>CM060921.1:493910751-498710751 GCA_030737875.1 Allium sativum
ATGTGGTTAAGTGACCTAAACTTAACCAATCTAACTCGTTAATTTGATGTGGTTAAGTGACCTAAACTTAACCAATCTAACTCGTTAATTTGATGTGGTTAAGTGAACTAAACTTAACCAATCTAACTCGTTAATTGGATGTGGTTAAGTGACCTATACTTAGCCAATCTAACTCATGAATTTATGGGGGTTAAGTTAACTCATACTTAACCAATATAACGTGAAAACATGATAAGGCTAAGTCATGAATCGCTTGAATACACTTGACCGGTTTGACTAAGTAATTTGATAGGGTCAAGTTAATATATACTTAACCAACTTGTAGGGCTAAGTCTTGAACTTAAATACTTAGCCAATCTTGACGTGATTCGTGGGCGGGTTAAGGCATGGACTTGAATGATAACACTTAACCCAATAAGACAAACCCTAGTTAGAAGAACTAGGTAGAAAACCGTGGTTAATCAAGGATAACGGGAAGGGAAGCTAAGTGGTAAACCTTAGTTAAGGGTAACTAAGTAATAATTCTTAGCTAAGGACATAGGACTGGTTCGCAAAGCGATGAGTAACCTGATACGGTAGGTCATCGCTTAGTATACGAGGAGGAGCAAGTTATCTGACTTGGATAAAAGCTCCAACGCACTGGGTGTCAAAGCCGAAGCTTCGGGGGACGTGAGTATACTCTTGGTATCCCTTTGTGAGGTTGCAGATGATCCGCCTGGGCTCACAAGAGGTTAAGGTCTGCGGTAGAAGAGCCAAGAGTATGCCTTGGTTGCTATGCGAGCGACCTAAAGACTGGGATGGATTAGCGTGGAGTCGACGATTCTTGGTTTTTGCCCTGGATAGCACATCACCGACTACCTACCATCTTTAGTCAATCGTGTACGTGCGGAAAGGCAGGGAACCCCCAACAGACCATGTGCTTGCTATCGAGTCATGGGTGAGGTTGGCCCGTAGGAAAGTGGGGCTATAGTGGGGCCGTGGAGTGGTTCTTATACATGATTTTTCTTGGATTGCCTTTCAGTAGTTGAGGGAGGGGTCACGTGGGACCATAGCCACGGGTACAAAAACAGACCTTGATATCTGCATCAGCAGACGATTTAAAGCTCCCGACCGAGTTCCGTATTTCTTGATTTGCCCTGGCACGGAACTCGGATGGCACATTGGGGAACATGTGCATCTAGACATGGAAAACGATTCACGATACATACGTGGGATCAAGGGCGCGGTTGACGGGTGGCGTAATCCCTAGTGGTCCTAGGTGGCCAAAACCCAAACCGAGACACGGAAATGTTCATTAGGTAGCATAATCCCTAGCGGCCCTAGGTGGCATAAATCCTAAGTGGATGCGCGATAGTTCATGGTAGGGGAACACAACTAGATCAAGGGTTGCAGTCCAAAACAACTTCAAGGATAAAACGTTTACATGGGAAAGCCCGTACGGCCTACGACAAAGGACTGATCTTATACATGGAAAGAAACATATGAGTGGGAAAACCTACATATGCTATATATTAGGTTGGCATGGACCATTACATGACATTGGGCAAGGGACATTCATGGTTAACACGTGACGCGGGTTGGGATACTAGTACGAGAGGTGCAGAGCAGATATACATGTTAGAACCAGGAAAAATATACATAATAGATACCGTGGGATATTAGACGGGGTAGATACCTTGGGATAGTATACTTGATAGAAACCTGACGATGTGATACCTTGATTTATCATGACACCATGGTTTAATACGATACCTTAGTTTAGCTTGCTACAGTAGTTCAGCCTGTTACCCTGGTTTAGTTTATCTATCTTGTAGTCATCCTTATGTTTACTTTCAGTTTATGCATGTCATGTTACCTTTACCTGTTTTTATACTGGAAGTAGATAGGACTTACCAGTCTTTATGACTGACCCCGTTTTCTTTCGCCTCTTTGTCTTCCGTTTCCCCCTCAGGTTTCAGGGAGGAAATGATGTTGTTTAGTTCGGACTTCTTCTGTTGAAGGTCATCATGTATGGCTTGATGTATAGCTTGGTCTTCTCTTGGATATGGCTGCCTCACCGCTTTACTTTGGGGAATAATTTATGAAAAGGTTTTTATGCTTCTTTATTATTGCAAGACAGGTTTTGATGTACTCTGATGTAAAAGGTTTTAGACCTTAATTATTAATGTTTATGGAAGTTCGATTTTACTTCCGCTATTTTATATGTTCTGTCTTGTGATATTTCTGTGCATGTTTACCAATAATGCCCCTCTAAAGCTAGTGCATTCCTTTGCGAGTGACCTTAGCGGAGGCGGGGTGTTACAGTCACTAAGCTCCAAGTGTTGTTTTTTATGAGAGCTTTATATTCAGTGTCCATTGCCTCCTTCCATTTGTTTGATCTTATAGCCTGAGTGAAATTCAATGGTTCGATCTCACTGGCAGAAATATTATATACTTTGGGTTTGAAGATGCCTCTCTTTGACCTGGTGATCATGTGATGTCCAGTTGATTGTGGTGGTGTTTGCTGCTGTGTATCATTGTTGCAGGTATTGTCAACATGGTTGTTGTTTTCTGTATCTTCACTATGCTGCATGTTTTGATGTATGTTTGTATCTTCTGAGTCATTGTGTGTCTCATTGGTTTGCTCATTTGTTTGATCCATAGTTTCTTCCTGGGTGTTTAAATTGCTTGTGCGTTGTTGCTCTTCATTTCTATCAATTGAAGGTGGTTCAGTAATGAATGGCTCGAACCGTATGTTATCGTTTATGCTTTGTTCCCCATCCTTTTGCCGATTTGCTTTTCTGCATAAGGAAACTTGTTTTCATCAAATATCACATGCCTAGAAACATATATTTTTCCATTTTTGTCCATGCACTTATAACCTTTTTGGTTTTGTGCATACCCAATGAATGTGCATGGGCTTGATCTCATACTTAGTTTATGATTGTTATAGTCTCTCAAACATGGAAAACATAGACACCCATAGGCTTTCAGAAAACCATATTCTGGTCTAACACTGTATATCATTTCATGTGGGCTTTTATTGTTTAAGACTTTGGTTGGCAACTTGTTAATGAGGAATACAGATGTGTAGAAAGCTTCATTCCAACATTTCATGGGCAATGAGCTTTGTGATAACAAAGTTAGACCAGTCTCTACTATGTGTCGATGTTTTCTTTCGACTAAACCGTTTTGTTCGGACGTAAGCGGGCAAGTTAATCAATGTTTGATCCCTCTTTTGAGAAAGTAATTAGTTAGAGGTTTAAACTCAGCTCCCCCATCTGTCTGAATAACCTTAACAGTACTGTTCATTTGTTTTTCGACATGAGTTATAAATTGCATAACTGTATTGCAAGCTTCTGATTTAGTTTTCAGCATGTATATCCAAGTATATCTAGAATAAGCATCCACAAAAGAAAGATAATACATGTGTCCCTGATATGAATTTAGAGGCGCGGTCCCCACAAGTCAGCGGCTATAAGTTCCAGTGGCTCATTATAGCTGGTTTCAGAATCACTAAAAGGGAGCTTGTGGCTTGTAACACCCCACCTCCGCCAGGGTCACTCTTGCAAGTACACTGGCTTTGGAGGGGTGTTGGACAAGGTAAACATGCATAAAGATATCACAAGACAGAACATATAGGTAAAACAGAGTAAGTAAAGCAGCGGATAGAACTACTATTTCAAAACCATAGTCAACTTACATCAAAAGTACTTAGTCATTATTTTCCAACTACTACAAGTCTAGAAACATAAACTGAAAACTGGAAATAACATAAAGTAAACTATCCCCAAAGTAGATGTGGTAAAGCCATAGCGAGCTCAAGTCCAAACCGTACATGAGCTATCCAGTAAGCAAGCTAAAGATCCAAGCTAGGTGCTAGTGTTCCCACCCTGAGAACCGGTGGGGAACGGAAGAAAAGAGGCGAAAGAAAACGGGTCAGTCAAAAAGACTGGTAAGTCTTACCTACTATTAGTATAAAAACTAATAAAGTTATCTGGACATGTAAAACAGAGATGAAACATAGGATGATAACTGGTATGGTGAAAAGTTAACAAGATAGATCAAGTGTGGCATCGCATATACAAGGTTAAGTTGCACCAGGTGTACTAGTATTCTAATCCATGTCAAGTATAAACAAGAAATGATCCCTTGGCCCAAAGTTGGCCCAACATCATGAGGTGACCTAAATCAAGGTCCAACTACTCGGTCTAGTCGATCGGCTCCCTATAAGCCTAACTCATCGTGTATCAGTGTCATACGGCTTAATCATGGAATATAGTTAACTGTGCAAGGTCCACCCTAGGGTGTATCTAGTCCTAGGGTGTAAACCACAGACACAAAACAAGCACGCACAGTCTAAACCTACCGATGCCCATGTTCAACTCCGGACTTAACCTACACGACCATGGTCCGCCTGAACAACCGGTGCACCATTCAGCCGTCTCTTTTGGTCTCTTACAATCAGTCCAGTAATCGTGCCCCACCCTAGCCTAGTCCAGGGTATCCAGATACTCCCAAGTGGGTTACTTCTGAAAAGGACCACGTAACTAGGATTTCAAGCGGGTTAAGTGTGGTTAACCCTATCCTAACCATGTATTGAGTTGGTCAAGTGTGTCCAAGCAGTTCATGACTTAACCCTATCAATACATCGTGTTTAATTGGTTAAGTATTCAAGTAGTTCATGACTTAACCCTACCAACCCATCGTGTTTAATTGGTTAAGTATTCAAGTGGTCCATGACTTATCCCTACCATGTGGCATTAATTAAATTAATGCACCCCAACCTCTCACATTAGACTTTGTTGTGGTTACTAGTTAAGCCGGGCGGGTCCGGGTAGCTTTACACCACAACTTAGTCTAACCTCGGGTTTTTAAGTGCAACATGACCAACTTCTCACATTGGGTCCTATTGTTTGTAGCTACTAGTTAAGCCGGTCGATTCCGTGTAGATTTATGCTACAAACTCAACCCAACCTCGAGTTGGCCACTTTCATGTTTTCTACATGTCATGTCCACGTTCATGTTTCAAACATAATCACATGTCATATTTTCAAGTCATGTTTCATGTCATTTAATTTTACCCACAACATAACCCCATCGCATGTAAGCTCACATCAACGCACATAGATCAAAAAGGGGAACATAATGATATGACAAGTTGGGCATAAAGTGGCAAAGTCTATCACAAGTTCAACATGGTGATATATGAGGCAAAAGGGGTTCAACATACTAGCATATGGCATTATTAGCCTCAAAACATGCATGACATCCACTTAGCAAATAGGTGATAACATGATCATAGTTGACATAGGGTGAAAACATGTGATTAGCACATAGTTCAAGATCATATGCGAGTTAACATCAAGGTTATAAGATGGTTCTATGTTGCATTTATGCATAACTACCAAGTTCTATGTTGCATTATGCATACCAACAATTAAAGCTCATAGCTTTCTACCCAAAAATCAAGGTAAATGATACTAGGTTCTTGATAGTGCCACCATCATAGATCAAAAGAGTCATACATGGATCTATGCATACAAATATAGCCCAAAAGTCACATTTCAACTTGCTACATGATCATATTAACTTCATAGTTTAAATCTAAGAGTAGAATAGGGCTTACAAAGCTTGGCTATGAAGACTAGAACAAAATAAACAAGATTGAGATGAAGCCACACTAGAAATCCCCAAATGAATATAAGCTCCAAGTTGTCTTAAGAAGCTCCTTTGATTTGTATGAAGAAAGATCCTTGTTTTGATGAAGAAAGATGGCTCTTTTACTAGCTTAGAACACTCAAACTTTCATGAAGAGGATGGAGGCCATGATATGAAGATGGAGGCCATGATTAGGAAGCATTTTGGCATAATTTAGTTGTAGGAATGATTTGTGTTGATTTAGGTTAGGTATTAGGGTCTTTTTATAGAAGTTTAGGTTAGTTTAGGCCATAGGATTAACCCTAATTCAGATCTGAGCCATCAAATCACGTCACAAGCCAACAAAACAAGACCCAGGAGCCAAAACAGGTGCACCAGGCCAAACTGGCCGACCACCCAGGTCGACAGGGGTGTCGACTGGGCAGTCGACACCACCTGGGGGGTGTCGACTCCCAAGTCGACTCCCTAGTCAACTTGGGGGCTGGGCGGGAAATTTTCCCTCCCAGTCTGTTTGGCTCCAGATTCGAAATTTGAACTGTTTTTGAACTTGAAATTTTCTGAAAACTTTGACGGGCCATAACTGGGTTATACGGACTCCGATTTTCGAAAACTCAGACTCTATTTCGCGTATTTTTCCGAAACGAACGCAATGGCACAGCCCGTTTCCCTTGATTCAGATTTTAACATTTAATTCTACCTTGATTTATGTTATAACATGTTATTCAAAATACGGGTTGTTACATTCTCCCCACCTTAAAGGATTTCGTCCCCGAAATCTTCAAGTTAGGAAGAACGTATCCTACCATCCATCATCCATCTACTCAAAACATCATCCACGAGCAGTCATTGTCCTTAACAGATTCTAAATGTTGTATGAACATATGCAAAGGTGTGTGTGTATATGTACTTATCTAATGCGAAAATCAGGCGGTTACTGATTCAGTAAACCTCCTTAATGCAAAGTATGTTAGTGAAATGAGTCCATATGTATGCAAATTCCTAACATAATTCATAATCTCTATGTGAGTGCACATAACATTCATCCATATGCAACATCCACGCGATAGCATAACAAGTTTCAGCCATGAATAAGTATAAGCACTCATGCATATGCAAGATGAAAGTGTGTGAGCCGATCTTAGTGCCTAATGTGTATCATGCATCCACGAGTATCCACTTGCAAACACTTGCAACCACTTGTAAACATCAAGCATAACATGTTTCAAATACATGTTGCATCCAAAGGGTTTCTACCTAAGGTTCTCATGATAAGATTAACGAGATAACAAGATAAACATGGATAGCAAAAGAAAGATATGCTAACTAGGAAAAGAGATTGAGAATGTACCCTCAAAAAGGAATGGATAAAGCCCACGCATCTTTTCCTCGGTTTCCCAAGTTGCGTATTCCTCGGCTTCACTCCACTGAACCTTTACCAACTTGACTTCTCAATTCCTCAGCTTTTTGATCTCCGTTCCCAAGATACGAATCGGAGCTCGCCTCAAAGTTGCCTCTTTCTCTACCTCCATGTCTTCAAGAATGCTAGGCTCAACTACCTCGGCTGACTCATGTAGGCATTTTCGGAGATGCGAGACATGAAAAACATTGTGCACTCCGGCCAGCTTCTCGAGCAATTCCACCTTATAAGCCATCTTCCCAATCCTCTCTATGATAGGGAAGGGTCCTACGAACCTTGGTGCCAGCTTCCCAACTGCTCCAAAACGAACCACATTTCGCAAAGGAGAAACCTTCACAAAGACCATATCTCCAACTTCAAACTCTAAGTATGTCCTTCGCTTGTCTGCATAGGATTTCTGTCTGTCTTGGGCCGCTTTCATCCGCCTTCGAATCAACTCAACCTTCTCGGACGTGTCCCTTATCATGTCTGGCCCAAGTATAAGCTTATCCGTCGTCTCCCACCAACACGTTGGTGACTTGCACGGCCTCCCATATAAAGCTTCGAATGGTGCCATCCCTATGCTTGCTTGGTAGCTGTTATTATAAGCAAACTCCACTAGAGGAAGATGATCTTCCCAAGTACCACCAAAGTCAAGAATGCATAGCCTCAACAGATCTTCTAGTACCCTATTCACCCTTTCGGTCTGGCCATCCGTCTGTGGGTGATAGGCCGTACTTAGATTCAATCGCGTACCCATCGCTTCTTGCAAACTACTCCAAAATTGGCTAGTGAAGATTGGGTCACGATCGCTAACTATGCTAGAAGGAACTCCATGCAACCGCACTATGTCTCGAAGATAAACAGATGCTAGCCATGATGCGGTCCTCTTGCTCTTCACTGGAATAAAGTGAGCACTCTTCGTAAGTCTATCAACTATGACCCATATGCCAGTATTCCCCTTCCTTGATCTCGGCAATCCATCCACAAAATCCATAGAGATACTTTCCCACTTCCATAGCGGGACCTCCAATGGATGCAATAGCCCACCGGGCTTCTTCGACTCGGCCTTCACTTGTTGGCAAACAATGCATCTAGAAACAAACTCTGCCACATCCTTCTTCATCCCATCCCAAAAGAAAATGCGCTTCATATCCCGGTACATCTTATCCCCTCCGGGATGTATGGTCATCCTCGAGTGATGCGCCTCCTCAAGAACTTTATTTACTAAGTCTCCCACTCGTGGGACACATAGTCTTCCATCACGCCTTAGCCATCCCTTGTCATCAATAGCATATCTAGCGAGGTGACTTGACGTCTCACCCCGAATCAACTTGTCCATGATCTCGACTATCTGCGGGTCTTCCCTCTGTGAAGCCCCAACTTGATCAAGAAGTGTAGGTCTAAGCTCAAGGGATGCTAACGAACCAGTCATCGACTCAACAGCAGGTGTGAAATCAAAGGTTGCCAAGAACTCTAGGCTCTTCATCTCAACAAACAAGGGACTCAACGTCAGCCTTCTTCTGCTTAGCGCATCCGCCACAACATTACCCTTGCCAAGGGTATAAGCTATCTCGAAATCATATGATGCCAAGAATTCCATCCACCTATGCTGCCTTAGATTCAAATCTTTCTGCGAGAAGAGGTACTTGAGTGACTTGTGATCAGTATACAACTCAAACCTTTCGCCTAGAAGATAGTGGCGCCAGGATTTGAGTGCAAAGACGATCGCTGCCAACTCCAAATCATGAGTGGGATAGTTCTTCTCATGAACTTTGAGTTGCCTACCCCCAAAGCATATCACTCTCCCTTCTTGCATCGGGACAGCGCCCAATCCCGTGCCACATGCATCAGTGTACACGGTAAACAACTTCCCTCCATCGGGTAATGCTAGAACTGGAGCTGTGGTGAGGGATTTCTTGAGCCTTTGAAAAGCAAGCTCACACTCTAAGTCCCATGCAAAGACTAAGTTCTTCTTCGTCAACTTAGTAAGAGGAGCTGAAATCCTAGCGAAGTCCTTAATGAACTTCCTATAGTAGCCTGCCAGACCGAGAAAGCTTCTTACTTCAGTTGCATTCTTGGGAGTTTTCCAGTCTTGTACCGCCACCACTTTAGCGGGATCCACAGCTATGCCCTGCTTAGAAACTATATGCCCAAGGAACCGAACTTCCCTTCTCCAGAAATGGCATTTAGAGAACTTGGCTTTCAACTGATGAGCTCTAAGCGTATCCATAACCTCCTTCAGGTGTGTAGCATGCTCTTCCTCGTCCTTAGAGAAGACCAGAATATCATCCATGAAGACAACCACAAACTTGTTAAGGAACTCCCTGAACACCCTACTCATCAAATTAATTTTGTATGCGGGTGCATTAGTCAAACAGAACGGCATGACTAGCCATTCAAAGAATCCATCTGGAGTCCTAAACGCAGTCTTATCAATACTATCCTCAGCCACTCTAAGCTGATGGAATCCGGTGGCTAGATCGAGCTGAGAGAAAACAGAAGCACCAACAAGCTGGTCAAAGAGATCATCAATCCTCGGTAACGGGTGTCTATTCTTCTTTGTCAGCTTGTTCAACTCACGATAATCAACACATAGACGAAGCGAACCATCCGCCTTAGTAGCGAATACCACCGGAGCACCCCATTCTGAAATGCTTCGCCTAATGAAATTTTTCTCAAGCAACTCCTTGATTTGCTTGCTAAGCTCTCTTCTTTCTCGCGGGGCCATGTGCCTAACAGGCAATGAAACTGGCTTGGCATTATCAACAAGATATATACGGAAATCTATCTCTCGTTTAGGGGGTAACCCCTTCACCTCATCAAAAACATCAGGATATTCTCGGACCACCCTCACAGATTGAAGATTGTCAATAGACGAGTCAAGGGATTCAAGATAACATAACATGACGGGATCCAGAGGGTTACAAGAAATCTCTAGGGTATTTCCAAGGCGAGTCATAAGCCTTACTACCCTATGCTCACAATCGAGAATGGCTCCATAACTGGACAACCAATCCATGCCCAAAATCAACCCGTATCCCATGAACCCGAGAACATAAGCATTACATGTGAATTCTACGGTCAAGATAGAAATCCTCAAATCCATACAAATCATAGATAGATGGGCAGAACCCCCAATTGGATTTGAAACACTAACGGGATCCTCAACTAGACTAGTACTTAGGTGCAAACTTTCAACAATGTCAGAAGAGATAAAGGTATGCGATGCGCCAGAATCAAATAAAGTTCGAACAGGAAAACCAGAAATATAAACAAGGCTTTCTACAGAAATACTACCTCGGTCCTGAACTGGAGCAGTGTTGAGAGCATGCATCTGCCCTCCAGAAGGTCCTGCTCGCTGAGCCTGTCCTTGCCCCTGTCCTTGCTTCTTTGGGCAATCCTTACTGAAGTGTCTAGTCTCTCCGCAATGAAAGCATTCTCCCAACTTCCTCTTCTTCTTCCTACAATATTTGGCTATGTGTCCAACGATCCCACAGAAGTTGCACTTTCTTGTGTCCCTTGCCTTGTTGTTGTTGGCCTTGTTACCCTTGTTGTTCTTGTTGTTCTGATTGCTCTGGTTGCTCTGATTTCCTCCCCACTTGGAGTCCTCCTTCTTGGTTTGAGTCTCATTAGGCTTGACTTCTTTCTTGCCATTCTTATCATCTCCCTGAAGCAAGGCCATATCCACTAAGCTCTCAAAAGTGGCCCCCATGGGTATATGGGACATGGCTAAACCTTGTAATGGTTCATTCAATCCTCGTGCAAAGCGTAGAGCCTTCTTCTGGGGTGTGTTAACCATGTCCAAACCGAATCGAGCAAGCTGGTTAAACTTATTCACATACTCCCTCACTGTCGTGTCCCCTTGCTTCAAAGATATGAACTTCTCCATTTGCAGATTCTCCTCAGCAGAAGATAGAAACTTAAGCCCAAACCTCATCCTAAAGCCGGCCCAAGTCTCTATAGGCCTAGTAGCGTTGGTGACCTCCCACCAACAAGCAGCATCCTCTTTCAATAGCCATACTGCCAACAGAACTTTTCTATGGTCTTCCACATCAAAGATGGCAAAGAGGTCTTCAGTTTCTTTTAACCAATTTCTTGCCTCAACAAAAGTCTCCATCCCAATAAAATTCTTGCCACCCATCACCTTAAAGTCTTTGCAAATCTTTGCGAAATCCGCTTGTGGACGCTGAGGAGGAGGAGGAGGAACCTCAGGTACGGTGGGAGTGTTTGCTGGGCCCGCATCGTTGGCCCTAGCTTCCAAGTACCTTCGGAACCATCTGGGTATGGGTACTCCCTCGGGAAGGTTAAGATCGGCCATGCTGGAAAAGGAAAAGATAGATTTAGAACGAGGAAACAAAGGATAGTGCTAATGGCTTTTGGGGAATAGCCTTTTAAAATAAACTAGACTTTTCTTGGAAAATACTTAATTGGTTTTGAAAATAGTTTTTCAAAAGGTTTTTTTTATAAAAAAAACTTTTGTCCGGTCTAGTAAAACCTTATGCTCTGATACCAAATGTAACACCCCAACTCCGCCAGGGTCACTCTTGCAAGTACACTGGCTTTGGAGGGGTGTTGGACAAGGTAAACATGCATAAAGATATCACAAGACAAAACATATAGGTAAAACAGAGTAAGTAAAGCAGCGGATAGAACTACTATTTCAAAACCATAGTCAACTTACATCAAAAGTACTTAGTCATTATTTTCCAACTACTACAAGTCTAGAAACATAAACTGAAAACTGGAAATAACATAAAGTAAACTATCCCCAAAGTAGACGTGGTAAAGCCATAGCGAGCTCAAGTCCAAACCGTACATGAGCTATCCAGTAAGCAAGCTAAAGATCCAAGCTAGGTGCTAGTGTTCCCACCCTGGGAACCTTGGGGGGGAACGGAAGAAAAGAGGTGAAAGAAAACGGGTCAGTCAAAAAGACTGGTAAGTCCTACCTACTATTAGTATAAAAACTAATAAAGTTAACTGGATATGTAAAACAGAGATGAAACATAGGATGATAACTGGCATGGTGAAAAGTTAACAAGATAAATCAAGTGTGGCATCGCATATACAAGGTTAAGTTGCACCAGGTGTACTAGTATTCTAATCCATGTCAAGTATAAACAAGAAATGATCCCTTGGCCCAAAGTTGGTCCAACATCATGAGGTGACCTAAATCAAGGTCCAACCACTCGGTCTAGTCGATCGGCTCCCTATAAGCCTAACTCGTCGTGTATCAGTGTCATACGACCTAATCATGGCATGTAGTTAACTGTGCAAGGTCCACCCTAGGGTGTATCCAGTCCTAGGGTGTAAACCACAGACACAAAACAAGCACGCACAGTCTAAACCTACCGGTTCCCATGTTCAACTCCAGACTTAATGTGCACGACCATGGTCCTCCTGAACAACCGATGCACCATTCAGCCGTCTCTTTTGGTCTCTTACAATTAGTCCAGTATTCGTGCCCCACCCTAGCCTAGTCCAGGGTATCCAGATACTCCCAAGTGGGTTACTTCTGAAAAGGACCACGTAACTAGGATTTCAAGCGGGTTAAGTGTGGTTAACCCTATCCTAACCATGTATTGAGTTGGTCAAGTGTGTCCAAGCAGTTCGTGACTTAACCCTATCAATACATCGTGTTTAATTGGTTAAGTATTCAAGTAGTCCATGACTTAACCCTACCAACCCATCGTGTTTAATTGGTTAAGTATTCAAGTGGTCCATGACTTAACCCTACCATGTGGCATTAATTAACTTAATGCACCCCAACCTCTCACATTAGACTTTGTTGTGGTTACTAGTTAAGCCGGGCGGGTCCGGGTAGCTTTACACCACAACTTAGTCTAACCTCGGGTTTTTAAGTGCAACATGACCAACTTCTCACATTGGGTCCTATTGTTTGTAGCTACTAGTTAAGCCGGTCGGTTCCGGGTAGATTTATGCTACAAACTCAACCCAACCTCGAGTTGGCCACTTTCATGTTTTCTACATGTCATGTCCACGTTCATGTTTCAAACATAATCACATGTCATATTTTCAAGTCATGTTTCATGTCATTTAATTTTACCCACAACGTAACCCCATCGCATGTAAGTTCGCATCAACGCACATTGATCAAAAAGGGGAACATAATGATATGACAAGTTGGGCATAAAGTGACAAAGTCTATCACAAGTTCAACATGGTGATATATGAGGCAAAAGGGGTTCAACATACTAGCATATGACATTATTAGCCTCAAAACATGCATGACATCCACTTAGCAAATAGGTGATAACATGATCATAGTTGACATAGGGTGAAAACATGTGATTAACACATAGTTCGAGATCATATGCGAGTTAACATCAAGATTATAAGATGGTTCTATGTTGCATTTATGCATAACTACCATGTTCTATGTTGCATTATGCATAACCAACAATTAAAGCTCATAGCTTTCTACCCAAAAATCAAGGTAAATGATACTAGGTTCATGATAGTGCCACCATCATAGATCAAAAGAGTCATACATGGATCTATGCATACAAATATAGCCCAAAAGTCACATTTCAACTTGCTACATGATCATATTAACTTCATAGTTTAAATCTAAGAGTAGAATAGGGCTTACAAAACTTGGCTATGAAGACTAGAACAAAATAAACAAGATTGAGACGAAGCCACACTAGAAATCCCCAAATGAATATAAGCTCCAAGTTGTCTTAAGAAGCTCCTTTGATTTGTATGAAGAAAGATCCTTGTTTTGATGAAGAAAGATGACTCTTTTACTAGCTTAGAACACTCAAACTTTCATGATGAGGATGGAGGCCATGATATGAAGATGGAGGCCATGATTAGGAAGCATTTTGGCATAATTTAGTTGTAGGAATGATTTGTGTTGATTTAGGCTAGGTATTAGGGTCTTTTTATAGAAGTTTAGGTTAGTTTAGGCCATAGGATTAACCCTAATTCAGATCTGAGCCATCAAATCACGTCACAAGCCAACAAAACAAGACCCAGGAGCCAAAACAGGTGCACCAGGCCAAACTGGCCGACCACCCAGGTCGACAGGGGTGTCGACTGGGCAGTCGACACCACCTGGGGGGTGTCGACTCCCAAGTCGACTCCCCAGTCAACTTGGGGGCTGGGCGGGAAATTTTCCCTCCCAGTCTGTTTGGCTCCAGATTCAAAATTTGAACTGTTTTTTAACTTGAAATTTTCTGAAAACTTTGACGGGCCATAACTGGGTCATACGGACTCCGATTTTCGAAAACTCGGACTCTATTTCGCGTATTTTTCCGAGACGAACGCAATGGCATAGCCTGTTTCCCTTGATTCAGATTTTAACATTTAATTCTGCCATGATTTATGTTATAACATGTTATTCAAAATACGGGTTGTTACATGGCTCTTGCCGAGTTGGCAGTGCGTGCATGTGTGTTTGATAGGTACATTTTTATAATGAATGTTATTATTACGCAGAACAATCTTAACAGTTTCCAGATTAGGATGTCCTAATTTTATATGCTAAGAATTAATCACGTTACATTCATTGCTATTATTGTCATAATCAACGTTATTGCAACTGTTCCTAATATAGTCATTGTCACTACTAGCATCTACATTACTGTACCAGAATTCTCCACTTGAGTTTGCAGTCTTGAATTTGTATAAACCATCGTATAGGTTACCTCGAAGTAATATTTCATGACTTAGGGAATCTTTAACTAAACAAAACTTAGGATGAAATTCAAAGTAAACATTATTGTCGTTGGCAAATTTTGATACACTTAACAAATTTTTATTAATCGTAGGTACCCTAAGAAGATTGTTTAATTTGAGTTGTCTTTTCCCAAAGATAGTCCCTTTGCCTATGTGTGTGGTACTAGCAGTACTACCATTACCCATATGCAAATTTCTCATACCTGAGTAATTTCTGCTCCCAATGTTTAAATTTTGAAGATTGCTAGTTATGTGGTGAGTCGCTCCTGAGTCAGGGTACCATTCTTCGAAGCCATTGTCTTCATTTTTTACTTCATCATCATCTGCAGCATTATGTCTTCGGTTTGCGTTATTATTATTTTGAGTTGAATTCCCTGTTGTTGCCATATTTGTTTGTGCTCTTCTTTGTGAAAAGTAATTTTGGCTTGCCTGTTGTCTACCTGTGTCTGAATTATACCTGAAGTAACATTTGTTCGCCATGTGACCAAACTTTTGGCATATTTGACATTTCACACGATAGTTGTTGTTATCTCCTTGTATCTGCTTATTTCTGACTGTGGTATAATTGGTAGAGAACTTATTTTGTGCTGTTTTTCTTTGGTCAATTCTGCCTTCATGAGTAAGGAGTGCTAATCGAACGAACTGTAAATCAGGTAAAGTTTGTTGTGTGGCTAACACAGTTACTACTGATTCATATTCTTCATCTAATCCACCAATAATAAATAGGATTTGCTCATTGTCGCTGATCTTATGACCAACAGCATTTAGTTTGTCACACAGATTTTTAATTTTTCCTAAGTATTCTTTCATGCTTGCCTCCTTTTTTCTAGAATTTTGTAATTCCCTTCTATATTGCATGATTCTAGCAGTTGATTGTGAACTGAAAATTTGTTCAACTGTTTTCCATATTTCATAAGACGTGCTACATCCAACTATTTGTGATAATAAATTCTAACTTACTGACGATAGGAGCCATGAGGAGAGGAGGCTGTCTTATTTTTGAAACTTTGTGTAGTCTGTGTTAGGCACAATTTCTCCTTCCGAATTGGTTATCGTCACTGGTTGGACTGTTATTGTCCCATTAATGTACTGCAGTAAATCATACCCTCTTAAAGCGATCTCTACTTGATATTTTCATAGAATGTAATTGTCTTCGTCTAGAGATGTGGTGATAATTTGGCTTTTTGGTTTAATCAGGTCATAAGGTTAGGTGGAGCACTGTACCCCATACTTCCTGAAACAGCGGAGGTTACTTCATTGTTGTTAGCCATAAAACAAAAACAACTTTCTGCTTGATGATTAAGCCTTTCGGCAATTTGGCTCTGATACCATATTAAGGGATGAGGAGGAGAGTTATTAGTGAGGAACAATTGCAATTTTTATTGATGCAAAACATGATACAAAGAGCACATATATATAGTGGTATGAGCCCAACGGCTAGTACAAAATATACCAAATATATATGAGCATAACGGCTAGTATTAAATATACTAATTATGCATAAGCCTAACGGCTAGTAAATAATGACAAAGCATGCTAAATATGATAAAAACGTGTTCACACTCTAACGGCTCTATTGACTTCGTTACAGGCGAATGGGAAATTGGGTTTATGAAATTATGTAGCAAAACCAGTTACACAAATTAGTAGAGATTCTGGCATATTAAGCCTAGGATTTACCCAGTAGTTTAATAGAAGTTAGAGCCCATGCCCTAAAACGACGCATGCTCCTGTTTCGTCATTTCAGAGCCTTTTTTGATTATTCTAATTTTAAAAAGCCATTTTTGGCATATTATTCTCCTTTTCTATTTTTTATCAACTATGTTAAACCTTTGTTCTTCTTGTGATATTTTGAAAGGAAAAAGCATATGATATATTTTGAGATATTTTGTAAGTTATATTTTATGATGATAATTTGTATGTTTTTAATAAAAGGTAATATAAATGTGCTGTAGATTTAAATTCATCTAATTTTAATATAGAATAAGATACGTTAAAATTTAAAAAATGAAAAATCCGACTCCACTGTACAGAGTTTCTGCATACGTCCTTGGTTGGCACTAACGATTTTTGTGTATGATTCAGCTAAAAATGTTGCTGTCACAGCAAGGGCAACTGTTTGATGCAACAATATGAATTAACATACGCCATAGACTCGGCAATGATATGCAAATCCTTGCATATCAAAAGAAACTTAACTCATCAGTGTATATGATACAGAGGCTAACTACAAAATGAAAACATAATTGTGCATTAAACATAACTGGCAAGATACGTAGCTTGTTGCTTCACACCTGAATCCATATTTGACAGCAGTTTTTCCAATCTGCTACCCGATTCTTCTCAAAAAAATTGACTGCTAATTGTTTCTATGAATTAAAAGGCAGGCATAATCCTAACTTTTGAAACAAAAGAGAAAAAAGTAGTACAGAAAAACGATTGTATCATTTCGTTTAACTCACAACATTATTTGTACACAAATTCTGAGAAAATTATACTAAATTCAATAATGAATTTGAATATAACAAACTACAATAAGTTAACGCACCAATATGGATTGCAAACAAAAAACTATGTTCCTATATCTTAAAATTATTACAGACACAGCACCTTTCTCCTACCTCACCCACTTCCTCAAACAACAGACAATAATACAGAACTCCAAATATACTTTACATAGAGCTCACATGTACAAATGTGATTTGTTTACAGTAAACAATTGCAAATCGTGTAACAACTCTCTAACTCTTATGTAATATCTCCAAGTTTGTAAACACGGTTGTTGATGATTCCAGCTTCTAAGACATAAATTTAATCATATAAACAATAAATTAAATGTTGCATGGAAATATTGTGCTCCATCTTCTTCAGCATGCCAATCCTTAAATTTACCATACTGCAAATTGTGACATAAGACTCCTGTGTAAAAATTTGGTGAGAGCTTGTGTTGAACTGTTATCAAAAACGTACCAATAGAAAATGTTTATTAAATAAGAAGTTTATATAATGGGTCATGATAAAGACACAGATTACAGTCCAAACAAAGGGCAGCAATATAAACTTTTCATGGAACACTTTGTATTGAAACCAAAAAGAAGTAAAGCTACTTGTGGCATCTCATAAAAGACTAAAGCTGAGTATTTGGCTTTATACAACCAATATTACTACTGGCAACATTAATGAAATGAACACAATACAGCTGAACATACATCCACTATGACTGAAGTATATTGTTTGCATTAAGAGGTTATCAGCCTTTGGGAATGCAAGATTTTGCATGGTTTTCCTATTGTCTTAACATTGTCATTTGTAATTGAAGGGAGTGAACGAATAAATCATGATCATCCTAGCTTTTGGATAAAAAACAATAATCAAATACTAATTGAACATTATTACCTAGTACCACATTTTCAATGGGAAAAAAATCAAGCCTAAGAACGTCCAAAAAAGTAGTCACTGTTATAAAATCCAAGGTGCATATAAGATATCTAAAGGTTTGCTTGATAAGTATGGTCCTGATAGAGTTCGGGACACCCCAATCACTGAGGCTGGGTTTACTGGAATTGGGGTTGGAGCAGCTTATTATGGTCTGCGGCCTGTCGTTGAGTTCATGACATTTAACTTCTCGATGTAGGCTATTGATCACATCATTAATTCCGCTGCAAAGTCAAACCTCAAACTACATGTCAGCTGGTCAAATTAATGTTCCTATGTTTCTAGAGGACCTAATGGTGCTGCGGCTGGTGTTGGTGCTCAGCACTCACAGTGCTATGTTGGTTGGTTTGCATCTTGTCCTGGGTTAAAAGTTCTATGTCCTTATTCATCAGAAGATGCCCGTGGTTTACTCAAAGCTGCTATTCAAGACCCAGATCCTGTTGTTTTCCTTGAAAATGAACTTCTGTATGGAGAGTCTTTCCCTGTCACTGAAGAAGTTCTTGATTCAAGTTTTTGTCTTCCAATTGGAAAGGCCAAGATAGAAAGAGAAGGGAAGGATGTGACAATTACTGCTTTCTCAAAAATGGTTGGCTCTGCTCTCCAGGCTGCTGAAATACTTTCAAAAGGAATCAGCGCTGAGGTTATTAACCTTCGCTCAATAAGACCTCTCAATAGAGCTGCGATTAATGCTTCTGTGAGAAAAACCAACAGACTGATTACTGTTGAAGAAGGTTTTCCACAACATGGTGTTGGTGCTGAAATATGTGCTGCAGTAGTTGAAGAGAGTTTTGGGTATCTTGATGCTCCTGTGGAAAGAATTGCCGGAGCTGATGTTCCCATGCCTTATGCTGCTAATCTCGAGAGGATGGCCGTTCCAAAGGTTGATGATATTGTCCGAGCTGCAAGAAGAGCATGTTACAGGTAGGGCTGTCAATGGGTCGGGTCGGGTTTGGGTCGGGTCAAGTCGGGTTTGGGTCGATTTTTAAACGGGACGGGTTAACCCGTTTAATAAATGGGCCATATTTTGCCAACCCGAACCCGACCCGTTTATAAACGGGTCGGATCGGGTCAACCCGTTTTGACCTGTTTAATTTTGCAGAAATCCTTCTATCACCTATATTTTGCAAAATAAAAGCATACTGAAATAGAATAATACATTGCTCAAAAACACAACACTTATAAAGACAACATACATGGTTTTACACTTAAAATATCTCTTTGCTGGGCGTATGAATTTCATAAAAATGGTTTTATACGGCTTGGGCTTGGTATGTTTTATGTTAAACGGGTTAGGACGTGTCAACCCACGGGTTTGCGGGTCAACCCGTAACCCACCCATTTATTAAACGGGTCAGAGCGGGTTGACCCGTTTATAAATGGATCGGGTCGGGTCGGGTTTTTTTCGTACGGGTTACGAGTCATGTTTCGGGTCGTGTACGAAATTGACGGCCCTAGTTACAGGTCAGTTCCCATGGCTGCAGCAGCCTGATTTTGCACTACTCAGATTGCCTAATACAAATTCTACCTCTTTGATTTCATCGGGGTCTTATTTTATTTTCTACGCTTCTACAAATTTGTTCTGAAATAAACTAACTACACACATCATCTCTGGCAAGTGACAAACTCAGAGTCAATAAATTTTGTTGCTGGTGTTAATAAAATAAAATAAAATAAAATAAAAGTTCATAAATAAAACAGACCACTTCAGAGAAATAGATTTATAAAATATTGGGTATAACAAAGCTTATGTCATAATTTATTTTAGCGATGTTCAAATCCATTTACACATTTTCAAATAAGATAGAAATTTCACTTTGTTAATGACATGAGTTATTTAAAATTTCTCCAAAGGGAATTAACATTAAAAAAGGGAGAAGTGGTTTCAATACACAAAAACCTGAAATGGTTAAAAAAAGCGAGGATTGAATCATATAGGTCAACATATAACATGTGCCATCGACATCGGAACCAACTAAAAACAGACATATATATATATATATATATATATGTATACACACACACACACACACACACACATCCCTAACTTAGAGGGAAAACATTTCGTTCCAGTACATAATGGTATGATAATCGATAGCTCTACAGTCTACGATGATCCATCACACTGTACTATATTTATTTTATTACCTTCAAATTCAGCTTTTAGATGGTGCTTTTCAATTGCATAGACAAAAAATGCAATCAACTCATCCTCAAGTTTTTTGTTGGTGTATACCAAATTTGTTTGTCAAGAAAACATGAGAAAAAATATGTGTCAATTAACAAACATCTCTATCCATAATTATGAAAATTAATGCAACCATAGCGAACAACGGGAAGAAAAACTTCAAATTACTATTATTTAATTGGAGCTATATGCTTAGAGGGAAAAAAATGCCGTGTACATATAGTTTAATATATTATATTACTTGAACTTATGTGCAAGCAGAGTAGAGCAATCAACAACAAAAGGCATGAACCATCAATTCCATGCCCAATAATTCCTCCATGTATATTCCTAAAATCCATCATATAAATTTTTTCCATAATATTCAACAAAACTCCTTAATGAATAGCTTATTTCTACCAAATAGGATCATTGGATTGATTTTGTAGCATTAATAAGAGTGATTCCATGAAATTTGATGCTTGTAAAAACAAAATATAGGTTTCTACCTACCTTTTTGGACATAATAAGGTCTTGGTCGAGCATAATTAACATAAAACCTTGCAGGGACTATGTCAGGCTGATAATCTACTAAATTTGGCCTAGTGTGTATTACAGCTTTCTTCGGTATATATGATTGACACTGCTTCTTCTTCCCAGTTTTTAGTCTAGGTGTAATGTAATTGATATTATCAAGGAGAAATGGTACTCTAAACTTTGATTCTCAAAGTATATATTTTGTAACTTTTAAACACTACTGGTATTTTGCATCGTGACCATGACTAAGTATCCATATGAACTACACAACAACCACTTATCAACATCACTTGCCACTACAATTAAAAAATAATTCTTGCCATAACATTTGTATTAGTTCCTTTTAATACTATAACTCAAATACATGATCAAAATATTAAACAAACTATGTTTTTGTGTGCTACGAAACTCATTTCACTAAATTGTGTAGGCTGAAGAAAGAACAACTAAATAGATGGAGTATGGATAAAATCATCGACACGCTTATTTATATCAGATGAGTTATACCAGCTACGCCATTCAAAGGTCAAATGCTTATGAGCATACCTTTGCAAGATGACCAGATAGTAAGGTGACCCTATCTTCTCAGCAGTTGTTAGGCTCTTTGGCTGATTTTGCAGGGTTTTTTTTCTTTTTTCTGGCCCATTCCTGTATTATGTTTTCACATTAATAATTATCTAGTCGTTAGAGATATTCAAATATAAGATTAAAGTATGATATCTTCAGCTCACACTACACTCTTATATTTTAAATTACACTTTGGGTATCTCATTCTGAGAATAAGTCTACATGTAGATCAAACTCACTTCATTAATTGTCAAATATTTCTTAAGTCAGAGAAGGTATGAATTATAAATAGTATATTCATTCCTCGATGAACAAGAGTAGATAATTAGAAGTTATCCTGAGCAATTGTCTCAATCGAGTCTGATGTGTATTTTAGGTTCATTGCAGTCTACGGGTTTCATTGTGTTAAATAGATTGTAGGTGACAAAACTTTGAGTGTGTATACTAATATAGCAATATAAATACAAATACTTGTAAATAGTGTCTTAAATCACTGTAGCAGACATGTCTTGGTATTTGGTTTATGACTACACTAACCTTTACTGTCAAAATGATACTTCTGATCATTCTACATGTTATTCATTTCTATGTTTGTACATATAGAATTAATAAATTCTATTTTCAGTGAAAAGGTACAGATTCTAAATGTCTTAATAGTAACACCTTCAACCAATCTTGTTGCAAAAACATATGCGTACTACAAATATTTACATTTCTTTATCAAAATTCAATATAATTTGCTTTTATCAGAGAAAAGTGCAATGATGTACACATTGAATTTTTGAGATAAAAAATCATTTTAAAAACATTCCATCTTGTACAAGCAAAATATTGCATGCACCTATAATATCCTGGGATAAAAACAAAAATATCTGGAACATCCACAGTAGCAAGCTCTCTCCATACCAACTTCCCAAATACTCCTTGACTTGTCAAATTTCAAAATTTTGAGATAAGAATTTATTGCATAAACACGTATCATATTAGTTTCTAAAACATGTATCGATATACTTTGATTTTATGGTTAGAAACTGTGATAGGATACATGTCTCATAAACTGTGACTGTAATAACTATATTGGTTTTTTTTATCCTATACGTATTTTTTTTTAAATATTTCCATGTCATAATCTTCACAAACTAATCATGATTTCAAAATTATACAAAAAAAAAGAGTGTGTGAGAGAGAAACATGTAATGCTGAATTCCACAATAAATCAATTCTTTAAAAATAAAGTAGCCAGAACACAATATCTTACAAAAATAAGATATTCTAACATATCATGTTTACTATTATTTTTTAAAAAAAATTCAAATTGGAAAAGGAGCAATCAGTGCAAATTTAGACTTATCTATAATGAAACATTAAAACAGTAAAAAAAAATATGCTATTGGTAGACTGAGTTTTTTTTTCTAAATGATAAGAAATATTCACTTAAATGTCAGATTTGCTATAACCACTTCTGCTGGATATATCAGACGCCGAGTTGAAAAAATGAAAACATTTGACTAACACACACAGTAATCAATCTTAAAGATATTAATGTAAGGGTATATTTGATTGCAAAATGAGAAAGTTGCATTGCACAGTGACACCCAAGTAAACCATTTATTTAGGGAGAAAAGAAATAAAAATAGAGGTATAACAATGTAAAAAAAACTGCATCAAACAAAAACAGTGATGTCAAGACATGCCTGCTTGGAAGCTTCTTGAAATTTATTTGCCTTCTTTTTTACCAATGCATTCTCCTCGCTTCTAATTAAATACAATGTCATCCAGATTAGAAGCTTTGCTGCTAGGCCATCTACTGTTCTAGGATGTCCATTATTTGATCTGCTCCGCTGTCTGGATTTGCAAGTATAATGGCAACAGCCATTGATCAAATATTGTAAAATCAAGCAAACTCACTTTTGAAGTATGTCTACAATTAATTTAGGAAAATTATCATATTTTTATTTTTATTTTTATTTTTTAGCTAATACAATCAAATTAGAATTATGTTCAGATCATTTATACATATCTTGCTCAAGATAGAATTACCCTTAGCACTGTTGGCTTTATCATGTGCATATGACAGTATATCAGAGAATAAATTACCAGACAGCTGGAGCAACATTGATTCAGTAAATTTTGTCGACAATTTTCCTTTGATTAACTCCAAGCCCTGACAAAAGCTTGGTGATTATTAGCTGATTTGGTGACATTTTTCCGCTCTTTCGCACGCTGCCACAATTCAATGAAGGACGGCGATACATGAGGTGAAGATTTGTTTTACAATGCAACTAAATAACCTGTTGAGAATCAAAAGATATAAATTTATTTCAAAATAACAGGGATATACAACATTGGTTGTTGATGGCCATGTAGGTAGTGTATATAACATCAACTTAAATTCTTTTACTCCATGTTAGACTACGTAAATAATGATGTGTAACAGTTAACAAAAGAACATAGGTAATAAAAAAGGGAGCCATATGTGTATTAAAACTGCAGGAGAGATAATAACAATATGTATCAAATATAGGTTCTACTCTATATTTGGAACAAACTGGGATGTCGTACGCCAATGAAAAAAGAAAAGAAAAAACAATCAAGGTTTCATATTTTAAAAAAACATGGAAGTCACAATCTTTACAGTCAAATGCGAGAGCCAGAAAGGTAGCATTATCTATATCTTCCTTTTTTACTCAAATTTAACGACAACTCTTTGTATATTGAGAACTAACACATTCACCATTACACATTTCATGATTACTTGCGGAAGGATTTTCAGCACTTTTATAAATAACAGAAGGTGGATACCCAGTGCCGAAGGCTCCCGTACTCAAGCGTGAGGACTTCCTAGACAGTCTCCCATCTGGTACTATTCTCACGGCTTTCCGGGCTCTGGGGGTGGTCGATTAGCGCGCGCAGCCTTTCCCTCACATTATGTGAAGAGGCCGGGGCTCGAACCTGTGCGCTCCAGATTACCAGCCGGGTAACCTTACCGTTTGCGCCAGGCACCACCTTCACTTTTATAAATAACAGAACATACAATATTTTGGAGAACAAATGTGTATGTGGCTATGTGCGTGATAAATAGCACTCAACTCTTCAGTGCTCTCACTCTTATTCCATATTTACATATATGTCTTCACTTTCAATGTTAGCAAACAAAAAGATATACAAAAAAAAATTCAAACACTGTAAGTGCTTTCCTACTTAATTGTCAGTCGTAAGCCAACTATACCTACAGAAGCAACTAAGTATTCTTATATACAGCGACATATAAGTAGTGCTCTAAAGTTAGGTAACCTCTACTAAAGGGTGTGATCAACAAAATATATTATAATTATCTGCATATGCCGTCTGCTCAAAACATGTTCAACAAAACATGAATTGATCCTACAATTCTACTGACCGTTTGAAACATATAATAAATTTATACAAATATTAATCCGTGTCAAAACAATTTTAAAATAGCACTGATTCTGATTAGCACTCCCTCCTATAAATATTACTCCATGTCAAAAAATACAACAGGACTAATTCTGATTAGCGCACCCTCTAAATGAAAATTTACAAAAAGGCTAATTCAAATTAAAAGTTGAAGCACAGCATATAATAAAGTTATAGAAATTGTGAATACATAGTTTACAAATTTAACTCATTCGTATAACAAAAACAGTGTACTGACAAATAACGGAACAATATAGTGAAGTAGGATAGAAATATTACTATATGTCTAAACATTTTTACAGGACTGTCGCCGATTACTACCCCTCACAATGAAATTTAAAAAAAGGGCTAATTCATATTCAATGTTGAAGTAAAGTTGAAAGTACCCAAAAACGCAATTTTATAATTTGAAAAAGTATATATTAATCATATTCATGTCACATGAATCTGTAGTGAAAGCATGCAATGAAGGTTCGAAGCGGACTTGCTAATCTGGCAAAACAATACAAATTGTGGGAACAAAATCAAGAGGTGACATACAAAGTGTTCAAACTCATTTATATATTTTCGCCTTTATTTTATAACCCTTCTTCGACTCATTGCTTCAACTTTTAAGTATACAATTCCAATCCATACACATAAATCAAAGATTAGAAAAAAGTAAACAACTTTAACATACTTTGTACCACCGGAAGAGATAGCTCCACTAATTTCTGGTTTGGAATCCTGCAACTCGATCTTTTACTGCAGACTGAAGAAAAACGGAATACAAACAACCGCAGAAACACTGTTGAAAGTCGATGTGGATGTTACCGAAAACTATAACTAATTGGAAGGTTGACCTGTTGAGGAAGTACAAATCGCACCAATTAGGAATTTTTGTTTTCCTCGCAGATAAACCGCAGCTCTATCGATTTTGCCGGAGTTGTAGTTCACCGCTTGCAAGCGTGATTCAGAAAACCATCGATGGTTTGGGAGAACAATTCGGAGAGAAAATTAGAGAAGATTGGGTTTGGAACTGAATATGAGTAATTTCAAAAGATGGAAGTTGGGAAAATGTACAAAGGCGATGGAACGTGGATAACGTATTGGGAAACGAAGAATGGAAATGAAACGGTTGCTGAAAATGGAGAGATGGAGGTAATAGTGATTAGGGAGTCAGGATGATGTAGGCTGAACGGTTTAATATATTTTTTTCAAAACGCGCTACGCTTCGGTAATACTGGAAAGAGCGTTAGCGCTTTAAAACGCTGACACGATTTGAAAGAAAATTAGTGTTCCACATCAGCATATCCTTTATTCTACTTTCTATTATAGATAATAGATTTTTAGTCGTTATTATTTAAAATAAGTTATTTTAAATATCCAAAATTCATTAAAACGGTTAAAATAAAATTTTTAAATTGGTTCAGAATTTCCGGATTGTTAGAATTCTCGAGTTTAATTAATGATACACAACATATGTATATGGAATATTAGAGGAGCTCACAAGCAGATAAAGCTGGATAAATGCAAGACCATGATTTTGAAATATAACTTATCGGCAATAGCTATCATGGAAACTAAACTTTCTAAAGATCTGTCAATCAAGGTTGCACAGTATGTGAATCCTAATTGGCATATGTTACACAATTTAGAGCATGCTAGTTACGGCAGAATTTTGGTTTTTTTTTATCCTTCTATTCACCGTCTAACTAAAATTGATTCGTCTAGCCAATATTTACACTGTCAAAATGTGCACATTCCATCCTTTACTATGTATTTTATTACATTTGTTTATGCACACAACACACTAGCTGCTAGGGATAATTTATTTCAAGCAATGCCATCCCTTAAACAGGATCTTTTCCCTTGGCTGATTTGGGGTGATTTTAATAATCCGCTTAACCTTAATGATAGAGTAGGTGGATCTACTGTAACACTCTCTGAAATCGATCATATAAATACGGTCGTTATGAACTCTGAGCTTATTGAAATGAAATCTACCGGACCTGAATTCACATGGAACAATCCCAATAGAAATGGCATTCACACATATTCGAAAATCGATCATTCTTTTTGTAATGCTATTGCGCTGAATGTGTGGCCTAGTCTAGTTAATGAGCTTGTGATGCCCATCCTCTCGGATCATTCTCCTCAAATATTACACTTGAATGAGCATCATATGGATAAGAAACCGTCTTTTAATTTTTTAATATATGGACTAAACAAAGTGATTTTGTAGACATAGTTAAAAAGGCTTGGAATGTTAATTGTTATGGCAATCATATGTTTAAACTGTTCAAAAAGCACAAAGCAGTCAAAAACGATTTGAAAGTTTAGTTTGCTAAGTATTTTGGTAGTGGTAGCTTGAAGTCGCATTCTTTAGAGCGACAACTTGAACAAATCCAATCTGAAATGTTTTGTGATCCACTCAACTCCTCATTTCCTCAAATTGAAAATGACCTATTCTGCCAACATCAACAAGCTCTCATTATGGAATCCATGATGAGAAAACAGAAAAGCAGAATCAAATGGTTTGAAGATGGCGACAGAAACTCTGCATATTTCCAAGCAGCGCTCAAAGCTAAGCAGGTTAGAGAAACGATACACACAATTATGGATCACCATGGTCAGGTACATACTTCTCTTTTAGTGTAACGACCCAGATTTTTCGGTTATTCGAATTCGAATATTTAAATTAGTTTTAAATATTATACTTGGAATATTAATATTAAATTCGTTATTTAACGACGATTGAATATTTATATTTTTATTTAATATAAAACAAACTCGAAACGACGAGGTAGTTCGTAATATTGGGTTTTGTACTTCAATTGAATATAAAGAATCTGTTTTAAGTCGGAATTCTGTGAAACAAGAAACATTGGGATCTGCATGATTATAATTTTCTAATAGAAGAGAAAAATTGAGATTTTATTGTATAAATTGCAAGTTATGCCCAAATCAAATTTTAAAATAGTCGCTATGGATTTTGATTATAAACGATAACGTTTATTTAATAATTTATAAAAGGATTTCTTTATAAATTTGAATACCATTTTACTTGGAAATATTTATGTCGAGTTATTATTCTTTATTGACTAAACCTAAAGCTATATATTATTTTATTTAGATATATATGTGGTAATATTAATTTAATTTAATTGTTTTGTAATTTATTTATATTTTTACGGTATTATATAAGCCGTAGAAATAGTTATTTTTCCAACTGACCTCCGTTTTTGACGAAACGAATTTTGTTGGAATACGTATGGTTAATTATTGATAGATTTCCAGTTTGGAGCCATACGGAGTTGTTTTGGTCGGTAAACGAAATTTAAAAGTGAACCGATAGATAAATTGGGATCTAAACAGCATTGTTTTTTCAAACGGTGACCGTTTTCAACGAAATTAGTTTCATTAGAACCGTAACATCAAATTATACCATGGCGTCCATTTTCAAAATTTTTGAAGATTGTGTTTATCGGTGCGAATTTAACGGTCCACGTTAATAGAGGTTAAATTTTAATTAACCATAATCAGTAAATAAAATTGTACGAACTTCTACCCCAAGCTAAATAAATAAATAAATCACGTGTAAACTTCACTCTTAAGTCACGCATACAAGCCTATCCTATGCGTACCTTGTTTCACATACATTTTGAAAGGGGAAGGGACGGTCTACCCTAATATTTATCACGCAGCCTATATTGAAATGAACACTCATGCTAGCTACCTTGTTTTGTTTTTCTTCTTTCTACCTAAAGTTCTGCACAACCTAAACACCAGCTTACCTCTCTCAACATGTTCTTAGGTAGCTATTTGTTCTCTTTTCAGTACATTTTAGTACACATTACATATATATATATATATATATATATATATATATATCTTACATCAGCACATGTAATTGTTGTTTCCAACATCCTCCTGCAAAGAAAAATGCACATGCCACACTGCTTCTCTACCTGCAAACAGTGACTCTACTCTAAACCTAACCACGCAGATGCAAAAGGACCACACAGTATTTGTGTTCTCAAATCAATGCAGGCATACGTTATTACTTTTCTCTTGCCTACCCTTACTGTCTATGAAATGTAGTTTGCACACCCTTTTCTTCCCAGAAAGTAACCCGCGTACCTCTCTATTCATGTGTGTATACTCAGACCCATTAAAGAAAATTCCATCGCAATGCCATTGGAAATAACAACATTTGCAGACCTATGAAAGCATAGTCTGGAAGGGGAGGAGCACCATCACGCAGGCCTAATAGATGTGAAACCTCATCAAAGACCTAGGGAAAAACCTCATGTGCAGCTATACTGAAAATGAAAGAAACATCTCCGCTTTGACAACACACAACAAATACAGTACCCAAGCCAACCTAACTTTGAATTGAAACATACAGGCCTATAATCTAAATATTATTCTATTTTGTACGAAGCTTGATAGCCAAGGATTCATTGCCTATATATACGTGGACCTTGGTTCATTGCTAGAAGCAGGTTTCAGCGAGAGAAAAAAATGAAAACCATATATACAAAGAAAAATAAAAATGATGAAAACAATGGACTGGCTTCAACAATTAAACGATATGAAACCATCTTTCCAGGCTTCCAGCGATACATCAGGAGGGGGGTCCTCAACGAGCCGAAGGCTGTGGAGAGATTAGGTGGCACTCTAGGCGGAGGAGGGGGATGTTCATGTGTGAACACTGTAGCGTAAGGATGTAAGTATTGCTGATAATACTGGGGAGGTTGTGCTCGTTTTCTAGTGTACACGGGGTGGCGGTCGTTTGGTCGCGGGTAGTCAGAGAGTGATTAAAGAAGGTAACGGTGACGAGGTTGCCGAGGTGAAGTAGTACGAATGGGGAAGAGTGGGGAATAGAAGAGGAGGTAGAAGGTTGCGTGAAAAGAAGTAGTAAAATTTTTGAACTGCCGCGCCATTTCAGGCTTTTTTTATAATTAAAATAAAATTTTAAATTCTAACTTTATTTTAAATAAATTTTTAGTTGTTATTATTTAAAATAAATTATTTTAAATATCCAAAATCCATTAAAACAGTTAAAATAAATTTTTTAAATTGGTTCAGAATTTCCGGGTTGTTACACATCTCGAGTTTAATCAATGATACACAACATATGTATATGGAATATTAGAGGAGCTCACAAGCAGATAAAGCTGGATAAATGCAAGACCATGATTTTGAAATATAACTTGTTTGCAATAGCTATCCTGGAAACTAAACTTTCTAAAGATCTGTCAATCAAGGTTGCACGGTATCTGAATCCTAAATGGCATATGTTACACAATTTAGAGCATGCTAGCTACGACAGAATTTTTGTTCTTTTTGATCCTTCTATTCACCGTCTAACTAAAATTGATTCGTCTAGCCAATATTTACACTGTCAAAATGTGCACATTCCATTCTTTACTATGTATTTTATTACATTTGTTTATGCACACAACACACTAGCTGCTAGGGATAATTTATTTCAAGGAATGCCATCCCTTAAACAGGATCTTTTCCCTTGGCTAATTTGGGGTGATTTTAATAATCCGCTTAAAAATAATGATAGAGTAGGTGGATCTACTGTAACACTCTCTGAAATCGATCGTATAAACACGGTCGTTATGAACTCTGAGCTTATTGAAATGAAATCTACCGTACCTGAATTCACATGGAACAATCCCAATAGAAATGGCATTCGCACATATTCGAAAATCAATCATTCTTTTTGTAATGCTATTGCGCTGAATGTGTGGCCTAGTCTAGTTAATGAGCTTGTGATGCCCATCCTCTCGGATCATTCTCCTCAAATATTACACTTGAATGAGCATCATATGGATAAGAAACCATCTTTTAATTTTTTTAATATATGGACTAAACAAAGTGATTTTGTAGACATAGTTAAAAAGACTTGGAATGTTAATTGTTATGGCAATCATATGTTTAAACTGTTCAAAAAGAACAAAGCAGTCAAAAACGATTTGAAAGTTTGGTTTGCTAAGTATTTTGGTAGTAGTAACTTGAAGTCGCATTCTTTAGAGCGACAACTTGAGCAAATCCAATCTGAAATGTTTTGTGATCCGCTCAACTCCTCACTTCCTCAAATTGAAAATGACCTATTCTGCCAACATCAACAAGCTCTCATTATGGAATCCATGATGAGAAAACAGAAAAGAAGAATCAAATGGTTTGAAGATGGTGACAGAAACTCTGCATATTTCCACGCAGCGCTCAAAGCTAAGTAGGTTAGAAAAACGATACACACAATTATGGATCACCATGGTCAGGTACATACTTCTCTTTTAGTGTAACGACCCGGATTTTTCGGTTATTCGAATTCGAATATTTAAATAAATTTTAAATATTATACTTGGAATATTAATATTAAATTCGTTATTTAATGACGATTGAATATTTATATTTTTATTTAATATAAAACAAACTCGAAACGACGAGGTAGTTCGTAATATTGGGTTTTGTACTTCAATTGAATATACAAAATCCGTTTTAAGTCGGAATTCTGTGAAACAAGAAACATTGGTATCTGCTTGATAATAATTTTCTAATAGTAGAGAAAAATTGAGATTTTATTGTATAAATTGCAAGTTATGTCCAAATCAAATTTTAAAATAGTCGCTATGGATTTCGATTATAAACGATAACGTTTATTTAATAATTTATAAAAGGATTTCATTATAAATTTGAATACCATTTTACTTGGAAATATTTATGTCGAGTTATTATTCTTTATTGACTAAACCTAAAGCTGTATATTATTTTATTTAGATGTGGTAATAATAATTTAATTTAATTGTTTTGTAATTTATTTGTATTTTTACGGTATTATATAAGCCGTAGAAATAGTTATTTTTTCCACCGACCTCCGTTTTTGACGAAACAAATTTTGTTGGAATACGTATGGTTAATTATTGCTAGATTTCCAGTTTGGAGCCATACGGAGTGGTTTTGGTCGGTAGACGAAATTTAAAAGTGAACCGATAGATAAATTGGGATCTAAACAGCATTGTTTTTTCAAACGGAGACCGTTTTCAACGAAATTAGTTTTATTAGAACCGTAACATCAAATTATACCATGGCGTCCATTTTCGAAATTTTTGAAGATTGTGTTTATCGGTGCGAATTTAACGGTCCACGTTAATAGAGGTTAAATTTTAATTAACCATAATCAGTAAATAAAATTGTACGAACTTCTACCCCAAGCTAAATAAATAAATAAATCACGTGTAAACTTCACTCTTAAGTCACACATACAAGCCTATCCTATGCGTACCTTGTTTCACATACATTTTGAAAGGGGAAGGGACGGTCTACCCTAATATTTATCACGTAGCCTATATTGAAATGAACACTCATGTTAGCTACCTTGTTTTGTTTTTCTTCTTTCTACCTAAAGTTCTGCGCAACCTAAACACCAGCTTACCTCTCTCAACATGTTCTTAGGTAGCTATGTGTTCTCTTTTCAGTACATTTTAGTACACATTACACACACACACATATATATATATATATATATATATATCTTACATCAGCACATGTAATTGTTGTTTCCAACATCCTCCTGCAAAGAAAAATGTACATGCCACTCTGCTTCTCTACCTGCAAACAGTGACTCTACTCTAAACCTACCCCCGCAGATGCAAAAGGACCACACAGTATTTGTGTTCTCAAATCAATGCAGGCGTACGTTATTACTTTTCTCTTGCCTACCCTTACAGTCTATGAAATGTAGTTTGCAAACCCTTTTATTCCCAGAAAGTAACCCACGTACCTCTCTATTCATGTGTGTATACTCAGACCCATTAAAGAAAATTCCATCGCAATGCCATTGGAAATAACAACATTTGCAGACCTATGAAAAAATAGTCTGGAAGGGGAGGAGCACCATCACGCAGGCCTAATAGATGTGAAAACTCATCAAAGTCCTAGGGAAAAACCTCATGTGCAGCTATACTGAAAGTGAAAGAAACATCTCCGCTTTGACAATACACAACAAATATAGTACCCAAGCTAGCCTAACTTTGAATTGAAACACACATGCCTATAATCTAAACATTATTCTATATTGTACGAAGCTTGACAGCCAAGGATTCATTGCCTATATATACATGGACCTTGGTTGATTGCTAGAAGCAGGTTTCAGCGAGAGAAAAAAATGAAAACAGTATATACAAAGAAAAATAAAAATGATGAAAACAATGGACTAGCTTCAACAATTAAACGATATGAAACCATCCTTCCAGGCTTCCAGCGATGCATCAGGAGGGGGGTCCTCAACGAGCCGAAGGCTGTGGAGAGATTAGGTGGCACTCTAGGCGGAGGAGGGGAATGTTCATGTGTGAACACTGTAGCGTAAGGAAGTAAGTATTGCTGATAATACTGGGGAGGTTGTGCTCGTTTTCTGGTGTACACGGGGTGGCGGTCGTTTGGTCGCGGGTAGTCAGAGAGTGATTAACGAAGGTAACGGTGACGAGGTTGCCGAGGTGAAGTAGTACGAATGGGGAAGAGTGGGGAATAGAAGAGGAGGTAGAAGGTTGCGTGAAAAGCAGTAGTAAAATTTTTGAACTGCCGCGCCATTTCAGGCTTGTTTTATAATTAAAATAAAATTTTACATTCTAACTTTATTTTAAATAAATTTTTAGTCGTTATTATTTAAAATAAACTATTTTAAATATCCAAAATCCATTAAAATAGTTAAAGTCAATTTTTTAAATTGGTTCAGAATTTCCGGGTTGTTACACATCTCGAGTTTAATCAATGATACACAACATATGTATATGGAATATTAGAGGAGCTCACAAGCAGATAAAGCTGGATAAATGCAAGACCATGATTTTGAAATATAACTTGTTGGCAATAGCTATCCTTGAAACTAAACTTTCTAAAGATCTGTCAATCAAGGTTGCACGGTATCTGAATCCTAATTGGCATATGTTACACAATTTAAAGCATGCTAGTTACGGCAGAATTTTTGATCCTTCTATTCACCGTCTAACAAAAATTGATTCGTCTAGCCAATATTTACACTGTCAAAATGTGCACATTCCATTCTTTACTATGTATTTTATTACATTTGTTTATGCACACAACACACTAGCTGCTAGGGATAATTTATTTCAAGCAATGCCATCCCTTAAACAGGATCTTTTCCCTTGGCTAATTTAGGGTGATTTTAATAATCCGCTTAAACTTAATGATAGAGTAGGTGGATCTACTGTAACACTCTCTGAAATCGATCATATAAACACGGTCGTTATAAACTCTGAGCTTATTAAAATGAAATCTACCGGACCTGAATTCACATGGAACAATCCCAATAGAAATGGCATTCGCACATATTCGAAAATCAATCATTCTTTTTGTAATGCTATTGCGCTGAATGTGTGGCCTAGTCTAGTTAATGAGCTTGTGATGCCCATCCTCTCGGATCATTCTCCTCAAATATTACACTTGAATGAGCATCATATGGATAAGAAACCATCTTTTAATTTTTTTTTAATGTATGGACTAAACAAAGTGATTTTGTAGACATAGCTAAAAAGGCTTGGAATGTTAATTGTTATGGCAATCATATGTTTAAACTGTTCAAAAAGCACAAAGCAGTCAAAAACGATTTGAAAGTTTGGTTTGCTAAGTATTTTGGTAGTGGTAGCTTGAAGTCGCATTCTATAGAGCGACAACTTGAGCAAATCCAATCTGAAATGTTTTGTGATCCGCTCAACTCCTCACTTCCTCAAATTGAAAATGACATATTCTGCCAACATCAACAAGCTCTCATTATGGAATCCATGATGAGAAAACAGAAAAGCAGAATCAAATGGTTTGAAGATGGTGACAGAAACTCTGCATATTTCCACTCAGCGCTCAAAGCTAAGCAGGTTAGAGAAACGATACACACAATTATGGATCACCATGGTCATGTACATACTTCTCTTTTAGTGTAACGACCCGAATTTTTCGGTTATTCGAATTCGAATATTTAAATAAATTTTAAATATTATACTTGGAATATTAATATTAAATTCGTTATTTAATGACGATTGAATATTTATATTTTTATTTAATATAAAACAAACTCGAAACGACGAGGTAGTTCGTAATATTGGGTTTTGTACTTCAATTGAATATACAGAATCCGTTTTTAGTCGGAATTCTGTGAAACAAGAAACATTGGTATCTGCTTGATAATAATTTTCTAATAGTAGAGAAAAATTGAGATTTTATTGTATAAATTGCAAGTTATGTCCAAATCAAATTTTAAAATAGTCGCTATGGATTTCGATTATAAACGGTAACGTTTATTTAATAATTTATAAAAGGATTTCTTTATAAATTTGAATACCATTTTACTTGGAAATATTTATGTCGAGTTATTATTATTTATTGGCTAAACCTAAAGCTGTATATTATTTTATTTAGATGTGGTAATATTAATTTAATTTAATTGTTTTGTAATTTATTTATATTTTTACGGTATTATATAAGCCGTAGAAATAGTTATTTTTCCCACCGATCTCCGTTTTTGACGAAACGAATTTTGTTGGAATACGTATGGTTAATTATTGCTAGATTTCCAGTTTGGAGCCATCCGGAGTGGTTTTGGTCGGTAGACGAAATTTAAAAGTGAACCGATAGATAAATTGGGATCTAAACAGCATTGTTTTTGCAAACAGAGACCGTTTTCAACGAAATTAGTTTTATTAGAACTGTAACATCAAATTATACCATGGCGTCCATTTTCGAAATTTTTGAAGATTGTGTTTATCGGTGCGAATTTAACGGTCCACGTTAATAGAGGTTAAATTTTAATTAACCATAATCAGTAAATAAAATTGTACGAACTTCTACCACAAGTTAAATAAATAAATAAATCACGTGTAAACCTTACTCTTAAGTGACGCATACAAGCCTATCCTATGCGTACCTTGTTTCACATACATTTTGAAAGGGGAAGGGACGGTCTACCCTAATATTTATCACGCAGCCTATATTGAAATGAACACTCATGCTAGCTACCTTATTTTGTTTTTCTTCTTTCTACCTAAAGTTCTGCGCAACCTAAACACCAGCTTACCTCTCTCAACATGTTCTTAGGTAGCTATGTGTTCTATTTTCAGTACATTTTAGTACACATTACACACACACAAATATATATATATATACATATATATATATATATCTCACATCAGCACATGTAATTGTTGTTTCCAACATCCTCCTGCAAAGAAAAATGCACATGCCACTCTGCTTCTCTACCTGCAAACAGTGACTCTACTCTAAACCTACCCCCGCAGATGCAAAAGGACCACACAGTATTTGTGTTCTCAAATCAATGCAGGCGTACGTTATTACTTTTCTCTTGCCTACCCTTACAGTCTATGAAATGTAGTTTGCAAACCCTTTTATTCCCAGAAAGTAACCCACGTACCTCTCTATTCATGTGTGTATACTCAGACCCATTAAAGAAAATTCCATCGCAATGCCATTGGAAATAACAACATTTGCAGACCTATGAAAGCATAGTCTGGAAGGGGAGGAGCACCATCACGCAGGCCTAATAGATGTGAAAACTCATCAAAGACCTAGGGAAAAACCTCATGTGCAGCTATACTGAAAGTGAAAGAAACATCTCCGCTTTGACAATACACAACAAATATAGTACCCAAGCTAGCCTAACTTTGAATTGAAACATACATGCCTATAATCTAAACATTATTCTATATTGTACGAAGCTTGACAGCCAAGGATTCATTGCCTATATATACGTGGACCTTGGTTCATTGTTAGATGCAGGTTTCAGTGAGAAAAAAAAAATGAAAACCGTATATACAACGAAAAATAAAAATGATGAAAATAGTGGACTGGCTTCAACAATTAAACGATATGAAACCATCCTTATAGGCTTCCAGCGATACATCAGGAGGTTGGTCCTCAACGAGCCGAAGGCTGTGGAGAGATCAGGTGGCGCTCTAAGCAGATGAGGGGGATGTTCATGTGTGAACACTATAGCATAAGGAAGTAAGTATTGCTGATAATACTGGGGAGGTTGTGCTCGTTTTCTGGTGTACATGGAGTGGCGGTCGTTTTGGTCGTGGGTAATTAGAGAGTGATTAACGAAGGTAACAGTGACGAGGTTGCCGAGGTGAAGTAGTATGAATGGGGAAGAGTGGGGAATATAAGAGGAGGTAGAAGGTTGCGTGAAAAACAGTAGTAAAATTTTCGAACTGCCGCGCCATTTCAGGCTTGTTTTATAATTAAAATAAAATTTTACATTCTAACTTTATTTTAAATAAATTTTTAGTCGTTATTATTTAAAATAAATTATTTTAAATATCCAAAATCCATTAAAACAGTTAAAATTTTAAATTAGTTCAGAATTTTCGGGTTGTTACACATCTCTAGTTTAATCAATGATACACAACGTATATATATGGAATATTAGAGGAGCTCACAAGCAAATAAAGCTGGATAAATGCAAGACCATGATTTTGAAATATAACTTGGCGGCAATAGCTATCCTAGAAACTAAACTTTCTAAAGATCTGTCAATCAAGGTTGCAAGGTATGTGAATCCTAATTGGCATATGTTACACAATTTAGAGCATGCTAGTTACGGCAGAATTTTGGTTCTTTCTGATCCTTCTATTCACGATCTAACTAAAATTGATTCGTCTAGCCAATATTTACACTGTCAAAATGTGCACATTCCATCCTTTACTAGGTATTTTATTACATTTTTTTATGAACACAACACACTAGCTGCTAGGAATAATTTATTTCAAGCAGTGCCATCCCTTAAACAGGATCTTTTCCCTTGGCTGATTTGTGGTGATTTTAATAATCCGCTTAACCTTAATGATAGAGTAGGTGGATCTACTGTAACACTCTCTGAAATCGGTCATATAAATACGGTCTTTATGAACTCTGAGCTTATTGAAATGAAATCTACCGGACCTAAATTCACATGAAACAATCCCAATAGAAATGGCATTCACACATATTCGAAAATCGATCATTCTTTTTGTAATGCTATTGCGTTGAATGTGTGGCCTAGTCTAGTTAATGAGCTTGTGATGCCCATCCTCTCGGATCATTCTCCTCAAATATTACACTTGAATGAGCATCATATGGATAAGAAACCATCTTTTAATTTTTTTAATATATGGACTAAACAAAGTGATTTTCTAGACATAATTAAAAGGCTTGGAATGTTAATTGTTATGGCAACCATATGTTTAAAATGTTCAAAAAGCACAAAGCAGTCAAAAACGATTTGAAAGTTTGGTTTGCTAAGTATTTTGGTAGTGGTAGCTTGAAGTCGCATTCTTTAGAGCGATAACTTGAGCAAATCCAATCTGAAATGTTTTGTGATCCGCTCAACTCCTCACTTCCTCCAATTGAAAATGACCTATTCTGCCAACATCAACAAGCTCTCATTATAGAATCCATGATGAGAAAAAAGAAAAGCAGAATCAAATGGTTTGAAGATGGCGACAGAAACTCTGCTTATTTCCACGTAGCGCTCAAAGCTAAGCAGGTTAGAGAAACGATACACATAATTACGGATCACCATTGTCAGGTACATACTTCTCTTTTAGTGTAACGACCCAGATTTTTCGGTTATTCGAATTCGAATATTTAAATTAGTTTTAAATATTATACTTGGAATATAAATATTAAATTCGTTATTTAACGACGATTGAATATTTATATTTTTATTTAATATAAAACGAACTCGAAACGGTGCGGTAGTTCGTAATATTGGGTTTTGAACTTCAATTGAATATACATAATCCGTTTTAAGTCGGAATTCTGTGAAACAAGAAACATTGGGATCTGTTTGATTATAATTTTCTAATAGAAGAGAAAAATTGAGATTTTATTGTATAAATTGCAAGTTATGTCCAAATCAAATTTTAAAATAGTCGCTATGGATTTCAAATATAAACGATAATGTTTATTTAATAATTTATAAAAGGATTTCTTTATAAATTTGAATACCATTTTACTTTGAAATATTTATGTCGAGTTATTATTCTTTATTGACTAAACCTAAAGCTGTATATTATTTTATTTAGATATATATGTGGTAATAATAATTTAATTTAATTGTTTTGTAATATTTTTACGGTATTATATAAGCCGTAGAAATAGTTATTTTTCCAACCGACCTCCGTTTTTGACGAAACGAATTTTGTTGGAATACGTACGGTTAATTATTAATAGATTTCCAGTTTGGAGCCATACGGAGTTGTTTTGGTCGTTAGACGAAATTTGAAAGTGAACCAATAGATAAATTGGGATCTAAACAGCAATGTTTTTGCAAACGGTGACCGTTTTCAACAAAATTAGTTTCATTAGAACCGTAACATCAAATTATACAATGGCGTCCATTTACGAAATTTTTGAAGATTGTGTTTATCGGTGCGAATTTAACGATCCACGTTAATAGAGGTTAAATTTTAATTAACCATAATCAGTAAATAAAATTGTGCGAACTTCTACCCCAAGCTAAATAAATAAATAAATCACGTGTAAACTTCACTCTTAAGTCACGCATACAAGCCTATCCTATGCGTACCTTGTTTCACATACATTTTGAAAGGGGAAGGGACGGTCTACCCTAATATTTATCATGCATCCTATATTGAAATGAACACTCATGCTATCTACCTTGTTTTGTTTTTCTTCTTTCTACCTAAAGTTCTGCGCAACCTAAACACCAGCTTACTTCTCTCAACATGTTCATAGGTAGCTATTTGTTCTCTTTTCAGTACATTTTAGTACACATTACATATATATATATATCTATATATATATATCTCACATCAGCACATGTAATTGATGTTTCCAACATCCTCCTGCAAAGAAAAATGCACATGCCACACTGCTTCTCTACCTGCAAACAGTGACTCAACTCTAAACCGAAACACGCAGATGCAAAAGGACCATACAGTATTTGTGTTCTCAAATCAATGCAGGCATACATTATTACTTTTCTCTTGCCTACCCTTACTGTCTATGAAATGTAGTTTGCACACCCTTTTCTTCCCAGAAAGTAACCCACGTACCTCTCTATTCATGTGTGTATACTCAGACCCATTAAAGAAAATTCCATCGCAATGCCAATTGAAATAACAACATTTGCAGACCTATGAAAGCATAGTCTGGAAGGGAAGGAGCACCATCACGCAGGCCTAATAGATGTGAAACCTCATCAAAGACCTAGGGAAAAACCTCATGTGCAGCTATACTGAAAATAAAAGAAACATCTCCGCTTTGACAATACACAACAAATACAGTACCCAAGCCAGCCTAACTTTGAATTGAAACATACAGGACTATAATCTAAATATTATTCTATATTGTACGAAGCTTGACAGCCAAGGATTCATTGCCTATATATACGTGGACCTTGGTTCATTGCTAGAAGTAGGTTTCAGCGGGAGAAAAAAATGAAAACCGTATATACAAATAAAAATAAAAATGATGTAAACGGTGGACTGGCTTCAACAATTAAACGATATGAAACCATCCTTCCAGGCTTCCAGCGATACATCAGGAGGGGGGTCCTCAACGAGCCGAAGGGTGTGGAGAGATTAGGTGGCACTCTAGGCGGAGGAGGGGGATGTTCATGTGTGAACACTATAGCGTAAGGAAGTAAGTATTGCTGATAATACTGGGGAGGTTGTGCTCGTTTTCTGGTGTACACGGGGTGGCGGTCGTTTGGTCGCGGGTAGTCAGAGAGTGATTAACGAAGGTAACGGTGACGAGGTTGCCGAGGTGAAGTAGTACGAATGGGGAAGGGTGGGGAATAGAAGAGTAGGTAGAAGGTTGCGTGAAAAGCAGTAGTAAAATTTTTGAACTGCCGCGCCATTTCAGGCTTGTTTTATAATTAAAATAAAATTTTACATTCTAACTTTATTTTAAATAAATTTTAAGTCGTTATTATTTTAAATAAATTATTTTAAATATCAAAAATCCATTAAAACAGTTAAAATAAATTTTTTAAATTGGTTCAGAATTTCCGGGTTGTTACACATCTCGAGTTTAATCAATGATACACAACATATGTATATGGAAGATTAGAGGAGCTCACAAGCAGATAAAGCTAGATAAATGCAAGACCATGATTTTGAAATATAACTTGTTGGCAATAGCTATCCTGGAAACTAAACTTTCTAAAGATCTGTCAATCAAGGTTGCACGGTATCTGAATCCGAATAGGCATATGTTACACAATTTAGAGCATGCTAGTTACGGCAGAATTTTGGTTCTTTTTGATCCTTCTATTCACCGTCTAACTAAAATTGATTCGTCTAGCCAATATTTGCACCGTCAAAATGTGCACATTCCATTCTTTACTATGTATTTTATTACATTTGTTTATGCACACAACACACTAGCTGCTAGGGATAATTTATTTCAAGCAATGCCATCCCTTAAACAGGATCTTTTCCCTTGGCTGATTTGGGGTGATTTTAATAATCCGCTTAAACTTAATGATAGAGTAGGTGGATCTACTATAACACTCTCTGAAATCGATCATATAAACACGGTCGTTATGAACTCTGAGCTTATTGAAATGAAATCTACCGGACCTGAATTCACATGGAACAATCCCAATAGAAATGGCATTCGCACATATTCGAAAATCGATCATTCTTTTTGTAATGCTATTGCGCTGAATGTGTGGCCTAGTCTAGTTAATGAGCTTGTGATGCCCATCATCTCGGATCATTCTCCTCAAATATTACACTTGAATGAGCATCATATGGATAAGAAACCATCTTTTAATTTTTTAATATATGGACTAAACAAAGTGATTTTGTAGACATAGTTAAACAGGCTTAGAATGTTAATTGTTATGGCAATCATATGTTTAAACTGTTCAAAAAGCACAAAGCAGTCAAAAACGATTTGAAAGTTTGGTTTGCTAAGTATTTTGGTAGTGGTAGCTTGAAGTCGCATTCTTTAGAGCGACAACTTGAGCAAATCCAATCTGAAATGTTTTGTGATCCGCTCAACTCCTCACTTCCTCAAATTGAAAATGACCTATTCTGCCAACATCAACAAGCTCTCATTATGGAATCCATAATGAGAAAACAGAAAAGCAGAATCAAATGGTTTGAAGATGGTGACAGAAACTCTGCATATTTCCACGCAGCGCTCAAAGCTAAGCAGGTTAGAGAAACGATACACACAATTATGGATCACCATGGTCAGGTACATACTTCTCTTTTAGTGTAACGACCCGGATTTTTTGGTTATTCGAATTCGAATATTTAAATAAATTTTAAATATTATACTTGGAATATTAATATTAAATTCGTTATTAAACGACGATTGAATATTTATATTTTTATTTAATATAAAACAAACTCGAAACGACGAGGTAGTTCGTAATATTGGGTTTTGTACTTCAATTGAATATACATAATCCGTTTTAAGTCGGAATTCTGTGAAACAAGAAACATTGGTATCTTCTTGATAATAATTTTCTAATAGAAGAAAAAAATTGAGATTTTATTGTATAAATTGCAAGTTATGTCCAAATCAAATTTTAAAATAGTCGCTATGGATTTCGATTATAAACAATAACGTTTATTTAATAATTTATAAAAGGATTTCTTTATAAATTTGAATACCATTTTACCTGGAAATATTTATGTCGAGTTATTATTCTTTATTGACTAAACCTAAAGCTGTATATTATTTTATTTAGATGTGGTAATAATAATTTAATTGTTTTGTAATTTATTTATATTTTTACGGTATTATATAAGCCGTAGAAATAGTTATTTTTCCCACCGACCTCCCTTTTTGACGAAACGAATTTTGTTGGAATACGTATGGTTAATTATTGCTATATTTCCAGTTTGGAGCCCTACGGAGTTGTTTTGGTCGGTAGACGAAATTTAAAAGTGAACCGATAGATAAATTGGGATCTAAACAGCATTGTTTTTGCAAACGGAGACCGTTTTCAATGAAATTAGTTTTATTAGAACCGTAACATCAAATTATACCATAGCGTCCATTTTCGAAATTTTTGAAGATTGTGTTTATCGGTGCGAATTTAACGGTCCACGTTAATAGAGGTTAAATTTTAATTAACCATAATCAGTAAATAAAATTGTACGAACTTCTACCCTAAGCTAAATAAATAAATAAATCACGTGTAGACTTCACTCTTAAGTCACGCATACAAGCCTATCCTATGCGTACCTTGTTTCACATACATTTTGAAAGGGGAAGGGACGGTCTACCCTAATATTTATAACGCAGCCTATATTGAAATGAACACTCATGCTAGCTACCTTGGTTTGTTTTTCTTCTTTCTACCTAAAGTTCTACGCAACCTAAACACCAGCTTACCTCTCTCAACATGTTCTTAGGTAGCTATGTGTTCTCTTTTCAGTACATTTTAGTACACATTAATCCCACACACACACACACACATATATATCTTACATCAGCACATGTAATTGTTGTTTCCAACCTCCTCCTGCAAAGAAAAATGCACATGCCACTCTGCTTCTCTACCTGCAAACAGTGACTCTACTCTAAACCTACCCACGCAAATGCAAAAGGACCATACAGTATTTGTGTTCTCAAATCAATGCAGGCGTACGTTATTACTTTTCTCTTGCCTACCCTTACAGTCTATGAAATGTAGTTTGCAAACCCTTTTATTCCCAGAAAGTAACCAACGTACCTCTCAATTCATGTGTGTATACTCAGACCCATTAAAGAAAATTCCATCGCAATGCCATTGGAAATAACAACATTTGCAGACGTATGAAAGCATAGTCTGGAAGTGGAGGAGCACCATCAAGCAGGCCTAATAGATGTGAAAACTCATCAAAGACCTAGGGAAAAACCTCATGTGCAGCTATACTGAAAATGAAAGAAACATCTCCGCTTTGACAATACACAACAAATACAGTACCCAAGCCAGCCTAAATTTGAATTGAAACATACAGGCCTATAATCTAAATATTATTCTATATTGTATGAAGCTTGACAGCCAAGGATTCATTGCCTATATATACGTGGACCTTGGTTCATTGTTAGATGCAGGTTTCAGCGAGAAAAAAAAATGAAAACCGTATATACGTCGAAAAATAAAAATGATGAAAATAGTGGACTGGCTTCAACAATTAAACGATATGAAACCATCCTTCCAGGCTTCCAGCGATACATCAGGAAGGGGGTCCTCAACGAGCCAAAGGCTGTGGAGAGATCAGGTGGCGCTCTAAGCAGAAGAGGGGGATGTTCATGTGTGAACACTGTAGCATAAGGAAGTAAGTATTGTTGATAATACTGGGGAGGTTGTGCTCGTTTTCTGGTGTACACAGAGTGTCGGTCGTTTTGGTCGCAGGTAGTTAGAGAGTGATTAACGAAGGTAACGGTGACGAGGTTGTCGAGGTGAAGTAGTACGAATGGGGAAGAGTGGGGAATATAAGAGGAGGTAGAAGGTTGCGTGAAAAACAGTAGTAAAATTTTCGAACTACCGCGCCATTTCAGGCTTGTCTTATAATTAAAATAAAATTTTACATTCTAACTTTTTTTTAAATAAATTTTTAGTCGTTATTGTTTAAAATAAATTATTTTAAATATCCAAAATCCATTAAAACAGTTAGAATAAAAAAATTAAATTAGTTCAGAATTTTTGGATTGTTACACATCTCGAGTTTAATCAATGATACACAATATATATGGAATATTAGAGGAGCTCACAAGCAGATAAAGTTGGATAAATGCAAGACCATGATTTTGAAATATAACTTGCCGGCAATAGCTATCCTGGAAACTAAACTTTCAAAAGATCTGTCAATCAAGGTTGCAAGGTATGTGAATCCTAATTGGCATATGTTACACAATTTAGAGCATGCTAGTTACGGCAGAATTTTGGTTCTTTTTTATCCTTTTATTCACCGTCTAACTAAAATTGATTCGTCTAGCCAATATTTACACTGTCAAAATGTGCACATTCCATCCTTTACTAGGTATTTTATTACATTTGTTTATGCACACAACACACTAGCTGCTAGGAATAATTTATTTCAAGCAATGCCATCCCTTAAACAGGATCTTTTCCCTTGGCTGATTTGTGGTGATTTTAATAATCCGCTTAACCTTAATGATAGAGTAGGCGGATCTACTATAACACTCTCTGAAATCGATCATATAAATACGGTCGTTATGAACTCTGAGCTTATTGAAATGAAATCTACCGGACCTGAATTCACATGGAACAATCCCAATAGAAATGGCATTTGCACATATTCGAAAATCGATCATTCTTTTTGTAATGCTACTGCGATGAATGTGTGGCCTGGTCTAGTTAATGAGCTTGTGATGCCCATCCTCTCGGATCATTCTCCTCAAATATTACACTTGAATAAGCATCATATGGATAAAAAACCATCTTTTAATTTTTTTAATATATGGACTAAACAAAGTGATTTTCTAGACATAGTTAAAAAGGCTTGGAATGTTAATTGTTATGGCAACCATATGTTTAAAATGTTCAAAAAGCACAAAGCAGTCAAAAACGATTTGAAAGTTTGGTTTGCTAAGTATTTTTGTTGTGGTAGCTCGAAGTCGCATTCTTTAGAGCAACAACTTGAGCAAATGCAATCTGAAATGTTTTGTGATCCGCTCAACTCCTCACTTCCTTAAATTGGAAATGACCTATTCTGCCAACATCAACAAGCTCTCATTATGGAATCCAAGATGAGAAAACAGAAAAGCAAAATCAAATGGTTTGAAGATGGCGACAGAAACTCTACATATTTCCACGCAGCGCTCAAAGCTAAGCAGGTTAGAGAAACGATACACACAATTACGGATCACCATGGTCAGGTACATACTTCTCTTTTAGTGTAACGACCCGGATTTTTCGGTTATTCGAATTCGAATATTTAAATTAGTTTTAAATATTATACTTGGAATATTAGTGGAATATTAATATTAAATTCGTTATTTAACGACGATTGAATATTTATATTTTTATTTAATATAAAACGAACTCGAAACGGTGCAGTAGTTCGTAATATTGGGTTTTGAACTTCAATTGAATATACATAATCCGTTTCAAGTCGGAATTTTGTGAAACAAGAAACATTGGGATCTGCTTGATTATAATTTTCTAATAGAAGAGAAAAATTGAGATTTTATTGTATAAATTTCAAGTTATGTCCAAATCAAATTTTAAAATAGTTGCTATGGATTTCGATTATAAACGATAATGTTTATTTAATAATTTATAAAAGGATTTCTTTATAAATTTGAATACCATTTTACTTGGAAATATTTATGTCGAGTTATTATTCTTTATTGACTAAACCTAAAGCTGTATATTATTTTATTTAGATATATATGTGGTAATAATAATTAAATTTAATTGTTTTGTAATTTATTTATATTTTTATGGTATTATATAAGCTGTAGAAATAGTTATTTTTCCAACCGACCTTCGTTTTTGACGAAACGAATTTTGTTGGAATACATATCGTTAATTATTGCTAGATTTCCAGTTTGGAGCCATAGGGAGTTGTTTTGGTTGGTAGACGAAATTTAAAAGTGAACCGATAGATAAATTAGGATCTAAAAAGCATTGTTTTTGCAAAGGGAGACTATTTTCAACGAAATTAGTTTCATTAGAACCGTAACGTCAAATTATACCATGGCGTCCATTTTCGAAAATTTTGAAGATTGTGTTTATCGGTGCGAATTTAACGGTCCACGTTAATAGAGGTTAAATTTTAATTAACCATAATCAGTAAATAAAATTGTACGAACTTCTACCCCAAGCTAAATAAATAAATAAATCACGTGTAAACTTCACTCTTAAGTCATGCATACAAGCCTATCCTATGCATATCTTGTTTCACATACATTTTGAAAGGGGAAGGGACGGTCTACCCTAATATTTATCACGCAGCCTATATTGAAATGAACACTCATGCTGGCTACCTTGTTTTGTTTTTCTTCTTTCTACCTAAAGTTCTGCGCAACCTAAACACCAGCTTACCTCTCTCAACATGTTCTTAGGTAGCTATGTGTTCTCTTCTCATTACATTTTAGTACACATTACATATATATATATATATATCTTACATCAGCACATGTAATTGTTGTTTCCAACATCCTCATGCAAAGAAAAATGCACATGCCACTCTGCTTCTCTACCTGCAAACAGTTACTCTACTCTAAAACTACCCACGCAGATGCAAAAGGGCCACACAGTATTTGTGTTTTCAAATCAATGCAGGCGTACATTATTACTTTTCTCTTGCCTACCCTTACAGTCTATGAAATGTAGTTTGCACACCCTTTTCTTCCCAGAAAGTAACCCATGTACCTCTCTATTCATGTGTGTATACTCAGACCCATTAAAGAAAATTCCATCGCAATGCCATTGGAATTAACAACATTTGCAGACCTTTGAAAGCATAGTCTGGAAGGGGAGGAGCACCATCACGCAGGCCTAATAGATGTGAAACCTCATCAAAGACCTAGGGAAAACCTCATGTGCAGTTATACTGAAAATGAAAGAAACATCTCCACTTTGACAATACACAACAAATACAGTACCCAAGCCAGCCTAACTTTGAATTGAAACATACAGGCCTATAATCTAAATATTATTCTATATTGTACGAAGCTTGACAACCAAGGATTCATTGCCTATATATACGTGGACCTTGGTTGTAACAACCCTGAAATCTGGGCCAATTTCAAATTTTTATTTTGGCAATTTTAATGAATTTTGAATATTTAAAATGGATTATTTTAAATAATTACGATGGTAAATTTATTTTCGACGAAGTTAAAACAAATAAATTTATTTTAATTATATAATGAGCCTGAAATCGCACGATAGTTCGAAAATTCGATTTCGAATTTCAATTGAATATACAGGATTCAATATAAGTCGGAATTGGACGAAACAAGAAATATTTGAATTTGTTTGATGATATATTTCTAACGAAGTTAAGAAACTGAGATTTCACTTTATAGAGAGTAAGATACGTCCAGTTTAAAATTCAGAAAAGTCGCTGTGGAATTTATATATATTTTAATATATATAAAGGCCCTTAAAAATGGAAATTTTGCAAACGACCTTCGTTTTCGTCGAAACCACTTTTGTTGGATCCGGCATGTCAAATTATTGCTAGGTTTCAAAATTCGTAATTTTCTGAATTAATATGTGAGCGTGGCGAAGTTAAACGTGTTTTAATAGTTTCAGTCAATTTGGGTCGACCAGAAAATGACCATTTTTCAAACGGTCCCAGAATTTGAAGAAATTAGTTTTGTTAGGACCGTATCGTCAACACGAAGCTAGAAATAATTATTCTGGAATTTTTAGAGTCCGTGTGTGACCCCAGTAAATTGAAATGTACGTTCGAATTAAATTTATATTGATTTATATTTTAATTTCAACGGAAACTGATCGAAACGATTGAATTGGCTTACAATACATATCCCATTGTGTTCATAATAGGGGTAATTGGCTAGGGACGATAGTCCGTGGGTTCGATTTCGTGTTCGAAATAAAAAGTTACTTTTTGGTATTCAATTAATTAAATAATAATATAAATTTGCTTAACCCTAATTTTCCCTTTACACTTCAGCCCCCGTTCACAAATAAAAAAAATCAAATCCAAATGGAAAAAATGCGATCGAGCTGAAGCCCCTACCGACGTGCCTCCGCTGGCGATCCTCCGCCACCCATCTCCCCCGTCGTCGGCCATCCCCTTCCCCCTTCCCGTTCTCTCTCATCTCACCTCTCTTCCCCTTTCTCTCCGAAACTCGAAGGCCCCCCATCCCTGAAACCTCGCCGCCGCCACCCTATTGGCCCCGCCGACCACCAGAGAAAACCCCCCAACCACCTACAAACCCCTGGTCACCTCCTCCCCATCAAGTCAGCCCCGGTGAGTTTTATTTTAATTATTTTATTTTCTTTTTGAGGTAAATAATTTAGTAAAATAAACGGTGGTTTAAAATCTGATGTTGAGTATAAAAGCAGTGTTTTAGAATATATTTATAAATATATAAATTGTATAGAAGTATAAAAACATGATTTTTGTAGAAAGAGAACGTATAAAAAGTTTAGATTTTTATAAGTGAAAAGAAATGATTTTTAATTAGAAAAGCTATGATTTTTATACATGAAAAGTTGTGATTATTCATTATACAAAGATAAGATATTTACATGAACAGAGATTGGATTTTTAACATTGAAAAGATTGGATTTTAATATATATGTTAACATAAAATGAAGTTAGAAAAAGAAATGATTTTTACGTTATAAAGATTCGATTTTTACAATGTTTTCATTGTGATAAGAATATGATTTTTATAATGAATGTGAACATATAAAAATGTGATTTTTATATATAGAACGATATGATAAAAATGCGATTTTTAAATATATAATCATCATAATGAAAATGTGATTTTTACTATGAACAGCGTGAAAGAGACCGCATTGAATTACGGGCGAATCCAAACCGTTTAGAAATAAAGAATGGAGGAGTGGAACCCTCGGTGAGAACTTCTAACTTTAAATTTACTTTTCTAGTTAAAATATATACTAGGATGCAGACGGTGCTTAGCAGCACCCGACACTCGTCGTCCACAGACCATGGATGACTTGTTTGTTTGGTTCTGTAGTTGGTTAGATTATTTTTTTGAATTTGGTTGTTTGGGTGAAATCGAATTGATTAGATTGGTATGTGTATGGCGTGGGCCGTTATTAGACCGGGGATAAGGCTAGGCCTTGTCCCGTTTCTAGTATCGTGCCGTTATACCGTCGAAATTTTCTAAAATAAGTTAGAAAAATAAAAAGATCATTTTATTGAATAAATGAACTGAATAGAATATTCATAGATTGAATAAAATATTTTATCGTTGAAAATATAATTTTAATGTGTATGTGAATAAAAAGAAATATTCATTTACAAATCAGACGATTTGTTTATGTACACTGATTTGACTGATATTGATTGGGACGATAAATTTTACACGTCGCCCAACTGCACAAATAAAATCGGTGTTTGTTGATTTGAAACCCCACACGGGTATTGGGATGACGTTTGACATACACTAATCCCGATAATTAGTTGTATGTCAATCGATGGGTTGATAGACAACGGTATAGTGCACTTTGGATGATGGTTGATTATTTATCATTGCAATTATATACATGTGTTATATGGAATCCATATAATTAACATTATATGGTAATTGATTGGGCCTCATTCCAATTTAGAAAATAAAGAATATTTTAGAATATATATTCATGTGTTGAAATAAAATATATATTCATGTGTTGAAATAAAATATATATTCATGTGTTGAAATAAAAAATATATATTCATGTGTTGAAGAAAATATTCATTTGTTGAATAGAATAACGAAGTTATTGAAATATATAAAGTCGTGTCGATTAGATTTGCACCATTTTGACGCGAACGATATTTATATCGATTATATTCGTTTTTATAATGAATATAGAAAAGGAAGTGATTTCAAAATACAACGTTTTGAAAATATTATCATTTATATATTGACGATATGGAATATTCAATTTTGATTTAAAATTGAATATGAAGTTGAAGTCGTTTTTAAAAACGAATTTAAAACGATTTATAAAATACGTTTTGAATTGAAATCGACGAAATATATATAATATATATTATATATTAATGGCCTGAATAGAACGCGCCGCACCGCGGTAGTTCGCGAATTTCGACCATTGACTTCGAATTGACGTTACGGGGGATCCGACTGTCGGATTCTCCTGAAACCGGAACCGTTGGGTTCGTATCGAAAAGAGCTTTCCAGTGAATATTAGAAATTTGAAATCGAACGGTTGGATTTGGAGTTATGTCCAAATCAAATTTGGAAAAGGTCGTTGTAAGTGCAGTTCGACGACCGTTATTGGAAATCGACTGTACGGGCCTTGATAAAATTATTAAAAATATCAATAATTTGTGTAAAATCATAATATATGAATTGGAAAGAACTGGGATGAAAAATTCCCTATTTGAAAGGATAAAAATATAGGGTGCGTTTTTTAGAGGTCCCTATTAAGTTTCAAAATATAAAAAAAACCCGGTCATAAACTTATTGTAAATTAGGTCCCTATTTTCTGAAAAGTCATCAAAAAAATATAAAAAAATCACGTAAATTCGTATTTAAATAAAACATGTAAACACTAAAAAATTCAGAACAAAAAACCATCAAAGAAGGCGTCAAAAAAAAAAAAAAAAAACAAAAAAAAAAAAAACGAAATTTCCAGTTAAATGCATAATAGTATGCACATATATCACTTTCCTGCATACAACCGTGCATATTTTTCACTACATACATCTTCGTTGATTTTTATTCATACAAAAACATGCTTACATGTGTGCAAATATACCCAATATTTGCACACATTTGTGCAGGTTTAGTTTCAAATTTTCAAACCGAACAGCTTACGGAAAAGTTGCATACATATATGCAATTATCAGTAATAATTGCATAAATGTATGCAACTATTTTTTTTATTTCCGAAGAATCCTGAAATTATTTCCATATTTTTGAATTTTTTTTTATGAAGGAACGCACTTTTTTAAAAAAAAAATAAAAAAAGGCGGAAGTAATAAAATAAGGGGCGGGTTTAAAATTTTCAAATCTTTTTTTATTTTTATAAATTAGGTCCCTACTTTTTATCCTATAAAAATGTTGCACACATGTGTGCATTTTTTTGAGAAATTTGCACATTTGGATGCAAATAAAAATGAACTGAAAAATTATGTTAAATCTATCCGCTCGAAGAACTGCAATAGTTGCATATATGCATGCAATAAAATAAAAAAGGTGCATAATATTATGCATTTAACTGCAGTTTTTTTGCTGTTTTCTTCTTTCTGACATTATTTTTGTTGTTTTTTGAACTGAATTTTTTGTATAATGCATAATTTATTTTATTACTAATTTACGATTTTTTTTATATTATTATTTTATAAGTTTTGAAAATAGGGACCTAATTTATATTAAGTTTATGACCGGATATGAGCCTAATTAAGTTTCAAAATAGGGACGTGAGCCTAATATTCACAAAAATATATTTTTATCGAAATGAACTAGTTATGAACTAGAATTAAAATCCAATATTTTTAAATAAATAAATTGGATTTGAAGTGGTTTTAAAAATAATCAGAATTTCCAATATACGTATTGGAATGGATTTGAATCGAAATTATCTTCGGAATATTTCGATGTGGGATTTCGTGATTATACAGATATGGTTGTGGAAATTTGAAAGATATATTAATATCGTTATTTCCAATACGATATTTGTTGGTTTCAGAATTTGATATTGAATATAAGCCGATATATTTTCTATTCAAAGCCTTGTATTTAATATCAAATGGGATTTTGGGTTCGTCGTGAATGGTGCTTTAAATAACACTGTTCTTGAACCCAGTTTAGAAAAGAATAAATCTTTAATTAAGATTTAGTGAAATTGTCCAGTTAATGAGTATTTAATTGGAATTGAATTTAAATTGGTTTTTGGGTTTATCGTGAGCGGTGTTTTGGATAACACCTGTTCGTTAACCCGATTAACAATGGGATGTGATTTTGGATTTATCGTGAACCGTGTTTTAAATGACATCGGTTCTTCAACCCAGTTAAAGATTAAAACTAAGTGGAGTTTTAATGAATCTTTAATTAGATTGAAATGATCGAGAATGGAGTATCACCAGTTTTGCTCCAAGCGATAGTTAAATCTTTAACTAGATTTGAACGTGAAATGGTAATTAATTTTACCGATAACACCGTGGTGTTAGATATGGAGTATTACCAGTTTTGCTCCATGGGATAAATAGGTTGGGATTGGGAAACAAAATAAATAATTACTTCGGTGTGGTTCGCTAATCCCGACTAGTTTGGAAAACCTTAACATGGTTTGAATTGATATCCAAAGGGAGATTAAAGAATAAATTTAAAAGAATTTATCTTTGATAAAATTAATGGGAACTTTTCCTTAAGAATGTGAATATTTGAATAAAGAAATATTCTGAATTGGAATGAGTCGTATGTTGTGTTTGTGTAACACTTGTTTACTATATACGCGGGTTATTCAGAAAGGCCGGGTTTATACCCATTCTGAATAACCGATTCGACGATATGTCGAAGGTGAAGACGGTGGTTGAAGACGGTGGTTGAAGACCGGGGGTCTTCACATCGTTTGGGTGATTACTGATGATCTTGATTGGGATATACACCCAAGAGGAGGGAATCAGTTGGTGATCGTCCAAATGTACTTGGACATCGACGGATATGCAAGGAAAGTGCCTATGGTTTCGTTCAGACCCAGAACGAACTTGTAAATGGACTGTGTGTCTGACATTGGATTTTATTCTGTGTGATTGATTCCTATTAAATATATATCTGCTTGGCGGTGGAGAATTTATTCTCTTGCTTAACGCCCTTCTCTAAGACGTACGAGCTCAGAGGTTATATATTGATGGATATCAATCGCATGGCATGAATTGCCTGTGTGGCATGCCTAAGTGGCAAATGATCAAGGCTTCTGTTGAAAAGCAAAGTCTTGTGGTTGATGATCAAAGTATGACCTTAGCGGCATCGCTTTGTGTAGCATTGATTCGCGAGCCTCACACCCCGATATGGTGGTAAATTGATGGTTAGATCAGTATGCTTTTTAGAGGATGGACACCTTAGTGGTGTCGTGGATTCGGTCGACCAAGATTAAGCTTAGTGCTCAGAGGGATAGGGCTCACCCCCGATTGCCTGAGGGATAGAGTAAGCGGTGTTTTCTCTCGCTGGGACGTAAGCCGCGGTGATACTTGATTTCCCAAAAGTGCGGATGTGCATTACGGTGTTTTCTCTCGCTGGGACATAAGCCGTGGGTAATTGCACTACGCGATCGATCTTTCGAATCAGTAACCACCATGATGGAAATCCAACTTCCAAATACGACATTTTTCGGTTTTGATTGTAGAGCCTAGTATGGCGACATGATATATCGTACCCATGCCGTCTATGATTGATACATTTATATTTGAAGTGTTTTCTTCACTTATTGTAATAATAAAAGATTAAATTTCGCGTATCAAGCATTCTTTGGCTATTATAAGGGAAAACCCTATCCTCCGGCTTGTGTTGCATTGTGTGATCGGACCTGGGTCTTACAATAGCTTCATTGTTCTTTATTTAGCATTGCGCTGTTTGTTTTTAAGCACTGGTATTCTTGGGGTGAAAACCCGTTCCGTGTTATACGGCGTGGTCCCTTGATTTACCTAATTTTAAAAATAAAGTGTAACACCCCTCTCGAAAAGCTAACACAAAGATCTTTTAGCACAGTGGTTAGTGCGTGGTGTTGCTTTTCGGGAGGTCGAGGGTTCGAATCCTGTAGGTGTCACATTTGGTATCAGAGCCTATACCCAGCCGGAATTGTGTGTGTAATGCTGCGGATGTCGGTCGGTGTGGTACTGATGCGGGTTACATGCACAACGCCTGGGTGGTGAGTGATATGAGCCAACGAGGACGTTGGACTCTTTAAGGGGGGTAGTCTGTAACACCCCTCTCGAAAAGCTAACACAAAGATCTTTTAGCATAGTGCTTAGTGCATGGTGTTGCTTTTCGGGAGGTCGGGGGTTCGAATCCTGTGGGTGTCACATAAAGATTAATAACTGTTTTAGTTCTCACACCAGTCACATGACTGACCTGGAGTTTATTGTTTTAACCTAAACTCTGGGTGCCCTTATTTTCAGCACGGGCAGCTAGTAATTGGGTTTTGCAGATATTATATTCACAGGATCCTGGTTTATAGATGAAGTGATATTCGGAAAGCTCTGTATCCATGTATTTCTTTCAGTTATGTTTTGTATTATTTTTCCGCTGCAGTAATGTATTTAAATCTCTGATAATTATCCGATGTATAATATTTGTTCATACTCTGTTTATTCTTGTATTCTGATGGAATTGTTGTAATAAGCAATGAAATGTTCTTCTGTTTGTGTTCTGATTTGTCTTGTTCTCAAAGAAATCGGTGCTTTCCTTACCGGGGAAGTTACGGGTCTTTACATTGGTTCATTGCTAGAAGCAGGTTTCAGCGAGAAAAAAATTGAAAACCGTATATACAAAGAAAAATAAAAATGATGAAAACAGTGGACTGGCTTCAATAATTAAACGATATGAAACCATCCTTCCAGGCTTCCAGCGATACATCAGGAGGGGGGTCCTCAACGAGCCGAAGGCTATGGAGAGATCAGGTGGCACTCTAGGCGGATGAGGGGGATGTTCATGTGTGAACACTGTAGCGTAAGGAAGTAAGTATTGTTGATAATACTAGGGAGGTTGTGCTCGTTTTCTGGTGTACACGAAGTGGTGGTCGTTTTGGTCGCGGGTAGTCAGAGAGTGATTAATGAAGGTAATGGTGTCGAGGTTGCTGAGGTGAAGTAGTACGAATTGGGAAGAGTGGGGAATAGAAGAGGAGGTAGAAGGTTGCGTGAAAAGTAGTAGTAAAGTGGGGATATGGGGGTGCGAGACCATGCACGGAGTTGGTTACTGGAAGTTGGCATATGAATGGGACATTGAGAAGATGAGCGGAAAGAGAAGCTGATGCGTGAGAGTACTAGAGGCTGGGATGGGTTATAACATAAAAAAATGTAGAAGGAAAAGAGCATGTCCGCACATACTGAAAGAGCAAGTAACGCATGGGGAAGATGCGGCAATACATGGAGGGATTTGTGTGGACCTGGGGGAGGGAAATAAGCAGGAGATGGGGAATAACGTGGACGCAAACAAATAGCAGTTAGTGAAAAAGAGAGATGGAGGCGTGAAGCATTGTATTCGCGTGGGAGGGGAGAAGAAATGGTACTGGTATGGTATTACCTGAACGTGAGCATGTGGATTGTTAAAAGATGGAGCTTCAGAGTGAAAACGTTTCGTTGGGAAGATCAAGGAATAGATCCCTGTAGCAATGGGTTTAAAACTATGGGCTTTGGGCCTTAAGAAAAAAAATATTGAAGTAACATTCAGTGAAGACACGCAAGGAAGGAATGGGCACAACAATTTAGGAAGGAATGGGTACAACAGCGAATGGGCTTGGAAACATGGACCGGAACGGGTTAAGCCTATTTTAAAATTTAATGAAAGCTTAATTTTAAATAAAATCATATTGACTTAATATCCTGATCGTAAGTGATCAGAATCAAGCTCTATCGATTTCGATGGGACCATAGGAGCGGACACTACAATCTAAAAGCTGGAACGGACGATGATGGGTTCAACCGGAATTTTTAGTTAAATTAAACACCTGTTTAATTTAATTAAAACAAACTGGCTTTAAACAACAGACGGAAACCAAGGTGAGTTAAACTCACTCAGTTATCCCACTTATAACTATTATAAGTCGAGTTTATTATTTGTGTGCTATGTTTGCTAATTATTAGTTGATTTATGATTATTTGATGTTGTTAAATAATTTATATCGATTATTTAAATTAAACGTTTGTTTAATTTAAATGAGATGATATCGTTATTTTTAACGATAATTTTCAACCAAGGTAACTTACCTTGTTGGTTACGTCTATAATAATATAAACGTATTTAAATTAAATTGGATGCTTGAATTATTATTATTGGTTGACCGCTTTCAATTGAATTGATTATTTATCTACATATGATCATTATACGAATTGTTCAACCCATGTGATTTGATTATTGACTTGATTACTGATTGTTTAATCCAAATTCAACATTGTTCTGATATTAACCAATAGGTAGTATTGGTTGAATAATAAATAGCAGGTGGCCAAATATACACTGTTTTATAAGGGTTGATTTACCGTTAGATAAATCGATAGAAGTGAAGTTATCGAATTTATTTTATAATTGAATATAGACTTTTTTTTTATTAATTTAAATGAAGTTTATAAAAAGGAAATAAACCAACCACGTATATCTATTGATTGTTCTAACCGCCAATCACCATTTTTGTACCAAAATATGTCGTGTGCGAAGCATGTGCCTCATCTTAATTATTATGTGATGTATACCGTTAGTATTCCGCTTTGTTTTATACATATAAGGACAGGCTATTATAACTATCCAGATGTATTGATGTGCTCAGATGTTGTAAGCATTATTTCAAACCCTCAATAAAAGTTATTTATATATTAAATTTTTGTTCCATTGCGATGTGAGACTCTGTGTTATATTGGTTCTTCTTATTCTTCATTTCTTAACTTTCTTTCTTTCTTATCTCACCCTCTACCTTCTTTCTTCTAGACTTCTGGGATTTTCGGTACTTGAGTTTGGACACGGGATGTATTAGTGTCGAGATTCGAGTGTCGAAATTCCCGGGACGCTACATTTAGACATTCAGTATGCTTTTGTTAACTATTATGTGAATCTCTTTGGTAATAGCGAGAATTTTGTGCCTCAAATTGATGACATTAATCCGATGTTATTACCTAAGATTAACTAAGACATAAAAAAAATTAAGTATGACAATTTCTGATGAAGAAATAAAATTTGCTATGTTTTCTCTCAATAAACATTCCTGTGGTAGTCCGGACGGGCTCAATGCTGTTTTTTACACTAAGTGTTGGGATATAGTTGGTAATGATGTTAGAAATGCTGTCAAACAATTTTTTAAAAAGGCTAATATTTTCCATTCTTATAATAATACTGTTATAGCTCTTATTCCTAAAACTAAGAATGCTAACAATGTGATTGCCTTTAGACCAATTTCATGCTGTAATACTATATATAAATGCATTTCCAAGGTTATAACTAGCAGATTTAAGCACATTCTCCCACAAATCATATCCCTGAATCAATCTGCATTTCTTCCGAACAGGAACATACTTGATAATGTACTTATAGCTCATGAATTAATAAAAAGCTACAACACTCGTAATATTTCCCCTTGAGCCATGATTAAACTTGACATAAGGAAAGCTTTTGATACTATTCAGTGGTCATCTATCATAAGAATTCTTAGTTACATGAATTTTCCGGCTTGCTTTATGGCTTGGGTTTACTCTTGTATTAGTACAGCTTACTTCTCTATCAATGTCAATGGCACCCCGGTTGGATTTTTTGGAAGCAAACAAGGATTCAGCCACGGTGACCCTATATCTTCCTATTTATTATTGTTATGGAAATGATAACTAGAATGTTGGATAATTTGGTTGCGACTAATCTTTTTGATTTACATCCTAAATGTTCTGAACCATGCATCACCTCCCTTATGTTTGCTGATGACTTGATTATATTCTGCAAGCCGAGTGATAAAACGTTAACCAATATTATGTTAACTGTCCAAGAATTTTACATGTTAACTGGTTTGAAAATTAACTATGACAAATCGACCATTATGATTGCTGGTGTGTCTCAAACACGTATATCTGATGTCCATAGTTTTACTGGGATAACTTGTAGTGTCTCGACATTAACTTATCTTGGTCTACCAATGGCAACATCTTGAATCACTACGTTTCATTGCCTTCCCCTTTTCGATAATATAACCAATAAATTTAATTGTTGGTCTAATTACTTACTTAGTCAAGCCGGTAGATTAACTTTGACAAAATCTGTCATTATTTCTATGCAAGTATATTGGTCGCGCACTTATATTCTTTCCAATAAGCTTCATAATATGATTCGAACTACATGCATGAGATTTCTTTGTAAAGGTAATATGCATGCGAAGTTCATTGCGCCAATATCATACACTAAACTTGCTAGACCAGTTGACAAAGGAGGGCTAGGAATAATAAACACCAGCATTTGGAATACTGCTGCTTTAGCTAAGAACATTGATGATATTCTGAACTGCTCTACAAGTCTTTGGGTTAGATGGTCCCTTAAACATATACTTAAAGAACGAAGTCTTTGGTCTCTTAAAACTCTACAGGGTTTTAGTTGGACCTGGAAATCTATAAACAATTTGAAATATAAGATTCTTCCATACATCAAATTTGGATATGCTGCTTTCGACAGGATCAAGTTTTGGGAAGACCCTTGACTTGATCGTGGGCTAATTTTAAATGATCATATGACGTTCCTTGAAAAGCAAAGTTCGGGCGTGCATACTAATACTTTTGTACGTGACTTGCTAGTTCATGACAAGCTCAGGCTGCCCAACACAGTATTTCGTAATGACCAACGGATGTGGAACAAAATTGATGAAATTAACAACAGTCAAGTGAACCAATGCATCACAGCAAGGAAATGGAAAGGTGAGGGCTTAAATATAAAACAAATGTACTTTGCTTTCTCAGACTTTACCTCCCTTTCTGTTTGTAGATGGTATAAGAAGATTTGGAAAAGAGATAACAACGCCAAAGATAACATGCTACTATGGAAGGTGATAAACCAAGCAATCTTAACCAAGGAGAGACACTGCAGCAAACTGGGCAACGCAACATCCCTAGCGTCAGTACTGACCAATGGAACTACTTTAAAGCAAAAATAGGAATTCCTTTTTAAAACCCCAATTTCTTATTCAATATATTCGAACATATTTTACAGTATTTAAATACCAATTATTTCAGGTCAATGTTATTCAACATCCCAAGCACCCAATAATCAACACCAGATTATTTGTCACATCATATAATACAATATATATAAAAAAACAACGATATAATTGATGAGGAATCCAGTTGGATCCCTCCAACCTATTTCCCTACATCCACAAATGTTAATTGACATAAATAACACAATTTCATATCAATATGAAATTATTAAATCAATGTTTAACCAATGACTTCATATATATAATTATCAACCAATTTATTTGTAAATCATCCAAACAACCATCACACACAACATTCAAATTATTTTTATCAATATTAAATAATGTTTATAAAATTATAAAACTGGACAGTTAGTGAGTTTACTCACATTGGTCTTTAATCGATGAATAACGATTAACGTTCGGTTGATCCTATCAGGCGTTTAATTCTTCCATAAATTGAAACGATCTCCAAATCGTTCCAGATCAATTCCAGTACGTAGTCTGCGACCATGCGATTCCAACGAATCCTATTTCGTTGGATTTCGATAATGTATGTATAATTTATCATGATTATAATCTAATATGTTAATTAATTTAAATAAACTTAAAACAATTTAAATTCGGACCTCACCCAATTCTTTAAACCGGCCCAAACCCGCCAAAACAATGCGTTCTTTCTTTACAATGTTGTTCCAGCAATTTCAGCTCCATGGCTATTTTCGAACTTCTTCAAAACTCTAAAGTGTATTCTTCTTCTCGGTAATAAACGTTCGAACCAATCTAGAATAGATTTGTTCTTCTATTTAAAAATACATGCAAGCTATTTACTTTTATTTTATTTTTGTTGTTGTGGCCCAAGGCCCATTACTTTATTTCCAAACCACGGCCGCTTTATATTTCTTCCCTCCTGAGAGGACCCGAACTTCCCCGTGAAGGAAAGCATGGATAGAATTGAGGACAAGACAAAATAGAACGCATACGGAAGAACATTTCATTGTTATTACAACAATTCCATCAGATACATGAATATACAGAGTACAAATGAATAAATTACATTCAATAAATATCAGAGATTACAATAAATTACATAGCAACGGAAAATAATACAAAAGCACAACTAGAAGTGATACACGGATACAGAGCTTTCCGAGCATCGTTCCAGCTGTATATCAGGACCCTGTGAATATAAATTTGCAAAACCAAAACTACTAGCTGCCCGTGCGGAAAATAGGGGCACCCAGAGTTTAGGTTAAAACAATAAACTCCAGGTCAGTCATGTGACTGGTGTGAGAACTAAAACAGTTATTAATATTGGTTTTAAAGTTTGGTAAATCAAGGGACCACGCCGTATAACACGGAACGGGTTTCCTCCCAAGAATACCAGTGCATAGAACAAATAGCGCAATGCTAAATAAAGGAAAATGAAGCTGTTATAAGACCCAGGTCCCATCACACAATGCAACGCAAGCCGGAGGATAGGGTTTTTACCTTATAACAGCCAAAGCATGCTTGATACGTTTAAATCACATTATTTGATACTATTATAAGTGTATAGTGTCAAAACAATTTTCAATCATAGATATCAATCATAGGCGGCATGGGTACCATCTATCATGTCGCCATACTAGTTCTACAATTAAAACCGCAATATCACGTATTGGAAATTGGATTCCATCATGAGTCGAGGCAAGGGGCAAGCTCCTCTCCGATTCGAGACACTCTAGCAAATGTCTCAGGACCCCACTATGATCCTTGGATCTTCAGGGCCGGTCCTCTCTTACTTTTGAGGATTGGCAATTCCTGAACACACGTTTCCCGGTCCTTACAGACCTATATCCGAGGCGCCTCGTATCCAACAACCACACAGGTGAAAAGTATATAAATGTCAGGGCTGGTAGGTCACTGACACCACCCTAGCTAGAAAGAAACGTCGTGCTCTCCCTGCAGTCACTATCCCGTTTTTGACTCATACCGAGGTGTGAGGCTCGCGAATTCACGTTATACACAAAGCTACGCCACACAGGCCATGCTTTGATCATCACCACAAGACTTTGCTTTACAACAGAAGCCTTGATCAATTGCCACTTACGCATGCCACATTGGCAATTCACTCCATGCGACTGATGTCCATCGATATACAACCTCTGAGCTCGTACGTCTCAGAGAAGGGCGTTAAGCAAGAGAATAAATTCTCCGCCGCCAAACAAATGTATATTTAATAAAGATCAATCAACACAATAAAATCCGATGTCAGACACACAATCCATTTACAAGTTCGTTCTGGGTCTGAACGAAACCGGAGGCACTTTCCTCGCATATCCATCCATCTCCAAGTACGTCTGGACGATCACCAACTGATTCCCTCATCCTGGGTGTACAGCCCAATCAAGATCATCAGTAATCACCCAAACGATGTGAAGACTTCCGGTCTTCAACCACCGTCTTCATCTTCGACATCTCGTCGAATCGGTTATTCAGAATGGGTATAAACCCGGCCTTTCTGAATAACCCACGTATATAATAAACGAATGTTACACAAACACAACAAACGCCTCATTCCAATTCAGAATATGCTTTTATTCACAAAATCACATTCTTAGGGAAATGTTCCCATTAATTTTATCCAAGATAAATTCTTCTAAATTTATCCTATAATCTTCCTTTGGATATCATTTCTAACTAGTCGGGATTAGCGAACCACACCGAAGTAATTATTTGTTTTATTTCCCAATCCCAACCTATATATCCCATGGAGCAAAACTGGTGATACTCCATACCTAACACCATGGTGTTATCGGTAAAATTAATTACCATTTCATGTTCAAATCTAATTAAAGATTTAACTATCGCTTTGGAGCAAAACTGGTGATACTCCACTCTCGATCACTTTTCCGATTTGATAATTTAAATTATCAATTCACATTTTAATCTAATTAAAGATTCATTAAAACTCCACTTAGTTTTAATCTTTTGAAAAATCAATATTCTGCCTTTAACTGGGTTAAAGAACCAATGTCATCTAAAACACGATCCACGATAAACCCAAATCACATTTGATATTAAATACAAGGCTCTGAATAGAAAATATATCGGCTTATATTCAATATCAAATTCTAAAACCAACAAATATCGTATTGGAAATAACGATATAAAATATATCTTTCAAATCCCCATAACAATATTTGTATAGTCACGAAATCCAACATCGAAATATCCCGAAGATAATTTCGATTCAACTCCAGTCCAATCCACGTATTGGGAATATTGATTATTTTTAAAATCACTTTCAAATTCAATTTATTTATTCAAAAATAAATTGATTTTAATTCTAGTTCAAAACTAGTTCATTTCGACAAAAATCTATTTTTATCATTTCAAATGTGGAGTTTTTCACCCCAGTTCTTTCCAATTCACATATTATGATTTTACACAAATTATTAATATTTTTAATAATTTTATCAAGGCCCGTACAGTCGATTTCCAACAACGGCCATCGGACTGCACTTACATCGACCTTTTTTGAATTTGATTTGGACATAATTCCAAATCCAACCGTTAGATTTCAAATTTCTAATATTCATTGGAAAGCTCTTTTCGATACGAACCCAACGGTTCCGGTTTTAGGAGAATCCGACGGTCGGATCTCCCGCAACGTCAATTCGAAGTCAATGGTCGAAATTCACGAACTGCCGCGGAGCGGCGCGTTCTATTCAGGCCATTTTATATATAATATATATATTATATATATTTCGTCAATTTCCTTTTAAAACGTATTTTATAAATCGTTTTAACTTTATTTCAAAACCACTTCAACACTATTTCAATTTCTAATCAAAACTGAATATTTTATATCATTACTACATAAATGATAATATTTTCAAAACGTTATATTTTGAAATCACTTCTTTTCTATATTCATTATAAAAACGAATATAATCGATATAAATATCGTTCACGTCAAAATAGCGCAACTCTAATCAACACAGCTTTATATATTTCAATAAATCCGTTATTCTATTCAACAAATGAATATTTATTCTATTCAACACATGAATCTATATTTCTTCCAACACACGACTAATCTCAACACATGAGTACTGTCAACACATCACTATTTTTGTTATGTAAAATATTTTATAAAACTATGGTATCTATCGTTGGATTTTAATTAGACTCCACCGTAAAGTAGATTCTAATTGTAAATATGATAAAGATGTGAATTTTATTATTAAAATATTTTACTCAACACATGAATAGTTTCAACACATGATCATCGTCAACACATGACTATTTTTATATTCAACACATGAATTTTCTTTTATACTATTCATTATTTTCCCGATTGGAATGAGGCCCAATCAATCACCATATAATGTTAATTATATGGATTCCATACAACACATGTATATAATAGCATTAATAAACAATCAACCATCAACCAAAGTGCACTACACTGTATAAGCATCAAATATAGATATCTTACGCTTATAACAGCCTGTCAATCAATCGATCGACATATTTAATCAATCAGGATGAGTGAACTTCAAATTTCATCCCAACGCCCGTGTGGGGTTTCAAACAATCAAACACAGATTTTAGTTGTGCAGTTGGGCGACGTGTAAAATTTATCGTCCCAATCAATGTCCTTCAAATAGGTGTACATAAACAAACCGTCCGGTTTGTAAATGAATATTTTATTTATTCACATTCACGTTAAAAATTATATTTTTAACGATAAAATATTCTATTTCAACACACGAATTTCTATTCAGTTCATTTACACAATAAAAATGATATTTTTATTTTTCTAACATATTTTGGGAAATTTCGGCGGCATAACGGCACGATACTAGAAACGGGACGAGGCCTAGCCTTATCCCCAGTCTAGTGAAGGCCCACGCCATTCACACATCAATCAAATCCATTCCATTTCACCAAACAATTCAATTCCAACCAAATAAACTAACCAACTACACAACCAAACAATTTAACAAACAAGCCATCCATGGTCTGTGGATGACGGGTGTCGGGTGCTACTAAGCACCGTCTGCATTCTAGTATATATATATCTAGAAAAAGAAGTTTAGAGTGAGAGGTTCTCACCGACTAGCTAAACCAAACGCCACGACTCTTCTTATGTAGAAATCTTCGTCGTTCTCGCCTTTTGTCACTTTCATCGCCCGTAGTCACTACATATATAAAAATCACATTTTTATATTGTTGCCATGTATATAAAAATCACATTTTTATACTACTATTATATAGATAAAAATTCTATTTTTACAACGGTGTTCATATAATAAAGATTATATTTTTATATCGCCACTTATATAAAAATTACATCTTTGCTCCTTTTACATAATAAAGATCAAATCTTTAATACTTCTATAATGTAAAAATCATATTTTTATCATCTCTATAACATAAAAATCATATTTTTATTAACTTCATATGTCAAAACTGTAGAAGCTTTAAAACGGAGAAAACTCACTTTTTTTCTAACGCCCGGATTCGCTGTTTGGGTTCTAGAATTTGCAAACGAGCTTCAATCTTCACACCATCTTTTCTTCTAGCACAAGCACGCCATTCTGAACAACTTTTGCCTAGTGGTCTTCTTGCCGAAAATGTGCCATTTCGCCGGAAATCGCGAAAAGACAGCATTTTGACAGTGTTTGATCAGCAGACTTCGGACGCGTTTTCCCGACAACTCCGCAATGCAAAATAGGACTTATCATATACCAAATCGAAGAGAATTTCGTGCTCTACAACTTTGGTCTTGAGGAACTTTGGCTAGAAACACACGGTTTGGGAGTTATTCGCGAAATACGGTCAGGGACTTATTTGCAAAACGGGCGATTTTGGTGAAAATGGGTTTTTGGGTGTAGCGGGGCCCACGGCCGGAATTGGGCTGAGGGGGGGCTGCGCCGGACCTGATGTGACATGGGGAGTCGGCTAATGGGTTGCGATGGTGGAGGTGGTGGCCGTGGTGGTGGTGGTGGCTTAGGGCTTTGCGGTTGGAAGAGAGGAAGGAGGAGGAGGAAGAGGAGGAGGAGGGGAGGAAGAGGAGGGGGTGGAGGAGGCCGACGGCCAGTGGTGGCAGCGGGGGAGGAGGGGCAGCGGTGGTGGTGGAGGAGGAGGCCATTTTTGAGTTTTTGTGGAGGAAGGAGGAAAAGTGAATTTATGAAATAGAAAAGGAGGAAAAGTGATTATATGCTAGTTTCTCGCGTATCGCCTGAACGCTAGCGATCTCCGATGGCCGCGGATTTCGGACACGAGATAGTAGACGTGAAGACGAGTCCAACGAAACAAGTTTCGTCGAATTCCGAGTTCGTTTGACCGTCCGTTAAAAATCACAAAAATGCTCAGATAAGCTCTAAAAATGCGATTTTGGCGCACCTTTTCTTCTCGCACGCTCACATGCTAACTCAAAAAATCAAGCCCTCTTGGATTTAACCATTATTAGATGATGCGAATCTAGAAAAAAAAGTAGAATTGAATTCCGAGGTCGTATCAATAATGTTCCTTTGTAAAATGACTGCTCGTTTTACGCCGAATTGTTTTAGCTCGCACGGCCACATATTGACTCCGTTCGACGAGCCCTTTGGAACATAACAATATTTTGTCATTATGAATCCATAAAAATTTATCTCGTCGAATTCTGAGCTCGTATGCAAAATTTCACTTTTTAAGGGCTATGTATTGTTAACCGAACAACTCCAGCCCATAGCCACTATTCCGGATATCGGAATATATCGAAGCTTATACTTTTCGGAGTTCTAAACGACATTTTGAACTCAATGGAAGTGGTTTCGAGTCCAAATTCATCCGTATGCAAAATATGACTTTTTGGGCCATGTATAATTTACATAGCGACTATTCTGAATTTTCATCTGGGCATAACTTTTGATTCCCGCTATGAAATTTCGATTTTTCGGATTCGTTGGAAAGATATTCACGAATAGATCTTATTGTTTTTGGTTTCACTAAAATCCGGATCGTTTTGCACCCGGTACATCCAATTGAAGTTTGAAATCGAATTATCGAACTACCGCGCCATTTTCAATTCTATTTATAATTATAAATAAATATTTATATTCAAACGACGACGCGTATAATATATACGTTCGAATTATATTCCAAAATAAATTCCTCGTTGTTATTATTTAAAATAATTCATTTTAAATGTTCAAAATTCGCTAAAATTGCCAAAACAAAAATTTTAAACTGGCCCAGATTTTGCGGGTTATTACACCTCCTTTCTACACCGAAAGCAACAAACGATACAGGGAAGCTTCACGCCTTGACCATGCTTCCTTCCACCCCGTTCCCCCTCTCCTCTTCATAAAATATTATAGAAAAGTCACCAAAATTATTCTTCTCAAATCCTCTTTTACCTCATATGTACGAAATAAGGAAACCGCTCCCAACTTTCTATTTCAACTTAGCACCATTCACGCAGACACCAGACCAAATGCAAACTGACTTCTCACCCAACCCATGAAAATGCAAAACAAACACCATGTTACTCAGTGACTTGCATCACCAAGAAAACGCCTACTTACGGTAACCATTTTCCACAACTTCTTTGTTAAAGTCTCCCATTTCCCGAGATCCCATCGCTCCCTGGCATTCACAACAATACATCACCTACAACCACCCACTGGTGGTGACTCACGCAGTCGGACTTCCACCCAAGCCTTCATCAGAAACGCCCCACCGAGCCCCTCACCACCAGCGATGACAAACTCCCTTGCCTTACCAATCGCTAGAAAACCGAAGCCCTAAGGCTTTGCTACTATCATCCAGTTCCAGAAACTTGCGTTGCGCCTTTTAATGTGTGCATGGGGTTGTAGAAAATATTAACATGAATCGAATTATACCCATTTTAGATTTTTCAAGGGAGTTTTTGATTCGATTTTAATTTTTGAGATATTGTTTTTTTATCACAGTTTTTGTTCTAGGAAGCCAAAGAAAGCAATGAACGTTTTTTCTTCATTTATATAAGGAGGGATACTTTAGATTTAAGCAACGAGCGAAGGTACGTGCTATTTTGATCAGATGCCCGCATAAAGATATAGAGTTGTACCATTTGATTTCTTAAGTGCTAAGTTTTAATTTAAAATACGGTAGTCTGCGTCAAGAAAGGGTGTATGAAGCTTAGGAATTAAGCAATGAATATATATAACTATATGTATTTAAGGTTTAGCGTACCCATTATGTAAAACCCCATTTGTTTTACGGACTGTTATCAACCAAAATTAAAAATACCGGCGCATGCAGCAGTGTGCCACGATCACAACCATATAATAAAATAGACAAGTTAACTTGTTCTGTGAAACCCCAAAATGCTAACATAGGGTGTAAAATACTCCAAATAAAATGTGGCTTATTTTCCAAATTTAAAAATTACAGTAAAATCATAAAAATTATATAATAACTATGTCTCAAATATCTTGTCCAAATTCGAAACCAATATTTAATTAAAATTAAATTTATCGTTATGGTTCATAAACGATTCCATAGCGACTATTTGAAAATTTGATTTGGACATAACTTACAATCTATACGACGAAATCTTGATTTTTCACCTGCATTAGAAAAATACAGTTCAATAGATTCGAACGTTTCTAGTTTCGAAGAAATCCGACTTATAACGAATCCTGTATACTTGGTTGAAGTTCAAAACTCAATATTACGAACTACCGCGACGCTATGAGCTCGAATTATAATTATATTATAATTAATACGTTCAACTATCGTTTAAATAATATATTTGTTATTATAATACGAATATGAGCTTGATTAAATTTCATAAATAATCCCATTTACAAAAAATTGCAACTTCATCTATTTCTAACATTTCGAAAATAAATATATTAGTCTCACAATATTTATATTAATTTAAATATTCAAATTTATTTTAATTATCAAACAACTATATTAAAATAATTAAATTAATTAATTATTAAATCGCTACAAATTCCGGGACGTTACATTCCTTCCCCCTTAAAAGAATTTCGTCCCCGAAATTAGCAAGGTAGAAAAAATGTTACGAACCCTATTATAACCAGATAAAAAATGATCTGTTTTACTCCTTAACTTCTATTTCAACCGAACCAATTAATTTTTAATTAAAATATTAATTTATTCGTATTAACGAAAATTTTTAAAAATCCTGAAAATTTTCTAACACCTTAAATCTTTGAAAAATTTCGCCAGCGTCTCCTTTGTCCAGCTCAATCGATACAATTATAACTCGCCTTTCTAGGTCTTTTCCAATCCAAAAGAAAATCAAACGGCCAAGTGGCTTGCCAAAATAGCTCATAAAAATCTCACACTCGATATAATATAAACTCGTACCTTTTTGTCGGGCTTTCAACTCTATCTCTTCCATTTATAATCAATTTAGCTTATATAAATGCCATCTCAATCTATCTCCACTCAATCTAATTCACATCTCCCTTGGATTTAATTGTATGTCAACCGATTGATTGATAGACTGTTATATACATTATTTAATTATTTAATGCTTATATAGCTGTAAATTGCACCCTGGTTGTGAAAGGATGTTAATAGTTGTTTATCACTATTTTTGAATACATGCGATGTATGGAATCCATATAAATAAAATTATATTATAATTGATTGAGTCTGATTCCAATTCAGAAATAACGAATATTTTAAAATAATATTCAGTGAAAAATCAAAATGTGATTTTGATATCCGATTTTGGATGGACACGAAAATATTGAAATATTTGAAGCCGAGTTAAGTAAATAAAACCATTTTTACTCGAACGGAATTTTCTATGGATTTTATTTTATAATGAATATCGAAAAGATTTGATTTCAAAATCTGGTATGTTGAAAATATTATCATTTTTATATTATAATAATATAGATTGTTCAATTGATTTAAAATGGAAATCGACGATATATATATTATATATATTTAAATGGCTTGAATAGAACGCGCCGCGACCATTCGCGAATTTCGACCATTGACTTCAAATTGATGTAACGGGAGATCCGACTGTCGGATTCTCCTAAAACCCGAACTGTTGGGTTCGTATCGAAAAGATATTTCAAATGATAATAAGAGATTTGAAATCTAACAATTATATTTTAAAATATGTCCAAATCAGTTTTGGAAATGGTCGTTGTGAATGCAATTCGGGGGCCGATATTGGAAACCGACTATAAGGGGCTTAATTAAATTATTAAAAACATGAATAAATTATGTAATATCATAATAACTGATTTGAAACGAACTTGGATGAAATATTCCATGTCTGTAATACCAAAATTTTCCAACGTATGAATTGGAAATAATTTAAATGGAAATAATCTTCGGAATGTTTCGATATTGGATTCCGTGATTACACAGATATTATTAAGGAATTTGGAAGATATAGATATTGTTACTCCCAATACGATATCCGTTAGTTTCAGAATTTAATATTGAATATAAGCCGATATGATTTCTATTCAAAGCCTTGTATTTGATATCAATTTGGATTTTGGGTTTGTCGTGAATGGCTTCTTCATTAACACTGTTCTTAAACCCAGTTGAGAAATGAATAAATCTTTTAGTTAAGATTTAGAGAAATTTCACCAATTAATTAATTTAATTGGAGTTGAATTCGATTTTGGGTTTATCGTGAGCGATGTTTTAAATAACATTAGTTTTTTAACCCAATTAATAGCGAAGATATGATTTGGGATTTATAAATCTTTTTATTAAGCTTTAATGGAAATTTTCCAAAGTAAAGTTTTCGAATTTAAAATATTAAATTGGAATTGAAAGGAATTCGATTTAATAATAATCGAGATGAGCTTATGTGAAGGAAGACTGTTACTATATATGGAATTTATAAGGCTTTCCCATTATTCCATTTATATTATTAGTCTGACACGGAAATTTATATCTATTATATATTGATATGTTTTCTGCGACGATTCCATATTTAATGGAAGTTGATTTTGGTTTATTGTGAACTGTGCTTTTAATAACATTGTTTCTTTAACCCAGTTAAAGACAGAATTTATTTCCTAAAATTTGAATAATCATCAAGTAATGATTTTTGAGATTAAAACTGAACTAGAGGTTTTAATGAATCTTTAAGTGGATTAAAAATGAGAATGGAATAATTAAATTTATCAAATTCAAGAAATTTTCGAAAATGGAGTACCGCCAGTTTTACTCCATGCGATAGTTGAATCTTTAATTAGATTTGAACGTGAAATGGTAATTGAATTTACCGATGAAACAATGGGTATTAGGTATGGAGTATGTAACAACCCGTATTATACGGTATTATAAATAATTTATTTAATTATTTTAAATATGGTTTGGTAATTTAAAATGACCAAAATTAAATAATAGTGAATATTTAATTAAATTAAATATTAATATAATATATTTAATCCTGAAATAATCAGAATAGTGGAACTGACAATATTGTGTGAATTGGATTATTTATAATATATAATTCATTTTAGAATTTGAATTATATTAACGAATATATTTAAATAACGATAGTTGAACGTATAATTATATTATAATTAAAATCGAGCTCGAAATGGCGCTGCAGTTCGCAATTTGGCGATTCGAACTTTAAACGAATATACAGAAGCCGTTTTAAGTCGGATTTCTGTGAAACAAGAAACGTTCGGAGCTGGTGAAGTATATTTTTCTAATGGAAGAGAAAAATCGGGATTTCATCGTGTAGATTATGATTTATGTCCAAATCAAATTTTAGAAAAGTCGCTGTGGAACTCCTTTATAATTTATATCGATTTATTCATATTATAAAAGGAATTTAATATAAATAGAATATCGATATAACGGGGAACTTTGAAATATCGAGCTGTAAATTCAGTTAGAAATATATTAAAGCTGTATGATATCGTATATGAATATATATACGATAATATTAATTTATTAATATTTAATTTAATTGTTTTTAAATATATTTACATATTTAAATAGGTTATTTAGATCTTTAAAAATAGCTAGTTTTGCAAACGACCTCTGTTTTCGACGAAACTAATTTTGTTGGATCCGCAATGTTAAATTATTGTTAGATGTCAAGTTTCATGATTTTTGAAGTCAGTATATCGCCGTATTGGATTTTAATGTGAAATACAATCGATAATTTGACCTTTAAAAATATGATGTGTGAGAAAACGGAGTCGGAATTCGACGAAACTAGTTTCGTTGGGTCCGTAATATCAAACTGCTAATACATGTCCATTTTCATGATTATTGGGTATCATGTATGATCACAGGAATTTTTAAAGTCAAATATACATAGCGGTTGCTTAAAAATCAATATAAAAAATTAATAAAAAATATTATATTCATTCTATAAATAGACCTAACTCTTTTATAAACCTAAATTTACTCTGGTCAAACATTTATTTCCGCCGTTGTTTCTCCTTACAGCGAAAGGAAATTGGTGAGACAAATAAATCAAAACAAATCAACTAAAATCCATAAATCCGAATAGATATATGGTTGGATTCCTGCTAAGTTCCTCTTCAGTTTGGTATAAGTTTTGTACGGTTCGAATCATTTTGTTCGATGATGATTTTACCAGCGCAAATTCTGGGGTTCGGTATTTTGGGTATTGTGAGCATTGATGTGGATTTTCAGTTGGATATTTGGGTTTGTGGAGCTGCCTAGCACCTGCGCGAGGTGTTTTGTGAAGAGTGGTGATAAAAACTGTTGCTCGAAGAAATGGTGGAGCTCGCGTATGCATGGGAGTCGTGGCAAAGAGGTGCACGACGAGTTGGAGGATAACATTATTAGTCGATTGAGATTTGAACGAGTAGTTTAATGGTATGTTGGGTTTGAATAATCGTGAAGTGCTAATGGAGTTTGAGATTTTCGTTTGAAATGGATGTTCGGTTGTGTTACTTGGAGCCGATATAGTCATCGGGGAAGAAGGGTAATAAGAGGGTTGGGCTGTCGATGGTTAATGGGCCGGTGAAGAACTAGGGTGAGGCCTGTTTGCAATTTGTTGGGTTTAATTCAAATTTAAATTGTATACAAACTTCTAAATTATATAACTTTATCATACGTTGACCAAATTCAGCGAAACAAGATCCGACAGGATCGTATGGACGGACACTACACAATGGAACTGACGGGGAGCGAATTGAAGCTCGTTACAATTTATAGCAAAATAAATTGTCCGTCTAAATCAAGCGATAGTTATCGTTATTAACGATGATCGTCCAATGTGAGTAAAACTCACCAACTCTGAACAGTTATATTTTAATAACATATTCTTATAACTGATAATTATCTGTTGATTGATGTGTGTTAACTGTTTGGTTGAATTGCTTATGTGTTGGTTGAAATTATAGATAACGATATATATATAAATCGTTAATCAAATATTGATTCTGTTAGCAGAATATTTCATATTGAATGAAATCGATGTTGATTATATTGTTTAACATCTGTGATGCAGGGAAACAGGTTGGAGGGACCCAACTGGGTTCCTCAATATATAAAATATTGTTTTGTTTCATATATTGTGATATATGATGTACTATATAATCTGTTGTTGATTATGTGTGTTTGAATGATATCGATCATTGTTATTTGGTATTGTAAATACCGTAAGACTGGAATGTAGAAAAGGGGATTTTCAAAGTGTATTTTGAAAATAAATTATTTATATAAAATCAATGGATTTTATATATAAAAGGAAAAGGGTTTTATAAAAGAAAATAATTATAAAATCAAGGAATTTTATAAAAGGAATATTTATTTGTTAAATAAATAGAATTGGAAAGAAATATTTATTTGTTAAATAAATAGAATTGAAATGGAATATTTATTTAAGAAATAAATAGGATTTTATAAAAGAACAAATAGAATTGAAATGGAATATTTATTTAAGAAATAAATAGGATTTTATAAAAGAACAAATAGAATTGAAATGGAATATTTATTTAAGAAATAAATAGGATTTTATAAAAGAAATATTTATTTAGAAAATAAATAGAATTATATAAGAGGAATATTTATTTGGAAAATAAATAGAATTCTAGAAAGGAAATATTTGTAAAACAATTACAAATAAAATAGAAAGGAAATATTTGTAAAACATTTACAAATAAAATAGAAAGAGAAATATTTGTAAAAACATTTATAAATAGAGTTGAAAAAGAATTATTTATTTAGAAAATAAATAAAGATAAAAAGGGAAATATTTGATAAATAAATGGAGTTAAAAGGAAATATTTATTTGGTAAATAAATAAAGTTATAAAAGAAAATAATTATTTAGAAAATAAATAAAGTTGTAAAAGGAAATATTTATATGAAATAAATATAGACAAATAGAAAAGGAAGTATTGGTAATCAAATAAAGTTATCAAATATAATTTATTTGAATAAGAGTAAGTCGATTAGAGTTAATCGATTAGAGTTAATCAGTTAGAGTTAATCAATTAAAGTTAATCGATTAGAGTTAAATCGAATTAGAGTTATTCAAATAGAGTTAACCGAGTTAGAGTTAGTCGAGTTTTAGTTAATTGAATAGAGTTAGTCGAAAGGAGTTATTCGAATTTAGTTATTCGAGAGGAGTTAATCGAATTTAGTTATCCGAGAGGAGTTAATCGATATTAGTTATTCGAAACGAGTTAATCGAGTTTAGTTATTCGAAAGGCGTTAATCAAATAGAGTTATTCGAATAGAGTTAATCGAAGATTAGTTATTCGAATAGAGTTAATCAAATATAATCTATTTGAAAAGAGATAGTCGAATATAATCTATTCGAAAAGAGATAATCGAATATAATTTATTTGAAAAGAGATAATCGAATATAATCTATTCGAAGAGAGTTAATCGAATATTAGTAATTCGAAGGAGAGTTAATCAAATAAAGATTACTCGAAAGGGAGTTATACATCGAATTCAATTATATAGAATTCGAGAAAATATTATTTACTTTCCGGTTTTTAAATCAAGATTTATTTATTTATAAATAAATTAGAGTAGGTTAATTATTCAAAGTAAGAAATAAAAAATTAGATGTTAAGTTAGATATTTCAGAAGTAGGATTTATGTAACACCCCACCTCCGCCAGGGTAACTCTTGCAAGCACACTAGCTTTGGAGGGGCGTTAAACAAGGTAAACATGCATGCAGATATCACAAGACAGAACATATAAGTAAAATAGAGTAAATAAAGCAGCGGATCAAACTAGCATTTCAAAACCATAGTCATGTTACAACAAAATACTTGATCATTATTTTCCAACAAACAAAGTTTAGCATAAACTGAAAAACTGAAATACATAAGGTATTATCCCCAAAGTGAAGTGATAAACCATAGCTAGCTCAATGTCCCAAAACCGTACATGAGCCAATCCAGTAAGCAAGCTATCAAGATCCAAGCTAAGCTCCAATGTTCCCACCCTGAGAACCTGAGGGGGGGGGGGAACGGAAGAAAAGAGGCGAAAGAAAACAGGTCAGTCAAAAAGACTGGTAAGCCCTACTACTATCTGTCCATGAACTAGTAAAGTTAACTGTCATGAGAAGCTGAGATGAACATAAGGATAACAACATACTGGCATGGTGATTAACTAACAAGATAGATAAAGGTGTCATCGCATAATCAAGGTTAAGTTTTGCACCACGGGTGTACTAGTATTCTAACATGTCAAGTAAAAACAAGAATCGATCCCTTGGCCCAAGCTTGGCCCAACATCATGAGATGACCTAAATCAAGGTCCAACTACATGGTCTAGTCGATCGGCTCCCTATAAGCCTAACTCGTCAAGTGTCGGTGTCATACGGCCCAAACATGCAATGTAGTCAAACTGCGCTAGGTCCACCCTAGGGTGTATCAAGTCCTAGGGTGTCAACCTCGGACACCAATCAAGTATGCACAGTCTAGATCTACTGGTACCCGTGCCTGATTCTCTAACTCCGGACTATGTGCACAACCATAGTCCGCCTGGACCTACACCGGCGTACCTACTCAGCCGTCGTTTTGGTCGCTTACATGTCAGCCCAGTAATCGTGCCCCACCCTAGCCTAGTCCTAGGGTCTTATGATACTATCAAGAGGGTTACTGCTGCAAAGGACCACACAACTAGGGTTTCCTTAACGGGTTAAATGTGGTTAACCCGATCCAAACGTGGATTAAATTGGTTAAGTGTACCCCAGGTTCATGACTTAACCCCGATTAACCCATCAAGCCCAAATTGATTAAGTATTAAGTGGACCATGACTTAACCCTAATCAGGAGGCACTAATTAACTTAATGTGCTTTAACCTCTCACATTAGACCTTGTTGTGGTTACTAGTTAAGCCGGGCGGGTCCGGGTAGCTTTACACCACAACTTGGTCTAACCTCGGGTTCGAGCACAACATGACCAACTTCTCACATTGGGTCCTATTGTTTGTAGCCACTAGTTAAGCCGGGCGGGTCCGGGTAGATTTATGCTACAAACTCAACCCAACCTCGAGTTGGCCACACTCATATTTTCTAAGTGTCATGTCCATTATGTTTCCAAAACATAATTACAAGTTAACATATCACGTCATGTTATAAAAACCATGTTTTTGTCATAATGTTACCCAACCCCAATGTAACCCCATCGTTTACATAATCGCATCAACGCATAAAGGATAAAATAGGGAACTTGGCATAATCATGACAAAAAGGTGTTGAAGCCACAAGTTTATCATGGTGGCATATGAAATGTACATATGTTCATATACTTGCATATTGCATTATTAGGCTTCAAAAGCATGCATAAAACCGAACTTAGCATATGAGTGATACATGGTGATAAATGACATGTAGAAGTTGCTAGAAGTTCGCATTTAGCCTCACATGCAAGTTATCATAAGGGATATGATAACTTCCATGTTGCCAAAATGCAACCTTCCATATAAAGCTTGAAGCTTTAAGCTCACAACATCAAGTTTAACTTGCATAACATGATAACATGTGTATAATGATCAACCCAAACTTGCATAACATGATTAAACCAACTTGCATAGCATAATGATCAACCAAACTTGCATATCATGATGATCAACCAAACTTGCATATCATAATGATCAACCCCAAACTTGCATCATTCATTTAACTTTAGAGTTCAATAAAAAGAAAGTAGAAAAGGGCTTACAATGCTATGAAGACACAAATGAATATTTATTATAAAGATTGAGACGAAGCCCTTATGCAATCACCAAAAAGACCCAAATATGAATGCTCCAATGAAAACCCCTTGAGCCAAATCAATAAAAACCCTTGCTTTGTAATAGAAATGTTGCAACTTGACTTGAATGCAAACTAAGAACACTCATACAAGCTTGAAAGCACTTGTATGAACTCAAAATCTCTCATAGAAATAGACTTAGGAATTTTAGCATGAGAGTGGAGGCCATGAGAGTAACAAATTGGACATAGTTTAGTTGTAGGATTGAATAATGGTGATTTAGGCTAGGTTTAGGGGCCTTTTTATAGAAGATTAGGATAGTATTAGCCTTAGGATTAACCCTAGATTCAATCAGAGCCATCAAATCCCGTCACTACCCTGCAAAACAGGTCAAAACAGCAAAAATGGTGCACCTGGTTGCCTGGGTCCGACCAGGCAGGTCGACCCCCAGGTCGACCCTGGGGTCGACTCCCCAGTCGACCTGGGGGGGAGGTCGACCCCCTGGGTCTGGCGGGAATTTTCCCGCCACTTCTGAAAATTGAAAGTTTTGAATCTGTTTTGAATTTGAATTTTTCGTGAAACTTTGCGAGGCCATATCTTGGTCATACGGACTCCGATTTTCGAAAACTCGGACTCTATTTCGCGTATTTTTCCGAGACGAACGCAATGGCACAGCCCGTTTCCCTTGATTCAGATTTGACAGTTTAATTCTACCTTGATTTATGTTATAACAAGTTATTCAAAAATACGGGTTGTTACATTCTCCCCTCCTTAAAGGATTTCGTCCCCGAAATCTCCAAGTTAGGAAGAACGTATCCTACCATCCATCATCCATCTACTCAAAACATCATCCACGTGCAGTCATTGTCCTTAAAGGATTCTAAATGCTGTATGATCATATGCAAAGGTGTGTGTATATGTACTTATCTAATGCGAAAATCAGGCGGTTACTGATATAGTAAACCTCCTTAATGCAAAGTATGTTAGTGAAATGAGTCCATATGTATGCAAATTCCTAACATAACTCATAGTCTCTACATGAGTGCACATAACATTCATCCATATGCAACATCCATGTGATAGCATAATAAGTTTCATCCATGAATAAGTATAAGCACTCATGCATATGCAACATGAAAGTGTGTGAGCCGATCTTAGTGCCTAATGTGTATCATGCATCCACGAGTATCCACGTGCAAACACTTGCAACCACTTGCAACCATCAAGCATAACATGTTTCAAATACATGTTTCATCCAAAGGGTTTCTACCTAAGGTCCTCGTGATAAGTCTAACGAGATAACAAGATAAACATGGATAGCAAAAGAAAGATGTATTAATTAGGAAAAGAGATCGAGAATGTACCCTAAAAAAGAAATGGATAAAGCCCACGCATCTTCTCCTCGGTTTCCCAAGTTGCATCTTCTTCGGCTTCACCCCACTGAACTTTCACCAATTTGACCTCTCGATTCCTTAGCTTCTTGATCTCTATTCCCAAGATACGAATCGGAGCTTTTCTCAAGGTTGCTTCTTTCTCTACCTCAACGTCTTCAAGAATGCTTGGTTCAACCACTTCAGCGGGTTCATGTAGGCACTTTCGGAGATGCGAGACATGAAAGACATTATGCACTCCGGCTAGCTTTTCGGGCAATTCCACCTTATAGGCCATCTTTCCAATTCTCTCTATGATAGGGAAGGGTCCTACAAACCTTGGTGCCAGCTTCCCAACTGCTCCAAGACGTACCACATTACGCAAAGGAGAAACCTTCACGAAAACCATGTCTCCCACTTCGAATTCCAAATCTGCCCTTCGCTTGTCAGCATAGAATTTCTGTCTATCTTGGGCCGCTTTCATCCTTCTTCTCACTAATTCAACTTTCTCGGATGTGTCCCATATCATATCGGGCCCAAGTATAAGTCTATCTGTTGTCTCCCACCAACAAGATGGTGACCTACACGGCCTCCCATACAAAGCTTCAAATGGTGCCATTCCTATGCTGGCTTGATAGCTATTATTATACGCAAACTCTACAAGAGGAAGGTGGTCTTCCCAAGTACCACCAAAGTCAAGAACACAGAGCCTCAAAAGATCTTCTAGCACTCTATTCACCCTTTCGGTTTGGCCATCTGTCTGGGGGTGATAGGCTGTGCTCAGATTCAATCGCGTACCCATCGCTTCTTGTAAACTGTTCCAGAACTGGCTAGTGAAAATTGGGTCACGATCGCTAACTATGCTAGAAGGAACTCCATGCAACCGCACTATCTCTCGAAGATAAATAGATGCCAGCCCTGATGCGGTCCTCTTGCTTTTTACTGGAATGAAGTGAGCACTCTTCGTAAGTCTATCAACTATGACCCATATGCTCGTGTTCCCTCTCCTTGACCTAGGAAATCCATCCACAAAATCCATAGAAATACTCTCCCACTTCCATTGCGGGACCTCCAATGGATGTAATAGCCCACCTGGTTTCTTTGACTCGGCTTTCACTTGTTGGCACACCATGCACTTTGAAACATACTCTGCCACATCTTTCTTCATTCCATCCCAAAAGAAAATACACTTCATATCCCTATACATCTTGTCCCCTCAAGGATGTATAGTCATCTTCGAGTGATGCGCTTCTTCAAGAACTCTATGGACTAAATCTCCCATTCGTGGAACACATAATCTCCCATCACGCCTTAGCCAACCCTTATCATCAATAGTATATCTAGTAAGGTGACTAGACGTCTCACCACGAATCAACCTGTCCATGACCTCGACTATTTGCGGATCTTCCTTCTGCAAAGCCCCAACTTGATCAAGAAGTGTGGGTCTAAGCTCAAGGGATGCTAATGAACCCGTCATCGACTCAACAGTCGTCGTGAAATCAAAGGTTGCCAAGAATTCTAAGTTCTTCATCTCAATGAACAAGGGGCTCAAAGTCAACCTCCTTCTGCTTAGTGCGTCCGCCAGAACGTTACCCTTGCCAGGGGTATAAGCTATCTCGAAGTCATACGATGCCAAGAATTCCATCCACCTTTGCTGCCTTAGATTTAGATATTTTTGCGAGAAGAGGTACTTGAGTGACTTGTGATCAGTATACAACTCAAACCTTTCGCCTAGAAGATAGTGGCGCCAGGATTTGAGTGCAAAGACGATCGCTGCTAACTCCAAATCATGAGTGGGATAGTTCTTCTCATGAACTTTAAGTTGCCTACCCCCATAACATATCACTCTTCCCTCTTGCATCAGAACAGCTCCTAACCCCGTGCCACATGCATCTGTGTACACGGTAAACATCTTACCACTATCGGGTAATGCCAAAACTGGAGCTGAGGTAAGGGCTCTCTTGAGCTTTTGAAAAGCAAGCTCACACTCCAAGTCCCATGCAAAGACTAAGTTCTTCTTCGTCAACTTAGTAAGAGGGGCTGAAATCTTAGCGAAGTCCCTGATGAACTTCCTATAGTAGCCCGCCAGACCGAGAAAGCTTCTTACTTCGGTTGCATTCCTAGGAGTCTTCCAGTCTTGAACCACAACCACCTTCGCGGGATCCACCGCTATGCCTTGCTTAGAAACTATATGTCCAAGAAACCGAACTTCCTTTCTCCAGAAATGACATTTGGAGAACTTGGCTTTCAACTGATGCGCTCTAAGCGTATCCATTACTTCCTTGAGATGTCTGGCATGTTCTTCCTCGTCCTTTGAGAAGATCAGAATATCATCCACGAAGACAACAACAAACTTGTTGAGGAACTCCCTGAACACCCTACTCATCAAGTCTACGAAGTAGGCGGGTGCGTTAGTCAATCCGAATGGCATGACAAGCCATTCAAAGAATCCATCCGGAGTCCTAAACGCAGTCTTATCGATGCTATCCTCAGCCACTCTAAGCTGATGGAATCCGGTGGCTAGATCGAGTTGAGAGAAAAACAGAAGCACCTACAAGCTGGTCAAAGAGATCATCAATCCTCGGTAACGGGTGCCTATTCTTCTTTGTCAGCTTGTTCAACTCTCGATAATCAACACACAGACGAAGTGAACCATCCGCCTTAGTAGCGAATACCACCGGAGCACCCCATTCAGAAATGCTTCGCCTAATAAAATTCTTCTCAAGTAGCTCCTTGATTTGCTTACTGAGCTCCCTTCTTTCTCGTGGGGCCATGTGCCTAACAGGCAATGATACTGGCTTGGCATTATCGACTAGATAAATGCGGAAATCTATCTCTCGTTTAGGAGGTAACCCCCTAACTTCTTCAAAGACATCAGGATAGTCTCGGACCACCCTTATAGATTGCAGATCATCGATGGACGAGTCGAGAGATTCAAGATAACATAACATGACGGGACCTCTAGGGTTACAAGAAATTTCTAGGGAATTACCGAGGCGAGTCATGAGCCTCACCACCCTATGTTCACAATCGAGGATGGCTCCATAACTGGACAACCAATCCATGCCCAAGATCAACCCATATCCCGTGAACCCGAGAACATAAGCATTACAAGTGAATTCTACAGTCAAGATAGAAATCTTCAAATCCACACAAATCATAGATAGATGGGCGGAACCCCCAATTGGATTTGAAACACAAACGGGATCCTCAACTAGGCTAGTACTTAGGTGCAAACTTTCAACAATGTCAGAAGAGATAAAACTATGCGATGCGCCAGAATCAAATAAGGTGCGAACAGGATAATCAGAAATATAAACAAGACTTTCTACAGAAACACTACCTCGACCAAAAGCTGGAAGAGTGAGGAGAGCCTGCAACTGCCCTCCGGAGGGTCCTACTTGCTGAGTTCGTCCTTGCCCTTGTCCTTGCTTCTTGGGGCAATCCTTGCTAAAATGTCCAGTCTCTCCACAATGAAAGCATTCGCCCGACTTCCTCTTCCTCTTCTTACAATCTTTAGCTATGTGCCCAACATTTCCACAGTAGTGGCATTTTCTTGGATCCTTTGCCTTGGCCTTGTTGCCCTTGTTGTTCTTGTTGTTTTTGTTGTTCTGATTGTTCTGGTTTCCTCCCCCCTTGGAGTCCGTCTTCTTGGCTTGAGTCTCATTAGCCTTGACTTCCTTCTTGCCATTCTTATCGTCTCCTTGAAGCAATGCCATGTCCACTAGGCCTTCAAAAGTGGCCCCCATGGGTATATGAGATAGGGCTAGACCTTGTAATGGCTCGTTCAACCCTCGTGCAAAGCGTAAAGCCTTCTTCTGGGGAGTATTAATCATGTCCAAACCGAATCGGGCGAGCTTGTTAAACTCATTCACATACTCCCTCACTGTCATGTCCCCTTGCTTCAAAGATATAAACTTCTCCAATTGCAAATTCGCCTCAGCTGTTGATAGAAATTTAAGCCCAAATCTTATCCTAAAGTCGGCCCAAGTCTCTATAGGCCTTGTAGCATTGGTGACCTCCCACCAATAAGCAGCCTCTTCTTTTAATAACCATGCTGCCAATAAAACCCTTTTATGATCTTGCACATCAAAGATGGCGAAGAGATCTTCAGTTTCTTTCAACCAATTTCTTGCCTCCACAAAAGTTTCCGTCCCAATAAAGTTCTTGCCACCCATCGCCTTAAAGTCTTTACAAATCTTAGCAAAATCTGCTTACGGATTCTGAGGAGGAGGAGGAGGAGGAACCTCAGTTATATTGGGGGTATTTGCTGGGCCCACATCGTTGGCCCTAGCTTCCAAGTACCTCCGGAACCATCCGGGAATGGTCACTCCCTCGGGAAGGTTAAGATCGGCCATACTGAAAAAGGAAAAAGATAGATTCATAACGAAGAAACGAAGGATAGTGCTATGGCTTTTGGGGAATAGCCTTTTTAAAATAACTAGACTTTTCTTGGAAAATACTTAATTGGTTTTGAAAATAGTTTTTCAAAAGGTAAGTTTCAAAAACACTTTTGCTCAAATCTTGTAAACCTTATGCTCTGATACCAAATGTAACACCCCACCTCCGCCAGGGTAACTCTTGCAAGCACACCAGCTTTGGAGGGGCGTTAAACAAGGTAAACATGCATGCAGATATCACAAGACAGAACATATAAGTAAAACAGAGTAAATAAAGCAGCGGATCAAACTAGCATTTCAAAACCATAGTCATGTTACAACAAAATACTTGATCATTATTTTTCAACAAACAAAGTCTAGCATAAACTGAAAAACTGAAATACATAAGGTACTATCCCCAAAGTGAAGTGATAAACCATAGCTAGCTCAATGTCCCAAAACCGTACATGAGCCAATCCAGTAAGCAAGCTATCAAGATCCAAGCTAAGCTCCAATGTTCCCACCCTGAGAACCTGAGGGGGGGGGGGAAACGGAAGAAAAGAGGCGAAAGAAAACAGGTCAGTCAAAAAGACTGGTAAGCCCTACTACTATCTGTCCATGAACTAGTAAAGTTAACTGTCATGAGAAGCTGAGATGAACATAAGGATAACAACATACTGGCATGGTGATTAACTAACAAGATAGATAAAGGTGTCATCGCATAATCAAGGTTAAGTTTTGCACCACGGGTGTACTAGCATTCTAACATGTCAAGTAAAAACAAGAATTGATCCCTTGGCCCAAGCTTGGCCCAACATCATGAGATGACCTAAATCAAGGTCCAACTACACGGTCTAGTCGATCGGCTCCCTATAAGCCTAACTCATCAAGTGTCGGTGTCATACGGCCCAAACATGCAATGTAGTCAAACTGCGCTAGGTCCACCCTAGGGTGTATCAAGTCCTAGGGTGTCAACCTCGGACACCAATCAAGTATGCACAGTCTAGATCTACTGGTACCCGTGCCTGATTCTCCAACTCCGGACTATGTGCACGACCATAGTCCGCCTGGACCTACACCGGCGTACCTACTCAGCCGTCGTTTTGGTCGCTTACATGTCAGCCCAGTAATCGTGCCCCACCCTAGCCTAGTCCTAGGGTCTTATGATACTATCAAGAGGGTTACTGCTGCAAAGGACCACGCTACTAGGGTTTCCTTAACGGGTTAAATGTGGTTAACCCGATCCAAACGTGGATTAAATTGGTTAAGTGTACCCCAGGTTCATGACTTAACCCCGCTTAACCCATCAAGCCCAAATTGATTAAGTATTAAGTGGACCATGACTTAACCCTAATCAAGAGGCACTAATTAACTTAATGTGCTTTAACCTCTCACATTAGACCTTGTTGTGGTTACTAGTTAAGCCGGGCGGGTCCGGGTAGCTTTACACCACAACTTGGTCTAACCTCGGGTTCGAGCACAACATGACCAACTTCTCACATTGGGTCCTATTGTTTGTAGCCACTAGTTAAGCCGGGCGGGTCCGGGTAGATTTATGCTACAAACTCAACCCAACCTCGAGTTGGCCACACTCATATTTTCTAAGTGTCATGTCCATTATGTTTCCAAAACATAATTACAAGTTAACATATCACGTCATGTTATAAAAACCATGTTTTTGTCATAATGTTACCCAACCCCAATGTAACCCCATCGTTTACATAATCGCATCAACGCATAAAGGATAAAATAGGGAACTTGGCATAATCATGACAAAAAGGTGTTGAAGCCACAAGTTTATCATGGTGGCATATGAAATGTACATATGTTCATATACTTGCATATTGCATTATTAGGCTTCAAAAGCATGCATAAAACCGAACTTAGCATATGAGTGATACATGGTGATAAATGACATGTAGAAGTTGCTAGAAGTTCGCATTTAGCCTCACATGCAAGTTATCATAAGGGATATGATAACTTCCATGTTGCCAAAATGCAACCTTCCATATAAAGCTTGAAGCTTTAAGCTCACAACATCAAGTTTAACTTGCATAACATGATAACATGTGTATAATGATCAACCCAAACTTGCATAACATGATTAAACCAACTTGCATAGCATAATGATCAACCAAACTTGCATATCATGATGATCAACCAAACTTGCATATCATAATGATCAACCCCAAACTTGCATCATTCATTTAACTTTAGAGTTCAATAAAAAGAAAGTAGAAAAGGGCTTACAATGCTATGAAGACACAAATGAATATTTATTATAAAGATTGAGACGAAGCCCTTATGCAATCACCAAAAAGACCCAAATATGAATGCTCCAATGAAAACCCCTTGAGCCAAATCAATAAAAACCCTTGCTTTGTAATAGAAATGTTGCAACTTGACTTGAATGCAAACTAAGAACACTCATACAAGCTTGAAAGCACTTGTATGAACTCAAAATCTCTCATAGAAATAGACTTAGGAATTTTAGCATGAGAGTGGAGGCCATGAGAGTAACAAATTGGACATAGTTTAGTTGTAGGATTGAATAATGGTGATTTAGGCTAGGTTTAGGGGCCTTTTTATAGAAGATTAGGATAGTATTAGCCTTAGGATTAACCCTAGATTCAATCAGAGCCATCAAATCTCGTCACTAGCCTCCAAAACAGGTCAAAACAGCAAAAATGGTGCACCTGGTTGCCTGGGTCCGACCAGGCAGGTCGACCCTGGGGTCGACTCCCCAGTCGACCTGGGGGGGAGGTCGACCCCCTGGGTCTGGCGGGAATTTTCCCGCCACTTCTGAAAATTGAAAGTTTTGAATCTGTTTTGAATTTGAATTTTTCGTGAAACTTTGCGAGGCCATATCTTGGTCATACGGACTCCGATTTTTGAAAACTCGGACTCTATTTCGCGTATTTTTCCGAGACGAACGCAATGGCATAGCCCGTTTCCCTTGATTCAGATTTGACAGTTTAATTCTACCTTGATTTATGTTATAACAAGTTATTCAAAAATACGGGTTGTTACAATTTATAACGTTAGCGTTATAATAAATGTTTTTCATAAAAGAAGTGGATTCATAATCTGAATCCGAGAATTTGCGTAAGCAAATGATTGTAGAAATTGGAGTTATGAGCTTTGTCTATTGCAAGGTTAAGAACGTTGTTCAGTTAAGGTCTGAGAGGTAATTATACCCCAACTTGATTCACTTCCTTACTTAGAAATAGTTGAGGTTCGATGGCGAGAGTTAGTTAGAAATACAGTTAAGTAATAAGCGATTAATGGATTGAGCGGTTGTAACGATGTTTTATACAACATTAGTTTGAAATCCATATAAGTAAGTTTTGGAAACGTTTCCAAATATAAGAATCGGAATTATTTTCTAATATAGAAAATAAGAATTGGAAATGTTTTCCAATGTTAATAACGTATATTTTCTAAATTTAGAAAATAAGAAATGTTGAATATATGGAAACAGGATTAGGGAAATAAATAATTGAATGACAAATTAAATTAAAGTGGATCAGTGTTGATTGATGATTTGCTCGGTAAGATTTCCATTTGGAAATACGACCGTTGTTTGTACACATGTTTTCCTTTGGTAGTTAAATCACAGAATATCAAAGTTTTTGACCATTTTTCTGTTGTCATTATGGAGAGACCGGTTGGATTATTATCCGAGAACCATCTGTATGGCATTAGCGTTGCGATCAAACATGATGAAGATAATTGAAGACGGAGTTATGCAAGGGCCGTCCTGTTTACAGAATAGTGCCTTCGGTTTGTCCAGTCCCAGGGCAACCTGTATGGAAGAATGTCTGACAGAGTATATTTAATAGATCGCGTAAGTTGGTCTCTTCAAACGTATATACGTTTGGTGGCGGTGGAATTTGTTTCTCTTAGCTTTATACCCGTGATATTTTTGAGGAAATCAATTTGTGATTTGGCGGGTATGGCGATGTGACATTCGAAGTAAATGGAGGAGTGATATGTTAAAAGATACGTTTTGAACTCGAGCCTCATCAACTGGGAAATGACAGAAATCGGACAGGCAGCATGGCTAAGTGGTTCGCAACCAATTAGGGTATATTGTCACCATCTAGAGAATATTCATATTTGTACTTCTTTCAATTCTGTATCTCCCGGGAACGGTTATGTTGGAATACTAACCGAGGGGTGGCAATATATTCAGTACTCTCAAGCAAAATGAGAGGTCAGTCATGTGTGGCTGAGTTGCAAGATGTTCTTATTGAACTCCAGTTTATCGCTTCTAGAGTACACTGAGCGGAAGGTGGATCCATACCTTGTCATAGTTGGAATCCATTCCCCAAATAAGAGCCCACAGTTTTGATTGTATATTATATATGTAGAACGTTAGATGCTAGCGTTTCTACAAGATTTCTATTTATTTGATTTAGAAATTATTATAATATCAGAAGAGCCATGATATAAAGAATATTGGTTATCGTAAGGTAAAAACCATCCGTGTTTATGTGTGGATCGGTCTTACGACTATTCTTTCTTTTAAAAGGATTTTAAAAGTTAAACCAAGTGATTTGAGTTTACTCACACCAGTCACATGACTGACCCAGAGTTTTTTTTGTTTTGTTTTCCCTAAACTCTTGGGTGCCTAATTTTGTACGGGCAGTCAAGTAGTCGGGATTTACAAATACTTGAAGAGCTGGAGCTGGAGGCTTCAGGATTATATTACTATTGTTATTTTCGCTGTGTTGTAAGTGTTATACTCTAATAATGGTATTGTATACAGATACTGTTTTATTTCAAAGTTATGTTATGAAATATATTTATTCGTTCCGTTGTGAGATTCGTGTTTACTCTGATGTTGTATGTTCTTCTTCTTCTTCTATTATAAGTTTCTATCTTATCTATTCTAACCCTATAATTTCTTTCATTAACTACCGGTATTTTCGATGTTTGGATAATCGACGTGGGTTTTATGTCGATAACCAAAGATCGCAAATTTCCGGGACGTTACATTTGGTATTAGAGCTGAAGGTTAAGTTATTACCTTGGATCTGTGGCATGACTCAGTAGAGATGGGATTAGTAATATCCTAGATTGAGTTTGATTGTATATATACGAGTGAACGTACTTTTTATTTAATATAAAAATGGTTTTATATTATGGAGATTTATGGATTGAGTTGTTTATGAATTATGGTCGATCAGTTTGATCCATTGTATCGTGAGGAGTTTCTAAACACTTGAATACGATGAACCGACATGTATGTTTTGAAAAGAGGGTAAATGAAATAATTTTATCCAAATTATATTTTGATAGAAAAGGATGATTAATATTTGAAGTATTATCGTATATTGGATATATTGGTTGTAATTATAATCGAGTAAGATTTATAAATTTAATGGTTATGCAAATAACCAATTAGAATTCATATGAATGTAATATATGAAATCAAGATGAATTTAATTTGAATTAAAAATCAGAATTGAAATTAAAACCCTGGAGATTTGGAAAGGTGTTTGTAAATGGATTTGGAATTAATATATGAGAATTTTAAAATCCTGGGAGATTTTAAATTGTTTTACAAACATTGTGAATGATATTTTGAAATGTATTTTAAAATGGAAGCGTTTAGAATGAGTTTTGAAAAGTGATATAGTATTGAACTCACTTCGCTCGCTAGAAAATAATTCCGATGATGACTGCGCAGCATCATCCGTGTTCATTTTCGAGTTTCTAAGTGATGAATTACTACCAAGGATTTTGTTTTGAATTGTTTTAACGGAACAAGATTGTTTGAAATCCGAAAAGGAATATTTGGTTTTAGAAAAGCAAAGCTATTTAAAATTCCCTAGGAATAGACTGTTTGAATTAAAAACAAATTTAAATAGAAATTTGTGAAGGCGAATTGAAAGTGAGTTAAAGCCAGTTAAGTGGAAGCTGTATTGAAATGGAATAATATCAAGTCAAAGTGGAATTTGGCTTGGATAAGCGAAATGAGTGTGTTGGAGATAAAAGTGATTCGAGTTTGATTGGGGTGGCATTGGTAACTGCTAATGTAACGACCTGGAAAATACGAACCAATTTAAAAAATTTATTTTAAATAATTTGGTTGAAAAGTGTGGCAGAAATTGAAATTTTCATTTTTAAATAATATTAAAGCTAGTGAAAATAGTCAATTTTCAAATGATCTCTGTTTTCGATGAAACCACTTTTGTTGGAACCGGAATGTCAAATTATAGCTAGGTTTCAATTTATAGAATTTCCTGAATTAATATGTGAGTGTGGCGAAAGAAACTGTGTTTTGTTTAATTCAGTCAAATTTGATCGACTGAAAAATAGGCATTTTTCAAACGGTCTTAGAATTCGACGAAATTAATTTTGTTAGGACCGTACCGGCATAACGAAGCCAAATGTATTTTTTCTGGATTTTTCTGAGTCCGTATGTGGCCTCAGTGAATTTGTTTGTGCGAACGAATTAAATTAATAAAGAAATTAAATATTAAAATAAATAAAACAGGCTACAGACAACCGTTTGGGCTGATGGGGGCCTATCCCGTTGGATCCGGAATATGGGTTATTTACTAGGGTCACCTTCTTCTGGGCCGGAACCGAAACAGTTTAAGAGATATGGATTTTTCTGTAAAATTGCACCAAAAATATTATAAAAATACATTGGAAAACCCTAACACTATTCACCGTATCTTCTTCCAGCCGCCAACCCACTCTTTCAATGGTCGACATCATTCGAACTTCCTCCACTTCGTTCTCCTTCATCACAGCGAATTAGAACCCACTCTTTATACCAAATCGAAGCCCTTTTCTCCCTCTTTAATCTCATACGAGTTGATCGACCTCTCGTCGCCTGAAATCCGAGGACCGATCCTCCAAAGCTCACGCGTTTGCACCGTCGCCGGGCCCACGCTGCACCACCGAACTCTCCCCCCTTTCCGGCGCTCGTGCGCCCCACTTCCCTCTCCGGCATGCCACCGACCGATCAGTGTCTCGTACCCTGTAGTGGCTGTAAAACCGAACCCTAGATTTGAACTGAGAAGTTGAAAACAACGGCCTAAGTTCTGAGAGAAGGAGAAAGGTTATTTCTTAAATTAATTAATACAAATTATTTTATAACTTAAATTAATCATATCTAAGTCGTTTCGACTCGGAATTCGATGACTTCAGCGACATTGTGATCGTATTGACAAGATCTACGACTCTGAACTAAAACGGGACAATTCTAGACTGTTGGAATTTCATACTAAATCGCGAACGAATGTGAGAATTCTGATTAATTTAATTAATTAAAATCGTGAAATCATGATCTGTATGTTATTATTGCTGATCTGCGATGTGGTAATGTAGAATATTTATTGTTGTGTGATTTGTAATGTTCTTGTGCTGTGTTGAAATAGCCATGTGAGTCTAGATCTACATTTTGATTTAATCATAATAAAGTTCTCTTCTTTATATTTTTTTTCCTTTTCTATTAAAGTTGAATTCTTTGTTTTGATTTACAAAAAGCAAAGTTAGAATTTTGATTTGATTTACAAAACATAATAAAGTTTTGATATTTTGTTTTTGAAACAAAGCAAAAAAAAGTTGAATCTTTTTTTTTGTTTTTGAAATAAAATAAAAGAAAGTTTGATCTTTTATTTTGACTTATAAAATAAAAGAAATAAAATTTGAATCTTTATTTTGTTTTAAGAAATAAAAGAAAGTTAGAACATTTTGGCATAAAAGAAATAAAGTTTAAATTTATATTTTGTTTTACAAAATAAAAGGAAGTTAGAATATTTTGACATAAAATGAAAAGGTTGAATTTTTATCTTGATTTACAAATAAAATAATGATGAGACCTTTATTGTGATTCATTAAAAGTATACACCAAACCATATTATTGTTTGTGTTAATATTGAAATCACGACGTTGGGTAAATTATTGAAATGGTTAGACAAAAAACCATGTTATTGTTTGTGTTAATATTGAAATCACGACGTTGGGTAAATTATTGAAATGGTTAGACAAAAACCATGCTATTGTTTGTGTTAATATTGAAATCACGACGTGGGGTAAATTACTGAAATGGTTAGACAAAAACCATGCTATTGTTTGCGTTAATATTGAAATCACGACGTTGGGTAAATTATTGAAATGGTTAGACAAAAACCATGCTATTGTTTGTGTTAATATTGAAATCACGACGTTGGGTAAATTATTGAAATGGTTAGACAAAAAACCATGTTATTGTTTGTGTTAATATTGAAATCATGACGTTGGATAAATTGTAGAAATGGTTAGACAAAAACCATTATATTTTTATTATCATATTTTGACACCAAACTGACATGTGTGTTAGAGTGGAAAATATTTCCATTAAAATATTTACATTTTTCAATGTAAAGAATAAAAGGAAAAGGATTTACATTTCAATGTAAAGAATAAAAAGAGAAGAGATAAAATATTTACATTTTCAATGGAAAAAGAAAAGAGATAAAATATTTAAATTTCAATGTGAAAGAAAAGAAAATACTTACATTTTTCAATGTAAAAGAAAAGAAAATATTTACATTTTTCAATGTAAAAGAGAAGAAATAAAAGAATTTACATTTTTCAATGTTAATAAAAACAATAAAAAGAGAATTTACATATGTCATAAAAAGAGAATTTACATATGTAATAAAAACAATAAAAAGAGAATTTACATATGTAATAAAAACAATAAAAAGAGAATTTACATATGTCATAAAAAGAGAATTTACATATGTAATAAAAACAATAAAAAGGGAATTTACTTATGTCATAAAAAGAGAATTTACATATGTAATAAAAACAATAAAAAGAGAATTTACATATGTAATAAAAACAATAAAAAGAGAATTTACATTTCAATGTAAAGAATAAAAAGGCATTTACATCTTCAATGTAAAATAAAAAAAAGAACATTTTTTTTGTTATAAAAATGAATAAGAAAGAGAACATTTTTTTTGTTGTAAAATGAATCAAAGAAAAAGTACATTTTTATGTTATAAAAATGGATGAGAGAAAAAGTATATTTTTTTTTAGAAAGAAAGCCATTTTTAAAAATATACATTGTTGAAACCATTATTTTTGTCGCATTAGAATTGGCGGACAAAAATATTATTTTTATTGAATATAAAAATAGACATTGTTGAAACCATTATTTTTGTCGCATTAGAATTGGCGGACAAAAATATTATTATTTTTTGAATATAAAAATATACAATGTTAAAACCATCATTTTTGTCGCATTAGAATTGGCGAACAAAAGTATTATTTTATTGAATATAAAAGTGAATAATGTTGAAACCATCATTTTTGTCACATTAGAATTGACGAACAAAAATATTGTTTTTGTATAGAATAAAAAGAATGGATTTTAATAGTGGGAATCGCCAAATGTTTTATATATATAAATATAAATATAAATTAAACAAAACGAGCGTGGCAGTTCGTGTATCGGCACTCGTAATTTGAAACGATTATACCGAAAGATCCGACCGTTGGATTTTCCCAAAACCGGAACCATTAGGACCGCTTTGGGAAGAACTTTCCAACGAAATAAATTTCATCAAAATCCGACGGTTAGATTTTAAGATATGTGTAAATCAAAATCTGGTAAAAACAGCGCCAGGGCAGCCCACTGAACCCGAAGCGTCATTTTACTATTTTGAGTTATCTTTAAATAAATAAAAATAGCGATAAGTCGTTATAAATAGATATTAAAAACATGAAATGATTTAAATGATAATTTTGCGATAATTATTTGAAAAGACCGAGTTTAACTCATTTCAAAGAATTACACGACGATTAAATTGAAATTATGGATGACGACGTTGAAGACCGGCGATCTTCACGTCGAACGGACAACGATTACTGAGGCCTTGGACTGACTTGCTCCTAGGAATGGGTTGAGGTAGTAGTTGGCCGGACGTATGGGTTGATTGTTCGGATAAGCGAGAACCTCTCTGGTGTCTCCGGTTTCGTCCAAACCCAGAACGGACTTGTATGGATGCGCGTTTGACGTTGGAATTCGTTCCGTGTAATTAATCAATTTTTATTGATGTATGCCTGTTTGGTGGTAGAACATTTATTCTCTGCTTAACACCCTGGGATATGTTAGTAGTTATCGATAGCATGGCGCGAATTGTCAATGTGGCATGCCAAGATGCGAGCGATCAAGGCTTTTGTTGAAAAGCAGGCCTTGTGGTTGACGATCAAAGCATGTCCTATTTAGGCGTAGCTTTGCGTATAGTGTAACCTAACGAGCCTCACACCTGATACGAGTCTAAAACGGGATAAGGGAATGCAGGGAGTGCACACGTTATTTTTCTAGCTAGGGTGATGTCAGGGACCTACCAGCGCTGACATCTTACTCATTGTTGATGATGGATTATGAGGTACCTCGTGTTTTTATAGGTTGTTAGTGGCATTATAGGTCCAAAAGGACTGGGAAACGTGTGTTCAGGAATTGCCAATCCACGACCCTTCGGAGTGGACCGACCCTGCAACTATCGAAGGGTTCGCCAGAGTCCGAATCCTGGGGCATTTGCTAGAGTGCCTCGAATCGGTAAGGAGCTCCTCCCTGGCCTTGACTCTTGATGGAAAACCAAATCTCCTATACGACATGACGTTCTCGATTGTATAACTAGTATGGCGACATAGTATATGGTAGCTATGCCGTCTAGGATTAATATATTTATATTGAAATGATTTATGAAAACATATACACACTAGTAGTAATCCGTTTTACGTATTTATCATCTTTTGATCATTATAAGGTAAAACCCTATCCTCCGGTTTGCGTTGCATTGTGTGATGGGACTTGGGTCTTATAATGATCTCATTTTTCTAAAAAGCATAGCGTTATTTAACTATTTATTTTATTTATGCACTGGTGATCAATTGGAGTAAACCCGTTCCGCGTTAGCGGCGTGGTCCTATGATTAGCCGAATTAGTAGTTAAGTTTAGATAGATTTCTCATACCAGTCCCATGACCGACTCGTAGTTTGTTTCACTTTGCAAACTCGGGTGCCTCTTTCGACACGGGCAGCCAATTGATAGGTTCAGGTGATACTTTCTGGTTGGAGCTTGCTTGGAAGAAGAAGAAGGAGAAGACCCTTTTCTCTATCTTTTATTCTGCTTTGAGACATTTTTCCATCTTTTGCTTTTGATGTATGTAATGGAATTTGGAATTTATTTCCTTATCTTTTGAGACTTACTGTATTGCTAAGTGGATCCTGTCAAACTTCATACTCTGATGTTCTGTTGTGATGCTGATGACATTTTATTTCCACTGAAATGTTTATGTGCTATGTTCTTTCTCTGAGATCTGTTTATTGTTGTAATTATGTTGTATTCCAAAATGATTATCCTTGCTTTCGGTCAACGGAAGTTTGGGGTTATCACAGTTGGTATCAGAGCCTAAGGTTAACCTTAGCCTCGGAGTATAACATATTTATAACAATTCTTCTAGATAGAATCCATATATTCTAAGGCGAATAGCTCAATAGAGATAGGACTAGTAATGTCCTCGAATGAGCATAGCAGAATAGCACGTATTTATCAGTCATTACATCATTATCTTTTCATCTTGTCCTTATCTTATCTTTTCTTAAAATTTTCATTTCTGTTGGTCTTACTCTTTCCTTGATGGTACAGACTGATTGAAAATGGACACTCGAGCAAGGACTAGAGGTGGAGCCCGAGGGGGAGCCCAAGGTGGAGGCAGAGCAAGAGGCAGAGGGCCTGCTAGGGATGATACCATTCGTGAACCGATCGACCCCGTAGTAGTAGCACCTCCACCTCCACAGCCCTTCGACTTGGAAAGAATATCAAAGAAATTCAGAAATCTAGGTGGTGTACCTTTCACGGGGCGAGAGTATGCGATTCAGGCAGAGGCATGGCTAAAGGACCGTGAAAAGATCCTAGAGGGCTTAGAATTAGAAGATCAGCAAAAGCGTTTCCTGGCAGTATGGCGATTAAAGGATGAAGCCGGACATTGGTGGGATACGGTCAAGATCTGCAATGACGTGGCCAATATGTCTTGGGCCAAATTTAAGGGCTTTTCAATGAGAAGTATGTTCCCCCACAAGCAAGAGAGCGCCTGCGCGAGCAGTTCGTTAACCTACAGCAAGGGAATATGACCGTTTCGGGGTATGTGAGGAAGTTTGATGAGCTTTCACGATATGCTCCTGGGTTGATTCAAGATCCGGTAGAAAAGAATAAAAAATTCATCAAGGGTCTGTCAAAGAAGTATTTGAACAGAGTCACTGCTCACATCAAGCTTCCATTCAATGAAGTAGTAGAGATGGCGTGCCGCTACGAGGAGAATGACGAGTCTGGACAGCAGGATAAAGTGAAAAGTCAAGGCAACAACCAGAAGGAACATGCTAACAAGAAACCGGAGGCAAGCAATTCTTCTGCCGCTAAGCCCAAAGGGAAAAAGAGGGACAGGAGCAAGGTGACATGCTATAACAGCGGCAAGATTGGACATTTTGATTACGAGTGTAGAACACCTAAAAAGGTCAAGAGAAATGATTCGGGCCCTAGTCAGAACAGTGGTCAGAGTTCCCAGAATCGTGGCCAGGGTTCTCAAGATAAGAGGGAATGCTTTAATTGTCAAAAAATTGGTCATATTAGCAAGAATTGTCCTCTGTTGAAGAAAGCTGAAGTGGCACATGTATATGAGGAGGCGACTGCACCAGCTTCTCCCGAAGGAGCAGGTAAACCTGATGTTTTAGGAGGTACTCTTAACATTAAAAACATCCCTATTACAGTTTTATTTGACACCGGTGCAGCACAAAGTTTTATTTCTAATGACACAATTAAAAAGCTAAATTTGAAACCAAGAAAATTGAAAGAGTTGATTAAAGCCCATAGCCCGATAGGAGGTTCTCTTATTCTTGACCAGTATTGTAGAGTTCCTGTATCTTATTCCTACTTCCAGTTCCCTTTTGACTTGATCGTTATGAGTTTTTCCGGATATGATATCATATTGGGAATGGATTGGTTGACGGAATATGAGGCTGAAGTATTATGCGCTGAAAGATTAGTCAAAATAAAAACTAAACGGGGAAAGACTATTTCTATACCATGCCTTGGCTCCGCCATAGACATAAAAGAGTTCTGGTCTTCTCTAGAAGTCACCCCTACTTCTATTGAGGATATCCCCATCGTCAGAGATTATGCTGATGTATTCAAAGAAGTTGAGGGCTTACCTCTGCGCAGAGAAATCAACTTCAGAATTGACTTAGCTCCGAATGCAAGGTCTGTCGTACATCCTATTCGGAGAATGTCGCCAAAGGAAAAAGAAGATCTTAGAAACCAAACCAAGCAGCTTTTGTGGAAGGGTCTGATCAGGCCCAGCTTCTCAGAATGGGGCGCAGTAGTGGTGTTCGTCCCAAAATCAGACGGTACTCTCAGGCTACGTGTAGACTATCGTGATCTCAACAAACAAACTCTGAAGAACAAATACCCACTGCCTCGTATTGATAACTTGCTCGACCGCTTGCATGGAGCGCGAGTATTTTCTATGATGGACCTAGCTACAGGCTTCCATCAACTTCGCATTGCAGATGAATGTGTGCCTTTAACTGCTTTCATAGGACCGGATATATTTTATGAATGGCTAGTAATGCCCTTCGGTCTTTGTAATGCTCCAGCGTACTTTGTTGATTTGATGAATAGAGTATTCAGAGATGTTTTTAATAAATTTGTGCTCGTGTTCATCGATGACATCCTCATCTTTTCTAAATCCACTGCTGAGCACGAACAACATCTGAGAGAAGTCTTGGAGATTTTGCGAAGAAATGTGCTGAAAGCCAATGCATATTCTGGCAAGAAAAGGTAAAATTCCTCGGCCATGTAGTATCAAAAGAAGGCATCTCAGTAGATCCAGGAAAGATTTCAGCCATCCAAGAGTGGAAGCAGCCTCGAACTCCCACAGAGGTCAAAAGTTTCTTGGGACTGGCTGGCTATTATAGGAAATTTGTCAAAGATTTTTCGAAGGTAGCTCGTCCATTGACAAACCTGACCAAGAAGCATACGAAATTCTATTGGACACCCGAACGCGAGGCAGCTTTCCAAGATCTAAAAAGGAGGTTGACCAATTGGTCCTGTGTTGACCATTATAGATGGCAATCAGGATTTGAAAGTCTGGACCGACGCTTCTAAACAAGGTATTGGTGCGGTGCTGATGCAAAGAGGCAAAGTAGTCGCATATGCTAGCCGCCAATTGAAACCGCACGAGAAGAATTATGCCACGCACGATCTTGAGCTAATGGCTATTGTTTTTGCTCTTAAAATATGGAGGCACTATCTCTTGGGAGAGAAGTTCGAAATATATACGGATCACAAATCCCGGAAGCATTTATTTACCCAAAAAGACTTGAATATGAGGCAACAACGATGGGTTGAATTTCTTGCAGCCTATGATCTGGATATCCTATATACTCCAAGGAAAGCCAACGTTGTAGCTGATGCGCTCAGTAGAAAGAATGCGGATAGCGACAAGCTCATTATCACCAACCTCATTATCACCCCTACCCTGATTGATAAAGTCTCTGCTCTTCAGAAGGATGATGAATTTATTCAGAGACTGTGCAAAAGTGTTCGGGATGGCGAACCCACTAGCTTTCAAATTGACGACAAAGGAGTTCTTAGGCTATTAAGCCGAATTTGTGTCCCAAACATTCCTGAGCTCAGAAGAGAGGTTATGGACGAATGTCATAAGTCTAAGCTCAGCATCTATCCTGGGGTGAGCAAGATGTATCACGACCTCAAGCGCACGTTTTGGTGGAGGTCCATGAAAAGAGATATCTCTATTTATGTTGCTGGATGTCCCACTTGTCAGCAAGTTAAAAGTGATCAACAGAAACTGCAGGTTTGTTGCAACCGCTAGGAGTTCCTGGTTGGAAGTGGGAGGAAATTTCTATGGACTTCATTGATGGCCTGCCTCGAACCAGAAAGGGCAACGATAGTATATGGGTGATAGTAGACCGCTTAACAAAATCTGTCCATTTCATCCCTGTTAGGTCCAATAGAACAGCTCGAAGTTTGGCACAGCTTTATCTTAAAGAGATAGTCAGACTGCATGGGGTTCCCAAAAGCACTGTGAGTGATCGGGATCCTATATTTACTAGCAAATTCTGGGAATCTTTCCAAGAAGAGCTTGGGACCAAGTTGAATCTGAGCACTGCCTATCACACTCAGACAGATGGCCAGACTGAGAGGGTGAACCGTATTTTAGAAGACTTGTTGCGAGCTTGCATTCTTGATTATGGTGGTTCATGGGAGGATCATTTGCACTTGGTTGAATTCTCTTATAACAACAGTTACCAAGCCAGCTTGAAGATGTCACCATTTGAATTATTATATGGCAGACCATGCAGATCTCCGGCATGTTGGGTTGAGCAAGGCAATCGATTAGTCTTGGGCCCCGATATGATTCGTGAAGCATCAGATAAGGTGGATTTGATTAAGAAGCGCCTATTGGCTGCTCAGAGCCGACAGAAGAGCTATGCAGACAAGCAAAGAAGGCATTTAGAATTTTCTGTTGGTGATCGAGTATACTTGAAGGTTTCTCCATTGAGTGGCGTAATTCGTTTTGGGAAAACGGGAAAGTTGGCACCGAGATTCATTGGTCCATTCCCTATTCTCGAAAGGATTGGTACTCTTGCTTATCGAGTGCAGTTGCCCGATTAGTTGCCTGGGGTGCATGATGTATTTCATGTGTCTCAACTCCGCAGACATGTCCATGATCCAGACCTAGTTGTGAAAGAGGCATCACAAGAATTTTTGGAGATTACGCCGAACTAAGCAGTCAGGAGGGAGCCGATAAAAATCGTTGGCAAAGAAACCCGAGTGCTGAGGAACAAGAGGATTCACCTAGTCAAGGTGCAGTGGAGTGGGGATCCTAGAGACTGTACTTGGGAGACAGAGGATAGCATCAAAAAGGCTTACCCCAAGTGCAGGGTGGACATCTCCGAGTAACTCTTGTGATAAGGTACATTTACCGCAATTTGCATTTTCCGTTTTGTCTCCTACTTTATTTGTTTCCTTTTCGGGATGAAATGCTTTTAAGTGGGGGAGAATGTAACGACCCAGAAAATACGAACCAATTTAAAAAATTTATTTTAAATAATTTGGTTGAAAAATGTGGCAGAAATTGAAATTTTCATTTTTAAATAATATTAAAGCCAGTGAAAATAGTCAATTTTCGAACGATCTCTGTTTTCAACGAAACCACTTTTGTTGGAACCGGAATGTCAAATTATAGCCAGGTTTCAATTTATAGAATTTCCTGAATTAATATGTGAGCGTGGCGAAAGAAACCTTGTTTTGTTTAATTTAGTCAAATTTGATCGACTAAAAAATAGCCATTTTTCAAACGGTCTCAGAATTCGACGAAATTAATTTTGTTAGGACCATATCGGCATAACGAAGCCAAATATTTTTTTTTGGATTTTTCTGAGTCCGTATGTGGCCTCGGTGAATTTGTTTGTGCGAACGAATTAAATTAATAAAGAAATTAAATATTAAAATAAATAAAACAGGCCACAGGTAAACCGTTTGGGCTGACGGGGCCTATCCCGTTGGATCCGGAATATCGGTTATTTGCTGGGGACACCTTCTTCTGGGCTGGAAGCGAAACAATTTAAGAGATATGGATTTTTCTGTAAAATTGCACCAAAAATATTATAAAAATACATTGGAAAACCCTAACACTATTCACCGTATCTTCTTCCAGCCGCCAACCCACTCTTTCAATGGTCGACATCATCCGAACTTCCTCCACTTCGTTCTCCTTCATCACAGCGAATTAGAACCCACTCTTCATACCAAATCGAAGCCCTTTTCTCCCTCTTTAATCCCATACGAGTTGATCGACCTCTCATCGCCTGAAATCCGAGGACCGATCCTCCAAAGCTCACGCGTTTGCACCGTCGCCGGGCCCACGCTGCACCACCGAACTCTCCCCCCTTTCCGGCGCTCGTGCGCCCCACTTCCCTCTCCGGCATGCCACTGACCGATCGATGTCTCGTACCGTGTAGTGGCTGTAAAACCGAACCCTAGATTTGAACTGAGAAGTTGAAAACAACGACCTAAGTTCTGAGAGAAGGAGAAAGGTTATTTCTTAAAGTAATTAATTAATATAAATTGTTTTATAACTTAAATTAATCATATCTAACTCGTTTCGACTCAGAATTCGATGATTTCAGCGACATTGTGATCGTATTGACAAGATCTACGACTCTGAACTGAAACGGGACAATTCTGGACTGTTGGAATTTTGGACTAAATCGCGAACGAATGTGAGAATTCTGATTAATTTAATTAATTAAAATTGTGAAATCATGATCTGTATGTTATTATTGCTGATCTGCGATGTGGTAATGTAGAATATTTATTGTTGTGTGATTTGTAATGTTCTTGTGCTGTGTTGAAATAGCCATGTGAGTCTAGATCTACATTTTGATTTAATCATAATAAAGTTCTCATCTTTATATTTTTTTTTCTTTTTTTCCTTTTCTATTAAAGTTGAATTCTTTATTTTGATTTACAAAAAGCAAAGTTAGAATTTTGATTTGATTTACAAAACATAATAAAGTTTTGATCTTTTGTTTTTGAAACAAAGAAAAACAAAGTTAAATCTTTTTTTTTTGTTTTTTTTTTTGAAATAAAATAAAAGAAAGTTTGATCTTTTATTTTGATTTATAAAATAAAAGAAATAAAATTTGAATTTTTATTTTGTTTTACAAAATAAAAGAAAGTTAGAACATTTTGGCATAAAAGAAATAAAGTTTAAATTCATATTTTGTTTTACAAAATAAAAGGAAGTTAGAATATTTTGACATAAAATGAAAAAGTTGAATTTTTATCTTGATTTACAAATAAAATAATGATGAGACCTTTATTGTGATTCATTAAAATTATACTCCAAACCATATTATTGTTTGTGTTAATATTGAAATCACGACGTTGGGTAAATTATTGAAATGGTTAGACAAAAAACCATGTTATTGTTTGTGTTAATATTGAAATCACGACGTTGGGTAAATTATTGAAATGGTTAGACAAAAACCATGCCATTGTTTGTGTTAATATTGAAATCACGACGTTCGGTAAATTATTGAAATGGTTAGACAAAAACCATGCTATAGTTTGTGTTAATATTGAAATCATGACGTTGGGTAAATTATTGAAATGGTTAGACAAAAACCATGCTATTGTTTGTGTTAATATTGAAATCACGACGTTGGGTAAATTATTGAAATGGTTAGACAAAAAACCATGTTATTGTTTGTGTTAATATTGAAATCATGACGTTGGATAAATTATAGAAATGGTTAGACAAAAACCATTATATTTTTATTATCATATTTGGACACCAAATTGACATGTGTGTTAGATAGGAAAATATTTCCATTAAAATATTTTCATTTTTCAATGTAAAGAATAAAAAGAAAAGGATTTACATTTCAATGTAAAGAATAAAAAGAAAAGAGATAAAATATTTATATTTTCAATGGAAAAAGAAAAGAGAAAATATTTACAGTTTCAATGTGAAAGAAAAGAAAATACTTACATTTTTCAATGTAAAAGAAAAGAAAAGAAAAGAAAATATTTACATTTTTCAATGTAAAAGAGAAGAAATAAAAGAATTTACATTTTTCAATGTTAATAAAAACAATAAAAAGAGAATTTACATAAGTCATAAAAAGAGAATTTACATATGTAATAAAAACAATAAAAAGAGAATTTACATATGTAATAAAAACAATAAAAAGAGAATTTACATATGTAATAAAAACAATAAAAAGAGAATTTACATATGTCATAAAAAGAGAATTTACATATGTAATAAAAACAATAAAAAGAGAATTTACATATGTCATAAAAAGAGAATTTACATATGTACTAAAAACAATAAAAAGAGAATTTACATATGTAATAAAAACAATAAAAAGAGAATTTACATTTCAATGTAAAGAATAAAAAGGCATCTACATCTTCAATGTAAAATAAAAAAAAAGAACATTTTTTTTGTTATAAAAATGAATAAGAAAGAGAACATTTTTATGAATAAGAAAGAGAACATTTTTTTTTTGTTGTAAAATGAATCAAAGAAAAAGTACATTTTTATGTTATAAAAATGGATGAGAGAAAAAGTACTTTTTTTTATAAAGAAAGACATTTTTAAAAATATACATTGTTGAAACCATTATTTTTGTCACATTAGTATTGGCGGACAAAAATATTATTTTTATTTATTATAAAAATATACATTGTTGAAACCATTATTTTTGTCGCATTAGAATTGGCGGACAAAAATATTTTTTTTTTGAATATAAAAATATACAATGTTGAAACCATCATTTTTGTCGCATTAGAATTGGCGAACAAAAGTATTATTTTATTGAATATAAAAGTGAATAATGTTGAAACCATCATTTTTGTCGCATTAGAATTGACGAACAAAAATATTGTTTTTGTATAGAATAAAAAGAATGGATTTTAATAGTGGGAATCGCCAAATGTTTTATATATATAAGTATAAATATAAATTAAACAAAACGAGCACGGCAGTTCGCGTATCGGCAATCGTAATTTGAAATGATTATACCGAAAGATCCGACTGTTGGATTTTCCCAAAACTGGAACCGTTAGGATCGCTTTGGGAAGAACTTTCCAATGAAATAAATTTCATCAAAATCCAACGGTTAGATTTTAAGATATGTGTAAATCAAAATATGGTAAAAACAGCGCCAGGGCAGCCCACTGAACTCGAAGCGTCATTTTACTATTTTGAGTTATCTTTAAATAAATAAAAATAGCGATAAGTCGTTATAAATAGATATTAAAAACATGAAATGATTTAAATGATAATTTTGCAATAATTATTTGAAAAGACCGAGTTTAACTCATTTCAAATAATTACATGACGATTAAATTGAAATTATAGATGACGATGTTGAAGACCGGCGATCTTCACGTCGAACGGAGAACGATTACTGAGGCCTTGGACCGACTTGCTCCCAGGAAGGGGTTGAGGTAGTAGTTGTCCGGACATATGGGTTGATTGTCCGGATAAGCGAGAACCTCTCTGGTGTCTCCGGTTTGGTTCAAACCCAGAACGGACTTGTATGGATGCGCGTTTGACGTTGGAATTCGTTCCGTGTAATTAATCAATTTTTATTGATGTATGCCTGTTTGGTGGTAGAACATTTATTCTCTGCTTAACACCATGGTATATGTTAGTAGTTATCGATAGCATGGCGCTAATTGTCAATGTGGCACGCCAAGATGCGAGCGATCAAGGCTTTTGTTGAAAAGCAGGCCTTGTAGTTGACGATTAAAGCACGTCCTGTTTAGGCGTAGTTTTGCGTATAGGTAACCTCACCAGCCTCACACCCCGGTACGAGTTTAAAACGGGAGAAGGGAACGCAGGGAGTGCACGCGTTATCTTTCTAGCTAGGGTGATGTCAGGGACCTACCAACGCTGACATCTTACTCATTATGGATGATGGATTATGAGGTACCTCGTGTTTTTATAGGTTGTTAGTGGCCATATTATAGGTCCAAAAGGACCGGGAAACGTGTGTTCAAGAATTGTCAATCCACGACCCTTCGGAGTGGACCGACCCTGCAGCTATCCAAGGGTTCGCCAGAGTCCGAATCCTGGGGCATTTGCTAGAGTGTCTCGAATCGGTAAGGAGCTCCTCCCTAGCCTTGACTCTTGATGGAAAACCAAATCTCCTATACGACATGACGTTATCGATTGTATAACTAGTATGGCGACATAGTATATGGTAGCTATGCCGTCTAGGATTAATATATTTATATTGAAATGATTTATGAAAACATATACACACTAGTAGTAATCCGTTTTACGTATTTATCATCTTTTGATCATTATAAGGTAAAACCCTATCCTCTGGTTTGCGTTGCATTGTGTGATGGGACTTGGGTCTTATAATGATCTCATTTTTCTAAAAAGCATAGCGTTATTTAATGATTTATTTTATTTATGCACTAACGATCAATTGGAGTAAACCCATTCCGCGTTAGCGGCGTGGTCCTATGATTAGCCGAATTAGTAGTTAAGTTTATATAGATCTCTCAAACCAGTCCCATGACTGACTCGTAGTTTGTTTCACTTTGCAAACTCGGGTGCCCTCTTTCCACACGGGCAGCCAATTGACAAGTTCAGGTGATACTTTCTGGTTGGAGCTTGCTTGGAAGAAGAAGAAGAAGGAGAAGACCCTTTTCTCTATCTTTTATTCTGCTTTGAGACATTTTTCCATCTTTTGCTTTTGATGTATGTAATGGAATTTGGAATTTATTTCCTTATCTTTTAAGACTTACTGTATTGCTAAGTGGATCCTGTAAAACTGCATACTCTGATGTTCTGTTGTGATGCTGATGACATTTTATTTCCGTTGAAATGTTTATGTGCTATGTTCTTTCTCTGAGATCTGTTTATTTTTGTAATTATGTTGTATTCCAAAATGATTATCCTTGCTTTCGGTCAACGGAAGTTTGGGGTTACCACAGCTAAATTGGTAGCAGATGGAAAAAAATATAATGATATGCCCGACAAAAAGGTACCAGTTTATATTATATATGGGTTGAGATTTTGATGAGCCGAATTGGTAAGCCGCTTGGCTGTTTGATTTTCTTTTGGGTTGAAGAAGACCTAGAGAGACGAGTTGGAGTTTGAGCTATTGATCAGTACAAAGGAGGTGCTGGCGAAATTTTTCGAAAAGTTAAGGTGTTAGAAAATTTTCAGGATTTTTGAAAATTTTCGTTAGTAGGAATGAATTAATTATTTAATTGAAATTAAATTGGTTCAGTTGAAATTGAAGTTAAGAAGTGAACAAATAAGTTCTAACCAGTCAATAGGGTTTGTTTTCTACCTTAGCAATTTCGAGGACGAAATTGTTTTAAGGGGGGAAGAATGTAACGACCCGTATTTTACGGTATTATAAATAATTTATTTAATTATTTTAAATATGATTTGGTAATTTAAAATGACCAGAATTAAATAATGGAGAATATTTAATTAAATTAAATAATATAATAATATATTTAATCCTGAAATAATCAGAATAGTGGAATTGACAATATTGTGTGAATTAGATTATTTATAATATATAACTCAGTTTAGAATTTGAATTATATTAACGAATATATTTAAATAATGATAGTTGAACGTATAATTATATTATAATTAAAATCGAGCTCGAAATGGCGCCGCAGTTCGCAAATTGGCGATTCGAACTTTAATCGAATATACAGAAGTTGTTTTAAGTCGGATTTCTGTGAAACAAGAAACGTTTGGAGCTGGTGAAGTATAGTTTTCTAATGGAAGAGAAAAATCAGGATTTCATCATGTAGATTTTGATTTATGTCCAAATAAAATTTTAGAAAAGTCGTTGTGGAATTTCTTTATAATTTATATCGATTTATTTATATTATAAAAGGAATTTAATATAAATCGAATATCGATATAACGGGGAACTTTGAAATATCGAGCTGTAAATTCAGTTAGAAATATATTAGAGCTGTATGATATCGTATATGAATATGTATACGATAATATAAATTTATTAATATTTAATTTAATCGTTTTTAAATATATTTGTATATTTAAATGGGTTATTTAGAGCTTTAAAAATAGTCAGTTTTGCAAACGACCTCTGTTTTCGACGAAACTAATTTTTGTTGGATCCGCAATGTTAAATTATTGTTAGATGTCAAGTTTCGTGATTTTTGAAGTCAGTATGTGGCCGTATGGGATTTTAATGTGAAATACAGTCGATAATTTGACCTTTAAAAATATGCTGTGTGAGCAAACGGAGTCGGAATTCGACGAAACCTGTTTCGTTGGGTCCGTAACGTCAAACTATAGCTATATGTCAATTTTCATGATTTTAGGGTATGATCACAGGAATTTTTAAACTCAAATATACATAGCGGTTGCTTAAAAATCAATATAAAAATTTAATAAAAAAATATTATATTCATTCTATAAATAGACCTAAATCTTTTCTAAACCTAACCTAAATTTCCTCTGGTCAAACATTTATTTCCGCTGTTGTTTCTCCTTACAACGAAAGGAAATTGATGAGACAAATAAATCAAAACAAATCAACTAAAATCTATAAATCCGAATAGATATATGGTTGGATTCCTGCTATGTTCCTCTTCAGTTTGGTGTAAGTTTTGTAGGGTTCGAATCATTTTGTTCGATGGTGATTTTACCAGCGCAAAATCTAGGGTTCGGTATTTTGGGTACTGTGAGCATCGATGGGGATTTTCAGTTGGATATTTGGGTTTGTGGAGCTGCCTAGCACTTGCGCGAGGTGTTTTGTGAGGAGTGGTGATAAAAACTATCGCTCGAAGAAATGGTGGAGCTCGCGTATGCCTGGGAGTCGCGGCAAAGAGGTGCACGACGAGTTGGAGGATAACAATATTATTCGATTGAGATTTGAACGAGTAGTTTAATGGTATGTTAGGTTTGAATAATCGTGAAGTGGTAATGGAGTTTGGGATTTTCGTTTGAAATGGATGTTCAGTTGTGTTACCTGGAGCCGATATAGTCATCGGGGAAGAAGGGTAATAAGGGGGTTGGGCTGTGGATGGTTAATGGGCCGGTGAAGAACTAGGGTGAGGCCCGTTAGCAATTTGTTAGGTTTAATTCAAATTTAAATTGTATACAAACTTCTAAATTATATAACTTTATCATACGTTGACCAAATTCAGCGAAACAAGATCCGACAGGATCGTATGGACGGACACTACACAATGGAACTAACGGGGAGCAAATCGAAGCTCGTTACAATTTATAGCAAAATAAATTGTCCGTCTGAATCAAGTGATGGTTATCGTTATTAATGTAATGGCGCGTTTTGTAAGCTGTCGAATAATTAATTTATTTAATTATTTATATATCGATTTGGCGATATCGATAACTTAAAGTAAAACGTTCGAACTTATAATTTATAATTATAATTAAAACGAACCTGAAACGTCGCGGCAATTCGCAATTTGGCGATTTGAACTTCAACTGAATGTACATGATTCATTTTAAGCCGGATTTCTGTGAAACAAGAAACGTGAGGAGCTGGTGGAGTATATCTTTCTAGTGGAAGAGAAAAATCGGGATTTTGTCGTGTAGATTTTGAGTTATGTCCAAATCAAAATTTCAGAAAAGTCGATGTAGAATTCCTTTATAATTTGCGACGCTTTATATACGTTATAAAAGAGATTTTCAGTATAAACTGAATACCGGGATAATCTGGAATCTGAAATATCAAACTGTATATTCTGATATGATATTCCGGAGCCGTACGATATCATATGTGAATATATACGATAATATAAATTTATTTATATTTAATTTAATTATTATATTTAAATATATTTATATATTTAAATAGGCTATTTAGAGCGTTAAAAATAGCCACTTTTGCAAACGAAGTCGGAATTCGACGAAACCAGTTTTGTTGGATCCGCAATATCAAATAGTTGTTAGATTTCCAGTTTCGTGATTTTTAGAGTCACTGTATGGCCGTACGGATTTTTAGAGTGAAAAATAGTCAGTATTTTGATAGTTAAAAATATGTTGTGTGAGCATACGAAGTCGGAATTCGATGAAACCAGTTCCGTTGGGTCCGTAATGACAAACTCTAGCAGCATGTCAGTTTTCGTGATTTTAGGGGATCGTATATAGTCACTGGGATTTTTAGAAGGCAGATGCAAGGAGAAAATTGAGTAAATAAATTACAAAAATCAAATTGAAAATATCCCTCCCATTTTCTGAGGTTCTGCACAGGCCACACTGCCTTCAATCCCTACCACAAACGCTACCTACCACCAACAGGCTATATAACCCGTATAAACATCACAGCAAACAATTTTCCTAAAAGAAAATCCAAAGAAAACGTAGAAAAATCCATAAATCAAAATATGTATATATCTAAGACCGTGGGATGATTCTCTTCAGCCTGAGGTGAATTTCGACAAGTTCGGTTATAATTTCATTCGCTGGAAATTTGGGCAGCGACCTAGGGTTCGAGCTGTAGCCTAAATTAGTGAGCGATGCTTCGATTTGATGTTGTTTATGGATTGAGCAAGGAGAGGGGTTTCGGTTGTGGGTCTTCTGGTGAAGTTCGGTGATCATCCATGTCGCAAGTCGCTGCGTCGAGCTCCAGGTCGCGAAAATCAGATGGCGATCGAGTGGGGTGAAATAGGTAGGGTAAGGTGCGGTTTCGAACGAGGAAGAGAACGGTGGCATGTGAGTCGAGCTCGGTGGTCGGAGTGATGGTGGGTGGTCGGTCAAAGGAGGAGGTCAACGAGGTGTTTTTCCTGAAGCTTGCGAAGTGGATGTGGGAAGAAGATGCGGTTCGGGTAAGCAACGAGGGAAGCGGGTTATTTAGGGGTGAGGGTAATGGGCTGGCGCAAGGTAAATGGGCCGGGTTTTCAAAGATAAGCCCATCTGTTATTAAAATCATGTTTTATTTTTCTATTTAAATTCGTATAAACTTCGAAATATGATAACTTCGCCATACGATGTCAGAATTGAACGAAACAAGATCCGACAGAATCGTATGAACGAGAGCTCCAAAATGAAACTGACTGGGGGTCCATCCGAGCTAGTTACAATTTATGGCGAAATAAATTGTCCGACTCAAATCAACGAACACAACCCGTTATTTAACGGTTAACGCACAACTGTGAGTAAATCTCACTAACTCTGAACAGTTTATAATTTCATGTTGTATTGTTAGAACTGTTAAAATTGTCTGTTTGACTGTGTGTTGATTGTTTGCTTGAACAGCTAGTCAGTTAGTATAGATTTTATATATATATTTACGTATGTATATATATATATAAACCGTCAAATAGTTATATGTTGATTCTGTTTATCAGAATATTTTACTGGTGTTGTTTACCATCTGTGGATGCAGGGAAACAGGTTGGAGGAATCCAATTGGATTCCTCAACAGTTATTTTTACTGTGATTTATGTATTGTGATATATAAATGTGATGTATATAATCTGTTGTGATTACGTGTGGTTGGACGATATTCATCGTTGTTAGGTGATGTGTTAAAAACCATAAGAAATACCAGAGTGTGATAAAAGGATTAAACAAAGTAATTGGTTAGGTTAACCAAAGCCAAGTTAGTCGAGTTAAACAAAGTAATTGGTTAGGTTAACCAAAGCAAAGTTAGTCGAGTTAAACAAAGTAATTGGTTAGGTTAACCAAAGCAAAGTTAGTCGAGTTAAACAAAGTAATTGGTTAGGTTAACCAAAGCAAAGTTAGTCGAGTTAAACAAAGTAATTGGTTAGGTTAACCAAAGCAAAGTTAGTCGAGTTAAACAAAGTAATTGGTTAGGTTAACCAAAGCAAAGTTAGTCGAGTTAAACAAAGTAATTGGTTAGGTTAACCAAAGCAAAGTTAGTCGAGTTAATCAAAGTAATTGGTTAAGTTAACCAAAGCGAGTTAGTCAAGTTAATCAAAGTAATTGGTTAAGTTAACCAAAGTAAATTAGTTAAGATAAACTAAGCGGTTAATCGAAGTGAATTAGTTAAGTTAAACTAATTGGTAAATCAAAGTGAATTAGTTGCGTCAAACTAAGTGACTTAGTTAAGTTAAACTAATTTGTAAATCAAAGTGAATTAGTTGCGTCAAACTAAGTGAATTAGTCAAGTTAAACTAATTGGTTAATCGAAGTAAATTAGTTGGGTTAATCAAAGTGAATTAGCTGAGTTAAACTAAGTAAATCGATTAGAGTTAATCAAAGTGAATTAACTAAGTTAAACTAAGTGGATTAGTTCAGTTAATCGAGACAAGTAAATCAAGTTAGGTTAAACCATTTGAGTTAACCAGTTAGGTTAAACCATTTGAGTTAAACAGTTAAAATTTACCAGTTAAAGATAAACAGTTAGAGTTGACCAGTTAAAGTTGACCAGTTAAAGTTGACCAATTAGAGTTGATCAGTTAGAGTTACTCTGTTAGAGTTGACCAGTTAGAGTTATCCAAGTGGAGTTAATCGAGTAGAGTTGCCGAATATCACTTATTCGAAGTAGAGTTATCGAATATAGTATATTCGAGGGAAGAGTAATCGAATATAGTTTATTCGAGTGGAGAAATCAAATGTTATTCATTTGAGAAGAGTTACCGAATATTATTTATTCGAAGAGTAGTTATCGAATATTGGTTATTCGAAGTTAGTTAATCCAAAGGAGTTATTCGAAGTTAGTCAATCCAAAGGAGTTATTCGAAGTTAGTTAATCCAAAGGAGTTATTCGAAGTTAGCTAATCCAAAGGAGTTATTCGAAGTTAGTTAATCCAAAGGAGTTAGTCGAAGAGTTAATCGAATATAGTTATTCAAAAGAAGGTGTTAATCGAATATAGTTATTCGAGTAAAGTTAAAAGAGTTAATCGAATTTAGTTATTCGAAATGAGTTATTCGAATTAGATATTTGAATAGAATTAAACACATTAGAGTGATTCGAATTAGTTATTCGAATAGAGTTAAACACGTAAGAGTTAATTGAATATTAGTTATTCAATTTGAGTTATTCGAATTAGTTATTCGAAGGAGTTAAATCGAATTTAGTTATTCGAAAGGAGTTAATCAATTTGAGTTAAGTTAATCGATTTGAATTAAGTTGAATCGAAATGGAGTAAATCGATTAGAATTAAGTTAATCGAGTTAGAGTAAATCGAATATTAGTTATTCGAAGGTAAGTTATTCGAATTAGTTATTCGAAGGAGTTAATCAATTAAGTTATTCGAATTAGTTATTCGAAGGAGTAAATCAAATTAAGTTAATCGATTAGAGTTGAGTTAATCGATTTGGGTTAAGTTAAGTTATCGAGTTAAGTAATCGAGTTAAGATTTATCGAGTTAAGTAATCGAGTTAAGTAATCGAGTTGAGATAATCGAGTTAAGAAAATCAAGTTAAGTTAATCGAATAAGTTATTCGATAAGAGTAAATCCATTTAAGTTAATCGGATGTTAGTTATTCGATAAGAATTGACACATTTAAGAAAATCGAATATTTGTTATTCGATAAGAGTTAATGAAATAGAGCCAACCAAGAAGAGTTATTCAAATATTTGTTATTCGATAGGAGTAAATCAAAATAGAGTTTATCGAATATCAGTTATTAAAAAGGGAGAGTTAATCGAATAGAGATTACTCGAAAGAGAGTTATACGTCGAATTCGATTATAGCGAATTCAGGAAAGTACTATTTACTTTCCAGGGTTTAAATCAAGATTTAGTTATTGATTTAGAAATTAGGTGTCTGTTAAATTATTCGAGTTAGGAAATAAATTTATAATTTAGGTTTGATATTTTAGGGGTAGGAATTATAACGTTATAGTTATAATCAAACGTTGTCATATAAGAAGTGGATTCGTAACCTGAATCCGAGAATTTGCGTAAACAGATGATTGTAAAAAGTGAGTGATGAGCTTCATCTATTTCACAGTAAAGGACGTTGTTCAATTAAGGTCTGTGAGGTAATTATACCCCAACTTGATTGACTTCAGAATTGACAAAGGAATAGTTGTGGTTCGATCTAAAAGGTTGATTAGGAATAAAGTTAAGGAATAAGCGATAAATGGATTAAGCGAAACGATGTTTTATACAACGTTCATTGGAAATCCGTAAATGAGTTTTGGAAACGTTTTCCAAATATAGTCAGATATGTTTTCTAAACATAGAAAATGAAATGTTTTCATGATAAGAATTTAAGAAATAAAGTTAAGCAAATTCCGAAACTGACTGGAGAGGGTAAGTTGAACGGTTTTCTAAGTGACGATCTGATGTTGGTTTCGACCTTCCGGATTGATACTTAGAGAATTGTTCTCATACTAGTTACGGTTAGGGACTGATAGTTGCGAAATAATAGTGATGTGAAAATAAGCTATGGAAATGTTTTCCAATGATTAATAACATATATTTTCTAAATATATGAAATAAGGAAATATGAACATATGATGATTGATCGATCGAATTCCCATTTGGAAATAAGATCGTTGTTTGTACACCGACATGTTTTCATTTGATAGTTAAATCACAGACTATCAAAGTTTTGACCATTTTTACGTTGTTAATATGGGGAGACCGGTTGGATTATTATCCGAAGAACCACTCCGTATTGACATAAGCGTTGCGAATCAAGTATGCTGAAGATAATTGAAGACGGAGTGAAGTGCAAGGGCTATTGTGAAAAGCCTAGGTAGGATGGATTCACTGAATAGTACCTTCGGTTTGTTCAGTCCCAGGACAACGTATATGGACGAGTGTCTGACAAAGTATTCTTAACAAATCAAATATGTTGATCTCTTCAAACGTATTACATTGGGTGGCGGAGAAATTCGTTTCTCTTAGCTTTTATACCCGTGATGCCTTGAGAAATCGATAATGATTTGGCGGGTATGATGATGTGGCATTCAAAGTAATTGAAGCAATAATCTGTCAAAGTGATAAACGTGACCTCAAACCTCACCACCGGAAAATAACAGAAGTTGGGCTAGGCAGCATGGCTAGTTGGGCCATACACAAGCAGGGTGTATTATCACCATCTAGAGAATATTCAATTGTACTTCTTTATAATCTATTTCAATGCTGTCCCTTATCGGGAAGGATGGTTGCTGATCCCAACCATCGGTGATAATATATTCGTTACACTCAAGCTAAATGAGTGGACGGTCATGTGTGGCCGGGTTGCAAGACGTTCTTGTTGAACCCTAGTGTATCTCCTCTAGAGTACACTGATCGGAAGGTGCTCCCATACCTTGTCTGTTGGAATCCAATCTCCAATAAGCGCTCACGGTTTTATTTGTATACTATGTATGTGGAACGTGAGATGCAAGCGTTCTGCTAGATTGATATCTATTTGTATTTAGACATTATTATAATATCAGAAAGATATCCTTTATTTAACCAAGTGTTGGAGTTTTATTCACACCAGTCCCATGACTGACCCGGAGTTTATTTTGTTTGTTTTCCCTAAACTCTTGGGTGCCTAAATTTGTACAGGCAGTCAAGTAGTCGGGATTTTACAGATACACTTGGAGAGCTTGGAGCAGGAGGCTTCAGGAGTATAACTATTATTATTCCGCTGTGTTGTTAAGTGTTGTACTTTGAAATGGTATGTATATACGAGTACTGATTTGTATTTCAAAGTTATGTTATATTTTATTCGTTCCGCTGTGAGATTCGTGTTTACTCTGATGATGTAAGTTCTTCTTCTTCTTCTATTCTATTAGTTCTATCTTTTCTTCCTCACCCTCTACTTTCTTTCACTAACGTCTCGGAATTTTCGACTTTCGAGGAGTCGGAAATTTCCAGCCGTTACAGTTGGTATCAGAGCTTAAGTTAAGTGATTACCTTGGCTCTGTGGCATAACTCGATAGAGATGGGATTAGTAATATCCTAGATTGAGTTTGAGTGTATATATATGAGTGCGTAATTGTTATTCAATATAAAATGGTTTTATATTGTGGAGACTCATTGGTTGAGTGGCTTATGAATTCTGGTCGATCAGTTTGATCCACTGTATCGATAAGGTTTACTAAACACTCGAATACGATGAACCGTCATGGTATGTTTTGAAAGAGGGTAAATGAAATAATTTTTCCCAAAATATATTTGTTTATAGAAGAAATATATATCTTGAAATTATTATAGTATATTGATTGTGTTGGTTGTTATTATAATCGAATAAGATTATAAAAGGGTGAAATGGTTATAAATGACCAATCAGAATTCATATGAATGTAATATATGAAATAGTTTGAATTAAATATGAATTTAAATCAGAATTTGGAATTTAAAATAAGGAAATTTTAAGTTCCTGGGAGATTTTGAAAATGTTTTTCAAATTGAAAATGATATAGTATTGAACTCATGATGAATCTAGACATCATCAGTGTTCATTTTCGAGTTCTAAGTGACGGATTACTACCAAAGGTTTTGTTTTTGAATTGTTTTGAGAAAACAAGTTGTTTAGAAATTCAAGGGTTTTGAATTGGCATTATGATTTCAAATTGATTTGAAAGAAACCCAGGAACTTAAGTTCTGGAATCAAAATTTAACTAATAAAGTTAAATAAAATGAGATGGTAAAAATAAATTGAAATTTAACTTGAACCGAGTTAAATAAAATTGAATTGGATTAGAGATAATCTAGAATGGATCCAAATTGATAAGTCAATAATTTGGAATTTGATATTAGAGTTCGAATGAAATTCGATTTGGATTTGAGGATATGAACTGATTGGAGATCAATCGGAATGGATAACATTAGTATATGTTGACGTGGTAGCAGATGAAAGGGATAGAGTTAAATGTCCGACAAAAAGGTACAAGTTTATATCATATATGAGTTTGGATTTTATGAGCCGAATTGGCAAGCCGCTTGGCTATTTTGATTTCTTTTTGGATTGGGGGAGGCCTAGAGAGGCGAGTTGTGGTTTGACGTATTGAGCCGTACAAAGGAGGTTATGGCGAAATTTTTCGAAAATTTAAGGTGTTAAATTTTTTTTAGAATTTTTGAAAATTTTAGTTGGTCGGAAATGAATTAATAAATTAATTAAAATTAAATGAGTACAGTCGAAACTGAAATTTAGAGGTAAACAAAAAAAAAGGATTTTTAAATCTAGTTAGTAGAGTTAGTAGCATTTTTCTAACCTAGCAATTTCGAGGACGAAATTATTTTAAGGGGGGAAGTCTGTAATGGCGCGTTTTGTTAGCTGTCGAATAATTAATTTATTTAATTATTTATATATCGATTTGGCGATATCGATAACTTAAAGTAAAACGTTCGAACTTATAATTTATAATTATAATTAAAACGAACCTGAAACGTCACGGCAGTTCGCAATTTGGCGATTTGAACTTCAACTGAATGTACATGATTCATTTTAAGCCGGATTTCTGTGAAACAAGAAACGTGTGGAGCTGGTGGAGTATATCTTTCTAGTGGAAGAGAAAAATCGGGATTTCGTCATGTAGATTTTGAGTTATGTCCAAATCAAAATTTCCGAAAAGTCGATGTAGAATTCCTTTATAATTTGCGACGCTTTATATACGTTATAAAAGAGATTTTCAGTATAAACTGAATACCGGGATAATCTGGAATCTGAAATATCAAACTGTATATTCTGATATGATATTACGGAGCTGTACGATATCATATGTGAATATATACGATAATATAAATTTATTTATATTTAATTTAATTATTATATTTAAATATATTTATATATTTAAATAGGCTATTTAGAGCGTCAAAAATAGCCACTTTTGCAAACGAAGTCGGAATTTGACGAAACCAGTTTTGTTGGATCCGCAATATCAAATAGTTGTTAGATTTCCAGTTTCGTGATTTTTAGAGTCACTGTGTGGCCGTACGGATTTTTAGAGTGAAAAATAGTCAGTATTTTGACAGTTAAAAATACGTTGTGTGAGCATACGAAGTCGGAATTCGATGAAACCTGTTCCGTTGGGTCCGTAATGACAAACTCTAGCAGCATGTCAGTTTTCGTGATTTTAGGGGATCGTATATAGTCGCTGGGATTTTTAGAAGGCAGATGCAAGGAGAAAATTGAGTAAATAAATTACAAAAATCAAATTGAAAATATCCCTCCCATTTTCTGAGGTTCTGCACAGGCCACACGGCCTTCAATCCCTACCACAAACGCTACCTACCACCAACAGGCTATATAACCCGTATAAACATCACAGCAAACAATTTTCCTAAAAGAAAATCCAAAGAAAACGTAGAAAAATCCATAAATCAAAATATGTATATATCTAAGACCGTGGGATGATTCTCTTCAGCCTGAGGTGAATTTCGACAAGTTCGGTTATAATTTCATTCGCTGGAAATTTGGGCAGCGACCTAGGGTTCGAGCAGTAGCCTAAATTAGTGAGCGATGCTTCGATTTGATGTTGTTTATGGATTGAGCAAGGAGAGGGGTTTCGGTTGTGGGTCTTCTGGTGAAGTTCGGTGATCATCCATGTCGCAAGTCACTGCGTCGAGCTCCAGGTCGCGAAAATCAGATGGCGATCGAGTGGGGTGAAATAGGTAGGGTAAGGTGCGGTTTCGAACGAGGAAGAGAACGGTGGCATGTGAGTCGAGCTCGGTGGTCGGAGTGATGGTGGGTGGTCGGTCAAAGGAGGAGGTCAACGAGGTGTTTTTCCTGAAGCTTGCGAAGTGGATGTAGGAAGAAGATGCGGTTCGGGTAAGCAACCAGGGAAGCGGGTTATTTAGGGGTGAGGGTAATGGGCTGACGCAAGGTAAATGGGCCGGGTTTTCAAAGATAAGCCCATCTGTTATTAAAACCATGTTTTATTTTTCTATTTAAATTCGTATAAACTTCGAAATATGATAACTTCGCCATACGATGTCAGAATTGAACGAAACAAGATCCGACAGAATCGTATGAACGAGAGCTCCAAAATGAAACTGACTGGGGGTCCATCCGAGCTAGTTACAATTTATGGCGAAATAAATTGTCCGACTCAAATCAACGAACACAAACCGTTATTTAACGGTTAACGCACAACTGTGAGTAAATCTCACTAACTCTGAACAGTTTATAATTTCATGTTGTATTGTTAGAACAGTTAAAATTGTCTGTTTGACTGTGTGTTGATTGTTTGCTTGAACTGCTAGTCAGTTAGTAGAGATTTTATATATATATTTACGTATGTATATATATATATATATATATATAAACCGTCAAATAGTTATATGTTGATTCTGTTTATCAGAATATTTTATTGGTGTTGTTTAACATCTGTGGATGCAGGGAAACAGGTTGGAGGAATCCAACTGGATTCCTCAACAGTTATTTTTACTGTGATTTATGTATTGTGATATATAAATGTGATGTATATAATCTGTTGTGATTACGTGTGGTTGGACTATATTCATCGTTGTTAGGTGATGTGTTAAAAACCATAAGAAATACCAGAGTGTGATAAAAGGATTAAACAAAGTAATTGGTTAGGTTAACCAAAGCCAAGTTAGTCGAGTTAAACAAAGTAATTGGTTAGGTTAACCAAAGCAAAGTTAGTCGAGTTAAACAAAGTAATTGGTTAGGTTAACCAAAGCAAAGTTAGTCGAGTTAAACAAAGTAATTGGTTAGGTTAACCAAAGCAAAGTTAGTCGAGTTAAACAAAGTAATTGGTTAGGTTAACCAAAGCAAAGTTAGTCGAGTTAAACAAAGTAATTGGTTAGGTTAACCAAAGCAAAGTTAGTCGAGTTAAACAAAGTAATTGGTTAGGTTAACCAAAGCAAAGTTAGTCGAGTTAATCAAAGTAATTGGTTAAGTTAACCAAAGCGAGTTAGTCAAGTTAATCAAAGTAATTGGTTAAGTTAACCAAAGTAAATTAGTTAAGATAAACTAAGCGGTTAATCGAAGTGAATTAGTTAAGTTAAACTAATTGGTAAATCAAAGTGAATTAGTTGCGTCAAACTAAGTGACTTAGTTAAGTTAAACTAATTTGTAAATCAAAGTGAATTAGTTGCGTCAAACTAAGTGAATTAGTCAAGTCAAACTAATTGGTTAATCGAAGTAAATTAGTTGGGTTAATCAAAGTGAATTAGCTGAGTTAAACTAAGTAAATCGGTTAGAGTTAATCAAAGTGAATTAACTAAGTTAAACTAAGTGGATTAGTTCAGTTAATCGAGACAAGTAAATCAAGTTAGGTTAAACCATTTGAGTTAACCAGTTAGGTTAAACCATTTGAGTTAACCAGTTAAAATTTACCAGTTAAAGATAAACAGTTAGAGTTGACCAGTTAAAGTTGACCAGTTAAAGTTGACCAGTTAGAGTTGATCAGTTAGAGTTACTCAGTAAGAGTTGACCAGTTAGAGTTGACCAGTTAGAGTTATCCAAGTGGAGTTAATCGAGTAGAGTTGCCGAATATCACTTATTCGAAGTAGAGTTATCGAATATAGTATATTCGAGGGAAGAGTAATCGAATATAGTTTATTCGAGTGGAGAAATCAAATGTTATTCATTTGAGAAGAGTTACCGAATATTATTTATTCGAAGAGTAGTTATCGAATATTGGTTATTCGAAGTTAGTTAATCCAAAGGAGTTATTCGAAGTTAGTCAATCCAAAGGAGTTATTCGAAGTTAGTTAATCCAAAGGAGTTATTCGAAGTTAGCTAATCCAAAGGAGTTATTCGAAGTTAGTTAATCCAAAGGAGTTAGTCGAAGAGTTAATCGAATATAGTTATTCAAAAGAAGGTGTTAATCGAATATAGTTATTCGAGTAAAGTTAAAAGAGTTAATCGAATTTAGTTATTCGAAATGAGTTATTCGAATTAGATATTTGAATAGAATTAAACACATTAGAGTGATTCGAATTAGTTATTCGAATAGAGTTAAACACGTAAGAGTTAATTGAATATTAGTTATTCAATTTGAGTTATTCGAATTAGTTATTCGAAGGAGTTAAATCGAATTTAGTTATTCGAAAGGAATTAATCAATTTGAGTTAAGTTAATCGATTTGAATTAAGTTGAATCGAAATGGAGTAAATCGATTAGAATTAAGTTAATCGAGTTAGAGTAAATCGAATATTAGTTATTCGAAGGTAAGTTATTCGAATTAGTTATTCGAAGGAGTTAATCAATTAAGTTATTCGAATTAGTTATTCGAAGGAGTAAATCAAATTAAGTTAATCGATTAGAGTTGAGTTAATCGATTTGGGTTAAGTTAAGTTATCGAGTTAAGATTTATCGAGTTAAGTAATCGAGTTAAGTAATCGAGTTGAGATAATCGAGTTAAGAAAATCAAGTTAAGTTAATCGAATAAGTTATTCGATAAGAGTAAATCCATTTAAGTTAATCGGATGTTAGTTATTCGATAAGAATTGACACATTTAAGAAAATCGAATATTTGTTATTCGATAAGAGTTAATGAAATAGAGCCAACCAAGAAGAGTTATTCGAATATTTGTTATTCGATAGGAGTAAATCGAAATAGAGTTTATCGAATATCAGTTATTAAAAAGGGAGAGTTAATCGAATAGAGATTACTCGAAAGAGAGTTATACGTCGAATTCGATTATAGCGAATTCAGGAAAGTACTATTTACTTTCCAGGGTTTAAATCAAGATTTAGTTATTGATTTAGAAATTAGGTGTCTGTTAAATTATTCGAGTTAGGAAATAAATTTATAATTTAGGTTAGATATTTTAGGGGTAGGAATTATAACGTTATAGTTATAATCAAACGTTGTCATATAAGAAGTGGATTCGTAACCTGAATCCGAGAATTTGCGTAAACAGATGATTGTAAAAAGTGAGTGATGAGCTTCATCTATTTCACAGTAAAGGACGTTGTTCAATTAAGGTCTGTGAGGTAATTATACCCCAACTTGATTGACTTCAGAATTGACAAAGGAATAGTTGTGGTTCGATCTAAAAGGTTGATTAGGAATAAAGTTAAGGAATAAGCGATAAATGGATTAAGCGAAACGATGTTTTATACAACGTTCATTGGAAATCCATAAATGAGTTTCGGAAACGTTTTCCAAATATAGTCAGATATGTTTTCTAAACATAGAAAATGAAATGTTTTCATGATAAGAATTTAAGAAATAAAGTTAAGCAAATTCAGAAACTGACTGGAGAGGGTAAGTTGAACGGTTTTCTAAGTGACGATCTGATGTTGGTTTCGACCTTCCGGATTGATACTTAGAGAATTGTTCTCATACTAGTTACGGTTAGGGACCGATAGTTGCGAAATAATAGTGATGTGAAAATAAGCTATGGAAATGTTTTCCAATGATTAATAACATATATTTTCTAAATATATGAAATAAGGAAATATGAACATATGATGATTGATCGATCGAATTCCCATTTGGAAATAAGATCGTTGTTTGTACACCGACATGTTTTCATTTGATAGTTAAATCACAGACTATCAAAGTTTTGACCATTTTTACGTTGTTAATATGGGGAGACTGGTTGGATTATTATCCGAAGAACCACTCCGTATTGACATAAGCGTTGCGAATCAAGTATGCTGAAGATAATTGAAGACGGAGTAAAGTGCAAGGGCTATTGTGAAAAGCCTAGGTAGGATGGATTCACTGAATAGTACCTTCGGTTTGTTCAGTCCCAGGACAATGTATATGGACGAGTGTCTGTCAAAGTATTCTTAACAAATCATATATGTTGATCTCTTCAAACGTATTACATTGGGTGGCGGAGAAATTCGTTTCTCTTAGCTTTTATACCCGTGATGCCTTGAGAAATCGATAATGATTTGGCGGGTATGATGATGTGGCATTCAAAGTAATTGAAGCAATAATCTGTCAAAGTGATAAACGTGACCTCAAACCTCACCACCGGGAAATAACAGAAGTTGGGCTAGGCAGCATGGCTAGTTGGGCCATACCCAAGCAGGGTGTATTATAACCATCTAGAGAATATTCAATTGTACTTCTTTATAATCTATTTCAATGCTGTCCCTTATCGGGAAGGATGGTTGCTGATCCCAACCATCGGTGATAATATATTCGTTACACTCAAGCTAAATGAGTGGACGGTCATGTGTGGCCGGGTTGCAAGACGTTCTTGTTGAACCCTAGTGTATCTCCTCTAGAGTACACTGATCGGAAGGTGCTCCCATACCTTGTCTGTTGGAATCCAATCTCCAATAAGCGCTCACGGTTTTATTTGTATACTATGTATGTGGAACGTGAGATGCAAGCGTTCTGCTAGATTGATATCTATTTGTATTTAGACATTATTATAATATCAGAAAGATATCCTTTATTTAACCAAGTGTTGGAGTTTTATTCACACCAGTCCCATGACTGACCCAGAGTTTATTTTGTTTGTTTTCCCTAAACTCTTGGGTGCCTAAATTTGTACGGGCAGTCAAGTAGTCGGGATTTTACAGATACACTTGGAGAGCTTGGAGCAGGAGGCTTCAGGAGTATAGCTATTATTATTCCGCTGTGTTGTTAAGTGTTGTACTTTGAAATGGTATGTATATACGAGTACTGATTTGTATTTCAAAGTTATGTTATATTTTATTCGTTCCGCTGTGAGATTCATGTTTACTCTGATGATGTAAGTTCTTCTTCTTCTTCTTCTTCTTCTTCTATTCTATTAGTTCTATCTTTTCTTCCTCACCCTCTACTTTTTTCACTAACGTCTCGGAATTTTCAACTCTCGAGGAGTCGGAAATTTCCAGCCGTTACAATTAACGATGATCATCCAATGTGAGTAAAACTCACCAACTCTGAACAGTTATATTTTTATAACGTATTCTTAGAACTGATAATTATCTGTAGATTGTTGTGTGTTAACTGTTTGGTTGAATTGCTTATGTATTGGTTGAAATTATAGATAACGATATATATATATAAATCATTAATCAAATATTGATTCTATTAGCAGAATATTTCATATTGAATGAAATCGATGTTGATTATATTGTTTAACATCTGTGATGTAGGGAAATAGGTTGGAGGGACCCAACTGGGTTCCTCAACATATAAAATACTGTTTTGTTTCATATATTGTGATATATGATGTGCTATATAAACTGTTGATGATTATGTGTGTTTGAATGATATCGATAATTGTTATTTGGTATTGTAAATACCGTAAGACTGGAATGTAGAAAAGGGGATTTTCAAAGTGTGTTTTGAAAATAAATTATTTATATAAAATCAATGGATTTTATATATAAAAGGAAAAGGGTTTCATAAAAGAAAATAATTATAAAATCAAGGAATTTTATAAAAGGAATATTTATTTGTTAAATAAATAGAATTGGAAAGAAATATTTATTTGTTAAACAAATAGAATTGAAATGGAATATTTATTTAAGAAATAAATAGGATTTTATAAAAGAACAAATAGAATTGAAATGGAATATTTATTTAAGAAATAAATAGGATTTTATAAAAGAAATATTTATTTAGAAAATAAATAGAACTATATAAGAGGAATATTTATTTGGAAAATAAATAGAATTCTAGAAAGGAAATATTTGTAAAACAATTAAAATAAATTAGAAAGGAAATATTTGTAAAACATTTACAAATAAAATAGAAAGGAAATATTTGTAAAACATTTACAAATAAAATAGAAAGAGAAATATTTGTAAAAACATTTACAAATAGAGTTGAAAAAGAATTATTTATTTAGAATATAAATAAAGATAAAAAGGGAAATATTTGATAAATAAATGGAGTTAAAGGGAAATATTTATTCGGTAAATAAATGAAGTTATAAAACGAAATATTTATTTAGAAAATAAATAAAGTTGTAAAAGGAAATATTTATATGAAATAAATATAGACAAATAGAAAAGGAAGTATTGGTAATCAAATAGAGTTATCAAATATAATTTATTTGAATAAGAGTAAGTCGATTAGAGCTAATCGATTAGAGTTAATCAGTTAGAGTTAATCGATTAGAGTTAATCAGTTAGAGTTAATCAATTAAAGTTAATCGATTAGAGTTAAATCGAATTAGAGTTATTCAAATAGAGTTAACCGAGTTAGAGTTAGTCGAGTTTTAGTTAATTGAACAGAGTTAGTCGAAAGGAGTTAATCGAATTTAGTTATTTGGGAGGAGTTAATCGAATTTAGTTATCCGAGAGGAGTTAATCGATATTAGTTATTCGAAAGGAGTTAATCGAATTTAGTTATTCGAAAGGCGTTAATCAAATAGAGTTATTCGAATAGAGTTAATCAAATATAATCTATTCGAAAAGAGATAGTCGAATATAATCTATTCGAAAAGAGATAATCGAATATAATCTATTCGAAAAGTGATAATCGAATATAATCTATTCGAAGAGAGTTAATCGAATATTAGTTATTCGAAGGAGAGTTAATCAAATAAAGATTACTCGAAAGGGAGTTACACGTCAAATTAAATTATATCGAATTCGAGAAAGTATTATTTACTTTCTGGTTTTAAAATCAAGATTTATTTATTTATAAACAAATTAGAGTAGGTTAACTATTCAAAGTAAGAAATAAAAAATTAGATGTTAAGTTAGATATTTCAGAAGTAGGATTTATAACGTTAGCGTTATAATAAATGTTTTTCATAAAAGAAGTCGATTCATAATCTGAATCCGAGAATTTGCGTAAGCAAATGATTGTAGAAATTGGAGCTGTGAGCTTTGTTTATTGCAAGGTTAATAACGTTGTTCAGTTAAGATCTGAGAGGTAATTATACCCCAACTTGATTGACTTCCTTACTTAACTAAGAAATAGTTGAGGTTCGATGGCGAGAGTTAGTTAGAAATATAGTTCAGTAATAAGCGATTAATGGATTGAGCGGTTGTAACGATGTTTTATACAACGTTAGTTTGAAATCCATATAAGTGAATTTTGGAAACGTTTTCCAAATATAAGTATCAAAAATGTTTTCTAATATAGAAAATAAGAATTGGAAATGTATTCCAATGTTAATAACGTATATTTTCTAAATTTATAAAATAAGAAATGTTGAATATATGGAAACAGGAATAGGGAAATAAATAATTGAATGACAAATTAAATTAAAGTGGATCAGTGTTGATTGATGATTTGCTCGGTAAGATTTCCATTTGGAAATACGACCATTGTTTGTACACATGTTTTCCTTTGGTAGTTAAATCACAGACTATCAAAGTTTTTGACCATTTTTCCGTTGTCATTATGGAGAGACCGGTTGGATTATTATCTGAGAACCACTCTGTATGGCATCAGCGTTGCGATCAAACATGATGAAGATAATTGAAGACAGAGTTATGAAAGGGTTGTCCTGTTTATAGAATAGTGCCTTCGGTTTGTCCAGTCCCAAGGCAACTTGTATGGAAGAATGTCTGACAGAGTATATTTAATAGATCGCGTAAGTTGATCTCTTCAAACGTATATACGTTTGGTGGCGGAGGAATTCGTTTCTCTTAGCTTTATACCCGTGATATTTTTGAGGAAATCAATTTGTGATTTGGCGGGTATGGCGATGTGACATTCGAAGTAAATGGAGGAGTGATCTGTTAAAAGATACGTTTTGACCTCGAGCTTCATTAACTGGGAAATGACAGAAATCGGGCAGGCAGCATGGCTAAGTGGTTCGCAACCAATTAGGGTATATTGTCACCATCTAGAGAATATTCATATTTGTACTTGTTTCAATTCTGTATCTCCCAGGAATGGTTATGTTGGAATACTAACCGAGGGTGGAAATATATTCGGTACTCTCAAGCGAAATGAGGGGCCGGTCATGTGTGGCTGAGTTGCAAGATGTTCTTGTTGAACTCCGGTGTATCGCTTCTAGAGTACACTGAGCGTAAGGTGGATCCATACCTTGTCATAGTTGGAATCCGTTCCCCAAATAAGAGCCCGCGGTTTTGATTGTATATTATATATGTAGAACGTTAGATGCAAGCGTTTCTACTAGGTTTCTATTTATTTGATTTAGACATTATTATAATATCAGAAGAGCCTTGATATAAAGAATATTTTGGGTTATCGTAAGGTAAAAACCATCTGTGTTTATGTGTGGATCGGTCTTACGACTATTCTTTCTTTTAAAAGGATTTTAAAAGTTAAAGCAAGTGATATGAGTTTACTCACACCAGTCACATGACTGACCCAGAGTTTATTTTGTTTTGTTTTCCCTAAACTCTGGGGTGCCCAATTTTGTATGGGCAATCAAGTTGTCGGGATTTACAGATACTTGAAGAGCTGGAGCAGGAGGCTTTAGGATTATATAGCTATTGTTATTTCCGCTGTGTAGTAAGTTTTATACTCTAATAATGGTATTGTATACAGATACTGTTTTATTTCAAAGTTTTGTTATGAAATATATTTATTCGTTCCGCTGTGAGATTCATGTTTACTCTGATGTTGTATGTTCTTCTTCTTCTTCTTCTTCTTCTATTCTAAGTTTCTATCTTATCTATTCTCACCCTCTAATTTCTTTCATTAACTACCGGTATTTTCGATGTTTGGATAATCGACGTGGGTTTTATGTCGATGACCAAAGATCGCAAATTTCCGGGACGTTATAGAGTACTACCAGTCTTGCTCCATGAGATGAATAGGTTGGGATTGGAAAAAAAATAAAAAAAATAATTACTTCGGTAAGGATCGATAATCCCGACTAGTTTTATAAACCTTAATTTGGTTTAGAATCGTTAAAGGATAAAATTAATTCTTTTGAAATTGATATCCAAAGGAAGATTAAAGAATAAGTTTAAAAGAACTTATCTTTGATAAAATTAATGGGAACCTTCCCCCTAAGATGTGAATATTTGAATAAAAGAATATTCTAGATTGGAATGAGGCGTATGATGTGGTTTTATAGCACTTGATTATTGATTATAAAATACACGAGTTATTCGTAAAGACCGGGTTTATCCCATTCTGAATAACTCATACGATGACTAAAAGTCGATGATATGAAGACGGTGGTTGAGGACCGGAGATCTTCACATCGTTTGGATGATTACTGATGTCTTGATTGGATTGTACAACAAAGACAAGGTAATAAGTGGTGATCTCCAGACGTACTTGGAGATCAACCAGATATGTTAGGGCCTCTCTCCTGTGTTGGACATATGGAACGAGGAATAAGGTGCCTTCAGTTTCGTTCAGACCTAGAATGGACTTTCAAATAGATGTGTGTCTGACATTGAATTTCATTCTGTGTTGATTGATTTCTATTAAATATATATCTGTTTGGTGGCGGAGAATTTATTCTCTTTCTTAACACCCTTCTCTGAGACGTACGAGCTTAGAGGTTATATATTAATAGACATCAATTGTCTGGCATGAATTGTCAATGTGGCATGCTAAGATGCAAATGATCAAGGCTTTTGTTGAAAAGAAAAGCCTTGTGGATGATGATCAAAGCACAGCTTTAATTAGCATAGCTTTGTGTACAACGTTAATTCGCGAGCCTCACACCCAGGTATTAGTCAATAACATGATAGTGACTACAGGGAGTGCACGACGTTTCTTTCTATATAGAAGTGGTGTAATGGTATGGAGCCCAAACATTTTTACTTATGTGGATGATGGAATGAGGCGCCTCGAATATTGAGTCTCTAATGGCTCAGGGTTAGGTCTGATAGGACTGGGAAACGTGTGTTCAGGAATAATTAATCCACTAAAGTAAGTGTGGACCGGCCCTAAAGATCCAAGGGTTGCCCGTAGTGTTGTATATAACGGTGTTGTATACACAATTATATGATTTTTTGTTTGATGATAACAACCAAATATTTATTATTTTAAATGTGTTTGTACTGTGCTGTTTTCATATATCATCACAGACAGGAATATAATATTTATATTCAAATAAAATACAACTGTACAGACATTCAGATATTTATGCAGTATTTTGTTTAAATATAATATTTTATTTCAATATTAAAACAGTACAGTTTTACAACTCCACTATTTGTACATTTCACTAATATTTCACATTTCATATACATTCACATGATATTGTACTTGTATATAAACTGAATACGATAGACAAATTTGTTTGATTGAAATAAAATAATATTTTATTTCAATCAAATTTGTTTATTACAAATATCAGTATAATTTTTTATTCTGTACATTTGTTCCTCACTACAAACGCTCATCACAAATACAGTCATTGCCTCACTACAGCATTTCACTCATTTACATTGCAATTATGGAACACAAAAAAAAGGAGGAGCAACAGTGTACAACATGCATCAACATGCAAGGCTCAAGTGAACTAATTTGATGAAAATATACAAGCAGAGGTTCAGTTGAGCAGCAAAGAATTGTTTTCATGTTCAAATGGGTAAAAAAAAAGGGGGAATCTCTTTTGAAATTTGAAAACGAAAGTCACAGGTTCAAAAGCAGGAAAAGGATTAAGCTTGCAATCTTGGCAAATTTAAAATTTGGCAAGAAAAGATTTGGATAAAACATTATGTTATCATGCATGTATTCATAATTGCATGGTGCAATAATACACAATCAAAAAGCAGTTTCCTGGTTTGAAAAATCCAGCACATGCAGAATCTAACTTAGAAAACATTTTTATTTTGTAGGAACATACAAGCAGGGGATAAGCCAACAAGCATGCATGCAACATCATGTCAGAGTGATACCTCAAGTCAACATGAACCAGTATGATCAAGTATGGTCAAGCAAGTACAAAATAATGGACCAGTGAAAAACATGGAAGGTTTACACAAATATGCGTACGAGCAATTCAGAAAGTATACAAGGGAAGTTTTTTTTTTTAACTTTAATGTCTCATTTTTGGAAAAATATAAAAAGGCAAATCAGTTCATCAACATGCACAGTTTTTGGGCAAGAACATTCTCAAAAATGTTTTCAGTTTTTCAGGAGCATGGCAAAAAGTTTATTTTTGGCAAGTGTGCATTCACATTGACAAAGAACAGTGTCAAGGCATGTGTACACATTCAACTCAACACAGCAATTTTTTTTAAGTGAACAAGTTGCATGAACATGGAGAAACTTCAATGCATGTGAATACTGTTTTGCATGTGGTGCAACACACGAATATGGTCAACAATGGTGAAGAAGAGTGATCAAAGGCATGACAAATCATGCACAACCAATCAGTTTCCAGAAAACCACAATTCAAGTCTTTATGGAAAAATATAGTTTGTAAATGATTGTCTAAATCACACAAGTGCACACATGTTTTGGACAAAGATACCTTTGGCAAGATTTTTTTTTTATGTTTCCAGAATTGACAAAAATCAAATTGAACACTCTTTAATGTTTCATGCATTTAAGGATTTTATTCGGGGCCAAGAAAAACAATTGAATGATTTCCTAAATCATATACAATTGTTTTTTCAGAAATGAATAAATACTGTGGCAAGTACTCAGTCAGTGAACAACATTTTTTGGCAAGTAATTAAATCTTTCCAGCAAAACAATCAAGTGACAATTTTTGGCAAGTTGTAAATTTCCTGGAAAAAAAGTTTTTTTTCCAGTATGGTACTAGGCAAGAAAACTTTTCAGGAAAAACATTTTTGGCGAGAGTTTCTATAGCATCAATCAAGCAAAATGTTTTTTTTTTGAAGAAATCAGAGAGACATATTTGGCAAGGTCTTTGAAATATTTCCTGAGATGTTCATGTCAGTTTTTAATTTCCAGGAAACATGCTCTCAAACATTTCCACAAATACACAATCAGTGAGGAATTCTTCTTTTAAGGTTCAATGTATTTCCAGCAATCAACAAGTTATTCACGACAAAGTTTTTAAATCACTCAAATTCAAACTTGGCAACAAAGAAGGTAATTTACAGAGCATTCAAAAGGGGCAACAAAAAAATTAAAGCCAAGTCACTAGTCGAAATCAGAGCATTAATAGGATTCTATAATCCTATTTAATCACCACTTCATCACAGGCATTAGAGCATCGAAAAACCAAAGCAACAACTCAAAAAGAAAACAAGTTCAAATCAGTACTACTCACTTTGTTTTCGATCACAACCTCAGCCAAATCATCGATGAAGAACAACGTTAAAGATCATCAAAGAATCGTTTTTTTGCAATCGAAGTCGAATTGATTTGGGCAAAACCCTACTTTATTTTCTCAGCCACCATCAACAAAGAGGAGAGCAAGTTTTTTTGACAAAGCAAAGTGGCAGGCCTATATTACTTTAGACAAAGGGGTTTTTATTGTTTTTATTGTTTTTTTCTTTTGTAATCATTCAAACAGTTTTCTAGAGTCTGTAAAATTCTAGGGGAATCCAGTTAGGGTGTTAACTGGCAGTTTACTAGCATCTGTAAAACTAGGGGAAATCTGGTCTAGGGGATATAGACTAGTCTAGAGTTTTCAGTGTAGGGTTAGAATAGGAGCGAGGGGTTCGCAAGTTTACATGGTCTTGTAAGTGGCATCTGTTCTATCACCTAGTAGAAACTTTAGGAATGCAGCAGTAGGCAGAGTCTTGCCGAAGCTGAGTATCTCTGTGTGTTATTTCCTTTTTGCTTTTTATTTCTACTACATTCTGTGATCTGATATTTTTTTATATCTCCCTTAATTTTCAATAAACCCTATTCACCCCCCTCTAGGGTTAATCTAGATCCAACAAGTGGTATCAAAGTAGGTTATTTTATTAACTCTAGAGTCATGGTGATCTCTAGTTGTCAACCTTCTGAGAGTCAATCCAGTCATATTCCAGTTATTTTTAATGGTACAAATTTTTTAATTTGGAAATCAGAAATGGAATCCTATTTAAAATCTGTTAATTTAGAATATTGGAATATTATTGAAAATTTGGGAGATATGTTAGATAAGAGGAATAAGGTTTTCAACGCTCATGCTATGCATATTATTTATTCCTATCTTGGCAATGATCAATTAAAATTTATCTCTCATTGTTTAACTGCGCATGATATCTGGAAAACTCTCAACACGCTATATGGAAATGACAACAACAGATCAAAACCCTCAATTGCCAACTCAGACTCAGATGTGTGCTTAACTGGAGCTATTAATGATGATTCGTACGATGGAGATTTTTCTAATGAAAAATTGGTTTCTCTTTGTAATGATTTAAGTAAAACTGTAAATCGTCTCCAACGAAAAAATAAAATTCTGAAATCTGAAAATTCTGAGTTGCAATGCAAAAATAATGATTTGAAATTAAAACTTGAAAACTCCGACTGTAAAGATTGTATGAATTTGAAAATTGATTTAGCTCATCTTAATGAAAATCGTACAAAACTTGAAAACGAGATTTTGATTTTGAAAAGTCATGAAGATGAGCAAATCCATAAAAATAATGCTTTGCAAAAGGAGTTGGATAAAGTCAATTTCAAACATAAATCTTTTGAAATGGAGAGTTTGATGAAAACTGAAACAATTTTCAAAGAGCTTGAAGCTGAAATTGAAAATTTCAAGAAATTTGAATCTGAAAGTCGAAAACATTTTGAATCTGAGATTGCTGAGTCCCAAACCAAAATTAAATATCTTAAGGATGAAAATTTGGTTCGAAAACTGATTTTGAAAAGAGTAAGATCACTAGAAACCATTGTTCAGATTTAATGAAAGAAAACAATGATCTTAAATCTAAAATTCAACAACTTGAAACAACATTGGCTAAATTTTCAAACGGTGAAAAATCTTTAAATATGTTGTTGAAAAATCAATTTTCATTGAGAAATAAAAGTGGACTTGATTTTGGGAATACTAATCGTTTTGATAGGCTGAATTCAAATGATTTTGAAGACACTTCAAATTGTTTTGGAAAAGATTGTTTTGAAATTTTAAACTCTGGCAATTCAAAAGATTTTTTGAATCATAAACAAAATAAGAGTTTGTTTTATAACAGACCATTTTATCATTCTTGGATCCCAAAAAGAAATAAGACAACTTGGACTAAATTTAAACAGATTTGGGTTCCTAAGGGCACAAAGGTAGATTCGAATGGATTGTTATACAAACAAGTTTGGGTACCAAAAGATGTTAACAAAACTGTGAGAGGTTTTACAAATTTTGTTAGACCACTCGATCCTCTCAACTATTAGGTACCGAAGAAGGTTGAGGAACTGCTGTGCTGAAAAGAGATTGATTTCAAGCTGTTCTATATTTCTGTATTCTTTACAGTTCCTTGGCCAAGATTTGTTGAGTTAGAGATTCTGATTTATATTGGATTCTGGTATGATCTCTAAACTCACCTTTGTAAATATTCTCTGTTTATTTTCTTTGTTTATTTCTCCTTCTATCCCTTCTGTTTATTTTTCTTTATTTTCTGTTTTGATTTGTCACTGTTATATCATTGTAACTTCTTTTGGGCCTCATTAACTTCCAATTGCATAACTCTTGATTTTCTGGAAATGTGCTTCACTTGAATGAAAATCTGATGTTTTAATCTTTTTTCAGATCTTGAATATAAATTTGTAAATATCTGCAATTGTTTTGAAGTTTATTTTCTGTTTTCTGAATACATAACAGTGTTGATGTATTCTTGTTATATCTTGAACACTGTTAATGTGAATTCTAAATTTTTGAAGATCTGAAAATTAAATGGAAATTCACGCACCTCTACTGTTTTGAGTTTCTTCTAATTCATTTTAGAAAAGCTTGAAATATTATACTCATTACATCACACTGCTAGTTCTCAGTTGTGAAAATTTCATTGTTTTTCAGATTGGCTTGGATATTTTGAAATGTCTTGAATTACAGTGATACATCTAGAAATTCATCTTATATTCATGATCATTTTATGGTTGAAATCTTTTTGTTTGAAATCATCTGAAATACTTAATATTCTGAATCTCACATACCTCTTAAATTTGAAATTATCAATCTTGTGTGACTGATTTATTATATCTCAAAACTTGACATTGATTCAGGTGATTTCAAACAAATTATATTTTAATTTTCTAGATCATGGATATCTCTTAAGTTTGATGTAAATGATCTAAAATTACTCATGTGCTTGTCAGAAATTGTTTTGAAAAATTCCTTGAAAAATTTGGGTCTTGAAATTTATTGGTATTTCATGATTATTTGATTTGAATATATGTTTGTTTAAAATCATTTGAAGTTATTGATTTATTGAATCACACACATATCTTGAATCTGAAATTTACATTCTGGTGTGACTGATTCACTAAATCTTGAGAGTTTCATATTTCTTAAATGATTTCAAATAAACTGTATTTTAATCTTGGATCATGAATCATCTTATGTGACCATCATCTTGACAAGTCTGCTTTAAATTGGTTATCATGCTGTTTTGATTATAAGATCTTGATTTGAAAAATGCCTTAAATGACTGCTTGTTTTGAGAAGAACTGTTTGCTGCTCTGATAAAAAAGCCTGATTTGTTAGTCTTGTCTATTTGGGCTTTGTGCTTAAAATTCTTTTGTCTGTGATATCCTTGTTTGTCTCTAGTGTCTTGTTACAATCCTCATTAATAGAGACATCAAGTGGAGGTACTGAATTCGTTTTCCTGTATATATTTTTAATCTCTCATGTCTTGTATAGATCTTTCAAACCCCTCTTGTAATTGATTTTCAATTTAAAATTATTTATTGACTATTCATTCAGAAATTGAAATCAATATCCAAATTGAACTATATTTATAATTCATCAAAATTATAATTAGATTTTGAAATTGTGATGAATTGTGACTGCAGTATATTTCACATCAAGAGGAGATTTTATTTAGATTTTCATGATGGTTGAATAATTATTATAATATCTTTGAGTTGGCGATTATTTCACGACAATCTTCATTATCTACCATTATTCTGTCATTTGTCATGTTTTTTTATATTAATGTGGAGAGTTTAATATTTTAAAAAAAAACTTTTTGAATAAACAGTGAAGATATTTGTGATAAAAATTGGACAATGTTATTATTCAGAATTAGTGATAATTGAAAATTTTCAATGATCCCGGTACAGTCGAGCATATTTCATAATATAATTAATTCAGAAATTTATTTCGTAGTCCATTTCTGTACCTACCACATTTCTATCATTCATATTGGTTGTATATACCAAGGAGTTTTTCCTTTTGAAGCTGAAAACGATAAATATATAATTAATACATAAGTGTGTCTCTAACCTCATTTAAAAATCCAAGCTCTGGTCATGCATGGTTATGAGACAACTTATAATTTAAGCTGCGACTGACCTCATTTAAAAATCCAAGCTCTGGTTATGCGTGGTCAGTGTGCTCTTAAATAAAATAAAAAGAAAAAGGAAATATTGTGCTATAAATTGAAATTAATCTGAAATTCTCCTTGGTGTATAAAAACCAGCCTATCAATTCATCTTTCTAATCTGTGAAATGTGTTGAAATCTTATGAAGTATTATGATTTGTTGATTGATAGCTATTGGGATTTGAGATTATATGATTTTGTCACTTAAATTGAATTATTAACTATAGTCCAAATCCATCACTGTTTTTGTGCTAAATTTTACAAAATAATTGGAAATCATATTTTTGTAACTCTCTCCATTTTATATAAAATTCATCGTAAATACGTCATTCTCTACAATGTGAAATATGCTACCAGTTCTTAGTTTATTATGATTTTCGTTTGACTGATTAAGAATTATGATGACCGTTCTTCCTCTTAAGCGGATATTGTATTTGTTAGTCATTTGTCATCTATATTTTAAATTCTATATCCTTTTGATGATAACAAAAGGGGGAGAATGGGTTGAGATTTTGATTTATGAGTGAATATTTTATAAATATTTTTAATTTTGAAAATTCTTTATTATTCAAATCTTTTCACTCATGCACAGTTATAGGGGGAGGTTTTCTACAGTAGGGGGAGCTAATAAATAGGGCGAGTTCAATATTCACTGTCAAACACATTTATTGTGCTCAAAATCTTATATTTGTTTGTCATCATGAAAAGGGGGAGATTGTTGTATATAACGGTGTTGTATACACAATTATATGATTTTTTTTTTATGATAACAACCAAATATTTATTATTTTAAATGTGTTTGTTACTGTACTGTTTTCATATATCATCACAGACAGGAATATAATATTTATATTCAAATAAAATACAACTGTACAGACATTCAGATATTTACACAGTATTTTGTTTAAATATAATACTTTATTTCAATTTTCAAACAGTACAGTTTTACAACTCCACTATTTGTACACTTCACTAATATTTCACATTTCATATACATTCACATGATATTGTACTTGTATATAAACTGAATATGATAGACAAATTTGTTTGAACACAATAAAATAATATTTTATTTCAATAAAATTTGTTTATTACAAATATCAGTACAATTTTTCATTCTGTACATTTGTTTCTCACTACAAACTCTCATCACAAATACAGTCATTGCCTCACTACAACATTTCACTCATTCACATTGCAATTATGGAACACAAAAAAAGGAGGAACAACAAATTTTTTCTGTCCAAGTAGCCCACAATGATACTAATACAAATCAGCAAGCCAAAGAACAAAGCAAGAAACCAACAATCTTTATTTCAAGCAAGATGTTAAAAAAAAGGCCAAAAGCAACAGTGAACAACATGCATCAACATGCAAGGCTCAAGTGAACTAATTTGATGAAAATATACATGCAGAGGTTCAGTGGAGCAGCAAAGAATTGTTTTCATGTTTAAATGGGTAAAAAAAGGGGAATCTCTTTTAAATTTGAAAACAAAAGTCATAGGTTCAAAAGCAGGAAAGAGATTAAGCTTGCAATCTTGGAAAATGTAAAATTTGGCAAGAAAAGATTTGGATAAAACATTTTTTTATCATGCATGTATTCATAATTGCATTGTGCAATAATACACAATCAAAAAGCAGTTTCCTGGTTTGAAAAATCTAGCACATGCAGAATCTAACTTAGAAAACATTTTTATTTTGTAGGAACATACAAGCAGGGGATAAGCCAACAAGCATGCATGCAACATCATGTCAGGGTGATACCTCAAGTCAACATGAACCAGTATGATCAAGTATGGTCAAGCAAGTACAAAATAATGGACCACTGAAAAACATGGAAGGTTTACACAAATATGTGTACGAGCAATTCATAAAGTATACAAGGGAATATTTTTTTTAACTTTAATGTCTCATTTTTGGAAAAATATAAAAAGGCAATTCATTTCATCAACATGCACAGTTTTTGGGCAAGAACATTCTCAAAAATGTTTTCAGTTTTTCAGAAGCATGGCAAAAAGTTTATTTTTGGCATGTGTGCATTCACATTGACAAAGAACAGTGTCAAGGCCTGTGTACACATTCAACTCAACACAGCAATTTTTTTAAGTGAACAAGTTGCATGAACATGGAGCAACTTCAATTCATGTGAATACTGTTTTGCATGTGGTGCAACACATAAATATGGACAACAATGGTGAAGAAGAGTGATCAAAGGCAGGACAAATCATGCACAACAAATCAGTTTCCAGAAAACCACAATTCAAGTCTTTATGGAAAAATACAGTTTTTAAATGATTGTCTAAATCACACAAGTGGACACGTGTTTTGGACAAAGATACCTTTGGCAATAAAACATTTTTTATGTATCCAGAATGGACAAAAATCAAATTGAACACTCTTTAATGTTTCATGCATTTAAGGATTTTATTCGGGGCCAAGAAAAACAATTGAATGATTTCCTAAATCATATACAATTGTTTTTTCAGAAATGAATAAATACTGTGGCAAGTACTCAATCAGTGAACAACATTTTTTGGCAAGTAAGTACATCTTTCCAGCAAAACAATCTAGTGACAATTTTTGGCAAGTTGTAAATTTCCTGGAAAAAAAGTTTTTTTTTTCCAGTATGGTACTAGGCAAGAAAACTTTTCGGGAAAAACATTTTTGGTGAGAGTTTCTATAACATCAATCAAGCAAAATGTTTTTTTTTGAAGAAATCAGAGAGACATATTTGGCAAGGTCTTTGAAATATTTCCTGAGATGTTAATGTCAGTTTTTAATTTCCAGGAAACATGCTCTCAAACATTTCCACAAATACACAATCAGTGAGGAATTATTCTTTTAAGGTTCAATGTATTTCCAGCAATCAACAAGTTATTCACGACAAAGTTTTTAAATCCCTCAAATTCAAACTTGGCAACAAAGAAGGTAATTTACAGAGCATTCAAAAGGGGCAACACAAAATCGAAGCCAAGTCACTAGTCGAAATCAGAGCATTATTAGGATTCTATAATCCTATTTAATCACCACTTCATCACAGGCATTAGAGCATCGAAAAACCAAAGTAATACCTCAAAAAGAAAACAAGTTCAAATCAGTACTACTCACTTTGTTTTCGATCGCAACCTCAGCCAAATCATCGACGAAGAACAACGTTAAAGATCATCAAAGAATCGTTTTTTTTTTGCAATCGAAGTCGAATTGATTTGGGGCAAAACCCTACTTTATTTTCTCAGCCACCATCAACAAAGAGGAGAGCAAGTTTTTTTGACAAAGCAAAGTGGCAGGCCTATATTACTTTAGACAAAGGTGGTTTTATTGTTTATTTCTTTTGTAATCGTTCAAACAGTTTTATTGAGTCTGTAAAATTCTAGGGGAATCCAGTTAGGGTGTTAACTGGCAGTTTACTAGCGTCTATAAAACTAGGGGAAATCTGGTCTAGGGATATAGACCAGTCTAGAGTTTTGAGCGTAGGGTTAGAATAGGAGCGAGGGGTTCGCAAGTTTACATGGTCTTGTAAGCGGGATCTGTTCTATCACCTAGTAGAAACTTTAGGAATGTAGTAGTAGGTAGAGTCTTGCCGAAGCTGGGTATCTCTATGTGTTATTTCCTTTTTTCTTTTTATTTCTGCTGCAATCTGTGATCTGATATTTTTTATATCTCGCTTAATTTTCAATAAACCCTATTCACCCCCCTCTAGGGTTAATCTAGATCCAACACATAGGTGCGATCCTTAGGCATTTTCTAGAGTGTCTCGAATCGATGAGGAAGATACCTTGCCTCGACTCATAGATGGAATCCAATTTCCAATAAGCAACCTTTCGATTTTAGTTGTAAACCTATATATGGTGACATAACAGGATGGAGTACTATGTCGTCTATGATTGATACATTTATATTTGATGTTGTTTTGAAACTATGTACTTATAGCAATATCAAATGATTTGTTTTAAAACGTACCAAGCATGTTTGGCTATTATAAGGTAAAACTCAATCCTCCGGCTTGCGTTGCATTATGTGATGGGACCTGAGTCTTATAATAGCTTCATTTTTTTGAAAAGCTTTGCGTTGTTTATAAATTGTTTTATTTCAGAGTATTCATGGGAGTGAACCCGTTCCGTGTTATATGGCGTGGTCCCTTGATTTCCCTAATTTTAAAGTAAAAGTTTAATAACTGTTTTAGTTCTCACACCAGTCCCATGACTGACTCGGAGTTTATTGTTTCTACCTAAACTCTGGGTGCCCATATTTTCCATAGGAGCAGCTAGTAGTTTTGGTTTTCACATATATTTCTTCTCACAGGATCCTGGTTTACAGCTGGAGCTATATTCGGAAAACTTTGTATCCGTGTATTTCCTTTAGTTGTGTTAGTTGATGTATTTCCGTTGTAGATTGTATTTATACATATATATATTTGCAATGTAATTTGAATCTCTGATATTTTTCTGCTGTGTAATATTATTTGAACTCTGATATCTTCTTGTACTCTGATGTAAATTGTTGTAATAACAATGAAATGTTCTATTGTTTGTGTCTGATGCATCGTCTTCTCAAAACAATCTGGGATCCTCCGTCTGTTCGGGGATCGGGAAGTCTAGGTTGTTTCAGAGCTGCTTAGAAGTACTGCTTGATTTCATATCTTCTCTACTATGGATATATTTTGGGGATTATGCTTCTTTATTTATTGTACTATGATCATTTTAGCACAAGATAGAAGTTTTAAGTTGATGTACTGGGTTTTATGTATTTCAGACTCATGATGTAACTATATTTTGAACCACGATTTTTTCTGCTCAATAAAGTTTTAATTCCGCTGTTATTTTATATTTGTCTTGTAATATTTCTGTTTCTGTTTACCAATAACGCTTCACGAAACTTAGTGCATTCTCTTAATGAGTGACATTAACGGACATGGGGTGTCATATTATATATTAAATAACCATATTAATTTGATATAATATAATTTAAATTTAAAAATAATAAATTTCTCGATAATAAATTTTATTATCGTTGTTTCTATACATATAGAATTTGTATTAATTATCTGAATCATTTTGATTCAGTTTTATCTTCGAATCCAATTATATTCTTTATTTTCAGTATTATGATAATTCAATACACTTGAAATTGAATCGTAATTGATTATTAATTCGTAACTCAATAACAAATTCATTTATATTATCAACTTAACATTTAAAACAACATTAAATATTTAGAATAAATCGACTAAAAATCCGGGTCGTTACATAGTCCCTTACATGCCATCTTTAAATTTTTCACTCCTTGTTTAATTTATAATAATAATATAATAATTATTTAATATATTGTTGAATAAATTTATAATAATAATAAATAATATTATAAATACTAACTTAAGTTTAATAATTTATATTATAATAATTATAATAAATAAATATTATAATAATTAAATATTATAATTCTTTAATATTATTATAAATTTATATAAATACATAATATTATAGCAAAAAGTTTATTTTAATATTATTAATAATTTTATTTTGTAATATAATATTTAATATGTTAATTATTTATTTAAATTACTAATAATCAAAATTATAATTATATTATTATTATAATGATTAATTTTTTGATTAAATATTAAAGTATTGGGTTAGTTTGATTGGATTAAGTGTAATATTATTCAAATTAAAATTAAGTCGTTAATTTATATTATGTTTTTTATTTGTTATAGGGAAAAAATTTATGCATAATTCAAGGATCTAATATATAAAATTGATATCACTATAGAATGTTAAACATGACATCATGACATGATCAAATTTTTTTCAAGCAATCGTATGTGCAAAACAGATTCATAATAGTCAAATAGTATTACAATGCAACTGATAAAAGCAACTGATTCCAAATAATTTTATTTTAGTTAATTGACATCATTAATATTGTAAGGTAATACTTGAAAATTCAGAATAAATTTAGTTTTGAAGTTAGTGTTTCTACAGAAGGTCTTTGTATTTAGAAAGAAACTGATGTGCTTTATGCATATTGAATTTATAAGTATACTGATCATTAAAGGTTAGTCAATAATGCTTAGAAAAAGCCCATCGCAAATATGTATAATCCGAAGGCATATGCTTCACTTTCATATAAATAGATAAAACCTAAAGAGTGCTCAATAAAAAATTGTGCTAACCCCATATGCGAAGCACAGGTTCACACTTGTTAATTAAAGAAGGGAAGAAAATTCTAGAATTAACAAGTGAGCAAAATTTGTTTCATTACTTTTATTTAATTAATATATAAACAGATATATGTATGAGTACTTTTAATTTTTGTTACAAAGCTAATACTATGTGTTGTCAAGTGAGAGCATAGTCATCAATAGAGTTATTTACTATTAGGATGCGATGAATTAATGTAACACCCCACACCCGCTAAGGTCACTCACTAAGGGAATGCCTTAGTTTTGGTGGAGTATTTTAATCAGTATAGAATAGTAAAATTACAACAAGACAGATATAAGTAATACTTGAAAATTCAAATCATCATTTCATTGCAGTGGAAAGTAAAACATGTTTGGTTACATCACAAAACTATACAAGAGTCAAGTACAAAATATCCATCTTGATAAAAATAAGTACATAATCCCACTATGAAAACAATAGCCATAAAAGGAAAGATGAACTGAGCTTTACTTCAACGGTCCAAGCTCCAAAGGATAGATACAGCAATATGATCAAAGCCCACGAGTACTAAGCCCACTCTGATAACCTGGGTTTGGGGGAAAAGATAAAAACAATGGGGTCAGACATAAGTCTGAGTGAGTCCTATAACCCTAACAATACAATCATTAAAGTAATTAGGGTATGATATTAACAAGGTACGGTACCTCTGGGGATAATGACTACACTAAGTAGCCAACTAAACACAGGATATACTAAGATAACCGAAAAGACGCATTTATCCACCCAAGGATAATTACTAGATTACACCACCCCAGGTCTACCCACCCAAGGGTAATTCCTATACTGCACCACACCAGTTCTACCTACCAAGAGTAATTCCTACTTAAAGGTTGATCCCACTAAATGTACTTAGTAATTTTTGCCCAGTAGTTTCGTGTACCCCTAGCTAACTACCTAGGTGTACCCACTATTCCCAAGCGATCGGCTCCCTAACGTAGATATCCGTGCTGGTCCCACAATGGGGTGTATCATTTCCCCAAAGTGGCAACCTGATAATATTAACGGTGCACGGCTTTATACCTACACGATGCAACAACGACTTACTAACCAGCCCGGGTCCACACACGCATATGAAACCCGTTGGTCCTACGTTGCCACCGCTAACCCGTTTTGGCCTCTTATAGTCAAGCCCAATATGCGTGTCCCGTCACTCGACTTGAGTCGAGCCCACTAAGATACGTTTGGGATATTGGTTGAGATGGGCCCCCACAAGCTACCACCTAAGCTTGTTATTCTATCTAGTGTATCCCACTTAACCCTTTTTAATAATCATGTCTACCTTCATGTTATAAATCCTGGTTAAGTCATTTAATCATATTTTAATTACCACTCAAGGCACCCACTAGATTTCCACATGCCACCCAAGTCATTTACTTAATTCCCACATGCCACCCGAGGCACTTACTTAACCCTTTAATCATGTTTAATTACATGTTCTACTTTGGTTAAGTATTCTAATCGTATTTTCTATTGCTACCCAAGGCAACCCACTAGTTTCCTCATGCCACCCAAGGCACCCCACTAGTTACCACAAGTCACCCAAGGCACCCACTTAACCCTCATGCCCCACTACATGCTTATATGGTTAAGTGTTTCTTAATTAATTAAGACCGTGATCCTCATAAAGACCTCTCACATTAGACTATCTTTTATGACCGCTGGTTAAGCCGGTTGGGTCCGGGCAGCCTTATCTCATAACCGACTCTAACCTCGTGTCTTTACATTGATCACGTATTTAGTTTGTGCCTAAGACCTCTCACATTGGGCTAACATTTGTAGCAACTGGTTAAGCCGGTTGGGTCCGGGCAGTTTTACGCTACAACTGAGTCCAACCTCGTGTCTTAGTCGATTAATTACACCTAATTAATCACCCTCACAATTTATATTAATTATCCCTAAAAAGAATATCAAGTTTTTCATAACATGGGTAGACCTAACTCAATAGGTAAATTCCCATGGGGTAGACCTAACTCAATAGGTAAATTCCCACTTATGTTAATTTATTTTTATAGTATGCTTAATCATACTCAACCACACTTTTATTAACATATTTATTAACCCCATCGTTCCCCACGCAAATCGTTCTCATTTCACGATATAATAAAAGGGAAGGTCCATCACAAACATCATGGGTTTAACCAAATCTTAGCATATAACTTTGTCATGGGTTAAGAGGATGTCAACTTGCATATATGAGCATATATTAACCCAACTACATTTAACCCAAACTTGCATATTATCACACATATGACTTGCATAACATGTTGTATATGAACTTGCATATTATCATACACATATCTTGCATAACATGTTGAACTTGCATATAAGCATTCACATAACTTGCATAACATGTTAAACTTGCATGTAAGCATTCACATAACTTGCATAACATGTTAAACTTGCATATAAGCATTCACATAACTTGCATAACATGTTAAACTTGCATATAAGCATTCACATAACTTGCATAACATGTTAAACTTGCATATAAGCATTCACATAACTTGCATATGAATTTGCATAACAACCTACACATCATACACATAACTTACATAACATCATACACATAACTTGCATATGAACTTGTTAAACATGCATAAACCAACTTATTAAACATGCATAATATCACATACTTAGCATGCATAGAATCACATACTAAACTTGCATAATATCATATACTTAGCATGCATAGAATCACATACTAAACTTGCATAATATCATATACTTAGCATGCATATAATCACATACTAAACTTGCATAATATCATATACTTAGTATGCATAGAATCACATACTAAACTTGCATAATATCATATACTTAGCATGCATAGAATCACATACTAAACTTGCATAATATCATATACTTAGCATGCATAGAATCACATACTTAACTTGCATAATATCATATACTTAGCATGCATAGAATCACATACTAAACTTGCATAATATCATATACTTAGTATGCATAGAATCACATACTAAACTTGCATAATATCATATACTTAGCATGCATAGAATCACATACTAACTTGCATAATATCATATACTTAGCATGCATAGAATCACATACTAAACTTGCATAATATCATATACTTAGTATGCATAGAATCACATACTAAACTTGCATAATATCATATACTTAGCATGCATAGAATCACATACTAAACTTGCATAATAGATCAATGTTCAACTTATGTCATAACCGAACTTGCATATAGATGTCATGACCACATAACATTAAACTTGCATGACATATGGTATATAACTTGCAAAACACATAACATACCCAACACAAAGCTTGCATAAACACATTGATCCTCAAACATATCCATAAATCATCATATCCTATCTTAATCAATTTAACAATTGATTATTAAGGAGATAGAATCTCACCAAAACAAAATTAGCAAACTAATGAAGAAGATTAAGAGGCTAGAAGTTGATTTGGAATGCTATCCCTTCTCTAATTTTGATGGAGGCTCTTTCAAGTTTCATTTTGCCATAGTTTAGTTACTAGATTTAATTATGAATGAATTAGGGTAGGGTTAGGGTCTTATTTATAGGATTAGGTAGTGTTTTTAGGCCCTTAGATTAACCCTAGATTAGATTAGGACCCTTAGATTTCGGAACTCTCTAGAACCAGCCCTCCAAGCCAGCCTAAAACCCAACCTGGTGCAACCTGGTGCACCCAGGTTCACTGGACGCCACCTCCCTATCGACAGGCAAGTCGACAGGCAAGTCGACCCCCCTGTCGACAGGCCTGTCGACAGCCCTGTCGACATGGGTAGGGCGGGAATTTTCCCGCCTGACCCCGCTTGTTCCATTCCAAAATCTGAACTTTAAATTTTAAATCTGTTTTTAGTTTTGAATTTTCTGCAAACTTCATCGGGCCATAACTGGGCCATACGGACTCCGATTCTCGAAAACTCGGACTCTATTTTGCGTATTTTTCCGAGACGAACGCAATGACGCACCCCGTTTCCACCATTTCTAACATCTGAGATTATTTATCCTGTAATTAGTGAATTTTAGCATTAACCGAAATTCGGGGTGTTACAATTAATCTATGTGTTGATTTCAAAATTGGAATCAACACCAAGAGTATTAAGAGTACTTCGCAAAATATTCGAAAGATAAGAAATGTTGAGCCATCAATAGAAAAAATGCAAGTAAGGAAAACACAACGTTTTATAGTGGGTCGATCAAGTGCGATCTGCATCCACTTCGAATAGCGATTCCATTATTGCATTTAGAATCACAAGATAAGTATGTTCTCTCATTACATTCATCATAACACTCTCTTGGAACTTGATTACGGAAAATCGATGAGATTCTTCTAGTATAACGATATGAGATCAAATCTAGACTTCCAAACAAACTTTGATGAATTCCCGCATATTCATGATGAATTTGGAGTTGGATCTTCACTTTGAGATGATTAGAGATGAGTGAATCACTAAGTAAAAGTTGAGGATTGGGTTTAACAACCCTTCGAGGTCATAGGATTCTTCCCCCTTTAAAGTGGGATTTGAGCTCTATTTATAGGAGTGGAGAATGATGTGATATAGCCCCCAGATCCACCGGTCGGTATGGTAAGTATTTACAATTTTGCCATTGGCCAGCTGTCCCCAGTGGTCATTATATAACCGACCGGTGCCTCCTTATATAACCGGTCGGTATGCTTAGCTTTTGGCCGGTCGGTATGCTTGAACCCTGACCGACTGGTAGACTGCTATGCTCTGGAGTTTATGACTGGCCGGCCAGTGTGCTTGAATTTAGACCGACCAGTATTCTTGGATTCAGACCGACTGGTATCTCCCTTAGTGCCACACTATTCTTGCTTAATAAAACCATCTAGTACCGACCGGTATCCTTTCTTACTGACCGACCGATCCCTTTTTCCAACTGACCGACCGGTGCCTTTTCTGGACTATCACAGCTCTAATCCCTTGATTCTTCTAAATGATTTTCTGATGGATAACATTTGCCCCTCGGGGTTTATAATTTTCGTTTACAAAAACTGTAGACTCCGAAATGAACTTACTTAAATCGGTTGAGAAGTTGATTGGCCTTTGATGTAGGACCGGGCAGTTATAATGAATTGGGCCGGTCAGCCCATTTAGTTATTTCCTTTATATACCCCCCTTTATTTCATACGACCTTTGTTCTTCCATCTTTTTCACAAGCCATCTCGAAGCTTCAAACAATGGCGTGAGTCCTTCTTTAAACAAATCATTCTCTCTTCAATCTAGTCTCAATCACCTAGTGTCTACAGCGCCGATTCGTCGTTTTTAAAGCTGCACCTCCTGATATAGATCCCTCGCCAGTGTTCTTAAACCCAACTCCATCGCAATTATCCAGACTAGTTCGCATACAGGTATCGACTCCCTTTGGAATTTGCGATTTTTTGTTCAGGAACATAAATGTTTGAATTTATAATGAATTGATTTGGGTTTGGGGTGATGGTTTGGTGAACTTAGATTTTTGGTATGGCTGTTTTGGTGTTGAAATGCCCTGAAAATAGGATCGGGTATAATTGTTGTAACACCATGATTGTAAATGAGAACTTTGTTACACAATTCGACTTTTAATTAATATCTTGGGTTTGTTCAATGTTCGTATGGTGTTTGATGATATGCTTGAATCGAAAACTCTTAGCTTTGCATACTTTATTTTGCAGATGTTTGTGCTGATTTTGCACGTGACTTGTTCATGAATAACACTCTTATTTGCTTTGCATGCTGTTGGGCCTTGTTATTGATTGTAGAATTTGTTGAGCTCACATTTGTCTTTGATTTGAATGGTATTGCAATACCCGTTGGTAATTAGACGCATCGGTTGGTCGGTATCTGGTCGGTTATGTACAGTTCGTACCAGCCAGTATAAACTAGATTTATACCGGTCAGTTAGATGAAGCCTGATACCGACCGATCAGTCATATGCTGAACCAACTTGTACCGACTGGTTGGGTACACCTGGTACCGACCGGTTAGGTTCAAATTGTACCGACCGGTTGGATTCAAATTGTACCGATCGGTTGGATTCAAATTTTACCGACCGGTTGTGTACATTTGATACCGACCGAATAAATTCATCTGATACCGACCGGTTAATCTAGCTTGGTATTGGTTGGTTCAAGAATTCCCTTTGATCATGATTTCTAGGCCGGAAATTCCTGCAATATATTCAAACATTCTGGGCCCTTATACTCTGCTACCAATTATACACATCAGTAGCAAGTTAGTCAAACATTTTAAGAGGATTTATACGTAGCAACTTATGACATATACATGAACGATATGTTTTTGCCATAGGGTTTTATATACAGCTGAACCGTGTTTAATCATTCATATATTAGTTCATATCAAAACTTAGGACCGATTAACCAGCTATGGATTTTGGCCTTTATATTGCTACGTATAACACCCCTTTTGTTTTAGGAAAAAGCACACTTATCTTTGTAGTATGATAACTCGAAAACAGTTACGTGACCATCCTGAGAAAACATCCGAACCCGCTCAGGTTGGAACTTCCACTATGACCAAAATGGCAAACACCCCGGGATCTGAGGCTATTCTTGAATTTACTGAACCAAAACACATTACTATACTGTCCAATGAAAGGAAAGAAGTGAAACTCACTCAGCGAGCCTATGAAAGCTTGTGTGCTAAATTTAAGATCTCGGAGGATGATGCCAAACTCCCGAAAGAAAATGAATTTGCTGATTATCCACCCCAAGGGTTAGTTACCGTTAACCGTCAGATGCTAATTCAGGAGTTGTTCCACCTTTTAATCCTTTCCTTGAAATGGTTCTTAAACACTTAGCCATTGACCCCATGCAACTACACCCGAATGGCTATGCCATCTTAATCGGTCTATGTGTACTCTTTATGAGGGTTAAGCAATGTTTTCCCACTTTCCAGGAAATCTGCTACCTTTATTCCTTTAAAAAGAGCTCAGGAGCAATTTTATTTATGGAAGCCAGGCATTCCAAGATCATTACAGAATTACAGGACATTATCAAGGTATTCAAAGAGAATTATTGCTTCGTCCGATGCCTCGACACATTCTATGGAAGGTGAATGGAAGGAGGTAAAGATTAACTTGCTTTAAAAGTTTTCCTTCCCTTCTCGGATTCAAGTATTAAATCTTATGTTCCTTATTTGCTATGTAGAAATCCCACCTGTTAATCCAGATTTTGCTATGGAGGAAGGCCTATTGGATGCTTTGAGGAATGTTGATGAAAAAGAGAGAAGTAGGAGGTTTTTAATCACAAAGAAACTTCTCCGTCAACACCAGCTACTTGACCGTTCTCGTAACCTTGACTTAGACCTGATGTCTATGGGAAAACTTAGACCTGATGTTTATGGGAAAAGTTACCCCTAAATCACCTGTTTCAACGGCTTCTTTAAAGAAATGCTCGGACATCGTGGATAGTAGTGAAATTCCCCCAAAGTCTAAGTTAACCATCATTGGGGAAGACGAACCTTCACAGGATGAGGACACCAATAAACAGGTTGAAAAGGAAAAGGCTTTACTAGAAAATCCTCGTAATCTGCAGGCTATTCAAATCGAGAACATTGAGCTTCCTTCTAAGGATGCCACAAATAAAACTGACAAGAGTCCTATTGCTCAGATGACCCAAGGTGAGAGTTCTTCAGATACCTTTGTGAACTTAAGTGATCTTAGTTCAGCCAAGGATATTATCCATAGTGAGATTGTCATTCAGCCCCCCCAAACTTCAAACTAAGGGACCTGGAGGTTTTATCGGTTCTCCTACCACTCAATCAGCCTTAAAACAAACTATCAAAACTGGTTCGTTGCTGACCATACGCTGACAAACGTTCACCTCTATTGTTGCTTACAGCTCTTTGTTTTTGCCTTGCCAACTTGTTTCAGCTTCCCTTAATGCGCATATTAAGTTTTTGTCACTTTTTCTTTTCTAGTTACAAGGGCAATGCCGAAGTCCTCGTTCATGCAAAATTTTAATGAAAAGATGAGTTAGCATAACCCAAAATGCTTTCTCAGCAAATCCCGCCCTTCGCAATATCCCCGTTGACTCAATCCTCCTCGGTACTCACAACACCCTCCATCTCAATCCCGACCAGTCCCAGATCTTTCCGAGACTGACGACCAAAGGCGGTGGAGAGAGGACCATGAAGCTAGACTGGAGGAACAAAAGAGGAAGGAAATAACGAAAAGAAAAAAGAAAGCTAATCGGAAAGAAAATGCAGATGGTCTAGGCACGAGTGACTCTCGGAAGCATCATAAGTCAGATGATCTTCCAATGCCAGATACTCACACTATTACCAAAGAAATATCTTTAGGTTCTCCATCTGTTACTCCTACCTCTACAGACCTCGAGATGATCATGAACAGGCCTTGCTTTATTCCTGGTTCTACCACTTAGCCTCGCTGATCGATTTCCTAATTGGAATCTGAGAGGAATGTGCCTTAACTTGGACATCTACCCTCATGACAAGTGAGATATACTCGAAGCATTCGATGACTTAAAAGGTAGTATGTCCACTCAATTTGACATTGCTCAGAACCAATTGGAAACAGCTAAGAGTCAATTTGACATAAAGTTAGGCGAGATTAAGGGTTAAGTCAAAAAGCAACTAGTTGAGTGGCTAGCCTTTGCTCACGAACTTTCAAGGGTTAATGGAATCTCTCTGGATCGCATTGCTACTTTAGAGAGCGATAAAGCTGAGCTAACTAAAGTTATAAAATCTCAAGAGAAAACTATTGCCTCTCATTCCCAAAAGGATGCGGAGTTGACACGCTTAGAATTAGAAAATAAGAAACTCAGGGATGAGCTTGCTGCTGCGAAGCAGAATGAAAATTCCTTATCAACGCAACTTCGAGAAGTTCAAAATTCTAGAGAATTTGCTGGGTCTCAATTATCCATTGAAAAGACCACCTCTGCCGCCTGTCAGCAAGAGAACACCATTCTTCGTGAAAGGGTTTCTTCCTTAAGCGCAACTCTTTCCACAACTCAACAGACCCTCGAGGGAGCAAAACTTAAAGCTGCCACTGACCTCGAAGAGGCCCGTTTGAAGACTGAGACTTCCTTTTTCGACTTCTATGTCTACAGTGTTATGAACAAAGGGATTTTATGCTACTTGGAGGACAAATTTGAGGTTACTTTAGCTCTTGTTTAGAAATGAATTTTAGAGATCAACGAGGGCGAGCGCAGCGAGGATGATCTCATCGAGGATCCCCTCGACCCAGAGTCTCGCGATGCTTTGGTTATTGGAAAGGCCAAGTTGGCGGAGGCTAGAGGCTTTATTAAGGACAAGGCTGGGTCTTCGAGAGGACCCATTCAAGATGTAAATGTTGAAGCTCATGCTATTACTGCCGACGTCGAGGCTTCTAGTTCACAGTTTTTTGTTGATCCTACTACCTCTCAAAAGGACAAAGGCGGAGATGACAACGATGATGGGACATTTGATGCAAGTGGGTTTGAGATCGAGGCACGCGGGAATATTAAAGCGAATCTTACAACTACACGTAAAACCGAGGTTGCTCAAATTATACCGAACTTAGACTATGTATTGCCTTCCCCTGGCACCACCATATACTTAACTCAATGTTTGTCTGCCTTAGGTATAATTTCACCTTAGCTTCCTTCTGGTGGGTTTACAGCTATGATGAATAAATCCATAATTACTAATTCAGCCCTAATATCGACACATCCTGCCGTAGTTCGTACTCCTCATTTGGATGATGAACCTTTGCCTGATGCTAAGATGCCAGGATCGCAGGATACCAAGATTGGTGTGATTGCCGACTTGGAAAAGGATGAAGACTATTTCCCAAGTGAGGAAGACTCTGAGGAGACCGATGAAACTCCGACACAAGCCATTGAAACCCAAGGAAAGCGGGGAACACCATAAAGCGGCAAGGGAAAGAAGGTGATTACCAAGCAGAAGAAAAAGAAGGAACAGGTCATCACTATATCCTCCCAAGAGAGTCCCAGTGGTCCGTTGAACAAAAGCGGAGACCAATCTAGTAGACCGACTCTGAGATCTGGGGACCCGAAGAATGGAAAGAAGAAATGAAGTCTCTCCTATCACCAGTTTCCCTTATTTACCGTCACTTCCTTTATGTATTGTATTCATACCGGTTGTATATGCGAGTGCCGGCCCTCGCTTACTACTTTTACGCTTGTTACTTTACGCACTTTTGTGTCTGATACTTGACTAGTTATTCTATGCTCTGATTCCATGTCGCTGAATTGAAAATGGGTTCCACTTATTGTACTTTTTACCGTACTCTACTGTTTTGCATTCTGCATTTATCATATTTTCATGTCTGCAACACAGAAGTTTTTACACTGCAAGTTATTTGTTAATGCAATACTTGGTATGAAAGTGATCTCGTGATGCTCTAGGTAAGTTAGTATTCCAACCAAAACCACGAATCATTATTAACTAGACCTTACTTGACCAATTTTGCTTAATTTATTTGATTTTGACTTTTGGCAATTCTTTGGTATTTTTTTGTGAGTAACCACCTTTATGCTTGTCATAATGCCAGGGTTATCGATTCTGCCAATAGCTATTTCAAAATTCCACTTTGTCGGTCAAGTCAGGCCATGCAAAAGCTAAACCTTTAACTTTAGAGTTGTGACGAGATTATGGTATGTCTTGATCATTGTCGAATTTTATTAATGCGGTGGTAATGTCCCCATACCAAAATTAGTCACCACTCCAAAGGTTAGGAGCATCATTGTATGACCAACTTTATTTAGGATTTTTCGATCATATGACATGATCATGATCATGGGTTTCCAGTCGAGTTGGTCTTTCTCATTTCATTTTACGGAGAAAGACTCCTGTTTTTGTGCCCCTACTTGAGAGGTCTTATATTTCATTCGTCTAAAGAGGTATTCGTAAACCCGTTATCCATTGTGACTGAACGACTCAGCCACTTGCAGAATTTATGGGGTGCCTCCGAGAAGGTCTTTGGGTCCGTCACTAACCGGATTTGGAAAATCCGGCATATAACCGGATGCCTTGGTGTGGGGTCTTTTATGATCCGTCAGTAACTGGGATTGGAAGGTCCAGAATTGTAGCTAGATTTGTAAGATCCAGCATCTGATCGGATGCCCCCGAAGAGGTCTTTTATAACCCAGTGTTTGTATCGTTATCCAGCCATGTATTAATGGCGTTGACGATCAACTGAGTGCCCCTCGGGGAGGTCTTTGGTTTAGAAACCCTATGTTTGTTGCAATCTGGCCATGTATTAATGGCGTTGGCGATCGACTGGGTGCCCCTTGGGGAGGTCTTTGGTTTATTATTGTGTGGTTTCTTGGGACTAACGCTAGCTCATTTATTGGTTTTTATTACGATTTGCTAGAGCTAGGGCTTGCAACCTTGCAATTAAGAAGGCGTCCCTTTAGAGAAACTCACAACCTCGTTTGTAACTTGAACGCCACACCATTTGACTGACCAACCCTTGGCGTCTCGTCCTTACGCTGCTGTGCTTCCACATCTTCAAGTCGATTGTGAATGATGTTTCAAGCATTAAGTAGTGGACATTTGAGCTATCCTTACCAGGATGTGCTGCAACGGTTGTCAGGACTCTTAAGTCGTAGTGGTACCGACACTCCTTTTAGAGGGCCTGCAGTCAAAACCGAAACTTAGCGAATTTTTTTGCAAACGTACGATTTAGGTAAGCAAAGCAATTCCTTTCATTTATATTTACAAAGTTTTCAATAGTGTTGCATGGTATTTACAATGCATTATATTTACAACTTTTTCAGAATATATGAAAGAAACGTTAAGTGAAGTAGCGACGGAGATGTATAGCATTCCATGCTCTTGGAAGTTGAACTCAGTCCGTTGTTTTCAGCTCAAATGTGCCATCTGAGAATTTCTGGCTTATCATAGATGGTCGTTCCCAGTTAGGTCTCAGTACTCCAGTTCCGGTCATGATTCTTTTAAGAACAAGATCCCCAACTTGGAAGGTTCTCCGCTTCACCTTGGCGTTAAAATGACGAGCTACTCTTCTCTGATGTGCCATAATTCTGAGTTTCGATTCTCTCCTTCTTCCTTTGAGCAAATTGAGCGCTTCGAGTTGAAGTTTCTCATTCTCTACTTGGTCGAAGTGGATTCTTCTATGAGTTGGAACTTCCAGCTCTACTGGGATCATAGCCTCAGTTCCGAACATAAGCGAAAATGGAGAATGCCCTGTCGCAGTTTTATGGGTGGTTCGATATGCCCATAGTGCAAGTGGAAGCTCATCTACCCAACCACCCTTGGCTTTCTCAAGCCACTTTTTGATGGTTAACTTTAAGATTTTGTTGATTGCTTCAACTTGCCCATTGGCTTGCGGGTGAGCAACAGCTAAAAAATTCTTCTTGATCTTGTACTTGGCATAAAAGTCCAGGAACTCATTACTCTCAAATTGAGTTCCATTATCGGTGATTATTTTCTGTGGCACACCAAACCTGCAGATGATGTTCTTCAATACGAAATTGATCACCTTCTTTGAAGTAATAGTAGTTAGCGGTTCCGCTTCAGCCCATTTAGTAAAATAATCGATTGCCACAATCACGTACTTCATGTTTGATTTAGCTATGTGCAGTGCCCCGATTAAATTTATGCCCCAGACAGCAAATGGCCATGGGCTGACCATTTGAGTCAGTTTGGTAGGAGGTGCTCTGGGAATATTTGCAAATCTCTGACATTTATCACATTTTTTGACATAGGTCATTGCATCTAGGTTCACATCGGGCCAAAATTAGCCGTATCGCAAAATTTTCTTAGCTAGTGTTTGACCACCTATGTGACCACCGCAATCTCCCTCGTGTAACTCTACCAAGGTTGCTTTCGATTCTTTCTTTGACACACATCGAAGCAGTGGCATGGAAAACCCTCATCTATACAATCTCCCATCCTGGATAAGGTATAATGGAGTTTTGCGCAGTACCTTTCTTCGCTTCTTCGGCTCCTCTGGAAGCGTTCCGTTGAGAATATACTCTTTGATTGGCATCATCCAGGACACAGGCTCTTCAACTGTCTCCATGATCCGGTCGACATCCACCTCTTTAATGGCAGGGGATGTGAGGATTTCAACCGGTATTATTCCCAGTAACTGTGCATCTGATGAACTTGCATATTTGGCAAGAGAATCTACCTTTGAATTTTCTTCCTATAGAATGTGGGATATGGTGTAGTGGTCAAGGTCATTGAGAAGTTCCATGGCTTAGATAAGATAAGATGGAAGGTTTCCGAGCTTAGTCTGAAATTCTCTGATAACCTGACACACTACAAGTTGAGAGTCACTGAAGATTTGTAAGGTTTTCAGATTGAGCTCCCTTGCTAACTTTAGCCCATTTATCAATGCTTCATATTCGGCCTTGTAATTTGTCGAAGGGAACTCCAACCTTAAAGCGTAGCATAAAGAATGGCCATCTGGAGTTTCTAGAACAATTCCGGCTCCCGAACAATAATCATTTCTGGAACCGTCGAAGTATAGTATCCAACCAATAACTGACTCTGCTGGTTCTTCAGTTTCTTCTCCCCTGTCCATGAACTCAGCAATGAAATCTGCTAAGGCTTGCCCATTAATAGCTCTTCGAGGGTGATAAGTGATGTCATATTGTCTAAGCTCAATGTTCCACTTCAATAACCTTCCCGAAGTTTCTGGGCTAAATAGAACTTGCCTTGGTGGTTGATCAGTGAGAACTTTTATTGGATGGGATTGGAAGTATGGTCTTAACTTTTTTTAGGCAACAAGCAGACATTATGCTAGTTTTTCCAACCTTGGGTAGTTTAATTCTGCCCCGGCGAGTCGCTTGCTTATGTAATATACCAGCCACTGAACCTTGGCATCATCCCGAACGTGTGCAACACTTAGAGCATGTGATTAAACTGCCAAGTATAGGAATAGCTCTTCTCCATCTATGGGCTTGGAAAGCATCGGTGGAGACTACATGTGCTTAATTAATTCTTCGAAAGCTGTTTGGCATTGAGGGTTCCACTGGAAGTCTTTCTTTCCCTTCTTTAGAGCGTCAAAAAGTGGGATGCATCGATCTGTTGCTTTAGAGATGAATCGGTTAAGAGCAACGACTTTTCCATTCAAACTTTGAAGCTCTTTCTTTGTTCTTGGACCTCGCATCTCTCGTAATGCCGTGACTTGGGAAGGATTCGCCTCAATGCCCCTGGCATTGACTATAAACCCAAGGAATTTTCCCGATGAGACCCCAAATGTACATTTTAGAGGATTTAATTTCATACCGTATTTCCTAAGGATATGAAACATCTCGGCCAAGTTTTCCAGATGGTTCTTTGCCTTCTTCGACTTCACAACATATCATCTACATAGACCTCCATAGTGTTCCCGATTTGGGATTTGAACATGGAATTCACGAGGCGTTGGCAGGTTGCTCCTGCATTCTTCAATCCAAACAGCATAACTTTGTAGCAGTATAAACCTCTGTCGGTTATGAAACTCGTGTTTTTATCGTCTGGTTTATGCTTCATGATCTGATTATACCCAGAGTATGCATCCATGAATGACAACAGCTCATGCCCCGCTGTCGCGTCGACAAGTTGGTTAATTCTTGGTAACAGAAAACTGTCTTTGGGACATGCTTCATTAAGGTCCGAGTAATCTATGCACACTCTCCATTTACCATTGGATTTTTTAACGACGAATGGATTGGAAACCCAAGATGGATACGTTGATTCTCTTATAAAATTGTTTTTGAACAACCTGTTTACTTCTTCCTTTAGTGCCACAGACCTTTCAGGTCCTTGCATTCGTCTTTTTTGTTTTACAGGAATCAAACTAGGATTAATATTCAACTTATGAACAATTACATCTGGTGATATTCCGCACACGTCAGAGTGCGTCCACGCAAATACATCTAAGTTTTCTTTTAAAAAACTATATCAAATCATTTTGCAATTTAAGGCCCAATTGAGAACCTATCTTGAGGACTCGGTCAAGATCTTTATCATGTACTGGAATAGAGATAGCGTCCTCAGTCGATGCCGCACTGTTTTCCTCCAAACTGGTTTTTCTTGGATCGATTTCCTTCTGGGCTCCACTGTGCTCACCAGAATGGGGCCCCGCCTTAATTGCTATAAGGGGGAGTCATGGATGCAGGGCGGAGGCCCTACATCCTTGTTCACTTCTTTCTTTCTCGCCTCTACAAGCTCGGCCAGTTAACATTCTCTCGCCGCCTGTTGGTCGCCTTTCACCACGCCAACTCCGTTTTCAGTAGGAAATTTTATTGTCAGACACCACAGAGCCATCGTTATTCTGAATGCTGCGAGTTGGTCTTCCAAGGAAGGCGTTATAAGCGGACAACTCATCGATTACAACAAAATCCTTCTTTTGTGCAGCTTACTGCTCCCCTTCCCCGAGTTCAACGAGCAAATTGATGACTCCAACCGGCTGAACGGCTTGCCCTGTGAATCCATGGATTTTGTTCTGGCATGATTTCACATCTTCCATATAGAGCTTCATCTTATGAAAGGCGTTGATGAAAAGGACATTGACAAATGCTCCGCTGTCAACCAAAACCCTTCTGACAATAGCAGGACCTAAGCCTATGGTTATCACCATTGGATCCACAGTTGGAGTTAATAACCCTTCTGAGTCTCGATCTTTGAACACAATGTCATCCCAGGGAGATCTTGGTATCTTTTATGATAAATCTTCGTCCATAATCATAAGTTCTTCTCCTTTTGGGAGGTTCTTCATTTCATTGGCATATTTTACAATGTCACCCAGCTTCTTCCGGCCGGATGTGGATCTCCTGAAATGGTGTTAATGATCAACCTTGGCATGACAACATTTACAGCATTCTCACCTTGTCTCAATTGTCCGGCGGACGATCCCTGGCTTTGAGGAACTTGGGTATTATGCGGATTCTTTGTGTACCGCTGAAGCCTATTCTTCCTTATCAGTTCCTCGATTAGGCTCTTTATATGCCTACACTCATTTGTGTTGTGCCTTGGCTGGTTATGAAATTGACAGAATCTTCCAGATTTTATAACAGCATCGCTGACCTTTATTTTCTTCGGTACTGGGTACTCCTCGGTTTCCTTGGTAGCCATGAAAATGTTTTCCACTATATCGTTTAAGGGAGTTAGTTCCGAGTTCTTGAAGAAACGGAACTTTTTATTGGCCCGGTTGTCTTTCCCGCCATTTCCCCGTTTCAGACTTCCAGGGTTTTTCAGATTGCTTTCTGCATCATTATTCTTCTTTTTAGACTGCACGCTGCTTTCTGGAATGTCCATCGTATAGGCTGGATCTTCATCCAGGCCTATATATTCTTCTGCTTTATCAAACAATTCCTCAAGTGTACTTGACTTCTTCTTTTTGATCCACCGCCCAAGCTTTGTCTTTTTGCTTATAGCCCCCTTTAAGGTCATTAAGGCTAGGCGAGGCTCATAATTGCCTACCTCGGCAACAACAGTATTGAAACGAGTGAGAAAGGCCCTGATTGATTCTCCCGGCCTTTGCTCAAGCTCATTCAATTCAATAAAATCCCTCACTTTTGTTGTTTGAAGCCTAAATTGCTCTCGAAATAATTTGGCCAAGCTAGCAAAATCATTTAGAGATCTGGGTGGTAGCTTTGTGAACCAAAGCAATGCTACGCCTTCGAGATAGGTCGGAAAGTATAAGCACTTCAACTCATCAGTGGCTCGTGCCCAATCCATATGCTGATCGTACTTGAACAGAAATATGTTGGGATCACTTGTTCCATTGTAAGCTTGGACTTCTGGTGGTTTAAATTTATTTGGGTACGGTGCCATCTTTATTCTTTCTGTATGTGGGTTTTTGGTGGGAGCAAATCCCCAATCTTTCTTGTCATCCTGCTTCTTCTGGCTCATTTCCATGCTTTTATGAACCATTTCCGTTATACGCTCCTCCTCATTGTGTCGGCCCGCGGGGTGGACGCCGTCTTCCTTACCGGATGTCTGCCAAAGCAAACGGTCGCGGTTTGGATTTCGGGGCCCTGAACCTCCCGCTTGGGGAGGTACCCCTTTGGCGGAACTGAGCACTTGGTCAGAAGTCGCCTTATTGGACTGGTTGTGAGTAGAGAATTTTGCTTCCTTCCGAGCAGGATCTGCCACTTCTTGAATAGAATTCTCTTGGTTTGTGCTTGAAGAAGAGGAACTTGCATTTTTCGTTCGTGGAATTTGAACGGATTTAGCACGGGCGGATTTCATGGTGACTTTTGTCATAGCCGCTTGCATGGCGATCATTGTTTCAAGTCTTTTCATCATAGCCTCGTTTGCAATATTCATTTGGCTAGTCAAAGTTGCTGCAACTTCATCCAATTCTCGTCTCGTTATTGCGGCTCTGGCCTAAGAACTTTCCCCAACTTCAAATTGGTTGGTAGGAGGAGGAGTAGATTCACGATCGGCGATATTATCATCATTCTCGGCATTTTGATTTGTGACATTCTTTGGTGGTCTACCCGGTTTACCCATAGTTTCAGGCAGGGACTCGAATTGGATCGTAGTGGGATAGGATTAAATTCTTAATGCGAGGTTTTGAAACTTGTGGGAGAGTATGAGAGGATGGAGGATTGAATAGGCCCAACGGTGGGCGCCAAATTTTGATTTCAAAATTGGAATCAACACCAAGAGTATTAAGAGTACTTCGCAAAATATTCGAAAGATAAGAAATGTGGAGCCACTCAATAGAAAAAATACAAGTAAGGAAAACACAACGTTTTATAGTGGTTCGATCAAGTGCGATCCACATCCACTTTGAATAGCGATTCCATTATTGCATTTAGAATTACAAGATAAGTATGTTCTCTCATTACATTCATCATTACACTCTCTTGGAACTTGATTAAGGGAAATCGATGAGATTCTTCTAGTATAACAATAGGAGATCAAATCTAGACTTCCAAACAAACTTTGATGAATTCCCGCATATTCATGATGAATTTGGAGTTGGATCTTCACTTTGAGATGATTAGAGATGATTGAATCACTAAGTAAAAGTTGAGGATTGGGTTTAACAGCCCCTTCGGGGTCATAGGATTCCTCCCTCTTTAAAGTGGGATTGGAGCTCTATTTATAGGAGTAGAGAATGATGTGATATAGCCCCCAGATCCACCGGTCGGTATGGTAAGTATTTACGATTTTTCCATTGGCCAGCTGTACCCTGCTGTCGTTATATAACCGACTGGTGCATCCTTATATAACCCATCGGTATGCTTAGCTTTTGGCCAGTCGGTATGCTTGAATCCTGACCGACTGGTAGGCTGCTATGCTCTGGAGTTTATGACTGGCCGGCCGGTGTGCTTGAATTCAGACCGACTAGTATTCTTGGATTCAGACCGACCGGTATCTCCCTTAGTGCCACACTGTGCTTGCTTAATAAAACCATCTAGTACCGACCGGTATCCCTTCTTACTGACCGACCGGTCCCTTTTTCCCACTGACCGACCGGTGCCTTTTCTGGACTATCACAGCTCTAATCCCTTGATTCTTCTGAATGATTTTCTGATGGATAACACTATGTTTATATAGACTATTAGTTTGGCTATTTTTTTTAAATAAACAATTTTTTCATTCTATTTAATTATATATTTTTATTATACCAATAATGTAAAAAAATTGACAGTAAATATTATCATAACCCTTACTTACATTGTCGCATACAACGCTTTTAATTGGGAAACTCAAAAAGCCTAATTAAGTAAAGAAAGCAAACCAATTTTAGTTTAAGGAAACCACTAGATATTACTCCCTCCAGTCCAATATATTGGACGTTTTGTACATTTGCACACAAATTAAGAAAAATTAAAACTTAACTTAATTACTCATAAGTCCACACTTTCCAATGTTTGCTTTTGCAGGTTTCATCTTGGCTTCTGGATTGAAAAGGGAGGGAAATACTTGCATTGGAGGGAAACGTTGAAAGTGCTGATAGTAATAGACAGTTGAATTAATGATGCTGCATTGAAAACAGAAAAAAGGAAAGTATACTGTAGAAAACCGAGCCCATACTGCAGAACGACATATATATGTAAAAATTTGTAACTCCCTAAAACGTCAATTATAGTGAACTGGAGGGAGTATATCTTTAGTCAGTAATTCAAGAAGGATATATTTTCAGATGGGACGGTGTGATTCGATAAATTTACCCCATTTTCCATCATTAATTACTACTCATAGCTAGCGTTGGCTGTCATTACTAATTGCTACTGAGTTATACTAATGAATTAAGTTGAAGTAAAAACTGAAAATTAATTTCTGTAATTAATTGATGACCGCGTTTGCAGTTTGCTAAGTATGTAACCGCATTTCCCTTATGGCAGGATCAATTGATGTCATCAATTTTTCTTCAGTTAAGCTTGAGATACATCTATTTAAACACATCTACCGAGGTGGACATAATATAAGAAAGTGAAACTATTAGATTTTATCTAAACATATCCACAGTGATGAAGACTTGTGCTTTGGTCCTTCTCTTTGTCTTTTTTCTCATGTGCTAAAATTTAGGTACATGGTGCTATTGTATAAAAAGCTCTCGTTTACATATTAAATTGGAAATCTTAGGTCCATAACCAATGATATTTTTTTCTTTGTATTAATTTCAGGAATGGCCCGTCGTCAGGATGTGGACCTAAAAGGAAAAGATTGCGTAGTTTCACAATGCATTGGAACATGCCAAAAGCTGCATGGAAATAAAGTGAATGCTATAAGATGTGAAATACCTAAAAAATGTACATGCTATTATAGTTGCTGAGTTGTTAACGAGTTTTAATTTAGTATCTCATGTCAAAAGTATTAATAAAATTCCCATGCTGGATTTATATATGTTGGATTTAGTATCTATTGTTGCATTCTAAAAATGCTAGCATCATATGATCTTATACAACTAAATAAAGTTTTTGCTAAATTGAAGATTGATAATTAAAAATATTGTTTAAGTTAAGGTTTATGCAAAATAAAAAAATTCTTTAATCATTTATTGTATGTTAACAAAGAATAATCGATCATGAATATTGTATGTTAACAAACAGATTTGCATAAATGAATATTTACAATCCTGAACATACATTGGCTACTAATGTAGTTTTTATATGTAGCAGCATGTGTTGCAATATCTTCGTGAAATAACTCGTTATAGAAATATAGATCTATATATAATCAACATAGTTTAAGTAATACAGGATGTTACACACCAAATTAAATTTTTACTGTATAAATGCTAGTCAAAAAAGGATGATCCCTATGCTTGTTTTAGCACAACACAACACATCAGCTTATGAACATCTTCTATATAGTAAAAGCATGGGCTAATTATATACCCCATCAAGGCGAGAAATCTGAGGAAGGAACATTTGCAGATTCATCTTTTTTAAACTGATTTCTATCCTTTTGAAATTAAATTTACACAAGTATTGCTCTTAGGCATATGGACTAATATAATTGGAAATATATTTGTATTTATTATTTAATGTACAAGGAAAAATTGTTGTGTTACACGATGTAATTTGGGGAAATTTGTATACATTGATGCATCTTTTGGCTATAATGTTTCGATTTATCATTCTCTTCTTTGATCATTTTAAGTCGGACGATTCAGCTTTCAGTAATTGGTGGTTGTTGCTGTAGATATGAATGATAGCATCTGTACCTTAGAATACTTTCTCATAATACAAGTTTATTCAATTACATACAATTTCAATTTTTAACATTTTACTCAAAATTATAGCAGCCAATTAATTCGTTTCTATCTATTCTAATTTTCTTTTGGGGAGCTTATCCCTACCAGAATATGCTTTCTATTTATAAGGAGCTTATTCCTACCATGATAATGGTTGAATTTTAAGGTTTCTCTACGAAAACCTGTTAATTTAGAATTTATCATTGACATATGCTTACCAAATATTTAATTATCTATTTAATATAACATATGCTACCATGTTCCAGTTTGTTAATCTACTAGTAATTATATGTCCTTACCAAATATTCAATTACCTATTTGTAATTTCTATGTTTATTTCACTTTTCATAATTTCAGTACTTGCATTCCTGTCTTTTTTTTGATATTGATATACATCAGATTTCTTTTAGTTTTTATCAAATTATTAACTTTAGACAATGCCACCAAAAGGAAAAGTGCTTTTGTATTGTAGCTTTTATTTATTTACATTGTACTATTTACTTAATTTCTTCATGTTTCTCTCTCCATGTATGCGTCACATTAAATGCATTTAACAGGAACACTTGCAGGTTTTCCTTTTTTACACTGATTTATGACCTTTTGAAATTAAATTTACACAAGTACTGATTTTATGCATGTGGACTGATATAGTTGGAAATGTATTGATATTTATTACTTAATATATATATGGAAAAATTGTTATATTACACAATGTTATTTTGGGAAATTTGTATTTTACATTGATTCCAGGCCCGGTCCAACGTAATTTTGGGCTCTGGGCAAACATGGTGCAAAGAAAAAAAAATAGTTTTGAATCCTGGGCAAACATGGTGTGAAAGGAAAAAAGTTGTTGTCAAGGTTTGAACTCTCACCACTTAGTAAGGAAACCATACAAGTTACCACTCAGCTACACTACAATTTGCTATAAGATAGTATGGTTATTTTTTTCTTTGCTTACTAATACATCATATAAAAAAAGTTTGGACCCTTCCAGCAAATTGGGCCCTAGGTCGTCCCCCTAGTTGCCCAGGGCCGGCCCTGATTGATGCATCTTTCGGCTATAACGTTTCAATTTATTTTTCTCTTCTTTGTTCGTTTTAAGTTGGATTCGACTTTCAGTAATTGGTGGTTGTTGCTGTATATATGCATGATAACATCTGTAATTTATAATACTTTCATAATACAAGTTTATTCAGTTAGATATAGTTTCAAAATTTAACATTATACTCAAAATTAAGGCAGCCAATTAATTCGTTTCTATCTATTCTAATATTCTTTTGGGGAGCTTATCCCTACCAGAATATGCTTTATATTTATAAGGAGCTTATTCCTACCATGATAATGGTTGAATTTTAAGGTTTCTCCACGAAAACCTGTTAATTCAGAATTTATCATGGACATAACGATGATTATGTGTTGCATTGTTAGCATGTGACTTGCACTTACATTTGTTGTAATCTCATGTACTTTATGCCAAGTTTGGTTATTTAGTTAAATAAATTTTGCATTTACAACAAATATGACAATGATAATGGTCAGATAATACATGTGATATCTTGAGAATATTCAACCTGCATTTTGATAAAGATGCCTACAAATTTGCATTAAATATGATGTATGCTACCATGTTCCAGTTTGTTAATCTACTGGTAATTATATATCCTTACCAAATATTTAATTACCTATTAGTAATTTCTATGTTTATTTCACTTTTCATAATTTCAATACTTGCATTACTCTTTTTTTTAATATTGATATACATCATTTTTCTTTTAGTTTATATCCAATTATTAACTTTAGACAACGCCACGAGAAGGAAAAGTGCTTTTGTATTATATCTTTTGTTCACATTGTTATTACTATATTTACTTAATTTCTTCACGTTTCTCTCTCCATGTATGCGTTACCTTAATTGCATTTTTGTTTGTTTTAGTTGTTCCAATTATTCATCGACCTATTTCTGAAAATGGCATCATAGGTAAATTTGTGACTCAATTTTGTTTCACACATGGGATATTACATCCAGTTCAGAATGGCATATTTTCAAATAATGCATGATGAAGTATAAGAGCAATACAACTTAAGTTAGATAAGTTTTAAGTTCTTTATATGGCAGTTATGTTAATTTCTAATTATTGCTGCAATTTTCACTTTAACTTTGAGGAGATAATTGGTATGTAAAAATTATTTTTCCACAAGAAACAATGAATATCTGCACCCAAGCAACTAAAATGAATTGTCTTATACTTCTATGCAGGAGCTTGAATAGTAGGATTACCCAACTTGACAAAAGAAATACCTTAATTAGTCACATATAAATTGTATCATTATTAACTATATAAATTAGTATAAATATCTGAAGATTCGTTACCATATAAATTATATCATTATTAACTATCAAAAGGTAATTTTTTGATGTATTCATATTATGGCCTTTTATCTATAATTCTAAATGAAAAATAAAATTGATGGTAAGTAGGTGATAATTATGTTTCTTAGGGGTATTGGAGTCATGTAATTTATGTATTGCACTGAAATAAAAACATGATCCTTAAAAATAGAAGTAGCCATTAGCGTTCTATATGCCGTAAGCATAAAAGAAATATTTATTCTTCATGTATTTGTCTCTTTGGATTTATAAGTCAACCCATTGCTTGTGGAATATGGCTCACGCCTCGTGCATGTGCAGCTGAGTATATTTGTTTTAGTGCAATGTTCTTATGTGGGCTAAATACTAGTTAAGCCCAACAAATCAAATATATGTACTGTTTTTACTCACGTAGAAAGGGTGAGAGAGTGAGAGTAGCTGAAAGAAAATATGAGGGTTTTTAGCTGCCATGAGAGATCTTGTGTAAGCTTTGTATGTATCTCTCTTTTGCTTCTCCACCGTAAGAAATAAAATCATTCTCTCTTGCCCGAGGACGTAGGCTATTGCCGAACCTCGTTAAATCTTGTGTGTTCTTTCATTTTTAGCTTTGTTTTGTTGATTTATACTTACAATATATATACTATCAAAGTATACTTTCGCTGTGTATAGAAGCTCAGATCAACAATTGGATCAGAGCACCCGGTTTCAGTTTCTGGAGGTGTGGTGGTGTTTTGTTGAGTGCACATAAGGTGTTTGTGTTTATTCCTGAAAGCTATTTGTGTTGAATATGAACGAATCGAGTCGATCCGAGACCGTTGAAACTGTTCAAGCACCAAAAGAGGAGAGAACGGTTTATTATAGCGCAGGCCAGAAGTAGACAAGTTCAATGGTACAAATAACTTCGGCTTATGGAGGACTGATGTGGCTGATGCTCTTGAACACTTGGATCTAGAAGCTTGCTTGGGAACGGAGAAGCCAGATGACTGGTCCGACAAACAGTGGGAGTAGAATCAGCGACTTTGTTTGGCCGCAATCAGAGGCTGTTTAGAAACTCATATTAGAGTAAACTATCAACATGAAACCTCGCCAAATGTGTTGTGGGAGAAGCTTGAAGCAAAATACCTTGTGAAAAATGTTGCAAACCGAATTCATTTGAAGAGAAATTTATATCGGTTTAATATGAAGAAGGATGCAACTCTAACGGAGCGCATAGATTCTTTCAATAAGCTTTTAACCGAGCCGGTCAATTATTATGAGGTCATTCTGGATGAAGAAAAGGCTATATGTTTGGTGAATTCTCTTTCAGAGAAATATGAGCCCGTAATCAAGTCATTGATTAATGGCAAAGACAAGTGTAACGACCCGGGGAAAAAGAACGACAATCGGGTTCTCGACAACAATACATAAACCCGTATCACTTGCCAAAAACCCAAGTATCGAACCCCCAGATTGTCATGAGAAAGAATTTAGAGGGTGAGGATAGAAAGAAAGAAGTATTAGAATAGAAGAAAGAAGAAGAACACATCAGAATCTCACAGCGGAACGAATAAAATATAATATCAAATATCTTTATACAAAAACTGTATATACATACCATTCATCAGAGTACACATACATTAGTCACAGCGGAATAATAACTTTGAATAACTAGCGGTGATGCCGCCTGCTTCCAGCTCCTGAAACTCCAAGCGAAACCTAACCTGGAACATACTCGGTCTGACCCGAGCACATTTGGTTTAAAACAAAATACACCGGGTCAGTCTGGAATACTATCAGTGATAAATTCACATAACACACAACTTGTTTAACTTTGGAAATCCTTTTCGAAAACAAAAGGATAATAGTAAGACCAGCCCACCCATAAACACGGACGGTTTTTACCTTACTATGACCCAAACCATTTTGTTTGAAATCATACTTTGATCTGATATTATCATAATGTCTAATTACAAGTAATTAGCAATCTAGAGGAACGCTTGCATCTCACGCTCCCCATATATAGTATACAATCAAAAAACGCGGCGCTTATTGGATATTGGATTCCAACTTGACAAGGTATGGGACCACCTTCCGAACGTGTATCTCTAGAGGCGAATACACTGGGTTCAACAAGAACGTCTTGCAACCCGGCCCACACATGACCGACCACTCATTTCGCTTGAGTGTGCCGAATGTATATCACCGACGGTTGGGATCAGCAACCGCCACCCGAATAGGGTCAGCATCGAATAGATAAAGAAGCAATAGGAATTTCTCTAGATAGGTGATCATACATCCTAATGGGAGCGACCCACATAGCCATGCTGCCTGCCCGATTTTTGTCATTTCCCGGTTGATGAGGCTTGAGGCTAGAACTTTATCTCTAGAACATCTGGTCATCATTCACTTTGAATGCCACATCGTCAGATCCGCCAGATCACACTTGATTGACGTCCACAAACATACTCTAGCTATCTGGCTAGAGAATAACCATTTCTCCGCCGTCAACTATCGTACGTTTGGAGAAATCAACGCATGTAATTCCTTTGGAAATACTCTGTCAGACATCCGTCCATACAAGTCATCCAGGAACAGGATGAACCGAAGGTACTCTCCTACTGCATCTCATATAGGAATCACCCCATGGATCAGTAGCGAGAAGTCCTTGCAACCCGTGGATTTCAACCACGACAGAATCACAAATCAAAATAACTCTGGCTGCAGGCCAGAGAAATTCAACAAGTAGTCCTTCCGCTTATGAAGATCCACGGTCTTCACTTGCTCCGTCTTCAATCGACGTCTTCACGTATTTGATGGTCGGAATGGTTTTCGAATATAATTCGATCCCGGACTTTCCGAACCAACAATCGTATTAGTCTGGTTTGATAGTCGGTGTTTTAACTATCAAATAACAATAGTGTGAACACAATGAGTTTTCTGATTCAGTACTTGGCACAACTCGACCTCTTTTAAAAATATATTTAACCAAATTCCCTTTTGACTAACTTTAATTGATTTACTTTGATTGATTTACTCTAACTCGACTAACTCGACTTATTTAACTCGACAAACTTGACTTGATTGCTTCTATTAACTAATACGCGACTTAACTCCATTCGCTCGACTCTAGATCGCAGCGATCACAAAGGTTACGCCTGATTCCCTCAGGAAACATCCGACCGCCGTAGGCTATCTGCAGCCCTGCGAATTACGCTAGCAGTCGTACATGATGGAACTTTTCCCTAGATAACTTTGTTTGGCTAACTTTAACTATATTCGATCAACTCTAATTGAATAACAAATGTTTAACATAATTTGACATTTATATCCTTCGAAACTAATATGACAATATTATTTATTTTTCCCAAAATCTGACATTAGAGTTCGATATTCCTTGTGTAGGCTAAATCCAATCTCGACATATTCACTTACTTCCCAAACTAATATCATTCCTCGATAATAGTGAAGTCAACCAAGTTGGGGTATTTTAGTTACCTCTCAGACCTTGATCAACTCGTTCTTATCTCAGAATAATATCAGTTCGTCACTTAACCACCGATATTCAAATCTCGTTTACCATCTTGTTTCAAATTTGGTTTGATATCCCTTTCCTGGTATTTGAAATCCTTGCTCAAAAATCTTCTTACTTAATTACTTTAATTAAGTAAATATTCACTAACTGTGGTTCTCACTTGACATTATTTCACTTGTTTCGATAATTAAGAAAACTTTATTTAAGATTACTATATTTACATGCCAAATTCATTTTCCAATCTCGTTTTACCGCTTGGGTTATGAACCCCTTTAAAATCCCTTGACCACACTTGTCGCAAGTTAATTATCCCTTACTTGGCATCCAATTCAAAAATCATCACTTTCAATTATTTATATTAACTATATTAAATCAGTTAACCTTGCTATCTATTAAAAATAGGATAATTATTTCTTTTACACGCTTCCCAATAAAAGTTAATTCCATTTACACCAAATATCTCAAAATTCCTTAATTTAGTTAATCGGGAATTTTCTCACATTTACACTATTCGTTAAGTTTAACGACTATCCAGACAATTTAAACCAAATACATTCAGTTATCACTTTGGATTCAAAACAGTTGAACTTTGTCGACCGTACCTCTCAGTTAACTATTAACTGATGTCATTTGTCATTTCCCTTCTTAAATTAATTAAATAACTTAATTAATTTAAAGCCCTATTTAATTATAAAAATACAATTATTCTACCTTACCAATCCCTGGTAAACTCTTTATCCTTCTGCTTTAACTGGTTTAAATCATTTAAGTAATTCCTATTATAAACATGATTTAATATATCCATTTGTAAAATTTTAATTTAAAAACCTTATATAAGATAGTTGGAAAACTTAAATTCAGTTATAAATAAATTCATAACTTTAACTCTGCGTTGATCCACCTGACAGTCGAACGACGTTAAATCATAACTTTTAGACAATTTACTGTCAATAACCAAATCAACACTGTCAGTTGATTTTAAACTCATCACAGGTGAATACTTATTCAACCATCAACATGCATACAGGTTTTGGTGTCAGTCAAGGTGAATAATTCATATATATGCACCACGAACAAAAATACAGTTTATTTGAGGAATCCGGTTGGATCCCTCCAACCTGTCCTTCTCTGCATCACAGATGTCAGTTGATAACAATATGCGAATTAAACAATTTGCAGAATATAAATAACTGCAACCATCAACCAACAACAAGCAACTTGCATCCATCACATCCAATCAGCCAATTTAAACTGTTAACTGTAAATTATAATTAACTGTGACTTTACCACATCACAGTATTCCAGAAGGTGTGAGAATTTACTCACCAGAGTTGGTTCTGGTCGACGGTTGACGCGTTTGTCGCTTTTAATTTGAACCGTTCGTCCAAAAATAGCTGATTTTCAACGGTGTCGGATTGACTCCTAGTCAGTGTCATCGCGTAGGTCTCGTCCCTGCGATCCCAACGCATCTTGTTTCGTTAAATTTCGTTCACGTGTGCAAAAGTTATGCTTGTTCGAAGTTTGGAAAATTATACGAATTTTAATTAATTAATTAATTAATTATTAAACTAATTACCTTCTTAATTGCTCCTGCCACGTCAGCATACTCCCACGGTTTCTTGCCTCCGCGTCACACGTTATTTCTCTCCCTCCAAAAGAAAGCCCGACACTTCCGTTCTCTCTGATTTTCACAGAATACTCCCCCTCATCCCCACCTTCCAGCGCCCCCACCGTGGCACCAGCACCGTCCCCGACCTCATCAGTGTCACCGCCTCTCCGTCCAGTGCCTCCGCCCCCAGCGACGCCTCCCCTGGTCGCTCCGACAGCTCCAGAACCCGTGATGAACGGAAAACCCTCCTACCCAAAAATGCGACGCCTCCGATCACCATAGGTGACCGGACCACCTTCGTTACGACCACCTCGCACCAGCCTTCCGTCCACGTCAGATCCCCGACCCCCTCGACGACGGACTTCGCCGGAAAATCCCCATTTCCGTCCGCTACTGTGAAAAATAGCCCAGAAAAATACACCTCAGTTCATCTCCTTGCCACGGCCACCACACACCACCGTTGAACCTCCGACCACAGCCAAATCGAAGGTATTCCTCCCTTCTTCGAAAGCCCTATGGTCTCAACCTCTGAAATTGGACCAATTCCTCGAATTTTGACCAAGAACAAAAGTGCTTTCCTGCCTTTCCTCGCGATTTCCGGCCACCTGGGTCGACGAAATCACCCCAAGTTTTGTCAGTAGCTAGAGGACTTCCCGATCTACCACTTTTGCTTTGGTCGCCATAGCAAATTCTCGCTGGATTGGAAGATATAAATAGATTTGTTTTGAGGGGCTTTATTGCAAAATTACGGGTGAAGATGAAGTTGGCTGGGGAAGGTCTGAGCTGGGAGGGTTTAAATAGATGAAGGAAAACGTTATTTTAATGTTGAGGTGACTACTGACATGACTAACGATTTTTATTCGTACCTATCGCGTTTTCGAACATCGTTTATTCGCTGTTGCGCTCACATACGAACCCCGTTCGAGTTGCGACTGGACGGCATTGTATAATTTGACGATACGGTCCTAACGAAACTTGTTTCGTCGAATTCCGTGCTCGTATGCTCAAATAGCGTTTGTACACGTCCAATTATGTCGATTTATTTTGCATTTTATTTTGCCACGCTCACAGAATAACACCGATTGACGCGCCGTTTGAAAATCTGGCAATAATTTACTTATACGGTCCCAACAAAATTTGTTTCGTCGAAAACAGAGGTCGTTTGAAAAATGTCCCTTTTGAACTGGCCAATTTGAATTAAAATAACCCAATTTTAAAATACTTCAATATAATAATATTAAAATATTGCAGTTGGCCATACACGACCAGAATTTGATGTATTATCAAGGAAAAATATCCCGGGTTGAATTCTAAGCCAAATCGATATTTAAAATATTAAAAAACCATTATTTTATATAACTGCAGCGCTATATATATAAAAGGAATTCTGGCGCTGCTTTTCCCAAAATTTGATTTGGACATAAAACAAAATCTACACGACGAAAACTGGATTTTTCTCTGCCGTTGGGAAGATATTGTCAAACTGGTCCCAACGTTTCTTGTTTCGAGGAAATCCGACTTATTTTGAACCCGATACGACCAATTGAAGTTCAAAACGCCAAATCGCGAACTACCGCGCCGCTGCAGCTCGTTATTTAATTAAATTATAAACTATATATATTCGTCGTCGTTTTCAAAACGAATTGTCACTAAAATTTCAGTATAAACAATATTTGACCACTTTAAACTGTCGGATCACAGTATATTTCAATTTCGACAATTTCCCATATTTTGGAAATTAAAATAATATTTATTATTTATTTTAAATAATATATTCACAATATAATTGTTAAATTCGATTATCCAACCTCAAACCAATATTTTAAATTATTAAAATATTTAAAATAATCCAATTAAATTGGTAGAAAAATACGGGTCGTTACATTCCTTCCCCCTTAAAATAATTTCGTCCTCGAAATTGCTAAGTAGAAGAAATGTCGTCTATTATTATCTTTTCAAAAATAATAAATTTTTAAAACTTGAATTTATTTTCAAACTGACCCAACTGGTTTTAAAACCAATTTATTTCAAATAAAATAATTTCCCAAAATTTTCAAAAATTTTCTAACTTCTTAAATTTTAGAAAAATTTCGGCAGAGTCTCCCCTGTACGGAGGACCATCTGCAATATCGCAGGATCAAGAAATATGTATACATCGACTCTCATGGTCGGAAAAATCAAAAATCAAATCCCAAAATCCAAACAAAACCCAAAATTTCATATTTTCGTAAGCGTACCTTTTGGCGAGCGTTATTATGCAATAAGCGATATATTTATTCGAGCCTGCTTAATTGATTTTGCAACTTTACTCAACTGGATTCAAATAACTCCAGATTTTCTCCTTTGGTTGGGTTTAAAGCCGAACTGGCACTTTACACCTGTTCTCAACTCAAACAAACTCATCAGTTATCAACAAATGTCAATTATGTTCGATACATCCATATCATTCCACACCAACCAATTATATACACAGTTCAACCCACACGAGATTATAATTATTTATATCACTTCGCTTATTTCTTAAATTATCCATTCAGATCTGTTAAATTTGGATTGATTACCCAACTTGTTTATTTCATCTTTGGTTTTTCAACCAAGTCTATCTATTTCAAGTTCAGGTTATATTCAAGCAATCAACCATACACCACAAACATATTATACAACCAATATTAACCACTCAAGATGATTGCCCATACTATAATAAATTTTTACCTTTATTTTATTATAAAATAAAATTGGGCAAAAATAATCATTAAAAATAATTTTATATCAAAATACAAATACGCGCTCTCGTATATCTACTCAAACTCAATCTAGGGTACTGCTAACCCCATCTCTATTGAGTCACACCACAGAGCCAAGGTTATCTCTAAACCAATAGCTCTGATACCACTGTAACGACCCGGGGAAAAAGAACGACAATCGGGTTCTCGACAACAATACATAAACCCGTATCACTTGCCAAAAACCCAAGTATCGAACCCCCAGATTGTCATGAGAAAGAATTTAGAGGGTGAGGATAGAAAGAAAGAAGTATTAGAATAGAAGAAAGAAGAAGAACACATCAGAATCTCACAGCGGAACGAATAAAATATAATATCAAATATCTTTATACAAAAACTGTATATACATACCATTCATCAGAGTACACATACATTAGTCACAGCGGAATAATAACTTTGAATAACTAGCGGTGATGCCGCCTGCTTCCAGCTCCTGAAACTCCAAGCGAAACCTAACCTGGAACATACTCGGTCTGACCCGAGCACATTTGGTTTAAAACAAAATACACCGGGTCAGTCTGGAATACTATCAGTGATAAATTCACATAACACACAACTTGTTTAACTTTGGAAATCCTTTTCGAAAACAAAAGGATAATAGTAAGACCAGCCCACCCATAAACACGGACGGTTTTTACCTTACTATGACCCAAACCATTTTGTTTGAAATCATACTTTGATCTGATATTATCATAATGTCTAATTACAAGTAATTAGCAATCTAGAGGAACGCTTGCATCTCACGCTCCCCATATATAGTATACAATCAAAAAACGCGGCGCTTATTGGATATTGGATTCCAACTTGACAAGGTATGGGACCACCTTCCGAACGTGTATCTCTAGAGGCGAATACACTGGGTTCAACAAGAACGTCTTGCAACCCGGCCCACACATGACCGACCACTCATTTCGCTTGAGTGTGCCGAATGTATATCACCGACGGTTGGGATCAGCAACCGCCACCCGAATAGGGTCAGCATCGAATAGATAAAGAAGCAATAGGAATTTCTCTAGATAGGTGATCATACATCCTAATGGGAGCGACCCACATAGCCATGCTGCCTGCCCGATTTTTGTCATTTCCCGGTTGATGAGGCTTGAGGCTAGAACTTTATCTCTAGAACATCTGGTCATCATTCACTTTGAATGCCACATCGTCAGATCCGCCAGATCACACTTGATTGACGTCCACAAACATACTCTAGCTATCTGGCTAGAGAATAACCATTTCTCCGCCGTCAACTATCGTACGTTTGGAGAAATCAACGCATGTAATTCCTTTGGAAATACTCTGTCAGACATCCGTCCATACAAGTCATCCAGGAACAGGATGAACCGAAGGTACTCTCCTACTGCATCTCATATAGGAATCACCCCATGGATCAGTAGCGAGAAGTCCTTGCAACCCGTGGATTTCAACCACGACAGAATCACAAATCAAAATAACTCTGGCTGCAGGCCAGAGAAATTCAACAAGTAGTCCTTCCGCTTATGAAGATCCACGGTCTTCACTTGCTCCGTCTTCAATCGACGTCTTCACGTATTTGATGGTCGGAATGGTTTTCGAATATAATTCGATCCCGGACTTTCCGAACCAACAATCGTATTAGTCTGGTTTGATAGTCGGTGTTTTAACTATCAAATAACAATAGTGTGAACACAATGAGTTTTCTGATTCAGTACTTGGCACAACTCGACCTCTTTTAAAAATATATTTAACCAAATTCCCTTTTGACTAACTTTAATTGATTTACTTTGATTGATTTACTCTAACTCGACTAACTCGACTTATTTAACTCGACAAACTTGACTTGATTGCTTCTATTAACTAATACGCGACTTAACTCCATTCGCTCGACTCTAGATCGCAGCGATCACAAAGGTTACGCCTGATTCCCTCAGGAAACATCCGACCGCCGTAGGCTATCTGCAGCCCTGCGAATTACGCTAGCAGTCGTACATGATGGAACTTTTCCCTAGATAACTTTGTTTGGCTAACTTTAACTATATTCGATCAACTCTAATTGAATAACAAATGTTTAACATAATTTGACATTTATATCCTTCGAAACTAATATGACAATATTATTTATTTTTCCCAAAATCTGACATTAGAGTTCGATATTCCTTGTGTAGGCTAAATCCAATCTCGACATATTCACTTACTTCCCAAACTAATATCATTCCTCGATAATAGTGAAGTCAACCAAGTTGGGGTATTTTAGTTACCTCTCAGACCTTGATCAACTCGTTCTTATCTCAGAATAATATCAGTTCGTCACTTAACCACCGATATTCAAATCTCGTTTACCATCTTGTTTCAAATTTGGTTTGATATCCCTTTCCTGGTATTTGAAATCCTTGCTCAAAAATCTTCTTACTTAATTACTTTAATTAAGTAAATATTCACTAACTGTGGTTCTCACTTGACATTATTTCACTTGTTTCGATAATTAAGAAAACTTTATTTAAGATTACTATATTTACATGCCAAATTCATTTTCCAATCTCGTTTTACCGCTTGGGTTATGAACCCCTTTAAAATCCCTTGACCACACTTGTCGCAAGTTAATTATCCCTTACTTGGCATCCAATTCAAAAATCATCACTTTCAATTATTTATATTAACTATATTAAATCAGTTAACCTTGCTATCTATTAAAAATAGGATAATTATTTCTTTTACACGCTTCCCAATAAAAGTTAATTCCATTTACACCAAATATCTCAAAATTCCTTAATTTAGTTAATCGGGAATTTTCTCACATTTACACTATTCGTTAAGTTTAACGACTATCCAGACAATTTAAACCAAATACATTCAGTTATCACTTTGGATTCAAAACAGTTGAACTTTGTCGACCGTACCTCTCAGTTAACTATTAACTGATGTCATTTGTCATTTCCCTTCTTAAATTAATTAAATAACTTAATTAATTTAAAGCCCTATTTAATTATAAAAATACAATTATTCTACCTTACCAATCCCTGGTAAACTCTTTATCCTTCTGCTTTAACTGGTTTAAATCATTTAAGTAATTCCTATTATAAACATGATTTAATATATCCATTTGTAAAATTTTAATTTAAAAACCTTATATAAGATAGTTGGAAAACTTAAATTCAGTTATAAATAAATTCATAACTTTAACTCTGCGTTGATCCACCTGACAGTCGAACGACGTTAAATCATAACTTTTAGACAATTTACTGTCAATAACCAAATCAACACTGTCAGTTGATTTTAAACTCATCACAGGTGAATACTTATTCAACCATCAACATGCATACAGGTTTTGGTGTCAGTCAAGGTGAATAATTCATATATATGCACCACGAACAAAAATACAGTTTATTTGAGGAATCCGGTTGGATCCCTCCAACCTGTCCTTCTCTGCATCACAGATGTCAGTTGATAACAATATGCGAATTAAACAATTTGCAGAATATAAATAACTGCAACCATCAACCAACAACAAGCAACTTGCATCCATCACATCCAATCAGCCAATTTAAACTGTTAACTGTAAATTATAATTAACTGTGACTTTACCACATCACAGTATTCCAGAAGGTGTGAGAATTTACTCACCAGAGTTGGTTCTGGTCGACGGTTGACGCGTTTGTCGCTTTTAATTTGAACCGTTCGTCCAAAAATAGCTGATTTTCAACGGTGTCGGATTGACTCCTAGTCAGTGTCATCGCGTAGGTCTCGTCCCTGCGATCCCAACGCATCTTGTTTCGTTAAATTTCGTTCACGTGTGCAAAAGTTATGCTTGTTCGAAGTTTGGAAAATTATACGAATTTTAATTAATTAATTAATTAATTATTAAACTAATTACCTTCTTAATTGCTCCTGCCACGTCAGCATACTCCCACGGTTTCTTGCCTCCGCGTCACACGTTATTTCTCTCCCTCCAAAAGAAAGCCCGACACTTCCGTTCTCTCTGATTTTCACAGAATACTCCCCCTCATCCCCACCTTCCAGCGCCCCCACCGTGGCACCAGCACCGTCCCTGACCTCATCAGTGTCACCGCCTCTCCGTCCAGTGCCTCCGCCCCCAGCGACGCCTCCCCTGGTCGCTCCGACAGCTCCAGAACCCGTGATGAACGGAAAACCCTCCTACCCAAAAATGCGACGCCTCCGATCACCATAGGTGACCGGACCACCTTCGTTACGACCACCTCGCACCAGCCTTCCGTCCACGTCAGATCCCCGACCCCCTCGACGACGGACTTCGCCGGAAAATCCCCATTTCCGTCCGCTACTGTGAAAAATAGCCCAGAAAAATACACCTCAGTTCATCTCCTTGCCACGGCCACCACACACCACCGTTGAACCTCCGACCACAGCCAAATCGAAGGTATTCCTCCCTCCTTCGAAAGCCCTATGGTCTCAACCTCTGAAATTGGACCAATTCCTCGAATTTTGACCAAGAACGAAAGTGCTTTCCTGCCTTTCCTCGCGATTTCCGGCCACCTGGGTCGACGAAATCACCCCAAGTTTTGTCAGTAGCTAGAGGACTTCCCGATCTACCACTTTTGCTTTGGTCGCCATAGCAAATTCTCGCTGGATTGGAAGATATAAATAGATTTGTTTTGAGGGGCTTTATTGCAAAATTACGGGTGAAGATGAAGTTGGCTGGGGAAGGTCTGAGCTGGGAGGGTTTAAATAGATGAAGGAAAACGTTATTTTAATGTTGAGGTGACTACTGACATGACTAACGATTTTTATTCGTACCTATCGCGTTTTCGAACATCGTTTATTCGCTGTTGCGCTCACATACGAACCCCGTTCGAGTTGCGACTGGACGGCATTGTATAATTTGACGATACGGTCCTAACGAAACTTGTTTCGTCGAATTCCGTGCTCGTATGCTCAAATAGCGTTTGTACACGTCCAATTATGTCGATTTATTTTGCATTTTATTTTGCCACGCTCACAGAATAACACCGATTGACGCGCCGTTTGAAAATCTGGCAATAATTTACTTATACGGTCCCAACAAAATTTGTTTCGTCGAAAACAGAGGTCGTTTGAAAAATGTCCCTTTTGAACTGGCCAATTTGAATTAAAATAACCCAATTTTAAAATACTTCAATATAATAATATTAAAATATTGCAGTTGGCCATACACGACCAGAATTTGATGTATTATCAAGGAAAAATATCCCGGGTTGAATTCTAAGCCAAATCGATATTTAAAATATTAAAAAACCATTATTTTATATAACTGCAGCGCTATATATATAAAAGGAATTCTGGCGCTGCTTTTCCCAAAATTTGATTTGGACATAAAACAAAATCTACACGACGAAAACTGGATTTTTCTCTGCCGTTGGGAAGATATTGTCAAACTGGTCCCAACGTTTCTTGTTTCGAGGAAATCCGACTTATTTTGAACCCGATACGACCAATTGAAGTTCAAAACGCCAAATCGCGAACTACCGCGCCGCTGCAGCTCGTTATTTAATTAAATTATAAACTATATATATTCGTCGTCGTTTTCAAAACGAATTGTCACTAAAATTTCAGTATAAACAATATTTGACCACTTTAAACTGTCGGATCACAGTATATTTCAATTTCGACAATTTCCCATATTTTGGAAATTAAAATAATATTTATTATTTATTTTAAATAATATATTCACAATATAATTGTTAAATTCGATTATCCAACCTCAAACCAATATTTTAAATTATTAAAATATTTAAAATAATCCAATTAAATTGGTAGAAAAATACGGGTCGTTACACAAGCTCACTTATGATGAAGTTGTCACCGCGTTATGTAGTGAAGAATTTCGTAAGATACATAGAGATGGCATCTCTAGAGAAGATAGTGGTGACACTCTAGTAGTGAAGGGTAGGAAAAATGACCGCAAGAAAAATGTTGGCCAAAATCATGATAAAAGTAGAGGACCGTCTAAAGGAAAAGGGCGTTTAGCTAAAGATGAATGTGCATGGTGTCATGAGAAAGGCCATTGGGCTAAAGATTGTCCGAAAGTGAAGGAGCGGGACAAGAAAAAGAAAAATGCATCGAATGTTGTGTAGTCCATCAAAGATGTAGGGGCTGAATCGGATTTTTCCTTAATCACAATGCCTTCAATTCTTTTGGAAGAAGATGATGAGTGGGTACTAGACTCGGGAGCTACTTTTCATGTGGCTCCAAATAGAGAATGGTTCTCAAGTTTTATAAAATTTGAAGGTGAAGTATTGATGGGAAACCATCATTCTTAAAACATTGTGGGTATTGGAAGCATTCGGCTAAAGTTGCATGATGGGATAATTAGACAATTAAAAAATGTGAGATGTGTGCCAAGTATGAAAAAGAATTTGATTTCTTTAGGAATGCTTGAATCCAAGGGGCTTAGACTTGATGGTCGAAATGGTGTGATGAAGGTGATTTCTGGTGCTATGGTTATCATGAATGGTACACATCATGTAACGACCCGTATTCTACACATCATAGGATTGTAGAATATTTATTTCTTTCCCGTATGAAGTCGTATGATCGTGTAACTTTGGGAAACATCCATTAGAGTCATTTCCCATGTTCATGATTTTTGTCGATTTTTAAATGACCATTTTGCCCCTAATTGGTACTGTTTTGGCCATAACTTTTGATTGGAAAGGAATTTTGACCTGAAACCACTTTCATTGGATTCGTTTGATGGTTTACCTTTCCGTAGAGTGGTCATAATAGCCAAACGGACTTACCGTTTGGGAGATATGGCTGAAATAAGGTTTGGAGGGTGAAAAACTGCTTAACCGGGCCAAATCGGGTGATTAGTGAGTAGGCCCATAACCCATTTCGGGATTAGGGTTATGGGGAGGCTGAAATGAGATAGAGGATCATTCCATTTCAGTTTTCTAGCCTCCACTTATCACCAAGGAACCCTAAAAATGGCCTCTAACCTCTAAATCACCTCCAAATCACCTTTTGGTCAAGGATTTGGCTTAGCAACCCCTAATTAAGGAAGATCTACACCAAAGCAACATTGGAGCTGCTGTTTAGTATAGAGATTCACATCAAATCAGAGATTTATTTCAGATCTTAGTTTATTTGTGGCTAAGGTGAGTGATTTGCATAGTTTTGCACTAATTATGGCTAGTTAGGGGTGATTAGTGTTAATTAGCGAATTTAAGCATGATAAAATTCGGGAAAAATGTTCATAAATTCCTAAATGATGTTTTAGACCTCTGATATGAATTTGGGTTAATTTGGTTAAGTTTTGCTAATCCTATCATTAGTTTCACCTAAACATGCTTAAGGGGAAATGTGGGATTTTGGGTATGTTTGATCCATTTTAACCTATCATATTGATGTTTTGATGTTTGTGGTTGACTATGCATGTTGCTATGACTGTATGAAATGCTTTGTGATTGATTTCAATAGTTAGAATGGTCGAAAACGCTGTCGAATGGCGTAAACACTTGCTGGAACAGTTTCAGAAAATAGTGCAGGGTTCGGATCGGATCGGATATGGGGCTCGGATCGGATATGTTGAACTGAGCAAGGAATTCGATCGGATCAAAACCCAACACTTGGGAAAATGGCAAAAAGGAAGGCCACGCTAGCTGAACTGGGATCGGATCGGATTAGGGAGTAGGGATCGGAGCGGATAGAGGAGGATGGATCGGATCGAAGCACGTAAAGGATGAGGAGGCGGATCGGAGCGGAAGCATGAACTGGAGGGGGAGTGACACCCGACCCGGACCAAGGAGAAATGCCCGACCCAAACTAATGGAGTGGCACCCGACCCGAACCGCACCAGAAGAAGACCCGACCCGAACAGATGGAGGATACCCGACCCGAACCGATGGCTTGAGAAGGAACCCGACCCGACCCAGTATTGACCAATAACCCGAGATGCAAAGGTAGTCCAATATGGGAAGTTAGAGCTCAGGATCCAGTTGAGAACCGATAAGTTCACTTCATGGTTGGACTTTGCTGCGGGACGCGTGCTAAGGAGTTGTCGACGTTCATAACTTCGATTCACCACTAAAAACGGATGATGGGCTACTTATCAGTGCAGTAGGGTCATTATGACCTGAGGGGCAAGGTGATGGTAGCAAGACTACGTTATCAGTGCAGTAGGGTCATTATGACCTGAGGGGCAAGGTGATGTGTAGTAAGACTATGAGCCAGCGCAGATGGGGTGAATAACTCCATGGGGCAAGTGGACATAGTAAGGATTGGTAAGGCTATGAGCCAGTGCAGTGGGGTTCTTGTGACTCCATGGGGCAAAGTGGACATAGCAAAGGATTAGTGGCTACATTATCAGTGCAGTGAAGCCATTTATGACTTCATGGGGCAGAGTGATCGTAGCAAGGTATGTTGGGTGATCGAAGTGGTGAATATCGTATGCTTTACGCACTGAGTGAGAGATGTGAGGATGGATGCTATGTTTGATTGGTTGCCATCATTATGACATGCACACCTCCACCACCTCCGTATCTTTATACCGTTTGATATGGTACCTTAGAGTGTTGTACAGTATGTAGTGCTAACTCTTTGGTTGTAGGTCCAGGTTAAGGTATGTTTTAGTCTACCTGTTATTGTTCACTTTAGATGCTTATCGCTCATACCAGGCTTTATGTCTGACCCAGAGTTTTATGTCTCCTCTTATTACTCTGGGTGCTCACACGAGCAGACTAGAGACAGGTTAGCTGGTGATGCGCGAGTAGCTGATTCGGAGGCGGGCAGGAGGCTTCCACGTATGATATATATATATATATATATATATATATATATATATATATATATATATATATCACATTCTCCCTGTGTCGTTGGTGGTCGCTACTTGGGCATTATTAGTGTACCTCCTTTATCTTACTTTTGCTTTGAGACAGTTTGAAAGTTGTAATAAGCTGTATTTTGGATTTCCGCTGCTATGATGTTTAGTTCTGATTTTCAGCTTATGCACTGTCTCTCCTGTTTTATGTCAAGTATGTTATTATGCGCTGTGAGACATTCTACAGGTTCTTTGTATATTCATTTCCTTCTTCCCTTTCCTTCTGACGACCCGTCCCGTGCTAACCGGACATGTGTACAGCGCACTTTTGGAGTAAATGTCGGTTGGTGCGGGGCGGGCCGTCACACTTGGTATCAGAGCTCTAGGTTGCGTAGTTAACCTAGGGAAAGACACTAGGGAGAGTTAGTACGTATATGAGAGCGCGTATTTGTGATTACTTTGGTTTCCAAAAGCTATGTATATATATATATATATATTATTAGTAGTATAAGAATGGAGTCGCACTGCACTAGCACCACTATGGGGTCGTTAATCGTTTCCCTTTTTCAGATTGACGATGAGCCGAGACACGAGGGGTGCTGGTAGAGGGACCAACCAGGGAAATGAAGCTGACATGAGGGCAATGTTTACTAACCTCATGAGAGACATGCTTAGAGAAGTGCAAGGGGCAGTTCCCAATCCTGGAGTTGGTGTTGGCCCAGTAGTGCAGGCGCCTAGGGTCGATTTCGCCAAGTTGTGCAAGGATTACACTAATCTTGGTGGGGAGCCGTTCCACGGGACGGAGTCGGCCACGGATGTTCAAGACTGGATGGATAGCTGTGATCGTATCTTCGATGACTTGGGTCTTGAGGATGCGATGAAGAGAAGGCTAGCGTCTCGTCAGCTGCAAGGGCGAGCGATGAATTGGTGGAATGTCATTAGAACGGCTACTCCAGAAGATCAGGTTACTTGGGATCAGTTCAAGGCTCGCTTTAGCGAGAAGTTTATTCCAGCTGCCCAGAAGTCAGTGTTGTTTAAAAGGTTCTTGGAACTCAAGCAGAACGGAAGGGCAGTTTCTGATTATATTGCTGAGTTCGACACTTTGTCGAAGTATGGACTATCTCTTATCGATACTCCTGAGAAGAAGAATGAGAAGTTCATTACTGGTTTGGATGGATACTTGGGGGAAAGGCTTATCAACCACATCGATGATACTTTTGAATCGATCGTGGGGAAAGCTTTGAGATCGGAGAGTCTTTACCCTAAGTCAAAGACTGAGGCTGCATCTGCAGAAGGGCCAAAGCCGCAAATAGGCAGTGGAGGCAAGAATAACTCTCAGAATAAGAGGAAGCAGGACCCATCAAAAGGTGGCCAGAAAAAGAGCAAGAAGGATGTTGAGTGCTTCAGCTGTGGTAAGAAGGGCCATTATGCTAAAGAATGTTGGGCCAAGCCAGCGGAAAGGAAGTGCTACAACTGTGTTCAAGTGGGACATCATAAGGATAAGTGTCCGCAACCTCTTAAGGAGAAGCAGATTGTGAAAGCATATGCTATTGATGCTGTTCCTTCTTCGTCGAATGCCCCAACTGCGGAGGAGAAAGGAAAGAATGTTGTTATTCAAGGTATGCTTTCTATTTATGATATACCAGTTCGAGTTTTGTTTGATACTGGGTCTTCCCGTTCCTTCATATCTAGTGACCTGGTAGATAGGTTGGGACTGGAACCCGAGATAGTCGATAGACCATTGGTTGTGACGAACCCGATTGGTGGTTCGACTAGCCTTAGTATGATTTGAAGGAATTTGGTCTTATCGAGTCATGGATGTATGTTTGTATGTGATTGCTTTGTTTTGGGCTTTACTGGGTATGGCATTATATTGGGAGTCGATTGGCTCCAAAGATACGGGGTGGTGGTAGACTGTGAGGGCTTTTTGGTGACAGTGAGGGCGGATGATGGGCGGAGGGTAGTGTTTGGTAGTCTACCTAGTGATGGGGTTATGACTAGTTTTGTAAATTCCCTCGACATCCCGCAGGATGAGTTGTCAGATGTGCCCGTGGTTGGCCAGTATCCGGACGTCTTCGAGGTGGTGACCGGGCTTCCACCACACCGAGAGATTGAGTTCCGTATTGATTTAGTGAAAGATGCCAGACCTATAGTGATGCCACTTCGTCGCATGGCACCAAGGGAGCAGCGAGAGCTCAGGGTGCAAGTCAGCAATCTTTTGAAGAAGGGATTTATTAGAAGGAGTGTCTCCGAGTGGGGAGCACCAGTTGTGTTTACCACTAAGGCAGATGGTTCCCTTCGTTTGTGTGTGGACTATCGCGAGTTGAATAAGGTGACGAGGAATAATAAGTATCCTCTACCGCAGATAGGTGATTTGTTTGATCAGCTGGAAGGAGCTAGAGTGTTCTCCCAGTTGGACCTCGCAACAGGATTTCATCAGCTACGAGTAGCGGATGAGAGTGTTCCGAAAACGGCATTTAGGACGCCGTCTGGATTTTATGAGTGGTTGGTCATGCCATTTGGGTTGACCAATGCACCAGCCTATTTTGTGGATCTTATGAATCGAGTATTCAGAGATCAGTTGAATAAGTTTGTTCTTGTGTTCGTGGATGATATCCTTATTTACTCAAGGACAGAGGAGGAACACAAGGGACACTTGAGGATAGTGATGGAGATGTTGAGGAAACACCAATTGAAAGCGAAATTCTCTAAGTGTCATTTTTGGATAAGGGAAGTGAGATTCTTGGGTCATGTTGTTTTCGAGAGTGGTATTGCCGTGGACCCTGCGAAGGTGGCTACGGTATAGGATTGGCCTACGCCCAAGAATGCAACAGATGTAAGAAGTTTCTTGGGATTAGCTGGATATTATCGTAAGTTTATCCAGGACTTCTCCAAGATAGCAGCACCGTTGACTCAATTGACTAAGAAGAATCAGTCCTTCGTCTGGGATGGAGTGTGTGAGGATGCCTTCAAGAGTCTAAAAGAGAAGTTGACGCGTGCGCCAGTGTTGGTCATTCCTAAAGGGAATAAAGAGATGACGGTATACACGGATGCTTGTGGTACCGGACTGGGTGCAGTATTGATGCAAGAAGGTAGGGTTATAGCTTATGCTAGTCGACAGCTAAAGCCGCATGAGAAGAAGTATCCTACCCATGATTTGGAATTGGCAGCGATTGTATTTGCACTGAAGATGTGGAGACACTATCTTTTGGGAGAAAGATTTGAGTTGTTTACCGATCATAAATCGTTGAAGTATCTCTTCTCTCAGAAAGATCTGAATCTCCGTCAGCAGAGATGGTTAGAGTTCTTGGCTTCGTATGATTTTGATATCGCATACACACCTGGGAAAGGTAATGCGGTAGCCGATGCCTTGAGTAGGAGACATGCCAGCTTAGGGGCAATGTTTCTTGAGTGGAAGCAACTGGAGTATATCGCGGGGTTTGATTTTAGACCAAGGTGCGAATTGGATCCAGTCATGCTAGCTAGTTTGACGATCAGACCCACTTTGATAGAGCGGATTTGTTCCAGCTAGAGGGACGATCCTAACCTATTGGAAATCATCTCTAAGTTAGAGATGGGTATCGATGAGGAGATGAATGTGTATGGGCTTGATCGAGATGGATGGCTTCGGAAGAATGGAAGACTAGTTGTGCCCAACGTGAATGGTTTGAGAGATGAAATGCTTAGAGAATGTCATCACTCAAAACTGACTATACATCCCGGTGGCAATAAGATGTATCGAGACATGAGACAGACTTACTACTGGGAAGGGATGAAAAGAGACTTTGGGAAGTTTATATCCAAATGCATGAATTGCCAGCTAGTTAAAGCCGAGCAAAAGAAGCCTAGTGGGTTGTTGCAACCATTAGAAATTCCCGAATGGAAATGGGAGCAAGTCTCGATGGATTTCATCGATGGCCTACCATGGACTAGATCGGGATATGATAGCATTTGGGTAATTGTGGATCGATTGACTAAGTGTGCAAGATTCATACCAGTCAAATCGACCAGAACGGCAGACAAGTTGGCAGAACTGTATATGAAGTGGGTAGTGAGATTTCATGGAGTACCCAAAAGCATTGTGAGTGACCGAGACCCGTTGTTCACTAGTGGGTTTTGGAAGAGCTTACAAGAGGCTCTAGGGTCAGGATTACATCTCAGTACCGCATATCATCCTCAAACCGACGGTCAGACGGAGAGGGCGAATCGTATATTGGAAGATCTCTTGAGAGCTTGTATATTGGATTTTGGTGGATCATGGGATGACCATTTGCATCTAGTAGAGTTTGCATATAATAATAGCTACCAATCCAGTATCGGTATGGCTCCATATGAAGCTTTGTACGGAAGACCGTGCAACTCACCATCATGTTGGATAGAGACTGGCGAGAAGTTTGTGCTTGGACCAGATGTGGTGAGAGAAACTTCGGATAAGATTAAGATCATTCAACAACGAATGAAAGCTGCCCAAGATAGGCAGAAGAGTTATGCTGATAAGAGGAGAAGAGACTTGAAATTCTCCGTTGGTGACTTGGTGTTCGTCAAGATCTCTCCGTTGAAGAGCGTGATACGATTTGGCAGGAGAGGCAAGTTGGCACCAAGATTTGTTGGCCCATTCCCTGTTCTTGAATTAGTCGGGAATTTGGCATATAGAGTTGGCTTACCAGAGAAAATGGCGGGAGTTCACAATGTATTTCATGTTTCCCAACTAAGGAAGTTCGTTCACGACTTAGATATGACTATTTCACCTGATCTGTTAGAGGACTTCGAAGTAGAACCCGAGGCGGTTGGGAACCGCAAGCCGATTCGTATTGTGGGGCACGATACGAAGCAACTTCGAAGGAAGGCGGTGAAGCTAGTCAAGGTTCAGTGGGGCGAGGACGAGGATGATTGTACTTGGGAGACAAAGGAGAGCATTAGGAAGACATATCCAGAACTCTTTGCCTGGTAAGATTTACTTTGTAATTTAGTTTTCCGCATGCTAGGATAGACTTATTTTACTTGTTTTGCATGTTTGATGGTTGTTTTATGGTTGATAGGCATGCGGGACCTTTATGTGTGTTTTGATTAGGGAATTTCGGGGGCGAAATTTCTTAAGGGGGGGAGAGTGTAACGACCCGTATTCTACACATCATAGGATTGTAGAATATTTATTTCTTTCCCTTATGAAGTCGTATGATCATGTAACTTTGGGAAACATCCATTAGAGTCATTTCCCATATTCATGATTTTTGTCGATTTTTAAATGACCATTTTGCCCCTAGTTGGTACTGTTTTGGCCATAACTTTTGATTGGAAAGGAATTTTGACTTGAAACCACTTCCATTGGATTCGTTTGATGGTTTACCTTTCCGTAGAGTGGTCATAATAGCCAAACAGACTTACCGTTTGGGAGATATGGCTGAAATAAGGTTTGGAGGGTGAAAAACTGCTTAACCGGGCCAAATCGGGTGATTAGTGAGTAGGCCCATAACCCATTTCGGGATTAGGGTTATGGGGAGGCTGAAATGAGACAGAGGATCATTCCATTTCAGTTTTCTAGCCTCCACTTATCACCAAGGAACCCTAAAAATGGTCTCTAACCTCTAAATCACCTCCAAATCACCTTTTGGTCAAGGATTTGGCTTAGCAACCCCTAATTAAGGAAGATCTACACCAAAGCAACGTTGGAGCTGCTGTTTAGTACAGAGATTCACATCAAATCAGATATTTATTTCAGATCTTAGTTTATTTGTGGCTAAGGTGAGTGATTTGCATAGTTTTGCACTAATTATGGCTAGTTAGGGGTGATTAGTGTTAATTAGCGAATTTAAGCATGATAAAATTCGGGAAAAATGTTCATAAATTCCTAAATGATGTTTTAGACCTCTGATATGAATTTGGGTTAATTTGGTTAAGTTTTGCTAATCCTATCATTAGTTTCACCTAAACATGCTTAAGGGGAAATGTGGGATTTTGGGTATGTTTGATCCATTTTAACCTATCATATTGATGTTTTGATGTTTGTGGTTGACTATGCATGTTGCTATGACTGTATGAAATGCTTTGTGATTGATTTCAATAGTTAGAATGGTCGAAAACGCTGTCGAATGGCGTAAACACTTGCTGGAACAGTTTCAGAAAACAGTGCAGGGTTCGGATCGGATCGGATATGGGGCTCGGATCGGATATGTTGAACTGAGCAAGGAATTCGATCGGATCGGAACCCAACACTTGGGAAAATGGCAAAAAGGAAGGCCATGCTAGCTGAACTGGGATCGGATCGGATAAGGGAGTAGGGATCGGAGCGGATAGAGGAGGATGGATCGGATCGAAGCACGTAAAGGATGAGGAGGCGGATCGGAGCGGAAGCACGAACTGGAGGGGGAGTGACACCCGACCCGGACCGAGGATAAACGCCCGACCCGAACTGATGGAGTGGCACCCGACCCGAATCGCACCAGAAGAAGACCCGACCCGAACAGATGGAGGATACCCGACCCGAACCGATGGCTTGAGAAGGAACCCGACTCGACCCAGTATTGACCAATAACCCGAGATGCAAAGGTAGTCCAATATGGGAAGTTAGAGCTCAGGATCCAGTTGGGAACCGATAAGTTCACTTCATGGTTGGACTTTGCTACGGGACGCGTGCTAAGGAGTTGTCGACGTTCATAACTTCGATTCACCACTAAAAACGGATGATGGGCTACTTATCAGTGCAGTAGGGTCATTATGACCTGAGGGGCAAGGTGATGGTAGCAAGACTACGTTATCAGTGCAGTAGGGTCATTATGACCTGAGGGGCAAGATGATGCGTAGTAAGACTATGAGCCAGCACAGATGGGGTGAATAACTCCATGGGGTAAGTGGACATAGTAAGGATTGGTAAGGCTATGAGCCAGTGCAGTGGGGTTCTTGTGACTCCATGGGGAAAAGTGGACATAGCAAAGGATTAGTGGCTACGTTATCAGTGCAGTGAAGCCATTTATGACTTCATGGGGCAGAGTGATCGTAGCAAGGTATGTTGGGTGATCGAAGTGGTGAATATCGTATGCTTTACGCACTGAGTGAGAGATGTGAGGATGGATGCCATGTTTGATTGGTTGCCATCATTATGACATGCACACCTCCCCCACCTCCGTATCTTTATACCGTTTGATATGGTACCTTAGAGTGTTATACAGTATGTAGTGCTAACTCTTTGGTTGCAGGTCCAGGTTCAGGTATGTTTTAGTCTACCTGTTATTGTTCACTTTAGATGCTTATCGCTCATACCAGGCTTTATGTCTGACCCAGAGTTTTATGTCTCCTCTTATTACTCTGGGTGCTCACACGAGCAGACTAGAGACAGGTTAGCTGGTGATGCGCGAGTAGCTGATTCGGAGGCGGGCAGGAGGCTTCCACGTATGAATATATATCACATTCTCCCTGTGTCGTTGGTGGTCGCTACTTGAGCATTAGTAGTGTACCTCCTTTATCTTACTTTTGCTTTGAGACAGTTTGAAAGTTGTAATAAGCTGTATTTTGGATTTCCGGTGCTATGATGTTTTGTTCTGATTTTCAGCTTATGCACTGTCTCTCCTGTTTTATGTCTAGTATGTTTTTATTATATTTTATTCTATGCGCTGTGAGACATTCTATAGGTTCTTTGTATATTCATTTCCTTCTTCCCTTTCCTTCTGACGACCCGTCCCGTGCTAACCGGACATGTGTACAACACACTTTTGGAGTAAATGTCGGTTGGTGCGGGGCGGGCCGTCACACGTCATCACAACTTATGCTACTTAAATGGAAGTACGGTGATTGGAGATGTTGCTACAGCTGAACAAAGTGAAGTTGCAGCTAAACAAATGTCAATGCTATGGCATATGAGACTTGCACATCCAGAGGAGAAGTCATTAAACACTTTGATACATCAAAATTTGTTGAAAGGGACAGCTGCTAGTAAGCTTGATTTCTGCGAACATTGTGTGAAAGGCAAGAAGACCAGGTCTCATTTCAGCAAAGGAATGCATAAATCTAGTGGTGTTTTGGATTATGTACACTCGGATGTATGGGGTCCTTCCAAAAATGAATCTATGGGAGGTAAGCATTGGTTTGTGTCTTTTATTGATGACTATTCTAGGCGTGTATGGGTGTATGTTATGAAACAGAAAAGTGATGTTCTGGAAATATTTGTGAGATGGAAGAAAGCCGTTGAAATTCAAATGGGTAGAAAACTCAAAGTGCTTCGTTCTGACAACGGTGGAGAGTACACGAGTGATCTATTTCATAAATTAAGTATGTCAAGATGAGGGAATCAAAAGACACTTTACTGTTAGAGAAACACCACAGCAGAACGGAGTCCTAGAAAGAATGAATCGTACATTGCTAGAGAGTACGATATATGTTATCAAATTCTGGTTTGAGTAAAGCATTTTGGGTTGAAGCTTTTACGTATGCATGTTTTCTTATCAATCGGTTGCCTTCATCTGCATTGAAAGGAAAAACACCTATGGAAGTGTGGTATGGTAAGCTTGCTTATGACTATGATATGATTCATGTATTTGGTTGTCCTGCTTGGTATCATGTAAAGGACAATAAGCTTGGTGTACGTGCCATTGAGTCAATTTTTGTTGGCATGAAGACTGGAGTTAAAGGGTTCAAACTACGGAATCTTGTTGAAAAGAAAATGATTATAAGTAGAGATGTTACATTCAATGAAGCTGCTATGTTGAAGTCAAATGATGCTAAGCTGACAGAAATGAGCACCAGCAGCCCCAATAGCCCCAACAGCTCCAACAGTCCCAAAAATGTGCAGGGTGTGAAGTTTGATGTTGTATCGCAAGCTCCAGGTGATGCTGAAATGTCAAAAACTACTGCTGAAAGGTCAAAAACTATTGCTGAAGTGTCAAAATCTGCTCCTGAACTGTCAAAAACTGCTCTGAATTGTCAAAAACTACTATTGAAATGGCAGAACCTGATGATGAAAACGCTGCTGACCTGAGTAGTGTCGATGATTCAAAAGTTGAAACAGAGAATAATGTTAAGGAATCAATTGCCACTAGCAGACCAAGAAGCGATATCAAGAAACCAGGTTGGTTTCGAGATTGTGTAACCTATGCTTTGTCTGTTAGTGATGAAGGAATTAATGAAACATATATGCAGGCTATTCATAGTGTTGAATGTGAGGAATGGAGAGAGGCTATGAGTGAAGAAATGACATCTCTTCACAAGAATGACACTTGGGTTCTTACCAAACTTCCAAAAGGCAAGAAAGCAATTGGATGTAAGTGGGTATATGCGAAGAAAGAAGGAACAAAGAAGAATGAGGTCCGCTACAAGGCGAGATTGGTTGCAAAAGGCTATGCACAAAAGGAGGGAATTGACTATAATTAACTGTTTTCTCCGGTGGTGAAACACTCCTCTATTCGCATTTTGTTAGCCTTGGTAGCACAATATGACTTAAATCTTGTTCAAATGGATGTAAAAATAGCTTTTTACATGGAGACTTAGAGGAGGAAATTTATATGTCTCAACCAAGTGGATTCAAAGCTTCCGGTGGAGAGGATCTTGCATGTAAGATGAAAAGATCATTGTATCGATTGAAACAATATCCGAGACAATGGTATAAACGATTCTATCGTTTTATGTTAGATCAAGCATACACTAGAAGCCACCATGACCATTGTGTTTATTTGAAAAAGCAAAGTGATGGTTCTTTCATTCATTTGCTTTTATATGTAGATGATATGCTCATTGCATCGGCTTGCAAATCTGAAATTGACAAATTAAAATGCAGGTTGTCGGCTGAATTTGAAATGAAGGATCTTGAAGATGCTAAGAAAATTATTGGAATGGAAATTCAAAGAGATAAGATGAATGGCAAAGTATGTTTATCTCAAAAGGTATATTTGAAGAAGGTATTAAAGAAGTTTGGCATTAATGAGAGCACTAAAACACTGAGTACACCTTTGGCTGCCTATTTTAAGTTAAATTCAACTATGTGTCCTTCTTCCAATGATGAAATTCAATTTATGGAAAATGTACCGTATGCTAATGCCGCGGGAAGTCTTATGTATGTGATGGTGTGTACACGACCTGGCTTTTCACATGCCGTGAGTATGGTTAGTCGGTACATGCATGCTCCGGGAAAAATGCATTGGAATGCGGTCAAATGGATTTTGAGATATCTTTTGGGAACTGTTGATGTGGGTTGGGAATTTGTGTGTGACATGAACAACAATCATTTATGTGACGATCCCAAAATTCGAGGGGCGGTATTAAGGATAATCATTGGAATATAACACATTAATCATCATAGCAGAGTACAGATAATAGCAGAAACAATAAAGAGAATAATTTTACATGGATATGACAGCGGAATCACAACATGTAATAACATCAGAATAGCATAGCCTAGGATATAACTTAGTAAATAAAGGGAAGTGATCAGCCATCATCGCCAGTGGCGGAATACATACATGCAGTGTGACGTAATAAGGGTATCAGTCTACATCGCCGAAGGCGGTACATATACATACAATAAAAAGTACTGAAAGTAAATCGGTCCGCATCGCCAGTGGCGGAATCATAATATAAGTACAATAATGGCGGAAAATATCAAAGTCGTCTCTCTGAAGTCAGCCTCGCCAGGAGCCAAAAATGCACTCTATGCAACAGTGCAGAGCCAAAAACAACCTGTCACCTGTAAACTAGGCTGCCCGTGTGAAAATAAGGGCACCCGCATTTGCAAAGTGAAACAAATAACGAGTCAGTCATGGGGACTAGTATGAGGAATCTATTTAATAGTTAAACAACAGTAATAAGTAAATCATAGGACCACGCCACTTTCGCGGAACGGGTTTACTCTAGTGATTTCTAGTGCATTTAAAACAAAGTAAATTCTTTTAAAACAACGCAATGCTTTTAAAAAGAATGAAGCCATTATAAGACTCAGGTCCCATCATATAATGCAACGCAAGCCGGAGGATAGAGTTTTACCTTATAATGGCCAAATATGCTTGATACGTATAAAGCAAAATCATTTGATATTATTACTAGTGCATATATGTTTCAAAAGCGAATAACATCATAAATATCAATCATAGACTGCATAGCTACCATATACAATGTCGCCATACTAGTTCTACAATCGAGTCCGTTATTTCGTATTGGAAATTAGATTTCCATCATGAGTCGAGGCAAGGGGCAAGCTCCTCTCCGCTTCGAGACATTCTAGCAAATGCCTCAGGACTACACACTCTGGGCAACCCTTGGATCTTCAGGGCCGGTCCTCTCTTACGTTTGAGGATTATTTATTCCTGAACACACGTTTCCCGGTCCTTACAGACCTATAATCGAGGAGCCTCACATTCCAACAACCACATAGGTGAAAAATAGATATATATGTCAGGGCTGGTAAGTCACTGACACCACCATAGCTAGAAAGAAACGTCGTGCTCTCCCTGCAGTCCGTATCCCGTTTTTAACTCATACCGGGGTGTGAGGCTCGCGAATCCACGCTATACACAAAGCCAGGCCACGTAGACCGTGCTTTGATCATCATCCACAAGACTTTGCTTTGCAACAGAAGCCTTGATCACAGCATCTTGGCATGCCACATAGGCAGTCCGTTCCATACAATTTATTTCCATCGATATATAAACTCTGAGCTCGTACGTCTCAGAGAAGGGCGTTAAGCAAAAGAATAAATTCTCCGCCTCCAAACATATATATATTTAACAGAGATCAATCAGTATAGAACAAAATCCAATGTCAGACACACAGTCCATTTACATGTCCGTTCTGGGTCTGAACGAAACCGGAGGCGTCAATTCCTCGTATATCCATACAATCAACACATACGTTCAGACGGCTACTACTTCCGTCCCCTTCCGGTAGCTACTCCGGTCAGGAACCTCAGCAGCGCCCATCCAACCGATATAAAGATCGCCGGTCTTGAATCGTCTTTGCATTTCCCAATTCGAATCGCTCGATAAATTATTTGAAATGAGGGTTAGCTCGGCCTTTTCAAATAATTCACGTCATTAGAATTTAAATCGATTCTTTCTATGGTTATATTATTCGACATCCATCTTTCAGTTCTTTAGTGTTATTTTCGTGTCAAACACATACAACCATCAAATATCAAACAATTCAAGCCCAACTGGTTTATTTGCAATCTATGTTGCTTATAATATTTTATAACGATTTTTCGCCATTTTTATTTATTTAAAAATGGCCATATTTAATTAAACGACGTTTTAGGTCGTGCCGTGGCACTGGCGCTGTTTTTCCCCTAATTTGTTTTACACATATCGGAAAATCTAACCGTTGGATTTCTACAAAGCCTATATCAGTGGGAAGATATTCCCAAAGCGAACCCAACGGTTCCAGTTTCGTGAAAATCCGACGGTCGGATCTCCCACACTAGTCGTTTGAAGTTACGGTTTCAAAATTCGAACTGCAGCGTCGTTATACGATTTAATTTAATTATATTTATGTATAAATATAAACGATTCTGGCGCTGTTTTTCTTCAGATTTGAATTAAACATTCCGTACAATCCAACCGTTGGATTTTTACAAGGTTGGAGTCGTTGGGAAGATATTTCCAAGGCGAACCCAGCGGTTGCGGTTTCGGGAAAATCCGATGCTCGGATTTCTCGTACTAATCGTTTCAAATTACGATTCCGAAACACGAACTGCACAACTTCGATTCCTTTTAATTATATTTATATTTATATATATAAATATAGTTCATTCTATAATTCCAACTATAATTCATTCTATATTTTCAACTTCGTTTTTACTTCAAATATTTCACTAACGCCTTAATATTTCGAAAAATTTCTCCATAACCTCCTTTGTACGGGGAGGGGTTTGGAAATTTATTGGGCCGTGTTAGGTACCCAATAAATCCTAAAAAGCATCCACATATTTATAGTGATATATTCTGGTGTTTACGGGGGAGCATGTATAGATAATCACTCCAGAGAATAAATTCTCGTCACCCCGTTTCCGTGTGGAAATAAATAGTCCATGTGCCATATCTAATAACTAGAGCGACGTGATTATTGTCAACTCCAGACCCGTGTGGGGTTTTTATTAATCTGGCGATTTATCGTTATATTTTATATAGTCCATATCAGTCATCAGTTCAACCTGTAGTATATAATCATCGCCATACAAGCCTCTCGCTCGTATGGTAAATCTTCCACCTCGTCACACAAGCTCCAATTGCTTATGTGGAATATGATGAAGTATGCCTATCGTCAAGAAGAATGCTATGTAGTGTAGATCAAAATTAATTGTTACTATCCTATGGCGATGTTTATTATTTCACACAGAATAACCAGCACTCCGCATCCAATGGCATTCACAGGAGTTGATATATAAATAAAATTGCGCAGCCAACTCATCAAGGTTTACCTATTTGTCGGGCACGCAGATAATTTCTTTACTCTACAGCTAATCCATTTTTCCTGTTCAACACATGTATATATATGCAGAACAAAGCTAATAATAATATTTCTAGCAAACTATTATTTATTTCAACATGTGTGTATTTTTTTCAAAGCATATACATGGTAAAAGAAATATTTCTATCGTCAAAAATATTTGTTCAACACGTGAATGTTTTTAACACTTCATATTCACAATAAAAATGTAGTTTTTATTGTCGCTTCATTTTATTTTAAAATACGATAACATTCAACACATGAATTTCAAATCGACGAACGAATTGCAACTCAACACATGAATATTCTATATAGTTTGTATATATATAAAAATGTGATTTTTATTGCTAAAGCTATTTGTTTAAATTCAAATAATATTCAACACATGAATTTCAACTCAACGAATGAATTTCAACTCAACACATGAATATTCGATATAGTTTGTATATATATAAAAATGTGATTTTTATCGCTAAAGCTATTTGTTTAAATTCAAATAATATTCAACACATGAATTTCAACTCAACGAATGAATTGCAACTCAACACATGAATTTCGATATAGTTTGTATATATATAAAAATGTGATTTTTATCGCTAAAGCTATTTGTTTAAATTCAAATAATATTCAACACATGAATTTCAACTCAACGAATGAATTGCAACTCAACACATGAATATTCTCTACAACATATGTAATTTATTTCAACGAATGAAAATTATTCTAACACATGAGTATTTCAGAAAATTTCGGCAGCATAACGGCAGGGTAGTTAAAACCGGGACCGTCCCTAGTACGGCTCCTCGCTCTACCTTAAAACCTCGCGGTTTTTGACAATGGGGATCATGCATCTAGTTCGCAAGCAGGCGGCATGTTTTATTTTCAATTCCACCATCCTATTCTATTTTGTTTCAACCACAAGAGGGTATTTTTCAACCACAAAGGTATTTTTCAACCACAATATCAACCACAAACAATTATTTCCAACCATTCGTCATACCATATAATATCACGTCAATCACAAGCAATAAATATCGTTCATGGTCTGTGGACGAGGGGAGTATATATATATATAATATTATAATTCGCTTGCATTTCATCACAATTCAAAGCATATATGTTTCATTCAACGCTTGTATAATTTATACATCGCTAATATAACTTATACAACACATGTATATGAGGTATGCAATGCGTATATAATTTACACTTTGCTTATATAATTTATACAACGCGATTTCATTCACACAATTAGTTTAGATTCCTCACATTGGTTATTGCAGTGCTAAAAATCGTAGGAAGATCTGAAAAATCCGCGGCTTCTTCTAGAATGTAGAGAGCCTCCTTGCGGTCACGGTGTCTCCTGTTTCATCCAATTTCGTTGAAGAACGAAAAAGATATTATTTTTCAAAGTTTTGCAACGCTTTATAGTGTTATTTTCAATTCTGAATAATAAAGGTCGTACCTTTATTTTTTCTTCGAAACTAGGTTTGGGATTTTTGCAAAATCCGTGAAGTATGGGGATGATCGGCGGTGCTGACGTGGAAGGGGGCGGCGAGGGCTTCACGGCGTTGGTGGTTTGAGAGGGTGCGGTGGCGAATCGGGGCGGCGGCGGCGCTGGGAAGTCGTCGACTTCCTCGATGTCGTTCAGGCGGAGGAGCTGATGATAGGGGGCGGCGCTTGGTCGGATGTGGAGAGGAGGCGAAGGGCTGTCGACTGGTGGTGGTGGCGCGGCCTAGCGTCGCCTGTGGCGGTCGGAAAAGGGAGGAGAAGCGTGGCGCTTCCTGGATCGTCCAAATCGGCTAAGGCGGCTAGGGTTTTCGATTTTTATTTTTATTTTAAAAGAAAAATTCCTATTGGTCGAAGTTATATAGGAAATTTTAAATAGTGTTTTCACAAACGGACTCGAAATCAAACCCAACGACTGTCGCCCCTAGCTAAATACCCCCATTCCGGACACAATGGGATATGTTTCGTTGGCCAATTCGACTGTTACAGTCAGTTATTTTTCAAATTAAAATATAAAACATTCAATATTTAATTTGAACGTACATTTCAATTGCCAGGGCCACAAACTGAATCGAAAAATTCCAGGAAAATAAATCTAGCTTTGTTTTGACGATACGGTCCCAGCAAAACCAGTTTCGTCGAATTCTGAGCTCGTTTGAAAAACGGCCATTTTTAGGTCGACCCATTTTAACAAAAATTGACCAATCACATTTTCTTTTGCCCCGCTCACATACTAGCTTCAAAAATTATGAAATTTGAAACTTAGCAATAATTTGACATCCCGGACCCAACAAAAGTGGTTTCGTCGAATTTCGAGGTCGTATGCAAAATATCAATTTTCAAGGGCTATATATGCTATATAACGACCGTTCTGAAAATTCATTTGGCCATAACTTTTGATTCCCGCTATGAAACTTCGATTTTTCAGATTCGTTAGAAAGGTATTCATAAACAGATTTAGATATTTTCAGTTTCGTTAAAATCCGTTACATTTTCCACCCGGTACAGTCAGACAAAGTTTGTATTCAAAATTTCAAACTGCAATACTATACCCAATTCTATATTTTATTGAAATATGCTATTTCAACTATTCAAATTCTTTGGTAATAACCAAATTTAAAATTTTTAAATTGGTTCACATTTTTCGGGTTATTACAATCTCCCCCACTTAAAACTTTTCGTCCTCGAAAAGGAAATAACAGCAAAGTAGGAAATAAAATGTAAAATATTATAAAGGTACCTTGCACCGGAGTTAGTCAGAGATGTCTACTATGCATTTGGGGTAGGCTTGTTTAATGCTTTCCTCAGTTTCCCAAGTACAGTCTCTAGGATCACTACTCCACTGCACTTTGACTAGATGAATCTTTTTCCTCCTTAGCTCTCTAGTTTCTTTGCCAACTATCTTTAATGGCTCTCTTCTGAGTGCTAATTCTGGAGTTATGTCAATATCCTGTTGCGCTGCTTCTTCCACAACAAGGTCTGGATCATGAACATGTTTTCTGAGTTGAGACATGTGGAACACATCATGTACACCAGGCAACCAATCAGGTAATGAAACCCTATATGCAAGAGTTCCAATCCTTTCAAGTATAGGAAAGGGACCAATAAATCTCGGTGCCAACTTCCCAGTCTTGCCAAATCTGATTACTCCCCGCATTGGAGAAACTCTTAAATAAACATAATCGCCAACGACAAACGATATATCCCTTCTTCTCGCATCAACATAACTTTTCTGTCGGCTCTGCGCGGTTTTCATTCGCTTCTTAATGAAATCGACTTTATCCGATGCTTCTTGAATCATATCGGGCCCTAACACAAGTCTGTTGCCAGGTTCTACCCAACATGCGGGAGATTTGCACGGTCTACCGTATAATGCTTCAAATGGGGACATTCCCAGACTTGCTTGATAGCTATTGTTATAAGAGAATTCAGCTAAATGTAAGTGATCTTCCCATGAGCCTCCAAAATCGATAACACAAGCCCGTAGTAAATCTTCTAAATTCTATTCACCCGCTCAGTTTGGCCATCTGTCTGTGGGTGATAAGCGGTGCTTAGATTCAATTTGGATCCCAATTCCGTCTGGAATGCTTCCCAGAATTTGCTAGTAAATAGGGGATCTCTATCACTGACTATATTGAGCGGCACCCCATGTAGTTTAACTATTTCTTTGAAGTAAATCTGTGCTAGACTTTGAGCCGTTCTGTTGGATCGGACAGGTATGAAATGGGCAGTCTTCGTGAAGCGATCTACGATTACCCGTATACTGTCGTTTCCTTTTCTAGTTCGAGGCAAACCATCGATGAAGTCCATCGAAATTTGCTCCCACTTCCATCATGGAATTTCTAATGGTTGTAATAATCCAGCCAATTTCTGCTGATCGCTCTTAACTAGCTGGCAAGTGGGGCATCTACTAACATATAATGAAATATCTCTTTTCATTGACCTCCACCAGAATGTGCGTTTGATATCGTTATACATCTTGCTCACACCGGGATGGATACTTAGTTTGGACTTGGGGCACTCATCAAGTATTTCTCTTCTGAGCTCTGGAAGATTTGAGATGCAAATTCTGCCTTTTAATCTAAGAACTCCTTTGTCATCGAGTCGGAAACTTGTGGATTCACCTCCTTTGACTCTCTGACTGACTCTTTGAATAAATTCATCGTCTTTCTGAAGGGTCGAGATCCTGTCTATTAATGAAGACGTGATGACAAAACTGGCGATAATTTCATTCTTTCTGCTGAGCGCATCTGCTACAACATTGGCTTTCCCTGGAGTGTATCGAATTTCAAAATCATATGCCGCAAGGAATTCTAACCAACGCTGTTGCCTCAAGTTCAGATCCTTCTGAGTGAATAGATTTTTTAAGGATTGATGATCCGTGAATAGTTCGAACTTCTCGCCCAGTAAATAATGCCTCCAGATTCTTAAAGCAAACACAATAACTAATAACTCCAGATCATGAGTTGCATAGTTTCTTTCATGCGGCTTCAGTTGACGGCTGGCATAAGCGACCACTTGGCCTTTTTGCATTAGTACTGCGCCTAGCCCTCTAATAGAAGCGTCTGTCCATACTGTCAAGTCTTGGTTGCCTTCTATAATTGTCAATACTGGAGCAGTTGTCAATTTCAGTTTCAGTTCCCGGAAAGCTTCTTCACATTCGGGAGTCCATTTGAATTTCTCATGCTTCTTTGTAAGCTTTGTCAATACACCAAATATCTTTGAAAAATCCTGAACGAATTTCCGATAGTAACTAGCCAATCCAAGGAAACTTCGAACTTCCGTGGGGGTAGTAGGTTGTTTCCAGTTCTGAATCGCTGTAATTTTGCTTGGATCTACAGCAATCCCTTCTTTTGACACGACATGGCCTAGGAACTTAACTTCATCCTGCCAGAAGACACATTTAGAAAATTTAGTTTTAAGACATTTCTCCTTAGAATTTTCAACACTTGTTCTAAATGTCTTGCATGTTCGTCTTCCGACTTGGAGTAGATTAAAATGTCATCGATGAAGACTAGAACAAATTTATTCAATACACCACGGAACACTCTGTTCATAAGATCAACGAAGTATGCCGGAGCATTACACAAGCCGAATGGCATTACTAACCATTCGTAGAATAAATCGGGACCCCTGAAGGCTGTCAAAGGAATACAGTCTTCGGCTATACGTAATTGGTAGAAACCTGTTGCTAGGTCCATTCTGGAGAATACTGTTGCTCCATTTAATTGATCTAACAGATCGTCTATACGTGGTAAGGGATATTTGTTCTTCAGTGTCTGCTTATTGAGATCTCGGTAACCAACACAAAGTCTTAGAGTACTGTCTGATTTCGGGACAAATACTACTACGGCTCCCCACGCTGAAAAGCTCGGTCTGATCAGACCTTTCCAAAGCAATTCTCGGGTTTTACTACCTAACTCTTCTTTTTCTTTCGGGGCCATTCTTCTAATTGGATGCACTACTGGTCGGGCATTCGGAATTAGATCTATTCTAAATTCAATTTCTCTTTGCGGCGGTAAGTTTTCTACTTCTTCAAACACATCCGCATAGTTTTTAACGACCGGTATCTTTTCTAGTGAAGGGGGTTAACTTCTAATAAAGACCAAAATTCTGTTCTATTAATTTCGGAGCCATGGCATGGTAGTGATATGCCCAAATTTTGTTTTAACTTTCATGATTCTTTCGGCACATCTAATTTCGGCCTCATATTTTGACAACCAGTCAAGTCCCAGAATAATATCAAATTCAGAAAGGTCCATGACAATCACCTTAAAAGAGAACTTGTAGCAAGAATAAGAGATAGGCACCCTACAGTATGAACTGAGACTAACAGAACCTCCTATCGGATTTTGAACTTTAATTGGTTCTTTAAGTTTTCCTTGTTTCAATTTTAACTTGTGAACGATGTTACCAGAAATGAAGCTACATGATGCACCAGTATCAAAAAGTACAGGAACAGGAATATTTTTAATGGTAAGGGTACCTCCCAAGACGTCGGGTTTACCTGAGCCATCGGTGGTAGCTGGCGGGCCCCCCCCCCCCCCGTCACACACATGAGCCACTTGTGCATTCTGCTTCAGAGGACAGTTCCTGCTATAGTGCCCCTTCTTATGGCAGTTGTAGCATTCGGCTGAGTCATTTGCCTTTGGTTTCCTCGGGGCTTTGCATACATTAGAAAAATGACCCGGCTTCCCGCAGTTGTAGCAATTTCCTTTGGGGATCTTTCCAGGTTTCTGAGTAGCGGCCGCGGTAATGCTAGACGTTGATCTGTTGAAGCCTTGCGCTTATTTCCAGCTTGGCTTTTGGCGCGATCTTGGCTGGCGTGCCTTTCATCCATATCTTCATAATTGCAAGCCATTTCTACCAATTCGGTGAAGGAGAGTTTGATGTTGCTCATGGCTCTGTCATGGTACTTGCGCTTTAGCCCAAATATGAATCTCTTGTTCTTTGCTTTATTAGTCATAATAAGCTCTGGAGCATAGCGTGACAACTGGGTGAACTTATTGAGGTAATCCTGGATAGAAAGATCCCCTTGCTGGAGATTAGCAAACTGCTCTCGCATCCTCTCTAAAGCCTGTTCAGGTACAAACTTCTCATTGAACATAGTTTTGAATTGCTCCCAGGTTCTGACAGTACCTGCTGCATCCTCTAAGGTAATGGCATCCCACCACAGCTCTGCTTCCTCCTGTAGGAGCCAAATACCTAGTCGTGCTTTGTTGTTGGTTCCCATACCCATGCCTTCAAAGATTTTCTCACAGGTCTTCAACCAAGCTATAGCCTCGGTCACTGTACCAGTGCCAGGAAAGGGTTTTCCCCTAAGGTTCCTATACCTCTTCGCTACTTTGTCTAGCTCAAAGTCCTCGGGTGCTGGTGGCTGAACAATAGGGCCTTCCACAACTACGGTGATATTCCCCCATCCTCCTGCTACTCCTGCTCGCCTCCACGGCCTAGTCTAGCTGCTGCTGCTCGTGTAGCCATCTAAGAGAATACTGTATAAGCAAGAAAAGAGTCGAGCTCACAGATTTGATAATTTTCATATATGATAAAGCAGAGGAACATAAGGAAAGGAAATGATGTACTGATCAAATTGTTTTGCTAATCTTCTTAGCTCATTCTAGGACATTGCTAATCCTATCTCTAATGAGCTACTCGCATTAGAACACTACTGATTCTATTCTGACGAGGTGTTTAATGTGTTAGATCCCGGAGCTAAGATTAACCAAAGCTCTAATACCAACTGTGACGATCCCAAAATCCGAGGGGCGGTATTAAGGATAATCATTAGAATATAACACATTAATCATCATAGCAGAGTACAGATAATAGCAGAAACAATAAAGAGAGTAATTTTACATGGATATGACAGCGGAATCACAACATGTAATAACATCAGAATAGCATAGCGTAGGATATAACTTAGTAAATAAAGGGAAGTGATCAGCCATCATCGCCAGTGGCGGAATACATACATGCAGTGTGACATAATAAGGGTATCAGTCTACATCGCCGAAGGCGGTACATATACATACAATAAAAAGTACTGAAAGTAAATCGGTCCGCATCGCCAGTGGCGGAATCATAATATAAGTACAATAATGGCGGAAAATATCAAAGTCGTCTCTGTGAAGTCAGCCTCGCCATGAGCCAAAAATGCACTCTATGCAACAGTGCAGAGCCAAAAACAACCTGTCACCTGTGAACTAGGCTGCCCGTGTGAAAATAAGGGCACCCGCGTTTGCAAAGTGAATCAAACAACGAGTCAGTCATGGGGACTGGTATGAGGAATCTATTTAATAGTTAAACAACAGTAATAAGCAAATCATAGGACCACGCCACTTTCGCGGAATGGGTTTACTCCAGTGATTGCTAGTGCATTTAAAACAAAGTAAATTCTTTTAAAACAACGCAATGCTTTTAAAAAGAATGAAGCCATTATAAGACTCAGGTCCCATCATACAATGCAACGCAAGCCGGAGGATAGAGTTTTACCTTATAATGGCCAAATATGCTTGATACGTATAAAGCAAAATCATTTGATATTATTACTAGTGCATATATGTTTCAAAAGCGAATAACATCATAAATATCAATCATAGACGGCATAGCTACCATATACTATGTCGCCATACTAGTTCTACAATCGAGTCCGTTATTTCGTATTGGAAATTGGATTTCCGTCATGAGTCGAGGCAAGGGGCAAGCTCCTCTCCGCTTCGAGACATTCTAGAAAATTCCTCAGAACTACACACTCTGGGCAACCCTTGGATCTTCAGGGCCGGTCCTCTCTTACGTTTGAGGATTATTTATTCCTGAACACACATTTCCCGGTCCTTACAGACCTATAATCGAGGCGCCTCGCATTCCAACAACCAAATAGGTGAAAAATAGATATATATGTCAGGGCTGGTAAGTCACTGACACCACCATAGCTAGAAAGAAACGTCGTGCTCTCCCTGCAGTTTGTATCCCGTTTTTAACTCATACCGGGGTGTGAGGCTCGCGAATCCACGCTATACACAAAGCCAGGCCACGTAGACCGTGCTTTGATCATCATCCACAAGACTTTGCTTTGCAACAGAAGCCTTGATCACAGCATCTTGGCATGCCACATAGGCAGTCCATTCCATACAATTGATTTCCATCGATATATAACCTCTGAGCTCGTACATCTCAGAGAAGGGCGTTAAGCAAAAGAATAAATTCTCCGCCGCCAAACAGATATATATTTAACAGAGATCAATCAGTATAGAACAAAATCCAATGTCAGAGACACAGTCCATTTACAAGTCCGTTCTGGGTCTGAATGAAACCGGAGGCATCAATTCCTCGTATATCCATACAATCAACACATACGTTCAGACGGCTACTACTTCCGTCCCCTTCCGGTAGCTACTCCGGTCAGGAACCTCAGCAGCGCCCATCCAACCGATACGAAGATCGCCGGTCTTGAATCGTCTTTGCATTTCCCAATTCGAATCGCTCGATAAATTATTTGAAATGAGGGTTAGCTCGGCCTTTTCAAATAATTCACGTCATTAGAATTTAAATCGATTCTTTCTATGGTTATATTATTCGACATCCATCTTTCTGTTCTTTAGTGTTATTTTCGTGTCAAACACATACAACCATCAAATATCAAACAATTCAAGCCCAATTGGTTTATTTGCAATCTATGTTGCTTATAATATTTTATAACGATTTTTCGCCATTTTTATTTATTTAAAAATGGCCATATTTAATTAAACGACGTTTCAGGTCATGCCGTGGCACTGGCGCTGTTTTTCCCCTAATTTGTTTTACACATATCGGAAAATCTAACCATTGGATTTCTACAAAGCCTATATCAGTGGGAAGATATTCCCGAAGCGAACCCAACGGTTCCAGTTTCGTGAAAATCCGACGGTCGGATCTCCCACACTAGTCGTTTGAAGTTACGGTTTCAAAATTCGAACTGCAGCGTCGTTATTCGATTTAATTTAATTATATTTATATTTATATATAAATATAAACGATTCTGGCGCTGTTTTTCTTCAGATTTGAATTAAACATTCCGGACAATCCAACCGTTGGATTTTTACAAGGTTGGTGCCGTTGGGAAGATATTTCCAAGGCGAACCCAGCGGTTGCGGTTTCGGGAAAATCCGATGGTCGGATTTCTCGTACTACTCATTTCAAATTATGATTCCGAAACACGAACTGAACGGCTTCGATTCCTTTTAATTATATTTATATTTATATATATAAATATAGTTCATTCTATAATTCCAACTATAATTCATTCTATATTTTCAACTTCGTTTTTACTTCCAATATTTCACTAACGCCTTAATATTTCGAAAAATTTCGCCATAACCTCCTTTGTACGGGGAGGGGTTTGGAAATTTATTGGGCCGTGTTAGGTACCCAATAAATCCTAAAAAGCATCCACATATTTATAGTGATATATTCTGGTGTTTACGGGGGAGCATGTATAGATAATCACTCCAGAGAATAAATTCTCGTCACCCCGTTTCCGTGTGGAAATAAATAGTCCATGTGCCATATCTAATAACTAGAGCGACGTGATTATTGTCAACTCCAAACCCGTGTGGGGTTTTTATTAATCTGGCGATTTATCGTTATATTTTATATAGTCCATATCAGTCATCAGTTCAACCTGTAGTATATAATCATCGCCATACAAGCCTCTCGCTCGTATGGTAAATCTTCCACCTCGTCACACAAGCTCCAATTGCTTATGTGGAATATGATGAAGTATGCCTATCGTCAAGAAGTATGCCATGTAGTGTAGTTCAAAATTAATTGTTACTATCCTATGGAGATGTTTATTATTTCACACAGAATAACCAGCACTCCGCATCCAATGGCATTCACAGGAGTTGATATATAAATAAAATTGCGCAGCCAACTCATCAAGGTTTACCTATTTGTCGGGCACGCAGATAATTTCTTTACTCTACAGCTAATCCATTTTTCATGTTCAACATGTATGCAGAACAAAGCTAATAATAATATTTCTAGCAAACTATTATTTATTTCAACACATGTGTATTTTTTTCAAAGCATATACATGGTAAAAGAAATATTTTTATCGTCAAAAATATTTGTTCAACACGTGAATGTTTTTAACACTTCATATTCACAATAAAAATGAGTTTTTATTGTCGCTTCATTTTATTTTAAAATACGATAACATTCAACACATGAATTTCAAATCGACGAACGAATTGCAACTCAACACATGAATATTCTATATAGTTTGTATATATATATAAATGTGATTTTTATCGCTAAAGCTATTTGTTTAAATTCAAATAATATTCAACACATGAATTTCAACTCAACGAATGAATTTCAACTCAACACATGAATATTCGATATAGTTTGTATATATATAAAAATGTGATTTTTATCGCTAAAGCTATTTGTTTAAATTCAAATAATATTAAACACATGAATTTCAACTCAATGAATGAATTGCAACTCAACACATGAATATTCGATATAGTTTGTATATATATAAAAATGTGATTTTTATCGCTAAAGCTATTTGTTTAAATTCAAATAATATTCAACACATGAATTTCAACTCAACGAATGAATTGCAACTCAACACATGAATATTCGCTACAACATATGTAATTTATTTCAACAAATGAAAATTATTCTAACACATGAATATTTCAGAAAATTTCGGCAGCATAACGACAGGGTAGTTAAAACCGGGACCGTCCCTAGTACGACTCCTCTCTCTACCTTAAAACCTCGCAGTTTTTGACAATGGGGATCATGCATCTAGTTCGCACGCAGGCGGCATGTTTTATTTTCAATTCCACCATCCTATTCTATTTTGTTTCAACCACAAGAGGGTATTTTTCAACCACAAAGGTATTTTTCAACCACAATATCAACCACAAACAATTATTTCCAACCATTCGTCATACCATATAATATCACGTCAATCACAAGCAATAAATATCGTCCATGGTCTGTGGACGAGGGGAGTATATATATATATAATATTATAATTCACTTGCATTTCATCACAATTCAAAGCATACATGTTTCATTCAACGCTTGTATAATTTATACATCGCTAATATAACTTATACAACACATGTATATGAGGTATACAATGCGTATATAATTTACACTTTGCTTATATAATTCATACAATGCGATTTCATTCACACAATTAGTTTAGATTCCTCACATTGGTTATTGCAGTGCTAAAAATCGTAGGAAGATTAGAAAAATCCGCGGCTTCTTCTAGAATGTAGAGAGCCTCCTTGCGGTCACGGTGTCTCCTGTTTCATCCAATTTTGTTGAAGAACGAAAAAGATATTATTTTTCAAAGTTTTGCAACGCTTTATAGTGTTATTTTCAATTCTGAATAATAAAGGTCATACCTTTATTTTTTCTTCGAAACTAGGTTTGGGATTTTTGCAAAATCCGTGAAGTATGGGGATGATCGGCGGTGCTGACGTGGAAGGGGGCGGCGAGGGCTTCACGACGCTGGTGGTTTGATAGGGTGCGGTGGCGAATCGGGGCGGCGGCGGCGCTGGGACGTCGTCGACTTCCTCGACGTCGTTCAGGCGGAGGAGCTGAAGACAGGGGGCGGCGCTTGGTCGGATGTGGAGAGGAGGCGAAGGGCTGTCGACTGGTGGTGGTGGCGCGGCCTAGCGTCGCCTGTGGCGGTCGTAAAAGGGAGGAGAAGCGCGGTGCTTCCTGGATCGTCCAAATCGGCTAAGGCGGCTAGGGTTTTCGATTTTTATTTTTATTTTTAAAAGAAAAATTCCTATTGGTCGAAGCTATATAGGAAATTTTAAATAGTGTTTTCACAAACGGACTCGAAATCAAACCCAACGACTGTCGCCCCTAGCTAAATACCCCCATTCCGGACACAATGGGATATGTTTCGTTGGCCAATTCGACTGTTACAGTTAGTTATTTTTCAAATTAAAATATAAAACATTCAATATTTAATTTGAACGTACATTTCAATTTGCCAGGGCCATAAACTGAATCGAAAAATTCCAGAAAATAAATCTAGCTTTGTTTTGACGATACGGTCCCAACAAAACCAGTTTCGTCGAATTCTGAGCTCGTTTGAAAAACGGCCATTTTTAGGTCGACCCATTTTAACAAAAATTGACCAATCACATTTTCTTTTGCCTCGCTCACATACTAGCTTCAAAAATTATGAAATTTGAAACTTAGCAATAATTTGACATCCCGGACCCAACAAAAGTGGTTTCGTAGAATTCCGAGGTCGTATGCAAAATATCAATTTTCAAGGGCTATATATGCTATATAGCGACCTTTCTGAAAATTCATTTGGCCATAACTTTTGATTCCCGCTATGAAACTTCGATTTTTTAGATTCGTTAGAAAGGTATTCATAAACAGATTTAGATATTTTCAGTTTCGTTAAAATCCGTTACATTTTCCACCCGGTACAGTCAGACAAAGTTTGTATTCAAAATTTCAAACTGCAATACTATACCCAATTCTATATTTTATTGAAATATGCTATTTCAACTATTCAAATTCTTTGGTAAAAACCAAATTTAAAAATTTTAAATTAGTTCACATTTTCCGGGTTATTACAATCTCCCCCACTTAAAACTTTTCATCCTCGAAAAGGAAATAACAGCAAAGTAGGAAATAAAACGTAAATGCAAAGTATTGTAAAGGTACCTTGCACCGGAGTTAGTTAGAGATGTCTACTCTGCATTTGGGGTAGGCTTGTTTAATGCTTTTCTCAGTTTCCCAAGTACAGTCTCTAGGATCACTACTCCACTGCACTTTGACTAGATGAATCTTTTTCCTCCTTAGCTCTCTAGTTTCTTTGCCAACTATCTTTAATGGCTCTCTTCTGAGTGCTAATTCTGGAGTTATGTCAATATCCTGTTGCGCTGCTTCTTCCACAACAAGGTCTGGATCATGAACATGTTTTCTGAGTTGAGACACGTGGAACACATCATGTACACTAGGCAACCAATCAGGTAATGAAACCCTATATGCAAGAGTTCCAATCCTTTCAAGTATAGGAAAGGGACCAATAAATCTCGGTGCCAACTTCCCAGTCTTGCCAAATCTGATTACTCCCCGCATTGAAGAAACTCTTAAATAAACATAATCGCCAACGGCAAACGATATATCCCTTCTTCTCGCATCATCATAACTTTTCTGTCGGCTCTGCGTTGTTTTCAATCGCTTCTTAATGAAATCGACTTTATCCGATGCTTCTTGAATCATATCGGGCCCTAACACAAGTCTGTTGACAGGTTCTACCCAACATGCGGGAGATCTGCACGGTCTACCGTATAATGCTTCAAATGGGGACATTCCCAGACTTGCTTGATAGCTATTGTTATAAGAGAATTCGGCTAAATGTAAGTGATCTTCCCATGAGCCTCCAAAATCAATAACACAAGCCCGCAGTAAATCTTCTAAAATTCTATTCACCCGCTCAGTTTGGCCATCTGTCTGTGGGTGATAAGCGGTGCTTAGATTCAATTTGGATCCCAATTCCGTCTGGAATGCTTCCCAGAATTTGCTAGTAAACAGGGGATCTCTATCACTGACTATATTGAGCGGCACCCCATGTAGTTTAACTATTTCTTTGAAGTAAATCTGTGCTAGACTTTGAGCCGTTCTGTTGGATCGGACAGGTATGAAATGGGCAGTCTTTGTGAAGCGATCTACGATTACCCATATACTGTCGTTTCCTTTTCTAGTTCGAGGCAAACCATCGATGAAGTCCATCGAAATTTGCTCCCACTTCCATCCTGGAATTTCTAATGGTTGTAATAATCCAGCCAATTTCTGCTGATCGCTCTTAACTAGCTGGTAAGTGCGCCATCTACTAACATATAATGAAATATCTCTTTTCATTGACCTCCACCAGAATGTGCGTTTGATATCGTTATACATCTTGCTCACACCGGGATGGATACTTAGTTTGGACTTGTGGCACTCATCAAGTATTTTTCTTCTGAGCTCTGGAAGATTTGGGATGCAAATTCTGCCTTTTAATCTAAGAACTCCTTTGTCATCGAGTCGGAAACTTGTGGATTCACCTCCTTTGACTCTCTGACTGACTCTTTGAATAAATTCATCGTCTTTCTGAAGGGTCGAGATCCTGTCTATTAATGAAGACGTGATGACAAAACTGGCGATGATTTCATTCATTCTGCTGAGCGCATCTGCTACAACATTGGCTTTCCCTGGAGTGTATAGAATTTCAAAATCATATGCCGCAAGGAATTCTAACCAACGTTGTTGCCTCGAGTTCAGATCCTTCTGAGTGAATAGATATTTTAAGGATTGATGATCCGTGAATAGTTCGAACTTCTCGCCCAGTAAATAATGCCTCCAGATTCTTAAAGCAAACACGATAGCTAATAACTCCAGATCATGAGTTGCATAGTTTCTTTCATGCGGCTTCAGTTGACGGCTGGCATAAGCGACCACTTGGCCTTTTTGCATTAGTACTGCGCCTAGCCCTCTAATAGAAGCGTCTGTCCATACTGTCAAGTCTTGGTTGCCTTCTATAATTGTCAATACTGGAGCGGTTGTCAATTTCAGTTTCAGTTCCCGGAAAGCTTCTTCACATTCGGGAGTCCATTTGAATTTCTCATGCTTCTTTGTAAGCTTTGTCAATACACCAGATATCTTTGAAAAATCCTGAACGAATTTCCGATAGTAACTAGCCAATCCAAGGAAACTTCGAACTTCCGTGGGGGTAGTAGGTTGTTTCTAGTTCGGAATCGCTGTAATTTTGCTTGGATCTACAGCAATCCCTTCTTTTGACACGACATGGCCTAGGAACTTAACTTCATCCTGCCAGAAGGCACATTTAGAAAATTTAGCTTTAAGACATTTCTCCTTAGAATTTTCAACACTTGTTCTAAATGTCTTGCATGTTCGTCTTCCGACTTGGAGTAGATTAAAATGTCATCGATGAAGACTAGAAAAAATTTATTCAATACACCACGGAACACTCTGTTCATAAGATCAACGAAGTATGCCGGAGCGTTACACAAGCCGAATGGCATTACTAACCATTCGTAGAATAAATCGGGACCCCTGAAGGTTGTCAAAGGAATACAGTCTTCGGCTATATGTAATTGGTGGAAACCTGTTGCTAGGTCCATTCTGGAGAATACTGTTGCTCCATTTAATTGATCTAACAGATCGTCTATACGTGGTAAGGGATATTTGTTCTTCAGTGTCTGCTTATTGAGATCTCGGTAATCAGCACAAAGTCTTAGAGTACCGTCTGATTTCGGGACAAATACTACTGCGGCTCCCCACGCTGAAAAGCTCGGTCTGATCAGACCTTTCCAAAGCAATTCTCGGGTTTTACTACCTAACTCTTCTTTTTCTTTCGGGGCCATTCTTCTAATTGGATGCACTACTGGTCGGGCATTCGGAATTAGATCTATTCTATATTCAATTTCTCTTTGCGGCGGTAAGTTTTCTACTTCTTCAAACACATCCGCGTAGTTTTTAACGACCGGTATCTTTTCTAATGAAGGGGGTAACTTCTAAAGAAGACCAAAATTCTGTTCTATTAATTTCGGAGCCATGGCATGGTATAGTGATATGCCCAAATTTTGTTTTAACTTTCACGATTCTTTCGGCACATCTAACTTCGGCCTCATATTTTGTCAACCAGTCAAGTCCCAGAATAATATCAAATTCGGAAAGGTCCATGACAATCACCTTAAAAGAGAACTTGTAGCAAGAATAAGAGATAGGCAACCTACAGTATGAACTGAGACTAACAGAACCTCCTATCGGGATTTGAACTTTAATTGGTTCCTTAAGCTTCCTTGGGTTCAATTTTAACTTGTGAACAATGTTACTAGAAATGAAGCTACGTGATGCACTAGTATCAAAAAGTACAGAAACAGGAATATTTTTAATGGTAAGGGTACCTCCCAAGACGTCGGGTTTACCTGAGCCATCGGTGGTAGCTGGCGGGGCCCCCCGTCATACATATGAGCCACTTGTGCATTCTGCTTCAGAGGACAGTTCCTGCTATAGTGCCCCTTCTTATGGCAGTTGTAGCATTCGGCTGAGTCATTTGCCTTTGGTTTCCTCGGGGCTTTGCATACATTAGAAAAATGACCCGGCTTCCCGCAGTTGTAGCAATTTCCTTTGGGGATCTTTCCAGGTTTCTGAGTAGCGGCCGTGGTAATGCTAGACTCGGGTTGATCTGTTGAAGCCTTGCGCTTATTTCCAGCTTGGCTTTTGGCGCGGTCTTGGCTGGCGTGCCTTTCATCCATATCTTCATAATTGCAAGCCATTTCTACCAATTCTGTGAAGGAGAGTTTGATGTTGCTCATGGCTCTGTCATGGTACTCGCACTTTAGCCCAAATATGAATCTCTTGTTCTTTGCTTTGTTAGTCATAATAAGCTCTGGAGCATAGCGCGACAACTAGGTGAACTTATTGAGGTAATCCTGGATAGAAAGATCTCCTTGCTGGAGATTAGCAAACTGCTCTCGTATCCTCTCTAAAGCCTGTTCAGGTACAAACTTCTCATTGAACATAGTTTTGAATTGCTCCCAGGTTCTGACAGTACCTGCTGCATCCTCTGAGGTAATGGCATCCCACCACAACTCTGCTTCCTTCTGTAGGAGCCAAATACCTAGTCGTGCTTTGTTGTTGGTTCCCATACCCATGCCTTCAAAGATTTTCTCACAGGTCTTCAACCAAGCTATAGCCTCGGTCACTGTACCAGTGCCAGGAAAGGGTTTTCCCCCAAGGTTCCTATACCTCTTCGCTACTTTGTGTAGCTCAAAGTCCTCGGGTGCTGGTGGCTGAACAATAGGGCCTTCCACAACTACGGGGATATTCCCCCGTCCTCCTGCTGCTCCTGCTCGGCCTCCATGGCCTCCTCTAGCTGTTGCTGCTTGTGTAGCTATCTAAGAGAATACTGTATAAGCAAGAAAAGAGTCAAGCTCACAGATTTGATAATTTTCATATATGATAAAGTAGGGGAACATAAGGAAAGGAAATGATGTACTGATCAAATTATTTTGCTAATCTGCTTAGCTCATTCTAGGACAATGCTAATCCTATCTCTAATGAGCTACTCGCATTAGAACACTACTGATTCTATTCTGACGAGGTGTTTAATGTGTTAGATCCCGGAGCTAAGATTAACCAAAGCTCTGATACCAACTGTGACGATCCCAAAATCCGAGGGGCGGTATTAAGGATAATCATTGGAATATAACACATTAATCATCATAGCAGAGTACAGATAATAGCAGAAACAATAAAGAGAATAATTTTACATGGATATGACAGCGGAATCACAACATGTAATAACATCAGAATAGCATAGCGTAGGATATAACTTAGTAAATAAAGGGAAGTGATCAGCCATCATCGCCAGTGGCGGAATACATACATGCAGTGTGACATAATAAGGGTATCAGTCTACATCGCCGAAGGCGGTACATATACATACAATAAAAGGTACTGAAAGTAAATCGGTCCGCATCGCCAGTGGCGAAATCATAATATAAGTACAATAATGGCGGAAAATATCAAAGTCGTCTCTGTGAAGTCAGCCTCGCCATGAGCCAAAAATGAACTCTATGCAACAGTGCATAGCCAAAAACAACCTGTCACCTGTGAACTAGGCTGCCCGTGTGAAAATAAGGTCACCCGCGTTTGCAAAGTGAAAGAAACAACGAGTCGGTCATGGGGACTGGTATGGGGAATCTATTTAATAGTTAAACAACAGTAATAAGCAAATCATAGGACCACGCCACTTTCGCGGAACGGGTTTACTCCAGTGATTGCTAGTGCATTTAAAACAAAGTAAATTCTTTTAAAACAACGCAATGCTTTTAAAAAGAATGAAGCCATTATAAGACTCAGGTCCCATCATACAATGCAACACAAGCCGGAGGATAGATTTTTACCTTATAATGGCCAAATATGCTTGATACGTATAAAGCAAAATCATTTGATATTGTTACTAGTGCATATATGTTTCAAAAGCGAATAGCATCATAAATATAAATCATAGATGGCATAGCTACAATATACTATGTCGCCATACTAGTTCTACAATCGAGTCCGTTATTTCGTATTGGAAATTGGATTTCCGTCATGAGTCGAGGCAAGGGGCAAGCTCCTCTCCACTTCGAGACATTCTAGCAAATGCCTCAGGACTACACACTCTGGGCAACCCTTGGATCTTCAGGGCCGGTCCTCTCTTACGTTTGAGGATTATTTATTCCTGAACACACGTTTCCCGGTCCTTACAGACCTATAATCGAGGCGCCTCGCATTCCAACAACCACATAGGTGAAAAATAGATATATATGTCAGGGCTGGTAAGTCACTGACACCACCATAGCTAGAAAGAAACGTCGTGCTCTCCCTGCAGTCGGTATCCCGTTTTTAACTCATACCGGGGTGTGAGGATAGAGAATCCACGCTATACACAAAGCCAGGCCACGTAGACCGTGCTTTGATCATCATCCACAAGACTTTGCTTTGCAACAGAAGCCTTGATCACAGCATCTTGGCATGCCACATAGGCAGTCCATTCCATACAATTGATTTCCATCGATATATAACCTCTGAGCTCGTACGTCTCTGAGAAGGGCGTTAAGCAAAAGAATAAATTCTCCGCCGCCAAACAGATATATATTTAACAGAGATCAATCAGTATAGAACAAAATCCAATGTCATACACACAGTCCATTTACAAGTCCGTTCTGGGTCTGAACGAAACCGAAGGCGTCAATTCCTCGTATATCCGTACAATCAACACATACATTCAGACGGCTACTACTTCCGTCCCCTTCCGGTAGCTACTCCGGTCAGGAACCTCAGCAGCGCCCATCCAACCGATACGAAGATCGTCGTTCTTGAATCGTCTTTGCATTTCCCAATTCGAATCGCTTGATAAATTATTTCAAATGAGGGTTAGCTCGGCCTTTTCAAATAATTCACGTCATTAGAATTTAAATCGATTCTTTCTATGGTTATATTATTCGACATCCATCTTTCAGTTCTTTAGTGTTATTTTCGTGTCAAACACATACAACCATCAAATATCAAACAATTCAAGCCCAATTGGTTTATTTACAATCTATGTTGCTTATAATATTTTATAACGATTTTTCGCCATTTTTATTTATTTAAAAATGGCCATATTTAATTAAACGACGTTTCAGGTCGTGCCGTGGCACTGGCGCTGTTTTCCCCCTAATTTGTTTTACACATATCGGAATATCTAACTGTTGGATATCTACAAAGCCTATATCAGTGGGAAGATATTCCCAAAGCGAACCCAACGGTTCCAGTTTCGTGAAAATCCGACGGTCGGATCTCCCACACTAGTCGTTTGAAGTTATGGTTTCAAAATTCGAACTGCAGCGTCGTTATTCGATTTAATTTAATTATATTTATATTTATATATAAAAATAAACGATTCTGGCGCTATTTTTCTTCAGATTTGAATTAAACATTCCGGACAATCCAACCGTTGGATTTTTACAAGGTTGGTGCCGTTGGGAAGATATTTCCAAGGCGAACCCAGCGGTTGCGGTTTCGGGAAAATCCGATGGTCGGATTTCTCGTACTAATCGTTTCAAATTACGATTCCGAAACACGAACTGCACGGCTTCGATTCCTTTTAATTATATTTATATTTATGTATATATATATATATAGTTCATTCTATAATTCCAACTATAATTCATTCTATATTTTCAACTTCGTTTTTACTTTAAATATTTCACTAACGCCTTAATATTTCGAAAAAATTCGCCATAACCTCCTTTGTACGGGGAGGGGTTTGGAAGTTTATTGGGCCGTGTTAGGTACCCAATAAATCCTAAAAAGCATCCACATATTTATAGTGATATATTCTGGTGTTTACGGGGGAGCATGTATAGATAATCACTCCAGAGAATAAATTCTCGTCACCCCGTTTCCGTGTGGAAATAAATAGTCCATGTGCCATATCTAATAACTAGAGCGACGTGATTATTGTCAACTCCAGACCCGTGTGGGGTTTTTATTAAGTGAATATTAGGCTCACGTCCCTATTTTGAAACTTAATTGGGCTCACATCCGGTCATAAACTTATTGTAAATTAGGTCCCTGGTTTCAAAACTTATAAAATAATAATTAAAAAAAAATAAAAAAAATTCGTAAATTAGTAATAAAATATATTACGCATTATAAAAAAAATTCAGTTCAAAAAACAACAAAAATAATGTCAGAAAGAAGAAAACAGCAAAAAAACAGAAAAAACTGCAGTTAAATGCATAATATTATGCACCTTTTTGATTTTATTGCATGCATATATGCAATTATTACAGTTCTTCCAGCGGATAGATTTAACATAATTTTCAGTTCATTTTTATTTGCATCCAAATGTGCAAATTTCTCAAAAAAATGCACACATGTGTGCAACATTTTTATAGGATAAAAAGTAGGGACCTAATTTATAAAAAAAACAAAGTTCTGAAAATTTTTAAACCCGCCCCCTATTTTATTTTTTCCGCCTTTTTGTATTTTTTTTAAAAAAATGTGCGTACATTCATAAAAAAAAAAATCTAAAATATGGAAATAATGTCAGGAATCTACGGAAATCAAAAAAAAATAGTTGCATACATTTATGCAATTATTACTGATAATTGCATATATGTATGCAACTTTTCTGTAAGCTGTTTTCAGATTAAAATCTGAAAATAAACCTGCACAAATGTATGCATTTATTTGCATTAATAAAAATCAACGAAGATGTATGTAGTGAAAAATATGCACGGATGTATGCAGGAAAGTGATATATGTGCATACTATTATGCATTTAACTGGAAATTTCGTTTTTTTTTTTTTTGATTTTTGACGCCTTCGTTGATGGTTTTTTGTTCTGAATTTTTTAGTGTTTACATGTTTTATTTAAATACGAATTTACGTGATTTTTTTATATTTTTTTTATGACTTTTCAAAAAATAGGGACCTAATTTACAATAAGTTTATGACCGGGTTTTTTTTATATTTTGAAACTTAATAGGGACCTCTAAAAAACGCACCCTTTTATTAATCTGGCGATTTATCGTTATATTTTATATAGTCCATATCAGTCATCAGTTCAACCTGTAGTATATAATCATCGCCATACAAGCCTCTCGCTCGTATGGTAAATCTTCCACCTCGTCACACAAGCTCCAATTGCTTATGTGGAATATGATGAAGTATGCCTATCATCAAGAAGTACGCCATGTAGTGTAGTTCAAAATTAATTGTTACTATCCTATGGCGATGTTTATTATTTCACACAGAATAACCAGCACTCCGCATCCAATGGCATTCACAGGAGTATATATATAAATAAAATTGCGCAGCCAACTCATCAAGGTTTACCTATTTGTCGGGCACGCAGATAATTTCTTTACTCTACAGCCAATCCATTTTTCCTGTTCAACACATGTATATATATGCAGAACAAAGCTAATAATAATATTTCTAGCAAACTATTATTTATTTCAACACGTGTGTATTTTTTTCAAAGCATATACATGGTAAAAGAAATATTTTTATCGTCAAAAATATTTGTTCAACACGTGAATTTTTTTAACACTTCATATTCACAATAAAAATGTAGTTTTTATTGTCGCTTCATTTTATTTTAAAATACGATAACATTCAACACATGAATTTCAAATCGACGAACGAATTGCAACTCAACACATGAATATTCTATATAGTTTGTATATATATAAAAATGTGATTTTTATCGCTAAAGCTATTTGTTTAAATTCAAATAATATTCAACACATGAATTTCAACTCAACGAATGAATTTCAACTCAACACATGAATATTCGATATAGTTTGTATATATATAAAAATGTGATTTTTATCGCTAAAGCTATTTGTTTAAATTCAAATAATATTCAACACATGAATTTCAACTCAACGAATGAATTGCAACTCAACACATGAATATTCAATATAGTTTGTATATATATATAAAAATGTGATTTTTATCGCTAAAGCTATTTGTTTAAATTCAAATAATATTCAACACATGAATTTCAACTCAACGAATGAATTGCAACTCAACACATGAATATTCCCTACAACATATGTAATTTATTTCAACGAATGAAAATTATTCTAACACATGAATATTTCAGAAAATTCCGGCAGCATAATGGCAGGGTAGTTAAAACCGGGACCGTCCCTAGTACGGCTCCTCGCTCTACCTTAAAACCTCGCGGTTTTTTACAATGGGGATCATGCATCTAGTTCGCACGCAGGCGGCATGTTTTATTTTCAATTCCACCATCCTATTCTATTTTGTTTCAACCACAAGAGGGTATTTTTCAACCACAAAGGTATTTTTCAACCACAATATCAACCACAAACAATTATTTCCAACCATTCGTCATACCATATAATATCACGTCAATCACAAGCAATAAATATCGTCCATGGTCTGTGGACGAGGGGAGTATATATATATATATATATATATATAATATTATAATTCACTTGCATTTCATCACAATTCAAAGCATATATGTTTCATTCAACGCTTGTATAATTTATACATAGCTAATATAACTTATACAACACATGTATATGAGGTATACAATGCGTATATAATTTACACTTTGCTTATATAATTTATACAACGCGATTTCATTCACACAATTAGTTTAGATTCCTCACATTGGTTATTGCAGTGCTAAAAATCGTAGGAAGATCAGAAAAATCCGCGGCTTCTTTTAGAATGTAGAGAGCCTCCTTGCGGTCACGTGTCTCCTGTTTCATCCAATTTCGTTGAAGAACGAAAAAGATATTATTTTTCAAAGTTTTGCAACGCTTTATAGTGTTATTTTCAATTCTGAATAATAAAGGTCGTACCTTTATTTTTGCTTCGAAACTAGGTTTGGGATTTTCGCAAAATCCGTGAAGTATGGGGATGATCGGCGGTGCTGACGTGGAAGGGGGCAGCGAGGGCTTCACGGCGCTGGTGGTTTGAGAGGGTGCGGTGGCGAATCGGGGCGGCGGCGGCGCTGGGAAGTCGTCGACTTCCTCGACGTCGTTCAGGCGGAGGAGCTGATGATAGGGGGCGGCGCTTGGTCGGATGTGGAGAGGAGGCGAAGGGCTGTCGACTGGTGGTGGTGGCGCGGCCTAGTGTCGCCTGTGGCGGTCGGAAAAGGGAGGAGAAGCGCGGCGCTTCCTGGATCGTCCAAATCGGCTAAGGCGGCTAGGGTTTTCGATTTTTATTTTTATTTTTTTTAAAAGAAAAATTCCTATTGGTCGAAGCTATATAGGAAATTTTAAATAGTGTTTTCACAAACGGACTCGAAATCAAACCCAACGACTGTCGCCCCTAGCTAAATACCCCCATTCCGGACACAATGGGATATGTTTCGTTGGCCAATTCGACTGTTACAGTCAGTTATTTTTCAAATTAAAATATAAAACATTCAATATTTAATTTGAACGTACATTTCAATTTGCCAGGGCCACAAACTGAATCGAAAAATTCCAGAAAAATAAATCTAGCTTTGTTTTGACGATACGGTCCCAACAAAACCAGTTTCGTCGAATTCTGAGCTCGTTTGAAAAACGGCCATTTTTAGGTCGACCCATTTTAACAAAAATTGACCAATCACATTTTCCTTTGCCCCGCTCACATACTAGCTTCAAAAATTATGAAATTTGAAACTAAGCAATAATTTGACATCCCGGACCCAACAAAAGTGGTTTCATCGAATTCCGAGGTAGTATGCAAAATATCAATTTTCAAGGGCTATATATGCTATATAGCGACCTTTCTGAAAATTCATTTGGCCATAACTTTTGATTCCCGCTATGAAACTTTGATTTTTCAGATTCGTTAGAAAGGTATTCATAAAAAGATTTAGATATTTTCAGTTTCGTTAAAATCCGTTTCATTTTCCATCCAGTACAGTCAGACAAAGTTTGTATTCAAAATTTCAAACTGCAATACTATACCCAATTCTATATTTTATTGAAATATGCTATTTCAACTACTCAAATTCTTTGGTAATAACCAAATTTAAAAATTTTAAATTGGTTCACATTTTCCGGGTTATTACAATTTATGTGTTTGATATGTAACTCGGATTATTACATTGGCAGGTGGTCCAATATGTTGGAGATTGATTTTGCAGTCGGCGGTAGCACTGTCTACTACCGAGGCGGAGTATATGGTTGTAACCGAAGCTTTTAAAGAGGCAATATGGTTACATGGCTTGTTGAATGACTTGGGAGTGGTGCAAAATCAACTTGCTATGCATTGTGATAGTATGAGTGCCATTCACCTTGCAAAGAATAAAGTTCATCATGCAAGAACAAAGCGTACATAAATGTGCGTTATCATTTCATTCGAGAAGTGTTGGCTGAAAATCAAATTTTGTTCATGAAAATTGATACAAAAGAGAATCAAGCCGATCTGTTGAACAAAGTAGTTCCTGGTGTCAAGTTCAAGCATTGTATTGACTTGATTAATGTTCTTGATGTTTGATGTATGATACCCGATGGGGTGGAAATTCTTCGGAACACTATGAAGTCTCTTTTGAGACATGATGATGAACTACGACAGCTTGATCCCTATGGGTACGTAAGCAGCTATCTTTGGTGCAGCTGATTTTGAGACAACTTAGAGTGGTGTGTATGTATTCTTCTCATGCTTTTGAGCATCATATGAGGTGGAGAATTGTGGAATATGGCTCACGCCTGGTGCATGTGATGCTGAGTATATTTGTTTTAGTGCAATGTTCTTATGTGGGATGAATACTAGTTAAGCCCAACAAATCAAATATATGTACTGTTTTTACTCACCTAGAAAGGGTGAGAGAGTGAGAGCAGCTGAAAGAAAATATGGAGGGTTTTTAGCTGCCATGAGAGATCTTGTGTAAGCTTTGTATGTATGTCTCTCTTTAGCTTCTCCACCATAAGAAATAAAATCATTCTCTCTTGCCCGAGGACGTAAGCTATTGCCAAACCTCGTTAAATCTTGTGTGTTCTTTCATTTTCAGTTTTGTTTTGTTACTTTATAGTTACAATATAGATACTATCGAAGTATACTTCTGCTGTGTATAAAAGCTCAGATCTACATTACTATGGTAGACAATATTTTGAAAACATATTCTTGCAATATAATTTTACTCAACTGATACAGTTTTAAATTATGTGCAAGCGCCCGATAAGCAATATAAAATTATTTCTAAAGTAACTTGCTTTATGTTATTTATTATAGCTGATTATTTAGGAAAATTCATCTCTTTCCATTTATGGAGCCTTGGTGTCTTTTCAATATAATAAATAATAAAGTTGAGTATATAGGACCGTCTAAGATTATAACACTACGCACTATACACAAATTGGTCAACCTAGGTGCTGTCTTATTCACTTGCTATGATTTTTATTAGAGCAACATTTCTTATCGTTGGTTATTCATGCAATTCTCCTTCATTGTTTCAGATAATAGCTATGTTATTCTACAGTTTATATTAAATTCCTTTTTTCATTTTTTCTCTCCATAGTTAGAAAAACTTATACCTTATTTAAATGAATTTGAAGATGCTAATTTTTCTCTGATAACTACCTTTTTTCTTTTCTTTTCCCATATTTGGAATATATTAAACTTTTGTTTTGAATTTGAAGATGCCAATTGTTCATGAATTAATGTTTTCATGTAGTTGCATAACCAAACTTAATTTTTCCTAAAGCCACGGTTCCTATATCGGCTTTACCTAAAGTAAAATTTTCATTATATTCCTAAAACTTTATTTGTTTAATTTCACTGCAAGTTGTTATCATGGTTTGATTTATCATTCGCACAACGATATGGCTTATACACATTCTAATGTTGCTTTTTATTCGTATAGAGCTAAATGACATGGTCATGTAGTTTTGGGCTTGCGCGATCCAAGTGAGTTCCTAAACTCTTTAGAAATGGTATATCACATTTTAAATTTGAATTAAAGGTTGGTGTCCTATAATCCTGTTTCGAAACTTGGCTCCAAAGGATTGTCTTTGCAATGGAACTAGATTTATAGTAGTTCGATGTGTAACAAGAATTACAGAAGCTCGGATGTTAACATGTGATAAGGCTAGAAATTTAGTTTTTATCCCAAGAATATCTCTTCAACCATCAGCTTCAGAATTAATCATAAACATGTTTGAAGGCAATTTCCTCTAAGTTAGCATAAGCTATGAGTATAAACAAAGCGCAATGACAGTCTTTGAAGTAAGTTGGTATTGATTTACCCCTGTCTTTGCTTATGGACGATGTATGTTGCTCTCTCTAGATGCACTACATTTAATAAATTTTTGATTATTTTACCAATAAAAGACGGGACGAATACTACAAACATCAAATATCCTAAAGTTCCTTTGTAATTCTATAATAGGGAAAAAAAAATCAAGCACCCCCGTTTCATTATCATGAAGGCAGTTACTTTTTTACTGCTTACTTGCAATCCTAACAAATACACATGCATTACATTTCGTTACATTTTTTTTAACATTCACCAACTGTTAATCATTATACATTGAATCGGCTATGTTTTCTAAATATAAAACATTATGTTATTAAATATGGACGTAAATTCAAAATCTCTTACTTTTGTCGAAATATTGTTTCAGGATCATATCAAATTATCAATCCAAATGGAGTATGCAACAAGCTTCATGTTGTAATGTCACCATACAACATCTTGAAATATGTTGACTTTAAACCACTACATAGTTTTTTTCCTCTATCTTACGAATGCTAATTTTTGCATTACTAACTGTTCTTTTGTTTCAATCATTTTGGTTGCTAATATGTTCACTCTATTATGTTGTCGTCAATTTCATAAGAAATTACTTTTTATTTCTAACAATGTATTTTCTTAATCCGTACTCATATTTCCTATCCACATTGTAACATACTGACTTTCCCGTACCCTTTGAGCTGACCAAAAAACACAAGTCCAACCCAAACTGCACTGGAAACCCAGATGTTAATAGAAAGAAATTAGAGGGTGAGAAAAGAAAGAAAGAAATATTAGAATAGAAGAATAAGAAGAAGAACCAACATAACACAGAGTCTCACATTGCAGCGGAACAAAATATAATATATAAGTAAATCTTTATTGAGAGCTTTGAAAAATATACTTACAATCATCAGGGTACACCAAACATATCTGGACAGTTATAATAATATGTCCTCCTATACAACACACTGCGGAATAATATAATATCGCACGTCTGAACTCTTCCAGCTCATTACTTCACAATATCCAGTAACCTGAACCTGTACAACCTGGTCTAACTCGAGCATTACAAACACCGGGTTAGTCTGGTGAACCAGAGTGCGAAACCCACTAAGTTTAAAGGTGTTACACTACTTAATTTTAAAGTAAAAAATCTTTTCGAAAGATAACCTAAAACATTTTTGAAATCAATATCTTTTCTGATATTATGATAGTGTCTAAATACAAATAAATAACAATCTAGCAGAATGCTTGCATCTCACGCTCTACATAATAGTATACCATCAAAACCACGGGCTCTTATTGGAGATTGGATTACGACTATGATAAGGTATGGAACCACCTGCCGATAGTGTTTCTCTAGAGGGGAATACACTGGGTTCGACAAGAATATCTTGCAACCCGGCCCACACACGACCGACCTTCCATTTCGCTTGAATGTTCCAAATATATGGTCACCTACGATTGCTAGCAACATAACCGTTCCTGGGAGATACAGAAGTGAAAAGAAGAACAAATAATGAATTTTCTCTAGATGGTGAAAATAAACCCTAATGGGAGTTCACTAGTTCAGTACTTAGAATCACTTGGCTTTTTATAAATTTCAATTCGTAAATAAAAACCTTTACATCTTACAATGTTAATTGAAACAAAGCTTTTTATATCTTATTTCAAAATACTATTCTATTCAAAATCATCTTATTTAACTTAAAACATTTCAAACTTTATTTTATAATACCAAACTTCGAAATCCTAACTTTATTTCTCTCGACCACTCTCGTTTCTAAACTAATATCATTCTTGGATACTCATGAAGTCACTCAAGTTGGGGTATTTTACTGCCTCAGACCTTGAGTTAACTATCAAAGGAAAACTACCATACACACAACGATCTTATTTCCAACTGAAAATTTTATTGATCAACCATCAATCAACTTTTTCCCTTTAAATTAATTTATCATTAATTTAAATCATTTCCCCGTTTCCCGTTTCCATATATTCGTAAATCCTTATTTTCTAAATTTAGAAAATGTACTTTATTAACATTGGGAAATGTTTCCATTTCTTATTCACGCATCATTACTCTCCCACATCTATTAGTCTCTAACTGTAAACTAGTAAAAGAATCCCTGAATATCAACCTCGAAGGCCGAAACCAACATCAGATCGATACCTAGAAAGCTGTTCAACATAACTAATCTCCAGTCAGTTTCTAATTTCCTTAACTCTGTTTTTTAACTGCTTATCAAATCATTTCTTACGCAACTCTCGGTATTAGTTTACGAATCCAATTCTTTTATGCAAAACAATGGTTATAACGATCACGTTATAATCCCTACTTTCGAAATATCTAACTTCAAAATATAACTTTTATTCATTAATTTGAATAAATAATAATTAGTTAATTTATTAAATAAATAAATCTTGATTTAAAAACCGGAAAGTAAATAGTACTTTCCTACAAACGGTATTGTCGAATCCCAATGTATATCTCTCTCTCGAATAATCTCTATTCGATAACTCTCTTTCGAATAAACTATATTCGATAACTCTCTCTTTCGAATAAACTATATTTGATAACTCCTTTTCGAATAAACTACATTTGATAATCTCTCTTTCGAATAAACTATATTCGATAACTCCTTTTCGAATAAACTATATTCGATTAACTCTCTTTCGAATAAACTATATTCGATTACTCCCTTCCGAATAAACTATATTCGATTAACTCTCTTTCAAATAAACTATATTCGATTTGCGTCACGAACTCCAGAATATTTTACCATTTCAAGTCAACTCAATTTCTTATTTCATTTTTGAATTTAGTACTTTGCGACAATTACATATTTCCTTTTATAACTATTTTAGTTCTGCAAAACGTTTGCTTTTAAATCGTTATCCACTTTAAAACGTGAATATTATTCCTTTACAGAAAACTGGAATCGTTTTATCGAATCAAAACTTGATTTCAATTTATAATTATTATTACAGGTTCAATTTCTATTTATCAAGTCAATTTATAAATACACAACCAATCCCTTTTTCCCCAAATAGAATCCACTATTATATTTTAAGGCAATTTCCTATCTCATTCAAATTTATATTTGAATTCCTATTTCAAAAATCAAATTTCCTTTATAAATGTTTTAAATATTTACTTGAATCCATTATTCACATCGAATGTGAATAATATTCTTTTATATAATCCATTCAGTTTGATTTCGTATTTAAAAGTAATATCCCATTTTCAAATTCTATTTATACTTCTATTTATAGAATTATTCATATGAAATCTCCTTTTTACTTCTAACACTTAAATCCCATTTATAATTTCCTTTATAAATGCTAAGTTCACATTCTATTAAAAATACCGGTGTTAAAACCGATTTCTACTTCTCTATATAAATTCAGACTTATATTTTCATTTATCCAACGATGCATATTTTTCTTAATTTATAAACATCGTTTATAAATTATTCTTCTCAAGTTATCTATTAAAAACAAATTTCTATTAAATATTTACTTTAAATCGATTTTCCCATAATTCTTCTGTAACGACCCGTATTTTCAGCTATATAATACTTAATTTATTTAAGTATTTATATAGTGATTTAGGGGATCTAATGGTCATTAATTAAATTATATTGAATATTTAATTAAATTTAAAAATTAAATATATTATTTAATTTCTGAAATAATCAGAAATAGTGAATTGACGATATTGTGTGAACGGGACAATTTAAATTAGATATAATTCAGTTTAGAATTGAATTAGAATAACGAATATATTATTTAAACGAAGTTTGAACGTATAATTTTATTGTAAATATAATCGAGCTCGAAATGGCGTAGTTCGTAATTTGGTGATTCGAACTTTAAATGAATATACAGAAGCCGTTTTAACTCGGATTTCTGTGAAACAAGAAACGTTGGGGGCTGGTGAAGTATATTTTTCTAGTGGAAGGGAAAAATCGAGATTTCATTGTGTAGATTTTGATTTATGTCCAAATCAAATTTTAGAAAAGTCGCTATGGAATTCCTTTATAGTTTATAAAGGAATTATTTATATTTTAAAAAAGGATTTCATTATAAATCGAATATCGATTTATATCGGGATTTGAAATATCGAGCTAGAAATTCATATAGGAATATTCTAAAGCTGTATGATATTCTATGTGAATATATACGATAATATTTATTTATAAATATTTAATTTAATTGTTTTTAAATATATTTATATATTTAAAAGGGTTATTTAGGGCTTTAAAAATAGCCAGTTTTGCAAACGACCTCAGAATTTGATGAAACCAATTTTGTTGGATCCGCAATATTATATTATTGCTAGATTTCAGTTTTCGTGATTTTTAGAGTCAGTGTGTGGCCGTACCGATTTTTAATGTGGAATACAGTCGATAATTTGACCTTTAAAAATACGCAATGTGAACAAACGAAGTCGGAATTCGACGAAACCAGTTTCATTGGGACCGTAATGTCAAACTTTAGCTGCACGTCAATTTCCATGATTTTTGGGTATCGTGTGTGATCACACGAATTTTTAGAAGGTGAAAAATAATATAAATTGAATATAAAAATGGTAAATATCTAACCCAAAATATCCTAATCTATTTATGATCAAAACAAGGCCATGTTCCTTTCCTCTCAACCTCACCCTTACCTTTATAAACGCAAGAAAAAAATGAGCCGTCAGTTTCCTCCCTCACAAACAAAAACGCCAACTCAAAAATCAATAGAAAATCATGGAAAATTCTATAAATAAATTCATATATATATATATATATATATATATATTTGTGATCGTTTCTCCAAACTCTTCCAATCGGGTATGCTGATACAGGGTGCGATGCAAATTTACTGCTATTGAAAATGTACAGTACAAACTAGGGTTGGCTGATTCTTGTAATTGGAGTTGTAATCGATGAAACTAATAATGTTTTTGGGTTCCTGGAGTAAAGTCGCACCTGTATGTAAATTTGTGGGTATTTCAGTGCAAATAGTTGTCGATGTCCTCGGTGAAGGAGCTGTCGACGGGAATGATTGGAGAGGCGCAAGTTGAAGGAGGAGGGGCCGGCGAGGTTGAGGATTCGAGGGAGAGTTGAATGGTGATGTCGGTTTGGAGTGTAACGTGGAGATGAAGTCGATTTTGGTGGAACGAATTATGGCTATGGTGTTTTTTGGAGTACTGGAGCTCGCATTGGATATTTGGGGAAGAAAGGTGCGGGTTAGGGCTCTCAATTGGGTGGTTGGGCCGATCAAAAAGGTTAAGGACCAATGGTTTTTAAATTGTTTAAGTCTAGTTTTTTAATTAAATAACTTATAATTTGTAAATTCAGTAACTTGAGCATACGTTAACGAAATTCAGAAAATCAAGATCCGCTGGGATCGTAGGGACGGACACTATACGATGGAACTGACTGGAAGTCCATCAGAGCTCGTTACAATTTATCGCAAAATAAATTGTCCGTCTGAATCAAGCAATGGTTATCGTTATTAATGATGATCGTCCAATGTGAGTAAAATTCACCAACTCTGAACAGTTATACTTTTATAATGTGTTCTTAGAACTGATAATTATCTATTGATTGCTGTGTGTTAACTATTTGGTTGAATTGCTTATGTACTGGTTGAAGTTATAGATAACGATGTATATATAAATCGTTAATCGAAAATTGATTTTATTTATCAGAATATTTTATACTCTTATTGTTTAACATCTGTGATGCAGGAAAATAGGTTGGAGGGATCCAACAGGATTCCTCAATATTTATAATACAGTTTGTTTTCATATATTGTGTTATATGATGTGGTGTATAATCTGTGATTTGATTATAATGACACTAGTCCTGTTATTTGGTACTGTTGAATACCAAAAGAAATATTGGAATGAAAAAAGGGAAATTTCAAACTATGTATTGAAATAGAATATTTATAAAATCAAATAATTTTATAAAACTTTTATTTACTTAGAAAGTAAATAGAAGTGTAAAACGATTATTTACTTAGCAAGTAAATAGAAGTATAAAGAAAGATATTTACTTAGAAAGCAAATAGAATTTATAAAGGAATATTTATTTAGAAAATAGAATAAGATTTAAGGGAAATATTTAGAAAATAAATATGATATTATAAAAGGAAATTTATTTATAAAATCAAAGGATTCTATAAAAAGGATATTTGCTTAAAAAAATGGAAAAAAATAAAGATTAAAGGGAAATTATTTATAAAATCAAGGAATTTTATAAAAGGGAATTATTTATAAAATCAAAGGATTTTATAAAGAGGAATATTTATTGGGATAATAAATAGAAGTATGAAATGAATTTATTTATTTAGAAAATAAATAGATAGACATAAAAGGAAAATATTTGTAAAACAAATATAAAAAGAGAAAGATTTGTAAAACATTTACAAATAGAATTGAAAAAGAATTATTTATTTAGAAAATAAATAAAGATAAAAGGGGAATTATTTAAGAAAATAAATAGAATTATATAAAGGAAATATTTATATAAAATAAATATAGACAAATAGGAAAGGAAGTATTTGTAATCGATTAGAGTTAACCAGTTAGAGTTAAATCGAATATTAGTTATTCGATAGGAGTTAATCAAGTTGAGTTAAATAAGTTAAGTTAGTCAAGTTGAGTTAATCGAGTATGGTTAGTCAAACCAAGTTAGTCGAATCGAGTGAGTCGAACTAAGTTAGTCGAGCCTAGTTAATCGAATCGAGTTGGTTGAACCAAGTTAGTCGAGTTAGTCAAGTCGAGTTAAGTTAGTAGAGTTAGTCGAGTTAAGTTCGTCGAGTCGAGTTAATCGAATATGGTTTGTCGAGTCGAGTTAATCGAATTTAGTTATTCGAGAGGAGTTAATCGAATTTAGTTATTCGAATAGAGTTCGTCGAATATTAGTTATTCGAAAGGAGTTAATCGATGTTAGGTTAATCGAAAGGAGTAAATCGATGTTAGTTTAATCGAAAGGAGTTAATCGATGTTAGTTTAATCGAAAGGAGTTAATCGTTGTTAGTTTAATCGAAAGGAGTTAATCGATGTTAGTTTAATCGAAAGGAGTTATCGATTATAGTTTAATCGAAAGGAGTTAATCGAATTTAGTTATTCGAAAGTGGGATTATCAAATATAGTTATTCGAAAGGAGATTATCGAATATAGCGTATTCGAAAGAAAGAGATCGAATGTAGTTTATTCGAAAGAGTGAGTTAATCGAATATAAGTTATTCGAAGAGAGATAATCGAATATAAGTTATTCGAAGAGAGATAATCGAATATAGGTTATTCGAAGAAGAGTTAATCAAATAGAGATTACTCGAAGAGAGTTAATCGTCAAATTCGATTATATCGAATTCGGGAAAGTACTTATACTTTCCAGTGTTTAAATCAAGATTTATGTATTTATAAATTAGGTGTTTATTTATTTATTCACATTAAAGAATAAAAGTTATAATTGAAGTTAGATATTTCGAAAGTCGGGATTATAACGTTATCGTTATAACCAATGTTTTCAATAAAGAAGTGGATTCGTAAATTGAATCCAAGAGATACATAAAGAAGTTTGTTAAAGGTTTAAAAGATAAACATTGACTATTTCGAAGTTAAAACGTTGTTCAATTAAGGTCTGAGAGGTAATTATACCCCAACTTGATTGACTTCATTCTTAACTAAGGAATGGTAAGGTTTGATGGTGAAGGATGGATAAGTGAATTTAGTAAATGAGTGAAATGGTTTGAGTTGGCATGGCGATGTTGGATTTAAACATCAGTTTAAATCCAGTGAAGGAGTTTTGGAAATGTTTTCCAAATAAGATTCAGAAATGTTTTCTGATAATAGAAAATAAGAAATGTTGAATATATGGAAACAGGAGATAAGTAAATTAATGAACTAAATAGATAAATGTTCAATGATGATTGATCGATATAATTTCCATTTGGAAATAATATCGTTGTTTGCACACGTGTTTTTCTTTGATAGTTATCTCACCGACTATCGAAATTTTCGACCATTTTAACGTTGTTAATATGGAGAGACCGGTTGGATTATTATCCGAAGAACCACTCCGTATTGGCATAAGCATTGCGAATCATATGGGCCAAAGATAATTGAAGACGGAGTAAAGTGCAAGGGCTGCTGTATAAATCTTAGGTAAAGATTGCCTAAGATGGTTGTACTGAATAGTGCCTTCGGTTTGTCCAGTCCCAGGACGACCTGTATGGAAGAATGTCTGATAGAGTATATTAAATAGATCGCATAAGTTGATCTCTTCAAACGTATTTACGTTTGGTGGCGGAGGAATTCATTTTTCTTAGCTGTATACCCGTGGTATTTTTCGGGAAATCAATTTGTGATTTGGTGGGTATGACGATGTAACATTCAAAGTGAATAAATGGGTGATCTGTCAGAGATAAGCGTACCCTCTAGCCTCACAACCGGGAAATGACAAAAATCGGGCAGGCAGCATGGCTATGTAGGTCGCACCTATTAGGGTGTATAATCACCTGATCTAAAGTTTCATTTACTTCTAAAAATCTATTGTCGATCATGTCCCATTCGGGAAACGGTTGATGATCCCAACCGTTGGTGATATACATTCGATACACTCAAGCGAAATGAGTGGTCGGTCATGTGTGGCCGGGTTGCAAGATGTTCTTGTTGAACCCAGTGTATTCCTCTTTAGAGGTACACTAGCGAAAGGTGGTACCATACTGTAACGACCCAACTTTCGAACACATCGGAAGTCGTGCCATTAATAAGAATAAAAATAGATAGAAGATAAAATCATAGAAACATCAGAATCTCATAGCGGAATTTTCAACAGCTAATACTTCATAATATTACACAGCGGTACATATTACATCAGAGCATACTAGATCTAGTGATACAAACCATTCATAGTACATCTTTAATTATACATATCATAGGTGACCAAACTGGCAGACTTATAATAATACAACAGATAAGATAAGTGGACCAGCACACAGAAAGTTCCATTCCAGCTTTCCAAGTTTAATCCAATCCCGATTCACTTGTCTATTCCTAACAAGTGTTATGAATACCGAAGAGTTTAAGGGAAACATAGAAAAATAAACTCTGGGTCAGTCAGGGGACTGGTATGAGTAAACAATTTAAAACAGAGCAAAGAAATAAAAATATCTCATAAGACCACGCCGTGAATATGGAACGGGTTTTTACCTTATGAGATCAAAACACTTTGTATACTTGAAATCAGATATTATAATAGCGTCTATAAGTTTTCCACAAATAAATTAGAATCTAGAAAAATGCTTGCATCTCACATTCTCCTACATAGTATACAAATAAAAACTGCTTAGCGCTTATGGAAATTGGATTTCCAACTATGACAAGGTATGGGACCACCTGCCGATAGTGTGTCTCAAGAGACGAATACACTGGGTTCAACAAGAGCGTCTTGCAACCCGGCCCACACATGACCGACCACTCATTTCTCTTGAGTGTACCGAATGTATTGTTACCTTACGGCTTTTGTCGCGTAGTTCCTGGGAGATACAGAAATGAAAAGGAGTAACAAATATGAATATCCTCTAGATGGTGACAATACACCCTAATGGGAGCGACTCACATAGCCATGCTGCCTGCCCGATTTTTTGTCATTTCTTGGGTGTGAGGCTTGAGGCTAGACTTACCTTTTCATCATCATTGTTTATTTTCTTTGAATGCCACATCGTCAAAACTAGCCAATCACTAATTGACTTCCCCAAAAATAAATTATAGGTATAAAGCATAAAGAAACAAATTTCTCTGCCACCATATAAATATGTTTGAAGAGATAAATGTATGTGACCAGTTAGAATTACTTTGTCAGACATTCGTCCATACAAGTTGTCTTGGGATTGGACAAACCGAAGACACTATTAAAAATAGTCCTTGTATATCGCCGTGTTCAAATTTTAAAATCTCTGACGCGCGACGTATAATCAAATCAAAGTGGATCCTCAATCCGGTCTCTTTGAAATGATTAACGAATATATTTCTTTTAAAAATTTATAAATCTAACATGATTATAATTTGATTTACATAGATAATTACAGAAAAACTAAACATCATATGATCATCTTGCTTATATCTGGGTACTTTGATCATCTCCTTAAAATGGACAGTTTCAGTGTGCGCACCACACATGGTCTTTCTTTCCATTTTGTTCGTTAATGTATAAAAATATACACTTGCATTATTCTTAAGAAATAAATTTTCCATAATTACTTCTTAATCCAATTATTCATAAATGAATGAACTTTATGATTTTAATTTAATTTACAGCTTTTACACTTTATATTATTTTATCAAATTTCCTTTGATTCCTTATACTAAATCTGCTTCTTCCTTCCATATATAAATAAAAAATTTCTTTTTAAAACATTTATCTAGACATGATTAAAATTTTAGTTCTTATTTCATATAATACAGACCAGTACATACCATTTATATTGTGACAAAAATTTTGATCTACAGTTTGAACTGGAAAATCTTAGCATTTATAAATATCTCCATTTTGTTTACCTTAAACTTCAAATATTTATTTTAGAAATAAAATTCTTATTTTAATTATAAACTAAATTTATAACTAATTACACTTCTGTATTTGACGACAAAACTGCATCGAGTTACTTATATACTAATGTTCGACTTGTCGAGTCAAAACAATCCAAACATGTGCATATATATTTTAAACATGTAAATATATTTAACTTAAAACATTTTGTCTCTCCTTTTACATGAAATGGGCCGAGCCCACTTTTAATCAGCCCATACACATCTTACATGTATGTTTGCCTAATATAGATATTTATATATTTTGTTTTTAAACTTAATTTATTTTAAAATCTTTGTTTACCCTTTTAAAACATTCCTTTTAAATATTAAGGCCAATGGACCAATAAGTCATGTTCCATGCATCAATGTTTCCCCTTAACTTCCCCAGGTAAGATCAAGTGTTCAGAGGAGTTCTTCCTCTCTTCTGTTCTTGTTTTCGTACTTCTTCTCTTGTCAATGTCTTTCCATTCTTCTCGTTTCCCTTTTAACTTGAGATCGAGTGGTACTTTCATGAATACTTTTGCATCATTCAAAGGGACATATATCATCACTTCTCCAAGTAAATATAGCATATAGACCATGACTCCTTAATGCAGCTAGTATTAACACTAGCAGGTTCAGCGAGTTGAATTTTCTACCCGAAAACATGATAACCTCTTTGTTTGATCTTGAATTCGCATAAAGTTCTAAAGCCAATTAACAGTTCTTTTATAGTTTCAACTACCTTCCAGACATACAGTTCTTTAAAGTTCTAAAGCCAATTAACAGTTCTTTAAAGTTCTGCTGTTTGATCTTGAATTACTACTAAAAAAAAACGTGAAACTGCTCCACTTCTTTAATAGTTATCATTCACGTTTTAAAGCCTACTCCTTCCATACCTTCTTATTTCCCTAGCTTCTTTTCTTACGTTTTCATACCTCTTTCGTGTATACACTTTCAGTTTTTAGCATACAGACTAATATATATAATTAACTTAAATTTGATAATTTAAAACTTTCATTACCTATTTAGTTACTGTGTTTCTTCCTATAGAACCCAAACCATCAACAGGGTAAAACAAATACACACAGTTGTGCATATGCTTCTCGTGCACGTGTACGTCCAGTCAGTTCATCAGAGAGCCGCCGCACTTCGCCTGACATGCCGCACCACCGACTAGATCACGTCGCACCACCCTGATCACCTCCCCTTTGTCTCCAATGGAATTTCCACCTCCAACGCCAGTTACAGGAAAAATCCCATCAGGGAATTTGACCACCGCACCTCACCCTCACCACGTGCCGCCACCACCTTCCTGCCCTGACACCCTGACACCCCGACGCCCCTTGTAACACCCCGCGAATTCTATAACTGTGAAATTAACAAATTAAAGTATAATTAATCTGAAATCAAAGAACTAAGGGAAACGGGATACGCCATTGCGTTCGTCTCGGAAAAATACGCGAAATAGAGTCCGAGTTTTCGAAAAGCGGAGTCCGTATGAAGAAGATATGGCATTCGGAAGTTTGAGAATCAAGTTTAAAATTCAAACAGAATAAATCAGGTTTAAATTCGAAAATGGGGCCCAATGGGCCAGGGCGGAAAAATACCCGCCTGACCCACCAAGTCGACTGGGCTGTCGACTAACCAGGTCGACAGGCCTGTCGACAGGGCTGTCGACAGGGGTGTCGACCTGGTCCAGACCCAGGTCGAGCCCAGTCTAACCTGGCTGGCCTATTCTTTGTTGGTCGATTTTCTGTGGTCTGCTTAGTCACTAGGGCTAGGTGGCAAGTTTTAATTGGTCTCTCCTTAGAATGAATGGCTACGATCAATCCAAGCAACATCAATGGTCCTAATCAGTTCCTAACCTCTATATAAACAACCCTAGACTAAACCCTAATCTATTCATTCAAAAATAAGAACATAGCCGCCATGTTGCTGAGGAACGACTAGGAGTAGCCACCAAATTGGAGAGAGGATTAGGAGGGAGATTCTAAAGCTTAAAGCAACCTAAACAAATCAATTCAACAAAGGAATTTGCGTCTTCAATCCCTAAACTAGAGAATTCATCACACCATTGTAAGTAGAGTATTACTTTGGTATGAATAAACAATTGTGTTGGTTTGTATGCTTGAATTGTGGCAATAAAGTAATTCATATTTGTGCGTTCTTATCAATTTGAAATATTATATACGTTTGGATATTTATTATAAAGAACTACATGCGGTAGTTCTATGCAAGTATACGTTTGGAATATTTCGCAAATTATGTAATCCATGTTGAAGCTACATGTATGTAGTTGATTTAAATTCATGCAAGTTTGGGGTTTGCTTCTATGCCACCATGATGTATATTTTTGTGCATAAATCATTTTGTAAGTAATTGGAACAAGTTTGGTTATTATCCATATGAAATTATGTTGAGAATTTGGCATTATGTTTTAAGCCATGCTTTTGTACTAGAAAACCTATTTGCAAATTTATGAATATGGCTAGGCTATGAATGATATTTGGCATAATTAAAAACCATGATTAGGTCTATCTTGTTTACAAGAATTATATGATGACATATGTGGTACATGGCTAGGTTAGGTTCGAAAGGTCCCTTTTTGTAAGTTTACATGGCTAAAGTAAGAATCATGATTTCATGTTAGAAATATTTATGCCATGGTTATGTGAACAAATTTAACTATACTTATGCCATGCTTATGTTTGATATTATGCCATGCTTATGTTTGACATTATGCCATGCTTATGCTAGAAATATTTATGCCATGCTTATGTTTGACACTATGCCTAAATAAAAATATAGGTTCATGTGACAATAATGATATCTCAATTACAAGTTCACATGCTTTGATTCATGTCATCTATGTTACCACTATGCAAGTACACCAGTTTCTATTTTGTATTTCCAACGTCGTATTGCAAGTTCATGCGCTCACATTCCCCTCTTTGTGTATGTAATTACGCTTTAAGCCTCCCCTTTTCGCATGGCTAATTTGGGCTTTAAAAGGCTCAGCCCAAAATATATATATAAACGGACGTGTTAAACGGGGGAAAATAACGTTGGGTTAAAATTACTAATGAATGAAAATATAAAATAGAAGGGCCCAAGTTCAAGTATGGGTTGGGCCCATGATTGGGGTAACCTTTACACCATTAACTTAATAATGGGCCGCAAATATTTACATATAAGAAAATAAAGAGGAATGACAAAATATGTAAATATAGAACATACGATGTGTTTAACCCGAGGTTGGATTGAGTTGTGATGTAAACCTGCCCGGAACCGCCCGGCTGTCCAGTAGTCACAACAATACCTATCCAATGTGGGAGGTTAAACATGGAGCCCAGCAAGGACCCGAGGTTAGACTGAGTTGTGGCGTAAGACTGCCCGGAACCAACCGGCAACAGGCAGCCACAACAATACCTGTCTAATGTGAGAGGTCAGGGCCTTAATAAGACAATTAAGGCTGAGTCAGGATTGATAGGATTAAGTGAACTAAAGACTTAATCAAAATGGAACATGCTAAACAAAACGGACTGGTGGGGGTTAGGTTAGGAAACACTTAACCAACTTAGCATGTTGGCTAGAGATAGAAAACCTAGTAACGGAGGACCCTTTTCAGCAGTAACCCTAGAAGGTGTATCAGGATACCCTGAAACTAGGCAGGGTGGGGCACGATTACTGGGCTGATTGTAAGAGGTCAAAGCGACGGCGGTGGTGTAGCAGTGTAGGTTCTAACGGAGTGCGGGCGTGCACACACTCCGGCGCAGAAAAATAAGGCACTGGACACCAGTAGCATACCTGTGCACTCTAAGGTTGTGTCGGGTTGCCACTATGGGACTTGATACACCCCATGGTGGGACCAGCATAGGTAACTACAACATCGGGGGCCGTAAGACACATGTAACTATGCGAGTAGGAGCCGATCATCATAGAATGGATCACATCACCCTGGTTATGGGGTGCCAGTTGGAAACTAGTTTATATGGGTTCAGAGATTAACATGGGGTACGATAGTATATTCGACCCTAGACAACTTAACCAAGTTTATAGTGCATGCCCACTTCTTGTTTATACTTATCATACCCAGTTCTTTATTCATAGACAAAATAGTACTAGACTTACTCAGGCTTTATGTCTGACTCTACTTTTCTTTCGTCTTCTTTCTTCCGTTCCCCCCCCCCCCCAGGTCCTCAGGGAGGGAACACAGCAGCTTGACCAACCTCAACATCCAGCTTGAAGAAGAGAAATGTATTGCTTGGACTTTCCTGTTTTGAACTATGGCTTTGGACAATCCACTATGGGGCTTTTGCAGTTTATCTATGTTTTATTTATGCTTCTTTAAAAATAATGTACTCAAGACAGATTATGAAAGTGTTATGTTATGTTTTTGGAAAGGATGTTGTTGTAACACGTATTTGACTTTATGAAATAAAGTTTGTTGTTCTTCCGCTGTTTACAAATATGTGTTCTTATATCTGTCTTGTATATCTGTGACTTGTACTTATAAACCTCCACCAAAATTAGGGCATTCCCTTTGAGAGTGACCCTAACGGAGGTGGGGTGTTTCACTTGGTATCAGAGCATAGGTTTACTAGATAAGATAAAAAGTTTTGAAAATTTATTTTCAAAAAGGAAATTTAAAGAAGCATTTTTAAAAGAAAAATGTTATTTTATTTAAAAAAAGGCAAAGTCCACTCCCCAAAGCCATAGGTATTATCTCTTATCCTTTGTTTTGAATCTATCCTTTTTGTTTCAGCATGTCCCAAGAACTTAACTTGCCGGAAGGGGTGCCAATACCTGGTTGGTTTAGACGGTTCTTAGAAGCAAGGGCCACTCAGCCAGGTCCTACCGTTCCTCCTCCCCCAGCTGAAGGAAATCATCCAGCTGCAGCGGCACCTTTTCCTCCACCTCCTCCTCGGGGAAACACGTTTGCTAAGATATGTAAAGATTTTAAAGCTATGGGAGGAAGGGATTTCCATGGAACTGAGTCCTTCGTAGCAGCTAGAAATTGGCTGAAAGAAACGGAGGACCTATTCATCATCTTTGAGGTAGAAGATAGACAAAAAGTACAATTGGCAGTATGGCTATTGAAGGGCGAGGCTTCCTACTGGTGGGAAGTCACTCATGCTGAAAGACCAGTGGAGACATGGGAGGACTTTAGGACAAGGTTTGAGACCAAATTTCTCTCAGATGCGGAAAGGAGTTTGCAGTTGGAAAAATTCTTATTTCTTAAGCAAGGAGACAAGACTGTCAGAGAGTATGTGAATCAGTTTGATGAGCTGGCTAGGTTTGGGCTTGACCTAGTCAACACCCCGCACAAGAAGGCTCTCCGTTTCGTCAAAGGGTTAAATGAGCCATTACACAGTTTGGCCATGACCCATATACCCATGGGAGCCACGTATGAAAGATTGGTGCAAATGGCATTGCTGAATGAAGAGGATAAGGGCAAGAAAGAGACAAAGGCAGAAAACTCTCAAGGGAAGAAAGAGGGTTTGCAGCCTAAGAAGACAGACTTTAAGAAAGGCGGGGAAGGCAACAAAGAGAAGAGGAAGTGTAATTTCTGTGGCAAAGTGGGGCACTTAGCAAAGGACTGCCGGAAAAAGAAGGCCAAGGAGAATGGTGGGTGCTTTTCGTGCGGTCAGACAGGCCACAGGGCTAAGGACTGCCCACAGAAACGAGGACAGGGGCAGGGCGCTGGATCCACCCCAGGGGCACAGGTTCATGTGCTAGAAGCGCCACCTTTGCAACAGCGAGGTACCAATACTTCTGTAGAAAGTGTAGTTTATCTTTATGATCACCCCGTTCGCACTTTATTTGATTCTGGCGCATCACACTCCTTTATCTCGTCTGCTTTAGTAGAATCTCTGCACCAAAAAAACTAGTATGGTAGAGGACCCCTTAATTGTTTCAAACCCAATTGGGGGCCCAGCTCATTTGTCTATGATCTGTTTGGGATTAAAAATTTCTATCCTAAGTGTTGAATTTCAATGTAGTGCCTTTGTTTTGGGCTTTTCGGGGTATGGTTTGATTTTGGGTATGGATTGGCTATCCAGTAATGGGGCCATCCTTGATTGTGAGAAAAGGGTTGTTAGGCTCCTAACCCAGCTCGGTAATACTTTGGAAATTTCTTGTAACCCCTCGTTTGCGGTTATGCTTAGTTATCTTGAATCGCTAGATGCCTCCGTTGAAAATTTGCAATCAGTTAGAGTGGTCCGGGAATATCCGGATATCTTCGAAGAGGTGAAGGGCTTGCCTCCAAAGCGGGAAATAGACTTCCGCATATATCTTGTAGATAATGCAAAGCCCGTTGCGTTGCCCGTTAGACATATGGCTCCACGAGAAAGAAAAGAGCTCAGTAAACAGATTAAAGAGCTTCTAGAAAAGGGGTTCATTAGGAGGAGCATTTCAGAATGGGGCGCTCCAGTAGTGTTCGCCACTAAGGCGGAAAGTTCATTTCGCTTATGAATGGGTTGTGGAATACCTTCTAGTAAGTTAACAAGATCCAAGATTCACTAGTGAATTTTGGAGAGCTTGCATGGGACCATGAGTACGCAGTTAGGCTTGAGCCAAGTATATTAGAAGTAGAGTAAGTGAAAGTGGAACGAGAGGCAACAGTGGAAAAGGTTCCAACTCATATTTTGGAAACAAGAATTAAGAAGCTACGAAATTGTGAAGTTAAAGACGGACAAAGCATAATGGAGTTAAGCTCAAGGAAATGCAACTTAGAAGATCGAAGACTAGATTCGTGCATCATATCTCTTCTTAAGAGTATATCCTTGGTCCCTCTCTTCCTGTAGAGCTTACTTGCATGCTATCTTTTGTGTTTATCCTCTCGGTCCCATTCTCAATCCAATTTCTGTCACAAACCCCATAGGGAGTATGACTCATCTGTTAGTAACACATGTTGGGGCTTGAGGGTGTTCGTTGGATTGACCAAACTTTTTGGGTTTTATAGAATATAGATTGGTCTTAGAAAGGGACTCCCTTGTGACCTAAAAGGAGTCCATCATGCTTAGTTTCCTAGAATCATATATGGTGGTTGGGTTGAGTAACTCTTTGGGTGTCAGTCTGATGTTGATTTCGGTCTTCGGGGCTGATGCTTAGAGAGTTCTTCTCCTAATCAATATATATGTGGCATAGGTTTTCAGTTTTGACATTGCCTAATGGGCACAAAGTTTTTACTTGCTTCTATCATTCGACTATACCTTTAGATAGGAACAATTGGGAAAATGTCCTATAGATTAGAGCTACCCGAAAGATTGGCCGGAGTCCACAACGTTTTTCACGTCTCACATCCCCGAAAATGTCTACATGAGTCTGCTGAAGTGGTAGAGCCAAATATCCTCGAAGAGGCCGAAGTGGAACGCGAAGCAACCATAAGGAGAGTTCCAACCCGCATCTTAGGAACGGAAGTGAAGAAGCTACGCAACCGCGAAGTCAAGCTCGTCAAAGTCCAGTGGAGCGACGCCGAGGGAGACGCGACTTGGGAAACTGAAGCTAGAATCCGCACTGCCTACCCTTTTCTGTTCGAGGGTACATCCTTGATCTTTCTTTTTCCTTAAGTTGCGCTTTTATCTATCTTTTTAGGTATATTTCCTCGACATTATCTCTTAGGTAGAAACCCTTTGGATGGAAACATGTAGTTGAAACATGTTATGGATGCTGGTTGCAAGTGGTTGCAAGTGATTGCTAGTGGTTGCTCGTGGTTGCATATACACACACAATCTAGGTTTTAGATCGGCTCAGTCACTTCATATTGCATATGCATATATGTTTGCATTCGTATATGGTTGAACTTTAATGTGTTGTCATATGGATGTTGCATTTGTAATGAATGATTGTGCACTCATGTAGAATCATGAATAGGAAAATTTGCATACATAATGGATTCATGGCACTTACATAATTCGCATTAAGGAGGTCAACTGAATCAGTAGACCGCCTGATTTTGCATTAGATAAGTACATGTATACACACACACTTTGCATATGATCATGAAGCATTAGAAGTCTTTTAAGGACAATGGAAGCTCGTGTTTGATGGATGAGTAGATGGATGTTTGGATGTTAGGATATACATTCCTCCTAAATTGAAGATTTCGGGGACGAAATCCTTTTAAGTGGGGGAGAATGTAACACCCCGCGAATTCTATAACTGTGAAATTAACAAATTAAAGTATAATTAATCTGAAATCAAAGAACTAAGGGAAACGGGATACGCCATTGCGTTCGTCTCGGAAAAATACGCGAAATAGAGTCCGAGTTTTCGAAAAGCGGAGTCCGTATGAAGAAGATATGGCATTCGGAAGTTTGAGAATCAAGTTTAAAATTCAAACAGAATAAATCAGGTTTAAATTCGAAAATGGGGCCCAATGGGCCAGGGCGGAAAAATACCCGCCTGACCCACCAAGTCGACTGGGCTGTCGACCTGGTCTAACCAGGTCGACAGGCCTGTCGACAGGGCTGTCGACAGGGGTGTCGACCTGGTCCAGACCCAGGTCGAGCCCAGTCTAACCTGGCTGGCCTATTCTATGTTGGTCGATTTTCTGTGGTCTGCTTTGTCACTAGGGCTAGGTGGCAAGTTTTAATTGGTCTCTCCTTAGAATGAATGGCTACGATCAATCCAAGCAACATCAATGGTCCTAATCAGTTCCTAACCTCTATATAAACAACCCTAGACTAAACCCTAATCTATTCATTCAAAAATAAGAACATAGCCGCCATGTTGCTGAGGAACGACTAGGAGTAGCCACCAAATTGGAGAGAGGATTAGGAGGGAGATTCTAAAGCTTAAAGCAACCTAAACAAATCAATTCAACAAAGGAATTTGCGTCTTCAATCCCTAAACTAGAGAATTCATCACACCATTGTAAGTAGAGTATTACTTTGGTATGAATAAACAATTGTGTTGGTTTGTATGCTTGAATTGTGGCAATAAAGTAATTCATATTTGTGCGTTCTTATCAATTTGAAATATTATATACGTTTGGATATTTATTATAAATAACTACATGCGGTAGTTCTATGCAAGTATACGTTTGGAATATTTCGCAAATTATGTAATCCATGTTGAAGCTACATGTATGTAGTTGTTTTAAATTCATGCAAGTTTGGGGTTTGCTTCTATGCCACCATGATGTATATTTTTGTGCATAAATCATTTTGTAAGTAATTGGAACAAGTTTGGTTATTATCCATATGAAATTATGTTGAGAATTTGGCATTATGTTTTAAGCCATGCGTTTGTACTAGAAAACCTATTTGCAAATTTATGAATATGGCTAGGCTATGAATGATATTTGGCATAATTAAAAACCATGATTAGGTCTATCTTGTTTACAAGAATTATATGATGACATATGTGGTACATGGCTAGGTTAGGTTCAAAAGGTCCCTTTTTGTAAGTTTACATGGCTAAAGTAAGAATCATGATTTCATGTTAGAAATATTTATGCCATGGTTATGTGAACAAATTTAACTATACTTATGCCATGCTTATGTTTGATATTATGCCATGCTTATGTTTGACATTATGCCATGCTTATGCTAGAAATATTTATGCCATGCTTATGTTTGACACTATGCCTAAATAAAAATATAGGTTCATGTGACAATAATGATATCTCAATTACAAGTTCACATGCTTTGATTCATGTCATCTATGTTACCACTATGCAAGTACACCAGTTTCTATTTTGTATTTCCAACGTCGTATTGCAAGTTCATGCGCTCACATTCCCCTCTTTGTGTATGTAATTACGCTTTAAGCCTCCCCTTTTCGCATTGCTAATTTGGGCTTTAAAAGGCTAAGCCCAAAATATATATATAAACGGACGTGTTAAACGGGGGAAAATAACGTTGGGTTAAAATTACTAATGAATGAAAATATAAAATAGAAGGGCCCAAGTTCAAGTATGGGTTGGGCCCATGATTGGTGTAACCTTTACACCATTAACTTAATAATGGGCCGCAAATATTTACATATAAGAAAATAAAGAGGAATGACAAAATATGTAAATATAGAACATACGATGTGTTTAACCCGAGGTTGGATTGAGTTGTGATGTAAACCTGCCCGGAACCGCCCGGCTGTCCAGTAGTCACATCAATACCTATCCAATGTGGGAGGTTAAACATGGAGCCCAGCAAGGACCCGAGGTTAGACTGAGTTGTGGCGTAAGACTGCCCGGAACCAACCGGCAACAGGCAGCCACAACAATACCTGTCTAATGTGAGAGGTCAGGGCCTTAATAAGACAATTAAGGCTGAGTCAGGATTGATAGGATTAAGTGAACTAAAGACTTAATCAAAATGGAACATGCTAAACAAAACGGACTGGTGGGGGTTAGGTTAGGAAACACTTAACCAACTTAGCATGTTGGCTAGATATAGAAAACCTAGTAACGGAGGACCCTTTTCAGCAGTAACCCTAGAAGGTGTATCAGGATACCCTGAAACTAGGCAGGGTGGGGCACGATTACTGGGCTGATTGTAAGAGGTCAAAGCGACGGCGGTGGTGTAGCAGTGTAGGTTCTAACGGAGTGCGGGCGTGCACACACTCCGGCGCAGAAAAATAAGGCACTGGACACCAGTAGCATACCTGTGCACTCTAAGGTTGTGTCGGGTTGCCACTATGGGACTTGATACACCCCATGGTGGGACCAGCATAGGTAACTACAACATCGGGGGCCGTAAGACACATGTAACTATGCGAGTAGGAGCCGATCATCATAGAATGGATCACATCACCCTGGTTATGGGGTGCCAGTTGGAAACTAGTTTATATGGGTTCAAAGATTAACATGGGGTACGATAGTATATTCGACCCTAGACAACTTAACCAAGTTTATAGTGCATGCCCACTTCTTGTTTATACTTATCATACCCAGTTCTTTATTCATAGACAAAATAGTACTAGACTTACTCAGGCTTTATGTCTGACTCTACTTTTCTTTCGTCTTCTTTCTTCCGTTTCCCCCCCCCCCCCCAGGTCCTCAGGGAGGGAACACAGCAGCTTGACCAACCTCAACATCCAGCTTGAAGAAGAGAAATGTATTGCTTGGACTTTCCTGTTTTGAACTATGGCTTTGGACAATCCACTATGGGGCTTTTGCAGTTTATCTATGTTTTATTTATGCTTCTTTAAAAATAATGTACTCAAGACAGATTATGAAAGTGTTATGTTATGTTTTTGGAAAGGATGTTGTTGTAACACGTATTTGACTTTATGAAATAAAGTTTGTTATTCTTCCGCTGTTTACAAATATGTGTTCTTATATCTGTCTTGTATATCTGTGACTTGTACTTATAAACCTCCACCAAAATTAGGGCATTCCCTTTGAGAGTGACCCTAACGGAGGTGGGGTGTTTCACCCCTGTTCCCCCCAGATCGCAACCCCCGAGCCTTACCGGTGCTGAGCAGTTCGACGTTAAAAAGCGAACCCAACAAGTGCCAAAATTACCCTAATCGATCAAATTCTCCAATCCTACCCATTAGAAAAATTAGTTTGTATTTTTCCTAGCAAACTTACTCCTCGATGAAGCTTCACCTTCATCCACAACATCCCTGATACACTGGATGATTGGAAATTGCCCCAAATCCAAATTTTGATCATCATAGTCCCGGCCAATATAGGGCATTAAAAATCATGACATTGCTTTTAAAAATCATCAATCGTCACTAGGATTGCATCTATGTATTCAGTTTGATCTAATATGAGTTTTGAAAATTTGATCAAACAGAGAGGTGTTGAAAACATACTGTGTTCTTCTGGTTTTATATACAGTGTATAATAAAAATGATTTGGCAACTTCTAACCATTTTTTTGGCAATGGATAGTGTTTTAAAACCAGTATAACATCACACTTCTATTCCTAACATGGATTCGCAGATCAAAATTTTGGATGGTGTAAATTTTAAAACAGAAGAACAGGACACAATATGATACCATTTCCTTAAGAAATTTATTCTTAAAGCTTAAGTGCCAACCAACAAAAATGTTTGATCAGAACAAACAGATAACTTAAACAAGGCATACCACTTTGCACAAGATCCACCCAAGCAAGATTCATTTCCAGTTCAATATAGAAAAAAATCAGTAAAGAAAACTTTGTTAAAAAGATTTACTCACCTTGAATGCTTAAAACCCTTAGCTTTCTTGTTGAATTTCTCTTGAATGGTTTTGTGTTTGTGTGAATGATGAAGTGTATGCTCAGGTCTTATTTATAGGTGTAGAAAATCATTTAAATATGAGTGCATTTAATCACTAGATTTTGAAAGAGCAAAAATCTGTTTTCAGTTTTTGTTTTGACAAGTGAAAGACAACTTAAAAATATTTCTCTCACAAAATCTAAGGACCAAATCCTAAGTTCACATGGCTCACATCATCCTAAACTCACACTGAAATCACCTGCATATGGTACCCATTTTCCTCTCATTGGCCTCTTATGAAATATCTCTTCAATTGCTACATGTTCCACCATGTTCTTCAAATCTTTTCCTTGGTTTAAACAACCATATTTGTACCTTATATGCTCAGAAATTTAATGAGTTTCTAAATCATATTTTCACATAAAGATTTGATTTAACAAGAATTTATATAAAAATCTTACTTGCCATCCAAGGTGATCAAAATCTGAAAGTTCTAGTACAAATTGATCTTGATCATGTGATGATTAAACATGTAAATATCTTGGAAAAATCTATGTTTGAGTGAGTATCCAGTGTGGGTGAATATATGGTTTAAATGCATAGGATTTGTAAATCTTTAGCACATGTCTCATGACAGAGGAAACATGTTTTTGGAAAAATAAAAAGAAAGGATTTTCAGAAATCTTAATAAGATCAAGGGAAGATTTCAAACTGAAAATCTAGAAACAAATATGATTTCCCATGTGAAAAGTACATGCTTTCAAATCCTTCTTTCCTAGTGTATTTCTAGTGTAGGTGCATCTTGTGTAGGTGCATTTTAATGTACATACATATATGAAGTTATGTTTGCAAAGAATGGTGCTTCCATGTTTTAACTAGATGTATCTATGAAACCAAGAATGCTCATATAAACTTGCTTTTGCCAACAACAGTTGGTCTTATCATGCTTTGGTCAAGCATGCTTCATTGTTAAAAAAACAAGAATTCTACTTAAAGAAAAATACAAGGTTTTAAATCCCTTTTTTTAAAAAAAAAAATGAACAAACACATGTAAAAGGAAAAATGTCATTTTAAGTTTTTCTATAAACATGTGTTATTATCCATACATAAGAAAATGAATTTTAAACAAACGTTATACATTTCATGCTATTATACATGAATGAGAAAAATAGATGTTTGTAAGTGCTGTGCTACATACTTATGCAAATGCTGTCATACATATTTCAGAATAATTAAAGTATGAATTTTAACTCGTATTTCTAAACACGTACTTATGATAATTTAATATCTGTGTAAAAAGTCCGGGTCATTACATTCTACCCCCCTTATAAAAATTTCGTCCTCGAAATTTGTAAACAGTAGATTTAGAGTTGTCGACACACATAAATAAGTATTTTATTTATAACTGTTATTGTTACTATGGTTGAACAGAAACATTCCATCCTTGTAATATTATTCTTGAATTCTCATCAACTCCCAAATATACTTGAAATAAATTTCAAGCCTTATTCACTTCATTGATTTAAATCAATCTTGCTCAAGCACAGGTATCTGTCTGAATTCCTTTTTAACTTCATTAGTCAAATTACTTAACTTCGTTAAGTATTATCCACAGTCTCCATTAATTATCCCTATCTCGGGACTCACAAATATGTTTTAATTTCACAAAACGACCAGTTCACTTTTTCCTGAGTTCATATCAACTAATACTTCAGTCTGATCCAAATTTTAAATCAAAATTTAAAATTCTAACTCGATCTCTGGTATCAATATGATTGGATATTATTCCAATTTATTCCAACCATATTTAATATATCTTAAGGCTGACCCTGGTTAATTAACTCCTTTTATTCTGCCGGACTGGTACAACTTCCTCCATAGTTTCTCTTTGATCATGGGATCTCGTATTACGACCAGTAGTAGTGGAAGTTCCACTAGCTCGACCTCTTCGTCCTTGGTTACTCATTTTAATCACCTGAATGTAACAGGTCGTCATTCTAGACTTGATTGGATATAACTAACTTAGGTATACCATTCAAGTTGATTTATTTTAAATTTTCAAAAATACGCTCTCTCACACTCACCCAAAGGCTAGGTAATCAGTAACCTAAGCTCTGATACCAACTGTAACGACCCAATTTTCGAACACATCGGAAGTCGTGCCATTAATAAGAATAAGAATAGATAGAAGATAAAATCATAGAAACATCAGAATCGCACAACGGAATTTTCAACAGATAATACATCATAATATTACACAGCGGTACATATTATATCAGAGCATACTGGATCTAGTGATACAAACCATTCATAGTACATCTTTAATTATACATATCATAGGTGACCAAACTGGCAGACTTATAATAATACAACAGATAAGATAAGTGGACCAGCACACAGAAAGTTCCATTCCAGCTTTCCAAGTTTAATCCAATCCCGATTCACTTGTCTATTCATAACAAGTGTTATGAATACCGAAGAGTTTAAGGGAAACACAGAAAAATAAACTCTGGGTCAGTCAGGGGACTGGTATGAGTAAACAATTTAAAACAGAGCAAAGAAATAAAAATATCTCATAAGACCACGCCGTGAATACGGAATGGGTTTTTATCTTATGAGATCAAAACACTTTGTATACTTGAAATCAGATATTATCATAGCGTCTATAAGTTTTCCACAAATAAATTAGAATCTAGAAAAATGCTTGCATCTCACATTCTCCTATATAGTATACAAATAAAAACCGCTTGGCTCTTATGGAAATTGGATTTCCAACTATGAAAAGGTATGGGACCACCTGTCGATAGTGTATCTCTAGAGACGAATACACTGGGTTCAACAAGAACGTCTTGCAACCTGTCCCACACATGACCGACCACTCATTTCTCTTGAGTGTATCGAATGTATTGTTACCTTATGGCTTTTGTCGCGACCACCGTAGTTCCCGGGAGATACAGAGATGAAAAGAAGTAACAAATGTGAATATCCTCTAGATGGTGACTGTAACAACCCGCATTCTACGCATCGGAGGATCGTAGAATATTTCTTTCTTTCTCATACTAAGTTGTATGGTCGTGTAGAGTTGGGGAACGACTACTGAGGTCATTTCCAATGTTCATGATTTTTGCCGATTTTTAAATGACCGTTTTGCCCCTAGCTAATCTTGTTTCGTCCATAACTTTTGATTGGAAAGGAGTTTTGACCTGAAACCACTTCCATTGGCTTCGAGTGATGGTTTACCTTTCCATAGAGTGGTCACATGTGGAAAACGAACTTACCGTTTAGGAGATATGGCTGAAATAAGGTTTGGAAGGTGAAAAATTGCTTAACCGGGCCAAATAGGGTAGTTAGTAATTGGGCCCATGACCCATTTCGGGAATAGTGTTGTGGGGAGGCTAAAATGAGTTAGGGTTTCATTTCATTTCAGTTTTCTAGCCTCCACTTACCTCTTAGAAACCCTAAAAATGGCCTCCAACCTCTAAAACACCTCCAAATCACTTGCAACTTGAAGATTGGGATTAGCAACATCAAATCAAGGGAGATCTTCACCAAATCAAGATTAGAGCTGCTGTTTTGCATTGTTATTCGCGCCCAAACAGATATTTATTTCAGATCTAATGTTTATTTGTGGCTAAAGTGAGTGATTAGCTTGCTTTTACACTAATTATGGATAATTAGTGTTGATTAGTGTTAATTAGCGTTTTTAAACGTAAATAAAATATGGAAAAATATTTATAAATTCTTAAATGATGTTTTAGACCTCTGTTAGAAGCTTGGGTTAATTTGGTTAAGTTTTGCTAATCCTATCATTAATTACGCTTGAACATGCTTAAGGGAAAATATGGGGTTTTGGCTATGTTTGATCCATTTTAACCTATCATATTGATGTTTTGGTGTTTGGGGTCACTTTTCCTTGTTGTTATGACTGTATGGTATACTTTGTGATTGATTAGGATAGTTAGAATGGTCGAAAACGTCGTCGAATGACGTAAAACACTTACTGGAAAAGTTGCAGGAAAATGGTGCAGGATTTCGGGTCGAATCGGTTGAATGGGCTCGGACCGGAACGGACTGGGCAAGGGTCACCGAACCGAACCGGATATTAGCACAAGATGAAGTATGGCAAAAGTGAAGGCCACCATGGTTGAACTGGGATCGGACCAGGCTAAGTAAGAGGGGGCATTGGATCGAATTGGAAGGAAGAGAAGGGGGATCGGAATGGAAGAGGAAGGGAAGGTGGATCAGACCGTGACCAGGGAGGCCGAACCGAACCGATGGAGCAATCAAACCCGAACCGAACAGAACCACACTACGATAGGCCGAACCGAACCTGTTGCTGAAGCGCCACACTGAACGAGATGCATACACCCGAACCGAACCGCCAGAGGGGAATATCTATGACCGAACCGAATCGATGGACAAGGGAAGATTCGAACCGATCAAGTATTGACCAATAACCCGTGATGCAAAGGTAGTCCAAGATGGAAGTTAGAGCTCAGGATCCAGTTGGGAACCAATGAGTTCACTTCGTGATTAGACTTTGCTGCAGGACGTGTGCTAAGGAGTTGTCGACGTTCATAACTTCGATTCACCATGAATGATAGGCCATGTATCAGTGCAGTAGAGTCATTATGGCTTGAGGGGCAAAGCGATCGTGGTAGGACTATGAGCCAGTGCAGTAGAGTCGTCATGACTTGAGGGGCAAAGTGGACATAGTAAAGGATTAGTAAGGCTATGAGCCAGCGCAGATGGGGTGTGTACGACTCCATGGGGCAAAGTGGACATAGCAAAGGATTAGTGGCTATGTATCGGTGCAGTGAAGCCATATATGACTTCATGGGGCAAGGTGATCATAGCAAAGTATTGGGTGATCGAAGTGGTGAATATCGTATGCTTTACGCACTGAGTGAGAGACGTGAGGATGGTTGCTATGCTTGATTGTTTGCCATCACTATGACATGCACACCCCCACCCCCGTATGCTTATACACCATATGTTAGTGGCACCTTAGAGCATTGTACAGTATGTAGTGCTAACTCTTTGGTTGCAGGTCCAGGTTCAGGTATGGTTTAGTATACCTATTATTGTTCTTTTTATGCTTGCTACCACTCATACCAGACTGATGTCTGACCCAGAGTTTTATGTTTCTTCTTATTACTCTGGGTGCTCACACAAGCAGACTAGAGACAAGTTAGAGGGTATGCACGAGTAGCTATACCGAAGACGAGCAGGAGGCTCCCACGTATTATCTACATATATTCTCCCTGTGTCGTTGGTGGTCACTACTTGGGCATTAGTTGTGTACCTCCCTTATATTGCATTTGCTTTTTGAGACAGTTTAAAAGTTGTAATAATGTTGGCTTTGGATCATAAGCTGTATTTTGGATTTTCCGCTGCTATGATAGTTTGTTTTCAGCTTATGCGCTGTATCACCTGTTTTGTGTCAAGTATGTTATGATTATATTTTATTCCATGCGCTGTGAGACATATTACAGGTTCTTTATTTGGTTCATTCTCTTCTTTCCTTTCTTTGGCGACCGTCCCGTGCTAACTGGACATGTGTACAACGCACTTTTGGAGTAAATGTCGGTTGGTGCAGGGCGGGCCGTCACATTTGGTATCAAGCACTAGGTTGCGTAGTTAACCTAGGGAAAGACACTAGGGAGAGATAGTACGTATATGATAGCGCGTATTTGGGATTACTTTGGTTTTCAAAAGCTATATATATATTATTAGTAGTATAAGAAGAAGTCGTACTGCACTGGCACCACAATGGAGATGGTTAATCGTTTTCTCTTTACAGATTTGACGATGAGCCAAGGTTTGAGGGGTGCTGGCAGAGGAGCCAATAATGGGAATGCTCCTGACAAGAGGGCTATGTTCACTGACCTCATGAGAAACATGCTCAGAGATATTCAGAGGGCGGCTCCTAATGTTTCTAATGATGGTGGTGTAGCCGTGCAGGCGCCTAGGGCCTATTTCGCCAAGTTGAGCAAGGATTACACTTACCTTGGTGGGAAGTCGTTCCACGGAACGGAGTCGGCCATGGATGTTCAGGATTGGTTGGATAGCTGTGATCGTATCTTCAACGACTTGGGTATCGAGGATGCGATGAAGAGAAGGCTAGCGTCTCGTCAACTGCAAGGGCGAGTGATGAATTGGTGGAATGCTATTAAGACAGCCATTCCAGAAGACCAAGTTACTTTGGATCAGTTTAAGGCTCGCTTTAGCGACAAGTTTATCCCAGCTGCTCAGAAGTCAGAATTGTTTAGGAAGTTCTTGGAGCTTAAGCAGAATGTAGAGCAGTTTCGGACTATATTGCTGAGTTCGACACTTTGTCGAAGTATGGATTATCTCTTATCGATACTCCTGAGAAGAAGAATGAGAAGTTCATTACTGGTTTGGATGGATACTTGGGGGAAAGGCTTATTAACCACATCGATGAGACTTTTGAATCGATTGTTGGAAAAGCTTTGAGATCAGAAAGTCTTCACCCTAAGCCAAAGACTGAGGTTGCATCTGCAGAAGGGCCAAAGCCGCAAGCAAGCGGTGGAGGCAAGAATAACTCTCAGAACAAGAGGAGGCAGAATCAGACCAAGGATGGACAGAAAAAGAGTAAGAGGGATGTTGAGTGCTTCAGCTGTGGTAAGAAGGGCCATTATGCCAAGGATTGTCGGTCCAAGCCAAAGGATAGGAAGTGCTTCAACTGTGGCCAGGTGGGACATCATAGGGATAAATGTCCACAACGTCTTAAGGAGAGGCAGATTGTGAAAGCATATGCTATTAGTGCTGTTCCTTCTTCGTCGAATGCCCCAACTGCGGCGGAGAAAGGAAAGAATGTCGTCATTCAAGGTATGCTTTCTATTTCTGATGTACCTGTTCGAGTTTTGTTTGATACTGAGGCTTCCCGTTCCTTCATATCTAGTGACCTAGTAGATAGGTTGGGACTGGAACCCGAGATAGTCGATAGACCTTTGGTTGTGACGAACCCGATTGGTGGTTCGACTAACCTTAGTATGATTTGTAGAAATTTGGTCTTATCGAGTCATGGATGTATGTTTGTTTGTGATTGCTTTGTTTTGGGCTTTACTGGGTATGACATTATATTGGGAGTCGATTGGCTCCAAAGATACGGGGTGGTGGTAGACTGTGAGGGATTTTTGGTGATAGTTAGAGAGGACGATGGGCGGAGGGTAGTGTTTGGTAGTCTACCTAGTGATAGGGTAATGGCTAGTTTTGTAAATTCCCTCGACATCCCGCATGATGAGTTGTCAGATGTGCCCACGGTTAGCCAGTATCCGGACGTCTTCGAGGAAGTGACCGGGCTCCCACCACACCGAGAGATTGAGTTCCGTATTGATTTAGTGAAAGATGCCAGACCTACAGTGATGCCACTTCGTCGTATGGCACCAAGGGAGCAGCGAGAGTTTGGGGTGCAAGTAAGCGATCTTTTGAAGAAGGGATTTATTAGAAGAAGTGTTTCCGAGTGGGGAGCACCAGTTGTGTTTGCCACTAAGGCAGATGGTTCCCTTCGTTTGTGTGTGGACTATCGCGAGTTAAATAAGGTGACGAGGAAGAATAAGTATCCTCTACCGTGGATATATGATTTGTTTGATCGACTGGAAGGAGCAAGAGTGTTCTCCCAGTTGGACCGCGCGAGAGGATTTCATCAGCTCCGAGTAGCAGCTGATAGTATAACTAAAACGGCATTTCGGACGCCGTCTGGATTTTATGAGTGGTTGGTCATGCCATTTGGGCTGACCAATGCACCAGGGTACTTCATGGATCTTATGAATAGGGTATTCAGGGATCAATTTAATAAGTTTGTTCTTGTGTTCGTGGACGATATCCTTGTTTACTCGAGGACAGAGGAGGAACACAAGGAACATTTGAGTATAGTAATAGAGGTGTTGAGAAAACACCAATTGAAAGCGAAGTTCTCTAAGTGTCACTTCTGGAAGAGGGAAGTGAGATTCTTGGGCCATGTTGTTTTAGAGAATGGTATCGCCGTGGACCCTGCAAAGGTGGCTACGGTACAGGATTGGTCTACGCCCAAGAATGCAACAGACGTAAGAAGTTTCTTGGGGTTAGCTGGATATTATCGTAAGTTTATCCAAGGCTTCTCCAAGATAGCGACACCGTTGACTCAGTTGACCAAGAAGAATCAAGCCTTCATCTGGGACGGAGTGTGTGAAAATGCATTCAAGAGTCTAAAGGAAAAGTTGATGCGTGCGCCAGTGTTAGTCATTCCTAAAGGGAACGAAGAGATGACGGTATACACGGATGCTTATGGTACCGGGCTAGGTGCTGTATTGATGCAAGAAGGTAGGGTAGTAGCTTATGCTAGACGACAACTAAAGCCACATGAGAAAAGATATCCTACCCATGATTTGGAATTGGCAGCGATCGTGTTTGTGCTAAAGATGTGGAGACATTATCTCTTGGGAGAAAGATTCGAGTTGTTTACCGATCATAAATCATTAAAGTATCTTTTCTCTCAAAAGGATTTAAATCTCCGACAGCAGAGATGGTTAGAGTTCTTGGCTTCCTATGATTTTGATATCGAATACACACCAGGAAAGGGCAATGCAGTAGCTGATGCCTTGGGCAGGAGACATGCCATCTTAGGGGCTATGTTTCTTGAATGGAAGCAACTAGAGTATATCGCAGGGTATGATTTCAGACCAAATTGCGAACTGGATCCAGTAATGTTGGCTAGTTTGACGATCAGACCCACTTTGATTGAGGGGATTGGTTCCAGTCAGAGGGACGATCCTAACCTGTTGGAAATCATCTCCAAGTTAGAGACGGGAATCGTAGAGGAGATGAATTTATATGGGCTTGATCGAGAAGGATAGCTCCGAAAGAATGGAAGACTAGTTGTACCCAATGTCAATGGCTTGAGGGATGAAGTGCTTAGAGAATGTCATCACTCAAAGCTGACCATACATCCCGGTGGTAACAAGATTTACCGAGACATGAAGCAGACTTACTATTGGGAAGGGATGAAAAGAGACGTTGGGAAGTTTATATCCAAGTGCATGAATTGCCAGCTAGTTAAAGCTGAGCAAAAGAAGCCTAGTGGTTTGTTACAACCATTAGGAATTCCCGAATGGAAATGGGAACAAGTATCGATGGATTTCATTGATGGTTTACCAAGGACTAGATCGGGACATGATAACATTTGGGTAATTGTGGATCGATTGACCAAGAGTGCAAGATTTATACCAGTCAAGTCAAACAGAGCTGCAGCTAAGTTAGCAGAACTGTATACGAAGTGGGTAGTGAGACTTCATGGAGTACCCAAAGGCATTGTGAGTGACCGAGATCCGTTGTTTACTAGTGGATTTTGGAAGAGCTTTCAAGAGGCTCTAGGGTCAGAATTACATCTCAGTACCGCGTACCATCCTCAAACCGATGGTCAGACGGAAAGGGTGAATCGCATATTGGAAGATCTCTTGAGAGCTTGTATATTGGATTTTGGTGGGTCATGGGATGACCATTTGCATCTAGTGGAGTTTGCATATAATAATAGTTATCAATCCAGTATCGGTATGGCTCCAAATGAAGCTTTGTACGGAAGACCGTGCAACTCACCATCGTGTTGGATAGAGACTGGTGAGAAGTTTGTGCTTGGACCAGATGTGATAAGAGAAACTTCAGATAAGATTAAGATCGTTCAACAGCGAATGAACGCTGCTCAAGATAGGCAGAAGAGCTATGCTGATAAGAGAAGAAGAGACTTAAAATTCTCCGTTGGCGACTTGGTGTTTGTCAAGATTTCTCCGTTAAAGAGCGTGATTCGATTTGGAAGGAGAGGTAAGTTAGCACCAAGATTCTTTGGTCCATTCCCAGTTCTCGAACAAGTTGGGAATTTGGCGTATAGAGTTGACTTACCAGAGAAGATGGCGGGAGTTCACAACGTATTTCATGTTTCCCAGCTAAGAAAGTTCGTACACGACCCAGATATGGCTATTTCACCTGATCAGTTAGAGGAATTCGAAGTAGAACCCGAGGCGGTTGAGAACCGCAACCCGATTCGTATTGTCGGGGATGATACGAAGCAACTTCGAAGAAAGGCGGTGAAGCTAGTCAAGGTTCAGTGGGGCGAGAACGAGAATGACTGTACTTGGGAGACAGAGGAGAGCATTCGGAAGACGTATTCAGAACTCTTTGCCTAGTAAGATTTTCTTTACGATTTAGTTATTCCGCATGCTAGGATATACTTGCTTTGTTTGTTTTTCATGTTTGATTGTTGTTTTATGGCTGATAGGCATGCAGGACCCTTTGTATGTGTTTTGGTTAGGTAATTTCGGGGGCGAAATTTCTTAAGGGGGGGAGAATGTAACAACCCGCATTCTACGCATCGGAGGATCGTAGAATATTTATTTCTTTCTCATACTAAGTCGTATGGTCGTGTAGAGTTGGAGAACGACTATTGGGGTCATTTCCAATGTTCATGATTTTTTCCAATTTTTAAATGACCGTTTTGACCTTAGCTGATCTTGTTTCGTCCATAACTTTTGATTGGAAAGGAGTTTTGACCTTAAACCACTTCCATTGGCTTCGAATGATGGTTTACCTTTCCGTAGAGTGGTCACATGTGGAAAACGGACTTACTGTTTGGGAGATATGGCTGAAATAAGGTTTGGAAGGTGAAAAACTGCTTAACCGGGCCAAATAGGGTAGTTAGTAATTGGGCCCATGACCCATTTCGGGATTAGGGTTATGGGGAGGCTGAAATGATTTAGGGTTTCATTTCATTTCAGTTTTCTAGCCTCCACTTACGTCTTAGAAACCCTAAAAATGGCTTCCAACCTCTAAAACACCTCCAAATCACTTGCAACTTGAAGATTGGGATTAGCAACATCAAATCAAGGGAGATCTTTACCAAATCAAGATTAAAGCTTCTGTTTTGCATTGTTATTCGCACCCAAACAGAGATTTATTTCAGATCTAAGGTTTATTTGTGGCTAAGGTGAGTGTTTAGCTTGCTTTTACACTAATTATGGCTAATTAGTGTTGATTAGTGTTAATTAGCATTTTTAAACGTAAATAAAATATGGAAAAATATTTATAAATTCTTAAATGATGTTTTAGACCTCTGTTAGAAACTTGGGTTAATTTGGTTAAGTTTTGTTAATCCTATCATTAATTATGCTTGAACACGCTTAAGGGAAAATATTGGGTTTTGGCTATGTTTGATCCATTTTAACCTATCATATTGATGTTTTGGTGTTTGGGGTCACTTTAACTTTTTGCTATGACTGTATGGTATGCTTTGTGATTGATTAGGATAGTTAGAATGGTCGAAAACGTCGTCGAATGGCGTAAAACACTTGCTGGAAAAGTTGCAGGAAAATGGTGCAGGATTTCGGGTCGGATCGGTTGAATGGGCTCGGACCGGAACGGACTAGGCAAGGGTCACCGAACCGAGCCAGATATTAGCACAAGATGAAGTATGGCAAAAGGGAAGGCCACCATGGTTGAAATGGGATCGGACCTGTAACAACCCGAAAATCTGAGCCAGTTTAAAATTTTTATTTTGGCAATTTTATTGAATTTTGAATATTTAAATTAGATTATTTTAAATAATATCGACCGAAGATTTATTTTGAATATAATTCGAACGTATATATTTATATAGATCGTCGTTAGAATATAAATATTTATTTTAAACTATAAAAGGAATTGAAAATGGCGTGGTAGTTCGATAATTCGATTTCAAACTTCAAATGAATGTACAGGATTCAAAATAAACCGGAATTTAGCAAAACCAAAAATAATAGAATCTAATTGAGAATATCTTTCCAACGAATCCGAAAAATCAAAATTTCATAGTGGGAATCAAAAGATATGCCCAAATGAATTTTCAGAATAGCCGCTATGGAATTCTAGCCCTTGAAAATGGGAATTTTGCAAACGACCTCGGAATTCGACGAAACCACTTTTATTGGATCCGTGGTGTCAAGTTATTGCTAGATTCCAATTTTTGTAATTTTTCGATTCAATATGTGTGCGTGGCAAAGGAAAACGCGTTTGACCAGTTTTAGTCGATTTTAATCGACTGGAAAATGGCCATTTTTCAAACGGTCTCAGAATTTGACGAAACTAGTTTTGTTAGGACCGTATCGTCAATACGAAGCTAGAAAATATTTTTTTGGAATTTTTCGAGTCCGTATGTGACCCCGGTAATTTGAAATGTACGTTTAAAATTCAGTATAATGATTTAAATGTAAATTCAACAGAAACTGATTCAAACAGTTGAATTGGCCTACGATACATATCCCATTGTGTTCGGAATGGGGGTATTACACTATGAACGACAGTCGGCGGGTTTGATTTCGAGTCCGAACAAAAAGGTCAACCCCTTTTGAAAATAAAATATTAATATATATATTTTTAATAACACCCCCTAATTCATTTTCCCTTCTCTCTATCTTACATTTTCGATCAGAAATAAGAAAAAAAATCCATCGCGCTAGGGCGCGACAGCCACCGTTCGTTGCCCCCTGCCATCGACCGCGCACCCCTTCTTCCCCGATCCCTCCTCCTCTTCCTCCCTCTCACCTCCTCCGTGAACGAAGACCGCGAGCCCCCTTAACCCAAATCGAATGCGCCGCCCCCTTTCACCCTGGCGCCGCCCTGAAGCCCCTCCCCCACCGCCTGCGCGCTCCCCGTTCTCCCTTTCGCCACCAGAGGCCGTCGACCACAGCGAGGCTGCCACCAAGCCCAGAGACCGACACCTTCAACCCTCCTCAGCCCCTCAGAAGATCGAAAACCCTGTAAGTTTTTATTTTAATTCATTTTGAAAAATTAGTTTAATCTAAGGTAAAAAGCGTTGTTTTCTTTTCGTTTTTGTTATGCAATGCATTGAATTATAAATCAGTTTTTATATAAATTACCATGATAGAAAAAAATGGATCTTTTAGTATATGATTTGAATTAAAGACCAAATTTTTATATAGATGAAAGACCAAATTTTTATATAGGGGAAAGACCAAGTTTTTATATAGAGGAAAGACCAAATTTTTATAGATGAAAGACGAAATTTTTAATATAGTAAAGACGGGATTTTTAATTAGTAAAGATTTGATTTTTATATAAAGAAAGGTAGAATTTTTGTTAGAAGAAGATGTGGATTTTAGCGATGTTGAATATATAAAAATATAATTTTTATATAATGTAGAGATTAAAAATATAATTTTTATAATATAGAGAAGTTAAAAATATAATTTTTATAATATAGAGAAGTTAATAATATAATTTTTATAATATAGAGAGGTTAAAAATATAATTTTTATTATATAGAAAAGTTAAAAATATAATTTTTATACTAGTGGCATAATAAAAATATGATTTTTATTTAGGTAGAGGATTAAAAATATAGTTTTTATTAAAGTAGAAATATAAAAATATAATTTTTATATAGAATGAAGCGTCGAAAATATATATGAAGTAGAAATAAAAATATGATTTTTATTTATTGAATGAAGCAATAATTTTTTTTTATTTGAACAGCGTGAAAAGAACTGCATTGGAATTTCAAACCGATCCAGACGGTTCAGCAGTTCAGAAGCAAAACACGACGGAGTGGAACCCTCGGTGAGAACTTCTCACTTTAAATTTTCTTTTCTAGTTATAAATATATATACTAGGTTGCAGACGGTGTTTAGTAGCACCCGACACCACTGTCCACAGACCATGGACTTGTTTGTTTGGTTGTATAGTTGGTTAGATTATTTGATTTGAATTTGATTGTTTGGTGAAATGAAATTGATTTGACTGATAAGTGTATGGCGTTGGCCATCACTAGATTGGGGATAAGGCTAGGCCTTGTCCCGTTTCTAGTATCGTGTCGTTATGCCGCCGAAATTTTCTAAAAATAAGTTAGAAAAATAAAAATATCATTTTATTGAAGAATGAACTGAATAGAAATTCATGTGATGAAATAAAAATATTTTATAGTTAAAAATATCATTTTTAACGTGTATATAAAATGAAATGAATATTTATAAACAAATCGGATGATTGGTTTATATTCACACATTTGACTGATATAGATTGGGATGATAAATTTTACACATCGCCCAACTACACAAACAAAATATGTGGTTGATTGTTTGAATCCGCACATGGGTATTGGGATGATATTTGGTGTACACTAATCCCAATTATTTAATTGTATGTCGATCGATTGGTCGACAGACTGTGTAAGCGTTAGTTATTTATATTTAATGCTTATGCAGTTGTGTGGTTCACTTTGGATGATGGTTGATTATTCGTCATTGCTGTGATATACATGTGTTGAATGGAATCCATATAATTAACATTATATGGTAATTGATTGGGCCTCATTCCAATTGAGAAAATAAAGAATATTATAAAATAGTCACGTGTTGACAGTACTCATTTGTTGAGATTAGTCAAGTGGTGAAAGAAAAATAGATTCATGTGTTGAATAGAATAAATATTCATTTGTTGAATAGAATAAAGAAGTTTTTGAAAAATACAAAGCCGTGTTGATTAGAGATGCGTTATTTTGACGCGAACGATATTTATATCAATTTTATTCGTTTTATAATGAATATTGAAAAGTGATTTCAAAATTGAATATTTTGAAATGAAATTCGAATTAAATTAAATTAAAATTCAAATTGAAATTTAATTGAATCAATTTGAAATGAATTCAAATTGAAGTGAAATTGAAATAAATTCGAATCGAATAGAAAAAGAATTCGATTCGAATTGAATAGAAAGTGAATTTGAATTCGAATTGAATAGAAAGTGGATTTAAATTCGAATTGAATAGAAATGAATTCAAATTGAATTAAATTGAAATTGAATTAAAAACGAATTGAAATCGTTTTGAATGAAATTTAAAACGAACTAAAATTGAATAGAAATCGATTTGAATTGAAACCAATTTGAAATGAATTTAAAACGAATTTAAAAGGAAAAATTCACTTTAGATTTGAAATTGAATAAGAAGTTGAAATCGTTTTGAAACTGAATTTAAAACTATTTGTAAAATTCGTTTTCAATAGAAATCGACGAAATATATATTATATATATAATATAATGGCCTGAATAGAACGCGCCGCGCTGCGGCAGTTCGAAAATTTCGACCATTGACTTCGAAAGGACATTACGGGAGATCCGAACGTCGGATTCTCCTCAAACCAGAACCATTGGGTTCGTATCGAAAAGAGCTTTCTAACGTATATAAGAAATTAGAAATCTAACGGTTGGATTTGGAGATACGTCCAAATTAATTTCAGAAACGGTCGCTGTAAGTGCAGTTCGATGGCCATTGGTGGAAATCGACTGTACGGGCCTTGATAAAATTATTAAAAATATCTTTAATTTGTGTAAAATTATAATATATGATTTGGAAAGAACTGGGATGAAAAATTCCCTATTTGAAAGGATAAAAATATATTTTTATCGAAATGAACTAGTTTTGAACTAGAATTAAAATCCAATATTTTTAAATAAATAAATTGGGTTTGAAGTGGTTTTAAAAATAATCAGAATTTGATATTGAATATAAGCTGATATATTTTCTATTCAGAGCTTTGTATTCAATATCAAATGAGATTTGGGTTTGTCGTGAATGGTGTCTTCATTAACGCTGTTCTTGAACCCAGTATGAGAAAAGATTAAATCTTTTTATTTATATTTAATGAAGTATACCAATTAACTATTATATTTAATTGGAATGGATTTAGGATTAATTTGTGGGTTTATTGTGAACGGTGTTTTAAAATAACATTTTTTCTTTTACCCGATAATAAATAGAATGTGATTTGGGTTTATCGTGAACTGTGTTTTAAATAACATTAGTTCTTTAATCCAGAAAAAGGAGTTTTAATGAATCTTTAATGAGATTGAAACGGGAATTGATAATACAAATTATCAAATATAGGAAATGATCGAGAATGGAGTATCGCCAGTTTTGCTCCTAGCGATAGTCAAATCTTTAATTAGATTTGAACGTGAAATGGTAATTAAATTTACCGATAACACCGTGGTGTTAGTTATAGGGTAATAACAGTTTTGCTCCATGGGATAAATAGGTTGGGATTGGGAAATAAAATAAATAATTACTTCGGTGTGGTTCGCTAATCCCGCCTAGTTCGAAATGACATCCCAGGGAAGATTAAAAAATAAAATTTAAAGAATTTATCTATGATAAAATTAATGGGAACCTCTCCCTAGGAATATCCTGAATTGGAATGAGGCGTATGTTGTGTTTGTGTAACACATGTTTATTATATACGCGGGTTGTTCGGAAAGGCCGCGTTTATACCCATTCTGAATAACCGATTCGACGATATGTCAAAGATGAAGACGGTGGTTGAAGACCGGAAGTCTTCACATCGTTTGGGTGATTACTGACGATCTTGATTGGGCTGTACACCCAAGATGAGGGAATCAGTTGGTGATCGTCCAGACGTACTTGGAGATCGATGGATATGCGAGAAAAGTGCCTCCGGTTTCGTTCAGATCCAGAACGAACTTGTAAATGGACTGTGCGTCTGACATTGGATTTTATTCTGTGTGATTGATTTCTATTAAATATATATTTGCTTGGCGGCGGAGAATTTATTCTCTTGCTTAACGCCCTTCTCTGAGACGTACGAGCTCAGAGGTTATATATCGATAGATATCAATCGCATGGCATGAATTGCCTGTGTGGCACGCCAAAGTGGCAAATTATCAAGGCTTTTATTGCAAAGCAAAGTCTTGTGGTTGATGATCGAAGCACGGCCTACGTGGCTTAGCTTTGTGTATAGCGTGGATTCACGAGCCTCACACCTCGGTATGAGTCAAAAATGGGATACGGACTGCAGGGAGAGCACGACGTTTCTTTCTAGCTATAGGCGGTGTCAGTGCTTAAACTGGCTGACATTTATATACTTTTCACCTTTGTGGTTGTTGGATGAGGCACCTCGATATTAGGTCTGTTAGGACCGGGAAACGTGTGTTCAGGGATTGCCAATCCTCAAAAGTAAGAGAGGACCGGCCCTGAAGATCCAAGGATCATAGTGGGGTCCTGAGGCATTTGCTAGATTGTCTCGAATCGGAGAGGAGCTTGCCCATTGCCTCGACTCATGACGGAAATCCAATTTCCAATACGTGTATTTCGGTTTTATTTGTAGAACCTAGTATGGCGACATAGTGGTATGGGTCATTCATGCCGCCTAGGATTGATATTTATGATTGAAAATGTTTTGACACTATACACTTATAATAGTATCGAATGATTTGTTTTAAACGTACTAAGTATGTTTGGCTGTTATAAGGTAAAAACCCTATCCTCCAGCTTGCGTTGCATTGTGTGATGGGACCTGGGTCTTATAATAGCTTCATTTTTCGAAAAAGCATTGCGTTGTTTATTATATGCACTGGTATTCTTGGGAGGAAACCCGTTTCGTGTTATACGGCGTGGTCCCTTGAATTACTCTCTTTTAAAATTGAATTAATAACTGTTTTAGTTCTCACACCAGTCACATGACTGACCTGGAGTTTATTGTTTTAACCTAAACTCTGGGTGCCCTTATTTTCGACACGGGCAGCTAGTAGTTTCGGTTTTGCAGATTTATATTCACAGGACCTGGTTTATAGCCGAAGTGATATTCGGAAAGATCTGTATCCGTGTATTTCTTCCAGTTATGTTTTGTATTTTTTTTCCGCTGCAGTATTGTATTAAAATCTCTGATGTTCTCTGTTGTATAATATTTATTCATACTCTGTATATTCTTGTATTCTGATGGAATTGTTGTAATAAACAATGAAATGTTCTTCTGTTTGTGTTCTGATTTGTCGTGTTCTCATACGATCAGGGGTTTCGAACGGTCTTGATCGGTTTGACGATCGATTTGGATCGAGCGGAATTTATGTTCGTCACATTTGGTATCAGAGCTTTGGTTTACAAAGCTCGAGAACAAGACACATTAGAACCGAACAAAAGAATTCATCAGAAATTGGATTAGCAATATCCAATAAGAATGACTCGTTAGAGATGGGATCAGTAGTATCCTAGAACGAGTGTGAAGAGTATATTTTTAAAAATGAAATAAATTTTGTTTTGAAAATTTAAATCGTTTTATACGTATTTGAATATTTTATTTATTTTGAATTTGGACAAACGAGTATATAAGGATTTTGCATATACGCGTCATGAACGTATATTCGAAGTTTTAATATATTGGATAGATATGGAATCATGCTCTAGCCGCACGGAGATGGTTCTGATGGTCGATCGATCATCATCAAAATTTATGTTCGAGTGGCGAAGGTGTGATATCTATATATTTCCATCAGACTGGTGTGAGAACCAAAATATAGCTAGAATACATTATTGTGATTTGGCATCAAAAACATGATTTTCTGTATATATATATCAAAATTATGAATTTGAAACGTTAATTCACTAATTGATTGATGGTTGTGTTGTTTGATTATTGTTGGATTAATTAAATGTTGAACCTTTGGCCAAATTGAACCAAATATTGAACTGTATTGAGAATTATTTGAATTTGCATACATGTACATATATATACATTGAACAGGTCATAGCAAGGAGGCTAGAGCAGAGGAATAAAATTGTTTGCCCGACAAATAGGTACATTTTTATGGTATTTCTTGAGTTTTGGGTGATTTTATGAGCCGATTGGCTAGCCGCTTGGCTTTTTCTTTTTCTTTTGGATTGAAGAAGGCCATGGGAGGCTATATGAAATATCCCGAAGTCCCCGGTGCAGGGGAGGTTATGGCGAAATTTTTTGAAAATTTAGGGTGGTAGCAAAATTTTTGAGAAATTTGAAAAGTTCTTAGAAACTGAAAAGTTAAAGAACTTAAGCCGTAATGAAAAGATTGAAAGTTGAGTTGGTTTTTAAAACAACTTTCGGCTTCGTTCCTTTTCGGGGACGAAAAGTTTTAAGTGGGCGAGATGGTAACAACCCGAAAATCTGAGCCAGTTTAAAAATTTTATTTTGGTAATTTTATTGAATTTTGAATATTTAAATTGGATTATTTTAAATAATATCGACTGGAAATTTATTTTGAATATAATTCGGACGTATATATTTATATAGATCGTCGTTAGAATATAAATATTTATTTTAAATTATAAAAGGAATTGAAAATGACGCGGTAGTTCAATAATTCGATTTCAAACTTCAAATGAATGTACAGGATTCAAAATAAACTGGAATTTAGCGAAACCAAAAATAATAGAATCTAATTGAGAATATCTTTCCAACGAATCCGAAAAATCAAAATTTCATAGCGGGAATCAAAAGATATGCCCAAATGAATTTTCAGAATATTCGCTATGGAATTCTGGCCCTTAAAAATGGGAATTTTGCAAACGACCTCGGAATTCGACGAAATCACTTTTGTTGGATCCGTGGTGTCAAGTTATTACTAGATTCCAATTTTCGTACTTTTTCGATTCAATATGTCAGCGTGGCAAAGGAAAACACGTTTGACCAGTTTTAGTTTATTTTAATCGACTGGAAAATGGCCATTTCTCAAACGGTCTCAGAATTTGATGAAACTAGTTTTGTTAGGACCGTATCGTTAATACGAAGCTAGAAAATATATTTTTTTGGAATTTTTCGAGTCCGTATGTGACCCCGGTAATTTGAAATGTATGTTTAAAATTCAATATAATGGTTTAAATGTAAATTCAACAGAAACTGATTCAAACAGTCGAATTGGCCTACGATACATATCACATTGTGTTCGGAATGGGGGTATTACGCTATGGACGACGGTCGGCGGGTTTGATTTCGAGTCCGAACAAAAAGGTCAACCCCTTTTGAAAATAAAATATTAATATATATATATTTTTAATAATACCCCCTCCCCCTAATTCCTTTTCCCTCCTCTCTCTCTTACTTTTTCGATCAAAAATAAGAAAAATAAAAATAAAAATCCATCGCGCTAAGGCGCGACAGCCACCGTTCGCCGCCCCCTGCCATCGACCGCACCCCCTTCTTCCCCGATCCCTCCTCCTCTTCCTCCCTCTCACCTCCTCCGTGAACGAAGACCGCGAGCCCCCTTAACCCAAATCGAATGCGCCGCCCCCTTTCACCCTGGCGCCGCCCTGAAGCCCCTTCCCCATCGCCTGCGCGCTCCCCGTTCTCCCCTGCGCCACCAGAGGCCGCCGACCACCGCGAGGCTGCCAGCAAGCCCAGAGACCGACACCTTCAACCCTCCTTAGCCCCTCAGAAGACTGAAAACCTTGTAAGTTTTTATTTTAATTCATTTTGAAAAATTAGTTTAATCTAAGGTAAAAAGCGTTGTTTTCTTTTCGGTTTTGTTATGCAATGCATTGAATTATAAATCAGTTTTTATATAAAATACCATGATAGAAAAAAATGGATCTTTTAGTATATGATTTGAATTAAAGACCAAATTTTTATATAGAGGAAAGACCAAATTTTTATATAGAGGAAAGATCAAATTTTTATATAGAGGAAAGACCAAATTTTTATAGATGAAAGACGAAATTTTTAATATAGTAAAGATGGGATTTTTAATTAGTAAAGATTTGATTTTTATATAAAGAAAGGTAGAATTTTTGTTAGAAGAAGATGTGGATTTTAGCGATGTTGAATATATAAAAATATAATTTTTATATAATGTAGAGATTAAAAATATAATTTTTATAATATAGAGAAGTTAAAAATATAATTTTTATAATATAGAGAAGATAAAAATATAATTTTTATTATATAGAGAGGTTAAAAATATAATTTTTATTATATAGAAAAGTTAAAAATATAATTTTTATACTAGTGGCATAATAAAAATATGATTTTTACGTAGGCAGAGGATTAAAAATATGGTTTTTATTAAAGTAGAAATATAAAAATATAATTTTTATATAGAATGAAGAGTCGAAAATATATATGAAGTTGAAATAAAAATATGATTTTTATTTATTGAATGAAGCAATAAAAATATAATTTTTATTTGAACAGCGTGAAAAGAACTGCATTGGAATTTCAAACCGATCCAGACGGTTCAGCTGTTCAGAAGCAAAGCACGGTGGAGTGGAACCCTCGGTGAGAACTTCTCACTTTAAATTTTCTTTTCTAGTTATAAATATATATACTTGGATGCAGATGGTGTTTAGTAGCACCCGACACCACTGTCCGCAGACCATGGACTTGTTTGTTTGGTTATATAGTTGGTTAGAATATTTGATTTGAATTTAATTGTTTGGTGAAATGAAATTGATTTGATTGATATGTGTATGGCGTGGGCCATCACTAGACCGGGGATAAGGCTAGGCCTTGTCCCGTTTCTAGTATCGTGCCGTTATGCCGCCGAATTTTTTTAAAAATAAGTTAGAAAAATAAAAATATCATTTTATTGAAGAATGAACTGAATAGAAATTCATGTGATGAAATAAAAATATTTTATAGTTAAAAATATCATTTTTAATGTGTATATAAAATGAAATGAATATTTATAAACAAATCGGATGATTTGTTTATATTCACACATTTGACTAATATAGATTGGGATGATAAATTTTACATATCGCCCAACTACACAAACAAAATCTGTGGTTGATTGTTTGAAACCCCACACGGGTATTGGGATGATATTTGGTGTACACTAATCCCAATTATTTAATTGTATGTCGATCGATTGGTCGACAGACTGTGTAAGCGTTAATTATTTATATTTAATGCTTATGCAGTTGTGTGGTGCACTTTGGATGATGGTTGATTATTCGTCGTTGCTGTGATATACATGTGTTGAATGGAATCCATATAATTAACATTATATGGTAATTGATTGGGCCTCATTCCAATTAAGAAAATAAAGAATATTATAAAATAGTCGCATGTTGACAGTACTCATTTGTTGAGATTAGTCAAGTGGTGAAAGAAATATAGATTCATGTGTTGAATAGAATAAATATTCATTTGTTGAATAGAATAAAGAAGTTTTTGAAAAATACAAAGCCGTGTTGATTAGAGATGCGTTATTTTGACACGAACAATATTTATATCAATTTTATTCGTTTTATAATGAATATTGAAAAGTGATTTCAAAATTGAATATTTTTTAAATGAAATTCGAATTAAATTAAATTAAAATTCAAATTAAAATTTAATTGAATCAATTTGAAATGAATTCAAATTGAAGTGAAATTGAAATAAATTAGAATTGAATAGAAAAAGAATTCGATTCGAATTGTATAGAAAGTGAATTTGAATTCGAATTGAATAGAAAGTGGATTTAAATTCGAATTGAATAGAAATGAATTCAAATTGAATTAAATTGAAATTGAATTAAAAACAAATTGAAATCGTTTTGAATGAAATTTAAAACGAACTGAAATTGAATTGAAATCGATTTGAATTGAAACCAATTTGAAATGAATTTAAAACGAATTTAAAAGGAAAATTTCACTTTGGATTTGAAATTGAATAAGAAGTTGAAATCGTTTTGAAACTAAATTTAAAACTATTTATAAAATTCGTTTTAAATAGAAATCGACGAAATATATATTATATATTATATACATATAATATAATGGCCTGAATAGAATGCGCCGCGCTGCGGCAGTTCAAAAATTTCGACCGTTGACTTCGAACGGACATTACGGGAGATTTGACCGTCGGATTCTCCTCAAACTAGAACCGTTGGGTTCGTATCGAAAAGAGATTTCTAACATATATAAGAAATTATAATCTAACGGTTGGATTTGGAGATACGTCCAAATCAATTTCAGAAAAGGTCGCTGTAAGTGTAGTTCGATGGCCATTGGTGGAAATCGACTGTACGGGCCTTGATAAAATTATTAAAAATATCTATAATTTGTGTAAAATTATAATATATGATTTGGAAAGAACTGGGATGAAAAATTCCCTATTTGAAAGGATAAAAATATATTTTTATCTAAATGAACTAGTTTTGAACTAGAATTAAAATCCAATATTTTTAAATAAATAAATTGGGTTTGAAGTGGTTTTAAAAATAATCAGAATTTGATATTGAATATAAGTCGATATATTTTTTATTCAGAGCTTTGTATTCAATATCAAATGAGATTTGGGTTTGTCGTGAATGGTGTCTTCATTAACGCTGTTCTTGAACCCAGTATGAGAAAAGATTAAATCTTTTTATTTAGATTTAATGAAGTATACCAATTAACTATTATATTTAATTGGAATGGAATTAGAATTGATTTGTGGGTTTATTGTGAACGGTGTTTTAAAATAACATTTGTTCTTTAACCCGATAATAAATAGAATGTGATTTGGGTTTATCATGAACTGTGTTTTAAATAACATTAGTTCTTTAACCCAGAAAAAGGAGTTTTAATGAATCTTTAATTAGATTGAAACGGGAATTGATAATATAAATTATCAAATATAGGAAATGATCGAGAATGGAGTATCGCCAGTTTTGCTCCTAGCGATAGTCAAATCTTTAATTAGATTTGAACGTGAAATGGTAATTAAATTTACCGAAAACACCGTGGTGTTAGTTATGGGGTAATAACAGTTTTGCTCCATGGGATAAATAGGTTGTGTAACACCCCACCTCCGTTAAGGTCACTCACAAAGGGAATGCCTTAACTTTGGTGGAGCATTTTAGTAAACAGAACATAAACTTACAAGACAGATAAAACAGTACTTGAAAATTTTTAACTTTATTACAGCGGAAACAGAAATCAATATGGTTACACCCTTTCAATTCTCAGAATTCAAGTACAAAATATCAGTCTTGTACAAAAGCCTTCAAAATGCATGGTTTAAAATCATAATCCCCATAGAACGGAAGCTATACAGAGCCAAGCCATACTTTAAGCACTTCAAGCAAAGAGAAATCCGGATCAAGCTAAAGTATTCCCTCCTTGGATAACCTGGGGGGGAACGGAAGAAAGGAGGCGAAACAACAAGGGTCAGACAAAAAGTCTGGCAAGTCCAGTGACTTTCAGCATATGAACAGATAATAATAATATGACATGAACATAAAACTGGATGAGAGATAACTGTAACAGGTGCAGCAGATATAACAGAAGAACAGAATGACATAAACTATTGCTTTACACTTCTCTGCACTAATACTAGTATAACAGAATTAGGTGTCACCCTAATGTCTAAACTGAAACAGGAACGGGTACAGAATAATTTAACAGAAACAGAATGCTAATAATGGGCCTTTACTACCCGATCAGAAACAGACAGAAGCAGAAACAGATTAATCCCTACGGAAACAGAATGTAGAATTAGGTGTACACTAGTAATGGGCCTTTACCACCCGAACAGACGGTACCACGCAGAAACAGACAGGTGTTACCACCCAACAGAAACAGACGGTACCAACAGAAACAGACAGAACTAAGTGTACCCTAAAACCCTACCCCAAGCGATCGGCTCCTTAATACATAAATATCCTGTGTCGGCCCCACGGTAGGGTGTATCACTCCCTAAAGTGACAACCAATTGGCATAGACCTATTTACAGATGTCACGCCGTCTTACATCCTCAGAGGCAGACCGGGATCCATGCACGCACATGACCCGGTTGGAACGCACCATCAACACCCCTCGCCATTATCAGAATGAACCGCTTATAATTAGTTCAGTAAGCGTGCCCGGACCCTACCTACTGTTGGGTCAAAGTTTTGATACCAGAAAGGGTTACTGACTAATATGGGTCCCAAACAACAGATGACACAAGTAATTCCCCTCCTAACCTTGTGTCCCCAGACTAACAGATTTCAGATTAACTTGTTTACAAGTTCAGACATACAGAATTAAGATTTACTAGTTCACAGATTAAGTTAACAAGTTTTCAGACTAACAGATCAGATGTATAGATTTTTCAGATTTGTCTAACTTTGTATTGGGCCTACAGATTCCTGGACGGGTTTACTACACCTATCAATCCAGTTGGTTTAACCCTATTTCCCCCAATACGTTTTAGACGTCATTCTTATCTTAGATTTGCATTAATTAATTATTAATGCCCAGACCTCTCACATTAGGTCGCTAGCTTGTGGCCGCTGGATGGGCCGGGCGGTTCCGGGCAGACTTCTGCCACAAGCCAGACCTAACCTCATGTCTTAAGCAGGTTATGACTAACTTCTCACATTAGAACCTATTGTTTGCGGCCACTGGATGTGCCGGGCGGTTCCGGGCAGAATTACGCCGCAAACTCATTCTAACCTCGAGTTAGTCACGTTTATCTTTGCGGCCAATTAATTAATAATTTACCGTTTATGCGCACGCCCAATATATATGCCAATTCAGATTATATCAATAACAGGATGATTATATCAACACAGCAGATAACAGATTTTAGCAGATAACAGATTTTCCAGATTATATGACTTAACGGATTTAACAGATTTAGCAACTTAGCAGATTTTGGCATATAACAGGTTAGGCATTTAAATAAATAAATTTAACAGATTTAGGCATTTTCAACAGACTTAGCGGATGACAGATCCAGCAGATGAATAGATCTAGTAAACTAGGCAGTAGAGCAGAACTAGCAGATTAAGCAATATAACAGAACTAGCAGATTAGGCGATATAATAAAACTATCAGATTAGGCAAATATAGCAGAACTAGCAAATTAGGCAATTATCATTGATTTTCATCATTCCTTAAAGTTTCACATATCTTGCCTAATTATAAATTTGGCCTAAATCTGCATGCCTAAATAGTGGTCATGATTCACACTAGGATCATATACCCTACGTTTGCATTGAATTTGCATGTCACAGATTATGGTCATAATTTACATGTCCCAATTTAGTTCCACTTGCCTAGTACAAAAGATTCACATATAAATTATACCAACTATAGCCATCTATTTCAATGCATGTCATATATTCAAAAATCTCCTACTTAGGTGTTATTCACACTTGATAGTTATCAAATCTTAATATGGATCTTCACACCTAAGTTATAATCCGTTATAAAATATGCCCAAGGATCTAGATCTAACATATGATATGTGTTTTAGTTCAGATCTTAATATTCCAGATTTGCAAGTTACGTATTATCATATGATAATCCCAAACAGTCATATATGCACAATCTAGATCTAGTTTATATACTCAAATAAGTCACAGATCAGTCCAATTATGCCTTAGATTTATGTTCTAAGTTCCAAGTCCAACCTTTGTTCTTTCCTCAAATCAATCACATATCGATCATGCCCAATTTATGCACATTCATTTGATTGTCCCAAACATTTTAGCGTATGTTGATCTCTTATGAGATTGGCTCAGGCTCGTGGTAGCCTGGCTATAGAATAGAAAGAGGAAAGAGGTACAGAATAAAACAGATCAGATCAGAACAGAACAGATATAACCTCGGATTCAGATTTAGAGTTCATGTCACAAGCAAAATTAACGTTTATATCGTAAAGTAACCGCACTTGCCTTAATTGGATTAAAGAAAGAACTCTAGTTGTTGTAGAACCGTTGCAGAAGCTCTAATCTCTAATTGAATTTAGGTTGATGTTGATTGTCTTCTAGTTTTGATTCCAGCAGAGTAGCAACGCCATTTTTATTTTTAATTTAGAACAGAGGCAGAGTAGAAGTAGAATATAATTGTGTGCAGAGAAGGCTGGGTTTGGGGCTGTTTAAATAGGTTTAGGCAGACGAATCTAGACAGAAAACGAGACCAGATACACCAGAACGCACCCAGGCAGAAAAGCAGATTCGGGAGGCAGGTCGACCCCCAGGTCGACTCTAGGGTCGACCCCCTGGGGGCAGGTCGACTCTAGGGTCGACCCCCTGGGGGCAGGTCGACTCTAGGGTCAACTCTAGGGTCGACCCCCTGGGGGCAGGTCGACTCTAGGGTCGACCCCCTGGGGGCAGGTCGACTCTAGGGTCGACTCCCCAGTCGACCTGGTCTGTGCTGTTTAATATTTTTTCTGAACTTTGGAAGGCCATAACTTGGTCATATGGACTCCGATTTACGAAATTTCGGACTCTATTTCGCGTATTTTTCCAAGACGAACGCAATGGCACATCCCGTTTCCCTTGATTCTGATTTTATATTTTAATTATACTCAGATTTGTAATTCTTAAGTTCACAGAAAATACGGGGTGTTACAGGTTGGGATTGGGAAATAAAATAAATAATTACTTCGGTGTGGTTCGCTAATCCCGACTAGTTCGAAATGACATCCCAGGGAAGATTAAAGAATAAATTTTAAAGAATTTATCTTTGATAAAATTAAGGGGAACCTCTCCCTAGGAATATTCTGAATTGGAATGAGGCGTATGTTGTGTTTGTGTAACACGTGTTTATTATATACGCGGGTTATTCGGAAAGGCTGGGTTTATACCCATTCTGAATAACCGATTCGACGATATGTTGAAGATGAAGACGGTGGTTGAAGACCGGAAGTCTTCACATTGTTTGGGTGATTACTGACGATCTTGATTGGGCTGTACACCCAAGATGAGGGAATCAGTTGGTGACCGTCCAGACGTACTTGGAGATCGATGGATATGCGAGGAAAGTGCCTCCGGGTTCGTTCAGACCCAGAATGAACTTGTAAATGGACTATGTGTCTGACATTGGATTTTATTCTGTGTGATTGATTTCTATTAAATATATATCTGCTTGGCGGCGGAGAATTTATTCTCTTGCTTAACGCCCTTCTCTGAGTCGTACGAGCTCAGAGGTTATATATCGATAGATATCAATCGCATGGCATGAATTGCCTGTGTGGCACGCCTAAGTGGAAAATGATCAAGGCTTTTGTTGCAAAGCGAAGTCTTGCGGTTGATGATCGAAGCATGGCCTACGTGGCTTAGCTTTGTGTATAGCGTGGATTCGCGAGCCTCACACCTCGGTATGAGTCAAAAACGGGATACGGACTGCAGGGAGAGCACGACGTTTCTTTCTAGCTATAGGTGGTGTCAGTGCTTAAACTGGCTGACATTTATATACTTTTCACCTTTGTGGTTGTTGGATGAGGTGCCTCGATATTAGATCTGTTAGGACCGGGAAACGTGTGTTCAGGAATTGCCAATCCTCAAAAGTAAGAGAGGACTGGCCCTGAAGATCCAAGGATCAAAGTGGGGTACTGAGGCATTTGCTAGAGTGTCTCGAATTGGAGAGGAGCTTGCCCCTTGCCTCGACTCATGACGGAAATCCAATTTCCAATACGTGTATTTCGGTTTTATTTGTAGAACCTAGTATGGCGACATAGTGGTATGGGTCATTCATGCCGCCTAGGATTGATATTTATGATTGAAAATGTTTTGACACTATACACTTATAATAGTATCAAATGATTTGTTTTAAACGTACTAAGTATGTTTGGCTATTATAAGGTAAAAACCCTATCTTCCGGCTTGCGTTGCATTGTGTGATGGGACCTAGGTCTTATAATAGCTTCATTTTTTGAAAAAGCATTGCGTTGTTTATTATATGCACTTGTATTCTTGGGAGGAAACCCGTTCCGTGTTATACGGCGTGGTCCCTTGAATTACTCTCTTTTAAAATTGAATTAATAACTGTTTTAGTTATCACACCAGTCACATGACTGACCTGGAGTTTATTGTTTTAACCTAAACTCTGGGTGCCTTTATTTTCGACACGGGCAGCTAGTAGTTTCGGTTTTGCAGATTTATATTCACAGGACCTGGTTTATAGCTGAAGTGATATTCGGAAAGCTCTGTATCCGTGTATTTCTTCCAGTTATGTTTTGTATTATTTTTCCGCTGCAGTATTGTATTTAAATCTCTGATGTTCTCTGTTGTATAATATTTATTCATACTCTGTATATTCTTGTATTCTGATGGAATTGTTGTAATAAACAATGAAATGTTCTTCTTTTTGTGTTGATTTGTCGTGTTCTCATACGATCAGGGGTTTCAAACGGTCTTGATTGGTTTGACGATCGATTCGGATCGAGCGAAATTCCATGTTCGTCACAGGACTGGGCTAAGTATGAGGGGGCACCGGATCGAATTGGAAGGAAGAGAAGGGGGATCGGAACGGAAGAGGAAGGGAAGGTGGATTGGACCGTGACCAGGGAGACCGAACCAAACCGATGGAGCAATCAAACCCGAACCGAACCGAACCACACTATGTTAGGCCGAACCGAACCGGTTGCGGAAGCGCCACACTGAAAGAGATGCATACACCCGAACCGAACCGCTAGAGGGGAATATCTATGACCAAACCGAACCGATGGACAAGGGAAGATCCGAACCGATCCAGTATTGACCAATAACCCGTGATGCAAAGGTAGTCCAAGATGGAAGTTAGAGCTCAGGATCCAGTTGGGAACCAATGAGTTCACTTCGTGATTGGATTTTGCTGCGGGACATGTGCTAAGGAGTTGTCGACGTTCATAACTTCGATTCACCATGAATGATAGGCCATGTATCAGTGCAGTAGAGTCATTATGACTTGAGGGGAAAAGTGATCGTGGCAAGACTACGTATCAGTGCAGTAGAGTCATTATGACTCGAGGGGCAAAGTGATCGTAGTAGGACTATGAGCCAGTGCAGTAGAGTCGTCATGACTTGAGGGGCAAAGTGGACATAGTAAAGGATTAGTAAGGCTATGAGCCAGCGCAGATGGTGTGTGTACGACTCCATGGGGCAAAGTGGACAGAGCGAAGGATTAGTGGCTATGTATCAGTGCAGTGAAGCCATTTATGACTTCATGGGGCAAGGTGATCATAGAAAAGTATTGGGTGATCGAAGTGGTGAATATCGTATGCTTTACGCACTGAGTGAGAGACGCGAGGATGGTTGCTATGCTTGATTGTTTGCTATCACTATGAAATGCACACCCCCACCTCCGTATGCTTATACACCATATGTTAGTGGCACCTTAGAGCATTGTACAGTATGTAGTGCTAACTCTTTGGTTGCAGGTCTAGGTTCAGGTATGGTTTAGTATACCTGTTATTGTTCTGTTTATGCTTGCTACCACTCATTCTAGATTGATGTCTAACCCAGATTTTTATGTTTCTTCTTATTACTCTGGGTGCTCACACGAGCAGACTAGAGACAGGTTAGAGGGTATGCACGAGTAGCTGTACCGAAGACAAGCAGGAGGCTCCCACGTATTATCTACATATATTCTCCCTGTGTCGTTGGTGGTCACTACTTGGGCATTAGTAGTGTACCTCCCTTATCTTGATTTTTCTTTGACAGTTTAAAAGTTGTAATAATCTTGTCTTTGGATTATAAGCTGTATTTTGGATTTTCCGCTGCTATGATAGTTTGTTTTCAGCTTATGCACTGTCTCACCTGTTTTGTGTCAAGTATGTTATGATTATATTTTATTCCATGCGCTGTGAGACATATTACAGGTTCTTTATTTGGTTCATTCTCTTCTTTCCTTTCTTTGGCGACCGTCCCTTGCTAACTGGACATGTGTACAGCACACTTTTGGAATAAATGTCGGTTGGTGCGGGGCTGGCCGTCACAGTGACAATACAACCTAATGGGAGCGACATACATAGCCATGCTGCCTGCCCGATTTTTTGTCATTTCCTGGGTGTGAGGCTTGAGGCTAGACTTACCTTTTCATCATCACTATTTATTTTTTTTGAATTCCACATAGTCAAAAATCGCCAATCACTAATTGACTTCCCAAAAATAAATTATAGGTATAAAGCATAAAGAAACGAATTTCTCTGCCACCATATAAATACATTTGAAGAGATCAACGTACGTGACCAGTTAGAATTACTTTGTCAGACATTCGTCCATACAAGTTGTCCTGGGATTGGACAAACCGAAGGCACTATTTAAAATAGTCATTGTATATCGCCATCTTCAAATTTTAAAATCTCTGACGCGCGACGTATAATCAAATCAAAGTGGATCGTCAATCCGGTCTCTTTGAAATGATTAACGAATATATTTCTTTTAAAAATTTGTAAATCTAACATGATTATAATCTGATTTACATAGATAATTACAGACAAACTAAACAGCATATGATCATCTTGCTTATATCTGGGTACTTTGATCATCTCCTTAAAATGGACAGTTTCAGTGTGCGCACCGCACATGGTCTTTCTTTCCATTTTGTTCGTTAATGTATAAAAATATACACTTGCATTATTCTTAAGAAATAAATTTTCCATAATTACTTCTTAATCCAATTATTCATAAATGAATGAACTTTATGATTTTAATTTAATTTATAGCTTTTACACTTTATATTATTTTCATCAAATTTTCTTTGATTCCTTATACTAAATCTGCTTCTTCCTTCCATATATAAATAAAAAATTTCTATTTAAAACATTTATCTAGACATGATTAAAATTTTAGTTCTTATTTCATATAATACAGACCAGTACATACCATTTATATTGTGACAAAAATTTTGATCTACAGTTTGAACTGGAAAATCTTAGCGTTTATAAATATCTCCATTTTGTTTACCTTAAACTTCAAATATTTATTTTAGAAATAAAATTCTTATTTTAATTATAAACTAAATTTATAATTAATTACACTTCTGTATTTGACGATAAAACTGCATTGAGTTACTTATATACTAATGTTCGACTTGTCGAGTCTAAACAATCCAAACATGTACATACATTTATGTTTACATATATTTTAAACATGTAAATATATTTAACTTAAAACATTTTATCTCTCCTTTTACATGAAATGGGCCGAGCCTACTTTTAATCAGCCCATACACATCTTACATGTATGTTTGCCTAATACAAATATTTATATATTTTGTTTTTAAACTTAATTTATTTTTAAATCTTTGTTTACCCTGTTAAAACATTCCTTTTAAATATTAAGCCCAATGGACCAATAAGTCAAGTTCCATGCATCAATGTTTCCCCTTTACTTCCCCAGGTAAGATCAAGTGTTCAGATGAGTTCTTCCTCTCTTCTGTTCTTGTTTTCGTACTTCTTCTCTTGTCAATGTCTTTCCATTCTTCTCGTTTCCCTTTTAACTTGAGATCGAGTGGTACTTTCATGAATACTTTTGCATCATTCAACGGGACATATATCATCACTTCTCCAAGTAAATATAGCATATAGACCATGACTCCTTAATGCAGCTAGTATTAACACTAGCAGGTTCAGCGAGTTGAATTTTCTACCCGAAAATGTGATAACCTCTTTGTTTGATCTTGAATTCAGATAAAGTTCTAAAGCCAATTAACAGTTCTTTTATAGTTTCAACTACCTTCCAGACATACAGTTCTTTAAAGTTCTAAAGCCAATTAACAGTTCTTTAAAGTTCTGCTGTTTGATCTTGAATTACTATTAAAAAAAAACGTGAAACTGCTCCACTTCTTTAATAGTTATCATTCACGTTTTAAAGCCTACTCCTTCCATACCTTCTTATTTCCCTAGCTTCTTTTCTTACATTTTCATACTTCTTTCGTGTATACACTTTCAGTTTTTAGCATACAGACTAATATATATAATTAACTTAAATTTGATAATTTAAAACTTTTATTACCGTTTTAGTTACTGTGTTTCTTCCTATGGAACCCAAACCATCAACAGGGTAAAACAAATACACACAGTTGTGCATATGCTTCTCGTGCACATGTACGTCCAGTCAGTTCATCAGAGATCTGCCGCACTTCGCCTGACATGCCGCACCACTGACCAGATCACGTCGCACCACCCTGATCACCTCCCCTTTGTCTCCAGTGGAATTTCCACCTCCAATGCCAGTTATAGGAAAAACCCCATCAGGGAATTTGACCACCGTACCTCACCCTCACCACGTGCCACCACCACCTTCCTGCCCTGACACCCTGACACCCCGATGCCCCTGTTCCCCCCAGACCGCAACCCCCGAGCCTTACCGGTGCTGAGCAGTTCGATGTTAAAAAGGGAACCCAATAAGTGCCAAAATTACCCTAATCGATCAAATTCTCTAATCCGACCCATTAGAAAAATTAGTTTGTATTTTTCCTAGCATACTTACTCCTCGATGAAGCTTCACCTTCATCCACAACATCCCTGATACCCTGGATGATCGGAAATTGCCCCAAATCCAAATTTTGATCATCACAGTCCCCCGGCCAATATAGGGCATTAAATATCACGACATTGCTTTTAAAAATCATCATTCGTCACTAGGTTTGCATCTATGTATTCAGTTTGATCTAATATGAGTTTTGAAAATTTGATCGAACATAGAGGTGTTGAAAACATACTGTGTTCTTCTAGTTTTATACACAGTGTATAATAAAAATGATTTGGCTACTTCTAACCATTTTTTTGGCTATGGATAGTGTTTTAAAACCAGTATAACATCACACTTCTATTCCTAACATGGATTCGTAGATCAAAATTTTGGATGTTGTAAATTTTAAAACAGAAGAACAGGACACAGTATGATACCATTTCCTTAAGCAATTTATTCTTAAAGCTTAAGTGCCGACCAACAAAAATGTTTGATCAGAACAAACAGATAACTTAAACAAGGCATACCACTTTGCACAAGATCCACCCAAGCAAGATTCATTTCCAGTTCAATATAGAAAAAAATCAGTAAAGAAAACTTTGTTAAAAAGATTTACTCACCTTGAATGCTTAAAACCCTTAGCTTTCTTGCTGAATTTCTCTTGAATGGTTTTGTGTTTGTGTGAATGATGAAGTGTATGCTCAGGTATTATTTATAGGTGTAGAAAATCATTTAAATATGAGTGCATTTAATCACTAGATTTTGAAAGAGCAAAAATCTGTTTTCAGTTTTTGTTTTGACAAGTGAAAGACAACTTAAAAATATTTCTCTCACAAAATCTAAGGACCAAATCCTAAGTTCACATGGCTTACATCATCCTAAACTAACACTAAAATCACCTGCATATGCTACCCATTTTCCTCCCATTGGCCTCTTATGAAATATCTCTTCAATTTCTACATGTGCCACCATGTTCTCCAAATCTTTTCCTTGGTTTAAACAACCATATTTATATCTTATATGCTCAGAAATTTAATGAGTTTCTAAATCATATTTTCACATAAAGATTTGATTTAACAAGAATTTATATAAAAATCTTACTTGCCTTCTAAGGTGATCAAAATCTTAAAGTTATAGTACAAATTGATCTTGATCATGTGATGATTAAACATGTAAATATCTTGGAAAAATCTATGTTTGAGTGAGTATCTAGTGTGGGTGAACATATGGTTTAAATGCAAGGATTTGTAAATCTTTAGCACATGTCTCATGACAAAGGAAACATGTTTTTGGAAAAATATAAAGAAAGGATTTTCAGAAATCTTAATAAGAGCAAGGGAAGATTTCAAACTGAAAATCTAGAAACAAAAATGATTTCCCATGTGAAAAGTACATGCTTTCAAATCCTTCTTTCCTAGTGTATTTCTAGTGTAGATGCATCTTGTGTAGGTGCATTTTCATGTACATACATATATGAAGTTATGTTTGCAAAGAATGGTGCTTCCATGTTTTAATTAGATGTATGTGTCTCATATAAACTTGCTTTTTCCAATAAAAGTTGGTCTTATCATGCTTTGGTCAAGCATGCTTCATTGTAAAAAAAACAAGAATTCTACTTAAAGAAAAATACAAGGTTTTAAATCCCTTTTTTTAAGAAAAATATGAACAAACACATGTAAAAGGAAAAATGGCATTTTAAGTTTTGTTATAAACATGTGTTATTATCCATACATAAGAAAATGAATTTTAAACAAACGCTATACATTTCGAGCTATTATACATGAATGAGCAAAATAGATGTTTGTAAGTGCTGTGCTACATACTTATGCAAATGCTATCATACATATTTCAGAATATTTAAAGTATAAATTTTAACTCGTATTTCTAAACACGTACTTATGATAATTTAATATCTGTGTAAAAAGTCCGGGTTATTACACATACCTTGTCATAGTTGGAAATCTATTACCCAATACGTGCTTGCAGTTTTGATTGTATACTATATATGTAGAACGTGAGATGAAAGTGTTTCTGCTAGATGATTATTATATTGTGGTTGATAGACATTATTATAATATCAAAAGGTTTTTGGATATAAAGATATTTTGGATTCTCATAAGGGAAAAACCCGTTCCGTTATACGGTGTGGTCTTATGAGATATCGTTTACTTGTTCAAACTGCTTTAAACTGTTTTACTCATACCAGTCCCATGACTGACCCGGAGTTTATTTTGTTTTGTTTTCTCTAAACTCTTGGGTGCCCAATTTTATACGGGTAGTCAAGTAGTCGGGATTTACAGATACTTGAAGAGCTAGAGCAGGAGGCATCAGGATTTTATATAGCTATTGTTATTCCGCTGTGTTGTAAGTGCAGTACTTGATAATGACATGTATATTCAAGTACAATCTTTTATTTCAAAGTTATGTTATATTTTATTCGTTCCGCTGTGAGATTCGTGTTATTCTGATGTTGTATGTTCTTCTTCTTCTTCTTCTATTCTAAGTTTCTATCTTATCTATCCTCACCCTCTATTTTCTTTCTGTTAGTTTTTTGGGTTCCAGTATAATTGGGGTTCGACTTGTGTTATCTGGTCAGCTCAAATTGTACCGGAATTTCGGGACACTACAGTTGGTATCAGAGCTTAAGGTTAAGTAATTACCTTGGCTCTGTGGTGTGACTCAGTAGAGATAGGGTTAGTAATACCCTAGATTGAGTTTGAGTGTATATATATATGAGCGCGTATTTGTTATTCAATATAAAATGATTTTATATTGTGGAGATTTATTGATTGAGTTGTTTATGGGTTCTGGTCGATCAGTTTGATCCACTGTAGGAGTTTATAAACACTCGAATACGATGAACCAACATGGTATATTTTGAAAAAGGGTAAATAAAATAATTTTACCCAAATATATTTTGGTATAAACAAAATATATATATTGGAAATATTATAATATATTGGATATTTTGGTTGTTATTATAATCAGGTAAGATTATAAATTAAATGGTTATATAAATAATCAAGTAGAATTCGTATAAGTGTTATGAATTGAATTGAATCTGAATTTAAATCAGAAATTGAAATTAAAACCATGGAAATTTGGATAAGTGTTGTAAATAGCTTGGATTAAATATTTGTAAATTTTAAGATCCTGGGAGATTTTAAATTGTATTCCAAGCATTTGTGAATGATATTTTGAACTGATTTCAAAATAAAAGTGTTTAAGAATGGTTTTGAAAGTGATATAGTATTGAACTCACTTCGATAACTGGAAAATAATTCTGATAATGACTGCAGCATAATCAGTGTTCATTTTCGAGTTCTAAGTGACGGATTTCTACCAAAGATTTTGTTTTTGAATTGTTTTGGGGAAACAAGATTGTTTTGAATCCTGAAAGGGAATATTTGACTTTTGAAAAGGTAAGCTATTCGAAAATTCCCAAATAGAGATTGTTTTAAATAAAAACAAGTTAAATAATACTTGTGATAGCAAATTGGAATTAAAGTAAAGCCAGTTAAGTGGTAACTGAAATTAAATTGAAATCGAATAGGATTGGATTTGTGAAATTTGAATTTGAAATGTGATTGGATAATCGAGTTAAGAGTTTGAAAATCGGGAATAGAACTTTGATTTGAAATTGAATTTGGCTTGGGTAAGCGAATGGTTGTGTTGAGAATAAACTGATCAGAGTTTGACTGGATTACTATTGGTATATGCTGAATTGGCAGCAGATGGAAATGGTATAACGATATGCCTGACAAAAAGGTACAAGTTTATATTTGATATAAGCATGAGATTTATGAGCCGAATTGGCAAGCCGCTTGGCTGTTTTATTTTCTTTTGGATTGGAGATGGCCCAGAGAGGCGAGTTGGAGTTTGACCTATTGACCAGTACAAAGGAGGTGCTGGTGAAATTTTTCAAAAAGTTAAGGTGTTAGAAAATTTTTAGGATTTTTGAAGATTTTCGTTGGTAAGAATAAAATTAATAATTTAATTGAAATTAAATTGGCTCAGTTGAAACTGAAGTTAAGAAGTGAACAAATAAGTTCTAATCGGTTAATAGGGTTTGTTTCCTACCTTAGCAATTTCGAGGACGAAATTATTTTAAGTGGGGAAGAAGGTAACGACCCGTATTTTCAACTATATGATAATTAATTTATTTAATTATTTATATAGTGATTTAGGGGATCTAATGGTCGTTAATTAAATTATATTGAATATTTAATTAAATTTAATAATTAAATAATATATTTAATTTCTGAAATAACCAGAAATAGTGAATTGACGATATTGTGTGAACGGGACAATTTAAAATAGATATAATTCAGTTTAGAATTGAATTAGAATAACTGTTTGCGAACAAATTATGCAGTTGTAAACAACTGTAAAATTCGTTCGTCTTTCCTAAACAACAAGGATCGTTGTAGAGGGTGTCGAACTCTGGGACCAAATTATTTTATTAATAAATCCAATCAAGTTATCCCTAACTTTTGATTGATTGCAAATTAACAGGAAATGAACAAAAAGCGAGTTTTTAACAATAAAGAAAGTAATTAGGGGATAATGACATAGATCAGATTCATAATCATCAATAGCCAAAAGATTAACCAGATCTAATACATGTTTCTGTCACAAACATGAATCAACGATAATAGGTTTTTAGAAACAAATATGTAAATAACGACAAGCATAGCCTATGCAGGAGCTCAGCTCTACAACCATAGGCTATCAGGACAGATTCACTATTTTATTTCTAAAACCCTAAATATTAAATCTAAATCTGATAAGTGTTAGACCGAACTCGAATATACCCTGTGAAGGAGCACAGCTCTTAAACGACACAGGGTATGAAGGTCCAGTTCTAACCCTTAGTTCAAATCTAGATCTACATACATGAAGTTCTAATCTTTTGGCTATGTGATTCATATTGAATCATACTATCAGCGTCATCACCCCCTAATCAAAGGGGATTAGCCAGACATAGCTAAAAGAAAAGAAAATAAAAAGAAAATAAACGACATAAATAAAATGCAATAAAAACTAAATAGAAGAGAGAAAGAAGAGTTTTATTCCAAGAAAAGTATTACAGAATAAAACTGAATGTGTTTTACAATGAATGAGATAAAGTGTATTTATAGCTGATATGACAAAGGCTACTTGGCAAATTCCATAATGTGGGACTAAAGAATTAGCCCAAATAACACATAAGCTAGTGTGAACGGGGTTGTAGAGTAAGAGGCCTTGTAAGTGAGCCAGTGTGAACGCGTGCAGTGCATGAATGAGAAGCCTTGCAAAGGAGCTAATGTGAACGCTACATGAGTGAAATGGTCTGCAATTGAGCCAATGTGAACACAATATGAGTCTTTAGTGAGCTAAATCTACCCAACTAAACTCTAATTGCAACCGTTCTTCAAGCTTTAAACTCTTCAAGCTTTAGTAATTTTAACTTCACTCTTTTTCAGCAAATTCTTCATGCTTTATTCATCAAATGCTCTAAACCATGATTCTTGTCAACAATCTGAAAACACAGTTATAAATACACAATATCAATTATTTAAAAGATAAAATAAGATAAATATGCGGATAAAATATACACATTTACGTGTATATCAAATACCCCCACACTTATCTTTTTATTCGTCCTCGAATAAACTAAACTAAGATATGTCACACTTTCGTAGGAAACACGATTGCATTTAGCATATGCAACAAGCCATTAAACCTCTGGGTGTCCCCAGTAGGACGAGTGTTGTCTCGTGAGGGTTTTCAGCGGATACTACCCACAAAATCCAAAGCGTCTTGTGTACGCGGATTAATCAAACAATATATTTAAGGTCTTCCATATTCCAAGGATTTCACCTAACTTCAATAATAACGGTTTAGCCCCAAATTGTCCATCCCATAATTAGTGCAAAAATGAACAAAAATTTTCAAGCTGAATCGTAATTCCTTGATAACACTGTAATTGTCTTGAAGGTTAAGAGCGTGGTGTCAACCAAAGTTCTATACATCGACAATGTGCACCCAATCATTTCATTATTCTCTTTTTTTTTTTTGAATAATTTTGCACCAATGTAACTATAATGTATTGGATATGAGTTATGCATAGATGAAGGAAAATTTTGTAAGTTCTAAAAAAATTCTAGATAAGAGGGCAAGTGTATTAGTTGAACTTCAGATTACAAAAAAATAAAGTAATACTAAGGCACATATGAACATTTTTATTTCCTTTCATCTCGTCTACTACAATCCTCACTTCCAAGTACAGTAGAATGGATGTGGATGAAATGGAATTGAATGCTTTTATAGTCAAGAATGACGAATGACTATTTTATTCAGAGAGACTCTCTCTTTATTTCACTTTTTTTTCTATTTTTCTTCTTCTTCTTTTTTTTTTCTTCTTTTTCTCTTTTTTTTCTTTTTCTTTTGCATGATGAATGGAGATGGAATGATGACGTACATGATTTCATTTGATTCCTCCTCTACTACCAACACTTCATGAAAGGAAAGTTTTGTGCCCTAGTTACTCTACTTCTATAACCTTAATTCAACACACAAGTCTGGATTGATGTTATACAAAAAGCTGAAAGGAATGATAAGCAAAGTTTCGTAAGATAGATAACCCATATAAAATAAGATGTGGTATATGGTTATCCTACCTTAAAACAAGTACGGAGTGGGTGGTGTAATATTGGTATAAAAAGTGACGTTTTTGACCTTTAAACAAAGGTTCTTGAGTATACCAATATAAGATAAACTTGTCGAAACATGGATGTAAATCGACTAAAACTCGGGTTTGAATAATGTGGGGTATCGAAGAAGAACGCTACAATGAGTCATTTCTCCTTAATTGGGCCAAGTGGATTTTAGAACTTACGAGTTTGAAAATTTGAGTGGAAAAGAAAATATTATGCATGAAAACGAACTCAGAAAATCCAACAAATGGAGGTGCAAAATCATTTTTATTTCTTTTTTTTATTATTTTTACTTGCACATTCTAACACGTATAACAAGGGTTGACACGCTTACTCCAGAACACGACTAACGTCTGCACAGTCTCAAGCTAGCATCTTAAAAAGACACATTACGACTCAATGAATAAATAATGTTCATTCTCATCACCCAACAATTCAACTTATCAAACAAGAACCAAGGTGTTATTTATGAATTTAAGTTAATCCTTGTTCAATGAATGACCTACTTCATAAAATTTGATTGCTGATATAATGTAAATTCCTCCTACACTTGAGTGTGACTGTGTCCTCACAGTCTTAATCATACATATCTTAGTGAAAGGGAAATAAAATAAGAGGGTCAGCACGGCTTACCGGATGTGTGTGCAGAAAATACGCAGTCATCGAATAGATGAACCGGTCCACAATGGACCAATGGATCAGCCTCATTAAGCTGATGAGACACAGCTGAAGCACAGAAAACCAAATCATAAAGGATTGTATATTACGTGACAGATTTGGAAAAACAAATTTCGTTTCTTCAGAAGTTTGAGTTGCTAATTTTAAAATTTTGAGCTTACAATTGATCCTAAAATCAGATTGAATTTCTGTAGCAGCTAAAGAGAGGTCATCGGGCTGGGGTTCAACAAAAGTTTCAAAAACAAAGTTTGACTTGTTCAGATGATGTATAAATTGAGAGACATGTGCATCGTTCTCACCCCCACACTTGTTTTGAGAAATATTGTTCGGTTTTGCTTTAATATTTGAAATTTTATTAACTAAAGGTTCATTCGTAAACCTAAAGTCAAAACCGAACAAATGAATTTTCAGTAAATTTCGAAATCGTGTTTTCTCAAAAATAGTGTCATTCCAGAAAGAGTTCATATACTGCATAAATTTATCATTGAAAAACAAGTGATCATAGTGAGGTTCAGTTGAAACGATCAAGTCGCAAGGAGTTTCAATAGTTTTAGAAAAATCGTTATTGTGCTTGAGATCACATTCAGCAGTTTTGTTGTTTTCAACCACAAGAATTTCAAAGTTTTCAAATTTTTCATTTTCAGTTTCAGACCCAACAACATTATCGTCAATCAGTTCAAGAAGTTTTCGCTCATCAAAGTCGTCCTCACCTAAACAGTTATTAACAACTTCATCATTTTTGTCATGTTGGCAATCTAAAGTTGCTAAATTTTCAAAATTTTCAGAATTTGAGAGAGGAAGATCAAATTGAAGATTGACGTCTTTGTTTTTAAGAGAATTTAAATTCAAATCAATCGCAGAGCTTTCAACAACTTCATTGAGATTTTCATCGATTTCAAAAGTTGTCAGTTGAAAATCATTAATTCTGGGCAAAGGTGGATTATCGTTCGATTCATCACACATTTGGATTTTATTTTGTTTCTCACGAAACTTCAAGTAGTCGTTAATTTCATTCGTTTGCTCAACAAAATCAAATTTATAGTTATTTACACGAGAGTTTTCAGTTTGAAATTGTTGAGAACAAAAGTTTTCAGTAGCACCATAATTGAAATTATTCCCATTGCCAAAATCATTTGAAAAGTGATTTACGTTTCCATTTCGAATTTGAAATTCATTTTGGAGTTCAAAATTGAATTGACAAGGGTTATAATCAGAATCATTTGAATTTGGAGGTGAAATCGAATTTTGATTATTTTGAAAGCTTTCACTTGAATTGTTGCACATGTATAAATTACACAATTCATTTATTTCTTCATTTTGTTGTATGCTCATTTCAAGTAAAAATTCAACATGTGTTTCAAGAATAGAGGGTTGATCATCATTTCGAAAATTTGATGATGTATAATCGGGATTATCCTGAAAATTTTGAAAAGTTGGTGGTGTACAGTCCAAATTACTTGTACAATAGTTGTTATTAAAATATCCATATGAATTTGGGGTAAAAGTATATGGATTATATTGATTTTCACAACTATCATAAAATCCGTAGGAATAAGGGAATTGAGACATTTTCAAGAAAGCTCTTTTAAATAATATGTTAAAATTAACAACTTCGGATTATATGAATACAAGTCTAGGCCAGGTCCGGACAGGGGTTATCAGTGTGCCACGAATCACCGTAGAAACACAACTGAAGGTTTAAGAACCTGTTTGAGTTCGAGACTCTACCGTTCCTTAGACACCTCAGAGAGTATCAATCCTAATTGTCAATTTAACGAATATTTTGTCCTATGAGCTTTTGGGGAATCCTCTGTTCGATTTCAAAAATAAACTTTTCAATTAATCCCACGTTCGTTTTAAAATTTTAAACCACACATCAACAGGCAAAATATTCAGTCACAAAATGAATAGTCTCAGAACAGTCACAGAACAGTCAATTGCAGAAATTAAAAAAAAAACAATTTTTTTTTACAAGCAAGCCGATGCCCTGCAGAAGAGTTTTACAAGCAATGTCTATTTTTTTTTATTTGCAGCAGCGGTCCCTGTAAAGTTAGAAAGTACTCACCTTGATCGGCAGTCCGTCCAGTGTAGTTGAGTCGCGCTAGCGCGTTCACACCCCACTTGGTGTGCAACCGCTCCAATCAAATCTGTTTGCAAATCACTTGGCTGAACTCTTCACTTCTCGTTGGCCTTTGAATTGATTTCTTTGCTTGACTTTGATTCCTTGATTTGTTTGCTTGAGCCTTGAATTCTTTCTGCTTTGGCCTTTGTTTGAGTTCTCTCTCTCTTTTTTGACTTTTTTTTTTGTTTTGGAAGGAAAACTAAAATGGCACTAAAACAAAAACAAAAGAAAACTAAGGCTAATAAAAAAATTAAACAAAGAGATGAAATCTCTTTCTTCCTTCTTTTTTTTAAATAAACACAAGAAAATATATAACAAACAAAGAAAACAATTTTTTTTTTAAAAGGATTTGGGAAAAGAAAGCTAGAACCAACTCACAAAATTCAAAGAAGTGAAAAGGATTTTTTTTTTTAAAGGGAACAGGGAGAACTCTAAACTATGAGAAGAAGAAAAAACAAAGGAAGAGGATGGGGTATTGGTTTGAGAAGTGGTTGTGGTGACTATTGTTTGTGATGAAGAGGTTGGAGAGGATGGGTATATGTAGAACAGAAGAAAGAAAATTGGAAAGAATTGAAAAAGGATTTTTTATTTATTTTTATTTTGGGAAAAGGAATGTATTTATACAAGGAATATTGGAAAGTAGAAAAGTTTGGAAAGAAATTAAAGAAAAGAAAGGAAAGGAATTGTAATAAAAGCAATTTTTTTCTTTTTTAGAGAATTGCTGAAAAATAGAAAGAGATTGTAGAAATTTGGAAAGAAATAGTGGAAAAGAGGGGAAAGAAATTGGAAAAAGTTGGAACGAAATTAATGAAAGAAAGGGAAAGAAATAAATGAAGAAAGAATGGTAATGAATAGAAAAGAAAGTAGAAAAGGAAGGAGATCAAACTAAATTTGCAAGTTTTTTTTTTAATTAGAACTGTTGTAAAAGTAGAGGTGTGGAAAGGTGGAAAGAAATTTGAAAGAAAAAGAAAAGAATTAAAAGAAAGGAATTGTTAGAAAAGTTGAAATTTTTTATATGGAAATGTTGAAAGGAGGAAGCAAGATGCAAACAAAAGTGGAAAGAAATAAATAAAAAATGCAATTATTTTTTTATTGTTGTCAAAATAGAAGAGAGAGAAGAGATTGTGTAGAAGAAAAATTGGAAAGAAGTAAATGAAAGATTAGGATAGAAATAGATGGAAAGAAATTGAATGGACATTAATTAGAAAAATTGGCAAAATTTTATTTTTTAGAAACATGGAAAGAAATCAATTTGTGAAACAATTGCAAGGAGGAAGAGAAATAGAAGAGAAGGAAAGAAAATCACAAAAAGATTTGTTTTTTTTTTATTTATAAAAATTGTAAAAGGGAAAAAAAATTATGGAGAGATGTCAAGAAAGAAGGAAAGCAACAAAGAAAGGAAACAAAACAAAAGGCAAGAATTTTTTTTCTCTTATTTGGTAGATATATGGTATCACAAATCAAATACCAAATCAACCAACAAGATTTTTTTTATCTATGCTAGAAAACAAAAGGGAATAAAATAAAATAAAAATATTTTTTTGTGTTTTTTTTATATTAAGAAAAAGAAAATTATAACCCGAAGGATTTAAAAACAAAAATTATTTTGGTCCCCGACAACGGCGCCAAAATTTGTTTGCGAACAAATTATGCAGTTGTAAACAACTGTAAAATTCGTTCGTCTTTCCTAAACAACAAGGATCGTTGTAGAGGGTGTCGAACTCTGGGACCAAATTATTTTATTAATAAATCCAATCAAGTTATCCCTAACTTTTGATTGATTGCAAATTAACAGGAAATGAACAAAAAGCGAGTTTTTAACAATAAAGAAAGTAATTAGGGGATAATGACATAGATCAGATTCATAATCATCAATAGCCAAAAGATTAACCAGATCTAATACATGTTTCTGTCACAAACATGAATCAACGATAATAGGTTTTTAGAAACAAATATGTAAATAACGACAAGCATAGCCTATGCAGGAGCTCAGCTCTACAACCATAGGCTATCAGGACAGATTCACTATTTTATTTCTAAAACCCTAAATATTAAATCTAAATCTGATAAGTGTTAGACCGAACTCGAATATACCCTGTGAAGGAGCACAGCTCTTAAACGACACAGGGTATGAAGGTCCAGTTCTAACCCTTAGTTCAAATCTAGATCTACATACATGAAGTTCTAATCTTTTGGCTATGTGATTCATATTGAATCATACTATCAGCGTCATCACCCCCTAATCAAAGGGGATTAGCCAGACATAGCTAAAAGAAAAGAAAATAAAAAGAAAATAAACGACATAAATAAAATGCAATAAAAACTAAACAGAAGAGAGAAAGAAGAGTTTTATTCCAAGAAAAGTATTACAGAATAAAACTGAATGTGTTTTACAATGAATGAGATAAAGTGTATTTATAGCTGATATGACAAAGGCTACTTGGCAAATTCCATAATGTGGGACTAAAGAATTAGCCCAAATAACACATAAGCTAGTGTGAACGGGGTTGTAGAGTAAGAGGCCTTGTAAGTGAGCCAGTGTGAACGCGTGCAGTGCATGAATGAGAAGCCTTGCAAAGGAGCTAATGTGAACGCTACATGAGTGAAATGGTCTGCAATTGAGCCAATGTGAACACAATATGAGTCTTTAGTGAGCTAAATCTACCCAACTAAACTCTAATTGCAACCGTTCTTCAAGCTTTAAACTCTTCAAGCTTTAGTAATTTTAACTTCACTCTTTTTCAGCAAATTCTTCATGCTTTATTCATCAAATGCTCTAAACCATGATTCTTGTCAACAATCTGAAAACACAGTTATAAATACACAATATCAATTATTTAAAAGATAAAATAAGATAAATATGCGGATAAAATATACACATTTACGTGTATATCAATAACGAATATATTATTTAAATGAAGTTTGAACGTGTAATTTTATTATAAATATAATCGAGCTTGAAATGGCGCGGCAGTTCATAATTTGGCGATTCGAACTTTAAAAGAATATACAGAAGCCGTTTTAACTCGGATTTCTGTGAAACAAGAAACGTTGGGGGCTGGTGAAGTATATTTTTCTAGTGGAAGAGAAAAATTGAGATTTCGTTGTGTAGATTTTGATTTATGTCCAAATCAAATTTTAGAAAAGTCGCTATGGAATTCCTTTATAATTTATAAAGGAATTATTTATATTTTAAAAAGGGATTTCATTATAAATCGAATATCGATTTATATTGGGATTTGAAACATCGAGCTAGATAATCATATAGGAATATTCTGAAGCTGTATGATATTCTATGTGAATATATACGATAATATTTATTTATAAATATTTAATTTAATTGTTTTTAAATATATTTATATATTTAAAAGGGTTATTTAGGGCTTTAAAAATAGCCAGTTTTGCAAACGACCTCTGAACTTGACGAAACCAATTTTGTTGGATCCGCAATATTATATTATTGCTAGATTTCAGTTTTCGTGATTTTTAGAGTCAGTGTGTGGCCGTACCGATTTTTAATGTGAAATACAGTCGATAATTTGACCTTTAAAAATACGCTGTGTGAACAAACGAAGTCGGAATTCGACGAAACCAGTTTCGTTGGGACCTAATGTCAAACTGTAGCTGCACGTCAATTTCCATGATTTTTGGGTATTATGTGTGATCACACGAATTTTTAGAAGAAAAAAACGAATATAAATTGAATATAAAAATGGTAAATATATAACCCAAAATATCCTAATCTATTTATGATCAAAACAAGGCCACATTCCTTTCCTCTCAACCTCACCCTCACCTTTATAAACGCAAGAAAAAAAATGAGTCGTCAGTTTCCTCCCTCACAAACAAAAACGCCAACTCAAAAATCAATAGAAAATCATGGAAAATTCTATAAATAAATACATATATATATTTGAGATCTTTACTCCAAACTCTTCCAATCGGGTATGCTGATACAGCGTGCGATTCAAATTTACTGCTGTTGGAAATGTACAGTACAAATTAGGGTTGGCTGATTCTTGTAATTGGAGTTGTAATCGATGAAACTAATAATGTTTTTGGGTTCCTAGAGTAAAGCCGCACCTGTATGTAAATTTGTGGGTATTTCAGTGCAAATAGTTATCGATGTCCTCAATGAAGGAGCTGTCGACGGGAATGATTGGAGAGGCGCGAGTTGAAGGAGGAGGGGCTGGCGAGGTTGAGGATTCGAGGGAGAGTTGAATGGTGATGTTGGTTTGGAGTGTAACGTGGAGATGAAGGCGATTGTGGTGGAACAAAGTATGGCTATGGTGTGTTTTGGAGTACTGGAGCTCGCGTTGGATATTTGGGGAAGAAAGGTGCGGGTTAGGGCTCTCAAGTGGGTAGTTGGGCCAATCAAAAAGGTTAAGGCCCAATGGTTTTTAAATTGTTTAAGTTTAGTTTTTTAATTAAATAACTTATAATTTGTAAATTCAATAACTTGAGCATACGTTAACGAAATTCAGAAAATCCAGATCCGCTGGGATCGTAGGGACGGACACTATACGATGGAACTGGCTGGAAGTCCATCAGAGCTCATTACAATTTATCACAAAATAAATTGTCCATCTGAATCAAGCGATGGTTATTGTTATTAACGATGATCGTCCAATGTGAGTAAAACTCACCAACTCTGAACAGTTATACTTTTATAACATATTATTAGAACTGATAATTATCTATTGATTGCTGTGTATTAACTGTTTGGTTGAATTGCTTATGTACTGGTTGAAATTATAGATAACGATGTATATATAAATCGTTAATCGAAAATTGATTCTGTTTATCTGAATATTTTATACTCGTATTGTTTAACATTTGTGATGCAGGAAAACAGGTTGGAGGGATCCAACAGGATCCCTCAATATTTATAATACTGTTTGTTTTCATATATTATGTTATATGATGTGGTGTATAATCTGTGATTTGATTATAATGACACTGGTCGTGTTATTTGGTACTGTTGAATACCAAAAGAAATATTGGAATGAAAAAAAAGGGAAATTTCAAATTGTGTATTGAAATAGAATATTTATAAAATCAAAGAATTTTATAAAACTTCTATTTACTTAGGAAGTAAATAGAAGTGTAAAACGATTATTTACTTAGCAAGTAAATAGAAGTATAAAGAAAGATATTTACTTAGAAAGTAAATAGAATTTATAAAGGAATATTTATTTAGAAAATAGAATAAAGATTTAAGGGAAATATTTAGAAAATAAATATGATATTATAAAAGGATTTTTTTTTATAAAATCAAAGGATTTTATAAAAAGGATATTTGCTTAAAAAATGAAAAAAAATAAAGATTAAAGGGAAATTATTTATAAAATCTAAGAATTTTATAAAAGGGAATTATTTATAAAATCAAAGGATTTTATAAAGAGGAATATTTATTGGGATAATTAATAGAAGTATGAAATGAATTTATTTATTTAGAAACTAAATAGATAGACATAAAAGGAAAATATTTGTAAAACAAATATAAAAAGAGAAAGATTTGTAAAACATTTACAAATAGAATTGAAAAAGAATTATTTATTTAGAAAATAAATAAAGATAAAAGGGGAATTATTTGAGAAAATAAATAGAATTATATAAAGGAAATATTTATATAAAATAAATATAGATAAATAAGAAAGGAAGTATTTGTAATCGATTAGAGTTAACCAGTTAGAGTTAAATCGAATATTAGTTATTCGATAGGAGTTAATCAAGTTGAGTTAAATAAGTTAAGTTAGTCAAGTTGAGTTAATCAAGTATGGTTAGTCAAACCAAGTTAGTCGAATCGAGTGGGTCGAACCAAGTTAGTCGAGCCTAGTTAATCGAATCGAGTTGGTCAAACCAAGTTAGTCGAGTTAGTCAAGTCAAGTTAAGTTAGTCGAGTTAGTCGAGTTAAGTTCGTCGAGTCGAGTTAATCGAATATGTTCGTCGAGTCGAGTTAATCAAATGTAGTTATTCGAGAGGAATTAATCGAATTTAGTTATTCGAATAGAGTACGTCGAATATTAGTTATTCGAAAGGAGTTATTCATGTTAGTTTAATCGGAAGGAGTAAATCGATGTTAGTTTAATCAAAGGAGTCAATCGATGTTAGTTTAATCGAAAGGAGTTAATCGATGTTAGTTTAATCGAAAGGTGTAATACCCCGTAATTTTATAACATTAAAATTCACAAATTAAAGTATACTTAATTTTTAGAAAAGAATTAAGTGAAATGGGTTGCGCAGAGAAATATATATATATTGATATATATATATATATATATAAATTAAAAATTAAATAAATAAATATGCGAAAAAGTTCAAAACAGCGAATTGGGAGGGGAAATAACCGAACCGGCCCATTTTTGAGGTCGACCCAAGCCCCGCTGGGTCGACTAGGGGTTAATCCAGGGTGTTTGGCTGTCAACCCGTGGGCCGATTCGCTCAAATGCAGATTTTGCATTTGATTGGTTCTCATGGTTCAGGGTTAATCTAATGGTCCTACATAACTTCCTACACCTATAAAAACATCCTAATGCTAACCCTAAACCTAATTAAAATAGAATAGTTACCGTCATACCATCGCCATGGAAATCAATGGAGCCGCCGCCAACTAAGAAAGAAGAAAAGCAAATTCAATTCTATTTCTCTCAACCCTAAAGCAAAGCAAAACTCTCTCTTTTCTTCTCTAAATTGTGAGTATGATGATCTTAACAAGATTATTATCATTTTAATTAGGTTGAGTTATGAATGGATTATGAGTAGATGATGTGAATTATCATATATGTTGTTGTAAACCCCTTTTGCTATCATGTATATTGTAAATCCAATGTTATGTGATGATGATATCTTATATGTTGTAAATCATGCTATGACGATGTTATGTATGTTGAAAGTTTCTATGCTAAGTTGTGATGAATCATACATGTTAAAAAGGCCACGATGTTACCATCTATGCTAGTTAGTTCATATTAATTAAATCATCATGTTTGGGTTATGTTGATCTATATGACAAGTCACATATGCAAGTTAGATTGATTAGAAAAGTTATGAACATATACCAAGACATCTATTATGACATCTAGAATTATGCTATGACATATGTGATATCCTATGCTAGTTCACACCATCATTATGTTGCCTAAAAACCCCATATGCAAGTTTATGTATAGATTTGGGCTATGATCATATCATGTAAATTGAAACATTTAACAAGTTGACACCTTTTGATCCTTAACATGTGTAGTTTATGCAAGTTTCACCCCTATTATGATTAGATTTATTTTAATTGTCTATATGTTGTGATAATTTATCTTTGTGCTAGGTGTTAGACTATACAAGTCTAGCCTATATTATGCTTTGAGTAAGCGAACGTATAAACGTGGGGTAGGGGTAATATTAAGGATTTAATATTAAATAGTTGGGGTGCAATTGATATGATTTTGCATGCCATAAGTGGATGGCCATAATTGAGTCAATTATGGACATCATTAAAAGTTGACTTAGTTAATATTTTGAATAGGGAATTATTAAAACTGGGGTAAAAGATTTTAAGTGTTAATCAATGCTTAGGACACGAGGTTGGACTCGTTTGTGACGTAAACCTTCCCGGACCCGCCCGGCAAATCTAGTGGTCACAAATGTCAGCCCAATGTGAGAGGTCCTAGGCCTAAACTAAAGCATAACGGTTGTAAAGACACGAGGTTAGACACTTTTATGGTGTAAGACTGCCCGGACCCGCCCGGCAAATCCAGCCGCCATAAATGCCAGTCTAATGTGAGAGGTCTTTATGAGGTTATGGCCTGAATGAATTAAGAAATACTTAACCAGATAAACATGTAAGGTGGTACATGGGGGTTAAGTAGGTGCCTTGGGTGGCATGAGGAATCTAGGGGGTGCCCTTAGTGGCATGTGAAATACGATTAGTAAGACTTAACCAAACACACATTTAAATGAACATGACTAAGAGGGTTAAGTGGGATACACTAGTGAAAAGCTTAGGTGGGTAGCTTGTGGGGGCCCATTTCGACCAGTATCCCAAACGTATCTTTGTGGGCTCGACCCAAGTCGAGGACGGGACACGCATGCTGGGTTCGACTGTAAGAGGCCAAAACGGGGAGCGGTGGCAACGCAAGTCCAACGGGTTTCGTATGCGTGTGTGGACCCGGGCTGGTAGGTAAGACGTTGTTGCATCGTGTAGGTATAAGCCGTGCATTCTCAAGTTGTATCGGGTTGCCACTTGAGGGGAGTGATATACCCCACTGTGGGGCCAGCACAGGTATCTACGAGTAGGGAGCCGATCAAAAGTGGGTAGTGGGTTACACCTAGTGGAGATAGGGGCAGACGACACCTATGTAGTCAGCTAGGGGTACGTAAGGCTATTTATAAAGTTTCTGTATGAAGCAAGTGGGATCAAACAATAGGGTGACTGGTGTGGTGCAGTGTAGTAATGTGCGGTGCAGTGTAGTAATCATTCGTTAGTAATTAGGTGTGCCTTTACCGTTATCTTTAACGTTATCTTAAACGCTATCTTTATCTTCCTAAGAGTTCATAGACATTTACTTGTCTTCCAGCTTATGCCTTAGTCTAGTTATTTTGATAATAGTATTGTTAGAATTATCATACCCGCCAGACTTTATGTCCGACCCCCTCTATTTCTATCCTTTTTCCCCCTCCAGGTCCTCAGGTTGGGCCCAGCTCTAGTGGAGTTTGATTGAACTGCTTCATCTCTCTTTGGAAAGCTTGGACCGTTGAAGTAAAGTCCAGCTTGTTATATTTTTAATGGCTATTTATGTAATGGGATTATGTATTTTGTTTTTATGAAGATGGATATTGTACTTGGTTATGATCTATGGTTTTATGATGTAACAAACATGTTTAATTTCCGCTGCAATAAAATGAAGTTTTAGATTTCCAAGTACTATTTATTATCTGTCTTGTTGTAATTTTTCTGTTCTATATTCGCTTATAACCTCCATGGAAGTTAATGCATTCCCTTTGTGAGTGATATTAATGGACGTGGGGTGTTACACGTGGTATCAGAGCTTAAGGTTACCAGAACAGATAAAAATACTTTAGAAAAATAGTTACTTTTGGAAGAAGTGTTTTCAAAAACATGTTTTAATGAGAAAATTTAAAGAGAAAAGTTTTTAAGGAAAACATAATCCCCAATAGCCACATATCTTTATCTTTCGAATTCTCCATTTTGAATCTTTCCTTTTTCCTTTCAGCATGGCTGAAGATCTTAATCTACCCGATGGTGTAACGATACCAGGATGGTATAGGAGGCTATTGGAGGCTAGGGCCGCTGCAGGTCCAGCCAATGTTCCTCCACCACCAGTTGCACCCGTTCCTCCTCCTCCTCCTCGCGTAGATACTTTTGCAAAGACGTGCAAGGAATTCAAGGCTATGGGTGGAAAACCATTTCAAGGGTCAGAAACGTTTGTGGAAGCTAGAGATTGGCTTAAGGAGGTGGAAGAATTGCTAGAAATCTTTGAAGTGGAAGAAGGGAGGAGAGTTAGATTAGCAGCTTGGTTGATGAAGGGAGAGGCCTCGTTTTGGTGGGAGGTCACTAATGGGGAGCGTCCTGTTGACTCTTGGGCGGATTTCAGACGTAGGTTCGAGGCGAAGTTTCTCTCAAGGGCGGAAGAAAATCTATATATGGAAAGGTTCTTGACATTGAAGCAAGGAAGCTCATCAGTGAAAGAATATGTCAATAAATTTAATCAGTTAGCAAGGTTTGGCTTGGACTTAGTAAACACGCCGGAGAAGAAGGCTCTAAGGTTCGTGAATGGCTTGAATGAACCATTGCAAGGGTTGGCTATGACCCACATCCCGATGGGGGCCACCTTTGAGAAGTTAGTAGAAATGGCGCTCATGCATGAGGAGAAAAGCACTAAAGCTGATAAGGCACCCGAGAAGAAGGGGGATCAGAAGAAACCACAACAGCAAAACAAGAAGGGTGGAAAAGACAATAATGGCAAGGGAAAGAAGAAGTGCTTTAACTGTGGAACCCCAGGCCATCTCAGCAAGGATTGCCGAAAGAAAAAGAAGACATGCTATTTTCATTGTGGCGATGCGGGACATTTAGTGAAGGACTGCCCAAAGAAGGGGCAGATGGCAGGAGCAACCTCGGGAGGATAGGTGCAGGCTCTTATGGCACCAGGGCAGGCTAGGGGACAAGTTCAGGCTCTCGCGGTCCCACCGCTGCAAGAACGAGGTAGAACCATTTCTGTTGAAAGCTTAGTTTTTCTGTTTGATCATCCTGTCTGTACCTTATTCGATTTGAGCGCATCGCATTCGTTTATCTCTACATCATTAGTTGAATCACTGCACTTAAACACCAGTTTAGTAGAGGATCCCTTAGTTGTTTCGAATCCAATTGGGGGCTCAGCTTATTTGTCCATGATGTGTTTGGATTTGAAAATTTTCATACTTAGCGTTGAATTTAGATGTGATGCTTATGTGTTGGGCTTCACGGGCTATGGGCTAATTTTAGGAATGGATTGGTTATCCAAAAATGGGGCCGTTCTTGATTGTGAAAGTAGAGTAGTTAGGCTCGTGACTCGCCTTGGCAACACTCTCGAAATCTTCTGTAATCCCATAAATTCGGTTATGCTAAGTTATCTAGAATCGCTTGACGCGTCTGAGGAAAATCTACGATCTGTTAGAGTGGTCCGAGAATATTCGGATGTGTTTGAGGAGGTGAAGGGCTTGCCTCCGAAGCGGGAGATAGATTTTCGAATATATCTTGTGGATAATGCGAAACCAGTATCTTTGCCAGTACGCCACATGGCTCCACGTGAAAGGAGGGAACTCGATAAGCAAGTGAAGGAGTTGCTTGAGAAGGGGTTCATAAGACGAAGTATATCGGAGTGGGGTGCTCCAGTAGTATTTGCCACGAAGGCGGATGGGTCCCTTAGACTTTGTGTGGACTATAGAGAACTTAATAAACTTACTAAGAAGAACAGACACCCACTGCCGAGGATTGACGATCTCTTCGATCAGTTAGTTGGCGCCTCAGTGTTTTCGCAGTTGGACTTAGCCACTGGGTTCCATCAGTTGAGAGTGGCTGAGGATAGCATAGACAAGACTGCCTTTAGGACTCCAGACGGTTTCTATGAATGGCTAGTGATGCCCTTCGGTTTGACAAATGCCCCAGCATATTTTGTTGATTTGATGAGTAGGGTGTTTAGGGAGTACCTTAACAAATTCATGTAGTCTTTGTAGATGACATCTTGATCTTTTCTAAGGATGAAGAAGAGCATGCCCTACATCTTAGGGAAGTGTTGGAGACTCTTCGAGCGCATAAGCTTAAAGCTAAATTTTCTAAGTGTCACTTTTGGAGGAAGGAAGTACGGTTCTTAGGACACGTGGTTTCCAAAGAAGGGATAGCCATGGATCCCGCGAAGGTGGTGGCCATCCAAGATTGGAAGGTCCCTAAAAATGCTACCGAAGTGAGAAGTTTCTTGGGGTTGGCTGGCTACTATAGGAAGTTTATCAAAGACTTCGCAAAGATATCATCTTCATTAACACGCTTGACGAAGAAGAACCTAGTTTTCACATGGGACGTAGATTGTGATGATGCGTTCCAACGTTTGAAGAGAGCTTTGACTTCAGCCCCAGTCTTAGTATTGCCACACGGGAGTAAGCCGTTTACCATTTATACTGATGCTTGTGGGACAGGACTAGGCGCAGTCTTAATGCAAGAGGGTAGGGTAATAGCCTATGGTGGAAGGTAGTTGAGAGAGCATGAGAAAAATTATCCTACACATGACCTAGAATTGGCCGCTATTGTTTTCGCGCTTAAGTCTTGGCGTCATTATCTTCTTGGCGAGAAATTCGAATTATTCACTGACCACATGTCTTTAAAATACCTATTCTCTCAAAAGGACTTGAACTTAAGGCAGCAAAGGTGGATGGAGTTCTTAGCGTCCTACGACTTCGAAATAGCCTATACCCCTGGCAAGGGTAACGTGGTGGCAGACGCCTTAAGTAGAAAAAGATTATCCTTAAGTCCTTTGTTTGTTGAGCGGCGAAGTTTAGAATTCATTTCGATGTTTGACTTTAGACCTTCCGTTGACTTCGTACCCGGTTTGCTAGCATCCTTAGAGGTCAGACCTACGCTTTTGGGACGGATTGGCGAGGCACAGCGAGACGACCCGCAATTGGTTGAGTTAGTAGAAAAACTCAAAGGAGGGGAGTCATCAAGCCATCTCCGTAGGTATACCCTAGATGATAAGGGTTGGTTACGTAGGGACGGTAGACTTTGTGTACCAAAAGACGATGACCTAAGGAAGACTATTCTTGACAAAGCACATCATTCGAAGATGACCATTCATCCCGGCGGGGACAAGATGTACAAAGACATGAAGAGAGTTTACTTTTGGGCCGGCATGAAGAAAGATGTGGCCGAGTATGTCGCTAGATGCTTGGTGTGCCAACAAGTAAAAGCGGAGCAAAAGAAACCCGGTGGGTTGCTTCACCCATTGGAGGTTCCACTATGGAAGTGGTAAAGTGTCTCGATGGATTTTGTGGATGGGTTACCGCGATCAAGGAAGGGTAATACGGGAATTTGGGTTATAGTCGATAGACTTACTAAAAGCGCCCATTTCATTCCCGTAAAGAGTAAGAGGACTGCTCCATGGTTAGCTTCTGTATATGTCCGAGAAATAGTTCGTTTGCACGGTGTTCCTTCTAGCATAGTGAGAGACCACGATCCTATTTTCACTAGCGAATTTTGGAGAAGCTTACAAGAGGCGGTAGGGACTCAGTTATGTTTGGGCACCGCATATCATCCTCAGATGGACGGCCAAACCGAGAGGGTGAATCGCATTCTAGAGGATCTGTTGAGGCTATGTATCCTGGACTTTGGGGGTACGTGGGAAGAGCATCTTCCATTGGTGGAGTTCGCATATAATAATAGCTTTCAGTCCAGCATTGGTATGGCACCATTCGAAGCTCTTTATGGACGACCTTGTCGTTCACTTACATGTTGGTGGGAATCTACGGATAAGATCTTACTTGGGCCCGATATGATTAGGGAGACTTCGGAGAAGATCGACTTGATTCGAAGGAGGATGAAAGCAGCACAGGATAGGCAGAAATCTTATGCGGATAAGAGGAGGACAGATCTCGAGTTTGAAGTTGGGGACATGGTCTTTGTCAAAGTGTCTCCATTACAGAACGTTTTTCGCTTTGGGTCCATTGGGAAATTAGCACCAAGGTTTGTAGGGTCGTTTCCTATTAAGGAGAAAATTGGACGGATGGCGTATAGAGTGGAATTGCCCGAGAGACTTAGCGGTGTACATGATGTATTCCATGTGTCACATTTGAGGAAGTGCTTGCACGAGACCGCGGAAGTGGTAGAGCCGAGCTTGCTTAGAGAGGTGGAGATAGAGTGTGATGCGACAATTCGACGAGCTCCTACGCGCATTCTTGGGTCAGAGATCAAGGGGTTGAGGAATCGAGAGGTCAGACTAGTCAAAGTGCAATGGGGAGATGATGAGAGCAACGCTACTTGGGAGACAGAAGAGAAGATGCGTTCACGATACCCTTTTCTTTTTGAGGGTATGTCTTTTAATTTCTCCTTTATCGCTTAGCTTGTACTTATCTTATCTTTAATATATCCTCTCGCTAGCATCTTTGACCTTTAGTTAGGATAATCCTATGGTTGAAACATGTGTTTGAGACGTGTTATGTATGGTGGATGCAAAGTGGATGCAAGTGTTTGCTAGTGGTTGCTCGTGGATGCATATACACACACTATTAGGCACCAGATCAGCTCAGTCACTTCATATTGCATATTGCATATATATGGATGTATTTAGTAAAATGGATGTATAATGGTTGTATTATCATATAGTTGCTGCATTCGGGTGGATGGTTGTGCACACATATAGAATTAATATGTATCATTAGGAATCTTTTGCATACATATTGGACGCATGGCACTATCATGAATTACACTAAGGAGGTCGACTGAATCAGTAGACCGCCTAATTTTGCATTAGATATGGACATATACACACACTGTGCATATAAACATTAAAGCATTAGAAGTCTTTTAAGGACAATGGATGCTAGTGTTTGATGGTTGAGTAGATGGACGATTAGATGGTAGGATATACATTCTTCTTGACTTGGAGATTTCGGGGACGAAATCCTTTAAGGAGGGGAGAATGTAACACCCCGTAATTTTATAACATTAAAATTCACAAATTAAAGTATACTTAATTTTTAGAAAAGAATTAAGTGAAATGGGTTGCGCAGAGAAATATATATATATATATATATATTGATATATATATATAAATTAAAAATTAAATAAATAAATATGCGAAAAAGTTCAAAACAGCGAATTGGGAGGGGAAATAACCGAACCGGCCCATTTTTGAGGTCGACCCAAGCCTCGCTGGGTCGACTAGGGGTTAATCCAGGGTGTTTGGCTGTCAACCCGTGGGCCGATTCGCTCAAATGCAGATTTTGCATTTGATTGGTTCTCATGGTTCAGGGTTAATCTAATGGTCCTACATAACTTCCTACACCTATAAATACATCCTAATGCTAACCCTAAACCTAATTAAAATAGAATAGTTACCGTCATACCATCGCCATGGAAATCAATGGAGCCGCCGCCAACTAAGAAAGAAGAAAAGCAAATTCAATTCTATTTCTCTCAACCCTAAAGCAAAGCAAAACTCTCTCTTTTCTTCTCTAAATTGTGAGTATGATGATCTTAACAAGATTATTATCATTTTAATTAGGTTGAGTTATGAATGGATTATGAGTAGATGATGTGAATTATCATATATGTTGTTGTAAACCCCTTTTGCTATCATGTATATTGTAAATCCAATGTTATGTGATGATGATATCTTATATGTTGTAAATCATGCTATGACGATGTTATGTATGTTGAAAGTTTCTATGCTAAGTTGTGATGAATCATACATGTTAAAAAGGCCACGATGTTACCATCTATGCTAGTTAGTTCATATTAATTAAATCATCATGTTTGGGTTATGTTGATCTATATGACAAGTCACATATGCAAGTTAGATTGATTAGAAAAGTTATGAACATATACCAAGACATCTATTATGACATCTAGAATTATGCTATGACATATGTGATATCCTATGCTAGTTCACACCATCATTATGTTGCCTAAAAACCCCATATGCAAGTTTATGTATAGATTTGGGCTATGATCATATCATGTAAATTGAAACATTTAACAAGTTGACACCTTTTGATCCTTAACATGTGTAGTTTATGCAAGTTTCACCCCTATTATGATTAGATTTATTTTAATTGTCTATATGTTGTGATAATTTATCTTTGTGCTAGGTGTTAGACTATACAAGTCTAGCCTATATTATGCTTTGAGTAAGCGAACGTATAAACGTGGGGTAGGGGTAATATTAAGGATTTAATATTAAATAGTTGGGGTGCAATTGATATGATTTTGCATGCCATAAGTGGATGGCCATAATTGAGTCAATTATGGACATCATTAAAAGTTGACTTAGTTAATAATTTGAATAGGGAATTATTAAAACTGGGGTAAAAGATTTTAAGTGTTAATCAATGCTTAGGACACGAGGTTGGACTCGTTTGTGACGTAAACCTGCCCGGACCCGCCCGGCAAATCTAGTGGTCACAAATGTCAGCCCAATGTGAGAGGTCCTAGGCCTAAACTAAAGCATAACGGTTGTAAAGACACGAGGTTAGACTCTTGTATGGTGTAAGACTGCCCGGACCCGCCCGGCAAATCCAGCCGCCATAAATGCCAGTCTAATGTGAGAGGTCTTTATGAGGTTATGGCCTGAATGAATTAAGAAATACTTAACCAGATAAACATGTAAGGTGGGACATGGGGGTTAAGTAGGTGCCTTGGGTGGCATGAGGAATCTAGGGGGTGCCCTTAGTGGCATGTGAAATACGATTAGTAAGACTTAACCAAACACACATGTAAATGAATATGACTAAGAGGGTTAAGTGGGATATACTAGTGACAAGCTTAGGTGGGTAGCTTGTGGGGGCCCATTTCGACCAGTATCCCAAACGTATCTTTGTGGGCTCGACCCAAGTCGAGGACGGGACACACATGCTGGGTTCGACTGTAAGAGGCCAAAACAGGGAGCGGTGGCAACGCAAGTCCAACGGGTTTCGTATGCGTGTGTGGACCCGGGCTGGTAGGTAAGACGTTGTTGTATCATGTAGGTATAAGCCGTGCATTCTCAAGTTGTATCGGGTTGCCACTTTAGGGGAGTGATACACCCCATTGTGGGGCTAGCACGGGTATCTACGAGTAGGGAGCCGATCGAAAGTGGGTAGTGGGGTACACCTTGTGGAGATAGGGGCAGACGGCACCTATGTAGTCAGCTAGGGGTACGTAAGGCTATTTATAAAGTTTCTGTGTGAAGCAAGTGGGATCAAACAATATGGTGACTGGTGTGGTGCAGTGTAGTAATGTGCGGTGCAGTGTAGTAATCATTCGTTAGTAATTAGGTGTGCCTTTACCGTTATCTTTAACGTTATCTTAAACGCTATCTTTATCTTCCTAAGAGTTCATAGACATTTACTTGTCTTCCAGCTTATGCCTTAGTCTAGTTATTTTGATAATAGTATTGTTAGAATTATCATACTCGCCAGACTTTATGTCTGACCCCCTCTATTTCTATCCTTTTTCCCCCTCTAGGTCCTCAGGTTGGGGCCAGCTCTAGTGGAGTTTGATTGAATTGTTTCATCTCTCTTTGGAAAGCTTGGACCGTTGAAGTAAAGTCCAGCTTGTTATCTTTTTAATGGCTATTTATGTAATGGGATTATGTATTTTGTTTTTATGAAGATGGATATTGTACTTGGTTATGATCTATGGTTTTATGATGTAACAAACATGTTTAATTTCCACTACAATAAAATGAAGTTTTAGATTTCCAAGTACTATTTATTATCTGTCTTGTTGTAATTTTTCTGTTCTATATTCACTTATAACCTCCGTGGAAGTTAATGCATTCCCTTTGTGAGTGACATTAATGGACGTGGGGTGTTACAAAAGGAGTTAATCGATGTTAGTTTAATTGAAAGGAGTTATCGATTATAGTTTAATTGAAAGGAGTTAATCAAATTGAGTTATTCGAAAGTGGGATTATCGAATATAGTTATTCAAAAGGAGATTATCGAATATAGCGTATTCGAAAGAAAGAGATCGAATGTAGTTTATTCGAAAGAGTGAGTTAATCGAATATAAGTTATTCGAAGAGAGATAATCGAATATAAGTTATTCGAAGAGAGATAATCGAATATAGGTTATTCGAAGAAGAGTTAATCAAATAGAGATTACTCGAAGAGAGTTAATCGTCGAATTCGATTATATCGAATTCAGGAAAGTACTTATACTTTCCGGTGTTTAAATCAAGATTTATGTATTTATAAATTAGGTGTTTATTTATTTATTCACATTAAAGAATAAAAGTTATAATTGAAGTTAGATATTTCGAAAGTAGGGATTATAACGTTATCGTTATAACCAATGTTTTCAATAAAGAAGTGGATTCGTAAATTGAATCCGAGAGATACATAACGAAGTTTGTTAAAGGTTTAAAAGTTAAACTTTGACTATTTCGAAGTTAAAACATTGTTCAGTTAAGGTCTAAGAGGTAATTATACCCCAACTTGATTGACTTCCTTCTTAACTAAGGAATGGTAAGGTTTGATAGTGAAGGATGGATAAGTGAATTTAGTAAATGAGTGAAATGGTTTGAGTTGGCATGGCGATGTTGGATTTAAACATCAGTTTAAATCCAGTGAAGGAGTTTTGGAAATGTTTTCCAAATAAGAATCAGAAATGTTTTCTGATAATAGAAAATAAGAAATGTTGAATATATGGAAACAGGAGATAAGTAAATTAATGAACTAAAGAGATAAATGTTCAATGATGATTGATTGATATAATTTCCATTTGGAAATAACATCGTTGTTTGCACACGTGTTTTTCTTTGATAGTTAACTCACCGACTATCGAAGTTTTCGACCATTTTAACGTTGTTAATATGGAGAGACCGGTTGGATTAGTATCCGAAGAACCACTCCGTATTGGCATATGCGTTGCGAATCATATATGCCAAAGATAATTGAAGACGGAGTAAAGTGCAAGGGCTGTTGTATAAATCTTAGGTAAAGATTGCCTAAGATGGTTGTACTGAATAGTGCCTTCGGTTTGTCCAGTCCCAGGATGACCTGTATGGAAGAATGTCTGACAGAGTATATTTAATAGATCGCGTAAGTTGATCTCTTCAAACGTATTTACGTTTGGTGGCAGAGGAATTCATTTCTCTTAGCTGTATACCCATGGTATTTTTTGGGAAATCAATTTGTGATTTGGCGGGTATGACGATGTGACATTCAAAGTGAATAAATGGGTGATCTGTCAGAGATAAGCGTAGCCTCTAGCCTCACAACCGGGAAATGAAAAAAATCGTGTAGGCGGCATGGCTATGTAGTTCGCACCTATTAGGGTGTATAATCACCTGATCTAGAGTTTCATTTACTTCTAAAAATCTATTTTCGATGCTGTCCCATTCGGGAAATGGTTGCTGATCCCAACCATTGGTGATATACATTCGATACACTCAAGCGAAATGAGTGGTCGGTCATGTGTGGCCGGGTTGCAAGATGTTCTTGTTGAACCCAGTGTATTCCTCTCTAGAGGTACACTAGCGAAAGTTGGTTCCATACGGGAAAGATATTCTGGATATAAAATATTTTGCTAGGTGATTATTATATTGTGGTTATAGACATTATTATAATATCAAAAGGATTTTGGATATAAAGAAATTTTGGATTCTCATAAGGGAAAAACCCGTTCCGTTATACGGCATGGTCTTATGAGATATCGTTTACTTGTTCAAACTCCTTTAAACTGTTTTACTCATACCAGTCCCATGACTGACCCGAAGTTTATTTTGTTTTGTTTTCTCTAAACTCTTGGGTGCCCAATTTTATACGGGCAGTCAAGTAGTCGGGATTTACAGATACTTCAAGAGCTGGAGCAGGAGGCTTCAGAATTTTATATAGCTATTGTTATTCCGCTGTGTTGTAAGTTCTGTACTTGATAATGATATGTATATTCAAGTACAATCTTTTATTTCAAAGTTATGTTATATTTTATTCGTTCCGCTGTGAGATTCGTGTTACTCTGATGTTGTATGTTCTTCTTCTTCTTCTTCTTCTGCTCTAAGTTTCTATCTTATCTATCCTCACCCTCTGTTTTCTTTCTATTAGTTTTCTGGTTTCCAGTATAATTGGGGTTGGACTTGTGTTATCTGGTCAGCTCAAATTGTACCAGAATTTCGGGACACTACATCTTCTATAATTGGCAATTCCCTTTTTAAATTCTATAAATTTCCCAAATATTATATTTTCTTTATATGCTCATTTATTTACCTCTTATTCCTTCATTCGGTATTTATACCAAAACGGCCTTTTAAAACTCCCATATAACTGTTAATAATTTCTATACAGAAGTTCTTATTTAATTTCCCAAATAACTCTCTTTTATAAAATCCTTCGATTTTATATAATTATTTTATTTTCAATATACACATTGAAAACCCCTTTTTACATTCCAATATTTCTTATGGTATTTAAAATACCAAATAACAAGACCAGTTTCATCATAATCAATCACAGATTATATACCACATCATATATCACAATATATGAAAAAAAAACAGTATTATAAATATTGAGGAATCCAGTAGGATCCCTCCAACCTGTTTCCCTGCATCACAGATGTTAAACATTATAAATAACATTAATTTCATTTCAATATGAAATATTATGATAAACAGAATCAATATTTGATTAACGATATTATATATATATTACTAGATCTATAATTTCAACCAATCAATTAGCAGTTCATCCAAGCAATCAACACACAGCAATCAACCATCATTTATCAATTCTAAAAATACGTTATAAAAATATAACTGGCAGAGTTAGTGAGTTTTACTCACTTTGGTGGTTTATCGTTAAATAACGATAACCGTCATTGATCCAGATCAGACAATTTATTTCATTATAAATTGTAACGAGCTCCGATTCACTCCCAGTCAGTTCCATTGTGTAGCCCTCATCCATACGATCCCAACGAATCTTGTTTTTTTAGATTCCGATATCATATGAACAATATACTGATGTTACGAGATTTAATCTGATTTAAAATAATATATAATCAACTAATTATCACTTCTTTTAAATTACCATGTATTAATACTTAAGTCTTTCTCCCACGTTAGCAAACACGATGATACCTTTTGCTATTTATAACCGATATCTTTCATCATTCATGTGTATCCAGTTTTCACCAACGAATACTTCCCATCCCCGGTTGTGAATAACTCACGATTAAATCATCTGTTAATTAGTTCTTCTTCACCATAACCAAAAGTTCCTTCTCCAGTTCAAGCTGAATTTAAGCAAAAATTCCAAATGTTATTCTTATTTAAAACTCCACCTAAATTCACCTTCACCAAACTATTACAACCCCTTCACTGTCATGATCCCTCCCAATAGACAGATCGATCTGAAACCCTCCACAAATTCAAAAAAAAAAAAAAAAACTTCACCACCTATGAACTCCTCAACTTAAACTACACCTCTCCAACTTTATCATCCACCTTCACACCAAATGTTTAAACTTCACTCCAAATTTCATAACCATCACTCACCCACAACGGCCAGTACTGTGGACCACGCATCACATTTTTTTCGATGAAAACAATTCAGAAATTTACACGCTAGTTCCTGTAACCATCACAAACCCCGCGACATCCTCCGTTTCTCCTCTGTCAACGCCGAACACCGACAAACCCATCCTTTTGTCACTCGCAATCATCAACAGCGAAGCCTAGTGTTCTTCCTTCATACTTAGCTCCCTACCCTAAATCGATCTGCAACCACTTCTGGCCAACCGGAGCTTCGACGAACCACTGACTTATGATGACACCTACACTTCGCTCCGGCTGCCTCTTTCCTATCCAAATCGAAGTGACATCGACATCCAAAAAAAAACCAAAATCCTTAAACCTAGGTTGTTGGAAAAAGATTCAGTGAACCAAGTTACTGTCGAGCTTCGTTAAAATTGTACCATATTGTAGAGGATCTCTCTAGGATATGAAATACATATGTATATTGATTTAGAGAAATTTGTTTGATTTTGTTATTATTTTTGAAGATGATTTTTCTTCACATTTGCAGAAGAAATAATAACAACGGAAAAAACATTGACCACCAAATGAAAAGTTTAGGGTTTAGTGAAAGGAGATAGGATATTTATAGGTAGATTATATAATTTTTATATTCGATTATTTTATTTTTTTTATAATCAATCATTATCCCGTTTATCATTTAAAAATTCCTACGATCACATACAATATCCAAATTCGATGAAAACGGACAGGAAACTACAATTTACGGACCCAACGAAACTTGTTTCGTCGAATTCCGAATCCGTTTGCTCACATGGCTTATTTTTAAAGTCAAATATTGACCGTTTTTATACATTAAAATCCCGCACGACCACATACTGACTCCAAAAATCACGAAAATTGAAATCTAACAATAATTTAATATTCCGGATTCAACAAAATTAATTTCATCAAAAACGGAGGTCATTTGCAAAAATGGCTATTTTCTAAGGTCTAAATAAACCCATTTAAATATTAATATATTTAAACACAATTAAATTTAATATTAATAAATTAATATTATCTTATAGATATTCACATACAATATCATACAACTCCAAAATAAATATATCGAGATTTATAACTCGATATTTCAAAATTTCCAGTTATATCGATATTCGGTTTATATTTAAATCCCTTTATAATATAAATAAATCCTTATAATTATAAACGAATTCCATAGCGACTTTCTGAAAATTTGATTTGACCATAACTCACAATCTACACGACGAAATATCGATTTTTCTCTTTCATTAGAAAAATATAGTTCACCAGATCCGAACGTTTCTTGTTTCACAGAAATCTGACTTAAAACGGATTCTATATATTCAACTGAAGTTCAAAACTCCATATTACGAACTACCGCGCCATTACAAGCTCGATTTAAATTATATTATAATTATACGTTAAAACTTTGTTTAAATAATAAATTTGTTGTTATAATTCAATTCTAAACTGAATTAAATCTTATAAATAACCCAATTCACACAATATTGCGAATTCCACTATTTTCGACTATTTCGGAAATTAAACATATTATTTAATTACTTATATTAATTAAATATTCAATATTATTTTAACTCAAACTATTTAAATCTCTAAATCACTATTTAAATAATTTAATAAATTAATTATTATGCTGTAAAAATACGGGACGTTACCATTCTAATAGTTCATCCCAATAATATCTCAATAAAACTTGGGTTTTATAACATCTCTGTTCAACCTGGATTTTATAAATCCAATCAAATAGAATTTCATTAGGAATTCAATTAAAACTTAAATTAAAACTTAATTTGTATCACGATTGATATAATTTAAATCCCAAGATTTAATACTTTGATTATTATTAAATAAATAATAACTAAATATCAACACTTATTGAAAATAAAAATGGTATACTTCACCATTAAATAAATTCACCATTAAATATTTCCATTAAATTAGTAAACTAATTTAATATTCAATTTCGGTTAACTTAGTTGACTTGGTCAACTCAAACCTCATTAATTCGTTAATCAATTCCAACTCGTCCTTTCATTTAAATTAATTAAAAATATAATTAATTTAAGTAAATCTCATTTACCTTGATTATTATAAAATAAATAGTAATCGCCTTCAATATAATTCCAATTATTTCTAAACTTAATAACATAAGAATTTCCATTATAAAACCATTCAATAATTTACACTAAAAATTTAATAATAAACAATAAACATTTATTTCCCTTTTTTTATAAACTTCCTTCTAAATAATATATTTTAAATCCATTCTCAGTTATAAATAACTTTATAACTGCATATATATTGATTTACCCGACAATAAATAAATTTTAATGTATATTTGGGTCATCTGGTATAAATTCCTCAACCAATATTACCCATTGGTTAATAACAAACAATGTTGAATTTAGATTCAGCAATCAATAATCAAGTCAATAATCCAATCATGTTCAACAAAAATAGTTCATATGATGATAATACGAAAAATAAACAATAAATTTGATGATAATATGAATAGTATATTCAACTGATAACGGTCGACTCATAATGACAGTTCAAGCATCCAATTTAATTTTGATACGTTTATAATATATAAACGTAACCAACAAGGTAAGTTAGCTTGATTGGAAATAATCATTAAAAAATAACGATAGGGTTTTCAATTAAATTAAACGAATGTTTAATTTAAACCAGTCATATAAAATATTCAGCATGTATTCAAACAATCACTAAATCGACCAACAATAGCACACAAACAATAAACCCGACTTATGATATAAGTAGGATAACTGAGTGAGTAAAACTACCTGTGTTTCCATTGGTTGTCAAGATGGTTTCTTTTAATTAAATTAAACAGATGTTTAATTTAATTAAAAATGTCCAGTTGCATCCAATTCCGTCCAATCCATCTTCATACTGTTACGTCTGTTGATACCATTCCAATGCCACTTGGTTTGTTTGATTCTGTTAATATGTGAACGATTTATTAATTTAATACATCCACAATTTAGTTTAAATTAATTATTATCTTATTTAAAACATCAATTGACACTAATATAATTATGATGCATCAATAGCATACTTACTTTAACTTCGCTGCCGCGTCTCGTTGCAACCAGCTCGGGGCATAACAACTTCCCTTTTGTTTTTCCATCTTCATATATATTTTTAAAAAGAAAACGCAACCGACCCATCATGAAAACTAACAGCCCGCCATTTCCCCCAGTACCCCAAGTCCATTAACCACTGAGCAAAAGAAAAAGGCACGCCTGCTACAATAGAAAAACGCTGCTTCATTTGGTTGAAAGCATCCCACACTTTGCACTTCTTCGTTTTCGCCTGCCTCCTTATTACTCTTCTGCTTCAAACGTTACCTTCTTATTTTTATTTTTCTATATTAAATAAAGGCCCGAAACCCAAATAATATATACATGGCCCATCCGCCCCTTCTTTCCTCCCTACTATTCCCGTTGCTCCTTCCCTATAAAACCGTTGCTGCTATTATATCCTTGAACCCATTTCCTTTCCCACATGAAGCCATCCCGCAGCATTGTCCTGCCACCTTAGAACCTTCTTTTTTTCACACACTTTTGAATATATACGCCAACTTGCCACTCTTTCTTCTGCACACTATGTAGTACAGTAACGTGAGCCTTTCTAGCAGAAAGTAAACGCACGCCTACTGTGTTCATTTTGTTGAACCGATATTCTTTTTTTTCCTTATCTCCTTTACGTTCTTCATGCTTCCTTTTCCAGCATCCACTCACCACCGTGAAACCCAGCTGCCCCATACTTCACGAATGAAACGGTATGCACAAATCTCCTCCCCACAACCTCGGCTTCCTGTTACCTACCCATACAAGCCGCATATTTCATCATTCTTCCTCGACCTCAAACCTCCGCCGAACCCTCCCAAACCAACAGCTTCGACAGCCACCACTCCACCAGTTCGGCGCTCCGACCCCACATAGAAACAACCGCTCAAAAGAACTCGCCTCCAGTCTGCGCACCTCTAGCCTTCACGCTGACCTCGACGGCTAACTCGCGTGTGTTCCAAGCATTTTAAATTTGTTTTAAATGGTAGATGGAGGCTTGCAGTTAAATGTAAATGTCGGGTTTTTAATTCTTGTATGATGGAGTGTGGTTTTCTTCTTGCTGAAGTGATGGAGAAACACGAATGGAGCAGAGTTTTATATAGAGAAAGAAATATGTGGGGAGCAAGTAAAATTAGGGGTATAGGTTTGCCGAAAATTTGTAGAGTAGTTGTGATTTTTTTTATCTAAACGTGGAGCTCAAGGCCTTAATGGTTGGGATGCAAGTGAAAAGGGTTTGTTTGGCTAGCAAGAAATGTACAGTGAAAAGGAAGTTTTGGGAGGCAAGAAAGAATTAAATTTGGGATTGCCAGGTAAGTGATTCCGCACGCAAGGAAACAAATAGAAAATGGAGAAATCAAATAAACTAAACATATAAATTATACCTGTACCGACATTTTAATTTTTGTAAACCCAAAATCCAATTCAATTCCAATTAAATATTGATTAATTTGTAGACTTCACTAAATCTTAATTAAAAGATTTATTCTTTTCTCAACTGGTTTTAAGAACAGTGTTAATAAAGACACCATTCACGTCAAACCCAAAAACCAATTTGATATTAAATACAAGGCTCTAAATTGAAATTATATCGGCTTATATTCAACATCAAATTCTGAAACCACAAATACCGTATTGGGAATAATGATATATATATATATCTTCCAAATTCCCATAACAATATCCGTATAATCACGGAATCCAATATCGAAACATTACGAAGATTATTTCCATTCAAATCCATTCCAATTTATTCGTTGGAAAATTCTGGTTATATTATAACACATTTTTCAATCCAGTTTATTATTTCTAAAAATAATTGAATTATTATTCTAATTATTAACTAGTTCATTTCGATAAAAATATATTTTTATCTTTTCAAACTTGGAATTTTCCATCCAAAATCTTTCCAAATCATTTATTATGATTTTGCACAATTTTTTCATATTTTTAATAATTTTATTAAGACTCATACAGTCGGTTTCCTATATTGGCCACCGAACTGCGTTCATAGCGACCTTTTCTGAAATTGATTTGGACATATTTAAAATCCATCCATTCAAATTTAAATCTCCTATATTCATTGGAAAGCTCTTTCCGATACGAACCCAACGGTTCCGGTTTTAGGAGAATCCGACGGTCGGATCTCCCATTACATCAATTTGAAATAAATGGTTGAAATTTGCGAACGATCGCTACGCGGCGCATTCTATTCAAGCCATAAAATATATATATATACATATATATATATATATCGTCGATTTCCATTTAAAACATATTTTATAAATTCGTTTTAGAAACGATTCCAACTTCCATTTCAATTTTAAATCAAAACTGAATATTCCATATATAGTTAAAAATTATATTTTTAACCATCCAATAATTATTTCATTACATGCCAATTTTATTCATCGCATATATACGTTAAAAAATATATTTTTAACGTTTCAATAATCTTCACATCGCATATATATATTTTTCACATCGCATATATAAGTTAAAAATTATATTTTTAATGAACAAATATTTATTCCATTTCATGGCCATTTTATATATCGCATATACATGTTTAAAATTATATTTTTAATATTCCAATTATTATTCCATTACATGACTATTTTATATATCGCATATATATGATTCATGCAACGCCTATATATTTTTCATACAATGCATATATATTTTTCATAACGCATATATATATATATATATATATATATATTTCGTACAACGCATATATATTTTTCGTACAACGCATATATATTTTTCATAACGTATATATATTTTCCATACAACGTATATATATTTTTCATAAAGCATATATATATTTTTCATACAACGTATATATTTTTTATTTACTCCATTTCACATCACAATCACAACACAATACAGTCAATTTGATCATCCATGGTTTCAAACAACAGTGACAGGAGCTACTAAGCACCATTTACAACCTATGACATAATAACATAACAAAAGTAGTTGAGTGAGAAAGAGTTCTCACGTTGGGTTCCACTCCGTCAGTCTTTATTTCTGAATTTCTGTTTTTAAACTAAATTAAACACGCATTTAATTTAGCTAAAAATTCCATTGGCTCCGTTTCCATCCTGGTCAGTTCCATTGCATAGTATTCGTTGTTGCGAATCCAACGCAACTAAAATCGTCAGATTTGGACCTCGTATGGAAAAGATATGATGGTTATTACATTTGATAATTAAATAATCAAATAATTTTAAACTATTTACCCTTTTAATCCTTCTCCCTCGTCTAAACCCCTCTGTCGCTCGCGTTAACCATCGTCGATCCCCCAATCTCGAACTGCGCGTCAGCCCAGGCCACTTTCGGCCGATCGAACCTGTCCACGCCGTAGAGCATCGAGGCACCTTCCATCTCTGACGAAAACCCTAGCCCGACGCCGCCTTTGACCGCGAAATCACCTCCAAAGCCGTCGACTTTCAGCTCCAAATTCAAGAAAAATACCAAACGAAATAGGATCTTAACTGTTGATCGGCTAGAGCTTGAAAAGTTCTACAATATTATAGTTATGATTTCTGATAATAATGTGTGGATTGAGAATAAATTGAGAATCAAAAATTTAAGAAACCCACCGTTGGTTCAAGAGTGACGGCGGCTTGTTTTGTGATTAGGGTTTTGACCCTTTGACCCTATATATATATATATTATTTTATTTAATTCTATAATAAGTGTTTATTGATCCGAGCTCCAAAGGAATCTCAACGACTATCGCCCCTAGCTAAATACCCCCATTCCGGACACAATGGGGTATGGTTCGTAAGCTAATTCGACTGTTTTGATCAGTTTTTATCAAAATTAAAACATAAATTAAACTAACGGTCAATACTAAATTTGAACGTACATTTTAATTTACCGCGGCCACATACTGACTGCAAAAATTACAGAAAAATAAATCTAGCTATGTTTTGGCGATTTGGTCCTAACAAGAGTAATTTCGTCGAATTTGGAGACCGTTTGAAAAATGACCTTTTTCTGGTCGATTAAATTTAAACTGAATTTACAAAACACATTTAAATTTACCACGGTCACATATTAATTCCAAAAAATATGAAATTTGAAACTTGACTATAATTTGACATTCCGGATCCAACAAAAGTGGTTTCATCGAAAACGGAGGTCATTTGCAAAATGACTATTTTTAAGGGCTGTATATATTAAAATATAATTATATTCCATAGCGACTATTTTAAATTTTTAACTGGACATAACTTACAATTTATAAACTGAATTCTCAGTTTCTTACATTTTTTAGAAAGATATAGTTTAATAGATTCTAACATTTCTTGTTTTACTGAAATCTCATATATATTGAATTCGGTACATTCAATTGAATTTTGAAATCGAATTTTTGAACTACCGTGCCATTTTGAGTTCGTTTTAAAATTAAAATAAATTTATACGTTCAAACTTTGATGTAAATAAATTTTTAGTTGTTATTATTTAAAATAAATCATTTTTAATATTCAAAATCCATTAAAATAGCTAAAATAAAAATTTTAAATTGGTTCAGAAATTCTTGGTTGTTACAATCTCCCCCACTTAAAATCTTTTCAACCTCGAAAAGGAACAAAGCTAAAAGTTGTTTAACTAACCAACTCAACTTTCATTTTGGCTTGAGTTCTTCAACTTTTCAGTTTCTAAGAACATTCTAGATTCTCAAAGATTTGGCCAATACCCTAAATTTTCGAAAAATTTCGCCATAACCTCCTTTGTACGGGTTGATCGGTAAAACCGCAACTTGCCTCGTAGGGCCCTCATCATCCAAAAAGAAAAAGAAAAAGCCAAGCGGCTTGCCAATCAGCTCATAAAATCATCAAACCCAGTGAATACAGTAAACATGTACCTATTTGTCGTACATACAATTTTATTCCTCTTCTTAATTAGCTTCCATGCTATGACCTGTTCAATATATATACATGCATATGTATCCAATTGCAAAAAAAAAATCAATTCAGTTCAATATTTGACTCGATTTGGCTTAATTCAGCTTTCATTTTCTTATTGGTTTTATCATTCCAATATTTTATTAGTTATACTAATAATCACACAACACAACCAGCAATCAATTTGTTAATTAAATTTCCAAATGTCTAACTTTTATTCTGTTCTAACGAGTTGCACCCCAAAGATTTGAGTTAACCAAAGCTCTGATACCGTATGTAACGACCCTCCCTTACGGTCGATCCAAATCGATTATTAAACCGACTTAAATCAAAACAAAAAGGCGGATACGCTAACTTTAGGTGCACAACACATCAGAACAAATAACAAAAGATTTATAAATATCATAATAATGTTACATCAGAGTACAAAATATTAGAGTATGAATAAATAATATGCAGCGGAAAATAAATTTACAATAAATGTAATACAATGCAGCAGAAACAAATAAACTAACACAGCGGAAGACTATTAATGCTCTGGACAGAGCTTTATGCTTCGATCCAAAATACCACTAAATGAAATAATCTGCAAAACCAAAACTACTGACTGCCCGTGTGGAAAATATGGGCACCCAGAGTTTAGGTAGAAATAATAAACTCTTAGTCAGTCATGGGACTGGTGTGAGAACTCAAAACAGTTATTAAACTTTTACTTTAAAATAAGGTAAATCTTAGGACCATGCCATATGTCATGGAACGGGTTTACCCCCATGAATAACAGTGCATAAACAACAACCAATAATAGTCATATGTATCTACAATGCATCATATAACTTGCAATTCCTCAATCTACCAATTTAGGCTTAATCGATTTTCAAAATCCAATTCACTTTACAGAAATATTCCTTTGGACTTTTTTCCCGATTTCTTATCTCAAATCATTTGAAATACATATCTAGCTTTATATCAAAGTAGATTTCACTTCGGGATCTCAAACCAAAATCTTTGCAAATACAAAATCTTTGCAAATACGAATTCCAAAATATCACAATGCATACAAAAAGATATGCAACCAAATATCGGAAGGTATTCAGTCCTCAGAAAAGGTTGTACGCGCCTCACTAACTCGATATATATATGTGCACCTCCCACGATGGAGCAGGCTACACTAACGGTGAAACATCCCACGCCCTCAGGGAAAATACACCGCCCTCACACTTTTGGTCATCTAGGGTTACCCGAATCTTTAGCCACATACCAAATCATTTCATATCCCGAAGTAGCGAAAATCATTTCACAACATAATAATCACAAGTACCTTAAAACTATAGTACTTTACATTAGCAATTCACACATATGAACAGTTAAAACATATCTGTTTGAAATGATTGATTTGATTGTTGATTGTTGACATGTAATTCAACAATTATTGCGTTTTAATCCAATGGGTGATATTGGTTGAGTAATTGGCAGTATATGGCCTATAAATCAATCGTTGTATAAATATGGATTTACCGTCGGATGAATCGACCGTAATGAAGTTATAAATTTATTTTATAACTGAATGTAGATTTTTGAATATATTTTTTAAAATGAAGTTTATAAAAGGGAAATAAACCAAACACATATATGTTGATTGTTTTAACCACCAATCACCATTTTTGTACCGAAAATCAGTCGTGTGCGAAGCACGTGCCTCGTCTTACTTATTAAATGATTTATAAAGCTAATTCTTATATTACTAAGATGAAAAAGCAAGTGAGCAAGGATTAATATAATGATTTATAAATGAGGTTTATTGTTTGTAAGAAATAATTAAATGAAATTATTTAAATTATTTATCTTATTAAATAATTTAAATAAGGGATTAATTGGAACTGGTTAACGAAATAACCGTGTTTTGAAATAACGAAGTGAGATTTATTCCGAGGTTCAGAATGTGATATTCCGAAGTTCGGAATATTAATCGGAGTTGAGAGTATAAGAAGTAAAAGGTTTTGGAAATGGCAATGAATATAATTTGTCATAAATAATTTACAAATGATTTTGTAAATGGATGTTAGGAGTTGAAATGTAATCGAAATATTAGTTGTCGATAATAATTTACAAATGGTATTTGTAAATGAAGTGAGATAATTGAAAAATGATTTTTGTACAAATTATTAAAAACAATAAATTGAGTTATTTGATTTATAAACTGAACATCGTTAAAAGGATCGCAATGTGATTTTATACAACGCATAAGTTGTCGTAATAATTTGAAAAAGGTATAAATAAAGAAAGGAAAAGTTTTGAAATGAAATCTATAACGTTTGTTACAGATGATAAGTTGAATTGTTTTGATAAGAATAAAATATAAGTATTCGTAAGAGATGTCAATTATAAGATTTGTAAAGATATTTATATAGATTTAAACCAAATATGGTTTTGTTGTTACAAACAAGTTAAAGAATGTTTATATAGAGATGTTAAAGAAATTTTATAAAGGATTCTATTTATAATGGAATCGAAGCTCGAGTATAATATTATAAAGGATTATTAAAGATTAATGGCGAAAAATAATAATAGTTTATTTAATAATTAATTATATAAAAATTATTGAGATTCAAATAAGATTTTCGAAGGAAAACGTGTGGTTAATAAACTTCTATCTATTCCAAAGATATGAATGTTGTTGATCAAGGTCTGAGAGGTAAATAAAATACCCCAACTTGAACAACTTCACGGTTATCCAAGAAAGGTATTGTTTATAAACGAGAGAAATTAAGGGAAACATAAGTTATGATTTCTGTAAAGGATATTATAAACTGTATTCGAAAAGTTTATAAGAAAATGAAATAATTTTTACGAATATTCTTATTTATTATCGGTAAAAGATAATCTCCAAATAATTGAAATTTTTTAGGAATATAATTAACAGATGTTTAATAAAAGAGGCCAAGTAATGCCGAGTACCAAATCAGTAAACTCATTTCATTCACATGATTATGTATTTGATAGCTAAATAACCGACTATCAAATCTGGCCAAATACGATTATTGGTACGAAAGACCGAGATCGAATTATATTCGAAAACCATTCCGATCAGCAAATACGTGGAAATTTTTAATTGAAGATGGAGCATTGAAGACCGTGGATCTTCATAAACGGAAGAACCACTTGTTGAATTTATCTGGTTTAGCGGTCGGAGATATTTTGGTAGTGATTCTGTCGTGAGTGAAATCTTCGGATTGCAAGGACTACTCGCTACTGATCCTTGGGGTGATACATATATAGGATGTGGAAGGAGGGTGCCTTCGGTTCATCCTGTTCCTGGATGACTTGTATGGACAATTGTTTGACAAATTATTTCAATAGGAAATCACGTACATTGAATATCTACAAACGTATTTCTGTTGGTGGCAGGGAAGGCATAAAATCGGGTGGATCGCATGGCTATGTGGGTCGCACCTATCAAAAGGGTATATCATTACCTGATCTGTTGAAATCAAATGCCTTCGATTATCCCTTTTATTTTTACATGTATGCTATCGGTTTGGTTGGCTGGCCCCGAACCGTGGTAATGATATATAGTGAGGGGTCGGCCATGTTTAGCCTGGCTTGCAAGATGTTCTTGTTGAACCCCAATGTATTTATCTCCAAAGGTACATTGTCGGGAAGGTGGTCCCATACCTTGCTAGGAAAATCCATTCTCCAATAAGTGCCCGCGGTTTTGATTGTATACTATATATGTAGAGCGTGAGATGCAAGCGTTCTACTAGATTGACATTTATTTGTATCTAGACACTATTGTAATATCAGAGAAGATATTGATTTCAAAAATGTTTTGGGTTATTGTAAGGTAAAAACCGTCTGCATTTATGTGTGTATTTGGTCTTACGGTTATCCTTTTCTTTCGAAAAGATTTTGACTTTAAAATCAAGTTGTGTGATACCTTTAAACTTTGTGTGTTTTTCTCACTCTGGTTCACCAGGCTGATCCGAAGTTTGTGTAATGACCCGCATCGTCAGCGGTATAATAATTAATTAATTTAATTATTCAATAGGTGATTAAAAGGATTTATTGGTCGTGAAATTAAATAATGGTGAATATTTAATTTAAATAATAAATTAAATAATATATTTAATTCTGAAATAATCAGAATTGGCTGAAATGGCGATATGGTGTGAACTGGATCATCTGTGATATTTAATTCAGCTTGGAATTGAATTTGAATAACGAATATATTATATAAACGATAGTTTGAACGTAGAGTTATAATATAATTAAAATCGAGCTCGAAATGGCGTTGTAGTTCGTAAATTGGCGATTCGAACTTCAACTGAATGTACAGGGTCCATTTTAAATCGGATCTCTGTGAAACAAGAAAAGTACGGAGCTGGTGGAGTATATCTTTCTAGTGGAAGAGGAAAATCGGGATTTCTTCGTGTAGATTTTGATTTATGTCCAAATCAAATATTCAGAAAAACAGCGGTATATTCGTTCGTGGCCATAACGGTTATTTAGAAATATTTGAATATCGGGTTTGAATTTTGACAGGGTTCTTTTGAGACATAGTGATAATTTAATTTTTAGAATTTTATTGTAATTTTTAATTAATTAAATAAGCAACTTTTTATTTGGAATATTTGGCACCCTGTATCAATATTTTGGAGTTTCAAAATATGAGTTATCCTACCGATATTATTACATTTTTGGGATCGTGGAACCAAGCTCGATACAACGGTATCTTGATTTCTGTCCGTACGTGAATGGAAAACAATGGTGAAGCTTTGATATCAACGTCTCTCTGAATGAAGTGGACGAGTCAAACCAATGTGACGCTAACAATTTGTCCAAACCAACTAGATGAAAACTAAGTTATCAGGGTCATTAAAACAAGGACTAATGAGTGAAGATACAAAAAAGATGAGAGCTAGATGACTTACTGTTAAACTTTAATACATTTTAAGTAAATGTTAAATGTATCGTTGGCAATGTAAAATATTCTATTAACCAAATTAGTGGCTTCTAGGGTGAACAATGATACTATTTTCGGAATGGGTGGTGTATATATTTCAGTGGATGCTCATAAAACAAAAGAGGTTTGTCACCAAAAGCTCACTGTCTAATATTATATGTGAAACGAAAAGTGACATGCCTCATATCCCATTTTCTTTGTGGCTAAGCAAACAACAACGTGTCAAAGCTTTCACCTCACCTAATACCTAACCTTAAGCATATCGTCTGCTAAATAACTACTACAGGGGACATTATTTCTCCTTACTGAAAACAAATAAAATACCCAAAGCATCAAACACAAAAACGCAAGCTTCAGGTTACGGTAATGGGGAGGATAAATGTCGCTATCTAAGCACAGCACTTGTTAATGGGTTCGAACGCAATCATCAAATGGAGAATCGAGTGGTGTAGGGTGGATTTGAGGAGCGAGCTAAACCAAAGAGGAGAGCAACGTTGGTATGATTTCTTTTGTAGATCTCGGAAGACATTTCCGTCGTGAGTTCTGTACTTGACACAGGAGACTCGAACTCGTGGAAAATGGGGGAAGCTTGAGTTCAGTTCGGAGGGTATGAGGATGATTACGGTATATTTTTGTTGAATTTATATTGCGTTGGATACTCATCAGAAAAGGGTGGGAATGTCGGCAATGGCCAGTGATTTCCTGGGAGGAGCGATCCCTGTTTTGGGGAAAAACAGGGTGCGAGTTGGTTAATTTTGATATAGGTAATGCGGTGTAGAAAAAGGAGTGTATCAATGTTGTCAGTTTTTAAAATCGTGAAATAATGGTGAAGTTTTACTCTGAGGAAGGATCAGCTATGGAGCTGGGAAATACACGACATACGGGTTAGTGGAGGAAGAGGAAGATGACTGTTCACAATGGTTTGGGTATACTAGTGGGTCGGGGATGTTTGGGTAAGGGCCCGAGTTTATTTAATTAAAGTAAAGATTTATTTAAATGCTAGTACAAACTTGTAAGTATAATAACTTCTACATACTGCATCAGAATTTCGAACGGTTGGATCCGTTGGGATCGTATGGTAGGACATTACCCAATGGAACTGACTGGGAGTGGACTGGAGCTCGTTTGAATTTATGGCAAAATAAATTGTTTGATTCAAATCAAATAAACAGTTTATCGTTCTTTAACGATGAACTGCCAATGTGAGTAAATCTCACTAACTCTGAACAGTTTATAATTTCATATTGTATTTTTAGAACTGTTAAATATTGGTTGTTTGACTGTGTCTTGACTGTTTGATTGAACTGCTAGTCAGTGGTTAATATATATATATATAAATCGTTAAATATATGTTGATTCTGTTTAGTAGAATATTTCATTTTAAAGTGAAATCGATGTTAATCATATTGTCTAACATCTGTGATGCAGGTAAACAAGTTGGAGGAATCTGACTGGATTCCTCAACATTTATTTTACCGTTTTTCATATATATTGATATTTGATGTGTTATAAAATCTGCTGTTGGTTTTGTATGTTTGAATGGTGTTGATCATTGTTATACGACACATTAAACACCATCAGTGATACTAGAAAACAAAAAGGGGAGATTTTCAAAGTGTAATTTGAAAAGGGTATATTTATAAAATCGAAAGATTTTATAAAAGAAATCATTTATAAAATCGAAGGATTTTATAAGGGAAATATTTATTTGGAAAAAATAATATATATATATATATATAATTATTTAAAAGAAGTATTTATTTAGGGAATAAATTAATCAAGATGAGTTAGTAAAACCAGATTTGTCAAATGAGTTAGTTAAACCAGATTGTCAAATGAGTTGATCAAAACAAGTTGATGAGTTAGTTAAACCAGATTAATCAAATGGGTTAAGTTAGTCAAGTTAACCAAATGGGTTAAGTTAGTCAAGTGGGTGAAGTTAGGAGTTAATTGAATTGAATTAGCAAAAAGAGTTAATTGAATTGAGTTAGAAAAAAGGAGTTAATTGAATTGAGTTAGAAAAAGAAGTCAACCAAATTAAGTTATCCAAGTTGAGTAAATCAAGGGAGTTAAGCAAATCGAGTAAATCAAGTGAGTTAATCAATCAGAGTTAATCAGTTAGGGTTAATCAGTTAGAGTTAACCAGTTAGAGTTAAACTAGTTAGGTTAAACCATAGAGTTAAACCAGTTAGAGTTAAACAGTTAGAGTAAATCAGTTAGAGTTATTGAATAGGATTAAATCGAACTAGAGTTATTCAAATGGAGTAAATCGAATTTAGTTTATTTGAATAGAGTTGAAATGAGTTGATCGAATTTAGTTATTCGAAGTGAGATGATCGAATCAGAGATATTCGAAGTGAGATAATCGAATCAGAAGTATTCGAAGTGAGTTGATCGAATCTAGTTATTTAACAGTATTTAAATCGAATAAAATTTATTCGAAGAAAGAGATTATCGAATATAAGTATTCGAAAGTAAGCAAATCGAATATAAGTTATTCGAATAAGAGTTAATCCAGTAAGAGTTATTAGGTGGGAGTTATTCGAATAAGAGTTACAGAATAAGAGTTAACCAAATAGGAGTTGATAAATTAGTTGTTCTTATTTATTCGAGTTAGGAAATAAGAGTTAGATTAAAGTTATTTTATTTCGGAAGCAGGAAATTATAACACCACTGTTATAATCAAATGATTCTGTAAAGGAGTTGGACTTGCAAATTATATCCGGAAGTTACGTAAGGAAGTGTTAAAGAGTTAAAAGGTGAACTTACCCTATTTCGAGATTTGAAATGTTGTTCAGTTAAGGTCTGAGAGGTAATTATACCCCAACTTGATTGACTTCGTTTTTAATTTAGAAATGGTTAAGGTTCGAGAGTGAAAGTGGTTAAGTGAATTTAGTAAATAAGTATAGTGGTTTGAGTTGTCATCGCGATGTTGATTTAAACATCTGATTAAATCCAAGTAAAGAAGTTTTGGAAATGTTTTCCAAATAGAATCAGAAACGTAATCAAATATTGAATTGGAAACCTGAATTAGAAAAGGAAATGTTCATGTATAAGGAGTTAAGAAATGGAGTTAAGCTAAATCAGAAGCTGACTGGAGACTGGTCAAGAGAATGGGTTCCTAAGTGTCTATCTGATGTTGGTTTCGACCTTCGGGATTGGTACTTAGGGAATTGTTCTCATACTAGTTTACAATCAAAGGCTGATAGTTGTAGAAGAATAGTGATACGTAAATAAGTTGTGGAAATGTTTTCCAGTGTTAACGTATATTTTCTAAACATAGAAAATAAGGAAATATATATATATATATAGATAGATAGATATATATGATTGATGATTGATTGATAGAATTTCCATCTGGAAATAATATCGTTGTCTGCACACCTGTTTTTCATTGATAGTTAACTCACCGACTATCGAAGTTTTTGACCATTTTAACGTTGTTAATATGGAGAGACCAGTTGGATTATTATCCAAAGAACCACTCTGTATTGGCATAAGCGTTGCGAATCATTTATGCCAAAGAAAATTTAAGACGGAGTAAAGTGCAAGGGCTATTGTATAAGTCTTAGATAACAGTGCCTATGATGGATGTACTGAATAGTGCCTTCGGTTCATCCTGTCCCTGGATGACTTGTATGGATGAATGTATGATAGAGTATTTCCAGAAAGGTCACGTACATTGATTCTTCAACCGTACTAAGAGTTGAAGCGGAGAAGGAAAATTCTTTAGCTAACACGTATTGTACTGTTGTAGATGTCAATTAGAGATTTTCGATGGATCTGACAATGTGGCATTCGAAGTGAATCTGATGTGATGATAAAGCGTAACCTCAAGCCTCATCAACCGGTAAATGACAGAAATCAGGCAGGTAGCATGGCTATGTAGGTCGCACCTATTAGGGTGTATAATCACCTAATCTAGAGTTTCATTTAATTCTAAAAATCTATTGTTGATGCTGTCCCATTCGAGAAACAGTTGCTGATCCCAACCGTAGGTGATATACATTCGATACACTCAAGCGAAATGAGTGGTCGGTCATGTGTGGCCGGGTTGCAAGATGTTCTTGTTGAACCCAGTGTATTCCTTTCTAGAGGTACACTATCAGAAGGTGGTTCCATACCTTGTCATAGTTGGAAACCCATTACCCAATACGTTCTTGCGGTTTTGATTGTATACTATATATGTAGAACGTGAGATGAAAGTGTTTCTGCTAGATGGTTATTATATTGTGGTTGATAGACATTATTATAATATTAAAAGGTTTTTGATATAAAGATATTTTTGGATTCTCACAAGAGAAAAACCCGTTCTGTTATACGGCGTGGTCTTATGAGATATCGTTTACTTGTTCAAACTGTTTAAAACTGTTTCACTCATACCAGTCCATGTTGCGTGCTTAGGGCATGTGTCGCATGATAGGGGGTTCTCGCTTTTCGTTAGGTGGCGAACGGGAGACTCTTACTCCTACATGTCCCTAGTAATGGGTTGGTTGTGAAGTCGAAAGGCTGGCCGTAAAACGTGGTGTTGCGGTACCAATGTAAGCCACAGTGTGGTATTACCTTGTTGCTTTGGAGATTGGAGAGGATAATTGCAAAGCCTACTCAAAAAAAATCCGGGTCGTTACAGTTGGTATTAGAGCTTAAGTTAAGTAATTACCTTGGCTCTGTGGCGTGACTCGGTAGAGATGGGGTTAGTAATACCTTAGATTGAGTTTGAGTGTATATATACGAGAGAGCGTATTTGTTATTGATATAAAAATTGTTTTATATTGTGGAGATTCATTGGTTGAGTGGTTTATGGGTTCTGGTCAATCAGTTTGATCCACTGTATCGGTAGGAGTTTATAAACACTCGAATACGATGGGTCGACACGATATGTTTTGAAAAGAGGGTAAATTAAAATAAGTTTACCCAAGGTATATCCTGATATAGAAAAGATATATATATATCAAAATTATAATATAGTGGATATATTGGTTGTTATTATAATCGAGTAAGATTATAAATTAAGTGGTTATGTAAATAACCAATCAGAATTCATACAAGTGAAATACGTAAAATCAGATGAGTTAAATCTGAAATTTAAATCAGAATTGGAATTAAAATCTCAGAAATTGGATATGTGTTTGCAAATGGATTTGGATTAAAAATAAGGAAAATTTAAGTTCCTGGGAGATTTTAAATTGTTTTACAAGCAGTGTGAATTATATTTTGAAATGAATTTCAAAGTGGAATGTTTAGAAATGGTTTTATAGTATTGAATTCACTTCGATCGCTGGAAAATAGATTCTGATGATGACAGCTGCATCATCAGTATTCATTTTCGAGTCGTAAGTGACGAATTACAGCCAGAGATACTGTTTTGAATTTTTTTTATGTGACGAAAAGGAATTTCGCTCGGTCCGAATCAGTCGCTAAACTGACCCAGACCGTTCGAAACGCCTGATCGTTTTGAGAACAACACACAACAGCATGCAGACGGAAGAACATTTCATTGTATATTACAACAATGCATCAAGATACAAGAATATATAGAGTATAAATGAATATTACACAGAAATATCAGAGATTTAAATTACATTTAAATACATCACAGCGGAAAATAATACAATACACAACTAGAAGAGATATACGGATACAAAGCTTTCCGGATATCGTTCCAGCTGCAAACCAGGATCCTGTGAATATAAATCTGCAAAACCAAAACTACTAGCTGCCCGTGTCAAAATAAGGGCACCCAGAGTTTAGGTTAAAACAATAAACTCCAGGTCAGTCATGAGACTGGTGTGAGAACTAAAACAGTTATTAATCTTTATTTGAAAGTTAGGTAAATCAAGGGACCATGCCGCATAACACGGAACGGGTTTCCTCCCAAGAATACCAGTGCATAAAACAAACAACGCAATGCTAAATAAGGGAAAATGAAGCTGTTATAAGACCCAGGTCCTATCACACAATGCAACGCAAGCCAGGGGATAGGGTTTTCCCTTATAACAGCCAAAGAATGCTTGATACGTTTAAAACAAATCATTTGATACTATTATAAGTGCATAGTGTATAAACAACTTCAAATCATAAGTATCAATCATAGGCGGCATGGGTACCATATATCATGTCGCCATACTAGTTCTACAATTAAAACCGCAGAACCACGTATTTGGAAATTGGATTTCCTTCTATGAACCGAGGCAAAAGATAGTCCTCAACCGATTCGAGACGCTCTAGCCCGCCCCTCAGGCAAGTACTCAGTCAAGCCTTCGGATCGTCAGGGCCGGTCCACCGATGTGGATTAAAATTCCTGAACATGCGTTTCCCAGCCCTTTGGGGCGTAAATGAGCCAACGAATGACTCCATCGGACCCGGATCGTCCGATCAAACCGAGGCGCCTCGCAACAACAACAACCACACAGGTGAAAAGTATATAAATGTCAGGGCTGGTAGGTCACTGACACCACCCTAGCTAGAAAGAAACGCATGCCCTCCCTGATGTACTTCTCCTGTTTTTGGTTCACAACCGGGGTGCGAGGCTCGCGAATTCACATTACACAAAGCTGTGCCACACAGGCTGTGCTTTGATCATCACCACAAGACTTTGCTTTTCAACAGAAGCCTCGATCAATTGCATCTTAGCATGCCACACAGGCAAACCACTCTATGCAACCGATATCAGTCACACAGAATGAAATCCAATGTCAGACACACAGTCCATTTACAAGTCTGTTCTGGGTCTGAACGAAACCGGAGGCACCTAGTACCCCGCATATCCATCGATCTCCAAGTACGTTCGGACGATCACCAACTGTTTCCATCTTCTTGGGTGTACAACCCAATCAAGATCATCAGTAATTATCCAAACGACGTGAAGACCTCCGGTCTTCGACCACCGTCTTCATCTTCGACTTATCGTCGTATCAGTTATTCAGAATGGGATAAACCCGGTCTTCCCAAATAACTCGCGTATATTTTAAATAAGTGTTACACAAACACAACATACGCCTCATTCCAATTCATCAGTCACTAACCGTAAATTAATCAAGAGAATAATTCCCCAAATATTAACCCCGAAGGCCGAAACCAACATCAGATCAATATCCAGGAAACCATTCTGCTTAGCTAACCGACAGTTAGTTTCTAAATTTCACATTCATAGGGAAAGGTTCCCATTAATTTTATCAAAGATAAATTCTTTATATTTTTTCTTTAATCTATCCTTTTGAATTTCGATTCAACTAGTCGGGATTAACGAAACTTACCGAAGTAATCATTAGTTTTAATTTCCCAATCCCAACCTATTCATCCCATGAAGTAAAACTGGTAATACTTCATATCTAACACCACGGTGTTATCGGTAAATTCAATTACCATTTCACGTTCAAATCTAATTAAAGATTTAACTATCGCCTGGAGCAAAACTGGTGATACTCCATTCTAACACCTTTTCAATCTAATTAAAGATTCATTAAAACTCCACTTAGTTTTAATCGTTAACTGGGTTAAAGAATCAGTGTCATTTAAAACACGGTTCACGATAAACCCAAAATCACATTCCATTAATTATCGGGTTAAAGAACGAGTGTTATTTAAAACACTGTCCACGATAAACCCAAAAATCAATATCAATTCAATTCCAATTAAATATTATTTAATTGGTACACTTCATTAAATCTAAATAAAAAGATTTAATCTTTTCTCAATTGGGTTCAAGAACAGTGTTAGTCAAGACACCATTCACGACAAACCTAAATCACATTTGATATTAAATACAAGGCTCCGAATAGAAAATATATCGGCTTATATTCAATATCAAATTCTACGACCAACAGATATCGTATTGGAAATAACGATATATATATATCAATATCTTTCAAATTTCCATAACGCTGTATCATCACGAAATCCAACATCAAAATATTCCGAAGACAATTTCGATTCAAATCTATTCCAATATAATTATTGGAAATTCTGGTTATTTTCAAAACCGTTTCAAATCCAATTTATTTATTTAAAAATAAATAGAATTATAATTCTAGTTCAAAACTAGTTCATTTCGATAAAAAACTATTTTTATCTTTTCAAATATGGTGTTTTTCATCCCAATTCTTCACAAATCATTTCTTATGATTTTTCACAAATTATTACTATTTTTAATAATTTTATCAAGGCCTGTACAGTCGATTTCCATCAACGGCCATTGAACTGCACCTACAGCGACCTTTTTCAAATTTGATTTGAACATATTTCCAAATCCAATCGTTAGATTTCTAATTTCCTATATTCGTTAGAAAGCTCTTTTCGATACGAACCCAACGGTTCCCGTTTCAGGAGAATCCGACGGTCGGATCTCCCGCAATATCCGTTCGAAGTCAATGGTCGAAATTCGCGAACTGCCGCGGCGCGGCACGTTCTATTCAGGCCATTATATTATATATATAATATATACTTCGTCGATTTCAATTCAAAACGTGCTTTATAAATCGTTTTAAATTCATTTTCAAAACGGTTTCAACTTCATATTCAATTTCAAATCAAAATTGAATATTCCAATTTAAATTCATTTTAAATTCATATCAAATTGATTTCAATTCAAATTGATTTCTAATTCAATTTCAGTTCGTTTTCAATTCAATTCAATTTCAATTCGAATTCATTTCTATTCCATTTCAATTCAAATTCATTTATATTCAATTTCAATTCGAATTTATTTATATTCAATTTCAATTCGAATTCGTTTATATTCAATTTCAATTCGAATTTATTTATAATCAATTTCAATTCGAATTTATTTATATTCAATTTCAATTCGAATTTATTTATATTCAATTTCTTTTCAAAATATCATATTTTGAAATCACTTTCGATATTCATTATAAAATGAATAAAATCGATATAAATATCGTTCACGTCAAAATGGCGTCAATCTAATCAATACGGCTTCATATATTTCTATTTTCAATTATTCTATTTCAAATATTTCTATTTTAAAACTGGAATGAGGCCCAATCAATTACCATATAATGTTAATTATATGGATTTACTACAACACATGTATATATCAACAACGATGAATAATCAACCATCATCCAATGTACATTCTACACCGTATAAGCGTCAAATATAAATATCCAACGCTTATAACAGCTTATCAATCAATCGATCGACATACAACTAAACAATCGGGATTAGTGTACGTCAAATATCATCCCAATACCCGTGTGGGGTTTCAAGCAATCCAACATAGATTTTTATTTGTGCAGTTGGGCGATGTGTAAAATTTATCGTCCCAATCAATGTCCTTCAAATAGGTGTACATAAACAAACCGTCCGGTTTGTAAATGAATATTTATTTATTCACATTCACGTTAAAAATTATATTTTTAACGATCAAACTATTTTATTCAACCTATGAATATTCTATTCGGTTCATTTATTAAATAAAATGTTATCTTTATTTTTCTAACTTATTTTTAGAAAATTTCGGCGGCATAACGGCACGATACTAGAAATGGGACAAGGCCTAGCCTTATCCCCGGTCTAGTGAAGGCCCACGCCATTCACACATCAATCAAATCAATTTCATTTCACCAAACAATTCAATTCCAAACCAAATAATCTAACCAACTACACAACCAAACAATTAAACAAACAAGCCATCCATGGTTTGTGGATGACGGGTGTCGGGTGCTGCTAAGCACCGTCTGCATCCTAGTATATATATAACTAGAAAAAGAAATTAAAGAGTGAGAAGTTCTCACAGAATAGCTATCCCAACGCCACGACTCTTCTTAGGTAGAAATCTTCGTCGTTCTTGCCTCTTGTCACTTTCGTTGCCCGTATTCTCTACATATGTAAAAATCGAATTTTTACTTCGCTATTCAATATATAAAAATCGAATTTTTACTTCGCTATTCAATATAGAAAAATCGAATTTTTACTTCACTATTCAATATATAAAAATCGAATTTTTACTTTGCTATTCAATATATAAAAAATCGAATTTCTACTTTGCTATTCAATATATAAAAATCGAACTTTTACTTCGTTATTCAATATATAGAAATCGAATTTTTTCTTCGCTATTGAATATGTAAAAATCGAATTTTTTCTTCGCTATTCAATATATAGAAATCGAAATTTTTCTTCGCTAATGAATATGTAAAAATCGAATTTTTACTTCGCTATTCAATATATAAAAATCAAACCTTTTTATATTTCAAAATCTAAGCTTTTCCTAAATTAAAAATCTAATTTTTTTAGTTTTTAAACACAAGAAAAATCAGTTTATATTATCTAAACAATTCAAAAGATGAATAAAGGCTCACCGGTGGATTGGCGGTCGGAAGGGGGTCAGCCCAGGTGGCGGCTGCGGCTCAGGAGCTGGTTGGCGACCTCTAGTGTTCGGCGGAGTGGTGGGCGGTCAAAAGGGGCGTGCTAGGGTATCAGGAGGCGGATGGGGTGCGTCGCTCGTCGGGCTGGAGTGCGGTTTGCTCGAGACAGGAAGGGGGCGGAAGAGAAGAGGTCGGAGGAGGAGTAGAGGGGAGCTCGGGGGTGGTGGGCGCTGGCTTCGACGGGCGGTGGCGACGGGTGGTGGTGCGTGGGCGATGGCTGAGCGATTTAGGGCCTAGGTTTTTTTTTCTTCTGGTATCGAATTCGATGGGGAGGGCAAATGAAAGAGGGAGGGGGTTTTCTGAAAATATATATATTTTATATTTAATTCATTTTATTTTTCAAAAAGCAACTTTTTATTTCGAACACGAAACGAGACCCACCGCCTGTCGTCCATAGCTAATTACCCCCATTCCGAACACAATGGGGTATGTATCGTAAGCTGATTTCGATCGTTTCGATCAGTTTTCGTCAAAATCAACATATAACTCTATATATTGAATTTGAACGCACATTTCAATTTACCGGGGTCACATACGAACTCTAAAAATTCCCGAAAAATGTTTTCTAGCTTCTTATTGACGATGCGGTCCTAACAAAGCTAGTTTCGTCGAATTTTGAGACCGTTGGAAAAATGGTCATTTTCCAGTCGATTAAAATCAACTAAAACTGGTCAAACGCGTTTTCCTTTACCACGCTCACATATTGATTCGAAAAATTATGAAATTTGAAACCTAGCAATAATTTGACATCACGGACCCAACAAAAGTATTTTCGTCGAAATCCGAGGTCGTTTGCAAAATGGCTAATTTTAAGGGCCGAAATTCCATAGCGACTATTCTAAAATTTCAACTGGACATATCTTTTGTTTCCCGCTATGAAATTTTGATTTTTCGGATTCGTTGGAAAGATAGCACTATTAGATTCCATTATTTTTGGTTTCACTAAAATCTGATTTGTTTTGCACCCGGTACATTCATTTGAAGTTTGAAATCGAATTATCGAACTACCACGCCATTTTCAATTCCTTTTATAATTATATATAATTATTTATATTCTAACGACGATCTATATAACTATATACGTTCTAATTATATTCAAAATAAATTTTCGTCGATATTATTTAAAATAATCTATTTTAAATATTCAAAATTCATTAAAATTGCCAAAATAAAAATTTTAAACTAGCCTAGATTTTCGGGTTGTTACAATCTCCCCCACTTAAAACTTTTCGTCCCCGAAAAGGAACAAAGTCGAAAGTGGTTTGATTAATCAACTCTACGTTCGATCTGGCTTCCATTCTCCAACTTTTCAGTTTCTGAGAATTTTCAAATTCTTCAAAAATTTGGCTAACACCCTAAATTTTCGAAAAAAATCGCCATAACCTCCCCTGCACCGGGAGCCACGGGAAAATCCCGAAATTGCCATACAGGCCTTCTGATCTCAAAAAGAAAAAGAAAAAGCCAAGCGGCTAGCCAATCGGCTCATAAAATCATCATCACCCAAACAAAACAGTAAATTATGATAAACATGTACCTATTTGTCCGGCAAACAATTTTATTTCTCTGCTCTAGCCTCCTTGCTATGACCTGTTCAATGAAAGTACATGTATATGCAAGCAAATGCGACCAATTTTCAATACAACTCAATATTTGATTCAATTAGGCTAAATGGCTAAAAATTAGCAAACAAATAAACAAACAACACAAACATCAATCAATTAGTTGATTAGCTTTTGAAATTCATAACTTTGGTATATAGTCAAAAATCACATTTTTGATGCCAAATCACAACAATAGGCCCTATCTAATTTTGGTTCTCACACCAGTCAATAGGAAATATATAGGAAGTCCTCTTTCGTCACTCGAACATGAATTCTAATGATGGAGCTCCATCATCAAAATCATCTCCGGGCGATTCGAGTGTAATTCTATATCTATCCAGTATATTAAAACTTCAAATACATGTTTGCAAGGCGTATATGCAAAATCTTTATATACTGGACTGTCCAAATCAATACAAATAAATAATCAAATACGAATAATTGATTTAGTTTTTCAAAACAAAATTGGTTTTCATCTTAAAAATATACTCTTCGCACTCATTCTAGGATACTACTGATCCCATCTCTAACGAGTCATTCTAATTGGATATTACTAACCCAATATCTGATGAATTCTTTCGTATGGTTCTAATGTGTCTTGTTCTCTGAGCTTTGTAAACCAAAGCTCTGATACCAAATGTGACGAAAAGGAATTTCGCTTCGTCCGAATCAGTCGCTAAACCGACCCAAATCGTTCGAGACGCCTGATCGTTTTGAGAACAATACACAACAGCACGCAGACAGAAGAACATTTCATTGTATATTACAACAATGCATCAGAATACAAGAATATACAGAGTATAAATGAATATTACACAGAAATATCAGAGATTTAAATTACATTTAAATACGTCGCAGTGGAAAATAATACAATACACAACTAGAAGAGATATACGGATACAAAGCTTTCCGGATATCGTTCCAGCTGCAAACCAGGATCCTTTGAATATAAATCTGCAAAACCAAAACTACTAGCTGCCCGTGTCAAAATAAGGGCACCCAGAGTTTAGGTTAAAACAATAAACTCCAGGTCAGTCATGAGACTGGTGTGAGAAATAAAACAGTTATTAATCTTTATTTGAAAGTTAGGTAAATCAAGGGACCACGCCGCATAACACGGAACGGGTTTCCTCCCAAGAATACCAGTGCATAAAACAAACAACGCAATGCTAAATAAGGGAAAATGAAGCTGTTATAAGACCCAGGTCCTATCACACAATGCAACGCAAGCCGGGGGATAGGGTTTTCCCTTATAACAGCCAAAGAATGCTTGATACGTTTAAAACAAATCATTTGATACTATTATAAGTGCATAGTGTATAAACAACTTCAAATCATAAGTATCAATCATAGGCGGCATGGGTACCATATATCATGTCGCCATACTAGTTCTACAATTAAAACCGCAAAATCACGTATTTGGAAATTGGATTTCCATCTATGAACCGAGGCAAAAGATAGTCCTCAACCGATTCGAGACGCTCTGGCCCGCCCCTTAGGCAAGTACTCAGTCAAGCCTTTGGATCGTCAGGGCCGGTCCACCGATGTGGATTAAAATTCCTGAACATGCGTTTCCACGCCCTTTGGGGCGTAAATGAGCCAACGAATGACTCCATCGGACCCGGATCGTCCGATCAAACCGAGGCGCCTCGCAACAGCAACAACCACACAGGTGAAAAGTATATAAATGTCAGGGCTGGTAGGTCACTGACACCACCTTAGCTAGAAAGAAACGCATGCCCTCCCTGATGTCCTTCCGTTTTTGGTTCATAACTGTGACGGCCGGGAATTTCTCTCGATCTGAATCAGTCGTTAAACCGATTTAGGCCGTTCGAAACCCCTGATCGTTTGAGAACAGGACAAAACAGAACGCAGACGGAAGAACATTTCATTGTATATTACAATAATGCATCAGATTACAAGAATATACAGAGTATAAATGAATAAATATAACACAGAAATATCAGAGATTTAAATTACATTTAAATACATAGCAGCGGAAAATAATGCGATACACAACTGAAGGAGATATACGGATACAAAGCTTTCCGGATATCGTTCCAGCTGTAAACCAGGATCCTGTGAATATAAATCTGCAAAACCAAAACTACTAGCTGCCCGTGTCGGAAATAAGGGCACCCAGAGTTTAGGTTAAAACAATAAACTCCAGGTCAGTCATGTGACTGGTGTGAGAACTAAAATAATTATTGATCTTTATTTTTAAAGTTAGGTAAATCAAGGGACCACGCCGTATAACACGGAACGGGTTTCCTCCCAAGAATACCAGTGCATAAAACAAAGAGCGCAATGCTAAATAAAGAAAAATGAAGCTATTATAAGACCCAGGTCCCATCATATAATGCAACGCAAGCCGGAGGATAGGGTTTTTACCTTATAATAGCCAAAAATACTTGATACGTTTAAAACAAATCATTTGATACTTTTATAAGTGCATATTGTATAAAATATCTTCAAATCATAAGTATCAATCATAGACGGCATAAGTGCCCCATCCCACTATGTCGCCATACTAGGCTCTACAAATAAAACCGAAATACACGTATCGGAAATTGGATTTCCATCATGGTGGCTCCTGATTCGAAAGATCGATCGCGTAATGCAATTCACCACGGCTTACGTCCCAACAAGAGAACACCGTCTGCACATCCGCACATTTGGGACCAGAGTACCACCGCGGCTTACGTCCCAGCGAGAGAAAACACCGCCTACTCTATATATCCCTGAGCACTAGGCTCATCTCGGTCGACCGAATCCACGACACCACTAAGGTGCCCATCCACGAAAAAGCATACTGATCAAACCATCAGTTTACCACCATACCGGGGTGTGAGGCTCGCGGATCAATGCTATACACAAAGCCATGCTATATCAGCTGCGCTTTGATCATCAACCACCAAACTTTGCATTTCAACATATAAAAATCGAATTTTTACTTTGCTATTCAATATATAAAAATCGAATTTTTATAACGACACTTCATACATGTAAAAATAGAATTTTTATCGCTACTTCTATTTTGAAAGCAATTCTCTTGCTATTTCTAAAACCATGGTATTTTATTTCTAAGTTGAATATATAAAAATCATATTTTTACATTATTAAAAATCGTATCTTTTCCTTATTAAAAATCATATTTTTCTTTCAACTTATTATATATAAAAATCCCATATTTTATTATGCAAAGTTATTTATTTTAAATATTTCATTTTGAAATCAATGTTATTTACAAAAACAAAATCTTATATTTTTCAAAAACAATGTATGTTTTACTACTTTAAAAACAAAGTATATTTTTCTACTTTAAAGTAAAGTATATTTTTCTACTTTAAAACAAAGTAAATTTTTCTAAAACAACTCTAGTTTATATTTTCTACATCAAAACGTATCTTTATATTCTTCAAATTCATATCTTTATATTTTTCAAATTCATATCTTTATATTTTTCAAAACTACTGATTTTGAAACATTGTATTTAAATTTAACACAGAGTTTAAGATAAAACAATGAGGAGAAGCTCACTGTTGTTTTCATCAGCTGGGTTAAAATGGAGCTCCTGACCATTTCGCCGTCGTTGACACCACCACGCGCCACCGGGACTTCATCAGAACCTACCCCTGGAAGCGCCGCTCCACACCGTCCTTCTCCCGACCAGTCGCAGCCCACATCTCCCACCAGAACTCCTCGATTTGTCCTTTAATCGCGAGCCACCTCGAGCCAAAATCCTACCGCCTCAGGCCAGCGGAGGTCAAGCGCCGCCTCCAGTAGAGTGCTCTCACATCGAGGAACCATTTTGCTTCAGGGTCCATTGCAAACGGTGGCGCCAGAGAGAAGATCGAGGGTTAAAATTTGTGGAACTGGAGAACCGATGGTTTAATAGGGTGACGGCGCGATTTTTTTTCTGCGTTGACCAATTAAATGATTCCTAGGGTTTCCTTTTGACCCATGTTATATATTTATATTTATTAATATTTTAATTTGTTTTGAAAGTCAAAACCGTCACAAATTTCAAACCAAACCCAACGACTACCGCCCCTAGCTAATTACCCCCATTCCGAACACAATGGGATATGTTTCGCAAGTTGATTCGACGGTTGCGATCTGTTTCCGTTGAATTTTGAGTATAATTCTTTATATATTCAATTTAAACGTACATTTTAAATTACCAGGGCCACATACTGACTAGAAAAATTCCCGAAAAATTATTTCTAGCTTCGTATTGACGATACGGTCATAACAAAACTAGTTTCGTCAAATTCTGAGACCGTTTGAAAAATGGCCATTTTCCAGTCGATTAAAATCAACTAAAACTGGTCAAACGCGTTTTCCTTTGCCACGCTCACATATTGATTCGAAAAATTATGAAATTTGAAACCTAGCAATAATTTGACATCACGGATCCAACAAAAGTGGTTTCGTCGAAATCCAAGGTCGTTTGCAAAATTTTCATTTTTAAGGGCCTGAATTCCATAGCGACTATTCAGAATTTTCAACTGGACATATCTTTTGATCCCCGCTATGAAATTTCGATTTTTCGGATTCGCTGGAAAGATATTATCAAATAGATCCCATTATTTTTGGTTTCACTAAAATCCGGATTGTTTTGCACCCGGTACATTCAATTGAAGTTTGAAATCGAATCATCGAACTACCGTGCCATTTTCAATTCTATTTATAATTATATATAATTATTTATATTCTAACGACGACGTATATAATATATACGTTCGAATTATATTCAAAATAAATTTCTCGTCGATATTATTTAAAATAATTCATTTTAAATGTTCCAACTTCGCTAAAATTGCAAAAATAAAAATTTTAAACTGGCCCAGATTTTCGGGTTGTTACAATCTCCCCCACTTAAAACTTTTCGTCCCCGAAAAGGAACAAAGTCGAAAGTGGTTTGATTAATCAACTCTATGTTCGATCTGGCTTCAATTCTCCAACTTTTCAGTTTCTGAGAATTTTCAAATTTTCAAAAATTTGGCTAACACCCTAAATTTTCGAAAAATTTCGCCATAACCTCCCCTGCAATGGGAGCATCGGGAAATCTCAAATAGCTTCCCCGGTCCTTCAGATCTCAAAAAGAAAAAGAAAAAGCCAAGCGGCTAGCCAATAGGCTCATAAAATCATCATCACCCAAACAAAATAGTAAATTATGTAGTAAACATGTACCAATTGGTCGGGCAAACAAATTTTATTCTCTGCTCTAGCCTCCTTGCTATGACCTGTTCAATGTAAGTGCAAGTATATGCAAGCAAATGCGACCAAATTTCAATACAATTCATTATTTGGTTCAATTAGGCTAAATGGTTCAAAATTATCAAACAAACAAACAAACAACACAAACATCAATCAATTAGTGAATTATCATTTGAAATTCATAACTTTGATATATAGTCAAAAATCAAATTTTTGATGCCAAATCACAACGATAAGCCCTATCTAATTTTGGTTCTCACACCAGTCAATAGGAGATATATAAATATCACACCTTCAACACTCGAACACTAATTCTGATGATGTAGCTACAATCATCAGAATCATCTTCGGGCGACTAGAGTGTGAATCTATATCTATCCAGTATATTAAAATTTCGAATATACGTTCATGACGCGTATATGCAAAACCTTTATATATCAGATTGTCCATATTCAAAATAAATAAATAATCAAATACGTATAAAGTGGTTTAAATTTTTAAAACAAAATTGTTTTCATTTGAAAGATATACTCTTCACACTCGTTCTAGGATACTACTAATCCTATCTCTAACGAGTCATTCTAATTGGATTTTACTAATCCAATATCTGTAAACCAAAGCTCTGATACCAAATGTGACGGCCGGGAATTTCGCTCGATCTGAATCAGTCGTTAAACCGATTTAGGCCGTTCGAAACCCCTGATCGTTTGAGAACAGGACAAAACAGAACGCAGACGGAAGAACATTTCATTGTATATTACAACAATGCATCAGATTACAAGAATATACAGAGTATAAATGAATAAATATAACACAGAAATATCAGAGATTTAAATTACATTTAAATACATAGCAGCGGAAAATAATGCGATACACAACTGAAGGAGATATACGGATACAAAGCTTTCCGGATATCGTTCCAGCTGTAAACCAGGATCCTGTGAATATAAATCTACAAAACCAAAACTACTAGCTGCCCGTGTCGGAAATAAGGGCACCTAGAGTTTAGGTTAAAACAATAAACTCCAGGTCAGTCATGTGACTGGTGTGAGAACTAAAACAATTATTGATCTTTATTTTTAAAGTTAGGTAAATCAAGGGACCACGCCGTATAACACGGAACGGGTTTCCTCCCAAGAATACCAGTGCATAAAACAAACAGCGCAATGCTAAATAAAGAAAAATGAAGCTATTATAAGACCCAGGTCCCATCACACAATGCAACGCAAGCCGGAGGATAGGGTTTTTACCTTATAATAGCCAAGAATGCTTGATACGTTTAAAACAAATCATTTGGTACTTTTATAAGTGCATATTGTATAAAATATCTTCAAATCATAAGTATCAATCATAGACGGCATAAGTGCCCCATCCCACTATGTCGCCATACTAGGCTCTACAAATAAAACCGAAATACACGTATCGGAAATTGGATTTCCATCATGGTGGCTCCTGATTCGAAAGATCGATCGCGTAATGCAATTCACCACGGCTTACGTCCCAACAAGAGAACACCGTCTGCACATCCGCACATTTGGGACCAGAGTACCACCGCGGCTTACGTCCCAGCGAGAGAAAACACCGCCTACTCTATATATCCCTGAGCACTAGGCTCATCTCGGTCGACCGAATCCACGACACCACTAAGGTGCCCATCCACGAAAAAGCATACTGATCAAACCATCAGTTTACCACCATACCGGGGTGTGAGGCTCGCGGATCAACGCTATACACAAAGCCATGCTATATCAGCTGCGCTTTGATCATCAACCACCAAACTTTGCTTTTCAACATATAAAAATCGAATTTTTACTTTGCTATTCAATATATAAAAATCGAATTTTTACTTTGCTATTCAATATATAAAAATCGAATTTTTATAACGACACTTCATACATGTAAAAATAGAATTTTTATCGCTACTTCTATTTTGAAAGCAATTCTCTTGCTATTTCTAAAACCATGGTATTTTATTTCTAAGTTGAATATATAAAAATCATATTTTTACATTATTAAAAATCGTATCTTTTCCTTATTAAAAATCATATTTTTCTTTCAACTTATTATATATAAAAATCCCATATTTTATTATGCAAAGTTATTTATTTTAAATATTTCATTTTGAAATCAATGTTATTTACAAAAACAAAATCTTATATTTTTCAAAAACAATGTATGTTTTGCTACTTTAAAAACAAAGTATATTTTTCTACTTTAAAGTAAAGTATATTTTTCTACTTTAAAACAAAGTAAATTTTTCTAAAACAACTCTAGTTTATATTTTCTACATCAAAACGTATCTTTATATTCTTTAAATTCATATCTTTATATTTTTCAAATTCATATCTTTATATTTTTCAAAACTACTGATTTTGAAACATTGTATTTAAATTTAACACTGAGTTTAAGATAAAACAATGAGGAGAAGCTCACTGTTGTTTTCATCAGCTGGGTTAAAATGGAGCTCCTGACCATTTCGCCGTCGTTGACACCACCACGCGCCACCGGGACTTCATCAGAACCTACCCCCGGAAGCGCCGCTCCACACCGTCCTTCTCCCGACCAGTCGCAGCCCACATCTCCCACCAGAACTCCTCGATTTGGCCTTTAATCGCGAGCCACCTCGAGCCAAAATCCAACCGCCTCAGGCCAGCGGAGGTCAAGCGCCGCCTCCAATAGAGTGCTCTCACATCGAGGAACCATTTTGCTTCAGGGTCCATTGCAAACGGTGGCGCCAGAGAGAAGATCGAGGGTTAAAATTTGTGGAACTGGAGAACCGGTGGTTTAATAGGGTGACGGCGCGATTTTTTTTCTGCGTTGACCAATTAAATGATTCCTAGGGTTTCCTTTTGACCCATGTTATATATTTATATTTATTAATATTTTAATTCGTTTTGAAAGTCAAAACCATCACAAATTTCAAACCAAACCCAACGACTACCGCCCCTAGCTAATTACCCCCATTCGGAACACAATGGGATATGTTTCGCAAGTTGATTCGACTGTTGCGATCAGTTTCCGTTGAATTTTGAGTATAATTCTTTATATATTCAATTTAAACGTACATTTTAAATTACCAGGGCCACATACTGACTAGAAAAATTCCCGAAAAATTATTTCTAGCTTCGTATTGACGATACGGTCATAACAAAACTAGTTTCGTCAAATTCTGAGACCGTTTGAAAAATGGCCATTTTCCAGTCGATTAAAATCAACTGAAACTGGTCAAACGCGTTTTCCTTTGCCACGCTCACATATTGATTCGAAAAATTATGAAATTTGAAACCTAGCAATAATTTGACATCACGGATCCAACAAAAGTGGTTTCGTCGAAATCCAAGGTCGTTTGCAAAATTTTCATTTTTAAGGGCCTGAATTCCATAGCGACTATTCAGATTTTTCAACTGGACATATCTTTTGATCCCCGCTATGAAATTTTGATTTTTCGGATTCACTGGAAAGATATTATCAAATAGATCCCATTATTTTTGAATTCACTAAAATCCGGATTGTTTTGCACCCGGTACATTCAATTGAAGTTTGAAATCGAATTATCGAACTACCGCGCCATTTTCAATTCTATTTATAATTATATATAATTATTTATATTCTAACGACGACGTATATAATATATACGTTCGAATTATATTCAAAATAAATTTCTCGTTGATATTATTTAAAATAATTCATTTTAAATGTTCCAACTTCGCTAAAATTGCAAAAATAAAAATTTTAAACTGGCCCAGATTTTCGGGTTGCTACAATAACCGGGGTGCGAGGCTCGCGAATTCACGTTACACAAAGCTGTGCCACACAGGCTGTGCTTTGATCATCACCACAAGACTTTGCTTTTCAACAGAAGCCTCGATCAATTGCATCTTAGCATGCCACACAGGCAAACCACTCTATGCAACCGATATCAGTCACACAGAATGAAATCCAATGTCAGACACACAATCCATTTACAAGTCCATTCTGGGTCTGAACAAAACCGGAGGCACCTAGTACCCCGCATATCCATCGATCTCCAAGTACGTCCGGACGATCACCAACTGTTTCCATCTTCTTGGGTGTACAGCCCAATCAAGATCATCAGTAATTATCCAATCGACGTGAAGACCTCCGGTCTTCGACCACCATCTTCATCTTCGGCTTATCGTCGTATCAGTTATTCAGAATGGGATAAACCCGGTCTTCCCGAATAACTCGCGTATATTTTAAATAAGTGTTACACAAACACAACATACGCCTCATTCCAATTCATCAGTCACTAACCGTAAATTAATCAAGAGAATAATTCCCCAAATATTAACCCCGAAGGCCGAAACCAACATCAGATCAATATCCAGGAAACCATTCTGCTTAGCTAACCGACAGTTAGTTTCTAAATTTCACATTCATAGGGAAAGGTTCCCATTAATTTTATCAAAGATAAATTCTTTATATTTTTTCTTTAATCTATCCTTTTGAATTTCGATTCAACTAGTCGGGATTAACGAAACTTACCGAAGTAATCATTAGTTCACGATAAACCCAAAATCACATTCCATTAATTATCGGGTTAAAGAACGAGTATTATTTAAAACACTGTCCATGATAAACCCAAAAATCAATATCAATTCAATTCCAATTAAATATTATTTAATTGGTACACTTCATTAAATCAAAATATAAAGATTTAATCTTTTCTCAACTGGGTTCAAGAACAGTGTTAGTCAAGACACCATTCACGACAAACCCAAATCACATTTGATATTAAATACAAGGATCTAAATAAAAAATATATCGGCTTATATTAAATATCAAATTCTACGACCAATAGATATCGTATTGGAAATAACGATATATATATCTATATCTTTCAAATTTCAATAACAACATCTGTATCATCACGAAATCCAACATCGAAATATTCCGAAGACAATTTCGATTCAAATCTATTCCAATATAATTATTGGAAATTCTGATTATTTTCAAAACCGTTTCAAATCCAATTTATTTATTTAAAAATAAATAGAATTATAATTCTAGTTCAAAACTAGTTCATTTCGATAAAAATCTATTTTTATCTTTTCAAATATGGAGTTTTTCATCCCAATTCTTCACAAATCATTTCTTATGATTTTACACAAATTATTACTATTTTTAATAATTTTATCAAGGCCTGTACAGTCGATTTCCATCAACGGCCATCGAACTGCACTTACAGCGACCTTTTTCAAATTTGATTTGAACATAATTCCAAATCCAACCGTTAGATTTCTAATTTCCAATATTCGTTAGAAAGCTCTTTTCGATACGAACCCAATGGTTCCGGTTTCAGGAGAATCCGACGGTCGGATCTTCCGCAATATCCGTTCGAAGTCAATGGTCGAAATTTGCGAACTCCCGCGGCGCGGCGCGTTCTATTCAGGCCATTATATAATATATATAATATATATAATATATACTTCGTCGATTTCAATTCAAAACGTGCTTTATAAATCGTTTTAAATTCATTTTCAAAACGGTTTCAACTTCATATTCAATTTCAAATCAAAATTGAATATTCCAATTTAAATTCATTTTAAATTCATTTCAAATTGATTTCAATTCAAATTGATTTCTAATTCAATTTCAGTTCGTTTTCAATTCAATTCAGTTTCAATTCGAATTCATTTCTATTCCATTTCAATTCGAATTCATTTATATTCAATTTCAATTCGAATTTATTTATATTCAATTTCAATTTGAATTCGTTTATATTCAATTTCAATTCGAATTTATTTATATTCAATTTCAATTCGAATTTATTTATATTCAATTTCAATTCGAATTTATTTATATTCAATTTCTTTTCAAAATATCAGATTTTGAAATCACTTTCGATATTCATTGTAAAATGAATAAAATCGATATAAATATCGTTCACGTCAAAATGGCGTCAATCTAATCAATACGGCTTCATATATTCCTATTTTCAATTATTCTATTTCAAATATTTCTATTTTAAAACTGGAATGAGGCCCAATCAATTACCATATAATGTTAATTATATGGATTTTCTACAACACATGTATATATCAACAACGATGAATAATCGACCATCATCCAACGTGCATTCTACACTGTATAAGCATCAAATATAAATATCCAATGCTTATAACAGCCTGTCAATCAATCGATCGACATACAACTAAACAATCGGGATTAATGTACGTCAAACATCATCCCAATACCCGTGTGGGGTTTCAAGCAATCCAACACAGATTTTTATTTGTGCAGTTGGGCGATGTGTAAAATTTATCGTCCCAATCAATGTCGTTCAAATAGGTGTACATAAACAAACCGTCCGGTTTGTAAATGAATATTTATTTATTCACATTCACGTTAAAAAATATATTTTTAATGATCAAACTATTTTATTCAACCTATGAATATTCTATTCGGTTCATTTATTAAATAAAATGTTATCTTTATTTTTCTAACTTATTTTTAGAAAATTTCGGCGGCATAACGGCACGATACTAGAAACGGGACAAGGCCTAGCCTTATCCCCGGTCTAGTGAAGGCCCACGCCATTCACGCATCAATCAAATCAATTTCATTTCACCAAACAATTCAATTCCAAACCAAATAATCTAACCAACTACACAACCAAACAATTAAACAAACAAGCCATCCATGGTCTGTGGATGACGGGTGTCGGGTGCTGCTAAGCACCGTCTGCATCCTAGTATATATATAACTAGAAAAAGAAATTGAAGAGTGAGAAGTTCTCACAGAATAGCTATCCCAACGCCATGACTCTTCTTAGGTAGAAATCTTCGTCGTTCTTGCCTCTTGTCACTTTCGTTGCCCGTATTCTCTACATATGTAAAAATCGAATTTTTACTTCGCTATTCAATATATAAAAATCGAATTTTTACTTCACTATTCAATATAGAAAAATCGAATTTTTACTTCACTATTCAATATATAAAAATCGAATTTTTACTTTGCTATTCAATATATAAAAATTGAATTTCTACTTTGCTATTCAATATATAAAAATCGAATTTTTACATCGTTATTCAATATATAGAAATCAAATTTTTTCTTCGCTATTGAATATGTAAAAATCGAATTTTTTCTTCGCTATTCAATATATAGAAATCGAAATTTTTCTTCGCTAATGAATATGTAAAAATCGAATTTTTACTTCGCTATTCAATATATAAAAATCAAACCTTTTTATATTTCAAAATCTAAGCTTTTCCTAAATTAAAAATCTAATTTTTTTCAGTTTTTAAACACAAGAAAAATTAGTTTATATTATCTGAACAATTCAAAAGATGAATAACGGCTCACCGGTGGATTGGCGGTCGGAAGGGGGTTAGCCTAGGTTGCGGCTGCGGCTCAGGAGGTGGTTGGCGGCCTCTGGTGTTCGGCGGAGGGTGGTGGGCGGTCATAAGGGGCGCGCTAGGGTATCAGGAGGCGGATGGGGGTGCGTCGCTCGTCGGGCTGGAGTGCGATTTGCTCGAGAGCAGAAGGGGGCGGAAGAGAAGAGGTCGGAGGAGGAGTAGAGGGGAGCTCGGGGGTGGTGGGCGCTGGCTTCGACGGGCGGTGGCAACGGGTGGTGGTGCGTGGGCGACGGCTGAGCGATTTAATGCCTAGGGTTTTTTTTTCTTCTGGTATCGAATTCGACGGGTAGGGCAAATGAAAGAAGGAGGGGGTTTTCCGAATATATATATTTTATATTTAATTCATTTTATTTTTCAAAAAGCAACATTTTATTTCGAACACGAAACGAGACCCACCGCCTATCGTCCATAGCTAATTACCCCCATTCCGAACACAATGGGGTATGTATCGTAAGCTGATTCGATCGTTTCGATCAGTTTTCGTCAAAATCAACATATAACTCTATATATTGAATTTGAACGCACATTTCAATTTACCGGGGTCACATACGAACTCTAAAAATTCCCGAAAAATATTTTCTAGCTTCGTATTGACGATGCGGTCCTAACAAAGCTAGTTTCGTCAAATTCTGAGACCGTTAGAAAAATGGTCATTTTCCAGTCGATTAAAATCAACTGAAACTGGTCAAACGCGTTTTCCTTTGCCACGCTCACATATTGATTCGAAAAATTATAAAATTTGAAACCTAGCAATAATTTGACATCACGGACCCAACAAAAGTGGTTTCGTCGAAATCTGAGGTCGTTTGTAAAATGGCTATTTTTAAGGGCCGAAATTCCATAGCGACTATTCTGAATTTTCAACTGGACATATCTTTTGTTTCCCGCTATGAAATTTTGATTTTTCGGATTCGTTGGAAAGATAGTCACTATTAGATTTCATTATTTTTGGTTTTACTAAAATCCGGTTTGTTTTGCACCCATTCATTTGAAGTTTGAAATCGAATTATCGAACTACCGCGCCATTTTCAATTCCTTTTATAATTATATATAATTATTTATATTCTAACGACGATCTATATAACTATATACGTTCTAATTATATTCAAAATAAATTTTCGTCGATATTATTTAAAATAATCTATTTTAAATATTCAAAATTCATTAAAATTGCCAAAATAAAACTTTTAAACTGGCCCAGATTTTCGGGTTGTTACATTTTGGGAAAGACAAGTTGTGTTGAATTTCAAAAAGGAAAATTTGATTTTTGAAAAGAGTAAACTGTTTAAAAACTCTCAGGGAAAGACTGTTTGAATTAAAAACAAATTTAACAGAAATTTGTGAAAGCAAGTTTGAATTAAAGTAAAGCCAGTAAAGTGGTAACTAAGGTTGAATTAGAATGATATCAAGACAAATTGGGTTGTGAGATTCAAAGTTGAAGTGTAATGTGATAATCAAGTTAAGAGTTAGGAATCGAGAAGAAACTCGAGTTGAAATGATATTTGGCTCGGATATAAGCGAATGGTTGTGTTGTGGATAAAAGCAGATTGGAATTTGATTGGGATGACCCTTGTATCCGCTGAATTGATAACAGGTGGAAAGGATATAATGATATGCCGACAAAAGGTACAAGTTTATATTTCTATTGGATATAAGATTTATGAGCCGAATTGGCAAGCCGCTTGGCTGTTTGATTTTCTTTTCGGTTGGAGATGGCCTAGAGAGGCGAGTGGTGGTTTGACGTATTGACCAGTAAAAAGGAGGTGCTGGCGGAATTTTAAAAAAATTAAGGCATTAGAAAATTTTCAAGATTTTTGAAAATTTTCGTTGATAAGAATTAATTAATATTAAATTGAAATTAAATTGGTCCAGTTGGAAACTGAAGTTAAGGAGTGAACAAATAAGTTATAACCAGTTAATAGTGTTGTTTTCTACCTTAGCAATTTCGAGGACGAAATTATTTTAAGTGGGGAAGAATGAAATGACCCGCATCGTCAGCGGTATAATAATTAATTTATTTAATTATTTGAAAGGTGATTAAAAGGATTTATTGGTCGTGAAATTAAATAATGGTGAATATTTAATTCAAATAATAAATTAAATAATATATTTAATTCTGAAATAATCAGAATTGGCTGAAATGGCGATATGGTGTGAACTGGATCATCTGTGATATTTAATTCAGCTTGGAATTGAATTTGAATAACAAATATATTATATATACGACAGTCTGAACATAGAGTTATAATATAATTAAAATCGAGCTCGAAATGGCGCTGCAGTTCATAAATTGGCGATTCGAACTTCAACTGAATGTACAGGATCCATTTTAAATCGGATCTCTGTGAAACAAGAAACGTACGGAGCTGGTGGAGTATATCTTTCTAGTGGAAGAGAAAAATCGGGATTTCGTCGTGTAGATTTTGATTTATGTCCAAATCAAATATTCAGAAAAACAGCGGTATATTCGTTCGTGGCCATAACGGTTATTTAGAAATATTTGAATATCGGGTTTGAATTTAGACAGGGTTCTTTTGAGACATAGTGATAATTTAATTTTTAGAATTTTATTGTAATTTTTAATTAATTAAATAAGCAACTTTTTATTTGGAATACTTGGCGCCCTGTATCAATAATTTGGGGTTTCAAAATATGAGTTATCCTACCGATATTATTACAATTTTGGGATCGTGGAACCAAGCTCGATACAACGGTATCTTGATTTCTGTCCGTACGTGAATGGAAAACAATGGTGAAGCTTTGATATCAATGTATCTCTGAATGAAGTGGACAAGTCAAACCAATGTGACGCTAACAATTTGTCCAAACCAACTAGATGAAAACTAAGTTATCAGGTTCATTAAAACAAGGACTAATGAGCGAAGATACAAAAAAGGTGAGAGCTAGATGACTTACTGTTAAACTTTAATACATTTTAAGTAAATGTTAAATGTATCGTTGGCAATGTAAAATATACTATTAACCAAAACAGTGGCTTCTAGGGTGAACAATGATACTATTTTCGAAATGGGTGGTGTATATATTTCAGTGGATGCTCATAAAACAAAAGAGGTTTGTCACCAAAAGCTCACTGTCTAATATTATATGTGAAACGAAAAGTAACATGCCTCATACCCCATTTTCTTTGTGGCTAAGCAAACAACAACGTGTCAAAGTTTTCACCACACCTAATACCTAACGTTAAGTATATCGTCTGCTAAATATCTACTATAGGGGACATTATTTCTCCTTACTGAAAACAAATAAAATACCCAAAGCATCAAACACAAAAACGCAAACTTCAGGTTACGGTAATGGGGAGGATAAATGTCGCTGTCTAAGCACAGCACTTGTTAATGGGTTCGAACGCAATCATCAAAGGGAGAATTGAGTGGTGTAGTGTGGATTTGAGGAGCGAGCTAAACCAAAGAGGAGAGCAACGTTGGTATGATTTCTTTTGTGGATCTCGGAAGACATTTCCGTCGCGAGTTCTGTACTTGACATAGGAGACTCGAACTCGTGGAAAATGGGGGAAGCTCGAGTTCAGTTCGGAGGGTATTAGGATGATTACGATATATTTTTGTTGAATTTATATTGCGTTGGATACTCATCAGAAAAGGGTGGGAATGTCGGCAGTGGCCAATGATTTCTTGGGAGGAGCGATCCCTGTTTTGGGGAAAAACAGGGTGCGAGTTGGTTAATTTTGATATGGGGTGATGCGGTGTAGAAAAAGGAGTGTATCAATGTTGTCGGTTTTTAAAATCGTGAAATGATGGTGAAGTTTTACTCTGAGGAAGGATCGGCTATGGAGCTGGGAAATACACGGCATACAGGTTAGTGGAGGAAGAGGAAGATGACTGTTCACAACGGTTTGGGTATACTAGTGGGTCGGGGATGTTTGGGTAAGGGCCCGAGATTATTTAATTAAAGTAAAGATTTATTTAAATGCTAGTACAAATTTGTAAATATAATAACTTCTACATACTTCATCAGAATTTCGAACGATTGGATCCGTTAGGATCGTATGGACGGACACTACCCAATGGAACTGACTGGGAGTGGACTGGAGCTCGTTTGAAATTATGGCGAAATAAATTGTTTGATTCAAATCAAACAAACAGTTTATCGCTCTTTCACGATGAACTACCAATGTGAGTTAATCTCACTAACTCTGAACAGTTTATAATTTCATGTTGTATTTTTAGAACTGTTAAATATTGGTTGTTTGACTGTGTGTTGACTGTTTGATTGAACTTCTAGTCAGTGGTTGAATTATATATATGTATAAATCGTTAAATATTTGTTGATTCTGTTTAGCAGAATATTTCATATCAAAGTGAAATCGATGTTAATCATATTGTCTAACATCTGTGATGCAGGTAAACAGGTTGGAGGAATCCGACTGGATTCCTCGAACTTTATTTTACCGTTTTTCATATATATTGATATTTGATGTGTTATAAAATCTGTGGTTGATTTTGTATGTTTGAATGGTGTTGATCATTGTTATATGACACATTAAACACCATCAGTGATACTAGAAAACAAAAAGGGGAGATTTTCAAAGTGTAATTTGAAAAGGGTATATTTATAAAATCGAAAGATTTTATAAAAGAAATCATTTATAAAATCGAAGGATTTTATAAAGGAAATATTTATTTGGAAATATATATATACATATATATATATATTTATAGAATTATTTAAAAGGAAGTATTTATTTAGGGAATACATTAATCAAGATGAGTCAGTAAAACCAGATTTGTCAAATGAGTTAGTTAAACCAGATTGTCAAATGAGTTGATCAAAACAAGTTGATGAGTTAGTTAAACCAGATTAATCAAATGGGTTAAATTAGTCAACTTAACCAAATGGGTTAAGTTAGTCAAGTGGGTGAAGTTAGGAGTTAATTGAATTGAATTAGCAAAAAGAGTTAATTGAATTGAGTTAGAAAAAAAGGAGTTAATTGAATTGAGTTAGAAAAAGAAGTCAATCAAATTAAGTTATCCTAGTTGAGTAAATCAAGGGAGTTAGGCAAATCGAGTAAATCAAGTGAGTTAATCAATCAGAGTTAATCAGTTAGGGTTAACCAGTTAGAGTTAACCAGTTAGAGTTAAACCAGTTAGGTTAAACCATAGAGTTAAACCAGTTAGAGTTAAACAGTTAGAGTAAATTAGTTAGAGTTATTGAATAGGATTAAATCGAACTAGAGTTATTCAAATGGAGTTAATCGAATTTAGTTTATTCGAATAGAGTTAAAATGAGTTGATCGAATTTAGTTATTCGAAGTGAGATGATCGAATCAGAGATATTCGAAGTGAGATAATCGAATCAGAAGTATTCGAAGTGAGTTGATCAAATCTAGTTATTCGACATGAGTTAAATCGAATAAGTTTTATTCGAAGAAATAGATTATCGAATATAAGTATTTGAAAGTAAGAAAATCGAATATAAGTTATTCGAATAAGAGTTAATCCAGTAAGAGTTATTAGGTGGGAGTTATTCGAGTAAGAGTTATAGAATAAGAGTTAACCAAATAGGAGTTGATAAATTAGTTGTTCGTATTTATTCGAGTTAGGAAATAAGAGTTAGATTAAAGTTATTTTATTTCAGAAGCAGGAAATTATAACACCACTGTTATAATCAAATGATTCTGTAAAGGAGTTGGACTCGCAAATTATATCCGGAAGTTACGTAAGGAAGTGTTAAAGAGTTAAAAGGTGTACTTACCCTATTTCGAGATTTGAAATGTTGTTCAGTTAAGGTCTAAGAGGTAATTATACCCCAACTTGATTGACTTCGTTTTTAATTTAGAAATGGTTAAGGTTCGAGAGTGAAAGTGGTTAAGTGAATTTAGTAAATAAGTATAGTGGTTTGAGTTGTCATCGCGATGTTGATTTAAACATCTGATTAAATCCAAGTAAAGAAGATTTGGAAATGTTTTCCAAATAGAATCAGAAACGTAATCAAATATTGAATTGGAAATCTGAATTAGAAAAGGAAATGTTCATGTGGAGTTAAGAAATGGAGTTAAGCTAAATCAGAAACTGACTGGAGACTGGTTAAGAGAATGGGTTCCTAAGTGTCTGTCTGATGTTGGTTTCGACCTTCGGGATTGGTACTTAGGGAATTGTTCTCATACTAGTTTATAATCAAAGGCTGATAGTTGTAGAAGAATAGTGATACGTAAAAAAGTTACGGAAATGTTTTCCTGTGTTAACGTATATTTTCTAAACATAGAAAATAAGGATATATATATATATATGATTGATGATTGATTGATAGAATTTCCATCTGGAAATAATATCATTGTCTGCACACCTATTTTTATTTGATAGTTAACTCGCCGACTATCGAAGTTTTTCACCATTTTAACGTTGTTAATATGGAGAGACTGGTTTGATTATTATCCAAAGAACCACTCTGTATTGGCATAAGCATTGCGAATCATATATGCCAAAGAAAATTTAAGACGGAGTAAAGTGCAAGGGCTATTGTATAAGTCTTAGATAACAATGCCTAAGATGGATGTACTGAATAGTGCCTTCGGTTCATCCTGTCCCTGGATGACTTGTATGGATGAATGTCTAACAGAGTATTTCCAGAAAGGTCACGTACATTGATTCTTCAACCGTACCAAGAGTGGAAGCGGAGAAGGAAACTTCTTTAGCTAACACGTAATGTACTGTTGTAGACGTCAATTAGTGATTTTCGATGGATCTGACAATGGGGCATTCGAAGTGAATCTGATGTGATGATAAAGTGTAACCTCAAGCCTCATCAACCGGTAAATTACAGAAATCGGGTAGGTAGCATGGCTATGTATGTCGCACCTATTAGGGTGTATAATCACCTGATCTAGAGTTTCATTTACTTCTAAAAATCTATTGTTGATGTTGTCCTATTCGGGAAACGGTTGCTGATCCCAACCGTAGGTGATATACATTCGATACACTCAAGCGAAATGAGTGGTCGGTTATGTGTGGCCGGGTTGCAAGATGTTCTTGTTGAACCCAGTGTATTCCTTTCTGAAGGTACACTATCAGAAGGTGGTTCCATACCTTGTCATAGTTGGAAACCCATTACCCAATACGTGCTTGCGGTTTTGATTGTATACTATATATGTAGAACGTGAGATGAAGGCGTTTCTGCTAGATGGTTATTATATTGTGTTTGATAGACATTATTACAATATCAAAAGTTTTTTGATATAAAGATTTTTTGGATTCTCATAAGGGAAAAACCCGTTCCGTTATACGGCGTGGTCTTATGAGATATCATTTACTCGTTCAAACTGTTCAAAACTGTTTTACTCATACCGGTCCCATGACTGACCCGGAGTTTATTTTGTTTTGTTTTCCCTAAACTCGTGGGTGCCCAATTTTGTACGGGCAGTCAAGTAGTCAGGATTTACTGATACTTGAAGAACTGGAGCAGGAGGCTTCAGAATCATATAGCTATTGTTTATTTCCGCTGTGTTGTAAGTGTTGTACTCTGATAATGATATGTATATTCAAGTACAGATTTTTATTTCAAGGATATGTTATCTATTATATGTTATTCGTTCCGCTGTGAGGTTCGTGTTACTCTGATGTTGTGTTCTTCTTCTTCTTCTTCTTCTATTCTAAGTTTATATCTTATCTATCCTCACCCTCTAATTTCTTTCATTAACTACCAGTATTTTTCGATGTTTGGTTAGTCGTCATTGAGATTATGTCGATAACCAAAGTCGCAAAAATCCAGGTCGTTACAGTTTGTAATTCTTGGGTTAGACCAGGTTGTGCAGGTTCGGGTTATCAGATGCTGCGAAGTCTAGAGATGAGCTGAAGAAGCCCAGACGTATGATATATGTTGTTATTCCGCTGTGTGTTGAATATGAGGACAGGATAATATAACTGTCCAGATATGTTGATGTACTCTGATAATTGTAAGTTTTATTCCATGCTCTCAGTAAAGATCTATTTTTATATTATATTTGGTTCCGCTGTGATGTGTTGCTTCTTCTTCTTCTATTCTAATATTTCTTTCTTTCCTATCTCACCCTCTAATTTCTTTCTATTAACGTCTGGTGTTTTTGATGCTTGAATAGTTGACATATTATTTTGTGTCTATTGTCATGGTCGAAAATCCTCGGGCCGTTACAAAAAATATCATTTCCAACTCATTCATTAATTTTGAAATGAACTCAACAACATCGCTAAATATCTCATAGTCAAATCGTGAAGTGTTTCACAAGATGTTAGCATATAAATATTTCTACCAAACCCAATGCTAAATGTAAAAGCATATTTTTCTCATAAACTGGTCGAGCACAATCCAAACAATCAATCAATCACAATTAATATCAACAACCAAGTATATTTGGTTTATACCACACCTCATGTTTTGATAAATTTAATTACCATTCATTCCTTCAAATACAATTAAAGATTTATTAAAAAAACTTCTTAGTTTTAATCTCTATAATCATTACTTAATGATTATTCAACTTCCGGAAATTAATCTTGCCTTTAACTGGGTTAAAGAATCAATGTCCTTTAAAACAAAGTTCATGATAAACCCACAATCGTCTTCCATCAAAATGGAATCTTCACGGAAATCCTAACAGTATATAATCGATGTAAATTTTCGTATCAAACTAATACTTAAAGTGGAATAGCGACAAGGCCTTTTAAATTCCATATACAGTAACGGTCTTCCCTCACAGAAGCTCATTTCGATTATCACTAAATCGAATTCCATTCAATTCCAATTTAATATATTAAATTGGAAAACTTTACTTTGGAAAATTTCAATTAAATCTTAATAAAAAGATTATAAATTCCAAATCATAACTTCAGTGTTCATTGGGTTAAAGAACTAATGTTATTTAAAACATCGCTCACGATAAACCCAAAATCCAATTCAATTCCAATTAAATATTAATTAATTGGTAGACTTCACTAAATCTTAATTAGAAGATTTATTCTTTTCTCATCTGGGTTTAAGAACAGTGTTAATAAACACACCATTCACGCCAAACCCAAAATCCAATTTGATATTAAATACAAGGCTCTAAATAGAAATTATATCGGCTTATATTCAACATCAAATTCTGAAAACACAAATATCGTAATGGGAATAATGATATATATATCTTCCAAATTCCCATAACAATATCCGTATAATCACGGAATCCAATATCAAAATATTTCGAAGATTATTTACATTCAAATCCATTCCAATTTATTCATTGGAAAATTCTGGTTATTTTAAAACCCATTTTTCAATCCAATTTATTATTTCTAAAAATAATTGGATTATTATTCTAGTTAATAACTAGTTCATTTCAAAAAAAAAATATTTTTATCTTTTCAAACTTGGAATTTTCAATCCAAAATCTTTCCAAATCATTTATTATAATTTTACACTATTTTTTCATATTTTTAATAATTTTATTAAGGCCTTTACAGTCGGTTTCCAATATCGGCCACCGAACTGCGTTCATAACGACCTTTTGTGAAATTGATTTGGACATATTTTAAAATCCAACCGTTCAAATTTAAATCTCCTATATTCATTGGAAAGCTCTTTTCGATACGAACCCATCGGTTCTAGTTTTAGGAGAATCCGACGGTCGGATCTCCCATCACATCAATTTTAAGTTAACGGTTGAAATTCACGAACGGTCACTGCGCGGCGCGTTCTTTTCAAGCCATTAAATATATATAATATATATATCGTCGATTTCCATTTAAAACATATTTTATAAATTCGTTTTAAAAACAATTCCAACTTCCATTTAAATTTTAAATCAAAATTGAATATTCCATATATAGTTAAAATTTATATTTTTAACCATCCAATAATTATTTCATTACATGCCAATTTTATTCATCACATATATACGTTAAAAATTATATTTTTAACCTTCCAATATTTTTCACATCGCATATATACGTTAACAATTATATTTTTAATGAACAAATATTTATTCCATTCCATGACCATTTTATATATCACATATACATGTTAAAAATTATATTTTTAACAATCCAATTATTATTCCATTACATGACCATTTTATATATCGCATATATATGATTCGTACAACGCCTATATATTTTTCGTACAATGCATATATATTTTTCATACAACGCATATATATTTTTCATACAACGCATATATATTTTTCATAATGCATATAGATTTTTCATACAACGTATATATATATTTCATAACGCATATATATATTTTTCATACAACACATATATATTTTATTTACTCCATTTCACATCGCAATCACAACACAATACAGTCAATTTGATCATCCATGGTTTCAAACAATAGTCACAGGAGCTACTAAGCACCATTTACAACCTATGATATAATAACATAACAAAAGTAGTTGAGTGAGAAAGAGTTCTCATGTTGGGTTCCACTCTGTCAGTATTTATTTATGAATTTCTATTTTTAAACTAAATTAAACACGCGTTTAATTTAGCTAAAAATTCCATTGGCTCTGTTTCTGTTCTCGTCAGTTCAATTGCATAGTATTCGTTGTTACGAATCCAATGCAACTGAAATCGTCGGATTTGGATCTCGTATGGAAAAGATATGATAGTTTTTACATTTGATAATTTAATAATTAATAAATTAAAATAATTTTAAAATAATTACCCTTTTAAACCTTCTTCCTCGTCTAAACTCTTCTGCTGCTCGCGTTAACCATCGTCACTCCCCTAATCTCGAACTGCGCGTCAGCCCAGGCCACGGTCGGCCGATCGAACATGCCCACGCGGTAGAGGATCGAGGCACCTTCCATCTCCGACGAAAACCCCCAGCTCGATGCCCCTTTGAGCGCGAAATCACCTCCAAAGTCGTCGACTTTCAGCTCCAAATTCAAGAAAAATACCAAACGAAATAGGATCTTGACCGTTAATCGGCTAGAGCTCGAAAAGTTCTACAATATTATAGTTATGATTTCTGATAATAATGTGTCGATTGAGTATAAATTGAAAATCAAAAATTGAAGAAATCCGTAGTTGGCTAAAGAGTGACGGCAGGTTGTTTTGTGATTAGGGTTTTGACCCTTTGACCCTATATATATATTTTTAATTTTATTTAATTCCGAAAATACCTGTTTATCGATCCGAGCTCCAAACGAATCCCAACGACTGTTGCCGCTAGCTAAATACCCCCATTCCGGACACAATGAGATATGTTTCGTAAGCCAGTTCGACTGTTTCGATCAGTAAAATATAATATAATATAACGGTCAATATTGAATTTAAACGTACATTTTAATTTATCGGGGCCACATACTGACTCCAAAAATTTTAAAAAAATAAATCTAGATATGTTTTGACAACACAGTCCTAACAAAACTAATTTCGTCGAATTTGGAGACCGTTTGAAAAATGGCCTTTTTCTGGTCGATTAAATTTAAACAGAATTCACAAAATACGTTTAAATTTACCACGCTCACATATTATTTCCAAAAATTATGAAATTTGAAACCTGACTATAATTTGACATTCTAGATCCAATAAAAGTATTTTCGTCGAAAATGGAGGTCATTTGCAAAATGGTTATTATTAAGGGCTATATATATTAAAATATAATTAAATTCCAGAGCGACTATTTTAAATTTTAAACTGGACATAACTTAAATTTATAAAATGAAATATCAGTTTCTTACATTCGTTAGAAATATATAGTTAAATAGATTCTAACGTTTCTTGTTTTACTAAAATCCATTTGAATTCTGTACATTCAATTGAAATTTTAAATCGAATTTTCGAACTACCGCGCTATTTCAAGTTCGTTTTATAATTAAAATAAATTTATACGTTCTAACTTTGATTTAAATAAATTTTTAGTCGTTATTATTTAAAATAAATCATTTTAAATATTCAAAACCAATTAAAATAGCTAAAATAAATTTTTTATATTGGTTTCGAAATTCTGGGTTGTTACAACCCACGATCGACAATTAATATCATTTGATTCTTCTTGCCTACTTTTCTCTCAATCCGCTCATAAATTTCAAAAATTTATAAAACAAAAATTAAGGTACTCTTTCCGCTATACAAATCTATACTGGAAAGTGGAAATTTCCTTGAGTGTTCAACACAAAATCGCAACTTGAAGTGGCGTCGTTCGTCATGGTTTCTGGAGCAGGGGCAGGCGACGAGATGGACGTGGTTGAGGGGGAAGGTGGCGCACGCTGTGGTGGTCTTCGATCTGGAGCTGGTAGACTGTGGCGGTGGTTCTTCTGAACCCTAGTGGCGAAGCGGGTTTCGGTTTCAGGAACGAAGGAGACGAGGGATTAAAAGGTGATTAGAGAAAAAATGGTTAATTAGGTGAGACGACCCCAAATCCCGTTCTCACGGAGACAAGGGTTATCTTTGGAATATAACACAGAAACAGATAATAGCAGAACAAAATTAAATAAATACACCAGACAATGAACAATAGAATATACTGGATAAAAGTAATCATCAGAGTTACACAGTACACAGGATCTTACTTAGTACAAATACAGTTCAGCTATACATAAATGTCTACAGCGGAAACAAACAAAATATGTACAATAGGAGATGAACAGCATAAAAAGAGATAAATAATAGAATCCATCTTCAGCTCCAGCTATCCAGAAAGAACCAGCTAAACCTGAATACAAGGCTGCCCGTGTAGAAAAAGGGGCACCCGAGTTTGAGAGTGAAACAAACTACGAGTCAGTCATGGGACTGGTATGAGAAATCTATTCAACACATATATAATATGGCCAATCACAGGACCACGCCACTTTCGTGGAATGGGTTTACTCCATTGGATTGCCAGTGCTTTAAAACAAATCTTTCTTTTTAAAACATCACTATGCTTTTTATAAAAATGAAGCCATTATAAGACTCAGTTCCCATCACATAATGCAACGCAAACCGGAGGATAGAGTTTTACCTTATAATGGCCAAAATATGATTGATACGAATAAAACAAAGGCATTTGATATTATTGCTAGTGTTTATATGTTTTGAAAACTATTTCAAATCATAACTATCAATCATAGATGGCATTAATGCCCCATACCACTATGTCGCCATATATAGGTATACAATCAAAACCGCATAGTCACGTATTTGGAAATTGGATTTCCGTCATGAACCAAGGCAAAAGATAGTCCTTACCGAATTCGAGACGCTCTAGCCCGTGTCCCAGGACCCAGACACAGGTGGGCCCTTGGATCGTCAGGGCCGGTCCACCAATGTGGATTATTATGCCTGAACACTGCGTCTCCCCGCCCTTTGGGGCGTAAACGAGCCAACGAATGACTCCATCGGACCCGGATTGTCCGATCAAACCGAGGCGCCTCGCAACAGCAACAACCACATAGGTGAAAAGTATATAAATGTCAGGGATGGTAGGTCACTGACACCACCCTAGCTAGAAAGAAATGCAGGCCCTCCCTGATGTCCTCTCCCGTTTCTGGTTCATACCGAGGTGTGAGGCTCACGATTTTACGTTATACACAAAGCTACGCCACAGTGGCGGTGCTTTGATCATCACCACAAGACTTTGCTTTTCAACAGAAGCCCTGATCACTGCCTCTTAGCATGCCACACAGGCAATTCATGCCATGCGACTGATGTCCATCGATGTACAACCTCTGAGCTCGTACGTCTCAGAGAAGGGCGTTAAGCAAAAGAATAAATTCTCCGCCGCCAAACAGATGTATATTTAATAGAGATCAATCAACACAGAATAAAATCCAATGTCAGACACACAGTCCATATACAAGTCCGTTCTGGGTCTGAACGAATCCGGAGGCACTAAATACCTCGCGAACCCATCGATCACCACGTACGTCTGGACGATCACCACTCATTATCCATATTTCGGGATGCCTCCCAATCAGGACCTCGGTTACCATCCAAACGAGGTGAAGATCTCCGGTCTTCGACCACCGTCTTCATCTTCGAATTTCAATCGTCGGTCAATTATTCGAAATGAGAATTAACTCGGCCTTTTCAAATAATTCACGTGTATTTAGAATTTCAAATTAATTTATTTCAATGGTTAAATTATTCGACAACACCAATATTGTTCTTTAATGTAATTTTCACACCAAACACATTCAACCATCAAATATAACATAAATTGAGCAAATTCAATTTATTTCCACTCCATATTGTTTATGGTACTTTATAATGATTTATCGCTATTTTTATTTATTTTAAAATAGTCCATTTATTCAAAACGACGCTTCGGGCCATAACGCGGCCGTGGCGCTGTTTTTCTTCAGATTTGATTTACACATATCTGAAAATCTAACCGTTGGATTCTCATAAAATTTACATCATAAAAAGGGTCTTTTCAAAACGAATCCAACGGTTCCAATTTCGGGAAATTCCGACGGTCGGATCTCCCGGTACAATCGTTTGAAGTTTCGATTTCAAAATACGAACTGCAGCGTCGTTATTCGATTAAATATAATTATATTTATATATATAAATATAATCGTTCCTGGCACTGTTTTTCTCCAGATTTGATTTAAACATTCCAGACAATCCAACCGTTGGATTTTTACAAGGTTGGTGTCGTTGGGAAGATATTTCCAAGGCGAACCCGAGGGTTGAGGTTTCGGGAAAATCCAATGGTCGGATTTCCCGCACTAGTTGTTTGAAATCACGGTTTCAAAACACGAACTGCACGGCCACGTTTCGTTTTAATTTTATTTATATTTATATATTTATACAAATATAGTTCATTCAATGATTCCAATATCGTTTTCACTTCAAATATTTCACTAACGCCTTAAAATTTTGGAAAATTTCGCCATAACCTCCCCTGCACCGGGAGCATCGGGAAATCTCAAATAGCTTCCCCGGTCCTTCTAATCTCAAAAAGAAAAAGAAAAAGCCAAGCGGCTAGCCAACAGGCTCATAAAATCATCACCCAAACAAAACAGTAAATGTGTACCTATTTGTCGGGCACAAAATTTTATTCCTCTTCTCTAGCCCCTTTGCTATAACTTGTTCAATGAATATGCATGTACATATATATAATTCTTATCATTTATCATTTTCTATTCAACTTCGTATTTGATTTCTATTTGGTTTAAAAATACCATTCATTCTAGTGTTACAAACATAGGTACAAATCATATCATTAGCTAATTAATGAATATTTCAACTCATATATATTTATTTGAACAAGTGGCTATTTTTAACACTTCACATTTCAACGATTCATGCATATAATAAAAATATGATTTTTATTGTAAAACAACTCATTTCAAAACACTATTATTTTATATATTTCATATTGGTGATAAAAATAGGATTTTTCTTATAAAACAATTTCTTTCAAAACGAGATTATTTTACTCAGTTCATATAGTCGATAAAAGGTGATTTTTATTATCAAACAATTCATTTCAAAATATGAATACCATTCAACACATGAATTTCAAATCAACGAATGAATATCGATTCAACACATGAAGGTTTTCTATAGTTTCTATATATAGATAAAAATGTGATTTTTATATTTAAAACGCGAATACCATTCCACACATGAATTTCTAATCAACGAATGAATATCGATTCAACACATGAAGGTTTTCTATTCAATGAATAACTATAGTTTAAGCAGATGAAAATAATTCAAACACACGAATATTATTCAAAATTTCGGCAGCATAACGGCAGGGTAGTTAAAACCGGGACCGTCCCTAGTACGGCTCCTCGCTCTACCTTAAAACCTCGCGGTTTTTGACAATGGGGATCATGCATCTAGTTCGCACGCAGGCGGCATGTATATATTTATTTCATTTCCACAAACTAATCCTATGTGGTTTCAACCAAATATTTCTCAACCACAAACGGGTATTTTTCAACCTCAATCAATCAATATCAACCACAAACAATCCCAAACAATCATTCGCTATCAATCAATTTTCACAACAATTTCAACCAATAAATATCGTCCATGGTTTGTGGACGAGGGGCGTATATATATATATATATATTTATATATAGCAATTCACTTTTATTTCCAACACATATATAATTTTTACAACGCATATATAACTTATACATCGAACGTACAACTTATACAACGCTTATACAAGAGGTGTACAACGCTTATATAACTCATACATCGAGTATATAATTTATACATCGTCGTTTTCCATATTGTTTATAAATTAGAAATCTCACATTGGGTTCCACTCCGCCGTGCTTTGCTTCTGAACTGTTGAACCGTCTGGATCTGCTTGAAATCCCAATGCAGTTCTTTGTCCCGCTGTTCATAATAAAAATTATATTCTTAATCTTTTGCTTATATAAAAATTATATTTTTATTCTCCACACCATATAAAAATCATATTTTTATAATCTACATTATATAAAAATTATCGTGTTTAATAGATTAAAAGAATCACTTCTTTACATCGTTAAAAATCCCATATTTCTATGCTAATATCACATATAAAAATCCGACCTTTCTATGCTAATATCACATATAAAAATCCAACCTTTCCATGCTAATATCACATGTAAAAATCCGACCTTTCCATGCTATAAAACTTTTATCTTCCTTATTAATAATCGTCACTTCAATTTCAGTTCTATAGAAAATAAATAAATAAAATAGAAATAAACTAAATGAAATAAATAAAAATCACCTTTGTTTTGAAGGGGTGAGTTCACCAGCATTCGGAGGAGGGAGGGGGTCGTGTGGAGGGTTGGGGGGTCCGGCGCAGGGCCTGGGTGTGGCGGTTGTTCTTGCCGGCGGTGGATCTGGTGTAGTGGAGGGGGTGTCGCGGGTTCCAAGGCTAGAGGATTTGGGGATGGAGAGAGAGGTTCGCGAAGAGGAGGGTGGGGGAGGCTGACGCGGCGAGGTTGGAGGTGGCGATCGCCTGAGCGACGGCGAGCTCTGGTGCGGCAGAGCAACGAGATGGAGCGCGGTTTCTTTTTTCCTTTCTTTTTTTATTTTGATCGATCTGAAATATAGAGGGGGAGAGAGAGTAAAAGGGAATGAGGGCTTATGTGGAAATTTATTTTATATTTTATTTTATTTTATTCTTTTAAGAGTTGACTTTTATTTCGAACTCAAAATCAAACCCATCGACTGTCGCCCCTAGCTAAATACCCCTATTCCGAACACAATGGGATATGTCCCGTTGGCTAATTCGATCGTTTCGATAAGTTTTCATCAAAATCAAAATATAAAGCTATATATTAATTTTGAACGCACATTTCAATTTACCAGGCCACACACTGAGACGAAAAATTCCAGAAAAATAAATCTAGCTACATTTTGACGATACGGTCCCAACAAAACTAGTTTCGTCGAATTCTGAGACCGTTTGCAAAAATTCCATTTTTAAGGGCCTGAATTCCATAGCGACTATTCAGAATTTTCAACTGGACATATCTTTTGATTCCTGCTATGAAATTTCAATTTTCCGGATTCGTTGGAAAGATATTCACAAACAGATTTAAATATTTTTGGTTTCACTAAAATCCGTTTTGTTTTGCACCCGGTACAGTCCAACAAAGTTTGAATTCAATTTTTGAAACTGCAGCGCCATTTCAGGCCTTGTTTATAATTATAATTAACTATATTTGTTTTCAATTGTCGATTCAAACTCAGTTTTCATTGCTATTATTTAAAATATTTATTTTAAATATTTAAAATCCATTATTTTAGCCAATTTAAAAATTTTAAATTGGTTCAGATTTTCTGGGTCGTTACAATAGGTTTGTTAATTGTTTTTAGTAAATAAATTAAAGTATCTTATGTTTAAAAGCCTATATCTAGGTCATACAAAAACAGAACTCGACGATTTCAGAAGCACTGGAATCGTGTTGATAAATACTACAACCTGGAACTGACCAAAACAGAAACGGGAGCTGTTGCAGTTTTTGGTAAAATTAAATGTCTGGTTTAATTTTATTAAAAAAATCCTCAAATAAATAATGATAGGTGGAAACGAAAGTGAGAACTCTCTCACTAAAATATTTGTAAAATTATTTATTTTATAACTGAAGATATAAATTACCAGCATTGATTTTTTTCTGTTTTAATTATCATAAACTGTTATACAGTGCCTGTTAGCTCTCATTCACCGTTGCTTGAAAACTATGGATGATTTAATTGACTGTATTGTGTTATGATTGTGATGATTAACATATAAAAAAATAATGTTAACATTAATGTGGTAGTTGAAATTAAATTATAAATATCCATTTATAATTTAAACAATGAAAATTGGTTAATTAGAAAATTAATTTGAATCAAATCAGAATTGGTTAAATTTATTAACCACTGATTAATTTGAATTCATTGTTGTTGGTTGAAACCCCACATGGGTCTGGGGATGATAATTAATTCACATCTCCCTTGGATTTGACTGTATGTCAACTGATTGATTGTCAGACTGTGATAAGCGTTATTTAATTATTTAATGCTTATACAGTTGTAAATTGCACTCTGGATGTGAATTGAATATTTAATAATTGTTTATGACTATTTTTGAATACATGCGATGTATGAAATCCATATAAATAAAATTATATGGTAATTGATTGATTCTGATTCTAATTCAGAAATAACGAATATTTTAAAATAGTATTCAGTGATGAATCAAAATATGATTTTGTTGTCCGATTTTGGATGGACATGAAAATATTGAAAGATATGAAGCCGAGTTAAGTAGAAGTGCGCCATTTTAACTCGAACGGATTATTCTGACGATTTTATTCATTTTGTAATGAATATCGAAAAGATTTGATTTCAAATTTTGATATTTTGCAAATATTATCATTTTAATTTTATAATGATACAGAATATTCAATTTTAATTTAAATATTGAAAATGAAGTTGAAATTGTTTTAAAATGAATTTATAAATGATTTATAAAATATGTTTCAAATGGAAATTGTAGCGTCCCGTATTTCCGGTGGTCAGATACTTAATTTAATTTATTGTTTTAATTATTGTTTTGGAATTTATATATATTTTATCGTTATTATATGGGCCTTAGAAATGATTTATTTTCCAAACGACCTCCATTTTCGACGAAACAAGTTTTATGGGAAAACGTATAATTAATTATTGTTACATTTCCAGTTTGGAACCAATTGGGGCTGTTTTATCTGTATGTGCAATTTAAAGGTGAACCGATAAACTAAAATGACACCGTTGTGCAAACGGACTCCGATTTCAACGAAATAAATTTCATTAGAACCGGAGCATTTAAATGTAACGGTATGTCCATTTTCGTTGCGTTCGGGGTTCGGGTATGGCAATGCATATTTCTAACGGTTAGCGGTGTACTAAATTAACAGTGATATAATGGAATAATTATAAAACTTAAACATTTAGTAAGCTATATATATATATATATATATAACGTGCTATGCAAGATATGTTTTCCTCTGCTAAATTACCAAAAGGGATTAATCACACATTTATCACTTTAATTCCTAAAATGGATAGGCCAACTGAAATAGCTCACTACAGACCAATATCATGTTGCAACCTTTATTATAAGATCTTTAGTAAAATTCTTTGTAATAGAATCATGTGGTTTTTACCTCACACTATTTCTCCCAACCAAAGTGCTTTTACTCCCTCTCGCTACATTGGTGACAACATTTTATTTGCTCATGAATTATTGAGAGACTTCAAGAAGGCGGGGGTTAACAAATTTTGTATTAAAGTGGACCTTCATAAAGCTTTTAACTCGTTGAATAGAAGGTTCATTTGCCATATTATGCAGAAAATGGGCTTCCCGTCCACTTTATAAATATTGTATATGAATGTATAAATAGTCCAACTTTTTCTGTATTGATTCGTGGTGTGCCAAATGGGTTCATCTCATCAAATAGGGGTTTATGCCAAGGTGATCCCTTATCTCCCTACCTTTTTTCAATAGATATGGAGTATTTTACTTTCTGCATGAATGAGGCTTTGTTATCACATAAGTTTATTCCAGTTTTTAGCTTTGATCCAGTGGTAACACACTTACTATATGCGGATGACTTAGTCATATTTGGAAAATGTCTTCCAGTTTGTGCAAGAGCTTTGAAAGTTATATTTGATAAATTGGGGAAGTTCAGTGGTTTAACTGTCAGTATCCTCAAAAGTAAAATATATTTCAGTTCTCATGCAAAGAATACCAGTGATTTCTCCTCTATTTTGGGTTTTCATGTTGATCAGCTGCCTGTCAGATATCTTGGAGTTCCACTTTCTTCAAATTATGTCCACTATAATGAATGCCAATCTTTATTACGTAGAGTTCAGCAGAAAATACAGTCTTGGGATGTCAATTTTCTTAGCTTTGCAGGGCGTGCTGAATTGATCCTTTCAGTGGTTACTCAGACAGTGTTATATTGGATATTCATTTACCAATTACCTGAGCATGTTATTGATAAATTAAACACTATGTGTTATGATTTTCTTTGGGGTAATGCTCAGCACAAGATTAAATGGGAAACTTTGTGTCTACCAAGGAATGAAGGTGGGATAGGCATGAAATCTTTCTATGAGCTGAAGAAGGCAGCTGGAATTAAATTTCTTTGGAAATTTCTTGATAATAATTCTCTTTGGAGTACTTGTATTGTAACACCCCACATCCATTAGTGTCACTCACAAAGGGAATTTACTAAGTTCTGTAGAGCATTTAAGGTAAAAGATGCAGATAAATTACAAGACAGGCAAATTTAAAACAGCGGGAAAATAAAACTTTACTTTATTGATAAATAGTTTGTACAACAATTGTTTCCAATATCAGAGTATCATATGTCTTACAAAATAAAGAAGCATAAAAATACATTTATATTCCCTAATGTAGCATAAGCCAGCCATAGCAGCAGATAAAGAGAATCCAAAGCACTTTGTCAAAGAATCTTCGAGCTTGGGAAGAGTGATGGTCCAATCTAACCTGAGCTATACTATTCCCTCCTCAACTACCTGGGGTGGAACGGAAGAAAAGAAGACGAAAGAAAAGTAGAGTCAGACATAAAGCCTGGGTAAGTCTAATGACTATTCAGTCTATGGATAAGAAAAAGAGCATGATAGTATAAACTGGAAATGGGAAAGCACCATAAACTAAGTTAAGTTGTCTAGGACCGAATATACTATCGTACCCCATACTAATCTCTGCACCACCTAACTAGTGTCCCCAACTAGTAATGATAACGTGATCCCAATCCCTGTAATCTTGGTTGCCTTCAGGCGTACATTTATTATTTATTACCTAGATTTAATCTAGGGTTTTCTATCACGTGCTTTCTAGATTCAACTAGAGTTTATGCGACTTATCTAATGCTTCACAGATTCAGGGTTTATGCCACCTAGGTCCACTAGGGATTACGCTACCTGTCGAACGATGCCCCTAGTCTAGGATACACTACCTAGAGTGGTATATGTTCCTAGACTTTCCCCACGTGTGTGTCACGAATCGTTTTATCGCTGTCTAGATGCACATGTCCTGAAATGTGCGACCCGAGTCCCGTGGCAAGGCTACTCTAGAAACACAGAACTCGGTCGGGAGCTTTTCAGATATCTGCCGGTGCAGATGCTAAGGTCTGTTTTTCTACCAGTGGTTATGGTCCCACGTGATCCCTCCCTCAACTAATGAAAGGCAATCCAAGAAAATCAAGCGCGAGAACTGTACTTTTGCCACCCTATGCCCTACTTTCTTATTGGCCAGCCTCACCCATAACTAGATAGCAAGTATATGGTCTGTTGGGAGTTCTCTGCCTTTCCGCATACGTACAACGATTGACTAAAGATGGTAGGTAGACGACGAGTTGCTATCATAGGGCAAAAACTAATCTCGCCGAATCACGCTGGTCCACCCTAGTCTTTAGTTTGCCATATATTGCAACCAAGGCATACCCTTGGTTCTTCTAACGCAGACCTTAACCTCTGTGAGCCCAGGAGGATCATCTGCCACCTCACAGAGGGATACCAAGAGTACCCTCACGTCCCCTCGAAGCCTCGGGCTTCGTAACCCAATTCGTTGGAGCCTTCTTTAAAATCAGATGGACGTTCGCTCCTTCTCGTGTTATACTAAGAAATAATACTTAGTTTTCCAAACTAAGGTTTACCACTTAGTTTCCTGAATCGTTGTTATCTTAACAAAGGTTTACTTCTTAGCTCCTTTCCAACTAAGGTTTACTACTTAGTTCTTTTCCCCGCCAAGTTGGATTGGTTAAGTGTCATTAGTCAGTTCAAGTTAACTTAACCCATCCATCTGTCATGTTAAATTGGTTAAGTGTTATCAGTAATTCATGTTGACTTAACCCTACCACAAACCAGGCTATATTGGTTAAGTATTTCTTATTACTTAACCCTACACATTCATCTTGTATTGGTTAAACGTTCCCTTTAACCTATCCTTGCCCATCTGTTTTAACTGTCATGTTATAGTGGTTAAGTGTTCCCTTAGCTAACTTAACCCTAACCTCTGTACATGTTCTAATGGTTAGGTACTACCCCTTCATGCTTTAACTTAACCTTGTTCATCTATCATGCTATGATGGTTAAGTTTTCTAGTTTACTTAACCTCACCTTCTGGTCTAGTTATCATGTTAAATTGGCTAAGTGTATTCTCAGTTACTTAACCTGTACAAGTTTCGTCTTGTTACCATGTTAAGTTGGTTAAATGTTCCTATGGACTTAACCCTCCCATTCTAGCTTAACTGTGTTAAGTTGGTTAAGTGTTCCTATGGACTTAACCCTTCCCATTCTAGCTTAACTGTTTTAAGTTGGTTAAGTGTTTGTATAAGCCTAACCTCCAATCAGTATGTATAGTTAGCATGTTGAATTTGATTAAGCATTAATTCAATTGGCTTAATCTTATCAATCCTGACTCAGCCATTATTTATTAATTAAAGCGCCAACCACTCACATTAGACAGGTATTGTTGTGGTAACTGGACAGCCGGTCGGTTTCGGGTAGGTTTACACCACAACTCATGTCTAACCTCGGGTCTTTATCGGGCTCAATGCTTAACCACCCACATTGGATAGGTATTGTTGTGATTACTGGACAGCCGGTCGGGTCCGGGCAGGTTTATATCACAACACAATCCAACCTCGGGTTAAGCATATCGTATTCTCTAAGTTTACATATTTTGTCTCTTTCCATTTTATATGTAAATATTTGCGGCCCATTATTCTTATTGGGTATAATAATTTATACCACTTAAATGTTCTCAAGTCGTTGGCATGTGTCAAACATGCCAACACATATGTTTTATTTTTAACCCAACGTCACTACCCCCATCTTATACGTTTGCTATATGATAACATATGTTTGGACTTAACATTTAAGCCCAACTTAGCCACATGAAAAAGGGGAGGCTTAGAACATGATGTATATATTCTAAGTAACATAAAAGGGGTGTGTGAACGCATGAACTTGCAACATAGCGATTTAATCACAAATTAGAGGCTAGTGTACTTGCATTGTAATAGCATATACTTTGGACATAAAGCATAAACTTAAACATGGATCCTAGGTTTCAATCTAATCATGTAAACTTGCATTTAAAATAAGGATCTAACTTAATTAGACATCACAATTATTAGCATATGATCTTGACTACAACATAAGCCTATATTTTTATTTAGGCATAATATCAAACATAAGCTAGTCATGTTCGTAAAGTCACTATATGTTCACAAAGGTGCTAACTTTTGTTACTAATACAAAAGTATGGTTCAACTAGAAATATGAGGCCTATTCCAACATAAGCTTATATGAATCAAAATACCCAAATGGATCCAACTACACTAGAGATGATCATAGGAATATACATACAAGTGTCTAAATCATGTAGTCATAATAATGGATCATTCTTGCATAAGTCTCAACTTTGTTGTAACAAAATTGTATACAACTTTATTAACCAGAATCATGTAAGAGTCAATTTCCAACATGAATCACATACTTGTAAGGTGTGTTACTTTTCATTGCAAATGCACAATTAATCGTGGTAATTATACTACAACATCCCAAATCCATTTATAATAAAATCATAGCAACATACAATTATAAACTAGCATCATTACAATTAAAGTACGATTCCACTTTCATTCTACACAAATCAAGTCCCAATTGTTATTCATATCGGAATAGCACTCTACTTACAACGTATGACGAATCTTGTATTCAGGATTCTGAATTCTGAATTTGGTGATGTTATCCTTTGTTGTAGACGTTGTTTTGATTTATTTGTTGTAGCTTTAAGCTTTTGAATCAACTCCTAATCGTCTCTCAACCTGACGGCTACTCCTAGTCTCTCTTCAGCAGCATGACGGCTCCATTCTTATTTTATTTGTGTGAATTAGGTTGAGTCTTAGGTCCTTTTTATAGAGTTGTAAATTGGTTTGAGCCGTCGATGAAGCCAAGATTAATTCTAGCCGTCCGTCCTAAAGAGAAGCCAATCAAAAGAAGACAACTCAGCCCTAGTGACACTCCAGAGCTCAGAAATTCGACCAACACTGACCGGGCCAGCCAGAAGTCGGCTGGGTTCGATCTGGCTCAGGGGCCAGGTCGACTACCAAGTCGACCCCCAGGTCGACTACCCAGTCGACCTGGGTCCTGGGCGGGAACTTTCCCGCCCAGCCCAGTTTGGGCCCGATTTTGAATTTCGAACTTCGTTTTCTGAACTGTTCCTGGTTGTTTGAATTTTAAACTGAATTCTGAAACTTCTGGAGGTCATATCTCCTTCATACGGAGTCTGTTTTACGCAAACTCGGACTCTATCTCAAGCAGAATTCCGAGGCGAACGCAATGGCGTAACCCATTTCCCTTAATTCTTTGATTTGAAAGTAATTATACCTTAATTCGTTAATTTACTGTTAATGGAAAAATCCGGGGTGTTACATTCTCCCCCACTTAAAAGGATTTCGTCCCCGAAATCTTCAAGTTAGGAAGAATGTGTCCTACCATCCAATCACCCATCTACTCAACCATTCAATCATAGGCATTCATCGTCCTTAAAAGATTTCTAATTCTTTCATGTTCATATGCATAGTGTGTGTATATGTCCTTATCTAATGCATAATCAGGCGGTCTACTGATTCAGTTGACCTCCTTAATGCAAATTATGTTCGTGCCATGCGTCCAATCATGTATGCAACTTCCCTAGTTATGTAAATACTATATGTGTGCATAGTCATCCATCCATATACAACATCCATATGATAACATACCAAGTTAAATCCGTTAAGCAAATACATATATGCGAATGAAATATGAAAGTGACTAAGTCGTTCTAGCGTATATGGTGTGTATATGCATCCACGAGCAACCACTTGCAACCATCAATCATAACATGTTTCAAATACACGTTAACATCCATTGGCTTCTACCTAAGGATCGATGATACGTCCTAGAGGATATACCTTGAAAGCTAGAAAGTATGCATAAAATTCCTAAAGAAAGAGATCAAGGATGTACCCTTAAGAAAAAGGGTATGACGTGTGTATCTAGTTTTCAGTCTTTTAAGTCGCATCTTCTTGAGCTTCTCTGTACCATAGTTAATCTTCACGATTGTGAAGCTTCTTGACCTCCATTTCCAAAACTGTCGTTGGTCGGATAGCTGACTTTTCATTGTCAATTGGATATGTGCGGAAGTCTATCCCGCGTTTTAGGGGTAAACCCCTATCCTAATCGGGTTGCAAATCGTCGATAAATGCATTAAGCGATTCTAGGTAGCTAAGCCTAACTGATCCTTTTAGGATCACGCGAAACTTTGAGGGTAATTCCAAGGCTAGTCAAAAAGTCTAACTTTCAGAATTACTAGCCAACCAACCCATGCCTAGGATCAACTCATAGCCCATGGAACCAAAACATAAGCATTATGCTTAAACTCAACACTTAATGTGGCTGTTCTCAAATCCTTACAAACCAAAGGTAAACGGGCCGAACGACCAATTGGATTTGAGACACTAATGGGATTTTCTACTATACGAGTACTAAGGTGCAGAGACTCAACTATGAAAGCTGATATAAACGAATATGAAGCACTAAAATCAAAAGAGTACTAACAGGTTGATCAAAGGAAAAGCTAAACTTTTCCAACAAAGACTTTTACTATGGAAGCAGACATAAACAAATGCGAGGCGCTAAAACCAAAAGAAATAGTATGAACAGGAGAACTTTACTACCTTTCTCCTAGGTATGCTTAGTGGTGAAAGCATGTACTTGCCCTTTTGAAAACCTTGTCCTTTGTCCTTAATTATATGCCCTATTATATCCTAGTAAAAGTACTTCCTCTTGTCTTAGGCTTTATAATTCCTTCCTCCTTCGTGAGCCAAGTCCGTATCCATGAATTCCTCGTCCTTGGTTGTGCTCCTTTGCTAAACTCCTCATCTTCTTACTCATGTAATCATGTTGGCAAATCTCTCGAAAGCTGCCTCCATCGTATAGAAAACCCTACAAAGCTTGTAAGAAAACTGGCCGCAAGTGAAACTACTACGGCTATAGATGGAAGTCGGGCACTACTTCGCCCTTCGATGATGTTACCTCCCAGAGAGCCAGGAACCCCAGAGGCTCAAGAAAGAAGGAAACAAGGACTCAAACAGAGAATCAAAAGATAGTGCATATGGCTTTGGGGAATATGCCTTTAAAACAAAAAATTTCTTTTTGAAAATGCTTCTTTTAAAACCGTTTTGAAAATAAATTTTCAAATCTTTTATCTGATCTGGTAACCTTCAGCTCTGATACCAAGTGTAACACCCCACATCCGTTAGTATCACTCACAAAGGGAACGGACTAAGTTCTGTGGAGCATTTAAGGTAAAAGATGCAGATAAATTACAAGACAGGCAAATTTAAAACAGCGGGAAAATAAAACTTTACTTTATTGATAAATAGTTTGTACAACAATTGTTTCCAATATCAGAGTGTCATCTGTCTTACAAAATAAAGAAGCATAAAAATATATTTATATTCCCCAATGTAGCATAAGCCAGCCATAGCAGCAGATAAAGAGAACCCAAAGCACTTTGTCAAAGAATCTTCGAGCTTGGGAAGAGTGACGGTCCAATCTAACCTGAGCTATACTATTCCCTCCTCAACTACCTAGGGGGGAGAACGGAAGAAAAGAAGACGAAAGAAAAGTAGAGTCAGACATAAAGCCTGGGTAAGTCTAGTGACTATTCAGTCTATGGATAAGAAAAAGAGCATGATAGTATAAACTGGAAATGGGAAAGCACCATAAACTAAGTTAAGTTGTCTAGGACCGAATATACTATCGTACCCCATACTAATCTCTGAACCACCTAACTAGTGTCCCCAACTAGTAATGATAACGTAATCCCAATCCCTGTAATCTTGGTTGCCTTCAGGCGTACATTTAATATTTATTACTTAGATTTAATCTAGGGTTTTCTATCACGTGCTTTGTAGATTCAACTAGAGTTTATGCGACTTATCTAATGCTTCACAGATTCAGGGTTTATGCCACCTAGGTCCACTAGGGATTACACTACCTGTCGAACGATGCCCATAATCTAGGACACACTACCTAGAGTGGTATATGTTCCTAGACTTTCGCCACATATGTGTCGCGAATCGTTTTATCGCTGTCTAGATGCACATGTCCTGAAATGTGCGACCCGAGTCCCGTGGCAGTGCTACTCTAGAAACACAGAACTCAGTCGGGAGCTTTTCAGATATCTACCGGTGCAGATGCTAAGGTCTGTTTTTCTACCAGTGGTTATGGTCCTACGTGACCCCTCCCTCAACTAATGAAAGGCAATCCAAGAAAATCAAGCGCGAGAACTGTACATTTGCCACCCTATGCCCTACTTTCTTATTGGCCAGCCTCACCCATAACTAGATAGCAAGTATATGGTCTGTTGGGAGTTCTCTGCCTTTCCACATACGTACAACGATTGACTAAAGATGGTAGGTAGATGATGAGTTGCTACCACAGGGCAAAAACTAATCTCGCCGAATCACGCCGGTCCACCCTAATCTTTAGGTTGCCATATATTGCAACCAAGGCATACCCTTGGTTCTTCTAATACAGACCTTAACCTCTGTGAGCCCAGGAGGATCATCTGCCACCTCACACAGGGATACCAAGAGTACCCTCACGTCCCCTCGAAGCCTCGGGCTTCGTAACCCAATTCGTTGGAGCCTTCTTTAAAATCAGATGGACGTTCGCTCCTTCTCGTGTTATACTAAGAAATAATACTTAGTTTTCCAAACTAAGGTTTACCACTTAGTTTCCTGAATCGTTGTTATCTTAACTAAGGTTTACTACTTAGCTCCTTTCCAACTAAGGTTTACTACTTAGTTCTTTTCCCCGCCATGTTGGATTGGTTAAGTGTCATTAGTCAGTTCAAATTAACTTAACCCATCCATCTGTCATGTTAAACTGGTTAAGTGTTATCAGTAATTCATGTTGACTTAACCCTACCACAAAACAGGCTATATTGGTTAAGTATTTCTTATTACTTAACCCTAGACATTCATCTTGTATTGGTTAAACGTTCCCTTTAACCTATACTTGCCCATCTGTTTTAACTGTCATGTTATAGTGGTTAAGTGTTCCCTTAGCTAACATAACCCTAACCTCTGTACATGTTCTAATGGTTAGGTACTACCCCTTCATGCTTTAACTTAACCTTGTTCATCTATCATGCTATGATGGTTAAGTGTTCTAGTTTACTTAACCTCAACTTCTGGTCTAGTAAACATGTTAAATTGGCTAAGTGTATTCTCAATTACTTAACCCCTACAAGTCTTGTCTTGTTACCATGTTAAGTTGGTTAAGTGTTCCTATGGAATTAACCCTCCCATTCTAGCTTAACTGTGTTAAGTTGGTTAAGTGTTCCTATGGACTTAACCCTTCCCATTCTAGCTTAACTGTGTTAAGTTGGTTAAGTGTTTGTATAAGCCTAACCCACAATCAGTATGTATAGTTAGCATGTTGAATTTGATTAAGCATTAATTCAATTGACTTAATCTTATCAATCCTGACTCAGCCTTTATTTATTAATTAAAGCACCAACCACTCACATTATACAGATATTGTTGTGGTAACTGGACAACCGGTCAGTTCCGGGCAGGTTTACACCACAACTCATGTCTAACCTCGGGTCTTTATTGGGCTCAATGCTTAACCACCCACATTGGATAGGTATTGTTGTGATTACTGGACAGCCGGTCGGGTTCGGTCAGGTTTATATCACAACGCAATCCAACCTCAGGTTAAGCATATCGTATTCTCTAAGTTTACATATTTTGTCTCTTTCCATTTTATATTTAAATATTTGCGGCCCATTATTCTTATTGGGTATAATAATTTATACCACTTAAATGTTCTCAAGTCGTTGGCATGTGTCAAACATGCCAACACATATGTTTTATTTTTAACCCAACGTCACTACCCCCGTCTCATATGTTTGCTATATGATAACATATGTTTGGACTTAACATTCAAGCCCAACTTAGACACATGAAAAAGGGGAGGCTTAGAACATGATGTATATATTCTAAGTAACATAAAAGGGGTGTGTGAACGCATGAACTTGCAACATAGCGATTTAATCACAAATTAGAGGCTAATGTACTTGCATTGTAATAGCATATACTTTGGACATAAAGCATAAACTTAAACATGGATCCTAGGTTTCAATCTAATCATGTAAACTTGCATTTAAAATAAGGATCTAACTTAAGTAGACGTCACTATTATTAGCATATGATCTTGACTACAACATAAGCCTATATTTTTATTTAGGCATAATATCAAACATAAGCTAGTCATATTCGTAAATTCACTATATGTTCACAAAGGTGCTAACTTTTGTTACTAATACAAAAGTATGGTTCAACTAGAATTATGAGGCCTATTCCAACATAAACTTATATGAATCAAAATACCCAAATGGATCCAACTACACTAGAGATGATCATAGGAATATACATACAAGGGTCTAAATCATGTAGTCATAATAGTGGATCATTCTTGCATAAGTCTCAACTATGTTGTAATAAAATATGTATACAACTTTTATTAACCAGAATCATGTAAGAGTCAATTTCCAACATGAATCACATACTTGTAAGGTGTGTTACTTTTCATTGCAAACGCACAATTAATCCTGGTAATTATACTACAACATCCCAAATCCATTTATAATAAAATCATAGCAACATACAATTATAAACTAGCATCATTACAATTAAAGTACGATTCCACTTTCATTCTACACAAATCAAGTCCCAATTGTTATTCATATCGGAATAGCACTCTACTTACAACGTATGACGAATCTTGTATTCAGGATTCTCAATTCTGAATTTGGTGATGATATCCTTTGTTGTAGACGTTGTTTTGATTTATTTGTTGTAGCTTTAAGCTTTTGAATCAGCTCCTTATCGTCTCTCGACCTAACGGCTACTCCTAGTCTCTCTTCAGCAGCATGACGGCTCCATTCTTATTTTATTTGTGTGAATTAGGTTGAGTCTTAGGTCCTTTTTATAGAGTTGTAAATTGGTTTGAGCCGTCGATGAAGCCAAGACTAATTCTTGCCGTCCGTCCTAAAGAGAAGCCAATCAAAAGAAGACAACTCAGCCCTAGTGACACTCCAGAGCTCAGAAATTCGACCAACACTGACCGGGCCAGCCAGAAGTGGGCTGGGTTCGATCTGGCTCAGGGGCCAGGTCGACTACCCAGTCGACCCCCAGGTCGACTACCCAGTCGACCCCCAGGTCGACTACCCATTCGACCTAGGTCTTGTGCGGGAACTTTCCCGCCCAGCCCAGTTTGGGCCCGATTTTGAATTTCAAACTTCGTTTTCTGAACTGTTCCTGGCTGTTTGAATTTTAAACTGAATTCTGAAACTTCTGGAGGTCATATCTCCTTCATACGGAGTCCGTTTTACGCAAACTCGGAATCTATCTCAAGTAGAATTCCGAGATGAACGCAATGGCTTAACCCGTTTCCCTTAATTCTTTGATTTGAAATTAATTATACTTTAATTCGTTAATTTACTGTTAATGGAAAAATCCGGGGTGCTACATGGATGCAAAGGAGATATTGTCAAGATAATCATTTCTGGAGTATGAGGTATGATAATAATGCTTCTTGTACGTGTAAGACTCTTTTGAGATTAAGAACATCAGGGAAACAACTCTTCAATAAGGTAATTTCTTCAGGTTTGAATACTTTTTTATGGTTTGAACCCTGGATTAATTGTAAGTGCCTTGCTGACATGATTGGTTTCTATAGATTTTCTAATTTAGGAAGGCATAATGAATACGTGTCATCAATCATGAGTGACGGAAATATTAATGCTAATTTGAACTCTGCTACTCGAGAAGGCATGCATGAAATTAGTTCAGTTACTGTTATTCATAATGTTTGTCATGACTACTATGAATGGGGTGATGGGGAGATTTCACCTTTAACAAAGCATGGGAGAAAATTAGAAATAGGAAAAGTTGTAAATCTTGTTACAAGGTGATTTGGCATAGTAAGAATGCGAGGAGGATGGCTTTTATTGCTTATCTTGCGGTTAATGATAGACTTTCTACAAGAGAAAGACTTTACAGATTTGGTATGCTAGATAGTAATTCGTGCTTGTTATGTGAAGGAAATATGGAAACTGCTAATCACTTGTTTTTTGATTGTGAGTTTGCAAAGTTCATTTGGGTAGCTATTTGCATGAAGTTGAGTATCCCAGTTAATCGGATTGGATCGATTGAAGATGAAGAAGATAAAATATTGAACTGCTTCAAACAGAAAGATCAAGCCTTGGATGTAGCATGTGCAGCCCTTTCAACTGCTATTTATCATATATGGCTAGAAAGGAATTGTAGAATTTTCAAACAGAAATCAATCAGGAAGGAAGTTCGGTTGATGATGATTGAAAAGGGTGTACAAAGCTTGGTTAATAATAATGGAAATAAGACGAAGTGATCTCTTATGAATGAAGCATTGCTAAGATGTTGGGGTGTGGAACTGTTTGATTCTGGTTAAGATTTTTCTTTGTTATGTACTGTTGTATTGATGCATGTGAGTTGAGGTTGAGCTGAGAGTTTGATGAGTGTTTGTATCTGAAGTTTTGAGGGTCTGAGAACTGTTTGTAATGATGGTTATAGAGTATCGTTGTTATGTTAATATATGGAGTTTATAAGTGCTCTTTTTCCTTATGTCGCACCCATTTAGGTTTGGGGGGGCATAAGTTTTGACGAGGCTTATAAACAAAGTATATGATTGGTTATGAAATAAAGTGAACCAATTTTCAATATATATATATATATAGAGAGAGAGAGAGAGAGAGAACGTGATGTACCCTTTTGTTCCTTCATTTCTAAGTCTATGAGCCGTCGTGCCCTACCCTGAACTAAACGCACATCCTATATGTTGAGATATCCCACATGCTAATCTCCCTTGACTAGCTACCCCAATGTGCATCTAACTTCATGGCTAAGCTCCCTCCTTCTATGCTGAGAGGACGGTGAAAAATCAAAAGCACTACGTCCACTCTGCAAACCTATACTGCTTCCTATGTATGTCTTCAGCCTATTTAACTTCTAGATTAAGTAATCCAATAATCACTCATATATGAGATCCATCTGTCACTGTTAAGTCTATTTATCCCAATGTCCATGAAAAGTCCTCTATATTCATAGCCCCATTTTTTTAGCATTAGCAGTTTTCAGTTCAAGCAACCAGCTTACCTTAATTAATGAATACATGTGACAAGCACATAGGACGTAAGAATACAAAATAGCTATGTAACACACCGTAATTTTAAATATTAAAATTAACAAATTTAAGAACACTTAATTTTTCGGAGAAGAATTAAGGGAAATGGGTTACACCATTGCGTTCGTCTCGGAATTCTGCTTGGAATAGAGTCCCAGTTTTCATAAATCGGACTTCGTATGAGGAAGTTATGGCCTTCAGAAGTTTCAGGGATTTAAATAAATTAAAACAGCTCGAATTTAAATTCAAAATTCAAATGAAAACACAGAAGCGGGCTGGGCGGGATTTTTCCTGCCCCAGGCCAGGTCGATCAGGGGGTCGACCTCCTCTATACAGGTCAACCTGGGGGTCGACCTACCCCCTCGGGAAGATCTGAACTATGACGATTTCTGACTTGTTGCTGAGTCACTAGGGCATAGGTGGCGGTTTCTGGACAGCTCTAATTGGTCTGAATGGTTCTGATTGCTCCTATGTTGATCTAACGGCTTATATTAATCTATACTTCTATATAAGCATGCATAGACTCAAGCTCTAAACCTAAACTAAATAAATCTCTTGGCCTCCACGCTGCTGCTGGAATAGTTCTTCTTCTTCTTCTTAAAGCTTAGGAATTGCAAGTCAGGATTCTAATACAAATGACGAACGAATTATTCTCTTCTCTAATCCATTTTTGTGAGTACAATTTCTTTCACAAAATAATTAAGAAATTAATTATGATGAGTTATAATTTGGGTTATAAGATTATGCCTGTTGAATCATTGACCGATGTGATATTGTCTATTTTGTGAATATACGCTAGTTGTTGTCTTATGTACATAGATTCATGATGTTGGTTCATATGCCAGTTTTTGTTGACTTATGTTAGTGGATCCATTTCATATGTCTAATCACATAAGTTTAATCTGAATCATTTTTATGACATTAGTTTACATGTAAGTTTGGACGTAAATCATACACAAGTTTGTATGTGAATCATATGCTAGTTTATATGTAAATCTTAATTTACATGTCTAAATCATATGCAAGTTTATATGTAAATCTTAATTTACATGTCTAAATCATATGCAAGTTTATATGTAAATCTTAGTTTACATGTCAGTTACATATGCAAGTTTAATACAAGTTTGTATGTAAATTGTATGAAAGTTTAGGTGAAAACCATATTCATATATGCAAGTCCACGTTTTCATGTTTAGATCTATATTTAGATCCATGGCAGTACATAGTTTATGCAAATTTATGTTTTATATGTCTATTGCCTATGCAAGTTATTGACTATGCAAATTTATGTTATAATTCTTATTTGCAAGTTGGATCTACTTTATGTGTTATGCAAGTTGTGATGTTTCTTTTCTTTTTATGAGTTAGACTATTTGCGAGTCTAACATATTTCATATTAAATGTACGAACGGCGTGGGAACATTGGGAAAATAATAAATACTAATATTGTGAAATTGGCATAAAATGGTTTTATAGGCATATAATTAATTTGAGACATTAATTGGTATAATTTATATACCTGAAAATTATGGACATAATTTAGGTGACAATTATGGACATAGATTAATTTGGAAATTATTGACAATTTGAATAGGGATATTAATTCAAATTGGGGTTAAATAATTATGTGTAATAATAAACGCCTAAGACACGAGGTTAGACTCATTTGTGGTATAAGACTGCCCGGACCCGCCCGGCAAATCCAGCAACCACAAACGGTAGTCTAATGTGAGAGGTCAAAGGCATAAATTAAATGCGTAACAATTGTAAAGACACGAGGTTAGGCTTGTTTGCGGTATAAGACTGCCCGGACCCGCCCGACAAATCCAGCAACCGCAAACGGTAGTCTAATGTGTGAGGTCTTACAAGGTTACGGTTATAATTAATTAAGTAACACTTAACCAAGATAAACATGTAGTGGGACATGGGGTTAAGTGGGTGGCATGTGAAATACGATTTGTAACGACCTAGGGATTTTCGACCCCGGAAATCGACATAAATACCTTTACCGTAACTCATGCCGACCTTCCAAACACCGAAAACACCGGAACGTTATTAGAAAGAATTTAGAGGGTGAGATAAGAAAGAAAGAAATATTAGAATAGAAGAAACAACACAACACAGAGTCTCACATCGCAGCGGAACAAAATATAATACAGAACTAAAACTTTATTGAGAGCTTTCAAAATACTTACAATATCAGAGTACATCACACAATGGGACAGTTATAATAACCTGTTCCCATATACAAAACACAGTGGAATAGATACTAGATACAATACGTCTGAACATCTCCAGCTCGTCTCTTCACAGCATTCGATAACCTGAACCTGTACACCCCGGGCTAACCCGAGCATTTACAAAACACCGGGTCAGTCCGGTGAACCAGAGTGAGTAAAACTCGCACAGTATTTAAGGTAAATCATCCAACATGATTTTAAAGTTCAAAATCTTTTCAAAAGAAAAGGGTAATCGTAAGACCGAATCCACACATAAACACGGACGGTTTTTACCTTACGATAACCCAAAACAATTTTGAAAACATAGCTTGTTCTGCTATTATAATAATGTCTAAATACAAGTAAATAACAATCTAGTAGAACGCTTGCATCTCACGCTCCACATATATAGTATATAATCAAAACCGCGGGCGCTTATTTGAGATTGGATTCCGACCTTGACAAGATATGGGACCACCTGCCGATAGTGTATCTCTAGAGGCGAATACACTGGGTTCAACAAGAACGTCTTGCAACCCGACCCTCACATGACTGACCACTCATTTCGGTTGAGTGTATTGAATGTATATCACCAACAGTTGGGCTTAAACCACCATTTCCCAGAATGGGACAGCATCGAAATAGATTAAAGAAGCAATAGGAATTTCTCTAAATAGGTGATTATACACCCTAATGGGAGCGACCCACATAGCCATGCCGCCTGCCCGATTTTTGTCATTTACCGGCTGTGAGGCTTGAGGTTAGAATTTTTCTTTAGAATATCTGGCCACCATTACTTTGAATGTCACATTATCAGATCCGCCAAATCACTAATTGAAGTCCACAAACATATACTGGGTTTAAAAGAAGCGCGCCTTCTTCTCCACCAACGCGGTATGTTTGTAAAAATCAACGTACGTGGTTTTTAGGAAATACTCTGTCAGACATTCGTCCATACAAGTCATCCAGGAACAGGATGAACTGAAGGTACTCTTCTACTGCATCCAATATAGGAATCACCCCATGGATCAGTAGCGAGAAGTCCTTGCAACCCGTAGACTCCAACCACGACAGAACCACAACTTGCCCCTAGGAGCTAACCAGAGATATTTAGTAGTTCTTCCGCTTATGAAGATCTAGGGTCTTCAATGTTCCCTCTCGATCATTTTCTGATATCTTCACGTATTTGTTGGTCGGAATGGTTTTCGAATATAAATTCGATCCCGGTCTTTCCGTACCAACAATCGTATGGGTCAGATTTGATAGTTGGTGATTTAACAATCAAAATAAACAGTGTTTCAATCATGATAATCCAATGAGTTCACTGGTTCAGTATTCAGCACCACTTGGCCTTTTAAATAAAACAAATGTGAATTTAAAACTCTTAAATCTCTCGATATTATAAATATAGTTTTGCTTCTTATTTAACATAAGAATTGTTTTTAAACAAACTTATTTCATTTCTTAAAACCATAATCCATACTTATTCTTATAGAATAAAGCTCGTCTTTTACATTTCCCTTTTTAACTTGAAAACATTGTTATAATTTCACGCAACGCCTTTTATTTCCCTTTTCTTTTGAATTCATCGTTATATATATATATATATATATATATATATATATATATATATATTCCAACTTTCCCACCAAACATTCGTATTATTATTTCTCAGATGAAATAATAAACTTTTATTATCATTTCTACCATTACAACTCATAACATCTTCAGAAAATCCTGAAGTCATTCAAGTTGGGGTATTTTAATTACCTCTCAGACCTTGATCAACAACGTTCGTATATCAAGATGGATACAAGTTGTAATCCAAAAACCCCATTTTTATAACACTGGTTTATTATAAAACCTTTTATCCAAATTTTCCTTTTACTTAATTCAATTAACTAATTAACATTTAATTTAAGCTATAATAGTCGCTTAAGAAATTCCCTTTATAACTTTTGTTATAAAAACTCAGGTTTAATCAAAACCTGTTCACAAACTCCTTTCACCTTTCCATTGGATTTCATTTCCCATTTCGAGTACTTTTTAAAAGAATTTCAATTAAAAAGTATTTCCCTAAATTATTATCAATTAAAATAATAATTTACCTCGACAGTTAACTACTACCGTAGTTAATTCCTTTATTTACTAAAATAAATATTAATTCTCTTATTAAAGGCCTTATTAAAATAATATTCACTAAATTCTTTTATTCAATTAATTCAAATCAATTTAATAATATATTCAAATAAAATATTCGACTTAGTCACTCAACGCGGTTATCTTGTTAACCGATTCCTACTCGTTTTCACTTTAAATTAATTAATAACATAATTAATTTATATAATCCCATTAAATTTTTCTTAACAAAATAATAACGCAACTTACCGGTTAGATTAATTTCTATTCACGAATTTATAAATCTGATTAACATTAGAAATTACTTTATAGAATCAATTAATAATAATCAAAGTCTTAAATATATAAAATATTTATTTATTTACCTTTTATAATCTTTTATTCAAAATAATATATTTTAGAATCTATCTCCAGTTATAAAATAAATTTTATAACTTCAATTCTATCAGTTCACCAAACGGTAAATCGATATAAATAAAAACAATTTACTTTTACGCCATTTACTGCAGATTACTCAACCAATATAACCCATTGGTTAAAACACAACACAGGTTGACTTTTCAATCAATGATCAATACTCAAATAAATCACCCAAACATGACAGTTCATATGATGATATGAAATAAATAATATATTTTGAGGAATCCGTTTGGATCCCTGCAACCTGTTCTTCCCAGTATTCAAATGGTTATCTCAAACAGATTGTTCAATTCAAACAGATCAAACAATTCAAACAGATCAAACAATTCAAACCAATAAACACGTTTATTTTATAAACGTGACCAACAAGGTAAGTTACCTTTATTGGATCCAATCATTAGAATAACGATTTGGTATTTCACTGAAATTAAACGACGGTTTAATTTCATCAGTAAAATCAGCAAGCAGACAGTCAACCATTAGCAAGCAGAGCACACAAATTAAAAACCCAATTTATATAAAATATAAATGGGAAAAACTGAGTGAGTTTAACTCACCTTGATCTCATTTCGTTGAAGCGGTTCCGTTACAGTTAAATTAAACAGTCATTTAATTTACAGTAAATTCCTATTGTTACAATTTCTGTCCAGAACAGTTCCATGATGTGGATCCTGCTGATACGATCCCAACGTATCTTAAATCATCCAATTCTATTATTATATGGATGAGTTTTTGATTTTATAAATAATATAATTTAATTAAACGATCAATTTCCTTAATTATATAATAACAAATATAATTACTTTTGTTGAAACAATCAGCTCTGTTAATACATCGTTCTTCGTCTCGCCATAATGTCTGGACTCAGTGTGAGCCACGCGTGGTTCCCTGCCATGTTCAAAAACATGATTTAATTAGTATAAACTTAATAAACTAAATATCCTTAACTAAATTTGTTAAGTTAATTACCCTAGGATAGTCAAATTAACGGCCCAATTTAAACTTCAGTCTGTTGCGTTCCTTTCCATTCTATGTTAATAGGAGTTTTAATAACTAATTAATTAACTAAATATATTTTAACTAACTAACTAATTTATTCTCAATTAATTAGTCATTAAACTAATTACTTGTCCGATTACATTCTGGTTCCAACATTCGGGTCTGAACGTTTTCATACCGTCTGGTGCTTGTCTTTCATCATCCCACCAACCTTTGTTCTGCCACATTCAAAATAACTAATAAGTTTCCTTCCTAATCTCATAATAATTAAGTTTAATCATAATTAGATTAAAGCAATTTACGTTTAAGATATAAGGACCGATATTTCTTTGTTGTCGTTCATGTTTACTCCCAAACAAGGCCACGCATCGTCCTTTGATTATACTGCTTTTCATTCCTTCAATTTCTGGATTCACGACTTCAACCCTCGGTTCCATATTGCTCTCAAAACCACTCGACTTCATCCCCCATATCATCTCTGACGCCACGGACCACCGTTGTCCGATCAGCAACCGCCGGAAGAACCGCCTCAACGTGCCTGTCCTCCGACGGAAACCCTGACACCCTCGAGTCCATCTAACGCTGCCAGTTCGTCTCCCAAGTTCGCCCCTTTCGGATGGAATTCCGGTCAACACAGTTCGTGAAAATAAATCATCGTCGTTGGGCTGATAGTCCTCACCATGCTCTTCAAGTTTGGAGAAGAAAGATTCGAGATTTAATCCTTTAATTTGAAAGATTTGAGGGGGTTATATTGGAGATTTTCAGCCATTGATATGGGGTAGTGGCGGCGGAAACTTTACTTGACCTGAGAATAAGGGTTTTCGAAAGAGTATATATATATAGTGGTAGGAAATTATATTATATTAATTAACGAAACTTCGTCGCAAAGTAACACACCAAAACCACCACAAACGACTTCTGTTTACTGATAAAAAAGCTAATCTTAGTGTAAAAAGGTATTCCGGACCCAATGGGACAAGTTTCGTTGAAATCCGAGGTCGTATGAAAAAATTTCATTTATAAAACCAGAAATAAACACGCGTTTAATTTTTTCACGATCACCAGATAAATAAAATCAACTTGAAACCTTATAGTCCTATAATAATTCTTCAATACGAACCCAACGGCACCAGTTTTGGCGCATTCTGTGACTGTTTCCCTGGTAGGCTATTTTTATCACGCACCGCAATGCCATTTCAGACACCAAATTACGTGGTCTTCAAAAATAACAAACTATATACCTATCCTAACTCTAATCGACGATTCGAACTCAAAGGAATTGGTTTCGCGGCCTAATTCGATCGTTTGCACAAGTTATACTCAAATATCTCTTTATTAAATTAATTACACACTATAGAAATTTAACGGGCGTTTGTGGCTGCAATGGTCATATACGACATCAGTTTTCCACGCCATTCAACACCGTACAATAATTTGACGATACAGTTCCAATGAAACTGATTTCGTCGAAATCTGCGTCCGTTTGCAAAACGGCTATTTTAACGCGTATATTTTAAATAACGATTTTTCATAGCGACTATTTCAAAATTTGATTTGGCCATAACTAACAAATTATAACACGAAATCTGGATTTTTCTCTTTCATATGAAAATTATCATCAATATGGTTCTAACGTTTCTTGTTTCACAGAAATCTGACTTATATCGGATCCTGTATATTCGATTGAAGTTCAAAACTCCATATTGCGAACTGCATGCCATTTTCAAACTCGATTTATATTATATAAACATATATATCGTTCGATCTCATTTTAAATAACGATTTAAATATTAAAATCCATTAATATTCCCAAATATAATATTTAAAATAATAAATTAAATACTTGATGGCCAAAAACACGGGTCGTTACATTCTTCCCCCTTAAAATAATTTCGTCCTCGAAATTACTAAGGTAGGAAAGAACGTTACAAACCCATTGGTTTACAAATCAAATTTTATTTTAAATCAAAACCATCTTAATATTATCAATAGAAATTTTCAAAAATATCAAAAAAATTCTAACACCTTAAATTCCCGGAAAAATTCGGCAGAGTCTCCCCTGCACGGAGTGACATCTGCGATATCGCAGGAACAGATAATATATATCCATCGACCAACGGTCGGAAAACAAAAATCAAAACCCCAAAATTTCATATTTTTGCGTAGGCGTACCTTTTGCGAGCGCTATTGGGCATATTTGCTCAGCGTATATGTAATTTACTCAATCAATATCAGTCTGCCTATTCCTCTGGCACCTGTACTTAACTCAATTCACATATCAGTAATAAATATGTGAAATTCTGAGATAATATTTCATTAATCAACTGGTATAACTACACCAATTGCAAAGTCAAACAAACAATATCAATTCATTCTTAAATACAGGATTAAATCAAAATTCCAATTCATATGTAATTTCATTCCAGTTTAATTACACCAGAAATTATTCTTCAATTTATAATTCATTTGGCTTCATTAAATTGTTGATTATTTCCATTCAAACAACTATCATCCAATAACAAACAATCACAAACAACAACCAATACACGACAATCAATCAATTTAATTGAATTCACATTCAATATCAATATTTCATTTTGGTTTCTCATATTTGAACATCAATCGATTTATGTTCGATTGATTTTCTTTTGATAATTATCTATTAAAAATTCCAATTTCCATATATGGTTTATTTAATTTCGATATCATTCTTAGTTTAATTACACTTAACAAAGTTAAGTTTCAATTTAAATTTCAATCCGATTTGAATCACATTCAAATCGATCAAATACACTACTATCTCAATAATTTGATAAAATTATTTCCTTTATATACAAAAATATAATTTGGGTAAAATTATTTCATTTACCCTCTTCTCATAACAATACTGTATCCATGGTTAGTTCTATGCTTTTCAACACTTGAACCGACCAACAACACAATACAAACCATTTGTATATAAAATTTACAAATACGCTCTCATATATATATATACACTCAATCTCGAACTAGGGTATTACTAACCCAATCTCTATCAAGTCACACCACAGAGCCAAGGTTATTACTAAACCAATAGCTCTGATACCAATATAACGACCCAGGGATTTTCGGCCCCGGAAATCGACATAAATACCTTTACCGTAACTCATGCCGACCTTCCAAACACCGGAAACACTGGAACGTTATTAGAAAGAATTTAGAGGGTGAGATAAGAAAGAAATATTAGAATAGAAGAAGAAGAAGAAGAAACAACACAACACAGAGTCTCACATCGCAGCGGAACAAAATATAATACAGAACTAAAACTTTATTGAGAGCTTTCAAAATACTTACAATATCAAAGTGCATCACACAATGGGACAGTTATAATAACCTATTCCCATATACAACACACAGCGGAATAGATACAAGATACAATACGTCTGAACATCTCCAGCTCGTCTCTTCATAGCATTCGATAACCTGAACCTGTACACCCTGTGCTAACCCGAGCATTTACAAAACACCGGGTCAGTCTGGTGAACCAGAGTGAGTAAAACTCACACAGTATTTAGGGTAAATCATCCAACATGATTTTAAAGTTCAAAATCTTTTCAAAAGAAAAGGGTAATCATAAGACCGAATCCACACATAACGACGGACGGTTTTTACCTTACGATAACCCAAAACAGTTTTGAAAACAATAGCTTGTTCTGTTATTATAATAATGTCTAAATACAAGTAAATAACAATCTAGTGGAATGCTTGCATCTCACGCTCCACATATATAGTATACAACCAAAACCGCGGGCGCTTATTGGAGATTGGATTCCGACCTTGACAAGGTATGGGACCACCTGCCGATAGTGTATCTCTAGAGGCGAATACACTAGGTTCAACAAGAACGTCTTGCAACCCGGCCCTCACATGACCGACCACTCATTTCGCTTGAGTGTATCGAATGTATATCACCAACAGTTGGGCTCAAACCACTGTTTCCCGAAATGGGACAGCATCGAAATAGATTAAAGAAGCAATAGGAATTTCTCTAGATAGGTGATTATACACCGTAATGGGAGCGACCCACATAGCCATGTTGCCTGCCCGATTTTTGTCATTTACCGGCAGTGAGGCTTGAGGTTAGAATTTTTCTTTAGAATATCTGGCCACCATTACTTTGAATGTCACATTATCATATCCACCAAATCACTAATTGACGTCCATAAACATATACTGGGTTTAAAGGAAGCGCGCCTTCTTCGCCACCAACTCGGTATGTTTGTAAAAATCAACGTACCTGGTTTTTAGGAAATACTCTATCAGACATTCGTCCATACAAGTCATCCAGGAACAGGATGAACCGAAGGTACTCTCCTACTGCATCCAATATAGGAATCACCCCATGGATCAGTAGCGAGAAGTCCTTGCAACCCGTAGACTCCAACCATGACAAAACCACAGCTTACCCCTGGGAGCTAACCAGAGATTTTTAGTAGTTCTTCCACTTATGAAGATCCAGGGTCTTCATTGTTCCCTCTCGATCATCTTCTGATATCTTCACGTATTTGTTGGTCGGAATGGTTTTCGAATATAAATTCGATCCCGGTCTTTCCGTACCAACAATCGTATGGGTCAGATTTGATAGTCGGTGATTTAACTATCAAAATAAACAGTGTTTCAATCATGACAATCCAATGAGTTCACTGGTTCAGTATTCAGCACCACTTGGCCTTTTAAATAAAACAAATGTGAATTTAAAACTCTTAAATCTCTCGATATTATAAATATAGTTTTGCTTCTTATTTAACATAAGAATTGTTTTTAAACAAACTTATTTCATTACTTCAAAACATAATCCATACTTATTCTTATAGAATAAAGCTCGTCTTTTACATTTCCCTTTTTAACTTGAAAACATTGTTATAATTTCACGCAACGCCTTTTATTTCCCTTTTCTTTTGAATTCATCGTTATATATATATATATATATATATATATATATATATATATATATTCCAACTTTCCCACCAAACATTCGTATTATTATTTCTCAGATGAAATAATAAAATTTTACTATCATTTCTACCATTACAACTCATAACATCTTCAGAAAATCCTGAAGTCATTCAAGTTGGGGTATTTTAATTACCTCTCAGACCTTGATCAACAACGTTCATATCTCAAGATGGATACAAGTTGTAATCCAAAAACCCCATTTATATAACACTGGTTTATTATAAACCCTTTTATCCCAATTTTCCTTTTACTTAATTCAATTAATTAAGTAACATTTAATTTAAGCTATAATAGTCGCTTAAAAAATTCCTTTTATAACTTTTGTTATAAAAACTCGGGTTTAATCAAAACCTGTTCACAAACTCCTTTCACCTTTCCATTGGATTTCATTTCCCATTTCGAGTACTTTTTAAAAGAATTTCAATTAAAAAGTATTTCCCTAAATTATTATCAATTAAAATAATAATTTACCTCGATAGTTAACTACTACCGTAGTTAATTCCTTTATTTACTAAAATAAATATTAATTCTCTTATTAAATGTCTTATTAAAATAATATTCACTAAATTCTTTTATTCGATTAATTCAAATCAATTTAGTAATCAATTCAAATAAAATATTCGACTTAGTCTTTCAACGCGGTTATCTTGTTAACCGATTCCTACTCGTTTTCACTTTAAATTAATTAATAACATAATTAATTTATATAATCCCATTAAATTTTTCTTAACAAAATAATAACCCAACTTACCGGTTAGATTAATTTCTATTCACAAATTTATAAATTTGATTAACATCAGAAATTACTTTATAGAATCAATTAATAATAATCAAAGTCTTAAATAAATAAAATATTTATTTATTTCCCTTTTATAAGCTTTTATTCAAAATAATATATTTCAGAATCTATCTCCAGTTGTAAAATAAATTTTATAACTTCAATTCTATCAGTTCACCCGACGGTAAATCGATATAAATAAAATCAATTTACTTTTACGCCATTTACTGCAGATTACTCAACCAATATAACCCATTGGTTAAAACACAACACAGGTTGACTTTTCAATCAATGATCAATACTCAAATAAATCACCCAAACATGACAGTTCATATGATGATATGAAATAAATAATATATTTTGAGGAATCCGGTTGGATCCCTACAACCTGTTCTTCCCTGTATTCAAATGGTTATCTCAAACAGATTGTTCAATTCAAACAGATCAAACAATTCAAACAGATCAAACAATTCAAATCAATGAACACGTTTATTTTATAAACGTGACCAATAAGGTAAGTTACCTTTATTGGAACCAATCTTAGAATAATGATTTGGTATTTCATTGAAACTAAACGACGGTTTAATTTCATCAGTAAAATCAGCAAGCAAACAGTCAACCATTGGAAAGCAGAGCACACAAATTAAAAACCCAATTTATATAAAATATAAATGGGAAAAACTGAGTGAGTTTAACTCACCTTGATCTCATTTCATTGAAGCGGTTCCGTTATAGTTAAATTGAACAGTCGTTTAATTTACTGTAAATTCCTATTGTTACAATTTCTGCCCAGAACAGTTGCATGATGTGGATCCTGCTGATACGATCCCGACGTATCTTAAATCGTCCAGTTCTGTTATTATACGTACGAGTTATTGATTTTATAAATAATATAATTTAATTAAACAATCAATTTCCTTAATTATATAATAACAAATATAATTACTTTTGTTGAAACAATCAGCTCTGTTAATACATCGTTCTTCGTCTCGCCATAATGTCTGGACTCAGTGTGAACCACGCGTGGTTCCCTGCCATGTTCAAAAACATGATTTAATTAGTATAAACTTAATAAACTAAATATCCTTAACTAACTTTGTTAAGTTAATTACCCTAGGTTAGTCAAATTAATGACCCAATTTAAACTTCAGTCTGTTGCGTTCCTTTCCATTCAAAGTTAATAGGAGTTTTAATAACTAATTAATTAACTAATTATATTTTGACTAACTAACTAATTATTCTCAATTAATTAGTCATTAAACTAATTACTTGTCCGATTACATTCTGGTTCCAACATTCGGGTCTGAACGTTTTCATACCGTCTGGTGCTTGTCTTTCATCATCCCACCAACCTTTGTTCTGCCACATTCAAAATAACTAATAAGTTTCCTTCCTAATCTCATAATAATTAAGTTTAATCATAATTAGATTAAAGCAATTTACATTTAAGATATAAGGACCGATATTTCTTTGCTGTCGTTCATGTTTACTCCCAAACAAGGCCACGCATCGTCCATTGATTATACTGCTTTTCATTCCTTCAATTTCTGGATTCACGACTTCAACCCTCGGTTCCATATTGCTCTCAAAACCACTCGACTTCATCTCCCACATCATCTTTGACGCCACGGACCATCGTTGTCCTATCAGCAACCGCCGGAAGAACCGCCTCAACGTGCCTGGAGTTGACTAAAATTTTATGTGATTCAATAAACAGAATATACATTCTCTATTATTGTATTGCTAGGTCGAAACATTTTGGGAAAACGTCAACGACTGTTAGATTATTTGTCAAAGAAAAATCAAACGAACTTTGGAATTGGACATAGTATCAAAGATCTTTTAGAAGCACATACTTATCCGGGGGGTCGATTAAGGCGTGGACATAAGGGCCTTTATGATACAATCAACAATTCAATTCATTTTCAATTAGGGCTCGCTCTAGCCTCTTTAGGGGTTATTACTTCTTTAGTAGCTCAACACATGTATTCTTTACCTGCTTATGCATTCATAGCACAAGACTTTACTACTCAAGCTGCATTATATACTCATCACCAATACATCGCAGGGTTCATAATGATAGGAGCCTTTGCTGTTTTTTTCCGTATCTTTTTCTTCACTTCCATCGGGATGCCAAGCACCAGGAATAATACCCATTTGAAGAAACGACATTGATTTAGTTATATAGTACCAAATTCAAAATAAATTTCTAGTACTGGCAGCAGCTTGATTAATTAATTCAATACGAACGAAATGGGAATTAGTACTTGATTTAGTTAGTACCAACCAACCGAAGAAAATTCAATCGTTTAGTAAATATGACATGGTTACAGAAGTCTATTTATCGCATATATGCTTCAAGGGGCATAATGACATAGCCGTCGAGGTAAGTAGGGACCTAAAAGATCGAATGGAATGAAACCCATTTGGTATTTTATGAGCAGAGCTTGGATACCCCATTTTTTTAGTCTTTAGTCCAAGTTAACCATAAATTCTTCTAATTAAGAATATTGCTCCTCAATCTAAATTAATCTAATTTAACTTCACGCTACGCGGTTTCTCTGAATTTGGAAGTTTTCACTTAGCAGGTTTAATTTCAGTAGTCATTTTCCATTTTAGTTGGAAAATGCAGTCGGATGTTTGGGGTACTATAAGTGATCAGGGGGTGGTAACTCATATAATAGGAGGAAACTTTACACAGAGTTCCATTACTATTAATGGTTGGCTTCGGGATTTTTTATGGGCACAGGCATCTCAGGTAATTCAGTCTTATGGTTCTTCATTATCTACTGCGCCAGCGGAAGGATAGCTATACTGATTCGGTATACTCGAAATACACCTTTGGTAAAAAATTGACGATCTCACAAAAAAGATGTCATCCAGGAACTTGTTTGGAAATACCATAATGAAAGGAACATAGAAGTTTGCCGCTAGGTTTTTGACCAAACAGGAAAAGGTTTTCTTTTTATAGAAAAATCAGAACATTCACTTTGGGTCTATTTGTGAAAGAGTAAAATGAATAAGAATGATAAACTTATTTGATATCATTCTTTATACTTTTCAAGGCGACTTCTTATGTCAGGATATGGGTCGAATAATAAGTATTCTTTTTCAGGTGGTCTACGAGCTGCTGCTCAATGATTAAATCATACATTTATATGTTTCGATGCAACAACAAGATGTTATTTGTAACAAGTAGTTTTGTTGGTTGGTTAATTGGTCACATTTTATTCATGAAATGGGTTTCATTAGCTATCTTACAACTGGAATCCCTCTTTTTTCCGACATGAATTTTATTATGATCTATTTCACAAAAATACGAATTGTGTACCGATCAAAAAGACTGCTGTAGCTACTGGACGACGAAATGGATTTTGGAATTTATTAACATTCTCCAATTGATCTAGGATTTCAATTCTTCCAGATATATTACTCAAAAGAATCGACACAATACACCCAGTCGATCAGACTTGAGAAATTTTTGTCGTTATTGTCGCAAACATACGATAAAGTGCTTCCTTAGGAGTTAAACTTCCATTCGTCCATATTTCTAGAAAAAGTATTTCTTGTTTTTCATTTCCATTGGCATACGGAACCAAGGTGCTTGCGATTGAAAAAGTCGGTCATTAACAACCAGACAATTTTTTTTTTCTTTCACCCCATTTCGAGGACTCAAGGAAATACCTCGGATAGTACCACAATCTGTTTTTCTTGTGTCGTCTTGTATCGAAATAATAATGCTTTTTCTCTTGGGATCCTTCCTTTCTTTAAACGGAACGAACAGACCGCTCTTCATAGACAAACTTGGGATTTGTGATCCCAGGTAAGATCGGTTCAGGATCATGGGGTATTTTTCTATCGTTGATCAGAGATTTTTCTATGAAAAATACGAATCGGATACGGAGTTTTTAAATTTCCAAACATCTCAGAGATAGATATAGAGGTAGGAATTTGTTGAGCGAACCGCACTCCTTCGTATACGTCAGGAGTCCATTGATGAAAAGGGGCTGGGGAAAGCTACCTGATGGGGCCAACCAGATATTTTTTTTGGTATAGATTACCCTATCACGTCAATCCCACAAGCCTTTTATCCATTTCGTTCGATCGGTGCGGGGAACAAGTCAACATATAATTCGGAAAACACTAGTTTTCTCGAAGCCTCTTGCTCTTTTTTTCCCGAGCCTCCAGTTAGTTACAGACAGAGTTAGATCAATTGCATACCGTTTTAAAATAAAATTTAAAATGAGAGGAGTGTTATGGTAAAACTTTCCTCAAGTCTAGCTTCGTGCGTTGCTGCGCTAAGAAACTGAAAGAAACCTCATAAACGTAAGAAAGTGATGTAGAAACAACTTACGAAATGAAGAAGACAAAACAGGAACAAGAGGGATCGGTTCAGGATCATGGGGTCTTTTTCTATCAGATAGGAAGGGCTGTTGCACAAAATGTACTTCTAAGTAATTGCCCATAGATCCTATACCTATCTATATGAAGAAGAAATCGTATTGAAATTGAATTTTGGATACAAATCGTGGTATCAATGAGAAATCTTTTTTCTAGATAATTATTAATAACTATCCTAATCAATCCATAAAATGGTTCGGGTTTTATTCTTTATTTCTCTACGAAGCAGGCATTTCCCTTTCTTTTCTATAGGATAAATTAATTATATCTTACTCATGGGACGGGGTGAATTCTTGGGCCGAGCTGGATTTGAACCTTATTTGGGTCGTGTTATAAATGCTCTGGCTAAACCTATTGATGGAAGAGGTGAAATTTCTGCTTCTGAATCTCGATTAATTGAATCTCCTGCTCCGGGTATTATTTCAACAGGCTCCGTAAGATCCTATAGAATAAGTGATGTGGCATGATCCAATGTTTTATCTATCCCACTTACTTATTAATAGTATGGAAATGCATTCATTTCCTCTGCATCGACCTCGATCTATAATATGATACTTTCTTTCATTTCTGAGGTTTCTTTCAGTTTCTTAGTACCAATAGGCGATGGCAATCTGCCTAAATAGTAGACACAACATAAACTGAAACATTCTGGAGCTACAAAGATAGTTATTAAATCGTTAGCACCACATAAAAACATTCCTCCTAGAGTAGCTGTTAATACGAATAACAGAAACTTTGTTCCAATTATTCTCTAGAACAAAATGAAAAATATTCCTTGACTTGAATAAAAAAATCTGTTTTTAGTTTTGGATCTTCCAAATCATTCCCGGAGTTGGTATCAATTTATGTCGGATTGCTCCCAGATTGCTAATCCATTGTACGAGTTATTTGTACCGAGGGTTCGAATCCCTCTCTCTCCGCTCCCCTCGATCGTTTCAGACTTTCAAAATCTTTTTTTTTATTCCTCACGTTAACCAGAAAAAATTAATTACATAAGTTTAAAATTCTAATTGTGATCAATAATTAGTTTTATCTTTTTTCCCACCTTAAGAAGGTTACAAATTCGGTCAAGAGGAAGAAACTTATAATATCGTTGCTGCTCATGGTTATTTTCACCGATTGATCTTCCAATATGCTAGTTTCAACAATTCCCTCTCCCTACATTTCTTCTTGGCTGCTTGGCCTGTAGTAGGTATCTGGTTCACTGCTTTCTTTTTTCTTTTAGAGATTCTAATTTTTTAATATTTTTATTCTTCTCACTACCCGATCGGGGAAAATGATCCATAAATTTGGTCGTTGTGGTCGGACTCTATTATGGATTTGCTTTTTTTTTATCAATTTGATTCTTTATCCATAGAATATAGTTAGCCAAAATGATTAATTTGAATTATCAGTTCTTAGCAGACCTGATCAATTCAATCAGGCACTCGCCATCTATTTTCATAGAGAGATAGTTCTCTAATAGACCGAGAGATAAGTAATTCGACTCATTCACATACAGATCATGAATGTTTGGAATCCATATTATGCAAGGAGACATTGCTTTGTAATAGTTTATATTTTTTTAATAACCTATTTTACTCTGGAATTGGGAAATCCATAGAGCCGTTCTTTTTAGATTTAGAGTTTATTTGTTCGAGAAGAATTTTTTCCCGACTCCATCCTCTCTTCCAAATGGATGTTCCAATACCTTCTTGTCATTTTTCCCGCAGCGAGGCGCTCGGTTCCAGAAGAATTAGCGATAGAACTTCTTACAGTCGTTCCCTAGTCGAAAATGTATAAGCATTAAATTTTGGTTAGAATAATTAACCGAAGAAATCAAAGAATTCTTTTGATGTTACTTGTCGTACAATAATTTCTAGATGTCTATATATTTAATATATATTTTTTACATTCCATTATATAATAAACTATAATAAATTCAAAATACATGGTCTTATGACTTTGCGGAGACCTGTGTTTTTGGTAAACAGTCGCTCGGGCCTGGTCAGAATTGATCCATGGTCAATTTTGTAACAGCTAAATAGGAATTGGTAGTTATACCTCGTTGGCTTTGGGCCTTTTCTGCGCAGCTTAGTTGGAAGGCGAAGCACCTAAGAAAGAAGTGCTATATGCAGATAATGGAACCCAAGGCCCATATTCTTCTCCAATCTGAGTTTTACTCAAGTCTCGAATAAATTCAAGAATATATTCAAAGAAATTATGCCCGTCGGTAGGAATAGTTTGTGTATTCCAAAAAGAACCGAATCCATTCGATTTCTAAAAAGGATTACTAATCCTTAACTTTTCGAGGAATCTTGTATTTATTACCATACTGGAGATTAATAAAAAATCAGTGTTGAATTCTTGGATTCAGGAATTCTTCTATAACTTAAGTGACACAATAAAAGCTTTTTCTATTCTTTTAGTTACTAAATGATAGGGCCTCAATGATAAGTGCTTCAAGATCTCGTGCATTAGAACCTATGGTTATGGACCCGAATCCGTTAGTATGGTACATTTTCTTTTCCTGTCGTTACTTAACAGTTTTCTGTTGAGGTCTATCCCATAGATGTACTCAAATTGGATCAGTGGTTGATTTCTAGGTTTCATCGTAAACCTAATTGGTTACTTCCAATTACGTAAATTAATAGTTCAAACCGCACTCAAAGGTAGGGCATTTCCCGTTGATATAGGGACTTCTGTACCAGAAATAATGGTATCTCCAATTTGCATCAATAAATCAACTAATTCTTCTAGTAATTTTTTTATTACCTAATTTATATTTTTTATGAAATCGATTGGATTGAAATTCAATAAGATAAGAAAATATCAGAAATTTTATGAAAATCCGTATTTTACTAGCGGTTTCTATCAATCTACCCCTGTGTGATTCCTGTTGAATCATATATGACACCTATGCCACATAATGGATGTAGACCTCCCAAAAAAAGACGTGTGTAAAAAAAGAATTAAATGGATTTCAAGAGAAATGAACGATTCAATGATCTGATCAAATAATAATATTAGTATGGTTCGAGAGGAAATAGCAGGATCCAAAATTAGTATTTTATATTCAATATTTCAATTTATTTATTCAATGAAAAATTGAAACATGAGAATTCTCTGTAGGGATATGTACATAAGAGAGAGACCCGTCTCGGTATCTGGGTAACAATTTGTGTTTTGGGGTTTAGGTGTGATATGATTGCATCGTGGTGCCTAAGGACACGATCTAATAGATCATTGTATCGAGTAGTTGGATCGTAGTCTCTTACCATAAAAATGGCTGTTGATCCCGTAAAATCTGACCCATTTTCTCATCGAGCGAGTGCGGGTTTCAAGATCTTCCCTTTTTACACTTATTGCGATTATGGCAATTTCACCAAGAAGGTAATGCATTACTCCTACATCACCTCCTTGTACAATGCTCAAGGCTCTAGGCTGAGTAGCAGGAGCAACTTTTAATTTGTTATGAGCAAGAATTTACAGGAACATTTGGAACATTTCGACGTTATTGTAGCTGTAATTAAAGAAGCAGTGCCCAATATGCCTCTAGAAAGATCAGAAGTAATAAGAGCTGTAATTGTACGTACATGTAAAGAGATCGCTGGAAAAGCCAAAGGGTCAACAGGCCAGGTTTTACACATTTTGTCTCTGTGGACCGAGGAGAAAGGTGGATCAGCGGGAAGAGGGTTGTACCATGAGCGAAGCAAGGGGTCAACTGCTTCAAATATACGGTGTGGCTGATCATCCTCTCGGACCAGCTACTGATCATGTTATTCCTAATAAAATTGCCCGATAACAGATCGCTTCGTCTAAAGCACGCCCTGCTCGTTCTGCTTGCAGCAATCCGATGAATTCTCCATGCGAAAAAACACAATAAACTTGGAAGTTTTTTAGACAACTTATTTTTTTTGATAATTTATTTAATATTAATAGAACGAAGATAAACCTATTGGATAGTAGAAGGAGGGAGGAAAAAGATATGTTGATTGGACTCTGTATTTCCGGGGCTGCAATTGGTCGTGTGAACCAAAAACCTATTAATAAATAGGAACACATTCCTACAAGTTCCCAAAAAATATAAATTTGTATTAAATTAGAACTAGTAACAATCTACATCTAGACGATTCAATATGAATTGACTATTATTATTTCAAGTAAGCCGCTATGGTGAAATTGGTAGACACGCTGCTCTTAGGAAGCAGTGCTAGAGCATCTCGGTTCGAGTCCGGTATCATCTTATATTTACCCTATTCCCCAAGACTAACTGAATTCTATTTATGAGAAATAAATCCCATTTTTCTTGGGTTAACCAGAAAAAATTAATTACATAAGTTTCGATGCAACAACAAGATGTCAAAAAAAATGAGGAATTCGTCGTGGTTATAGCCCGACTTCAATAATTCCTTCAATTTTAGACTATCAATTTTAGACTGTCAGTAATGACTTGTAACAAGTGAAAAATGAGACTTTTTGCTTTATTCTAACTTTATTAGAATTTGTTTTTTTTTAACTTTCTATACTTCGACTTCAAGTACCTCTGGTCGGGGAGGATGAAGTGTCAACGCTCAAGTTTTAATGAGTCTGATGATATCTTAATAGCATCTCATTCCTTGCTGAATTATGTGCGCTTAGTTCTTATATTTTCTGTTTATCTATTTCGAATTTGAAATATATATGGAGTTGACTAAAATTTTATGTGATTCAGTAAACAGAATATATATTCTCTATTATTGTATTGCTAGGTCGATCCATATGGGTCAATGAATAGTGAATCGATAATTGATTTTTTTTCAATAAAAATAAATAGGATTTAATAACTATCTTTGTAGCTCCAGATATCAAAAAGATGTACAATCAAACCTATTTCTCGATTCAATAGAAGCCCAAAGAAGTGAATATGGTACCCAAATAACGATAGATATGTCAAAAGCAGGTCGGATTATGCCTATTCCTCATACCGCGTAATCTTTTAAAAGGCATTCTGAGTGAGTTATTTCAGTTACACGGTTTTTTTCCTTTGAAAAATAGATATATATAATATAGAAATATTAAAATCTAGAAAAAATAGAAGTGATTTCTGAGTCTCGCGTGTCTACTATTTCACCATCAAGGCATCTTGAAAGTGAATCGTATTCCAGAATATGATACCTATCTAGTGTGATATATGGAATATATGGACAAAGGTGGATGGAGTGCTGGGGTATTTCTATCGATCGGTCATGTCATATAGGCCCGAATCAGACATCAAATTGCTTCGATTTGAATTATCCGTAGGATACCCTATATATCAAAAAGATGTACGTTCCCAAAATGGGTACGATCGGGTCGGGTGAATTAGAGAATAGATAGACGCCTGTTGGCATTCCAGCTTTCCTTCTCTTTTCAGGGCCTATCCGAAAGAGAATCCAGTACCTCTTGGTCGTAAATAGGATGAACCACCTCCACGGATATCTTTGCTTCGGAACAAAACAATTCGAATTAGGCTCGGTCAACCAGCTAATCAGACGCGAGCCCCTCCTCGGGCGGATTCCTCCTTTTGCTCCTCAGCCTACGGGGTATGGATTTCCCTAATCCTCTCTTCCCGAAAGGAAGAACGTGAAATTCTTTTTCCTTTCCCAATCAAAGCCACTTTGTCTTCTTCATCACTAGCATCAGGGTATGGAATGTATTGTCAAATATTCAATATGATTCCACAAGATCTATTTTCGTTCAAGTAACGGATTCTAGCCAATCGAAAGGATCTTCTGATCAATCCAGAGATCATTTCGATTCCATTAGAAATGAGGATTCAGAATATCACACATTGATCGAACTATTTGTTTCAATCTGTATCCTTTTACACTAGAGGCTCGGGAAAAAAAGAGAAGATGGATACGAACAAGATATCCAGCAACAAGAAGAAGGAAAAGGATTGAATAGAGGAACTCCCAAGCATTTCTTGATCTCAGATGTGCCAATGGTTTGGACTTGAGTAGGCTAAAAAAAGATATACAACCTTGGCAAGAACGACGTTTGGCAGAATATATGAGTTTTTAGGAACTGTTTGAATTAAGATTCAAACAGTTCCTAAAAACTCACACAAATTTTTGCAATTTTATCTATATTAAGCCCATATTAATATTAGTATACAATACTAGCTAGCGTGGTAGAAAGAACTATGTATTATAGTTCTTTGATTTGAATAAGTCGTAGTGAGAGAGAAAATTGAATTTTCTCACTTGGTTTACAGGAGCTTCGGCATCGGTTGAACCAGTTGTTTGTGACGATTCTCAAATTAATATACTTGGCTATTTGACTAGCTTTAACATTCACCCAATGAATATACTGGTAATTAAGATATCCGAAATTTTTTGAATGATATTCAAGAGAAAAATGTTTTTGAAAAATTCCTAGAATTAGAGGAATTCCCCGTTCTTTCTTACCGGGATAGAGCAAACAAATATCTATACCAGAAAAAATATCTGGTTAGCCCCATCAGGTCTAGACAATCTTAATTTTTTTGTACATGAAGAAATAAAGAAGAATAAATATAATAATGATGAATGGAAAAAAGAGAAAATGTTTTTAACAGAAACATTTCGCAATCAATGTCTAATATATAACACTCATATCAATAAAATCACTTGAACCATTTACTAGAATAAATAAAAGGGCGCCCTTTTATTATCAATGCCGAATCGACTAGCTAATCATGCGAGCCCCTCCTCAGGCGGATTCCTCCTTTTGCTCCTCAGCCTACGGGGTATTAGCAACCGTTTCCAGTTGTTTATCGGACTCGAACCGATGACCATCGCATTACAAATGCGATGCTCTAACCTCTGAGCTAAGCTTGGATATTGAAGTCTTCTTTCGTTTCTTTTCTAACTCTGTCTGTAACTCACTAGAGGAGGAATACAAATAACCTCCGGGTTTTTTCAGATTTGGCGAGCATGTGGCATGATCCAATGTTTTATCTATCCCACTTTGATTTGACCGGAATTCATAATTGTTTGAATTGTGTAATTTCCAATTACTGACATTGGTAACCGACCTAATGCAATTTGATTATAATTTAATTCGTGACGATCTAATTTAATACCCAACAGAATCACGAGACGCTACTTAAAATTAAAAACTGCAAGCAGACCTAATTTTAACAGCCGGTTATAAAGTCTTGTTCTATAATCTGATTTGATCTTGTAGTCCAAATAATTCTGTACCATGACGTATCTGCGATAGTAGTAATTAGTGAAAAAAGAATAAAGAATACATGTGTTGAGCTACTAAAGAAGTAATAACCCCTAAAGAGGCTTGCATATCCATCATTTGAGTCTCCAACAATTATTCCAATAATTACATAACGCACTTTCACATCATCTTCTTAACCCGAAACGAAATGGCTGAGGAGAGGTTCCTTTTTGAGGGGGAAATTACCAAACGTCTAGCATTCCCCCATGCTTGGCGCCAATGAGTTTTTATTATAAAAAAGAAGAAGAAAACTATGCCTTCGCCATATTGAATATGAATAATAGGTAATAATAGCATGGCACTTCGAGTTCGAGATGAACAAACTATTATTGTTTTTTCTAACGATCCTTTACTCCGACAGCATCTAGGGTTCCTCGAACAATGTGATATCTTACACCGGGTAAATCCTTAACCCTTCCTCCTCTTACTAATGCTACAGAATGTTCTTGTAAATTACTCCTTTTTTTACATTTTAAAGATTGGCATTCTATGTCCAATAGAATATCTCGATCTAAGTATGAAGGTAAGAATAAACCGGTACCGATAGGAATAATTCCCCCCAGAACTACATTTTCCTAGAGTAGCTGTTAATACGAATAATAGTCGCCCGGGCCTGGTCACTGCGACCCCCTTTGTGAGGAGGCACCCCTTCTCCCAAAGTTACGGGGCTATTTTTCCAACTTTCATAATTAAATGCCGTCACTGTATGGATAACTCTTTGTCGACAAATGTAAAATGATATGGAGATGATCCGAAATCTGTTATTGAATTGCTCATTGAATGAGCATTCTCAATATTATGCCTTGAAGAGGACTCGAACCTCCATGCTATTTAGCAATCAAAAAATCAATCTGATTTATTTTGTACCCCTCGCTCGATGAGAAAATGGGTCAGATTTTTGTCAATGGAATAGTTCGATCCAAAACTTGAGATAAAGGAAGTAGTATTTTGAATTTTGAGTCTTTTTTCTCAATTTAGTTTTATTCAATGTTTGTTCAATTACTCTTTTACATGTAAAGACAATTCTTATTTGATATAGCTATTAGCGCATCAATCGAATCACTTTTTTGAGAAATACGAGACATCTGTAAGACATAGAGGGGGAGGTCATAAGAAACAACAAATTATCTTTTAATTTCTTAAATTCATTTTTATTCCATCTTCCCGGAGTCCATTCTCCGGGGAATTCTATTCTGTTTTCGCTAGTTATCGTTGCAAACCCCGAGATATTATACTACGAAGGATAAACAAAGATCAAAATCTCTGATTGGATCATTCAAGTCAGGTTTCTTTGTTATTGGGATAGGTGAATTCTTAAGGATCCATCCCCCGAAAGAACCGGACATGATAATTTTTCATCATCCGTCTCAAGCAAGATTCAAAAGAATTATAGAAATAGATTGATAGAAAATCTAACCAACTATCATTAAGAATTTCATCTTTCGACCAAAAACAAGCAAGAGGTGGAATACCACAAAGAGAAAGTGTACCTAATAAAAAAGTAATTCTTGTAATTGGAATATATTTTGTTAACCTTCCAACCAATTGGGAGAGAATCAATAGATTCTTTTTTGGGAGTGATTCATCCTTCCCGAACGCAGCATACAACTCTCCGTTGTACTGCGCTCTTCAAGTGTGCTTGTTCCCCCTTCTCCCTTACCATGGCAAGTCTAGGCTTTTTTCGAATTAGCCAATTCATTTGGGACCCTGCAGATCCATTCTTTTTCCTATTCAAAGATCAGCCCTTTGTCTCTGTGTTTTCCCAATGTTTGCGTTACTCAAGCCGACATTCTCACTTCCGCTTCGTCCACACCTGCTTGCGCGGGTGCTTCCCTCTAAGGCGGAACGCTCCCCTACCGATGCATTTTGACATCCCACAGCTTTGGCAGATTGCTTAGCCCCATTCATCTTCAGTGCAAGAGCGCTCGATCAGTGATCTATTACGCACTCTTTCAAGGGCTGCTGCTTCTAGGCGAACCTCCTGGCTTCATACTGTCGTATTGAATGATCCCAGCCGATTGCTTTCTGTCCATATAATGCATACGGCTCTAGTTTCCTAGGTCGAAACAAGTTGGTAGGATCCCACTTTTTACGTCCCCATGCCGACACATGAGAGGGACATGGGGATGAGAATGAGAGAAATATTGGCTAGTGAATGTGAGGCCCTAATTCTTGACTGGAAGGAACACCAAAGGCCTCCGCCCTTCCATATCTATCCAAGGGAGGGAAGGGCAGAGATTTTGGTTTTTTCATGTTATCAAACAGTTGAACATGGATTCCTATTTCTCAATGATATCCCACGATCGAGACAATTGGTTGAATCCCGTGAAACCATTTCATAGAAGTTCATTGATATCTTCTTTTTATAAAGCAAATCGACTTCGATTCTTGAATGATCCTCATCACTTCTGGTTCTATTGGTTGTTTCTACATCACTTTCTTCCGTTTCTGAGGTTTCTTTCAGTTTCTTAGTACCAATAGGCACGCAGTATGATTGGGTCGAATAAGCCCTTATGGAATAAATACTCAGTTGCTTGTGAACCGTCGGGTACTGTTTTATTCAATGTTTGTTCAATTACTCTTTTACCTGCGAAAGCAATGTACGCGACCATCAAATTAAATGTGAATAACCCGTCCTCCTACCTCTAGAAAGATCAGAAGTAATAAGAGCTGACCTCCGACGGAAACCCTGACACCCTCGAGTCCATCTAACGCCGCCAGTTCATCTCCCAAGTTCGCCCCTTTCGGATGGAATTCCGGTCAGCATAGTTCGTGAAAACAAATCATAGCCGTTGGGCTGATAGTCCTCACCATGCTCTTCAAGTTTGGAGAAGAAAGATTTGAGATTTAATCCTTTAATTTGAAAGATTTGAGGGGGTTATATTGGAGATTTTCAGCCATTGATATGAGGCAGTGGTGGCGGAAACTTTAGTTGACCTAAGAATAAGGGGTTTGGAAAGAGTATATATATAGTGGTAGGAAATTATATTATATTAATTAACGAAACTTCGTTGCAAAGTAACACACCAAAACCACCACAAACGACTTCTACTGATAAAAAAGCTAATCTTAGTGTAAAAAGGTATTCCGGACCCAATGGGATAAGTTTCTTCGAAATCCGAGGTCATATGAAAAAAATTCCTTTATAAAACCAGAAATAAACACGCGTTTAATTGTTTCACGATCACCAAATAAATAAAATCAACTTGAAACCTTGCAATCCCATAATAATTCTTCAATACGAACCCAACGGCACCAGTTTCGTCGCATTCTGAGACTGTTTCCCCGGTAGGCTATTTTTATCGTGCACCGCAATGCCATTTCGGACACCAAATTACGCGGTCTTCAAAAATAACAAACTATATACCTATCCTGACTTTAGTCGACGATCAAACTCAATGGAATTGGTTTCGCGGCCTAATTCGATCGTTTGCTCAAGTTATACTCAAATATCTCTTTATTAAATTAATTACACGCTATAGAAATTGAACGGGTGTTTGTGGCTGTCGTGGTCACATACGACATCAGTTTGCCATGCCATTCAACACCGTACAGTAATTTAACGATACGGTTCCAATGAAACTGATTTCGTCGGAATCTGAGTCCGTTTGCAAAACGGCTATTTTAACGCGTATATTTTAAATAATGATTTTTCATAGCGACTATTTCAAAATTTGATTTAGCCATAACTAACAAATTATAACACGAAATCTGTATTTTTCTCTTTCATATGAAAATTATCATCAATATGGTTCTAACGTTTCTTGTTTCACAGAAATCCGACTTATATCGGATCATGTATATTCGATTGAAGTTCAAAACTCCATATTGCGAACTGCACGCCATTTTCAAACTCGATTTATATTATATAAACATATATATCGTTCGATCTCGTCTTAAATAACGATTTAAATATTAAAATCCATTCATGTTCCCAAATATAATATTTAAAATAATAAATTAAATACTTGACGGCTAAAAACACGGGTCGTTACACGATTAGAAACACTTAACCAAGTTGAAACATGTAAGAAGACATGAATAAGAAGGGGTTAAGTGGGAAATCTTAGTGGAGACCAAGCATAGGTGGAAATCTTGTGTCAAGTATGGGGGCCCTTTTCAAACCAGTAACCCATTAAGTGTCTTTGTGAGCTCGAGTTAGATCGAGGACGGGACACGCTTACTGGGTTTGATTGTAAGAGGCCAAAACGGGTTAGCGGTGGCAACGCAAGTCCAACGGGGTCATGTGCGTGCGTGGGCCCGGGCTGGTAGCTAAGACGTTGCATTGTGTAGAATAAGCCGTGCATCTTTGAGTAGTATCGAGTTGCCACTTGGGGGAGTGATACACCCCACTGTGGGACCAGCACGGGTATCTACGAGATAGGGAGCCGATCACATGGGGGTAGTGGGTACAACAAGTGGATATAGGGGCAGGCGACACCTATGAAGACATCTAGGGGTACATGAAACTACCATTATGATTATTATGTTCAGTAGGCGGGATCAACTTTTACGGTGACTAGTATTGGTGCAGTATAGTAATTATCCTATAGTGTTGGAGGCGCAATTAACGTTATCTTATTCCTCTTGTTTGCTTTGTCATGCCCATTTGTTTCACAGTCATTCTTTGTTTTACCAGTTTATGCCTTATCCTAATTACTTTAATAACTATATTGTTAATGTAATTGGACTCGCCAGACTTTATGTTTGACCCCCTTCGTTTACGCCTCTTTTCTTCCTTCCCCCCCCCCCCCCCCCAGGTTCTCAGGGTGGGACTAGTGCTAATGGAGCTTGATTTGGATCTCTTTCTCTCTCTTTTGGAAGTGCTTGGATTGCTGAAAGTAAAGTTCAGCTTATCTCTTTTATGGCTATTTATGTTGGGGTTATGCTTTTTACTTTATGTACTCAGAAAACAATTTGTCAAGATGGATATTAAGTGTACTTGGTTTTATTGTTAGTTTATGATGTTGTAATCAAACTATTTCTCCGCTGCAATAAAAGTTGTTTTAAAATTTACAAAGTACCAATATATGTATCTTTCTTGTTATATTCCGTTCTATACACTAATAATACTCCATGAAAGTTAATGCATTCCCTTTGTGAGTGACATTAATGGACGTGGGGTGTTACACGTGGTATCAGAGCTGAAGGTTACCAGAACAGATAAGAGATTTGAAAAATGGTTTTTCAAAAACATTTTTATAAAGAAATTATTTTTAAAATATGTTTTAAAGAGAGTGTTTTCAAGAGAACAGTTTATTTTGAAAACATAACCCCCAAGAGCCATATATCTTTCCTTCGATTCTCCGTTTTGAATCTCTTCCTTTTTCTTTTCAGCATTTCTAGGGAACCCGAGATACCCGAGGGCATACCGATACCAGCCTGGTTCAGAAGGTATCCGTAGGCTAGGGCCACCGCTGCAGGAAAAGCAGATGTTCCTCCTCCCCCCAGCTGCAGCCGCTCCTCTTCCTTCCCCTCCCCGCGTTGATACTTTTTAGAAGATATGCAAGGACTTTCGGGCAATGGGAGGGAAACCTTTTCATGGGTCAGAGACGTTTTTTGAAGCTCGAAATTGGCTTAAGGAGGTGGAAGATTTGTTTGGTATCTTCGAGATAGAAGATGGAAGGAAGGTCCAATTAGCTGCTTGGTTAATGAAGGACGAAGCCTCGTTTTGGTGGGAGGTCACAAATGGAGAGCGTCCGATGGAGACATGGATGGATTTCAGGAATAGATTCGAGATGAAATTTATCTCACGAGCAGAAGAGAATTTATGCATGGAGAGGTTCTTGGCATTGAAGCAAGGGAATTTATCAGTAAAGGAGTATGTCAACAAGTTCAATCAGTTGGCGAGGTTCGGCTTAGACTTGGTGAACACACCTGATAAGAAGGCCCTGAGGTTCGTTAAAGGTTTGAATGAGCTGCTACACGGGTTGGCTATGACCCACATTCCTATGGGGGATACCTTTGAGAAACTGGTTGACATGGCGCTTATGCATGAAGAGGAGAAAGGCGCTAATGCTAATAAGGCACAAGAAAAGAAAGGGGATCAAAAGAAACCACAACAGCAAACAAGAAAGGTGGTAAGGATAACAATGGCAAAGGAAAGAAAAGGTGCTTTAATTGTTGGACACCAGGCCATCTGAGAAAGGACTGTAGGAAGAAAAAGAAGACTGGCTGTTTCCACTGTGGTGAGGTAGGACATCTGATTAAAGACTGCCCTAGGAAAGGGCCGAGGACATGGTCTACTTCTGGAAGGCATGTTCAGTCTCTCATGGCACCAGGGCAGTCAAGAGGGCAGGTTTATGCTCTCATGGCACCAGGACAGGAGAGAGGTAGAAACATTTCCATTGAAAGTTTGGTTTTTCTGTTTGATCATCCTGTTCGTACTTTGTTTGATTCTGGCGCTTCACACTCATTTGTATCTGCTTCGTTAGTTGAAACACTGCACCTAAATACTAGTCTAGTTACGGATCCTATAGTAGTCTCAAATCCTATTGGTGGTTCAGCTCATCTTTCAATGATTTGTCGGGATTTGAGAGTGTCTATCTTGGGCATTGGGTTTGAATGCAACGCTTTTGTTCTTGGCTTCATTGGCTACGGCTTGATTATAGGCATGGATTGGCTAGCTAGATACGGTGCCATTCTAGACTGTGAAAGAAGGGTAGTTAGATTGTTGACTCGTTGTGGAAAGACCCTCGATATTTCTTGTGACCCTAGAGGTCCGGTGATGCTTAACTACCTAGAATCTCTTGACGCGTCCAACGATGATTTGGAATCTGTTCATGTGGTCAGTGAATATGGTAGCGTCTTCGATGAAGTTTCGGGGTTTACCCCCGAGGCGTGAGATAGACTTTCGTATATACCTTGTAGATAATGCAAAATCAGTTGCATTACCAGTACGCCACACGGCTCCGAGAGAGGAGAGAACTCCGTAAGCAAGAGAAAGAGTTGCTTGAGAAGGGGTTCATAAGAAGAAGCATTTCGGAATGGGGTGCTCTAGTTGTTTTTGCTACAAAGGCTGATGGTTCACTTAGACTGTGCGTGGACTATAGAGAGCTGAATAAGCTCACCAAGAAGAACAGACACCCATTGCCGAGGATAGACGATTTATTCGATCAGTTGGTTGGTGCTTCGGTTTTCTCGCAGTTAGATTTGGCTATAGGATTTCATCAGCTAAGGGTGGCTGAAGACAGCATATATAAGACTGCATTTAGAACTCCTGACGGTTTCTTCGAGTGGCTCGTCATGCCTTTTGGTTTGACGAATGCACCCGCATACTTCGTTGACTTAATGAGTAGGGTGTTTAGGGAGTTTTTAAACAAGTTTGTGGTAGTCTTTGTGGACGATATCTTGATTTTATCTAGAAGCGAGGAAGAGCATGCCCTACATCTTAGGGAAGTCTTAGAGACCCTACGAGTGCATCAACTCAAAGCTAAGTTCTCCAAATGCCATTTTTGGAGAAAAGAAGTGAGGTTCTTAGGGCACGTGGTCTCTAAGGAAGGGATAGTTGTAGATCCCGCAAAGGTGGTGACAATCCAAGATTGGAAGATTCCTAAGAACGCAACAGAAGTAAGAAGCTTTTTAGGGCTGGCGGGTTATTATAGGAAGTTCATTAAGGACTTCGCGAAGATATCAGCCCCACTTACTCGGTTGACGAAGAAGAACTTGACTTTTTCATGGGATGTTGACTGTGACGATGCTTTTCAACATTTGAAGAGGGCTTTGACGACAGCTCCAGTTTTAGTTTTGCCAGATGGGAGCAAGCCATTCACAGTATATACCGATGCTTGCGAGACCGGGCTTGGCGCAGTTTTAATGCAAGAGGGAAGGGTGATATGCTATGGTGGAAGACAGTTGAAGGTCCATGAGAAGAATTACCCTACCCACGACTTAGAGTTGGCTACCATAGTTTTTGCACTTAAGTCTTGGCGTCATTATTTGCTTGGCGAGAAGTTTGAGTTGTATACAGACCATAAGTCGCTAAAGTACTTGTTCTCTCAGAAAGATCTAAACTTGAGGCAACAGAGGTGGATGGAGTTTTTGGCATCCTACAATTCTGAGATCGCATATAACCCTGGCAAGGGTAACGTTGTAGCTGACGCCTTAAGTAGAAAGAAGTTGACTTTGAGTCCTTTGTTCATAGAACGGCAGAGTTTGGAGTATATATCTACCTTTGACTTCAGACCCTCCGTCGATTATGTACCAGGATTGTTGGCATCGCTAGAGGTGCAACCTACACTTTTGGGTCGGGTTGGAGAGGCACATCGAGATGACCCACAGTTGGTTGAGATAGTAGGCAAGCTTATAGGAGGGGAGTCTTCGATCCATCTTAGTAGATATGCAATAGATGAGAGAGGCTGGTTGCAAAGAGATGGGAGACTTTGCGTACCGCAAGACGAGAGCTTGAGGAAGACAATTCTTAAAGACTCACACCACTCCAAGATGACCATACATCCTGGTGGTGACAAGATGTATAGGGATATGAAGCGAGTTTTCTTTTGGGCCGGAATGAAGAAAGACGTGGTTGAGTTCGTTTCTAGATGCTTGGTGTGCCAACAAGTCAAGGCGGAGCAAAAGAAGCCCAGTGGTTTGCTCCACCTTTTAGAGATTCCACTATGGAAATGGGAAAGTGTTTCCATGGATTTTGTAGACGGGTTGCCAAGATCAAGGAAGGGTAATACGGGGATTTAGGTAGTTGTAGAAAGACTTACCAAAAGTGCCCATTTTATTCCCGTTAAAAGTAGAAGGACCGCCGCATGGTTAGCATCTATTTACCTTCGAGAGATAGTTCGTCTGCACGGCATACCCTATAGCATTGTGAGCGATAGAGATCCCATTTTCACTAGCGAGCTTTGGGAGAGCTTACAAGAGGCGGTTAGAACACAATTGTGCTTAAGTACCGCTTATTACTCTCAGACGGACGGCCAGAACGAGAGAGTAAATCAGATTCTAGAAGATCTTTTGAGGCTATGCATCTTAGACTTTGGAGGAACATGGGAAGAACATCTTCCATTAGTGGAGCTCTCCTATAATAAAAGCTTTCAGGCTAGCATTGGCATAACACCTTTTGAGGCTCTTTATGAACGACCATGCCGACCACCTACTTGTTGGTGGGAATCTACGGATAAGGTTTTGCTTGGACCCGACATGATTAGGGAGACATCGGAAAGATAGACTTGATTTGACGGCGAATGAAGACGGCGCAGGACCGACAGAAGTCATACGCTGATAAGAGACGAACCGATCTTGAGTTCAATACTGGGGACATGGTTTTTATTAAGGTTTCACCGTTGAGAAACGTAGTCCGTTTTGGATCAGCAGGGAAGTTGGCACCGAGGTTCGTAGGACCCTTTCCAATTACAGAGAGAACTAGGAAGATGGCGTATAGAGTAAAGTTGCTAGAGAAGCTCAGTGGTGTTCATGACGTGTTTCACGTTTCGCATTTGCGTAAGTGTTTACATGATACGGCGGAAGTGGTGGAGCCGAGCTCGCTCAAAGAAGTGGAAGTAGAGCGAATCCAGCTATGCATCTTACGACTTTATGTGATGGATAATAATATTTCTAGTTTGTACTCTCTTCACAAGTAAATCCAAATTTTATTTACCTAAAGGACCTTAAAAAAATTTATTTCAATAGTCCTTGAAAAAGGAGGAAGACTGCAACCCTGACTGTAAACTGAACGAAATTACTTAAGTCAATGTGAATGGTTCGCTATTATTTAGATTTGGTGATCTTCATGAGCAAGATTAGGAGTAGTTTACCTAACTGTAAGTGAAAGTAGAATGTGATAAGCATAAGAGCTGTCCGAGGTGAAGATTTGGATTAGTGATCATAGACTCTTAATTTTTGAACTTGGAATTATGATGAGGACACAACTAAAATAAAGTAAAAAAGGAAACCGAGAATGAGAGAAAAGTATGGTCATGGCCCAAAAGAATTTATTGAAGGGAAGAAGAGTAGAGAGATGTTTCTAATTTGGAGTGAAGAAGATGGTTTCCTAATTTAAAATACGAAGGCCTTTAAAAAGGGAAAAGTGCATATAACTTTTACTATTACGCATAGTAGTTAAAGCGCGCGCCTAAGGCGCAGGTCCTGCGCCTTCCTGGTGGCGAGGCGCCTCCTCTAACGGAGGCGCACGAAAGGCGCGCCTTTGGAGCCTTTTCTGAGGCTCTAGGAAGCAGAAAGGTACACCTCAAATTTGATTTAGGGTTTTCAACCGTTTGAGCAAAGTCGACATCGAATTCGACATCGGAAAAAGAAAAAAAAAACTGTGCCGCTGCTTTAGGGTTTTCGAATGTGGAACCAAGAAGCCCGAGGCCGACCTTTACCTATTTCAAGACTTCACGCTAGAGGCGCCAGCGCCGAATCAGAAGGCCAAACAACAATCATCAATTCGCTGGAAATGATAAAACTGAAATTCAAGCAATAACGAACTTGGGACATTCAGATGGAAACCATTAGCTCGGGTTGAACATGAGACAAATAGCAGGCATGCAGCATGTGGCTCCGATTTAGAACATCATGGATGGAAACATGGTCAATAGAACAACTGCCTACAACATCCTAGATGAGAATGCAAGAATTGTAACGAACTCAGGTCATGCACGACTAACATTAGCCCCAACCCGAATGGATATTCGAGTGATATTTCACACTCATCTCCAAGCAAGAACGCAACAATTCGAAGATCAGGAACCCGGTCGGGTCGAATAACTCGAAATATGACCCGGGGGCAATATCGAAGCAGAAACAAGAACTCAGCAAAGACCCCCTTTATAATCTCAGATTCAATGCTGGGGGCACTAGCCATGATATTGAAAATATGCATCAATTCTATGATGGCAACCTTGCCAGTTTTATTTGGCACCTCTCGAGAGGCGGCACTTCTCAAGATGATATGGATAACGACAATCACAGCCCTTACACATAGGACATCAGGATCCCCTGTTATTCGCCCAAATTTTAAATTTTCTCTGTAACGAGATTTTCTCAGAAGCTTTGATGAATTCAACCTTGAGGTCGACATACTTTTATGACAAGAAGGTGTTAATGTCGAGATGTGAAATCTTGATGCTTTTGTGACAAAGAATGGAGCACCATCCAACTCCTGAAACGATAAGGACAAAGGAAAAGCCCTGAAAAAGAATGTGCAGTTCCAAAAAGAGTCTATACCACTTATCGAGCCCATGATCTTGTTTGTCAAGCTCAATTGAACCGAGCATGAGAAAGAGACTCAAAAAGACTGTGATGACCATTTCGGACTATGTTGAAGCATAAACGGAAGGGCCCAACTAAATTCATAATGACATTTAGTCACTTGCATTCAACAAGCTTGCTTAACTCTGCAACTGATCCGATGGGAGTAACCGAATTCGCTGATGCCCGATGAGGCAATCCTCACTATCTGACTAAAGAGAAGAGACGATATCAAAGCAAATGTGGTTCGACCATTTACATATATAATTCAACTTTTGCTAAATTGAGAAATAGTACAGAATGATCTGGGTCAATTAAGATTGCCGAACCTACAACTCTTACCTGATGTGATGATGGGAAGTATAAAATCCCAAAGATTAGATGCTTGATTGACTCAACTCAACCCCCATCGATACTGGGGGCATAAACCCTGACTTCGCTTGTCCTCCGACGGCGCTGAGAGAACAAGCAAAAATTCATAGACTGACTTTCAAGATGACCTCGCATGGAGCAAGATTTAAAGCATATGCACCATATCTTCAAAACTTTGCAGGATGTGTCCTGCTTGTTCAAATAAGCTAGCTTATGGGTCAAATGTGACTTCAAAAATTCAAATTGCAGTTACATTGAAGGGAAGCAATCCGGAGCGATTACGGACTCCTTTGACCATAATCCAGAGTGATCAGGGTCTTCGGATTCCTTATTGTTACGATTCAAGGCGATTTTAAGAACCTGGATCAATATCAAGATACCAACTAAAAGCTCGAAGATTCCTGAATTACCCAATAATTTGGATGGCCACTTCATGCATTGACTCATATGTAAAAGAAAGTCTGACAATGCGCTTGACTCGCGTAGAATGACGACGTTGTTTGGCAACGATTCGTGCATGTAGGATCACGCTTAGGAGCTAACGATCTAGCATGATTTTTAATGAATGAATTAGACCTCTTGATTCGACGGGGTTTAAACAAATTCTTGATCGTCTCGAATACTCCTTCCATAGAACTTGGCCTGACTAGATCCCGAGGAAGCAATGCAACAATTGGATAAAGCCTTTTCAAGGATAAATGACGTTCCAGAAAGATTTAGCTCAACACATTCAAAGCACATCTCATCTGCGGTAAGATGTGCTTTAGGGGCAAAATGTTAGCCTACTTTGTGACCAGTCCACCCAAAGCAAAGATTATGTCGACACACTTTTTGGCAAATGTTGTCACATATGGAATCTCTGGATAACATCACTCTCCACCATTGTAAGCATCGTCAGAAGACATAGGCCAGTTTGGTCAAAATCACAACATTAGTATAAACTAGCCCGAAACCCCTATCAAATTACCTCATTTGGATCTAAGCACATCAAATACTTGTATCCTTCTGAATTAGCTTCAGGTAGAGCTTTCGTTTGGTCCAATCGGCCTTACGGTTTGAAAGTTACGTCCGTTTCCGTGAATGCATGCAGAAATATGGAAAAACCTACATTTCAACATTTTTGAAGATCAGATCGTGACCACCCCCTGGGGTCGGATTGTAACACCCCGTGTATTCTATAACTGTGAAATTAACAAATTAAAGTATAATTAATTTAAAATCAAAGAACTAAGGGAAACGGGATACGCCATTGCGTTTGTCTCGGAAAAATACGCGAAATAGAGTCCGAGTTTTCGAAAAACGGAGTCCGTATGAAGAAGAAGATATAGCCTCCGGAAGTTTCTGAATTAAGTTTAAAATTCGAACAGCTCAGAAAAACAAGTTTAAAATTAAAAATCGGGCCCAATTGGCCAGGGCGGGAAAATTCCCGCCTAAGGCACCCAGGTCGACTGGGCTGTCGACCTGGTCTAGCCAGGTCGACAGGGCTGTCGACAGGGCTGTCGACTTGGTCCAGACCCAGGTCGAACCCAGTCCACCCTGGCTGGCCTAGTCTATGTTGGTCGATTTTCAGAAGCATGCTTTGTCATTAGGGCTAGGTGGCAGGCTCTAATTGGTCTCTCTTTCGAATGAATGGCTACGATCAATCCAAGCAACATCGATGGTCCTAATCAGTTCATAAACTCTATAAAAATGACCCTAGACTCAACCTAATCTATTCATTCAAAAATAAGAACAAAGCCATCATGCTGTTGAGGAACGACTAGGAGTAGCCACCAATTTGGGAGAAGACTAGGAGGAAAGTTCTAAAGCATAAAGCAACTTAAACAAATCAAATCAACAAGGAATCGCATCTCCAAATCTCTAAATTGGAGAATTCGCCACACAATTGTAAGTAGAGTATTATTTTGGTATGAACAAATAATTGTGTTGGTTTGTATACTTGATTTGTGGTGATAAAGTAATTCATATTTGTGCGTTACTATGATTCTTATCGATTTGGAATATTGTATACGTTTGGATATTCTCAAATTATGTTATTCATTATAAAAACTACATGTTTGCGGTAGTTTTATGCAAGTATACGTTTGGAATATTCGCAAATTATGTAATTCATGTTGAAGCTACATGTATGTAGTTGTTTAATTGAAATTCATGCAAGTTTGTGGTTTTGCTACTATGTCATCATAATGTGTATTTTTGTACAAAAATCATTTTTGTGAGTAATTGGAACAAATTTGGGTTATTATAATTCATATAAAATTATGTTGAAAATTTGGCATCATGGTCTATGTATTAAGCCATACTTTTGTACTAGAAAACCTCTTTGCGAACTTATGAATATGACTAGGCTATAATTGATATTTTGCATAATTGAAAACCATGTTAGGTCTATATTGTTAACAAGAATTATATGATGACATATGTGGTACATAGCTAGGTTAGATTCAAAATCCCATTTGCAAGTTTGCATGACTAATGTAAAAATCATGATTTCATGTTTAGAAATATTTATGCCATAAGTATATGTGCGCCATGGTTATGTGAATAGATTTAAAATCATGATTAAGTTGGAATAATTCAAGTTGAACTATGCTTTTGTATTAGTAACAAAAGTAAACCCCTTTGTAAACATGTAGGAATCTTATGAACATGATTTGCCTATGTTTGACATTATAAAAACATAGGTTTGTGTTGTAGTTAAGACTATGTGTCAATAATGATATCCAATTTAGATTCTTATCTCAACTACAAGTTTACATGCTTTGATTCATGTCACTTATGCTTTATGACCAAAGTATACATTACTACTATGCAAGTACACCAGTTTCTATTTTGTAGTTCCAACGTTATGTTGCAAGTTCATGCGTTCACATTCCCCTTCTTGTGTATGTAATCATGCTTTAAGCCTCCCCTTTTCACGTGGCTAAGTTGGGCTTAAAAAGGCTAAGCCCAACATATATATAATAAACGAGCGAATTAAACGGGGGTAAATAGCGTTGGGCCAAATTAATTAATAAATGAAAATATAAAGTAAAGGGGCCCAAATTCAAGTATGGGTTGGGCCCATGATTGGTGTAACCTTCACACCATTGATTTTTAATAATGGGCCGCAAATATTTACATATAAGAAAATAAAGAAGAAAGACAAAATATGTAAATGTAGAACATACGATGTGTTTAACCCGAGGTTGGATTGAGTTGTGATGTAAACCTGCCCGGAACCGCCCGGCTGTCCAGTAGTCACAGCAATACCTATCCAATGTGGGTGGTTAAACATGGAGCCCAATAAGGACCCGAGGTTAGACTGAGTTGTGGCGTAAGACTGCCCGGAACCAACCGGCAACAGGCAGCCACAACAATACCTGTCTAATGTGAGAGGTCAAGGCTTTAATAAGACAATTAAGGCTGAGTCAGGATTGTTAGGATTAAGTGAACTAAAGACTTAATCAAAATGGAACATGCTAAACTAAATAGACTGATTGGGGGGTTAGGTTATAAAACACTTAACCAACTTAGCATGTTGGCTAGAAATAGAAAACCTAGTAGCGGGGGACCCTTTTCAGCAGTAACCCTATAAGGTGTATCATGATACCCTGAAACTAGGCAGGGTGGGGCACGATTACTGGGCTGATTGTAAGAGGTCAAATCGACGGCGGTGGTTTAGCAGTGTAGGTTCTAACGGGGTGCGGGCGTGCACACACTCCGGCGCAGAAAAATAAAGCACTGGGCACCAGTAGCATACCTGTGCATTCTAAGGTTGTGTCGGGCCGCTGCCATGGGACTTGATACACCCCATGGTGGGACCAGCATAGGTAACTACAACATCGGGGGTCGTAAGACACATGTAACTATGCGAGTAGGAGCCGATCATCATAGAACGGATCACTTCACCCTGATTATGGGGTGCCAGTTGGAAACTAGTTTATATGGGTTCAGAGTTTAACATGGGGTACGATAGTATATTCGACCCTAGACAACTTAACCAAGTTTATAGTGCTTTCCCACTTCTTGTTTATACTTATCATACCCAGTTCTTTATTCATAGACAGAATAGTCCTAGACTTACTCAGGCTTTATGTCTGACTCTACTTTTCTTTCGTCTTCTTTTCTTCCGTTTCCCCCCCAGGTCCACAGGGAGGGAACACTGCAGCTTGACCAGCCTTAATATCCAGCTTGAAGAGGAGAAATGTATTGCTTGGACTTTTTCGTTTTGAACTATGGCTTTGGACAGCAACTATGGGGCTTTTACAGTTTATTTATGTTTTCTTTAAGCTTCTTTAAATAATGTAATTCAAGACAGTTATGATGATGTTGTGATTTTGGAAGTATGTAAGACAATTGTGGGAATGTTGTTGTAACACGTATTTTCTCTTATGAAATAAAAGTTTGCTGTTTTTCCGCTGTTCAAAATATGTGTTCTTATATCTGTCTTGTATATCTGTGACTTATACTTATAAACCTCCACCAAAATTAGGGCATTCCCTTTGAGAGTGACCCTAACGGAGGTAGGGTGTTTCACTTGGTATCAGAGCATAGGTTTACCAGATAAGATAAAAAGTTTTGAAAATTTATTTTCAAAAAGGAAATTTAAAGAAGCATTTTTAAAAGATAAAATATTATTTTGTTTTAAAAGGCAAAGTCCCCCAAAGCCATAGGTACTATCTCTTATCCTTCGTTTTGAATCTATCCTTTTTGTTTCAGCATGTCCGAAGAACTTAACTTGCCAGAAGGGGTGCCAATACCTGGTTGGTTTAGACGGTTCTTAGAAGCAAGGGCCACTCAGCCAGGTCCTACCGTTCCTCCTCCCCCAGCTGCAGGAAATCATCCAGCTACAGCGGCACCTCTTCCTCCACCTCCTCCACGGGGAAACACGTTTGCTAAGATATGTAAAGATTTTAAAGCTATGGGAGGAAAGGATTTCCATGGAACTGAGTCCTTCGTGGCAGCTAGAAATTGGCTGAAAGAAACTGAGGACCTATTCATCATCTTTGAGGTAGAAGATAGACAAAAAGTACAACTGGCAGTATGGCTATTAAAGGGCGAGGCTTCCTACTGGTGGGAAGTCACTAATGCAGAAAGACCAGTGGAGACATGGGAGGACTTTAGGGCAAGGTTTGAGACTAAATTTCTCTCGGATGCGGAAAGGAGCTTGCAGTTGGAAAAATTCTTATTTCTTAAGCAAGGGAACAAGACAGTCAGAGAGTATGTGAATCAGTTCGATGAGCTGGCTAGGTTTGGGCTAGACCTAGTCAACACCCCGCACAAGAAGGCTCTCTGTTTCGTCAAAGGGTTAAATGAGCCATTACACAGTTTGGCCATGACCCATATACCCATGGGGGCCACGTATGAAAGATTGGTGCAAATGGCATTGCTGAATGAGGAGGATAAGGGTAAGAAGGAGACAAAGGCAGAAAGCTCTCAAGGGAAGAAAGAGGGTTTGCAGCCTAAGAAGACGGACTTTAAGAAAGGCGGGAAAGGCAACAAAGAGAAGAGGAAGTGTAATTTCTGTGGCAAAGTGGGGCACTTAGTAAAGGACTGCCGGAAAAAGAAGGCCAAGGAGAATGGTGGGTGCTTTTCTTGCGGTGAGACAGGCCACAGGGCTAAGGACTGCCCAAAGAAACGAGGACAGGGGCAGAGGGCTGGATCCACCTCAGGGGCACAGGTTCATGTGCTAGAAGCGCCACCTCTGCAACAGCGAGGTATAAATACTTCTGTAGAAAGTGTAGTTTATCTTTATGATCACCCCGTTCGCACTTTATTTGATTCTGGCGCATCACACTCCTTTATCTCGTCTGCTTTAGTAGAATCTCTGCACCTAAAAACTAGTATGGTAGAGGACCCCTTAATTGTTTCAAACCCAATTGGGGGCCCAGCTCATTTGTCTATGATCTGTTTGGGACTGAAAATTTCTATTCTAAGCGTAGAATTTCAATGTAGTGCCTTTGTTTTGGGCTTTTCGGGATATGGTTTGATTTTGGGCATGGATTGGCTATCCAGTAATGGGGCCATCCTTGATTGTGAGAAAAGGGTTGTTAGGCTCCTAACCCAGCTCGGTAATACTTTGGAAATTTCTTGTAATCCCTCGTATGCGGTTATGCTTAGTTATCTTGAATCGCTAGATGCCTCTGTTGAAAATTTGCAATCAGTTAAAGTGGTCCGGGAATATCCGGATGTCTTCGAAGAGGTGAAGGGCTTGCCTCCGAAGCGGGAAATAGACTTCCGCATATATCTTGTAGATAATGCAAAGCCCGTTGCGTTGCCCGTTAGACACTTGGCTCCACGGGAAAGGAAAGAGCTCAGTAAACATATTAAAGAGCTTCTAGAAAAGGGGTTCATTAGGAGGAGCATTTCAGAATGGGGCGCTCCAGTGGTGTTTGCTACCAAGGCGGATGGTTCACTCCGTCTATGTGTTGACTATAGGGAGCTCAACAAGCTAACGAAAAAGAATAGGCACCCTCTCCCTAGAATTGACGATTTGTTTGATCAGCTTATAGGAGCGTCTGTTTTCTCCCAACTCGATTTAGCGACCGGTTTTCATCAGCTAAGGGTGGCTGAAGATAGTATCGATAAAACGGCATTCAGAACCCCAGACGGCTTCTTTGAATGGCTTGTCATGCCTTTCAGCTTGACAAACGCACCTGCTTAGTTCGTAGACCTGATGAGTAGGGTATTCAGAGATTTCCTCAACAAGTTCGTAGTGGTCTTCGTAGATGATATCCTTATCTTCTCAAAGAGTGAAGAGGAACATGCTCAACACTTAAGGGCAATCATGGAAACTCTGCGAGTCCATCAACTAAAAGCCAAATTCTCCAAATGCCATTTTTGGAGAGAAGAAGTGAGGTTCCTTGGGCACATAGTATCCAAACAAGGGTTAGCAGTGGACCCTGCTAAGGTAGTGGCGGTACAGGATTGGAAGACACCAAGGAATGCAACTGAGGTCCGAAGCTTTCTAGGACTAGCAGGTTTCTATCGAAAATTCATAAGGGATTTTGCGAAAATCTCAGCTCCGCTCACGAAATTGACCAAGAAGAATCTAGTGTTCAATTGGGACTTGGATTGCGAGTTTGCTTTCCAACGACTGAAAAGGGCTCTCACAACAGCCCCAGTTTTGACGCTGCCAGATGGGAGCAAGATGTTCACTGTTTATACGGATGCATGTGGGACAGGGCTAGGCGCCGTCTTAATGCAAGAAGGAAGGGTAGTAGCTTATGGCGGGAGGCAGTTGAAAGTGCACGAAAAGAATTACCCAACCCACGATCTTGAGTTAGCCGTCATTGTCTTTGCACTCAAGTCTTGGCGACACTATCTCCTAGGTGAGAAGTTCGAACTTTACACTGACCATAAATCGTTGAAATATCTTTTCTCGCAGAAGGATCTTAACTTGAGGCAACAGAGATGGATGGAGTTTCTTGCCTCGTACGATTTCGAAATCTCCTATACTCCGGGCAAAGGCAACGTAGTGGCAGACGCGTTGAGCCGAAAGAAATTGACCCTAAGCCCGTTGTTTGTTGAAAGACAAAGCCTAGAGTTTATAGCCAGCTTCGACTTTAGGCCCTCCTCCGATTTCGTACAAGGCTTACTAGCATCTCTCGAAGTACGGCCAACTTTAGTGGATTTAGTAGGGACAGCACAACGCGAAGACCCTCAGCTTATGAAAATGATTGATAGGCTAATTAGGGGTGAGACTTCAAGTCACCTCAACAGATACTCCATCGACGATAAGGGTTTGCTAAGGCGAGACGGTAGACTATGCGTCCCACAAACAAAAGATTTAGTAAAGAAGGTTCTCGAGGAAGCACATCACTCCAAGATGACGATACACCCAGGCGGAGATAAAATGTACAAAGACATAAAAAGGACTTTCTTCTGGAACGGCATGAAAAAGGACGTGGCAGAATTCGTTTCTAAGTGTATGGTGTGCCAACAGGTTAAAGCGGAACAGAAAAAGCCTGGCGGACTACTACATCCTCTAGAGGTCCCGCAGTGGAAGTGGGATAGCATATCAATGGACTTCATCGATGGGCTGCCTAGGTCTAGGAGAGGCAACACTAGCATTTGGGTAATAGTGGATAGGCTTACTAAAAGCGCCCACTTTTTACCTGTCAAAAGTAAAAGAACTGCCTCAACCCTAGCATCACTTTACCTCAAGGAAATTGTTCGACTCCATGGAATACCATCCAGCATTGTTAGTGACCGAGACCCCATCTTCACCAGTGAGTTTTGGCGGAGTCTGCTAGAAGCAGTAGGAACGCAGTTATGCTTGAGCACAGCCTATCATCCCCAAACCGACGGCCAAACAGAAAGAGTGAACAGAGTTTTGGAAGACCTTTTAAGACTATGCGTCCTTGACTTCGGAGGGACATGGGGAGACCACCTTCCTTTGGTGGAATTTGCCTACAACAACAGCTATCAAGCAACCATCGGAATGGCGCCCTTCGAAGCTTTATATGGAAGACCGTGCCGATCGCCCACTTGTTGGTGGGAGTCTACTGATAAGCTCATACTTGGACCAGATATGATCCGAGAGACTTCAGAGAAAGTAGACTTAATACGAAGAAGGATGAAGACGGCCCAAGACAGACAAAAGTCCTATGCCGACAAGAGAAGGACCGACCTTGAATTTGAGGTTGGAGACAGAGTTTTTCTCAAGGTATCTCCGCTAAGAAACGTTGTTCGTTTTGGAACCACAGGAAAACTGGCACCAAGGTTCGTAGGGCCATTCCCTATCATCGAGAAAATTGGGAAAATGGCCTATAGATTAGAGCTACCCGAGAAGTTGGCCGGAGTCCACAACGTTTTTCACGTTTCACATCTCCGAAAATGTCTACATGAGTCTGCTGAAGTGGTAGAGCCAAATATCCTCGAAGAGGCCGAAGTGGAACGCGAAGCAACCATAAGAAAAGTTCCAACCCGCATCTTAGGAACGGAAGTGAAGAAGCTACGCAACCGCGAAGTCAGGCTCGTCAAAGTTCAGTGGAGCGACGCCGAGGGAGACGCGACTTGGGAAACTGAAGCTAGAATACGCACTGCTTACCCTTTTCTTTTCGAGGGTACATCCTTGATCTTTCTTTTTCCTTAAGTCGCGCTTTTATCTATCTTTTTAGGTATATTTCCTCGACCTTATCTTTTAGGTAGAAACCCTTTGGGTGAAAACATGTAATTGAAACATGTTATGGATGATGGTTGCAAGTGGTTGCAAGTGATTGCTAGTGGTTGCTCGTGGTTGCATATACACACAATCTAGGTTTTAGATCGGCTCAGTCACTTCATATTGCATATGCATATATGTTTGCATTCGTATATGGTTGAACTTTAATGTGTTGTCATATGGATGTTGCATTTGTATGAATAATTGTGCACTCATGTAGAATCATGAATAGGAAAATTTGCATACATGTTGGATTCATGGCACTTACATAAATTCGCATTAAGGAGGTCAACTGAATCAGTAGACCGCCTGATTTTGCATTAGATAAGTTCATGTACACACACACTTCGCATATGATCATGAAGCATTAGAAGTCTTTTAAGGACAATGGATGCTCGTGTTTGATGGATGGGTAGATGGATGATTGGATGTTAGGATATACATTTTCCTAAACTTGAAGATTTCGGGGACGAAATCCTTTTAAGTGGGGAAGAATGTAACACCCCGTGTATTCTATAACTGTGAAATTAACAAATTAAAGTATAATTAATTTAAAATCAAAGAACTAAGGGAAACGGGATACGCCATTGCATTCGTCTCGGAAAAATACGCGAAATAGAGTCCGAGTTTTCGAAAAACGGAGTCCGTATGAAGAAGATATAGCCTCCGGAAGTTTCTGAATTAAGTTTAAAATTCGAACAGCTCAGAAAAACAAGTTTAAAATTAAAAATCGGGCCTAATTGGCCAGGGCGGGAAAATTCCCGCCTAAGGCACCCAGGTCGACTGGGCTGTCGACCTGGTCTAGCCAGGTCGACAGGGCTGTCGACCTGGTCCAGACCCAGGTCGAACCCAGTCCACCCTGGCTGGCCTAGTCTATGTTGGTCGATTTTCAGAAGCATGCTTTGTCATTAGGGCTAGGTGGCAGGCTCTAATTGGTCTCTCTTTCCAATGAATGGCTACGATCAATCCAAGCAACATCGATGGTCCTAATCAGTTCATAAACTCTATAAAAATGACCCTAGACTCAACCTAATCTATTCATTCAAAAATAAGAACAAAGCCATCATGCTGCTGAGGAACGACTAGGAGTAGCCACCAATTTGGGAGAAGACTAGGAGGAAAGTTCTAAAGCATAAAGCAACTTAAACAAATCAAATCAACAAGGAATCGCATCTCCAAATCTCTAAATTGGAGAATTCGCCACACAATTGTAAGTAGAGTATTATTTTGGTATGAACAAATAATTGTGTTGGTTTGTATACTTGATTTGTGGTGATAAAGTAATTCATATTTGTGCGTTACTATGATTCTTATCGATTTGGAATATTGTATACGTTTGGATATTCTCAAATTATGTTATTCATTATAAAAACTACATGTTTGCGGTAGTTTTATGCAAGTATACGTTTGGAATATTCGCAAATTATGTAATTCATGTTGAAGCTACATGTATGTAGTTGTTTAATTGAAATTCACGCAAGTTTGTGGTTTTGCTACTATGTCATCATAATGTGTATTTTTGTACAAAAATCATTTTTGTGAGTAATTGGAACAAATTTGGGTTATTATAATTCATATAAAATTATGTTGAAAATTTGGCATCATGGTCTATGTATTAAGCCATACTTTTGTACTAGAAAACCTCTTTGCGAACTTATGAATATGACTAGGCTATAATTGATATTTTGCATAATTGAAAACCATGTTAGGTCTATATTGTTAACAAGAATTATATGATGACATATGTGGTACATAGCTAGGTTAGATTCAAAATCCCATTTGCAAGTTTGCATGACTAAAGTAAAAATCATGATTTCATGTTTAGAAATATTTATGCCATAAGTATATGTGCGCCATGGTTATGTGAATAGATTTAAAATCATGATTAAGTTGGAATAATTCAAGTTGAACTATGCTTTTGTATTAGTAACAAAAGTAAACCCCTTTGTAAACATGTAGGAATCTTATGAACATGATTTGCCTATGTTTGACATTATAAAAACATAGGTTTGTGTTGTAGTTAAGACTATGTGTCAATAATGATATCCAATTTAGATTCTTATCTCAACTACAAGTTTACATGCTTTGATTCATGTCACTTATGCTTTATGACCAAAGTATACATTACTACTATGCAAGTACACCAGTTTCTATTTTGTAGTTCCAACGTTATGTTGCAAGTTCATGCGTTCACATTCCCCTTCTTGTGTATGTAATCATGCTTTAAGCCTCCCCTTTTCACGTGGCTAAGTTGGGCTTAAAAAGGCTAAGCCCAACATATATATAATAAACGAGCGATTTAAACGGGGGTAAATAGCGTTGGGCCAAATTAATTAATAAACGAAAATATAAAGTAAAGGGGCCCAAATTCAAGTATGGGTTGGGCCCATGATTGGTGTAACCTTCACACCATTGATTTTTAATAATGGGCCGCAAATATTTATATATAAGAAAATAAAGAAGAAAGACAAAATATGTAAATGTAGAACATACGATGTGTTTAACCCGAGGTTGGATTGAGTTGTGATGTAAACCTGCCCGGAACCGCCCGGCTGTCCAGTAGTCACAACAATACCTATCCAATGTGGGTGGTTAAACATGGAGCCCAATAAGGACCCGAGGTTAGACTGAGTTGTGGCGTAAGACTGCCCGGAACCAACCGGCAACAGGCAGCCACAACAATACCTGTCTAATGTGAGAGGTCAAGGCTTTAATAAGACAATTAAGGCTGAGTCAGGATTGTTAGGATTAAGTGAACTAAAGACTTAATCAAAATGGAACATGCTAAACTAAACAGACTGATTGGGGGGGTTAGGTTATAAAACACTTAACCAACTTAGCATGTTGGCTAGAAATAGAAAACCTAGTAGCGGGGGACCCTTTTCAGCAGTAACCCTATAAGGTGTATCATGATACCCTGAAACTAGGCAGGGTGGGGCACGATTACTGGGCTGATTGTAAGAGGTCAAATCGACGGCGGTGGTGTAGCAGTGTAGGTTCTAACGGGGTGCGGGCGTGCACACACTCCGGCGCAGAAAAATAAAGCACTGGGCACCAGTAGCATACCTGTGCATTCTAAGGTTGTGTCGGGCCGCTGCCATGGGACTTGATACACCCCATGGTGGGACCAGCATAGGTAACTACAACATCGGGGGCCGTAAGACACATGTAACTATGCGAGTAGGAGCCGATCATCATAGAACGGATCACTTCACCCTGATTATGGGGTGCCAGTTGGAAACTAGTTTATATGGGTTCAGAGTTTAACATGGGGTACGATAGTATATTCGACCCTAGACAACTTAACCAAGTTTATAGTGCTTTCCCACTTCTTGTTTATACTTATCATACCCAGTTCTTTATTCATAGACAGAATAGTCCTAGACTTACTCAGGCTTTATGTCTGACTCTACTTTTCTTTCGTCTTCTTTTCTTCCGTTCCCCCCCCCCCCCAGGTCCACAGGGAGGGAACACTGCAGCTTGACCAGCCTTAATATCCAGCTTGAAGAGGAGAAATGTATTGCTTGGACTTTTTCGTTTTGAACTATGGCTTTGGACAGCAACTATGGGGCTTTTGCAGTTTATTTATGTTTTCTTTAAGCTTCTTTAAATAATGTAATTCAAGACAGTTATGATGATGTTGTGATTTTGGAAGTATGTAAGACAATTGTGGGAATGTTGTTGTAACACGTATTTTCTCTTATGAAATAAAAGTTTGCTGTTTTTCCGCTGTTCAAAATATGTGTTATTATATCTGTCTTGTATATCTGTGACTTATACTTATAAACCTCCACCAAAATTAGGGCATTCCCTTTGAGAGTGACCCTAACGGAGGTGGGGTGTTTCACGGATCGTGACCACCCCCTGAGATCGGATCGTGGCTACCCCCGGGGTCGGATCGTGACCATACATGCTGACCAGTCTAGTTCGCGAACCGCGACCAGGATCCGCTATTACACATGCAGATTTTGACCTATTCTCAAGGCTATGATCGCTCCTACTTTCCCGGATAAGGTGCCACATGTCCTACCACGACCCCATCACCATATGAGCTCTCCTACAGCTATAAATACACCTCCAGAGGGCATTTTTTGGGGACTTTTGGGCACCTCTTTGTCCATGGCTGCCATACCAATACTTCTCCATGAATAACCACCATCTTCCTCAATAAAATCAATGAATTCTGAGAGAATTATTCATTAGATTCAAGTAATTGAGAGACAATATTTATTGTAATTGTAATCAATGAGTGGAATGAGAGAATATGAAGTGGATGTAGGCTCGTTAACGCCGAACCACTATAAAAATCTCATTGTCTTGCTTTTTTCTCTATTTTTCGATTATTTCTTCATATGCTATGCTCTAAATATGACGATTTGGGTGTTAGGACCACTTTTTGGTCTAACAATATTCAAACATGAATATATATACAACTTCAAATATAAATTATACAACTCAATATCATCAATTTCGAGTTAACCGCTATCCAATTTACATTAAAAATCCTTATTTATTAATTAATAAATGTTATATTTTAATAACGATTTCCATAGTGACTATTTTAAAATTTGATTTGGACATAGCTAACCATCTATAGCACGAAATCTGGAATTTTCCCCTTCCATATGAAAATTATCATCAACAAAATCCCAACGTTTCTTGTTTCACTGAAATCCGACTTATATCGGATCATGTACATCCAGTTAAAGTTCAAAATTCAATATTACGAACTGTAGTGCCATTTCGAGCTCAATTTATATTATATACATAAATTAACATTCAACTTCAATTTTAATAAACGAAATAAATATTAAAATTCATTAATATTCCAAATATAATATTTAAAATAATAAATTAAATTAAATATTTGACTACCAAAATATGGGACATTACATGACATTTTAATTTGAATTGCATTTAGGTGATATCAGCTTTTCTCAGTATAATATAACTGCATAATTGATGATGCACTTAATTGCTTTAAACTTTATGTTCTACCTACTATACTACATTTTATCATTTGTAAATTCATATATTTTCATGTTGTATATGAGTCACATTGAACTTGAATTTTTATTCTCATTGTCACCTAACTGTATAGATATTATTAGATTATACAAATTGGATGAGTTTCTAGTGAAATTTATTTTGGACATAATATTTGAAATTGCCTTCTTAACTATGGTACATAACTGGTGGAGTCTTAGCTTGATATTCTTACTCAATTTTTTTATATAAAAAAATCCATATTTTGCTAGTAGTGTCAACGTTCATTTGTTCCAAAACATGTGTTCTTAAAGTGTTCTTTTTTTAGGAAATTACAATTGTTAGTAATACCTTTATTGAAATCAGTTATGACTTCTTAAGTATCTTTTGAGAGCAAGTAATCTAGTTATCAACAAATAGATTATGTTTTCTCTACAAAAGAAGCTTGGAGGTTTCGAGACTCAACTATGTGTCTGGAAGTGAAGTGCTCAAAATTGGGATTGAATCTGATCAGGGATACACATGATGTTCATCGTCATATGATGCAAGACCAACTTGCTTTTGGTTCACCGCTTTTACAGTGAATTCTAAATACCTTAGTTCTTTTGTTTATAAGTATCACCATATTTATTTGCCAAATTTTAAACTTTTTTGCACTTGCTGTTCATCTGTTCAGCAAGACATTATCCTGTTGCGTTGGTCACCTGAGTTTTTCTTTCCCTTTTTCTTTTTATTTACTTTATTTGTTTTGTTGTAAAGAATGATTATTTTTACATGGAGTTTATGGATATCTATTGGAGCCTCTGTAATGGACTGGTATGATTACAAGTGAGTTCTGTTTATTATTATTCATTTACTTATTAGTCAGATCATAAGTTTTGGTGATGAGTTTTGAGCAATCAATTCAATACGCGATGATTATTAGAGAAATTGCAAAGTTTTTGGCAGAACATAGCAGTACAGATAACAATATTGAATTTTGGCTTATTATATATGGCTCATAAATCAATATGATAAATTATAGGAATGACTGTTTAACCTTCAGCAATCATCAACTAATTAGGAATGACTATTTAACCTTCAACAATCATCAACTTATTAGGAATGACTATTTAACCTTCAACAATCATTAACTACTTCGGAGACAAACTGGTAATGTTTAAAGTGGCAAACCTTGTCCAGATAGGCTTTCAGCGACAAACTGACTTTTCAGTGTTTTCAGTTAACCTTCTTTTTGCATCATTTAACCTTCTTCTTCCAAATATAAGATATGACATGATCAAAGGCTGGTTTTCTGGTATTATTTATATGTATTTGGTCATTAAAAAGAGTGCTCTAACTTCCACCATTAGCATAGAGCACAATGCGGAAATGCAATGCAATGATTATGATTAGGCTGACTTGAGCAAATCGGAGACGATTGCTGCAACATTTGTAGGAATTCACAAGGTGATTGACTGTGCAACAAGAAAGCCGGAAGAACCTATTCGCACGGTAAAGGAAGTTGAAAAGGGTTTAACTATTTGTATAGTTAGTTGGTAGATGAGGTATAGTTAGAAGCTTACTAGTTTATGCATGTCTAACTGAACAGTTTTGTTTAGGTAGACTAGGAAGGCAAATTTGCTTTCCTGTAGTTAGGCTCATTCTCTTTGTGTCTTCTATACACCTTCATAGATCCATCGTCTATCATTCTCACTGATTCAGCACATCCTCGGGTTTGAACCCACAACCACCCTCCCTCCTTTTCTCCTGGGGCACACCACTCTCCCTTTTAGCTTTAGTTTATTGCAGTGATCACTGTCAAAAATTGTTATTATTGGTACTTACTATTTCAGTATATTCTAAGGAGTGGTTCAAGATATATCTACCCTTTTTGCTTGGTTTTAATGTAGTAACCACAGTTGGAAATTGTTAGGATCCTCACTAACTCATCATATCGTGAGGATATTTTCTAAGGCTTCTTAAGTAGGTAGGCATTTACAGTTGTTTTCATTTTAGTTTACTTTATTATGACAATTATAGTTGTTTTCATTCTAGTTTCGGATTTAGGTAGGCATTTTTGGTGCTTAACTTGATAATGTTTGATTTATGCTCCCTAGTGAGTTATTGAAGCTCTTCTGTACAATTGTATTTCTTTTTCCTATTTGCAGATACGGATTTCAAAAAAAGAATATGATGAATCATGTTGCGTAGAAAGTGTTTACGAGCAAATTTGATTATCTTTATATGTTTTTTGTTGTATTTTCAACTTTACACTTGTTGGGTAACATGGGTTTGTTACGGTATATTTGTACTTTTTGTTCCTTTAAAGATGTGGTTTATCTTTGTTCAGTAGTAATTTGTTTAGGGTAAATTTGCTTATGGAATTTCTTTTCATATTTTTTAGCTTTTAATCTGGAAAATGATTGAATTTATTTATATCATTGAAGGTATTAATTGCATATTTTAGAATAATTTTCGTATCTCAAATCTACAACACATCAGTGTTGTGATGTGTTGTGACAAATTATCAGTTTGATATATATCATAAAGTGTTTTTGATTGCCAATTTGATGTGTCTAGCAAGTAGAAAATGTTGTCAGTTATCATTTTGAAACAACTAGCCAGAGTTGTTGGTTATCATCTTGAAGTACTTATTAAATGTTGTTGATTATCAATTTGAAACACTCACTACGTGTTGCCGGTTATCAACTTAAACACTTATCAAGCGTTGTAGTTTATCAATTTGAAACACTCGTTAAGTGTTTCAATCTATGAAACTGAAACATCTGCTATATGTTTCAATTTATCAGTCTGAAACATTTTCTAAGTGTTTCAGTTTGTCAATCTGAAACATAACATAGGTGTTTCAAAAATCTGCAACACCAAAATAGTATTTCTAAAAAATTCAGCAACATTTTATTATCGTTTCAAATTGGTCATTTTTATGTTGTGGATGATTCTGTTATCAGTAGATAAGTTGCACTCAAGTGATATTTTTTACCTTAAGATTTTGTACTCATTTATTGATCTAACTATGGAAGGAATTTAATTTTTACTTAGATTATTTGATTATATACATGGATTTAAATTTAACATTTATATTGATTAAATTTGAAACACGAAATGATATTTGTTCATACACTATAAGGAGAGCTCGTGTTTTCTTAGTTAGACAATGTTCTAGTTGATAGTTAAATATCTACATATATATGTGTGTGTGTGTATACACACACATACATACATGTTCGTTCATGTATAAGTACATACTATTGATTTAATTTATTTTTATTTTTTGATTTACTGACTTAAGAACAAATTTTTATAAGGATCCAAACTATTTTTTTTTTTGGTTTATCGATCAATATCAATGTGAATCCTTCAAAATCAAATGATAATATTCAAAACGTCTAGTTTGGAAACAATAATGAACTTGTGGTTCAAATAAATTACATACACAATTTACAATTGTTAAGTTTTATGCTTCAATTATATATCAAATGTCACTTTTGAACGTTGATTACTTTCCGAAGAATAATTAATTGTTATAATTGCGTACAAACATCTTTTCTGTGGAGTTCGATAAAAGGGATATACTCACAACAAAAATAAGAGTATTTTGTATAGACTTAAACTGTAATAGAAATATGTTATACTTTATAGATGTTGTTTACAGCCTTTTTTTTAAAATATGATTATTTGTATAGACGTAAGCAGCAATAGAAATATGTTATATTATTTATAGACATTATTTATAGCTTTGGTTAAAATTATGATATGAAATATAAATTATCTCTTCAGGAGAGCATCATATTTCCCTTCTAAAATAGTTATGCATATGAGACTCAATTTATTGTACATTTTTGAAAGTAATAGATCACAGGCAAATAATTAAAACATGACTAATGGATCTACTGATACATACAAATTGTAAAGTGAGTTTTGTAAATGTATTTTATACGCATCGCTATTGTTTTTTAACAAAATTTTTGGGTTATTATTCCTACATCATTTCTTGGAGGCTGTCATGTTTGAAAATTTTCATAGGCAACTCTCACATAGTAGTGTCATAAAACAATATATTATATCTTCTAGATATATTTTATAAAATCATACTTGGATTAGATATTATTATGCAAACAGTCCACTTGTGGAGTATTACAACAATACGCTTTCTCTTTCAAATACGTTGTACAAATCTCTTTTAAAAATATTTTACTGTCACTTCTTCTGGAGTATTTCATTTCTCGTTCAGATATACTTCATATGCACTATGTTTAGAATGTCATATCCATAAAGACACGGGGAATTTGACGCCTGAATTCCAACAATAATACATAAACCAATATTACTTGCCAGAACTCAAGTATCAAAAACACTAGATAGTTAATGAAAGAAAATAGAGGGTGAGATAAGAAAGAAAGAAATATTAGAATAGAAGAAGAAGAATACAACAACATAAGAGTCTCACATCGCAGCGGAATAAAATATAATAGAAATAAAACTTTATTGAGAGCTTTGAAATTAAAACTTACAATCATCAGAATACATCAATACATCTGGACAGTTATTTTAATCTGTCCTCATATACAATACACATAGGAAAAATCACTAGATATCATACGTCTGAACACCAAGTAATACTGGTTTATGTATTATTATTGGAATTCAGGCGTCGAATTACCTGGGTCGTTACAATATCATTTTCTACATATATCATATGTCTATTAACTTTTGAATGCAGTAACAGAAATAGCTGCATTAAATGAAAGTCACATGCAAGAGATAAAACAACCACTTAAAGCATCCTTGAAAGGTTTTCAATCCAAATTACATTGAAGTAATTGTTTGAAAGTTTTTATACACAACTTAAAGTTGTTTCAAACATCTCTTTGTAAGATTATTCAAAATTATTTATGTCGATGATATTGTATAGTTCATTACATAAATGGACTTCATTTCTAGAGTATGTTCAAAGACATTTCTTTAGGAATAGTCAGACATACGAACATAGAACATTATCTAGTATATGTTTCTATTTTCTCAAAAGAACTCCAAATACTCACACACATATATAATATATGTGTGTGTATACATAATTTGTTAGAATTCCAAAATTTGACAATATGTTAATTTTTATAAGAACTTACATTTTACAATTATTATACTACTCAAACTTCAAGTTTGAATCATATTTGAAATTTATAAACTTTAAAGTCAAAAGAAGAAATTACAGAAGTCATATTTTTATATATTTATTTGGTTTTTTAATTTTACTTTTACAACTCGAACTTTTAAGATATGATAATTGATTAACAAATTAATCAATAAGATAATAAGCTGGTAAAAGTATCAAAAATTTATCTATGGGAGTTGCATTATTTTGTCCATGGCAATTTTTTGTTCAATTTGCATATAATTTTTGTAAAAATAAGAGCTAAAATGAAGAAGTTAATAAAGAGACAAGTTAATTCAGAAATTAATAAAAGAAAGAAATTAAAAAAAATTACAAATAACCAAATTTGATTATGGGCCCTATTCTATTGCGTTTGTTACCATTTTTGAGGTCATATTCATGTATAACTTGTCAAAATCCGAGTTCTTATAAGAGAGATATTGCAAAAATAAAATCATAAGAAATTAAAAAATAATAACAATATATATGGGTTGGGTCGATCGACCTAATAGTTTAGGTGTGACTTGCGCCCAAGCGATAATGTTGCAAGGCAAAAACACTTTCTTTCGTAAACAAGCTAATTTGGCTTAATGTTGTTGGTTTTTAATTCAAATTTTGCAGATGTGGCGAGTTCCTACAGGTCACGTGACATGGTTGGCCTAGAAATATTCTAAAAATACAGCGTCCTAAAATCTCTAGCTTAACTTATAAATAAACCGCTAGATCTTGCTATTCTTCACAACACAATCCCTTCCCCGCTAGATTCTCTCTATTTGAGATGAGCCTAAAATATATTTTTAAGGGAAAAGATTTGTTAATTTGTTTTTGAATTTGTTCATGGGGGAAACCGACCGAAGCCGTAAAACCCCCTAGTGCACCAAGCTCGGTCCGCGGGTACTACATAAGTGGTTGATCTTAGCGTATGCACATGGTAAACCCTTACCATGCCATTTCGAGTTAAGTTTTTTTTTTTTGAAAAATGATTCTTTATTAATGACGTTGAAGAACCAATAGCATGATTCACCTCATTAAAAAGCCTTGCCATCACAGTAAGGAAAAAGAGTGCGACATCAGCGATTATAGAGCTCTGTACAACATAATATACAAAAGACTCTAATATTGGAAAGGGAAACAACAAGAAGCCTACGTGGGCTTCATGAAGCCCAAGACCAACAATACACACCACCGTTTAAACTAGAAAAACAACTCGACTACCCAATTACAACCAAATATCGCCATCCGACATTTAAACTTATCCAATATCTTTTAGGTCTACGCCCGATCTTTGAAGAGGCAATCTTTCTTCGCTTTGAAGTTTTCTTAATGTATATCGGCAGTCAAATTAAAGATGAATCTCGATCTCAGCTAGCTTGAATCTTTGAGGTGCATATAGTGATTCAGCTTCACATCCACGCCGGTTCCTATCCACCTAAATCTGATGAATAACTGTAGATGCTGCAGTAAAGGCTAAAGTCTTGTAGAGAGAACTTGCTGGAAGAAGAGGCCGGAGCTGTGACAATCGAGCCTGAAGGTCAGTCGCGGAGAGCAGAAGCACTTCCAATTTTGAGCATAAATGATTCCAAAGATAAGTCAAATAATCGCAATTGCTGAAAATGTGATCATATTTTCGTTATAATTATAGCATAGGACACATAGGCTGTCAACAATAATTCCCCAAATGTTTAGCCGATCTACATTTGCTAAGCGTCCTAAATAGGCTATATATATTGTAAACTTTACCATTCCATATAAGTTTAAGGTTCTGATCCTGGTCTTTATGCTCTTTAATAGCATCCCAAACATGTGAAACTTGAAATTGTTGGTGTTTATTATTTGCCAATAGTCGTGATTCTTATCCGAAAGCACAAGAACTTGAGTTATTTGATCTGCCACTTCCCTAGTTTCGAATAACAAGTGTGGTTGCCATTTTCGATTACATAGTCTACGGCTGACTTTATAGTCGCTAGTTAAGGTCAAATGCACACAGCTCCAACCAGTTAGATCCCCTAACGATTTGTGGTTTATCCATGGATCAAACCATAAATCCGTTTGTCTACCATTCACTATAATTCTATTCACAGTTTGCTTGGCCATGTCGCGCTATCGGAAAATTGATTTCATTGTCCTCGAAAAAATGTTGTTGATGGGAACAGTCCAAAAAATCATATTTTTTAGGTACTTCGCTCGCATCCAACTCGACCATAAAGAACTTTCCTTCAGTAACTTCCATAGCATTTTTACTTGTGAAGCAATGTTTAAGTCAGCAAACTTACGTAGACCTATGTCTCCTTCTACCTTCAGTCTGCACAGTATACCCCACGATATTTTATTCAATTTACCCTTCCAGAAAAAATCTGCATATAATTTATCTACTTTCTTTAACACGGAGGTTGGTAAATTGTATATTCGCAGCCAATACATAAGTATATTAGTTACCGTACTTTGTATAAGCTTATTTCTACCAACTGTAGTTAGAAAACTACAGTCCCATCCTTCGAACTTATTAATGATCTTGTTTAATAGGGGAAAGAAGTGTAAAGAACCAGTTTTTAGCATTTTAAATATATGAAATTATTTGAATTAATATTTATGAAATTTGATGTTCGTTTGAAATTTGAAATTTAGTCCAGTTTATTTTTGTTTTAAAAATTAAACATGAGTCTTATTTATTTGATTTGATTTAGTTTGAATTTTTGATTTAAAATTTACTTAAGTTTGTATTTAAAAATAGAGTATACCTTATAATCAAATGGTGTATACTTATAAATTATTTGTTTATATAACTTATACTCTTTTATTTTAAATTATTTGTCTAAATTATTTTTGACACTTGTTCGTTTTTCTGAGATTTTTTTACACGTGTTCCCTTGTTTTTTCATGGGTCCCTTTCCGTCGTTCCTTCCTTTTAAGTTTTATTGTACTCTCCCCTTTCATTTTTATTTTATCAGCCAAAATTCATTTTCTTCCCCAAATTTGATTCCCAGAATCGAAATATTCATGGCCTCCAAAATCATGACCACCGAATCAATTTCCTCGTCCACCGCGAGCTCCGCTTCCAGACTCTGTCCTTCTCCGCCACCGCAAGCCATCGCTGCTCCTGTCTCTCCCTTTGTGAATCCATTAATCCCATCGCTCGATCTACTGTTTCGAATTCCCCATCGTCGAGTCAGGAGACCCAGTATTAGTAGCCACCGCATCAGCCATGTGAAGCGTCGTAGCCTTGACCGCCTTTAATTACTCTTCCTTTCAGCCCACTATTTGTGCTCCTCCTCTCTTTTCAAGCTTCGTCGAGCCCTCTTCAAAAGAAGAAAGAGACCAAACCATGTAGACCGAAGCCAGCAAAACTCAATTCCAAAGCATCAGCCTTTCCTTCTGTTCGCCGTCGTCTCGGAATTGTAAGTACATCTTATGATTAGATTTACGTTCAAGTGTTGACTTCGATTTGCACAAAATGTAATTAGGGTGGATTGTTGGCTGCTACATCTAGATTTGGTTGATTTTCTGAGTTATTATTAATAAAGCTAGCTGGATACATCCTTTCAGTTATATCAGGGCTGGGCTTAGCCCATTTACAAATAACGTTACATTTTGTAAAATAACAGGCTATATATATTAGCCGCTGATACATCTGTACATTTTACATTTAGTTCAATCCTTATTCTATGAAATAATAAAAATTGTTTCTCTGAAAACTCTATTTTGGTATCAGAGCGCAAACGCCTAACGGCACCTCTAAGATTCACCACCGCTGCATCAGAAGAAGCACATCCACACACGATAGAAAGGTTGTGATCATTTTCTCTCCTCAGTTTCTTGTTTCATCATCAGAGTAGATACCATTCTCATGTGTAGATCTCTTCTTTTCAGTTACTCTTCTTTTCCCTCAACTGTCTTGCCAACTAGAGGAACCAGAGAACTATCATCATCTTTCACTAGTGGCCGCAATTTACCCATCTGATCGTTAGTGATCATCATCTGGGGGTGGTTTCTGGTTACAAAGATCACCATATACAACAAGTTTGCCATCCAAGAATCACTTTCCAGTGAAATTCTGGTTGCAAAACACAAGTTTGACGTCCAAGAATCACTTTCTAGTGAAATTTTGGTTGCAAAATGTAACAACCCGAATTTTAATAACATGTTAAAACAAGAAATTAGGGCAGAATTAAATTATAAATTAAGAATCAATGGGAACGGGTTACGCCATTGCGTTCGTCTCGAAATTCGGCTTAAAAACGAGTCCGAAATTTCGTAAATCGGAGTCCGTATGACCAAGTTATGGCCCATAGAAGATTTCGGAAAATTCAAATTTCAGCCCGAAATTCAAAATCAGCTCCAAACAGATTGGGCGGGAAATTTTCCCGCTCAGCCCCAGGTCGAATGGGGAGTCGACTGTGGAGTCGACCTGCCCCAGCCCAGGTCGACTGCCCAGTCGACTTGGGTGTCGACCTCCCTGGTCGGCCATCTTGGCTTAGTGCACCTGTTTGCTCCTTTGGGTCTGCTCAGCTAGCCTGTGACGAGATTTAAGGGTTCAGATCTAAACTAGGGTTAATCTAAGGGCCTAAACTAGTCCTAACTTCTATAAAAACACCCTAAGACCTAACCTAAATCACTAAAAATCATTCTAGCAACAAAGTGCTGCCCAAATCTCTCTTGATCATGGCCTCCATCTCCAACTTCAAAGGCTTGAGCATTCAAACTAGATCCATGTCAAAGGAGCAAGCTTTCTACATCAAATCAAGGGAGTAGAGCATCATTCCTACACCATTCTACGACAAATGCTTGCTCATAATTCTCTAGCCACGCTTTGTAAGTTCTAGATGCTTTTAGATTGAAACGATAACTTGAATATGACATGTGATAAAGTTGAAATTGAATCTATGCATGATAATCGATCCATGCTCATTCTTGTTCATTTTGGATCTTGACCTTTGGGGATGTTGCTATGACATTAATTTGGACCTATGCATGTTGCAAATCACTCTTTCATATCCTTGTCATGCACGTAATGATGTTTTTCTCTCGGATCTTGTTTTATGCAAAGTTTCTACCTTCCCCTATTTATTTTCTTTTGATGAACCTTGGTCGATTTCGGACCTAGGCCTAAACTACGATTTACATGCGGTTTGTATACGGTGGAATGTTGTGATTTCACCTATTTGGACATGGGTGTGTGGTAGAATTGATTTCATAACATGAACAAGGGGAAATTTGGGGTATTGCCAATGTAATTTGCAAGTTTGGGGCATACATGGATTAGCATATGAATTAAATCACGAGTTTTGGGGACTATGTAAGTTAAATCAAGGGATTGGGCTTATGTAAATTAGGCATAAGTGGAATTGGGAACATGAACCATGATGTGGGTTTATTTGGGCATGAACGTGACAAAATGTAACTTTGGCTAGAACTTGATTTGGGTAAATTGGCATAAACTTGACATACATGCAAATAGGCGAGATTTGGACATAAGGGAAGTGGCTAGAATTGGGTACACATTTTGATGGACAAGTAATTGGGAACTTGGGAATATGCTAAGTAATATGTAAAGTGGGGATTTTGACTTAGGTGACACATATGTAATTAACAATCTAATGGATGCCTTCGACACGAGGTTAGACTTGAGTTGTGGTGTAATTCTGCCCGGAACCGCCCGGCATATCCAGTGACCACAACAATAATAGTCTAATGTGAGAGGTCGTAGGCAAAGATTAGATTGTGGTAATGCTTGAACCCGAGGTTGGAATGGATTTGCGGTGTAATTCTGCCCGGAACCGCCCGACATATCCAGTGACCGCAAATAAGTCCAATGTAAGAGGTTGATGCATTAGTAAATAATAAATGAATATGACATGGACGGGTGGGTTAAGTAACTTGATTACACTAATGACACTTAACCAATATGACATGGACGGTTGGGTTAAGTAACTTGATTAGATTAATGACACTTAACCAATATGACATGGATGGGTGGGTTAAGTAACTTGATAAGATTAATGACACTTAACCAATATGACATGGACGGGTGGGTTAAGTAACTTGATTAGACTAATGACACTTAAGCAATATGACATCGACGGGTGGGTTAAGTAACTGGATTAGACTAATGACACTTAACCAATATGACATGGACGGGTGGGTTAAGTAAAACCAGACTTGACTTCTTGATGACACTTAACCATATAACACTATTAGAGGATGGGTTAGTCCACCCTGAATGGGTCGATAACACCCGACTAGTATAACACGATGCATGGTAAGGTTAAGTAAACTCACAAGGGTAACACTTAACCGTTATAATTTGACTAGTGGATGGGGTTAGGTTAACATATACTTAACTAATCTAACACGGTAACTTGATGGGGTTAAGTCATGAATCGCTTGAATATACTTAACCAATCTAACATGATAACTTGATGGGGTTAAGTCATGAATCGATTGAATATACTTAACCAATCTAACATGATAACTTGATGGGGTTAAGTCATGAATCGCTTGGATATAGTTAACCAATATAACATGATAACTTGATGAAGATTAAGTCATGAGTCACTTGAATATACTTAACCAATCTAACACGGTAATTTGATGGGGGTTAAGCTTAAATATACTTAACCAATTTGACATGTTGAATTTGGATAGGGTTAAGTTATGAACCACTGGAATACGCTTAACCAACTTGACACGTGATTCGTAGGGCTAAGTCATGAACTTGAATGACAACACTTAGCCCACTTGACATGACACGTAGACGGGTTAGGTCACGAACTTGAATGACCACAGTTAACCATCTTGACATGCTAAGCTGATAGGGTTAAGTCTTGGATTTAGATGACAACACTTAACCCGTTGGACGGAAACGCTAGTTACGTGGTCCTTTTCAGCAGTAACCCTCTTGAATGTATCACGATACCCTAGGGACTAGGCTAGGGTGGGGCACGATTACTGGGCTGATTGTAAGCGACCAAAACTACAGCTGAGTTTGGTGCGCCATTGTAGGTTCAAGCGGACTATGGTCGTGCACGTAGTCCAGAGTTGAAAAAGCAGGCGTGGGCACCAGTAGTTGTACACTGTGCGTGCTTGGAATGGTGTCAGTGGTTGACACCCTAGGGCTTGATACACCCTAGGGTGGACTTAGCACAGAGTAGCTACATTCGTGATTGGGCCGTTTGACACCGACACACGACGAGTTAGGACTTGTAGGGAGCTGATCGATTAGATCGTTACGTGGAAAAACGGCGTTGTTCGGTAGGTAGCATAATCCCTAGTGGTCCTAGGTGGCATAAACCCTGATCGAATCTAGAAAACGTCCAATAGGTAGCATAATCCCTAGTGGTCCTAGGTGACGTAAATCCTAGATGAACACGCGATAATTCATGATAAGAGAATCTGGCCAGAACAAGGATGGCAGTTCGAGCGATTTCAAGGATGGTGATACTACGTTGTGGTGGTACAGAATAACGTGATGGAACCCGTACGATATACGACAAGGGATTATACATATACATGGAAGGGATGATACGAGTTAGGATGCTAGTACGGTTGGTGCAGAGGACGTTAGGCATGCGATGTTATTCCGAGTTTATCTTGTTATCTTGTTACCTCGGTTATCCTATTACCTTGGTTATCTTGTTACTTGAGTTTATCTTGTTATCTTAGTTTGATCTGTTTATCTTGTCATCATGTTTATGTTTACTTTTAGTTTATACATGTCATGTTACCTTTACCTGTTTTTAGGCTGGAAGTAGCTAGGACTTACCAGTCTTTATGACTGACCCCGTTTTGTTTTGCCTCTTTTTCTTCCGTCCCCCCCCCCCCCCAGGTTTATAGGGAGGAAATACTGTTACTTAGATCGGACTTCTTCTGCTTCAAGATCATCATCTATGGCTTGGACTTTTCTTGGCTATGGCTATTTTACTGTTTTACTTGGGGAATAATTTACGACTATGGTTTTACGCTTCTTTATTATTGCAAGACAGGTTTCGATGTAAGTAATTTAATGGCACTTTGATGTAAAAGGTTTTAGACCTTACTACTTTTATAAAGAAATAAAATCATGTTTTCTTCCGCTGTTTTATATGTTCTGTCTTGTAATATTTCTGTGCATGTTTACCTAGATAATACTCCACCAAAGCTAGTGCATTCCCTTTGTGAGTGACCCTAGCGGAGGTGGGGTGTTACATTTGGTATCAGAGCAGAAGGTTACTAGACTGGGCAAAAGTTTTTAAAACCTTCTGAAACTATTTTCAAAGCCATTTTACAAAGAAGCATTTTTCAAGAAAAGTTCTAAAGAAAAAGGCTATTCCCCAAAAAGCCATTAGCATTATCCTTTGTTTCCTTGATTGAACCTCTTTTCCTTTCTTTCCTCTACCTGTAGTCACAGTAGTTTTAACTGTGACTAATCCTTTTCTAGCTACGTAAATGTTTTCCGTGCGATGGAGGAAGTTCTCAAGAGACCTGTTACCACGTTATACAAGAAAGGATAGGAGTGGTTAAGGCGAATGAGGCTCAGAACAAGAAGGTAGCTAAGTACTATAGGACAAGGACATGGGCAAAGAACAAGATCGTCGAAAGGGCAATTGTATGCTCTCACTACTAGCGTGCCTAAGAGGGGTGGTAACGTTTCTGGTAAAAGTTTAGCTTTTCCTTTCTATCATCCCGTTAGGACTTTGTTTTGTACGTCGCATCCTTTTTAAATCCTGCTTCGATAGTTGGGTCCCTGCACCTTAGTACTAGCACAATAGAGGGTCCCGTTTTTGTCTCAAATCATGTTGGGGGATCGTCCCATTTATTCATGACTTGTTTGGATTTGAGGATATCTATGACTATTGGGAATAATGCTTATGTTTTTGAGCTATGGGTTGATTCTAGGGGTGAAGTGGTCATCCCGTAAGCGTGCCATCCTCGGGTCGGAAAGGAGGGTAGTTAGACTCTTGACTTGCCCCGGTAATACCCTCGAAGTCTCGTGTAACCTTTAGGGTTCTATCATGATTAGTTGCCTAGAATCTCTTGATGCATTTCGAGTAGAGTTCACCACTAAGGCGGATGGTTCATTTCGCTTGTGCATGCGTTGTGGAAATCACTCTAGTGAGTACACTTGGTAACATGGTTGGCATCTGTTTGTTTTCAAGATATAGTTCTTCTGCGTGAAATGCCGTCTAGTGAGTAAACGAGATCCAGAGTTCACTAGTGAATTTTTGGAGAGCTTGCATGAAAACCAAGAGTACACAGATATGGTTGAGCCAAATATACCATAGGGAGAATAAGTAAAAGTGGAACGAGAGGCGATAATGAAGTGAGTCCCATCTCATATTTGGAAATAGGAGTTAAGAGGCCACAAAATCATGAGGTTAAAGATGGTCAAAGCACAATGGAATTAAGCTCAAGGAAATGCGACTTAGAAGATTTAAGACAAGATACGTGCATCATATCTCTTTTTAATAGTATATTCTTGATCCCTGTTTTCCTGTAGAGCTTACCTGCATACTATCTTTTATGCATATCCTCTCGGTCCTATTTTCGATCTTATTTCTGTTGCAAACTCCATAGGGGGTATGACGCATCGGTTAGTAATACGGGTCAGGGTTGGAAGGTGTCTGTTAGGTTAACTAAACCTTTTGGGCTTTATAGAATATGGGTTGGACTTAGAAAGGGATTTCTTGTAATCCAAAAGGAGTTTATCTTGCTTATCTTCTCGATCCTATCTTGTGGACCTTAGGTAGAACCCTATGGATGCAAACATGTATTTGAAGCATGTTATGATTGATGTTTGCGAAATGGTTGTAAGTGGTCGCAAGTGGTTGCTCGTGGATGCATGAATACACATTAGGCACTAGATCGGCTCAGACACATTTTCATGTTGCATATGCATGAGTGTTTATACTTGTTTATGGATGAAATTGAATGTGTTATCATGTGAATGTTGCATATGGATGAATGGTTGTGCACACATATAGTGTTTACGTGACTAGGATTATTTGCATACATGTGGATTCATGGCACTTAACATATTTTGCATTAGAAAGATCAATCAGGCCTGATCATTTGCATTAGATAAGGAACACATATACACACACTTTCTGCATATGTTCATACAGCATTAGAAATTTTTTAAGGACAATGGTTGCTTGTGGATGATGTTTTGAGTAGATGGATGATGGATGGTAGGATACATTCTTCCTAACTTAGAGATTTCGGGGACGAAATCCTTTAAGGTGGGGAGAATGTAACAACCCGAATTTTAATAACATGTTAAAACAAAAAATCAGGGCAGAATTAAATTATAAACTAAGAATCAATGGGAACGGGTTACGCCATTGCGTTCGTCTCGAAATTCTGCTTGAAAACGAGTCCGAAATTTCGTAAATCGGAGTTCGTATGACCAAGTTATGGCCCATAGAAGATTTCATAAAATTCAAATTTCAGCCCGAAATTTAAAATCAGCACCAAATAGATTGGGCTGGAAATTTTCCCGCCCAGCCCCATGTCGACTGGGGAGTCGACTGTGGAGTCGACCTACCCCAGCCCAGGTCGACTGCCCAGTCGACTTGGGTGTCGACCTGGGGGTCGACCTCCCTGGTCGGCCATCTTGGCTTGGTGCACCTGTTTGCTCCTTTGGGTCTGCTCAGCTAGCCTGTGACAAGATTTAAGGGTTCAGATCTAAACTAGGGTTAATCTAAGGGCCTAATCTAGTCCTAACTTCTATAAAAACACCCTAAGACCTAACCAAAATCACTAAAAATCATTCTAGCAACAAAGTGCTGCCCAAATCTCTCTTGATCATGGCCTCCATCTCCAACTTCAAAGGCTTGAGCATTCAAACTAGATCCATGTCAAAGGAGCAAGCTTTCTACATCAAATCAAGGGAGTAGAGCATTATTCCTACACCATTCTACGACAAATGCTTGCTCATAATTCTCTAGCCACGCTTTGTAAGTTCTAGATGCTTTTAGATTGAAACGATAACTTGAATATGACATGTGATAAAGTTGAAATCGAATCTATGCATGATAATCGATCCATGCTGATTCTTGTTCATTTTGGATCTTGACCTTTGGGGATGTTGCTATGACATTAATTTGGACCTATGCATGTTGCAAATCACTCTTTCATATCCTTGTCATGCATGTAATGATGTTTTTCTCTTGGATCTTGTTTTATGCAAAGTTTCTACCTTCCTCTATTTATTTTCTTTTGATGAACCTTGGTAGATTTCGGACCTAGGCCTAAACTACGATTTACATGCGATTTGTATACGGTGGAATGTTGGAATTTCACCTATTTGGACATGGGTGTGTGGTAGAATTGATTTCATAACATGAACAAGGGGAAATTTGGGGTATTGCCAATGTAATTTGCAAGTTTGGGGCATACATGGATTGGCATATGAATTAAATCACGAGTTTTGGGGACTATGTAAGTTAAATCAAGGGATTGGGCTTATGTAAATTAGGCATAAGTGGAATTGGGAACATGAAACATGATGTGGGTTTATTTGGGCATGAACGTGACAAAATGTAACTTTGGCTAGAACTTGATTTGGGTAAATTGGCATAAACTTGACATACATGCAAATAGGCGAGATTTGGACATATGGGAAGTGGCTAGAATTGGGTACACATTTTGATGGACAAGTAATTGGGACTTGGGAATATGCTAAGTAATATGTAAAGTGGGGATTTTGACTTAGGCGACACATATGTAATTAACAATCTAACGGATGCCTTCGACACGAGGTTAGACTTGAGTTGTGGTGTAATTCTGCCCGGAACCGCCCGGCATATCTAGTGACCACAACAATAATAGTCTAATGTGAGAGGTCGTAGGCAAAGATTAGATTGTGGTAATGCTTGAACTCGAGGATGGAATGGATTTGCGGTGTAATTCTGCCTAGAACCGCCCAGCATATCCAGTGACCGCAAATAAGTCCAATGTGAGAGGTTGATGCATTTGTAAATAATAAATGAATATGAGATGGACGGGTGGGTTAAGTAACTTGATTAGACTAATGGCACTTAACCAATATGACATGGACGGGTGGGTTAAGTAACTTGATTAGATTAATGACACTTAACCAATATGACATGGACGGGTGGGTTAAGTAACTTGATTAGACTAATGGCACTTAACCAATATGACATGGACGGGTGGGTTAAGTAACTTGATTAGAGTAATGACACTTAACCAATATGACATGGACGGGTGGGTTAATTAACTTGATTAGACTAATGACACTTAACCAATATGACATGGACGGGTGGGTTAAGTAACTGGATTAGACTAATGACACTTAACCAATATGACATGGACGGGTGGGTTAAGTAAAACCGGACTTGACTTCTTGATGACACTTAACCATATAACACGATTAGAGGATGGGTTAGTCTACTCTGAATGGGTCGATAACACCGGACTAGTATAACGCGATGCATGGTAAGGTTAAGTAAACTCGCAAGGGTAACACTTAACCGATATAATTTGACTAGTGGATGGGGTTAGGTTAACATATACTTAACCAATCTAACACGGTAACTTGATGGGGTTAAGTCATGAATCGCTTGAATATACTTAACCAATCTAACATGATAACTTGATGGGGTTAAGTCATGAATCGGTTGAATATACTTAACCAATCTAACATGATAACTTGATGGGGTTAAGTCATGAATCGCTTGGATATACTTAACCAATCTAACATGATAACTTGATGAAGATTAAGTCATGAGTCACTTGAATATACTTAACCAATCTAACACGGTAATTTGATGGGGGTTAAGCTTAAATATACTTAACCAATTTGACATGTTGAATTTGGATAGGGTTAAGTCATGAACCACTGGAATACGCTTAACCAACTTGACACGTGATTCGTAGGGCTAAGTCATGAAATTGAATGACAACACTTAGCCCAGTTGACATGACACGTAGACGGGTTAGGTCACGAACTTGAATGACCACAGTTAACCATCTTGACATGCTAAGCTGATAGGGTTAAGTCTTGGATTTAGATGACAACACTTAACCCGCTGGACGGAAACGCTAGTTATGCGGTCCTTTTCAGCAGTAACTCTCTTGAATGTATCACGATACCCTAGGGACTAGGCTAGGGTGGCGCACGATTACTGGGCTGATTGTAAGCGACCAAAACGACAGCTGAGTTTGGTGCGCCATTGTCGGTTCAGGCGGACTATGATCGTGCACGTAGTCCGGAGTTGAAAAAGCAGGCGTGGGCACCAGTAGTTGTACACTATGCGTGCTTGGAATGGTGTCAATGGTTGATACCCTAGGGCTTGATACACCCTAGGGTGGACCTACCACAGATTAGCTACATTCGTGATTGGGCCGTATGACACCGACACACGACGAGTTAGGACTTGTAGGGAGCCGATCGATTAGATCGTTACATGGAAAAAGGGCGTTGTTCGATAGGTAGCATAATCCCTAGTGGTCCTAGGTGGCATAAACCCTGATCGAATCTAGAAAACGTCCAATAGGTAGCATAATCCCTAGTGGTCCTAGGTGGCGTAAATCCTAGATGAACACGCAATAATTCATGATAAGAGAATCTGGCCAGAACAAGGATGGCAGTCCGAGCGATTTCAAGGATGGTGATACTACGTTGTGGTGGTACAGAATAACGTGATGGAAGCCGTACGATATACGGCAAGGGATTATACATAAACATGGAAGGGATGATACGAGTTAGGATGCTAGTACGGTTGGTGCAGAGGACGTTAGGCATGCGATGTTATTCCGAGTTTATCTTATTATCTTGTTACCACGGTTATCCTATTACCTTGGTTATCTTGTTACTTGAGTTTATCTTGTTATCTTAGTTTGATCTGTTTATCTTGTCATCATGTTTATGTTTACTTTCAGTTTATACATGTCATGTTAGCTTTACCTGTTTTTAGGCTGGAAGTAGCTAGGACTTACCAGTCTTTATGACTGACCCCGTTTTGTTTCGCCTCTTTTTCTTCCGTTCCCCCCTCCCCAGGTTTACAGGGAGGAAATACCGTTATTTAGCTGGGACTTCTTCTGCTTCAAGATCATCATCTATGGCTTGGACTTTTCTTGGCTATGGCTATTTTACTGTTTTACTTGGGGAATAATTTACGACTATGGTTTTACGCTTCTTTATTATTGCAAGACAGGTTTCGATGTAAGTAATTTAATGGCACTTTGATGTAAAAGGTTTTAGACCTTACTACTTTTATAAAGAAATAAAATCATGTTTTTTTCCGTTGTTTTATATGTTATGTCTTGTAATATTTCTGTGCATGTTTACCTAGATAATACTCCACCAAAGCTAGTGCATTCCCTTTGTGAGTGACCCTAGCGGAGGTGGGGTGTTACACAAAACTTATTGGATACAGCAAAATTTCCGTCCAAGAAACACAATTTCTAAACCCGTGTTATTCAAGAAGCTTTCACCCATTATATTTCTCCCATCATGGCAGGAGATAATGCGAGCTCCAATTCAGCGGTTGATGGCAGGGCATCATCTGAAATCTCTTCATCAGCACCACCCTTTAACCTCGTAAAACCAAACAGTCATGTTATCAGTATTCCTCTCGACGAAGATAACTATATGTTATGGAGATATCAAGTGGAAACCGCTTCAAGAGTATATGGATTACAAGAATACGTACAAGGCACAAAATATGTTCCACCTGCAACAATTCAAGACAAAGAAGGAAATCTTGTAAGCAATCAAGATAATGTTATGCCTCAGAAACAGGACAGTTTACTGGCATCTTGGCTAATTTCTTCTATAAGTGCAAATCTCCTATCACAAATTATTGGCAAAACCACATCTTTCGAAATATGGAAAGCAATAGAACAAATTTTTAACTCACAATCAAATGTCAGAGTTATGCACTATAGAAGTCAACTGCATAGCATATGCAAAGAAAATATGACAATGAGCGAGTATCTTACAAAGATAAAAATAATCTGTGATCGTTTGGCTGCTACAGGATACAAGATACCAGAGAGTGAACACGTGTTATACATTACTGGGGGTTTAGATGAGGAATATGAATCCATTGTCACATTTATTGCATTACAAAAGGCTATTCCAAATCTTGAATAGGTCAACTCAACACTGTTGGCACACAAGGGTAGGATTAAACAGAGAAGAGTGTCACAACCCGAATTCTTAGTTAACTATACTGCCACGTCAAGAAACAAGTTACAACAGAAGGGAAATCCTAATCAGAAGGATGTTCAATCACAAAGAGGTTAATCAGAGAAATCAGAGAGGAAGAGGTAGTGGGTGGAATAACAATAGGCCAAAATGTCAAATTTGTGAAAAATTTGGACATGTAGCAAACAAATGTTACTTCAGATTCAATACTGAATTTAATACTAGCCAGCAAGGTCAAAATTGTCAAAGGGGTCCTAATGTGAATATGACTCAAGTCAGCCAAAGAAGAAACAATTCTGATGGATCAAGAGTTCAAGGGTCCAGCAATGATGACAATAGCAGGGTTGATGACACCAGTTTGGATGATTGGTACCCAGTTAGTGGCGCTACAAATCATGTGACAAATAACCTACAAAATCTTAATCTTGGCAGTAAAAGCTACACAAGCACGCATACTGTTTGTATGGGTAATGATGAGACGACAAGTATATCTCATGTTGGCGTGGTTATATTAGAGGTAAGATGTAGCTCTATCTCAATAACTTACATAGAGTACCCAGTATAAGAAAAATCTAATTAGCATATCACAATTTGCTAATGACAACAAACTACACTTTGAGTTTCACCCAAAATACTGTCTAATTAGAGATATTCTGAATAAAGATATTTTATTACAGGGTAAACTGGACAAAGGATTGTACAAGTTCAGCAATGTGAAATCTGACTACAAATTTAACACTGAAAATTGTTGTAATAATGTTGAAATTTTCCATGTTGACAGTAATGCTAAATTTGAGCGTTGGCATAATAGATTAGGCCATCCAAACTTGAAAATTGTAAAACAAGTACTGGATGAAAATGATATTAATTCTGAATGCATACCTGATTCTTATATGTGCACACACTGTCAAATTGGCAAAAGCCACAAATTGCCATTTAGTGACTCCAATACTGTATATACTGCACCTCTTGAATTAACTGCAGCAGATCTATGGGGTCCAGCACCCATGAATTCAGACCATGGACACAGGTATTACCTCTCATTTGTTGACGCTTTAACAAGATATACATGGATTTTCTTTCTCAAAAACAAGTCAGAAACTTGTAAAATAACCATGCAATTTATCAAATACATAGAAAAACAAACAGATTGCATGGTTAAGATATTTCAAACTGATGGGGGGGGGTCTGAATTTAAGCCTTTAAAAGAATATTTAGAAAACAAAGGCATCCAACATAAAACTACATGTCTACATACTTCTGAGCAAAATGGATTAGTCGAGCGAAAGACACATTGTAGAGACAGGGTTAACACTAATGTCACAAGCATCACTGCCAATAAAATTTTGGACAGAGGCATTTGCAACATAAGTGTATTTGATAAATAGATTACCGACTGTCATACTCCAAGGAAAATGTCCCTATGAAATGCTACATAAAACTAAACCAAATTATCTAGAATTAAAAACTTTTGGATGCTTATGTTTTCCACACCCTAGATCCTACAATAAACACAAGTTAAGCCTAAGATCCACACCATGCACCTTTCTGGGTTATGCAAGTAATCAAAAAGGCTTTAAATGCCTAGATGGTAGTGTTAGGCTTTATATTTCAAGACATGTGAGGTTTAATGAAGCTGTATTTCGTTTTGCAGACAACAACATCAAAACAAATAGAAGAATAGTTGGGATAGAGAGACTGATCATGTCACCACCAGATTTAACTGAGTGGGATGCCAGAAAACTTGATCAGGAAGGCAAGGACAGCACAGATGATGACTGCACTGTGCCAAGCACCAGAACAAGCTTCAGCTCATCAGACTCTCTGAACAATATACATAACAATGACGTTGCTACTCAAGGAAAAGCAGATGTTGGTGAGTGTCACAATAAGGGAGATACAACACTTGGCGGCAATCAAACAAGGAGTGATAAAAGTGGAAAAGCAAACAGTGCAAGTGATAGTAGTGAAAAGACAAACAACACAAACACAGACAGTTCAGAAGATCATGCACAACAAACTGGGGCTAACAAGCATCACATGTTGACTAGAGCTAAATGTGGGATTTTTAAGCCAAAATTATATAATGCTAACTTGGATGAAAGAGAGCCTATCAATTTTAAAGAAGCTGTCAACAGTAAAAACTGGAGAATGGCTATGGAAGAGGACAAAACTTGGAGTTTGGTTGAAAGACCAAAGCACAAAAACATCATTGGGTGCAAGTGGACCTACAAGTTGAAAAGAAAGCCTAATGGCAGCATTGAATAATACAAAGCCAGACTCGTTGCAAAAGGGTATTCACAAGAGTTTGGATTTGATTTTACATAGGCTTTCTCTCCAGTAGTAATGCCCACTACTATCAGAATTATGATAACTATTGCATTATATAACCACTGGAATATAAAGCAGTTGGATGTACATAATGCATTTTTAAATACAGATCTACATGAAGAAATTTTTATGATGCAACCAGAAGGTTGGAAATGATGCAAATTTGGGGTTTGTTACAGCAACATCAGACAATTCAGTCCACATCAGAAGAAGAGGTGACAGCATGATATTCATATTAGTGTATGTTGATGATATCCTTATAACTGGAAATAATGACAGTGAGATCAATAGCATTATAAAGCACATCAATGACACCTTTTCCATAAAAGATATAGGGAACATGAACTACTTCCTAGGTATCCAAATCATATAAAAATCCAAGGATGAAATTTTATTGTCTCAGAAGAAATACATTTCAGAGATTCTGATTCGTGCTAAAATGGACAAAGCCATCCCTTTACCTACACCCATGACTACAAACTTGAGGTTATCTAAGCATAAAGGAGAAGCTATTGATGATGCAAGATTCTACAGAAGCATATTTGGAGCTTTGCAATATGTTATAGTTACTAGACCAGAGATTTACTACAGTGTCAACAAAGTGTCACAATTTATGCAAAATCCATTAAATGAACATTGGTGTGCAGTCACGAGGATACTTCGATATTTAAAAGGCACTCTAGAATATGGCTTAAAGTTAATAAGGAGCAGAGAAATTAACCTGCATGCATTCAGCGATGCCGACTGGGCTTCAAATCCAGACGATCGATGATCAACGTCCGGATATTGCATATACATGGGCTCAAATCCAATTTCCTAGTGTTCAAAAAACAAGCAACGATCTCACGTTCCAGTACTGAAGCCAAATATCGATCCGTGGCGAGCACCGCAGCTAAAATCATATGGATCAATTCGTTGACCAGGGAACTAGGGTTCCATTCCAACAAAAAGCCCACGATTTGGTGCGATAATATGAGCACGGTATCCCTCTCCGCTAATCCCGTACAACACGCACGCACAAAGCATATTGAAATCGATCTTTACTTCGTGCATGAACAAACAATAGCTAGGAGGTTGGAGGTTAACCACGTTCCCGCATACTACCAAAGAGCTGACATCCTAACAAAAGCTCTCTCAGCAAAGAATTTCCAGAGAATGAGAGAGGATTTATGCGTTGTTGACGGTGGCGGCGGGGTAAATGAAGGTGGAAAACCCTACCTAAAGTTGAGGGCGCTCTCAGCAAAGAGAAAAGAAAAAATTTCTAGAGAATGAGAAAGGATTTATGCGTAGTTGACAGCGGCGGCGGGGTAAATGTAGATGGAAAACCCTAGCTAAAGTTGAGGGCGGATAATAAAGCTATCTGGATACATCCTTTCAGTTATATCAAGGTTGGGCTTAGCCCATTTACAAATAACGTTACATTTTGTAAAATAATAGGCTATATATATACATTAGCCGTTGATACATCTGTACATTTTACATTTAGTTCAATCCTTATTCTATGAAATAATAAAAATTGTTTCTTTGAAAACTCTGTTTATTATATTGGGGTTTAAGGTTATAGGAGGGTGCTGTTTACATTGCTGCCGGAATTTCTTTAGAAACTGTTATTGTGCATTTATTTAATTTTAATTTTGCGTATGGGTTCCCTTGAGATTAAACACATGGAAGACCACTTTGTTTACCTTTTCTTCTTATCTAAACCGTATACTGATCTTTCTATAATCAGTCCTGTTGAGCCCATGCACCCTCTTTCCTAATTAGCTTGCGGTCTCTAGACTTTTGACTGTTGCCGTACACAAGTTAACTCTTTACTTGCAGTTGCACTACTATCCCACTGTTATGAACTCTTGTACCCTGCATGCATGTTAGAACTGTGTTGCTCCTTATATGCCGTATAGGTGTATGTTATTTGACCACTAAGATGTGCGGTAACTAAACTACTTTCATTTGAATTTAAATTTTCATCTATCATTGCTACCTAACATACACGAATTATGATTTCCATACAAAGTTGAATGCTATGTTAGTTTAAGTTTTTTTTTTTTTTTTTTTTTTTTTTTTCTTTTGGTTAAACTGTTCAAAATTATTGAAATAAGGGAACAGCCATAATGAATGTGATAGCAGGCCTGATTTGTTCAAGGCATTCCCCTGTACATCTCCTAGTTCTTGCACTCCTATCTTGTTATTATGCCAGAAGAATATACAAATTGCAACGTGTAAGTTATGTGATACTGAAAAAAAAAGTTATGGGAAAAATAGGACTATTCAAAACAAACGAAGATAAACTTTTAGAAAAGGTAGAATGATAAACAAAAGCAATCAGACAAATATGCCTCGCTTGTCTTGTTTTGCAATCTTGGTCAGCATGAAATGAAAAATCTTACGTTGTTGCACCTTTGTTGGGGTTTTGTGCGCAGCGAAAGTTTTGACAAAACACCCAAAAACAAAATGAATCTTTTTCACCCAATCACTTGAAGATGAATGTGACTGAAAAACAAACAACACAAAAAAATATCGGAAATATGAACACACGATATTCCACTCAACCACCCTCTTTATTAATTCACCAAAATATTGTTTACAACCGATCTCAACTATCGTTAAACAAACACAACTTGAATCAATAACCTTATTGAGAAATAAGTAGAGAATATCTAATGGCTAAACAATTTGAGGAGAAAGATAATGAAGAACAATGGCAAATTTTTCCACCACATAATGAAGATATCATGTAGGTCTTTTATAGAATAACTTGTCATCCAAATTATCCTCATATATCTCAAATATATCCTCATATATCTCAAATATATCTATTTGGATAAGCACCAAATAATCCTTGCCTTCATTTTCAAATATCCCACAAAAATAGCAATAAATATCTCCATCAAAAATGGATCCACATAGAAAATTTGTTTTCTACAATTGTGATTTGCGTATCACAAATCTCAACACTACACCTTGATACCAAATCACATCTCCTCCACTCAACGCTAGCCAACTTAGCTCTCACTTTCAACCTTCTTTTCTCAATTAACATCATTACAAACCTCCACCATCGCCCACAAATGGTGCACCTCCCTCATCGTGCACCACGCCAATAGCGATCTTCAAAAGCGTTTGTAATACCACAAAGACCTCCATCTTGTCTTTGTGGATTTCACAACTCGACATCCGTCTTCCGCTTGACATGATCTCTTCATCTCCGGAATCCCTCGAGCATCATCAACATCTAGACCCTTGTCGATACCATGATCCTTCACCTTAGGACCATCAGCAGTGACCATATTAACCTCTCCACCTTGCTGTGGACTAGGTTCTTCAACTGTCACCCGCCTTCCACTGTTGACCACTGAACCGACCAAACTGTATAGGTTTCCCTCCTCCAAAACTCCTCGCATCATCACACGACCACCCTTCTTCACTCTGAAAACTCCACCTCGAGTCTCATAAGTGCAACCGCGGCGATCTAACTGACCGAGAGATATGAGGTTATGCGAACAAGTGGGTATGTGCCTCACATCGGCAACTTCTCTCTCCACTTCATCATGCATCCGAAACCTAACAGCTCTAACTCCACAAATTGGTAGCTCTACTCCATTGGCCGTCTTTATCATGCCAACACTCTTCTCATACGAAGAAAAACTTTTCACATCTCGACATATGTGAAAACTGGCTCCTGAATCCATCTTCCAAAGCTCCACAACACTAAATAGGACATCACATGAAGAATCGCCTTCGGTACCTTCAGCAAAGCCTGCCTGTGCCTCATCACTATTATTATCACCTTGCGCCTTCTTCTTCTTCTTCTTCTTCTTCATATCTCGTATATATGAATAGCAATAATTGCGCTTGTGTCCTTTCTTACCACAATAATGACAAAAGATATCACCTTTCTTCTTCCTTGTATCTTTACCTGAGTCCCTTGCTACCATCGCCTCAGTTTAAACCGATTTCAACTCCGACCCTTTTCTCCTTAGCTTCTCATTCAAAAGACTGCTTCAAACCGTTTCCAAAGAGATAATTCCATTGGCATTGGAATTACTCAATGAAACAACCAAAGTCTCCCAGCTTTCCGAAAGAGAACTCATCAACAAAAGAGCCTGCAATTCATCATCAAAATTGACCTTCATGTTTGCCAATTGATTGATGACATCTTGAAACTCGTTCAAATGCTCTGCAATAGACTTCTCCTCATCCAATCGAAGTTGCACCAACTTTCGAACCAGAAAAGTCTAGCTTGTAGCACTCTTTGACTCATACAGCGATACTAATTTGTCCCACAACGCCTTTGCGGATTCACAACTAGCCACATGGTGGAACACAGAATCATCCAAATATTGGCAAATCAACGCAATCGCCTTTTTGTCCATTTTCTTCCACTTTCCCTCATCCATATTTGAGGGCTTCTCCCCATTTCCATCAATGGGATCATGCAAATCATTGAGATATAGAACGTCCTCCATCTTCGGCTTCCATATACCCGAATTCCTCCCATTCAAAATAGCCATCTTCGACAACGTCATCATCTCCGACATCAAAAAATCAATTTTTTTCAAACAAAAAATCAAAATTTTTTTTCAATCCAACAAACACTCCAAGCTATGCGGTGATCTGAGCTCCGATACCAAATGTTGGGGTTTTGTGCGCAGCAGAAGTTTTGACAAAACACCCAAAAACAAAATGAATCTTTTTCACCCAATCACTTGAAGATGAATGTGATTGAAAAACAAACAACAACACAAAAAAATATCGGAAATATGAACACACGATATTCCACCCAACCACCCTCTTTATTGATTCACCAAAATATTGTTTACAACCGATCTCAACTATCGTTAAACAAACACAACTTGAATCAATAACCTTATTGAGAAACAGGTAGAGAATATCTAATGGCTAAACAATTTGAGGAGAAAGATAATGAAGAACAATGACAAATTTTTCCACCACATAATGAAGATATCATGTAGGCCTTTTATAGAGTAACTTGTCACCCAAATTATCCTCATATATCTCAAATATATCCTCATATATCTCAAATATATCTATTTGGATAAGCACCAAATAATCCTTGCCTTCATTTTCAAATATCCCACAACAGTAGCAACAAATATCTCCACCAAAAATGGATCCACATAGAAAATTTGTTGCCTACAATTATGATTTGCGTATCACAAATCTCAACAACCTTTAATTGAATGTTGCCCGCCACCTCAAGCTGCCTTGCATATTTTTCATTTCATGCACGTAAATTTCTTTGGTTCATTGTAGCATCTCGATCGTTATTGGTATTATGTTCAAATTATATAAAATGTCGTTGGGATTAAACTAATTATACTTATGTGTTTATTAGGAAGTTTGCTTACTTGAAATAAGTTTAATCCAAACTTGAGTGTTTTGTGTATTTTGCATGGGACACTCGGATCAGGCCCTAAGTGTTCAGGTCTAGAGATTTCAGCTTGCAATGTAGTGGAGAGACGTAAAGACATATACGCACAAGGCCCGACAAAGTGTAAAGCTTTTATTTTATTTAAAATCTTACCTATATTTAAAAATTCTTCCGCTTGTAAAATATGTTGATAAATTTTATGTAAAAGTTTCATTGTAAGTTACTGTCGTCTTCTGTTATGTGATTCTGTGTGTATTTTCTATGTAAACCCGCTAAGTTAAGTACAAGCTGTCATTTTGAACGTCTTTAGTTGGTTTAGTTACCGACTGGAGGCGGTCAAAAGGGCAAGTCGTTACAAGAAGTGCATCGCATGGATATGATCGGACGTCAGGGGAACTCCGAGGTACTTGACAAGTGAACTATTCTCTTATATTCTTAAAATTGCAGAGATTTCAGCACGTTGCCTTAACCCTTTGCTGTAGTAGACATGTAATTTGGTTTAACTAACATGTAGACCAATGGTTTTGGGCGAGAGTGTTAAAAATCTGAGTCATGTAAGTAGCATTTCCAGTAGTAGCAGCAACAAGAAAAATCATTGCATCGTCAGTGTAGAGTAAATGAGATATGTTAGGCTGCATTAGTAGTAGGAGTAAGTTAACTGCACCTTCCTCCATAAGTAGCAAAAAATACTCCATTGCTTTGTAGAATAGGTGGAGGAGGGCAGATCCCCTCGTCGAAGTCCCCGGTTATAATATATAAATTCGTAAGGCCTACCGTCGATCATAAGAGGAAACGCTGGGGTAGCTATGCACTCATGTATAAATTGGACAATAGCGTCTGGAAAACCCATTGTCATAAGCAAGTAACAAATGAAACCACGATTTAATGTATCCTACGCTTTTTCGAGATCAAATTTAATACACATCTTTCCTTTTCCTTGTCTGGCAAAGTCTCTAACCTATTAGTGAGCAGCAGCACATTTTCACAAATATTTCCTCCAAGTATAAACGACGATTGGTTCTCTGCAATTAATGAGGGTAGAAATATTTTAAGTCGATTACATAAGATTTTGGTAACAATTTTGTAAAGCACATTTGAAAAAGAAATAGGACGATAATCTACAATTGTTTGTGGCTTATTTTTTTAGGAATTAACATAATGAAATTATGGTTCAAACCGAGAGGTAGTCTCCGGGTTAAAATTTATTAAAATAAATATATTTACATAGTATACAAGATCTGCAGAGGCCATGGAGGAACACTTTGACCACAGTGAGTTTGTAATTATTTTGTATTTTTTGCAATTTAGGAAAATAGGATTTCTAATAGTTATAAAGTTTTATGTAGTTTTCTTTATAATTTTTTACAGTTTTTGATGGTTTTCTATAGGTTATTTCTACAGTTTTTCTTACAGTTTAATTTTATTTATATTTAAATATTGTAAGATATTCTCTCTGTCTTCTTCCCTCATTCTACGTTTATCACTTATTTTACAGTTTTATATCTATTTGTGGTTTATGCCTGAAACTTGCTTATGTAAATATAATTATTTTAACGACTAATGTAATCCTTTGATTTTGAGCACGGAGAAATAGAATAAATGGAATTCTGGTGCAAATTGTAATGGCTCAAAGATTTTCGACCTCAAAAGTACCAGACCATTAGTAATTAGTAGTTAGAGGGTGATAAATAAAGAAAGAAAATTAGAATAGAAGAAGACGAAGATCACAACAAAATAAACACGAATCTCACAACGGAACGAATAAAATATATTATATAACAACCTTAAAAAACCAAAATTGTATGTGTACTTACATATCATCAGAGTACAACACATATGGAATTTCTGGCTAGCAACACACTCAAGCGTTAAGAACATCGTCAGAAGACAAGAAGCGATTTGGTTGAAGCCGCATTACAAACAAAGAACGAATTGGAAGTCCTAGCAGATGACCTCCTTTGGGCTCGAAAACATCACTTATCAGCTCCATAATTCCTGTAGCTCTCTGAATTAGCTTCAAGTAGATTTTTCTTTGGATAAAACGGACTTACGGTTTAAAAGATACGCCCGTTTCCGTGAACGCATGTAGAACCGAAAACTTGGATTTAGGGGATTGGCTTGACCTCTTGCTTCGGATCGGAGGCGACGGCTCGGTTCGGAACAAGGAGAATCCGACCTCACTCCTTGAAGCAGCTTGGCATTTCTTTTGGTTTCAGCATGCAGGCATCGGTTCAGATCGCACCATCCGAACCCGACCCGCCTTGGCTTCGGTTTCACAGAAGTGCATACCATACTGGATTGAATACATCGGTTCGGATCGGAGGAGAGAGAAGCCGATCCGATCCGCCTAAAAAATTCCCGCACACTCGAGTTTGACCTGTTCTTAAGGAGTAACCGCCTCCTACAAACACGGATCGATTTCCACTTGGCATAGCACGATTTTAAGGTCATGTTCCACTACTTCTCGAGATTTCCTTTGGGCGTGTCACATGGCACCCGAACCAAACCCAAAAATCAGCTATAAATACACCACTTGAAGGCAAATTGAAGGATCTTTTTGGCCACTCTAACTCCCGGCCACCATTGTTGCTACGCAAGGACATTGCACTTCACTCTAACACGAGGAATTCATGTATAAAATCACTTTCTTTTCTCCTCTTCTTCATTAAAATACAAGGATGTTGTATATGAATGAATCCTATGGTTTGTAGGAAGGAATTGTACTTGTAATTTCTTAGGACTTAAGAAAACATAAAGTGGACGTAGGCTTAGTTTGAGCCGAACCGCTATAAAACTTCGTGTATCTCCTCTTATTTTACTGTTTCTGCATTTCTGTGATTTGTGATTTGGATTTGGGTGTTAGTACCAAAATCCGGTCTTCTATAATTTCTAAAAATAAATTAGTTAAATAATATTCGACACGGTTGAATTCTAATTATAAATCCTTACGGATTTATATCAATTCTACTCTCATCCCGAATATCGGACCAAATTCCATTATTTCCCTTTTTACCCAATTTCTTATATTTACATTTTCAAATTATTTAATAATAATTCAACTTCATTTATAAATATCGTTTATAAATCAACTACTTGTTTTAATATAATTAAAACAAGTTATTTTACTCTAGTCCATTTGAAATTCGATTACTATTTTTAAAATAGAAATTCTTTTCAAAAACCCCAATTTCTTTTCTAATATATTCGAATAAATTTTACGGTATTTAAATACCAATTATTTCAAGTCAATGTTGTTCAACATCCCAAAATACACAATAATCAACACTAGATTATTGTCACATCATATAATGCAATATATGAAATCAATAATTAAATTGCTAAGGAATCCGGTTGAATCCCTCCAACCTGTTTCTCTGCATCCACAGATGTTAATCAACAAAATAACACTAATTTTATATCAATATGAAATTATTAAATCAATATTTAAGCAATGACTCCATATATATATATAACTATCATCCTATTTATTTGTAAATCATCCAAACAACCATCACGCGACATGCAATCATCATTTATAAATATTAAAATATAATTATAATAATTTAAAAATGAATAGAGTTAGTGAGTTTACTCACTTTGATCGTTAACCGTTAGATAATGATTTACGGTGGATTGGTTGAATCAGGCGTTTAATTCTACCATAAATTGAAACGATCTCCAAATCTCTTCAGATTGATTCCATCGTGTAGTCTGTGATCCCACGATCTCAATGGATCAGACCGTTCACAGTTTTGATATCTAATGGACAAGATATTATAGTTATAAGTTAATGCACATGTTTAAACCATAATTTAAATTTACTTAAATAAAAAATGGGACTCACCATTTTATAGCTCCTCTACAAGCCCATACCTGCGTGGAGTCCACCCTTCCCAACAAAACAAACACCCTGCTGCTCCATCCATTCAACACCGCAAGCCCCTTTTCTTAATTTTTCTTTTTAATAAATCTGGGCTTCACAACTGACATCAGCCTAATCACCCTGTGAGCAAACATACTGACCCGTTAAACAATCCTTCTTCCATCTTCATTATATTTGCAGCTACCCAGCACAGAAGAACCCACCATTTCGTTGCGTTTACTCCCTATCCATTCAAACTACCTCACAACATTTCTTTTTTTTTTCATTTTCATACGTGCGTTTCGACACATGATACATGCATCACCTCCACTCCCATTGTTTCCAACTTCTTCCATTCTTGTAAAAATTCGTTGTCCGCACACGTGCAAGCCCATATCACCACTTCATATTTGTGTATTCATGTGAGCACCCTACTTCTTCCATTATCATCAGTAGTAACCACACGACCTTAATTTAAAAACCTGCTTCACGTCACAGAAGTGTACCTGAACCCACTCAAGCTTGTTCCTATACCATACCGCGTCTCCGTTGCACCGAGCTACAGGAAAATGGTGTGATCTTCCCCACATGCTCCAGTATTTCCTCCCTCCTATCTAAGAACTGAAACCCGCTGCATCTTGTTTCTTTGTTCGAACTCCATATCCCTTTGTTTGTTGTAACAACCCGTATTTTTATAAAGTGTTATAACTATAAATCAAGGCAGAATTAATTTTTAAAATGAGAATCAAGGGAAACGGGTTACGCCATTGCGTTCGACTCGAAATTCTACTGGGAAACTAGTCTGAGTTTTCGAAAATTGGAGTCCGTATGACCAAGTTATGACCCTTCGAAGTTTTCAGAAAATTTAAAGTTCAAAACAGCTCAGAATTCGAATTCGAATTTCGAATTCAAACCACAGAACAGACTGGGCGGGAAATTTCCCGTCTAGGACCAGGTCGACCTGGGGGCCGACCATAGAGTCGACCTGCCCAGGACCAGGTCGACCATAGTGTCGACCTGGGGGTCGACCTTGCGGCCGAGCCCACTTTTGAAGCTGGATTCACTTTGATGTTTCTGGCCTCGTTTCTGTCTACATTCGTTGACCTGACCCTATATAAACAGCCCCTAACACTAGTCTCTCTACAAAAATTCTCTCTGATCTTATGCTGCTCTAATTCTGGTTGAAAAGTTAGAGAAAGGGACTACTTCTTCTACGTCGAAACTATGTTAAGAGAATTGCTGATTTGGGGATTTCTGTTATGACTTGACTAAGCATATAAAGATTCAACATCGACTTTCTTTTTCTGATTCTCGAACCACGATCTGTAAGCCCCAGTTATTTTTAGATTTAAACTGTAAATGTAATATGAATATGTTGTAAACTGGAATTGGACCTATGTATGATGACTGTTGTACATCCATGCTTGTTCATCTTGGATCTTGACTTTTGGGTATATTACTATGACATTGATTTGGGGCCTATTCATGTTGTAAATCAAAAAGAAAAACCCCTCATATTATCATGTTGAATCTGCTATTAGTCACAAGTTTATGACTACCACCTTATGTCAACCGTTACCATGACTATCACCTTATGTCACTGTTATCTTGACTAGTACCTTATTTTGCTAGATTTGGAATCTTTATGTTTGAGGCCGATATTCCATATGCCAGTATTGTTATAATCATTTATCTCAAGTCATACCACGCTATGCTAGTAATCACTTTTGCCACCTTATACCCGTCCCTTTTTATGTTATTCCCTAATTAGATTTATTTGTATCAATTCGAGTTTATGCGCGATGGGAATACGATTTGGGTAGATTAGGTAAAACATGAATTGGCTTTGAACATGAACGTTATTATAACTTGAACCTGGATATGGACATGAACTTGACACGACTTGACATGAAACATAACCTGAAAACTTGACTTGAATTTAGACTCGAAACTTGAATCTGGGCATGACACTTAGATAAACTTGAAAATGGCCAACTCGAGGTTGGGTTGAGTTTGCAGTGTAAATCTGCCCGGAGCCGCCCGGCGAATCCAGTGACTGCAAACAATAGGATCCAATGTGGGTAGTTGGTCATATCGCACGCAAAACCCGAGGTTATACTATGTTGTGGTGTAAATCTGCCCGGAACCGCCCGACAAATCCAATGACCACAACAATTAGTCTAATGTGAGAGGCTGGGGTGCATTAATGAATTAATGCCACATGATAGGATTAAGTCATGAACCACTTGAATATACTTAACCAACTTGACATGATGATTTGATAGGGTTAAGTCATGAACCACTTGAATACACTTAACCAACTTGATACATGATCTGGATAGGGTTAAGTCACGAATTTGAATGATAACAATTAACCCATTAGAAACCCTAGTTATGTGGTCCTTTTCAGCAGTAACCCACTTAGATGTATCACAATACCCTGGGACTAGGCAGGGTGGAGCACGATTACTGGGATGATTGTAAGCGACCAGAACGACGGCTGAGTAGGTGTGCCATTGTAGGTTCAGGCGGACTATGGTCGTGCATGTAGTCCGGAGTTGAAAAAGCAAGCATTGGGCACCCGTAGGTTTACACTGTGCGTGCTTGATTCGTGTCGGTGGCTGGCACCATAGGGCTTGATACACCCTATGGTGGACCTATGTAACAACCCGTAAATTCTGGGCCGGTTTAAAATTTTTATTTTGGCAATTATAGCGAATTTTGATTATTTAAAATGAATTATTTTAAATAATATCGACGAGGAATTTATTTTGAATAGAATTCGACGTATATATTATATACGTCGTCGTTAGAATATAAATATTTATATATAATTATAAATAGAATTGAAAATGGCGCGGTAGTTCGAAAATTCGATTTCTAATTTCAAATGAATATACAGAATTCGTTATAAGTCAGAATTGAACGAAACAAGAAATATTTGAATCTGATGAAGAATATCTTTCTAACGAAGTTAACAAACCGAGATTTCACTTTAGAAATGATAAGATATGTCCAGTTGAAAATTCAGAATAGTCGCTGTGGAATTTATATATATTTTATATAATATATAGCCCTTAAAAATAGCCGTTTTGCAAACGACCTCGGATTTCGACGAAACCAGTTTTGTTGGGTCCGTGGTGTCAAGTTATTGCTAGATTCCAAATTTCATAATTTTTCGAATCAATATGTGAGCGTGGCAAAGGAAAACGCGTTTGACCAGTTTCAGTTGATTTTAATCAACTGGAAATTGGCCATTTTTCCAACGGCCTCAGAATTCAACGAAACTAGTTTTGTTAGGACCGTATCGTTAATACAAAGCTAGAAAATATTTTTCAGGAATTTTTCTACTTAGTATGTGACCCCGGTAATTTGAAATGTACGTTTAAAATTCAATATAGTGATTTAAATGTTAATTCAACGGAAACTGATTCAAACGATCGAATCAACATACGAAACATGTCCCATTGTGTTCGGAATGGGGGTAAAACGCTATGGACGACAGGCGGTGGGCCTCGTTTAGAGGTCGTATGAGAAAGTCAACTTTTTGAATAAAATAATTAAATTAAATAAAAAAAAAACTAAACCCTTCCCCTTTATTTCGTTTTGGCCCCTCCCCCTTTTCTTTTTATTTTCAAATCGATTTTACCAGGAAAAAAAAAAAAAAAAAAAGAGAGCAGGACGGAGGAACGCAGCCGCCGCCGCCGCTCAGGGCGCCCGACCTCCATCCACCACCGCTCCAGTTCCCCAACCCGCCTCCGCCTCTTCCCCGATCCCTCTTCCTCCCTCTCACCTCCTCCACGAACGCGACGCCCCCAAAACGCAGTCGCCCGCCGCAGATGACCTCCCGCCTCCCCGTTCGAACCCCGAGCTGCCCCCTCGAAGCGAGCGCCGACCGCCACCAGAAACCCCCCCCCCCTCAGTAAGTATTTTATCTGGTTATTTTATTTTTTTTATTTTTAATTTCGATTTTAGATTTAGAAACTGACTGTATTTTTTTAAAAAGAAATGTAAACTGTTTTTTTTAAAGGAAATGTAAACTGAATTTTTAAAAAGAAATGATTTTTGTTTATGAACTTAGAAATAAAAATATAGTTTTTATGTTTTGAACTTCGAAAGAAAAATATAGTTTTTATGTTTTGAACTTCGAAATAAAAATATAGTTTTTATGTTTTGAACTTCGAAAGAAAAATATAGTTTTTATGTTTTGAACTTCGAAAGAAAAATATAGTTTTTATGTTTTGAACTTCGAAAGAAAAATATAGTTTTTATGTTTTGAACTTCGAAAGAAAAATATAGTTTTTATGTTTTGAACTTCGAAGAAAAATATAGTTTTTATGTTTTGAACTTCGAAAGAAAATAGAATTTTTATCTATTGAACTTCGAAAGAAAATAGAATTTTTATATATTGAACTTCGATAGAAAAATAGAATTTTTGTATATTGAACTTCGAAATAAAATGTGATTTTTATATATTGAATAACATAGTAAAAATTCGATTTTTATATATATTGAATAGCGAAGTAAAAATGTGATTTTTACGTATGTAGTGAAAGCAGCAACGAAGGTGACAAAAAGGCGAAACGACGAAGATTTCCTGCATTAGAAGTGCCGGGGAGCTAGGATAGCTATATGTGAGAACTTCTCACCTTTCAATTTAATTTTTCTAGTTATATATATACTAGGATGCAGACGGTGCTTAGTAGCACCCGACACAAATCGTCCACAGACCATGGACTTGTTTGTTTGACTGTTTGGTGATTGATTGCGATATTGGTTTGAATGTGGTTTGTGGTGTGAAAAATCGAATCGATAAATTGGTTAGGATTAGACGTGCGCCGTTATAAGGCGAAGGAGTAAGGCTAGGTTAGACTCTTACTCCAAATTTTGTGGTTTGCATAATGAAATTGATTTGATTGATGTGTGAATGGCGTGGGCCTTCACTAGACCGGGGATAAGGCTAGGCCTCGTCCCGTTTCTAGTATCGTGCCGTTATGCCGCCGAAATTTTCTAAAATAAGTTAGAAAAATAAAAATATCATTTTATTTAAAGAATGAATTGAATAGAAGTTCATATGTTGGAATAAAATGTTTTGACGTTAAAAATATAATTTTTAACGTGAATGTGAATAAATAAATATTCATTTACAAACCAGACGGTTTGTTTATGTACACCTATTTGAATGACATTGATTGGATCGATAAATTTTACACATCGCCCAACAGCACAAATAAAATATGTGTTTGATTGTTTGAAACCTCACACGGGTGTTGGGATGAAATTTGAAGTTCACTCATCCCAATTGATTGAATATGTCGATCGGTTGATTGACAGGCTGTTTTAAGCGTTGGATATCTAAATTTGATGCTTATACAGTGTAGTGCACTTTGGTTGATGGTTGATTATTTTTCCATGCTATTATATACATGTGTTGTATGAAAATCCATATAATTAACTTTATATGGTAATTGATTGGGCCTCATTCCAGTTTTAAAATAGAAATATTTGAAATAGAAATATTCGAAATGGAATATTTGAAAATATCAATATATGAAGCCGTGTTGATTAGATTGACGCCATTTTGACGTGAACGATATTTATATCGATTTTATTCATTTTAAAAATGAATATTAAAAAGTAATTTTGAAATCGAATATTTCGAAATGAATTGAATTGAAAACGAATTCAAAGTGAATTGAAAACGATTTCGAAATGAATTGAATTGAAAACGAATTCAAAATGAATTGAAAACGATTTCGAAATGAATTGAATTGAAAACGATTTCGAAATGAATTGAATTGAAAACGATTTCGAAATGAATTGAATTGAAAACGATTTCGAAATGAAATGAATTGAAAACGATTTCGAAATGAAATGAATTGAAAACGATTTCGAAATGAATTGAATTGAAAACGAATTCAAAGTGAATTGAAAACGATTTCGAAATGAAATGAATTGAAAACGATTTCGAAATGAATTGAATTGAAAACGATTTCGAAATGAAATGAATTGAAAACGATTTCGAAATGAAATGGATTGAAAACGATTTCGAAATGAATTGAATTGAAAACGATTTCGAAATGAATTGAATTGAAAACGATTTCGAAATGAAATGAATTGAAAACGAATTCAAATTGAGTTGAAAACGAATTGAAATGAATTCAAATTGAATTGAGATTTGAATTGAATAGAAATGAATTTTGAAACGAATTTATAAAGAAGAATTCAATTTCGATTTGAATTGAAAAGAAAGTTGAAATAGCTTTTGAAACGAATTCAAAACTATTTATATAATTCGTTTTAAATAGAAATCGATGAAATATATATTATATATTATATATATAATATAATGGCCTGAATAGAACGCGTCGCGCCGCGGCAGTTCGTGAATTTCGACCATTTATTTCAAACGGACATTACGGGAGATCCGACCGTCGGATTCTCCTAAAACCGGAACCGTTGGGTTCGTATCGAAAAGAGCTTTCTAACGAATATTAGAAATTAGAAATCTAACGGTTGGATTTGGAATTATGTCCAAATCAAATTCGAAAAAGGTCGCTGTAAGTGCAGTTCGATGGCCATTGATGGAAATCGACTGTACGGGCCTTGATAAAATTATTAAAAATAGTAATAATTTGTGTAAAATCATAAGAAATGATTTGTGAAGGTTTGGGATGAAAAACTCCATATTTGAAAAGATAAAAATAGATTTTTATCGAAATGAACTAGTTTTGAACTAGAAATATAATTCTATTTATTTTTAAAGAAATGAATTGGATTTGAAATGGCTTTGAAAAATAACCAGAATTTCCAATGATTGCATTGGAGTGGATTTGAATCGAAATTGTCTTCGGAATATTTCGATGTTGGAATTCGGGATTATACAGGTGTTGTTATGGAAATTTGAAAGATATTTATATATCGTTATTTCCAATACGATATTTGTTGGTCGTAGAATTTGATATTGAATATAAGCAGGGATATTTTTCTATTCAGAGCCTTGTATTGAATATCAAATGTGATTTGGGTTTGCCGTGAATGGTGTCTTCACTAACACTGTTCTTGAACCCAGTTGAGAAAAGATTAAATCTTTTTATTTAGATTTAATGAAGTGTACCAATTAAATAATATTTAATTGGAATTGAATTGATATTGATTTTTGGGTTTATCGTGAACAGTGTTTTAAATAACACTCGTTCTTTAACCCGATAATTAATGGGATGTGACTTTGGGTTTATCGTGAACCGTGTTTTAAATGACACGGATTCTTTAACCCAGTTAACGATTAAAACTAAGTGGAGTTTTAATGAATCTTTAATTAGATTGAAATAATCGAAATGGAGTATCACCAGTTTTGCTCCAGGCGTTAGTTAAATCATTAATTAGATTTGAACGTGAAAGGGTAATTGAATTTACCGATAACACCGTGGTGTTAGATATGAAGTATTACCAGTTTTACTTCATGGGATGAATAGGTTGGGATTGGGAAATTAAAACCAATGATTACTTCGGTAAGGTTCGCTAATTCCGACTAGTTTTGAATTGATATTCAAAAGATAGATTAAAGAATAAATTCAGGAATTTATCTTGGATAAAATTAATGGGAACCTTTCCCTATGAATGTGAAATTTAGAAACTAACTGTCGGTTAGCTAAGCAGAATGGTTTTCTGGATATTGATCTGATGTTGGTTTCGGCCTTCGGGGTTAATATTTGGGGAATTATTCTCTTGATTAATTTACGGTTAGTGACTGATGAATTGGAATGAGGCGTATGTTGTGTTTGTGTAACACTTATTCAAAATATACGCGAGTTATTCGAAAAGACCGGGTTTATCCCATTCTGAATAACTGATACGACGATAAGTCGAAGATGAAGACGATGGTCGAAGACCGGAGGTCTTCACGTCGTTTGGGTAATTACTGATGATCTTGATTGGGCTGTACACCCATGAAGATGGAAACAGTTAGTGATCGTCCAGACGTACTTGGAGATCGATGGATATGCGGGGTACTAGGTGCCTCCGGTTTCGTTCAGACCCAGAACGGACTTGTAAATGGACTGTGTGTCTGACATCGGATTTCATTCTGTGTGACTGATATCGGTTGCATAGGATGGCTTGCCTGTGTGGCATGCTAAGATGCAAATGATCAAGGCTTCTGTTGAAAAGCAAAGTCTTGTGGTTGATGATCAAAGCACGGCCTTTGTGGCGTAGCTTTGTGTAACGTTTACCTCGTGTGTTTCACACCCGGTATGAACCAAAAACGGGAGACGGACCTCAGGGAGGACTTGCGTTTCTTTCTAGTTAGAAGTGGCGTCAGTGGTTTTACACGCCCTGACGAGTTTGACTTATGTGGTTGTTGCTGTTGCGAGGCGCCTCGGTTATATCGGTTTCGGCCGATGCATTCTGGTCGGCTGACGGACCAGACTTACACCCCATAGGGTGGGGAAACGTAGTGTTCAGGCATTTTAATCCACATCGGTGGACCGGCCCTGACGATCCAAGGGCCCACCTGTGTCTGGGTCCTGAGACACGGACTAGAGCGTCTCGAATAGGTTGAGGACTATCTTTTGCCTCGGTTCATAGACGGAAATCCAATTTCCAAATACGTGACATTTGCGGTTTTATTTGTAAACCTATATATGGCGACATGATATATGGTACCCATGCCGCCTATGATTGATACTTATGATTTGAAGTTGTTTTATACTCTATGCACTTATAATAGTATCAAATGATTTGTTTTAAACGTATCAAGCATTCTTTGGCTGTTATAAGGGAAAACCCTATCCTCGGCTGCGTTGCATTGTGTGATGGGACCTGGGTCTTATGACAGCTTCATTTTTCTTTATTTAGCATGGCGCTGTATGTTTTATGCACTGGTATTCTTGGGAGGAAACCCGTTCCGTGTTATACGGCGTGGTCCCTTGATTTACCTAATGATTTAAAATAAAGATTAATAACTGTTTTAGTTCTCACACCAGTCACATGACTGACCTGGAGTTTATTGTTTTGACCTAAACTCTGGGTGCCCCTATTTTGACACGGGCAGCTAGTAGTTTTGGTTTTGCAGATTTATATTCACAGGAACCTGGTTTACAGCTGGAATGATATCCGGAAAGCTTTGTATCCGTATATCTCTTCTAGTTGTGTGTTGTATTATTTTCCGCTGCTATGTATTTAAATGTAATTTAAATCTCTGATATTTCTGTGTAATATTCATTTTTACTCTGTATATTCTTGTAATCTGATGCATTGTTGTAATATACAATGAAATGTTCTTCTGTATGCGTTCTGTTGTGGGTTGTTCTCGAACTATCCGACGCTTTCCTTTACGGGGAAGTTGCGGGTTTTCACAACCTAGCACAGGTAACTACATTTCAGGATAGGGCCGTATGACACAGATACATGACGAGATAGAACTTGTAGGGAGCCGATCGATTAGTAGATCGTACCGTAGGACACTGTAATGGGTCACTTCATGATACTGGGCCAAGGGATCATTTCATGATTAATACTTGACATGGGTTAGAACACTAGTACAGTTGGTGCAGCGAACCTTGAATATGCGATGCTAGACTTGACTTATCTTGTTATCTTAATTGTCATACCATTCCTGTTATCATCCTTATGTTTAATTCCAGTTTTCACATGTCATGCTACTTTTACTAGTTTTTATACTGAAAGTCACTAGGGCTTACCAGTCTTATGACTGACCCTTTTCCTTTCGCCTCTTTTTCTTTCGTTCTCCCCCCCTCAGTTTCTCAGGGTGGAAACACTGGCTCTTAGCTTGGATTTATCTTGCTTTCTGACAGCTCATGTACGGTTTGGTCTTGAGCTATGCTATGGCTGCTTCTGCTATTTATGGGGAATAATTTACTTTTGTTATCTTAAGTTTATGCTTCTTTATTTGGAACTTGATGTAATGGAATAATTTGTACCTTGGATATATGGGGTTTTGACTCTTTTCTTGAAAGTAATAAAAATTTGGTTTTTAATTTCTACCTCTGCTTTATTTATGTTCTGCCTTGTGATATCACTGTGTATGTTTACCTAGATAACACTCCACCAAAACTAGTGCATTCCCATTGTGAGTGACCCTAGCGGAGGTGGGGTGTTACATTTTGTATCAGAGCAGAAGGTTACTAAACTGGGCAAAAGTTTTAAAAACCTTCCGAAACTATTTTCAAAACATTTACAAAGAAGCATTTTTCAAGAAGAGTTTTATGTTTAAAAAGGCTATTCCCCAAAAAGCCATTAGCACTTTCCTTTGTTTCCTCGTTTGAATCTTTTTCTTTTCGTTTTTCAGCATGGCTGATCTTAACCTGCCTAAGGGAATACCCGTACCTGGATGGTTCCGAAGGTACTTAGAAGCCAGGGCCAACGGCGCGGGCCCGACAGACATCCCTCCTCCTCCTCCCCTAGTGGCCGCGGTTCCTCCCCCTCCTGGTACCGCCTTTGCCAAAATATGCAAAGACTTTAAAGCAATGGGCGGCAAGAACTTCATTGGAACTGAAACCTTTTTTGAGGCACGAAACTGGCTAAAGGAGACTGAAGACTTGTTTATTATCTTTGATGTGGAGGACCATAGGAAAGTTCAGTTGGCAGCATGGTTGTTGAAAGAGGAAGCTGCATTTTGGTGGGAAGTCACCAACGCTACCAGGCCAGTTGAGACTTGGGCAGACTTTAGAGAGAGGCTTGGGCTTAAATTCTTATCGTCAGCAGAAGAGAACCTTCGTATGGAGAGGTTCCTAGCACTCAAGCAAGGGGACATGTCTGTTAGGGAGTACATGAATAAGTTTAATCAGCTTGCTCGGTTCGGTTTGGATTTGGTCAACACAGCCCAGAAAAAGGCTGTACGCTTTGCTCGAGGATTGAACGAGCCACTACACAGTTTGGCCATAACTCATATACCCATGGGGGCGACCTTTGAAAGCTTGGTGGATATGGCTCTACTTCATGAGGAAGACAAGAATATCAAGAAGGAGGTTAAGCCTAATGAGACTCAGAATAAGAAAGTTGACTCCAAGAAGGGGGAAACAAGAATATCAAGAGCAACAACAAACCACGTGAGACGAGGAAGTGCAACTTTTGTGGTATTACGGGACATCTAGCTAAAGACTGTAGAAAGAATAAGAGGAAGTTGGGCGAATTCTTTCATTGTGGAGATACTGGACACATCAGCAAGGATTGCCCTAAGAAGCAAGGACAGGGGCAAGGGCAGACCCAGCGAGCAGGACCTTCTGGAGGGCAGTTGCATGCTCCCAACACCACTCCAGCTCTTGACCGAGGTAGTAATATTTCCGTAGAAAGCCTTGTTTACATTTCTGACTTTCCTGTTCGAACCTTATTTGACTCTGGCGCATCGCATACTTTTATTTCTTCTGATATTGTTGAAAATCTGCACCTAAGTACTAGTCTGGTTGAGGATCCCGTTATAGTTTCAAATCCAATTGGGGGCTCCGCCCATTTATTTATGATGTGTGTGGATTTGAGGATCTCTATCTTAAGCGTAGAATTCACGTGTAATGCTTATGTTCTTGGATTTATGGGATACGGTTTGATCCTAGGTATGGATTGGCTGTCCAATTATGGAGCCATTCTTGATTGTGAACGAAGGGTAGTGAGGCTCATGACTCGCCTCGGTAATACCCTTGAAATTTCTTGTAACCCTAAGGGTCCAGTCATGTTGTGTTATCTCGAATCCCTTAACTCGTCCGACGATAATTTCCAATATGTAAGAGTGGTCCGAGAATATCCATATGTCTTTGATGAAGTGAGGGGGTTACCTCCTAAATGCGAGATTAACTTCCGAATTTATCTTGTTGATAATGCCAAGCCAGTTTCATTGCCCGTTAGGCACATGGCCCCGCGAGAAAGAAAAGAGCTCAGTAAACAATTTGCTTGAGAAAAATTTCATAAGACGAAGCATTTCTGAATAGGGTGCTCCAGTGGTATTCACTACTAAGGCGGATGGATCGCTTCGTCTGTGCGTAGATTATCGTGAGTTAAACAAGCTGACAAAGAAGAATAGGCACCCACTACCAAGAATCGACGATTTGTTTGACCAGCTTGTGGGAGCATCTGTTTTCTCTCAACTCGATCTAGCCAAAGGATTCCATCAGCTTAGAGTGGTTGAGGATAGCATTGACAAAACTGTGTTTAGGACTCCAGATGGTTTCTTCAAATGGCTCATCATGCCGTTTGGGTTAACGTATGCACCCGCATACTTTGTAGATTTGATGAGTAGGGTGTTTCGAGAGTTCCTTAACAAGTTTGTGGTAGTTTTCGTGGATGATATTTTGATCTTCTCAAAAGATGAAGAAGAGCATGCTAGACATCTCAAGGAAGTCATGGAAACACTTAGAGCACACCAGTTAAAGGCTAAGTTCTCCAAATATCATTTTTGGAGGAAGGAAGTTCGGTTCCTTGGACATGTAGTTTGTAAGCAAGGCATAGCCGTGAACCCCACAAAGGTAGTCGCGGTACAAGACTGGAAAATTCCTAAGAATGCAACGGAGGTGAGGAGCTTTCTCGGTTTGGCGGGCTACTACAGGAAGTTCATTAAGGACTTCGCTAAGATTGCAGTCCCTCTTACTAAGTTAACAAAGAAGAACCTAGCTTTTGCATGGGACATAGAGTATGACGCTGCTTTTTAGAGACTTAAGAGAGCCCTCACCACAGCTCCAGTTTTGGCATTACCCGATGGAGGTAAGATGTTTACCGTGTACATAGATGCGTGCGACACGGGATTAGGCGCTGTCCTAATGCAAGATGGAAGAGAAATATGCTACGGGGGCAGACAACTTAAAGTTCATGAGAAAAACTATCCCACGCATGACTTGGAGTTGGCCGCGATTGTTTTTGCACTTAAAGCTTGGTGCCATTATCTTCTAGGGGAGAGGTTCGAGCTGTATACCAACCACAGATCGCTTAAGTACCTCTTCTCACAGAAAGATTTGAATCTGAGACAACAGTGGTGGATGGAGTTCTTGGCATCATATGACTTCGATATAACTTATACCCCTGACAAGGGTAACGTGGTGGCGGACGCGCTAAGTAGAAAAAGGTTGACTTTGAGCCCCTTGTTTGTTGAAAGGAAAAGCCTTGAGTTTATAACAACCTTTGATTTTACACCTGCTGTTGAGTCATTGGCTGCTACGTTAGCATCTCTTGAGTTAAGACCTAAACCTCTAGATCAAGTAGGGACTTCGCAAAAGGAAGACCCACAGATAGTCGAAATCATGGACAAGCTGATTAGTGGTGAGACGTCAAGTCACCTCGGTAGGTATGCCATAGATAACAAGGGATGGCTAAGGCGCGATGGAAGGCTATGTGTCCCACAAGTGGGAGACCTTGTAAGGAAAGTTCTCGAAGAGGCGCATCACTCGAAGATGACCATACATCCTGGAGGGGATAAGATGTACAGAGATATGAAACACAATTTCTTTTGGGCTGGAATGATAAAGGACGTGGCAGAGTTCGTTTCAAAGTGCATAGTGTGCCAATAAGTAAAGGCCAAGTCGAAGAAGCCCGGTGGGCTATTACATCCTTTGGAGGTTCCGCAATGGAAATGGGAGAGTATCTCAATGGATTTCGTGGATGGACTGCCTAGGTCAAGGAAGGGAAATACTAGCATACGGGTCATAGTTGATAGACTCACGAAAAGTGCTCACTTCATTCCGGTGAAAAGCAAGAGGACTGCATCATGGCTAGCGTCTATTTACCTTCGAGAGGTAGTACGGTTGCATGGGGTTCCTTCTAGTATAGTTAGTGATCGTGACCCGATTTTCACTAGCCAATTTTGGAATAGTCTGCAAGAAGCAATGGGTACACGACTGAATTTAAGCACGGCTTATCACCCACAAACGGATGGACAAACCGAAAGGGTAAATAGGGTACTATAAGATCTCCTGAGGCTATGCATTCTTCACTTTGGTGGTACTTGGGAAGACCATCTTCCTCTCATAGTGTTTGCATACAATAACAGTTACCAAGCTAGCATCGGAATGGCACCATCCGAAGCCATGTATGGAAGACCATGCAAGTCGCCAACTTGTTGGTGGGAGACGACAGACAGGCTTATAATTGGCCCTGACATGATAAGAGACACTTTTGAGAAGGTTGAGTTGATTCGAAGACGGATGAAAACAGCCCAAGATAGACAAAAATCTTATGTGGATAAGAGAAGGACAGACCTAGAGTTCGAAGTCGGAGATATGGTCTTTATAAAAGTTTCTCCGTTACGCAATGTAGTTCGTTTTGGAGCAGTTGGAAAGCTAGCACCAAGGTTCGTAGGACCGTTCCCTATCACTGATAGGATTGGATGGATGGCCTATAAGGTAGACTTACCCGATAAGTTAACTGGAGCACATAATGTCTTTCACGTCTCGAATCTCCGAAAGTGCTTGCATGAGTCGGCCGAAGTGGTTGAGCCAAGCATCCTTAAAGACGTAGATGTAACAACCCGTATTTTCAATAACCTGTAATAACATAAATCGAGGCAGAATTTAATTCTAAAATGGGAATCAAGGGAAACGGGCTATGCCATTGTGTTCGTCTCGGAAAAATACGCGAAATAGAGTCCGAGTTTTCGAAAATCGGAGTCCGTATGACCAAGATATGGCCTCGCGAAGTTTCACGAAAATTCCCAAATTAAAGTATACTTAATTAAGTGAAATGGGTTGTGTAGATATATATATATATATATATATATATATATTGATATATATATATATATATAATTGAAAATTTAATAAATAAATATGCAAAAATGCTCAAAACAGCGAATTGGGAGAGGGGAATAACCGAACCGGCCGATTTTTGAAGTCGACCCGAGCCCGCTGGGTCGACTAGGGGTTAATCCAGGGTGTTTGGCTGTCAACCCGTGGGCCGATTCGCTCAAGTGCAGATTTTGCATTTGAATGGTTCTCATGGTCCATCTTTAATCTAAAGGCCCTAGATGGTTCCTACACTTGACTTCTTCCCCAAGACATGCTTTGATGGCTTGGATTGAATCTAGGGTTAATCCTATGGCCTAAAACACTTGCCTAATCTATAAATAAGACCCTAACCTACCCTAATTCATTCATAATTAAACCTAGTGACTAAACTATGGCAAAATGCTAGCTCTCATGGCCTCCACTAATTTTATGAAGAGGGTTGCATACTAATCACTCTCTAATCAACTTCTAATCCCTTCTTAGCATCTTAATCTTCTTCATTTGGTGTTCAAAGTTGCTAGTTGTGAGTTTCTATCACTTTGATGATCTTTTGGTAAACTAATTAGATGAGATGTGATGAGATTTATGGTTTTGTATGTGGGTTAATGAGCTTTGAATCATATGATATGATGTTAGCATTAATCTTATGTTTATGCATGTTGAGTATGTAAGCTTATGCAAGTTTAATATGATGTATGTTATGTTTGCATGATGCTAAATATGCAAGTTGTGGGCTATGTAATCATATGCATGTTATGCAAGTTCATGGTAATATGCTATGCAAGTTACATGTTTGTTAATATGCAAGTTACATGTTTGTTAATATGCAAGTTACATGTATGTAAATATGCAAGTTACATGTTTGTTAATATGCAAGTTACATGTTTGTTAATATGCAAGTTACATGTATGTAAATATGCAAGTTACATGTTTCTTTATATGCAAGTTACATGTTTGTTAATATGCGAGTTACATGTATGTAAATATGCAAGTTACATGTTTATTAATATGCAAGTTCATGATGACACATTATGCAAGTCTATAAGCTAATATGCAAGTTTGTTATGCAAAATGAATATGTAAGTTATGTGACATATTATATGCAAGTTATGTGACATGTTATGCAAGTTCATATGCAAGTTATGTGTTTGTTAATATGCAAGATGGCACCTTTGAAACATGTTCATTCATATGCAAGTTGACACCTTTTATATGTGTTATATCATGAACGAAATTACGTGGGAACGATGGGGTAATTAAATGCATAAGTTAATAAGATTGTGTGAAATTAATATAATTATGCATAACACAAAATAAATAAACATAGTATGGGAATTTGCCTATTTGGTTAGGTGTACCCATACTATGTGTTGGGAATTTACCTATTGAGTTAGGTCTACCCCATGGGAATTTACCTATTAAGTTAGGTCTACCCATGTTAAGAAAACTTGATTAATTAGGGATAATTAATATAAAATTATGAGGGTGATTAATTAGGTGTAATTAATTGACTAAGACACGAGGTTGGACTCAGTTGTAGCGTAAAACTGCCCGGACCCAACCGGCTTAACCAGTTGCTACAAATGTTAGCCCAATGTGAGAGGTCTTAGGCACAAACTAAATACGTAATTAATGTAAAGACACGAGGTTAGACTCTGTTATGACATAAGGCTGCCCGGACCCAACCGGCTTAACCAGCGGTCATAAAAGACAGTCTAATGTGAGAGGTCTTTACAAAGGTTACGTTCTTAATTAATTAATTAAGAAACACTTAACCACATTAGCATGTAGAGGGACATGAGGGGTTAAGTGGGTGCCTCGGGTGGCATGAGAAAATCTAGTGGTTGCCTTGGGTGGCAATAGAAAATACGATTAGAATACTTAACCAAAATAGAACATGTAATTAAAACATGATTAAAGGGTTAAGTGGGATATACTAGAAAAAGGGACAAGCTTAGGTGGGTAGCTTGTGGAGGCCCATTTCAACCAGTAACCCATACGTATCTTTGTGGGCTCGACCCATGTCGAGGACGGGACACGCATACTGGGCTTGACTGTAAGAGGCAAACGGGTTAGCGGTGGCAACGCAAGTCCAACGGGCTTCATATGCGTGAGTGGGCCCGGGCTGGTAGGTAAGCCGTTGTTGCATCGAGTAGATATAAGCCGTGCACCTTTAGTTTCATCAGGTTGCCACATTGGGGAATGATACATCCCACGGTGGGGCCAGCACGGGTATCTACGTTAGGGAGCCGATCGAATGGGAAGTAGTGTGTACACCTAGTGGATTGTAGGGCCCCGTGGCGCCTACTTGGTCACCTAGGGGTACGCAGGTACTAATTAGTAAATTTTATAAGTCCTTGGGTGGGATCAACCTTTAAGTTAGGAACGACTGGTGTGGTGCAGTTTAGTAATTTACCTTAGGGGGGGTAGATGCGTCTTTATCCTTTACCTTCGTTTAGTTGACTGCTTAGGGTAGCCATTCATCCCTATATGTTACCGTATATCAGTTTATGTCTTCTCTGGTTACTTTAACGATTGTATTGTTAAAGTTATAGGACTCGCTCAGACTTATGTCTGACCCTGTTGTTTTTATCTTTTTCCCAACCCTCAGGTCCTACGGTGGATCCTAGCAGTAGTGGAGCTTGATCGGATTGCTGTTCCAGTCTTTAGGAGCTTGGATAGATGTAAAGCTCCAGTTATCCAGTTATCTTTTCTTTTGTTTGGCTATTGTATGAGAGTGGGATTATGTACTTCTTTATTTTGATGGATATTGTACTTGACCTTTATTGTGGTTTTATGATGTAACCAGACATGTTTTACTTCCGCTGTTATGAGATGATGTTTTAAAATTTCAAGTACTATTTATATCTGTCTTGTTGTAATTTTTCTGTTCTATATTCACTAAAATACTCCACCGATGCTATGGCATTCCCTTAGTGAGTGATCATAGCGGGAGTGGGGTGTTACACGTGGTATCAGAGCTTAAGGTTACCAGAACAGATAAAATTTTTGAGAAAAACTACTTTCTAAGAGTATTTTCGAAGAAAGTATTTTTAAAAGCATGTCTTCTAAGAGAAAAAGTTTTTGAAAAAGAAAAGCATAATCCCCAATAGCCATATCTTTATCTTTCGGAATCTCCTTTTTGAATCTTTCCTCTTTCGTTTCAGCATGGCTGAAGATCTTAACATCCCGGAGGGTTTAGTTATACCACTATGGTATAGGAGGTTGCAAGAGGCTAGGGCCGCGGCTGCGGGTCCGGCCAATGCTACTACACCAGAGACAACCGCTCCTCCTCCTCAGCCTAGAGTGGATAATTTTGCTAAGGTTTGCAAGGAGTTCAAGGCTATAGGAGGAAAACCTTTTCTTGGTTCAGAGACTTTCGTAGAGGCTAGAGATTGGCTTAAGGAAGTGGAAGAGTTGCTAGATATCTTTGAAGTGGAAGAGGGAAAGAAAGTCAAGTTGGCGGCTTGGTTAATGAAGGGAGAGGCCTCATTCTGGTGGGAGGTCACTAATGGAGAACGCCCTGTTGACTCTTGGGCAGATTTTAAGCAAAGGTTTGAGGCTAAGTTTCTCTCAAGGGCGGAAGAGAATCTGTTTATGGAGAAGTTCTTGAATTTGAAGCAAGGGAATCTCACGGTGAAAGAATATGTCAACAAATTCAATCAATTAGCAAGGTTTGGCATAGAGTTGGTGAATACACCGGAGAAGAAGGCTTTGAGGTTCGTTAGAGGCTTGAACGAACCATTGCAAGGAATAGCTATGACTCACATTCCTATGGGGGCCACTTTTGAGAAGCTTGTCTACATGGCACTTATGCATGAGGATGATAAGAATTCTAAGGCACCAGAGAAAAAGGGGGATCAGAAGAAACCGCAACAGCAACAACAAGGCAAGGGCGGAAAAGGCAATGGTGACAAAAAGAAGACGAAGAAGAAGTGCTTCAATTGTGGAACACCAGGACACCTCAGTAAGGATTGTCGCAAAAAGAAGAAGACCGGTTGCTTTCATTGTGGTGAAGCAGGGCATCTTGTGAAAAACTGCCCAAAGAAGGGGCAGAAGACGGGGTCTACCTCAGGAGGCCAGGTGCAAGCTCTTATAGCACCACCTCAGTCAGGGGGGCAAGTTCAGGTTCTCTCAGTTCCACCGATTCAGCAGAGAGGTAGAACTATTTCCGTTGAAAGTCTGGTTTTTCTGTTTGATCATCCAGTTCGTACTTTGTTTGACTCTGGCGCATCGCATTCTTTTATCTCATCATCGTTAGTTGAGTCACTGCACTTAGACACCAGTCTAGTTGATGATCCCTTGGTTGTCTCAAACCCAATTGGGGGCTCCATATATCTGTCTATGATATGTTTGGGTTTGAAGATTTCTATACTTAGCGTTGAGTTTAGATGTGATGCTTTTGTATTGGGCTTCACGGGCTATGGGTTGATCTTGGGCATGGACTGGTTATCCAGTAATGGTGCCGTTCTTGATTGCGAAAGGAGAGTTGTCAGGCTCATGACCCGCTTGGGTAACACTCTCGAGATCTCTTGCAATCCCATGGAATCTGTTTTGCTAAGTTATCTTGAATCGCTCGATGCTTCGGTCGAAAGTTTGTGTTCTGTCAGAGTAGTCCGGGAATATCCGGATGTGTTTGAAGAAGTAAAGGGTTTGCCTCCGAAGCGGGAGATAGATTTCCGAATTTATTTGGTGGATAATGCCAAACCAGTGTCTTTGCCAGTACGCCACATGGCTCCTCGTGAGAGAAGAGAACTTCATAAGCAAGTAGGGGAGTTGCTTGAGAAGGGGTTCATAAGGCGAAGTATATCGGAGTGGGGAGCTCCAGTAGTGTTTGCCACGAAGGCGGATGGGTCCCTCAGACTTTGTGTGGATTATAGGGAACTTAATAAGCTCACGAAGAAGAATAGACACCCATTACCGAGGATAGATGATCTCTTTGATCAGTTGGTTGGCGCGTCAGTATTTTCGCAGATGGACTTAGCTACAGGGTTTCATCAGTTAAGAGTGGCGGAGGACAGTATAGAGAAGACTACTTTCCGGACTCCGGATGGTTTTTATGAGTGGCTAGTGATGCCATTTGGGTTGACAAACGCCCCCGCATACTTTGTTGATCTCATGAGTAGAGTGTTCAGAGAGTATCTGAATAAGTTTGTAGTAGTTTTTGTGGATGACATCTTGGTCTTTTCCAAGAATGAAGAAGAGCATGCCTTACATCTCAAGGAAGTGTTGGAGACTCTTCGAGCGCATAGTCTTAAAGCTAAATTCTCTAAATGCCATTTTTGGAGAAGAGAAGTGCGATTCTTAGGGCATGTGGTCTCTAAGGAAGGGATAGCTGTGGATCCCGCAAAGATAGTATCTATCCAGGATTGGAAAGTTCCTAGAAATGCTACCGAGGTAAGAAGTTTCTTGGGGTTGGCAGGATATTATAGGAAGTTCATCAAAGACTTCGCGAAGATATCAGCCCCATTAACCCGCTTGACGAAGAAGAATCTGGTTTTCTCATGGGATGTAGATTGTGATGATGCTTTCCGACGGTTAAAGAGAGCTTTGACCACCGCTCCAGTTTTAGTGCTTCCAGATGGGAGTAAGCCGTTTGTTGTTTATACCGATGCTTGTGGAACAGGATTAGGCGCAGTCTTGATGCAGGAGGGAAGGGTAATAGCCTATGGAGGGAGACAATTGAGAGTGCATGAGAAGAATTACCCTACCCATGATCTAGAGTTGGCCGCGATTGTTTTCGCACTTAAGTCTTGGCGCCATTATCTTCTTGGTGAGAGATTCGAGTTGTTCACCGACCATAAATCATTGAAGTACTTATTCTCTCAGAAGGATTTAAACTTAAGACAGCAAAGGTGGATGGAGTTCTTAGCATCCTATGATTTCGAGATAGCGTATACCCCTGGTAAGGGTAACGTGGTGGCAGACGCCTTAAGTAGAAAAAGGCTATCTTTGAGTCCATTGTTCGTGGAACGACGAAGCTTGGAGTTTCTTTCTTTGTTTGACTTCAGACCTTCTGTTGATTTTGTACCTGGTTTGTTGGCATCCTTGGAGGTTAGACCTACTCTTTTGAGACGGATTGGCGAGGCTCAGCGAGACGACCCACAGTTGGTTGTGTTGGTAGAGAAGCTTATAAGAGGGGAGTCGTCCAGCCATTTGGGTAGATACACCATAGATGATAAGGGATGGTTGCATAGAGACGGTAGACTTTGTGTACCGCAAGATGAGGGTTTGAAGAAGGCTATTTTGGATGATGCACATCGTTCAAGAATGACTATTCATCCCGGTGGAGACAAAATGTACCAAGACATGAAGAGAGTTTTCTTCTGGGCCGGTATGAAGAAAGATGTGGCCGAGTATGTGGCTAGATGCTTAGTGTGCCAACAAGTTAAAGTGGAGCAAAGGAAACCCGGTGGGTTGCTACACCCATTGGAAGTTCCACAGTGGAAGTGGGATAGTGTCTCGATGGATTTCATCGACGGGTTACCGAGATCGAGGAAGGGCAATACGGGAATTTGGGTTGTGGTAGACAGACTTACCAAGAGTGCCCATTTTATACCCGTAAAGAGTAAGAGGACCGCTCCATGGCTTGCTTCAGTCTATGTTAGAGAGATTGTTAGATTGCATGGCGTACCATCCAGCATTGTGAGTGATCGAGATCCTATTTTCACTAGTGAGTTTTGGAGAAGTTTGCAAGAGGCGGTAGGGACTCAGTTGTGTTTGAGCACCGCATATCATCCTCAGACGGACGGTCAGACCGAGAGGGTGAACCGTATCTTAGAAGATCTTTTGAGGCTTTGTATCTTGGATTTTGGAGGTACATGGGAAGAACATCTTCCTTTGGTGGAGTTCGCATATAATAACAGCTTTCAGTCCAGTATTGGTATGGCTCCTTTCGAAGCTCTTTATGGAAGGCCTTGTCGATCTCCTACATGTTGGTGGGAATCTACGGATAAGATCTTGCTTGGGCCGGATATGGTTAGAGAGACTTCAGAGAAGATTGATTTAATTCGAAAAAGGATGAAAGCAGCGCAAGATAGACAGAAATCTTATGCGGATCGGAGAAGGACGGATCTTGAGTTTGAGGTTGGGGACATGGTTTTTGTCAAAGTATCTCCATTGAGAAATGTTGTTCGCTTTGGGTCCGTAGGGAAGTTAGCACCGAGATTTGTTGGGCCGTTTCCTATTAAGGAAAGGATTGGACGGATGGCATATAGGGTGGAGTTGCCCGACAGACTTAGTGGTGTTCATGATGTATTCCATGTATCACATTTGAGGAAGTGCTTACATGAGACCGCGGAGGTGGTAGAGCCGAGCTTGCTTAGAGATGTAGAGGTAGAGCGTGATGCGACGATTCGACGAGCTCCTACTCGCATCCTTGGGTCAGAAACTAGGAAGTTGAGGAACAGAGAAGTTCAGCTAGTTAAAGTGCAATGGGGAGATGACGAAAGCAATGCTACTTGGGAGACGGAAGCAAAGATGCGTTCTTTGTATCCATTTCTTTTTGAGAGTATGTCTTTTAACTTCTCCTTTATTGCTTGTCTAGTACTTATCTTATCTTTAGTATATCCTCTCGCTAATACCTATGACCTTTAGATAGGGTAAAACCTATGGTTGAAACATGTGTTTGAAACATGTTATGGTTGATGGATGCATATGGATGCAATTGTTTGCTAGTGGTTGCTCGTGGATGCATATACACACACATTAGGCACTAGATCGGCTCAGTCACTTCATGTTGCATATTGCATAAATGGATGTGGTAGTTAGATTGATGGATGTATCATGGCTGTGTTATCATATGGATGATGCATTTTTGTGTATGGTTGTGCACGCATGTAGAAATTTGTATGTGTCAATAGGGTTTCGCATACATATTGGATGCATGGCACTATCATGGTTTGCATTAAGGAGGTTTACTGTATCAGTAACCGCCTGATTTTCGCATTAGGTAAGTACATATACACACACTTTTGCATATATCCATCCAGCATTTAGAATCTTGTAAGGACAATGATTGCTCGTGGATGATGCTTTGAGTAGATGGATGATTGGATGGTAGGATACGTTCTTCCTAACTTGAAGATTTCGGGGACGAAATCCTTTAAGGAGGGGAGAATGTAACAACCCGTATTTTCAATAACCTGTAATAACATAAATCGAGGCAGAATTTAATTCTAAAATGGGAATCAAGGGAAACGGGCTATGCCATTGTGTTCGTCTCGGAAAAATACGCGAAATAGAGTCCGAGTTTTCGAAAATCGGAGTCCGTATGACCAAGATATGGCCTCGCGAAGTTTCACGAAAATTCCCAAATTAAAGTATACTTAATTAAGTGAAATGGGTTGTGTAGATATATATATATATATATATATATATATTGATATATATATATATATATATATAATTGAAAATTTAATAAATAAATATGCAAAAATGCTCAAAACAGCGAATTGGGAGAGGGGAATAACCGAACCGGCCGATTTTTGAAGTCGACCCGAGCCCGCTGGGTCGACTAGGGGTTAATCCAGGGTGTTTGGCTGTCAACCCGTGGGCCGATTCGCTCAAGTGCAGATTTTGCATTTGAATGGTTCTCATGGTCCATCTTTAATCTAAAGGCCCTAGATGGTTCCTACACTTGACTTCTTCCCCAAGACATGCTTTGATGGCTTGGATTGAATCTAGGGTTAATCCTATGGCCTAAAACACTTGCCTAATCTATAAATAAGACCCTAACCTACCCTAATTCATTCATAATTAAACCTAGTGACTAAACTATGGCAAAATGCTAGCTCTCATGGCCTCCACTAATTTTATGAAGAGGGTTGCATACTAATCACTCTCTAATCAACTTCTAATCCCTTCTTAGCATCTTAATCTTCTTCATTTGGTGTTCAAAGTTGCTAGTTGTGAGTTTCTATCACTTTGATGATCTTTTGGTAAACTAATTAGATGAGATGTGATGAGATTTATGGTTTTGTATGTGGGTTAATGAGCTTTGAATCATATGATATGATGTTAGCATTAATCTTATGTTTATGCATGTTGAGTATGTAAGCTTATGCAAGTTTAATATGATGTATGTTATGTTTGCATGATGCTAAATATGCAAGTTGTGGGCTATGTAATCATATGCATGTTATGCAAGTTCATGGTAATATGCTATGCAAGTTACATGTTTGTTAATATGCAAGTTACATGTTTGTTAATATGCAAGTTACATGTATGTAAATATGCAAGTTACATGTTTGTTAATATGCAAGTTACATGTTTGTTAATATGCAAGTTACATGTATGTAAATATGCAAGTTACATGTTTCTTTATATGCAAGTTACATGTTTGTTAATATGCGAGTTACATGTATGTAAATATGCAAGTTACATGTTTATTAATATGCAAGTTCATGATGACACATTATGCAAGTCTATAAGCTAATATGCAAGTTTGTTATGCAAAATGAATATGTAAGTTATGTGACATATTATATGCAAGTTATGTGACATGTTATGCAAGTTCATATGCAAGTTATGTGTTTGTTAATATGCAAGATGGCACCTTTGAAACATGTTCATTCATATGCAAGTTGACACCTTTTATATGTGTTATATCATGAACGAAATTACGTGGGAACGATGGGGTAATTAAATGCATAAGTTAATAAGATTGTGTGAAATTAATATAATTATGCATAACACAAAATAAATAAACATAGTATGGGAATTTGCCTATTTGGTTAGGTGTACCCATACTATGTGTTGGGAATTTACCTATTGAGTTAGGTCTACCCCATGGGAATTTACCTATTAAGTTAGGTCTACCCATGTTAAGAAAACTTGATTAATTAGGGATAATTAATATAAAATTATGAGGGTGATTAATTAGGTGTAATTAATTGACTAAGACACGAGGTTGGACTCAGTTGTAGCGTAAAACTGCCCGGACCCAACCGGCTTAACCAGTTGCTACAAATGTTAGCCCAATGTGAGAGGTCTTAGGCACAAACTAAATACGTAATTAATGTAAAGACACGAGGTTAGACTCTGTTATGACATAAGGCTGCCCGGACCCAACCGGCTTAACCAGCGGTCATAAAAGACAGTCTAATGTGAGAGGTCTTTACAAAGGTTACGTTCTTAATTAATTAATTAAGAAACACTTAACCACATTAGCATGTAGAGGGACATGAGGGGTTAAGTGGGTGCCTCGGGTGGCATGAGAAAATCTAGTGGTTGCCTTGGGTGGCAATAGAAAATACGATTAGAATACTTAACCAAAATAGAACATGTAATTAAAACATGATTAAAGGGTTAAGTGGGATATACTAGAAAAAGGGACAAGCTTAGGTGGGTAGCTTGTGGAGGCCCATTTCAACCAGTAACCCATACGTATCTTTGTGGGCTCGACCCATGTCGAGGACGGGACACGCATACTGGGCTTGACTGTAAGAGGCAAACGGGTTAGCGGTGGCAACGCAAGTCCAACGGGCTTCATATGCGTGAGTGGGCCCGGGCTGGTAGGTAAGCCGTTGTTGCATCGAGTAGATATAAGCCGTGCACCTTTAGTTTCATCAGGTTGCCACATTGGGGAATGATACATCCCACGGTGGGGCCAGCACGGGTATCTACGTTAGGGAGCCGATCGAATGGGAAGTAGTGTGTACACCTAGTGGATTGTAGGGCCCCGTGGCGCCTACTTGGTCACCTAGGGGTACGCAGGTACTAATTAGTAAATTTTATAAGTCCTTGGGTGGGATCAACCTTTAAGTTAGGAACGACTGGTGTGGTGCAGTTTAGTAATTTACCTTAGGGGGGGTAGATGCGTCTTTATCCTTTACCTTCGTTTAGTTGACTGCTTAGGGTAGCCATTCATCCCTATATGTTACCGTATATCAGTTTATGTCTTCTCTGGTTACTTTAACGATTGTATTGTTAAAGTTATAGGACTCGCTCAGACTTATGTCTGACCCTGTTGTTTTTATCTTTTTCCCAACCCTCAGGTCCTACGGTGGATCCTAGCAGTAGTGGAGCTTGATCGGATTGCTGTTCCAGTCTTTAGGAGCTTGGATAGATGTAAAGCTCCAGTTATCCAGTTATCTTTTCTTTTGTTTGGCTATTGTATGAGAGTGGGATTATGTACTTCTTTATTTTGATGGATATTGTACTTGACCTTTATTGTGGTTTTATGATGTAACCAGACATGTTTTACTTCCGCTGTTATGAGATGATGTTTTAAAATTTCAAGTACTATTTATATCTGTCTTGTTGTAATTTTTCTGTTCTATATTCACTAAAATACTCCACCGATGCTATGGCATTCCCTTAGTGAGTGATCATAGCGGGAGTGGGGTGTTACAGTAGAAGTGTAAAAAGAGGCAACGTTGAGGCGAGTTCCGATTCGTATCTTGGGGACGGAGATTAAAAAGCTAAGGAATCGAGAAGTCAAGCTAGTTAGAGTGCAGTGGAGTAAATCCCAAGAAGACGCAACTTGGGAAACCGAAGAGAAGATACGCGCGCTATACCCAATTCTTTTTGAGGGTACATTCTTGATCTCTTTTTCCTATAAACTTGAAAACCTTTTCGTATCATGCTTATATTACCTACGTTTGTCTTGTTATCTTCTTGATCTTATCTTGAGAACCTTAGGTAGAACCATATGGATGTAAACATGTGATTGAAACATGTTATGGTTGATGTTTGCAAATGATTGCAAGTGTTTGCAAGTGGTTGCTAGTGGATGCATGACACACATTAGGCACTAAATCGGCTCAGTCACATTTTCATGTTGCATATGCATGAGTGCTTATACTTATACATGGATGGAACTTGTTATGCTATCACTTGGATGTTGCGTATGAATGAATGTTATGTGCACTCATGTAGAGATTATAAATTATGTTAGGAACCTGCATACATGTTGGATTCATTACACTAACATATTTTGCATTAAGGAGGTTTACTGAATCAGTAACCGCCTGATCTTATGCATTAGATAAGTACATATACACACACTTTCTGCATATGTTCATACAGCACTAGAAACCTTTTAAGGACAATGGTTGCTTGTGGATGATGCTTTTAGTAGATGGATGATGGATGGTAGGACACATCCTCCCTAACTTAAAGATTTCGGGGATGAAATCCTTTAAGGGGGGGAGAATGTAACAACCCGTATTTTTATAACGTGTTATAACTATAAATCAAGGCAGAATTAATTTTTAAAATGAGAATCAAGGGAAACAGGTTATGCCATTGCATTCGTCTCGAAATTCTGCTTGGAAAAGAGTCCGAGTTTTCAAAAATCGGAGTCCGTATGACCAAGTTATGACCCTTCGAAGTTTTCAGAAAATTTCAAGTTCAAAACAGCTCAGAATTCGAATTCGAATTCAAACCACAAAATAGACTGGGCGGGAAATTTCCTGCCCAGGACCAGGTCGACCATAGAGTCGACCTGCCCAGGACTAGGTCGACCATAGTGTCGACCTGGGTGTCGACCTGGGGGTCGACCTGGTGGCCGAGCCCACTTTTGAAGCTGGATTCACTTTGATGTTTCTGGCCTCGTTTCTGTCTACATTCGTTGACCTGACCCTATATAAACAGCCCCTAACACTAGTCTCTCTACACAAAATTCTCTCTAACCTTATGCTGCTCTAATTCTGGTTGAAAAGTTAGAGAAAGGGACTACTTCTTCTGCGTCGAAACTACGTTAAGAGAATTGCTAATTTGGGGATTTCTGTTAGGACTTGACCAAGATTCAACATCGACTTTCTTTTTCTAATTCTCGAACCACAATCTGTAAGCCCCAGTTACTTTTAGATTTAAACTGTAAATGTAATATGAATATGTTGTAAATTGAAATTGGACCTGTGTATGACGACTGTTTTATATCCATGCTTGTTCATCTTGGATCTTGACTTTTGGGTATATTACTATGACATTGATTTGGGGCCTATTCATGTTGTAAATAAAAAAGAAAAACCCCTCATATTATCACGTTGAATCTGCTATTAGTCACAAGTTTATGACTACCACCTTATGTCAACCGTTACCATGACTATCACCTTATGTCACTGTTATCTTGACTAGTACCTTATTTTGCTAGATTTGGAATCTTTATGTTTGAGGCCGATATTCCATATGCTAGTATTGTTATAATCATTTATCTCAAGTCATACCACGCTATGCTAGTAATCACTTTTGCCACCTTATACCCGTCCCTTTTTATGTTATTCCCTAATTAGATTTATTTGTATCGATTCGAGTTTATGCGATGGGAATACGATTTGAGTAGATTAGGTAAAACATGAATTGGCTTTGAACATGAACGTTATTATAACTTGAACCTGGATATGGACATGAACTTGACATGACTTGACATGAAACATGACCTGAAAACTTGACATGAATTTAGACTCGAAACTTGAATCTGGGCATGACACTTAGATAAACTTGAAAATGGACAACTCGAGGTTGGGTTGAGTTTGCAGTGTAAATCTGCCCAGAACCGCCGGGCGAATCCAGTGACTGCAAACAATAGGACCAATGTGGGTAGTTGGTCATATCGCACGCAAAACCCGAGGTTATACTATGTTGTGGTGTAAATCTTCCCGGAACCGCCCGGCAAATCTAGTGACCACAACAATTAGTCTAATATGAGAGGTTGGGGTGCATTAATGAATTAATGCCACATGATAGGGTTAAGTCATGAACCACTTGAATATACTTAACCAACTTGACACGATGATTTGATAGGGTTAAGTCATGAACCACTTGAATACACTTAACCAACTTGATACATGATCTGGATAGGGTTAAGTCACGAATTTAAATGACAACACTTAACCCATTAGAAACCCTAGTTACACGGTCCTTTTCAGCAGTAACCCACTTAGATGTATCACGATACCCTGGGACTAGGCAGGGTGGAGCACGATTACTGGGATGATTGTAAGCGACCAGAATGACGGCTGAGTAGGTGTGCCATTGTAGGTTCAGGCGGACTATGGTCGTGCATGTAGTCCGGAGTTGAAAAAGCAGGCATTGGGCACCCGTAGGTTTACACTGTGCGTGCTTGATTCGTGTCGATGGTTGGCACCATAGGGCTTGATACACCCTATGGTGGACCTAGCACAGGTAACTACATTTCAGGATAGGGCCGTATGACACAGACACATGACGAGATAGAACTTGTAGGGAGCCATCGATTAGTAGATCGTACCGTAAGACACCGTAATGGGTCACTTCATGATACTGGGCCAAGGGATCATTTCATGATTAATACTTGACATGGGTTAGAACACTAGTACAGTTGGTGCAGCGAACCTTGAATATGCGATGCTAGACTTGACTTATCTTGTTATCTTAATTATCATACCATTCCTGTTATCATCCTTATGTTTAATTCCAGTTTTCACATGTCATACTACCTTTACTAGTTTTTATACTGAAAGTCACTAGGGCTTACCAGTCTTATGACTAACCCTTTTCTTTTCTCCTCTTTTTCTTTCGTCCCCCCTAGGTTCTCAGGGTGGAAACACTAGCTCTTAGCTTGGATTTATCTTTCTTTCTGACAGCTCTTGTACGGTTTGGTCTTGAGCTATGATATGGCTGCTTCTGCTATTTATGGGGAATAATTTACTTTTGTTATCTTAAGTTTAAGCTTCTTTATTTGGAACTTGATGTAATGGAATAATTTGTACCTTGGATATATGGGGTTTTGACTCTTTTCTTGAAAGTAATAAAATTTGGTTTTTAATTTCTACCGCTGCTTTATTTATGTTCTGCCTTGTGATATCTCTGTGTATGTTTACCTAGATAATACTCCACCAAAACTAGTGCATTCCCTTTGTGAGTGACCCTAGCGGAGGTGGGGTGTTACATTTTTCACCCCCTGTCGCACTAAATCACTCCTTCAACTTCTCTCCCGGCACACGCCCGCTTCCCCTTTTGTTAAATGTTTGTATTCGCGGCTTTCCTTCCCCTCCCATGCGTTCCGTCCATCCTTTGTTGACTCGCGCCCTTTTTCCTTTTGTTTTATTTTTGGAAACCATGAGCGAAGCTTCGATTTTAAATGTTCTAGAAGAAAGGAGATGAGCGATGCTTTGGTGTATTTATAGACGCGAATAAGTTAGCTTGTAAGGAATAGGTATATAGACAACGTACAAATAGGATCGGCTAAGATTTGAAAATATAGTGCACTGCTGTTTTCCTTAGGTGTGAAGTAAATTTCCAAAACTATTGTTTCTTTAGGCATGAAGTAAATAGGATTTAGCTTAGTCTATGGTAGAAACACTAGGGGTGCTGAAACTTGGTGGTGAGTTGCTCATACTAAACTTATTATCTTTATTTAGTTTATTTATTTGAAACGCAACATATATTATATCATATTAGGTAGTATTGATTCGAATACGACTTGTAATTTTATTCTTTGATCATTTTATACTCAAGAAATCACGGAAACATCGATCACTCATGGATCGTTATCGCCAAAACTAAAAATACCCATGTGTCGAGTAATGTTCCAAGATCCCAAAAATATAGTAAAATAGACAAGATGGTTTATTTTGTGAAGTCTTAAAAATGCTGATTTAGGGTGAAAAATACTTCAAATAAAAAGCTGCTTATTTTTCAAAATAAAAATTATAGAAAAACTATATAAATTAAATTAACCTTACGTCTCAAAAATCTTGTCTATATTCGAAACTAATATTTATTTATATTAAATAAATCGTTATGGTTTATAAACGATTCCATAGCGACTATTTGGAAATTTGATTTGGACATAACTTACAATCTATAAGACGAAATCTCGATTTTTCACTTCCACAGGAAAAATATAATCTAATAGATTCAAATGTTTCTTGTTTCAAAGAAATCCAACTTATCACGAACCCTGTATAGTCATTTAAAGTTCAAAACTCAATATTACGAACTACCACGACGTTACGGGCTCTTTTATAATTATATTATAATTAATACATTCAACTTTCATTTAAAGAATATATTCATTATAATAACACGATTATAACTCAACTTAATATCTTATATTATCCAATTTACACAGTATTACCAATTCAACTTATTTCTGACCATTTCAGGAATAAATATATCATCCTATTATTTATATTAAGAAATATAAATCAGAATTATTTAATTTAAGCCAAATTAAATAACCATATCATTATTTAAATAGTTAAATAAATTAATTATTATATCATAAAAAATACGGGATGTTACACAAATATGGATTAAACGTACATGACTAAATTTACAGAATAATGTGCACTAAACATGGAACTGTAATTAAAAAGGGATTAGGACAAAAATAGGCAAATTTAAGTAAGATTTACTATTTAAATTATGACACGGGTTATAACTAAAAAAAGTAAACATATTTGCAAAGTAATATTATGATAAACTGAGCAGACACATATGGAAATCATAATGGATTAACTGGACCAAATTGCAAATATATTTATAATACGAAGGTTATAATTGAATGAATCGATGGACATGCTTATTATTGACATGAATTTAAAGCTGAGGCTAAGTTTAATATATATAAACTAGTTATGGTCCATTCCAACAGCAACAGGCTAATTTGAAAAAAAATAAGTAGCCTGGTTTAATAAGCATAAGTTTATGGGTGTAACACCCCACGTCCGTTAGTGTCACTCACAAAGGGAATGCACTAAGTTATGTGGAGCATTTAGGGTAAAAGATGCAGAAAAATTACAAGACAGACAGAAATTAAACAGCGTAAACTAAAACTTTGCTTTATTGATAAAATAGTTTGTACAACGATTTCTTTACAATATCAGAGTATCATCTGTCTTACAAAATAAAGAAGCATAAAACAACATTTATATTCCCCAATTTTAGCAAGAGCCAGTCATAGCATCTGAAAAGAGAATCCAACAAAACTTCGACAAATCTTCAAGCTGGGAAAGAGTGACAGTCCAACTTAACCTGAGCTATACTATTCCCTCCTTTACTACCTTGGGGGGGGGGGACAGAAGAAAAGAAGACGAGAGAAAAACAGAGTCAGACATAAAGCCTGAGTAAGTTCAGTAACTTCTAGCATGTGAACATTGAAAAACAAAACGACATGAATTAACGGAATACAAGATAACACCATGATGATAGGGTTGGCAAGATTACACAAGATTAACACAAGATATGCTAAGATAAGATAAACTGGATATGCTCTAATACTTTCGCCGCTTCGCTATTTCCTTGTTATACTGGTTTTTATATCTCTGCACCACCTAACTAATGTCCCAACTAGTAACGATAACGTGATCCCCATCCCTGTATTTTCCATTGCCTTCAGGCATACATTTATTATTTATTTCCAAGATCTAATCTATGGTTTTCTATCAAGTGCTTTCTAAATTCAACTAGAGTTTACGCTATCTGCTGAACGCTACTCGGATTTAGGGTTTATGCCACCTAGTCCGATTAGGGATTGTGCTACCTGTCGAACGATGCCTCCAAGTCTAGGACACACTACCTACAGTGGTATATGTTACTATACTTCCCCACGCATGTATCGCGGATCGTTATCGCTTGTCTAGATGCACATGTCCTGTAATGTGTGGCCCGAGTCTTATGGCAGGGCAAATCAAGGAATACAGAACTCGGTCGGGAGCTTTCAGATATCTGCTGATGCAGATGCTAAGGTTTGTTTTTATTCCAGTGGCTATGGTCCCACTTGACCCCTCCCTCAACTAATGAAAGGCACACCTTGAAAAATGAGAACTATACGCAGGCCCCCGGTGCCCTACTATCCTATGGCCATCCTCACCCATAACTAGATAGCAAGTATATGGTCTTTTGGAGTTTTCCGCCTTTCCGCTTCACGTATCTCGACTGACTCAAGATGGATGGTAGACGACGAGTTGCTATCACAAGGCTACCGTTTTCTCGCCGAATCACGCCGGTCCATCCTAGTCTTTAGGTTGCCATATATTGCAACCAAGGCATACCCCTGGTTCTTCTACGCAGACCTTAACCTCTGTGAGCCCAGGAGGATCATCTGCAACCTCACAGAGGGATACCAAGAGTACCCTCACGTCCCCTCGAAGTCTCGGGCTTCGTAACCCAATTTATTGGAGCCTCCTTTTTACTTAGACGGACATTCGCTCCTTCCCGTGTTATACTAAGAATTACTACTTATTTTTACTAACTAAGATTTACCACTTAGTTTCCATAATCGTTGTTTTCTTAACTAAGGTTTACTACTTAGTTCTCTTTCCCGTCAATTTTGATTGGTTAAGTGTCATTAGTCAATTCAAGCCAACTTAACCCTCTTCATTCATCCTGTTAAACTGGTTAAGTGTTATCAGTAATTCATGATGACTTAACCCTACCACAAACCAAGTTATATTGGTTAAGTATTTCTTATTACTTAACCCTACCCATTCATCCTGTATTGGTTAAGTGTTCCTTGCCCGTCTGTTTTAACTAACATGTTATTACTAATGGTTAAGTATAATCCCTTCATGTTTTAGACTTAAGCCTATTCCTTTATCACAATCCGATGGTTAAGTGTTCTAGCTTATTTAACCCTACGGTCTAGCCGAGCTAACATATCAAATTGGCTAAGTGTACTTACTTAACCCCAACCTCTAGTCTAGTTATCATGTTAATTTGGCTAAGTGTATTAACTTTACTTAACCCCACCTTCTAGTCTAGTTAACATGTTAATTTGGCTAAGTGTTTTCTTAGTTACTTAACCCCTACAAATCTGGTCTTGTTACCATAAGTTTGGTTAAGTGTCCCTATGGACTTAGCCCTCCATTCTAGCTTAACTGTGCTAAGTTGGTTAAGTGTTCCTATGGACTTAACCCTCCCATTCTGGCTTAACTGTATGAACCTAACCCCACCCACCAGTCTGGTTATCATGTTGAATTGGTTAAGTGTCTTAGTTAACTTAACCCTACCATTCTTGTTCTAGCCTTAACTAAATAAATTAAAGCCGCGACCACTCACATTAGACAGATATTGTTGCGACTACTGGATGTGCCGGTTGGTTCCGGGCAGGTTTACATCGCAACTCAGTCTAACCTCGGGTTAGGCATATTCGTGTTTTCTAAGTTCAAAGGGTTTTGATTAATTTTCAAATCAGGTTTTGAAAGTAACCATCCCGTCCGTCGGATCAGTTAGGGATAGCCAGGGAGAGCAGGAAACTTGTATTTTCCAAACTCAAGCCTAGACACTATCCTCTCTGTCACCCTAGAACTTTCTGGTATATGTATTATTAAAAAAGATGTCATTAATAAACCTTTCTTTTGTATATAAATAAATTGTTAACAATTTATCCTCAAAGTTTAACCACTTATCCTCAAAGTCCATTTTCCCTTTTTAAAATAAATTTCGCCTATACCCTATACATTTGCCATGCCTACTAATGGACTTGTATTCTAGGCCCAAATCTTGATTTGCCTATCTTACAGTTTATACCAAAACTAGATTTTATATTCTAGTTTACAGTTTATGCCAAACTAGATTTCATATTCTAGTTCACCGCTTATGCCCAAAACTTAATTTGCATACCAACTACCTATTTTGTGGCCCATTAAACCATTTACCATTTATGCCCGATGTATGTAAATTATGCTAACATACTTATCATGCTTAGTTCAGCCACCTAATTCTGATTTAATATTCTAATTTCAGTTCATGTCAAAACTAGACTTGTTATTCTAATTTTCATCAAGTTATGCCAATTTCCAAGTTTAGTCAATTTCATTTTTCCCCAAAATGTATTCCCATCGTTCGTGTAATCGTGATTCAACCTAGATCATAAATAGAGCTAGATTCGTGGATAGAAGGGAATGAGCCAAAATGCCATGAAAGAACAGACCTAATAAATGGCATAAAATGATAATTTACTAATTACAGACCTAACGAATTACACTGAAATTGATCTAAACGTCGAAGGCCTATAGGTCTGAAAATCTTATGGCATAAAAAGGGTTGAATAACGATGTAGGCTCAAGAGCCTGGGTAGACCTAACTTAATAGGTAAATTTCCAAGATCTAAAACCAAGAATAGACAGAATAGATAAACATGGGTAGACCTAATTAACTTAATAGGTAAATTCCCATGATCTAAAACCAAAGAAAACCAAGAATAGTCAGAATAGATAATCAGATTTAGACCCAATTTCATAATCACAAAACTTAAGCAACACTTTCCTAGTCATGAATCATAGGTGTTTAATCATAGTAGTCCTTGTTATGTCATAGGAAATAGTTTTATGTTTCCTAATCAAAGGCATAGGCTTGTGTTCATAATCAAGGAAATAATTCTCATAGTCACAGTCATAGGTAATGTTCATAGTCATAGGCAATGTTCATAGTCATAGGCAATGTTCATAGTCATAGGAAAGGCATAATTGGTCATCGAATCATAACTGTCCTTAATTAGGTCCAAAGATATAGGCACAGATTCGAATAGAGAGAGATTTGGCATATTCTTTTATTCCTTTAATTTCATGTCACGAATAGAGAAAACGTTCAAATCTAAAAGTAACCGACTTACAGAGATTAGATTAGATTCATAGAAAAACAGTCGTTGAAGTCGTTTGAATCATCACTTGAATCCTAGCTTGACTTGAATCTCCTCTTGAAAGTCTTGTGCAGCATTTCCTCGTCTTGATTTATTTTATATATTATTTATTTATACATTTTCTCAGAGGCAGCATAAGGATAGAAAAGAATTGTGAATAGAGAAAGAGACTAAGGCTGTTTATATAGGATTAGGTGGACGAATCTGGTCAGAATGGCGTCCGGATACAGAAGAACGAACCAGGTTCAGAAAACTGGAAAAAGCGAGGGGGGGTTGACCCCCAGGTCGACTACCCAGTCGACTTGGGTCTTTGGGAGGGAAAACTCCTGCCCAGCCCAATCTGGGTCTGATTTTCGAATTTGAACTCGTTTTCTGACCTATTCGAATTTTAAATCGAATTCTGAAACTTCTGAAGACCATAACTCCTTCATACGGAGTCCGATTAACGCAAACTCGGACTCTATCTCATGCAGAATTCCGAGACGAACGCAATGCCGCAGCTCGTTTCCCTTGATTTTGATTTCAAAATTTAATTCTTCCTTGATTTGTGAATCTTAGTGTTACAGAATTACGGGGTGTTACATTCTCCCCCACTTAAAAGGATTTCGTCCCCGAAATCTTCAAGTTAGGAAGAATGTGTCCTACCATCCAATCACCCATCTACTCAACCATTCAATCACAGGCATTCACTGTCCTTAAAAGATTTCTAATGCTTTCATGTTCATATGCATATTGTGCGTATATGTCTTTATCTAATGCAAAATCAGACGGTCTACTGATTCAGTTGACCTCCTTAATGCGAATCATGTTAGTGCCATGCGTCCAATCATGTATGCAAGCATCCCTAGTTATGTAAATGCTACATGTGTGCATAGCCATTCATCCATATGCAACATCCATATGATAACATATCAAGTTCAACTTATAAACAAATACATATCTGTAAATGCAATATGAAAGCGTCTGAACAGATCTAGTGCCTAATACGTATGCATATGCATTCACGAGCACCCATTAGCAACCACTTGCAACCATCAACCATAACATGTTTCAAGTACATGTTTACATCCATTGGCTTCTACCTAAGGATCGAAGATACGACCTAGAGGATATACTTTGGAAAGAGAGAAACAATTATGCGTAAAACTCCTAAAAAGGGAAATCAAGGATGCACCCTTAAGGAAAAGGGCATGATGATAGTATCTAGCCTTCTTGAGCTTTACTCCACTGTATCTTAACTAATTTAACTTCACGATTGTGAAGTTCCTGATCTCCATTTCCAAAATAAACAGATGTCAATCACGGTACCAAGTATATGTACTAAGATGATTAGAGGTCTCCCTCTTATCCGCCATGCCATAACTATAAGGGTTGAAAGGTCACTACATGCTCTTTAGAGTGCCTGTCACAACTATTCATCTCTCACGCAAACCATCCTAGTCGAACTCGACATTCCTCAAATACAAATCCCAAAGGCCTAAACCAATATCAGACAAGCACCCAAGGAATATCTCCTCCGAATTTAGACGATCTACGTGAGATGATATAAGCAAGCTCGATAGTTATTCTCAAATCCCTACTAACCAAAAATAAACTGGTTGGACCACCAATTGGATTTGAGACTCTAGTGGGATCTTTCTACTATACAAGTACTATGGTGCAGAGACTCAACTATGGAAGTGGATATGAACAATTGCGAAGCGCTAAACCCAAAGGAAATAGTATGAACAGCAAAACTAGACTCTTCCAACAGAACTTTACTACCTTTCTCCTAGGTACGCTTGGTGGCGAAAGTATGTACTTGCCCTTCTGAAAATCTTGTTCCTCGTTCTTGCCCTTGTCCTTAATTATATGCCCTATCATACCCTAGTAAAGATACTTCCTTTTGTCTTAGGTTTTATAATTTCTTCTTCCTTCGTGAGCTAAATCTACATCTATGAATTCCTCATCCTAGGGTTGTGCTCCTTAGCCAAACTCCTCATCCCCTTCCGTGTGCAACCATGTTGACAAATCTCTCGAAAGCTGCTTCCATCGTACAGAAAACCCCATAAGCTTGAAAGAAAACTGGCCGTAGGTGAAACAACTACAGCCATAGATGGAAGTCGGGCACTACTTCGCCCTTCGATGAGGTTACCTCCCAGAAAGCCAGGAGCCCCAGAGACTCAAGAAAGAAGGAGACAAGAATTCAAACAGAGGAAGAGAAGATAGTGCTTATGGCTTTGGGGAATATGCCTTTTAAAACAAATCTTTTCTTTTGAAAATGCTTCTTTTAAAACCGTTTTGAAAATAATTTTTCAAATCCTTTATCTGATCTGGTAACCTTCAGCTCTGATAACACGTGTAACACCCCATGTCCGTTAGTGTCACTCACAAAGGGAATGCACTAAGTTCTGTGGAGCATTTAGGGTAAAAGATGCAGATAAATTACAAGACAGGCAGAAATTAAACAGCGGAAAATAAAACTTTGCTTTATTGATAAAATAGTTTGTACAACGATTTCTTTACAATATCAGAGTATCATCTGTATTACAAAATAAAGAAGCATAAAACAACATTTATATTCCCCAATTTTAGCAAGAGCCAGCCATAGCATCTGAAAAGAGAATCCAGCAAAACTTCGACAAATCTTCAAGCTGGGAAAGAGTGACACTCCAACTTAACCTGAGCTATACTATTCCCTCCTTTACTACCTTGGGGGGGGGGGACGGAAGAAAAGAAGACGAGAGAAAAACAGAGTCAGACATAAAGCCTGAGTAAGTTCAGTAACTTCTAGCATGTGAACATGGAAAAACAAAACGACATGAATTAACGGAATACAAGATAACACCATGATGATAGGGTTGGCAAGATTACACAAGATTAACACAAGATATGCTAAGATAAGATAAACTAGATATGCTCTTATACTTTCGCCGCTTCGCTATTTCCTTGTTATACTGGTTTTTATATCTTTGCACCACCTAACTAGTGTCCCAACTAGTAACGATAACGTGATCCACATCCCTGTATTTTCCATTGCCTTCAGGCATACATTTATTATTTATTTCCTAGATCTAATATAGGGTTTTCTACGCTATCTGCTGAACGCTTCTCGGATTTAGGGTTTATGCCACCTAGTCCGATTAGGGATTATGCTACCTGTCGAACGATGCCCCCAAGTCTAGGACACACTACCTAGAGTGGTATATGTTCCTATACTTCCCCACGCTTGTATCGCGAATCGTTATCGCTTGTCTAGATGCACATGTCCTGTAATGTGCGGCCCGAGTCCTGTGGCAGGGCAAATCAAGGAATACAGAACTCGGTCGAGAGCTTTCAGATATATGTCGATGCATATGCTAAGATCTGTTTTTATTCCAGTGGCTATGGTCCCACTTGACCCCTCCCTCAACTAATAAAAGGCACACCTTGCAAAATGAGAACTATACGCAGGCCCCCGGTGCCCCACTATCCTATGGCCATCCTCACGCATAACTAGATAGCAAGTATATGGTCTTTTGGAGTTCTCCGCCTTTCCGCTTCACATATCTCGACTGACTCAAGATGGATGGTAGACGTCGAGTTGCTATCACAGGGCTACCGTTTTCTCGCCGAATCACGCCGGTCCATCCTAATCTTTAGGTTGCCATATATTGCAACCAAGGCATACCCCTGGTTCTTCTATGCAGACCTTAACCTCTGTGAGCCCAGGAGGATCATCTGCAGCCTCACAGAGGGATACCAAGAGTACCCTCACGTCCCCTCGAAGCCTCGGGCTTCGTAACCCAATTTGTTGGAGCCTCCTTTTTACTCAGACGGACATTCGCTCCTTCCCGTGTTATACTAAGAATTACTACTTAGTTTTTCTAACTAAGATTTACCACTTAGTTTCCATAATCGTTGTTTTCTTAACTAAGGTTTACTACTTAGTTCTCTTTCCCGTCAATTTGGATTGGTTAAGTGTCATTAGTCAATTCAAGCCAACTTAACCCTCTTCATTCATCCTGTTAAACTGGTTAAGTGTTATCAGTAATTCATGATGACTTAACCCTACCACAAACCAAGTTATATTGGTTAAGTATTTCTTATTACTTAACCCTACCCATTCATCCTGTATTGGTTAAGTGTTCCTTGCCCGTCTGTTTTAACTGACATGTTATTACTAATGGTTAAGTATTATCCGTTCATGTTTTAGACTTAACCATATTCCTTTATCACAATCCGATGGTTAAGTGTTCAAGCTTACTTAACCCTACGGTCTAGCCCAGCTAACATATCAAATTGGCTAAGCGTATTTACTTAACCCAAACCTCTAGTCTAGTTAACATGTTAATTTGGCTAAGTGTATTAACTTTACTTAACCCCACCTTCTAGTCTAGTTAACATGTTTATTTGGCTAAGTGTTTTCTTAGTTACTTAACCCCTACAAATCTGGTCTTGTTACCATAAGTTCGGTTAAGTGTCCCTATGGACTTAGCCCTCCATTCTAGCTTAGCTGTGCTAAGTTGGTTAAGTGTTCCTATGGACTTAACCCTCCCATTCTGGCTTAACTGTATGAACCTAACCCCACCCACCCGTCTGGTTATCATGTTGAATTGGTTAAGTGTCTTAGTTAACTTAACCCTACCATTCTTGTTCTAGCCTTAACTAAATAAATTAAAGACGCGACCACTCACATTAGACAGATATTGTTGCGACTACTGGATGTGTCGGTTGGTTCCGGGCAGGTTTACATCGCAACTCAGTCTAACCTCGGGTTAGGCATATTCGTGTTTTCTAAGTTCAAAGGGTTTTGATAAATTTTCAAATCAGGTTTTGAAAGTAACCATCCCGTCCGTCGGATCAGTTAGGGATAGCCAAGGAGAGCAGGAAACTTGTATTTTCCAAACTCAAGCCTAGACACTATCCTCTCTGTCACCCTAGAACTTTCTGGTATATATATTATTAAAAGAGATGTCATTAATAAACCTTTCTTTTGTATAAAAATAAATTGTTAACAATTTATCCTCAAAGTTTAACCACTTATCCTCAAAGTCCATTTTCCCCTTTTAAAATAAATTTGGCCTATACCCTATACATTTTCCATGCCTACTAATGGACTTGTATTCTAGGCACAAATCTTGATTTGCCTATCTTACAGTTTATACCAAAACAAGATTTTATTTTCTAGTTTACAGTTTATGCCAAACTAGATTTATGTAAATTATGCTAACATACTTATCATGCTTAGTTCAGCCACCCAATTCTGATTTAATATTCTAATTTCAGTTCATGTCAAAACTAGACTTGTTATTCTAATTTTCATCAAATTATGCCAATTTCCAAGTTTAGTCAATTTCATTTTTTCCCCAAAACGTATTCCCATCGTTCATGTAATCGTGATTCAACCTAGATCATAAATAGAGCTAGATTCGTGGATAGAAAGGAATGAGCCAAAATGCCATGAAAGAACAGACATAATAACTGGCATAAAATGATAATTTACTAATTACAGACCTAACGAATTACACTGAAATTGATCTAAAACGTCGAAGGCCTATAGGTCTGAAAATCTTATGGCATAAAAAGGGTTGAATAACGATGTAGGCTCAAGAGCCTGGGTAGACCTAACTTAATAGGTAAATTCCCAAGATCTAAAACCAAGAATAGACAGAATAGATAAACATGGGTAGACCTAACTTAATAGGTAAATTCCCATGATCTAAAACCAAAGAAAACCAAGAATAGTCAGAACAGATAATCAGGTTTAGACCCAATTTCATAATCACAAAACTTAAGCAACACTTTCCTAGTCATGAATCATAGGTGTTTAATCACAGTAGTCCTTGTTATGTCATAGGAAATAGTTTTATGTTTCCTAATCAAAGGCATAGGCTTGTGTTCATAATCAAGGAAATAATTCTCATAGTCACAGTCATAGGCAATGTTCATAGTCATAGGCAAGGCCTAATTGGTCATCGAATCATAACAGTTCTTAATTAGGTCCAAAGATATAGGCACAGATTCAAATAGAGAGAGATTTGGCATATTCTTTTATTCCTTTAATTTCATGTCACGAATAGAGAAAATGTTCAAATATAAAAGTAACCGACTTACAGAGATTAGATTAGATTCATAGAAAACAGTCGTTGAAGTCGTTTGAATCATCACTTGAATCCTAGCTTGACTTGAATCTCCTCTTGAAAGTCTTATGCAGCATTTCCTCATCTTGATTTATTTTATATATTATTTATTTATACATTTTCTCAGAGGCAGCATAAGGATAGAAAAGAATTGTGAATAGAGAAGGAGACTAAGGCTGTTTATATAGGATTAGGTGGACGAATCTGGTCAGAATGGCGTCCGGATACGGAAGAAAGAACCAGGTTTAGAAAACTGGAAAAAGCGGGGGGGGGGGAGGGGGCGTCGACCCCCGGGTCGACTACCCAGTCGACCTGGGTCATTGGGCGGGAAAATTCCCGCCCAGCCCAATCTGGGTCTGATTTTCGAATTTGAACTCGTTTTCTGACCTGTTCGAATTTTAAATCGAACTCTGAAACTTCTGAAGACCATAACTCCTTCATACGGAGTCCGATTAACGCAAACTCGGACTCTATCTCATGCAGATTCCGAGAAGAACGCAATGGCATAGCCCGTTTCCCATGATTTTGATTTCAAAATTTAATTCTGCCTTGATTTGTGAATCTTAGTGTTACAGAATTACGGGGTGTTACAATGGTGGTCCATTCTGACAGCATGGAGCTGATTGAGCAAAATAAATGGCTAATAAGTAATCCATTGATCATGGAGAAATTAGGCAGAGGCACATACTGGTATATTTATTTGTTAGGACCCATACCGATAGAATTCCCTTTCAGGTTTATCGCTGATGGTCTCACAATGGATGATGATGGAGGTCAGGCATGCTTATGCTGATTGGGGTAAATAAGAGATCAGTAAAGACAGGTGCGTGCAGTTGCATTCTGGTGGTGCAACGAGCATGCATTTGTACCGACAAGGGAAAATAATCCATTGTCGCATCCAACCGAGTTTATGTAATGTCTTTAGTGATGGGTCGGGTCGAATAAAGCCCGAGATCTAAAGTGACAAAAGCTACTATGTAAGATGGTAGACTAGTAATCGATCGATGGGTAGTATTAGGAATATATACTAATTATGTTTACAGGTTTAGTAATTTAAAAAGTACAAACGATCAAGTGAAAAATTTGAATTAAATAAACAATCAAAAAAAACTTTACTTGTACAATTTAAGTATATTCGCTTATACATATTTCATGTGTATTTATTGTAGTTGTGCATAGACACATGGAATATTTGACATTAGAACTATTGTTGAGTCTATCTCTTCTTTATTACTCGATCATGCTAGTAATTACAACACTCACAAGGCTTTATGTATGACCCACTACTCTTTCTTCCTTTTTCCTTCCCCCAATAGACCTATAGGGCAAAGATTAAATGATAACAGCAGCTTTGGAGGATTAAAGTTAGAGATCTTATCTTCTTTAATTTTATGGTAGCTTATTTGTCATGGTCCGGATTTGTACTTGGAAAGGGAAATATTTTGCTTAATTCACTAATTCAAGCTTAGATTATGTAAGACATATCTCTTGTATTAAAATTTATTTTGTAAAGCATTGTTTTGGAATAATAAGTTTGTTAGAAAAATAATGTTTATGTTGTTTTTGTACCTATGTCTTGTTAAACTTAGTTTATGTGATTATTTTCTTTTTACCTACAACACTCTACATTCCTTAGTATGACCTTTATAGGGAATACTAAGGGGTATAGGATGTTTCATTTGGTATTAGAGCCTAAGCTTACATTATTCCTAAAATTTTGTTTTAAAGTAAAGTGTTTTCAAAGAATAACTAGATTTTCGAAGAAAAAGGTATTTTGAAAATAAATGTTTTACAAAAATCCGCTCAAGTCCATCTCCTTTCCTTATCTTGTTCTCTCCTTTCTTCGTTGAGTTATTTATATGACGACCTGTCTAATCTTGCCAACGTATATTGAGACCTTAAATCATTATAAGTTAAAGTTTTTATTTATGGCTAAGCTCGTTTAGTTCATTATTTGTGGAACCGGAGTTAGGAGATGAACTTGCTAGTTGACAAATGTTAAGTAGGGACTAGTATGGATAAAGCAACCTTAAAGGCCAAGGATTGTGAAATGACTTAAGAAGTATTACCATAAGGGTTTGAGAAGATGTCATTAACTTTAAAAATTAAATAAGTTGATATGGGCACTAGATCAAGAGTGTTATGAGGAATATGTTTAAAAAAAAGGACCGAGTGATGAAAATGGGAAAGGGGTTTGTAAAAGTGATGTTATCTGGTTCTTTTTAGTTTTCCTATTTTACTTGATTTAGGAGCATCTATTCCTTTATCTTTGATTCACATGTTGGGGGTGGTTGGGTGGGGCCATAACCATGCTAATATAAGATAAATCATGTAAAGCATATGTATTGTAGGCCTAACAAAGCTGTCTTTTACAAAGATAGTAAATCCTCGAGTGTGAATTATTGGCACTAGTTGATTGCTTGCTCTTGGATACTTTTCTAGACCTAGTAGTGGTTTCTCAATCCCGTAAAAGGATCGACATGGTTTTTTGTGATGACTCAGGTTTGTTCTAGAAATTCTTTATGTAGGTGGATGTGTGGGGGCATTCTCGGGTATGGGTTGATTTTTGACCTATATGGGTTAGTCGTATAATTTGTTATCTCAGATTTAGACACTAGTGGTAAGGTTAGACGAGTACTAAGATTTTGGAGATAGGAAAATTTTGGAGAGTGGATTAGTTAGCTACATATGGGGATATTTTTACTATAAAAGGAGAATTGTCAGGCTAAGGTATGCATCATAAGAACTTTTGATATTTCACTACAAGAAATATGCTCATTGACAGCGTTGAAAAAACGCTGTTATATAATTTTACAGCGTTTCGAAGTACGCTGTCTAACGACACGCTGTTATAGGTGAAGGGGACTACCACAATACTTTGAACACGCTGTAGAAAAAGGAGATACTACAAAGTTTTAGTTGGTGTTGTTGTTACGTTTTGTACAGCGTTTTAATACCGTTGTCATTGTGTTTTTACAACGTTTTATACTGTTATGCTTGCATAACTAACACAAATCATTCCTCCTTCATCATATGTATAACAGCATTTTATATGGGCAGAAACGTTGTTATTGTCTTCACACCACAGCGTTTTATATGGCCATAACCATTTTCAGTGCTCATATATTACAGCGATTTAAGACCATATAACAGCGTTTTATAAAGCCTAGAAAAGTTACACCTGCCTATATAGCATAGCGTTTCCCAACATATATTACAACGTTTATTTCTGGGTAGAAAAGTTGTTACTCTCTACATATAACTGCGTTTTACCATATATATCACAGCGTTTTTTATCATCTACAAATGTTGTTCTTTCCTGCATGCCACAACATTTTTTCAAGATATATCACAACATTTCTACAGAGTTGTTGAAGTACGTCTATCAGCATTTATCATTTTTACACAATGCAGTGCAAAATCATCACGAAATTCAAATAACACAAAAGAATTATAAATATAAAACTATATCACATAAGTTATAATAATTCTGTATGCCAAATATACAATAGTTGGACATAACATTTTGTAATCGATGTTCCCATAACTTGTTTTTACAAAAGATGCTTACTGACAAAAAAGAAAAATATAAACCGTTCAAAGTCCAAGCTTGTGTGCTCCAAAGTTAAATTTCCATCATGCATCAAGCATCAACACCTGATTTGGCAATAAGAATATACATAACTACTTTTGTTGTATATGTATGACATTGAGAAACTGCTAACAACTAAACTAAAAAGTACGGCTAAACATGGCAATGTGAAAAGAAAACGAGGTCAAGTGTGATCAAGTCATCCTGTTGTTGGATCTGGTATAAATATAACATTTCTAATATTGGCTTGTTTGACTGGTCGTAGTGCTTAAACTACTTGATAGCATTGGGCCATGGTTCAGTTCCATGCACATGCAACATATTTTTTTTCCAACCAGCATCCTAAACTTCGCAATATTTCTTGTGTCAACAAATATGTGTACGGCTTAGTACAACCAAACTGCAAGAAAGAAAAATTGTATAAAATCAAAATGATTGAGCACATCTAGGTCACCGTATCTTCTATTTTTTCCGGTTTTATCATGCCTAAACGAAATTCAAATATTAATTCAGTTTTAAGAGGTGAAAAGGGAAATCATACTTGAAGTGAAATTCTACCAAAACAATCATAGTAAGGAGTATTTCCATCATTCATACTGACGATAAGTAAAGAGAAGTATAAGTCATTCTTACTTGAAGACGATTCTGCGGCAACATTTGCAAAAGGCCAAGCTATAGTAGAACCAATCGCATCTTCAAAAAACTCAAATGCAGATGTAGGTCTCCATAAAGATGCATTTGGAACGGCGCCTTCTCCCAAACGAACAAAATGGACCATCGCATTTGGGTCAGTCGAAGACACGCATCCTTCAGCAACATCTTCTTTCTCTCCATGAACACTAATCAACTTGCATTTAATGTTTGGCTTGAAACTAGTGGTCTGTAATGCAACATTTGAAACAATTTAAATATGTTTTCTACAAAACAGAAGTGATTATAATAATAAAACAGTATCAAGGTATATGCATGTTTTTATAAATTAAATACATAAACTACACATTACCGTTGAATGTGATACTATATTTGGCGTATCAGCAGATTCCGTAGCATTAATATCCACAAGAACGGCATTTTTTTGCAGCCAAGCTATTTTGCACCTAATAGCTTCTCCAACATATGTCATACAAACTGGTTCTCTCCATAAGAATGCATCTGGTTTTTTTGCCGCATCAATCAAAACTAGTGCAGCAGACTGTCCAAGTGGAATATTATCCACGAGCTGAGTTGGATCAGTAGAGTACAACCACCTTTCTGCAACTAATTCTTTGCTTCCAACCCAATAATACAACTTGCATTTCTTATTTGTTGATGAAGTTTTACTCTAGTAAAAAAAATATTATCAGGTTCTTATATTAAATCATAGAGCTAATGAGTGCATAAAGAATTAAGTATACCGCATTTTCATCATTTTCAGAGACTATCGTAGTGTGGAGTACAACTCTGTCAGATGGCCATGCTACTATCTCATCCTTAGCTTCTCAATATGTGAGATCATCCTAGGAGTAGACCTCCATAAATAAGCATTCAATTTCTTTGGGATTTCTATCAAAATTTTCATAGCATTTGGTCCAAGTGGAATATTGTATAAAAGCTCTTAAGAGTCATTTGAAATAACGCTTCCTTCAGCTACTATTTCGTCCTTCCCAGTCCAATCCAACAAATTACATATGATATTCGGTTGGTCATACTTACTCTACATTTAATTAAAATCATTTATATTATATGTTAAATGAAAATAAATTCCGTTGTTATGGCAACAATAATATGAATCATTTGTACCACTTCAGATGTACTCTCATCCCTGCTGCTTCCTTTAACCTGATAAACAATGATGCAAGTAATTATTAATTGGTGCTGATCGTGATGCAATTATGTAAACAATTATGCAAATTATTAAGGGGACGTCTCACAAAAAATTAAAAACTAGACATCTAAATCAATACATGAGAAGTCTGAAAATTGACAGGGTTAAAATAAAAAAAAGGAAAACTAAAATCAGACTTCTGAAAAAATTAGCAGACGTCTGAAAATAAACACGGGTTAAAAAAAGTCCACCACAGACGTCTGAAACTATTCACAGTTGTCTGATAACTTCATCGGGTTGAAATAAAAACCTTAAATCAAACATCTGTTTTTCAAACTAGAGGTCTGATTTATAAAACGTCAGTTATTTCTATATAAAAATAACCACAACCTTTTATTCCTCACTCTTCCATTTCACCGATCAAATTGAAACTTCTGTAACCCTAAAATCCTAAATCCAGTCCAAATCATGGGTCCTAAAAGAAAAACTTCATCAAAACGAAAGAGGGCAGATGTAGAATCATCAAATCCTCCAAAAAGTACTGAAGAAACACGACAACCAGTTTCGCAATCAAAAATTGAGAGATGGATGAACAAAGCACCCTTGGCAATAGAAAGATATGGATTGATGCAGAATAAAATCCTACATATTGGTCCATTCTACAGTCTCATTGATTTTCCAATGTATAATTTATATAGCTTATGCCCGGATGCTGGTCTTGTAACACTGGTCTCATTCCCTTCTAATCACCTTAACATTGACCAGCTATCCATATTTCTATTCAATGCAAACTTAGATAGTATAGGTTTTTGGAATCCTCAAGTAGAAACGATTGGATTTGGTCAAGTGTTTGCGGGGTTACTGTTAGATTCACAGCTAAGGACATAGGAGATATATTGCAATGTTCTAACACCGGGACAAATATCAATGATATTCCCGATATGCGTTTTGAGCCACGGGATAACATTACTCATCAAATTTGGGAAGATGATATGCCTCAATTTTGTACTAAATATTTAAGACCAAAAGCGAGATTTCTTACCCGAGTTCTTATAAATACAGTGTTTCCTTGGCTTGGAAGCCATGAAAAAAATACTTGATCTAGAGCATAGGGCCTTATATGCTATGTTTGGTGGTATTCAAGTTAACTGGGCTCAATTTATCTTTGATGAACTAAAGGAATTTTGGAGTAGGTCTCGACAAACAATTATCTATGCTCCGTTTATTATGAGATTATTAAAGGCAAAAAAAAAGTTCTGACTTATTTATCAACGTTTGAGGAAATTCCGATTAAGAAAGCAGGTAAAAAATTCTTCTCTTTGATGCGTCTCCCGAAAGAACAATCAACATTTTGCACTCTGGACGAGTGGAGAGCTAAACATCAAGGTAAACAAGTTCCGCTGCAAGAGCATCCTCAAGAGAATATTCAGGATATGCCGGAATCTTCCTCCCAACAAGCTTTTCACTATCGAACTTTTGAAGGTATGACTTCTCCCAAGGAACAAATTCTTCCAAACGAATCATTTCGTTAAGTCGTCATGCATAATCAACTAATATTGTATCAAAATCAAGTTTCCTTGGGGAATCGTATTGCGAATATGGAACTTACACTAGCGTCTCGTCTTGCAACTATTGAGAATACAATGAGTGCAATAGCACGGTCTCTCACTGAAATTTTATGACGTACTCGACCACGGACTCCGCCATCTCCACCATCTCTAAGCTAATCAGTAGATAATTCTGAAGAAAAAGAAGATTCAAATAAATCTGGTGACAAGAAGGTGAAAGTGGAAGAAAAATAGAGGGAAGGCGACCCAAAAGAAGCGAGCATCGAACCTAAGAAATCCGATGACAAGGAGGAGATAGAGGAAGAAAAAGAGGGGGAAGACGACCGAAAAGAAGCGATCGTCGAACCTAAAGAAAAAGAAGATCCAAAGATATCCGATGACAAGGAGGAGAGAGTGGACGAAAAAGAGGGGGACAGCGACTAAAAAAAAGCGAGAGTCGAACCTAAAGATGCCGAAGCTTAATTTACAATTTATGAAAAATTATCTACGTATTAAACTTTATTTTGTAACATGGTTGTGTTTTGATTGTGACTTTGATGTGTGCTATGCTTGTGATAACTATATGATATTAGTTAGCTGTGTTTTGGTTGTGATTTTGATGGTTGTGTTTTGATTGTGACTTTGACGTATGTTAGCTTGTGATAACTTATGATAACTTGATGATAATTCCATCCATATCCAGAATTATTTTCGGATAGCGGATAATCCGCTTAATTTTCGGATATCGGATAACCGTATCCTCTTAATTTTCGAATACGGACGGATATCGGAATGTAATAATTTTGTGACATGCACAGATGATTTTGATATGTCAGACGTCTGATATCAGAACCATAAAACCATCTGAATGATAATCAGACGTCTAATATTTTACCTAGACGTCTGGATTTCATCTCTATCTAAAATATTATTCCTGATGAAGTATACAGACGTCTGGAATTTTTACTCAGATGTCTGAAATTCCTCTCGGCGTAAAAAATTGTAAATGAAGCAGCAATCAGACGTCTAAAAATAACCTCATGACAGTACTAACGTTAACTAAGGCACTAAGGCAGCATGGCTTCAATTAACCAAGGTGACATGGCTTTCTCTCAATAGATGCAAGCATGACATCACTGCTTCATGACTGACATGGTAATAAGGCTTGTGTGAGAGGAAAGAAGTAACTTAAAGACAGCGGGACTGTATCTTTAAGTTACTATGTCTCTATGAGTGTGGTCTATCATAATATTTTGAAGTATGGTGAAGACAAGAAGTTCTAGATGAGGAGATACGTGTATATACACATATTGAGTCATCTTTTATGAACAGGGTCCAACTTTTTATGTTTTGGCATATAGCTATGATTCATTAATTCAAATTTTGAGCATACCACAACATAGAAACCATGTGTACATGCAGCAATGTCAAGCCTGTACATGCAGCAGTGTCCAGCTTGAATTTATTCTATCTCTGGATTCATCTTTTGGTTTTGACAAAAGTGAAGTAAGAAAATGCTGCATGTACTCAATCTTTATTTTATCTTTGGGTTTATATGACAACTTGAATTTTATTATGAATTATTTATGTAATCATTACTCAATAAAAAGTTTATTCAATGATATACTACGATTCTAAACTCACAGAATGCAAATAACTAATTTCTAAGTACAAGTTATAACTTATTGCCATTCGTTTCAGAAATACCTGGTTTTGTGATACTAGCATTTGAACCATCTTCTCCAAATCCGCAACTCTATTTTGTAGTTGCATTGTTTGTTTTTGATTAGCTTGTGACAAAACAAACTTGGTGTGGATCATACCTCTTCCTATTCCTCTTAATCGTCCTGGTCTATCGTTTCCCAGCATTGCTGAAAGAGCATCTTCTCTCACAGAAGTTGTCGAGGTAGCTTGTGATTCAGCGTTAAACTTTTTAATGTTCTCCCGTAAAGGACGATATACATTGTAACTTTCAACATTATCACATTCTAAAATCATTTTTAATATGTCAATTTAAAATTAAATCACATACAACAGTTTCTTCAACAACCGACCTCGCCGGCTCACCTTTTTTTCGAGTGTGAGATTTAATCCAAACATCAGATCGACCGACAGAAGAGGGATCTGGACTCTCGTTTTTCTATGGTAATAAAAATTGGAATAAAATAATTTATCATAACTCTATAAATGGCATGACAAGATCACAACATTAAAATTATTTCTGACCAAATCAACAGCTAAGCGTGCCATTCCTTTACGGCTGCATGTATGTGGCATCTGTCTGCGTCTGATAGCTTTGAATGTTTCACTTTGTTGCTGAAATAAAAAATTAAAATATACTGACTAGTTAATTCACATATACGAAAATGACTATTTATACATAATTTACCTTAAATTGTGGACTAGTTTTCAAGTTGATAAAATCATTCCACTCCGTCATAGTTTTGATATTATCCGGTTTCATTTGAAGTCTTTCCTCCTTGGACTTTGTGTAGTGACCCGAAAATCTGGCCCAATTTGAGCTGACTAAATAACACAAGTCCAACCCCAAATTGCACTGGAAATTCAAGAAACTAATAGAAAGAAGATAGAGTGAAACACCCCACCTCCGTTAGGGTCACTCTCAAAGGGAATGCCCTAATTTTGGTGGAGGTTTATAAGTATAAGTCACAGATATACAAGACAGATATAAGAACACATATTTGTAAACAACAGAAAAACAGCAACTTTTATTTCGTAAAAGCAAATACGTGTTACAACAACATTACCATGATTGTCTTACATCCTTTCCAAAAACATAACATAACACTTTCATAATCTGTCTTGATTACATTATTTAAAGAAGCATAAAAAAAAACATAAATAAACTGCAAAAGCCCCATAGTGGTTGTCCAAAGCCATAGTTCAAAACGAAAAGGTCCAAGCAATACATTTTTCCTCTTCAAGCTGGATATGAAGGCTGGTCAAGCTGCAGTGTTCCCTCCCTGTGGACCTGAGGGGGGGGGGGGAACGGAAGAAAAGAAGACGAAAGAAAAGTAGAGTCAGACATAAAGCCTGAGTAAGTCTAGGACTATTCTGTCTATGAATAAAGAACTGGGTATGATAAGTATAAACAAGAAGTAGGAAAGCACTATAAACTTAGTTAAGTTGTCTAGGGTCGAATATACTATCGTACCCCATATTAATCTCTGAACCCATATAAACTAGTTCCCAACTGGCACCCCATAATCAGGGTGAAGTGATCCATTCTATGATGATCGGCTCCTACTCGCATAGTTACATGTGTCTTACGGCCCCCGATGTTGTAGTTACCTATACTGGTCCCACCATGGGGTGTATCAAGTCCCATGGCGGCGGCCCGACACAACCCTAGAATGCACAGGTATGCTACTGGTGCCCAGTGCCTTATTTTTCTGCGCCGGAGTGTGTGCACGCCCGCACCCCGTTAGAACCTACACTGCTACACCACCGCCGTCGATTTGACCTTTTACAATCAGCCCAGTAATCGTGCCCCACCCTGCCTAGTTTCAAGATATCATGATACACCTTATAGGGTTACTGCTGAAAAGGGTCCCCCGCTACTAGGTTTTCTATTTCTAGCCAACATGCTAAGTTGGTTAAGTGTTTTATAACCTAACCCCCAATCAGTCTGTTTAGTTTAGCATGTTCCATTTTGATTAAGTCTTTAGTCCACTTAATCCTAACAATCCTGACTCAGCTTTAATTGTCTTATTAAAGCCTTGACCTCTCACATTAGACAGGTATTGTTGTGGCTGCCTGTTGCCGGTTGGTTCCGGGCAGTCTTACGCCACAACTCAGTCTAACCTCGGGTCCTTATTGGGCTCCATGTTTAACCACCCACATTGGATAGGTATTGTTGTGACTACTGGACAGCCGGGCGGTTCCGGGCAGGTTTTCATCACATCTCAATCCAACCTCGGGTTAAACACATCGTATTTTCTACATTTACATATTTTGTCTTTCTTCTTTATTTTTCTAATATGTAAATATTTGCGGCCCATTAAAAATTAATGGTGTGAAGGTTACACCAATCATGGGCCCAACCCATACTTGAATTTGGGCCCCTTTTCTTTATATTTTCATTTATTAATAAATTTAACCCAACGTTATTTTCCCCCGTTTAATACGTCCGTTTATTATATATATGTTGGGCTTAGCCTTTTTAAGCCCAACCTAGCCATGCGAAAAGGGGAGGCTTAAAGCGTGATTACATACACAAAAAGGGGAATGTGAACGCATGAACTTGCAACGTGACGTTGGAACTACAAAATAGAAACTGGTGTACTTGCATAGTAGTAACATATACTTTGGTCATAAAGCATAAGTGACATGAATCAAACCATGTAAACTTGTAGTTAAGTTAAGAATATCACTATTAACACATAGGCTTAACTGCAACATAAACCTATATTTTATTTAGGCATATTGTCAAACATAAGCAAATCATGTTTATACGATTACTACATGTTTACAAAGGTGCTTACTTTTGTGACTAATACAAAAGTATAATTCAACTAGAATTAATCCAACTTAATCATGATTTTAAATCTATTCACATAACCATGGCACACATATACTTTGGCATAAATATTTCTAACATGAAATCATGATTTTTTTACTTTAGTCATGCAAACTTGCAAATGGGATTTTGAATCTAACCTAGCTATGTACCACATATGTCATCATATAATTCTTGTTAACAATATAGACCTAACATGGTTTTCAATTATGCAAAATATCAATCATAGCCTAGTCATATTCATAAGTTCACAAAGAGGTTTTCTAGTACAAAAGTATGGCTTAATACATAGATCATGATGCCAAATTTTCAACATAATTTCATATGGATTATAATAACCCAAATTTGCTCCAATTACTCAAAAAATGATTTTTGTATAAAAATACACATTATGATGGCATAGTTGCAAAACCCCAAACTTGCATGAATTTCAATTAAACAACTACATACATGTAGCTTCAACATGGATTACATAATTTGCGAATATTCCAAACGTATACTTGCATAAAACTACCGCAAACATGTAGTTTTTATAATGAATAACATGCTTTGCGAATATCCAAACGTATACTTGCATAAAACTACCGCAAACATGTAGTTTTTATAATGAATAACATAATTTGAGAATATCCAAACATATACAATATTCCAAATCGATAAGAATCATAGTAGCGCACAAATATGGATTACTTTATCACCACAAATCAAGTATACAAACCAACACAGTTATTTGTTCATACCAAAATAATACTCTACTTACAATCGTGTGGCGAATTCTCCAATTTAGGAATTTGGAGATGCGTCTCCTTTTGACGTAGGCGTTTGATTTGATTTGTCTAAGTTGCTTTATGCTTTAGAATTTGCCTCATAATCTTCTCTCCAATTTGGTGGCTACTCCTAGTCGTTCCTCAGCAGCATGATGGCTTTGTTCTTATTTTTGAATGAATAGGTTAGGTAGAGTCTAGGGTCATTTTTATAGAGTTTATGAACTGATTAGGACCATCGATGTTGCTTGGATTGATCGTAGCCATTCATTCGAAAGAGAGACCAATTAGAGCCTGCCACCTAGCCCTAATGACAAAGCAAGCTTCTGAAAATCGACCAAACACAGACCTGGCCAGCCAGGACTTGACCAGACCTGACCAGCAGGTCATTTTTGACCTGGGCGCACTTGGCAGGTGCGCCAGGTCAAAAATGTACCGGCGCACTTCCCAAGTGCGCCAGTGCATTTTTGTTCTGGCGCACTTCCCAAGTGCGCCAGTGCATTCTGACCCGTTTTCCGGTTTTTCGCCCAACTTCGTTCGTCCATAACTTCTTCATACGATATCCGTTTTACGCAAACTCAGACTCTATCTCAAGCAGAATTCCGAGACGAACGCAATGGCGTATCCCGTTCCCCTTAATTCTTTGATTTGAAATTAATTATACTTTAATTTGTAAATTTCACAATTATAGAATGCACGGGGTGTTACATTCTCCCCCACTTAAAAGGATTTCGTCCCCGAAATCTTCAAGTTAGGAGGAATGTATATCCTAACATCCAGTCATCCATCTACTCATCCATCAAACACGAGCATCCATTGTCCTTAAAAGACTTCTAATGCTTCATGATCATATGCGAAGTGTGTGTGTGTGTACATGTTCTTATCTAATGCAAAATCAGGCGGTCTACTGATTCAGTTGACCTCCTTAATGCGAATTATGCAAGTGCCATGAATCCATTATGTATGCAAATTTTCCTATTCATGATTCTACATGAGTGCACAATCATTCATACAAATGCAACATCCATATGACAATACATTAAAGTTCAACCATATACGAATGCAGCCATATATGCATATGCAATATGAAGTGACTGAGCCGATCTAAGACCTAGATTGTGTGTGTATATGCAACCACGAGCAACCACTAGCAATCACTTGCAACCACTTGCAATCATCATCCATAACATGTTTCAACTACATGTTTTCATCCAAAGAGTTTCTACCTAAAAGATAGATAAAAGCGCAACTTAAAGAAAAAGAAAGATCAAAGATGTACCCTCGAAAAGAAAAGGGTAGGCAGCGCGTATTCTAGCTTCAGTTTCCCAAGTCGCGTCCCCCTCTGCGTCGCTCCACTGAACTTTGACGAGATTGACTTCGCGGTTGCGTAGCTTCTTCACTTCCATTCCTAATATGCGGGTTGGAACTTTTCTTATGGTTGCTTCGCGTTCCACTTCGGCTTCTTCGAGGATATTTGGCTCTACCACTTCAGCAGACTCATGTAGACATTTTCAGAGATGTGAAACGTGAAAAACGTTGTGGACTCCGGCCAATTTTTCGGGTAGCTCTAATCTATAGGACATTTTCCCAATTGTTCCTATCTAAAGGTATAGTCGAATGATAGAAGCAAGTAAAAACTTTGCGCCCATTAGGCAATGTCAAAACTGGAAATCTATGCCACATATATATTGATTAGGAGAAGAACTCTTTAGTCATCAGCCCCGAAGACCGAAATCAACATCAGACTGACACCCAAAGAATTAGTCAACCCAACCACCATATATGATTCTAGGAAACTAAGCATGATGGACTCCTTTTAGGTCACAAGGGAGTCCCTTCCTAAGACCAATCTATATCCTATAAAACCCAAAAACTTTAGTCAAACCAATGAACACCCTCGAGCCCCAACATGTGTTACTAACAGATGAGTCATACTCCCTATGGGGATTGCAACAGAAATTGGATTGAGAATGGGACCGAGAGGATATACACAAAAGATAGCATGCAAGTAAGCTCTACAGGAAGAGAGGGATCAAAGATATACTCTTAAGGGGAGATATGATGCACGAATCTAGTCTTCAATCTTCTAAGTCGCATTTCCTTGAGCTTAACTCCATTCTGCTTTGTCCGTCTTTATCTTCACAATCAAGGATGGCCCCATTACCGGATAGCCAATCCATACCCAAAATCAAACCATACCCCGAAAAGCCCAAAACAAAGGCACTACATTGAAATTCTACGCTTAGAATAGAAATTTTCAATCCCAAACAGATCATAGACAAATGAGTTGGGCCCCCAATTGGGTTTGAAACAATTAAGGGGTCCTCTACCATACTAGTTTTTAGGTGCAGAGATTCTACTAAAGCAGACGAGATAAAGGAGTGTGATGCGCCAGAATCAAATAAAGTGCGAACGGGGTGATCATACTACACTTTCTACAGAAGTATTTATACCTCGTTTCTTTGGGCAGTCCTTAGCCATGTGGCCTGTCTCACCGCAAGAAAAGCACCCACCATTCATCTTGGCCTTCTTTTTCCGGCAATCTTTCACTAAGTGCCCCACTTTGCCACATAATTTACACTTCCTCTTCTCTCGGGACTTGTTGTCTTTCCCGTCCTTCTCAAAGTCTGTCTTCTCAGGGCAGTCTTTGCTGATGTGTCCAGTCTCCCCACAATGAAAACATTCACCTTGCTTTCTTTTCCTCTTTCTACAATCCTTGGCTATGTGCCCCTCTGTACCACAAAAATTGCATTTCCTTTTTTTTCTCGTTTCTTATTATTACTGTTACGATCCTTTCTTGTTTGACTATTATTCATCTTCCTACTCTGGGACTCTTCCGCTTGATGGTTCACGTGGAGGATGAGGAGTGAAAGCGTCAGCAGCTGGGGAGTAAGGTCTCCAGACATGCTGAAACAGAAAGGATAGATTCAAAACGAAGGATAGAAGATAGCACCTATGGCTTTGGGGGGGACTTTGCCTTTTTAAAATAAAATAATATTTTTCTTTTTAAAAATGCTTTTTTTTAAATTTCCTTTTTGAAAATAAAATTTCAAAACTTTTTATCTTATCTGGTAAACCTATGCTCTGATACCAAGTGAAACACCCCACCTCCGTTAGGGTCACTCTCAAAGGGAATGCCCTAATTTTGGTGGAGGTTTATAAGTATAAGTCACAGATATACAAGACAGATATAAGAACACATATTTGTAAACAGCAGAAAAACAGCAACTTTTATTTCGTAAAAGCAAATACGTGTTACAATAACATTACCATGATTGTCTTACATCCTTTCCGAAAACATAACATAACACTTTCATAATCTGTCTTGATTACATTATTTAAAGAAGCATAAAAAAAACATAAATAAACTGCAAAAGCCCCATAGTGGTTGTCCAAAGCCATAGTTCAAAATGAAAAGGTCCAAGCAATACATTTTTCCTCTTCAAGCTAGATATGAAGGCTGGTCAAGCTGCAGTGTTCCCTCCCTGTGGACCTGGGGGGGGGGGAACGGAAGAAAAGAAGACGAAAGAAAAGTAGAGTCAGACATAAAGCCTGAGTAAGTCTAGGACTATTCTGTCTATGAATAAAGAACTGGGTATGATAAGTATAAACAAGAAGTAGGAAAGCACTATAAACTTAGTTAAGTTGTCTAGGGTCGAATATACTATCGTACCCCATATTAATCTCTGAACCCATATAAACTAGTTCCCAACTGGCACCCCATAATCAGGGTGAAGTGATCCATTCTATGATGATCGGCTCCTACTCGCATAGTTACATGTGTCTTACGGCCCCCGATGTTGTAGTTACCTATGCTGGTCCCACCATGGGGTGTATCAAGTCCCATGGCGGCGGCCCGACACAACCCTAGAATGCACAGGTATGCTACTGGTGCCCAGTGCCTTATTTTTCTGCGCCGGAGTGTGTGCACGCCCGCACCCCGTTAGAACCTACACTGCTACACCACCGCCGTCGATTTGACCTCTTACAATCAGCCCAGTAATCGTGCCCCACCCTGCCTAGTTTCAGGGTATCATGATACACCTTATAGGGTTACTGCTGAAAAGGGTCCCTCGCTACTAGGTTTTCTATTTCTAGCCAACATGCTAAGTTGGTTAAGTGTTTTATAACCTAACCCCCAATCAGTCTGTTTAGTTTAGCATGTTCCATTTTGATTAAGTCTTTAGTCCACTTAATCCTAACAATCCTGACTCAGCTTTAATTGTCTTATTAAAGCCTTGACCTCTCACATTAGACAGGTATTGTTGTGGCTGCCTGTTGCCGGTTGGTTCCGGGCAGTCTTACGCCACAACTCAGTCTAACCTCGGGTCCTTATTGGACTCCATGTTTAACCACCCACATTGGATAGGTATTGTTGTGACTACTGGACAGCCAGGCGGTTCCGGGCAGGTTTACATCACAACTCAATCCAACCTCGGGTTAAACACATCGTATTTTCTACATTTACATATTTTGTCTTTCTTCTTTATTTTTCTTATATGTAAATATTTGCGGCCCATTAAAAATCAATGGTGTGAAGGTTACACCAATCATGGGCCCAACCCATACTTGAATTTGGGCCCCTTTTCTTTATATTTTCATTTATTAATAAATTTAACCCAACGTTATTTTCCCCGTTTAATACGTCCGTTTATTATATATATGTTGGGCTTAGCCTTTTTAAGCCCAACCTAGCCATGCGAAAAAGGGGAGGCTTAAAGCGTGATTACATACACAAAAAGGGGAATGTGAACGCAAGAACTTGCAACGTGACGTTGGAACTACAAAATAGAAACTGGTGTACTTGCATAGTAGTAACATATACTTTGGTCATAAAGCATAAGTGACATGAATCAAACCATGTAAACTTGTAGTTAAGTTAAGAATATCACTATTGACACATAGGCTTAACTGCAACATAAACCTATATTTTATTTAGGCATAATGTCAAACATAAGAAAATCATGTTTATAAGATTACTACATGTTTACAAAGGTGCTTACTTTTGTGACTAATACAAAAGTATAATTCAACTAGAATTAATCCAACTTAATCATGATTCTAAATCTATTCACATAACCATGGCACACATATACTTTGGCATAAATATTTCTAACATGAAATCATGATTTTTACTTTAGTCATGCAAACTTGCAAATGGGATTTTGAATCTAACCTAGCTATGTACCACATATGTCATCATATAATTCTTGTTAACAATATAGACCTAACATGGTTTTCAATTATGCAAAATATCAATCATAGCCTAGTCATATTCATAAGTTCACAAAGAGGTTTTCTAGTACAAAAGTATGGCTTAATACATAGATCATGATGCCAAATTTTCAACATAATTTCATATGGATTATAATAACCCAAATTTGCTCCAATTACTCACAAAATGATTTTTGTATAAAAATACACATTATGATGGCATAGTAGCAAAACCCCAAACTTGCATGAATTTCAATTAAACAACTACATACATGTAGCTTCAAAATGGATTACATAATTTGCGAATATTCCAAACGTATACTTGCATAAAACTACCGCAAACATGTAGTTTTTATAATGAATAACATGCTTTGCGAATATCCAAACGTATACTTGCATAAAACTACCGCAAACATGTAGTTTTTATAATGAACAACATAATTTGAGAATATCCAAACGTATACAATATTCCAAATCGATAAGAATCATAGTAGCGCACAAATATGGATTACTTTATCACCACAAATCAAGTATACAAACCAACACAGTTATTTGTTCATACCAAAATAATACTCTACTTACAATCGTGTGGCGAATTCTCCAATTTAGGAATTTGGAGATGCGTCTCCTTTTGACGTAGGCGTTTTATTTGATTTGTCTAAGTTGCTTTATGCTTTAGAATTTTCCTCCTAATCTTCTCTCCAATTTGGTGGCTACTCCTAGTCGTTCCTCAGCGGCATGATGGCTTTGTTCTTATTTTTGAATGAATAGGTTAGGTAGAGTCTAGGGTCATTTTTATAGAGTTTATGAACTGATTAGGACCATCGATGTTGCTTGGATTGATCGTAGCCATTCATTCGAAAGAGAGACCAATTAGAGCCTGCCACCTAGCCCTAATGACAAAGCAAGCTTCTGAAAATCGACCAAACACAGACCTGGCCAGCCAGGACTTGACCAGACCTGACCAGTAGGTCATTTTTGACCTGGGCGCACTTGGCAGGTGCGCCAGGTCAAAAATGTACTGGCGCACTTCCCAAGTGCGCCAGTGCATTTTTGTTCTGGCGCACTTCCCAAGTGCGCCAGTGCATTCTGACCCGTTTTCCGGTTTTTCGCCCAACTTCGTTCGTCCATAACTTCTTCATACGATATCCATTTTACGCAAACTCGGACTCTATCTCAAGCAGAATTCCGAGACGAACGCAATGGCGTATCCCGTTTCCCTTAATTCTTTGATTTGAAATTAATTATACTTTAATTTGTAAATTTCACAGTTATAGAATGCATGGGGTGTTACATAGAGGGTGAGAATAGATAAGGTAGAACTATTAGAATAGAAGAAGAAGATCATCATCATCAGAGTAACATGAATCTCACATCGGAATGAATAAAATATAACATACTTTTGAAATACAAACAGTATATTTATACAATAATATTGCAGAGTACAACACTTACAACACAGCGGAAATAACTATAGCTATATGATCCTGAAGCCTCCTGCTCCAAGCTCTTCCAGTATATCTGTAAATCCCGACTACTTGACTGCCCGTACAAATTTAGGCACCCAAGAGTTTAGGGAAACAAAACAAATAAACTCCGGGTCAGTCATCGACTGGTGTGAGTAAACTCAAATCATTTTAACAGGTATATGATATCTCATAAGACCACGCCGTGAATACGGAACGGGTTTTTCCCTTATGAGAATCCAACATCTTTGAAAAGCAGTATCACTGATATTATAATAATGTCTAAATACAATTAGATATCAATCTAGCAGAAACGCTTTCATCTCACGTTCTACATATACAATATATAATCAAAACCGCGGGTGCGTATTGGATGATTGGATTTCCAACTACGACAAGGTATGGAACCACCTTCCGATCAGTGTACTCTAGGAACGATACACTGGAGTTCAATAAGAACATCTTGTAACTTAGCCACACATGACCGACCACTCATTTCGCTTGAGCGTATCGAATGTACATCACCAACGGTTGGGATCAGCAACCGTTCCCGTAAATATATATGGGACAGCATTGATAGATTTAAGAAGCAAATGAATATTCTCTAGATAGGTGATTATACACCCTACTTCGGAGCGACCGACTTAGCCATGCTGCCTGCCCGATTTTTGTCATTTACCGGATGTGGGGCTAGAAGCTACGCTTACTTTCCATTTCATTGATAACATGATCACTTTAAATGCCACATTTTCAGATCGGTAAATCATTAGTTGGGTTTATACAAATAGTTTCTGGATTTTATGCGAAGGGAATAAATTCGTTGGCCACCATATATATTTGTGCAGTCCAACTCATTCGATCATTGGAAATATTCTGTCAGACATTCGTCCATATACTTTCGTTCTGGGACTGAACGAAACCGAAGGCACTATTCTGTAAACAGGACAGCCCTTGCATAACACCGTCTTCAATTATCTTCATCGTATTTGATCACAACGCTTATGTCAACACGGAGTGGTTCTTCAGATAATAATCCAACCGGTCTCTCCATATTTACAACGTAAAATGGTCAAAACTTCGATAGTCTGTGATTTAACTATCAAATGAAAACATGTCGGTGTACAAACAACGATCTTAATTCCAAATGGAATTATTGATCCAATCATCGAATATATATATATATATATATATATATATATATATATTCATATTTCCTTATTTCTACACTTAGAAAACATCTTTGATTTATATTTGGAAAACGTTTCCGAAACTCATTTATATGGATTTCAACTAACGCTGTATGAAACATCGTTACGACTACTAAATCCATAAGTCATTTATTACTTAACTGCATTACTAATCATCCTTTGTTATCGAACTTCAACTATTCCTTAGTCAATTTCGAAGTCAATCAGGTTGGGGTATAATTACCTCTCAGACCTTAACGGAACAACGATCTTAACCTTGCAATAGATAAAGCTCATCACTTCAATTTCTAAAAGCATTTGCTTACGCAAATTCTCGGATTTAGATTACGAATCCGCTTCCTTTATGAAAACATTTATTATAACCCTAACGTTATAAATTTTACTTCTGAAATATCTAACTTATAAGTCTAACATTTATTTCTTAATTTGATTAATTTATCTAACAACTAATTTATTTATAAATAAATAAATCCTGATTTAAAAACCGGAAAGTAAATAATACTTTCCCCGAATTCGCCATATAACTCCCTTTCGAGTAAATCTCTATTTGATTAACTCTTCTTCGAATAACTAATATTCGATAAACTCTCTTCGAATAACTTATATTCAATTAACTCATTTCGAATAGATTATATTCGATTATCTCTTTCCGGTTAATTCTATTTAATTAACTCTTATATCGAACAACTAATATTCGATTAACTCTAATTTGTTTAACTCTATTTCATTACTCCTATTCGAATAACTAATATTCGAATAACCCTATTTGATTAACTCCTTTTTATTTAACTCTTATTCGAACAACTAATATTCGAATAACTCTATTTTGCTTTACTCTTACTACTTAACTCTTATTTGATTAACTCTACTGAATTAACTCTATTCCGAATAACTAATATTCGATTTGACTTTATCCTTAATAATAATGTCTGTTTTAACTCTAATCGATTAACTCCAGTTGATTATTCTAATCGATTAACTCTATTGAACTAACTCTATTTCGAATAACTAATATTCGATTAACTCCATTCGCTTGACTCTAGATCGCAGCGATCAAAATGGTTACGCCTGATTCCCTCAGGAAACATCCGACCGCCGTAGGCTATCTGCAGCCCTGCGAATTACGTTAGCAGTCATGCTAAATGGTACTTACCCTAATTAACTATGTCTGTTTTATCTCTATCTTGAATAACCATATTCGATCGACTCTAATTGAATAACTAATATTCAATTAACCCTGATTCAATTAACTCAAATTCAATTAATCCTATTTGTTTAACTCATATTCGATTAACTAATCTTCGACTAACTAATAGTCGATTTACACTTATTTGCTTAACCAAAATTCGACTAACTAATAGTCGATTAACTTACTTCGACTAATTCGATTAACTTTTATTTGATTATCTCTAATCGATTAACTTTATTTGATTGCCTCTAATTGAATAACTAATATTCAATAAACTCTTTCAAATAACTAATTCGATTAACTTTTATTTGATTATCTCTAATCGATTAACTTTATATGATTGTCTCTAATTGAATAACTAATATTCAATAAACTCTTTCAAATAACTAATTCGATTAACTTTTATTTGATTATCTCTAATCGATTAACTTTATTTGATTGTCTCTAATTGAATAACTAATATTCAATAAACTCTTTCAAATAACTAATTCGATTAGCTCCTTCGAATACTAAATTCGATTTAACTCTATTCGATTATCTCTTTTATATCTCGTCAATTTCCTTTTTATAACATTTATTTTCCGTTACAACTATTCTCTTTTTTTATAACTTCTAATTACCGTTACAAATATTTCCTATTTATAACTTCTATTTACCGTTACAAATATTTCCTATTTATAACTTCTAATTACCGTTACAAATATTTCCTATTTATAACTTCTAATTACCGTTACAAATATTTCCTATTTATAACGTTTTATTTATCTTCTAAATAAATATTCCTTTATTCTATTTATTTTCTAAATAAATATTTCCCTTTTCAATTCTATTTATTTTCTAAATAAATGTCCCTTTTATAAAACTCTATTTGTTTTATAAATACTTCCTTTTATGAAACCGTGTTCATTTTATAAAAAAATTCCTTTTATAAAATCCTGTGATTTTATAAAATTCCTTTATTTCAATATACATTGAAATATTCCTTTTCACAACTCAGGGATTCTTATGATATGTAAAATATCGAGTAACAATGATTAATATCATTCTAACACACATAATCCAGAACAGATTATATAACACATCATATAACACAATATATGAAAACAGTAAAATAATTGTTGAGGAATCCAGTCGGATTCCTCCAACCTGTCTCCCTGCATCCACAGATGTTACACAGTATAATATATATCATATTTCATTTTGAAATGAAATATCCTGCTGTACAGAACCATTACTGATTAACAGTACATAGATTAACTATAACTACGTTTTCAACCAAATCTATTTAGCAGTCCAGTTTAACAATCAATATACAGCAGTCAATAAATAAAGTACAATTTATATTAAAATATAAATTGAGGAGAGTTACTGAGTTTTACTCACATTGGACGATCATCGTTAAATAACGATTAACTGTCTTTGATTTAGACGAACGTCTAATTTTTATGAAATTCCAGTAGCTCAGTTCCCAGTCGCATCGGTTCCCAATGATAGTCTCCTCGTTACGGTTCCAATGGTTCCGGTCGCGTCTGATTCATTTCTTAATCACGGTTGGATATGTGCTAACCACCTTCTTGCTCCACTAATTGAACTCGGATCCACAACAGCATTTTCCTAAAACATAACTCCATCTACTTCAAACCGCTACCACCATATTAGTTCAACTCATGTTTTTTTTTGCCACTTCACCCCAAATCTGTAATCCCTTTAATTCCATCACTGCAAATACTTAGCATTCCACACCCTTCTTCCTCAAATAATACGCCATCTTCACGCCCCTATACCCAACTAGTTGCTCCACACAACACCCATCAATCTCATTCCAAATGAGACTTCCAGTATTTAACCATACAAATAACTCCCATGTTTGTTTCTCCACTATTACACAAACTAAACACGTCGCACAGCATACACCTCATGCTACAGGGGTCCACGGCATAAACCCTTACCTCCTCCCACGTCAAAACTACCATGACCTGTATCCTTTATAACCCACATCTTATTCACTTTTTACTTCATGGTTTCCACAACATACCACACGTGAAAACTCCTCACGAGACCACCATTTTCCCTACCCGCAAGCATCACCTAGTACCCCGTTCTCCCTCTCCAACCCAATTTCAACAAGCTCGACATCACCCCTCACTGTTAGAACTACAGCGAACTCCACTATGTATACTTGCGTTCACTCATTCCATACCACTCAGGTCTCTCTTCTCTTGATGCTGACAGCTCCAGTGAACCCAAGCCAACCTCCATCTCGTTCACCCCATCTGTACCACCATTTTCCAACTCCACAGTTCACCAGCGCCTCACTCGACTCACGCCTGCCACTTTCTGCCGTGAAAGCCTGCGACGGTACCTTGCTCGAACTCAGCAAAACCTACTCAGAAACGACGCTAATTGGATGTTGATTCCATATATGAACAGACTTTGATTCATATGATTTTGCTTGATTGGTTTGGGGATTTGTTTTCTCGTGATTTTGGTTGAGGGAGAATAAGAGTGGCGGCTCAAAATGTTTGGAAAAGAATTTAGGTCGTAACGTTTTGAAGAGCTTATTTATAAGCGTTTGGAAAGGAGATATTTGTTTTGTGCGGCTGTAAGAGAAGGAACGTGGACTCTAGTTTGATCACAGAGTTTGTCAGGGTATTTTGTTTTAAGTTATAAAGTTTACCATCACGTGATAAAGAATTTCCTTTGTTTACGAACTGTTGTCGACAGAAGTAAACATACCGTTGTAATCAGCTCGGTGCCAGGACCCCAAAATATAGAAATACCGGTAGATTAACTCATATTTTGAAATCTCAAAATGTTGGTTACAGGGTGCAAAATACTCCAAATAAAAAGTTGTTTATTTAATTAATTAAAATTTTCAGGAAAATTCTAAAAATTAAATTATCGTTATCTCTCAAAAGAACCTTGTCTAAATTCACATCTGATATCTACTTATTTTGAATAAACCGTTACGGTCGATGTACGATTCTATAGCGATTATTTCAAAATTTGATTTGGACATATCTCAAAATCTCCATGACGAAATCCAGATTTTCCTCTTCCACTAGAAAGATATACTCCACCAGCTCCTTACGTTTCTTATTTCATAGAAATCCGAGTTAAAACGGCTTCTGTATATTCAATTGAAGTTCGAATCGCCAAATAATGAACTGCAGCGCCATTTCGAGCTCGATTTTAATTATAATATAATTATACGTTCTAACGTCAACGATTAAATAATATATTCGTTATTTAAATAATTAAATAAGTTAATTATTACACCGTCAAATATCCGGGTCATTACATTCTTCCCCACTTAAAATAATTTCGTCCCCGAAATTGCTAAGTTAGAGGACGGCCCTATCTATTGGAATTCCTAAGATTTGTTTACCCCTTATTTCTGCTTTCAACTGAACCAATTAATATTGACTAAAATATTAATTCCTTCCGACTAATCTAAATTTTCAAAAATTCTGAAAATTTTCTAACACTTAAATTTTTCGGAAAATTTCGCCATAACCTCCTTTGTACAGCCCTATTGGTAAAACCACAACTCGCCTCTCTAGGCCTTCTCCAACCCAAAAGAAAATCAAAACGCCAAGCGGCTTGCCAAATTGGCTCATAAATTCCAACTCATGTAAATATAAACTTGTACCTTTTTGTCGGGCATATCATTATACCATTCCCATTGGTTATCAACTTAAAAAATACCAATGTCATTCCAATCCATCTCCTGTCAGTTTTTATCCTCAAACTCAAGCAATTGCTTATACTCAAGTCAAATTCCATTTCAAACTTAAGTACAATTCTAGATTCCAAATCCTTATAAAATCAATCAACTTACTCGATATCATCCCAATATAATTCCATATTATATATAACCTTGTCCAAGTTTAATTCAAATTAATTTATTCACTTTCAATATTTTAATCTATTTAACTTCATAAGTTAAATCTTAATTCCAGAATTTATATTCCTGGGTTTACTTCAAATCAATTTGAAACCATAATACCAATTCAAAACCTTTGAATTTCTAAACAACTTGTTTTCTCAAAACAATTCAAAAACAAAATCTTTGGTAGTAATCCGTCACTTAGAACTCGAAAATGAACACTGATGATGTGGCCACACTAATCAGGGTTATTTCCCAGTTTATCGAAGTGAGTTCAATACTATAACACTTCCAATTTGAAAACATTTTCAAAATCTCCCAGGAACTTAAAATTTCCTTATTTTAATTCCTAATCCTGATTTAATTTCAGATTTAATTCATCTTATTTCATATACTTTACTTATATGAATCCTGCTTAGTTATTTATAACTATTTCGCCTTTTTATAATCTCATCTGATTATAATAACAACCAACACAACCAATTATACTATGTTAATGTCAAAACATATCATGCTGGTTCATCGTATTCGAGTGTTTAGAAACCCCTATCGATATTGTGGTGCCCCACCATCGACCAGAATTCATAAGCCACTCAACCAATAAAGCTCCACAATATAAAACAAATTTTTATATCAATTGACAAATACGTTCACTCGTATATATACACTCAACTCAATCTAGGATATTTTTAATCCCATCTCTACTGAGTTACGCCATAGAGCCAAGGTAATACTTAACCTTAAGCTCTGATACCAATTGTAGTGACCCGACGAAAATCCGGTAGGCTTTTCAACCATCCCTTCATCCCCCCAAAGCAGCAAGGTAATACCCCACCGTGGCCTACAGAGGTACCCCAGTACCATATTTTACGGCCAGCCTTTCGACTTCACAACCAACCCTACCAAAGGGACATGTAGGAGTAAGAGTCTCCCGTTCGCCACCTAACGAAAAGCGAGAACCCCCTATCATGCGACACATGCCTAAGCACGCAACATGGACTGGTGTGAGTAAACTCAAATCATTTTAACAGGTATATGATATCTCATAAGACCACGCCGTGAATACGGAACGAGTTTTTCCCTTATGAGAATCCAACATCTTTGAAAAGCAGTATCACTGAGATTATAATAATGTCTAAATACAATTAGATATCAATCTAGCAGAAAGGCTTTCATCTCACGTTCTACATATATAGTATACAATCAAAACCGCGGGTGCGTATTGGATGATTGGATTTCCAACTATGACAAGGTATGGAACCACCTTCCGATCAGTGTACTCTAGGAACGATACACTAGAGTTCAACAAGAACATCTTATAACTGAACCACACATGACCGACCACTCATTTCGCTTGAGTGTATCGAATGTACATCACCAACGGTTGGGATCAGCAACCGTTCCTATAAATATATATGGGACAGCATTGATAGATTTAAGAAGCAAATGAATATTCTCTAGATAGGTGATTATACACCCTACTTCAGAGCGACCGACTTAGCCATGCTGCCTGCCTGATTTTTGTCATTTACCGGATGTAAGGCTAGAAGCTACGCTTACTTTCCATTTCATTGATAACACGATCACTTTGAATGCCACATTTTCAGATACGGAAATCATTAGTTGGGTTTATACAAATAGTTTCTGGATTTTATGCGAAGGGAATAAATCCGTTGGCCACCATATATATTTGTACAGTCCAACTCATTCGATCATTGGAAATATTCTGTCAGACATTCGTCCATATACGTTCGTTCTGGGACTGAACAAAACCGAAGGCACTATTCTGTAAACAGGACAGCCCTTGCATAACACCGTCTTCAATTATCTTCATCGTATTTGATCACAACGCTTATGTCAATACGGAGTGGTTCTTCGGATAATAATCCAACCGGTCTCTCCATATTTACAACGTAAAATGGTCAAAACTTCTATAGTCTGTGATTTAACTATCAAATGAAAACATGTCGGTGTACAAACAACGATCTTAATTCCAAATGGAATTATCGATCCAATCATCGAATATGTATATATATATATTCATATTTCCTTATTTCTACACTTAGAAAACATCTTTGATTTATATTTGGAAAACGTTTCCGAAACTCATTTATATGGTTTTCAACTAACGCTGTATGAAACATCGTTATGACTACTAAATCCATAAGTCATTTATTACTTAACTGCATTACTAATCATCCTTTGTTATCGAACTTCAACTATTCCTTAGTCAATTTCGAAGTCAATCAAGTTGGGGTATAATTACCTCTCAGACCTTAACTGAACAATGATCTTAACCTTGCGATAGATAAAGCTATTCACTTCAATTTCTAAAACCATTTGCTTACGCAAATTCTCGGATTCAGATTACGAATCCGCTTCCTTTATGAAAACATTTATTATAACCCTAACGTTATAAATTTTACTTCTGAAATATCTAACTTGTAAGTCTAACATTTATTTCTTACTTTAATTAATTTATCTAACAACTAATTTAATTATAAATAAATAAATCCTGATTTAAAAACCGGAAAGTAAATAATACTTTCCCCGAATTCGCCATATAACTCCCTTTCGAGTAAATCTCTATTTGATTAACTCTTCTTCGAATAACTAATATTCGATAAACTCTCTTCGAATAAATTATATTCGATTAACTCATTTCGAATAGATTATATTCGATTATCTCTTTCCGGTTAATTCTATTTAATTAACTCTTATCTCGAACAACTAATATTCGATTAACTCTAATTTGTTTAACTCTATTTCATTACTCCTATTCGAATAACTAATATTCGAATAACCCTATTTGATTAACTCCTTTTTATTTTACTCTTATTCGAACAACTAATATTCGAATAACTCTATTTTGCTTTACTCTTACTGCTTAACTCTTATTTGATTAACTCTACTGAATTAACCCTATTTCGAATAACTAATATTCGATTTGACTTTATCCTTGATAACAATGTCTGTTTTAACTCTAATCGATTAACTCCAGTTGATTATTCTAATCGATTAACTCTATTGAACTAACTCTATTTCAAATAACTAATATTCGATTAACTCCATTCGCTTGACTCTAGATCGCAGCGATCAAAATGGTTACGCCTGATTCCCTCAGGAAACATCCGACTGACGTAGGCTATCTGCAGCCCTGCGAATTACGCTAGCAGTCGTGCTAAATGGTACTTACCCTAATTAACTATGTCTGTTTTATCTCTATCTCGAATAACTATATTCAATCGACTCTAATTGAATAAATAATATTCAATTAACCCTGATTCGATTAACTCTAATTCAATTAATCCTATTTGGTTAACTCATATTCGATTAACTAATCTTCGACTAACTAATAGTCGATTTACACTTATTTGCTTAACCAAAATTCGACTAACTAATAGTCGATTAACTTACTTCGACTAATTCGATTAACTTTTATTTGATTATCTCTAATCAATTAACTTTATTTGATTGTCTCTAATTGAATAACTAATATTCAATAAACTCTTTCAAATAACTAATTCGATTAACTTTTATTTGATTATCTCTAATCGATTAACTTTATTTGATTGTCTCTAATTGAATAACTAATATTCAATAAACTCTTTCAAATAACTAATTTGATTAACTTTTATTTGATTATCTCTAATCGATTAACTTTATTTGATTGTCTCTAATTGAATAACTAATATTCAAAAACTCTTTCAAATAACTAATTCGATTAGCTCCTTCGAATACTAAATTCGATTTAACTCTATTCGATTATCTCTTTTATATCTCGTCAATTTCCTTTTTATAACGTTTATTTTCCGTTTCAACTATTCTCTTTTTTTATAACTTCTAATTACCATTACAAATATTTCCTATTTATAACTTCTATTTACCGTTACAAATATTTCCTATTTATAACTTCTAATTACCGTTACAAATATTTCCTATTTATAACTTCTAATTACCGTTACAAATATTTCCTATTTGTAACGTTTTATTTATCTTCTAAATAAATATTCCTTTATTCTATTTACTTTCTAAATAAATATTTCCCTTTTCAATTCTATTTATTTTCTAAATAAATACCCCTTCTATAAAACTCTATTTGTTTTATAAATACTTCCTTTTATAAAACCGTGTTCATTTTATAAAAAATTTCCTTTTATAAAATCCTGTGATTTTATGAAATTCCTTTATTTCAATATACATTGAAATATTCTATTTCACAACTCAGGGTTTCTTATGATATGTAAAATATCGAATAACAATGATTAATATCATTCTAACACACATAATCCAGAACATATTATATAACACATCATATAACACAATATATGAAAACAGTAAAATAATTGTTGAGGAATCTACTCGGATTCCTCCAACCTGTCTCCCTGCATCCACAGATGTTACACAGTATAATATATATCATATTTCATTTTTAAATGAAATATCCTGCTGTACAGAACCATATTTGATTAACAGTACATAGATTAACTATAACTACGTTTTCAATCAAATCTATTTAATAGTCCAGTTTAACAATCAATATACAGCAGTCAATAAATAAAGTACAATTTATATTAAAATATAAATTGAGGAGAGTTAGTGAGTTTTACTCACATTGGACGATCATCGTTAAATAACGATTAACTGTCTTTGATTTAGACGAACGTCTAATTTCTATGAAATTCCAGTAGCTCAGTTCCCAATCGCATCGGTTCCCAATGATAATCTCCTCGTTATGGTTCCAATGGTTCCGGTCGCGTCTGATTCATTTCTTAATCACGGTTTGATATGTGTTAACCACCTTCTTGCTCCACTAATTGAACTCGGATCCGCACCAGCATTTTCCCAAAACACAACTCCATCTACTTCAAACCGCTACCACCATATTAGTTCAACTCATGTTTTTTTTTGCCACTTCACCCCAAATCTGTAATCCCTTTAATTCCATCACTGCAAATACTTAGCATTCCACACCCTTCTTCCTCAAATAATACGCCATCTTCACGCCCCTATACCCAACTAGTTGCTCCACACAACACCCATCAGTCTCATTCCAAACGAGACTTCCAGTATTTAACCATACAAATAACTCCCATGTTTGTTTCTCCACTATTACACAAACTAAACACGTCGCACAGCATACACCTCATGCTACAGGGGTCCACGGCAAAAACCCTTACCTCCTCCCACGTCAAAATTGATGTGACCTGTACCCTTTATAACCCACATCTTCTTCACTTTTTACTTCATGGTTTCCACAACATACCACACGTGAAAAATCCTCACGAGACCACCATTTTCCCCACCCGCAAGCATCACCTAGTACCCCGTTCTCCCTCTCCAACCCAATTTCAACAAGCTCGACATCGCCCCTCACTGTTAGAACTACAGCGTACTCCACCATATAGACTTGCGTTCACTCATTCCAGACCACTCAGGTCTCTCTTCTTTCAACGCTGACAGCTCCAGTGAACCCAAGCCAACCTCCATCTCGTTTACCCCATCTGTACCACCATTTTCCAACTCCACAGTTCACCAGCGCCTCACTCGACTCACGCCTGCCCCTTTTTGCTGTGAAAGCATGCAATGGTACCTTGCTCGAACTCAGCAAAACCTACTCAAAAACGACGCTAATTGGATGCTGATTCCATATATGAACAGACTTTGATTCATATGATTTTGCTTGATTGGTTTGGGGATTTGTTTTCTCGTGATTTTGGTTGAGGGAGAATAAGAGTGGCAGCTCGAAATGTTTGGAAAAGAATTTAGGTCGTAACGTTTTGAAGGGCTTATTTATAAGCGTTTGGAAAGGAGATATTTGTTTTGTGCGGCTGCAAGAGAAGGAACGTGGACTCTAGTTTGATCACAGAATTTGTTAGGTTATTTTGTTTTAAATTATAAAGTTTACCATCACGTGATAAAGAATTTCCTTTGTTTACGAACTGTTGTCGACAGAAGTAAACATACCGTTGTAATCAGCTCGGTGCCACGACCCCAAAAATATAGAAATACCGGTAGATTAACTCATATTTTGAAATCTCAAAATGTTGATTATAGGGTGTAAAATACTCCAAATAAAAAGTTGTCTATTTAATTAATTAAAAAATTTAGGAAAATTCTAAAAATTTAATTATCGTTATCTCTCAAAAGAACCTTGGCTAAATTCACATCTGATATCTTGTTATTTTGAATAAACCGTTATGGTCGATGTACGATTCTATAGCGACTATTTCAAAATTTGATTTGGACATATCTCAAAATCTGCATGACGAAATCCTGATTTTCCTCTTCCACTAGAAAGATATACTCCACCAGCTCCGTACGTTTCTTATTTCATAGAAATCCGAGTTAAAACGGCTTCTGTATATTCAATTGAAGTTTGAATCGCCAAATAACGAACTGCAGCGCCATTTCGAGCTCGATTTTAATTATAATATAATTATACGTTCTAACATCGACGATTAAATAATATATTCATTATTTAAATAATTAAATAAGTTAATTATTACACCGTCAAATATCCGGGTCATTACACTTTGCTTTGACCAATTTATTAAATAACGTGCATTTTGAACACCTAAAAATACACCCCATTTGTCGAAATATGGGGACCTTTTGCCATTCCTCATTCAATACAAATCTAGCCTATAATTAAAAAAAAGGAAAATTTGCATTTAACCCTCTTCTGAGAACTTATAATGGATATAAATTGCTGGTTTAGGCCTCATTTGGGTACAAACTTCAGTGGCCTCCTAAAATTTAATTCAATGGTTAAAAATCAAAATTTTCCTCTGAATTTAACTTCAATGGTGTCCTTCTATTGTCAACCGCCTCCTACAAGTAAGTTTGCCTAACTTTGTTGTATAAAGCTTGTATGTGTATGTTTAAAATTAAACTTGTGATTAAAGTTCAAGTTATCCATATTTAGTTGTGACTCTTGTTGATTGAGTGATGTAATAATGCATGTATCTTAACTGTTAACAGATTATGAAGCAGACGAAGCGTTATCAAGCTGAAGAATTTACTCGATGATACAATAGGTGGATGTATTTTAGCGCACGGACCCACTTGGGCTTTCATGCTTTAATAGCTTTATTCAAGGGACATATTTTGTTTCACTTAACTTAAAGAAATTTGCAACTACTTGCGGTTCAACAATTTATTTTGAAGCAACTTTTACTATCTTTGAAGCAAACTGTGTAGTGTAGGTAATATACATTTGTATTGCTGTAGGGAAGTGTTTTCCTGAGGTTATCTCTTTTTCTTTTGCTGTAATGGAAAAACAGATAACCCCATGAAAACAATTTCCATGTACAACAACACAAATGTATTTTACTTCCACTACACAGTTTGCTTCAAATATAGTAAAGGTTGCTTCAAAATAAATTGCTGAACTGCAAGGAGTTGCAATTTTCATTACGTTAAGTGAAGCAGCATTTATAACTTGAATAAAGTTAATAAGCATGAAATCCTGGGTGGGTGCATGCGCTAAAATACATCCACCAATTGAATCACCGAGTAAATTCTTAACCAGAAATTAAACAGCTTGGATATGTTATGTTCAATCTGCAATTTAGACATGTTGTTGCCATGTTCGTTATGGTATTTGGGTATATTATTGTTATGTAATTCGGATATGCTGTTGTTATGTAATTCAGATATGCTATTGTTATGTAATTCCGATATGTTATTGTGGATGGAAAATATTGTGGATAAGGAAATTTAATTATATATGGCTATATGTAATACCCGGTATTTTAATAACATGTTAAAACCATAAATCAAGGCGGAATTAATTTTTAAAATAAGAATCTAGGGAAGCGAGTTGCGCCATTGCGTTCATCTCCAAATTCTGCTTGGAAACAAGTTTGAGTTTTCGAGAAACGGAGTCCGTACGAGGGAGATATGACCCTCCAAGTTTCAAGGATTTTCAGAACAGAAAAACAGCTCGAATTCGAATTCGAATTCAAACCCCAGCGCAGACTGGCCGGGAATTTTCCCGCCCAGGACCAGGTCGTCCTGGGGGTCGACACTACGGTCGACCTTCTAGGGACCAGGTCGTCCGGGGGGTCGACACTACGGTCGACCTCCCAGGGACCAGGTCGACCCTATGGTCGACCTGGTGCTGAAACCCAGTTTTGAGCCTAGGTTCATTCTGATGTTTCTGGTCTTGTTTTCAGTCTAGGTTCGTTCATCTAACCCTACATAAACAGCCCCCTAGCCCCATTCTCTTTACACCATTTTATTCTCTTCTTATGCTGCCTCTGAAATAATTGAAATAAATAAATTAAAATAAAATACGAAGACTATTTCTTGAAGACTACGGCTAGGAATTGCATATTGGGGATTTTCTTCTACAATCAAATCGAGATTCAATGATTCAACAATTCGACGACTAATTTCTAGATTCAATTTCTACATCTCAATTTCTTAGTCCACAATCTGTAAGTTCTAGTTACTTTGAGATTTAAGCTTGTTAATTGTAATTTGGACATGAAATAAAGTGAAATTTGACTTAAGTATGACAATCGATTCACATCTATTCTAGTTTCCATCTTGGATCTTGACATTTGGGAATATTGCTATGAAATCAGTTTGGACCTATTCATGTTGTAAATCAAACCCCTTCATGTCCATAGTATTATCATGTCTGTGATGTTGAATCAATCTACTTTTCACAAGTTTGGATTATTACCTTTATCATGACTATCACCTTATTATGCGAGATCTGTAATCCTAATGTTTTGGGACTATTATTCTATATGCCAGTGATGTTATAACCAATTATCTCAAGTTATATCATGCTAGATTTATCACTTTGTGCTTGTTCTTTTACCTATCATAGTTTTGATGTTATTCCCTTTTATTTTGGATTTGGATTTACTTGTAATCTAGATCGATTTACGTTTACATGCGATGGGAATACGATTTGGGTAGATTAGGCAAAACATGAATTGGTTATGAACATGAATCATGAACTTGATAATAGGCATAAGTTGAAACATGAAACTTTACATGAAACTTGCCATGAAACTTGACACGAACTTGACATGGAATTCGAACATGGACATGACACTAGAATGAACTTGAAAATGAACAACTCGAGGTTGGGTTGAGTTTGCAGTGTAATTCTGCCCGGAACCGCCCGGCAAATCCAGTGACTGCAAACAATATGATCCAATGTGGGTAGTTGGTCATATCGCGCTTGAAACCCGAGGTCAGACTGAGTTGTGGTGTAAACCTGCACGGAATCGCCCTGCATATCCAGTGACCACAACAACAGGTCTGATGTGAGAGGTTGGGGTGCATTAATGAATTAATGCCACATGATAGGGTTAAGTCATGAACACGAAAGACAACACTTAACCAACTTGACACATGATTAGTGGGGTTAAGTCATGAAATTGAAATACGACACTTAACTAACTTGACATGCTAGATTGATAAGGGTTAAGTCATGAATTTGAATGACAACACTTAACCTGTTTTACGGAAACCCTAGTTACGCGGTCTATTTCAGCAATAACCCACTTAGATGTATCATGGTACCCTGGAACTAGGCAGGGTGGGGCGCGATTGCTGGGCTGATTATAAGCGACCAGAACGACGACTGGGTTGGTGCGCCAGTGTAGGTTTAGGCGGACTATGGTCGTGCACGTAGTCCGGAGTTGAAAATGCAGGCATTAGGCTTCAGTAGGTTTACACTGTGTGTGCTTGATTCGTGTCGGTGGTTGGCACCCTAGGGCTTGATACACCCTATGGTGGACCTAGCACAGGTGACTACATTTGTGATAGGGCCGTATTACAGAGATACATGACAAGCTAGAACTTGTTGGGAGCCGATCGATTAGTGGATCGTTCCGTTGGACCTAGTAATGGGTCATTCATGACATTGGGCCAAGGGATCATTTCATGGTTAATATTAGACATGGGTTGGGATACTAGTACAGTTGGTGCAGTGAATCTTGAACATGCAATGCTATACTTGATTTATCATGTTATCTTAGTCTATCTTGCCCATCTTGATAGCATCTTTATGTTTACTTTCAGTTTATACATGTCATGTTACCTTTACCTGTTTTTATGCTGAAAGTCACTAGGACTTACCAGTCTTTATGACTTACCTGTTTTACTTCAAATCTTTTTCTTTCGTCCCCCCCTTCCACAGGTTCTCAGGGAGGAAACTCTAGCACTTAGCTTGGATTTCACTTCCTTTCGGTTCATCTCATGTATGGTTTGATCTTGAGCTATGCTATGGCTGCATTTCTGCCACCTTTGGGGAATTAAGTTACTTTTATTGTTTTAAGTTTTATGCTTCTTTATTTATTCAAGGCAGAACTTGTTGTAATGGAAAATGATAGTTGGTACTTTGGATGTAAAAGGTTTTGACTCTTTTTGAAAGTAATGAAATTTAGCTTTTGATTCTTCCGCTGTTTAATTTATGTTGTGTCTTGTAATATTTTTGTGTTTGTTTACCTCGATAACGCTCCTCCAAAACTAGTGCATTCCCTTTGTGAGTGACCCTAGCGGAGGTGGGGTGTTACACTTGGTATCAGAGTAGAAGGTTACCAGACTGGGCAAGAGTTTTTAAAACCTTCTAAAACTATTTTCAAAACCGGTTACAAAGACGCATTTTTCAAGAAAAGTTTTGTTTCATTTAAAGGCTATTCCCCAAAAGCCATTAGCACTATCCTTTGTTTCCTCGTTTTGAATCTCTCCTTTTTCATTTTAGCATGTCTGGGAATCATAACCTTCCAGAGGGTGTGCCAATACGTGGATGGTTCAGGAGGTACTTAGAAGTTAGGGCCAACGATGCAGGCCCAGCAAATATTCCTCCTCCAGCTGCAGCAGTTCCTCCTCCTCCTCGTGCAAATGCTTTCTCAAAGATCTGTTGAGATTTTAGGGCCATGGATGGAAAGGATTTCAAGGGAAACGAATCATTCAAAGAAGCGAGGAACTGGCTCAAAGAAACCGAGGATTTGTTCGTTATCTTCGAGGTGGACGATAGGCAGAAGTTACAGTTGGCAGTATGGTTGCTCAAAGACGAAGCTTCCTATTGGTGGGAAATCACTAACGCTGAAAGAGCTAATGACACATGGATGGATTTCAGGATAAGGTTTGAGAGGATCCCGTTATTGTTTCAAATCCAACTGTTGGCTCCACTCATTTATCTATGATTTGTGTGGATTTGAGGATTTCTATCTTAAGCACACATGTAATGCTTATGTTCTCGGATTTATGGGATACGGTTTGATTCTGGGCATGGATTGGCTGTCCAATAATGGAGCCATTCTCGATTGTGAACAAAGGGTAGTTAGACTTGTGACTAGCCTTGGTAATACCCTTGAAATTTCTTGTAACCCTATGGGTCCTGTCATGTTATGTTATCTAGAATCTCTTGACTCGTCTATCGATGATTTGCAATCAGTAAGGGTAGTCCGAGAATATCCCGATGTCTTTGATGAGGTTAAGGGGTTACCCCCTAAACGCGAGATAGATTTTCGTATATATCTTGTTGATAATTCTAAGCCAGTTGCATTGCCGTTAGACACATGGCCTCGGGAGAGAGGAAAGAGCTTAGTAAGCAAGTTAAGGAGGTGCTTGAGAAAAATTTCATTAGGCGAAGCATTTTTGAATGGGGTGCTCCGGTGGTATTCACTACTAAGGCGGATAGTTCGCTTCATCTATGCGTAGATTATCGTGAGTTAAACAAGCTGACTAAGAAGAATAGGCACCCGCTACCGAGAATCGATGACTTGTTCGACTAGCTTGTAGGAGCGTCTGTTTTCTCTCAACTTGATCTAGCTACAAGATTCCATCAACTTATAGTGGCTGAGGATAGCATTGACAAGACTGCGTTTAGGACTTCGGATGGTTTCTTCGAATGGCTCGTCATGCCGTTTGGTTTGACGAATGCACCCGCGTATTTCATAGACTTGATGAGTAGTGTGTTTAGGGAGTTCCTTAACAAGTTTGTGGTGGTCTTCGTGGACGATATTTTGATCTTCTCAAAGGATGAGGAAGAACATGCTAGACATCTCAAGGAAGTCATGGATATGCTTAGAGCACACGAGTTAAAGGCTAAGTTCTCCAAGTGTCATTTTTGGAGAAAAGAAGTTCGGTTTCTTGGACTTGTAGTTTCTAAGCAAAATATAGCTGTGGACCCCGCAAAGGTAGTTGCGGTGCAAGACTGGAAAGTTCCTAAGAACGCAACGAAAGTGAGAAGCTTTCTCGGTTTGGCGGGCTACTATAGGAAGTTCATTAAGGACTTCGCTAAGATTTCAGCCCCTCTTACAAGGTTAACGAAGAAGAACCTAGCTTTTGCATGGGACATAGAGTGTGACGTTGCTTTTCAAAGGCTTAAGAGAGCCCTTACCACAACTCCAGTTTTGGCATTACCTGACGGAGGTAAGATGTTTACGGTGTACACAGATGCGTGCGGCATGGGATTAGGCGTTGTCCTAATGCAAGAAGGGAAAGTGATATGCTACGGAGGTAGACAACTTAAACTCATGAGAAAAACTATCCCACACATGACTTGGAATTGACCGCGATTGTTTTTGCGCTTAAGTCTTGGCGCCACTATCTTCTAGTTGAGAAGTTCGAGTTGTACACCGATCACAAATCGCTTAAGTACTTCTTTTTGCAAAAAGATTTGAATCTAAGGCAACAGAGGTGGTTGGAATTCTTGGCATCGTATGACTTCGATACAGCTTATACCCCTGGCAAGGGTAACGTGGTGGCGGATGCGCTAAGTAGGAAAAGGTTGACTTTGAGTCCTTTGTTTGTTGAAAGGAAAAGTCTAGAGTTTATAGCAACCTTTAATTTCACACCTGTTGTTGAGTCGTTGGCTAGCACGTTAGCATCTTTTGAGTTGAGGCCTATGCTTCTAGACCAAGTAGGGACTTCACAGAAGGAAGACCACAGATAGTCGAGATCATGAACAAGTTGATTAAAGGTGAGATGTCAAGTCACCTCAGTAGGTATGCCATAGATGACAAGGGATGGCTAAGGCGTGATGGTAGACTATATGTCCCACAAGTGGGAGACTTAGTAAAGAGAGTTCTCGAAGAGGCGCATCACTCGAAGATGACTATACATTCCAGAGGGGATAAAATGTACAAGGATATGAAGCGTATTTTCTTTTGGAACAGGATGAAAAAGGACGTGGCGGAATTCGTTTCTAAGTGCATGGTGTGCTAACAAGTAAAGGCCGAGTCGAAAAAGCCTGGTGGGTTATTGCATCCTTTGGAGGTTCCGCTATGGAAATGGGAGAGTGTCTCGATGGATTTCGCAGATGGATTGCCCAGGTCAAGGATGGATTCCCCAACTTAGCCACCGTATAGGTATGGGGTTTTGTTCCTCAAAAGGCCTCGGCGTTAGGAAGAGATGGACTCTACTATATAAGTACCCACTTCACACAGGCTTCCACGATGTGGGACTTTAGGGGTGTTACATCCTCCCCACCTACCGAGCTCAACGTCCCCGTTGGCTCACAAACACCTCACCCAGGCGCTGTGGTCCATACAAAAGCCACAATTCCGACTGGGTATTGGCTCTGATACCACTGTAACAACCCGCACCTCCATTCACGCAAGATATTTTCCCCAACTTAGCCACCGTATAGGTGTGGTTTTTTTTTCTCAAAAGGCCTCGACGTTAGTAAGAGATGGGCTCTACTATATAAGTACCCACTTCACACAGGCTTCCACGATGTAGGACTTTAGGGGTGTTACAATATGGGTTATAGTGGATAGACTCACGAAGAACGCTCACTTCATTCCTGTGAAGAGCAAGAGGACCGCATCATGGTTAGCGTCTATATACCTTCGAGAAATATTATGATTGCACGGAGTTCCTTCTAGTATAGTTAGCGATCATGACCCGATTTTCACTAGCGAATTTTGGAATAGTTTACAAGAAGCAATGGGTACACGACTAAGTTTAAGCACGGCCCATCACCCACAGACTGATGGACAAACCGAAAGGGTAAATAGGGTACTAGAGGATCTTTTGAGACTATGCATTCTTGACTTTGGTGGTATTTGGGAAGATCACCTACCTCTCGTTGAGTTCGCGTATAATAATAGTTACCAAACTAGCATAGGAATGGCACCATTCGAAGCTTTATACGGAGGACCGTGCAGTCACCAACTTGTTGGTGGGAGTCAACAGACAAGCTCATACTTGGACCCGACATGATAAGGGACACTTCCGAGAAGGTTGAGTTGATACGAAGACGGATGAAAACGGCCCAATATAGACAGAAATCCTACGCGGACAAGAGAAGGACAGACCTAAAGTTTGAAGTCGGAGATATGGTCTTTATAAAAGTTTCTCCTTTACGCAATGTGGTTCGCTTTGGAGTAGTTGGAAAGTTAGCATCGAGGTTCATAGGACCGTTCCCTATCATCGAGAGGATTGGGCAGATGGCCTATAAGGTAGAGTAACCCGAGAGGTTGGTCGGAGTACACAATATCTTTCACGTTTCGCATCTCCGAAAGTGCTTACATGAGTCTGCCGAAGTGGTTGAGCCAAGCATCCTTGAAGGCGTAGAAGTGGAAAAGGAAGCAACATTGAGGCGAGTTCCGAGACGTATCTTAGGAACGGAGATCAAGAAGCTAAGGAATCGAGAAGTCAAGCTAGTTAAAGTACAGTGGAGTGAATCCCAAGAAGACGCAATTTGGGAAACCGAAGAGAAGATACGTGCGCTATACCCAATTCTTTTTTAGGGTACATTCTCGATCTCTTTTTCCTATAAGTTTACATACCTTTGTATCATGTACATGCTTTTACTATCCATGTTTGTCTTGTTATCTTCTCGATCCTATCTTGAGAACCTTAGGTAGAACCCTTTTGGATGTAAACATGTAATTGAAACAAGTTATGGTTGATGATTGCAAGTGGTTGCTCGTGGTTGCATAACACACATTAGGCACTAGATCGGCTCAGTCACATAATTCATATTGCATATGCATGGTTGCTTATACTTGTATATGGATGGAAATTTGATATGTTGTTATATGGATGTTGCATATGAACGAATGTTTGTGCACTCATGTAGGGATTGTAAAATATGTTAGGAATTTGCATACATGTTGGACTCATTACACTAACATATTTTTCATTAAGGAGGTTTACTGAATCAGTAACCGCCTGATTTTTTGCATTAGATAAGTACATATACACACACTCTTGCATAAGTTCATACAGCATTAGAATCTTTTAAGGACAATGGTTGCTTGTGGATGATGGTTGAGTAGATGGATGTTGGATGGAAGGACACATTCTTCTTAACTTGAAGATTTCGGGGACGAAATCCTTTAAGGAGAGGAGAATGTAATACTCTGTATTTTAATAACATTTTAAAACCATAAATCAAGCCAGAATTAATTTTTAAAATAAGAATCAAGGGAAACGGGTTGCGCCATTGCGTTCGTCTCAAAATTCTGCTTGGAAACGAGTCCGAGTTTTCGAGAAACGGAGTCCGTATGAGGGAGATATGACCCTTCGAAGTTTCAAGGATTTTTAAAATAGAAAAACAACTCGATTTCGAATTCGAAATTCGAATTCAAACCCCAGCGAAGACTGGGCGGGAATTTTCCCGCCCAGGACCAAGTCGACCTGGGGTTCGACACTATGGTCGACCTCCCAAGGACCAGGTCGACCCTATGGTCGACCTGGGGGTCGACCTGGTGCTGAAACCCAGTTTTGAGCCTGGGTTCATTTTGATGTTTCTGGTCTCATTTTTAGTCTAGGTTCGTTCGTCTAACCCTATATAAACAGCCCCTTAGCCCCACTCTCTTTACACCATTTTATTCTCCCCTTATGCTTCCTCTGAAATAATTAAAATAAATAAATTAAAATAAAGCACGAAGACTATTTCTTGAAGACTACGGCTAGGAATTGCATATTGGGGATTTTCTTCTACAATCAAATCGAGATTCAACGATTCAACAATTCGACGACTAATTTCTAGATTCAATTTCTACATCTCAATTTCTTAGTCCACAATCTGTAAGTTCTAGTTACTTTGAGATTTAAGCTTGTTAATTGTAATTTGGACATGAAATAAAGTGAAATTGGACTTAAGTATGACAATCGATTCACATCTATTCTAGTTTCCATCTTGGATCTTGACATTTGGGAATATTGCTATGAAATCAGTTTGGACCTATTCATGTTGTAAATCAAACCCCTTCATGTCCATAGTATTATCATGCCTGTGATGTTGAATCAATCTACTTTTCACAAGTTTGGATTATCACCTTTATCATGACTATCACCTTATTATGCTAGATCTGTAATCCTAATGTTTTGGGACTATTATTCTATATGCCAGTGATGTTATAACCAATTATCTCAAGTTATATCATGCTAGATTTATCACCTTGTGCTCATTCTTTTTCCTATCATAGTTTTGATGTTATTCCCTTTTATTTTGGATTTGGATTTACTTGTAATCTAGATCGATTCACGTTTACATGCGATGGGAATACGATTTGGGTAGATTAGGCAAAACATGAATTGGTTATGAACATGAATCATGAACTTGATAATAGGCATAAGTTGAAACATGAAACTTGACATGGAACTTGACATGAAACTTGCCATGAAACTTGACACGAACTTGACATGGAATTTGAACATGGACATGACACTAGAAAGAACTTGAAAATGACCAACTCAAGGTCGGGTTGAGTTTGCAGTGTAATTCTGCCCGGAACCGCCCGGTAAATCCAGTGACTGCAAACAATAGAATCCAATGTGGGTAGTTGGTCATATCGCGCTTGAAACCCGAGGTCAGACTGAGTTGTGGTGTAAATCTACCCGGAACTGCCCGGTATATCCAGTGACCACAACAACAAGTCTGATGTGAGAGGTTGGGTGCATTAATAAATTAATGCCACATGATAGGGTTAAGTCATGAACATGGAAGACAACACTTAACTAACTTGACATATGATTAGTGGGGTTAAGTCATGAAATTGAAAAACAGGACTTAACCAACTTGACATGCTAGACTAGTAAGGGTTAGGTCACGAATTTGAATGACAACACTTAACCTGTTGGACGAAAACCCTAGTTACGCAGTCCATTTCAGCAGTAACCCACTTAGGTGTATCATGGTACCCTGGAACTAGGCAGGGTGGGGCACAATTACTGGGCTAATTATAAGTGGCCAGAACGACGGCTGAGTTGTGTGCCAGCGTAGGTTCAGGCGGACTATGGTCGTGCACGTAGTCTGGAGTTGAAAAAGCAGGCATTGGGCATCAGTAGGTTTACACTGTGTGTGCTTGATTCGTGTCGATGGTTGGCACCGTAAGGCTTGATACACCCTATGGTGGACCTAGCACAGGTGACTACATTCGTGATAGGGCCATATGACACAGACACATGACGAGCTAGAACTTGTCGGGAGCCGACCGATTAGTGGATCGTTCCGTTGGACCTAGTAATGGGCCATTCATGGCATTGGGCCAAGGGATCATTTCATGGTTAAAATTAGACATGGGTTGGGATACTAGTATAGTTGGTGCAGCGAATCTTGAACATGCGAAGATATACTTGATTTATACTTAATTTATCAAGTTATCTTAGTCTATCTTGCCCATCTTGACAGCGTCCTTATGTTTACTTTCAGTTTATACACGTCATGTTACCTTTACCTGTTTTTATGCTGAAAGTCACTAGGACTAACCAGTCATTATGACTGACCCATTTTCCTTTGCCTCTTTTACTTTCGTCCCCCTGTTCTCAGGGAGGAAACTCTAGCACTTAGCTTGGATTTCGCTTGCTTTCGGTTCAACTCATGTACGGTTTGATCTTGAGCTATGCTATGGCTACATTTCTGCTACCTTTGGGGAATTAAGCTACTTTTGTTGTTTTAAGTTTTATGCTTCTTTATTTATTCAAGGCAGAACTTGTTGTAATGGAAAATGATAGTTGGTACTTTGGATGTAAAAGGTTTTGACTCTTTTTGAAAGTAATGAAATTTAGCTTTTGATTCTTCCGCTGTTTTATTTATGTTCTGTCTTGTAATATTTCTGTGTTTGTTTACCTCGATAACGCTCCTCCAAAACTAGTGCATTCCCTTTGTGAGTGACCCTAGCGGAGGTGGGGTGTTACACTATAGCTTGACAACAAGGGATACATGCACAGGAGAAACAGGTGTGTCAGACGTCTAGATATTTTTACAGACGTCTGAGAGTAGAAAAGATAGCAATCTGAATATCAACCAGACGTCGGAAAATCTATCCAGACGTCTGGATTTTTCTACGGTCTAAAGTAAAATGCCTGAAGCTGTTTTCAGACGTCTAGATATTTTATCCAGACGTCTGGTAGTGTTCTCAGGCTAGAGAATTATATTTGCAGAAGAATACAGACGTCTGGGTATTTTATCCAAACATCTTACATTTTTCTGTGCCTATAGTATTATGCCTGATTAGGTATCCAGACGTCTGATATTAAATCCAGACTTCTGGATTCTTTATTTGGTATAAAACAATGAACTAAATAGACACAACTAGATAAAATTACAAAATATACCTGAATGCAATCCCATAAAATGGCTTTCAGACCAGCGTCAAGGTGTATCAATTACCAAGTGTGACTGGAACATGCTCTTGTACAAGTGGTCCTAAAAAAACGATAAATGGAATGATCCTTGACCTATTGGTTCAGCATTCTCATTAAATTCAACTTCAACACGATTTGTCAAGTTTGAAGGAAGTCTCTTCATTTTCGTAGGACCTCTGCTCTTTATTTTCTTTAGCCAACTAGCATTTGCATTTTCAGTTGGTCCATCGGCTTCCACGTGTTGTTCGTTTTGCATTGTACGGTTCTCAAATGCACTAGGATTATCTTCTACTCCTTATGCATTATTTTCTAATGCTTGTGCTTGATTATCTTCTACTTATGGATTATTTTCTACTGGTTGTGCTTGATTATCTACTACTACTTGTGCATTATCTTCTACTACTACTTGTGGATTGCCCTCGCTTTGAACGTTGTTGTCTTCAATATGCTACTTCCGTTTATTAGGCTTGTACGATATATTTTTGGCTCCTTTGCTTTTTTTCTATTGCTGCGTTATTGCCCTCATTTCCTATTACTAAAATATGAGGAAAAACATAAAATATATAGCACAACTATACAATCCAAACACTTGCGCGCTAAGGCTATCCTGAATATGCTTCACCTCAATATTTCATTTACAGGAAAACAACATTGTTTTTCACAGTAAATAACGGCAGTTTAGGACTCTTGACATGAATTTTGTTAATATGTCGAGCGACTGAAACGACATGGAGCGACTAGTCGATTAGTCAGCCGACTAGTCGACTCGACTTAACAGACCGGTTTCAAATTGTTTCAATTTGGGCCCAAAACCAAAAAAAAGGAAGAAGCAGGTCTCCAATATTGATAACATTACAATGGATGGACTCTTGATCCTGAAAAGGAATAATTTATTCTTTTTTCAAAAAGAAGCAAGGATTTGTCACAATAAATTCTTTTTGCATTCTCTTGATCTTGAAAAGGAATAATTTATCAACATAAATTAAATTACGGAAGGCAAAATTTAGGACAAAAAATGAAAACTTTTTTCACATACATATATATTTAAACCACCGCACGAATGGATTCTCATTCCATTCACTTTGCAGCTCTCGTTACCAAAAAAAGAGTAGCATTTGTGTAGTTGTCTATCTTTTTAAGTAAGAGAATTATGCCTTAAACATTGTTTTAAAAACCCGCCTCAAGGCTTGCCTCGAGGCTTGCCTCGAGGAAAAAAGAGATAAAATGCCTTGAGGCTTATTCCAAATGGCTTTTTACCTCTAAAGTTTACGCCTCAAAATTTTGCGGCATACAAAGCGCATAAAGCTTACGCCTCAAAAATTCGGTCTAAAACTTAATCTAGTTAAATATTTTTTGCTAAACAAAATAAAGAACACTGTAGTGAAGTCAAGCATAGGACTAACGGATAAAGCAACAACCCTAGAATCATCTATGTATATTTAACCAAAAGTTATACCACTCACAATCTTTGAACACTAAATCTTAATGAATCTACAACTTTTTGCTATCTGACCATAGCCACAGTGTCCATCCATTGCTCCATGTACAACATTAACAAACTGTATTAGTTAGAAGTTTATAATTATATATATGTATATATTTATTTATCGACTAGTCTACGACTAGTCCACTAGTCGACTAGTTGGACCTCTGTCGACTCGACTCGACTTACTACCGTGATAACCATATTACACGATCCATTATTCTTATAATCAAATGCTCAACTACCACCTTCTCATATTGATGACTAATATTTCGACAATCTAAGCAAGGACATAGAATTTTTTCTACATTTCCAGATTTTTTCATAGCTGTATGCACAAACTTCCGAGCTCCTTGCTGATACTCACTACTAGTTCTTTGAAAAAAATTATCTTTTAGCTTTCGTCAAAATATAGGATATGATTTTCAAACTACATTTATGTTGAGAATTACATAGTTGCCTGTGTAGATTCACCCAATTTTTATCCATCATCATCTACTACATAAGCAAGAAAATTTCTAAAATTTGAAGTAATAGTCTATTGTTGAGTACAAGCAAATTAACATAACTACTTAAATAAAACAGTGATACTAAATGAGACACAACAACTTTTAACTGCTAATAACACAATCAACATTTTCAGCAGGCATACCAGATGTTAGAAAAATCTGAACATTGGCTAATCAATGAAAAAGATAAAATAATCAAGGCGACGCTTACAGCGACTTACGAACGACGAAGACTGAACGGGATCTATGGGTCCGACCTCCACTGGAATGGAAATTCCTCCACTGGAACCAATTGCCTTCCGTTATGACAACCGAGAGACCAAAAGCAACTGTGCGAAGTGACCGGAGATTTGAAAGTGATATGGAGACTAGGCAGATGACGAAAATTGGATGGAAAAATTGTAATTGAGAATTTAAATTTTTTGGGAAATATTATGGATTCGCGGTCGGTTTTAGTAACAGTGGAGGGAAGTGAAAATTCATTCCCACTTAAATTTATGTTAGCATTTTAATATAAAACCAACGTATTCTGCGTTATTTCTACAGCATGGAGACCAAAACGCTGTGAGTTGCAATTGTAGATAATTCCTTTTCTTGTAGTGTTTCTTGCTATCTGATGGGTTAGCCACGTTGATTTTCTTGTTTTCTTTAGTGCATCTCTAGGCGAGATTGATTTAGTTTCCATTGTGCTATAATTTTGGAATATTAAAAGTGGTTAGAAGGCTACCTCCTAGAAGAGATATTGATTTTTAGATTCATATTTGTGGTAATGCCAAGCATTACCAGTAAAACAGATAAGCTCAAAGGGAAAGAAGAGAGTTGAGTTTCATACCTATGGCTAGAAACTTTTCTAGATATAGAGTGATACTCATATCATTACTATAAATGGATTGATTGGGAATTTAGGTAGGTTATCTATATGATGAGCTATCTCAAATGTTGAGAGGGGAATAGCTACTTCGAGTTATGCATAGTAGCCGCACCCCTGAATCCACCTACGAAGAATCAGTTGAAATGGATTATCATACTCCTTAGACCTATCTTTTGGTAGATTGAATTCGGTACCCATGATAGGAGCTTTCCACATGTATACTGGAGAAGTCATTAGACTTTAGCCATAGTAGAAAGATTTTGAGAAAACAAGTTAAGGAGATTTTGAAAAGATCAGTAAGAGCAATTAAGCATTCGTGGATAAGAGGCATCACTTGTTTTTACTATAAAGACGGATAGTTACTTCGGTTCTATAGTGGTCCACTTTGAGTCTAAAACCCATATATATATATATATATATATATATATATATATATATATATATATATATATATATATGTGTGTGTGTGTGTGTGTGTGTGTGTCATGTATGTATGCATGCATGTACGCATGGTTCTAGAAAGAGAAATTTCAAGTCCCATTGTGTTTTGTTATGAAATCCGTAAATTTTCTGAATTTCATGAAAATAACTATATATATTTATTGAAGTCTTCTTAATGAGATTTTATTTCAAATAAGATTTGAAAAGATAATAATCAAGTTTTGAAAATATATAGATATATAAATAAAAAGTTTAAAAATAAGTATGTCTTTATGGAGTTGGAAAATATAAGTGGAGAAAATAGGTGCATTAGGATCATAAAGGTAAAGACTTGAAATTGAAATATGGCATGGTAAAAGTGACTCTACTAGAAAGGTAGAGTAGGCTCTGAGTTTTTTTTTGTAAAACTAAGTTGTGACAATTACCTAGCTGTAGTAAACTAGTTTAGACTAAAGAGAAAACTGAAGCAAGCGGAAAAGTTTAGAAATAGATAGATTAACTTACTTGAAATATTCCTTCCAAAAATAATTAGGACCGGTAAGATGGTAGAGCTCTCCAATGGATTTAGTTAAAATGACTTAGCAGTTATAATAAATAATTTTGGTTAGTAGAAAATGCACATGTCACTAGTTAATCATCTTGGGATGAGGCATTAATAAATTCAACCATAAGATCTTTTATCATATAGGAAGAACTTCCAGATATAGTAACTTGCATGTCTTTGAAAAATTCAAGTTTCTTACCCATGTTCTTTTAACAAACATTATTTGGATATTCCATCATTAATTTTCCTTTAATTATGATCTTTTCTTTTAATATCCTTGGGAAGGTAGAACTTAGGATTAAGCCTATGGATGCTAGGATTGATAGTAAACATGTTATTAGAACATGTTATGCATGATGTGCGCAAGTGGTTGCAAGTGTTTTGTTAGTAGATGAAATGGATGCATAACACACACTAGGCACTATTAGGTATCAGCTAACTAGGACCCCAAGCATATGCATATGGATGTGTATGTGTATTTTTATTTATTTCCATGGTTGATGTAATGGATGATTATCAAATGATTGTTGCATATGAATGGTGCTTGAAGCATGCTTGCAGAGCTATCTGCTATCATTAAGATTTTGCATATGTTTGGATACATTACACAAGCATAATTGCATAAAAAGAAGGTCAATAGAATTACTAGACCCTTTAATCTTTTGCATTAGTTAGGGACGTATACACTACACTATTGAATAACAACACAAATTGCATTAGAGAATTTAAGGACAACGAATGCTAATGGGCGATGTTTGAGTAGCTGGTTGTAAGTGATTGGATGAAAATACTTATATCATTCTTCAATCTCGGAGATTTCGGGTACAAAATCCTTTAAGAAGGGGACAATGTAATAACCCGAATTCTTAAGACACGATAATTAATTAATTAATCCATAAAATAATAAGCTAGTAAAGTTATCAGAATTTAGCTACAGAAGTTGAGCTATTGAGTCTGCGGCAACTTTATGCTCGATTTACATATAAAATTTGTAAAAATAAGAGCTAAAATGAAGAAGTTATAACATCGACATGTTAATTTGAAAATTAATAAAAGAAAGAAGATAAAATAAAAAAATTGCAAATGACCAAATTTGACTGTATGACCTTTTCCATTGCGGCCGTTACGATTTCCTAGGTCATTTTCATGTATAACTCATCAAAATCCAAGTTCTTATGGGAGAGATATCACAGAAATGAAATTAAAAGAAACTAAAGATATATATAAATATAATAGGAATACTTGGATTTGAAGCTTTTGAATTTACATTTATGCCCTTATATATTTTATACCAAACAGTGGATAATTTTGTCAATTTTTGACCCACGTTTTCCATCATTTACAAAAGCCTTTTCTTCTGCTGCTATCACGCACTCTTCCTTTTTTTCTATTATTATTGTGACGAATGCCCATAACCCCCTCACTTAGCAAGAGGAATATTACGCTGAAAGGTGTGTCAGGCAGCTACGGACGATCATCAAATTAGGTAAACACAAACGGAATCTGTCTTATAACTCATAGTGCAAGGATAAAATATAATGGAACATATACAACATGCAATTATAGTGAAGCAGAGATGAGAAAAATCTTAAACTTTTCCTATCACTGTGAAATATCCACACAACATTGGATTTCACTTTAAAAGTCTATACAATGATGTCTCACCGCAATCACTCAGAGAATCATACAACAAGAGCAATAGCGGAAACAACAACTAGGTATGAGTATAAGTATAAGAAAACTGATATGTAAGCCTCCTGCTCGTCATCGATCTGCAACATCGTCCATTAATATCTGCTACTTGTGACCTACTACTCAGTCTTCTCATCACAATAGGATGAACAGTCCAAGGTAATAAGAGGAAACATAAAACCTTGAGTCGGACAACAATCTTAATGAGCGATAAAATAGCTGTCTAACATCAACAATAAAGTATATGAGAATAGTTAGATCAACCAACTAATCTACCAACATCAACAGAGAAGAAACCCAAACCCTTCTTCCCCACATCTAACAGTGATATCCTTTACAAACAATTAGAAATAAACAAACAGCAGTAATTATGTCAAACAGTTAAATTTTACATAAATTGTCCTAATCGAGATCAACATCCCTTAAGCACAGGCTCCGAAGGCCGAAACCAACATCAGACAAGCATCCAAGAGATATCTCCTTCGACTTCGAGAAACCTAGGTAAAAAAGATATATGCAAAACAAATAACATCCATGACTCTAGCTTTCACCGCCTATCCTGCTTCGAAACCATCGTTAATCATATGATTGGCCAACCCGCTATTTGTCAGTGGCTAATGATAACCTTGGTTCTAGCAAAAACTCTGTATGCCTTTCATCGATACGTATCAAGGCCTTTCAACAATACCCAGAGTACTCGACCATCCAACCGGTGTTTTAGGCGTCCCTATTATACCCTTGCTTTGAGCCCGCTAGAATCTACGATAACGATAATCTTTCAGCCTTTAATATCTCCAATCGTCCTTCCTAACGACTATTTATAGCTCAAGCAACCTTCTCGAGCAACCATTATCTACGAGCTCACTGCCTTGAGTCATCCTCACACTCTTCACCCTACGACGACCAACGAACACTTCATGTCACCTCGAATATTCCTCCTTGAATTCTCTTTAAAGCCACGTCCATTATCGAACCAAAATAATCATCGCCTTTGGTCGAAGTTCAATCCAAAAAAAATGGCCCGACTCATCAGGTCATGAAGGACCCAACTCATCAGGTCATAAACGACCTGACTCATCAGGTTAAAAATGACCCGACTCATCAGGCCAAAAACGACTTAACATAACAGGTCAAAAACGACCTAACATACCAGGTCAAAAACGACCTAACATACATGGTCAAAAACTACCTAACTGACCGGATCAAAAATGATCAAACTGACCAGCTCAAAAAAGACCTAACTGAACAGGTCAAAATTGACCTAACTGACCGGGTCAAAAACGACCTAACTGACCAGGTCAAAAATGACCTAACGGACCAGGTCAAAAATGACCTAACTGATCTTGACCAACCCAAAGTCGAACAACCCAAGCCTGTTATGTCTTCAACGACCTGACACTCACGACCAGTCAAGAGTGACTCGACCCATGGAATACAACGACCTCGGATGACCCATGCACAAACGACTCGACTTCCAACGACCTGAAAGTGCACCGACCCATCTCCATTTCTTTCTCCTCAAGCCGGACGACCCAAGCTCTAATTTTGAATATCCCGACTCCAAACTTGAACGATCCATCTCTAAACGAAGACATCGATGTAACTCATCCACATCATCCAATTCAAGCATCAACACTTTATGAAATCGTCAAACAACCCTTAAACAACAATTATTCATCATACAATAATATGAAACTCACCAAATCATGATAAATCAATGAATAAACAAAATAGTGGATCAAAACTTGTATAAACATATGAATTAACATAAGGATTACTTGTTATAGGTTGCTAGATTAATCCTTTGGTGATTTAAATGAAAATATATTACCATGATATAGATCTAGGTGAATCTTACTTGAAATGATGAAAATGAGATCAAACAACCCATATACTTGATTGAATCCGAATGAGAGATGTTTATCACTGACCAACACTTCGATCCAGCTTTAAAACGATGAATCACGAATCTGGACAGCGATGAACTATTCTTATATCTCTTGATTTGATGTGATCTACCTACTCTCGATGTAGATCTAACTTTCCTTAATGTAGATCTTCTATCTCTTCGCGTAGATATAGAATTTTATTAGTGGAAGGGAGGTATTTGATTGAGCAAGGAGAATCACAAGCTCAACCAAATGAGAGAAATAAATAAATTAAACTCTCTCCCATGCCTCCACCCCCTATTTATAGCCAACAGCACAAGCCTTAGTGGGCCATCCCAAATAAGCCCACTAATTACCAATTAACTTGTTCAGAAAGTGTGTAGCACTAAAACAACGATTTCTCCTAAACCGCTGAACCATATCTTTAATATAACCACTCTACGGAATTGGCAACACCGTTTCCTTTCCAATGAGATTGATTTCTACACCTGGTTTGATTCCAGTCAAAAGTTATGCCCTGTATAAAACTTACATTGGCAAAATAGTCACAAATAAAATTGGTAAAAATCATAGATATGTCTCACATCTCCATGAACAACATATCAAAATATGAGAATGGTCAGACCTTCAGGGAATTAAATAAAATTATTTTACAATCCTACGATATGTAAAATGCGGCTCGTTACATTCTCTCCCCCCTTAGGAATTTCGCCCCCGAAATTCCTAGCAACACAAGAAAGCAAAATAATTATGCATGCCTATCATCCATTAGCAGACAATTCTATCATCCAAACTAGCAATCCGCAAACCGCGCATCCATAACCCTACCCTAGCACACAGAATTCTATCAAAAAAGACAGTACAAATTACAATGGGGTAAGAGTGACATGACATTTATAGGTCATACCAACAAAGAGTTATGGATGGGTCGCCTTCATTTTCTCTTCCGTTTCTCACGTACAAATATCATCATCCCCACTCCATTGTACCTTGACCAACTTAACCATCCTCCTCCTAAGTTGTTCGTGTCATTCCCTACAATGCAAATTGGCTTACGAAGCTACGTAACTATGGTCTCGACTTTTAAGCCTTCGTACTGATCCGGAGATACCACCACATTCTAATCGTGCGCGCACTTCCGTGGAAAAGACACATGGGAAACATAGTGCACACTCGACATCTTCTCGGGTGAATCCCGTCTATACGCGAGCTTTCCAATCCGCTTGACTATCGGAAACGTTCCAACAAACCTTGGAGATAACTATCCTTTATTTCTGAATCGAACAACATTCTTTGACGGTGAAATATTTACGAAAACCATATCACCAACATAGAATTCCAAATCCTTACGATGCTTATCGGCATAACTCTTCTAACGATCTTGGGTTGCCTTCATTCATTGCCGAAAAATCTCGATACAATCTAATGGTTCTCTTATCATCTCTGGTCCAAATATCATCTTATCTCCAGTTTATAACTAACATGCCAGAGAATTACACGGTCTTCCATACAATGCCTCGTATGGTGCCATCCCAATGCTTGACTGGTAACTGTTATTATACGCAAACTCAAGCAGATGTTGATGGTCTTCCCACGATCCCCCAAAATCCAATACACAAGCTCTAAGGAGATCTTCTAACATTCGGTTAGCCCTCTCAGTCTGACCATCAGTCTGGGGATGATAAGCCATACTCAAACACAACTTGGTTCCTAAAGCTTCTTGCAAACTTTTCCAAAATCCACTTGTGAACAATGGATCTCGATCACTGACTATGCTCTTCGGGATACCAATGGATCTGATTATCCTTTTTATATACAGCTCAGCTAACTTCAATGTTGTCCTAGTCGATCTAATAGGAATAAACCTTGTGCCTTTGGTCAAGCGATCCACAGTGACCCAAATCCCATCATTTCCTGCACTGCTTCTAGGTAGTCCATCGATAAAATCCATCGGTTTTGTAACACCCCACCTCCGCCAGGGTGGCTCTTTCGAGCAACTCTGACTTTGGTGGGGCGTTTTTAAAACTAGGTAAACATGCATAATGATATAGCAAGGCAGGACATGACACATATATATATGTAAATAAACAGAGTAAGTAGGTAAAACAACGGAAGATTTTTAAACCATTTCAAAACACAAGTCTGGTACATCAAAATGTCAATTTCCCAAATAAACAAGTCTAGTACATGAAGTAACATCATCTGAAACTGAAAAAGAAAACATAAAAGTAGCTATCCCCAAAGTGGAAAAACCATAGCGAGCTCAAGTCCAAAGCATACATGAGCTATCCAAGAAAGCAGCTAAGATCCAAGCTAGGCTCCTGTATTCCCTCCCTGAGAACCTGGGGAGGGGGGGGGGGAAACGGAAGAAAAGAGGCGAAAGAAAACGGGTCAGTCAAAAAGACTGAGTAAGCCCTGCTACGATCAGTCTATAAACTAATAAAGTTAACATCATGATGGAAACTGAGATGATCATAGATAACATCATACTGGCCTGATAAATTAACTATAAGATAGATAGAGGTGTCATCGCATAAACATGGTTAAGTTTTGCACCACGGTGTACTAGCAACCCAACATAACAGATATTGATCCCTTGGCCCAAGCTTTGGCCCAATAACATGAGGTGACCTTAATACAAGGTCCAGCCCAACGGTCTAGTCGATCGGCTCCTTATAAACCTAACACGTCAAGTGTTGGTGTCCATACGGCCCACATGGATGTAGTTAGACTGTGCTGGGTCCACCTTTGGGTGTATCAAGCCCTCGGGTGTCAACCCCAGACACTTAAGCAATAATGCACAGTCTAAGCCTACTGGTACCCGTGCCTCGAGTTTGTCCAACATCGGACTACGTGCACGTCCGTAGCCCGCCGGACCCGCACCGCTGTACCACTCAGCCGTCGCTTTGGTCGCTTACATCAGTCCAGTAATCGTGCCCCGCCCTAACCTAGCTGTAGGGTTGTGGTGATACCAAACTGGGATTACTGCTGGAACAGACCACGTTGCTAGGGTTTCTAAGAGGGTTAAGTGTGGTTTTAACCCCTCACTAATCATGGATTAAATTAGTTAAGTGTAACCACTTAACCCCATCTAATCCTTGCATCCCCATTATTGGTTAAGTATTAGTGGGCCATGACTTAACCCTAATCATGAGGCATTAATTAATTAACGCACCTTAACCTCTCACATTAGACTTTGTTGTGGTTACTAGTTAGGCCGGGCGGGTCCGGGTAGCTTTACACCACAACTTGGTCTAACCTCGGGTCTTGGCACCCCATGACCAACTTCTCACATTGGGTCCTATTGTTTGTAGCCACTAGTTAAGCCGGTCGGTTCCGGGTAGAATTACGCTACAAACTCAACCCAACCTCGAGTTGGCCACACTTATGTTTTCTAAGTGTCATGTCCACTTTATTTCAAAACATAATTACAAGTCAACAATTACTTGGGTAGACCTAACTTAATAGGTAAATTCCCAAGGGGTAGACCTAACTTAATAGGTAAATTCCCAATCTTATATTCTCATGTATTTTAAGTTTACCCAAACCCCCCCAACGTCATTCTATCGCTTACATATTCGTAATAACGCATAAAGGATAGGAAGAGGGAACTTGGCACAACATACATGATGGACTTGCATATCACAACAAACACATATAACATGTTAGACTTGCACAACTTAGCATCGTGAACTTGCATATTACCATAAACGTGCATATCATGTTAAACTTGCGTAACTTAGCATAGTGAACTTGCATATTGCCATAAACATGCATAACATGTTAAACTTGCCTAACATGGCATAGGGAACTTGCATAAACATGCATAACTTGTTAAACATGCACAACTTGTCATTTTAAACTTGCATAAGCATGCATAACTTATTAAACATGCACAACATGGCATAGTGAACTTGCATAAACATGCATAACTTGTCAAACATGCACAACTTGTCAACCATGCACAACTTGTCATTTTAAACTTGCATAAATATGCATAGCTTGTTAAACTTGCAAATCATGACTTGGTGAACTTGCATAGACATGCATAACTTGTTAAACTTGCAAACCATGACTTAGTAAACTTGCATAAACATGCATAACTTGTTAAACTTGCAAACCATGACTTAGTAATCTTGCATAAACATGCATAACTCAATAAACATACAAATCATGGCTTAGCAAACTTGCATAAACATGCATAACTTATTAAACTTGCAAATCATGGCTTAGTATACATGCATAACTCAATTAACTTGCAAATCATGGCTTAGTACACTTGCATAAACATGCATAACTCAATAAACATACAAATCTTGGCTTAGCAAACTTGCATAAACATGCATAACTAAATAAACATACAAATCATGGCTTAGCAAACTTGCATAAACATGCATAGCTTATCAAACATGCATAAACTCCAACTTTCATCACACATTAACTTTAGAGTTTCTAAAATGAAGGTAAGAGGGCTTACAATGCTTAGGCGAACTCAAATAAGTATAGCAAATGTAAGAAACCCCTTATGCAACTAATTTAAAACCCCCAAATACAAGCAAACTTGATCAAGACTCCTCCTTTATGATGCCAATAGAGAAACAAGCCTTTAATGCAAACTAAGGAGGATCATACAAGCCTAAATACCCTTGTATGCATGGAAATCTCTTAGGGATTTGTTTAGGAATTGTATGAAGAGGGTGGAGGCCATGAGAGGATGGATTTTGGCATAGTTTAGTTGCTAGATTGAATAATGAATGATTTAGGGTAGGTTAGGGTCTTATTTATAGATTAGGTTAGTGATTTAGACCATAGGATTAACCCTAGGTTGAATTAGGGCCATCAGATCTCGGAACTCTCTAGAAACAGGCCACAAGACCCAACCCCCAAATCAGAAATGGTGCACCAGGCTAAACAGCCGGGCACCCCCTGTCGACAGGGCAGTCGACATGCTAAGACCCCTGTCGACAGGCCTGTCGACATGGGGTCCTGGGCGGGAATTTTTCCCCCCTGCCCAGTTTGCCCTAACCCTTGTTTTTAATTTTAAAATTTAAATCTGTTTTTACTTAGGAATTTTCTGCAAACTTCAATGGGCCTTAACTGGGTCATACGGACTCCGATTTTCGAAAACTCGGATTCTATTTCGCGTATTTTTCAGAGACGAACGCAATGGCATAGCCCGTTTCCCTTGATTCACATTTTAAAATTTAATTCTGCCTCGATTTATGTTATAACAGGTTTATTAAAAATACGGGTTGTTACATTCTCCCCTCCTTAAAGGATTTCGTCCCCAAAATCTTCAAGTTAGGAAGAACGTATCCTACCATCCAATCATCCATCTACTCAAAGCATCATCCACGAGCAATCATTGTCCTTAAAAGATTCTAAATGTGGTATGAACATATGCAAAAGTGTGTGTATATGTACTTATCTAATGCAAAGATCAGGCGGTTACTGATACAGTAAACCTCCTTAATGCATATGTATGTCTTATCTAATGCAAAGATCAGGTGGTTACTGATACAGTAAACCTCCTTAATGCATATGTATGTTAGTGAAATGAATCCATATGTATGCAAATTCCTAAATTCATAGTATCTATATGAGTGCACATAACATTCATCCATATGCAACATCCATGTGGTGGCACAACAAGTTTCAATCATGAATAAGCATAAACACTCATGCATATGCAACATGAAGAGTGTGTGAGCCGATCTAGTGCCTAATCGTGTATAATGCATCCACGAGCAACCACTTGCAAACACTTGCAACCACTTGCAACCATCAAGCATAACATGCTTCAAATACATGTTTCATCCAAAGGGTTTCTACCTAAGGTTCTCATGACAAGATAGACACGATGAACTAGATAAACTAGATAAACTAGATAAACTAGATAAACTCCTTTTTGGATTACAAGAAATCCATTCAAACTTTGACATATAGTACTAACCGATGAGTCTTAACCCCCTTATGGAGTTTACAACAGAAATAAGGTCGAGAATGGGACCGAGAGGATATATACAAAAGATAACTTGCAAGCAAGCTCCACGGGAAAACAAGGATCAAGGATGCACTCTTAAAAAGAGATATGATGCGCGTATCTAGTCTTCACTCTTCTTAGTCATGTTTCCTTGAGCTTAACTCCACTGTGCTTTGACTATCTTTCACTTCATGATTTCTTGGCTTCCTAATTCCTGTTTACCAAATTCGAGTTGGAACTCATTTCATTATCGCCTCTCGTCTTTCTTTTCCACTTATTCTTCCTTCTGTATCCTTGGCTTAAACACACTATAACCTCATGATTTCATGCAAGCTCTCCAAAATTCACTAGTGAATCCTGGATCTTGTCCACTTACTATAAAGTATTCCACGCAGCAGAACTTTCTTTGGAAATACCAATCCACGTTGCCAATTGCCCTATAACTCAGGCTTAATCGAAATGAACCATCTGCCTATAGGCCATACCTAGATTCAATTGCCTACCTATGGCTTCCTGTAGGCTATTTCAAAACTGGCCAACTTCTTGAGGATGAACCGTTGCTAACCATGATGCAATCCTCTCGCTCTTCACTGGACTGAGATGAGCACCCTTCGTGAGTCTACCTATTATGATCCACCTACCCGTATTCCTTTTCTTTGATCTAGGTAGTCTATCCACATAATCTATCGAGATGTTTTCACACTTCCCTTGCGAAACCTCCAATGGAGGTAATGGCCCGCTGGGCTTCTATGGCTTGACCTTAACCTGGTGGCACAACATGTATCCTGAGACCAACTCGGCCACCTCCTCGAGTGGTACGCATCTTCAAAATCCTTCTTTACCAAGTCTTTCACTCGAGGAACAAATAATCTCTCATCGCGCCTTAGTCATCCCTTGTCATCTATAATATACCTAGCGAGGTGACTTAACATCTCGCCTCGAATCGGCTGGTCCATGTTCCTGACCAACGGCGGGTCTTCTTCCTGTGAAACCCCCTTCTTGACCCAGAAGAGTAAGTCTAAGTTCCAGGAATGCTAACTAACTAGCCAAACGGAGGAAGCTTCTTACTTCAATTGCCCTCCTCAGAGTTTTCCGGTCTTAACCCGCAACCACTTTAGCGGAACCCACTGCTCAGCCTTACTTAGGAACTATGTGCCCAAGAAATCCAACTTCTTTCCTCCAAACTGGCATTTGGAGAACTTGACCTTCAACCGGTGGCTCTAAGCGTATCCATCACCTCTTTGAGATGTCTAGCATGCTTTCCCTCGTTCTTTTAAGGAGATCAAAATATCGTCTACGACGACCATGACAAACTTGTTCAAGGACTCCCTAAACACCCTACCCATCCAGTTTACGTAATATGCGGGTGCATTAGTCAAACCAAATAGTATGACTAGCCATTCTAAAACCCATCTAGAGTCCTAAACGCAGTCTTGTCAATTCCATCCTCAGCCATCCTAAGCTGATGGAATCCGGTAGCTAGATCAAAAGAAAACAGATGCTCCTACAAGCTGATCATTGATCCTTGATAACGGTTATCTATTCCTCTCACGATAATCATAAGCGAAACAAACTGTCCACATCAGTAGCGAATACTACTGGAGTACCCTACTCGAAAATGCCTCGTCTCAGGAAGTTTTTCTCAAGCAACTCCTTGACTTGCTTTCTTAACTCTCACTTCGTGAGGTCATGTGCCTAACCGGCCACGAAACTGGCTTGGTATTACCAACCAGATAATGCGGAAATCTATCCCACGTCTAGGGGTAACCCCTTTACTTTCCCCCAAGATATCAGGATATTCTCGGACCACCCTCACAGATTGTAAACTATCGATAGACGAGTTGAGGGACTCAAGATAACATAACATGACGGGACCCATAGGGTTGCTAGAAATTTCTAGGGTATTACCGAGGCGAGTCATGAGCCTCACACCCCTATATACAAAAACCAAGAATGGCTCCAAATAGGACAACCATTCCATGCCCAAGACCAACCCATATCCCCTGAAACCGAGAATAAAACATCCCACGAGAATTCTACACTCAAGATAGAAATTTTCAAATCCACTCAGACCACAGACAAACGGGCAGAACCCCCAATTGGATTTGAAACACACACGGGATCATCAACTAGACTAGTACTTAGGTGCAAACTTTCAACTAGATCAGACGAAATAAAACTATGCGATGTGCCAGAATCAAACAAAGTACGAACAGGGAAAATCAGAAAATGTAAACAAGACTTTCACAGAAACACTACCTCTATCATGAGCTGGAAGAACGGTGTTGAGGGGATGAACTCGCCCTCCAGATAGTCCTGCATACTGAGTCTGACCTTGCCCTTGTTTCCTCGGGCAATCCTTGCTGAGATGTCCAAACTCACCACAATGAAAGCATTCGCCCCGCTTTCTCTTCTCCTTCTTCTTACATTCCCTGGCTATATGTCCAACTTTACCACAGAAGTTACATTTTCTATTCCCTCTTGGCTTGTTCTTGCGGTTGTGGTTATTCTTGCCCCGTTTCCCGGAATTTACTCTCTTGTCTTGAGACTCATTCGCCTTGACCTCTTTCTTGTCATTGTTATCTTCTTCTTGAAGTAGGGCCAAATTCACCAAATTCTCGAAAGTCGCCCCCAAGGGTATATGAGACATGGCCAAACCATGTAATGGCTCGTTTAATCCTAGAGCAAAGTGTAGGGCCTTCTTCTGAGCTGTATTAACTAAGTCTAAATCGACCCGAGCCAGTTGATTAAACTTATCTATGTATTCCCTAATAGTCATGTCCCCTTGCTTTAGTGATAAGAACCTCAGTCCAAACCTTCCTCTAAAATCATCCCAAGTCTCAATTGGCCTAGTAGCGGTGGTGACTACCCACCAACGTGCAGCTTCTTCCTTTAGCAACCATACTGCTAACAAAACCTTCCTGCGGTCACCTATATCAAAGGTGGCTAAAAGATCTTCGGTCTCTTTCAACCAATTCCTTGCTTCTACAAAAGTCTCTGTTCCATTAAAATTCTTGCCACCCATCATCTTAAAGTTCTTACAAGTTTCCGCAAAATCCGTTTGTGGAGGCTGAGGGGGAAGAGGAACATCAGCTACGGGAGGAGGAGGAACAGCGGCCTCGACTGGGAAGACAACATTAGGGACACCCGGGACCGGTGCCGTGACTTCCAAGTACCGACGAAACCAATCGGGTATCGTTACTCCTTCGGGCAAGATGAGATTATCAGACATGCTGGAAACGAAAAGAAAAGAGTTCAAACGAGGGGTCAAAGGATAGTGCTAATGGCTTTTGGGGAATAGCCTTTTAAAAATAACTAGACTTTTCTTTGGAAAATACTTTATACTTGGTTTTGAAAATAGTTTTTCTTTTCAAAAGTTTTAAAAACCTTTTTATCCCTTCTCGTAAACCATATGCTCTGATACCAAATGTAACACCCCACCTCCGCCAGGGTGGCTCTTTCGAGCAACTCTGACTTTGGTGGGGCGTTTTTAAAACTAGGTAAACATGCATAATGATATAGCAAGGCAGGACATGACACATATATATATGTAAATAAACAGAGTAAGTAGGTAAAACAGCGGAAGATTTTTAAACCATTTCAAAACACAAGTCTGGTACATCAAAATGTCAATTTCCCAAATAAACAAGTCTAGTACATGAAGTAACATCATCTGAAACTGAAAAAGAAAACATAAAAGTAGCTATCCCCAAAGTGGAAAAACCATAGCGAGCTCAAGTCCAAAGCATACATGAGCTATCCAAGAAAGCAGCTAAGATCCAAGCTAGGCTCCTGTATTCCCTCCCTGAGAACCTGGGGGGGGGGGGAACGGAAGAAAAGAGGCGAAAGAAAATGGGTCAGTCAAAAAGACTGAGTAAGCCCTGCTACGATCAGTCTATAAACTAATAAAGTTAACATCATGATGGAAACTGAGATGATCATAGATAACATCATACTGGCCTGATAAATTAACTATAAGATAGATAGAGGTGTCATCGCATAAACATGGTTAAGTTTTGCACCACGGTGTACTAGCAACCCAACATAACAGATATTGATCCCTTGGCCCAAGCTTTGGCCCAATAACATGAGGTGACCTTAATACAAGGTCCAGCCCAATGGTCTAGTCGATCGGCTCCCTATAAACCTAACACGTCAAGTGTTGGTGTCCATACGGCCCACATGGATGTAGTTAGACTGTGCTGGGTCCACCTTTGGGTGTATCAAGCCCTCGGGTGTCAACCCCAGACACTTAAGCAATAATGCACAGTCTAAGCCTACTGGTACCCGTGCCTCGAGTTTTTCCAACATCGGACTACGTGCACGTCCGTAGCCCGCCGGACCCGCACCGCTGTACCACTCAGCCGTCGCTTTGGTCGCTTACATCAGTCCAGTAATCGTGCCCCGCCCTAACCTAGCTGTAGGGTTGTGGTGATACCAAACTGGGATTACTGCTGGAACAGACCACGTTGCTAGGGTTTCTAAGAGGGTTAAGTGTGGTTTTAACCCCTCACTAATCATGGATTAAATTAGTTAAGTGTAACCACTTAACCCCATCTAATCCTTGCATCCCCATTATTGGTTAAGTATTAGTGGGCCATGACTTAACCCTAATCATGAGGCATTAATTAATTAACGCACCTTAACCTCTCACATTAGACTTTGTTGTGGTTACTAGTTAGGCCGGGCGGGTCCGGGTAGCTTTACACCACAACTTGGTCTAACCTCGGGTCTTGGCACCCCATGACCAACTTCTCACATTGGGTCCTATTGTTTGTAGCCACTAGTTAAGCCGGTCGGTTCCGGGTAGAATTACGCTACAAACTCAACCCAACCTCGAGTTGGCCACACTTATGTTTTCTAAGTGTCATGTCCACTTTATTTCAAAACATAATTACAAGTCAACAATTACTTGGGTAGACCTAACTTAATAGGTAAATTCCCAAGGGGTAGACCTAACTTAATAGGTAAATTCCCAATCTTATATTCTCATGTATTTTAAGTTTACCCAAACCCCCCCAACGTCATTCTATCGCTTACATATTCGTAATAACGCATAAAGGATAGGAAGAGGGAACTTGGCACAACATACATGATGGACTTGCATATCACAACAAACACATATAACATGTTAGACTTGCACAACTTAGCATCGTGAACTTGCATATTACCATAAACGTGCATATCATGTTAAACTTGCGTAACTTAGCATAGTGAACTTGCATATTGCCATAAACATGCATAACATGTTAAACTTGCCTAACATGGCATAGGGAACTTGCATAAACATGCATAACTTGTTAAACATGCACAACTTGTCATTTTAAACTTGCATAAGCATGCATAACTTATTAAACATGCACAACATGGCATAGTGAACTTGCATAAACATGCATAACTTGTCAAACATGCACAACTTGTCAACCATGCACAACTTGTCATTTTAAACTTGCATAAATATGCATAGCTTGTTAAACTTGCAAATCGTGACTTGGTGAACTTGCATAGACATGCATAACTTGTTAAACTTGCAAACCATGACTTAGTAAACTTGCATAAACATGCATAACTTGTTAAACTTGCAAACCATGACTTAGTAATCTTGCATAAACATGCATAACTCAATAAACATACAAATCATGGCTTAGCAAACTTGCATAAACATGCATAACTTATTAAACTTGCAAATCATGGCTTAGTATACATGCATAACTCAATTAACTTGCAAATCATGGCTTAGTACACTTGCATAAACATGCATAACTCAATAAACATACAAATCTTGGCTTAGCAAACTTGCATAAACATGCATAACTAAATAAACATACAAATCATGGCTTAGCAAACTTGCATAAACATGCATAGCTTATCAAACATGCATAAACCCCAACTTTCATCACACATTAACTTTAGAGTTTCTAAAATGAAGGTAAGAGGGCTTACAATGCTTAGGCGGACTCAAATGAGTATAGCAAATGTAAGAAACCCCTTATGCAACTAATTTAAAACCCCCAAATACAAGCAAACTTGATCAAGACTCCTCCTTTATGATGCCAATAGAGAAACAAGCCTTTAATGCAAACTAAGGAGGATCATACAAGCCTAAATACCCTTGTATGCATGGAAATCTCTTAGGGATTTGTTTAGGAATTGTATGAAGAGGGTGGAGGCCATGAGAGGATGGATTTTGGCATAGTTTAGTTGCTAGATTGAATAATGAATGATTTAGGGTAGGTTAGGGTCTTATTTATAGATTAGGTTAGTGATTTAGACCATAGGATTAACCCTAGGTTGAATTAGGGCCATCAGATCTCGGAACTCTCTAGAAACAGGCCACAAGACCCAACCCCCAAATCAGAAATGGTGCACCAGGCTAAACAGCCGGGCACCCCCTGTCGACAGGGCTGTCGACAGGGCAGTCGACATGCTAAGACCCCTGTCGACAGGCCTGTCGACATGGGGTCCTAGGCGTGAATTTTTCCCGCCTGCCCAGTTTGCCCTAACCCTTGTTTTTAATTTTAAAATTTAAATCTATTTTTACTTAGGAATTTTCTGCAAACTTCAATGGGCCTTAACTGGGTCATACGGACTCCGATTTTCGAAAACTCGGATTCTATTTCGCGTATTTTTCCGAGACGAACGCAATGGCATAGCCCGTTTCCCTTGATTCACATTTAAAATTTAATTCTGCCTCGATTTATGTTATAACAGGTTTATTAAAAATACGGGTTGTTACAGGTTTTTGCTCCCATTTCCATATAGGAACTTCCAACGGCTGAAGCAATCCACTAGACTTTTTCGGTTCAGCTTTCACCAACTAAAAATTCATACACTTGGAAATAAACTTTCCAACATCCCTCTTTATCCCTTCCCAATAGTTAGCTCGCTTTATATCCCGATACATCTTATTACCACTAGGATGAATCGTCAACTTTGAGTGATGACATTCTTTCAAAACCTCATCTCTCAATCCATCAATATCGGGAACGGCCAATCATCCTTTCTTACGAAGCCAACCATCTCTATCGACTTCGAATTCCTTATTCCCTTGTCCCAACTTATGGATGATCTCGAAAAGCTTTCCATCACGCTTTTGGCTTTCACCAATCCTTTCGATGAGAGTAGGTCCTATCGATAAGCTTGCCAATATTTCAGGTTTTAACTCACAACGTGGTTTGAAAGCCCATCCTGTAAAGAACTCGTGGCTCTTCCATTCCAAAAGCATTGCTCTCAATCCTGCATGTCTTCGACTCAACGTGTCTGCAACTGCGTTACCTTTACCAAGAGTATATGCTATACCAAAATCTTACGACTCCAAAAACTCTAACCATCGTTGCTGCCTAAGATTCAAATCCTTTCGGGAGAAAAGGTACTTCAACGACTTGTGATCCATAAACAGCTCGAATCGAACTCCCAACAGGTAATGTCTCCACATCTTCAGAGCAAATACTATTATCGCTAACTCTAAATCATGATTTGGATAATTCCTTCATGCAGCTTTGGTAGTTGACTATGTCGCAACTTTATCCTTCTGCGTCAGCACTACTCTAACCATAGTACTGGATGCATCGGTATACACAACCATATCTTCATTCTCACTCAGAATGGTCATAACAGGAGCACTTGTCAGTCTCTCCTTAAGAATTCCAAAATCTTGCTCACACTTCGCGTCCCATGTGAACACTTGGTTTTTCTTCGTTAATCCTATTAATGGTGCAACTGTCTTGGAGAAATCATTGATAAATCATCAATAATAACCTGCCAATCCAAGAAAACTTCTCGCATCCATCACATTCTTGGTCTCTCCCAGTATTGGATTGCTGCCACCCTAGCGGGGTAAACTGCCATTCCATTTCCAGAAACAACATGGCCTAAGAACCTCACTTCACCCTTCCAGAAGCAACACTTCGAAAAATTAGCCTACAGTTCATGCTTTCGCAAGATTTCCAAAACAACTCGCAAGTGCGTCTTATGCTCTTCCTCATTTCGAGAGTAAACCAGAATATCATCTACGAACACAAAAACGAACCTGTTCAACTAATCTCTAGAAACCCTATTCATAAGATCCACAAAATATGTTGTTGCGTTAGTCAAACCGAATGGCATCACCAGTCAATCAAAGAACTGGATGGTGTCCGAAAAGCATTATTCGGTACATTATCCTTCGCCACTCTCAACTGGTGAAATCCCGTTGCCAAATCCATCGTAGAAAACAATTTGGCCTCGTGAAGCTGATCAAACAAGTTATCTATATTTGGCATGGATACTTGTTCTTTTTGGTAATCTTGTCCAGGTCACGACAATCCACAAACAATCTCAGCTATCTGTCAGCCTTGGTTGCAAACACAACTGGTGTACCCCATTCGGATATTCTTCTCAGAATGAATCCTTTTCCCAAAAAGTCACGAATTGGTACCTCCAACTCTCGCTGTTTCTTAGGCGTCATCCTCCTAATAGGCATAACGATAGGTCTAGCACCCTCGATCAAATCATTTCTGAACTCAATCCCGCGATGCAGCAGCAAATCTTTTATCTCCTCAAAGACATCTTCAAACTCATTAATGATCAGCACGGATGGCAAGCCTTCCTGTGGAATCACAAGTGAATATAAAAAGCTCATGGAGACACCATCTTCGGGCTTACATCAAATCATAACCCTTCCACATCCCCGACTCTCACCTCAAGCTTCTCGCAATTCGCTTTTGCCGCATAACTCTTGAGCCAATCCATACATACCCAAGATGATACCAAACCCAGCGAAGTTTAAAACAAAACAATCACACATAAGAGAGAAACCATGACTCCATAACACTAGATCTCGACAAAGCATACAAAGGCTGGAAGACCCCCCCCCCACTGGATTAGTCACAACCAAAGGTCTATCACAAATATCAGGCTCTAAACTCAAGCGGCACACAAGCTTATTACAAATGAATGAATGCGATACTCCAGTATCAAGCAATACTCGAACTGAAACACCTCTAACTGAAAGAGTACCTTGACGACGACACTCTTCTCTTTCTCCTCTGTAGTAGGAGCCCTCAAAGAAGATGGCATAACCACCAAAGCATAAGCCTTCACTATCTACTTCCCTTTCGTTAGCTTTGGACAATCCTTCTTATCATGCCCAGGTTTTCCATACTTGAAACAATTCTTTTCAGCTTTAGGATTCTTATATTTATTAGCGAAATGGCCTTTCTGTTGGTAGTTGGAGCAAACAACCTTATTTTTTGGTTTCTTCTTTCCATTCTTCCTCTTTTGCTGTCATTGTTTCCTCTTCTTGTTGTTATTACCACCCTACTATGATTTTGGTTCTCCTTTGGTCGCAACAACAATAGTTTCTTCTTTAGGAAACAAGCTTTCATGTCTCACGGCTTTTTCGACAATCTTCTCATACGGGTCATCCAAATGATCAACCAAAGGTTTTCTGATGTAGGTATCCAAACCCATCACAAACTTCTCGCACTTCAGATAAGGAGTCTCAATATATGAACGAGCATACCTGGACAAGGCATCAAAATCAGAAACATACTCCAGCACGGGTCGACCATTTTGCTTTAACTGTACAAACTTTTTGAATAGAACTGACTTCTAAGCGGTTGAAATGAACTTTGTCTTGAACTTGACTCAGAATTGATCCCATATAATCCCATCTTATGGAGTCTCAAGCGTGATAGAGTTCCACCAATCAATGGCTCTGCGCTCTAGCTACCTCGATGCAAGCTTTCTCTTAGTTGCATCATCAATGCCCAAGTCTCCAAAAATCAGAGGATTACAAGTATCGAGCCATCCCTAAATCCCCTCAACCGGTGTCCCTTTGAATGGCGTCCCTCCAAGAGAAGTGAAGTCCTTGCATAACTTTAAGAAGTCCACGACCCTCGGTACCTGAACCCCAACATAGATCGTAGCTGCTCTTGGAGACGGTACCCTTTCTCATGAATTCTTCCATCATAGTCTCAAACATAGCTGGGTAATCTAGTGTACCACCATTTCCCCCTCTAGGACAGTCTCCTCCCTAGCAGCGTGTCTAGACGGTCAACGACTCAATATAAATCTGTAATATAGAATGATTAGCCCACATACGAGGAAAATGCAATGGAGTTCAAGCACTATTATACTATACACTAATATATATAGTATACATCCATCGGAAAACTATATATACGTCTCTATATGTTATTGCATCTTTGAACTTTGACTAAAATCGATTAATCAGAGCTCTGAAACCTAATATGACGACCACCCAAAACCACCGCACTTAACAAGAGGAATATTACATTGAAAGCTGTGCCATGCAGCTATGGATGATCATCAAAGTAGGTAAACACAAATGGAACCTATCGTATAACTCACAGCTCAGGATAAAGTATAATAGAACACATATAACAGGAAATTATAGTGAAGCAGAGATGAGAAGAATTTTAAACTTTTTCATATCACCGTGAAATATCCACACAACATTGGATTACACTTTAAAAGTCTAAGCAAAGATGCCTCAGTACAATCACTCAAAGAATCATACAACAAAAGCAGCAGAAACAACAATTAGGTATGAGTATAAGAAAACTGATACATAAGCCTCCTACTCGTCATCGATCTACAACATCGTCCACTAGGATCTGCTGCCTGTGACCTACTACTCAATCTGCCCATCCCAACAAGATGAACAACCCAAGGTAATAAGAGGAAACATAAAACCTTGAGTCAGACAACAACCTTAATGAGCGATAAAACAGTTATCTAACATCAACAATAAAGTATATGAGAATAATTAGATCAACCAATTAATCTACCAACATCAACAGAGAAGAAACCCAAACTCGTCTCCCCCACATCTGACACTGATAATCAGAAGTAAACAAATAGTAGCAATCATGTCAACCAGTTAATTCTTACATAAATTGTCCTAATTGAGATCAACATCCCTTAAGCAAAGGCCCTGAAGACCGAAACCAACATCAGACAAGCACCCAAGAGAAGTCTCCTTCGACGTCGAGCAATCTACGTAAGAAGATACAAGAAAAACAAATAACGTACGTGACTCTGGCAATCACTGCCTATCCTACTTCGAAACCATTGTTAATCGTATGATTGGCCAACCCGTTATTTGTCATGGGCCAACGATAACTCCGGTTCTAGCAAAAACTCCATATGCCTTTCATCGATACGTATCTAGGCCTTTCAACGATACTCAGGGTACTCAACCATCCAACTAGTCTTTTATGCGTCCATATTGTACTCTTGCTTTGAACCCGCTAGAACCTATGATAACGATAATCTATCAGTCTTCAATATCTCCAATCGTCCTTCCTAACGACTATTCATAGCTCAAGCAACCTTCTCAAGCAACCATTATCTATGAGCTTACCGCCTTGAGTCATCCTCATATTCATTTCATTGCGATGATCAACGAACACTTCATATCACCTCAAATATTCCTCCTTGAATTCCCTTCGAAGCCACGTCCGTTATCGAACCAAAATAATCATCACCTTTAGTCGACATTCAATCCAAAAAAACAACCCGATTCATCAGGTCATGAACAACCCGACTCATCAGGTCAAAAACAACCCGACTCATCAGGTCAAAAATGACCCGACTCATCAGGTCAAAAACGACCTGATAGACCAGGTCAAAAATGACCTAACTGGCCAGGTCGAAAACGACCTAACATACCAAATAAAAAACAACAAAACTGACCAGGTCAAAAATGACCTAACCGACCAGGTCAAAAATGACATAACCGACCAGGTAAAAAATGACCTAACTGATCTTGACCAACTCAAAGCCGAACCACCCAAGCCTTTTATGTCTTCAACGACCTGACTCTCACTACCCAACAAGAGCGACTCGACCTATGGAAGACAACGACCTGACTTCACATTTGCACTTACACCACTATAGCCGTCCTAACCCACTTCGGAAGACTGATGCACCAACGACCCAACTTCCTACAACCTGAAAGTGCACTGACCCATCTCCGTTTCTTGCTCCTCAAGCTAGACAACCCAAGCTCTAATTTCGAATGACCCGACTCCAATCTTGACAGATCCATCTCCAAACGACAACATCAATGCAAATAACATATCCAAATCATCCAATTCAACTACCAACATCGATGTAGAACTTATATCTCTTCGCGTAGATCAAGAATTTTAATGGTGGAAGAGAGGTATTTGATTGAGCAAGGATAATCGCTAGCTCAACCAAGTGAGAGAAATGAAGAAACTAAATTATCTCCCATGCCTCCACCCCCTATTTATAGCCAATAGCCCAAGCCTTGGTGGGGCCTTCAAATCAGCCCACTAATTACCAATTAAACTGTTTAGAAATTTTGTACCAGTAAAATAGCAATTTCTCCCAAATCGCTGAATAAAATCTTTAATATGACCACTCTATAGAATTGGAATCACCATTTCCTTTTCAATGAGATTGATTTTAGCACCTGATTTGATTCCAATCAAAAATTATTCCCTATACAAAGTTGATAGGGGAAAATGGTCATAAATGAAATTGGTAAAAATCATGGATATGTCTCACATCCCCATGAACAACATATCAAAATATGAGAATAATCCGACCCTCAGGGAATTAAATAAAAATATTTTACGATCCTCCAATAATTAAAATGCGGGTCTTTACAATTATTATATTTTAAGTGAATTTAGTGCTGATTCACCTTATGAAACGCCAAAATTTCCACACTTCTCTAAAGGTAATATGTTGGTATTCAGATCGATAAGAGATTTATATATTTTCATGAATGGATTTCGTTTGCTCTCTTTGTTCTACTAATAACCACCTATAATGCATTTCCTTTTACAAAAAATATAAACAAATGAAAAAAGATAGAAAACGAAATCAGTCTCCTCCTTTAAACCTAATCAGATTCGTCAAAGGGGAACCAATCCCTTTCTTCTATCACCGCCACAAGTTGATTTTTCTGACATCAATGGCGAACTGATAAAGGAGTCAAAACCTGGAAGCTTAAAAATGTCTCAAATGTTTTTACCAACTTCCTTTAACAAATCTTGCTAGCCTATTTAAACTAGTATATGTAATATAGGAAAAAAAAAGGAATAGAATTTACTATTTTAAGGGGAATAATATTTCCCAAACTCTCTTAACTGATATGCAGTATAGACAAATCTAGGACTGTACGAATTGGAGTTATACGAAGTAAAATTCTTTAAATTGTTATGCCAGTTGTCTCAACTAATGTTCGTGATCATTATTTTAAAAACACAAAATGTCTTTACAATATGCCTTTGACCTATTTTCAAGAATTGTAGAAGTAATGTGTAAATAATTGTGCATACATCTGTTTTTTAAATGTATATGAACTTGTGGACATAATCGATTAGATTGATCTGTTTATTTATTGCTTCTATGCATTTGGATTAAGTACACTTACCCATTATGTAAGTATAATTCCTAGTGATATATATATATATATGATTTTCATAGAGGCATTACCCAATTCTTCTACGACTAGGAATGTTTTTCTTTAAACATTTTCGTATGCATTTAAACCAAATATGATTTTCTTTATTTAAGTATGCTTAATGGCATTCACTCAAAATTGCAACTTCTATAAATTATCTCTTAGAATAATTGAGCATTTTGGTAATTTGTATTTCACTTTATCCTTTATTTTATTAAAGAAAAAAAGGAAATTGATGTCTTAGTTTTAAATGTTTTTAACTGATTTATAGCAATGTCTTCCTTCTTCATTTTTGATATTCAACTTGATTTTTAGTATAACTTACTAACATCCTATAACTTATAGTTCATACACTAAAACATCATTTTAAATGTTTTCTTTGGATTAATTGCATGATGATTAAGCACTTAAAATTTATGCGACTTTGAAATGTAATAGTGGAAAAAGTAGTCATTTGACGCGAGGTAAGTTCTTACATTTAGATAATACCTTAAGGAGTATTCAAAACTTATGGATTTAGATTAAGTGTGCTTTTAGTTGAGTAAGATAAAAGCGTGCATGTAGATTGCAATATTCATGAAGCTAAGTTATACTTCTTGCACATAATTTCTAATGAAGCAGGATCATATTCAAAAGGAAAGAGCCAATAGGATAGTCTTTTAACAAAATCGCATAATATGTCCTTGATTATTTCATATCTTATATAACAGCAGCTTAATGCAATGAATGTTATATGATTTCTTTGCACAACATTGTCAGGTTTGAATAAGTTATATATTTACTACAAGTAAAAGAAACATTAGCCTTTAAACTACATTAAAGTCTAATTGTCTAATACCTTGATATTAAATTAGAGAGTGGTTGAACAATTAGATGGACATCCAAGTTGCAAGATTAAAAAAATTGTAAGAAGTTCCAATCTACGATGTGCTAAGTTTATCTAGTAATTGGAGCCAATTCTTTTTATTAATTAAAAAATTAAAGCAAAAACTTATTAGCTAAGCTAAAATTTAATTCTAAGGACCATACTTCAATCAAAACGTGTACTAACCCAGAATTTTTAACTAGTTTATTTTGAATTTTTAATATATAATTTGATTTTCTAAATATAAAATGAATTTAAAAGGATTATATACAAATTTGATTTAATAATATTTTATAAATTTGTTGAGTATAATAATAATAATAATAATTTTATTTTATAAGAGTATGGAGTTTTTTTTATTTTGTTAATCTACCATTTTAGGCTTTATTTAATATAAGATTTTATTTAAACAAATATAAATTTGAAGTAAATATATTTTGAAATATTAATGATACTATTTAATTTTTGATAGCATATAATAATGTTTATATGGTTAATTTATAAAATTTTATAATGAGTTGCTAAGTATTCAAATTTATTTTGAACTATTTTGGTTAATATAAGTTTTGATAATATATATAAATATGTTAATAAATGTTTTTCAAAATATTAATAAGTTATAAATATTATTTTAACATGATAACATAAATTTTAATGTTTATATATTAAACCCTAACGTAGAAATACTTACACTTATAAGTATTGATGTAATGACCCGCCCCGCACCAGTCGACATTTCCTCCGATAGTGCGTTGTACACGTGCCTGACTAGCATGGAACGGTCGTCGAAGAAAGGAAAGAAGATGAAGGAACTAACAAAGAAACCTATAGAATGTCTCATAGCGCATGGAATAAAATATAATCATAACATATACTTGACATAAAACAGCTGAGACAGTGCATAAGCTGAAACAAACTATCATAGCAGCGGAAAATCCAAATGCAGGTTATGTTCCACATCATCATTATCACAATTTTCAAACTGTCTCTAAAGGTAAAAGCAAGATAAGGAAGGTACACAACTAATGCCCAAGTAGTGACACCATAGACACAGGGAGAACATCTATATATATCATATGTGGAAGCCTCCTGCTCGCCTTCGGATCAGCTACTCGTGCATCACCCGCTAACCTGTCTCTAGTCTGCTCGTGAGAGCAACCAGAGTAATAAGAAGAGACAAAAAACACTGGGTCAGACAAAAAGTCTGGAATGAGCGATAAGCAGCTAAACCGAACAATAACAGGCATACTAAACTATACCTGAATCTGGACCTGCAACCAAAGAGTTAGCACTACATACCATATAATACTCTAAGGTGCCACTAAACAAATGGGGTAAAGATAACGGGAGTGGGGGTGTGCATGTCATAATGATGGCAAACAAATCAAACATAGCAACCATCCTCACATCTCTCACTCGGTGCGTAAAGAATACGATGTCCACCACTGTCAATCACTAGACCCATCGAAGTAGTGACGGAGTTCGACTTGTACAACTACTACTACCACCAAGCTTACCCATGGAGTCATGACCAAACCTTTACAAATGACCCTACTTCATTGGTCTATAGCTCTTTAGTCATACCTAGGCCACTGCGGCCTTGAATCCGTTCACGTACTCCCTACACATAGTGATCCAAAGTTACAGGCATCGACAACCCCTTAGCACACGTCCCGCAACAAAGCCCAACTCATGAAGTTGACTCGTTGGTTCCCAACTGGATCCCGAGTACAAACTTCCCATTTGGACTACCTTTGCATCTCGGGTTGATGGTCTTCACCTTATTCTCTGGATCGGCCTTCATTTCTTCACTTCATTTTGTTTCAGGTCATGGTCACCAACCCTTCGATTCGGATCGGAATACCCACATGGATCGGATTGTGACTCCCTCAGTTCAGTTCGTGACCTTCATCTTGTGCGGTTCGGATCGGTCATCATCAACTCCTGGCGGATCAGGTCGGGTTCTTCAAGTCCAATCGTCATGCATCGGCTCGGTTCGGAGATGGCCATGCGGGTCGGATCGGAGTGGCATACGAGAGGCGGATCGGTCCGGAGATTAATGCTCCCATCGGTTCGGTTCGGGCTCCTTCCTCCGATCCGATCCGGATGGGGTGTCTTCCTGCACTTTGTCTAGCAAGATGTTTACGCCATTCGACGGCGTTTTCGACTAATCTAACACTTCTAGACAATCACAAAGCATACCATACAGTCATAGCAACATGTACAATCAATCATAAACACCAAAACCACCACTATAGCATGTAAAATGGATCAAACATACCCAAAATCCTATATTTCCCTTAAACATTTTTTGGCAAAACTAATGATATGATTAGCAAAACTTAACCAAATCAAACTTCTAACAGAGGTCTAAAACATTATTTCAGAATTTATAAACATTTTTCTAAATTTTTATCATGTCTAATTTCATTAATCTTCACTAATTACCCTTAATTAACCGTAATTAGTGCAAAACTATGCAAATCACTCACCTTGGCCACAAATAAAATTTTCAGAACTGAAACCTCACTGATTTGAGCGAATACTGATGTCTGACAGCAGCTCTAATACTGATTTCATGAAGATCTTCTTTGATTTGATGTTGATTAAACAAAACTCAATTAGAAAGTGATTGGAAGTTGATTTGAGTGTTGGAGGCCATTGTTAGGGTTTCAAGAATGAAAGTGGCGGCTGAAAAATGAAAATAAGATCGTTCTCTAACTGATTTCAGCCTCCTCATAATCCTAGTCCCGAAATTCCCCATTGGGCCTAGCTGTTAAGCCCAATTATGCTGTTTTTCACTATTTGAAACTTGTTTCAGCCATATCTCCCAAACGGTGAGTCCGTTTGGCTAATGTGACCACTCTACGGAATTGTAAATCATCAAACAAATCTAATGGAAGTGGTTTCTGGTCAAAACTCCTTTCCAGTCAAAAGTTATGGTCAAAACAGTATTAGCTAGGGGCAAAACGGTCATTTGAAAATGGGGAAATATCGTTAACATGGGAAATGACCCCAATAGTCATCTCCCAATGTTACATGATCATACGACTTCGTGTGAGAAAGAAATAAATATTCTATGATCCTGTGATGCGTAGAATGCGGGTCATTACATTCTCCCCCCCTTAAGAAATTTCGTCCCCGAAATTCCTTAACCCAAAACATACAAAGGATTCCACATGCCTACCAATCATATATATAACAATCAAAACAACCTACCCTAGCATGCGGAAAGACTAAATCAAAACTGAAATCTTACTAGGCAAAGATTTCTGGACACGTCTTCCTAATGCTCTCCTCTGTCTCCCAAGTACAGTCATTCTCATTCTCACCCCACTGAATTTTGACTAATTTCACCGCCTTCCTTCGAAGCTGTTTCTTATTGTTCCCAATAATACGCATAGGCCTGCGGTTCCCAACCGCCTCGGGTTCAACTTCGACATCATCCAACTGATCAGGTGAAATAGTCACATCTGGATCGTGTACGAATTTTCTTAACTGGGAAACATGAAATACGTTGTGAACTCCTGCCATCTTGTCTGGTAATTCAATTTTGTATGCCAAATTCCCAATTTGCTCAAGAACTGGGAATGGTCCAACAAATTTTGGTGCCAACTTGCCTCTCCTGCTAAATCGTATCACGTTCTTCAATGGAGAAATCTTGACAAACATCAAGTCGCCAATGGAGAACTTTAATTCTCTTCTCCTCTTATCAGCATAACTCTTCTTCCTATCTTGGGCAGCCTTCATTCGCTGTTGGATAATCTTAATCTTAGCTGAAGTTTCTCTTATCACATCGGGTCCAAGCATAAACTTCTCACCAGTTTCTAACCAACACGACGGTGAGTTGCACGACCTTCCGTACAAAGCTTCAAACGGAGCCATACCGATACTGGATTGATAACTATTATTATATGCAAACTCTACTAGATGTAAATGGTCATCCCATGATCCACCAAAATCCAATACACAGGCTCTCAAGAGATCCTCTAACACCTTATTCACCCTCTCTGTCTGTCCGTCGGTTTGAGGATGATATGCGGTACTGAGATGTAGTTCTGATCCTAACGCCTCTTGTAAGCTCTTCCAAAATCCACTAGTGAACAACGGATCTCGGTCACTCACAATGCCTTTGGGTATTCCATGAAATCTCACTACCCACTTTATATATAGTTCCGCTAACTTAGCTGTCGTCCTGTTCGACTTGACGGGTATAAACCTTGCACTCTTAGTCAATCGGTCCACAATCACCCAAATGCTATCATGGCCCGATCTAGTCCTTGGTAACCCATCAATGAAATCCATTGACACTTGTTCCCATTTCCATTCTAGAATTTCTAATGGTTGTAACAAACCACTAGGATTCTTTTGCTCATCTTTAACTAGCTGGCAATTCATGCATTTGGATATAAACTTTCCAATGTCTCTTTTTATCCCTTCCAGTAGTAGGTCTGCTTCATGTCTTGATACATTTTGTTACCACCGGGATGTATAGTCAATTTTGAGTGATGGCATTCTCTAAGCACTCCATCTCTCAATCCATTGACATTGGGTACAACTATTCTTCTATTCTTTCTAAGCCATCCATCTCGATCAAGCCCATACTTGTTCATCTCTCCGTCGATACTCATTTCTAGCTTGGAGATGATTTCCAATAGGTTAGGATCGTTCCTCTGACTGGAACCAATCCGCTCAATCAAAGTGGGTTTGATCATCAAACTTGCTAATATTTCTAGATCCAATTCGCACCTTGGTCTGAAATCATACCCAGCGATGTAATCCAGTTGCTTTCATTCTAGGAACAAGGCCCCTAAACTGGCATGTCTTCTACTCAATGCATCAGCCACTGCATTGCCCTTTCCTGGTGTATATGCGATGTTGAAATCATAGGAAGCTAAGAATTCTAACCATCTTTGTTGTCGGAGATTTAGGTCCTTTTGAGAGAAAAGATACTTCAACGATTTATGATCGGTAAACAACTCGAACCTTTCTCCCAAGAGATAATGTCTCCACATCTTCAATGCAAATACGATCGCTGCTAATTCCAAATCATGGGTAGGGTATCTTCTCTCGTGCGGTTTCAATTGCCGACTTGCATAAGCTACAACCCTACCTCCTTGCATCAATACAACACCTAGTCCTGTGCTACATGCATCCGTATATACTGTCATCTCTTCATTCCCTTTGGGAATGACTAACACTGGTGCACATGTCAACTTTTCCTTTAGACTCTTAAATGCATTCTCGCACTTTTCGTCCCAGACGAAAGCTTGATTCTTCTTAGTCAACTGAGTCAATGGTGCTGCTATCTTGGAGAAGTCTTGGATAAACTTACAATAATATCCAGCTAATCCCAGGAAAGTTCTTATGTCCATTGCATTCTTGGGCGTAGGCCAATCTTGTACCATAGCCACATTCGCAGGATCCACAGCAATACCATTCTCTGAAACAACGTGGCCTAAGAATCTCACTTCCCTCCTCCAGAAGTGACACTTGGAAAACTTTGCTTTCAACTGGTGCTTTCTCAACACCTCTATTACTATCCTCAAATGTTCCTTGTGTTCTTCCTCTGTCCTCGAATAAACAAGTATAACTTCCACGAACACAAGAACAAACTTATTCAACTGATCTCTAAATACTTTATTCATAAGACCCACAAAATAGGCTAGTGGATTGGTCAGGCCGAATGGCATGACCAACCACTCATAAAATCCAGACGGGGTCCAAAAGGCCGTTTTAGCTACACTCTCAGCTTCCACTCTAAGTTGATGAAACCCTGTCGCGAGATCCAACTGGGAGAATACTCTCGCGCCACTCAACTGATCAAACAAATCATCTATCCGCGGTAGAGGATACTTGTTCTTCCTCGTCACTTTATTCAACTCGCGGTAGTCTACACACAAACGAAGGGAACCATCCGCCTTGGTATCAAACACAACTGGTGCTCTCCATTCAGAAACACTCCTTCTGATAAATGCCTTCTTCAAAAGATCGCTGACTTGCACCCCGAGCTCTCGCTGCTCCCTTGGTGCCATACGACGAAGTGACATCACTATAGGTATGGCATCTTTCACTAAATCAATACGGAACTCAATCTCTCGGTGTAGTGGAAGCCCGGTCACTTCCTCGAAAACGTCCGGATACTGGCCAACCACGGGCAAACTTGACAACTCACTATGCGGGGTGTCGAGGGAATTTAGAAAACTAGCCATTACCCCATCACCGGGTAGACCACCAAACACTACCCTCCGCCCATCATCTGCTCTAGCTGTCACCAAAAATCCCTCATAGTCTACCACCAACCTGTATCTTTGGAGCCAATCAACTCCCAAAATAATGCCAAACCTAGTAAAGCCCAAAACAAAGCAATCACAAACAAACATGCATCCATGACTCGATAAGACCACATTACGACAAATCATGCTAAGGTTAGTTGAACCACCAATCGGGTTCGTCACTATTAAAGTCTATCGACAACCTCGGGCTCCAATCCCAACCTATCTACCAGGTCGCTAGATATGAAAGAACCGGAAGCCTCGGTATCAAACAAAACTCTAACAGGAACATCATAAACAGAAAGCATACCTTGAACGACGACATTCTTTCCCTTCTCTGCCGCGACTGGGGCAGTCGACGAAGAAGGAATAACATTAAGGGCATATGCTTTCACCATCTACTTTTCTTTAGGGGGTTGCAGACACTTGTCCTTATGATGTCCCACGTAGCCACAGTTGAAGCACTTCCTATCCGCTGGCTTGGCCCGACAATTACTAGCATAATGGCCCTTCTTTCCACAGCTGAAGCACTCAACCTCTTTCTTATTCTTTTTCTGGCCATCCTTATTCTGGTTCTCCTTCCTCTTATTCTGAGAACTACTCTTGCCTCCACCACTTACTTGTGGTTTTGGCTCCTCTGCAGATGCAACCTCAGTCTTTGACTTAGGATAAAGACTTTCTGACCTCAATGCTTTCGCTACAATTGATTCAAACATCTCATCGATGCGGTTAATGAGCCTTTCTCCCCAGTACTGATCCAGACCAGTTATGAACTTCTCGTTCTTCTTCTTGGCAGTATCAATAAGAGATAACCCATACTTCGACAAATTGTCGAATTTAGCAATATACTCCGAGACAGCTCTGCCATTCTGCTTGAGCTCCAAAAATTTCTTAAACAACACTGATTTCTGAGCAGTTGGAATGAACTTCTCACTAAAGCGAGGCTTAAACTGCTCCCAAGTAATCTGATCCTCGGGAGTAGCTGCATTTATAGCATTCCACCAATTCATTGCCCGTCCTTGCAGCTGACGGGATGCTTGCCTTCTCTTCATCGCATCCTCGATACCCAAATTTTCGAAGATACACTCACAGCTATCCAACCAATCATGAACATCTGTGGCCGACTCCGTTCCGTGGAACGGCTTCCCACCAAGACTAGTATAATCCTTGTTCAGCTTGGCGAAATCGGCCCTAGGTGCCTGCATTGTTGGACCACCACCATTACCAGCATTGGGAGCTGCCCTCTACACATCCCTAAGCATCTCTCTCATGAGGTCAGTAAACATCGTCCTCATGTCAGCAGCATTCCCATTATTGGCTCCTCTACCAGTACCTCTTACGTATCGGCTCATCGTTCAATCTGTAAAGAGAAAACGATTAACCATTTCCATAGTGGTGTTAGTGCAGTGTGACTTCATCCTTAACTATACTAATGGTATATATATAGCTTTTGAAAACTAAATTAATCACAAATACGCACTCTCATATACGTACTATCTCTCCCTGGGTTAATTATGCAACCTAGAGCTCTGATACCAAATGTAACGACCCGCCCCGCACCAGTCGACATTTCCTCCGATAGTGCGTTGTACATGTGCTTGACTACCACGGAACGATCGCCAAAGAAAGGAAAGAAGAGAAAGGAACTAACAAAGAAACCTGCAGAATGTCTCACAGCGCATGGAATAAAATATAATCATAACATATACTTGGCATAAAACAGGTGATACAGTGCATAAGCTGAAACAAACTATCATAGCAGCGGAAAATCCAAATACAACTTATGTTCCACATCATCATTATTACAACTTTCAAACTGTCTCTAAAGGTAAAAGCAAGATAAGGAAGGTACACTACTAATGCCCAAGTAGTGACCACCAACGACATAGGGAGAATATCTATATATATCATACGTGGTAGCCTCCTACTCGCCTCCGGATTAGCTACTCGTGCATCACCCGCTAACCTGTCTCTAGTCTACTCGTGAGAGCACCCAGAGTAATAAGAAGAGACATAAAACTCTGGGTCAGACAAAAAGTCTGGTATGAGCGATAAGCAGCTAAACATAACAATAACAGTTATACTAAACCATACCTGAACCTGGACCTGCAACCAAAGAGTTAGCACTACATACCGTATAATACTCTAAGGTGCCACTAAACAAATGGTGTAAAGATAACGGGGGTGGGGGTGTGCATGTCATAATGATGGCAAACAAATCAAACATAGCAACCATCCTCACATCTCTCACTCAGTGCGTAAAGCATACGATGTCCACCACTGTCAATCACTAGACCCATCGAAGTAGTGATGGAATTCGACTTGTACAACTGCTACTACCACCAAGCTTACCCATGGAGTCATGACCAAACCTTTACAAATGACCCTACTTCATTGGTCTATAGCTCTTTAGTCATACCTAGGCCACTGCGGCCCTGAATCCGTTCACGTACTCCCTACACATAGTGATCCAAAGTTACAGGCATCGACAACCCCTTAGCACACGTCCTGCTGTAAAGCCCAACTCATGAAGTTGACTCATTGGTTCCCAACTGGATCCGGAGTACAAACTTCCTATTTGGACTACCTTTGCATCTCGGGTTGTTGGTCTTTACCATATTCTCTGGATCGGCCGTCATTTCTTCACTTCATTTTGTTTTAGGTCATGGTCACCAACCCTTCGGTTCGGATCGGAATACCCACATGGATCAGATCGTGACTCCCTCAGTTCAGTTCGTGACCTTCATCTTGTGCGGTTCGGATCGGTCTTCATCACCTCCTGGCGGATCGGGTTCTTCAAGTCCAATCGTCATGCATCGGCTCGGTTCGGAGATGGCCATGCGGATCGGATCGGAGTGGCATACGAGAGGCGGATCGGTCCGGAGATTAATGCTCCCATCGGTTCGGTTCGGGCTCCTTCCTCCGATCCGATCCGGATGGGGTGTCTTCCTGCACTTTGTCCAGCAAGATGTTTACGCCATTCGACGGCGTTTTCGACTAATCTAACACTTCGAAATAATCACAAAGCATACCATACAGTCATAGCAACATGTACAATTAATCATAAACACCAAAACTATAACTATAGCATGTAAAATGGATCAAACATACCCAAAATCCTATATGTTCCCTTAAACATGTTTAGGCTAAACTAATGATATGATTAGCAAAACTTAACCAAATCAAACCAAACTTCTAACAGAGGTCTAAAACATTATTTCAGAATTTATAAACATTTATCCAAATTTTTATCATGTCTAATTTCATTAATCTTCACTAATTACACTTAATTAACCATAATTAGTGCAAAACTATGCAAATCATTCACCTTGGCCACAAATAAAATTTTCAGAACTGAAACCTCGCTGATTTGAGCGAATACTGATGTCTAACAGCAGCTCTAATACTGATTTGGTGAAGATCTTCTTTGATTTGATGTTGATTAAGCCAAAACTCAATTAGAAAGTGATTAGAAGTTGATTTGAGTGTTGGAGGCCATTGTTAGGGTTTCAAGAATGGAAGTGGCGGCTGAAAAATGAAAATCAGATCGTTCTCTAACTGATTTCAGCCTCCTCATAACGCTAATCCCGAAATTCCCCATTGGGCCTAGCTGTTAATCCCCCGGTTAAGCCCAATTAAGCTGTTTTTCACTATCTGAAACTTATTTCAGCCATATCTCCCAAACGGTGAGTCCGTTTGGCTAATGTGACCACTCTACGGAATTGTAAACCATCAAACAAATCTAATGGAAGTGGTTTCAGGTCAAAACTCCTTTTAAGTCAAAAGTTATGGCCAAAACAGTATAAGATAGGGGCAAAACGGTTATTTGAAAATCGGGAAAAATCGTGAACATGGGAAATGTCCCCAATAGTCGTCTCCCAAAGTTACATGACCATACGACTTCCTGTGAGAAAGAAATAAATATTCTACGATCATGTGATGCGCAGAATGCGGGTCGTCACAATTGATAATTTGTTACGTTTATAAATGTTACAAGAATGTTGCAAATTTTAAATTATTTATAAATGGACAAGTGTCTCCATACTTTTCATCATGCATGGAAGAGCTTCATGTTGGAAGCCATGTGTCTTTGTAGGTGTAATGCATGCATGTAGTAAGCATTATGGATAGGACATGTGTCCTTGTTTAATTTACTAAACTACCCTTGAACATTTCCTATATAAAGAGGCTAAGCTCCACTTTTCTACACCATCCCTCCCTTCTCTCTTGCACCATCCCCATCCTCACCTCTCTCCCTTCCTTTAGCAACCACATTTTACCACGGCAGCACCACCATTAGCCTCATCAACCTCCTCAACCACTGTGTACTTCAGTTGCTCCTTACCTTTTCCAAAAGCCTTCACAAACTCCCCATTCTCCACTTAACAGCCCCCGACGTCCCCCTTCCAGGACCAACAACCACCGTGCCCATCCCCTCATCCACCGCCACTGGATGTCAGCACCACCCAGACCCGCCACCAACTCCCCACGTGGCCACCTTTCCTTTCTCCTCCTTTAAAACATTTGGCCATCCTTAAAACCCACACATGCACATAGCCCACCACCTTTATTCTCTCCTCCACACCACGTCACCAGCTACATGACCCTCTCCAACCACCCACCCTACCGTCCCCTCCTCCTTAGTCCACCCATAGACCATATTTGCTCAGCATCCCCTTATATATATAGTTTTAAGTTTTTAATTATATTTCTTGGTTGCAACGAAGGATATTGTACGTGTAACGGTATTGTCATCCATTGGCGTGTTCACGGTTGAGACGGGACTCTAACAGTGAAGATTTTGGAAGCAACAGCAGTGAGAATTTCTACTTTAGCTATTTCAATTTAGTAGAATTTGTTAATTTAATTTGTTGTGGGTAATTATAATTAGTTGAATTAATTATCATTAGTTAACGATGATATGCTAAACATGGATGTTGATTATCGTTGTACGCAATGTTAAATGAATGTTCATGTAGTTAGAAGCATAATGAACATGGTTAAGCGTTAATAACTGTAACGCTTGTGCACAATTAAAATGTTGTTTAATTGTTGTGTTGGATGAATTTATGCATGCTCATGTTATTGAAATATGGTTGGTTTTGATTATATGAAATCGCATACACCGTAGTTATGGTATTATATGAGTGACAGATTCGAATCTCCCTTCCATATAAATAGTGATTTTTTTATTTTAATATTAAAATAATAATTGAAAATGAAGTTATGAATTTAAATTTCGAAACTATTTGGAAATATAAATTAAGTACGAATAATATTCATAAAAGACGGAACATTTTTGATAATGTTTTAGCTATTTTTAGCCAGTTAAAATTTGAATTAGGTTTGAAATTTAGTTTGAAAAATGAATTTGAATAGTGTATATAAACATTTGTTTTACTTAAACCGTTTGTTCCATTTTTCTCAATTGTTTTTTATAATGAATGTCTGAAAAGTTTGGAAACAATCGGACAAGTTTTTAAAATAGATTATTTTATCAATATAATATTATTATAATATTAAGTTTTCAATGTAAATTAAAATTTTAATTTGAAGTTTGAAATATGGTTTTAAATTGAAGTTATATGTATGTTTACGAAAACTTAAAATTTTATTAGAAAGAATTCAAACGATTTTATATTATAAACCGTTATATGGTCTGAATAGGACATGTCACGTAGCAATAGTTCGCGAAATTCGACCGCAAATTTTAAGCGGCTATAACTGGTATGTTTCAAGGATTAACGTAAAACAAAAAACATTAGATTTCAAATAAATATGGCTTTCTAATAGGAAAACGAATTTTCAAATTCTAACACATATTTTTCAAGTTACATGTAAATCAAATTTAGAAAAGGTCGTTGTAAGTGCAGTTCGCCGACCTTAATTGCAGATAGTTATTTTTAATATTTTAAAAATATGGAAAAAATTTGTAAAATCATTCTAAATTATTTAAAAGTATTTTGAATGGGAAAACTTAAGACTTGGAAAATATAAAGGCTAACCAATATAATCATTGTAACGATGTTGTAACACTTTGGTAAAATTAACCATTTCAAAGTCTTTTTAACTCGAAATTGTTTCCCGAAATATAAGTAATCATTTTAAATAATCTGTGAAATATTTTCAAATTCTAATATTATTAAAATATTTTATAGACTTTAAATTAATTTGTTTAATGTTTTAACAAACTTTTGAGTTCAAACGTGTAACGCCCCGCATTTTTAACTCAAGATAATGAAATAAGTATAACTTAATTAAATATTCATAATTAAGTGAAATAGACTGTGCCATTGCGTTCGTCTTTGAATTCTGGTCAAAATAGACACCTGGTTTGCGTAAAACGGACACCGTATGAAGAAGTTATTAAGGTTTGAAGTTTGTATATGAATAAGAAAAATATATATGAATAAAATAAGGCCAGAATTCAAAACAGTTCAAATTTCACGCTGAAAAGGCGAGCGGGAAAAATCCCGCCCAAGGGTGTCGACCCTGGGTCAACCCTTCAAGGGGGGTGTCGACCCATGGGTCGACCCCCTACGGCAGATCTGGGCAGAATTCTTCTGTTTGAATTTGGACACCTTTCTTGACCTGGTTCGTTGGCTTTAGTCTATAAATAGGACCCTAGACCCACTGTTTTATTCATCTAATTCAACGGCGACGACAAGGTGCTGCTCTAATGTAGTTTGATCTAGCCTTTTTCTTCTTCAACAATCAAGAGTTAGACTGATTCAGAGATCTGTGATTCGACCTCTACAATTACTCTTCTATTTCTTAGATCCAATCAAAGTGAGGTAATTTTCTAGATATGGTCTATTCCAATTTCACTTCTTTCTTCCTCTCTATTCCCTTTTTCTTTTAGTAAAAATTATAAATCCATGGTTGCTAGGTTCCGAATCCAATTAGGGGAAAGCCATGGAATGTTAGATCTGGACAAGATCCAGGATTCGGAAAGCGAATTGAGGTGAGTGGATTTAAATTATATCATTTTAGATAATGATATATATCATTTAAACATTCCCCACTATTATATGTAAATTTGCCAGAATAATTGAGAATTATTGTTATAACAAGTTAAGATATTAATATGAATGTTCTGGGAAAATTCATATGTTGAATCAATTAAAGCGTTGAAATGTTTACATGATGAAAACATATTTGTTAGAATATGGTTAATGACTACTGTTGTTATGATTACATGATTTACTTGTATTTGAATTGTTAGATGTAAAATTGAGAAAACTGCATGTTAACTAGTCACACTTATATATATATATATATATGTATATATATATGTATATATATATGTATATATATATGTGTGTATATATATATATATATGAATCCTAACTTGTATGAATTGGAATAGTTATATGATTAAATGGTTTCATGTTAGCATAAAATTGAATACATGAATATGGGTTTGGGGCATAAATAAAATTATGACTAAAGATCTTAATTTGCGCATATGGTACATAACAAATATGACTTAGGAAAGGGGATTGAAAACATATAATTGAATAGGAATAATTGTTAAGGAACGAACATGCCTAGATTCACAGTAATTTGACATTGTAATGCGCTTAGATACGAGGTTAGATTACACTTGTGATAGAAGTCTGCCTGGAACCACACGGCATATCCAGCATTCACAAGTGGTAAATCTAACATGAGATGTCAAAGTGCATAAATAAAACATTTAGTGGCGCTAAGACACAAGGTTAAGCCAACTTATGGTAGAAGTATGCTCGGAACCACCGGGCAAATCTTGCATCCATAAGTGTAGGCTTAATGTGGGAGATCTAGTGTATAAATATATACATACATACATACATATATATATATATATAGCGGGACTGATAAAGACCATTAATTATAATTAATAGGAATAAATGAAACTGAAAGAAAGATACAACAGTGAAAGAAAATGGGAATGAACAGGGAATGATAATAACCTTTATAAATAAATTACATTAATGAAATGTAGTATAATAGGTAGACTTATCCTAGGGACAAGTAAAGATTATAACTTAGGTCATAATAAACTAGTAAGGACGTGAGATAACTGGTGAAATGAGATAAGTGATACTTGATTGTAAATTAAGTAATGAGTAAATGGGGAAAACCGGAAACCAGTTGTTTGTAACAAGTAGAGAAAAGGAGGGAGTCTGTGAAATGTAAGAAGTTGTACTTAATTATAAATTAAGTAATCTGTAAACTTGGAAGTCTGAAATCTGCTGATAAGAATAGCATGTTTAGGCTTGTCCTAGGGACAAGTGAGAATTATAACTTAGGTTATAATAAGCGATAAAGAAAAATGAAAATAACTTATGTAAGGGGATAAGTTGTACTTGATTGTAAACTAAGTCATTTACAAAAATAAGAATCTGAAATCTACGGATGAGGATAACATAAGTTATATTTATGGTAAGAGGGAACTTATTAGTAAACCTTAGTTTACAGAACTAAGTTAATAAGTAAACAACGATAAGTTGTAGAGATAGTATAAGGTGGAATTATGATTAAATGAGAAAGAATGAGGGAAAACTTATGAAATGAAATAAGTTATATTTGATCATAAATGACAAGTGACATGTTAATTAGAAAACATGTGAATTGAGATATACTTAATAACATATTAAGTAGAACATGTTGTTGTAACCTTGAAGTCAAACAAGAATATAAAGGGTTGTGGATCACAGACCTTGGATCATAATCTAGAGAATAACATGTTGTGGGATTTAATAAACTTAAATAGGTTAAGTTATATGACTGAAATTAATAAGCAAGAGGAACTAGGTAACTTGATTAAGAATCCAATGTGAATGGGAATAACCAAGTTAAATTGAAACCTGGTGAGGTAAAGCAATAACGTAAGAGAATGTTTAGACATAGGGTCTACTAACATATTAAAGTGAGACGCTTGGACCAATCCGCACGTTTGAATAACCCAACTGGGTATATCATCGTAGTGTTGTAAGGCACAAGGGAAGCGTACATTCATCTGATTATTCTGTCAACTCCAAAGGATTGAAAGAGGAAGCACGCGGCTTCCTGAGATACATAAGGTGCTCCTGGTAGTCCTCTATGCGGTGGCAGATGTTTAGGCTGTGCTCGCAGAGGTTGGATCTACGCGTAACTACTAGGTGGGTGGGCCTTGACTGCAAAAGTAGCTTTGCAGTTAGAAGGTTGTGATGAGGTGACACCAGGGTGATTCAGCAGTTGCCTCAACGAGGAGGCGGAGGGTCACACCAACAAGGATAGTAGATCGTCAGATACCCATCATCGGTAGCCAGTGGGATGCAAAAAGACTAGAGCTAAAACCAATAGACCATTCACCTTTCACTATAAAGGTATAGGGGTTGAGGGAAGATGCCAACTGGATGATTAGATTGTTTGTTAGGGGAGATTCGTTTAGCTCTTGTAGTCTTTACTAGTTGAGGGAGGAGCCGAGGTGGGGCCATAGCCACTGTGAAAACAGACCCTAGGAATATCTGTATATCCAGGCTCTTAAAGGCGGGCCTGTACAGATATGGAAAAGCTCCCGAACGAGTCCCGTGTTTCTTGTATCGCCCTGCCATGGAACTCGGTGTACATTAGAGGACGAGCGGTTTAGGCATCGATCTACAATTAACGATACGTATGTGGGAAAGTTTAGATACATGCATGTCTACTCTGGGTGGTGTATCGTAGACTTGAGGGCATTACTCCGGTATGGAATCAGATTCGATCGAAGGCGGCAGTCCGTAAGCTTACGTAGCACAGAATTGATAGATTATGCGGAACATAACATTGTTATATAGAGATCCGTACGTTACTTTGTAGTAGGATGAGGGACTGCGTATATTTCGGTGGTATTACGGTGGAGACCGTGCGAGTGGGGTACCATGGGGGTGTATCTTAATATTGGGGGTAGCTACATATATATTGTATTAGGTTAATCCACTGGGAAGTAAATGGGTACAACGTGTGTGTAAGCCTTTAGTAATGTTAACCCAAGTAACCTAATAAATAAGAAAATGTGACTGAACGGTATATGTAGGATTATCCAAAGTGTATAGTTTAAATCCAGTCACCAGAACTTGTGTTCTAACCCCCTCCTCAGTGCATACTCGCAGGTCAGATTTGTGGCAGAGACATGATAGTTTGGATACTGGTTAGGCAATATTATTACAATAGCAAGGCTATATTTTGATTACATTATATGTTATCGATTCTGCTATGAGATATTTTCTGAGCTCTGACATATTTTATGTCTCTGTCTTTTTTGCAGGATACCAGAGCAAACCAACACGAGTTTCGATAGATTAGAAAAAAAATCGGTCTATCGGAATTCGGGTTGTTACAAAATGGAAACTTGGAATTTAAACGAGTTTGAATTTAAAAAGAAATTGGCTTTAAATCTACTGATTTAACTATCTATTTGCATCACTTTTGTAATGCTTTTAGAACATTTTATATCATTTCTTTAGAAAATGATCTATTTTGAAGTTTATAACCCATAAACTTTTATTTGAATGTTATGTATTCACTTTTAATGGCTTCCACCAATGGCTTCCAACCTAAAGCCCTCACCCTCCTCCTCCGCCGAGTGAGTCAGCCTCCCTTGACCCCACGGTGGCAGAGGCAACCATCTCCTCATCGCAGCCACCCGCTATGCCTTCCCCTGCGAATACTTCTCTTACGGCCTTACCCAAACTACCACTACCTCTTCCTCCACCATCATCACTTCCGTCGACATCCCCAACCACCTTACCTCCTCTGTTACCCACTCCGCCACCATCCCAACGCCTTTCCTACCTCCAAGCTCTAAAAAAGCGACCGAAAGCCCATTTACCTCTTCCGCCTAAACAATCATTCTCCTTGGCGTTCAAAAAGGGTTCGTTACCACCTTTTGCTTCTTTGGCATGCACTGTAGAAAATTTGAAATCCAAACGATTATGCTTTCACTGTGCATCCCCTGGACACATGGCAAATCAATGTAGAAATGTGAATATTTGCTACCGATGCGGTTTCTTTGGGCATGCGCAAAAAAGCTTCTCTCGTAGATCCTCCCAGAAGAATGTGATATATACTTCGAAAGTTGAACCGATCTCTGCGAATTCCTCTGTAGTGAAGATTACATCCATTCCATCACTCCCTCTCACTGCGCACGTGCCAGCAATCAAAAGCACTCCCTCTCTCCACGTTGAATCAGCTCCTCAGCTTATAATTCATTCATCCGCACCCAATTTCTTTCCTTACCCTAATACTTCATCTTTTTCCTCACTAACTCTCGCTGAAACGGTGTTCCCAGCTAATGTCGCAAATCTCATCAAAGTCTCTATCCTTGCTGGCTACTGGAACTTTCATTCCGTGCGTGCCACCCTCGCTGATTTTTTCTGTCATCGCGACTGGGATATCTTCATCCTAACTAACCATACCTATCTCGTCCAATTTTCCAATGTCGACCTCTTCAACTCCGCCCTTAACCGCAAGTTCATCTACAGGTCTGGCGGTTCGCTTGTGCTGCAAGCGTGGTCTCCAGCTTCGGAGGTGGTGGATCGTGAGTTTTGGCCTTCTTCCTGGGTGTGTATTAAAGGTTTTCGAGTTTACCTCCGGCTAACTTTGACCACCTCACCACTGTTCTTTACCCAGTAGGCCTCTTTCTTAGTATGGATGACTATAATTAGGCGCAGAAAGATCTTCGTTATGTGTTTGCCAGAGCTAGAGTCCTAAAGGCGGTGTTTTTCTCTTCAACTTATTCCATTCACCTTGGCAACGCCCATTACGTCATTACGGTGGAAGACTGGGACCACTTTCACCCCTCCCTAAACCCTTAGAACCTGATGTTAGGCAACCTATAGGAAAACAACAAGGAATTCATGATGGAACCTCTCAACTTCCCTATGCCTGAACCTGATCTCCATTTTGATGCCATGTAGATTAAATCCACCTTGCCTGAACCTGCTTTACCATTTGAACTTCCACTGGTACCCTTACCACTGTCTGACAACTCGCTTGAGGTCATCAGCCCTCTAGGTTGGAATTCCTGGCCATCTCCTGAGCCCAAGTGGGACCCTTTCACTGGTCTTGACCTTGACCTTCCCAACCATAACCAGTCGATCAGGCTTTTGACGATCAATCCCTCACCCTGGCTACCACTCCACCTCCACATCCTCCGCCAATCCTAGAAGGGTTGTCCCCCATGATTGCTCCTGCACTGTCATCCTCCACCATCCGCCGCAGCCGTCTCCAGGCTTCTACTTCAGGTACCCATCTAGCACCGTACATCCCAACCATCATGGATACTGCTATCGTTTCGAAGGAATCAGTTGGCAGCACAGACGCTTTTGGCACCCAGCAATGTCGCTTCTTTCCATGACCATGGTAAGCTCGTCATGTTCATCCCATCCCTCCACATCGGGTAAACTTTTTTCTTTTTTTTTGATTGCTAGTGCTAATAGGTTGCACGCTTATTCGCTGGGATGTGTTAATGGTGATGTTTTGTGTAGTTTGGCAGTAATGTTGTTTAGTTTGTATATTAGTTACATATGTATTTAATCGTGCTATGCGCTTCGAACTCCTTTGCATGCAATCTGCATGCATTATATGTACTATCTGCGCCATCGGTCAAGCTTGTTAACCGAACTATTAACTATTATTAGTAATATTATATAATCGGGTGTGTACATGCGCTCTACACAACCGTTATGCTCAAAAAAAAAATTCACTTTTAAAAAATTTGTAAAATATTTTGAAGATTCAAATTTAATAAAATATTATGTATGGAACTTAAAAGTGTTTATTTATTTTTTTACAAATGATTCTTTTAATATAAATAAATTAGATATGGTCGGAAATGACTCAAATATTGATATTAATATGTAAATGATAATTCTCACTATTTAAGGAATTTAGAAGGTAATAACCGTTGTTCCACTTATAATATGAGTTGGATACAGGACTAATATGATATATGTGCTAAGATAATTTCTGTCCAGATCCAATGTTTTGATTTGTGAGTTAAGTCGGGAAGTTTGAATTTAAATGAAATGGGTTTAATAGAGATAATCTTCAGATATTTGATATGGAATTCCATTATTGGACGAATACTATCTGATGAATTGGAAATAGTTATATCGAAATTCTGCTTATAGTATTCAATGGTGTTGTGATTTGGTATCAAATATAAATTGATTAAGCTCTATATAGATTTAAGTTTGAATATCAGTTGATTTGGATGATCGTAAATGATATTTTAATCCAAGTAAAGATGAATTTGAAATTTGGAAACCTAAGATATGGTTAATGGAAATAAGGAATTATGATCTGAAAGATTAAGGGCTGATAAGAAAAAAATCCTGATCCAAAGTTTTAAATTGAAATTTCAAAGTAAGAGATCAAATATAAAAAATGAAATTAACGAACTAGGAATGAATCAAACTTTGATTTATAAGTTATGAAACTATATTTTGGAAAATGAATTGATAACTACTCGGAAAGAGTTTGAATTGAAATCCTGTTTAACCCATAATTGTTTTAAAATAATCTTATGAGTTTGAAAGGCCGAGTCAGATTTATGTCCGAAAATAATAAAAAGTTATGTTATTTTGTGCAAATGTGTAAGCACCCCTAACAATCTGTCTTTATGAACGGTTTAAGTTGATTTAATTACCGGCGAAAACTGGGCAAAAGGGCGGGTTGTTACAGTTGGTACCAGAGCTTTGGTTTATACAAAGCTAGCAGGTACGACATATTTGAACAAAAAGAAAGGTCTCATCAGAGGTACAATACCTCACCAGAGAGAGAGTTCATAATAGTCTAGAATGAAACTCTGGTGTATTTATGTTTGAGAGAGCATTTAGTTTTGATCTGATCCACTTTAAAAAAATAAGATTCGCATTAAGAGATAAACTTATGTTAATTTTGTTTAAATTTGTTAGAATATTAGTAACTTTCCTCTAAACAAAATAATTAATGTGATTAGGAGTAAACTTGATAGATTGACCCTTATTTCTAAGGTTGTCTTTTCTAATTTAGGATCGTAGACATTTAGGTGTTAGATAGTCCCTATCTCAGTTTCTTTCTGGTAGTGATAACAGCTTTAGGTCTAGCTTATAGAAACCAGTCATAGACATATCTAGTGACGGCCCAAGCAATGGGAATTCCATTAGAGAACACGAGATCATAGAGATTTCAGATTCTATACCTATTGAGGTTCAAGCAGAGTATCTATATAGTGATATGGACCTTAGTTTTAACCATGATATTTCCGATATGATAGGAGAGGATGTCCCCCCATATCAGGGTAATGATTTTGAGATGTACCAGGATTTCCCCTAGGACTATTGATTATAGATCAGATGATAGGGGAAGAGGCCGCCATTCATTTCGGCATGGAGATATCTCTGAGTTTAGATGATGACACACCAGATTTGATTAGGCAGGAGATTCTAGATGAGAGACCAGAAGTTATTGGGACAAATACAAGTAGCTGAGGATCCTGATTTGGACATGGCTCCCGAGATTAGTGATGAGATTGATGAGATTGACGCGATTATAGAGGAGATAGAGCATCCTGGATATGTGGTAGAGGAGGACGATGATGGAGAGGTGATAGATGGTGACAGATATGTAGCAGATGTCAATGATAAGTTTGCTGATGAAGAATCTAAGGAGCTTAGTCTGTGTGGTCTATCAGATGATGGATCGGATATGTTAGAAGAATAGTCGGTTGAGAGTTTGGGCATTGTAGATATTGTATATATCTATCTTAAGTGCTTAGATGCACTATGATGTTTTAGTCTAGGATGTATTTTGGGAAGAAGTACATTGATAGGTATACTTTTTGTGGTTGTATATTTTTGGAATACCTCAAGTACGTAGTACGTGCTCAGGTAGGGATGTTATACTTTTGTACTCTGACTAGGATGATATCATAATATGACACTTTTTGGGTTTGACTATGATATATGTGTATGTTATATCTGTGCCTGATAAATATTCTATGCGGAATTTTATGAAGTTTCTTCCAGACTATATTTTAAAGTTTTGAATTTAAACCTTGAAAAGGAGTTTAAAACTACTCAGCTTCCATCTTGGGGATGAAAATTTTAAGGGGTGTGAATGTAATAACCCAGATTTTTTAACTAGTTTAATTTGTATTTTTAATATATAATTTGATTTTCTAAATATAAAATTAATTTAATAAGGTTATATACAAAATTGATTTAATAATCTTTTATGAATATGTTGAGTAATAACAATAATAATAATTTTATTTTATAAAAATATGGATTTTTTTTAATTTGGTAATCTATTATTTTAGGATTTATTTAATATAATATTTTATTTAAACAAATATAAATTTGAAGTAAATATATTGAAATATTAATGATACTATTTAATTTTTGATAGCATATAATAATGTTTATATGGTTAAGTTACAAAATTTTATAAGCATATGTTAAGTATTCAAATTTATTTTAAACTATTTTGGTTAATATAAGTTTTGATAAAAATATATGTGTATATATATATGTATATTAACAAATGTTTTTGAAAGTATTAATAAGTTGTAAATATTATTTTAACATGATAACATAAATTTTAATGTTTATATAATAAAACCCTAACGTAGAAATACTTACACTTATAAGTATTGATAATTTGTTACATTTATAAATGTTATAAGAATGTTGCGAAATTGAATTATTTATAAATAGACAAATGTCTCCTTACTTGTCACCATGTATGGAAGAGGTTCATGTTGGGATACATGTGTCTTTGTAGGTGTAATGCACGCATGTAGTAAGCTTTGTGGATAGGACATGTGTCCTTGTTTAATTTACTAAACTACCCTATGAACATTTCCTATATAAAGAGGCTAAGCTCCACTTTTCTACACTATCTATCCCTTCTCTCTTGCACCATCCCCTTCCTCACCTCTCTCCCTCCCTTTGGCAGCCACCATCCACCACGATATCACCACCAGTAACCGCATCGACCTCCTCCACCAACATGCACTTCATTTTCTCCATCCCCTTGCCAAAAGCCTTCACCGGCTCCCCATTCTCCACTTAACAGGCCACAACCTCCCTCTTCTAGACACCACCGCCACCATTCCGATCGCCTCAGCCACCGACACCGGCTGTCAGCACCACCCAGATCTACCACTAACTCCCCACGTAGCCACCTTTCCTCCCTCCTCCTTTAAAACATTCGAACATCCTTAAAACCCACACATGCACATAGCTTACTACTTTTCCTCACTCCTCCACACCACCTCACTAGCTACCTGACCCTCTCCGACCACCCAGCCTTCCGTCCCCTCCTCCTTAGTCTACTCGTGGACCTCATTTGCTCCACATCCCCTTATTTATAAATATATATGTAGTTTGAGTTTTTAAGTGTATATATTTATATTTCTTGGTTGCAACGAAGGAATTTGTACGTGTAACGGTATTGTCATCCGTTGGCATGTTCACGGTTGAGACGGGACTCTAACATTGAAGATTTTGGAAGCAATGGCGATGAGAATGTCTACTTTAACTATTTTAATTTAGTAGAATTTGTTAATTTAATTTGTTGTGGATAATTATAATTAGTTGAATTAATTATCATTAGTTAATGATGATTGGTTGAACATGGGTGTTGATTATGTTGTATGCAATGTTGAATGAACGCTCATGAAGTTAGAAGCACAATGAACACAGTTAAGCGTCAACAACCTTAATGCTTGTGCACAATTAAAATGACCGTTTAATTGTTGTGATGGATGAATTAATGCATGCTCATGTTATTGAAATATGGTTGGTTTTGATTTTATGAAATCACATACGTCGTAGTTATGGCATTACATGGACGACAGATTCAAATCTCCCTTCCATGTAAATAGTAATTTTATTATTTTAATATTAAAATAATAATGGAAAATAAAGTTCTGAATTTAAATGTTGAAACTGTTAGGAAATATAAGTTAAGTAAGTACGAATAATATTCATAAAAGATGGAATAGTTTTGATAATGTTTAAGCTATTTTTGGCCAGTGAATTCAGTTTGAAATTTAATTTGAAAAGCAAATTGAATAGTTTGTATAAACATTTGTTTTACTTAAACCGTCTGTTCCATTTTTCTCAAATTTTTTTATAATGAATGTCTATAATATTTTTGGAACAATCAGACAAGTTTTGAAAATATATCATTTTATTAATATAATATTATCTTGATATTAAATTTTCAGTTTAAATTAAAATTTGAAATTTGAATAAGGTTTTAAATTAAATTTATATGTATGTTTACGAAAACTTAAAATTATATTAGAAAGAATTCAAATGATTTTATAATATAAATCGGTATATGGTCTGAATATGACATGTCGCATAGCGATAGTTCGCGAAATTCGACCGAAAGTTTTAAACAACTATAACTGGTATGTTTTAAATTGGACTAACATAAAACAAAAAACGTTGGATTTCTAATAATGATTGCTTTCTAGTAGATTTTTTTAATTCTAACATATAGTTTTCAAGTTACATGTAAATCAAATTTAGAAAAGGTCATTGTAAGTGTAGTTAGCCGACCGTAACTACAGACAGCTATTTTTAATATTTTGAAAATATGGAAACAAAATTGTAAAATCATTATAAATTATTTAAAAGTATTTTGAATGGAAAATTTTAAGACTTGGAAAATACAAAGGCTATTTTGGTCAAGTTAACAAATATAATCATTGAAACGATGTTGTAAAACTTTTGTAAAATTAACCCGTTTTCAAGTTTTTTTACTTGCAAATTGTTTCCAGAAATAGGTTTAATGTTTAGAATATTTTTATGGAATTTAAATTAATTTGTTTAATGTTTTGACAAACCTTTGAGTTAAAATGGAAACTTGGAATTTAAACGAATTTGAATTTAAAAAGAAATAGGTTTTAAATCTATTGATTTAACTTGCTATTTGCAGCACTTTTGTAACACTTTTAGAATGCTATTATATCCTTTCTTCAGAAAATGATCTATTTTGAAGTTTATAACCCATAAACTTTTATTTGAACATTAAGTGATCACTTTCAAAAAGTTGGTAAAATATTTTGGAGATTCAAATTTAATAAAAATATTCTGTATATGTTAGATCCAAAAGTGGCTCTAACACCCAAATTATCTGAATTGGCAGAGATTTATATCTAGAAATGCAAGAAAACACACAAGATTTATAGTGGTTCGGCGTTAACGAGCCTACGTCCACTTTATATCTATGATTATACGTAAGATTCGAGTACAATCAATGATCTTTCTCTCAATCTCAATTACAATGATGATTCACTTAATAATTTCGGGCTAAGACTGATAAAAAATTGTAAGATGATAATAATGGTGGAAATAGTACTTAGAACTGCCAAAAGATCCCCAAAAATGCCAAGTTTAGGGCTATTTATAGCTGATATTTGCAGGCGGTTTGTGGTCACACGTGGAACAAATCCCAAGAATCTCGGACTGGTTCGTGAGTGAATGTAGAAATGGTCAAAATGGCAGTTATGGACAGATGTCACGAGATCCGAGGACTTCGGATCGTGAAAGATCAAGTCTTTGTTTTCATTTCTTGGCCACATGGATCGGGTCGTGGGGCAATGGTAAGGACGGTTCGAGTCGTGGAAGTGTACCACGAGCGGGGGTCACAATAGGTGTCACGATCCGTCAGAGATGGGGTGACCACAATCGAGTTTTCATAAGGTTCCTCTTTGCATGGGAACCTTGATGGCTTGGTCCAAAAGCTAGCCAACATTTTACCCCCTTGAAATATGTTTTATCGAGGACGGAACATGCTTCGAAAGCACTGAGCTATCTTTTCATCAAGTGACGTGAATCAAAAGTCGTATTTGCTTGAAACATAGCACTGCTTCAAAGAATCGCGTTCTCTGACGGGTATAAATATCAGATTACATCATCGACCATTTCTTTATTCATTGGTTAACTTTCAGCTCCTGAACTTCAGAGTGTATCACTGATAATCTGTATGGTATGCCTTTAAATTTTTATAAATGGTTCCCCTTTGGTTGTCATTCTTGAGTTCAGGTTGTCGGACCTCATTGTGGTTCGTGTATGCAACATCCATCATGGATCGATAGCCAAGTGGGCTTCCTTTTGAGCCGCGATAGCCCTTTTGGTTCCAACCATAGGCTTCTAGTGGAGCAGTCCATATCATGAGCCGAAGTGGGCTCCTGTTCGTGGCCCATTTGCTTCAAATGAAACAAAAAAGGGAATACGAAGAGCCGTTGTTTTGTCTATATAAGTCGGACCTTCTTCCACTCTCCCCTTTCTTCTCTCCTTTTCAGCCGTCACATATTCTTTCAACTGAAACCCTAATTTTGACTTTTACAAAAAATCAAGAATTTTCTATGGTTAAAAAGGTAACGGCGTGAGGCTCCTTTCCTCTTTTGTCTGGTTTCTCTTCCGCTCCTATGTATTCCCTTTGAATTTCCACTAATTCGGTGATGATGGCAAGGACTTCGAGTTTAACTTCGGTGGTAATGGGTTCGATTGTACGAGTTCACGAATGGAGAGGAGAAATGAGCAGGACGAAGGATCAGGTTGGGTCGGTTCGTGAACAAGGCTATGGCTCGGGTCGTGTAAACAGCGGGAGTAGAGGGGAAATAGAAGCGTGATTCTGGACAACGGATCGGATCGTGGAACTGGGATCGGGACGTAGTGATGGGAATTAAGGTGGATCATGGAGGTGCTTTACAATCCGCCTATATACTTTGAACTAAACTGTATTACGATCCCAGGATCCATCGGCTGACGAGACTAATGGGCGACCCGTTTTTCACAATCCGACATGAGTCCCCTGATCCGAGCAAATCGCGACCCGACATCAAGATTTTAATGAACCAAATTTGTCGACGATCCCAGGCACATTTTAAATTAAGCAACGTATCGTAATCACCATATATTGGATAGTTAGGTTAGAGATTTCAAGATAAGTTTCCTGGTCTGATCAGCAGCATGACTTAACATCATACAACGACCAATATCCCTCTTATTTAACTAACTTCATGTTTTTCTTTAATGTATGCATAGGAACACACTTGCACTTACACACATGGGGAACAGATAATTGTATTCTAACTTCTCGCGTTTTCTCGCCAACACAGTTATGTCAAATAAGCAGTCAACCAAAATGTCAGAGGGAGATACAGAATCAGAGTCATCAAAGCATTATGATCCCGATGTGCTTATCACATATTCAGATTAGGAGAATTCTGACCCCGAATATGAGACCGACACTGATATTGAATTGATGACTTCTGAAAGTACATCTCTTGACGACGAGGAAAAAGAAGATGATCGGCTCCTGACGAGATCCCAGGTGTTGAGGAAGTGGAGGAGAAGAAGCTCAGTGATTCCCTGGCTTCCAAATTAGATGACATAAAGCTTAAGAAAATATATTTGAGACACGGGATCCCTTGGGATGATGTGAAAACTCCGGAAGGGGGAGATAGACCCTATTCTGCCCCCGAAGGGTATATGGCTGTCAGTAGGCTAATGTGTTGGGTAAGCGCTATTCCTCCATTTCCACCAATTGTTGTTGAGACCTTAAGACGATTGCGCATTGCCCCTATGCATCTTCATCCTAACGCTTACGCAGCCTTGTATAATTTATGCATTGCGTATGTGGAGATTCTACAGACTGAGCTCACTTTCAAAGATCTGGAATTCTATTATCTCTTCAAACATTGTTCCACAGCGACTCCAAACTTCTCTTTCTTCGAATCGGTAGCCAATAGGAAGGTTTTATCGGCGGGTCATAGCAGTATAGGGGATCCTAAAGCTGATTGGTTCTATATAAAACACCAAGCCGGGTGTGCAAGGAAGTGGATAAAATCAAGTAAGCTTTAAGCCTCTAGATGTGTGACCTTCTTACGTAACCAAAGCACTGACATGTTTCTTTTCTCTATACAGATCATAGCTTCCCAAAAATGGATGGCTCGGTAAAAGATGATCGACTGTCCCGCCTTCTCAAGAGAGAATCAGACTTCTTAAAAATCAAGAAATGTATCACCGACGAGAATCTTCACAAGCACCGTCTTTTGGATATAAGGTTCGGACTTGGTGCAGGTGGTATTCCTTATAAATATGTGCCCCCGACTGAAGGTAAAGGGACCTCGGGGTCACGAAAACCACTGAACTTCGCAAGAGACCCTCACCAATGATCGATCAGGATGATGAGGATTTGAATGTATATAAAGGAGGCAAGGTCTGAGCCGATGAACCAAAGGAAGTCCCAGACTCTAAGGGATAATCTCCCTTAAGGGCTTCTGTAACACCCCACCACCGCCAGGGTGGCTCTTGCAAGCACTCTGACTTTGGAGGGGCGTTTGAATCAGATAAACATGCATAATGATATATCAAGGCAGAACAAGAACATATGTATATATGTAAACAGAGTAAATAACATAGATAAAACAGCAGAAGATTTTAAACCATTTCAAAACAAGTCTGGTACAACATAATGTCAATTTTCCAAATAAACAAGTCTAGTACATAAAACTGGAAGCTGAAAAGGAAAACATAAAGTAGCTATCCCCAAAGCGGAAAACCATAGCAAGCTCAAATCCAAAGCATACGTGAGCTATCCAAGAAAAGCAGCTAAGATCCAAGCTAAGTACCGGTATTCCCACCCTGTAAACCTGGGGGGGGGGGGGGGGAAACGAAAGAAAAGAGGCGAAAGAAAACAGGTCAGTCAAAAAGACTGAGTAAGCCCTACTACAATCAATGTAAACTGATAAAGTTAACTGGCATGAGCAGCAGGTATGAACATAGGGATAACAACATACTAGCATGTTGATTAACTAACAAGGCAGATAAAGGTGTCATCGCATAATCCGGTTTAAGGTTTTGCACCACAGGTGTGCTAACATTCTAACATGTCATGTATAATCCAGAATTTATCCCTTGGCCCAAACTTGGCCCAGTATCAGGTGTTTGACTCAAACCAAGATCTAACTTCTTGGTACCAATTCTAGTATAACAGGATTAGGTGTTACCCCAATGTTCACATCGAAACAGGACGGAACAGAATGGTCCATACAGAAATAGAGTTTGGGAAAAATGGGCTTTTACCATCCCAACAGATAAAGTACAGAAACGGAATGCTAACAATAATGGGCCTTTACCACCCTAACAGATGAAGTACAGAAACAGAATACTAACTATAATGGGCCTTAACCACCCTAACAGATAAAGTACAGAAACGGAATGCTAACAAAAATGGGCCTTTACCACCCTAACAGAACGGTACCACGCAGAAACAGACGGGTGTTGCCACCCAACAAAACAGACGGTACCAACAGAATCAGACAGAACTAAGTGTACCCTAAATCCTACCCAAGCGATCGGCTCCCTAATACATAAATATCCTGTGTCGGTCCCACGATAGGGTGTATCACTCCCTAAAGTGGCAACCAATTGGCACAGGCATATTTACAGTTGTCACGGCGTCTTACATCCTCAGAGGCAGACCGGGATCCATGCACGCACATGACCCGGTTGGAACGCACCATCAACACCCATCGCCATTATCAGAATGAACCACTTATAATTAGTTCAGTAAGCGTGCCCGGACCCTACCTACAGTTGGGTCAAAGTTTTGATACCAGAAAGGGTTACTGACTAATATGGGTCCCAAACAACAAATGACACAAGTATTCCCCCTTGTGTCCCCAGACTATCAGATTCAGATTAACTTATTGACAGAGTTCAGACATACTAAGTTCAGACGATTAGTTTTCAGACTAACGGATCAGATAACAGATTTACAAACTTGCCTAACTTAGTGTGGGTCCTACAGATCCGCAAAACAGGTTCGTTTAATTTATCAACCGAGTTGGTTTATCCAGACCAGATATCAAATTGGTTCTCAGCCTTACCAAATTACTGAATTGATTTGGTTAAGTATAGTTCATCTTAACCCCGTTAAATCACCGAGTTCAGATTGGTTAAGTGTAGGTTAACTTAACCCCGTTAATTTACCGAGTTCAGATTGGTTAATATTAAGTGGACCATGACTTAACCCTAATCACGAGGCATTAATTAATTTAATGCGCCTTAACCTCTCACATTAGACCTTGTTGTGGTTACTAGTTAAGCCGGGCAGGTCCGGGTAGCTTTACACCACAACTTGGTCTAACCTCGGGTTCAAGGTACAACATGACCAACTTCTCACATTGGGTCCTATTGTCTATAGCAACTAGTTAAGCCGGTCGGTTCCGGGTAGGTTTACGCTACAAACTCAACCCAACCTCGAGTTGGCCACACTTATCTTTTCTAAGTGTCATGTCCATCGTGTTTCCAAAACACCTTACAAGTTTTCAAGCAATTGGGTAGACCTAACTTAATAGGTAAATTCCCAATGGGTAGACCTAACTTAATAGGTAAATTCCCAAGCTCATGTTTTTATGTCTTTTAAGTTTACCCAACCCCAAACGCAATCCCATCGCTTACATATCGCAATAGCGCATAAAGGATAGAAAGAGGGAACTTGGCATAATTATGACAAAAAAATGTTGAAGCCACAAGTTCAACATGGTGGCATATGAAATGTTCATGTGTTCATACACTTGCATATTACATTTTTAGGCCTCATAAAACCAAACTTGGCATATTCATGATACATGGTGCTAAATGACGTGTAGAAATGGCCATAAGTTCGCATTTAGCCTCACATGCAAGTTGTCATAAGAGATATGATAACTTACATGTTGCCAAAATGCAACCTTTGGCATAAAGCTTGAAGCTTTATGTTCATAAACCCAAGATAAGCTTGCATAACATGATAACATGAACCAAATGAGCATCCCAAACTTGCATAGCATAACTTGCATATCATATGACAACTTGCATATCAAACTTGCATAACTTAACTTGCATATCATATGACAACTTGCATATCAAATTTGCATAACTTAACTTGCATATCATATGACAACTTGCATATCAAACTTGCATAACATAACTTGCATATCATATGACAACTTGCATATCAAACTTGCATAACATAACTTGATGAACTTGCATATAGCATCATAGTAAACTTGCATAACACATCATAGTAAACTTGCATAACACATCATAGTAAACTTGCATATCATACATTTAACTTTAGAGTTTAAGTATGAAAGGAATAGGGCTTACAATGCTTAAGAAGTCACAAAAATATGACAAAGCCCTTATGAAATCAATTAAACCCAAAATGCAAGCAAAACCCTTGAGCCAAAATGATCAAGACTCTTTCTTTATGATGCAAATATATAAACTTGACTTGAATGCAAGCTAATGATGCTCATACAAGTTTGAAAACACTTGTATGCATGGAAAATCACTTAGGAATTTATTTAGGAATTTTATGAAGAGAGTGGAGGCCATGAGAGGATTGATTTTGCCATAGTTTAGTTGTATGAATGAATAATGATGATTTAGGGTAGGTTAGGGTCTTATTTATAGATTAGGCAAGTGTTTTAGGCCATAGGATTAACCCTAGATTCAATCCAAGCCATCAAAGCATGTCTTGGGGAAGAAGTCAAGTGTAGGAACCATCTAGGGCCTTTAGATTAAAGATGGACCATGAGAACCATTCAAATGCAAAATCTGCATTTGAGCGAATCGGCCCACGGGTTGACAGCCAAACACCCTGGATTAACCCCTAGTCGACCCAGCGAGCTCGGGTCGACCTCAAAAATCGGCCGGTTCGGTTATTCCCCTTTCCCAATTCGCTGTTTTGAACATTTTTGCATATTTATTTATTTATTTTTCAATTATATATATATATATATATATATATATATCAATATATATATATATTTCTCTGCGCAACCCATTTCACTTAATTAAGTATACTTTAATTTGGGAATTTTTCGTGAAACTTCGCGAGGCCATATCTTGGTCATACGGACTCCGATTTTCGAAAACTCGGACTCTATTTCGCGTATTTTTCCGAGACGAACGTAATGGCATAGCCCGTTTCCCTTGATTCAGATTTTACAGTTTAATTCTGCCTCCATTTATGTTATAACATGTTATTCAAAAATACGGGTTGCTACAGCTTCACCACTAGCTGAGCCTCCTGCTCATGATGAGTTAACAGAGGAACATATATTTGGGGAAATGAGCAAGATTCCTCTACCAGACGACATTTGCACACAAAAATACTTCGAAGGCGAACCATTCTTTTCTATCTGAGGAAGTGAATGTTCCAGTTGGGGAAAAAGAAAACATAAAGATGAGCCAGACTCTGGGCCTTGGTCTGTTAGGGGGGATTATCGGGATGCACGAATCACTTGCACCACTCGCCACAACACTTCTACACCACCAGTATTCATGACTCTGATACACATTTGTTTTCTTTGTAGGGAAAATTCCTCGTAAACAATCCTATTCTTATCGCTCTCTCCGAGCAAGCACACCAAGGCTTCTTTCTGATCCTGAGCATGCTCGCAGTGATAGCCGGGGGAGAGATAGTCATTGACCCCGTGATTCTTATCAAACTCATTCTACATGGTCCGTTCTCCATCAAGGCAAGATGCTGGGAAGTCCCATATTCGTCCAATGCCACCGGCGGGAGGTAAGCAGCTTCCCAAAGACTTGACTCCCATGAAAAGTACACCCTCTCATAGCAAGTCTTCCAAGAAACACCATGTAACAACCCGAATTCCGACAGACTGTTTTTTTTCAAAAACCCAATCCATCAAAACCTGAGTTGGTTGCTCTGGTATCCTGCAGCAAAAACAGAGACAAGAAATATATCAGAGTTCAGAAGACACCTCACAGCGGGAGGAATAAAATATATATAAAACTAGCTTTACCTTAATTACAATACTGCTAAATCAGTATCTCCAAAGTAAGTCTCTGTCATGAATCTAACCTGTGAATGTTATGAGGAGGGGTCAGAACATAAGTTCTGTGTGAATGAGTTTAAACTACACTTCTTGAATAATCCTACATATACCGTTCAATTGCATTTTATTGTTTATTACGTTATTTGTGTCGTTAGCGCTCAGGGCTTACACACACGTCGCACCTATCTACTCCAAGTAGATTAACCTAATATAATGTATATGTAGCTACCCCCAAACTGAGGTACACCCCGTGGTACCCCACTCGCATGGTCCCTACCATATCCTCGTAGTGATATACGCAGTCCCCCGTCCTATGTCATAGTAATGTATATTCCTCTTATATATATAATACAACACTACGTCCACATAGGATCACTCTAATTTGACTACAGTTATCGAATAATGACCACCAGTCTACGATACACCACCCAGAGCAGACATGGTTATATCTAGACTCTTCCATGTACGTATTCTCTATCGTATTCGATACCTAACCCACACACCCATTGTGTGTGCGTGCCTGAGTTCCGTGGCAGGGCTACACAAGAAACACGGAACTCGGTCGGGATCTTTCCTTATATTTGTGCAAGGCCCGACTTTAAGAGCCTCCCACACAAATATCACTAGGGTCTGTTTTCTATGGTGGTTATAGCCCCACCTCGGCCCCTCCCATAACTAATAAAGACTACGAAAGCTAAGCGACAACCCCTAAGCAACCAATCTAAACATCCATGTAGCGTCTCCCCTCAATCACCTTCCCACGATAGTGAGTGGTTAATGGTATATTGGGTCTAGCTCTTGTCTTTCCGCATCCTACTGGTTGCGGTAACAGGCACTCGACGACCTACTATCCTTATTGGTCCTGACCTTCCACCTCTGTTGAGGCAGCCGTCGAATCACCTTTTCCTTCACCGCGAACAGCATTATGACTGCCCAGCTATTCTTGTAGTCAAGGCCCACCCACCTAGTAGTTACGCGCAGACCCAACTTCTGCGGGCACAGCTTGAAACATCTGCCACCACACAGAGGACTACTAGGAGCACCTTTAACGTCTCAGGAAGCCGCATGCTTCCTCTTCCATTCCGTTGGAGCCGCCAAAATAACGAATGTGCGCTCCCCTCGTGTCTTATGACACCATGATGTTTCACCTTGTTGGGTTATTCATCCTACAACGTACGGATTACCCCAAGCACCTTGATTTTATATGTCATTAGACGCTACGTCTAATCAATTCTTATGCGCTTGTGTTACCTCGTCGGTTTTTCTTATTTTACTTGGTTATTCTTATTCATATTGACTTCCTTTTCAAGTTTACCAAGTTACCCTCGATTATTAATTAAATTTATACTTAACCCATTTAAGTCCATTAATAAGACCACAACATGTTGTTTTCCAACTTCATAAATTATTCACTTTTAGGGTTACAATAGCTGTTATGCATAATTCATAGTTAAGTATGTCTTATCCACATATATATTGATTAGGAGAATAATCCCCTAAACACCAGCCCCGAAGACCGAAATCAACAACAGACTGGCACCCAGAGAATTACTCAACCATACCAACATATATGATTCTAATTTACTTCTTTTCCATTCATATAACTTATATCATCTTAAATTTCACACTTCTCCTTCCCAAACTACTTAATTAATAATTAAGTATATCTTCACATATAAGTTACCTTATTTTCCTTTATCATTTCTTATAACTTACCTTATCCCATAAGTTATACTTTCCACTTGTCGCTAGAACAAGTCTAACCTATTATCCTTCCTTTTCTTATTCAAATTCATTCATGATAGGTTATTTACCATTCCCCACTTTTGTCATTAATTTATATTTACTTAACCCTTTCCATTTATTCAACACGTTACCTAAACTTTACCGAATTCAATTAATTTGTGATGCCATAACGGGTCCCCTTTGGTTAAGCATAATTTATTTATGTCTTACATGTCGCCCATGTCCCACTTAACCTCTTTTATTATTGTTTCTATGTATTACACATGCTTTACTACATTTAAGTCCACCTTAGTCATGTTTTACTTCACGTATCTTACTACAGTTAAGTCCACGTTTACATGTTTTACATGTCTTGTCTTACTACGGTTAAGTCCATATTTACATGTTTTACATGTCTTGTCTTACTACGGATAAGTCCATATTTACATGTCATATTTTACATGTCACCCACTTTTCCCTCTAACCATACCCATGTCACCTACATGTCTTATTATGGTTAGTATTCCTTAATTCATTCATTATGACGAACGGTGCATGATCTCCCACATTAGACCGAACACTTTATGGCTGCTGGATTTACCGGGCGGTTCCGGGCAGTCTTACACCACAAAGCGGGTCTAATCATGTGTCACCAACCGTTACACCTACAATTCAAGCCTTTGACCTCTCACATTAGATGTCCAATTGTGGCAGCTGGATTTGCCGGGCGGTTCTGGGCAGTCTTACACCACAATTGCGCCTAACCTCGTGTCAAAGGTTCAATAACATCGTATTTCACCCAAATCCCAATTTTCATGTTATGTGTTTCCCATTCAACATATAGTCATGTTTACAGTTTTGCCTATTCTAACTTGTCACTAATTACATATTAATTAGCCTTAATTACAAATTTCCAATTATAGGCAATTTCATCAATTCCATGTAATCCATACCCAAATATGCCAATTTCTTTTATTTTCCAATTATCCAAAATATCCAATAATACACAAGTTCACAAAATCAATATTTTTCCAATATATTTCCCAATGTTCCCATGTTCATACATATAACCTAATTCACCTTTTAGGTTTATCTTACCAATAAATTTCACCAATCCATGATATCCAATTACATGTTGTTAATATTAAATTGTACTAATTCCGTGTCCAATTTCAATCATGCCAAACTACATAAATTTAAAATTATCATACAATTGTGTCCATAATTCTATTCAAATCATACATAAATCCTTCCAACCTATATTATGCCCAAACAACCCCCTTTTTCCCTTTTAATTTCTCGTTCTCGTTTACAACGCATAAATTCATGATAGATGTAGCCTCGGGATAGCCTAGCTATAAAAATAAAAAGGGGAAAGAATAAAAATAAGAGAACTCAATCGTAAGCATAAATGAAATAACTGATCTTATTAAATTATTATCATATTCATTATGGGGAATGACAAACGATAGAAGTACAATTATACAACAACTGTATTTTAAACCACTCACCTTGACTGGATTGGAGAAATAAACAATTGGTTTTTGAGGTAGAACGTAGGTTTAGGCTCCGTATTTGATTATTGACGCAGAACGTGAATTGTTGTTGAAGAAACTTGCTACTTGATTTTATTAAACTCCAAAATTGATGAAAAATTGCAATTTAATTTAGAGTTTAGAGGCGGCGGCTATGTTGGGTTGAAGTTTGGTGGCATGGAGGCATCTTATAAGAGATATAATGATTTTAGGGTTAGGTCAGGTGTTCTTCTATAGGTGGGTTAGAGCAACTAGGACCTTAGGATTAAATAAAAACTCATCTAAACCGTCCACCTCACCCTAGAAAAGAACCATCCAGAACAACCCTTTTCACAATTAGCGCTCCTTTAAATTAAAAAAACCGCTTTATTTCTTTCTAATTAATGCATTACATACTATTTTTAACATATAGCAACCTCTTTCCTTCATGCATTCAATTATTTTTTATTTTTTTATTTATTTGCACTTATATGTGAACCTTTATTTGCTATATTCTTCTCCTAATCAATTAATTGATTTCTTTCTCTTTTTGTCTACTCTTTTTGAAAAGAAACCGCATGTCCTTAAACCATTTTCTTTTATTTATTTACATCTAATCACATGTGCATGTGTCTCTGATTTGAATATTATTTAATAACATTAACCTTCCTCCAATTGTGGCTTGCTTATGGCCTTATTAGTTTGCTTTTTAAAGTTTAAATTTCAAAAGTTGATCCCCTACACATTTAATTGCTCCATTTTAATGTTTACAACCTTTTTCTATGCATGCTTTAATTGCACATTTGAGATGTTTTGCATGCATATTCTCTTTCTTTTATTTGCATCACATTAATTTATTTTTATTCAGGTTCATGCATCATCCATTTATTTAATGCAATAATTTCACATATCCTCTTTCCTGAAACACCCCACCTCCATTAAGGTCACTCACAAAGGGAATGCCTTAACTTTGGTGGAGCGTTTTAGTAGACAGAACAGAAATTTACAAGATAGATAAAAAATACTTGAGAAATTATAACTTTATTACAGCGGAAAACAGAAATCAGTTTGGTTACATCCTTCCCAAAAACTCAAGTACATAAATATCAGCCTTGTTCAGAAAATCGTCAGAGTACAAAACTTTAAAATCATAATCCCCACAGAAGCTACCATAAGGAGTCAAGCCATATTTTAAGCAATCTAAGTACTTCAACCAGAACAAATCCGGATCAAGCTAAAGTATTCCCTCCTTGGAAAACCTAGAGGGGAAACGGAAGAAAAAGGGACGAAAATAAGCAAGGTCAGACATAAAGTCTGGCAAATCCAGGGACTTTCAGCATGTGAACAGATAATAATAATCATGGCATGCAAATAAAACTAGATGAGAGATAACAGTAACAGGAGCAGCAGATGTACTTAGGTTAAACAGAAGAAACAGAATAATATTACTTTTCATCTCTCTGCACTAATACTAGTATAACAGGATTAGGTGTCACCTTAATGTCTAAACTGAAACAGAAAAGGGAACAGAATAATTTCCACAGAAGAGAATGCTAGTAGTGGGCCTTTACCACCCAAACAGAAATGGACAGAAACAGAATGCCAATAATGGGCCTTTACCACCCGAACAGAAACAGACAGAAACTAAAACAGATTAATCCCTACGGAAACAGAATGTAGAATTAGGTTTACACTAGTAAATGGGCCTTTACCACCCGATCAAACGGTACCATGCAGAAACAGACAGGTGTTGCCACCCAATAGAAAAAGACGGTACCAACAGAAACAGACAGAACTAAGTGTACCCTAAAACCCTACCCCAAGCGATCGGCTCCCTAATACATAAATACCCTGTGTCGGCTCCACAATAGGGTGTATCACTCCCTAAAGTGACAACCAATTGGCACAAGCCTATTTACAGATGTCACGGCGTCTTACATCCTCAGAGGCAGATCGGGATCCATGCACGCACATGACCCGGTTGGAACGCACCATCAACACCCCTCGCCATTATCAGAATGAACCACTTATAATTAGTTCAGTAAGCGTGCCCGGACCCTACCTATTGTTGGGTCAAAGTTTTGATACCAGAAGGGTTACTGACTAATATGGGTCCCAAACAACAGATGACACAAGTAATTTCCCTCCTAACCTTGTGTCCCCCAGACTAACAGATTTCAGATTAACTTGTTTACAAGTTCAGACATACAGAGTTCAGATCAACTAGTTCATAGATCAGACAAGTTTTCAGACTAACGGATCAGATATACGGATTTAACAGATTTACAGATTTGTCTAACTTTGTAATTGGGCCTACAGATTCACGAAACGGGTTTGTTAAATTCGTTAGTCCAATTGGTTTAACCCTATTTGCCCAAAACGTTTTAGACATCATATTTATCCCAGATTTGCATTTATTAAATATTAATGCACAGACCTCTCACATTAGGTCGGTAGCTTGTGGCCGCTGAATATGCCGGGCGGTTCCGGGCGAACTTCTACCACAAGCCAGACCTAACCTCGTGACTAAGCATATTTTAGTTATGTCTATGACCTCTCACATTAGACTGACAGTTTGTGGTCGCTGGTTAAGCCGGTTGGTTCCGGGCAGGCTTCTACCGCAAATAGAGTCTAACCTCATGTCATAGCCAATTCATTCCAATACAGATTTTTCAGATATCAGAATAATTCTGTTTATTTAACAGATTAAACTTCTTCATAGGATATAACTGATTAATCAAATTTCCATGTTCTACCAAATCTTAGGTCGAGCCTACGGATTTCCATACTCAGATTACCATTATCTAGTTTCAACAGATCAGACAATTCAACATGTAGCAGATCTAGCAGTTTAAGCGAATCAACAGATTTAGCAGATAACAGATTTAGCAGTCTAGGCAATTCAACAGGTTTAGCAAATAACGGATTAGGCAATTTAACAGATTTAGCAGATAACAGATTTAGCAGATTAGGCAATATAACATAACTAGCAGACTAGGCAATATAACAGATTTAATCATTCCTTAAAGTTTCATAGACATATCTTGCCTAATTGTAAATTTGGCCTAAGTTTGCATGCCTAAATAGTCGTCATGATTCACAATATGATCATTTACCCCAAGATTGCATTAAATTTACATGGCACGGATTATGGTCATGACTTACCATATAACACATGTCCCCAAATTTAGTTAAAGTTGCCTAGTACAAGAGATTCACATATAAATTATACCAGATATAGCCATCGATTTCAATGCATGTCATATATTCAAAAATCTCCCACTTAGGTGTTATTCACATTTAGTAGTTATCAAATCTTAATATAGATCTTCACACCTAAGTCATATTCTCTTTTTATCTCAACTCATGAATTGTTATACAAACAATATGCCCAACAATCTAGAACTTTAAATTATAACAGATCTTAATTCAAAATATGTGTTATGTCCAATGTCCCAAGTCACATGTTAACATACAATGGTTCCTTTTCTTCTGATTCACATAATATGCACAGGTCTAAATCTAGTTTACAATATATGTCCTTTTAGTCACAGATTAGCCATGTCCAATTATGCCATCGTTCATTACTTGTCCCAAAGTTTAGCGTTTGTGCGTTAATCTCTTATGAGATTTGGCGCAGGCTCGTGGTAGCCTGGCTATAGAACAGAAGGAAGAAAGAGATACAAAATAAAATAGATCAGAACAGAACATACACAACCTCAAATTCAGATTTACAATCATGCCACAATCATAATTAAAGTTTATAGCGGAAAATAACTGTACTTGCCTTTCGTGGTTTTAAGAAAGGATAATAAACTGTTGTTGATGCAGAGATGCTGAGTTATTCATCTTTAATTGTCGTAGCTCTAAACTTGGATTTGAGATTGGATTTAGCTTTTAATTCTATTCAGGTTGGAAGAAGATTCATCAGTCCAAGTTTTGATTCCATCAGGGTAGCGACGCCATTTTTATTTTTTTAATTAGAACAGAGGTAGAATATTGACAGAATGAAATGGCGTGGAGAGAATGAGGCTAGGGGGCTATTTATATAGGATTAGGCGGACGAATCTATACAGAAAACGAGTCTAAATACATCAGAATGCATTAGGTTCAGAAAGAGGGTTCGGGAGGCAGGTCGACCTGGAACCCCCCCCCCCAAGGTCGACACTATGGTCGACTTGGCCCCTGGGAGGTCGACACTATGGTCGACCCCCAGGTCAACCTCGTCCATGGACGGGAATTTTCCCGCCCAGCCTGTTCTGGGATTTTGAATTCGAATTCAAATTCGAATTTTCGAGCTGTTTTTTATTCTAAAATTATCTGAAACTTCGGAGGGCCATATCTCCCTCATACGGACTCCGTTTCTCTAAAACTCGGACTCGTTTTCAAGCAGAATTCCGAGACGAACGCAATGGCGCAACCTGTTTCCCTTGATTCTTATTTTAAAAATTAATTATTCTCTGATTTGTTACTTATACGATCACAGAAAATACGGGGTGTTACATTCTCCCCTCCTTAAAGGATTTCGTCCCCGAAATCTTCAAGTTGAGGAGAATGTGTCCTACCATCCAGTCATCCATCTACTCAACCATCATCCACAAGCATCCATTGTCCTTAGAAAACTTCTAATGTTGTATGAACATATGCAAAGTGTGTGTATATGTTCCTTATCTAATGCAAAGATCAGGCAGTGCACTGATTCAGTTGACCTCCTTAATGTGAATTATGTTAGTGCCATGAGTCCAACATGTATGCAATTTTCCTATTTGATACATATTATTCTTATATGAGTGACAACCATTCATTCATATGCTACATCCATGTGATGAGTCAATCATTTTGCATCCACAGAAATTGAAAATGCTCACACATCCATATGCAATATGAGAGCGTATTCGAGCCGATCTAGTGTCTAGTGTGTGTATATGCATCCACGAGCAACCACTAGCAACCACTTGCATCCACTTGCAACCATCAAACATAACATGTATCAAACACACGTTTACATCCATAGGATTCCTATCTATAGGTCGAAGACTCGATTGGTAGGATACAGTCGAGTGATGGGAGCGAGTGCAGATAAACAAAAACTTGGTTTCCATTAGACCTTGGTTGAGAGACAAATTCCCCTGTATCAACCCCGAAGACCGAAATCAACATCAGATTGACACCCAGAGGATTACCCTTTTTGGACAATGTCAAAACTGGAAATCTCAACCTTATCGGAAATATTCAGATATTTACAGATTACCGGTACAGAGCAGATTACTAAATAATTCTTAGGAAACTAAGCATGACAAAAACCCAGAATGTATGCGTCATAGTCAACTTAATGCTCAACACAGATACCCAACTTACCACGCTTAGATAAGTCACAACCTTTATGGGTCTGAATCAGAAACAATACTAGTATTCAAGTGCAGAGTATTGATTACAGAAATCGAAATGCCAGAATTTGAAAAGAGTTTCAACTCAAAAATCAGATAAAGAAATTAAACCTCCTATAGAAAGTTTTCCTATTTCTATCCTATCCACTAGCCTCGAGAGTGTTCGCCTGCCTTCCAGGAGTTGGTCCTGCCCTCAGCCCTTGCCCTCGTTTCTTCGGACAGTCCCTAGTGAAGTGTCCCATCTCACCACAATTGAAGCAAGTGCCCTTTCTTTTTCTGCAATCCTTGTTCAGATGAGTCGAGGTTCCACAAGTAAAGCACTTTTTATCCTTCTTATCTTCATACTTTTCACCCTTCATTTGTGTTTCCTTTTTGGGCCATGCTTTCTTGTTCTGTGGTTCTTCCTTCTTTGCCTCTTCTTTCTTGTCGTTGTCTTCCTCGTGTAATAGTGCCATATCCACCAATCTCTCGTAAGTCGCTCCCATGGGTACATGAGCCATGGCTAGGCTGTGCAGTGGCTCGTTCAATCCTTTAACAAAGCGAAGAGCCTTTTTATGCTGGGTGTTGACTAAATCTAGCCCGAACCTAGCCAATTGGTTGAACTGGTTGACGTATTCCTTGACCGTCATACTTCCTTGCTTAAGAGATAAGAACTTTTCTAGTTGTAGACTTCGTTTAGCTTGCGAGAGGAATTTCGTCTCAAACCTTGTTCTGAAATCCATCTAAGTTTCAACCGGTCTCTCGGCGTTAGTGACTTCCCACCAATAGGAAGCTTCGTCCTTGAGTAACCACACCGCCAATTGTACCTTCTGCCTATCGTCCACCTCGAAGATAACGAATAGATCCTCAGTTTCTTTGAGCCAGTTCCTTGCTTCTACGAATGATTCAGTTTCCTAGAAGTCCTTTCCACCCATGGCCCTAAAATCTTTACAGTTCTTTGAAAAAGCAATTGCACGAGGAGGGGGAGGAGGAGGAGGAATCACTGCAGCCGGAGGAGGAATATCTGTTGGGCCTGCATCGTTGGCCCTAGCCTCTAAGTACCTCCTGAACCAGCCAGGTATTGGCACGCCCTCTGGAAAGTTAAGATTCCCAGACATGCTGGAATGAAAGAAAAAGATTTAAAACGGAGAATGGAAAAGATAGATATATGGCTTTTCTGGGGATTATGTTTTTCAAGAATAAGCTTTATTTTTGAAAATACTTCCTTTTAAATCCTTTTTTGAAAATAGTTTTCGAAAACATTTTATCTAATCTGGTAACCTTCAGCTCTGATACCAAGTGTAACACCCCACCTCCATTAAGGTCACTCACAAAGGGAATGCCTTAACTTTGGTGGAGCGTTTTAGTAGACAGAACAGAAATTTACAAGATAGATAAACAATACTTGAGAAATTATAACTTTATTACAGCGGAAAACAGAAATTGGTTTGGTTACAACTTTCCCAAAAACTCAAGTACATAAATATCAGTCTTGTTCAGAAAATCATCAGAGTACAAAACTTTAAAATCATAATCCCCACAGAAGCTACCATAAGGAGTCAAGCCATACTTTAAGCACTCTAAGTACTTCAAGCAGAACAAATCCGGATCAAGCTAAAGTATTCCCTCCTTGGGAAAACCTTGGGGGGAAACAGAAGAAAAAAGGGCGAAAACAAGCAAGGTCAGACATAAAGTCTGGCAAATCCAGTGACTTTCAGCATATGAACAGATAATAATAATCATGGCATGCAAATAAAACTGGATGAGAGATAACAGTAACAGGAGCAGCAGATGTACTTAGGTTGAACAGAAGAAACAGAATAATATTACTTTTCATCTCTCTGCACTAATACTAGTATAACAGGATTAGGTGTAAACTGAAACAGAAACGGGAACAGAATAATTTCCACAGAAGAGAATGCTAGTAATGGGCCTTTACCACCCAAACAAAAACAGATAGAAACAGAATGCCAATAATGGGCCTTTACCACCCGAACAGAAACAGACAGAAACAAAAACAGATTAATCCCTACGGAAACAGAATGTAGAATTAGGCGTACACTAGCAAATGGGCCTTTACCACCCGATCAGACGGTACCACGCAGAAACAGACAGGTGTTGCCACCCAACAGAAACAGACGGTACCAACAGAAACAGACATAACTAAGTGTATCCTAAAACCCTACCCCAAGCGATCGGCTCCCTAATACATAAATACCCTGTGTCGGCTCCACAATAGGGTGTATCACTCCCTAAAGTGACAACCAATTGGCACAGGCCTATTTATAGATGTCACGACGTCTTACATCCTCAGAGGCAGACCAAGATCCATGCACGAACATGACCCGGTTGGAACGCACCATCAACACCCCTCGCCATTATCAGAATGAACCACTTATAATTAGTTCAGTAAGCGTACCCGGACCCTACCTATTGTTGGGTCAAAGTTTTGATACCAGAAGGGTTACTGACTAATATGGGTCCCAAACAACAGATGACAAAAGTAATTTCCCTCCTACCCTTGTGTCCCCCAGACTAACAGATTTCAGATTAACTTGTTTACAAGTTTAGACATATAGAGTTCAGATCAACTAGTTCACAGATCAGACAAGTTTTCAGACTAACGGATCAGATATACGGATTTAACAGATTTACATATTTGTCTAACTTTGTAATTAGGCCTACAGATTCATGAAACGGGTTTGTTAAATTCGTTAGTCCAATTGGTTTAACCCTATTTGCCAAAAACGTTTTAGACATCATATTTATCCCACATTTGCATTTATTAAATATTAATGCACAGACCTCTCACATTAGGTCGGTAGCTTGTAGCCACTGGATATGTCGAGCGATTCCGAGCAGACTTCTGCCACAAACCAGACCTAACCTCGTGTCTAAGCATATTTTAGTTATGCGTACGACCTTTCATATTAGACAGACAGTTTGCGGTCGCTGGTTAAGTCGGTTGGTTCCGGGCAGGCTTCTACCGCAAACAGAGTCTAACCTCGTGTCATAGCCAATTCATTCCAATACAGATTTTTCAGATATCAGACTAATTCTGTTTATTTAATAGATTAAACTTCTTCATAGGATATAACAGATTAATCAAATTTCCATGTTCTACCAAATCTTAGGTCGAGCCTACGGATTCCATACTCAGATTACCATTATATAGTTTCAACAGATCAGACAATTCAACATGTAGCAGATCTAGCAGTTTAAGAATTTCAACAGATTTAGCAGATAACAGATTTAGCAGTCTAGGCAATTCAACAGGTTTAGCAAATAACGGATTAGGCAATTTAACAGATTTAGCAGATAACAGATTTAGCAGATTAGGCAATATAACAGAACTAGCAGATTAGACAATATAACAGATTTAATCATTCCTTAAAGTTTCATAGACATATCTTGCCTAAGTTTGCATGCCTAAATAGTCGTCATGATTCACAATATGATCATTTACCCCAAGATTGCATTGAATTTACATGGCACAGATTATGGTTGTAACACCCCACTCCCGCTATGATCACTCACTAAGGGAATGCCATAGCATCGGTGGAGTATTTTAGTGAATATAGAACAGAAAAATTACAACAAGACAGATATAAATAGTACTTGAAATTTTAAAACATCATCTCATAACAGCGGAAGTAAAACATGTCTGGTTACATCATAAAACCACAATAAAGGTCAAGTACAATATCCATCAAAATAAAGAAGTACATAATCCCACTCTCATACAATAGCCAAACAAAAGAAAAGATAACTGGATAACTGGAGCTTTACATCTATCCAAGCTCCTAAAGACTGGAACAGCAATCCGATCAAGCTCCACTACTGCTAGGATCCACCGTAGGACCTGAGGGTTGGGAAAAAGATAAAAACAACAGGGTCAGACATAAGTCTGAGCGAGTCCTATAACTTTAACAATACAATCGTTAAAGTAACCAGAGAAGACATAAACTGATATACGGTAACATATAGGGATGAATGGCTACCCTAAGCAGTCAACTAAACGAAGATAAAGGATAAAGACGCATCTACCCTCCCTAAGGTAAATTACTAAACTGCACCACACCAGTCGTTCCTAACTTAAAGGTTGATCCCACCCAAGGACTTATAAAATTTACTAATTAGTACCTGCGTACCCCTAGGTGACCAAGTAGGCGCCACGGGGCCCTACAATCCACTAGGTGTACACACTACTTCCCATTCGATCGGCTCCCTAACGTAGATACCCGTGCTGGCCCCACCGTGGGATGTATCATTCCCCAATGTGGCAACCTGATGAAACTAAAGGTGCACGGCTTATATCTACTCGATGCAACAACGGCTTACCTACCAGCCCGGGCCCACTCACGCATATGAAGCCCGTTGGACTTGCGTTGCCACCGCTAACCCGTTTGCCTCTTACAGTCAAGCCCAGTATGCGTGTCCCGTCCTCGACATGGGTCGAGCCCACAAAGATACGTATGGGTTACTGGTTGAAATGGGCCTCCACAAGCTACCCACCTAAGCTTGTCCCTTTTTCTAGTATATCCCACTTAACCCTTTAATCATGTTTTAATTACATGTTCTATTTTGGTTAAGTATTCTAATCGTATTTTCTATTGCCACCCAAGGCAACCACTAGATTTTCTCATGCCACCCGAGGCACCCACTTAACCCCTCATGTCCCTCTACATGCTAATGTGGTTAAGTGTTTCTTAATTAATTAATTAAGAACGTAACCTTTGTAAAGACCTCTCACATTAGACTGTCTTTTATGACCGCTGGTTAAGCCGGTTGGGTCCGGGCAGCCTTATGTCATAACAGAGTCTAACCTCGTGTCTTTACATTAATTACGTATTTAGTTTGTGCCTAAGACCTCTCACATTGGGCTAACATTTGTAGCAACTGGTTAAGCCGGTTGGGTCCGGGCAGTTTTACGCTACAACTGAGTCCAACCTCGTGTCTTAGTCAATTAATTACACCTAATTAATCACCCTCATAATTTTATATTAATTATCCCTAATTAATCAAGTTTTCTTGACATGGGTAGACCTAACTTAATAGGTAAATTCCCATGGGGTAGACCTAACTCAATAGGTAAATTCCCAACACATAGTATGGGTACACCTAACCAAATAGGCAAATTCCCATACTATGTTTATTTATTTTGTGTTATGCATAATTATATTAATTTCACACAATCTTATTAACTTATGCATTTAATTACCCCATCGTTCCCACGTAATTTCGTTCATGATATAACACATATAAAAGGTGTCAACTTGCATATGAATGAACATGTTTCAAAGGTGCCATCTTGCATATTAACAAACACATAACTTGCATATGAACTGGCATAACATGTCACATAACTTGCATATAATATGTCACATAACTTACATATTCATTTTGCATAACAAACTTGCATATTAGCTTATAGACTTGCATAATGTGTCATCATGAACTTGCATATTAATAAACATGTAACTTGCATATTTACATACATGTAACTCGCATATTAACAAACATGTAACTTGCATATAAAGAAACATGTAACTTGCATATTTACATACATGTAACTTGCATATTAACAAACATGTAACTTGCATATTAACAAACATGTAACTTGCATATTTACATACATGTAACTTGCATATTAACAAACATGTAACTTGCATATTAACAAACATGTAACTTGCATAGCATATTACCATGAACTTGCATAACATGCATATGATTACATAGCCCACAACTTGCATATTTAGCATCATGCAAACATAACATACATCATATTAAACTTGCATAAGCTTACATACTCAACATGCATAAACATAAGATTAATGCTAACATCATATCATATGATTCAAAGCTCATTAACCCACATACAAAACCATAAATCTCATCACATCTCATCTAATTAGTTTACCAAAAGATCATCAAAGTGATAGAAACTCACAACTAGCAACTTTGAACACCAAATGAAGAAGATTAAGATGCTAAGAAGGGATTAGAAGTTGATTAGAGAGTGATTAGTATGCAACCCTCTTCATAAAATTAGTGGAGGCCATGAGAGCTAGCATTTTGCCATAGTTTAGTCACTAGGTTTAATTATGAATGAATTAGGGTAGGTTAGGGTCTTATTTATAGATTAGGCAAGTGTTTTAGGCCATAGGATTAACCCTAGATTCAATCCAAGCCATCAAAGCATGTCTTGGGGAAGAAGTCAAGTGTAGGAACCATCTAGGGCCTTTAGATTAAAGATGGACCATGAGAACCATTCAAATGCAAAATCTGCACTTGAGCGAATCGGCCCACGGGTTGACAGCCAAACACCCTGGATTAACCCCTAGTCGACCCAGCGGGCTCGGGTCGACTTCAAAAATCGGCCGGTTCGGTTATTCCCCTCTCCCAATTCGCTGTTTTGAGCATTTTTGCATATTTATTTATTAAATTTTCAATTATATATATATATATATATATATCAATATATATATATATATATATATATATATATCTACACAACCCATTTCACTTAATTAAGTATACTTTAATTTGGGAATTTTCGTGAAACTTCGCGAGGCCATATCTTGGTCATACGGACTCCGATTTTCGAAAACTCGGACTCTATTTCGCGTATTTTTCCGAGACGAACACAATGGCATAGCCCGTTTCCCTTGATTCCCATTTTAGAATTAAATTCTGCCTCGATTTATGTTATTACAGGTTATTGAAAATACGGGTTGTTACATTCTCCCCTCCTTAAAGGATTTCGTCCCCGAAATCTTCAAGTTAGGAAGAACGTATCCTACCATCCAATCATCCATCTACTCAAAGCATCATCCACGAGCAATCATTGTCCTTACAAGATTCTAAATGCTGGATGGATATATGCAAAAGTGTGTGTATATGTACTTACCTAATGCGAAAATCAGGCGGTTACTGATACAGTAAACCTCCTTAATGCAAACCATGATAGTGCCATGCATCCAATATGTATGCGAAACCCTATTGACACATACAAATTTCTACATGCGTGCACAACCATACACAAAAATGCATCATCCATATGATAACACAGCCATGATACATCCATCAATCTAACTACCACATCCATTTATGCAATATGCAACATGAAGTGACTGAGCCGATCTAGTGCCTAATGTGTGTGTATATGCATCCACGAGCAACCACTAGCAAACAATTGCATCCATATGCATCCATCAACCATAACATGTTTCAAACACATGTCTCAACCATAGGTTTTACCCTATCTAAAGGTCATAGGTATTAGCGAGAGGATATACTAAAGATAAGATAAGTACTAGACAAGCAATAAAGGAGAAGTTAAAAGACATACTCTCAAAAAGAAATGGATACAAAGAACGCATCTTTGCTTCCGTCTCCCAAGTAGCATTGCTTTCGTCATCTCCCCATTGCACTTTAACTAGCTGAACTTCTCTGTTCCTCAACTTCCTAGTTTCTGACCCAAGGATGCGAGTAGGAGCTCGTCGAATCGTCGCATCACGCTCTACCTCTACATCTCTAAGCAAGCTCGGCTCTACCACCTCCGCGGTCTCATGTAAGCACTTCCTCAAATGTGATACATGGAATACATCATGAACACCACTAAGTCTGTCGGGCAACTCCACCCTATATGCCATCCGTCCAATCCTTTCCTTAATAGGAAACGGCCCAACAAATCTCGGTGCTAACTTCCCTACGGACCCAAAGCGAACAACATTTCTCAATGGAGATACTTTGACAAAAACCATGTCCCCAACCTCAAACTCAAGATCCGTCCTTCTCCGATCCGCATAAGATTTCTGTCTATCTTGCGCTGCTTTCATCCTTTTTCGAATTAAATCAATCTTCTCTGAAGTCTCTCTAACCATATCCGGCCCAAGCAAGATCTTATCCGTAGATTCCCACCAACATGTAGGAGATCGACAAGGCCTTCCATAAAGAGCTTCGAAAGGAGCCATACCAATACTGGACTGAAAGCTGTTATTATATGCGAACTCCACCAAAGGAAGATGTTCTTCCCCTGTACCTCCAAAATCCAAGATACAAAGCCTCAAAAGATCTTCTAAGATACGGTTCACCCTCTCGGTCTGACCGTCCGTCTGAGGATGATATGCGGTGCTCAAACACAACTGAGTCCCTACCGCCTCTTGCAAACTTCTCCAAAACTCACTAGTGAAAATAGGATCTCGATCACTCACAATGCTGGATGGTACGCCATGCAATCTAACAATCTCTCTAACATAGACTGAAGCAAGCCATGGAGCGGTCCTCTTACTCTTTACGGGTATAAAATGGGCACTCTTGGTAAGTCTGTCTACCACAACCCAAATTCCCGTATTGCCCTTCCTCGATCTCGGTAACCCGTCGATGAAATCCATCGAGACACTATCCCACTTCCACTGTGGAACTTCCAATGGGTGTAGCAACCCACCGGGTTTCCTTTGCTCCACTTTAACTTGTTGGCACACTAAGCATCTAGCCACATACTCGGCCACATCTTTCTTCATACCGGCCCAGAAGAAAACTCTCTTCATGTCTTGGTACATTTTGTCTCCACCGGGATGAATAGTCATTCTTGAACGATGTGCATCATCCAAAATAGCCTTCTTCAAACCCTCATCTTGCGGTACACAAAGTCTACCGTCTCTATGCAACCATCCCTTATCATCTATGGTGTATCTACCCAAATGGCTGGACGACTCCCCTCTTATAAGCTTCTCTACCAACACAACCAACTGTGGGTCGTCTCGCTGAGCCTCGCCAATCCGTCTCAAAAGAGTAGGTCTAACCTCCAAGGATGCCAACAAACCAGGTACAAAATCAACAGAAGGTCTGAAGTCAAACAAAGAAAGAAACTCCAAGCTTCGTCGTTCCACGAACAATGGACTCAAAGATAGCCTTTTTCTACTTAAGGCGTCTGCCACCACGTTACCCTTACCAGGGGTATACGCTATCTCGAAATCATAGGATGCTAAGAACTCCATCCACCTTTGCTGTCTTAAGTTTAAATCCTTCTGAGAGAATAAGTACTTCAATGATTTATGGTCGGTGAACAACTCGAATCTCTCACCAAGAAGATAATGGCGCCAAGACTTAAGTGCGAAAACAATCGCGGCCAACTCTAGATCATGGGTAGGGTAATTCTTCTCATGCACTCTCAATTGTCTCCCTCCATAGGCTATTACCCTTCCCTCCTGCATCAAGACTGCGCCTAATCCTGTTCCACAAGCATCGGTATAAACAACAAACGGCTTACTCCCATCTGGAAGCACTAAAACTGGAGCGGTGGTCAAAGCCCTCTTTAACCGTCGGAAAGCATCATCACAATCTACATCCCATGAGAAAACCAGATTCTTCTTCGTCAAGCGGGTTAATGGGGCTGATATCTTCGCGAAGTCTTTGATGAACTTCCTATAATATCCTGCCAACCCCAAGAAACTTCTTACCTCGGTAGCATTTCTAGGAACTTTCCAATCCTGGATAGATACTATCTTTGCGGGATCCACAGCTATCCCTTCCTTAGAGACCACATGCCCTAAGAATCGCACTTCTCTTCTCCAAAAATGGCATTTAGAGAATTTAGCTTTAAGACTATGCGCTCGAAGAGTCTCCAACACTTCCTTGAGATGTAAGGCATGCTCTTCTTCATTCTTGGAAAAGACCAAGATGTCATCCACAAAAACTACTACAAACTTATTCAGATACTCTCTGAACACTCTACTCATGAGATCAACAAAGTATGCGGGGGCGTTTGTCAACCCAAATGGCATCACTAGCCACTCATAAAAACCATCCGGAGTCCGGAAAGCAGTCTTCTCTATACTGTCCTCCGCCACTCTTAACTGATGAAACCCTGTAGCTAAGTCCATCTGCGAAAATACTGACGCGCCAACCAACTGATCAAAGAGATCATCTATCCTCGGTAATGGGTGTCTATTCTTCTTCGTGAGCTTATTAAGTTCCCTATAATCCACACAAAGTCTGAGGGACCCATCCGCCTTCGTGGCAAACACTACTGGAGCTCCCCACTCCGATATACTTCGCCTTATGAACCCCTTCTCAAGCAACTCCCCTACTTGCTTATGAAGTTCTCTTCTCTCACGAGGAGCCATGTGGCGTACTGGCAAAGACACTGGTTTGGCATTATCCACCAAATAAATTCGGAAATCTATCTCCCGCTTCGGAGGCAAACCCTTTACTTCTTCAAACACATCCGGATATTCCCGGACTACTCTGACAGAACACAAACTTTCGACCGAAGCATCGAGCGATTCAAGATAACTTAGCAAAACAGATTCCATGGGATTGCAAGAGATCTCGAGAGTGTTACCCAAGCGGGTCATGAGCCTGACAACTCTCCTTTCGCAATCAAGAACGGCACCATTACTGGATAACCAGTCCATGCCCAAGATCAACCCATAGCCCGTGAAGCCCAATACAATCGCATCACATCTAAACTCAACGCTAAGTATAGAAATCTTCAAACCCAAACATATCATAGACAGATATATGGAGCCCCCAATTGGGTTTGAGACAACCAAGGGATCATCAACTAGACTGGTGTCTAAGTGCAGTGACTCAACTAACGATGATGAGATAAAAGAATGCGATGCGCCAGAGTCAAACAAAGTACGAACTGGATGATCAAACAGAAAAACCAGACTTTCAACGGAAATAGTTCTACCTCTCTGCTGAATCGGTGGAACTGAGAGAACCTGAACTTGCCCCCCTGACTGAGGTGGTGCTATAAGAGCTTGCACCTGGCCTCCTGAGGTAGACCCCGTCTTCTGCCCCTTCTTTGGGCAGTTTTTCACAAGATGCCCTGCTTCACCACAATGAAAGCAACCGGTCTTCTTCTTTTTGCGACAATCCTTACTGAGGTGTCCTGGTGTTCCACAATTGAAGCACTTCTTCTTCGTCTTCTTTTTGTCACCATTGCCTTTTCCGCCCTTGCCTTGTTGTTGCTGTTGCGGTTTCTTCTGATCCCCCTTTTTCTCTGGTGCCTTAGAATTCTTATCATCCTCATGCATAAGTGCCATGTAGACAAGCTTCTCAAAAGTGGCCCCCATAGGAATGTGAGTCATAGCTATTCCTTGCAATGGTTCGTTCAAGCCTCTAACGAACCTCAAAGCCTTCTTCTCCGGTGTATTCACCAACTCTATGCCAAACCTTGCTGATTGATTGAATTTGTTGACATATTCTTTCACCGTGAGATTCCCTTGCTTCAAATTCAAGAACTTCTCCATAAACAGATTCTCTTCCGCCCTTGAGAGAAACTTAGCCCCAAACCTTTGCTTAAAATCTTCCCAAGAGTCAACAGGGCGTTCTCCATTAGTGACCTCCCACCAGAATGAGGCCTCTCCCTTCATTAACCAAGCCGCCAACTTGACTTTCTTTCCCTCTTCCACTTCAAAGATATCTAGCAACTCTTCCACTTCCTTAAGCCAATCTCTAGCCTCTACGAAAGTCTCTGAACCAAGAAAAGGTTTTCCTCCTATAGCCTTGAACTCCTTGCAAACCTTAGCAAAATTATCCACTCTAGGCTGAGGAGGAGGAGCGGTTGTCTCTGGTGTAGTAGCATTGGCCGGACCCGCAGCCGCGGCCCTAGCCTCTTGCAACCTCCTATACCATAGTGGTATAACTAAACCCTCCGGGATGTTAAGATCTTCAGCCATGCTGAAACGAAAGAGGAAAGATTCAAAAAGGAGATTCCGAAAGATAAAGATATGGCTATTGGGGATTATGCTTTTCTTTTTCAAAAACTTTTTCTCTTAGAAGACATGCTTTTAAAAATACTTTCTTCGAAAATACTCTTAGAAAGTAGTTTTTCTCAAAAAATTTATCTGTTCTGGTAACCTTAAGCTCTGATACCACGTGTAACACCCCACTCCCGCTATGATCACTCACTAAGGGAATGCCATAGCATCGGTGGAGTATTTTAGTGAATATAGAACAGAAAAATTACAACAAGACAGATATAAATAGTACTTGAAATTTTAAAACATCATCTCATAACAGCGGAAGTAAAACATGTCTGGTTACATCATAAAACCACAATAAAGGTCAAGTACAATATCCATCAAAATAAAGAAGTACATAATCCCACTCTCATACAATAGCCAAACAAAAGAAAAGATAACTGGATAACTGGAGCTTTACATCTATCCAAGCTCCTAAAGACTGGAACAGCAATCCGATCAAGCTCCACTACTGCTAGGATCCACCGTAGGACCTGAGGGTTGGGAAAAAGATAAAAACAACAGGGTCAGACATAAGTCTGAGCGAGTCCTATAACTTTAACAATACAATCGTTAAAGTAACCAGAGAAGACATAAACTGATATACGGTAACATATAGGGATGAATGGCTACCCTAAGCAGTCAACTAAACGAAGATAAAGGATAAAGACGCATCTACCCTCCCTAAGGTAAATTACTAAACTGCACCACACCAGTCGTTCCTAACTTAAAGGTTGATCCCACCCAAGGACTTATAAAATTTACTAATTAGTACCTGCGTACCCCTAGGTGACCAAGTAGGCGCCACGGGGCCCTACAATCCACTAGGTGTACACACTACTTCCCATTCGATCGGCTCCCTAACGTAGATACCCGTGCTGGCCCCACCGTGGGATGTATCATTCCCCAATGTGGCAACCTGATGAAACTAAAGGTGCACGGCTTATATCTACTCGATGCAACAACGGCTTACCTACCAGCCCGGGCCCACTCACGCATATGAAGCCCGTTGGACTTGCGTTGCCACCGCTAACCCGTTTGCCTCTTACAGTCAAGCCCAGTATGCGTGTCCCGTCCTCGACATGGGTCGAGCCCACAAAGATACGTATGGGTTACTGGTTGAAATGGGCCTCCACAAGCTACCCACCTAAGCTTGTCCCTTTTTCTAGTATATCCCACTTAACCCTTTAATCATGTTTTAATTACATGTTCTATTTTGGTTAAGTATTCTAATCGTATTTTCTATTGCCACCCAAGGCAACCACTAGATTTTCTCATGCCACCCGAGGCACCCACTTAACCCCTCATGTCCCTCTACATGCTAATGTGGTTAAGTGTTTCTTAATTAATTAATTAAGAACGTAACCTTTGTAAAGACCTCTCACATTAGACTGTCTTTTATGACCGCTGGTTAAGCCGGTTGGGTCCGGGCAGCCTTATGTCATAACAGAGTCTAACCTCGTGTCTTTACATTAATTACGTATTTAGTTTGTGCCTAAGACCTCTCACATTGGGCTAACATTTGTAGCAACTGGTTAAGCCGGTTGGGTCCGGGCAGTTTTACGCTACAACTGAGTCCAACCTCGTGTCTTAGTCAATTAATTACACCTAATTAATCACCCTCATAATTTTATATTAATTATCCCTAATTAATCAAGTTTTCTTGACATGGGTAGACCTAACTTAATAGGTAAATTCCCATGGGGTAGACCTAACTCAATAGGTAAATTCCCAACACATAGTATGGGTACACCTAACCAAATAGGCAAATTCCCATACTATGTTTATTTATTTTGTGTTATGCATAATTATATTAATTTCACACAATCTTATTAACTTATGCATTTAATTACCCCATCGTTCCCACGTAATTTCGTTCATGATATAACACATATAAAAGGTGTCAACTTGCATATGAATGAACATGTTTCAAAGGTGCCATCTTGCATATTAACAAACACATAACTTGCATATGAACTGGCATAACATGTCACATAACTTGCATATAATATGTCACATAACTTACATATTCATTTTGCATAACAAACTTGCATATTAGCTTATAGACTTGCATAATGTGTCATCATGAACTTGCATATTAATAAACATGTAACTTGCATATTTACATACATGTAACTCGCATATTAACAAACATGTAACTTGCATATAAAGAAACATGTAACTTGCATATTTACATACATGTAACTTGCATATTAACAAACATGTAACTTGCATATTAACAAACATGTAACTTGCATATTTACATACATGTAACTTGCATATTAACAAACATGTAACTTGCATATTAACAAACATGTAACTTGCATAGCATATTACCATGAACTTGCATAACATGCATATGATTACATAGCCCACAACTTGCATATTTAGCATCATGCAAACATAACATACATCATATTAAACTTGCATAAGCTTACATACTCAACATGCATAAACATAAGATTAATGCTAACATCATATCATATGATTCAAAGCTCATTAACCCACATACAAAACCATAAATCTCATCACATCTCATCTAATTAGTTTACCAAAAGATCATCAAAGTGATAGAAACTCACAACTAGCAACTTTGAACACCAAATGAAGAAGATTAAGATGCTAAGAAGGGATTAGAAGTTGATTAGAGAGTGATTAGTATGCAACCCTCTTCATAAAATTAGTGGAGGCCATGAGAGCTAGCATTTTGCCATAGTTTAGTCACTAGGTTTAATTATGAATGAATTAGGGTAGGTTAGGGTCTTATTTATAGATTAGGCAAGTGTTTTAGGCCATAGGATTAACCCTAGATTCAATCCAAGCCATCAAAGCATGTCTTGGGGAAGAAGTCAAGTGTAGGAACCATCTAGGGCCTTTAGATTAAAGATGGACCATGAGAACCATTCAAATGCAAAATCTGCACTTGAGCGAATCGGCCCACGGGTTGACAGCCAAACACCCTGGATTAACCCCTAGTCGACCCAGCGGGCTCGGGTCGACTTCAAAAATCGGCCGGTTCGGTTATTCCCCTCTCCCAATTCGCTGTTTTGAGCATTTTTGCATATTTATTTATTAAATTTTCAATTATATATATATATATATATCATATATATATATATATATATATATATATATCTACACAACCCATTTCACTTAATTAAGTATACTTTAATTTGGGAATTTTCGTGAAACTTCGCGAGGCCATATCTTGGTCATACGGACTCCGATTTTCGAAAACTCGGACTCTATTTCGCGTATTTTTCCGAGACGAACACAATGGCATAGCCCGTTTCCCTTGATTCCCATTTTAGAATTAAATTCTGCCTCGATTTATGTTATTACAGGTTATTGAAAATACGGGTTGTTACAATGGTCATAATTTACCATATAACACATGTCCCCAAATTTAGTTAAACTTGCCTAGTACAAAAGATTCACATATAAATTATACCAAATATAGCCATCGATTTCAATGCATGTCATATATTCAAAAATCTCCCACTTAGGTGTTATTCACATTTAGTAGTTATCAAATCTTAATATAGATCTTCACACCTAAGTCGTATTCTCTTTTTATCTCAAGTCATGAATTGTTATACAAACAATCTAGAACTTTAAATTATAACAGATCTTAATTCAAAATATGCGTTATGTCCAATATCCCAAGTCACATATTAACATACAATGGTTCCTCTTCTTCCGATTCACAGAATATGCACAGGTCTAAATCTAGTTTACAACATATGTCCTTTTAGTCACAGATTAGCCATGTCTAATTATGCCATCGTTCATTATTTGTCCCAAAGTTTAGCGTTTGTGCGATAATCTCTTATGTGATTTGGCGCAGGCTCGTGGTAGCCTGGCTATAGAACAGAAGGAAGAAAGAGATACAGAATAAAATAGATCAGAACATACACAACCTCAAATTCAGATTTACAATCATGCCACAATCATAATTAAAGTTTATAGCGGAAAAAAACTGTACTTGCCTTTCGTGGTTTTAAGAAAGGATAATAAACTGTTGTTGATGCAGAAATGCTAAATTATTCCTCTTTAATTGTCGTAGCTCTAAACTTGGATTTGAGATTGGATTTAGCTTTTAATTCTATTCAGGTTGGAAGAAGATTCATCAGTCCAAGTTTTGATTCCAGCAGGGTAGCGACGCCATTTTTATTTTTTTAATTAGAACAGAGGCAGAATATAGACAGAATGAATTGGCGTGGGGAGAATGAGGCTAGGGGGTTGTTTATATAGGATTAGGCGGACGAATCTAGACAGTAAACGAGTCTAAATACATCAGAATGCATTAGGTTCAGAAAGAGGGTTCGGGAGGCAGGTCGACCCCCAGGTCGACCAGGACCCCCCCCTCCTCCCCACAGGTCGACACTATGTTCGACCTGGCCCCTGGGAGGTCGACACTATGGTCGACCCCCACGTCGACCTGGTCCATGGGCGGGAATTTTCCCGCCCAGCCTGTTTTGGGATTTGAATTCGAATTTTCGAGCTGTTTTCGATTCTGAAATTCTATGAAACTTCAAAGGGCCATATCTCCCTCATACGGACTCCGTTTCTCAAAAACTCGGACTCGTTTTCAAGAAGAATTCCAAGACGAACGCAATGGCGCAACCCATTTCGCTTGATTCTTACTTTAAAAATTAATTATTCTCTGATTTGTTACTTATACGATCACAGAAAATACGGGGTGTTACATTTCCCTTATTGCATTAATTTCAAATAACATGTATACATATATGCCCCCTTTTTGTTTGTCTTTATGTTCGCGTGCAACTTCGAATTTGAATCATGTTCATACGCATCCATCTCTTATGCGTATACTAATTTTTATATGCGAACAATTGTCTATTTTATTTGGAAATTCTCTTCCTTAATCAATTAATGGTTTATTTCCATTCTTTCAATTAAACCTCCAATTAACTTATCCCCTTTCACACTGAACCAATTTGCTAAGCCACTATTTAGCCGCTCCTTAAAACAAAAAAAATATATAGCACTGGTGGGGATTGAACTCACAACCTCTTATGTACAAGTCTCGTGTATTAACCAAATGAGCTACTAAGTCTTTTGTTAACAAGACTTAGGACCAAGCTACATATTATTCTTTTCCCATTGCTCTTTTTCATGTTTTGTTGCATTTCTTAAATTAAGGATAACTTCATCGTTTTAAATCAGTTTTCTACAAACTATAGGTCTAAATTGACCAGAAAATCTCCATGAACGTAATGACACTAATGTCATGACCAAATTCTAGAGTCTCTTCAAATTCTCCTTTTTATATCTTTTTAAATGTTCGCATGTATTTCTTCGCATTTCACTGTATTTCTTCTTATTTCAAATATTGCATGTAATTTCTTAATTTATCAATTTCTTTATTTCACTGCATAAACTTCTTACATGCAATTAAATTAATATTATTTAATCTTTCCTTTAAATATATCCATGCATATATACATATATCTCATTTTTAATTATATTAAAAATGCGGGGTGTTACATTCTCCCACCCTTAAGGAATTTCGTCCTCGAAATTCGATAGGGGTAAAATATATAATTCCTCGCACATTATCAGACCATCAAGTGTGCATCCAATTTTTTTTGCAAACATTGTGCACATGTGCAAAGTGAAATACATCATAGTAATGCATGTATGCCTAATTTGGTACCACCTATATGTATGCAAATTTTTTTTTTCAAAACATGATGGTCACATCCTAAATATGCTTGCTGTTCTATATGAATGCAATATTTTTGAAAAACCAAAACATTTTTCATCCAAATTTTCCCATACTCTTATATAATAAGAGCATAGTTCATCTAATTGTTGCATCCAAAATCCTACCAACCATTATTAAATTCGAAATTTAGAAAAATCTAATTTTCCAAATTCGATTTCTTATGTTACAAAAAGATATAAACGGAAGAATTTACATTTTCCATTTTTCTTTTATGTACCTTTTCTGGTTGCACTTGGATTTTTACATAGCTATTCTATAAAAAGTTCCTATATTCCTATCCAAGTACGATTACATAAGAAAGTTTCTTTTTTTCAGCTTATCTTTTTCGAGCAACAATTCTAGTCTTTATAATGCTTATGCATTCTACGGGAATTTATTTTTATTATTCTAAGATAGTCCTTATTATTTACTTCCTAGCCTTAAACTCGTTCTTTCTAGACACTAATCCTTACCTACTCCATTCGTTTTAAAACATGGTTTGGTCTCTTCTTTTTTTTCTAAATTTTTCTCCTAAAGATTAAAAATGGTAAAACTTTATTTTCTTTACCAAAACTTTCTTTTGCCAAACCATAAAAACACGCCGTAACGAAAATGCAAAACATTTTTTTCAAACATAAAAAACTGGAGTAGACAAGGACAACTATTTCTTAATCGGGTTTCCAAATTACCTAGGCTTTCCTAGACACATCCACGAAATCATTTCTTCCAACTATATATATTCCTAATCCATTTTCCACTTTATAAGTTTTCCCTACTAAACCCACTAATCTCAGTTACTATTGTATGGGATACATATTTCTTAACACCAATCATTTTGTACACTTTCCACCCAACATACCTAAGGGTCTCAGATTTTCTTGCTTATTCTTTTAGCATAGAAAACAGTTATCCCAATTCTTTCCATATTTTACTCTTTCTATTTAGTGGGCTTCTTTATAGATCTAGGTTTATATATAATATATTTATATTTTTGAAAAAACAAATACGCTCTCTCATTATCTATATAGGAATCGTAAACCTATGCTCTGATACCAAATGTAACAATCTGAATTCCGACAGACCGATTTTTTTTTCAAAAACCCAATCCATCAAAACCTAAGTTGGCTGCTTTGGTATCCCGTAGAAAAGACAGAGACAAGAAATATGTCAGAGTTCGGAAAACACCTCACAGCGGGAGGAATAAAATATAATATATATAAATAGCTTTACCTTAGTTACAATACTGCTAAATCAGTGTCTCCAAAACTATAAGTCTCTGTCATGAATCTAACCTGCAAATGTTATGAGGAAGGGGTCTAAACATAAGTTCTGTGTGAATGAGTTTAAACTACACTTCTTGAATAATCCTACATATACCGTTCAATTACATTTTATTCTTTATTAGGTTATTTGTGTCATTAGCGCTCAAGGCATGGTCCCCACCGTCGCACCCATCTACTCCCAATAGATTAACCTAATATAATGTACATGTAGCTACCCCCAAACTGAGGTGCACCCCGTGGTACCCCACTCGCTTGGTCCCCACCGTATCCTCGCAGTGCTATACGCAGTCCCTCGTCCTATGTCATAGTAATGTATATTCCTCTTGTATATATAATACAACACTACGCCTACATAGGATCACTCTAATTTGACTGCCGTTATCGAATAATGACCACCAGTCTATGATACACCACCAGAGCAGACATGGTTATATCTAGACTCTTCCACGTACGTATTCTCTATCATATTCGATATCTAACTTGCACACCCATCGTGTGTGCGTGCCCGAGTTCCATGGCAGGGCTACACAAGAAACACGGAACTCGGTCGGGAGCTTTCCTAATATTTGTGCAAGTCCCGCCTTTACGAGCCTCCCAAACAAATATCCCTAGGGTCTATTTTCTATGGTGGCTATGGTCCCACCTCGGCCCTTCCCATAACTAATAAAGACTACGAGAGCTAAGCGACAAGCCCCTAAGCAACCAATCTAAACATCCATGTGGCGTCTCCCCTCAACCACCGTCCCACGATAGTGAATGGTTAATGATATATTGGGTTTAGCTCTAATCTTTCTGCATCCTACTGGCTGTAGGCACTCGATGACCTACTATCCTTATTGATCTTGACCCTCCACCTCTGTTGAGGCAGCCGTCGAATCACCTTTTCCGTCAACGCGAACAGCATTCTGACTGCCCAACTATTCTTGTAGTCAAGGTCCACCCACCTAGTTGTTACGCACAGACCCAACCTCTGCAGGCACAGCTTGGAACATCTACCACCACCCAGAGGACTACTAGGAGCACCTTTAACGTCTCAGGAAGCCGCGTGCTTCCCCTTCCAGTCCGTTGGAGCCGCCAAAATAACGAGTGTACGCTCCCCTCGTGTCTTATGACACCGTGATGATTTACCTTGTTGGGTTATTCATACTACAACGTACGGATTGCCCCAAGCACCTTGATTTTATATGTCATTAGACCCTACGTCTAATCAATTCTTACGCGCTTGTGTTACCTCCTCAGTTTTTCTTATTTAACTTGGTTATTCTTATTCATATTGACTTCCTTTTCAAGTTTACTAAGTTACCCTCACTTATTAATTCAATTTATACTTAACCCATTTAAGTCCATTAATAAGACCACAACATGTTGTTTTCTAACTTAATAAATTATTCCCTTTTAGGGTTACAACAACTGTTATACAAAATTCATAGTTAAGTATGTCTTATTCACATATATACTGATTAGGAGAATAATCCCCTAAACACCAGCCCCGAAGACCGAAATCAACATCAGACTGGCACCCAGAGAATTACTCAACCCAATCAACATATATGATTCTAATTTACTTATTTTCCATTCTTATAACTTATATCATCTTAAATTTCACACTTCTCCTTCCCAAACTACTTAATCTGTAATTAAGTATATCTTCACATATAAGTTACCTTATTTTCCTCTATCATTTCTTATAACTCACCTTATCCCATAAGTTATACTTTCCACTTGTCCCTAGGACAAGTCTAACCTATTATCCTTCCTTTTCTTATTCAAATTCATTCATAATAGGTTATTTACCATTCCCCACTTTTGTCATTAATTTAGATTTACTTAACCCTTTCCATTTATTTAACCCGTTACCTAAACTTTACCGAATTCAATTAATTTGTGATGCCATAACGGATCCCCTTTGGTTAAGCATTATTTATTTATGTCTTACATGTCGCCCATGTCCCACTTAACCTCTTTTATTATTGTTTCCATGTCTTACACATGCTTTACTACGGTTAAGTCCACCTTAGTCATGTTTTACTTCACGTATCTTACTACAGTTAAGTCCACATTTACATGTTTTACATGTCTTGTCTTACTACGGTTAAGTCCATATTTACATGTTTTACATGTCTTGTCTTACTACGGTTAAGTCCATATTTACATGTCATATTTTACATGTCACCCATTTAACCCTCTAACCATACCCATGTCACCCACATGTCTTATTATGGTTAGTATTCCTTAATTCATTCATTATGACGAATGGTGCATGATTTCCCACATTAGACCGAACACTTTGTGGCTGCTGGATTTGCTGGGCAGTTCCGGGCAGTCTTACACCACAAAGCGGGTCTAAGCTCGTGTCACCAACCGTTATGCCTACAATTCATGCCTTTGACCTCTCACATTAGACGTCCAATTGTGGCAGCTGGATTTGCCAGGCGATTTCGGGCAGTCTTACACCACAATTGCGCCTAACCTCGTGTCAAAGGTTCATTAACATCGTATTTCAGCCAAATACCAATTTTCATGTTATGTGTTTCCAATTCAACATATAGTCATGTTTACAATTTTGCCTATTCCAACTTGTCACTAATTACATATTAATTAGCCTTAATTACAAATTTCCAATTATAGGCAATTTCATCAATTCCATGTAATCCATACCCAAATATGCCAATTTCTTTTATATTCCAATTATCCAAAATATCCAATAATACTCAAGTTCATAAAATCAGTATTTTTCCAATATATTTCCCAATGTTCCCATATTCATACATATAACCTAATTCACCTTTTAGGCTTATCTTACCAATAAATTTCACCAATCCATGATATCCAATACATGTTAATATTAAATTGTACTAATTCCATATCCAATTTCAATCATGCCAAACTACATAAATTTAAAATTACCATAAAATTATGTCCATAATTCTATTCAAATCATACATATATCCTTCCAACCCATATTATGCCCAAAGAACCCCTTTTTCCCTTTTACTTTCTCGTTCTCGTTTACAACGCATAAATTCATGATAGATGTAGGCTCGAGATAGCCTAGCTATAAAAATAAAAAGGGGAAAGAATAAAAAGGAGAGAACTCAATCGTAAGAATAAATGATATAACTGATCTTATCAAATTATCATCATATTCATTATGGGGAATGGCAAAAAATAGAAGTACAATTATACAACAACTTTATTTTAAAGCACTCACCTTGAGTGGATTAGAGAAATAAACAATTGGTTGTTGAGGTAGAACGTTGGTTTAGGCTTCTTATTTGATTATTGACGCAGAACGTGAATTGTTGTTGAAGAAACTTGCTACTTGATTTGATTAAACTCCAAAATTGATGAAATATTGCATTTTAGTTTAGAGTTTAGAGGCGACGGCTGTGTTGGGTTGAAGTTTGGTGGCATGGAGGCGTCTCATAAGAGATAGAATGATTTTAGGGTTAGGTTAGGTATTCTTTTATAGGTGGGTTAGAGCAACTAGGACCTTAGGATTAAATAGAAACTCATCTAAACCGTCCACCTCACCTTAGAAAAGAACCATCCAGAACAACCCTTTTCACACTTAGTGCTCCTTTAAATAAAATAAAATAAAAAGAAACTGCTGTATTTCTTTCTAATTAATGCATTACATACTATTTTTAACATATAACAACCTCTTTCATTCATGCATTCAATTATTTATTTATTTATTTGCACTTATACGTGAACCTTTATTTTCTATATTCTTCTCCTAATCAATTAATTGATTTCTTTCTCTTTTTATCTACTCTTTTTGAAAAGAAACCGCATGTCCTTAAACCATTTTCTTTTATTTATTTATATCTAATTACATGTGCATGTGTCTCTGATTTGAATGTTATTTAATAACATTAACCTTCCTCCGATTATGGCTTGCTTATGGCCTTATTAGTTTACTTTTTAAACATTTAAATTTCAAAAGTTGATCCCCTTCACATTTAATTGCTCCATTTTAATGTTTACAACCTTTTTCTATGCATGCTTTAATTGCACATTTGACATGTTTTGCATTCCATGTTCTCTTTCTTTTATTTGCATCACATTAATTTATTTTTATTCAGGTTCATGCATCATCCATTTATTTAATGCAATAATTTCACATATCTTATTTCCCTTATTGCATTAATTTCATATAACCTGTATACATATATGCCCCCTTTTGTTTGTCTCTATGTTCGCGCATAACTTCAAATTTGAATCATGTTCATACGCATCCATCTCTTATGCGTATACTAATTTTTATATGCGAGCAATTGTCTATTTTATTTGGAAATTATCTTCCTTAATCAATTAATGGTTTATTTCCATTCTTTCAATTTCACCTCCAATTAACTTATCCCCTTTCGCACTGAACCAATTTGCTAAGCCACTATTTAGCCTCTCCTTAAAACAAAAACAAAATATGACACTGGTGGGGATTGAACTCACAACCTCTTATGTACAAGTCTCATGTATTAACCAAATGAGCTACTAAGTCTTTTGTTAACAAGACTTAGGAGCAAGCTACATATTATTCTTTTTCCATTGCTCTTTTTCACGTTTTGTTGCATTTCTTAAATTAAGGATAACTTCTTCGTTTTAAATCAGTTTTCTACAAACTATAGGTCTAAATTGACCAGAAAATCGCCACGAACATAATAACGCTAATTTCATAGCCAAATTCTATAGTCTCTTCAAATTCTCCTTTTTATTTCTTTTTAAATGTTCGTATGTATTTCTTCGCATTTCACTGTATTTCTTCTTATTTCAAATATTGCATGTAATTTCTTTATTAATCTTTTTCTTTATTTCACTGCATAACTTCTTACATATAATTACATTAATATTATTTAATCTTCCCTTTAAATATATCCCTGCATATATACATAAATCTCATTTTTAATTAAACTAAAAATGCGGGGTGTTACACACCATGAGCCAAAAGATAAAAACAAAGATCTGAGTAAGGATTTAGAAAAAGGAGAAAATAGCTAGTATCCCCTGTGGCCAGCGTGATTTGGATACAACCGCTGCGTAGGATGTTGTCTACACTTCTAAGAATCAGGTCAAGCTGGAGCGTTTGCGGAAGCAGATTCTTGATATTTTCTTCGAAAGGATGATGTTTGTTCTAGATCTTGAACCAGCCCCTGAGGACTGGGATGTAGAAGTCATAGGGCAGGTGAGTCATGTGGCCAAACAATATAGGGCGATGAAGAAGCATGCTGCCACTCTTTCTGCTGCCATCCGTCACCTGGAGACGGAAGCAGCCAGAACCAGAGTGAAGATTGATAATGATGGTAGGGCCAGGAGCAAAATGAAAAAGGAACTAAAGGATACACAAGCTCAGCTCGCTTTAGCTTGGCGAGATGCGGAAAATTACAAATTAGAGCTAGAGAGTGCTAGGAAGCGTTTTCACACTGAGCTCGACTCAAATAGCCAAGAACGTTTGGCTTTGAAAAAAGAAGCGGAGGATCTCAGGACAATCAATACTGAATTGAAGACAGCACATGAACATTTCGCCGCTGAGAAGGTGTAACACCCCGCATTTTTAATATAATTAAAAATATGTACAAAATATGTGTGTATGCATAGATAGGTAAATAATGGTGATGTATAATGAAAAATCTATTAATATATGAAAGACAAAGGAAAGATTAATTCAACGACAGTGTACTAATGAAGAAGATAATAAAATAAGGATACATAATTTAAATATCAGGAATTAAGTAAAATGGACATCACCATTGCGTTCGTCTTGGAATTCCACAGGAAATAGAGCCCAAGTTTTCGAAAATCGAACTCTGTATGAAAGAGTTATGGCCTTCGGAAGATTCAAAACAGTTCGAAATTCGACCCAGACAGCTGGGCGGGAAATTTCCCGCCCAGAACAGGGCAGGTCGACTGTAACACCCCACCTCCGTTAAGGTCACTCACAAAGGGAATGCCTTAACTTTGGTGGAGCATTTTAGTAAACAGAACAGAAACTTACAAGATAGATAAAACAGTACTTGAAAAATTTATAACTTTATTTCAACAGAAACAGAAATCAATATGGTTACATCTTTTCAAATCACAATATCAGAATTCAAGTACAAAATATCAGTCTTGTACAAAAGCCTTCAGAATGCGTAGTTCAAAATCATAATCCCCACAGAAGAAGACAAGCCATACTTTAAACACTGCAAGCGGAAGAAATCTGGATCAAGCTAGAGTATTCCCTTCTACAAAACCTCGGGGGGACGGATGAAAGGAGGCGAAACAATAAGGGTCAGACAAAAAGTCTGGCAAGTCCAATGATTTTCAGTTATGAAAAGATAATAATAACATGACATGAAAATAAAACTGGATGAGAGATAACTGTAATAGGTGTAACAGATATAACAGAAGAACAGAATGATATAAGCTATAGCTTTACACTTCTCTGCACTACTACTAGTATAACAAAATTAGGTGTCACCCTAATGTCTAAACTAAAACAGAAACGGGTACAGAATAATTTAACAGAAACAGGATGCTAATAATGGGCCTTTACAACCCGATCAGAACAGACAGAAGCAGAAACAGATTAATCCCTACGGAAACAGAACGTAGAATTAGGTGTATACTAGTAATGGGCCTTTACCACCCGAACAGACGGTACCATGCAGAAACAGACAGGTGTTACCACCCAGCAGAAACAGACGGTACCAACAGAAACAGACAGAACTAAGTGTACCCTAAAACCCTACCCCATGCGATCGGCTCCCTAATACATAAATATCCTGTGTCGGCCCCACAGTAGGGTGTATCACTCCCTAAAGTGACAACCAATTGGCACAGACCACGGCGTCTTATATCCTCGGACGCAGACCAGGATCCATGCATGCACATGACCCGGTTGGAACGCACCATCAACACCCCTCGCCATTATCAGAATGAACCGCTTATAATTAGTTCAGTAAGCGTGCCCGGACCCTACTTACTGTTGGGTCAAAGTTTTGATACCAGAAAGGGTTACTGACTAATATGGGTCCCAAACAACAGATGACACAAGTGATTCCCCTCCTAACCTTGTGTCCCCAGACTAACAGATTTCTACAAGTTTCAGGCATACAAAATTTAGATTAACAAGTTCACAGATCAGACAATCAAGTTAATAGGTTTTCAGACTAACGGATCAGATGTTCGGATAAACAGGCTTACAGATTATCTGGTTACAGATTAACAGACTTACAGATTAACTGGTTACAGATTATCTAACTTTGTATTGGGCCTACGGATTCACGAAACGGGTTTATTAGATTCATTGGTCCAATTGGTTTAACCTTACCCAACACGTTTTAGACATCATAATTATCTCAGATTTTCATTAATTAAATATTAATGCCCAAACCTCTCACATTAGACTGACAGTTTGCAGCTACTGGTTAGGCCGGTTGGTTCCGGGCAGGTTTATGTCGCAAACTGAGTCTAACCTCGGGTTTCAAGCACATTATGACTAACTTCTCAAATTAGAACCTATTGTTTGCGAACACTGGAATATGCCAGGCGGTTCCGGGCAGAATTACGCCGCAAACTCGTTCTAACCTCGAGTTAGCCATGTTTATCTTTGCGGCCAATTAATAAATAATTTACCATTTATACCCACGCCTAATATACATGTCAATTATTCATAGCTAATTCAGATTATGTCAATAACGGACTAATTATACCAACTCAACAGATATAGCAGATAACAGATTCTTCAGATTAGACGACTTAACGGATTTATCAGATTAAGCAAACTAGCAGATTTAGCATTTTCAACAGACTTAGCAGATGACAGATTTGGCAGATGAACAGATCTAGCAGACTAGGCAGTAGAGCAGAACTAGCAGATTAAGCAATATAACAGAACTAGCGGATTAGGCAATGTAACCAAACTAGAAAATTAGGCAAATATAACAGATTTAATCATTTCTTAAAGTTTCACAAACATATCTTGCCTAAGTTCACATGCATAAATAATTGTCATGATTCACAATATGATTATATACCAAATATAGCCATCTATTACTATGCATGTCATATATCCCAAAGATCCCTTACTTAGGTGTTTATTTACATTAATAGATGCCCTACTCTCATGTAAATTTTTATACCTAAGCCATATTCTTTTTACCACAAATCATATGTTCAATACCCATTTATGTTATAAATATAACAAGTCCAGTCATATGTCTCAGATTTTGTTCTAGCTAAAGTCCATGTTCTTTCCTCAAATCAGTCACCTATTGGTCATGCCCAATTTATGCATCATTCATTTTACTGTCCCAAATATTTTAGCGTAGGTTAATCTCTTATGAGACTGGCTCAGGCTCGTGGTAGCCTGGCTATAGAACAGAAAGAGGAAAAAGATACAAAATAAGATAGATCCAAACGGAACAGAACAGATATAACCTCATATTCAGATTTATAATTCATGTCACAATCAGAATTAACGTTTATATCGGAAAATAACTGCACTTGCCTTGATTGGATTAAAGAAAGAACTTTAGTTGTTGTAGAATTGTTGCAGAAGCTTTAATCTCTAATTTGAATTGAATTGCTTAGGTTGATGTTGATTAGCTTCTAGTTTTGATTCCAGCAGAGTAGCGAAGCCATTTTTATTTTTATTTAGAACAGAGGCAGAGAAGAAGAAGAATAGAATTGTGTGTAGAGGAGGCTAGGTCTTAGGGTGTATTTATAGGTGTAGGAACTCATTTTAGCCATCAGATTAACCCTAAAACCAATCCGGACCATCAAAAATCATTTCAGGGCTTCAAAAACGGGTTCTGGGCCACCCCAGGCCGACCAGGTTGACCTGTATAGAGGGGGGGTCGACACTACAGTCGACCTGGGGGGGCAGGTCGACTGTAGTGTCGACACTATGGTCGACCTGGGTCAGTCTGCCAGAAATTCTGCTGAAATCTTGTTTTGGCCATATCTTGGTCATACGGACTCCGATTTTCGACAACTCAGACTGTAATTCGCGTATTTTTCCGAGCGGAACGCAATGGTGATGTCCATTTTACCTATTTCCTGATTCTTGAATTAGTTATCCTTATTTTACTATCTTTTCTGTTACATATGCCGTTATCGAACTAATTTTTCTTCTCTTCCATGCATTAATTAATTCTCCTTATGCATCACCATTATTTACCGATCATAAGCATATTTTCATGTATTTTATTTCATTTTTAATTATATTAAAAAAAATACGGGGTGTTACATTCTCCCCTCCTTAAAGTATTTCGTCCCCGAAATCTTCAAGTTAAGAAGAATGTGTCCTACCATCCAATCATCCATCTACTCAATCACCAATCACAGGCATTCATTGTCCTTAAGAGATTTCTAATGCTGTATGAACATATGCAAGAAGTGTGTATATGTACCTTGTCTAATGCAAAGATCAGGCGGTCCACTGATTCAGTTGACCTCCTTAATGCGAATTATGCCAGTGCCATGAGTCCAACATGTATGCAATTCCTACTCGATACATATCATTTCTATATGAGTGCGCAACCATTCAGTCATATGCAACATCCATGTGCTAAGTCAATCATTTTGCATCCACAAAAATTAAAAATGCTCACACATCCATATGCAGTATGAGAGTGTTTTCAAGCCGATCTAGTGCCTAGTGTATGTATATGCATCCACGGGCAACCACTAGCAACCACTTGCATCCACTTGCAACCATCAAACATAACATGTCTCAAACACATGTTTACACCCATTAGTTTCTACCTAAAGTTCGAAGATTCGATCGATAGGATACAGTCGAATGATGGAAGCGAGTACAGATAGAACATAATCTTGGTTCCCATTAGGCATAGGTCCTAAGTATCGGCCCCAAAGACCGAAACCAACATCAAGTTGACACCCAGAGGATTACCCTCTTTAGACAACGTCAAAACTGGAAATATTATCAGAAATATTCAGATATTTACAGACTACTGGTACAGATCTGGTTCCCTAATGATTCTTAGGAAGCTAAGCATGATAAAATCATACCCCCACGAAAACTCAGAATGTATGCGTCATACTTGACGCCTAACACAGATATCCCTCAAACCCCAATCTCAAACAGATGAGCCATAACCCTTATGGGTCTGAGTCTATAGCGGAATTCAGAAATAATACTAGTATTAAAGTGCAGAGTATCGATTACAAAATCAAAATACCAGAATCGGAAAAAGTCTTAACTCCATAATCAGATAAAGAAATTAAACCTACTATAGAAATTTTCCTATTTCTATCCTAGCCACTAGCCTCAAGAGTGTTCACCTGCCCTCCTTGTCCTCGTCTCTTCGGGCAGTCCCTAGTGAAGTGTCCCATCTCCCCACAGTTGAAGCAAACACCCTTCCTTTTTCTGCAATCCTTGTTCAGATGAGTCGAGCTCCCACAAGTAAAGCATTTTTCCCCTTCTTATCTTCAGACTTCTCATCCTTCTTTTGTGTTTCCTTTTTGGGCCATGCTTTCTTATTCTGTTGTTCTTCCTTCTTTGTCTCTTTCGGGCCCTTGTCTTCCTCGTGCAGTAGTGCCATGTCCACCAATTTCTCGTAAGTCGTTCCCATGGGTACGTGGGTCATGGCTAGGCTGTGCAGTGGCTCGTTCAATCCTTTAACAAAGCGGAGAGCCTTTTTATGCTGAGTGTTGACTAAATCCAATCCGAACCTAGCTAGTTGGTTGAACTGGTTGACGTATTCCTTGACCGTCATACTTCCTTGCTTAAGAGATAAGAACTTTTCCAATTGTAAACTCCGTTCAGCTTGCGAGAGAAATTTTGTCTCAAACCTTGTTCTGAAATCCATCCATGTCTCTACCCGCCTCTCGGCGTTAGTGACTTCCCACCAGTAGGAAGCTTCGTCTTTGAGCAACCATACCGCCAACTGTACCTTCTGCCTATCGTCCACCTCGATGATAACGAATAGATCCTCAGTTTCTTTGAGCCAGTTCCTCGCTTCGACGAATGCTTCAGTTCCCTTGAAATCCTTTCCACCCATGGACCTAAAATCTCTACAGATCTTTGAGAAAGCAATTGCACGAGGAGGGGGTGGAGTAGGAGGGGGATCATTTGCTGGACCTGCGGCGGCGGTCCTAGCCTCAAGATATTGACGAAACCAACCGGGTACATGAACACCCTCTGGTATCTTAGATGCTTCAGACATGCTGAAACGTAAAAAAGGAAAGATTCAATACAAAAAGGACTGAAGGAAAGATATATGGCTCTTGGGGATCATGTTTTTTCAAAATAAGCTTTATTTTTGAAAATACTTCCTTTCAAAACCTTTTTGAAAATAGTTTTCCAAAAACTTTACCCAATCTGGTAACCTTTTGATCTGATACCAAATGTAACACCCCACCTCCGTTAAGGTCACTCACAAAGGGAATGCCTTAACTTTGGTGGAGCATTTTAGTAAACAGAACAGAAACTTACAAGACAGATAAAACAGTACTTGAAAATTTTATAACTTTATTTCAATAGAAACAGAAATCAGTATGGTTACATCTTTTCAAATCACAATATCAGAATTCAAGTACAAAATATCAGTCTTGTACAAAAGCCTTCAGAATGCGTAGTTCAAAATCATAATCCCCACAGAAAAAGACAAGCCATACTTTAAGCACTGCAAGCGGAAGAAATCTGGATCAAGCTAGAGTATTCCGTTCTACAAAACCTGGGGGGAAACGGAAGAAAGGAGGCAAAACAACAAGGGTCAGACAAAAAGTCTGGCAAGTCCAGTGATTTTCAGTTATGAACAGATAATAATAACATGACATGAAAATAAAACTGAATGAGAGATAACTGTAACAGGTGTAACAGATATAACAGAAGAACAGAATGATATAAGCTATTGTTTTACACTTCTCTGCACTAATACTAGTATAACAGAATTAGGTGTCACCCTAATGTCTAAACTGAAATAGAAACGGGTACAGAATAATTTAACAGAAACAGGATGCTAATAATGGGCCTTTACTACTTGATCAGAACAGACAGAAGCAGAAACAGATTAATCCCTACGGAAACAAAATGTAGAATTAGGTGTACACTAGTAATGGGCCTTTACCACTCGAACAGACGGTACCATGCAGAAACAGACAGGTGTTACCACCAAGCAGAAACAGACGGTACCAACAGAAACAGACAGAACTAAGTGTACCCTAAAACCCTACCCCAAGCGATCGGCTCCCTAATACATAAATATCCTGTGTCGGCCCCACAGTAGGGTGTATCACTCCCTAAAGTGACAACCAATTGGCACAGACCTATTTACAGATGTCACGGCGTCTTACATCCTTAGAGGCAGACCGGGATCCATGCACGCACATGACCCGGTTGGAACGCACCATCAACACCCCTCGCCATTATCAGAATGAACCGCTTATAATTAGTTCAGTAAGCGTGCCCGGACCCTACTTACTGTTGGGTCAAAGTTTTGATACCAGAAAGGGTTACTGACTAATATGGGTCCCAAACAACAGATGACACAAGTGATTCCCATCCTAACCTTGTGTCCCCAGACTAACAGATTTCTACAAGTTTCAGGCATACAAAATTTAGATTAACTAGTTCATAGATCAGACAATCAAGTTAACAGGTTTTCAGACTAACGGATCAGATGTTTGGATTAACAGGCTTACAGATTATCTGGTTACAGATTAACAGACTTACAGATTAACTGGTTACAGATTATCTAACTTTGTATTGGGCCTACGGATTCACGAAACGGGTTTATCAGATTCATTGGTCCAATTGGTTTAACCGTACCCAACACGTTTTAGACATCATAATTATCTCAGATTTTCATTAATTAAATATTAATGCCCAAACCTCTCACATTAGACTGACAGTTTGCGGCTACTGGTTAGGCCGGTTGGTTCCGGGCAGGTTTCTGTCGCAAACTGAGTCTAACCTCGGGTTTCAATCACGTTATGAATAACTTCTCACATTAGAACCTATTGTTTGCGACCACTGGAATATGTCGGGCGGTTCCGGGCAGAATTACGCCGCAAACTCATTCTAACCTCGAGTTAGCCATGTTTATCTTTGCGGCCAATTAATTAATGATTTACCATTTATACCCACGCCTAATATACATGTCAATTATTCAAAGCTAATTCAGATTATGTCAATAGCGGACTAATTATACCAACTCAACAGATATAGCAGATAACAGATTCTTCAGATTAGGCGACTTAACGGATTTATCAGATTAAGCAAACTAGCAGATTTAGCATTTTCAACAGACTTAGCAGATGACAGATTTGGCAGATGAACAGATCTAGCAGACTAGGCAGTAGAGCAGAACTAGCAGATTAAGCAATATAACAGAACTAGCGGGTTAGGCAATGTAACCAAACTAGCAAATTAGGCAAATATAACAGATTTAATCATTTCTTAAAGTTTCACAAACATATCTTGCCTAAGTTCACATGCATAAATAATTGTCATGATTCACAATATGATTATATACCAAATATAGCCATCTATTACTATGCATGTCATATATCCCAAAGATCCCTTACTTAGGTGTTTATTTACATTAATAGATGCCCTACTCTCATGTAAATTTTTATACCTAAGCCATATTCTTTTTATCACAAATCATATGTTCAATATCCATTTATGTTATAAATATAACAAGTCCAGTCATATGTCCCAGATTTTGTTATAGCTACAGTCCATGTTCTTTCCTCAAATCAGTCACCTATTGGTCATGCCCAATTTATGCATCATTCATTTTACTGTCCGAAATATTTTAGCGTAGGTTAATCTCTTATGAGATTGGCTCAGGCTCGTGGTAGCCTGGTTATAGAACAGAAAGAGGAAAAAGATACAAAATAAGATAGATCCAAATGGAACACAACAGATATAACCTCAGATTCGGATTTATAATTCATGTCACAATCAGAATTAACGTTTATATCGGAAAATAACTGCACTTGCCTTGATTGGATTAAAGAAAGAACTTTAGTTGTTGCAGAATTGTTGCAGAAGCTTTAATCTCCAATTTGAATTGAATTGCTTAGGTTGATGTTGATTAGCTTCTAGTTTTGATTCCAGCAGAGTAGCGACGCCATTTTTATTTTTATTTAGAACAGAGGCAGAGAAGAAGAAGAATAGAATTTTGTGTAGAGGAGGCTAGGTCTTAGGGTGTATTTATAGGTGTAGGAACTCATTTCAGCCATCAGATTAACCCTAAAACCAATCTGAACCATCAAAAATCATTTCAGGGCTTCAAAAACGAGTTCTGGGGCCGACCAGTCGACCTGTACAGAGGGGGGGTCGACACTACAGTCGACTTGGGGGGCAGGTCGACTATAGTGTCGACACTATGGTCGACCTGTGTCAGTCTGCCAGAAATTCTGTTGAAATCTTGTTTTGGCCATATCTTGGTCATACGGATTCCGATTTTTGAAAATTCGGACTCTATTTCGCGTATTTTTCCGAGAGGAACGCAATGTTGATGTACATTTTACCTAATTCCTGATTCTTGAATTAGTTATCCTTATTTTACTATTTTTTCCGTTACATGAGCCGTTATCGAACTAATTTTTCTTCTCTTCCATGCATTAATTAACTCTCCTTATGCATCACCATTATTTACCTATCATAAGCGTATTTTCATATATTTTATTTCATTTTTAATTATATTAAAAAAAATATGGGGTGTTACATTGACCTAGGGGTCAAGTCGACCATAGGGTCGACCTACCCGCCTAGGAAGTCGACCTGGGGGTCGACCTACCCCAGATCTGGGCAGTTTTTGTTCCTGTGACGTGGTTTGACGTGCTGTATGGACCAGATGGCTTCTAGGTCAATCCTAAGGCTCTAAAATGCTCTCTACACCTATAAAATAGTGCCTAGACCTAACCTAATTCGTAAATAATTCCTTCTACGCCTCCATGCCGCCAAACTTCAACCAAACATGGCCGCCGCCCCCAAAAACCTAAACTAAATTGCAAGTTCTTCACAAACTTTGGAGTTTAATCAAATCAAGAAGCAAAGTTCTTCATCAACAATTCATGCTCTTCACCAATAATCAAATAAAATCAGCATTCTACATCAACAACAAATCGCTTATTTCTCTAATCCAGTCAATGTGAGTGGATTTGAATGATATTTGTTGTATAATGTTGCTTCTATCGTTTACCAATCCCCATAATGAATATGATGTTAATTTAATAAGATCCGTTATTTTATTTATGCCTACGTTGGAGTCCTTTCCTTTTTATCCTTTTCCCTTTTTATTTTGGATTTAGGTTATCTCGAACCTAGACGAAATCGTATTATACAATACGCACGATCGGAATATGGGGATATTGGAATATAATCTGTAATTTTGGGGTTTGCGGCATAACAATTGTTATTGCATATATTGGGCATAATCTATTTTATGCAGTCGAGGTATATAATCTATAATGTTGAATTTATGTAAGTTTGACATAATTGTCATTGGATATGGAATTGGTATAATTCAATATTAACAACATGTAGTTTGATAACATGGATTGGTGAAATTTATTTGTGACTTGAAAAGTAAGCCTAGAGGGTGAATTAGATTATATGTATGAACGTGGGAATGATGGGATATATATATATATATATATATATATATATATATATTGGGAAAATATTGATTATATGAAATTGGGTAAAATTGGATATTGGAAATTGGCATGTTTGGGTATGAATAACATGGAATTAGTAAATTTGACAATAATTGGATAATTTGGGAAATATGAAAATTGGCTAACTATTATGTAATTGGTGTAGTGAATGGAAAATTGGAAAATAGGCATAAAAGTGAAATGTAATTAAGTTGAATTTGGAACATATGACATGAATTTGGGGTTAGGGTGAAAGACGATTGTTAATGAATGCCTATGACACAAGTTTAGACGCGTTTGTAGTGTATGACTGCCCGGAACAGCCCGGCAAATCCAGCAACCACAAGCGGACGTCTAACGTGAGAGGTCAATGGTAAGAACTAGAGGCGTAATGGTTTATGACCCGAGGTTAGGCACGTTTGTGGTGTAAGACTGCCCGAAACCGCCCGGCAAATCCAACAGTTACGAGCGGACGTTTAATGTGAGAGAGGTCATACATCGTTTCGGCATTATAAATAAATTAAGAAATACTAACCATAATAAGACATGTGGGTGACGTGGGTATGGTTAGAGGGTTAAGTGGGTGATATAAATGACATGTAAAGCATAACAAATGTGGACTTAACCATTGTGAGACATGTGACGTAAGGCATAACCAAGGTAGACTTAACCGTAGTAAAACATGTGTAAGACATGAAAACTGTAATAAAAAGGGGGTTAAGTGGGACACGTGTGGCATGTGAAACAGAATTTAGATATGCTTAACCAAATGGGACCCGTAACGGTATCATAAATTAATTGAATTGGAAAAAGTTTAAGTAACGGGTTAAGTAAAAGGAAGGGTTAAGTCAAATCTAAAATTAATGACACAGTAATGTGGGAATGATTATTACCTATTATAAACATGAGTTGCGGTGATGCAAAATTAAATAATAGGCAAACTTGTTATAGGGACAAGGGAAGGTAATGACTTAAGATGTAATACAAGACTTGAAGGGTGGAACGACTTATACTATGAAATAAGTTAATCTAATATTAATGACAAGAAATGGGGAATGATAAATAACTATTATGAATAAACTTGAACAAGGAAGAAAGGATAAGAGGTGGAAATTATAACTTATGGGACAAGATAAGTTATAGGAAACGATAAGGAAGATGAGATAACTTATATGTAAAGATATACTTAAATTGAGTGGTTTGGAAAGGAGAAATGTGAAATTAAAAATGATATAAGTTATATGAGTGGAAAAGAAGTAAATTAGAATCGTATATGTTGGTTGGGTTGAGTAATTCTCTGGGTGCCAATCTGATGTTGATTTCGGTCTTTGGGGCTGGTGTTTAGAGGGTTATTCTCTTAATCGGTATGTATGCGGGATAAAGCATACTTAACTATGAATTAAGTATAACATGTTGTTGTAACCCAAAAAGGGAATAATTTATGAAATTGTAAAATAACATGTTGTGGGCTTATTAATGGACTTAAGTGGGTTAAGTGCAAATTAAATTAATAAGCAAGGGTAACTTGGTGAATACGAAAAAAGGAAGCTAATGTGAATAACCAAGTTAAATGAGAAAGTTGACGAGGTGGCACAAGCGTGAAATAAATGGTTAGACTTAGGGTCTAATGAAATATAAAACTAAGGCGCTTGAAGCAGTCCTGTGACACCCCGTATTTTTACATTTTAAAAGTAAGAAATTTACATACGTATACGATGATACGCAAAGCATATAAACGAGTGAAGCATGAAGATAAAAGATATTCTGTTTATACTTCTAGAATTAAGGTAAACGGGATTCACCATTGCGTTCGTCTCGGAAAAATACGTGAAATAGAGTCCGAGTTTTCGAGAATCGGAGTCCGTATGACCCGTTAAAGGCCCAAAGAAGATTTCTGGAAATTTGAACTTCGGAAATAGCTTTGAAAATCAGATCTGGGGCTAGGCGGGAAGTTTCCCCGCCTAGGCCACGTCGACAGGGCTGTCGATAGGCCTGTCGACTTGGGCCCAGACCAAGTCGACAGCCCTGTCGACTTGCCTGTCGACAGGGGGTGGCCGGGGCAAGTTGCCTGGCGCACCTGTTTGTCTCACCTGGTCTTGTTCTTGGGCTGGTTCTGGAAGCTTCCGAGATCTGATGGTCCTAATCTATCCTAGATCTAATCCTATGGTCTAAAACACACCCTAATCTCTATAAAAACACCCCTAAGGCTACCCTAAACCCTCATAACTCACCCTCTCCACGAAGTGCTGCCCAAATGCCAAGTGATCATGGCCTCCATCCCCTTTTCCTAAAGCCTAAGCACTCAAATCGGGTTCAAATCAAGTGGTGCAAGCTAGCTACACCAAAAGGAAGGAAGATCAACGTTGCTATGCGAGTTCCATGACGATTCTTCAACAAAGGAGGCACCTTTCTTAGCCAAGATGATTCATGCTTCTTTCCCTAGGCCTAACTATGTAAGTTCTAGCTACTTTTAGATGAAAACGGTAGTTTTGATAATGACATGGGATAAAAAGAGGCTAAACATGATTATGTAAACCTATATGAACCTTACCATGCCTCTTGTGTTCATATTTATGATCTTAGGCCATGTGAGTGACTTAATCATGCTTCTCATGCTATGCATAACCTAGTTTAACTTGCAAGTTTGGATCTTTATGCATGAAATGCTAGCATGAACCTTTAGGAACCATTTTTACTTGTGAAACATTGGCTAAGACTAGATTTTGGGGCTTATGCATGTTTATGAACCCAAACCCCTAATGTTAACATGCAAGTTTGTGGCCAAAGCCTTTATGACATTATGCATACTTATGGCCAATTCCCCTTTTTTTCATGTTATGCATGCTTGTGGCCAAACCTTTATGAACTTATGTATGTTTTAAGCCAAACCCTCATGATACTATGCATGTTTGGGGTCATTGTGTAGCATAGTATCTCTACGATGTGACTCGTCCATTCTTGCGTTGGAACACGATTTGGGTTGAGGTTAGACAAGCGTGAATATAGCATGAAAAATTTAACTTGAAGTTACATGAAAACATGATAGGCGAGCTAAACTTGACATGAACCATGATTTGGGAAAATGGGTATAAACGTGATAACATGTAACCGTAAATATAACAAGGAGGTTGACATGGGGGCATGTTTGATAATTTAAAGTTGGGAATTTACCTATTAAGTTAGGTCTACCCATATTCTTGAAAACTTGTATATGAACATGACACTTAGAAAACATAAGAGTGGCCAACTCGAGGTTGGGTTGAGTTTGTAGCGTAATACTACCCGGAACCTACCGGCTTAACTAGTGGCTACAAACAATAGGACCCAATGTGGGAAGTTGGTCATGTTGTGCCAAGACCCGAGGTTAGACCAAGTTGTGGTGTAAATCTACCCGGAACCCACCGGCTTAACTAGGTAACCACAACAAAGTCTAATGTGAGAGGTTGGGGTGCATTAAATAATTAATGCAACATAATAGGGTTAAGTTAATTTGATTAATGATGCTTAACCAAATATGACATGGATAAATGGGTTAAGTAATTTGATTAAGCTAATGATACTTGACAAAATATGACAAGGTTGGGTAGGTTAAGTAACTTGATTTGCCTAATGACACTTGACCATTTTTATACGACTAATGGACGGGATTAAGTTAACTAACACTTGATCAATCCAACACCTTAACTTGATAAGGTTAAGTAAATTTTCTTAAGTGACACTTAACCCATTAGGCAAACCCCAATTCGGAGGATTGGGTAAATGACCATAGTTAACAAGGATAATGGAAATAAGGCTAAGTGGTAAACCTTAGTTAAGGGAAGCTAAGTAATAATTCTTAGTCAAGGAAATTTGGACCACTTCTTAGATAGATGAGTAAACCGATACGGTAGGTCATCGTTTAAGTATACGTGTAGGAGCAGGCTATCTGATTTAGATAAAGGCTCCAGCGAACTGGGTAACGAAGCAGCGGCTTCGGGGAACGTGAGGATATTCTTGGTATCCCTCTGTGAGCTGCCAGGTCATTATACTAGGCTCACGAGAGGTTGAGGTCTGCGTTAGAAGAACCAAGAGTATGCCTTGGTTGCTATGCGAGCGACCTAAAGACTGGGATGGATAGCAGTGAGTCGACGAATACATACTGGTGCCCGAGATAGCAAGTTCATCGATCATCTACCATCTTGAGTCAAGCGTGTACGTATGGAAAGGCAGGGAACACCCAACAGACCATAATTGCTATCTAATTATGGGTGAGGTAGGCCGTAGGATGTGGGCTGGCCGGAGTGTAGTTCTCATGCAAGATTTTCTCTTGTGTTGCCTTTCGCTAGTTGAGCGAGGGGTCTCGTGGGACCATAGCCACGTGTAGAAAAGCAGACCTTAGCATCTGCATCGGCAGATAAATTGAAAGCTCCCGACCGAGTCCTGTACTTCTTGGTTAGCCCTGTGACAGGACTCGGGTAGCACATAGTGATACATGTGCATACAGTCATAGAAAAACGATTGACGATGAATGCGTGGAAAAAAAGGGCGTGGTTGAGGGTTAGCGTAATCCCTAGTATCCCTAGGTGGTTGAACCCAAACCGAAATACGAAAACGTGAGATAGGTAAGCATAATCCCTAGCGGTCCTAGGTGGCATAAGTCCTAGTTGTACAAACAATGATTCATGTTGAAAGACCTTAATTAAAGATAGGGTGACAGTCCAAAACGATCTTAAGGGTCATAGAACTACGTTAAAGTGGGATCTCATGGGAAAGCCCGTACGGTGTACGGCAAGGGACTGAACATATACATGGAAGGAAACATACGAGTTTAGAGACTTACATATTCTATATGTTAGGTTAACATGGACCATTACACGAACTGTTGAGTAAGGGTTATTCATGGTTAACACATGTACGGGGGAAGATATTAGTACGGTAGATGCAGAGTATATACAGATAGAACTCGGGGATGTTAGACTTGAGGGATACCTTGGAATGCTATACTTGGTGGAAACCTGACGATGTAATACCTTGTTTTACTTTGACATCGTAATTTATCATGACACCTGGGTTTATCTGGGTATGGTAATCCATCCTATTATCCTGGCTTAGTATTTATCTTGTCATCATCACCATGTTTACTTTCAGTTTATGCATGTCATGTCACCTTTATCTGTTTTTATGCTGGGAGTAGATAGGACTTACCAGTCTTTATGACTGACCCCGTTTTTCTTTCGCTTCTTGTCTTCCGTTTCCCCCCCCCCCCAGGTTACAGGGAGGAAATACTGTTGTTTAGTTCAGACTTCTTCCGCTTGAAGGTCATCTTGGATGGCTTGGATTTTTCTTGGCTATGGCTGCTTTACTGTTTTACTTGGGGAATATTTTATGAAAAGGTTTTTATTATGCTTCTTTACCATTGCAATACAGGTTTTGATGTACTCTGATGAAAAAGGCTTTAGACCTTGTTTATTAATGTTATGAAAGATTGATTTTACTTCCGCCATTTTATATGTTCTGTCTTGTGATATTTCTGTGCATGTTTACCAATAATGCCCCTCTAAAGCTAGTGCATTCCTTTGCGAGTGACCCTAGCGGAGGTGGGGTGTTACATTTGGTATCAGAGCAGAAGGTTACCAGACTGGGCAAAAGATTAGAAACAACCTTCTGAAATTTTTTTTTTTTGAAAAACCATTTACAAAGAAGCATTTTTCAAGAAAAACTTTGTTTTAAAAGTTATTCCCCAAAAGCCATTAGCAATGTCCTTGTTTTATTAGTTGAATCCTCTTTTCCCTTCTCTCTCCCATCGATAGTCACGTTGGCTTTGGTTACAAGTAGTTTTTGGGTTAGAAAAGTGTTTTCTTTATGATGGGGGAATAGTTCTCGAGAAAATGGAGTTGAGTTAGGAGGAAGTAAGGTAATGGAAGGATGGCAGGGCAAGTAAAGAAAAAAAATAAAAAGAGGGCCAGTCGACAGGGCTGTCGACTTACCCCCCCCCCCCCCCCCCCGTCGACAGGGCTGTCGACGCGAGGCGCCTGCAGATCAAAAAAATATATAAGCCCGAAGGCCGAGAGCTTCAGCTCATAACCCCAATCCTCTTCTCCTTCCCTCCCAGCCACCAAAACCGAAAATTCACCAATTCCACCACCTCCCATCACCTCGTTTCTCCATCGTTCTTCATAAAATTAATCTTAAATCGAAGCTAGAGACCCTCTCCATCCGGATCTATAGTTCCCCTCTTCCAATTCGTGTTTAAATCACCATGGCCAATCAACCCAATCCCTATGAGCTTTACCCTCAATTAACCGCGCAAGAGGTCGAGTGGTGTGACGAGCAACCAGGGATAATTGAGCACTACATGCAGCTTGCCAGTAGGAATTTGCTTTTAGGCCGACCAGTGAGGTTTGCGGATTTTGTGGGAACCGCCGTGGAAAGTTTGTTTGCTAATGCGGGTTTTATTCATATTCTGGATACGCACACAGCTGAGAGGAGAGGCTACAAGCGTATGGTAAGACTTTTTGATGCTCGTTTGCAAATTGATGTGGATGATAACGGGTTAATAACCTATAGTTCATGGGTTAAGGGTACCCATATATTTATGAATGAGATCCAATTTGGGGAAATTTTGAATATCCGGGGTACGGGACTCGATATAAATGATCTTGAGATGGATGATTTGAATGTGTGGGGTAGGATCTTTTTTAATGGACTTGATAGGCAATGGGATAGTACACATTTGCGCCCGCTAGCTAGGTTTGTGATCAGAATATTGCAATATAATATTGCGGGGCAGAATCATGGGTTTGATAGAGTCCCAGTAGTTGTTAAGGCCGCTACTTATGCTATTTTTGGGGGCATACAAATAAACTGGGCAAGAACCATCTTACAGCAGTACCAGATCTTTAGGGGAGCAAGGCACTCCAATATTTGTTTTGGGAACTTATGGACCATAGTTTTTCGCTGGTTTGGGGTGGATTTGCATGATGAGGATTATCTGACACTTTCTAACCATCCCTCTGTTATCATCACTGAAGCTGCACTAGGGAGGATGAGTATAAATATGCACGAACTCCAAGAGGAGCCACAGCCTATGGAGCAAGTGGGGTTAGATGAGGGAGAGGGTGAGGGTGACGAGGAAGAGGAGCAAGAGGAGGAGCCATATGATGGTCAGTTTGGACACTTTGAGGACCCCCATCAGGCACCACAGCATGATGGTGAGCAGGCTGGGGATGGAGCCTGGGCTCATCAGGGCCCGGCACAGGGGGCTCCGGATACAGGTGCCTGGGATCCATGGGCTACTAGGGATCCAGACTGGAGGACTGAGCTGAGGTATGTTTCACAGCAGCAGGCTCGCTTGATGAGGAGCCACCAGGACACTATGAGGTCACAACAGCAGACGCTGGAGTCACAGGTAGCCATGGCTCAGGCACAGCAGCAGATGCTTCAGGATATGAGTTCCTCTTATGATCAGTTGGGGGCTGGGATACAGGACCTACAGTTAGAACTTAGGCAAGGGAACCGACGACATGAAGAGAGGCTTGATAGCTTAGAGGAGCTCATCCGTAGCTATTTCCATCAGGGTTGACTTCTATCAGTTATCCGTAGGATAGTATTTTATTTCAGTATTGTTTAGCTGTTTCTTTTGTTGTCTAGTTGTAACGATGTACTGAAACTATCTTAATAAAGTTTGTACGTTATTTGTTTATGCAATTTGTTGTGTCTAATGTAATTATGAAATATTGCACGATAATGTCGGATAACGAAGAACAATGAAAACAACAAAACGGGATATCTCTCCGTTACATAAAAATTTAGAAAGTTAGATTTTTCTAAATTAATAATGGATGGTAGGATCTTGGATGCTCAAATTGGATGAACTTCACTCTTATTTTATAAGGGTGTGGGAAAATTTGGATGAAATTACTTTTTCAAATTTTTGCATTCATATAGAACTGCAAGTATATTTAGGATGAGAGCATCATGGTTTAAAAAAGAAATTTTTAAGAAATTGCATTCATGTAGGTGGTACCACAAGTTAGGCATACATATTTTTCTACAATGTGATTCACTTTTGCACATGTGCACATGTTTGCAACAATTGGCTGAACACTTCTGGATGCTAATATGGGGACATAAATCCTACTACTATTGAATTTCGGGGACGAAATTCCTTAAGGGTGGGAGAATGTGACACCCCGTATTTTTACATTTTAAAAGTAAGAAATTTACATACGTATACGATGATACGCAAAGCATATAAACCAGTGAAGCATGAAGATAAAAGGTATTCTGTTTATACTTCTAGAATTAAGGTAAACGGGATTCACCATTGCGTTCGTCTCGGAAAAATACGCGAAATAGAGTCCGAGTTTTCGAGAATCGGAGTCCGTATGACCCGTTAAAGGCCCAAAGAAGATTTCTGGAAATTTGAACTTCGGAAATAGCTTTGAAAATCAGATCTGGGGCTAGGCGGGAAGTTTCCCCGCCTAGGCCACATCGACAGGGCTATCGACAGGCCTGTCGACTTGGGCCCAGACCAAGTCGACAGCCCTGTCGACTTGCCTGTCGACAGGGGGTGGCCGGGGCAAGTTGCCTGGCGCACCTGTTTGTCTCACCTGGTCTTGTTCTTGGGCTGGTTCTGGAAGCTTCCGAGATCTGATGGTCCTAATCTATCCTAGATCTAATCCTATGGTCTAAAACACACCCTAATCTCTATAAAAACACCCCTAAGGCTACCCTAAACCCTCATAACTCACCCTCTCCACGAAGTGCTGCCCAAATGCCAAGTGATCATGGCCTCCATCCCCTTTTCCTAAAGCCTAAGCACTCAAATCGGGTTCAAATCAAGTGGTGCAAGCTAGCTACACCAAATGGAAGGAAGATCAACGTTGCTATGCGAGTTCCATGACGATTCTTCAACAAAGGAGGCACCTTTCTTAGCCAAGATGATTCATGCTTCTTTCCCTAGGCCTAACTATGTAAGTTCTAGCTACTTTTAGATAAAAACGGTAGTTTTGATAATGACATGGGATAAAAAGAGGCTAAACATGATTATGTAAACCTATATGAACCTTACCATGCCTCTTATGTTCATATTTATGATCTTAGGCCATGTGAGTGACTTAATCATGCTTCTCATGCTATGCATAACCTAGTTTAACTTGCAAGTTTGGATCTTTATGCATGAAATGCTAGCATGAACCTTTAGGAACCATTTTTACTTGTGAAACATTGGCTAAGACTAGATTTTGGGGCTTATGCATGTTTATGAACCCAAACCCCTAATGTTAACATGCAAGTTTGTGGCCAAAGCCTTTATGACATTATGCATACTTATGGCCAATTCCCCTTTTTTTCATGTTATGCATGCTTGTGGCCAAACCTTTATGAACTTATGTATGTTTTAAGCCAAACCCTCATGATACTATGCATGTTTGGGGTCATTGTGTAGCATAGTATCTCTACGATGTGACTCGTCCATTCTTGCGTTGGAACGCGATTTGGGTTGAGGTTAGACAAGCGTGAATATAGCATGAAAAAATTAACTTGAAGTTACATGAAAACATGATAGGCGAGCTAAACTTGACATGAACCATGATTTGGGAAAATGGGTATAAACGTGATAACATGTAACCGTAAATATAACAAGGAGGTTGACATGGGGGTATGTTTGATAATTTAAAGTTGGGAATTTACCTATTAAGTTAGGTCTACCCATATTCTTGAAAACTTGTATATGAACATGACACTTAGAAAACATAAGAGTGGCCAACTCGAGGTTGGGTTGAGTTTGTAGCGTAATACTACCCGGAACCTACCGGCTTAACTAGTGGCTACAAACAATAGGACCTAATGTGGGAAGTTGGTCATGTTGTGCCAAGACCCGAGGTTAGACCAAGTTGTGGTGTAAATCTACCCGGAACCCACCGGCTTAACTAGGTAACCACAACAAAGTCTAATGTGAGAGGTTGGGGTGCATTAAATAATTAATGCAACATAATAGGGTTAAGTTAATTTGATTAATGATGCTTAACCAAATATGACATGGATAAATGGGTTAAGTAATTTGACTAAGCTAATGATACTTGACAAAATATGACAAGGTTGGGTAGGTTAAGTAACTTGATTTGCCTAATGACACTTGACCATTTTTATACGACTAATGGACGGGATTAAGTTAACTAACACTTGATCAATCCAACACGATAACTTGATAAGGTTAAGTAAATTTTCTTAAGTGACACTTAACCCATTAGGCAAACCCCAATTCGGAGGATTGGGTAAATGACCATAGTTAACAAGGATAATGGAAATAAGGCTAAGTGGTAAACCTTAGTTAAGGGAAGCTAAGTAATAATTCTTAGTCAAGGAAATTTGGACCACTTCTTAGATAGATGAGTAAACCGATACGGTAGGTCATCGTTTAAGTATATGTGTAGGAGCAGGCTATCTGATTTAGATAAAGGCTCCAGCGAACTGGGTAACGAAGCAGCGGCTTCGGGGAACGTGAGGATATTCTTGGTATCCCTCTGTGAGCTGCCAGGTCATTATACTAGGCTCACGAGAGGTTGAGGTCTGCGTTAGAAGAACCAAGAGTATGCCTTGGTTGCTATGCGAGCGACCTAAAGACTGGGATGGATAGCAGTGAGTCGACGAATACATACCGGTGCCCGAGATAGCAAGTTCGTCGATCATCTACCATCTTGAGTCAAGCGTGTACGTACGGAAAGGCAGGGAACACCCAACAGACCATAATTGCTATCTAATTATGGGTGAGGTAGGCCGTAGGATGTGGGCTGGCCGGAGTGTAGTTCTCATGCAAGATTTTCTCTTGTGTTGCCTTTCGCTAGTTGAGGGAGGGGTCTCGTGGGACCATAGCCATGTGTAGAAAAGCAGACCTTAGCATCTGCATCGGCAGATAAATTGAAAGCTCCCGATCGAGTCCTGTACTTCTTGGTTAGCCCTGTAACAGGACTCGAGTAGCACATAGTGATACATGTGCATACAGTCATAGAAAAACGATTGTCGATGAATGCGTGGGAAAAAAGGGCGTGGTTGAGGGTTAGCGTAATCCCTAGTATCCCTAGGTGGTTGAACCCAAACCGAAATACGAAAACGTGAGATAGGTAAGCATAATCCCTAGCGGTCCTAGGTGGCGTAAGTCCTAGTTGTACAAACAATGATTCATGTTGAAAGACCTTAGTTAAAGATAGGGTGACAGTCCAAAACGATCTTAAGGGTCATAGAACTACGTTAAAGTGGGATCTCATGGGAAAGCCCGTACGGTGTACGGCAAGGGACTGAACATATACATGGAAGGAAACATACGAGTTTAGAGACTTACATATTCTATATGTTAGGTTAACATGGACCATTACACGAACTATTGAGTAAGGGTTATTCATGGTTAACACATGTACGGGGGAAGATACTAGTACGGTAGATGCAGAGTATATACAGATAGAACTCGGGGATGTTAGACTTGAGGGATACCTTGGAATGCTATACTTGGTGGAAACCTGACGATGTAATACCTTGTTTTACTTTGACATCGTAATTTATCATGACACCTGGGTTTATCTGGGTACGGTAATCCATCCTATTATCCTGGCTTAGTATCTATCTTGTCATCATCACCATGTTTACTTTCAGTTTATGCATGTCATGTCACCGTTATCTGTTTTTATGCTGGGAGTAGATAGGACTTACCAGTCTTTATGACTGACCCCGTTTTTCTTTCGCTTCTTGTCTTCCGTTCCCCCCCCAGGTTACAGGGAGGAAATACTGTTGTTTAGTTCAGACTTCTTCCGCTTGAAGGTCATCTTGGATGGCTTGGACTTTTCTTAGCTATGGCTGCTTTACTGTTTTACTTGGGGAATATTTTATGAAAAGGTTTTTATTATGCTTCTTTACCATTGCAAGACAGGTTTTGATGTACTCTGATGAAAAAGGCTTTAGACCTTGTTTATTAATGTTATGAAAGATTGATTTTACTTCCGCCATTTTATATGTTCTGTCTTGTGATATTTCTGTGCATGTTTACCAATAATGCCCCTATAAAGCTAGTGCATTCCTTTACGAGTGACCCTAGCGGAGGTGGGGTGTTACAAGTCCGTACATTGTTGGATGAATAACCCAACGAGGTAGAACATGATGGTGTCATAAGGCACGAGGAAAGCGCACGTTCACTATTTTGGTGGCTCCAACGGACTGGAAGCGGAAGAACGCGACTTCCTGAGACGCTAAAGGTGCTCCTGGTAGTCCTCTGTAGTGGTTTAGCTTCGGTCTAGGATTACAGAGGTTGGGTCTGTGCAGAACTACCAGGTGGGTGGGCCTTGACTACACAAGTAGGGGGCAGTCATAATGCTGTACGCGGTGGCATTAAGGGTGGTTCGGCGATTGCCTCAGGCGGAGGTGGACGGTCAAGACCAAATGATAGCAAGATCGTCGGACGCCTGTCACCAGCAGCCTAAGGAATGCGAAAAGACAAAAGCTAACCCCTAGAGATCGTTAACCTTTGCTATCAAGGGACGGGTGCGGGGAGACCCCACATCGATGTTTAGATTGTCTGCTTGTTAGGGGTGGTCGCTTAGCTCATGTGGTTTTTACTAGTTGAGGGAGGGGCTGAGGTAGGGCCATAACCACCATAGAAAGACCAGACCCGAGGGATATATGTACATTGGACACTCTTAGAGGCGGGCCCGTACAGATATAGAAAAGCTCCCGATCGAGTTCTGTGTTTTCTGGTGTAGCCCTGCCACGGAACTTAGGAGCAAAGTAAAGGTTATGTGCAATAGAAACATCGAGTACGATTGATGATACGTATGTGGGAAAGTCTAGGTACAACCATGTCTGCTCTAGGAGGTGTATCGTAAACTAGAGGGCATTATTCGGTGATGGAAACAAACTCGATCGAATAGTTCGAGGATAGCAGTCAGTACGCTTACGTAGCACTTCGATAGTGGTTCTATGCGGATGTAGAGTTGTACGTTACTATGGCATAAGATGAGGGACTGCACATATTACTGTGGCGATACGAAGGAGACCGTGCGAGTAGGGTATCACGGGGTGTACCTCAGTTTGGGGGTAGCTACATATACACTATATTAGGTTAATCTACTAGGGGATAGATGGGTGTGACGTGTGTGTAAGATTTGAGTGCGAATAACACGTATAACCTAATAAATAAGAAAATGTAATTGAACGGTATATGTAGGGTTATTCGATAAGTGTAGTTTAAATTCGTTCACACAGAACTTATGTTCTGACCCCCTCCTCGTAACATTCGCAGATTAGACAGAGACTTATAGCTCTGGGAATACTGATTTAGCAGTATTATGATTAAGGTAAAGCTATGTTTTAAAATATATTATATTTTACTCCTTCCGCTATGAGGTGTTTTTTTTCGTACTCTGACATATATCTTTTCTCTATCTTTTCTGCAGTATAGTAGAGCAACCAACTCGGGTCTCGATGGATTGAATTTTGAAGAAAACTCGGTCTGTCGGAATCTGGGTTGTCACATCTGGTATCAGAGCCAGGTTTAGTGATCTTAGGGAGATAATGAGTGAACTTATTTGTATTTCCTAAAATATAAATATAAATATATTATATATATAAACCTAAATCCATATAGTAGCCCACTAGACATGAAAGAGTTGGGATATCTAGTTTGCACATACAAGTAATAAACATAGAAATTTTTGAGACCCTTAGGTGGTATGGTTGGAAAGTGTACAATATGAATTGATATTTGAGAAAGAAAGTATCCTATAGAATTAAAACTGGAATGTTATTTCAGAATAGTGGTTCGGAAGTGAAACCTTATAGATTGGAAAAGGTTAATGTGGAAAATGGATTAGGAATATATATAGTCGAGAGAATTGAATTTGCAGAAGGGCCTAGGGAAGCCTAGTCGAGTTGAAGACCCGCTTTGAGTCTAACCCAATGATAAGCTTTCAAGAACTTGAAGCTGTAAGAGAGTTTATGGTATTTTTTCAAGTTTTGATCTTAGAAGTATTTTGATGTTTTCAGTGCATGATGGGTTTTAAAGTAAAGTGAGGTATATTGGGTAAAACAATGATTTCTTGTTTTAAAAGAATTCTCTCATAAAAAGGTGCATATTATAGAACATGTTTAGCTCGCTAGTTTTCATATATGGAAAGAAGTTTTGAAATCTCTACCTTGTTGATTATACATTTACGTTATTGTTTTAAAAAGAAATTTTGTTGGGTAAACAAAATAAGCGGTAGAGTGCAAGAATAGAGTAGATTTTTGCGCCTTAGCAACCAAAGTTAACATTGTAAATAGGAACAGTGTAACTCATTAGTCATCCTTGTCTACTCCAGTTTGTGATTTGAAGAAAAAAATATTTTTGCAATTTTACTTTGTAACATGTTTTTATGGTTTGGCAAAAGCAATTTTTTGAGAAAAGAATAAAAGTTTTGCCACTTTAGTTTTTTTTTTTTTTGAAAGAAGAATGTAATAAAAAGAAAGAAGGCCGAACCATGTTTTAAAAATGGAGTAGTTAAGGATTAAGGCCTAGAAAGAACAAGATAAAGTTAAAGCTATTAGAACCAACTGGGAATTGGTTGAGATGAGAAATTCTCTGAGTATCAATCTGATGTTGATTTCAGTCTTCGAGGTTGATACTTAGATAGTTATTTTCTTGCCAATTTACAGTCAGGGATTAGATAATATTAAACTAATGGAAAATTTCCCGTAGAATGCATAAGCATTGAGAAACCTCGGATTGTTGCTTGAGAAAAAGAAGAAGGATTGTTGTTTAAAAGAGAAGTATAGGCTAGTAATACACAGCATGGATTAATGGTGACTACTAGGTAGTGAAGGGCAAGTAAGTATATAGATCCTGTTGTGTGGACTCGTGACATAAGTCCTAAGATTCTTGGCCCATAGTAGTAGCTGTGTAGGATGCTGTTTGAGTTGAAAACGAAAAGGCTTATTTGAAAATAATAAACTTAAGTAATTTGATTAAGTCAAATAAGCTAAGAAAGAAACTAGCCTAACTAAAAGGAAAACAACAAAATCAATCAAGCAGCAAAACAAGACGAGAAAATAAAATGGAAATCTTAAGAAAAAGATGAATAAATATAAAAAATTCCAAGATAATTTGAAAAAGAGAAGAAATTTTCTTATGTGGTTGTGCTTGGATAGGAAAATAGGAAATCCTCATAGAATAGTCATATAAAAAAATCCAAGTATGATTAGAAAAGAAAAACGGAGGATGTGAATTTTTTCCGTTTTACACCTTTTCGTAACATAAGAAATCGAATTTGGAAAATTAGATTTTTCTAAATTTCGAATTTAATGATGGTTGTTAGGATTTTGGATGCGAAAATTTGATGAACTGTGCTCTTACTCTGTAAGTGTGTAGGAAAATTTGGATGAAAAACGTTTTGATTTTTCAAAAATATTGCATTCATATAAAACTGCAAGTATATTTAGGATGTGAGCATCATGTTTTGAAAGAGTTTTTAAAGTTTGCATACATATAGGTGGATCCAAATTAGGCACACATACTTTACTATGATGTATCTCACTTTGCACATGTGCACAATGTTTGCAACAATTGGATGCACACTTGACGGATGGATATTGCGAGGGGTTATCTATTTTACTCTTATCGAATTTCGGGGACGAAATTCTTTAAGCGTGGGAGAATGTAACACCCTGAATTTTTAATATAATTAAAAATATGTAAAAATATGTGTATATACATAGATAGGTAAATAATGGTGATGTATAACGAAAAATCTATTAATATATGGAAGACAAAGGAAAGATTAATTCAATGACAGTGTACATAACGAAGAAGATAATAAAATAAGGATACTTAATTTAAATATCAGGAATTAAGTAAAATGGACATCACTATTGCGTTAATCTCGGAATTCTACATGAAATAGAGTCCAAGTTTTCGAAAATTGGACTCCGTATGAAAGAGTTATGGCCTTCGGAAGATTCAAAATAGTTCGAAATTCGACCCAGGCAGCTGGGCGGAAAATTTCCCGCCCAGAACAGGGCAGGCCGACCTGGGGGTCGACTTGGGGGTCAGGTCGATTAGGGGGTCGACCTACACCCTAGGAGGTTGACCTGGGGGACGAACTACCCCAGATCTAGTCAGTTTTTGTTCTTGTGACGTGGTTTGACATGTTGTACGGACTGGATGGCTTCTAGGTCAATCCTAGGGCTCTAAAACGCTCTCTACACCTATAAAATAGTGCCTAGACCTAACCTAATTCATAAACAATTGCTTGTACACCTCCATGCCGCCAAACTTCAACCGAACATGGTCGTCGCCCCAAAACCCTAAACTAAATTGCATGTTCTTCACAAATTTTGGAGTTTAATTAAATCAAAAAGAAAAGTTCTTCATCAACAATTCATGCTCATCACCAATAATCAAATAAAATCAGCGTTCTACATTAATAACAAATCGCTTATTTCTCTAATCCAGTCAATGTAAGTGGATTTGAACTATATTTGTTGTATAATGTTGCTTCTATCGTTTACCATTCACCATAATGAATATGATGTTAATTTAATAAGATTTGTTATTTTATTTATGCCTACGTTTGAGTTCTCTCCTTTTTATCCTTTCCCTTTTTTATTTTGGATCTAGGTTATTTCGAACCTAGACGAAATCTTATTAAACAATACGCATAATTGGAATATGGGGATATTGGAATATAATCTGTAATTTTGGGGTTTGCGGCATAATAATTGTTATTGCATATATTGGGCATAATCTTTTTTATGCAGTCGAGGAATATAATCTATAATGTTGAATTTATGTAAGTTTGACATAATTTTCATTGGATATGGAATTAGTATAATTCAATATTAACAACATGTAGTTGGATAACATGGATTGGTGAAATTTATTTGTGACTTGAAAAGTAAGCCTAGAGGGTAAATTAGATTATATGTATGAATGTGGGAATGATGGGATACATATATATATATATATATATATATATATATATAAATGGAAAATATTGATTATATGAAATTGGGTAAAATTGGATATTGGAAATTGGCATGGTTGGGTATGAATAACATGGAACTAGTGAATTTGGCAATAATTGGATAATATGGGTGATATCAAAATTGGCTAACTATTATGTAATTGTTATAGTGAATGGAAAATTGGAAATAGGCATAAAAATGAAATGTAATTAAGTTGAATTTGGAACATATGACATGAATTTGGGGTTTGGGTGAAAGACGATTGTTAATGAACGCCTATGACACGAGGTTAGACGCGTTTGTGGTGTAAGACTGCCCGGAACCGCTCGACAAATCCAGCAACCACAAGCGGACGTCTAATGTGAGAGGTCAACGGCAAGAACTAGAGGCGTAACGGTTTATGACACGAGGTTAGGTGAGTTTGTGGTGTAAGACTGCCCGGAACCGCCCGGCAAATCCAACAGCAACGAACGGACGTCTAATGTGAGAGGTCATACATCGTTACGGCATTATAAATAAATTAAGAAATACTAACCATATTAAGACATGTGGGTGACATGGTTATCGTTAGAGGGTTAAGTGGGTGATATAAATGACATGTAAAGCATAACAAATGTGGACTTAACCATTGTGAGACATGTGATGTAAGACAAAACCAAGGTAGACTTAACCATAGTAAAATTTGTGTAAGACATGGAAACTATAATAAAAAGGGGGTTAAGTGGGACTCGTGTGACATGTGAAACAGAATTTAGATATGCTTAACCAAATGGGACCCGTAACGATATCATAAATTAATTGAATTGGGAAAAGATTAAGTAACGGGTTAAGTAAAAGGAAGGGTTAAGTCAAATCTAAAATTAATGACATGGTAATGGGGGAATGATAATTACCTATTATAAACTTGAGTTGCGGTGATGTAAAAATAAATAGTAGGCAAACTTGTCATAGGGACAAGGGAAGGTTATGACTTAAGATGTAAAGCAAGATTTGAAGGGTGGAACGACTTATACTATGAAATAAGTTAATCTAATATTAATGACAAGAAATGGGGAATGATAAATAACCTATTATGAATAAACTTGAATAAGGCAAGAAAGGATAATAGGTGGAAATTATAACTTATGGGACAAGATAAGTTATAGGAAACGATAAGGAAGATGAGATAACTTATATGTAAAGATATACTTAAATTAAGTGGTTTGGAAAGTAGAAATGTGAAACTAAAAATGATATAAGTTATATGAGTGGAAAAGAAGTAAATTAGAATCATATATGTTGGTTGGGTTGAGTAATTCTCTGGGTGTCAGTCTGATGTTGATTTCGGTCTTCGGGGCTGGTGTTTAGAGGGTTATTCTCTTAATCGGTATGTATGTGGGATAAGGCATACTTAACTATGAATTAAGTATAACATGTTGTTGTAACCCAAAAAGGGAATAATTTATGAAATTGGAAAATAACATGTTGTGGGCTTATTAATGGACTTAAGTGGGTTAAGTGCAAATTAAATTAATAAGCAAGGGTAACTTGGTGAATACGAAAAAAAAGGAAGCTAATGTGAATAACCAAGTTAAATGAGAAAGTTGACGAGGTGGCACAAGCGTGAAATAAATGGTTAGACTTAGGGTCTAACGCCATACAAAACTAAGGCGCTTGAAGCAGTCCATACGTTGTAGGATGAATAACCCAACGAGGTAGATCACGATGGTGTCATAAGGCACGAGGAGAGCGCACTTTCGCTATTTTGGTGGCTCCAACGGACAGAAAGGGGAAGCACGCAACTTCCTGAGACGCTAAAGGTGCTCCTGGTAGTCCTCTATAGTGGTTTAGCTTCGGGCTAGGATTACAGAGGTTGGGTCTGCGCAGAACTACCAGGTAGGTGGGCCTTGACTGCACAAGTAGGGGGCAGTCGGAATGTGTAATGATCCGCATTTGCAGAGGTATTATAATTAATTTATTTAATTATATAAATAGTGATATAGTGAATTAAATGGTGGTTTAATTAAATAATGGTGAATATTTAATTTAAATAATAATTAAATAATATATTTAATTCTAAAATAATCAGAATTGGCTGAAATGGCGATATGGTGTGAACTAGATCATCTGTGATATTTAATCCAGTTTAGAATTGAATTAGAATAACGAATATATTATATAAACAACAGTTTGAACGTAGAGTTATAATATAATTAAAATCAAGCTCGAAATGGCACTGCAGTTCATAAACTGGCGATTCGAACTTCAACTGAATGTACAGGGTTCGTTTTAAATCGGATTTCTGTGAAACAAGAAACGTGTGGAGCTGGGAAGTATATTTTTCTAGTGGAAGAGAAAAATCGAGATTTCATCGTGTAGATTTTGAACTATGTCCAAATAAAATTTTAGAAAAGTCGCTGTGGAATTCCTTTATAATTTATAAAGGAATTATTTATATTTTAAAAAAGGAATTTCAATATAAATCGAATATCGGGTTGACCCAGAAGTGAATATCGAGTTAGAAATTCATATAGGAATAATCCAGAGCTGTATGATATTCCACTGTGAGTATATATATACGATAATATAAATTTATTTATATTTAATTTAATTATTTAAATATATTTATATATTTAAATGGGTCATTCAGAGCTTTAAAAATAGCCACTTTTGCAAATGAAGTCGGAATTCGACGAAACTAATTTTGTTGGATCCGCAATGTTAAATGGTTGTTAAATTTCCAGTTTTGTGATTTTTAGAGTCACTGTGTGGTCGTACGTATTTTCAGAGTGAAAAACAGTAAGTATTTCGATAGTTAAAAATACGATGTGTGAGCATACGGAGTCGGAATCAACGAAAACAGTTTCGTTGGGACCATAATGTTGAACTCTAGCTACATGTCCAGTTTGGCAATTTTTGGGTGTCATGTGTGATCGCACGAATTTTTAGAAAGCAAAAATAAAACTAAAATTTCCTAATTGATTTGTGAATCGTAACAAGCCACATACTCCTCGTTTGAGCCACACAAAAATATGATCCTCCCTATAAAGCCGTTCTCTCCAGTCCTCCACTGTTTTCTCATTTTACCAGAAAATATTGTGAGCAAATAAAATGAAAACAAAATATATACACATCTATAAATCTCAATATATATATATATATGTGTGTGTGTGTGTGATCAGTACAAGGAGCTCTTCTATCTGATCTAGTTTTTGGAAGGTTCGATTTTCGTTTTTGGTTCGCTAGAAAATCACAGCGTTGGTTAGGTAAAACTAGGGTTCAGATTTCCTAAGTATAGAGACATCGATCCACGGTTTCGAGTGGATATCTGAAATGAGGAGGTGATTTCGCACCTTGCAGCAAGTTTTGGTGAGGATCGAAGCAAAAAGACGTCGTGGTCTTCCTTGGAGCCGCACTGTAAAGCCGTCGACGAAATTTGAAGGAGGGGATCGAGCTCGAACAAACTAGCATGGAGATGGAGCATTTTCGAAGAGGAGAACAACGGTGCTGACCGCTTGTAAATTTGCTGAGAGGAGAGGGAGATTCAAGGGAATGAAGTGGGTTGGAATCGGACATGAATGGTACTAGAGGGAGAACGGCAGTTTTGTGAAACGGGGAAGACAAGTTGTGGTCTTGGGCTTGAGGAGGGATGGGCTGATATAAAAAGTTTAAGGCCCAAAGAAATTAATTTTAATTCAAGTTTTGTTTTATATAAATATGTCCTAACTTGTAAAATGAATAACTTTATCATACGTTATCGAAACTCAGCGAAATAAGATCCGACAGGATCGTATTGACGGACACTACCCAATGGAACTGACTGGGAGTGGATTGGTACTCGTTTGAATTTACGGCGAAATAAATTGTTTAATTCAAATCAAACAAATAGTTTATCATTCTTTAACGATGAACTGCAAATGTGAGTAAATCTCACTAACTCTGAAGAGTTTATAATTTCATGTTGTATTTTTAGAACTGTTAAATATTGGCTGATTGACTGGGTGTTGACTGTTTGATTGCACTGCTAGTTAGTTAGTTGAATTTCTATATTGATTTTGTTTAACAGAATATATCATATTGAACTGAGAGTGATGTTGATTATATTGTGTAACATCTGTGGATGCAGGGAGACTGGTTAGAGGAATCCGACTGGATTCCTCAACATTTATTTTATTGATTTTCATATATTGTGATATATGATGTGTTATATAATCTGTTATGGATTATGTGTGTTAAAATGATATTGATCATTGTTATTCGATATTTCTAATATCATAAAAAGACCCTGGGATGTAAAAAGGATTTATTTCAATGTATATTGAAATAAAGGGATTTTATAAAATCAACAGATTTTATAAAAGGAAATATTTCGAAAGTAAACGAAAGGAAAATGTTTATAAAATGAATAGAGTTTTATAAAAGAGAAAAATGTTGATAAAATAAATAGGAGATTTTAAAGGAGAATATTTATTTAGAAAATAAATAGGATAAAGGAATATTTGTTTAGGAAATGAATAGAGTTAGTCGATTGGAGTTAATCAAACGTAGTTTATCAAAAGGAGTTAATCAGACGTAGTTTATCAAAAGGAGTGAATCAAACGTAGTTTATTAAAAGGAGTTAATCAAACGTAGTTATCAAAAGGAGTAAATCAGACATAGTTATATAGGATAAGTTACCATTTTGCACGGCTGCTAGCGTAATTCGCAGGGCTACAGATAGCCTACGACGGTCGGATGTTTCCTGAGGGAATCAGGCGTAACCATTGTGATCGCTGCTATCTAGAGTTAAGCGAATGGAGTTAAATCGAATATTAGTTATTCGAATTAGAGTTAATCGAAATAGAGTTGAACAAGATTTGAAACTGACTAGAGATTAGTTAAGCTGAATATTTTTTTGAGTATCGATCTGATGTTGGTTTCGACCTTCGGGGTTTATACTTAGAGAATTGTTTTCCTACTAGTTTACAGTCAGGGACTGATAGTTGTGAAATGATAGTGATATGTAAATAACAATGGAAATGCTTTCCAGTGTTAATAACGTATATTTTCTAAACATAGAAAATAAGGAAATATGAATATATCTATATATATATATATGATTGATTGATAGAATTTCCATTTGGAAATAATATCGTTGTTTGCACACGTGTTTTTCTTTGATAACTAACTCACCGACTATCGAAGTTTCTGACCATTTTACGTTGTTAATATGGAGAGACCGGTTGGATTATTGTCAAAAGAACCACTATGTATTGGCATAAGCATTGCGAATCATATATGCCAAAGATAATTAAAGACGGAGTAAAGTGCAAGGGCTATTGTATAAGTCTTAGATAACAGTGCCTTAGATGGATGTTTTGAATAGTGCCTTCGGTTCATCCTGTTCCTGGATGACTTGTATGGATGAATGTCTGACAGAGTATTTCCAAAAAGGTCACGTACATTGATTTCTTCAACCGTACCAAGAGTGGAAGCGGAGAAGGAAACTTCTTTAGCTAACATATAATGTACTGTTGTAGACATCAATTAGTGATTTTCGATGGATCTGACAATGTGGCATTCGAAGTGAATCTGATGTGATGATGAAGCGTAACCTCAAGCCTCGTCAACCGGTAAGATGACAGAAATCGGGCAGGCAACATGGCTAAGTCGGTCGCTCCGAAGTAGGGTGTATAATCACCTGATCTAGAGTTTCATTTATTTCTAGAAAACTATTGTCGATACTGTCCCATTCGGGAAACGGTTGTTGATCCCTACCGTTGGTGATATACATTCGATACACTCAAGCGAAATGAGTGGTCGGTCATGTGTGGCCGGGTTGCAAGATGTTCTTGTTGAACCCAATGTATTCCTTTCTAGAGGTACACTAGCGAAAGGTGGTTCCATACCTTGTCATAGTTGGAAATCCATTACCCAATACGTGCTTGCGGTTTTTGATTGTATACTATATATGTAGAACGTGAGATGAAAGCATTTCTGCTAGATGATTATTATATTGTGGTTGATAGGCATTATTATAATATCAAAAGGTTTTTGATATAAAGATAATTTGGATTCTCATAAGGGAACAACCCGTTCCGTTATACGGCGTGGTCTTATAAGATATCATTTACCTACTTGAACTGTTTTAAACCGTTTTACTCATACCAGTCCCATGACTGACCCGGAGTTTATTTTGTTGTTTTCCCTAAACTCTTGGGTGCCCAATTTTGTACGGGCAGTCAAGTAGTCAGGATTTACAGATATATTGGAAGAGCTTGGAGCAGGAGGCTTCAGGATTTTATAGCTATAGTTATTTTCGCTGTGTTGTAAGTGTTGTACTTTGATAATGATGTATATTCAAGTACAGATGTATATTTCAAGTTATGTTATATATATTATATGTTATTCGTTCCGCTGTGAGGTTCGTGTTACTCTGATGTTGTGTTCTTCTTCTTCTATTCAAAGTTTCTATCTTATCTTTCCTCACCCTCTATTTTCTTTCTATTAATTTCCTAATTTTCAGTTTAATTTGGGGTTGGACTTGTGTTTTTGGTCAGCTCAAATTAGACCGGATTTTCGGGTCATTGCAGTTGGTATCAGATCTTAAGTTAAGTGAATTACCTTGGCTCTGTGGCATGACTCGGTAGAGATGGGGTTAGTAATACCTAGATTGAGTTGAGCGTATATATACGAGTGAGCATATTTGTTATTGATATAAAAATTGTTTTATATTCTGGTGATTTATTGGTTGAGTTGTTTATGAGTTCTGGTCGATCAATTTGATCCACTGTATCGGTAGGAGTTACTAAACACTTGAATACGATGGACCGCCATGGTATGTTTTGAAAAGAGGGTAAATGAAATAATTTTACCCAAATTATATTTTGATATAAAGGATTTATATTGAAATGATAATAATATATTGGATGTGTTAGCCATTATTATAATCGAATAAGATTATAAAATGTGAAATGGTTATGTAAATAACCAATCAGAATTCATATAAGTGAAATACGTGAAATCAGATGAGTTAAATCTAAAATTTGAACCAGGAATTGAATTAAAACTCTGGAGAATTGGATAAGTGTTTGTAAATGGATTTGGATTAAAAATAAGGAAAATTTAAGGTCCTGGGAGATTTTAATTTGTTTTACAAGCAGTGTGAATTATATTTTGAAATGAATTTCAAAGTGGAAATGTTTAGAAATGGTTTTATAGTATTGAACTCACTTCGATCGCTGGAAAATAGATTCTGATGATGACAGCTGCATCATCAGTATTCATTTTCGAGTTGTAAGTGACGAATTACTACCAGAGTTACTGTTTTGAATTTGTTTTGGGAAAGACAAGTTGTGTTGAATTTCAAAATGGGATTTATAATATAGAATTTGAATAGAATTTGATATATAGATTTGAATAATAGAAGTGATATAAAATTTGAATAGAAATTAAATAGAATTAACTAAGTCGAAGAGGAATTGGTTAATCGAGTTTTGAATTTGAAGTTGAACTTTGAAAGGTGAATTGGATTTGTAAATGGATATTCGAAATCGAATATAGAACTTAAATTTGAAATTTGGATTCAAATTAGTTAATAAGCAAGTTAAAATATATTTGAACATGTCATGTTCAAATACAAAAGTGAAATAGACTAAAGAGTTAATTAACAAATTAATTAACAAATTGAGTTAAAACAATCAAGTATAGTTAAAATAGATTGGGCAGGTATAAATATACATGAGATAGGTATGGATAAGGTATGAAGGTATAAAAATAGAATGCTCGACGAAAAGGTATGTATTTAATTCATATATGAAATTTTATGCGCCGTATCGGCTAGCCGCTTTGCTTTTTCTTTTTCTTTTGGATTGGTGAGGGCCATGGGAGGCTATTTGAAATATCCCGATGCTCCTGGTACAAAGGAGGTTATGGCGAATTTTTCTGGGAATTTAAGGAGTTAGAATATTTTAAAGATAATTTGATAGTTAGAAATCAACGTATCGATATATATATATATAGAAGTCGATAAGGAAACGAACTTAGAAATAGAATAGTAAAATCAAAAAGGAAGACGAAGAATAAAATCTAGTAAGAATAGAAAGAGGAAGCGTACGTGTTTAAAAGTGAATAAGTAGTTGTATGGTATCGATTATTCGAGTAAGTAGTCATATCTGTTTTGACGTTATAAATGTTATTCAGTCAAGATCTGAGAGGTAGTTATACCCCAACTTGATTGATTTCATTATTAACAAATAAATAGTAAGATTTCAGGCTCGAAGATCAATGTTGAATAAGAGTTAGTTGAATATAGTATTTGGGTTGTCGTAACGATGTTTTACACAACATCCATTTTAACCCAAATAAGTGTAAGCTTGGAAATATAATAAAGAATATTTCCTAAGTATAGAAATAAACGAGATCGAAAAAGAGATAAGTAATTGGAATATTTTCCAATTATAAATAGCATATATTTTCTAAAGTTTAGAAAATAAAGGAAGGCGATATTCGGAAGTGTTTTCCAAATAACATAAAAGGCCAATATGGTTATTGAAAATATTTGGTTAACAAATATTGATAAAGAAGTAGAGAAGTGATTTAACTAATGGAATATTAATTGAGGGCTCAGTGACATGTTCAAAAGGAAAATTTGATTTTTGAAAAGAGTAAACTGTTTAAAAACTCCCAGGGAAAGGCTGTTTGAATTAAAAACAAATTTAACAGAAATTTGTGAAAGCAACATTGAATTAAAGTAAAGCCAGTAAAGTGGTAACTGAGATTGAGTTAGAATGATATCAAGACAAATTGGATTGTGAGATTCAAATTTGAAGTGTAATGTGATAATCAAGTTAAGAGTTGGGAATCGAGAAGAAACTCGAGTTGAAATGATATTTGGCTCGGATATAAGCGAATGGTTGTGTCGTGGATAAAAGCAGATTGGAATTTGATTGGGATGACCCTTGTATCCACTGAATTGATAACAGGTGGAACGGATGTAATGATATGCCGACAAAAGGTACAAGTTTATATTTCATATGGTATGAGATTTTGATGAGCCAAATTGGAAAGCCGCTTGGCTGTTTGATTTTCTTTTGGGTTGGAGATGGCCCAGAGAGGCGAGTTGGAGTTTGACGTATTGACCAGTACAAAGGAGGTGCTGGCGAAATTTTTCAAAAAATTAAGGCGTTAGAAATTTTTTATAATTTTTGAAAATTTTCGTTGATAAGAATTAAATAAATTTTTAATTAAAATTAAATTGGTTCAGTTGAAACTGAAGTTAAGAAGTGAACAAATATGTTCTAACCAGTCGATAGGGTCGTTCTCTACCGTAGCAATTTCGAGGACGAAATTATTTTAAGTGGGGAAGATTGTAATGACCGCATTTGCAGAGGTATTATAATTAATTTATTTAATTATATAAATAGTGATATAGTGTATTAAATGGTGGTTTAATTAAATAATGGTGAATATTTAATTTAAATAATAATTAAATAATATATTTAATTCTGAAATAATCAGAATTGGCTGAAATGGCGATATGGTGTGAACTAGATCATCTGTGATATTTAATCCAGTTTAGAATTGAATTAGAATAACGAATATATTATATAAACAACAGTTTGAACGTAGAGTTATAGTATAATTAAAATCGAGCTCGAAATGGCGCTGCAGTTCATAAATTGGCGATTCGAACTTCAACTGAATGTACAAGATTCGTTTTAAATCGGATTTCTGTGAAACAAGAAACGTGTGGAGTTGAGGAAGTATATTTTCCTAGTGGAAGAGAAAAATCGAGATTTCATCGTGTAGATTTTGAATTATTTCCAAATCAAATTTTAGAAAAGTCATTGTGGAATTCCTTTATAATTTATAAAGGAATTATTTATATTTTAAAAAAGGAATTTCAATATAAATCGAATATCGGGTTGACCCAGAAGTAAATATCGAGTTAGAAATTCATATAAGAATATTCCAGAGCTGTATGAAATTCCACTATGAGTATATATACGATAATATAAATTTATTTAAATTTAATTTAGTAATTTAAATATATTTATATATTTAAATGGGTCATTCAGAGCTTTAAAAATAGCCACTTTTGCAAACGAAGTCGAAATTCGACGAAACTAATTTTGTTGGATCCGCAATGTCAAATGGTTGTTAAATTTCCAGTTTCGTGATTTTTAGAGTCACTGTGTGGTCGTACGGATTTTCAGAGTGAAAAACAGTTAGTATTTCGACGGTTAAAAATACGTTGTGTGAGCATACGGAGTCGGAATTCGACGAAAACAGTTTCGTTGGGACCGTAATGTCGAACTCTAGCTACGTTTCCAGTTTGGTGATTTTTGGGTGTTGTGTGTGATCGCAAGAATTTTTAGAAATCAAAAATAAAAATAAAACTAAAATATCCTAATTGATTTGTGAACCTTAACAAGCCACATACTTCTCGTTTGAGCCACACAAAAATATGATCCTCCCTATAAAGTCGTTCTCTCCAGGCCTCCACTATTTTCTCATTTTACCAGAAAATGTCTTGAGCAAATAAAATGAAAACGAAAGATATACACATCTATAAATCTCTAAATATGTATATGTGATCAGTACAAGGAGCTCTTCAATCTGATCTAGTTTTTGGAAGGTTCGATTTTCGTTTTGGGTTCGCTGGAAAATCACAGCGTTGGTTAGGTGAAACTAGGGTTCGGATTTCCTAAGTATAGAGACATCGATCCACGGTTTCAAGTGGAGATCTGAAATGAGGAGGTGATTTCGCACCTTGCAGCAAGTTTTGGTGAGGATCGAAGCAAAAAGACACCGTGGTCTTCCTTGGAGCCGCACTGTAAAGCCGTCGACGAAATTTGAAGGAGAGGATCGAGCTCGAACAAACTAGTATGGAGATGGAGCATTTTCGAAGAGGAGAACAACGGTGCTGACCGCTTACAAAATTTGCTGAGAGGAGAGGGAGATTCATGGGAATGAAGTGGGTTGGAATCGGACATGAATGGTACTGGAGGGAGCACGGCAGTTTTGTGAAATGGGGAAGACAAGTTGCGGTCTTGGGCTTGAGGAGTGATGGGCTGATATAAAAAGTTTAAGGCCCAAAAAATTAATTTTAATTCAAGTTTTGTTTTATATAAATATGTCCTAACTTGTAAAATGAATAACTTTATCATACGTTATCGAAACTCAGCGAAACAAGATCCGACAGGATAGTATGGACGGACACTACCCAATGGAACTGACTGGGAGTGGATTAGTACTCGTTTGAATTTACGGCGAAATAAATTGTTTGATTCAAATCAAACAAACAGTTTATCGTTCTTTAACGATGAACTGCAAATGTGATTAAATCTCACTAAATCTGAACAATTTATAATTTCATGTTGTATTTTTAAAACTGTTAAATATTGGCTGATTGACTGTGTGTTGACTGTTTGATTGAACTGCTAGTCAGTTAGTTGAATTTTCTATATTGATTCTGTTTAACAAAATATATCATATTGAACTGAGAGTGATGTTGATTATATTGTGTAACATCTGTGGATGCAGGGAGACAGGTTGGAGAAATCCGACTGGATTCCTCAACATTTATTTTATTATTTTTCATATATTGTGATATATGATGTGTTATATAATCTGTTATGGATTATGTGTATTAAAATGATATTGCTCATTGTTATTCGATATTTCTAATATCATAAAAAGGCCCTGGGATGTAAAAAGGATTTATTTCAATGTATATTGAAATAAAGGGATTTTATAAAATCAATAGATTTTATAAAAGGAAATATTTCGAAAGTAAACGAAAGGAAAATGTTTATAAAACGAATATAGTTTTATAAAAGGGAAAAATGTTGATAAAATAAATAGGAGATTTTAAAGGAGAATATTTATTTAGAAAATAAATAGGATAAATGAATATTTGTTTAGGAAATGAATAGAGTTTGTTGATTGGAGTTAATCAAACGTAGTTTATCAAAAGGAGTTAATCAAACGTAGCTTATAAAAAAGGAGTTAATCAAACGTAGTTTATCAAAAGGAGTTAATCAAACGTAGTTTATCAAAAGGAGTTAATCAAACGTAGTCATCAAAAGGAGTAAATCAAACATAGTTATATAGGATAAGTTACCATTTTGCACGACTGCTAGCGTAATTCGCAGGGCTACAAATAGCCTACGGCGGTCGGATGTTTCCTGAGAGAATCAGGCGTAACCATTGTGATCGTTGCGATCTAGAGTTAAGCGAATGGAGTTAAATCGAATATTAGTTATTCGAATTAGAGTTAATCAAAATAATGTTGAACAAGATTTGAAACTGACTAGAGATTAGTTAAGTTGGATATTTTTCTGAGTATCGATCTGATGTCGGTTTCGACCTTCGAAGTTTATACTTAGAGAAATGTTCTCCTACTAGTTTACAGTCAGGGACTGATAGTTGTGAAATGATAGTGATATGTAAATAACAATGGAAATGCTTTCCAGTGTTAATAACGTATATTTTCTAAACATAGAAAATAAGGAAATATGTATATATATATATATACATATATATATATATACAATTGATGATTGATTGATAGAATTTCAATTTGGAAATAATATCGTTGTTTGCACACGTGTCTTTCTTTGATAGTTAACTCACCGACTATCGAAGTTTTTGACCATTTTACGTTGTTAATATGGAGAGACCAGTTGGATTATTATCCAAAGAACCACTCTGTATTGGCATTAGCATTGCGAATCATATATGCCAAAGATTATTGAAGATGGAGTAAAGTGCAAGGGCTATTGTATAAGTCTTAGATAACAGTGCCTAAGATGGATGTATTGAATAGTGCCTTCGGTTCATCCTGTTCCTGGATGACTTGTATGGATGAACGTATGGCAGAGTATTTCCAGAAAGGTCACGTACATTGATTTCTTCAACCGTACCAAGAGTGGAAGCGGAGAAGGAAACTTCTTTAGCTAACACATAATGTACTGTTGTAGACATCAATTAGTGATTTTTGATGGATCTGACAATGTGGCATTCGAAGTGAATCTGATATGATGATGAAGCGTAACCTCAAGCCTCATCAACCGGTAAGATGACAGAAATCGGGCAGGCAGCTTGGCTAAGTCGGTCGCCCCGAAGTAAGGTGTATAATCACCTGATCTAGAGTTTCATTTATTTCTAAAAATCTATTGTCGATACTGTCCCATTCGGGAAACGGTTGCTGATCCCAACCGTTGGTGATATACATTCGATACACTCAAGTGAAATGAGTGGTCGGTCATGTGTGGCCGGGTTGCAAGATGTTCTTGTCGAACCCAGTTTATTCTTCTAGAGGTACACTAGAAAAAGGTGGTTCCATACCTTGTCATAGTTGGAAATCCATTACCCAATATGTGCTTGCGGTTTTTGATTGTATACTATATATGTAGAACGTGAGACAAAAGCGTTTCTGCTAGATGATTATTATATTGTGGTTGATAGACATTATTATAATATCAAAAGGTTTTTGATATAAAGATAATTTGGATTCTCATAAGGGAAAAACCCGTTCTGTTATACAACGTGGTCTTATGAGATATCATTTACCTACTTGAACTGTTTTAAACTGTTTTACTCATACCAGTCCCATGACTGACCTAGAGTTTATTTTGTTGTTTTCCCTAAACTCTTGGGTGCCCAATTTTGTACGGGCAGTCAAGTAGTCAGGATTTACAGGTATACTGGAAGAGCTTGGAGCAGGAGGCTTCAGGATTTTATAGCTATAGTTATTTCCGCTGTGTTGTAAGTGTTGTACTTTGATAATGATGTATATTCAAGTACAGATGTATATTTCAAGTTATGTTATATATATTATATGTTATTCGTTCCACTGTGAGGTTCGTGTTACTCTGATGTTGTGTTCTTCTTCTTCTATTCGAAGTTTCTATCTTATCTTCCCTTACCCTCTGTTTTCTTTCTATTAATTTCCTGATTTTCAGTTTAATTTGGGGTTGGACTTGTGTTTTTGGTCAGCTCAAATTGGACCGGATTTTCGGGTCATTACAGAATGCTGTACGCGGTGGCATTATGGGTGGTTCGGAGATTGCCTCAGGCGGAGGTGGAGGGTCAAGACCAAACGATAGCAAGATCGTCGGACGCCTGTCACCGCCAGCCTAAGGAATGCGAAAAGACAAGAGTTAACCCCTAGATATCGTTAACCTTTGCTATCAAGGGACAGGTGCAGGGAGACCCCACATGGATATTTAGATTGTTTGCTTGTTAGGGGTGGTCGCTTAGCTCATGTGGTCTTTACTAGTTGAGGGAGGGGCTGAGGTGGGGCCATAGCCACCATAGAAAAACCAGACCCGAGGGATATCTGTACATTGGACACTCTTAGAGGCGGGCCCATACAGATATAGAAAAGCTCCCGACCGAGTTCCATGTTTTCTGGTGTAGCACTGCCACAGAACTTTGGTGCACAAGTGGAGGTTATGTGAAGTAGAAACATCGAGTACGATTGATGATACATATGTGGGAAAGTCTAGGTACAACCATGTCTGCTTTGGGTGGTGTATCGTAGACTAGAGGGCATTATTCGGTGATGGAACCAAACTCGATCGAATAGTTCGAGGATAGCAGTCAGTACGCTTACATAGCACTATGATAGTGGTTCTATGCGGATGCAGTGTTGTACGTTACTATGGCATAGGATGAGGGACCGCACATATTACTGTGGCGATACGGAGGAGACCGTGCGAGTGGGGTATCACGGGGTGTACCTCAGTTTGGGGATAGCTACATATGCACTATATTAGGTTAATCTACTAGTGGGTAGATGGGTGTGACGTGTGTGTAAGCTTTGAGTGCTAATAACACATATAACCTAATAAATAAGAAAATGTAATTGAACGGTATATGTAGAGTTATTTGAGAAGTGTAGTTTAAATTCATTCACACAGAACTTATGTTCTGAACCCCTCCTCATAACATTCGCAGGTTAGACAGAGACTTATAGCTTTGGGAATACTGATTTAGCCATATTGTGATTAGGGTAAAGCTATGTTTTAAAATATATTATATTTTATTCCTTCTGCTGTTAGGTGTTTTTCCGTACTCTGACATATCTCTTTTCTCTGTCTTTTCTACAGGATACCAGAGCAACCAACTCGGGTCTCGATGGATTGAATTTTGAGAAAAATTCGGTCTGTCGGAATCCGGGTTGTCACAGAAGGCTTGACAATCTTTACCCTATTGAAAAAGAGAAAGCGGCTCTGAATGATCGACTTGTCCAAGCTGAAGAGCGTGCAGCTCTCGCTGAAAGTAATGCTAACAATGCTCTTGATTCAGCCTCTGCCACTGCTGATGAGCTTGCTACAACCATAAAAGAGATAGAAGGTTTCGAAGAATTGTTATTCGACTTCTTTGGCCAAGTTATTAAGACCTGAGACATCTCGTGGATTAAGGATTATCACATTACTTTGGCCAATGTGTGGGATATGATCGTTGAGGGCGAAAAGGGTCGATTGAAAGCCGAGGAAGTTAATGAAAAACAGCTCATACAGACTTGCCTCAAAGGTGAGGAGCTTGAGGCTTTGAAGAAACGCAGACATCTGATCCAAGAGGAAATCGAGAAAGAGAGAATAAAACTCAAGGCAAGGATAAAATTGACGAAGGCTCTAGCTCGGTTGTGGATCCCAAGGCCTCCGAAATCGAGGAATACAATCCTGATGATCCGTTGATTCCCTTGGCTCCCACCCCCTCAGTTGTTGGAGCTGTTATCACAAATCTGGGCGCGGAGTCAGCTGAAGGTATCTCCATATTCTCTCCACAGTTCGTAAAAGTAGTTATAACTTGTCATCGTATCGCAGGACAGACGACTGAGATGACCACATTATCTCCCGAATCACTAACATTTGCTTCTCATGACATAGGTGGCAAGCCGATCGAGAAGGATGCGGAAGAGAAAGCAGAGGCAGAGAAAGTTAGTGTCCCCTCAATTGCTGGTGCTGAAGTCTCTGTGGTTCCAAAGCAAACCGAGGATACAACAAGTGAGAAGGCTATTGTGGCACCTAGCACTGATGCTTATGCGGATGCCAAAGTCATTAGGGCTTTGCAAGACACCGATGGTGGTCATGGAGATGAAGAGGATTACGTAGTCATCACAGAAGAAATCAAGGACGATGATAATGAGACCTTGGCTGGTATGCAGGCTAGGAAAGAGAAACAATTGCTTTGAAGAAGGATGAGCATGATCCTCTTTATGTGCCTCCAATTTCGGAGGTTGACCCCAGAACAGGGCTGGTCATAAAATTCTCCTCCAGATCAAAAACTTCACAGCTTGCCTCCCAGCCTTCTAATTCTCCCCAGGAGTCCCTTGTTGATAAGAGGAAGAGGAAGAAGGGTGATGGCTCTGATGTTGACAAGGAGGAGTTTGAGAAACAGAAAAAGGAGAAGAAATCAAAATCGTCTCCCAAGCGTAAATAGGATGTACTTATTAACTCATATTTTTTTCTTTTAGGCTTTCCACTGGCCAAGAAATGTAGTTGTGAGAATGGCCCTCACTTTTGTTCAGCTTTTTGGTCTTGTAAACCTTCTTTTATTGAATGAAAATTTGTTTCTTTTGCACCATTGCGTACCTGCAAGTCTAGTTTATTGTACTTAGTCAGAAACCTTTAGATCCTAACTAAGTTAAAATCGAACCATGAAGCATTGCAACAAAAATTTCAAGTAACAAAAAATTTCAAAATTTTTGTTATTGCACAAATATGTGTTTATATATGCCCCCAATCAATCATTAATATGATGCCTGGACAGAGCTCATTGAGGATTGATTAGAGCATGTGTGCGTCGTCTCTCATTTTCAGAAATGAGGGGTTCGAGTCATTTGGCGGCGTATGTTTCTGTGCCTTTATACTTTCCCGATCCTTTAGCTGGGATAGGAATTCTCGTGGTGCTAAGCCTCTAGCACCTTTATACTCTCCCGATCCTTCAGCGGGTTAGAGTTCGAGCTCGATTCTTAGTCTGCTCACCGTTCCTATAGCGGGGCAGAAATTCTGGGGGCGCTAAATCTTTATCGCCTTTATACTCTCCCGATCCTTCAGCGGGGTAGAGTGTTATCAAGGCGGTTTTATCATGGTGCACCTTTACGTCTTGGGGACGTTATCTCTGCGTCCTTTATACTCTCTCTCTATAATCTCGAGAGTTAGAGTGCAAGTAGTAGTGTGATTTACCTCGCTGCACCTTTTGGAACTTCGGTTATCGCTAGCCTTCCAATTTGATAGGTGGAACTTTGAATTAGGTGTTTTGAAATCGCTGCATAGTTTATAACAAATCTCGAAATGATGATGATTAATGTTAGTTAAAAATAAAGGGAAGATAAGAAATGGTGTAGTAAAGGAAAATGACATGCGATATTTTTATAGTGGTTCAGTCGAATCATGACTTACATCCACTTTATAATCTTTTGCTCAAGTAACCAGACTGTTCTAGGCAAGTTGTGCCTTTTTACATGGTCCTAAAAACAAAAGAGTAAAACTGACAATTTCACGTCAGATAAGGCCGCAGATGTTGGGCATTCCACACTCTGGGGATTTCATCTCCATTCACGGTTGCTGGCTTGAAGGTTCCATTATCAAGCCTTCGTAAAATGGAGTACGGTCCTTCCCATTCAGGCCCATATGTACTGGGGGTGGAAAGACACGTTTCAGGACCAAATCTCCCGGTTCAAAGGTTCGAGCTCAGACTTTTTTGTTGTAATACTGAGCGACCTATTGCTTGTGTCTCAAGGCGCGTAGATCGGCTTCGTCCCTCTTTGCCTCAACCATATCCAGAGACTCAAGGAGTAGCTCATTGTTGGTCATTGGGTCGTAATAAGTGATTTGATGAGATGGTACTTCTAACTCAACCGAGATGACCGCTTCGGCTCCAAAAGCGAGGGAAAAGGGTGTGTGACCCCTTGCCGACTTGTATGTTGTCCTATAGCCCCATAGTGCCAAGGGTAATTCATCAACCCATATGGCTCTGGCCTACTTCAATCTTTTCTTCAGAATAGATTTAATCACTTTGTTCGCCGCCTCGACCTGCCCGTTCGATTGCAGATGTGCAACGGAGGTGTATCTTTTTTCTATATGATACTTCTGGCAGAAATCTCGAAACTCAATGCTATCAAACTGAGATTCGTTATCGGTTATAACGACTTTCGGAATCCCGAATCGGCATATAATGTTCCTAATGACAAAGTTGATCACTCGCTTGGTTATGATCGTGGTCAATGGCTCAGCCTCGACCCATTTGGTGAAGTAATCCACGGCCACAATGGCAAATTTTACTCCGCCCTTAGCTATGGGGAGGCTTCCAATAATATCGATTCCCCAAACAGCAAAGGGCCACGGCTCATCATCGTCTTCAACTGGCCTGGAGGTGCCCTAGGGATCTTGGAAAACTTCTGGCACGCATCACAACGTCGTGCGTACTTGGCTGCATCCCTGTTTATGGTGGGCCAAAAATAGTCGTATCGTAATATCTTCTTTGCCAATGTTTGCCCTCCACAATGGTCGCCACATTCACCTTCGTGGACCTCTTTCAGTACACGCTTGATGTTGTCATAGGCGATACACCGAAGGATGGGCATCAAGAAACCCTGCCTGTACAGGACTTTGTCTTCCAACACATATCGGGAAGCCTTCCGGATAACTGCACGCCTCTCACTTTTCTTTGTTGGAAGTGTTCCATTCATAAAAAAATTCTTTATAGGGGTCATCCATGACTACCTCTCGAATTCAATATCTAGCACCTGATCAATTTCCATTTGATCTACACTAGGGGACTGTAGCACTTCAATCGGGACTAGCTCCGTATCTTCAGGATTATTAGAGCTGGCCATCTTCGCTAACTTGTCTGCCTTCTGATTCTCCGTTCGAGGAATATGATATATGCTGTGGTGATCAAAATCGTCCAGCAACTTCTTCACTTTTTCCAAATATGATATCAACCTTGGACTCTTGGCTTGAAACTCTCCAATGACCTGATTCACGATTATCTTGGAATCGCAAAAGATGTCCAGCCTTGTGATCTCCAACTCCTTTGCGAGCTTTAGCCCGCCAATCAGAGCTTCGTATTCGAAGTCGTTATTAGTGGCATGGAACTCTAATCTAAGAGCGTAGTATATTAGCCGTTTCTCTGGAGTTTCAAGCTCCACTCCGGCACTAGATCGTCTGTCGTTCTTAGCTCCATCAGTGTATAATTTCCAGGCACTGGGGTCAAGGAGTAATTTTGGTGGGTCGGCTTCTTCACTTCTACATCATCTTCTGGGATGGTAACTCTGCTATGAAGTCTGCAGGTACATGCCCCCTTATTGATCGTCGGGTGTTGGAAGTTCAAATTGAACTGACTTAGTTCAATATTCCACTTCAGCAGTCTTCCTGATGCTTCTGGCCTTTGCAGAACTTGTTTGAGCGGGTGATCGGTGTACAAGGTAATGGGATGGGCCTAGAAGTAGTAGCGAAGCTTTTCAGATGCTATCAGTAAGCTATACGCAAGATTTTCTATTCTTGGGTAATTTCGTTCGGCTGCCGCCAATTTCTTACTCGCATAGTACACTGGTCTTTGCACCTTGTTTTCCTCTCTTACCAAAGTCGAACTGATCGCGTGGGATGATACTGCCAAGTACACAAATAAATCCTCGTGATCCACGGGCTTAGACAGTATCAGGGGTCTTTCCAGATGATTCAATAGGTTCTGGAACGCTTGTATACAATCAAGAGTCCGTTTAAAGTTGCGCTTGCCTCGCTTTATCAGCTCGAAAAACAGGATGCATTTATCCGTGGCTTTGGAGATGAATCTACTTAGCGCTGCCACTTTTCCAGCGAGGCTTTGCACATTTTTAATCTGGCTTGGTTCTTGAATATTTCAGATTGCTGTAATTTGATCTGGATTGATTTCAATTCCACGTGAGCTGACGATGAATCCTAGGAATTTTCCTGATGATACCCCAAATGAGCATTTCAAAGGATTTAGTTTCATCCCGTATTTCTGGAGAATCTCAAACATCTCTGCTAAATAGGCAGTATGGTCAGATGATTGTCTGGACTTTACCAATATGTCGTCGATGTATACCTCCATCGTTTTCCCGATTTGGTTGTAGAACATCCTATTCAACAATCGCTAATACATAGCACCGACATACTTCAGACCGAAAGGCATCACTATGTAACAGTATAATCTCAGATCTGTAATGAAGCTGGTATGCTCTTGGTCCGGGACGTGCATGGGGATTTGGTTGTACCCTGAGTAGGCATCCATAAAAGAAAGAAGCTCATGACCCGCCGTTGAATCCACCAGCTGATCAATTCTAGGTAATGGAAAGCTATCCTTTGGGCACGCTTTGTTTAGATCTGAGAAGTCAATGCATGTGCGCCACTTTCCATTGGCCTTCTTTACCAGAATCGGGTTTGAAATCCAGTCAGGGTATGTTGAATCTTTAATGAACTCATTGCTTCTCAGTTTTTCAACTTCTTCCTTCAAGGCAGTGGACCTCTCCGGGCCAAGCATTCATCTTTTCTGTTTGACGGGGGGATGCTTTGGGTTGATGCTTAATGAATGACTCATAACCGAGGGAGATATTCCACACATGTCCACATGGGTCCAGGCGAATACATCCAAATTAGCTTTCAATAATTTTGTTAATTCTTTGGCTCGAACAAGGTCCAACTAGGATCCAATCTTCAGGACCTTCTCTGGGTCACTATCATCGACTGGTACATCCACAGTCGTTTCATTGGGAGTTGCCATTTTGCCCCCGGCTCTTCATCCTCTCTGGGATCTATATCCTCGGGCAATTCTCTGGACGACTCTCCCAAAGTTACTTTCTTTAATTGCTGTGACGTTTCCTCCCTTGGAGGGGAAGAAGCGCCCTTTGTTTCTACATCTCTTCCTTTGCGGAGCAACTTCAGCTCCGCTATGTAGCATGCTCGTGCAACAACTTGATGCCCTCTGACTATACCTACATCAACATCCGTTGGGAACTTCAACAATAAGCACCAGGGTGCGATGCAGGCCCTGAATTTGGCTAGGGCCGGTCGGCCCAAGAAGGCATTATACGGCAACTCAATATCCAGAAGCACGAAGGGGAGGATCCTCACTCTCTGGCGTTCTCCTTCCCCAAGGGTTACTGAGAGTTCCACGTATCCCATCGAAGCAGTTGAGGCTCCATTAAATCCACGTATCCAACCCTCACATGGTTTCAAATCCTTTGGTTCGAGTTTCATTTGGTCGAATGTTTTCTTAAATAGAATGTTAACCGAACTCCCATTATCCACTAGAACTTTATGGACTATAGCTAGACTGATGGTGACGGTGATCACTAATGGGTCTCCAGTTGGGGAGTGGACTCCAATACTCTCTCGATCACGAAATATGACATCATCAGACATCGTCTTCTGTTGCTTAATCGGGGCATTATCCTCGGGATTGCTACATTCTCCCACTTCAAAATGCTATTTAGCCGCGTTCACGTACTAATGAATAACCCTGAAACTGTGCCCTGCCAAATGAAGCCCACCATCTATGGTATTGATAACGATATTTTTTCTTTTTTGCTAAGCCGTTGGTTAGGCAGCAGGTTGGTTTTAGTTCAGGACTTGTGCGGCTTGCCCTTTATCTCTGGGTATCACCTTAAACTCATCGAGTTTTCCTTCCCGGAGTAGCTTTTCAACCACATCTCTCAGATGACGACATTTGTTTGTGGTGTGGCCATGAGTCTGGTGGAAAAGGCAAAATTTCCCAGTCTCACGTTCCATTTCTGTCGAATCTCTCGGAGGAGACCTCTTATACTGGAGGACGTTGTACGTATCCAGGAATATATTCTCCAATTTATCGTTGAACGATGTAAAACTCTCAAATGGCCTAGGCTGACATCTTTTCTAAGAGTCACTCCCTCGATTTCTCTTCTGATTATTGTTATTATTATTCCCCGATTGCCGACCATTGCCTTGATTCTTGTTCCCGACATTAACTCCAACTTTTCCTGGGCTATCTCCCGTCTGCTTGATTGCCACATTACTTTGGATATCCTCCTTATCAGCAGCCTTACTCTTTCGGTTGGCATACACAGGCGGATGTTGGCCTTTTCGTAAAATATTTCTTTGGTCAACGGTGGTTTACTAGCCAGGTATCTTCCAAACTCAGTATCCTTATCTACTCCAGCAATCAAGGCCATCAAAACAGTTTGTTCATGGGGATCTCTAACCTCCGTGACTGCTAGATTGAAGCGATCTAGATAGGACCTCAAAGATTCATCCGGGCGTTGCTTATTGAGGGATAACTCGATGACATTCTTAGATCTCTGAGTATGCAACCGGAACTGATGCACGAACTGTTCACTTAATTCCATGAAACTGGAGAACGATCGCGCTGGCAAACGAGTGAACCACATTAACGCTGTATCCTCCAGGAATATCGGGAATGCCTTACACTTCATGGCGTCGGAAGCGGCAGCTGCATTCATGTACCCTGAATATCTCATCAGGTGCTGGACTGGATCAGCCCTTCCTGCATAACGGTTCATAAATGGAATGTTGAATTTCAATGGGAATCGAACCTCTAAAATGTCATTGGTAAAGGGCGTATGACTGCGGCCTATACCCCAATCTTCAGTTCTTTGTCCGCGACTTTCTACCATCACTTGCCTAATCATGGCTTCGACATCTGCATGCGTCAGGGTGGAATCGAGATCAGCACTTCTTGCCTTGCGAGCCTCTCCAGCATTTCTTTGACATGTTGCTGCAAGGTCTGGGGCCTGAGCAGAACTCCCTTGCCCCCTATTGTCGCGGTCAGTCATGCGACGAGCAGGAGGAATGGGTTGATTTTGAGCAGGGTCAATGACGTCTCCATTCCTAGGTGGTAGGACGGGCTCATTTAAGTTACGGTTATTAGTACCCTGATTAAGTGCCTCTATATTCTCAGCCCTTTCTAATGGAGGCCATCGCCGGTTTCTACGAGGTACTTCAGACGAGGATGGGTGTTCCATGGAAAAAGGGTGAGCTGGTGGTGGCGAAACCCGCCTTTGAATATCGTCAATTCGTCTACTTAGGGCAGTAATATTCTGACGCAGCAACGAGCTCTCCCGCCTTTGAGCGGCTAATTCATCATTTTGTCTGTCCAATGCTTCAATTATGCGAGAGATATCTCCTTCCGTAGCTGGGGCAAAAGGATTGAATTGGTCATCATCAACTTCTCTTATACGCAAGGAACTCGAGCCAGGTCGAGCAGAAGCACCAACACGAGCGGAACGGGCCATAATCTCCTTCCCAGATCGAGTAGTGGTCTGATTGTCATTTCGGATCATAGTCCCCCTAGGCTGATGGCTCGTGGTACCCTCTTGGCGGGTTCGTGATGGTCCCCTGGGTTCGGATCGTGGGAGCATTGGCAGCAAGGAGGGTGGCATTATATTGAGAACGGGTCGTTACGCCCTCAATTACACGGTTCGTGGTACCTCCAATGGGTTGGATCGCCCCCTCCACGTCATGATCCGGAGAATCAACCTTGACCCGCTCCTGAGCGCTGTCATCACGAGCTTCGTTTGTTACTACATCGGCCTGTGAAGCTCGTACATCCTTGGACTTCTTTCCAGCCATAATACTTTGGATTTGCTGAAATCTTCAAAGATCAAAACAGTGGGGTTTTGGACTGTTTTCTTCAGACCTGACTATCCAAATAATAGAACAACAATCCAATATGCTGAGACTTCGTTCTTAGTGAAAGCACCAAAATGTTAGATCCAAAAGTGGCTCTAACACCCAAATTATCTGATTTGGCAGAGATTTATATCTAGAAATGCAAGAAAACACACAAGATTTATAGTGGTTCGGCGTTAACGAGCCTACGTCCACTTTATGTCTATGATAATACATAAGATTCGAGTATAATCAATGATCCTTCTCTCAATCTCACTTATACAATGATGATTCACTCAAAAATTTCGGGCTAAGACTGATAAGAAATTGTAAGATTATAATAATGGCGGAAACAATACTTAGAACTGCCAAAAGATCCCCAAAAATGCTAAGTCTGGGGCTATTTATAGCTGATATTTGCAGGCGGTTCGTGGTCACACGTGGCACAAATCCCAAGAATCTCAGACTGGTTCGTGAGTGGATGTAGAAATGGTCAAAATGGTAGTTATGGACAGATGTCACGAGATCCGGGGACTTTGGATCGTGAAAGATTAAGTCTTTGCTTTCATTTCTTGGCCACATGGATCGGGTCGTGGGACAATGTTAAGGACGGTTCGAGTCGTGGAAGTGTACCATGAGCGGGGGTCGCAATAGTTGTCACGATCCGTCAAAGATGGGGTGACCACGATCAAGTTTTCCGAAGGTTCTGACGAACGAGGCTCTATATCCTCTTTGCATGGGAACCTTGATGGCTTGGTCCAAAAGCTAGCCAACAATATAGAATTTAAAAGTGTTTATTTATTTTTGTACAAAAATATTTGTTTTTAATATAAATAAATTAGATATGGTTGGAAATGTCTCAAATATTGATTTTAATAATGTAAATGATAATTATTCCTATTAGAGGACTTTAGAAGGTGATAACCATTATTTCGCTTATAGTATCAGTTAGATACAAGACTAATATGAGATATGTGCTAAGATCATTTGTGTCCAGATCCAATGTTTTGATTTGTGAGTTAAGTCGGGAAGTTTGAACTTAAATGAAATGGATTTAGATAGAGATAATCTTTGAATATTCGATATGGTATTCCATTATTGGACGAATACTATCTAAGGAATGGGAAATATTTTTATTGCAATTTCGCTTATTGCGTTCACGATGTTGTGAATTGAATATAAGTTTATTAAACTATATATAAACTTATGTTTGAATATCAACTGACTTTGATGATCATAAATGGTATTTTAATCCAAGTAATGGTGAAGTCGAAATTTGTAAATTTGGAAACCTAAGATATGGTTAATGGAAACAAGGAATTATATTTTGAAAGATTAAGGGATGATCAAAAATAAAATCTTGATCCAAAGTTTTAAATTGAAATTTCGAAGTAAGAGTTCAAATTAAAAAAATAAGGAACATGAATCAAACTTTGATTTGTAAGTTATAAAACTATAATTCGAAAAATGAATTGATAGCTATTAGAAAGGAGTTTGATTTGAAATCCTGTGTAACCCATAACTGTTTCAAAATACGCTTATTACTTGGAAGGACCGGGATCGGATGTATGTTCGGAAAACAATTCCAAGTATTAATACGACGTTATGAATCAATTCAAGACTTGGAAAACGACGATTGAAGACCGGGAATCTTTAGATCATTTGGATCGAGTGTAGATATCTCGGATTGGGTCGTACCCAATACGAGGTTATAAGTGGCATGAAATCTGGATGCATTCAGAAATTTAAGGGTGTTTGTTTCTATCGAACCCAAAATGAACTTGTATGGATTGTGTGTTTAACATTGTAATTGACTGTGTAGCACTGATTTATATATATATATATATATATATATATATATGTGTGTGTGTGTGTGTGTGTGTGTGTTTGGAGGCAGAGAATTTATTCTCTTAACTTAACACTCTTCTCTAAGACATGAACTTACAGGTTATGTATTATAAAAATCAGTGACATGTTGTGAATTGACAATGTTGCAAACTCAAATTATGTAATGAGGTAGTGATGATCAAAGCATGGCTTATTGAAGCATAACATTGTGTATATCGTGACCTCGACGTACCTCACACCTCGGATTGACGATCAGATTCATATGCTTATTTTGTTGAACGGTGCACATGGATGTGATGATTAAAGGGTACTACGAAGTCCGAGTCTGAACGCTATTTGATGGGTACTCATATTCATATGTAATGTGGGCTAGTATAATGGTGTATGGGTTTAGATGTTAACCGCTAACTAGATGTTGCACAAAGTCTGTGAGCTTACAAATGGTCTTTCGCATCAGGAACCATCATATTGGGAACCAAATCTCCAGTACGAGTCCATACGATTTTGATTGTATACAACATAATAGGATGGGGTATTATGTTGGCTAAGATTAATATATTTACCTTCGAAATATTTTACACACTATGCACTAATAATAATATGAAAGAGGATTTTTACGTATTAATGCATTTTTGGTTATCATAAGATAAAACTCGCCCATTTGTTGTGCGCTTGAATTTTGTGATGTGGGACGAGCTTATGATAGCTTCATTCTCGAAAAGTCGTTATAGATTTCTATGCACTGGTATTCACGTGGAGTAAACTCGTTACGCATTAGCGGCGTTCTCCAGTGAATTACCTAACTTTAAAATAAACCCTAAAACAACTGTTTTTGAATTCTCACACTAGTCTCAAGATTGACCTAGAGTTTATTGTTCCCACACCTAAACTCTGGATGCCCATAATTTTTGCACAGGCAGCTAGTAGTTTGGTTTGCAGATTTGATCCCTAGAACTGGATTCAAGTTTGGAGCTAGACTTATGATTTGGATTTTCCTTCTTCCACTGAAGGCCTATTGTATTTTCTTTCCTCTTAGCTTATGTTGTACTCTGATTTTCCTTGTAACTTTGATATAATATTATTGTAATGATAATAAAAAGTTCTGTTATTTTGTGCAACTCTGTAAGTACCCTAACAATTTGTCTTCATGAACGGTTTAAGTGGTTTCATTACCGGTGAAAACTGGACAAAAAGGCGGGTCATTACAAAACGTGTTTGTCAATTGAAATATTCAAACAATGTGAAATTGGGAACTTGATTTTAATTCTTTTTTAGAAAATCACTTTAGTTATAATATTACTTGGTTAAAATCCAGATTAGAGTGCATTAAATAGTAATCCATGATGGCCAATTTTTACATACTACATATTTACTCTAAATACAATAGAAAAATAACCATTTAAATTGATGTGACATAAAATTTCTTTTATTTTTATTTCAATATCGGATTTTAAGTATTATATGTGCATATCCATTATCTTACAATAACATGAATTTTTCTTAAATTTTTAGTCTTGTACGTCCAGTGGTCATTTAAAGCATTTGTAATTACAAAAATACTATATTAAATAATCTTTATGACATGGAGATTTTTGTCATTCAATTATCATATTTAACAACACATGTTTGTAGGAAATGTTTCTAATCCTTATACTCTCATCTTATCTATCTCTTGACAAAATTGAACTCCTCTTTCGTTAACATTTAATTTTTAGCATCATTTTCTATATTCTAGAGCATAGAATTTAGCCATATATTGTCGTGGTCTACTTATTACAATGGGAGCTTTTAGAGCTTGAGTTTAATTTAGTTTAACAAGGAATGTAGAAATCCAATCCATAACTAGAATCCACATAATATTAGAAATGTAAATGCAATCGCAATTGCTTGCAAGGAGAACTTTTAGCTTAATTTCAGACTTTGTGAATATAATTATCCATATTTTCTTATAAATAATTGAGGTCTTCGTGTTGACTATACTATGGTCAATCCAAGCTTTCTATTTTACTTATTTGTGGTTACTTTTGGAAACTTCTTAATGTGTATTATATGTTTGATTTTGTCTTATTGAGCTCATCTATAGAAAATGATGTTTGAATTCAGAGTGGATACATACCCCGCTTGATAACAATATCCTCTTATATATTAAACACCACATTGAACATGTCCTAGCCGTGAAGAAATTTACAAAGATTATAATTATTTTTAACTTTTTAATTACTCAAATAGCTAACTCATAAGCTTGATTTAATTAAACCTATTTATGCATATCACGACCTTCGTTTCAATAAACGGATGTTTTTGAGTGTTCTTTGTAAACGTCCAACGGATGTGCCAAACATACTGGTATGTGTGTGTGTTTGTGTGTGTATATATATATATATATATATATATATATATATATATATATATATTGGTTGGTTCAACCGTAGCCAAGTCAATCCACGCGTCGGATTGGTCGACCTACTCAATAGTTTGGGTGCGACGCGCGCCCGGGGAATAACGTAGCAAGCCAAACACGTTTTCTTTCGTAACCTTCAAATATACCCATGGACCTAGCTAATTATTCAGGACACAATCTCTTCCCCGTTGGGTTCTTTCTTTTTGAGATAGACCAAACCTAAATTTTTAAGGGAAAAGAATTATTAAAATAAATATTTATATATATGTACTTTTTTTTGGAGATGGGATCTGTAAAAGCAACGAAGGAACGCTGTGATCATGGTGAGTTTGTAATTATTTTATATTTTTGATGATTTAAGAGAGTAAGGTTTCTAATAGTTGTAGAATCTTTCTGTAATGACCCGGGATTTTGACGACTTTGGTTATCGCCATAAACTCAATGATGACTAACCAAACATCGAAAAAATACCAGTCATTAATGAAAGAAATTAGAGGGTGATGATAGAAAAGATAGAAACTTAGAATAGAAGAAGAAGAAGAAGAAGAAGAAGAAGAACACAATATCAGAGTAACACGGATCTCACAGCGGAACGAATAAATATATTTCATAACATAACTTTGAAATACAAATCTGTACTTGAATATACATATCATTATCAAAGTACAACACTTACAACACAACGGAAATAACTATAACTACATGATCCTGAAGTCTCCTGCTCTAAGCTCTTCCAGTATATCTGTAAATCCCGACTACTTGACTACCCGTACAAATTTAGGCACCCAAGAGTTTAGGGAAAACAACAAAATAAACTCCGGGTCAGTCATGGGACTGGTATGAGTAAAACAGTTTAAAAAAGTTCAAACAAGTAAACGATATCCCATAAGACCACGCCGCATAACGGAACGGGTTTCCCTTATGAGAATCCAAATTATCTTTATATCAAAAACCTTTTGATATTATAATAATGTCTATCAACCACAGTACAATAATCATCTAGCAGATACGCTTTCATCTCACGTTCTACATATATAGTATACAATCAAAACCGCAAGCACGTATTGGGTAATGGATTTCCAACTATGACAAGGTATGGAACCACCTTTCGCTAGTGTACCTCTAGAGGGGAATACACTGGGTTCAACAAGAACATCTTGCAACCCGGCCACACATGACCGACCACTCATTTCGCTTGAGTGTCTCGAATGTATATCACCAATGGTTGGGATCAGCAACCGTTTCCCGAATGGGACAGCATCAACAATAGATTTTTAGAAGTAAATGAAACTCTAGATCTGGTGATTATACACCCTACTTCGGTGCGACCGACTTAGCCATGTTGCCTGCCCGATTTCTGTCATTTACCGGATGTGAGGCTAGAAGCTACGCTTTATCATCAATCCAGATTCACTTTGAATACCACATCGTCAAATCCATCAAATCACCGATTGACGTGCTCGACCATACATTATGTGTTAGCTAAAAGAAGTTTCCTTCTCCGCTTCCACTCTTGGTACAGTTGGAGAAATCAATATACGTGATCATCTGGAAATACTCTGTCAGACATCCGTCCATACAAGCCATCTAGGAACAGGATGAACCGAAGGCACTATTCTGTAAACAGGATAGTCCTTGCATAACTCCGTCTTCAATTTCCTTTGGCATATATGATTCGCAACGCTTATGCCAATACAGAGTGGTTCTTTGGATAATAATCCAACTGGTCTCTCCATATTAACAACATTAAAATGGTCAAAACTTCGATAGTCTGTGATTTAACTATCGAAGAAAAACAGGTGTGCAACCAACGATATTATTTCCAAATGGAAATTTATATCGATCAAACATCATTCAACATTTATCCCTTTATTTCATTAATTTACTTATCTCCTGTTTCCCTATATTCAATATTCCTTATTTTCTAAATTTGGAAAATATACGTTATTAACAATGGAAAACATTTCCATTTCTTGTTTTCTTACATATTTCTGTTTTCTTATTTGGAAAACATTTCCAAAGCTTCTTCATTGGACTTAGACAGATGTTTAAACAGACCATCGCGATGCCAACTCAAACCATTTCCTTTAATTACTAAATTCACTTAACCATCCTTTACTACCGAACCTTAACCATTCCTTAGTTAAAAATGAAGTCAATCAAGTTGGAGTATATTACCTCTCAGACCTTAACTGAACAACGTTTCTAACTTTGAAATAGACAAAGTTCACCCTTCTAATTATTTAACAAACTTCCTTACGTAACTCTCTTTCAAATCTTTTCTATTCGATAATTCTTTCCTTCGATAAGGTATATTCGATAACTCTATTCAATTTATTCTATTCACTTAACTCTTTTGATTTAACTCTAACTCTATTCACTTAACTCCTATCGAATAAACTATATTCGATAACTCTTTTAATTCTATTTGAATAAACTATATATTCGATTAACTCCTTTTACTCTATTCGAATAAACTATATTCGATTAACTCCTTTATTCTATTCGAATAAACTATATTCGATTAACTCATTTCTTCTATTCGAATAAACTATATTCGATTAACTCCTTTCTTCTATTCGAATAAACTATATTCGATTAACTCTATTATTCTATTTGAATAAACTATATTCGAATAACTCTATTATTCTATTCGAATAAACTATATTCGATTAACTCCTTTCTTCTATTCGAATAAACTATATTCGATTAACTCTTTTCTTCTATTCGAATAAACTATATTCGATTAACTCTATTATTCTAGTCGAATAAACTATATTCGATTAACTCCTTTCTTCTATTTGAATAAACTATATTCGATTAACTCCTTTCTTTAACTCTAATCGATTAAACTAACATCGATTAACTCCTAATTGGTTTAGCTCTAACTGATAAACTCTAATTGGATTAACTCTACGCTTTAACCTTACTGATTTACTCTAACCAATTAACTCTAACTGGTTAACCCTAACTGATTAACTCTGGTTGATTAACTCTAATCAATTAATTCTATTCGAAGAATTCTGATCGAATAACTCCTTTTGGCTAAACTATATTCGAATACCTCCTTTTAACTTTATTCATAACTTCCTTTGTTCTATTCGAATAACTAATTCGATTAACTCCTTTTCGAATAAACTATTCATTTATAAAGATTTACTTTTAGTAACGGTTCTTCACTTTACAAATGATTTCCTTTTATTCTAACTTATCCTTTGATTTTATAAATATTTCTTTTATAAAAGTCCTTTTCCTTTTCTATATAAAATCCATCGATTTTATATAAATAATTCATTTCCAAAATACACTTTGAAAAATCCCCTTTCCCATATCCAGTATTTCTTATGGTATTTAACATACCATATAACAACGATAAATATCGTCCAAACACACATAATCAACAACAGATTATATATCACATCATATATCATAATGTATGAAAACAGTAAATAAATGTTGAGGAATCCAGTCGGATTCCTTCAACCTGTCTCCCTGCATCACAGATGTTAAACAATATAGATAACATCACTTTTAGTTCCATATGATATATTCTGTTAAACAGAATCAAATATAGAAATTCAACTAATTGTCTAGCAGTTCAATCAAACAGTCAATACACAATCAATCAATCAATATTTAACAGTTCTAAAAATACAACATGAAATTATAAACTGTTCAGAGTTAGTGAGATTTACTCACATTGGACTATCATCGTTAATAACGATAATTGTCGTTGATTCAGATGGACAATTTATTTTGCTATAAATTGTAACGAACCCCAATCCACTCCCAGTCAGCTTCGTTGTGAAACTCTCGTCCATACGATCCCAACGATTGAGGGTTCGTGATTCTGATTTCATACGGTCAAGTTATGATAAATACAAGTTCCTTCTACAATTGAAATTAAATCAAACCTTATTACATAAATTAATGGCCCTTAATCTCTCTTTAGTCAGCCCAATACCCTTTCAAAACCGACCCGTAGGTCTTTCTCCCCCAAAACAACGATCCCGACCCCCTTCCAGTAAACTCCTTCCATCGCTGATTCTTTCTTCCCTCCAACCTCCTTTATCTCTTCATTAAAATTCAAACTAACATCATCATTCAACTCCTGCTCCTCTCCTCTTCCTCCCTATACCCAAACCATCGAACTCGCAGGTCATCCCTCCGCCGCGACTTGCAGGTCCACATAAAAATTCCAGCGACATTGTTGTAACGGAATTTCCCAAATTTAGCACACAAGGTGCGGTTTCCTCCCGTGAACTCAAATCCAACATCCATTCGTTGAATTAAAGCTCGAACCTTCCCAAAACACAAACCCTACGTCTACTGTTGCAAACGTGGAACCTCAAAACAGCTATCGGATTGCTCAACACTGGTAGGAATTGAAGCTGCTTCTCTGGAGATTTCAAATATAAACTCATTTGGATTCATTGATTTTCTTTTGATTTTTTTTTTTTTGGGATTTTTACTGTGATGGGTTTATATGGTTATATATACCTGTGGGTGGTAGGTAGGAATTGTGGCTGTATAAGCATGTCGCGTGGCCTTTCATCTGGCCAGGAAAAATGTTAGGATAATTTTTTATTGTTTTTTTTATATTTTATTTTGTCGATTTTCTATTTGTATTCGGTTTTAAAAATCCCCGTGACCATATACGATACCCAAAAACTGGTTTCGTCGAATTCCGAGGTCGTATGAAAAACTGGCTATTTTTAAAGCTCTGGATGACCGATTTAAATATATAAATATATTTAAATATAATTAAAATAAATATTTATAAACAAATATTATTGTATATATTCACAATGGAATACCATACAGCTCTAGAATATTCCTATATGATTTTCTAACTTGATATTCACTTCTGGGTCAACCCGATATTCAATTTATATTGAAATTCCTTTTAAAAATATAAATAATTCCTTTATAAATTATAAAGGAATTCCACAGTGACTTTTCTAGAATTTGATCTGGACATAAATCAAAATCTACACGACGAAATCCCGATTTTTCTCTTCCACTAGAAAAATATACTCCACCAGCTTCACACGTTTCTTGTTTCACAGAAATCCAGCTTAAAATGAATCCTTTACATTCAGTTGAAGTTCAAATTGCCAATTTATGAACTGCAGCGCCATTTCAAGCTCGATTTTAATTATAATATAATTAATACGTTCAAACTGTCAAAAAAAATGTATTCGTTATTCAAATTCAATTCCAAGCTGAATTATATATCACAGATGATCCGGTTCACCCCATGTCGTCATTTCAGCCAATTCTAATTATTTCAGAATTAAATATATTATTTAATTTATTATTTTAATTAAATATTCACCATTATTTTATTCCCCGACCATTAAATTCTGTAAACCACCATTTCAATAATTAAATAAATTAAATATAATACCTCTGCCAATGAGGGTCATTCCAATCTTTCCCACTTAAAATAATTTCGTCCTCGAAATTGCTAAAAGGTAGAGGACGACCCTATCGACTAGTTAGAACATATTTGTTCACTTCTTACATTCGGTTTTCAACTGAACTAATTTAATTTCAATTTAAAATTTTATTTAATTCTTATCAACGAAAATTTTCAAAAATCCTGAAAATTTTCTAATGCCTTAACTCTTCGAAAAATTTCGCCAGCACCTCCTTTGTACTGGTCAATCGGTCAAACTCCAACTTGCCTCTCTGGGCCATATTCAACCCAAAAGAAAATCAAACAGCCAAGCGGCTTGCCAATTTGGCTCATAAATCTTATATCCAATATGAAATATAAACTTGTACCTTTTTTCGGTATATCATTATATCCTTTCCACCTGTTATCAATTCAGTAAATATAAGGGTCATCCCAATCAAATCCCAATCTGCTTTTATACACAACACAACCATTCGCTTATATCTGAGTCGAATTTCATTTCAAACTCGAGTTTCTTCTCGATTCCCAACTCTTAACTTGATTATCACATTGCACTTCAAATTTGAACCTCACAATCCAATTTGTCTTGATATCATTCTAATTCAATCTCAGTTACCACTTTACTGGCTTTACTTTGATTCAATTTTGCTTTCACAAATTTCTGTAAAATTGTTTTTAATTCAAACAGTCTTTCCCTGGGAGTTTTTAAACGATTTACTCTTTTCAAAAATCAAATTTTCCTTTTTGAACATGTCATTGAGCCCTTAATTAATATTCCATTAGTTAAATCACTTCCCTGTTTCTTTATCAATATTTGTTAACCAAATATTTTCAATAACCATATTGGCCTTTTAGGTTATTTGGAAAACATTTCCGAATATCGCCTTCCTTTATTTTCTAAACTTTAGAAAATATATGTTGTTTATAATTGGAAAATATTCCAATTACTTATCTCTTTTCCGATCTCGTTTATTTCTATACTTAGGAAATATTCTTTATTATATTTCCAAGCTTACACTTATTTGGGTTAAAACGAATGTTGTGTAAAACATCGTTACGACAACCCAAATACTATATTCAACCAACTCTTATTCAACATTGATCTTCGAGCCTGAAATCTTACTATTTATTTGTTAATAATGAAATCAATCAAGTTGGGGTATAACTACGTCTCAGACCTTGACTGAATAACATTTATAACGTCAAAACAGATATGACTACTTACTCGAATAATCAATACCATACAACTACTTATTCACTTTTAAACACGTATACGCTTCCTCTTTCTATTCTTACTAGATTTTATTCCTAGTCTTCCTTTTTTATTTTACTATTCTATTTCTAAGTTCGTTTCCTTATCGACTTCTATATATATATATATATATATATATATATATATATATATATATATATATATATATATATATCGATACATTGATTTCTAACTATCAAATTATCTTAAAAATATTCTAACTCCTTAAATTCTCGGAAAAATTCGCCATAATTTCCTTTGTACTAGGAGCATCGGGATATTTCAAATAGCCTCCCATGGCCCTCACCAATCCAAAAGAAAAAAGAAAAGGCCAAGCGGCTAGCCGATGCGGCGCATAAAATCTCATATATGAATTAAATACATACCTTTTCATCGAGCATTCTATTTATATACCTTCATACCTTATCCATACCTATCTCACGTATATTTATACCTGCCCAATCTATTTTAACTATACTTGATCGTTTTAACTAAATTCGTTACTTAATTTATTAATTAACTCTTTAGCCTATTTCACTTTTATATTTGAACATGACATGTTCAAATATATTTTAACTTTCTTATTAACTAATTTTAATCCAAATTTCAAATTTAAGTTCTATATTCGATTTCGAATATCCATTTACAAATCCAATTCACCCTTCAAAGTTCAACTTCAAATTCAAAACTCGATTAACTAATTCCTCTTCGACTTAGTTAATTCTATTCAATTTCTATTCAAATTTTATATCACTTCTATTATTCAAATCTATATATCAAATTATATTATTCAAATTCTATATATTCAAATTCTATTATTCAAATTCTATATTTTAAATTCCATTTGAATTCTGTATTCAAATTCTATATATTCAAATCCTATATTTGAATTCATTATATTTTCTATATTCAAATTCTATATTTGAATTCCATTTGAATTTCTATATTCAAATTCCATTTCACTTTCTATATTCAAATACTATATTTGAATTATCTTTATTTAAATTCTATGTTTGAACTTCCTTTATTCAAATTCCTTTTCAAACTTTCTTTATTTATTCTTTAAATAAGTCTCGATTTCAATTCCTTTTGAAATCGATATTTCTACCTTTGGAAAATAGATTTCCCTTTCAATTTCACACTTGTATTTTTATTTCTGAATTATCCAATGATAATTCTTTTAACTTCATTTATAAACTTTCTTTATAAAAGAACTATTTATAAACTTTGTTTATAAAGGAACTTCTCGTTTTATTTCTTTTAGAACAAGTTAATATTTCAAATTCTATTATTCAAATTCTATTTGAAATTCAACACAACTTGTCTTTCCCAAAACAAATTCAAAACAGTATCTCTGGTAGTAATTCATCACTTACAACTCGAAAATGAATACTGATGATGCAGCTATCATCATCAGAATCTGTTTTCCAGCGATCGAAGTGAGTTCAATACTGTAAAACCATTTATAAACATTTTCACTTTGAAATTCATTTCAAAATATAATTCACACTGCTTGCGAAACAATTTAAAATCTCCCAGAATCTTAAATTTTCCTTATTTTTTATCCAAATCCATTTACAAACACTTATCCAATTTTCCAAAATTTTAATTCAATTTCTGGTTTAAATTTCAGATTTAACTCATCTGGTTTCACGTATTTCACTTATATGAATTCTGAATGGTTATTTACATAACCATTTAATTTACAATCTTACTCGATTATAATAACAACCAATATATCCAATATATTATAAATTTGATATATATATATATATATCTTCTCTATATCAAGATATACCTTAGGTAAACTTATTTTAATTCACCCTCCTTTCAAAACATATCGTGTCGACCCATCAAAGAGTGTTTATAAACTCCTATAGATACAGTGGATCAAACTGATCGACCAGAACTCATGAACAACTCAACCAATAAATCCACATAATATAAAACAAATTTTTATATCAATAACAAATACGTTCACTCGTATATATACACTCAACTCAATCTAGGGTATTACTAACCCTATCTCTACCGAGTCACGCCACAGAGCCAAGGTAATTCTTAACTTAAGCTCTAATACCAACTGTAATGACCCGGGATTATGACGACTTTGGTTATCTCCATAAACTCAATGATGACTAACCAAACATTGAAAAATACCAGTCATTAATGAAAGAAATTAGAGGGTGATGATAGAAAGTTAGAATAGAAGAAGAAGAAGAAGAAGAAGAAGAACACAATATCAGAGTAACACGGATCTCACAGCGGAACGAATAAATATATTTCATAACATAACTTTGAAATACAAATCTGTACTTGAATATACATATCATTATCAAAGTACAACACTTACAACACAGCGGAAATAACCATAACTACATGATCCTGAAGCCTCCTGCTCCAAGCTCTTCCAGTATATCTGTAAATCCCGACTACTTGACTGCCCGTACAAATTTAGGCACCCAAGAGTTTATGGAAAACAACAAAATAAACTCCGGGTCAGTCATGGGACTGGTATGAGTAAAACAGTTTAAAACAGTTCAAACAAGTAAACGATATCCCATAAGACCACGCCGCATAACGGAACGGGTTTCCCCTTATGAGAATCCAAATTATCTTTATATCAAAAACCTTTTGATATTATAATAATGCCTATCAACCACAGTATAATAATCATCTAGCAGAAACGCTTTCATCTCACGTCTACATATATAGTATATAATCAAAACTGCAAGCACGTATTGGGTAATGGATTTCCAACTATGACAAGGTATGGAACCACCTTTCGCTAGTGTACCTCTAGAGAGGAATACACTGGGTTCAACAAGAACATCTTGCAACCCGGCCACACATGACCGACCACTCATTTCGCTTGAGTGTATCGAATGTATATCACCAACGGTTGGGATCAACAACCGTTTCCCGAATGGGACAGCATCAACAATAGATTTTTAGAAGTAAATGAAACTCTAGATCAGGTGATTATACATCCTATTTCGGTGCGACCGACTTAGCCATGCTGCCTGCCCGATTTCTGTCATTTACCGGATGTGAGGCTAGAAGCTACGCTTTATCATCACACCAGATTCACTATGAATACCACATCGTCAAATCCATCAAATCACTGATTGACGTGCTCAACCATACATTATGTGTTAGCTAAAAGAAGTTTCCTTCTCCGCTTCCCCTCTTGGTACAGTTGGAGAAATCAATATACGTGATCGTCTGGAAATACTCTGTCAGACATCCATCCATACAAGTCATCCAGGAACACGATGAACCGAAGGCACTATTCTGTAAACAGGATAGCCCTTGCATAACTCCGTCTTCAATTTTCTTTGGCATATATGATTCGCAATGCTTATGCCAATACAGAGTGGTTCTTTGGATAATAATCCAACCGGTCTCTCCATATTAACAACGTTAAAATGGTCAAAACTTCAATAGTCTGTGATTTAACTATCGAAGAAAAACAGGTGTGCAACCAACGATATTATTTCCAAATGGAAATTTATATCGATCAAACATCATTCAACATTTATCCCTTTATTTCATTAATTTACTTATCTCCTGTTTCCTTATATTCAATATTTATTATTTTCTAAATTTGGAAAATATACGTTATTAACAATGGAAAACATTTCCATTTCATGTTTTCTTTATTAGAAAACATTTCTGGTTTCTTATTTGGAAAACATTTCCAAAGCTTCTTCATTGGACTTAGATAGATGTTTAAACAAACCATCGCGATGCCAACTCAAACCATTTCCTTTAATTACTAAATTCACTTAGCCATCCTTTACTACCGAACCTTAACCACTCCTTAGTTAAAAATGAAGTCAATCAAGTTGGGGTATATTACCTCTTAGACCTTAACTGAACAACGTTTCTAACCTTGAAATAGACAATGTTCACCCTTCTAATTCTTTAACAAACTTCCTTACGTAACTCTCTTTCAAATCTTTTCTATTCGATAATTCTTTCCTTCGATAAGGTATATTCGATAACTCTATTCAATTTATTCTATTCACTAAACTCTTTTGATTTAACTCTAACTCTATTCGCTTAACTCCTATCGAATAAACTATATTCGATAACTCTTTTAATTCTATTTGAATAAACTATATATTCGATTAACTCCTTTTACTCTATTCGAATAAACTATATTCGATTAACTCCTTTATTCTTTTCGAATAAACTATATTCGATTAACTCATTTCTTCTATTCGAATAAACTATATTCAATTAACTCTATTGTTCTATTCAAATAAACTATATTCGATTAACTCCTTTCTTCTATTCGAATAAACTATATTCGATTAACTCTATTATTCTATTTGAATAAACTATATTCGATTAACTCCTTTCTTCTATTCGAATAAACTATATTCGATTAACTCTATTATTCTATTCGAATAAACTATATTCGATTAACTCCTTTCTTCTATTCGAATAAACTATATTTGATTAACTCCTTTCTTTAACTCTAATCGATTAAACTAACATCGATTAACTCCTAATTGGTTTAGCTCTAACTGATAAACTCTAACTGGTTTAACTCTACGCTTTAACCTAACTGATTTACTCTAACCAATTAACTCTAACTGGTTAACCCTAACTGATTAACTCTGGTTGATTAACTCTAATCAATTAACTCTATTCGATGAATCCTAATCGAATAAGTCCTTTTGGCTAAACTATTTTCGAATACCTCCTTTTAACTTTATTTGGTAACTTCCTTTATTTTATTCGAATAACTAATTCGATTAACTCCTTTTCGAATAAACTATTCATTTATAAAGATTTACTTTTAGTAACGGTTCTTCACTTTACAAATGATTTCCTCTTATTCTAACTTATCCTTTGATTTTATAAATATTTCTTTTATAAAAATCCTTTTCCTTTTCTATATAAAATCCATCGATTTTATATAAATAATTCACTTCCAAAATACACTTTGAAAAATCCCCTTTCCCATATCCAGTATTTCTTATGGTATTTAACATACCATATAACAATGATAAATATCGTCCAAACACACATAATCAACAACAGATTATATATCACATCATATATCACAATGTATGAAAACAGTAAATAAATGTTGAGGAATCCAGTCGGATTCCTTCAACCTGTCTCCCTGCATTACAGATGTTAAACAATATAGATAACATCACTTTCAGTTCCATATGATATATTCTGTTAAACAGAATCAAATATAGAAATTCAACTAACTGTCTAACAGTTCAATCAAACAGTCAATACACAATCAATCAATCAATATTTAACAGTTCTAAAAATACAACACGAAATTATAAACTGTTCAGAGTTGGTGAGATTTACTCACATTGGACTATCATCGTTAATAACGATAATTGTCGTTGATTCAGATGGACAATTTATTTTGCTATAAATTGTAACGAACCCCAATCCACTCCCAGTCAGCTTCATTGTGAAGCTCTCATCCATACGGTCCCAACGTGACTGACGGTTCGTGATTCTGATTTCATACAGTCAAGTTATGATAAATACAAGTTCCTACTACAATTGAAATTAAATCAAACCTTATTAAATAAATTAATGGCCCTTAATCTCTCTTTAGTCAGCCCAATACCCTTTCAAAACGGACCTGTAGGTCTTTCTCCTCCAAAACAACGATCCCGACCCCCTTCCAGTAAACTCCTTCCATCGCCGATTCTTTCTTCCCTCCAACCTCCTTTATCTCTTCATTAAAATTCAAACTGACATCATCATTCAACTCCTGCTCCTCTCCTCTTCCTCCCTATACCCAAACCATCGAACTCGCAGGTCATCCCTCCGCCGCGACTTCCAGGTCCACACAAAAATTCCAGCGACATTGTTTGTAACGGAATTTCCCAAATTTAGCACACAAGGTGTGGTTTCCTCCTGTGAAATCAAATCCAACATCCATTCGTTGAATTAAAGCTCGAACCTTCCCAAAACACAAACCCTACGTCTACTGTTGCAAACGTGGAACCTCAAAACAGCTATCGAATTGCTCAACACTAGTAGGAAATTGAAGTTGCTTCTCTGGCGATTTCAAATATATACTCATTTGGATTTATTGATTTTCTTTTGAATTTCTTTTTTTGGGATTTTTACTGTGATGGGTTTATATGGTTATATATACCTGTGGGTGGTAGGTAGGAATTGTGGTTGTATAAGCATGTCGCGTGGCCTTCCATCTGGCCAGGAAAAATGTTAGGATTATTGATTTTTTTTATATTTTATTTTATCGATTTTCTATTTGTATTCGGTTTTAAAAATCCCCGTGACCACATACGATACCCAAAAATCACCAAACTAGAGCAGCTACAGCTCGACATTACGGTCCCAACGAAACTGGTTTCGTCGAATTCCGACTTTGTATGCTCACACAGCGTATTTTTAACCATCGAAATACTGACTATTTTTCACTCTAAAAATCTGTACGGCCACACAGTGACTCTAAAAATCACCAAACTGGAAATCTAACAACTATTTGATATTGTGGATCCAATAAAACTGGTTTCGTCGAATTCCGAGGTCGTATGAAAATTTGGCTATTTTTAAAGCTCTGAATGACCGATTTAAATATATAAATATATTTAAATATAATTAAATTAAATATTTATAAATAAATATTATCGTATATATTCACAATGGAATACCATACAGCTCTAGAATATTCCTATATGAATTTCTAACTTGATATTCACTTCTGGATCAACCCGATATTCAATTTATATTGAAATTCCTTTTAAAAATATAAATAATTCCTTTATAAATTATAAAGGAATTCCATAGCGACTTTTCTAGAATTTGATCTAGACATAAATCAAAATCTACACGACGAAATCCCGATTTTTCTCTTCCACTAGAAAAATATACTCCACCAGCTCCACACGTTTCTTGTTTCACAGAAATTCAACTTAAAACGAATCCTGTACATTCAGTTGAAGTTCAAATCGCCAATTTACGAACTACAGCGCCATTTCAAGCTCGATTTTAATTATAATATAATTATACGTTCAAACTGTCGAAAAAAAAATATTCGTTATTCAAATTCAATTCCAAGCTGAATTATATATCACAGATGATCCGGTTCACACCATATCGTCATTTCAGCCAATTCTGATTGTTTCAGAATTAATATATTATTTAATTTATTATTTTAATTAAATATTCACCATTATTTTATTCCATGACCATTAAATTCTCTTAACCACCATTTCAATAATTAAATAAATAAATTATAATACCTCTGCCAAGGCGGGTCATTACACTTTCTGTAGTTTTCTTTACATTTTTTCATACAGTTTTTGTTGGTTTCTGTAATTTCTTTCTATATGTAATCTCTACAATTTTTCATCCTTTTTCAGTGTTATCTTATTCATATTTAAATACTATAGGGTATTCTCTCAGTCTTCTTCCCTATATCTTCGTTTATTGTTTTACAAGCTTATACCTATTTTTGGTTTATGCCTAAAACATGCAAAGATCTGTAAATATTATTTTAACAACTGGTGTAATCTTTTTTTTATTTTGCTCATGAAAAATAGAATAAATGGAATAATGGTGCAAATATGGATTAAACTTATATGATTAAATTTACAGAATAATATGCATAAACATGGAATTGTAACTAGAATGGGATTTGGACTGAAATAGGCAAATTAAAGTGGGATTTGCTATTTAAATTATGACATAGGTTATAATTAGAAAGACCAAACATATTTGAAAAGTAATATTATGATAAATTATACAACGTATGGAAATCATAATGCATCGATTGGGCTAAATTTAAAAAATAATTATAACATGAAGGTTATAGTTGAATGAAACGATGGACATGCTTATTATTAACACAAAGTTAAAACTGAGGCAAAGTTTAATATATATGAAGTAGTTATGGTTCGTTCAAGCAGTGATAGACTGACTTGGGAAAAAAAGTGACATAGTTTAATAAGCATAAATAAGTGACGGTCCGTTCCGGCAGCATGGGGTCGACTGGAGAAAATAATTGGCCAATGAGTAAGCCTTAGATCACAGGGCATCTAAGCAGGGACGCAAATTAGAATATTTGTTTATTAGGACATGTACTGGCAGCATTCCCTTTTTGGTTTATCACTGATGGTCTCATAATGGATAATGGTGAAGGATGAGAACTCTTAAGCTAACTAGGGTAAATAAGGGGTCAATGGAGATATGTGTGTGTACTGATGCATTCTTGGTGGTGCGATGAGCATGCATGAACACTAGCGAGAGAAAATAAGTCACTGGTGCATCCAACCGCGTTTATGTTATATCTTAACTGATGGTTCAAGTCGGATAAAGCTTGAGATCCATAGTGACATAAGATACCATGTAAGATGGTAGACTAGCGGCCGATTGATGAGTAGTATTAGAAATATATCCTAATCATGCTTACAAGTTCGGTAATTTAGAAGTGGCAAACAATCAAGTGACTAGTTTGAATTAAATTAACCAATCAATCAAATATTTACTTGTACAGTTCGAGTATACTTCCTTGTACATTTTTCCAGTGTATATCTTGTAGTTATGCACAGACATATACCCTATCTAACACTAAAACTATTATTGAGACTATTTTTTTGATTACTGAATCATGCTAGTACTTACAGCACTCACCAGCTTTATGTCTGACTCACCCCTCTTTCTTCGTTTTTCCTTTCGCCAGTAGGCTTACAGGGCAGGGATTGACTGATTATAACATATTTGGAGGAATAAAATCAGAGACCTTATCATCTTGCATTTTATGACAGCTTATCTGTCATGGTCTATACTTGTACTTGAGAGGGGAAATAACTTAGGGACAGTTTGGCTAAACTCTTAAATTTCAAAATAGTCAAAACATCCTTATCAAAAAAGTTTGTAAATTAGGACACTAGAGTTAAGTTAACTAATAATGTATAAATTTATGCAATTATTCAATGAATAGTTGCATACATTTATGCAACTTTTTCAAAAAATTGCGGAAATTTCCACAATTATTCACAAAAAAGTATATACGAAAATTGCAGATATTTATGCAAGTTTTTGACGTAATTGCATAAATATTTGCAAATATTCACTGAATAATTGTAAAATCTTGTTTAATTATTCAGTAATTAAATTCTAGGGACCAAATTTATGTTTTTTTTGTTGGGAAGGAGTTTTTTTATATTTAGTTTGATTTTAAGCACCAAACCTAATATTCACAATAATTTATTAATACACTGATTTGAATTGAGATTATATAAGACATATGTCTTGTATTAGAACTTATTTTATAAAGCATTGTTTTGAAATAATAAGTTTGTTGAAAAATAAATGCTTCCATTGTTTTTGTATTATGTTTTGTTAATCTTAGTCTATGTGATTAGTTTCTTTGTACCTACAACGCTCTACAATTCTTAGTATGACCTTTATAGGGAATACTAAGGGGTGCGGGTTGTTTCATTTATAAAATATATAAATTTATCTCTAAGAAAAACTAATATATTTTCTTATTGGAGACAATTTTAAGTTATTTATTTAAGAAATACTATCAATTTTATTTTTATTTAATTATTATTTCAATATGTGTATTATTTAAATCAACTCATCAGGAATAACTTATATTTTTAGTCTCTTCAAAATACTAGCGTACATGCGTTATACATGTATATCTTCACTACATAATTTATATAACTTCTTATGAAAATACCACATGATGTTCCTTAAAAACCGTGATGATGAACATTGATGATATGTTGTTTAATTTTACCAATTTTAATGCAGAACTTCATGTCTCTAATATGAAACATTTAACTTTGACTACATAAGAAATGGTCTTGAAATAAGTTGTACATGCTTAAATAATGGTTCTACTAGATATGTAGAAGCACCAACTTATATATGAGAAATTCAAGTCTCAAACATTGATAAAATATAATGAAAACAAGAACGATACTTCAATACTTTGACCAATAACTTGAAATTTATGTACATGTTTTATCCATTCAAAATATATGAAAGCACTCAAATGTGTAGCTAAATTCACCTTCTTTATGTTTTAGATCACTAGTCTTGACTTGAGGATTGTAATGTTTGAATAACTGGTTCAAGTTTTATTATAACGTTGAGAACTTCAAGTTCTTTAACTTTGTTGTTTAAAATATAATAATATATCAATCTCAAAACTTCAGATTCCAATTAAATTTATTCGATTCTTATGTTACAAATTCTAAATTACTATTATAACTAACAAGGTATCATTGCATATTTCAAATTGAAACAAGTTCTTCGAAAAGCACATTTATTCATACATGAGAAACATTTTACTATGTTTCCTCCAAAAAATATTATTTACTATAATCGTGATGATCTCTTTGAAATCTACATTTCTTTAAGAAATCGTATGCAATATAATATTTGAATATACTTTCTATATATTAGTTCTTCAAGACTTCTATTTCCCACTGAAATCTTCTCTTTCACTAAATTTTTAATTCCTCCTCCTTTCGTTGAAGCCTCAGGTCCTTTATTATAAGAAAATATTTAATGCACTTATTTATTTCAAGGTTTTATTTTAGCTTATGAAAGCTTTAACTTTTTAGTTTTGCATATATAAATTTAAGATCCATATTCTCTTAGATTCCAAATAAGTTGAGTTCATGAATTTTCATTGTTTTTCTTTTCAAATTCAGTTTTTGGTAATTGTTGACACTGAATTTCGGTCAATCAAATACCTATATCCATTTACATGCAGATCGGATTGTAATCACAAAGAAGTCGCAGATCACAGTCAAATAGTGTAGGAAAGTAAATGAACACACAAGTTTCTATAGTGGTTTGAAAAATGTTGACCTACGTCCACTTCAAATAATCTCCGTTTACACTATTAATTACAAGTACAGTGATTTCTTGTATGAATGTATAAAGAAGAGGTTGAAATTATCTCCGAACTCCAGCAGCGCTTTCACGTAGAGGAGAGAAGATGAAGATCCATGGGATTAAAAAAGGGAAGAAATTCCCTAAGGAGAAGAATTATTTTCGGAAGCCACTGGAGTTTATTCATAGAGGTGAGGAATCAGATTGGTAGAAGATTGCACAAGGAGCCCACTAAAGAGGTACGATTTGGCCTACAAAGCACGGTTAAGGCCGCACCCACCTTAGGGATCAAAACTAACCTCTAGGATTGCACCTTGGGTGCGAATTTTATGGTGGGTCTCATTTTTATTAATTTTAACTTTCAATTGACGGTTCATCATTCTGATCTTCTGACCTCAAGTTATTAATGAAATACTGAACAGGTGTCGAGTTTTAAAGTTCTAAGTTTCGAACACATACTGATCCTATACTTAGCCATATTTTCGGTGAGGTCCAGCTTCGGAGTCTTACCATTCCCTCAGCGGAGTCTTACCGGTCTCATACTTAGCTAAATTCTAAATGTTTTCACATTTTGGTCCAAATTGATATTTCAATGGATCCAATCCATCTTGGGTTCATATGATCATCCGTACTTGATTCCGAGCAATCAAAATGTCTAAGTCCAAAGCGTAACTACCTTGTTAAGGTGGGTTAATAGTGATAAATCAATACTACTATTGAATTTAAAAGCTATACCGTGATATTTCGTATCTTATAGTTTTGTTATATATTGTTAGACCAAAAAAGGCTCTAACACCCAGAAAACTAGATTTGTTGAGAGAAAGTGAAGAAATGCTTAAACTAAAATGAAGAAAATAGCAAACACACAAGATTAATAGTGTTTTGGCATTAACGATCCTACGTCCACTTTATAATTTTATAATCAATAAAGAATTAAAATTACATTGCTTGAAATCCCTCAACACTCAAGATACAACCGATTTCCTCTCAGGAATGTTGAAATTCACTCAAATATTACCAAAATAGTGTTTGGGTCGAACAGTAATGGCGGCTTCAATATAAAATTTCAATGTTTCAAGTGCAAAAAGTCTCCCTCTCGGCTCTCAAGTCGAGTATATATAGGGTAGCATTAAGTCGGTTGGCGGCAGCAGTTATAACTACGTGGAACCTGGTCCGAGTTTATAAAGTGTTAATGGGGGAGATTACATGTAGAATGGTGGGTCGGGTTGTGGCGACGTGTAAGGTATTCTGACCAAGTTGTTGATAGTGGAGAACGTGTAAGAACTATTTTTTTTGGAGTTGAAATGGTGGTCGAGTCGAGTCGCATCTGTTCGACCCGAGGGCCATCGACCCGGCGCCTCTATTTCTGTTTAACCTGAAGGACATCGACCTGGAATCTCTTTACTTTATTCGACCCAGAAGGTGGAAAGCTATTTATCTTGGCTTGTAATTGACTCAGTCCGGCTCCTAGCTCTTGAATAGACATGACTCTTGGTCTCTAATGCAAGCGATCGTGATCACTTGGATTTTGGACGGCCTTGCCACAAGGAAGGCTAACATTTTGCCCCCTAAAGTATGTGTTATCATAGATGAGTTACTTTGAAATCATTAAGTTGTCCATTCATGAATACACAGCAATCAATAGTTGTGTCTTTCTACGATGTTATGACTTTTGATTTTGTAAACCGTGTATAAATAAAAGTTTACACCCAAAATTGTCTTTGTTGCAATTGATAATTAAAGGTCTCCAACTTGAGAAAAGACTGATTTATAGGTAAACCCTTCATTCTTTGCTGAATCAAAAGTTAAAGTTATCCACGTAAATCATGTTACTCTGTTGATCATTCCTGTATATGGCCACACATACACAAGTCGTTCTGTTCTTTTTCGATTATTAAAATTCAGTCCTAACACATAAATATGATATACCGCTGCAAACATGAAGTAGTTACTAAGAAAGCCCTTCACTTTCTTTTAATTTTTCAATTTTCAACTCTTCCCGGTTCATAATTCTTCAGCTCAAAAAATTCATAGTGCTTTGGGTCGAATAACTCGATCCGGTGATCGTTCGACCCGAACATACATCATATTTCTCATATTTGCTTCAAAAGAAAAGTGGCGTGATCAACCCATCCTTTCAAAGAACACGAACGATCTTCTGGGCTTCATATATAAGCCGGTATACCATACTTCTTTTCTTCCCTTACTTTATTTCCCCACCATCAATTTGTTTCAAGTCTGCAAATCCTAAACTTCCCCACTATTTCGAATTCGTTGTTACTCCAAAATTAATTCAAAGGTGGGTGGAAAATCGTTTTAATTCAAGCTTTAACTTGTAATCTCGTGTGGATTTAAACTTGAAATCATTCATATTCCTATCAATTTCGTCATGACGTCAACGTTTCAGGCCAACAGGGCCAATAACGTCACCGGTAACGTCGAGGCTGTGGCTGGTGATGGTCGCGATGCATCGGGCTTGCTGGTCATCATTTATGGCACCGATGTGATGGCTTGAGGACTTTTTATTCATTTCAATGGGTTGATGATGAAGATGAGTGTAATGGGTATTTGGTAATGATGGAGGAGAGAAAGATAGAGATATTTGGTTTGGTTTGTATGGATGAGTGAAGTAGAGAAACGGGTAAGCTACGCATACCCAGTGCTTCGTGGGGTCTGTAGCACCCCGTAATTCTGTAGCAATAAGTTTCCCAAATTAAAGTATAATTAAATTTTAAAATAAGAATCAAGGGAAAAGGGTTGCAAAATTTCGTTTGTCTCAAAATTCTTCTTGAAAATGAGTCCGAGTTTTCAAGAAACGGAGTCCGCATGAGGGAGATATGACCCTCCGAAGTTTCAAGGATTTTCAAAACAGAAAAACAGCTCAAATTCGAATTCGAACGTTGAATTCAAACACCAGCACAGACTGGGCGGGAATTTTCCCGCCCAGGACTAGGTCGACCTGGGGGTCGACACTATGGTCGACCTCCCAGGGACCAGGTCAACCCTATGGTCGACCTGGGGGTCGACCTGGTGCTGAAATCCAGTTTTGAGCCTGGGTTCATTCTGATGTTTCTGGTCTCGTTTTTAGTCTAGATTCATCCGTCTAGTCCTATATAAACAGCCCCCTAGCCCCATTCTCTTTACACCATTTTATTCTCTCCTTATGTTGCCTCTGGAATAATTGAAATAAATAAATTAAAATAAAACACGAAGACTATTCTTGGAGACTACGGCTAGGAATTGCGTATTGGAGATTCAAATAAAGTTAAAGCTTCAAGAAAGGAAGCAAAGGCTAATTCAACGGCTTCGAGCAACATCGCGCGAATCATAGCAAATCACCTCAACGTTATCTTATTATCCTTTTCTAAAACCGATCAATGTAAGTCAGTTACTTTTTAGATTTGAACGCCTAGATCTATTTGTGACATGTAATTAAATGGATATGAGAATATGCCTAATCCTTTCGTTTGAATCGGTGCTTGTATATGCCTTTGGATCTGATTCTCGATTATGGCCTAGAAATTATTGTGGCAATTTGTCAATGACTATGATTATGGGACTTTTTGCCTAAGACTATGACTATGAAACCGTGGCCCGTGAAACTATTGCCTATGACTACGAACATGAAACTATTGCCTATGACTACGAACATGAAACTATTGCCAATGACTACGAACATGAAACTATTGCCTATGACTACGAACATAAGACTATGCCTATGACTATGAACATAATACTATTGCCTATGACTAAGATTCATAACTATGAGATCATGACTATGACTATTGTGGTTAATTGCCTAGGACAATTTCGTGGTTAATTGCCTAGGACTATTATGGTTAATTGCCTATGACTATTATGATTAGTTGCTTATGCCCAAAACATTATAGTTACAAAACATGATTGTATACCAAACTGGCATTACGTTGGATCAAATCACCTATGTCTCCCTTGATTTTGTTGGATCTCATACTTGGGGTGTATTTTGCTTAGTTTATTCCGGTTCTCTATTATGTACACCAAACCCACTGGATCCATTATCTTTGTATTTGTGTATTTTGGTTCGCTTTTTCATGCCTATTCTCTTATGTCAATTCTCGTGCTTATTCCATGTTCCTTTTGTTAGTTTCATTTCATGAGTACCTAGAAACTTGTGAAATCATTTTATACGTATGACTACGGCGGGGGAATTTGGGCGTAGCTTAATTAAGATGATTTGGCATAACAAATATGTTAGCATAATCTGAATTGGCTATAATAGTAAATATTACATGCATATTAGACTTGGGCGTAAAATGGTAAATTGTTATTTGACTGCAAAGTACGTAATTGGCATGTCAGCCAAGTTTGGATATAAACTATAAACTAGAATATTAGATCTAGTTTTGACATGAACTGATCTAATTTGGCATAAACTGCAAGTTGGGTTAACTGATAGGTAAATCAAGATTTGGGCCTAGAATATAGGTATGTTAGTGGGCATGACAAATAAATATGATATAGGCCAAATTTGTTTAAAAGAGTTGTTAGCAATTTACATATAGACAAAAAGGATAAATATGTATGAAACGACCCGAAATCCCCCTTACGGGAATTCTCGGATTGAGTCGAGGACAAGCCACAACAGAACGCAGACGGAAGGACATTTCATTGTATATTACAACAATTCCATCAGAATACAAGAATATACAGAGTATGAATAAATATTACACAGAAATATCAGAGATTTAAATTACATTTAAATACATAGCAGCGGAAAATAATACAAAATACAACTGAAGGAGATATACGGATACAAAGCTTTGCGGATATCGTTCCAGCTGTAAACCAAGATCCTCTGAATATAAATCTGCAAAACCAAAACTACTAGCTGCCCGTGTCAAAATAAGGGCACCCAGAGTTTAGGTTAAAACAATAAACTCCAGGTCAGTCATGGGACTGGTGTGAGAACTAAAACAGTTATTAATCTTTATTTTAAAGTTAGGTAAATCAAGCACCACGCCGTATAACACGGAACGGGTTTCCTCCCAAGAACACCAGTGCATATAACAACAGCGCAATGCTAAATATAGAAAAATGAAGCTATTATAAGACCCGGGTCCTATCACACAATGCAACGCAAGCCGGGGGATAGGGTTTTACCTTATAATAGCCAAAGAATGCTTGATACGTTTAAAACAGATTATTTTGATAATACTATAGGTGTATAGTGTATAAAACAACTTCAAATCATAAGTATCAATCATAGACGGCATGGGTACCATATATCATGTCTCCATACTAGTTCTACAATTAAAACCGCAAATGTCACGTATTTGGAAATTGGATTTCCATCTGTGAACTGAGGCCAGGGATCGTCCTCTACCGATTCGAGACTCTCTAGCCCGAGCCTCAGGCAAGCGCGCAGGCAAGCCTTAGAGCGACAGGGCCGGTCCACCGATGTGGATTATTATGCCTGAACAATACGTCTCCCCGCCCTATGGGGGGTAAATGAGCCAAATAATGACTCCATCGGACCCGGATCGTCCGATCTAATCGAGGCGCCTCGCAACAGCAACAACCACATAAGTCAAACTCGTCAGGGAGTGTAAAACCACTGACGCCACTTCTAACTAGAAAGAAACGCATGTCCTCCCTGAGGTCCTCTCCCGTTTTTGGTTCACCACCGGGTGTGAGACTCGCGAAGTAAACATTACACAAAGCTACGCCACATAGGCCGTGCTTTGATCATCAACCACAAGACTCTGCTTTTCAACAGAAGCCTTGCTCATTTGCATCTTAGCATGCCACACAGGCAAACCACTCCATGCAACCGATATCAATCACATAGAATGAAATCCAATGTCAGACACACAGTCCATTTACAAGTCCGTTCTGGGTCTGAACGAAACAGGAGGCACCTAGTACCCCGCATATCCATCGATCTCCAAGTACGTCTGGACGATCACTAACTGTTTCCATCTTCTTGGGTGTACATCCCAATCAAGATCGTCAGTAATCACCCAAACGACGTGAAGACCTCCGGTCTTCGACCACCGTCTTCATCTTCGACTTATCGTCGTATCAGTTATTCAGAATGGGATAAACCCGGTCTTTCCGAATAACTCGCGTATATAATAAACAAGTGTTATAAAAACACAACATACGCCTTATTCCAATTCATCAGTCACTAACCGTAAATTAACAAGAGAATAATTCCCCAAATATTAACCCCGAAGGCCGAAACCAACATCACATCAATATCCAGAAAACCATTCTGCTTAGCTAACTGACAGTTAGTTTCTAAATTTCACATTCATAGGGAAAGGTTCCCATTAATTTTATCAAAGATAAATCCTTTAAATTTATTCTTTAATCTACTTTTGAATATCAATTCAAACTCTTCGGGATTAACGAACCTTACCGAAGTAATCGTTTGATTTAGTTTTCCAATCCCAACCTATTCATCCCATGAAGTAAAACGGGTCTTACTTTATATCTAACACCATGGTGTTATCGGTAAATTTAATTACCATTTCACGTTTAAATCTAATTAAAGATTTAACTATCGCCTGGAGCAAAACTAGTGATACTCCATTCTCGATCATTTCAATCTAATTAAAGATTCATTAAAACTCCACTTTGTTTTAATCTGTGACTGGGTTAAAGAATCAGTGTCATTTAAAACACGGTTCACGATAAACCCCGAAATCACATCACATTTCAATCAGTCCCTAATCGTAAATTAGCAAGTGAGCAATTCCCTAAGTATTAACCCCGAAAGTTGAAACCAACATCAGATCAATACCCCCGAAACCATTCAACTTAACTAATCCCCAGTTAGTTTCTGATTTTCTTAACTCCTTTGGGTCTAAGAGTAGTATTATTGAAGATACCGTTCACGACAACCCAAAATCACATTCTATTAATTATCGGGTTAAAGAACGAGTGTTATTTAAAACACCATTCACGATAAACCCAAGAATCAATTCGAATTCAGTTCCAATTAAATATTATTTAATTGGTACGCTTCATTAAATCTAAATAAAAAGATTTAATCTTTTTCTCAACTGGGCTTAAGAACAGTGTTAATGAAGACACCATTCATGACTAACCCAAATCACCTTTGATATTAAATACAAGGCTCTGAATAGAAAATATATCGGCTTATAATCAATATCAACTTCTACGACCAACAAATATCGTATTAGAAATAACAATATAAATATATCTTTCAAATCTCCATAACAATATCTGTGTAATCACGAAATCCAACATCGAAATAATCCAAAGACAATTTCGATTCAAATCCATTCCAATTCAATTATTGGAAATCCTGGTTACTTTTTAAACCCTTTTCAAATTCAATTTATTTATTTAAAAATAAATAGAATTTTAATTCTAGTTCAAAACTAGTTCATTTCGATAAAAATCTATTATTTATCTTTTCAAATATGGAGTTTTTCATCCCAATTCTTCCCAAATCATTTCTTATGATTTTACAGAAATTATTACTATTTTTAATAATTTTATCAAGGCCCGCACAGTCGATTTCCATCAACGGCCATCGAACTGCACTTACACCGACCTTTTCCAAATTTGATTTGGACATAATTCCAAATCCAACCGTTAGATTTCTAATATTCGTTAGAAAGCACTTTTCGATACGAACCCAACGGTTCCGGTTTTAGGAGAATCCGACGGTCGGATCTCCCGTAATATCCGTTCGAAGTCAATGGTCGAAATTCTCGAACTGCCGCGGCGCGGCGCATTCTATTCAGGCCATTATATTATATATATATATAATATATATAATATATACTTCATCGATTTCCTTTTAAAAACGTATTTTTATAATTTGTTTTAAATTCATTTTCAAAACGATTTCAACTTCATTTCTAATTCAAATAAAAATTGAATTTTTCCTTATAAATTCGTTTTAAATTCATTTCAAATTGATTTCAATTCAAATTGATTTCTAATTCAATTTCAGTTCGTTTTCAATTCAATTCGAATTCAATTCGAATTCATTTATATTCAATTTCAATTTGAATTCATTTATATTCAATTTCTATTCGAATTCATTTCTATTCAATATAATTCGAATTTCAATTCTTTTCAAAATATCAGATTTTGAAATCACTTTCGATATTCATTATAAAATGAATAAAATCGATATAAATATCGTTCACGTCAAAATGGCATCAATCTAATCAACACGGCTTCATATATTTCTATTTTCAAATATTCTATTTCAAATATTTCTATTTCAAATATTTCTTTTTCAAATATTTCTATTTCAAATATTTCTATTTCAAATATTTCTTTTTCAAATATGGAATGAGGCCCAATCAATTACCATATAATGTTAATTATATGGATTTTCTACGACACATGTATACAATAACAACGATGAATAATCTACCATCATCCAAAGTGCATTCTACACTGTATGAGCATCAAATACAAATATTCAACGCTTATAACAGTCTGTCAATCAATCGATCGACATACAACTAAACAATTGGGATTAGTGCACGCCAAATATCATCCCAATACCCGTGTGGGGTTTTCAAACAATCAAACACAGATTTTATTTGTGCAGTTGGGCAATGTGTAAAATTTATCGTCCCAATCAATATCAGTCAAATGTGTGTATATAAACAAATCGTCCGATTTGTTTATTTTTATTTCATTTCATATATACGTTAAAAATTCTATTTTCAACTATAAAATATTTTAACTATATAAATATTTTATTTTCATTTCACATCACACAATCAACTACGCATCAAGATCAAACTAACAAGCATACAAGCCGTCCATGGTCTGTGGACGACGGGTGTCGGGTGCTACTAAACACCGTCTGCATCCTAGTATATATTACTAACTAGGAAAAGAAAGTTAAAGTGAGAAGTTATCACAGAGGGTTCCACTCCGCCGTGCTTTGCTTTTGAACTGCTGAACTGTCTGGATTTGACTGAAATTCCAATGAAGTCTTTTCACGCTATTCAATTAAAAATTGTATTTTTATTGCTTCATTCTAACAGATAAAAATCATATTTTTACTTCATCTTCATATATATTTTCGACGCTTCATTCTATATAAAAATTATATTTTTATATCTCTACTTCATATACAAAGATCGGATTTTTATTTCATTGCTATAAAAATCACATTTTTATACTTCTACAATATAAAAGATTATATTTTTATACTTCTACAATATAAAAGATTATATTTTTATACTTCTACAATATAAAAGATTATATTTTTAACCTTTACATTTTAAATAATAAAAATCCTATCTTTCTATTTGTAAAAATCATACTTTTACTATATAAAGATTCGACCTTTTCTAAAATAATGATCCGACCTTTCTATTATGAAAAAATCTGAATTTTAAAGCAATACTAATTATATAAAAATCTGTAAATAACTTCACTGTTAAAATAAAACAAAACTGAAAATAAAAATAGGAATCGATATAAATTTACTTACATTGATTGTTAAGTGGAGGTGGGTTTCGCCGTTGACTGGGAGGTCATTGGGAGGTCGGCGTCCATCTGCAGGCGGTGGCGCGGTCTCGGCGGCCCAGGGTAGTGGCGGTGGGTGGCTTTTCGAAGTGGGTCGGGGTCTTGGGGATTTTGACTCGGCGGTTGCAATCAGGGAAGGGGGGGAGAGTGAGGGTATGAGGAGAGAGAAGGGGCAGGTTGGACGATGGCAGTGGGGCTGGCGTTGGGCGAGGCGTCGATCGATTTAGGTCTGGGTGGGGGAGCGGTTTTGGAATTAAAGAAGAAAAGGGGCGGAGGGAAGAGGAGATCGCTGGAGGAGGGTTTGGTGGAGGCGCCGGCAACTCGACGGCGTCGCTGGAGGGGGGGCGCAAATCGTCACTGGCGACGGGGAGTCGGTCCTTTTCTCTTTTTTTTTTTTTTTTTAATCGACAGTTATGAGAGGAGAGAGAGTGAGAGAGAGTTTATTAATATGTAGTTTAATTATTTAATTTAATTTATTTCTCCTTTTAAGTTGACTTTTCATTCAACCTCCAAACGAGACCCAACGACTGTCTCCCCTAGCTAATTACCCCCATTCCAAACACAATGGGATATGTATCGTAAGCTGATTTGATCATTTCGATCCGTTTTCGTCAAAATCAAAATATAACTCTATATATTGAATTTGAACACGCATTTCAATTTACTGGGGTCACATATTAACTAGAAAAATTCCCCAAAAATATTTTCTAGCTTCGTATCGAAGATACGGTCCTAACAAAACTAATTTCGTCGAATTCTGAGGCTGTTGGAAAAATGGCCATTTTCCAGTCGATTAAAATCAACTAAAACTGGTCAAACGCGTTTTCCTTCGCCACGCTCACATATTGATTCGAAAAATTATGAAAATTGGAATCTAGCAATAACTTGACATCCCGGATCCAATAAAAGCGATTTCGTCGAAATCCGAGGTCTTTTGCAAAATTTCCATTTTTAAGGGCCTAAATTCCATAGCGACTATTCTGAAATTTCAACTGGACATATCTTTTGATTCCCGCTATGAAACTCCAATCTTTCGGATTCGTTGGAGAGATATTCACAAATAGATTCTAATATTTTTGGTTTCACTAAAATCCGGTTTATTTTGAACCCGGTACATTCATTTGAATTTTGAAATCGAATTATCGAACTACCGCGCCATTTTCAATTCCTTTTATAATTATAAATAATTATTTATATTCTAACGTCGAGCTATATAAATATATACATTCGAATTCTATTCAAAATAAATTTCTCGTCGATATTATTTAAAATAATTCATTTTAAATAATCAAAATTCACTAAATTTGCCAAAATAAAAATTTTAAACTGGCCCAAATTTTCGAGTTGTTACAATGTAAATCTAGGAAAGACGAATATGCCTAACCCGAGGTTAGATTGAGTTACGGTATAAGACTGCCCGGAACCGCCCGACAAATCCAGCAACCGTGACAATACCTATCTAATGTGGGTGGTTAGATCATTGAGCCCAAAAAGGACCTGAGGTTAGACTGAGTTGCGGTGTAAATCTGCTCGGAACCGACCGGCACATCCAGTGACCGCAACAATATCTATCTAATGTGAGTGGTTGGTGCTTTAAATGAACAATTAAAAGCTAAGAAACAGTTAAGCTAGAATGGGAGGGTTAAGTCCATAGGAACACTTAACCAACTTAACATGTTACCAAGACAAGACTTGTATGGGTTAAATAACCATTATAACATGTTGACTAGACAAGTGGTGAGGTTAAGAAAAGGTTTAACCGTTATAACATGTTAACTAGACTAGAAAGTGGGGTTAAGTAAAATACACTTAGCCAATTTAACATGTTAACTAGACTAGAAGGTGGAGTTAAGTAAACTTAGAACACTTAGCCATCATAGTATGACAAATGAACAAGGTTAAGTTAAAACATGAAGGGACAATACTTAACCATTAGAACATGTGAATTAAACAGATGTTAGGGTTAAGTTAACTAAGGGAACACTTAACCAATACAAGATGAAGGGGTGGGGTTAAGTAATAAGAAATACTTAACCAATATAACTTGATTGTGGTAGGGCTAAGCCAACATGAACTACTGATAACACTTAACCAGTTTAACATGACAAATGAATGGGTTAAGTTAACTTGAATTGACTAATGACACTTAACCAATCCAACTTGACGAGAAAGAGAACTAAGTAGTAAACCTTAGTTAAAAGGACTAAGTTGTAAACCTTAGTTAAGAAAACGACGGTTCAGGAAACTAAGTGGTAAACCTTAGTTAAGGGAACTAAGTAGTAAACCTTAGTAGAATACGAGAAGGATCGAACGTCCATCTGATCTCAGAGAAGGCCCCAACAAAATGGGGTATGAAGCACACGGCTTCGAGGGGACGTGGGGGTACTCTTGGTATCCCTCTGTGAGGCTGCAGATGAACCGCTTGGGCTCATAGAGGTTAAGGTCTGCGTTAGAAGAACCAAGGGTTTGCCGTGGTTGCAATATGAGGCAACCTAAAGACTAGGATGGACCAGCGTGATTCGGCAAGACTAGTAGCCCTATGATAGCAACTCGTCGTCTACCTACCATGTTTAGTTAATCGAGATACGTGAAGCGGAAAGGCGGAGAACTCCAAAAGACCATATACTTGCTATCTAGTTATGGTTGCGGATGGCCATAGGTTAGTGGGGCATACGGGGCCTGCGTATAGTTCTCATTTTTCAAGGTGTGCCTTTCATTAGTTGAGGGAGGGGTCAGGTGGGACCATAGCCACTGGAAAAACAGACCTTAGCATCTGCATCGGCAGATATCTAAAAGCTCCCGATCGAGTTTCGTGTTTCTTGATTTGCCCTGCCACGAGAGTCGGGTCGCACGTATGGAGGACATGTGCATCTTGACAGCGAGAACGATTCGCACACATACGTGGGAAAAGTCTAGGAACATATACCGCTCTAGGTAGTGCGTCCTAGACTAGGGGCATTGTTCGGTAGATAGCATAATCCCTATTTGGACCTAGGTCGCGTAAACCCTAAAATCCGAGAAACATTCAATAGTTAGCATAAATCCCAGTAGCCCTGGGTAGCAAAAACCCTGGTTGGATCTAGAATGCGCTCGATAGAAAATCCTAGGTTAGACCTAGGTAATAAATAATAGTTGTACACATGAAACAACCACAATTGCGGGGATTAGGATCGCGTATCTGTTTTTATCAGTTTATAAAGATTACTAGTTAGGTGTGCAGGGATATAGAAATTAGAATAACAAGGTAGTGGCGAAGCAGAGAAAGTGTAGAAGTGCATCCATTTTATCTTACCTTATCATATCTTGTGCTAACCTTATGATTCCCGTCATCATGTTGTAGTCTTATATTCAGTTAATCCATGCCTTGTTGTTTTTTACCTGTTAACGTGCTGAAAGTTACTGAACTTACCAGACTTTATGTCTGACTCTGTTTTCTTTCTCTTTCTTGTCTTCCGTTCTCCCCCTCCCCCCCCCCCCCCAAGGTTCGCAGGGAGGGAATATTGCTACTTAGCCCAGTTTTCTTTCCAAGCTGAAGATTAGTCGTAGTTTTGCTTGGATTCTCTTTTCCATTGTTATGGCTGGCTCACGCTACATTGGGGAATATAGATGTTATTTTATGCTTCTTTATTTTGTAAGACAGATATTCTAGTATTGGAAAATAATTGTTGTACAAACTATTTGATCAATAAAGTAAAGTTCTATTTTCCGCTGTTTTAATTTTGTCTGTCTTGTAATTTATCTGTATCTTTTACCTATAACTCTCCACCGAAGTTAAGGCATTCCCTTTCTGAGTGACATTAATGGGTGTGGGGTGTTACACGTGGTATCAGAGCTGAACGTTACCGGATCAGATAAAAGATTTGAAAAAAAAAAATATTTTCAAAAGGGTTTTTAAAAAGCATTTTTCAAAAGAGAAATTTTGTTTTAAAGGCATATTCCCCAAAATCCATATGCACTATCTTCTGATCCTCTGTTTGAATTCTTGTCCCCTTCTTTCTTGAGTCTTCGGGGCTCCTGGTTTTTTGGGAGGTAACCTCATCGCGACACGGTTCCGTAGGCTTGATAAGACTACGATGCCTATCGAAGGGCAAAGTAGTGCCCGACTCCCATCTATAGCCATAGTAGTTTCACCTGCAGCTGGTCTTCTTTCAAACTTTGAAGGGTTTTCCATGCGATGGAGGCAGCTTTTGAGAAACTTGTCAATATGATTACACAGGGATGGTAAAGATGAGGATGAGGGAGTTTGGCTAGGAAGCTCAACGCAAGGATGACAAATTCATGGATATAAACTCGACTCACGAAGAAAGAAGGAATTATAAAACCTAAGACGAGAGGAAGTACCTTTTCCATGGTATAATGGGGCATATAATTAAGGACAAGGGCAAGGACGAGGGACAGGATTTTAAGAAGGGAGAGTGCATGCTTCCACCACCAGAATACCTGAGAGAGAGATAGTAAAAGTCTCTGTTGGAAAAGTTTATCTTTTCGTTTTGATCAACCAGTTAGTTCTCTTTTGATCTTAGCGCTTCGCATTTGCTCATATCTACTTCCATAATTGAGTCTCTGCACCTTAGTACTTGTATAGTAGAAGATCCCATTAGTGTCTCAAATCCAATTGGCGGTTCAGCCCGTTTACCTTTGGTTTGTAAGGATTTGAGAATAACTATATTAAGTGTTGAGTTTAAGCGTAATGCTTATGTTTTTGGTTCCATGGGCTATGAGTTGATTCTAGGCATGGGTTGGTTGGCTAGTAATTCTGAAAGGAGGGTAGTTAGACTTTTGACTTGCCTTGGAAATACCCTCGAGATTTCGTGTAAAGAATCAGTTAGGCTTAGCTAGCTAGAATCGCTTAATGCATTTATTGACGATTTGCAATCCATTAGGGTAGTCCATGAGTACGCAGATATATTTGATTAGGTTAGGAGTTTACCCCTAAAACGCGAGATAGACTTATGCATATATCCAGTTGACAATGCAAAACTAGTTATCCGATCAACGACAGTTTTGGAAATGAAGGTCAAGAAGCTTCGCAATCGTGAAGATTAATTAGATAAGGTACAGAATTGTGACGGCCCGCCCCGCACCAGCCGGCATTTCCTTCGTAAGTGCGTTGTACACATGCCCAGCTAGCACGGAACGGTCGTCAGAAGAAAGGAAAGAAGAGAATGAACTAATCAAAAACCTGTAGATTGTCTCACAGCGCATGGAACAAAATATAATAATAATATACTTGACGTAAAACAGGCGAGACAGTGCAAAAGCTGATAACTAAAACCAACATCAACATCAGAGTAGCGGAAGTCTAAATACAGCTTATTACAACTTTTCAAATTACTGTCTCTAAACAAAAGAAAGCTAAGTAGAAGATGCACTACTAATGCCCAAGCAGTGATCTTCAACAACACAGGGAGAATATCTATATGTATCATGCGTGGAAGCTTCCTGCTCGTCTCCGGATCAGCTACTCGTGCATACCCAGCTAACCTGTCTTTAGTCTGCTCATGAGAGCACCCAGAGTAATAAGAAGAGACATAAAACTCTGGGTCAGACAAAAAGTTTGGTATGAGCGATAAGCAGCTAAACAGAAAATAACAGGTATACTAAACCATACCTGAACCTGAACCTGCAACCAAAGAGTTAGCACTACATACTGTACAATACTCTAAGGTGCCACTGAACAGATAGTGTAAAGACAACGGGGGTGGGGTGTGCATGTCGTAATGATGGCAAACAAATCAAACACAGCAACCATCCTCACATCTCTCACTCAGTGCGTGAAGCATATGATATCTACCGCTTCGATCACTAGACCCATCAAAGTAGTGACGGAGTTCAACCTGTACAACTACTGTTACTACCAAGCTTACCACATGGAGTCATGACCAAACCTTTACAAATGGTCCCACTTCATTGTTCTATAGCCCTTTTAGTCGTACCTAGGCCACTGTGGCCCTGAATCCGTTCACGTACTCCCTACACATAGTGATCCAAAGTTATAGATATCGATAACCCCTTAGCACGCGTCCTGCAGCAAAGCCTAATCATGAAGTAAACTCGTTGGTTCCCAACTGGATCCTGTGCTCTAACTTCCATTTGGACCACCTTTGCATCTCGGGTTTTTAGTCATCACCGGATCGGTTCGGTTCCTCCCTTTACTTTGCTTCGGATCATACTCCCATTGGGTTCGGATCGTGCTTCCCAGTTCAGTTCGTGATCCACACCTCATGTCCAAGCTCCCCAGTTCGGATCAGAATGCTTCACCACCTCGGATCGGGTCGAGTTCCTCAAGTTCTTCCATGGCGCATCGGTTCAGATCGTGGGCTCTCCAGATAAGAGGATCAGTCCGGAGCTCCCATTGGTTCGGTTCGGAGAAGACTACACGGGTCGGGTCAGAGAAGATGCTCCCTAATTCTCCAAATCGTCTCGTGGATGCAATAGTTTGGAGGGGTGGTTCGGTTCGGGCTCCTTCCTCCGATCCGGATCGGCCAAATTCCTGCACTTCTTTCCAGCGATTGTTTACGCCATTCGACGGTGTTTTTGACCAATCTAACTATTCTAAACAAACACAATTCATACCAAACAGTCATGGGAACATATAATATCAGCCACAAACATCAAAACAATAACTTGGTAGGTTATAACAGATCAGACATAGCCAAAACCCCATATTTTCCCCTTAAGCGTGCTTAAACAAAACTAATTATAGGATTAACAAAACTTAACCAAATTAACCCAAATTTCTAACAGAGGTCCAAAACAATATTTCGAAATTTACCATTATTTTTCCAGATTTTATTAATGTACAATTCGCTAATTATCACTAATCACCTTAATTAACTGTAATTAGTGTCAAAACAATGCTAATCACTCACCTTGGCCACAAATAAATTTTTCAGAACTGAAACCTCGCTGATTTGGGCGAATACTGATGTCTAACAGCAGCTCTAATACTGATTTGGTGAAGATCTTTGATTTGTTGTTGCTAAGCCAAATCCTTGATTAAACGGCGATTAGAGATGATTCTAGATGTTGGCGGCCATTGTTAGGGTTCAAGAATGAAAGTGGCAGCTGAAAAATGAAAATAAGATCGTTCTCTAACTGATTTCAGCCTCCTCATAACCCTAATCCCGAAATGGGTTATGGGCCCTCTTGCTAATCACCCTAATTAGGTCCGTTTAAGCTGTTTTTCACCATCTAAAACTTGTTTCAGCCATATCTCCCAAACGGTAAGCCCGTTTGGCTAATGTGACCACTCTACGGAATTGTAAACCATCATCCGGAGCCAATGGAAGTGGCTTCAGGTCAAAACTCCTTTCCAATCAAAAGTTATGGCCAAAACAAGATTAGATAGGGGCAAAACGGTCATTTAAAAACTGATAAAAATCATGAACATGGGAAATGACCTCAATAGTCGTCTCCCAAAGTTACATGACCATACGACTCCGTATGTGAAAGAAATAAATATTCTACGATCCTTCGATGCGTAGAATGCAGGTCATTACAAGAATAGTGAAGCTCAAGAAGATGCGACTTAGACGACTGAAGACTTGATACACGCATCATACCCTTTTTCTTAAGGGTACATCCTTGATATCTTTTTCTAGGAGTTTTATGCATACTTTCTAGCTTTTAAGGTATATCCTCTAGGGCGTATCATCGATCCTTAGGTAGAAGCCAATGGATGTAAACATGTATTTGAAATATGTTATGATTGATGGTTGCAAATGGTTGCTCGTGGATGCATGTACACACCATAGGCGCTAGAACGACTCAGTCACTTTCATATTGCATTAGCATATATGTATTTGCGTAACGGATTTAACTAGATATGTTATCACATGGATATTACATATGGATGAATGGTTATGCACACATGTAGTATTTACATAACTAGGGATGCTTGCATACATGATTGGACGCATGGCACTGACATAATTCGTATTAAGGAGGTCAACTGAATCAGTAGACAGCCTGATTTTGCATTAGATAAAGACATATACACACACTATGTATATGAACATGAAAGCATTAGAAATCCTTTTAAGGACAATGAATGTCTGTGATTGAATGGTTGAGTAGATGGGTGATTGGATGGTAGGATACATTCTTCCTAACTTGAAGATTTCGGGGACGAAATCCTTTTAAGAGGGGGAGAATGTAACACCCCGTAATTTTGTAACATTAAGTTTCGCAAATTAAAATATAATTAAATTTTAAAATAAGAATCAAGGTAAACGGGTTGTGCCATTGCGTTCGTCTCGAAATTCTGCTTGGAAACTAGTCCGAGTTTTCGAGAAACGGAGTCCGTATGAGGGAGATATGACCCTCCAAGTTTCAAGGATTTTCAGAACTGAAAAACAACTCGAATTCCAAATTCGAATTCAAACCCAGCGCAGACTGGGCGGGAATTTTCCCGCCCAGGACCAGGTTGACCTGGGGGTCGACACTATGGTCGACCTCCCAGGGACCAGGTCGACCATATGGTCAACCTGGTGCTGAAACCCAGTTTTGAGTCTGGGTTCATTCTGATGTTTCTGGTCTCGTTTTCAGTCTAGATTCGTCCGCCTAATCCTATCTAAACAGCCCCCAAGCCTCATTCTCTTTACACCATTTTATTCTCTCCTTATGCTGCCTCTGGAGTAATTGAAATAAATAAATTAAAATAAAACACGAAGAATATTCTTGAAGACTACGGCTAGGAATTGCATATTGGAGATTCAAATATAGTTAAAGCTTCAAGAAGGGAAGCAAAGGCTAATTCAACGGCTTCGAGCAATGTCGCGCGAATCATAGCAAATCACCTTAACATTATCTTATTATCCTTTTCTAAAACCGATCAATGTAAGTCAGTTACTTTTTAGATTTGAATGCCTAGATCTATTTGTGACATGTAATTAAATGGATATGAGAATATGCCTAATCCTTTCGTTTGAATCGGTGCTTGTATATGCCTCTGGATCTGATTCTCGATTATGGCCTAGAACTTATTGTGGCAATTTGTCAATGACTATGATTATGGGACTTTTTGCCTAAGACTATGACTATGAAGCTGTGGCCCATGAAACTATTGCCTATGACTACGAACATGAAACTATTTCCTATGACTACGAACATGAAACTATTGCCTATGACTACGAACATGAAACTATTGCCTATGACTACGAACATAAGACTATACCTATGACTATGAACTTAAGACTATTGCCTATGGCTAAGATTCATAACTATGAGACCATGACTACGACTATTGTGGTTAATTGCCTAGGACTATTTTGTGGTTAATTGCCTAGGACTATTATGGTTAATTGCCTATGACTATTATGGTTAGTTGCTTATGCCCATAACATTATAGTTACAAATCATGATTGTGTACCGAACTGGCATTATGTTGGATCAAATCACCTATGTCTCCCTTGATTTTGTTGGATCTCATACTTAGGGTGTAATTTGCTTAGTTTATTCCGGTTCTCTATTATGTACACCAAACCCACTGGATCCATTATCTTTGTATTTGTGTATTTTGATTCGCTTTTTCATACCTATTCTCTTATGTCAATTCTCGTGTTTATCCCTTGTTCCTTTTGTTAGTTTCATTTCATAAGTACCTAGAAACTTGTGAAATCATGTTATATGTACGACTACGGTGGGGGAATTTGGGCGTAGCTTAATTAAGATGATTTGGCATAACAAATATGTTAGCATAATCTGAATTGGCTATAATAGTAAATATTACATGCATATTAGACTTGGGCGTAAAATGGTAAATTGTTAATTGACTGCAAAATATGTAATTGGCATGTAAGCCAAGTTTGGATATAAACTATAAACTAGAATATTAAATCTAATTTTGATATGAACTAATCTAATTTGGCATAAACTGCAATTTGGGTTAATTGATAGGTAAATCAAGATTTGGGCCTAGAATATAGGTATGTTAGTGGGCATGACAAATAAATATGATATAGGCCAAATTTGTTTAAAAAAGTTGTTAGCAATTTACATATAGAAAAAAGGATAAATATGTAAATCTAGGAAAGACGAATATGCCTAACCTGAGGTTAGACTGAGTTACGGTATAAGACTGCCCGGAACCGCCCGGCAAATCAAGTAACCGTAACAATACCTATCTAATGTGGGTGGTTAGAGCATTGAGCCCAAAAAGGACTCGAGGTTAGACTGAGTTGAGGTGGAAATCTGCCCGGAACAGACCGGCACATCCAGTGACCGCAACAATATCTGTCTAATGTGAGTGGTTGGTGCTTTAAATGAATAGTTTAAAGCTAAGAAACTGTTAAGCTAGAATGGGAGGGTTAAGTCCATAGGAACACTTAACCAACTTAACATGTTAACAAGACAAGACTTGTAGGGGTTAAATAACCGTTATAACATGTTGACTAGACAAGTGGGTGAGGTTAAGAAAAGATTTAACCGTTATAACATGTTAACTAGACTAGAAGGTGGGGTTAAGTAAAATACACTTAGCCAATTTAACATGTTAACTAGACTAGAAGGTGGAGTTAAGTAAACTTAGCACACTAGCCATCATAGTGTGACAAATGAACAAGGTTAAGTTAAAACATGAAGGGACAGTACATAACCATTAGAACATGTGAATTAAACAGATGTTAGGGTTAAGTTAACTAAGGGAACAAATAACCAATACAAGATGAAGGGTTGGGTTAAGTAATAAGAAATACTTAACCAATATAACTTGATGTGTGGTAGGGTTAAGTCAACATGAACTACTGATAACACTTAACCAGTTTAACATGACAAATGAATGGGTTAAGTTAACTTGAATTGACTAATGACACTTAACCAATCCAACTTGACGAGAAAGAGAACTAAGTAGTAAACCTTAGTTAAGAGGACTAAGTTGTAAACCTTAGTTAAGAAAACTATGGTTCAGGAAACTAAGTAGTAAATCTTAGTTAAGGGAACTAAGTAGTAAACCTTTGTAGAATACGAGAAGGGGAGAACGTCCATTTGGTCTTAAAGAAGGCTCCAACGAATTGGGGTACGATGCATGCGGCTTCGAGGGGACGTGAGGGTACTCTTGGTATCCATCTGTGAGGCTGCAAATGATCCGCCTGGGCTCAAAGAGGTTAAGGTCTACGTTAGAAGAACCAAGGGTACGCCTTGGTTGCAATATAAGGCAACCTAAAGACTAGGATGGACCAGCGTGATTCGGCGAGACCAGTAGCCCTGTGATAGCAACTCATCGTCTACCTACCATCTTGAGTAAATCGAGATACGTGAAGCGGAAAGGCGGAGAACTCCAAAAGACCATATACTTGCTATCTAGTTATGGTTGCGGATGGCCATAGGTTAGTGGGGCATAGGGGGGCCTACGTATAGTTATCATTTTTCAAGGTGTGCCTTTCATTAATTGAGGGAGGGGTCAAGTGGGACCATATCCACTGGAAAAACAGACCTTAGCATCTGCATCGGCAGATATCTGAAAGCTCCCGACCGAGTTCCATGTTTCTTGATTTGCCCTGCCACGGGTCGCACATACGGAGGACATGTGCATCTTGACAGTGATAACGATTCGCGACACATATGTGGGAAAAGTCTAGGAACGTATGCCGCTCTAGGTAGTGTGTCCTAGACTAGGGGGCATCGTTCGGTAGGTAGCATAATCCCTAGTTGGACCTAGGTCGCGTAAACCCTAAAATCAGAGAAACGTTCAATAGGTAGCACAAACCCCAGTAGCCCTGGGTAGCGAAAACCATGGTTGGATCTAGAATATAGGTATGTTAGTGGGCATGACAAATAAATATGATATAGGCTAAATTTGTTTAAAAGAGTTGTTAGCAATTTACAAATGGAAAAAAGGATAAATATGTAAATCTAGGAAAGACGAATATGCCTAACCCGAGGTTAGATTGAGTTATAGTAAGACTGCCCGGAACCGCCCGGCAAATCCAGCAACCGTAACAATACCTATCTAATGGGGGTGGTTAGATCATTGAGCCCAAAAAGGACCCGAGGTTAGACTGAGTTGCGGTGTAAATCTGCCCGGAACCGACCGGCACATCAGTGACCACAACAATATCTGTCTAATGTGAGTGGTTCGTGCTTTAAATGAATAATTTAAAGCTAAGAAACAGTTAAGCTAGAATGGGAGGGTTAAGTCCATAGGAACACTTAACCAACTTAACGTGTTAACAAGACAGGACTTGTAGGGGTTAAATAACTGTTATAACATGTTGACTAGACAAGTGGGTGAGGTTAAGAAAAGATTTAACCGTTATAACATGTTAACTAGACTAAAAGGTGGGGTTAAGTAAAATACACTTAGCCAATTTAACATGTTAACTAGACTAGAAGGAGGAGTTAAGTAAACATAGAACACTAGACATCATAGTGTGACAAATGAACAAGGTTAAGTTAAAACATGAAGGGACAGTACATAGCCATTAGAACATGTGAAATAAACAGATGTTAGGGTTAAGTTAACTAAGGGAACACTTAACCAATACAAGATGAAGGGGTGGGGTTAAGTAATAAGAAATACTTAACCAATATAACTTGATTTGTGCTAGGTTTAAGTCAACATGAACTACTGATAACACTTAACCAGTTTAACATGACAAATGAATGGGTTAAGTTAATTTGAATTGACTAATGACACTTAACCAATCCAACTTGACGAGAAAGAGAACTAAGTAGTAAACCTTAGTTAAGAGGACTAAGTTGTAAACCTTAGTTAAGAAAACGACGGTTCAGGAAAATAAGTAGTAAACCTTAGTAGAATACGAGAAGGAGCGAACGTCCATCTGATCTTAAAGAAGGCTCCAATGAAATGGGGTACGAAGCACGCGGCTTCGAGGGGACGTGAGGGTACTCTTGGTATCCCTCTGTGAGGCTGCAGATGATCCACCTAGGCTCACAGATGTTAAGGTCTACGTTAGAAGAACCAAGGGTATGCCTTGGTTGCAATATAAGGCAACCTAAAGACTAGGATGGACCAGCGTGAGTCGGTGAGACCAGTAGCCCTGTGATAGAAACTCGTCGTCTACCTACCATCTTGAGTCAATCGAGATACGTGAAGCGGAAAGGCGGAGAACTCCAAAAGACCGTATACTTGTTACCTAGTTATGGTTGCGGATGGCCATAGGTTAGTGGGGGCATAGGGGGCCTGCGTATAGTTCTCATTTTTCAAGGTGTGCCTTTCATTAGTTGAGGTAGGGGTCAGGTGGGACCATAGGCACTGGAAAAACAAACCTTAGCATCTGCATCGGCAGATATCTGAAAGCTCTCGACTAAGTTCTGTGTTTCTTGATTTGCCCTGCCACGAGACTCGGGTCGCACATACGGACGACATGTGCATCTAGACAGCGAGAACGATTCGCGACACATACGTGGGAAAAGTCTAGGAACATATACCGCTCTAGGTAGTGTATCCTAGACTGGGGGCATCGTTCGGTAGGTAGCATAATCCCTAGTTGGACCTAGGTCGCGTAAACCCTAAAATCCGAGAAACGTTCAATAGGTAGCATAAACCCCAGTAGCCCTGGGTAGCGAAAACCCTAGTTGGATCTAGAATGCGCTCGCTAGAAAACCCTAGGTTAGACCTAGGTAATAAATAATAGATGTACACCTGAAACAACCACAATTGCGGGGATTGGGATCACGTATCTGTTCTTATCAGTTTATACAGATTACTAATTAGGTGGTGCAGGGATATAGAAATTAGAATAACAAGGTAGTGGCAAAGCAGAGAAAGTATAGAAGTGCATCCAGTTTATCTTACCTTATCATATCTTGTGCTAACCTTTTGATTCCCGTCATCATGGTGTAGTCTTGTATTCAGTTAATCCATGCCATGTTGCTTTCTACCTGTTCACATGCTGAAAGTTACTGAACTTACCAGACTTTATGTCTGACTCTGTTTTCTTTCACTTTCTTGTCTTTCGTTCCCCCTCCCCCCCCCCCCCCCTCCCCCAGGTTCGCAGGGAGGGAATATTACTACTTAGCCCAGTTTTCTTTCCAAGCTGAAGATTAGTCGAAGTTTTGCTTGGATTCTATTTTCCATTGCTATGGCTGGCTCACGCTACATTAGGGAATATAAATGTTATTTTATGCTTCTTTATTTTGTAAGACAGATATTCTGGTATTGGAAAATAATCGTTGTACAAACTATTTGATCAATAAAGTAAAGTTCTATTTTCTGCTATTTTAATTTTGTCTGTCTTGTAATTTATCTGTATCATTTACCTATAACTCTCCACCGAAGTTAAGGCATTCCCTTTGTGAGTGACCTTAATGGATGTGGGGTGTTACAGGGTCGGGTCGAGTATTCATGACCCGAAGCTACTCAACTCGAGTCGCTCGACCTGAATAACATCGACCCGGAGTACTCGATCCGAAAATGTGGATCCAAACATAAGCAACCAACTCTGATTTTCGTACACATACGCAAGTATCCAAATTAACCAGCATGACAGTACAACAACTTCCATCCACCACACATAAAGAGTATGATCAATACCAACGTAACACACTTTCTTGTGGACAGTTAGGATAAAGCCTTTCAGGATTCAGAATTAAAATAGCATAACATACTTACTCAACAATCAAGGACTTAAAAGCATAACAGTCTGCACCGCGATGCATGTTGATGCTTTCATCACTTCTTTAATGCTTCACCATACCTGCACACACTAGCACACACACAAGGGGTACAGATTATTTTACTCTAATCTTTAAAGTTTCTTGGATAGTACAGTAAGCATGCCTAGAAGGTATCCTACATGATATTCAAAGTTCGAGAAAGGCAAAGCTCCAAAAATCTCAACTAACCCCAATATTCTTCCATCGAATTCTAATTCGGAAAGTGTTGATCCAGAATTCGAAATCAATATCGACAAGGGTGTAGAATCGTCCGATAAAGGGATTTCTATGGATGAGCAAATAGGAGGAGTAGGAGACAATTGAGATCCCGATACATTCACTGATGTGATCGTTCTGGAGGAATCCAATGACTTATACATATCTACTATTGACGAGTCAAGACTTCAACGATTGTCCTTGAGGCATGGTTATCTTGGGATGAGGTTTGAGTTGCCGATAGTGTCTTAGACATACCTCACAATCATCCAGAGGGGTATATGGCGATAATCCAGTAGATGTGCTCAGTCAGAAGCATCCCTCCGTTTCACCCTTTCGTCGTCGATTTTCTAAGACGATTGAGAATAGCTCCCATGCAGCTTCACCCAACAGCATACTCGTACTTGTATACCTTGTGCATTGCATATATGGAGGCCTTAGGCATGGAATCCACCTATGAGGATGTAATATTTTTCTATAACTTCAAGCAACCAAAAGTTGAGACTTCTTTCCACTATTTTGAATCCGCACCCAAAGGGAAAATTATCGTTGATGGTTATAGTAACGTGGGTGATATAAGGCCTAATTGTTGTACATTCGACATCAAGATGGATGTGCTAGGAGATGGCTTCAATTTGATAAGCTCCAGGTCTTGGTTTCTGTAATTTAACCTTGCTTAGAGGCTTTCTAACATTTCTTTTGTTGTTTCAGTTCCGAATCCAAAGAAACCGCAAGGCCAAGTGTAGCAAGATCATATGACCTCTTTGTTGAATGCTTAACCAGCACAATTAAGTGTTAGAAGCCGCTTAGTGGATGAATATCTTCACCGGTATCATTTGCTTAGTCCACAGCGAAGTATAGGACTTATTGGAGTTCGCGCTCCTATATATGCTCCCTGAGCTCAGATTCCTCCGACTTCAGCGAGGACGGGAAGGGTGTACTCAGTCGAGGGGCGGATAGTGGTGTCATCTTAGGCTAGGGAGGCCTCGAAAAGCAAAGATCCTACGAGCTCCAGTCATGAACTTCAATAAGGAAAGAAAGATAAAACTCCTAAAAGAGAGCCTAGTGAAGTACCTAAGAGTCCCTCTACATTAAGCGTATTCACCGAGGAGCTTCTGGAAAAGACAACCGAGGAAGAGCCTAGGGGTATTTATTTGAAAGATACATCTACCTCTGATAAGTAGCCTCCTTCCAAGACCCTACCTCCACCAAGTCACCAGCCCATGATCCCCGCCAAGAAGTGTTAATGTCTACATTTAAAGGCTTGGGTAATCTTCCTCTTCTAGATAAAATATATTCTTCTCAAGACATCAGCTCAAGTTCTTTATTTCCTACCTCCGAGGAAGAAGGCACACCTACCAAGACCGGGGATACAACACCTACCAGCCAAACTTTAGGCTCCGGTCCGTCGGGGGGAATCACTTAGGACACACATGACACAAACACTGCACGTTACAGCACTTGCGCGCTATACTATTTCCTAATTTTAATGTTGGCAAGTGTTAATTTCCTGGGATGATGTCTCACCGAAGCCACGATCCCAGAAAGCTAAGCAATAGTCTCCCAAAATCTTACTCTGACTCCAAAAATAATTATAGAAATGACCACGGTAGAGATGATAGAAGGCGTTATCAATCAAAGTACCACTAATCCTCGCACTTCTTCTCTCCAGTTCACTCAGATTCTGATAAGCATAAAAGTTACCAAAGCCACTGCAAAGGGGATAAGCAGGTTCCCAAAGCTCCAATTCCTTCAAAAGAGTGATATCCTCAGGAAAAGCCTCCCAAGAAACACTTTGACCCTAAGGAAAAGTCCAAGGACAAAGATAAGGATAAGGGTAGTGCAGCTATCGTTCCAATCAAACAAAAACCCTGTGTTTCTTGATGACTCAACTGCCGAGAGAATAAAAGTTTTGAAGGATCAATTTCCTAAATATCACTTTTGAAATATGCATTTTTTGTTGAATCTTCAACCAGTCTCTGCGAATTGGTCCGACAGTGTTAAGGCTCAATAGACTTTGTTAATCAACAGTACAAGGAACCTTGCAAGTATGCCCGAAAGCTATCCAAAATTATACAACACCTCCAGTTGGACTAAGACAACAAGAAACAAATAACCGAGCATGACATGTCTGCTAGGAAGGTTGCTGAAAAAGAGTGTGAGGATGCCCTGGCTAAACTTGTTCTTACAGAACATGACATCGAGAAATATAAAAAATTGCATGACAAGATAGAACATTGCCTCTATAAAGAACTGGACGTCAACAACAAAGAGCATACGTCCCTTAAGGAACAGTGCTAAAGTGTTACGGTTGAGAATACTGACTTGAAGCTATCTTGCACTCGCCTTGAGCATGAGAAGATTGAGCTTAATAAGGAGGTCGCCAATTTATAATCCAAGTTGGTTAAGGTTGAGGAGAGGGCAAGAACAGCTGAGGAGAATGCCAACACCTCCCTTGAGTATGCCTCTAATTCTAAGGCACAGCTTATCGAGGTCCAAGAAGAGTTGGATGGTTTTAGACATCTTCTAATGTCTTTCTTAGCATAAGTCCTTCGAATCAGTGACATATCCTGGATGCAGGACTATCCCACGACAATAGTTAATGCATGGGATGTGCTCATCGACGAAGAGAAGCGCAGGTTAAAAGTTGAAATCGTGGATGAAGAGGAGTTGATGTGGAAATTCCTGAGGGACGACAAGCCCGATTGTTGGCAGAGGGCAGGAGATTGTTGAAAGAGGCTATGAAAGCCGCAAAGGTTCAGACCAAGGGTAAAAATTTCATCGAGGGTGACTTCAGCTCTTACTCTGTAGTGCCCAAGGCCAGGGAGACAGAGGGGATGACCCTGAATGTCCAGGACTCACAACATGTACTCTTCTTTCTCCTATCACTGAAGCTACTACTCTTGCCACTCTTGGAGATTTTTTAGCCGAAGATATCTCTAGATTTTCTCCATAGTTTTCTAAAGCTATTTGGATGTGTCATCGTGTTATGGTGCTTCCAATTGAGAGGCATGCTACTTATCTGGAGATAATAATCATTAATCTCCCAACTTCAGGTAAAAAATCTACTGATGTTGTCGTGGGTCCGAAGATTAAAGCTTGACAAGTCTGCATAACCTACTAACGACAACGCTCCAAAGGGAGGTGATACGATCGCAGCTTTAAAGGAACTCGATGGAAAAGAGGGTGAATGGGAAGATGATGTTGTGTACACCAGAGAGTACGACAAAACTGAGGAGCTAACCCTTGTAGAGATAAAAGCAAGAAATGAGGGAAAGCTTATGAAGGTCAAAGTTGAATTCTCGGAATCGTCTTTCTCTGTTGAACCTTTCCAAATGATTCCTCCTCTTAGTGCAAAGTTTTCTACCGAGCCTTCTGGATCAATCTTAACGGGTACATCTTCCCAGTCTATTGCCAATCCAGAAGATCCCTCGTCCGCGAAAACTAATAGGAAGAAGCATATTCTCACAAAGACCGAGAAAGAGGAGCAGAAGAAGCTTAAAGAGCTCAAGAACAATAATACATCTAAGTCTTAAATGCTTTTGAACTTGTTTCCTTCTGTTTTCCACTAGCCTATTGTGGTTGTTGCGAGTGCGGCCCTCACATTTTTGTTTTATCATTTTGTATAAGCCTGCATCTTGTAAATAAAGCAAAGTTTCTGCAATATCGTATATTTGCAAGTTTATTTATCGCTTTCCATTAAATGTACTTGGGATTTAATTTTTACACATGTAATCATGTAACTTGGAGGTATAGTGTGTATGTCCCCAATTAATCTTGAATTATAAGTCAGGTCCTTGGCAAACTCGAGGTTAATTTACAGGATCAGGCCATTGCCCCCCAACATCGGTGGGGATTTCAGGCTTTGTTTGTACTTGTGTCCCTAATCCTTCTACGGGGTGAGAGTCAGGTCTCTCGGACATTCGATCCATGTTTTTTTATACTCTCCCATAGTGAGTTCATGTTAAAGTTACGGGTTAAGGCGGTCTCAAGTCGTGGTGCACTATTTCATGCCCGCCCTAATTTTATACTCACTCTACAGTCACGAGAGTTTGAGTTGGCTGTGCGAACGGTCTTGAGATTCGCTTTGGCTTTGAGCCTACACTTTAAGTCCTAAAGTGGGATTTTATGATTCGAATGTCTAAATCAAACTCAATTAAGTCAATTCTCTGTTCCAAACTTCTTAGGAGCAGAGTTGATTTGATAAGTGCTTGGACCACTCTTGTTAAGTCATGTCCTTTTTCCCCCAGTCGAAGGAAAAAGTTGCTTTTAGTTATGGAAATGATTTGGCTCATCGAGACGTGAGCAAGTGAAAATCATTAGGGAGATTTCTACTCTTTTTGTTCATATTTAATACAAACAAGTTAGATTATAATACTTAAGAAAAATCATCTGAAACAGTCATAGAGCACGGAAAGAGCTTTTATTTATTAATAATGGCTTTGGAAAAACTATGCCTCATTACAAAATCTAAGACATGATAAAAGCATAAGTCAAATACCGTAGATGTTTTACATTCCATGCTCTTGGGAGATGATCGCCATCAATGGTCGTTAGCCTGAAAGCTCCGTTATCAAGCCATCGATGAATGATGTACGGTCCTTCCCACTTCGGGTCCATGAAAACTGGGGTTGGGAAGACATGCTTCAGTACTAGTTTATTAAGCTCAAAGGTTTTAGGTCGGACCTTTCGGTTGTGATATTGGGCAACCTAATGTTTGTGCTCCGAAGCATGCAATTCCGCCTCGTCTCTCTTATCGTCGATCATATCCAATGACTCAAGGAGAAGAGCTTTGTTAGTCAAAGGGTTGTAATATGTTGTTCTGTGAGAGGGAATTTCAAGCTCTATTAGGATGACTACTACTGAGCCATATGAGAGCGCGAAAGGAGTATGGTCAGTCACTGACTTGCAGGTTGTTCGATACGCCCATAGGGCCAACAGTAACTCATCAACCCACTTGGCCTTCACTTGCTCTAATCGTTTTTCATAATTGACTTGATGATCTGGTTCACGGCTTCTACTTGTCCATTTGATTGCAGGTGTGCAACAGCTGCGTATCTCTTCTTGATATGATATCGGCGATGGAAATCTTTGAATTTTGTGCTGTCAAATTGGGTCTCGTTGTCCGTAATGATAGTATTGGGAACTCCGAATTGACATATGATGTTCCTGACAATAAAGTCGATCACCGCTTCTTCGTGATTGTGGTTAGCTGCTCAGCTTCAGCCCACTTCGTGAAGTAGTCCACAGCCACGATTGCATATTTTACCTTGCCTAGCAATAGGAAGACTCCCAATGGTGTCTACTCCCCATACGAAAAACGTCCATGGGATCACCATCGAGGTGAGCTGACTGGGCGGAGCTCTAGGAATCTTAGCAAATTTCTGGCACATGTCACAGCATCGCGAATAATCAGTCGCGTCTCCGTTTATGGTAGACCAGAAATGGCTGTATCGCAGTATCTTTTTTATTAAAGTATACCCTCCGGTGTGGTCACCACAGTCTCCTTCATGCACTTCCCTCAACACGTGCTTGATGTCCTTATGAACTATGCACTGGAGTAAAGGAACAAAGAAACCCTTTCTGTAAAGCACATAATGTATCTTGATGCTTTACAAATAATGGACTTTCATTTTTCCTTTCTAGAATAGCTCCATGCTGCAGGGAGTTCTTTATGGTGGTCATCCAGGACTCTTTCTCATGTTCAGTTTCCAATGCTTGGTCAATCTCCATCTGATCAATGCTCAGAGTGTCCTGTGTTTTAATCAACACCATTTCCATCTCTTCCACGTAATCGGAGCTTGCTAGTTTGGCTAATCCATCATCCTTCTGGTTCTCTGCTCGAGGGATGTGGGAAATGCTATAATACTCCATGCCATATAACAGTTCCTGGACCCATTCCAGGTAAGCTCCAAGTTGTGGTCCCTATGTATGAAACCCTTTCCGAACCAGAAATACCACAATTTGTGAGTCACATAAAATATCCAATGCAACTACTCCTAATTTCTTTGCGAATCTCAGCCTGGCAGTGTACTCGGAATCATTGTTAGTAGAGGGAAAATTAGATTTCAAAGCATAATAAATAGAAGGTCCCTTAGGAGTTATCAAAATAACTCCAACGCCAGAACGTCGATCATTGTGAGCACCATTCTTGAATAATTTCCAAAAGCCTGATTTCGTTTTGGATTCTAGAAGGCCAACTTCCTCATCTGTCACATCTTCCTCGAGAATTGTGAATTAAGCTATGAAGTCCGCCAATGCTTTCCCTTGGATGGATTTCCTTGGAAGGAAAGTGAGTTAGAACTAACTTAGTTTAATATTCAATTTAAGCAATCTCCTAGACACCTCCGGTCGCTGAAGGACCTGTCGTAGCGCCTGGTCGATGTATATCATAATTAGATGAGCCTAGAAGTAGTGGCAGAGTTTCCTTGAGGCGACTAATAGGCTATAATCAAGCTTCTCGATTTTTGGGTGACTACGTTCCCCCGCTGCCAGCTTCTTACTCACATAATACACTGGTCTTTGGACCTTATCCTCCTCGCGGACGAAAGTTGAACTGATTGCATGTGATGATACCGCCAAGTAGACGAACAAGTCTTCATGATCTATTGGCTTGGATAATATTGGAGGCTTCTCTAAATGACTCAGCAAATTATGAAAGGTTTCAACACAATCCGGGGTCCATTCAAAGTTGTGCTTCCCTCGCTTTATAAAGTCAAAGAAGGGAATGCACTTATTAGTGGCCCTAGAAGTAAATCTGCTCAAAGCTACAACCTTTCTCGCCAAGCTTTGTACATCTTTGATTCTTCTCATTTCTCAAATATTCCTGATTGTTGCAATCTGGTCTGGGTTTATTTCAATCCTGCGAGAACCAACGATGAAACCTAAAAAATTCCCTGATGCAATGCCAAAAGAGCATTTCAAAGCGTTGAGCTTCATCTTTTAATGTCGAAGTATATTGAAAACTTACGCCAATTATGAAACATGATCAATCGATTGCTTGGACTTCACAAGCATGTCATCCATGTATACTTCCATAGACTTCCCAATCAGATTATGAAACATACAATTCGCTAGGTGCTGATATGTCGCACCGACGTTCTTTAGTCTGAAGGGCATTACTACATAATAGTATAACCCAAGATATGTGATAAAGCTTGTATGTTGCTGGTCTGATATATGCATTTGAATTTGGTTGTATCCCGAATATGCATCCATAAATGAAAGAAGTTTGTGTCCTATTGTTGAATCTACCAATTGAAAAAGTTGTCTTCTAATCAAGCCTTGTTTAGATATGAGAAATCGATGCATGTTCGCCATTTCCCATTAGCTTTATTAACAAGGATTGGGTTTGATATCCAGTCCGCATCTCGAATAAATTCATTGCGCTTTATCTTTTCAGCTTCTTTCTTCAGGGCTGCTGAACTCTCTTGGCCAAGTATACACCTTTTCTTCTTGATTGGGACATACTTCGGGTTAATGTTTAATGAGTGGCTCACGATGGATTGAGATATCCACACATGTCATCATGGGTCCACGTAAATACATCCTGATTGGATCGTAAAAAGTCTGTCAATTCCCTCATCTGTAGGGGGTCTAGACTGGATCCCATTTTCAGTACCTTGTTCGGGTCATCATAATTAATCGGAATATCCACTGTTGTCTCATTGGGTGTCGCCCTTCTACATCCCGGTTCCTCATCCTCTCTGGGATCAATATCCTCGGATAGATAATCAGGCGACTCCATCCAGGATGTTTCCTTTACTTGCTATGTTGATGCCTCCTTGGCGAAAGGGGAGGGATCCTTAGACTCTTCACCAAACCTATCACATATTACTTTCCATTCTGCTAAGTAAAAATCTCTTCCTGCCACTTGATATCCACGGACCATTCCCACTCCAAATTCAGTTGGGAACTTCAGAAGTAAACACCAGGGTGTGATGCATGCTCTAAATTTTGCCAGAGCTAGTTAGCCAAAAAGGCATTATAAGGAGAATCTATGTTCATCATGAGGAAAGGGAGGATTCTCACTCTCCTGCAATCTCCTTTTTCAAGTTCCAACGGTACATCGACCAGTCCTACCGGCGTGGTTGTCGAACATTGAAACGACGTATCCACCCAATGCATGGTTTCAAATCTCTTGCTTCTAGATTTATCTCATCAGAAGCTTTTTTGAATAAGATACTGATGGAGCTCCAGCAGTCAACAAGGATTTTCGTACAGTCGCTAGGCCAATAATGGCTGATATCAACAACGGATCTATACTTGGAGCTTCCACTCCCACACTTTCTCGGTCGTGGAAAAAGATGTTGTCCATCGTCGTTTTCTACTGCTTGATTGGTGTAGCATCTTCGGGAATACTGCACTCCCCCACATCCAGATGCTTCGCAACGTTAACATACTACTCCATGGTACTTGTGCTAAACCCTATCGGATGAGGCCCTCCGGTGACGGAGTTAATAACATTTCCTTTTCCTTTTTGTTGGGTGGTGGTTCTAGGAGCCACCTAACCCTGGTTCGGAGCTGAAACTCCCTGCCTCCTATCCTTTGGGGCCGCCTTGTATTCGTCTAGCTTTCCTTCACGCAACAACTTCTCTATCACATCTCTTGTTGAAATCAAAAATGACCTCAACACCAAAGGTGTCCTTAGGACACTTCACCAATAGGTATGATTTGAGATTGTAAAGCCACAAAAATAATATAAAAATAGAAAAAGTAGAGAAAAAGGAATTTTTAGAGTGGTTCGGTCAATTTAGACCTACATCCACTAGGAAGCACTTTTCATTATCTCTTTTTGATTTACAAATTGCATGAATTCACTCATATCACTCATTTTTCTCTTTGATAATGATCTTCTACTTATTTTCCTCTCTTTTCGCTTTAGATTTCAGTTGAATTCACGGAGAAAACGGCGAGATCTCTTGAATTTTTGATGATGGTTGTGTAGACCTTCATCCACTTAAACACTTAGGTGATCTTCATCGGATCCATGATGACCATATGTTAGATCTAAGCTTGAGAGGGAATTAACAATAGTTTGAGATCACTTGAATTGAGCTTGAGATATTTCTAATTGAGTTTGGATAAGACTTAGTCAATTTTTTGTTGAAGGAAGATGGATTTAGCCTAAGAAGCCATTAATGGAGTTTGGAGTGCTTGAGAGTGGTGGAGAAATGATTTGAGCAGCCTTTTAGGGTGGAAAAATTGGTCCCTTGAATGGTTGAGAAGTGGGGTATTTAAAGGTGTAGTTTACAGGTAGTAGTAGTGTTGTAATTACGGTGTGCAGAGTTTGGGTCGGTCTTTAACTTATTTACGAAAATGCCACTGGTCCATGACTGACCCATTCAACTGTACCTAGCTGTAATATGTCTAACCGACCCTATAAATAATTGCCGACTGACCCCGCTTCATTTTAATATCGGCTCACAGTCCACTTTGAGGTGCCGACCCTTCAGTAATAATAATGTGTCGACCCCTTTTTGTTTGTTTGTTACTGATCCATTGTTTAACATTAACAGCGGGAGTCCACATGCATACCCATCCATATACATTACTGTAGATCAATCCTTATTATTATGAATGTGCCACTGTGTTAAAGTTGCGCTCTATGTATAAAGTGGGACTGATTCATGCATATCTTGGAGTGCTGACGTGTCATTAATACACTTTTTTGTACGCATGCTTCACAGTTTTGCGTAATACCATATAAATGAATAATTATCACTAACCACATGTATTTCATGCTATAACAATATTCGCTTCATGATTTATATCAGCAAACCCTTCCAGTTCATGTTATATTATTCAAGCCGCCATCCTTATTATTACTAAAATGTCATTATGAGTTTGAAAACATTCAGGACCGACCCTTATAACAATACGTATGACCGAGCCATGTAAGCACGTCACGTTTGCCAGCTGTTATTAACCCATTATTTCATGTACACACCTTATAATCTTGCATGGCGTGCCATGGTGCATGCATACTCAGTTTATAGCTGACCCATGCTTACACTAATTAATGTTTATCCTTCTATCGTAATGATTGTGGAACACTTTGTTAATGGAAGGTTCTTCGTTTACTTACCTTTGCCAATTCATAATGTCACATGGTATTACCTTGCTCATCATAATATAATTAGTCCCTGCATGCAAACCTGCGGTTTCCACTATGCATAAGTGACGACACATCTGATCCGTATAAATGATGTCGAGCCATGCATTGACGCCGATACATGTAAGAGACCGACCAGTGTTATTTTGTTTTTGATCCCATGCACATTCTCTATAGGACCGACCCATTTTATATACTACATTGCTACTGCTTTTTACTGACCGACCACGTTGCTTTTCCTGTAGCCGACCCATGGGTTTACAAAATGACCGACTCGTGAAGGAGGAGCATGACCGATCCACTGTTTGTAATGCAGCCGACGACCCAGTTGCTGCGGGGATGACCGACCGACCGTATGCCTTGGCGATGACCCGACGGACTCACTGAGATGCAATACAACCGATCCATCATCTTTTTAGTGACCACATTTTAATGGGCTTAACATTTGCCCCTCGGAGCTTGTATTTTTATTCATGAAAAATGCAAGCTTCGAAATGAACGTGGTTGCTATAATTTGCGTCAAGCATATCGATGGGCTGCTAACATTCATTGTTGTTGGACTGGAATGAATCCAAGCTAAGAGCTTGTTGGTGATGATTCGCATACAAATCCATTCTTGAAATGCTCTTCTAAAGCGAACGACGGTTGTTCCTTTTTCAATGCTGCAACCTGTTTTGCAACAACAAAAACATTGCACACTTCCGGGCTAATATCCTGCTATCAACTGAGCATATCGATAACAAATTAGTCGATTAAAAAAATCTAATTATAGTGAATTTCTGTTATAAATTTAATGGAGTGTTGATACAAAATTGTTTTATTTTTATAATCTGTCGAATATTATCTGTACGAACACGACAATCTAATTTGAATTCGCGTTAACGCTTAAGATCAACTAATCGTTACAAGCCGATTGTGGATTTCAAGAGTCATTGTTTTAACGACTTATATGATGGCGTGCGATATTTCAAATTTGGGAAATACATATTTGTGGTTTATTTTCTGCTTCTTCTTGGAGAAGCTTTGGATATTCATTCCCCTGTCTAGGAGGTCGTCATTAGTCTTCACTGTGGGAAGTATTTTTGCCGCTCAACATTTGTCTACTTTGTTGACTAGTTCTGACATCGGAGACTCCATTGGATGCCCCTACTTTGGAGAGGTCGTTTATAACTCAATGTTCGTTTTCTCCTGCCGAGTGAATCAATATTATAGACTTCACTGAGGATTGTTGATCTCTGTTGTGGAGAAGTTGCTTTCTCTATGGAAAGGAAGTTTTGGTTGATGCATCGTTTCGCAGAGCGAACTCCCGCGTGGTTTGGGTGAAGTTGCATCGCTTTAAGTAACGAAATCCTATGCATTGTTTCACATAGTGAACTCCCGCGCTTCGTTTCGCACAATGAATTCCCGCGACCTTTGGGTGAGGTTGCATCGCTTTGCGTAACGAACTCCCGTGCATTATCTCACATAGTGAACTCCCACACATTGTTTCTTACAACGAATTCCCGCGACCTTTGGGATAGGTTGCATCGCTTCACGTAACGAACCCCCGCGCATCGTTTCGTAGAATGAATTCCCATGACCTTTGGGTGAGGTTGCATCGCTTCGCATAACGAACTCCTACGCATCATTTCACATAGTGAACTCCCGCGCATCGTTTTGCATAACGAATTCCCGCGACCTTTGGGTGAGGTTGCATTGCTTCCGTAACGAACTCTCGCGCATCGTTTCATATAGTGAACTCCCGCGCATTGTTTCGCACAACGAATTCCCATGACCTTTGGGTGAGGTTGCATCGCTTCGCGTAACGAACTCCCGCGCATCGTTTCGCACATCGAGTTCCCATGACCTTTAGTGTTTTGGATCCATGGCTACTTGTTGCTCTCTTCGCCGTTTGACTCATTGGGATTTTTTTCAATCTACCCATGACTTGGTGTTATCGGGGTTGTCTCACTTGGTCAAACTTTAAGGAAGCAAATGCCTATGGAATAGCCTGCAATGAGAAAATCGTCTTTAGCAAATTTTGTATATATGTAAGAGATTGATACAGGCAGGTAAGACTTTATTTGTAAAGCTATTGCTCAGCACAGTGCATGTAAAACATTACAGACTTTTACAAGAAATTCAAACATAGCAACAATTAAAGTAATAGCAAATAAAATCGCTTATTCTGGGCCACTGATATTAGAGCACCACCAACGGCTATCAGTTAATGACTGGTTGTGCATTGGTTTGAGCAGAAGCTCCGCTGCTTGGACCATACTAGCCATTTGATTCCCCTTCCCCTGGGGAGTTGCAGAAGGATTTGAAACTTAGGGATTCTTCACATATTGTTGCAGACGATTCTTCCTAATCAGCTCTTCGATCAATGATTTCAGATGCCTACATTTATTAGTATTGTGGCCTGGATTATCGTGGAACTAGCAGAACTTCCCAGATGTGGTTAGATAGTCACTCATCTTTATTGGCCAAAGCTCCGGGTAATCCTTTGCATCCGTCATGGCAAGGTAGATGTTTTCAGGTGTGTCATTCAGAGGAGTTAGTTCCGACAAGTCATGGAGGCGAAACTTCTTATTAACCTTGTTGTCGTTCCCGTCATTGGCTCTCTTCTGCCCCTGAGTTCTCTGTTGATTAACTTGAGCATTAACCTCTTTTTATCCTTGGCAATGTTGTTTGTGCCAATAGGAGGAGGATCGTTGTCCACTCTCATGTACTCTTCCGCTTTTCTATAGAACTTGTCTAGCGTATTTGGTCCCTTCATTTTTATCCATCTCCCAAACTCATTTTTCTTGTTTATAGCATCGAGTAAAGCCATGAGGATTATGCGAGGCTCTGAATTCCTTACTTCGGGCAAAGCAAAACTGAATCAGTTGATAAAAGCTTTGATGGATTCCCCTGGATACTGCTTCATTGTTGAAAGTATTTTAGCATCTTTGGATTTGGTAGCATACAGGTGGAACTGCTCCTTGAACTTTTTGGTCAAGTCGGAGAACTATTCTACGGACTTAGGTGGAAGCTTTGTAAACCATAATGACGCAGCTTCTTCTAAGTAGAGAGGAATGTATAGGCATCTCATCTCGTCTGTTGCTTTTGCTGCACTCATATGCCACTTGTACTTGAACAGAAAGTAGTTAGGATCAATAAGGTCATTGTACGGAGGCAAAGTTGAAGCCTTCAGACATTATGTTTCTCGGATTCTATCCATAAACGGAGTGCTATCAGGTTTGAAATCCCATTTTCGTTCATCTTCAATGCCATTTTGATTCCTCTTTATGATCTTTTCTATCATACTTAAGATGTACTCTTCAATGCTATGCCGCTCTGCTTGGCTGAGTTCTTTACCAAATGTTTGTCTGGGAAAGCGATCATGATTAGAAGACTTAGATCCTTTACCTTCCCAGCGAGTAGGTACCCCCGTGCCAGGACTAGTAACCTTTCGAGTATTTCCATCAAAATGATTTTTAGCTTTTTGCATCAAGTCTTTGACATTATCTTCATCTTTACCGCTTAACCAGTTATTATCATCTTCCATGTTATCGTTGCGATTTTGATCATAAGTGAATGAATCGGCATTTCCGTCAATATCAACATGGACCTTTTGAGGGGATGGATTTGGTCGAGCACTGAGAACTACATCTAACTTGTCCATCAAAGCCTTGGTAGAACTATCCATTCGTTTGTTTACATTGGAGATAGCAGCGTCCAACTCATTCCTAGTCACACCGGCGCCACCTATCGAGTTTTCGCCAACTTCAAAGCAGTTAGTAAGTGGTGTAGCTTCGTCGTTAGAAATATTGTTGGCTTCTCAATGGTTCTACTTGCACTTTTCTTAGATTTAGCCATTATCTCGGACAAGGTTTTGAACTTTGAAGAGAGTTTTTCAATTAGCTTGGATCATAAAATTAGAGAATCTATAACAGAAGCAGGCTTGGAACTCCAATACGAAGCTCTTAAATTTGAGAGAAGCGTGAATGCGGCCCCATGCTGGGAGCCAAATGTTGAAATCCAAAAATGACCTCAACACCAAAGGTGCCCTTAGTACACTTCACCAATAGGTACGATTTGAGATTGTAGAGCCACAAACACAATATAAAAGCAGAAAAAGTAGAGAACAAAGAACTTTTAGAGTGGTTCGGTCAATTTAGACCTATGTCCACAATGGAAACATTTTTCATTATCTCTTTTAGATTTACAAATTACATGAATTCACTCATATCACTCAATTTTATCTTTGACAATGATCTTCTACTTTTTTTTCTCTTTTCGCTTTAGATTTCATTTGAATTCACGGAGAAAATGGTGAGATCTCTTGATTTGTGATGATGGTTATGTAGATCTTCAACCACTTAAACACTTAGATGATCTTCACCGGATCCATGATGACTTTGTGTTAGATTAGGCTTAAGAGAGAATTAACGGTAGTTTGAGATCACTTGAATTAAGCTTGAGATATTTCTAATCGAGTTTGGAGAAGACTTAGTCGATTTGTTATTGAAGGTAGATGGATTGAGCTTGAGAAGCCATTAATGGAGTTTGGAGGGCTTGAGAGTGGTGGAGAAATGATTTAAGCAGCCTTTTAGGGTGGAAAAATCGGTCCCTTGAATGGTTGAGAAGTGGGGTATTTAAAGGTGTAGTTTGGGCGTAGTAGCAGTGTTGTAATTACAATGTGCAGAGTTTGGGTCGGTCTTTAACTTATTTACGAAAATGCCACTGGTCCATGATCGACCCATCCAGCTGTACTCAGCTGTAATATGTCCGACCGACCCTATAAATAATTGCCGACCGACCCTGCTTCATTTCAATACCAACCTAATGTCCACTTTGAGGTGTCGACCCTTCAGTAATAATAATGTGCCGACCCCTTTTTGCTTGTTTGCTACTGATCCATTATTCAACGTTGGCAGCTGGAATCCACATGCATACCGGTCCATATATATTACTACAAACTGATCCTTATTATTATAAATTTTCCATCGTGTTGAATTTGTGCTCTATATTTAAACTGGGACCGATTCATGCATACCTTGGAGTGCTGACGTGTCATTAATACACTTTTCTATATGCATGCTTCACATTTTTGCGCTATACCATATAATTGAATAATTATCACTAACCATATGTATTTCATGCTATAGCAATATTCACTTCATGATTTATATCAGCAACCCTTGCAGTTCATGTTATATTATTCAAGCCGCCCTCATTATTACTACCAAAATGCCATTATGAGTTTGCAAACATTCAGGACCGACCCTTATAACGATACGCATGACCGAGCCATGTAAGCACGTCACATTTGCCAACTGTTATTAACCCAATATTTCGTGTACACACCTTATAGTCTTGCATGGCGTGCCATGGTCCATGCATACTCAGTTTATAGCTGACCCATGCTTACACTAATTAAAGATGATCCTTCTATCGTAAATGATTGTGGAACACTTTGTTAATGGAAGTTTCTTCGTTTTCTTACTTTTGCCAATTCATAATGTCCACGTGGCATTACTTTGCTCATCATAATATAATTAGCCCCTGCATGCAAACCTGCGGTTTCCACCATGCATAAGTGACGATACAACTGATCCATATAAATGATGTCATGCCATGCATTGAAGCCAATACATGATAAGAGCCGACCAATGTTATTTTGCTGTCGATCCCATGCACGTTCTCACAGGACCGACCCATTTTATTTACTACACTTCCACTGCTTTTATACTGACTGACCACGTTGTTTTCCTGTAGCCGACCCATGGGTTTACAAAATGACCAACTCATGAAGGAGGAGCTTGACCGATCCACTGTTTGTAATGCAGCTGACCGACCCAGTTGCAACAGGGATGACCGACCGGCCGTATGCCTTGGTGAAGACCGATGTAGCATGACTGACCCATCATATTTTTAGTGACTGCATTTTAATGGGGTTAACATTTTCGCCTCGAAGCTTGTATTTTTATTCATAAAAAATGCAAGTTTCGAAATGAACGTGGTTGCTATAATTTGCGTCAAGCATATCGATGGACTGCTTACATTCATTGTTGCTGGATTGGAATGAATATGAGCTAAGAGCTTGTTGACGATGATTCGCATACAAACCCATTCTTGAAATGCTCTTCTAAAGCGAACGACGGTTGTTCCTTTTTCAATGCTGCAACCTGTTTTGCAAAAACAAAAACATTGCACACTTCCAGGCTAATATCTTGCTATCGACTGACCATATCGATAACAAATTAGTCGGTTTAAAAAAAATCTAATTATAGCGAATTTCTGTTATAAATTGAATGGAGTGTTGATACAGAATTGTTTTATTTTTATAATTGTCGAATAATATCTGCACGAACACAACAATCTAATTTGAATTCGCGTTAACGCTTAAGATCAACTAATCGTTACAAGCCGATTGTGGATTTCAAGCGTCATTGTTTTAACGACTTATATGATGGCATACGATATTTCAAATTTGGGAAATACGTATTTATGATTTATTTTCTGCTCCTTCTTGGAGAATCTTTGGATATTCGTTCCCCTGCCTAGGAGGTCGTCATTAGTCTTCACTGTGGGAAGTATTTTTGCCGCTCAACGTTTATCTACTTTATCGACCGGTTCTGACATCGGAGACTCCATTGGATGCCCCTACTATGGAGAGGTCGTTTATAACTCAACGTTCGTTTTCTCCTGCCGAGTGAATCAATGTTATAAACTTCACTAGGGATTATTGATCTCCGTTGTGGAGAAGTTGCTTTCTCTATGGAAAGGAAGTTTTGGTTGATGCATCATTTCGCAAAGCGAACTCCCGCGAGGTTTGGGTGAAGTTGCATCGCTTCGTGTAACGAACTCCCATGCATTGTTTCACATAGTAAACTCCCGTGCATTTATTCGCACAATGAATTCCCACGTCCTTTGGGTGAGGTTGCATCGCTTCGCGTAACGAACTCCCGCGCATTGTTTAACATAGTGAACTCATGCGCACTGTTTCGCACAACGAATTCCCGCGACCTTTGGGTGAGGTTGCATCGCTTCGCATAACGAACTCCCGCGCATCGTTTCACATAGTGAACTCCCACGCATCGTTTCGCACAATGAATTCCCGCGACCTTTGGGCAAGGTTGCATCGCTTCGCGTAATCAACTCCCGTGCATCGTTTCACATAGTGAACTCCCGCGCATCATTTCACACAACGAATTCCCGCGACCTTTGGGTGAGGTTGCATCGCTTCGTGTAACGAACTCCCGTGCATCGTTTCATATAGTGCACTCCGGCGCATCGTTTAGCACAACGAATTCCCACGACCTTTGGGTGAGGTTGCATCGCTTCGCGTAACGAACTCCCACACATCGTTTCGCACAATGAATTCCCGCGACCTTTGGGGTTTTGGATTTTGGTTGCTTGCTTCTCTCTTCGCCGTTTGACTCAATGGGGTTTTTTTCAATCTACCCTTGACTTGGTGTTATCAGGGTTATCTCACTTGGTCTAACTTTAAGAAAGCAAACGCCTGTGGAATAGCCTGCAATGAGAAAATCGTCTTTAGCAAATTTTGTATGTTTTGCAAATAAGAGATTGATATAGGAAGGTAAGACTTCATTCGTAAAGATATTGTTCAGTACAATGCATGTAAAACATTACAAACTTATACAAGAAATTCAAACATAGCAAGAAGTAAAGTAATGGCGAAGGAGATTGCTTATTCTGAGCCACTGATATTAGAGCACCACCAACGGTTATCCATTAATGACCGACCGTGCATTGGTTTGAGCAGAAGCTCTGTTGCTTGGACCGGACTGGCCATTTGATGCCCTTGAGGAGTTGCAGAAGGATTTGCAGCTTGGGGATTCTTCACATATTGTTGCAAATGGTTCTTCCTAATCAGCTCTTCGATTAATGATTTCAGATGCCTACATTATTGGTATTGTGACCTGGCTGATTGTGGAACCGGCAGAACTTCCCAGATATGGTTAGATGGTCACTCATCTTTATTGGTCGAGGCTCCGGGTAACCCTCTACATCCTTCGTGGCAAAGTAGATGTTTTCAAGTGTGTCATTCAGAGGAGTTAGTTCCGATGAGTCATGGAGGCGAAACTTCTTACTAATCTTGTTGTCGTTCCCGTCATTGGCTCGCTTCTACCCTCGAGTTCTTTGTTGATTAACTTGAGCATTAACACTCGTTTTATCCTCGACAATGCTGCTTGTGCCAATAGGAGGAGGATCGTTGACCACTCTCATGTACTCTTCCGTTTTTTATAGAACTTGTCTAGCGTATTTGGTTCTTTCATTTTTATCCATCTCCCGAACTCACTTTTCTTGTATATAGCATCGAGTAAAGCCATGAGGATTATGCGAAGCTTTGGATTCCTCGCTTCGGACAAGGCAACATTGAATCAACTGAGAAAACTTTAACGGATTCCATTGGATTTGCTTCATTGCTGAAAGTGTTATAGCATGTTTGGCTTTGGTAGCATACAGGCGGAACTACTCCTTGAACTTTTTGGTCAAGTCAGAGAACCGGTCTACGGACTTAGGTGGATCGAACTCAACCCGGGTATGGTCGACCCGGGCTCGTTCGATCCGGGAGCCCCTGGCACTGGTTCGACCTACGATCCGGTCTGCTGCACTTCGTTGGCCGATGTTCTTTGGGAAGCTTGTTGGTTCCCATCTCTTTTTGAAACCATACCAATCAAACTTGTCGAAATTGTTGAAAACGTCGGTAGCGATGAAAATACGAACCATTTCTTCGGACTTAATGATCCGAAAAGTAGACAAATATTCCCAAGAGCTAAGGATTCTATTCTCAGTAAAAGCACCAAAATATTAGACCAAAAAATGGCTCTAACACCCAAAGATTCAGATTTGTGGAGAGAAATACTAAAATAAAAATGAAGAAATTAGCAAACACACAAGATTTATAATGGTTCGTCGTTAACGAGCCTACGCCCACTTTATAATTTTATATTCAACAAAGAATTACAATTATACTGCTTGAAATCCCTTAACACTCAAGATACAATCGATTTCCTCTCAAGAATGTTGAAATTCACTCAAATATAACCGAAACAGTGTCCGGGTCAAACAATAATGACGACTTGAATATAGAGTTTCAATGTTTCAAGTGGCAAAAAGTCCACCTCTCGACTCTCGGGTTGAGTATATATAGGGGAGCAGCAGTTCGGTTGGCGGCAACGGTTATAACTACATGGAATCTGGCTCGGGATTATAGAGTGTTAGTGGGAGCGGTTGCACGTAGAAAGGTGGGTCGGTTCATAGCCACGTGGCAGGTATTCCGACCAAGTTGGTTATAGTGAAGAACGTGTAAGAATTGTTTTGTGCAGAGTTGAAATGGTGGTCTAGTCGCATCTGTTCGACCCGAGGGCCATCGACCCGGCGCCTCTCTTTCTGTTAGACCTGAAGGACATCGACCCGGAATCTCTTTACTTTGTTCGACCCGGAAGGTGGAAAGCTATTTAGCTTGGTTTGTATTTGACTTGACCTTGTCCCCAGCTCTTGAATAGGCATGACTCTTGGTCTCTAATACAAGCGATCGTGATCACTTGGACTTTGAACGGCCTTGTCACAAGGCGCTTATATATATATGGCGAGCGTTCAATGGCACCCCAAATAGTGCAGCACCCCAAAAGCCCCCTGATTTCCACCACAAGTTTCCCCCTCTCTCTCACCTTCCACTCATTCTCTCTCCCTCCACTACATTATTCTAATATAAACGAGTGGCTAGAAATGGGGAGCAAATGGGAGGCTAGAAAATAGGGGTGCCATTGAACCTACCTCTATATATATATATATACACACACACACACACACACACACACATATGTGTGTGTGCGTGGAAATTCTATTTGGACATAAAATTACACAAAATACATCTCAACCACTGGATCCACCCATGAATTCCACTCTCCGCATAAAGATAAACAAATCCAACAGTTCACGATTTGTGTCTTATTTTGTGTTTAATTTTGTGTCCCAATAGACGCTATATATATATATATATATATATATATATATATATATGAGGCAGGTTCGAGAGCACCCCAAACAGTGTAGCACCTCAAATGCTCCTCAGTCTCTACCAAGTATTTCTCATTCTCTCTCCTTCCACTCACTCTCTCACTTCTCACTCACATTCTTTAATATAAACGGGTGGTGGAAATCAGGGGGCATTTGGGTACTCCATTTTTGGGGTGCAACCGAACGCTTGCCTATATATATCGGCTATTTGAACACAAAATTAGACATAAATCAGGGGGCAATCCAACGGTGAAGGTCAATTGTGTCATCGACTATATCTAAATTTGTGTTTCAATAGACTTTCCCTACATACATACATGCATATATATATATATATATATATATATATATATATATATATATATATATATGAGGAGCGTTCAATGGCACCATAAATAGTGAGCACCCCAAATGTCCCTCAACCACAACCACTCATTTATATTAAACAATCCTTCCACTCATTCTCTCACTCCTTCCACTAATTCTCTCCCCTCCCACTTACTTTCTTTAATATAAATGATAGGCCACAATTCGGATGCATTTAAGGGGTGCAGAATAAGGGGTGCCATTGAACGTTCTCATATATATATATATATATATATATATATATATATATATATATATATATATATATATGAGATAGGATCAAGAGCACCCCAAATAGCGCAACACCCCTTTAGCCCTCCTGATTTCCACCACACAATTTTGTTTCTCTCCTTCTTCTAACTCTCTCTCCCCCCACTAACCTATTAAATAATAAATGCATGGTTATTGTTTATCCATCTACTCTTGCATATATATATATATATATATATGCAAGAGTAGATGGATAAACAATAAATTTAGAACAACATCAGTATCTCCAATGATGAAAATAATATATCTACATACATTCAAAGACCCATAAAATTGAATTGAAAATACTCCAAACTAATTCCAAAAAGATTAAAATACATTTAAAACATATTTTAAGTTCAAAAAAAAAAAATACATATGAATAGGTATATCCATTAGAACTCAACTCCAAATTCAAAATTAGATCAAAAACATGAATCAAGAATTTTCAAGTACACATTAATTACAAAAAAAAAAATCAAAAACAATAGATATAGAAGATTTTAAACCTGCTATGAAAAAAATAAAATATCCCCATTTGAATTCCGTTATTGATATCGTAACAAAATCATACAAAATAAACAAAAGAAGAAACCATTAGAAAAATAGAAGGAAAATAAACAATATACTTCCATTACATATAAACTCCTTTATATACAAACTTCGGAGTTTGATATAGAACTAACCGCACTTGATCCAACCACCAGAGATGCTATTGGAACATGTCGTCATCACCCTAAATATTTATACTGAATCTATTCAACTACAAAATCAGCAATACATTTTTATCCAACCCAATTCATTTAATGGACGAAACCAACAAGGTCTCAACATTCTTTCCGAAAGAGAATATCATGTAAAACAGTAGAACTTGCAAAAAAGTCCCAGAAAAATGGAACATGCCTCTTTCGAATTAAATAATACCCCAATCAGTAATCACCACGCATCATGCTAGAAATTGATACTGTTAGACGTACAACATAAGACCGACCCTCAAATCCACCAGAACTTAACTCAAAAAAATCATGGGTTTGATGCGGAAAATTTAAACGCCCTTACCTAATCAACAGGTACACCAAAAATAAATATTATATGATAGACGCAACATAACCCTGAATCTCTTGAATTCAACAAAATGTGTCATTGTTGTCGTTACACAAACAATTATCATAAGTTCTAAATTACCGGCTCATAATATCAAAATAATTTCCGCCCCAACGACAAACCAATCCTACTCTCACTGCTTGATAGAAGAAACCTTATTAGCAATTGCGATAACATCATCTATCTGCTTTTGAATCAGTTGGTCTAACTGCTCCTCTCGATCTCCTTGTTCTTCCTGCACTGTCTCCGCTTCTCCATCATTGGACGACATCACGACAAAGGTCATTTCGTGACCATAATCGTTGGACACTTCGGTCAAGCATCTCCCTTTCGCATCTGAATCCTTGGCCAATATCTCACTCTTAACTCGATCGAACACGCAAGCATCGAAATTATTGATGCACCTTTGATTTTTTATATCCAGATTCAGATAGATGAGAACATACCAACACTTGATGAACTGCTTCCTGTTTATTTTCAGCTTTTGTCGCACCACATTGATAACATGTAGAGGTGGAGCGAAATGAGATTTGGTGTTTAGCTTTGCTTTCTTCTTGGATAAGTCGTTCTCTTTTAGATATTGAACAACGGTATTTACAGATGGTTTTATTGGTTCGAAGTTAAGAAGACGGAGAGTGTCGTTGCATGTACGAAGAGTTTGGAGGTACTCGGATGGCTCTTCAAAAGTAATATCATGTGCATTTTCTGATATAGCAGTGGAATAAATTGAATCTAATAGGCGACGCCCATGACCTTGTCCTTGATACGGAGGCAGCACTAGTATCTGAAGGTGAAAGTAACCAACACTGAGTTGTCTATTAAATGCAGCAGTAGAATTATATTTGATGACCTTATATGAAGTTTCTGTGTGATCGTTGTTACTACTGCATTATCATGAAATACCCAGTTTTATGCATGATCATTACACAACCAAATGCAAAAGAGGAATTTAATTTTAATAAGTTCAAATGGACAACTTGATTGCTTCTGATCCTAGGGCACGTTACTTCGTCACTTTTCACGTTACGATATGGTTTAACAGTTTTAGGCGTGCGTAACTGGAAGAAAATAAACAAAGTGTGTGCACAAGTATAACGTACTGTCAGCAATAGGCTGAGAATCTGAGATCCGAAAATTCATCAAAACAGGTCAAACCAACTCAGGTAACAAAGAAGAAAAACATCTACCTGACCAACTCTGAAACGAGTGCTATCTGGATAATGAAAAAAGCGATAGACAGTAGAGAAACCAAGCAAGTTAACATTATACTCCCCAGCTTGATTTAATGATTTCTTCACAATGAAGTATATATCCCAATTTGGATCACTGATGTCAACAGGACTGCCACCTATTAGGAGAATGTTAATTAAGAAAATATAACTGGTGCTACATTAACTTATACACAGTTATGATTTACAAATTGTACCATCAACCAGCAGCAGAAGAAAAGGCACTAGCCGACTGTAGAGCAGTCCAACAGGCATCAAGCGTAATTCCATGCGAATGACCTGATGCTCCAAAACATTAATAACAGAACAAGCTAAAACCTTAATAACAATAACGGTAAAAATAGCAAAAATCTAGTGCAGAGTCCTAACTACAGCACAATTTTGAAGAGGCCTCCATTGAGAGCTACATTTGTCTAAACCGTTATTCTAAAAAATTATACTTTAAGACCTCCAGCGCAGCCCCCCAAAACATAATGACGACAAAACATAACAACCACTAATTATTGATCTTCACTATGTTGGTACTCAAAAGTTATGATAGGCGCCCCATGGCGCACGCCACAGTGCAAGGTATGGCGCAGCACAGATGAGGTGGTGTACTAAATGGTGCACATGGTGCAAAGGCACAACATTACTAATTTTTCACTAGTTCAATTTTTTATATATATATAATAAAAATAATAAAAAATAAAACTTTTTTTTCCTACCTTCACAACCTAAATTTACATAAAAAGTTAATATTCATCATATCATATAATCACGGTTGCAGATTATTTATATGAAAAAAAAATCAAACAAAAGAAAAAAAAATCTCTAAATTTGAAGGCAAATACACAGACACTGATAAGAAATTCTAATTATTATTAGGTGGTGTCCTTAAAGTAAGTCGTATAGAACATTGATCTTGTATGTACAAACTAATATTGATACTAGAATGCATTACACATCTGTATGATGATTTGATAAGATGGTAAGTTGATGTAAGAGTAAGTACATGTTTATAAAATATAAAGCAATAAAATGCATCATAAAATTAATATGTAACTCGAAATAAAATAAACTCACCAAATAAAGGAAAACAAATGAAATATTTCTTCATTCTTTTCACACTAACTACATGCACAATTAATTATAAGCTTATATATGAAATTTTATTGCAAACAAAAGCTATAAGCTTTCAGAGGCAATGTTTACATTCTAAACAAATAATTAAAATTTGAATAATGTAGCATAATTAGATGATATAACAATCAAGAGCACCCCAAATACTGCAGCACCCCTATAGCCCCGTGATTTCCAACACATCCGTTTCTCTCTTTTCCCACTAATTCTCTCATCCCCCACTAGCTTATTTAATTATAAATGTGTGGTTGTTATTGGGATGCCACAAAAGAGGGATGCAATATAACTCCTCTCATATATATGTGTATATATATATATATATATATATATATATATATATATATCGGAAAGACTATTTAAACACAAGATTTAGACACAATTGGTGACACAATGAATTTACACCATTGGATCACCCCATGAATTTCACTCCTCCGTATAAAGACAAAATAATCTAATGGTTAAGATAGCGTGTCCTTTAATTTATGCCTAATTTTGTGTTTAAATAGCATCTCCCTATACACACACATTCAGATATATATATATATATATATATATATATATATATATAAGGAAAGTCTAAATGGACAAAAAAAAGTAAAAACACAAAATCTGAACCATTAGATCTCCCCCTGAATTCCACCTCACACATAAAGACAAACAAATCTTATGATCCAGATTTTGTGTCCATATAGCCTGCTCCCATATATATATATATATATATATATATATATATATATATATGTGTGTGTGTGTGTGTGTGTGTGTGTGTATGTGAGGAGCGTTCCGGGACACCTTTGTTTCGCATCACCCCCACTCCACCGTGAGCTACACTAACCCAAATCCAACAAGATTTTGTAGATGTTCACTCCATATATATATTATCATCTATCCAAAATTTGAGCGCGTTCCGACATTCGTAACATTTTCAAAATCTTAGCACAATTATTTACCGTTCAGACATGTATTCAAACCGTTAAATTTAAATATCAAATATATAATTTTACGAATGTCGAATGAGCTTAAATTTTGGATAGATGATAATATATACGTGGATTGAACATCTACAAAATCTTGTTGAATTTGGATTAGTGTAGCTTACGGTAGAGTAGGGGTGCTAAAGAGGTGTTGCGAAACAGTGGTGTTCTGGAACGCTCCTGTATATATTCGAAAACTATATAAAACTTAAATTACGCTAGTTCTGTTAAATTAATTATGATGCTTATAATAAATATATGATTTTCAACGTATGAGGGGTACTAAACAAAAATAAGCACGTGTCATTTGCCGCGTCATGCGCTAAGGCTACGGGATGATTTTCCACTTTTTGTGTCGTTAATAACCATGCTGGTAATTATTAATCAAGTGATTCAACTTTTGGTTGGGAAAATATACCTTATTGAAACTCCTCTATATGATGAAAATAAAGAAAAAAGGGAAGGGTAGACTATCAATATATATTCAAAAAATTCGAAATTTGTCTGTATCCATATTTAAAAAGTGGATCAATATTTGATATTCGGAAAAATGAATACATGAGAATATGAAGACATCCGCATTCGAAAGTCATCTACACGATCTTTTTCAAGATTCTGTTTTAAATTATGTGCGGTTAGAGCGATGAAAGATACTTATTATTTATTAAGCTAGAAGTGTATATATTATATGCACAAAATGCATATTAACCAAGGTCCAAGATTCCAGTCGGAACATCGGAATTATGAATATTTCGGCTCGGCTCCAGTGCTGACCAGGTCCGAATCCTCTTCAAGTCCCAGTTCCAGTGAAAAAGAGAAAGACGAAGGGTTTAGCTGTAAAAATAAACGGAGCAAAGAAAAATCGGCTTTACTTTTGAAGTACTGCATTCAACTTGAGTTTTAGGAGCAAACTAGGGCATTTCATCCCATCTGCAAATCCATTGTCATGCTTACAAAAAACCATTTGCTATCAAAATTTTTGCTATGTGGCAAAAAACAAAAAACATCAGATCGTACATCTTGCAGCTTAACTAGTGCTGCTGTAAATTTTTGTTTGAACTAATTATTTAATTATCAACATCAGCATACGTATAGAAATATTACTGGAATTTGCAAATCAGAACTAAAGCGGGACTTCCAAAGGTTCTGAAACTAAACCAAAATTTCAAAATTTACACTCTGGCTAGAACAGAACCAGAAAACAGAATTTTGAACGTTGATATTAACTGCTTAAATCTATTTGTATCATTGTATTTGTATATTTTAACACTTAAATAATCAATGAGAATGAAAATCATATATGCTAAACTAAAACTTTTCATTTATATTTTTTGATTTATCGATCGTTAGCGGATAGGATAGTTATTCAATATTTGTTTGTATCCGCAGATGCAGATATCCGATATCTGAGGATGCGCATATCCGATATCCGAAAATGATTTCTGATACAAATACGGATATGGCACTATCCACAACTGAAAATATTCATTGACAACCCCAGGATAAATAGCATTTAATGATTTAAATCTTGTCTTCGATCAGATTAATCCTCCTAATTATAACCTAATACAATAGCGCTAATAGCTGGCATTAAGCTTACATGAGGCCAGATGATTCCATTTGTTGACCACTGCCTACTGGAACACTATTTTCCCTGTTGCGCTTAATGAAAAAAACTGGATTTCCATTTGCAATGTGAAATATATTTTTTGTGCATAATTCACTAATCCCTGGACTAATTATACGTTATCCATTTGCTACTCACCCAGAAGGCATACATGTATCAAAGACATCAGGCTCAAATTTCTCAAAAATGTCAAATTTTAAAAGCTGTTTAAAGAACTAGTTGAAAGGTAGACAATATCAACTAACCAGCAAAAAAATTACAATAAGACAAAAGAACTAACTGATATATATGTATATATAGGCACGTTCAATGGCACCTCAAATAGTGGAAAACCCCTTTGGCCTCCCTCTTTTCCACCACACAATCACTCTCTCCCCCTCACTACATTCTTTAATATAAAGGAGAGGTGGAAATCAGAAGGCAAATGAGGTGCTCCATTTTTGGGGTGCAACCGAATGCTTGCCATACATTATAAATGGGTGGCTGACATTCAGGTGCAAATGGGGGGCTGAAATTCAGGGGGGCTCCCTGATCCTATCTATCTATCTATCTATCTATCTATATATATATATATATATATATATATATATATATATATATATATATATATAAGTGAGTGGGAGGTGAGAGAGTTAATGGAAGGAGAGAGGGAGGAAATGTGTGGTGGAAAAGTGGTAGGCTAAAGGAGTGCTCACTATTTGAGGTGCCATTGAACCTGCCTATATATATATATATATATATATATATATATATATATATATATATATATATATATATAAAAGCAAGCATTCAATGACACCCTAAACAGTGCAGCACCCCTAAATGTCCCTTGATTTCCACCACACATTCTGTTTCTCTCTTCCTCCACTACTCTCTCCTTCCACTAGCTTAATTTATATTAAATGAGAAGATGAAAGAGGGGGGTAAATGGGGGTGCTCACTATTTGGAGTGCCATAGAACGCTCCTCATGTGTGTGTGTGTGTGTATAAAATAAATGAAACGTACATGCTCAGTAATGACTGTAATAAAACAAAAAGAGCACCTCAGTAGTTGATCCAGTAGCATCGCTGCAACTGTTTGATGCATTGTTAGCTTTCTTCGAAGATTCGCAATCAATACATTTGCCATCAGTCACGACAGATCTGCGAACGAACAAGTAACATCGATATCAGAAAAGAAACTTTTCTCTCATTACCCACCAAATGAAACCGTGTGCTAAATAGAAGGAAACTATTTTTCTGTCACGTGTTTGTTCTAGTCATAATACTGGACCCAAACAAAAAGCAACTGTATCCATCAACTCTTAACTGCATCAAACTCACCATAACCATCCACATAAACTAGGCTTGTCAATGGATCCCTGCTATACTCAAATCCAGACCATAGCAGACAAAGACAAATGTCTGGTTAAATTTTCAACTATGCATCCATATTCACCATTTATATAAACAGGTTAGATCTGAGATTCTGTTGTCCAAACCTCTTATCCAATGCTGAACTGAACGACTGAACATAATTTGAAGACATGCAGATTCTGTAAGATTGAGTCTGTCAATGGATGCCCGAAAAATCTAAAATTTGTCCACGTATGCATCTGAAAAGCAGATAATTGTCCGATATCCGGACAACGAATACAAAGACATTCGCATTTGAAAAGTATCTGTCCGGCTTTTAGCAAGGTTATAGCTTATATTATGTCTATTTTGGTAAAATGAAAAATGTATTTTCAATGTTCTATTAAATTACAGTATATTATGTGTTGTTATGCATATTAATTGGTCAAAACTTGTTATCATCATCATAATTGCTGATTTTGCGCACTTCTATACTCGACCGGATTGAAGGAAAAATATGTTAACAAAAAATTCCCATTTATAATTCTTGATTTATAAATCGCTGACGGACTGAAAATGATTTGATTTTGCATGCAGATGTGGATATGGCACTATCCACATCCAAAAATATCCGTTGATCAACCTGTGTATGATGGCATACCTGACATAATGTGAATCTGCTGAAAATGTCTTTAGAAATTCATCTTTCTCTAAAAGTGATTCACCAAATATATCCTACATAAAGAGTTTTAAAAATAGAGATAACGGTACTCTTGAGAAGAATCCAAGTAAATACAAAAGATTATACCTGAAGAGCATGTTTCAGATCAGTGCTCTCTTTTCCTCCCTTAAAATTAAAATGTCAGTTAATTACTTGGTATTTTAATTTCAACATAAAGGTAAAGATTAAAATTCAAACACTATACCCTGATAAACAAAGTTTATATTTCATAATAAGAATGAAAATAGATGCACAAGATATAAGTCTTCTGATGGGCCCCTTAGGAAATCAATATTACAAGGAATAAATATCCCAGTGACGGTGTTGATATTATTAGACCTTTTGATCCATGCAAACACATTGGTTTGCTTTAGTAAGAAACAAAACCCAACTTTTAGCAAATATTTGGGTTGAACTGTGAAATGAAAGGCAACTATTTTTCCATTTTATGCAGATATGGACTTTGACTAACCAGAAAGCAAATGTATACAGGTAGATCAAATTATATGAACTAATGAAGTCAATATTATATAAATGCAAATAATCGGTTCATCTGATAACGTAAACAGCACAATTCAGAAGTATGAAATGCAATATTTGGTGTTTGGCTAAGAACAATAGACTACTTGAGTGCAGTTAAGACAATTACTAGATCGAGGATACTTCTTTGTGATAGGAACATAAACAAAACTAAAAAAGCTATCAGTTAAAATTAAAACAGGGGAAAATTTTCGAAATGTCACGATTACTTCAACGTAATTTGCAGTTGATCATACAAAAATCCAATTCATATTTTAAATGGTTACGGTGTCAGTGAAAAAAAAATGTAAACATTAATGTATAAAGATGCCCTTTAACCAATTAATTAGATTACAACAAAAAAAATTGGAATACATACTATTATTATTTTGAAAATATCCATATATTTAATTGAGGAATTTCCAAATCCATATTTTTAAAAACAGAGTATAATTTTAATAGTAACAGCTCTTACAATGGATAAAACTGAAGCTAATTTCCTAACAACACAAGCATGCAAGTAATTTTTCAATAATCAAAAAATTATCAATACAGCTCTTACTATGTGTGTGTGTACTAAAAAACATATTTGATATGTGAACATCACCAATAATCAAATTCAAATACAAATCCATAATATTAATAGATGTTTACTATACTTGTATCAAAAAAATTACCAGCACAAAAAGGCAGCTATTATTCTTTCACTGGAAGAAAAAAACACGTTTACAGAATAATTTACCAAAGTGGTAATTAAATGTGAAACTGGTTAATAAAAAATGACATATTTCACAAAAATATTTTAAAAAAAAATACACAATTAAATATTAATATATCAAGTTCGCATATGACACTAGACTCGTAAATTTGATCCATTAGTATTAACCAATATGGAAAATTAACAAAGCACCCCCAAAAAAAATCTACCTAGCTACAGGAATCCACATCACAAATCAACTTTTTGACAAGTTATATTATATTTGACTTGAACTTTAGGTTACTCGATCTTTGCCTTGTGATTGGATTTGAGAAATTTACAATGCTTCAGTGCTATAAAATATAAATAGCATATATCGAGGAATAATTTTACCCCTATTTTGTATTACACAAAGTAGTTAAGGCGCTAAGGTAATGTTTTCAAAGTGAGATTCAAATCATAAGTCGTCAAATTCAAAATTTAAATCAAAACGGGATTTAAATCATAAATCGTAGATTCAAAAAAAAAATCTACAATGATGGCTTGCACACAGTTTTAAACTTATTTTGATGTTTGAACTTCTGTCTAAACCAAAATTTTCATTTTTTGCCCCCTTTTTTCTGATTTTATTTTGTTTGGAAATGATTAGGATTGAGATTGCAAATCCAAAAAAGTATGTTGAATATATTAATTTGGATTGCATGGTTTGTCCAACCCGATGTATTAGCTAGGTTTGAATGGGAATATAAATCAAATCGTAAATGAAGAGATTCAGTCTGAAACGAGATTCAAATCGTAAAATTTTAAGATTATTAATAACGATGCGCTAAGGCGCAAAAAGGTGCAAGCCTTGGGCCTTGGGCTTTTTTGCATGCCTTTAATATAATTTATGCCTTCGATATGAGTTTGATCTACAAATTTCTAACTTAAAATCAAACTTTAAACCATATTTAATGATTCAATCAGCTATTTAAATATTTTATTAATCAAATTATAAATTCTAAACCATAGTTTATGATTCGTTTAACTATTTAAATTCTTTATTAACAATTTTGCAAATTAGAATTTAGATATTGCAAAAAAGAGCCTCAAAATGCAAAAAGGCATACTCAAACTGCACAAAAATGTGCAGCATGCACTTGAGTTTTTTTAAGCCTAAGCACGCCTAGGCGCGCGCCTTGATAACATTGCTATTAAAATCACATTATTGTTTACATTTACACATAGAAGATCAACATAAGATGTATGCAGAATTCAATTTATTAGTACAACCTGTGCCATTTAGACATGTATATTGCTTATAGTTTAAATTTGTTTCATGCCATGTATTAATTTTTCATCATATGCATTTCAATATTCCAAGTAAAAGAATGGAATAATCAAACACTTTAAATATATATTGTTCTACTGAATGTTAAATCACAATCATGATTGATGAAATTCAAATATCAATTTTGATGCTCAAAGTTTTGGAATGTTACATGCATGAAAAATACATAGATAATTTACCTAGACATTGAACCATAGAGTGACAATGCTAAAATGACAGCCAAACTGGCTGACTAGACTTCTTAAATGTAATACTAACAGTACAATTATATATAAATATAAATAGATAGATGGATTAAAAAAAATAGAATGCTCACATGAAATGTGCCTTCGTACATGATATCAGCATATGCTTGAAAGGATATGCTACTCATCCAGACATTGATCTGCTAACATAAATTCTTCATTAGCAAAGCTGTTTTGTGCATATAAGATATGATAACAGATAATTTGTATGGTTTAAACAAAGTAGTGCACCCAAAAATACAGAAAGAGTGCAATTACAACACAAAGAGAGAGAACTAATATATTAAACAAGGAGGGTTTGTGCATGTTATATCATATTTTGTGCGTTAGTTAAGATATGCGTCCAAGTAATGAACTGTAAGGTCAAATCATATCTCTAACCTCAATCCACAGACTCCACTGTAAACACACGTTCTACTTAGAGTAGTACACACAAACAAAGAACAAAATGTTACCTCCAATCAATCTGATAAAGTAGTATTTTTTTTGGAAAAAGAAGCATATGTTAACACTCCTTATTTTGAGGATGGTAAAGGTCAACTAGTAATGTTTCTAAACAACTAGTAATAATTTATTAGATGAGATGGAAACAGTCAAGTAGATTTTCTAGTTGATAGCATCATAATATCATTCTCCCAAGTCCAAACTACTTAGCTAGCCATGAATCTTTACAATTTCAACATATATACAATAACTTGATTGGAATAATTTGTAATGGTCCATATATCATACATAGTGTTAGATAATCGAGAAACTTTGAGTTTATCTAAATTCTTAGTTTAATTGCAACCATAAATCCCTATTACTAGGGTAGAGAGAACATGGCACTACGCACTCTGATCCAAAGGGGGTGTGTGTGTGTGTGTGTGTGTGTGTGTGTGTGTGTGTGTATGTATGTGTGTGTGTGTGTGTGTATATAAGAACAGTGGTGTTCCTCATTGAGTTGCAAACTTTGCATATAACTCAGAAATGCTCAATTGAATTATATATGGAGGTATACAGCACAAAAGAATGTTAAATATAAACTTAGAACCAAAACTCAAACATACACTGTGTTGCTACCTTTAAGTTTTTGTACCCATATATTTTGCCATCTTCACCAAAGAACTGATTGAGATCGATAGGATTTATGAGTAAGCTGCTAGTTTCCCCAACTTCGTCTGGACCTCTCACTGCATAGGTGTTTAAAAAAAAGTTATGCCACTCATGAGCCTTTGCAAACTTAAATAAGTTGATATAGCATCAAGAAAGTACATATGATGATGGCTGCATGGATACTTCTCTCTTATTAATGATGAAGTAAAGATGAAATTAAGTATTTACAATAAAAGCATGTTCATTGATTTGAGGGTTGTCTTGAGATTTTATGTGAATTGTAATCTATAAAGGAAAAGGAAAGTCAAATATAAATGTGGAATTTTCATCCTTATTAGAAAAAGAAGCATAATTTTATTTGAATGTCGCAAAAACTCCTGTAGAAACAAATTAATTTCAATATGGTATTCAAAATTTTGTTAAACACGTATGAGGATAATTCTTAGTAAACTTGTAATAATCCCAGTTGTTCTGTTTATTAGAAAAGGAAAATAAAAATCTCCAATAAATTCTTTTCATGTGACTCTTGAAAAAATTAAGCAGACTGAGTATAGACTGTTCAATATTTCATCCAATAAAACCTCTTTCTTTTTTTTCTGTATGATATATAAGCATATATTAAACCACAACAGAAGCACTTGCAAATAATCATTAAATCAGGGATGACAATTTAACAGTAAGAGACCAAGTCCTGTGGCCAAATAGACCGTTTGATGTAAAACTTTGGTAATCGAAATATTAGAACAAACATCATATGTTGACAAATTCATTGTATCTAAAAAAAAAGAATAGTGAAATGTTTTGAAAAGTTAAACTGGCAGGTACTGGCAGTTTTTTTTTTTTTTTTTTTTTTTTTGTTTGCATATATTACCATGGTTTTAAATCTCGGATATCGGTCGCGTTTTGTCTCGGCAATTTTAGAGACTTGATCTCGTATCGTGGGAGATTTCGGATGAGATGAGCCTAACTCGGGGGGTTTGTCTCAGATTTCTATCTCGGATCTAAAAGCTTACCGGAAAAATCTTGGGGCATATGATACGTTAAAAACTGATATTCTTATAATAATTTTCATGAATGCCATTATAAAAATAGTAACTTAAACTTGAGTTGCAAAATCACCTCATCATTCTTAATTTAAGGAAAAACATTCATATTCATAAATCATAATATGCTTGTAATAAAAAAATAACACAATACAAATAGATTAGTGTTTACAACTCACGATCCTTGAACATGAATTGTTATACAAAGAACGCAAAAACGATCCAAAACATAAAACAATTCAACATAAGTAGAACATAAAATACATAATTTTATAGGTAGCATGCTAGTAAAAAAATGACGAATATGAAAATCATAAGCATTGTAAAACATATATAAATATATGATATGCTCATTTAACATGCAAAATATAAAATAGCAAGAGATTATTGTGGCTGGATTTAAGTTTTCTTAACTATTGTTTTGGTTTAGGCACAAGTTTAAATTTGAACTAGAAAGACCAAGATCTCGGGTGATATCTCACTATCTCGTCTCGACCGATATATCGTTCAATATTGCAATATCTCGGACGATATATTAGAAACGAGATTTACAGTGAGATTTGTAGTTTCGTTTTGGAAGGAGCCTAAAACGAGATCTCAGAGGAGATCGCATGCGATATTTTCGAGATTTGAAACAGTGTATATTACAGAGGAAAATGAAAAAAAAAAAACCTATTTGATACGTATGACGGATTGCGGGAATCATAAAAGTAAAATGTAAGGCAAAATCTTGAGAATCAACACTATCGTTCTACTCACATCAATGCTGACCATATCAAATTCAAATAGATAGCTTAACAGTTACTATAAAATGTTAAGTTACCGTACAAGCCTGGTATCTATGCCACCAATTGTTACAGATCAACTCAATTAATTGTGAACTAAACCAATGGTCTGTTCTCACTTCCAGTGGCAAGTACTTTTATGATGAAGCAGATTTCATCCAAACCAACTGACAGTAACTAAAAGGGCCTACATAGTCATTATTTATCTACATTTTTTCACACAATATATTACATTTTTATTAGTAAAATATATTAAATGATAAAATAAATACTAACAAAGTTGTTTGATTACTAAGTAACTGGACCTCAAGTGGTGAACAGTAAATGGCCGCTGAATACAAATGTGATGCTTGAGGTTACATAGCAAACAAGAGTATGTTTCAGAATTAGCATACCCAAATATACTTTGATGCAATCATTAGCCTCAATTCCAGTATCTGCATAGCAAAAATTAGAACTTAAAATTTGACAGCTATTCATAAATATATATCCAGAATATCATAAATTCAAGTTCAGAAGAGTGTGTCAAATGATTCATCTATAAAATCATTTTATGTCGTTTAACAACTAAACAATTTTTCAAACCCCAATACAGAAACTCTGAATTTTACAAAGCCTTCGCATTAACTCGTTAGAATTACAATATCAACCACGGTGTTCCAGCTACAAAAAAGTACTTCTGTAAAGAGAGGGAAAATAACTATAGAGGACACTAGAATAGACTAGCAATGGTAACAGGATCAATCTACGCGCCACATAAGAAAAAACACAAGACGTCAAAATTATTGGAAGAAAACAAGTTTTTCTGGAAAACAGCACCGTTTTGGGCAAAACCGACGCGCCTGCGCTTCTTGGACTCTATAGAAGCTTCTCCTCCCTCTTGCTTTAGCGACATGACACTTAATTTGGAATTGCTTAGGTAAAAAATTTGGGTGAATGATGTAGACAGACAAAGCCCTAAACAGGTTCAGCCTATTAGGGTTTGAGGTTTGCTTTTTTTAGGGAGGTAAAGACGCGGGAAATTGGGTGTGTCCGGGCATTGAAACTCGGGGTAACACAGAGTTCAGGGCCTTCAGGCCATTCTGCAGAAAAGTGCGGTGTTGGTATAGCCCATGCTGTTAAGGTTGAAAATTATGACCAGTTTCTAGTATAGAATTTAAAAGAAATAGAAATGGCAATGAATTTCAACTTTGATCCAAATTTTGAGTTGGACAAGGCTCATAGTACGTTAACGTGCAACGAAATACAGACATTTAGACAGGATATTTAAACGGATCATTTAAGCGAAGAATGAAACTCAATAGGGCATTAGTTTGCAACTTTAAACTAGGGTTGTCAACTGCCAGATAATATATAATTCAGAGCAATTAACATGCATTTAGTAGAACTTCAAGTTTACAAAATAATAAATTATTATATTTGATTATGTTAAAATGTACACAATTTAAGCTATAATAAAAAAAAAGGGCTGGATAATTTTCGGATGCGGATGTATATCTGCATCCGTATCTGTTTTTCCGGATATTGGATATTTATTTGATTTTCGGATGCGGATGCAGACGAATTTCAGATTTTTCGGGTATTCATTGACAGGCCTACTTTAAATCATGCATTTAAAAGGAATATCATAATTTGTGATTTAAATTTAATTAATGTGTAGTTAATTAATTATTTGTTTAATAGCATAATATACGTTTAATAATTGCAAATAAAACACAGCACAGGAAACTCGATATTTCATTCAGTTACAGCATCAAACTTTTTACTCAAACGTTATCCAACCAAATGGACTACAAAACAAACTGAACAAACAATATACGGATATGCTACTATTAAGTACCGGGAAACCTCCTCAATGGATAGCTAAGATATCCAATCAGTTCAGGATCAGGAAGCATTTTTACTACATCTGATACCGAGGAATTGTTGCGAAATACCTCCAAAATCTCGCACCTCTGAACGTCGGTAACGATAGACGGAAGAGAATGATATCGTTTCACCTCCCCATTGAGAAAGGTCTGACTCACAGACCTGCTGGAGAAGGAGTGTGTGGGTTGGGCAGGTCTGGTGTCGCTAGCCATCTAATCGACATACAGAGGTGTTCAGTAACAGAAAAAGGCTAGAGCCGAGGCTGGGCCTGAGACAGTGGAGCTACTAGTATTTGGTAATAGCAAGTGTCCTTCTATGTACTCACCAAACATCTTGTTTAGCTTCCTGAATTTAATAGGAACGTTTCTTCTAAATCACTGGACCTCCATGTAGCACCGTTCCACCAGTCCTCAGGTCCGTCTACAAAATCATGTTCGACATCCCACTCACCCCTTTGAATTTGTGATAAGTTGTTACACTCTCTTCATAGGCGCTTCAAATTATCTCATGTATTCTTCATATGTGTTCCAGCTGTCGTTGAATATGTCGTTAAAATTCAGGGCTACATCTACTAAAATTGATCGGGTGCTTCTCCTTAGGCTTAGTTACTAGCACAGACATCAATGAAGCTTTATGTGTTCACGCTTTTCGTTCACGATAGACATGGACGAAGAAGTAACAGAAGCGGAACCAGATGAGTGCGTCATAATACTGAAAAGACAAAATTTCATAATTATCTAAAAAAGCCAGAAAAAAATATGTTATAGAGAACTAAAAAATAAACATATTAATAGAGAATTTTACTTGAAAAATATTGTTTTCATGGTCGGAAAATTCGAGAAATGGAGGATTAAAAGAAGGTTTTCAAGTTTGTGGTGGTGGGAGGGAGGATGGTGGGCTTAAATAGCTGGGGAAAAAATATTCGTTGTCATCCCACGTATCGGATGTCAACGATTCGATTTATTCTTTTTTCTTTCCATGGCAAAACGCACATCAGATGCATCCAAACACAAAACAGAGCATTTTAGCCTCTCGAACGATATCTTAGCATAATATGTTACAACACTCAAATATGAATAACTCAACAAAAGCAAAAATTACAAAAGTAGCATTTTATTTTAGATTGGTCAATCACATCTCTTTAAATTGGGTTTTGTCTAAACAAGTCTGCTTTGTCACCAATACATGCAATCAACTAAGTTTCAATTGTGTTTACGAAAAGTTGTAATTGTGTTTACGAACACTTCGATTGTGGAATTTGTGATGTCCTACGTGAATGTAATTTATGTCGTGATCATATCGATTTTTTGTATACCGACCAAGAATAATGTTTTCCGTTGTTGGTTTTTTCCCATTGGCTAACACCCAAATCATTAAAACAAACAAACAAATAATGTAATAAATCAAATAGAAAGTTATATGATATTTTCTAGTGGTTCGGTAAAAGTTACGGCCTAAGTTCGCTTAATTGACTTTTTGTTTATTAATTTTTTTCATATAACACTATATGGTTGGATCTCAAATAACAAGTTAGACCTCGAAATTTTGCCAAACAAGAGAAGAATTATTCTTCTCTTTAATGAAGTCTCTCTATGTTTAGGTCAATCGCTCCATCTTTTTTTATCGGCAGAATGAATTTGAATAAGCAAGCAATCCGATTTGAGATTTCAGCACGAAGAACGGGTTAAAACTAGAAACTTTCGGTAGTTGTACAAAACGCTTTTTGGTAGATGCCAATCAGTTTTAATCAGCGACAATTGGTTTTACTTACTCATTTCTTCTATATTTCTTCGCTTATTCCTTAAATCTTCAATGACTATGTTTGATGAAAGATTATGCATCTTTAGCACTAAGGCAAATCTTTGGGATTAATAGTTCTGCATCTTCAGCACTGATTGAGTTTATTAGTCTTAACATCTTCCAAACTGCTGGACCTACTCCTTCCTCGTTTTATAATTTAAGTCAAGTTCAAAAGTACAAAAAATCATTGGCAATAACTGCTCTTCCAAAGCATGTTTTTGTAGATACAAAACATGATTTGATCAAGAACACATATCGATGTTAGCAAATTGTGTGTTACGACTTTGATAACTTACAAAACCAGTTATGGCGAACCATCCAATTATCTAAATTCACTTGCAAATAAATGGTTGTTCTAGAGCCATCAAGAGATATGGACTGATACCCTTGCCTTAAAATAAATCATGAATCATCACCATATTGCGTTCTATGTCATTGATATATCGTTCGTGTGTGTGTGTATCATATATATTGTCATACAATGTAAATCAAAGTAGCGTAATACTCATGATTAAATCATTACTTATAAATCGTCTAGATAACATTCAGTTACAAGTGAGTCTGAATAGATCAAGAAAGTGGTATTCATCAGTCATTTAGTGATCATAATCAAATCAAAATGTGTTCATACGTTTAATTTAATTTTCAATATGTTCTTATTAAGCAACTCTCTAATAAGTGAAATGCTATACCACATAAGTTCATGCACTTATTCTCTAACGAGGGGACATGTATTTCATAGTGCAAAATTTCATCTCTTTGATCGAGGACATAATCTATCAGGCAATGTATCAGATATAAAGGATAACCACGTTTCATCTATATTCCATTGCGTTACCGAAACAAATATCATGTTCAAATGATTTCACGGCTAATCATCACATGGTGGTTTGTTTACATAATTAAAATCAAAGTATATCAAACTGAAATCTAGGTATGCAGCTCAATTAAGGATTATTCTCATGTTTTAAATTTTCATGCATCCATGTAGGACTAATCAAGGTCGCGCACTTGTGTAAGTAGCTCGATAACAAAACCATTTATATATTTAGAGAAAAAGAGAAATCAAATGAGAAAATTACCCAATTCCAGTCTATCGCAACTGTGCGCTTTTATCAAATCTCTCAAGCGTACGAATTTTTTTGTCTTATGTCTATCCAACATGTGGAATAGGAAAAACTCCTTTGACATCCCTATCCATCTAATTTGCTCTCTCAGAGGTGTTTTCAGTGGTAAGTCAACCCATTAGTCTCCATCTGATTAATCATTGGACTTTATTCCTCTTATCATTTCCAAGTTAAGCATTGGACAACCTTCCATTCTACAAAATGAAGTTCAACATTCCCAACTTCTGCATCCTCTTGATGCAAGTATATTTTAGCTTAATAATATTACTACATTTAATTGTAGATCCTTTTCCAAGGTCCTCTTGAGTTCGCTCTTACTTAGTGATGACCATCTCCAGAAGAACTATTAACGAACCTGGTTTTTGAATTATAATGGCTACTGCTTTAAGCATGATTAAATAACTCTACAAAGATTTATTCTCTCTCTATTTCATTTAAAAGTGTCATCGCATTCCCTGGTTGAAAAATATGAACTTTGAATTGTCTCTCAAAGAATTTGGTCCATGTGCCAATTGATTCATTATTAAATTGGTGAAATCACATGTCATCCAAATCAAATCAATCAAAAACAGTGTGGAAAAACATCCTATCGCTTCCCTTGAAGGTCCGAGTGTTAGTTTGTTCACACCTTTTTAACGGGTGTGAACAAAACACCACCAACACCGTTAGTGGTGCGCGGCTGAGATTGTTCGGGAGGAATTCAGGGTCAATCATAACCACACACCACTAACGGTGTTAGTGGTGTTTTGTTCACACTCGTTAAAAAGGTGTGAACAAACTTTAATTCTGAAGGTCCTAACACCCTCACATGTTAATGTTAGGACACCCGTTAGTGGTGTCCTAACATTAACTGGAGCATACCTCTTGGTTGTCCCCTTTCTTTGATTGGTTTTCTCTAGTAGTAGCCTTTATTATTGTTGGCTTCTTCATGTTCTACAAGTCATGTTTAAGTTCATTCTCAATAAAAGCATAAAAAGTGTTAGCTTTTTTTTATAGCTAACACCTCAAATCAATGAAAAAAATAGTTAAATGGAGAAAAAAAAGAGAAAGAGTAAAGAGTGGCATGGTATTTTATGGTGCTTAGGAAAAATTTACAGCTTGCATCCACTTAATTGTCCTTATATTGATTAATTATTTTTATATCACTCAATCTTGAATGAAATCTTATATTATAATGAGTTCGATCTTGAGTTTTCCCAAAAAGCAAAGAGAAATATGAAGAAGCCCAATCTCTTTAATGACGCCTCTCCATTTGTTTATAGGTCAATCAATTCACCATAACCGATTGAACAAATTTAAATATGTAAGCATCCAGATCTTAGATTCTAATACAAAGAATGTGTCAAAATCAAAACTTTTGTTAGTTGCACTAATCACTTTTGATCGACACCAATTGATTTTGTTAGTTTGTACAATTTTCTTTCATAATTTTTTAAGTCTTCAAACTATGGTTTTTCAATGTTAGTGTTTGATTAAAGGTTTTAAATAATTGGCATTCAATGAGCTGTTTTCGACAGGCAATTATTTTACAAGCGATTATCGATGAGCGGTTTTGCATTCCGAATACCTAGCCAAAGTACTAAGTCTAATCTTGAAACCTTCCAAATTTGAACTCTCTCCTTTATCATTTCATAATTAATTTTCTCTTGTTCGATCAATTTCAAAACTATGGACAAATTATCGATAACACTCATAAAGTCTATGTTGGGCGTAAATTATGTCGGACATGACATAAGATTTTGTAATACGTTAGATTGAAAAGGAGAAGTAGATAGGATGGTCATGTGGTAGAAAGCTAAAAACATGTAGGAGGTCATAAGTTCGATCATGCTATGCCTTCTAATTCGTAGATAGTAAAGCAAGTCCCAATTTCGCTTATCTGAAGTCTCACCATGGGTTCAGTTCAAGCTCCCTCAGGTTTACTATCTAATTTCTTTATTTCAATAAAAAAATGTAAAAGATATTCTTAACAATCTTATTATAATTTACTTATGTCATTAGCTTCACTTTTCCTTCCATCAATTGTTGTTGGTCTGAATAAAGGTTCATATTTTATAACATACTCCGGTATACACAGATGTGAGTAGGATAGGTATTGGTTGGAACGATGTGTTAAAAGGGTATGTACACTTTTCCAACGAGAAGTAGGTGTTTGAAATAAAGTTTCGACCATTTAACAAACATGTGTTACTTAATTTTCATGAACGGTACAATTATAAATGGAAGTATTGAAATATTACTCTAAAAAATTTGTCATAGAATGTAAATAAAAATGTTCAAAAACTATATGATTGTTTAAGAAAGTGTAGCATAAAATGGTGAATAGTTCATATTAAAGTAACATTGATAGAAATATATTTTAGACTAGCATATTCAAATATGATGTGCTCGAACAAGTAGGATACATGTACAACTGCATATTTCCGAACAAACGAAATTGAATGTGAAATCGTAACTTTCTTAAAACGCATACACACACACATACACACACAAACACACATATATACATACATACACATGTATATATATATATATATATATACGTACGTACGTATGTATGTATGTAGTTCACATCGTGAATACTAGAGTACATAAGAGTCTACATGTGTTTGTTTCAGAGTGACAATGTGCAAAAGCTTAAATAGCCATGGTTGAAATTTATCTAAATCTATTTTACTTTGTTAAAATTGCCAGATGTTCTTAGCAACAGTGTACGATGCACTGAATACATGTTGATAAATGCTTTTACTTCATGTGAATTTAATAGGTGTTCCATTGGTTAAAATTCAAATTCCAAACTTCAAAATGGCCTCTGTGCATAACTAATAACGGAAGGAACAATATACAATATGACAAGAATACTAGTGCATAAAGGAACGATCAATGCATAAAGGCATGATAGATAATTTTCCTAGGATGATATATGTCATATATCCATATTCATATGAGCTGATCGCATACTATTAGACCAAAATTTAGTCATGTTACCCTTCCCTTCGATCCGACTACATCCAACTGATTGAGCTAGTGCAACTTGACGATAATTAAGGTCGATGACCTAGAGTGATGATATAAAGGTCCGGATATCAGGTACAAATGATACAATGGGCAAGCAAGCTTAGAGCATTCTGAAATGTTCGAAGTATGAATTGGTATCCTCTTTAAGCAAAGGATTAGAAAAAATAGATGACATAACCAAACAATTTCATTTCAACGAAGATACCTTAATAACATGGATCTTAGCCCATAAATTGCAGCTACGAGAGATCAATATCGATTAATCTACCACTGATTTATAGGCTCATATTTTATAAGCTACCTTAGCTCCAGCTCGAACTTCTCTGGTGAAATTCCAGTGTGATCCATATGAATAACTGATGAATGGTTGATGTGAAGGATGTTTTGACATTTGTTGTCTCACCAGATCCATATTGATATTAGCTATATAATCATCTAAAATCAACAATTAATAGATTATTGTTAGAAATAATAATTTGAAATTTATATTTCATTTAATATTAGTTTATGAAGTCAAAGTGTTAGTTAGTAAGTAATGTGTCTTTATGTTCAAGAGTCATATGAAAGTTTGTGTGTCTATTTAAATAAGTATGTGTAACACCCCACGTCCATTAATGTCAATCTCAAAGGGAATGCATTAACTTTCATGGAGTATTATTAATGTATAGAACAGAATATAACAAGACAGATACATATATTGGTACTTGAAATATTTAAAACAACTTTTATTGCAGCGGAGAAATAGTTTGATTACAACAACTTCATAAACCAAGTACACTTAATATCTATATTGACAAATTGTTTTCAGAGTACATAAAGTAAGAAGCAAAACCCCAACATAAGTAGCCATAAAAGAGATGAGTTGAGCTTTACTTTCAGCAATCAAAGCTCTTCCAAAAGAGAGAGAAAGAGATCCAAATCAAGCTCCGCTAGTGCTAGTCCCACCCTGAGAACCTGGGGGAGGGGGGAGGAAGAAAAGAGGCGAAAACAAAGGGGGTCAGACATGAAGTCTGGCAAGTACCATAACTTTAACAATACAATTATTAAAGTAATTAGGATAAGGCATAAACTGTTAAAATAAGGAATTACTGTGAAACAAGTGGGCAAGACAAAACAAACAAGAGGAATATTCTGGTGTTAATCTCGTTCCTAATCATTATAGGATAATTACTATACTGCACCAATGCTAATTACACAGCACCATTACTAGTCACCCTAAAAGTTGATCCCGCCCACTGAACAAAATAATAATAATGGTAGTTTCGTGTACCCCTAGCTGTCTTCATAGGTGCCGCCTGCCCCTATCTCCAATAGTTGTACCAACTACCCTCCCCATTCTAATTACAATGTTTATTCATAATATGGTAGTTATACTCCTAGTTGTCTTCATAGGTGACGTATGCTCATATCTCCGCTAGTCGTACCCACTACCTTCCTCATTCAATCGGCTCCCTAACTCGTAGGTACCCGTGCTGGTCCCACAGTGGGGTGTATCACTCCCCAAAGTGGCAACCCGATACCACTAAAGATTCACGGCTTATATCTACATGATGCAACAACGTCTTACCAACCAGCCTGGGCCCACGCACGCACATGACCCCGTTGGACTTGCGTTGCCATCGTTAACCCGTTTTGACCTCTTAAAATCAAACCTAGTAAGCGTGTCCCGCCCTCGATCTAACTCGAGCTCACAAAGATACTTAATGAGTTACTGGTTTGAAAAGGGTCCCCATGTTTGACACAAGCTTTCCACCTATGCTTGGTCCCCATTAAGATTCCACTTAACCCCTTCTTATTCATGTCTTCTTACATGTTTTCAACTTGGTTAAGTGTTTATAATTATATCCCACATGTCACCCATGTTATCCACTTAACAAATCAAATGTGTTATTGGTTAAGCTTGTCTTAACCCAATACGCTTATCAGATCAATATATCATTGGTTAAGCTGGTCTTAACCCCATCCACTTATATCTTATTGGTTAAGTTGGTCTTAACCCTATCCGCTTATCAAATCAATATATATTATTGGTTAAGTTTGTCTTAGCCCTATCAAATCAATACATATTATTGGTTAAGTTTGTCTTAACCCTAACCACTTATCAGATTAATATATATATATATATATATATATATATATATATATATATATAATAGGTTAAGCTGGTCTTAACCCTTCCCACTTATCAAATTATTGGTTAAGCTGGTCTTAACCCTACCCACTTATCTGTTATTGGTTAAGTTGGTCTTAACCCTGTCCACTTATCATGTTTTACTTAATTTATGATTAAGTACATCTTAGTTCACAAATACATTGGTTAAGAGAATAACTCCATAAGTACCAACCCCGAAGACCGAAATCAACATCAGATTGGTACTCAGAGAATCATTCACTCAACCAAACTTCTGTTTGTCATTCATATTCGTCTTTGATCAGCATTAATTAATTATTAATGCACAGACCCCTCACGTTAAGTCAATTGCTTATGGCCGCTAGATATGATGGGCGGTTCCGGGCAGACTTCCACCACAAGCAAGACTTAACCTCGTGTCTAAGCATCTTTTAATTTATGCCTTTGACCTCTCACATTAGACTACCGTTTGTGGTTGCTGGATTTGTCGGGCGAGTCCGGGTAGTGTTACACCACAAACGAGCTTAACCTCGTGTTTTAGGCCTTTATTGCTCATTTAATTTGTGTCTTTGACCTCTCACATTAGACTACCATTTGTGGTTGCTGGATTTGCCGGGCGGGTCCGGGCAGTCTTACACCACAAACTAGTCTAACCTCATGTCTTAGGCATTTATTATTACACATTAGTATTCAACCCCAATTTGAATTAATATCCCTATTTCAAATTGCCAATAACTTCCAATTTTAATCCATGTCATAATTGTCAGTTAAATTATGTCCATGATTACTATGCATATAAATTAGGCCAAATAATGTCTCAAATTAATTATATGCCTTTATGCCATTTTATGCCAATTCACAATTTTGCAAAATTAATATTTTCTCATTGTCCCCACGCTATTCGTGCGTTTTTAATACGATATATGCTAGACTCAAAAATAGTCTAACTTATAAAAAGAAAAGCAACATCACAACTTGTATAACACATAAAATAGATCTAAGTATCATAACATAAGTTTGCATAGCCAATAACTTACATAGGCAACATAAATTTGCATAACTATCATGGATCTAAATATAGATCTAAACATGTAATCGTGAACTTGCATATACGGATATGGTTTTCCTATAACTTGCATATGAATTTCATACAAACTTACATTCAGACTATCATATGATTCACATACAAAACTAGCATAGAAAATGGTCATAAATTTACATAAGTATGTTACTGCCTTGGATCTAAATATAGGTCTAATAAAAATGTGAACTTGCATATAGATTCCTACAAACTTGCATATGGATCTAAACATGTAAATTAATGTCACATGTTTTTGCATACAAACTAGCATACGTATATACTTGATTCACATATGTTTTTACATCCCAAACTTGCATAAGATTCACATACGTTTTAACGTCCTAAACTTGCATACATATGTTTTAACATCCCAAACTTACATAAGATTCGCATATGATTTAACATCCTAAACTTGCATAAGATTCACATAACATAAACTTGCATAAGATTCACAAATTAACATATGTAAACTTGCATAAAATGAATCAAGTTAAACATATATAATTGTACATATAAATAGATCTACCAATCATACAATAACAAAACTGTCATGTATTCACAAACAGACAATAACATCACATGTTTCAACAGACATGTTCTCATAATCCAATTACAACCCATCATAATTAATTTATTATTATATTGTGAAAGAAATAGCACTCACAAACAAAAGAACAGTCTTGTTTTTCTGGGATCTGTATTCTGAAACTGAATTGCTCCCCTTTGATGTAGACTAATTGTTATTCTAATTTAGATTAGGTTTGATTTTGATTCTTGCTTCTATCTTGCTTTTGAGTTGAAAGAGAATGGTGGCTATTCTAGGTTTACCATTGACGGCGTGGCAGCTCTTGGTATGAATTAGTGTGATTTTAGGTTGAAGGTTAGGTTGCTTATATAGAATTTTAATTAATTAAGAGCCATCAGATTAACCCAGAAGCAATCTAGACCATCCAGACAAGGTAGAATGACCGCCTCAGCCCTAATGACTCAGCAGTGAGTCAAAACATCGTCACATTTCATATCTGCCCCGGAGGGGGGGGGGTTAGGTCGACCCCCAGGTCAACCTGTATATAGGGAGGTCGACCTGGCCTAGGGTAGGTCGACCCCTAGGTCGATCTGCCTTTGTATTTAATTTTCTAAATTGTTTTTATTTAAATTTCTAAAAGTTCTGAGGGCCATAACTTCTTCATACGAAGTCCAATTCACACAAACTCGGACTCTATCTCAAGCAGAATTCCGAGACGAACGCAATTGCTTAACCCATTTCCCTTAATTCTCACTTGAACAATTAACTATTCTTAAATTTGTCAATTTTAATATTTAAAATCATAGGGTGTTACATTCTCCCCTCCTTAAAGGGATTTCGCCCCCGAAATCTCCAAGTTAAGGAGAACGTATATCCTAACATCCAATCATCCATCTACTCAACCATCAAACACAGGCATCCGTTGTCCTTACAAGATTTCTAATGTCGTATGAACATATGCAAAAAGTGTGTGTACATGTTCCTTATCTAATGCAAAATCAGGCGGTCTACTGTTCAGTTGACCTCCTTAATGCAAATCATGATAGTGCCATGCATCCATTATGTGTGCGAAAGAATCCTAACAATACATATTACTTCTATATATGTGCACAACCATTCATCAAAATGCAGCATCTATGTGATAATACAACCATTATACATCCATTAATTTAAATATGCACACACATTTATATGCAACATGAAGGCGATTGAGCCGATCTAGTGCCTAATGTGTGTGTACATGCATCCACGAGCAACCACTAGCAACCACTTGCATCCATTTGCATCCACCAACCATAACATGTCTCAAACATGTATTTACAACCATAGGGTTTTTCCTAACTAAAGATCGAAGATATCATCGCAAGGACATATTAAACGATAGGATAAGTATCAACAAAGCGGTAGAGAAGGGAAGGATACAGCGTACGCATCTTGTCTTCCGCCTCCCAAGTCACGTCTCCTTGATCATCTCTCTATTGCACTTTGACCTCTTTGTTGCATAGCTTATATACCTCCGACCCCAGGATGCATGCAGGAGCTCGTCTAATCGTGGCATCTCCTTCTACTTCCACTTCTCTAAGCATGTTCGGCTCCACTACTTTCATGGTATCTTGTAACACTTCTGCAAATGCGATACGTGAAACACGCCGTGAACACCACTAAGCTCGTTACCTCTTCTCATGTCCCTCAAAATCTAGGATACATAACCTCAAAAGATCATCAAGGATTCTATTCACCCCTTTCTGTCCGTCCATCCGTCGGTGGATGATAAGCGATGCTCGTACTTGCCGCTTTTTGCATATCACCTTTTCCCCTTGCATCGAAAACTGCTCCAAGCCCTGTCCCGCAAGCACCGGTATACACTGCGAATGGCTTACTTCCATCTGGCAAAACTAAAACTGGAGCTACCGTCAACGTCCTCAAGCAAAAGTCAAGTTCTTCTTCGTTAACTGAGTAAGTGGGGATGATATCTTTGCGAAGTCCTTAATGAACTTTCTATAATAACCAGCTAGCCTTAAAAAGCTTCTTACTTCTGTTGCGTTCTTAGGAATTTTCCAATCTTTGATTGCCACCACCTTTGCGGGATCCACAGCTATCCCTTCCTTAGAGGCCACATGTCCTAAGAACCTCACTTCTTTTCTCCAAAAATGGTACTTGGAGAACTTAGCTTTGATGCACTCGTAGGGTCTCTAAGACTCCCCTAAGATATAGGGCGTATTCATCTTCTCTTCTAGAGAAAATCAAGATATCGTCCACAAAGGCTACCACAAACTTGTTTAGAAACTCCCTACTCATTAAGTCAGCGAAGTATGCAAGTGCATTCGTCAAACCAAAATGCATGACGAGCCACTCGCAGAAACCGTCAGGGGTTCTAAATCCAGTCTTACCTATGCTATCTTCAGCCACCCGTAGCGGATGAAATCCTGTAGCCAAATCCAGTTGCGAGAAAACCAAAGCACTCACCAACTGATCGAATAAATCATCTATCCTCGGCAATGGGTGTTTGTTCTTCTAGGTGAGCTTATTCAACTATCCATAATCCACGCACGGTCTAAGTGAACCATCAACTTTCGTAACAAAAACAACTGGAGCACCATATTCCGAAATACTTCTTCTTATGAATCCCTTTTCAAGCAACTCTTTCACTTTCTTACTAAGTTCTCTTCTCTCTCTCGGGGCCATGTGGCGCACTGGAAATGCGACTGGCTTTGCATTATCTACTAGGTATATTCGAAAGTCTATCTCGCGCCTCGGAGTAAAACCCGAACTTCATGGAAGACGTCACTCTATTCACGGACCACACGAACATATTCCAAATCATCGTTGGATGTGTCAAGGGATTCTAGGCAGCTAAGGATTACCGGACCTCTAGGGTCACAAGAAATATCAAGGGTCTTTCCACAACGAGTCAACAATCTAACTACCCTTTTTTCACAGTCTAGGATGGCACCGTATCTGGCTAGTTAATCCATGCTTAGAATCAAGCCGTAGCCCATGAAGCCAAAAACGAAGGTGTTGCATTCAATCCCAACGCCCAAGATAGACATTCTCAAATCTCGACAAATCATTGAAAGATGAGCCGAACCACCAATGGGATTTGAGACTACTATAGGATCTGTAACTAGACTAGTATTTAGGTGCAGTGTTTTAACTAACGAAGCAAATACAAACGAGTGCGAAGCACCAGAATTCAAACAAGGTTCGAACAGGATGATCAGGAAGAAAAACCAAACTTCTAACCAAGATATTTCTACCTCTATCAGGTATTCCAGCAGCGAGGGAACGCATTTACCCTCTAAAAGATCCTGTACCTTACTTTTTCCCTTTGCTTCTTTGGACGATCCTAGTAAGATGTCCTGTTTCTACGTAACGATAACAACTAGTCTTCTTCATCTTTCTAATGTCTTTATTTAAGTAGTCAGGTATTTCACAAGTGTGGCCCTTCCTTTTCTCTTGGCCCCTTGTTATCCTTATCGCCTTTCTTTGGATCAACTTTATCGTATGTCCTCTCTGTGCCTCTCCTGCACATTCTCTGTTCATGACCTCCTACAAAAATGAGGCTTCGTCCTTCATTAACTAAGCAGCTAATTGAACCTTCCTCCCATCGTCTATCTTAAAGGTACCAACAAGTCCTCCACTTCCTTCTAGCTTTGACAAACATCCCAGTCCCATGAAGCGGTTTTCTGCCCATCGTACAGAAGTTCTTACATATATTAGAAAAAGTGTCCATACGTGGAGGAAGAAATTCAAAAAGGAAAGAGGAAGAGATTCAAAATGGAGAATCGAAGGAAAGATATACGGATCTTGGGGGTTATGTTTTTAAAACAAACTTTTTCCTTTGAAAATACTCTCCTTAAAACATATCTTTGAAAGTATTTCTTTATAAAAACGCTTTTGAAAAATAGTTTTTTAAAATCCCTTATATGTTCCATTAAACTGCAGCTCTGATACCACGTGTAACACCCCATGCCTATTAATGTCACTCTCAAAGGGAATGAATTAACTTTCATGGAGTATTATTAGTGTATTGAACAGAATATAACAACACAGATACATATATTGTACTTGAAAAATTTTAAATAAATTTTATTGCAGTGGAGAAATAGTTTGATTACAACAACTCCATAAACCAAGTACACTTAGTATCCATCTTGACAAATTGTTTTCAGAGTACATAAAGTAAGAAGAATAACCCCAACATAAGTAGCCATAAAAGAGATGAGCTGAACTTTACTTTCAGCAATCCAAGCTCTTCCAAAAGAGAGAGAAATAGATCCAAATCAAGCTCTGCTAGTGCTAGTCCCACCCTGAGAACCTGGGGGGGAGGGGAGAAGGAAGAAAAAAGGCGAAAACAAAGGGGGTCAGACATGAAGTCTGGCGAGTACCATAACTTTAACAATACTATTATTAAAGTAATTAGGATAAGGCATAAACAGGTAAAACAAGGAATGATTGTGAAACAAGTGGGCAAGACAAAACAAACAAGAGGAATATTCTGGTGTTAATCTCATTCCTAATCATTATAGGATAATTACTATACTGCACCAATGCTAATTACACAGCACCATTACTAGTCACCCTAAAAGTTGATCCCGCCCACTGAACAAAATAATAATAATGGTAGTTTCGTGTACCCCTAGCTGTCTTCATAGGTGCCGCCTGCCCCTATCTCCACTAGTTGTACCAACTACCCTCCCCATTCTAATTACAATGTTTATTCATAATATGGTAGTTATACTCCTAGTTGTCTTCATAGGTGACGTATGCTCATATCTCCGCTAGTCGTACCCACTACCTTCCTCATTCAATCGGCTCCCTAACTCGTAGGTACCCGTGCTGGTCCCACAGTGGGGTGTATCACTCCCCCAAAGTGGCAACCCGATACCACTAAAGATTCACGGCTTATATCTACACGATGCAACCACGTCTTACCTACCATCCCGGTCCCACGCACGCACATGACCCCGTTGGACTTGCGTTGCCATCGTTAACCCGTTTTGACCTCTTACAATCAAACCCAGCAAGCGTGTCCCATCCTCGATCTAACTCGAGCTCACAAAGATACTTAATGGGTTACTAGTTTGAAAAGGGTCCCCATGTTTGACACAAGCTTTCCACCTATGCTTGGTCCCCATTAGGATTCCTCACTTAACCCCTTCTTATTCATGTCTTCTTACATGTTTTCAACTTAGATAAGTGTTTATAATTATATCCCACATGTCACCCATGTTATCCACTTAACAAATCAACATGTGTTATTGGTTAAGCTTGTCTTAACCCTATCCGCTTATCAGATCAATATATTATTGGTTAAGTTGGTCTTAACTCCATCCAATTATATCTTATTGGTTAAGTTATTCTTAACCCTATTCGCTTATCAAATCAATATATATTATTGGTTAAGTTTGTCTTAACCCTATCAGATTAATACATATTATTGGTTAAGTTTGTCTTAACTCTATCCACTTATCACATTAATATATATATATATATTATTGGTTAAGTTGTTCTTAACCCTTCCCACTTATCAAATTATTGGTTAAGTTGGTCGTAACCCTACCCACTTAACTATTATTGGTTAAGCTGGTCTTAACCCTATCCACTTATCATGTTTTACTTAATTTATGATTAAGTATATCTTAGTTCACAGATATATTGGTTAAGACAATAACTCCCTAAGTACCAACCCCGAAGACCGAAATCAACATCAGATTAGTACTCAGAGAACCATTCACTCAACCAGACTTCCATTTGTCATTCATATTCGTCTTTGATCAGCATTAATTAATTATTAATGCACAGACCCCTCACATTAAGTCGATTGCTTGTAGCCATTGGATATGTCGGGCGGTTCCGGGCAGACTTCCACCACGAGCAAGACTTAACCTCGTGTCTAAGCATCTTTTAATTTATGCCTTTGACCTCTCACATTAGACTACCATTTGTGGTTGCTGGATTTGTCGGGCGGGTCTGGGAAGTCTTACACCACAAACGAGTCTAACCTTGTGTCCTAGGACTTTATTACTCATGTAATTTGTGCCTTTGACCTCTCACATTAGACAACCGTTTGTGGTTGTTGGATTTGTCGGGCGGGTCCAAGCAGTCTTACACCACAAACGAGTCTAACCTCGTGTCTTAGGCATTTATTATTACACATTATTATTCAACCCCAATTTGAATTAATATCCCTATTTCAAATTGCCAATAACTTCCAATTTTAATCCATGTCCATATTTGTCACTTAAATTATGTCCATAATTACTATGCATATAAATTAGGCCAATTAATGTCTCAAATTAATTATATGCCTTTATGCCATTTTATGTCAATTCACAATTTTGCAAAAATAATATTTTCCCATTGTCCCTATGTTATTCGTACGTTTTTAATATGATATATGTTAGACTCGAAAATAGTCTAACTTATAAAAAGAAAAGCAACACACAACTTGCATAACATATAAAATAGATCTAAGAATCATAACATAAGTTTTCATAGCCAATAACTTACATAGGCAACATAAATTTGCATAACTATCATGGATCTAAATATAGATCTAAATATGTAATCGTGAACTTGCATATATGGATATGGTTTTCCTATAACTTGCATATGAATTTCATATAAACTTACATTCAAACTATCATATGATTCACATACAAAACTAGCATATGAAATAGTCATAAATTTACATAAGTATGTTACTGCCTTGGATCCAAATATAGATCTAATAAAAATGTGAACTTGCATATAGATTCCTACAAACTTGCATATGGATCTAAACATGTAAATTAATGTCACATGTTTTTGCATACAAACTAGCATATGTATATACTTGATTCACATATGTTTTTACATCCCAAACTTGCATAAGATTCACATTTGTTTTAACATCCTAAACTTGCATACATATGTTTTAACATCCCAAACTTGCATAAGATTCGCATATGATTTAACATCCTAAACTTGCATAAGATTCACAAAACATAAACTTGCATAAGATTCACATAACATAAACTTGCATAAGATTCACAAATTAACATATGTAAACTTGCATAAAATGAATCAAGTTAAACATGTATAATTGTACATATAAATAGATCTACCAATCATACAATAACAAAACTGTCATATGTTCACAAACAGACAATAACATCACATGTTTAATAGACATGTTCTCATAATCTAATTACAACCCATCATAATTAATTTATTAATTATATTGTGAAAGAAATAGCACTCACAAACAAAAGAACAGTCTTGTTTTTCTGAGATCTGTATTTTAAAACTGAATTGCTCGCCTTGGATATAGACTAATTGTTATTCTAATTTAGATTAGGTTTGAATTTTGATTCTTACTTCTATCTTCTTTTGAGTTGAAAGAGAACGGTGGCTACTCTAGGTTCACCATTGACGGAATGGCGGCTCTTGGTATGAATTAGTGTGATTTTAGGTTGAGGGTTCGGTTGCTTATATATAATTTTAATTAATTAAGAGTCGTCAGGTTAACCTAGAAGCAATCTAGACCATCCAGACAAGATAAAATATAACCACCTCACCCCTAATGACTCAGCAGTGAGTCAAAACATCGTCACATTTCAGATCTGCCCGGGGGCGTAGGTCGACCCCCAGGTCGACCCCCTGGTCGACCTGGCCTGGCGTAGGTCGACCCCCAGGTCGACCTGCCTTTGTATCTAATTTTCTGAATTGTTTTTATTTAAATTTCTGAAAGTTATGAGGGCCATAACTTCTTTATAAGAAGTCCAATTCACACAAACTCGAACTCTATCTTAAGCAGAATTCCGAGATGAACGCAATGGCATAACCTTTTTCCCTTAATTCTCACTTTAACAATTAAGTATTCTTAATTTTGTTAATTTTAGTATTTAAAATCACGGGGTGTTACAGTATGTGTCTCTTAGTGAAATGTTGTGTCTATTAGGAGTGAATTGTCATGTAAGGCTCCTATATATAAAGCCTACTATCATTTGGTTATGGGAAAAAATGCAAAATTATAAAAGAAAAGAAAAAATATAAAGAAGATTATATTAAAATAAAAATATCCTCCAAAATTATCCTATATTTGGTATTAGAGCCAGAACCACCCTTGATTTCAATTCCCTTCTCATATCCAATCAAATGGCATTTACAAAAAATGAAGAGTTTGGTTTTCCTTTCACTCTATAAGGAGTTCCTATTCTCTTTGAAAAAGATTATAAGCTATGGAATGTTCTTATGAAGACATTCCTCATATCTGAAAAACTATGGGATATTTTGAAGAAGGTTTTACTCCTCATACAGCAGAGGAAGTAGCTGCAATGTCAGTTACAAAGAAGAACGAACATAAAGAGAACAAGGTCAATAATGCAAAAGCCTTGTCCTTTATATACCAAGGGATGAGTAGATTAGTCCTTCCATGCATTATAAGTGCAAAAACAGCATAGGAAGCATGAAAAATTCTGGAAAATCAATTTGGAGGTTATGAAAAGATAATTACAATTAAACAGCAGGATTCACGGAATGATCAGCAAAAGATATAGATTGTGTTAAAGAGAAAATAGCAGAAAACCAAAAGCAGAAAAATAAAAACCTATTACATGGAAACATCACCACAGTGGAAAATCCACACGAAGATGACGAAGAGAACGCGGATGAGGACGTGGATATGGACGAGGAAGTGAATGCAAAAAATATTGAAGCTGAAGTGCACAAGCTTACCAACAATATGAAAGACGGGATCGAAGAAGAAACAACATACATTGAAGATAAAACACGGTACCCAGTGCAAGTCGTATCTGAAAGTCATGGATCACCATATACAAATAGCATTGTAATTGGAACTCCAGGGGATAATGCAAATAAGCTTGTTAACTTAATGCAACCTACAACACCAACAAGTGCTACCTTTGAAAATGACCAAAGCAGTCATGAATCCATTTTGAAAAGCTCAACAATGGATAACAAAGTAAATGCAACCAATAAATGTCTAGCCATATCATTTTTTTCTTACCAAAACATGTGAGATATAAAAGGAATCAAAGTCCCGATGTTCTCAAAAGCTTGATTGGAAAGAGGATTAAACCAGTGGAGCTTGAGGCACTCAACCCGAAAGAAGTCAGAAAGAAAATTTCAAATTAAGGGGGAGTGTTGGAAATAATTATTTGAAATTTATATGTCATTTAATATTAGTTTATGAAGTCAAAGTGTCAGTTAGTAAGTAATGTGTCTTTATGTTCAAGAGTCATATGAAAGTTTGTGTGTCTATTTAAATAAGTATGTGTCTCTTAGTAAAATGTTGTGTCCATTAGGAGTAAATTATCATGTAAGGCTCCTATATATAAAGCCTACTATCATTTGGTTATGGAATGTAAGCAAAATTATAAAGAAGAAAAATATATGGAAGGAAAATTATAAAGAAGATTATATTAAACTAAAAATATCCTCCAAATTTTCCTACAATTATATCTTCAAAGTGGACGTGAGAAGTTCAGCGCCGAACCATTATAAATTATTAGCATGATTTTTTTACTACTTCTACCATTAATTCCTTTGTTTAATTATATATTCTTCATTTTACCTCTCTACGATCTTTCTTCTGGGTGTCTACACCGTTTCTGTTGCAAACATTTTAGTTTTTTCTTCAAAAAACAAATTGTTAGTCTTTCTTGGATCTTATCTTCTAGTTATGGATCTTCGGATGCATAAGGTAAATCCAAATCTTCTTCCTTAATAGTTTACTTCCTCTACTTAGATTCCAAATAATCTACGATGGAGCTTCTACTCTCCATGGATCCTAAGAACAAAGCAACCTTCACCCATGTTATAGCTGCTAATGATGCTAAAGGCAATGCTTCTGCTCAACAAATTGAACAAAATCCCTAGAGTGTTATTGCTACAATCACCAGTGATGTTGCTTCCAACCTTAATGATCCAGTCATCATAACATATATGAAGAGCTTGATGAAGCAACTTATGAATGCTCAATAGTAGTTGAACCAGCAGATCTAGAACGACATTGCTCTGATGAACCAGATCTACTGCTTAAATTCCCAGCAGCTTAACAAAGAAAGGAGAGAATCAACTCATTTGAACCAAGGATCCAAAAGCTCATTTTCTTTTGCTAGACATTACCATAGAGAGAGCCAGAGAACTAAAGGATACAGAGCTAGAGTACAGCAGGTTCGGCCTATCCCTGGCCAACGACTTCGGAACATCGTTGATCCTTATACCCGAATAAGTACTGGTCTCTTTCAAGGAAGGCATGGAGCATGGCCTGATATCAACTTACTTCCTACTCATCCTACGATCGACCAAGATGTCGCAAACCACTAGGGCTGTTAATGGACACCCAAAAAAAAAAAAAACTGAAATATCCGATATTAGAAAAACTGAATGTGGGTATGGATGTGTAGATATCCACATCCGAAAATTATCCGTCCAATTTTTTTAACACTATGCCCAAAATTATATGTATTTTAGTATAATAAATGAGATTTACTTAATTCTTTATTAAGTCGAAAGTTTATATTATATGCACTAAATGCATGTTAGATACTCAAATCTGTTTAGTTTAATTATATATGTTTTATTTTAACACTTTGTACATCAATGAAATTGAAAAACATTTATGTTAAACTAATTCTTTTATTCATTTCATAATTTATTGATCGTTAGGGGATAGGATAATTATCAGATATTCTTTCGCATCCACGGATACGAATATCCAAAAATAATTTCAAATGTGGATAAATATATAACATTATATGTGTCTGAAAGTATCCGTTTATAGCTCTAGGAAACACAAGATTGTTACTAACATACCATGGATGAATGATGGATATAATGTTGGTCAGGTGTTACTCTTTGAGTAAAGAGAACCAAGAAGACACAATTGGACTCGCATGCACGAGACTGGCAGAGCACATGAGGCCAACTAGGACCCCGAAAAATGACTAACATCAAAATTCCAGGCCTAACGGTGATGATATAGAATATATTTAGGAGAAATCAAGGATACAATGATGAAGACTGGGAAGTCACTAGAAGTCATTCCTCATTCATGGAAAACACCTTGCATGTTGAATATTATAGAGGTTTTATATGCTTATGATGTTTGCCTATGCAAGAAATATCGACTCCAAGAAGCATCTCATGATATAAGAGTGTCATATGGATACAGCTCGAGCCACGGATGTGGTGAAGTTCAGATATTTTCCTTTTTCCTTGAAGATGTGGCAAGCAATATCATATCCACATGACTCGCTCCAAATATGTGATGACTTTATTTAACTTACATCAGGCCTTGGGGTTGCAATAATTGAACGTTGCTATTATAGAAATCAACAATATGAATAATAAATGATTTTGATGGCCCTTGTTGGGGGAAGTTCACCTAAAATCTAATTTGGTGATTGGTTGGTAGGAAAGCCTCCATCTACACTGAATCAAGTTTACGATAAAGCGATCTAATATCAAAGGAAGGAGAAGGCAAAGTCAACACTGAGAGGAGACAATGTTGGACAAATCATCAAAGGGATCTAGAGTAATACAGCTATAAAACAGTTTGAAGGGAGCACGGAGAAAGTTGAAGTCAATATGCAAAATAAGAATAAGTGGAGTGATTAGAGGAGAGGTGACAATAATGGTGGAGGTCACGACAGGAGAAGGGACAGGAGAAAGCAATGGAGGATACCTTTATTTGATATGCACATTCCACTCAATGATTCATTGGAGAATATTTATCATTAGACTTCCAACACAATTCAATATCGAATACCCACTCCCAAAGAGTCGAAGGAAGTGGAAAGCGGTTTGGGAAATATTATAGATTCCATGAGATATACGATCACAACACAAACAAGTGTCATCTCCCGAATGATGTAATTGTGAAACTGATCTATAAAAATAAGTTCAACAATATACTAAGGTCCTTGCGATGACAAGCAGGGATATCTGACCCCAATAAAGGCCAGGCAGTGCCTACAACTTCCAACCAATGAAAACCTCAAAAAGGAACTATTATTAGAACAGTCTTGGGAGGACCACGCCCAACAGACAAAAGTTGGAGGAGAATGGAGGAATATGTGAACGTCGTTAAATGCATTGAATACAAGAAGCGCTACTGCGAAGGAGATCTAGCTAAGAAAATGATAACAATGACTGATGGTATCATTTCCAAAAAGCAAAATGTTGACAGGGTTAAGGCCCCAACTATTATCCACTTTTTATATTGATTGTTGCTCTTATCTGCAATGCCCTAATTGATTGTTGAAGTTCCATAAACATCCTTTTCAAAAGTCCCTTCGACAAATGGTATTATCTTACCCTGTGTTGTCTACTTATGAAGTTTCGGATCGAGAACAGCGTCGTAGTTATTAGAGGTAATCAATTAATAGGATGGGCTTGTTATACCGTTGAATGGGAAGATGCTCAACGTCGACAGAGAAGGAAAGGGTAAGGAGACTGTTTTCCCCACCAAAAATTAAAATTCATAACATACAACGTCCGAGTCTTGGCTCGGACATCCTAGTCGACTCTATAAAGACATAGATCCGAGAACTGACAAAAAGGAGCCAGGGCACTTGAGGGTTGCAACTATTGAGTTGACGATCAACATTCTGATCAGCTACGATGATTCTTCCTAGGTCTGGAAGATCATATCATAACTTACCCTAAATTAGTGATAAGAACTTGTAACTTCCTTCAGGTGAATTTTGACGTGTTCACTTGTACTCATGCTGACATGCATGGGATCTCATCAGGCATCGCTAGCCACACCCTGAAAATTGACCCGAAGTTTGTTCCAATCAAATAGTAACGTTGTTTTTTAGGACCAAAAGATTGGATGTAAAACAAAAGAGGGGGTATATAAGCTAGTAAACAACAACTTCATCCACGAAACTGTTTATGCAGAGTTGGTCTCCAATTTAGTCGTTATGAGAAAGCCTATTATAAAGTGGCAGATGTCCATTAATTGCTCCAATCTGAATAATGCCTAACCTAAAGACAATTCTGGCTTCCAATAATAAGCTAGCTTATGCCTAACCTAAAGTGGCAGATTCGACAGTTGAACATGAGCTTCGATCATTCATGAATGTATATTTCAAGTACTATCAGATTCTGATGCTTGTTTAAGATCTAGAAAACATAAGCTTTATCACTAATTTAGGGCTATCCTGCTACATTATTATGCCTTTTGGACTAAACAATGCTAGATTAACTTACCAACGGCTAGTTAACAAAGTGTTCAAAGATTAAATTAGGAGATCCATGGAGGTATACGTGGATGATACACTCGTGAAGTCACATCAATTGAATGTCAACGTTAATGAATTGGTAGAGATGTTTAGTGTTCTCTGCAAATACACAATGAAACTCAATCTATTTAAAGCTCTTTCGATATTGCGTCGGGGAAATTCTAGGGTTCCATTGTTGTCTCTTATGGGATTGATGGTAACCCCAAGAAAATTGCAACCATTTGAAAGATCAAAATTGTAGAGACAATCAAAGATGTTCAAAGTCTAAATGAAAGTGCCATCGCCTAGGTAGATTCATTTCTAGAGTTGTAGATAAATGCATTTCCTTCTTTGATCTAATTAAAAGGTTAAAGCGAAACTTTGCATGGATATAGGTTGTTTTTGTAACAACCCTGGTTTTGTGATTAGCTATGTAAGCAAATTACAATGGTATTTATAATTTGTCAATTGAGAAAATAAATATAAATTTAGAGAGGATAATTCATATAATTATCTAAGTTGAATAAACTATGAGCTTAGTGTAATAAGATAGAAATATGCTGTATATGAGGTTGAATTAAATGTAACAAAGAAATATAAATGATTTAATTCAATATTGATTTGTTGAATAATTTCAAATATGAAAAAAATAAAGTTTTGAAAACTTTATAACGAGAATTTGTAGTAAAAATAAACAATATAGGAATTTTTTGCCAAGATGCAATAATTTTGTAAATTATTGCTAATGGTGAATTTTTATTATAAAAGAATATCTTTAAATTCAGTTGAGCTGTAAATAAAAATTATAATAAGTGAATTATTGATTTGAAATTAATATTTAAGTGTTAAAATATTTTTAAAATGGTTTGCATAATTATTTTTGACAAACCAATGAATTTTATGTAATTTTAGTTTTATACGTAAGTTTTAAACAAATGAAAACGTAAAACAAACTTTCTATTAAAAATTTAAGTTTTATTATGTTTATAGTAGAAATTGCGTTTAAATTAGCTAAAGATAATTTTAAACATGTTGTACCATATCTTGTAAGTGGAGAACGGTGAATTGTAAACGATTCTTGTGAAAATAGTTTTGTGATAAAATGTGTCAATCAAAGTTAAACATGTGTTAATTGATGTTACTTAGCCTAATTGAATGACATACCTACTAAGCCTTATTGGGTTGATTTTAATCCATACCGAAAAACCAAATGCTGAAGAAGAAGAAATAAGCAGAGAAGGATTTGGTAAAATACGTACTCATCCTTCTCCTTCTTCCCTGTGGACTCAAAATTTTGAGAAAACAAATCCCTCTTCAAAATTTGCAAATGAAAGTTATTTTCAAAACTAAAACAGTGAAAAGTTAGCTAATCTTAATTCTAATTGGTAATTAAACACAAAACTCAGAAAATATTTCATTTAATTCTCAAATTTGAGAAACATTGTTTACAATAACTTTTTTCTCCTGTATGTCTATTTTCTTGTATCCTACATGTATTTGAAGTGTTCATATAGCCAAAAGAAGCCATTTTGCAAGTCAATTCAAATTAAATCGCTACAAATCCAACCTAAAGTGAGTTTAATCTCACATATCTAGCTTACGCAATCTTGCAAGATTGTAAGGTTTTGTTTCTTTTGACAAACATGTTGTAATCTATTGTCACTGTTTGGGTTACTATTTGTAAGTTTTTCACACATTATATCATAGTTACTGATTCTAGGCCAATGGGCCATTTATTAGACTGGTGGGCTATTTATTAGGCTGGAGGATCAATTATTACACTGATGGGCCATTTGATGAATAATACTTGGGAGGCTTAATCCATTTTTTGTTGGTGCACGTATTGCATAGCTGATGCACTCCAACGGTGATATGGATTCATTTTTGGTGTTATTTCTAGATTTAATTAATTCTTTAATTCTAGAATTTGTGATTTCTAAATGTTTTCACCATTGTTGGTGTTGGTGTTATATACATAGTCATAGTGCTATTTGGTGATTTAAACATGGTGTCGAACTCCTAAACAAGTTCTATATTTTGAGATTTTGGGGATTTCTATCTTGGTGTTTCTATATGTGGGATTTCATATAACTTAGCCTTAGCGCTTATACAGTTTGGTGTTGATGGAAATATATGTGTTAGTGGCTATTTCTTTATACACGAGGCACTTATTTGTTGATTTAGATGATCTTAGCTCATGTTTACTATGTCGATATAATCTTGCATTGGTCCTTCTCTATTGAGAGGAATCACCACTTGTGTGACATTATCCTTTACCTATCATGCATTAACTATCCAGTTTAAACTAGATTGACCCATGTATTTTATGTAATCGGGTCTGACCGAGTTGTTTCAAGTTTATCTTCCACTGTTAGACACCATTGTACCTTTCTTCCACCTTATACTATCCTTTTATGTTTTGATGCTTGAGCATATTTTGTATTGTGTACTCGATGTACATGTGGTTCATAAGTACCACCTACTTATGTAACACTTTTATGTTGTACTTCTGTTGTAAATGTGTGTATGTGTTTGTGTATGTATATACATGTATACATATATTTGTGTTTTGTGAACTATATCTTATGATGGTTGATATTTTGTTCTAAATATACATTACCGTTGTAGTTTTTGTATCAAATGTGAATCGAGTATGTCTATCCTCATACGGTAAAAAGAACGAAGCACTAATTAACACATTTGATATTCGTTTAAGACATAGCTCATGGATGGTCTCTCATAACCTTCCATATTCTCTGCACTAGCAGATGATATTACTTGGTAATACATTTTATTATCATGGGTCTCAGGTGGGGCATCATAACTCGATATGAAAGCTGAATTTAGAACAAGATATGATAAACATGAAACAAAACATCGAAGGATAACATATGTGTTAACCAATCATGGTTATTCTTCATCGATTCCTTAACGTTTTATGTCCGCAAGGTTAGATATAAGTTTGGTGTACGCGTAGGAATGCAATTTTTAATTCCGTAGTATTGCATATGTTGAATTCAGGTACATAGTACACTACACCATATATGTAAATTAGGCTATGTTCAAGGCCATATCTACTGCACTTAGGCACGGCTATAAGCCGTATCAAAACGGCGTGTTAAATCATTTGATACGGTCGAAGTCGTATCTAACTAAAATTTTGATACAGTCATGTGTCTGTATCTAAAGTGGAAATAGATACGGCTTTGAACCCTATCTCACTAGTAATGACATACAGGTCTTAGCCGTACCGTATCTAAATGGGTACTAGATACAAATATAAACCGTATTTAAATAATCTATAGATATGTATACAAGCCATGTCTTATTTACACCCTACAGTACTTTCCCATAAGTCAGATATGGTTTTTGACCGTATCTATGGTGTAACTCAGACACGGTCTTAGACCATATCGAATTATATATATATATATATATATATATATATATATATATAAACAGAAACTGCAGCACATATTTTTCATAACACGATTGATACAAAGAATAACGCAATTTATAAACAAAGCATAACAAGATTTTTCATAACATAGTTTATACAAAGTCGTACAGTAAATGGAAATTGTCACAGATTATTCATCAGTACAAAGTCTGATAAACCTGAGCTGGTTATTGAAAGCAGTAAACTTAAAGAATAAACAGAGCCTGATAAAACTGCACTTGGAGGGGAAGATTGAGCATGCTGATGAAGTCCACGTTGCTGTAAATCAAAGCAGTGATAAGAAAAAACTAGATGATGATATACGGAATTTACAAAATTTATATGTTTCAAAGTAGTGATGAGCATAAGCTAACTATTGATGTGTGCATGAATCAACCATGTACATGGAAATACCAAAGCACTATTACACAAAATTTAAGTACTTGGGCAGCATCAAATAGTTCAGTAATGGCGACAAAGATACATGAGCAAATAGGCAAACATGTACATGGGCAAATAGGCAACATGTACATGGGCAAATAAGCAAACATGATTGCAGGCCACAACAGGAAATAATTCAATTTATAACATGAATTAGCAGCAAAACAAACCCTAAACAAGCATAGACAACAGAGTGCAATATGCACAATATACATGAAAACTATGATTTTATGTATCATGAAACAATTCTCCTGGCGTTCAGTTCAAAAAGGGAAGCACATTTTCTCACAAATTTTCTCTGCCTTGATATGTTAATTCAGTTCAGGTCTTTTTCACAAACTAAACAAAGTATAAAATTTTGTCACACATTGCAAACTTAATCATTTCAGGTCTATCACGGATAAACTCAGTATATGGAAATTTTTCTAGCACAACAAACCACTATAAAACGGCTATTATATACTTTGTAAGTAGCACTGGGAGAACATGAACCATCTATTTTTTCAATGTTGTTATTCATCTAAGTATGGAATTTTATCAAGAGATCAATCAATTTGTAGAACTCTGAAAATAATATTTGGAGTATTTTCATATTAAGAAAAATGGAACACAAAGCCACGATATGTCTTTTGAACACTTCGATGTCAAATTACTACGTCGAGGCAGTTCAGGTCAATAAGGTTAGTTCAGGTGTCGTGTTTGCCTCCGGACTCGACGTAGGTATCGTATGTGCATATCGACGTAGGTACAGTTCAGGTCAGCTCAGGTCAATAAGGTCAGTTTAGGTGTCGTGTATGCATGTGTCATGGAAAATGCCACCAAAGAGAGTTCATAAAACTAATACAAATGGCTCACATGCTCTAGATATAAAGCAAACATAATTTATATAAAACATTAATGCAGGCAACGTCCATTCAATTCATATGTAAAATTATTATGTAAACTAGATATTCCTGCTACAACGTCTAAAGATATCGAATTAGGCTCTTCAGATGACACACAAACCCACCCACTCCGACTTCATCAAAGGTATCTGCAAATTGATGATTTATTTTGTTGGTTTTGTCATCTGGTAGCAGTATGTTGTTCACAAACGATTTTTCATGTGTAGATGGTACATCTTTCCCATGGCATCTGGACTATATAGAATCTCGGCATACAATACCTGTTAAATAAAACTGTCGAGATCAGAGTTGAGAATTTAAAAGGACAGTATTAATAAGTTATGATTTTATTAAAACAACTAGACTGGAGTCAAACCATTAATTAGACTTTAAGCACTCGTTTATGCTACAGTTCCTTCACTTTAGAATTATTATCAATAAGCTGAAAGAAAATGCAACCATGAACCATGCTACATATCCAAAAATACATGCAAACAAGTTCTATGCAACTAGATGCAATCAAACTCTTTTTAATTTATATTTTAACTTGAGTTGGCACTGCAACATCCGTCCATAAATGCTTAGCTAACTATATATTATGCATTAGATTGAAATTTGAAGGGAAGTTTGATTTCTTACTGCTAATAAATACCTGTTGCTACTATGTCTAGATCGGAGTTGAGAATTTCACATCTTTGATTGTGCGCCACATTGGTCGTACTCTGGATCTGAGCATTAGCAACTTTTAAAGCACTGAGTTGTGTGCTGTGTCATCCATCAGAAGTAGTTAACGGTGTGCGAATTCCTTGTTCAAACAAATTTTCCACCATGCTGACCAGAAGCTCCATTTGCCCAGACAAATTTTCCACCTTACCCTTTAAATTTCTCACCATACTGTCCACTCTTCCCACCTGCATTTTCAACTCATCATTGTCTTCTCGAACATGTTTGAATCATTTCTATGCAATAGCACAAGCCTTAACATGCATCTTTGGTATGACGGTCCCAACAGTGCGACTCCTACCCCTTCTATCCTTACTTAACACTTGTGATAAGATATCTTCATCCACTGTCAATTTTTCTTCATCACTATCGGTGATCTTTTTCTTCATTTTGGCAATTTGATCCTGAGATATGATAATACTTGTATGTAAAAGGCTGGAAACATTAATAATTCATGTGTTAAAAATATTATAGTCAGAATAAATTGATTAATTAATCAATTAAACACAGGTAATACAAAGTGTAGGTTTTCCATTTTATAAGTAAATAACCATAAGTGGGGTAACTGTATTAATTATTGACACTTTATGTATTTTATAAAAACTGATACCCAGATGTTACAAAACTGATTCTAACATTTTCCTTTTTAAAATGGCTATTGAAACTGAGCTACAACCTCAATTCTGGTCTTGTATGAACTCGTGTAGGATGTAGATCATCATGAGCTAGTCAGTTGCTCGATGCCGAATATTGCGAACAAACGACTAGCGCTAAGGACATTTTACAAAAAGGATGCTAGATCGACTATAAGATGACGGAACATTGCTTGGGATTGATCGAAAGCGATCTTAATGAAGTTGGACTAAAGAGGGCCATACTTGAGCTTGACTTGTCAATATCTAGATGGACTAAAGTAGTGCTTGCAAGTAACTGAAATTGATGCGTGCGAGGCTGATGGGTAAACCTACAATCAGGCTAAGCTAAAAGGATAGAGTCGATTGTAATTGAACTAAGAAAGTTTTTATTGGTCCAAGCTATACTTATCTTGATCATCATCAGTTAATTAAGCAACAGCAAGTTACAATCAAGACACAAAATTAAAAACTTACGAAGCACACAGACGCGACATCTGATATGCTACCATTTCTTTTCATGTGTGTCTTCTACCATACTTGACGACAGTTAATATTTGCAGATGGACTTGCAACGATCTGCAAATGAATATAAATTACCATTTCATGTTTATTTTCTCCCTTAATTGTGATTGTTTCCTATTTTTAAAGAAAATAAATATAAATTACCATTTCATGTTCTATGCTAGCGTGACTTTTACGTCCTGCATGGTGAGCGTAACTGAGACTAGATCTTTTTTTGGCTTGCCTCCCTTCTTCCGCTTGTTACAGCATTGCTTATTCTTTGTGAACTCGTTCCAATCTTCTTAAGCAATTTTAGGTGGAAAATTTTTCAATCGTTCTTCGTCATTGTCAAAAGTGTCATAAAAACTTGCTCTCAAGTTTTTCTTGTGTCTCCTAAAAGCCTCGGCCATTCTTTTTAAAAATATTTCCTTTGAAAGCGGCTCAAGCGCATACAAGTTATGCAAAAATTAAGAGTTAGACTGTGCAAATAAACTGTAGAATTTATAATTTTCATAAATTTACCACCAACTAGTTCCAAACGTCTTCCTTATATGCTTTGGGTACTATATCCCAACTCATATAAGATATCGGCACATGAGCTCGTACTAGTTTACCAAGCATAGTAGCGATTTTTGGAGCGTTTTCTGAGACTTGGAATACCAAGCAGGTTTTTGTCAACTTTCTGCTCTTTTGAACATGATGCATGTGATGATGTGGGATTTTATGACATAGTTTCCTACAAAATATAATATTACTAACTATTTTGTGATATCAGAATATTAATCACATTTGTTACTCGGCTTCTTTTAAAGCAACACCAAGAATCAGGACAAACACAATTAGATATTACTGATATGATTTATGTTACATTGTTACTCAACAATTTATAAGTGTTACTCAAGTTGAAATAGTTAAAATAGATTTCAAAGCATAATGGAGTGCGATCAGATAGTTTTAGTCATGACATTCCAAATACATGTGATTCCCTTGTAAAAAAAATATTCAACAATTCATAAGTTAATGTATGATTTTGGTAAGCTCTTCTAATTTTTCATTGTCTTCAAAAGTTGATTGATAGACGTAAGAAACTTAATGTCATCCACATTTATAGTCAACCGTTTTGGTGTATGCAAAACCACAGACCATCTATTATTTTTTAAATCCTTTGAGTAGAACATTTGACTCGCTTTTGATGCAAGAATAAGTGGCTCATCATCAACGCTGTCTTTGTTCTTTAATTTTCCTAAATTAACCATGATAAAGTTTGAAGCGGGATATATTTTGCAACCTTGATCTTATCCTCGACTTGTACCCAATCACAATAAAAAACTGTTTGCTTGAAGTCAGTGTAATCCAACTCAAATATCTGCTGAATGACTCCGTAATACGTTGTTTCTGCTTCCTTAAAAAAATTATCTTTACTACTCACTCTAAATTTTGTTATTTCTCTCATGGATATACCGCTATCCTGTGTTACCATATGGTCTTCGTACATTTTCGTGGAAAATAAAAACCCATTCACTTGGTATTCGTATAACTAAGTGCCATGAACTACGGCCCGTGTACTAGCCGCCAGAGAGTTAGATTGACATTGCTACACTTCAATAACTACATAAAACACAATAAATAGCTAAAGCATGGTCACGAATGTGTATCGCAAACTTAGAAACACGTGAAATACTTAAGATGATGTAATACCTTGTTACGTAACCATAGATTAAAAATTTGAACGACTTCGACAGTTGTACCTCTGCTTCATGGTTGAAATCTAGTGTATTTCTCAAAGGAGTTGTACCTTCTATACAAAACACATATCGAAATGAATATATAAAGTGAATTAAAAAAATGGAAATTCAAAACCTACTTCATGAACTTATTTCTTCCATGGATCCAATCCATCATACTTATCAAGGACCCTTCTATGCAATTGTTCAAATTGCACTTCGTTTAATGTTATATCTTTACCATTATCTAGAGGTATCTCACCAGCAAACTCGTCATCCTCATCTAAAAATGCTTCGCGGGTATGTTTATAATTGCCATAACCTCTGTTTGGGGGTAATTCCATGCAATAGAGGCTAGCTTCTTGTATGATATATCCTTCTGCAATACACCCTTCAATGTATCTTTTGTTGCGCACATATCCTTTATATGTTTTCATCAACCTATGAATATGATCAATTATATATTGTACATGATAACTATTTATACCGAATAATAATGTACATAACTTAAATTAGTTATTTACCATTCGAAAGGAATCATCCATCTATATCTGACAGGGCCACAAATTAATGCTTGATCAGCTAAATAACCATAACATGGATACTGATATCGAAAAATGCTGGATACTGATATCGAAAAATGCAAGTGGAAAATATTTTTCAAAAACACACATTGCTTCCACCAACATAGCCTTTGCTTTTATATGGTGTTCCCTATTGATCACCTTTGTGCATAAAATGTTAAAGAATAGACTAATATGATGAGCAACAATTCATAGATCCTTATGTTGTGTATAAGTATGTTGAAGCAATACTGGAAGCAAAGGTTGCATTATGACGTGGTAATCATGTGACTTCATATTTCTTAGTTCGGGAGGATTGATGCTCACATTGTTGCAGAAGTTAGAGGAGAATTTGGTAGGTACTTTCAAAATTTTCAATACGGTGCCAAACTGTATCTTTTCTTCTTTGCTCATAGTGAAAGTTTCATTTGGTATGATTATTTTATTTGTTTTATGATCTTCCATCACCCACAACTTTTGTTTTATAGCCATGGTTTTCAACTCCTTACTTGCATTGATGCCATCTTTTGACTTATCTTTATGGTCCATAATGGTGCCAACGAGATACTCTGTGACATTCTTCTTTGTATATATAACATCAATATTATGTCGAATCAAATTTGCTTTCCAATATGGTAAATCAAAAAATATAAACGTCCTATACGATGTAGAAACATTCTCAACTTCTTCAATGCCTGACTTTTTTCGTTTTCTATCAATTTCTTCTTTGTGTTTACCGACTTTCATTTGGACATTATCTACTTTCTTTTCAACTTCAAAACCAGTCAATGGCCTATTAGGACGGCGAAGTTCTTGTTCGTTGTTGAAATTTGTCTTGTCGTATCAAAACCTGTGTCCGTTAGGAAGATACATTTGATGTCCCATAAATCATATCTTCTTACTTTCGGGAGGATGATAAGAACAAGTGTTTTCCCGACAAACCGGACATGCAAAGTAACCGTGAGTTGTACATCCCGATAAAGTCCCAAGAGCAGGGTTATCATGGATTGCCAACAACACCCTAGCTCTCATTGCAAACTCAGATTTATTTAATGAATCGTATGTAATGACACCTTCTCATACCTGCTTTAACTTGCTTGTCAACGGATGTAAATAAACATTAATATCTTCCTTGGTTATTTTGGCCCAGAAATCAACAATGTTAACATTGAAAACTCCCGTTTCATGCATACAGATGAAGAAAGATTATATGGTTGTACAATTGCTGAACAATAACTGTAAGGGTTAGTTAAAGAAGCATTTGGACAGAAACCATCTGTTCCTATTCCAAGTGTAACATTTCATTGTTTGACAGCGAACATTTTGTCAAAAGAATCCACGGTCTTCCATTGAGAAGTGCCACATGGATGATGCAATATGTTTGGATCAGACTTGGCATGACCACGCCAGGTCAGTGCATCTGCTATCCATAGTACATTATATAGTCTCTTCAATCTATAAATTAAAGGAAAATGTCTTAATGTCTTTCAAGGTACTTTGGTGCCTTTTCTCTCTTCGTTGAATGATATCATATATCTTGGTTCATTGCAATTTGTATAAGAAACTCTATACGCATCATCTTTCCAGTACAAAATGCAATCATTGATGCATGCATCATAAATTTTGTAATTCATCCTAACTTGCTTAATGAACTTCTTCAAGTCATGGTATTTTGTCGACAGCGTGTTACCTTGAGGGAGTAACTCTTTTATTAGTTCGAGAAATGCATCACACCATTATCTGAAAAGCCGTATTGGGTATTCAAGCTATTCAGTTTCACAATGGCATACAGCTTCGTTATCCCTTTTTAACATGAAGGATACAGTGGCTCTTTTATGCTATCAAAAAGTGGTTTATACTTCTTACTTTCATTGGCCTGCCAATTGCCATCATCCGTAGATTGCTCTCCAACATTAGTATGATCAGACAACGAATTTCAAGTTGAAAATAATGAAATCTATCTGCATCATTGACTTGATCTTCCATCCAAATATGTTCAGCCTCGTCGGGACTTGTGGCATTAACAATTGGTTGTTATTTTTCCATCTCCACCCTTTTTCCCCATGAAAATTCCACAAGCTATATGATTGGATAAAACCCCATTTAAGAAAATGAAAATGAATTTCATCTAATTTGAACGTCTTCATATTTTGCACTGAGTGCAAGGGCATAAATACACTTCTTTCTTACCAACGTTTTCATCAACAAAACAAATAAACTTCTTCACCCCATCTATATAGTATGCAAATCTTTGACCAGATTCATTAATCCACTTTTTGTCTATACTGAATGACATGTTGCTCTCCTATTCAAAAATTGCTATGATTTATAAAATGATGATACAATTCGAAATTTGCTACTATATATACTAAAATTAATATCTACATAACTGTATCAAATAAATGGGCCCACCCCCTTTACACATGCCCGTATCTTTCTTCGATTGTATGTTTTCATTGCCAAGTTAGTTTTTGTTTCTCCATCTACCACTGGATCTCAAATGGGCCCACCCCTTCACACATGACTGGATCACATATGGCATGTGGCCCTCATATTCAAAAATTGCTATAATTTATAAAATGCTGATACAATTCAAAATTTGCTGCTATCTATATAATAAAATTAATATCTATACAATCACATCAAACAAATGGGCCCACCCCCTTACACATGCTGGTATATTATTTAATTATATGTTTTCATTGGCAAGTTAGTTTTTGTTTCTCCATCTGTCACTGGATCACAAATGGACCCACCCCCTTCACACATGCCTGTATCTTTCCCCGTTAAAACATCAAAGGAATTTTCAGGCCTTAGCGGGTTCATTTTCTCCAGACATTTATATTTCATAAACTAACACTGGTATTATTTTAGTACAAGGATTATTTTTTTGAAATTAATAAAAAATAGTTTCGGTACATTTGTTTAGGCTCGGTTCATGAAAAGTAAATAAAGCTAGCTAATTCTTATGTATGGTTCAATACATGAATTAACTAGTTAACCAAAAACTAATTTTATTTACCGGAATGAGTATGACAGTTTAACAAATAAAATTCAGGCTCATAATCTACATATCTGATCCAGTATGACTAATACAAGAAAATAGTTCAAATAACATGTACACTAACCGTGGTGAAATATGACCAACTGCGAAAACCTTACGTTGTTCAACATTCAATCTTGCTTTGTAACCGCCCTTGGGTAAAAACCAATAAATATCTCAAGGCCAAGAGCTTGTTGAAACAATAGTGAAAACAATAACAATTACAAGAAATTGAATCAAATCAAAATTTTACCAGATATTGAGATGCACGATTTGCAGACGATGATGAAGAAGCCGATCTGAGTAGACAACTTTCGTATTTGTATACTATTTTGGGAGCGATTTCAGAAATGGGAATAGAGCACGGGATATAATTTTTGCTGAGGGAAATAAAAGAATGGGAGAGAGAGTGAGGGAATTAAAATTAAGGAGGGAAAGGTGTGCGTTTTTGGGGAGAAGTTTTACACTAAAAGAGGCACGATTTTGAAATGGTCTATACCCATATCAAATTTAAATTAGGTTCATATCCTTATCTAAATATTTAGATATGGTTAAGAACCAGATAACATTTGATACAGCTATAACATGTATCCAATTTGGCGGATAGAGGGGATGTCAAATTCGTTGTTATGGTGTAGTGGTAATAATATCATACACCTTTGAATAATCTATATCTTACCTTATCCTTTCAGCATATGGTAGAAAAGGCGGTAATAATTCTTCTAGCATTAGGCAGTCTAGTTGCTCACATCCTGAAGGAGTCTATATGTCTATCAATTAGTTCATGGAGTTATTTCGCAACATTCAACCTCCAGCTCTTACTCATTCGTCTCGTTTGTGCAAATTAGCTTTTGCGCATATGTGTAGCGACTTTTCGTGTAGTGACCCGCAAATCCACAACATCTGAGTTGACTATATACATCATACGTCCAACCCAAATATCACGAAAATACGAAACATTTTTTTTTAGAAGAAAGAGATAGAAGAAGAACAAAATAACAACATAGAATCTCACATCACAGCGGAACAAAATATAATATATTATAACTTTTGAAATACAAAATCTCAACTATATAACATACACTTATCAGAGTACAACACTTACAACATAACGAAACAAACTCTATATAACTAACGCTGAAGCCTCCTGCTCCAAGCTCCTTTAGATAGATCTGTAAAATCCTGAACTACTTGATTGCCTGTACAAATTAGGCACCCAAGAGTTTAGGTAAAACAAAACAAATAAACTCCAGGTCAGTCATGGGACTGGTATGAGTAAACAGTTTAAAACAGTTTTCAGAAAACTAAATGATATCACATAAGACCACGCCGTATAACACGGAATGGGTTTTTCCCTTATGAGAATCCAAACACTTGACTTATCTTTATATCAAAACTCTTTTGATATTATAATAATGTCTAAATCAAGTAAATAACAATCTAGTGGAACGTTTTCATCTCACGTTCCACATATATAATATACAATCGAAACCGCAAGCACGTATTGGGTATTTGGTTTTCCAACTATGACAAGGTATGGAACCACCTTCCGCTGGTATATCTCTAGAGGAGAATACACCGAGTTCAACAAGAACATCTTGCAACTCAGCCACACATGACCGACCACTCATTTCGCTTGAGTGTATCGAATGTATATCACCAACGGTTGGGATCAGCAACCGTTTCCCGAATGGGACAACACCGACAATAGATTTTTAGAAGTAAATGAAACTCTAGATCAGGTGATTAAACACCCTAATAGGTGCGACCTACATAGACATGCTGCTTGCCCGATTTTTGTCATTTACCGGATGATGAGGCTAGAAGCTACGCTTTATCATCACACCAGATTTACTTCGAATGCCACATCGTCAAATCCATCAAATCACCGATTTACGTCCTCAACAGTACATTACGTGTTAGCTAAAAGAAGTTTCCTTCTCCGCTTCCACTCTTGGTACGGTTGAAGAAATCAATGTACGTGACCTTTCTGGAAATACTCTGTCATACATCCATCCATACAAGTCACCCAGGAACAGGATGAATCGAAGGTACTATTTCTATTTATAGAAAAGTCCTTGCACTCTACTCCGTCTTCGATTATCTTTATATAATCTGATTCGCACGCTACTGCCAATACAGAGTGGTTCTTCGGAAAATAATCCAACCGGTCTCTCCATATTGACAACGATGGTCAAAACTTCGATAGTCTGTGATTTAACTATCGAATAAAAACAAGTGTTTCGATAGTCGATGATTTAACTATCGAATAAAACAAGTGTTCATCCAAACATCCAACAATCACTGATCCTTTAATTAATATTCCATTAATTAAATCTCTTCTCTATTTCTTTATCAATATTTGTTAACCAAATATTTTCAATAACCATATTGGCCTGTTACGTTATTTGGAAAACATTTCCGAATATCGCCTTCCTTAAATTTCTAGCTTTAGAAATATTTATTATTCTATTTCCAAGCTTACATTTATTTGGGTTAAAACGGATGTTGTGTAAAACATCGTTACGACAACCCAAATACTATATTCAACTAACTCTTATTCAACATTGATCTTCGAGCCTGAAATCTTACTATTTAGTTGTTAATAATGAAATCAATCAAGTTGGGGTATAACTACCTCTCAGACCTTGACTGAATAACATTTATAACGTCAAAACATATATGACTACTTACTCGAAAAATCAATACCATACAACTACTTCTTCACTTTTAAACACATATATACTTTCTCTTTCTATTCTTACTAGATTTTATTCTTATACTTCCTTTTTGATTATACTATTCTATTTCTAAGTTCATTTTCTTATCGACTTCTATATATATCGATACGTTGATTTCTTACTTTTAAATTATCTTAAAAATATTCTATCTCCTTAAATTCCCGGAAAAATTCGCCATAACCTCCTTTGTACCGGGAGCATCGGGAAAATCCCCAAACTGCCACACAGGCCTTTTCCAATCAAAAAGAAAAAGAAAAGCCAAGCGGCTAGCCGATACGGCGCATAAAATCTCATATATGTATTAAATACGTACCTTTTTGTCGGGCATTCTATTTATATACCTTCTAACACTTTATTCCAAACCTGTCTCCTGTATGTCTATACCTGTCCAATCTATTTTAACTATACCAATCGTTTTAACTAAATTTGTTAAATAAATTTGTTACTTAACTCTTCAGTCTAGTTCACCTTCATATTTGAACATGACATGTTCAAATATATTTTAACTTGCATATTAACAAATTCTAATTATACTCATACTCTCGTTTCCTTATCGACTTCTTATTCAAATTTCAATTTCAATTCTATTTGAATTCTCTTTATTTAAACTTCATTTGAATTCTATTTTCAAATTCTATAGTTTAAAGTCCATTTGAATTTCTATATTCAAATTCTGTAGTTTAAAGTCCATTTGAATTCTATATTCAAATTCTATAGTTTAAAGTCCATTTGAATTATATATTCAAATTCTATTTGAATTCTCTGCATTATTTATAAACAACGTTTATAACTTCACTTAAAATCCCACATTTATTTTTTTATAAACAAAGTTTATAAATTCAGTTCAAATCCCATATTTTCCTTTATAAACAAAGTTTATAAATTCGATTCAAATCCCATCTTTTCATTTATAAACAAAGTTTATAAATTCAATTCAAATCCCATCTTTTCATTTATAAACAAAGTTTATAAATTCAATTCAAATCCCATCTTTCATTTATAAACAAAGTTTATAAATTCAATTACTTGTTTTATATACCTTCAAAACAAGTTAATATTTTCTATAGTTTTATTTAAAATTCAAATTCTATTTATAAAAATAAAATTCCCTTTTTAAGTCTCAAATACCCTTTTCGATATTTTTATAAATCAATACTCAAGCCCCATTGATATTTTAAACAATCAAATCAACCATTTTCAATCATTTGATTTTTAACACATCATATATGAATATATATGATATCAAACAAACAAACAGATTGAAACGACCCGCAAATCCGTACTATCTGAGTTGACTAAAACACCACACGTTACGAATCATTTTTAGAAAGAAGTTAGAGGATGAGAAATAGAAAGAAAGAAATATTAGAATAGAAGAAAAACGAAGAACACAAACTCACAGCGGAACGAATGAAATATATTATATAACATAACTTTTGAAATACAAATCAGTAACTTTAAATACATACCATTATCAGAGCACAACAGTCATTTCTGGAACAGTTATAAACACCTGTTTACAGATACAACATAGTACACAGCGGAAATACGATAATCTACAGCTAACTGGTGAAGCCTCCTGCTTCCAGCTCCTCCAATTGAATCTGTGAAATCCCAACTACTTGACTGCCCGTACAAATTTGGGCACCCAAGAGTTTAGGGAAAACAAAACAAAATAAACTCTGGGTCAGTCATGGGACTGGTGTGAGTAAACTCCAACCACTTGTTTAACTTTAAAAATCCTTTCAAAAGAAAAGATAATAGTAAGACCAGCCCACACATAACATGGACGGTTTTTACCTTACTATAACCCAAAACACTTTGATACGAAAATCTAGTGATATTATAATAATGTCTACATTAAGTAAATAACCAAATAGAAGAACGCTTGCATCTCACGCTCCACATACATAGTATAAAATCAAAACCCCATGGCGCTTATTGGAGATTGGATTTCCAACATGACAAGGTATGGAACCACCTTCCGCTAGTGTATCTCTAGAGAGGAATACACTGGGTTCAACAAGAACATCTTGTAACCCGGCCCACACATGACCGACCACTCATTTCGCTTGAGTGTATCGAATGTATATCACCAACGGTTGGGATCAGCAACCGTCTCCCGACTGGCACAGCATCGAATAGAATAAGAAATTAAATGAACCTCTAGATAGGTGATTATACATCCTAATGGGTGCGACCCACATAGCCATGCTGCCTGCCCGATTTTTGTCCTTTCCCGGTTGTTGAGGCCTGAGGCTACGAATACTTACCATTCATTGATAGCACAATCATTTTGAATGCCACATCGTCAGATCCGTTAATCACTAGTTGAGTTTGCACAAATATTCTGGATATTATGCTAAGGGAATAAATCCGTTGCAACTATATATATTTATACAGACCAACCCATTTGATCATTGGAAATACTCTGTCAGACATTCGTCCATTTACGTTCGTTCTGGGATTGAACGAAACCGAAGGCACTATTTCTATGTAATAGAAAAAAAATCCTTGCACTTTACTCCGTCTTCAATATATTCAGCATACTTGGTTCGCAACGCTTAAGCCGATACAGAGTGGTTCTTCGGATAATAATCCAACCGGTCTCTCCATATTGACAACGATAGTCAAAAAACTTCGATAGTCTGTGATTTAACTATCGAATAAAAACAAGTGTTCATCCAAACATATCAAACAAATCACTGGGCTCCTTAATTAATATTTCATTAATTAAATATCTTCTCCATTTCCTTATCAATATTTGTTAACCAAATATTTTCAATAACCATATTGGCTCTTTACGCTATTTGGAAAGCATTTCCCAATATCAACTCCTTTTATTTTCTATATATAAGAAAATATCTCTATTTGCAATTGGAAACAATTCCAATCACTTATCTCTATCCCGACTATTTCAATTATACTCAGGAAATATTTACTTGTTATAATTCCAAAATTCCATCACTTGGGTTTAAAACGAATGTTGTGTAAAACATCGTTACAACAACCCAAAATATTTTATTCAACTAACTCTTTTTCAAACACTTCTCTTTGAGACTGGATCTTGCTATTTATCCATTAAAAATGAAATCAATCAAGTTGGGGTAAAATTACCTCTCAGACCTTAACTGAAAACATCCTCAACTTCAAAACGGCAAAACCACTTACCTCGAATAAACACACTATACAATCCAATTGTTCATTTTTAAAACATGTATAAAGTTCGCTTTCTATTTTCTAATTTATAGATTTCCCTTTTTGTTTACAATATTCGATTTTTGATTTCGTTTCCTTATCGAATTCTATATATATCGATATATAGATTTCTAATTGTCAAATTTCTTAAAAATATTCTAACTCCTTAAATTCCCGGAAAAATTCGCCATAACCTCCCCTGTATCGGGAGCATCGGGAAATTTCAAATAGCTTCCCCGGTCCTTCTAATCTCAAAAAGAAAAAGAAAAAGCCAAGCGGCTTGCCGATACGGCGCATAAAACCCATATATGAATTTAAACATGTACCTTTTTGTCGGGCACATAAATAAAAATCTTCATATACTCCATCCCATATCTGTTTAACACCTGTTCACCTGTTTCCAATTCAATTCAACTCAATCCATTCGTTTGAATTCAATTTTGAATCGTTTGAATTCAGTTTCGCTCAATTATTCTTTAATTAGCCTTTTTGCCTATTTCACTTCTTTGTTTGAACATAACATGTTCAAACAAAATATTTAATTAGCTTATATCCAAATTGAATTTCAAGTTTCCAATTCTAGTTTCCCTTTCGATTTCGAATATAAATTTTCAAATCGAATTCACTTATTCAAAGCCCAATATCAATTCAAAATCCCATTTAACTAATTACTATTCAAATTAGTTAGTTCTATTCAAAGTCAAAAATCTGATTTCTGTTTCAAAATCAAATTCATTACTTCACTTGAGTTCACATATAATTACAACTCAGAATCTGAAATTTTCTAAATAGAAATTCGAATTTTATTCGTTTAAAATCCTTTTATAAAATTAAATAAACCGTTATGGGTTTAAAACGATTTTGGCGCTGTTTTTCTGAAAATTTGATTTTGATATATCTCAAAATCTATACGACGAAATCCAGATTTTTCTCCTTCATTAGAAAACTATTATCAAATCGGTCCTGACGTTCCTTGTTTCAAAGAATTCCGACTTCAATTGGGTTCTGTATACTCGATTGAAGTTCGAATCGCCAATTTACGAACTACAGCGCTGTGGCGAGTTCGTTTTATTTATATTTATATATATAAACTTTTAAAACTTCGTTTATAAAAATTCAACTCTATTCTGATATATTTTAAATATATATCAAACCATTTTTTTCCAACTCAACAAATATTTCTGATCTTCTATTTCATTTATATTTGAAATCTATATTCAAATTCCAATTCGATTCTAATTCAAATTCTATATTCAAATTCTATTTCAACTATTTGAATTCAAATTCCATTTTTAATCTATTTGAACTTCAAATACTTAAACTCCATTTTTTTAATCTACTTGAACTTCAAATACCACATTTTAATTCCTTTGAATCCAAATACCATGTTTCAAATCTCTTTGAATTCCTCTTATTCAAATTCTTTTAAATTCTATTTGAATCGTATATTTAAACTCCATTTGAGTTTTGTTTGAATTCTTATATTTAACACCATTTAAATTCTATTTAAATTCTTATATTTAAATCCTCTTTATTTAAAACCCATTATTTAAATCCCATTTGAATTTTCCTTATTTCAAATCCATTTGAACTCCTTTGAATTCAAATTCCATTTCAAAACTATTTGGATTTCCTATTTTGAAATCCTATTTCAATCCTACTTTGAAATCCTATTTTCAAAGTTTATTTCAAATTCTATTTTGAAATTCAATATTCAAATCTCTATTTGAATTTACTATTTTCAATTTCCCATTTCAAACTCCATTTGAATTTTCATATTCAAATCTCTATTTGAATTTTCTTTATTTGAATTCCTATGGATTCAAACTCTATTTAATTCATTTGAATTCAATTTCTATATTTCATTCTAATTTCACATATTCAAATTCTATTTGAACTTCTATTTGAATTTCTAATATCCAAACTTCTTTTCTTTTTTATAAAAATTCAAATATTTAAACTCCTTTTCTAATTCTACTATTCAAATTCCATTTGACTTCTATTATTCAAATTCTACTATTTAAATCCCCTTTTGAATTTCCTTTATTCAAAATCTATTTTGAATTTCTATATTCAATTTCTATTTTTGAAATTTCCTTATTCAAATTCTATATTCAAATGTTATACTCAAATTTTATTTGAATTATATATTTAAAAATTCCATTCCAAATCCTATTTGAAATTTCTTTTGTATTTCAAATATTCCAACTCCTTCCTAATATTTAAATTCTATTTAAATTTCTACTTAAAAATTCTATTTCAAGTACTATTTTGAAATTTCATTTCAAAATTCTATTTTGAAATTTTATTTCAAAATTTCATTTTTGAATTTCTATATTTTTAAATTCTACTTGAATTTCAAATTCTATTTGAGAAAAATAGAATTTCCCTTTTAAACCTCAAATATCCTTCTCACGATATTTTAATAAATTAACACTTGGCCCAGTGATATTTAAAACAATCAAATCACCCAATTTTCAATCATTTGATTTTTAACACGTCATATATTAATATATATGAAATCAAGCAAACAAGCAAACAAACAGATAATATATTTTTGAGGAATCCAGTCGGATTCCTCCAACCTGTTTTCCCTGCATCCACAGATGTTAGTCAACAGAAATAATACCCATCCTGCTTCGTGGCAGGACATCGCGGTATAGAAGGTCATCCACTATCATAGCGTGGGGTGTATAGGGTAATCATCCGCTATGAAACTGCGGGCATCCGCTAATGAGACTGCGGGAATCCAACCAATCAATCAACCCAATATATATATAATAGCCTAAATAACTAATATATATATAACAACCAGAAAAATCCAAACAAGCAACAACAATTATTTTTAACGAAATAAAAATAATTATAAATAAAAAGTGAGTGAGATTTACTCACCGAGATTTTCATTTGCGCTGAATATTCATTCAAATCTCGGAACATCGCAGCTACAAATTGTCTTAAGTGAAATTCTGCCTGCGAATATTTATTTATGACTACCCGGATTATTGATTTTAATTAATAACTAACGATAAATAAAATAATTCTTCTATGTATTTTAAAATAAACGTATACCTTATTTCTTGAACGACTATGAAGCCACTCAACAGCCATCGATCAACTTTTTACTGCAAACAACCCTTAAAATTTCAGTCATCCATTATGGCATTTCCTCGAACACATTGCAGACACTCCATTCTTCTCAAAGTGATGACCATTTCTGTCATGCCTGCTTCCACCATAGTACATCGCTCCCTCTGAAATTCATCCCAGGAATCACGGTTCGAACTCCCCAAACCTTTCCAGATCCCAAAACTAGTATCGCCCCTCCATGAAAGCACTCCCCCTCAACACAGACGAACCCCCTTGGCACCCAAAACTCCTACGACAGAAAAGAAATTGGCCCCCTAGGTCATCGCGACCCTCACTGAATCACCTGGACATTCGAACTCCACTGTCGCATTCACCTTCCCATCAATACATCGCACACAAGAACTGAACACCCTTGAAATCGCACTGACTAAAATCGCAGTGCCCTACATGCATCGAACTCCGTTCCTTCCCCAACTCGAGTGCGAGCCACCTAGTCGCACTGATTTGCGAACGCCAGATCGAGACAAGCTTCCACCTTCGCTTTCGGTTTCAAGAATGACTGGAAAATGAGATAGAGGAAGAAGGGATGAAATGCTTTTAGTTGGCTTGTGAGAATGGAAATAACGAAGGGGATATGGCTCATTTTATAGACGCAACAAGGAAGCAAAACGTACCAGCCATTAAAAGCTTGTTTCCTAGATTTTGAACAGAGAGACAATTTTCACTGCTCGAGGTAGGAAAAATGAAACGAGAGTAGGTCGGCCGATATAAGTAGCTGAGATGATGTAATATTTATATTATTATTATTTTGATTTTATATTTAACTAATTATATAGAATATCCTTTGGTCCCTAATTCAAAATCCCGAGCTGTTATTTTTACTTAACGACCGACATTTCTAAATTATACTGCTATTCTGCACTCCACGAAACAAATTCTGGAATTTAGTTTGACTATGTAGACGAGATAACAACTTAAATTAATGATTAAATTAAATTCGATTTAACATATAATTTCGACTTCCAATAACTATATTTATCGAGTTGTAATTCAATATATAATTTATATTGATCGCCGTTTCGATTCAGTCTTTAACTTTAAATTCAATTATATTTTGATTCCGTATTATGATAATTTAATATATTCGATATTAAGTCGAAATTGATTTTTAAATTGAAAATATAAAAATTCATTTATATTATCAACTCGATATTTAAAAAGATATAAAATATTTAAAATAAACTGACCAAAAATCCGGGTCGTTACACAGATAATGTATATTTTTGAGGAATCCAGTTGGATTCCTCCAACCTGTTTTTCATGCATCCACAGACGTTAGTCAACATAGTAATACCCATCCTGCTTCGTGGTAGGATATCGCGGTATGAAGGTCATCCACTAATCACAGCGTGGGGCGTATAGGTTAATCATCCGCTAATGAAACCGCGGGCATCCGCTAATGATACTACGGGAATCAATCCAATCATCAACCCAATATATATAATAGTCAACCCTAAATAACTAATATATTTCAAACAATCAGAAAGCATTCAACAAGCAACAAACAATTATTTTTAACGATATAAAAATAATTCTAACTAAAAGGTGAGTGAGATTTACTCACCAGAGATTCCTTGGCAGAATATCCTGGTTAAATTCTGAATCATCGGCTATGAATCCTTTCAAATGAATTCGCGCCTACGATAATTTTATTTAAATTTCTGATTAAACATTTATTTAATTAAATAACTATTTAAACGAGTAACTGACTTTCCTATATTTTCTTCCTTTGGTTACTAAACTAAATTTAGCTTAACAATTACTTAAACAAATCTGTACTGATATACTAAAAAAAATCCTAACTATTATACAAATTTAATTCTAACCATTTAACTCATTAAATTAGCAACCTTTTTACAAATTTAATTCTAACCATTTAGCTCATTAAATTAGTAACCTTTTTTAACTAATACACTAATTTAAATTGAAATTACCTTAATCCCTTCTTATTTAAATTTTCAGCTCCTTCCTCAGTCACTGAATTCGAATGACAAATTCACCTCTTCCTTCCTAATCGAATGCAGCTTTCATGTTGATCGAATCCCCACTTTCGCACACAGCTTTCCCAGTCATCATCGGTCTCATGTTCGTCACCGAAACCCTGTTCCTCACTCGTGAACTTCCGGCATCCAACAAACCCTAAATCGACTTCACCATTTGATCGCACCATCACCAGAAAACGGTGCGACACTAACCCAGTCGAACTCCAACATAGTATCCAACTTTGCACCACTCAAGTACAACTCCTTCGCTATTCAAGAATCAACGCTAGGTCGGTCGAACCCCATAGATTCGAAGTCGCGCCCCTTTCCAGATGTGAAGCCCAATAACCTAGCGCGAAGCTCGAGATTGAACTCAACAAAGCCTCTGTCGCGCTCGACACTCCCCCTTCCTAATCGATGAATCTAGGTCACGAAGATGCGAGCTCCGTGATTTGATTCTGAAAGAAACGGATTCGGTTTTCTTTTGAAGCTCGGCTTTGATTTTTGGTGAACTGAAGAACTGAAATGAAAATTAGAGGGGTGTGGATTTTATACAAGAGCAGATGGAAGAAACTAAGGCCACGGGTTGTTTTTATTTAGTGGTGAGGAAAAGAGCCATGGTTTATTTTGATTTTTGCCTTGTAGTTTTTATTCTGACCACACAACAAAGATATTTTATTTTTATTTTAATTCGTATCCTTTAAATTTAAATAACCCTTGACCCCTTACTCCTTTCTGAACCCAACAACTGTCAATTCTAGGGTAATACCCCTATTCTGAACACACTGGGATAGGTCACGAAGTCCGATTCGATCATCTGGAGAAGATATTAATTTAAATCGATATAAACTAAATTTCAAACTATTTAAATTCTTCAATAATAATTTAATATTATTTATCGTTTATATTCGAATTAGAATTTCCATAGATCATCTGAATTATCTTGATTCAGCTCTAACTTCGAATATATATATATTTATTGTTTTCCTATTCGTCAATTTAATATATTCGATTTTAAATCGAAATTGATTATTAACTAATAACACAATATAAAATTCCATTTATATTATCCCCCCCCCAAATATTTAAATCCATATTAAATATTTAAAATTTACCCATAAGGATCCTAGTCATTACAATCTTCCCCACTTTAAATAATTTCGTCCTCGAAATTGCTAAGGTAGGAAAAGTGCTACAAACTCATTTATCTTTTCAAAACTTATTTATGTTGATACTCAACATTTCAAACTTCCTTACGTCTCTCTTTCGAATAAATCCCTATTCGATAACTCCTCCCTTTGAATAACTATATTCGATAATCTCTTTTCCGAATAACTAGATTCGAAAACCTTTCTTCGAATAAACCATATTCGATTTACTCTATTCAATTTACTCTTATCAATTAACTCTATTTGATTAGCTCTTTTCACTTAACTCCTTCCGAATAAGCTATATTCGACAACTCCTTTAACTCTATTCGAATAAACTATATTCGATTAACTCTTTTAATTCTATTCGAATAACTAATATTCGATTAACTCTTTTAATTCTATTCGAATAGCTAATATTTGATAACTCCTTTTAACTTTATTCGAATAACTAATATTTGATTTAACTCCATTCGCCTTACTCTAGATCGCAACGATCACAATGGTTACGCCTGATTCCCCCAGGAAACATCCGACCGCCCTAGGCTATCTGCAGCCCTGAGAATTACGCTAGCAGTCGTACGAAATGGCAACTTATCCTGAGTAACTATGTTTGACTAACTCTATCTCAATAACTATATTCGATCAACTTTAATTGAATAACTAACATTCCATTAAATCCTAATTCGATTTACTATGTTTAATTAACTCTATCTGGTTAACTCTTAATTTGAATAACAAATATTCGATAAATTCTAATTGAATAACTAATATTCAAATAACTCTACGGATTTACCCTAACTGATTAACTCTAACTGGCTAATTCTTACTCTAATCGATTTATTCTAACTCTAATCGATTATTTCTAACTCTAATCGACTTCTCCTATTCGAATAACTCCTATTGGATAACGTTTATTCATTTATAAAGATTTACTTTTAGTAGCAGTTCTTCACTTTATAAATGTTCTCTTTAATAACGTTACTTCACTTATACAAGTGTTGTATACCCCATCTATTTAAAACTATCGGTGTTAAGAACCAGTATCTCTTCTCTATATAAGTTCAGACTTATATATTCCATTTATCGAATGATAAATATTTAATTTAATTTATAAACTGTTATTTATAAATAAATCCTTTCTATCTATCTGTTAAAAACAGATTTCCATTTTCTATTCATCTTCTAAATATTCCTTTGATTAAATCTATTTATTTAACAAATAAATATCTCATCTATAACATTCTATTTATTTTGTATAAATAAATATTTCCATTTAATCTATTTGTAAATGTTTTACAAATATTTCCTTTTAAATTCTATTTGTTTGCACATAACTTCCTTTGTATTTGTGTTACAAATATATTTCCTTTATATTTGTCTTACAAATATATTTTCTTTTTAACTCTTTTGGTTTTTTCCTTCATTCACACCCAATTCATATTTCATTCACATTGATTTTACTCAATTTATTCATTTCGATCCATTTAACTTACTTAAGTTAAATTTAATTTCAATCATTCAAATTCCCATTAACTAGTTGCTAATTAACCATTTTGCCTATTTCACCCTTTTTATTTGAATATAACTTGTTCAAATATATGTCAACTTAATTAGAAACTAATCTAATTATATTTTCAACTCGAGTTATATATTCGATTTCGAATATAAATTCTCAATCTCTTTCACTTATCCAAAAACCCAATTTCGATTCAAATTTCCTTTAACTAATTATTTTTCAATTTAGTTAATTCTATTTAACCATTTAAATATGATTTTTGTCTTAAAAATCATTTCACTTACTTCACTGGAGTTCATATTTATTTTATATCTCCAGTCTTGATTTTCTAATGCTAATTCGGATTTTATTTCATAATAATTCTTTTATTTATTTAATTAAACCGTTATGGTTTTATAATGGTTCTGGCGCTGCTTTTCTAAAAATTTGATTTTGATATAACTCAAAATCTATACGACGAAATCCAGATTTTTCTCTTTCATTGGAAAACTATTGTTCAACCAGTCCCGACGATTCTTGTTTCAAAGAATTCCGACTTCAATTGAGTTCTGTATACTAAATTGAAGTTTGAATCGCCAATTTACGAACTGTCACGCTACGGCGAGCTCATTTTAATTATATTTGTAAATATAAACATTTTAACTTTGTTTATAATAAATTCAACTCCATTCTGATATACTTTTAATATATATCCAATCCATTTCACATAATATTCCCGATCTATTTCACTTCTAATATTCAAATCCTATATCTTAATTTACAATATTCAAATTCCATTTGAATTTCTTTATTCAAACTCTATATTATTTCCTTCTATTCAATTTCTATTTGAATTTTCTTCTATTCAAATTCTATTTCAATTCCTTATCTTCAAATTCTATTTGAATTTCTTATCTTCAATTTCTATTTGAAATCCTTTATTCAAAACCCATTTCAAATCCTTTATTGAAATTCCATTTGAAATCCTTTATTCAATTTCTATTTAAATTCCTTTGTTCAATTTCTATTTAAATTCCTTTGTTCAATTTCTATTTGAAATCCTTTGAATTTAAATTCTATTTTAACTCCTTGGAATTCAAATTCTATTTCAAACTTTATATTTTCTTTGAATTCTAATATTCATCCTCCACTTTATATTCTCTTAGAAATTCTATTCAACCAAATTCCATTTGAATTCTAATATTCAAATCTCTATTTGACTTTTCTTTATTCAAATCCATTTGAATTCCTTTGAATTCAAATTCCATTTCAATTTTTCTTATATAATTTCTATTTGAATTTTCTTTATTCAAATCCTATTTAAATTTCTATGTTCAAACTCTATATTTGAATTCCCTTATATTTTACTTTTATTTGAAATCTATATTCCAATTCCCATTTCACTTCTATTTGAAATCTATATTCCCATTTCAGAATTCCTTTGAAGTAATATAAATATATACATATATTTATATCTATCCCAAATTCAAAACATTTGAATTTTCAAACAACTTGTTTCTTTTCAAACAAATTTCCATCAAAACTTTTCTAAGGCAGCAATTCATCACTTAGAAACTCGAAAATGAACACCGAGGATGTTGCGACCATCATCAGAATTATTTCCCAGCTACTGAATGAGTTCAATACTATATTTCTTTCAAAATCCATTTAGAAAAATATTTTCCAAACTCTCAGGATTTTAAATTCTGAATTCTGGTTGGAATTCAATTTCAATTTATCTCATTTTTATTTGATTTCATATACAAATTCCATTGGTTACATATAACTATTTCATTTCTTATAATCTTATTTGATCATAATCCTAACAATCAACTCAACCATTTAAAACAATATCGTGTCCAATCTTCTGTTCAAGTGTTTAAGAACTCCTATCGACATCGTGGCGTCCCACGATTCGATCAGAATTCATAAGCCACTCAACAGACTAGTCAACACAATATAAAACAGTTTTTTATATCAAATAACAAATACGTTCTCTCGTATATATATATATATATATATACACACACGCTCAACTCATTCTAGGATACTACTAATCCTATCTCTAATGAGCACATTCCAACAAGCCTAGGTATTCGCTCAACCTAAGCTCAGATACCAACTGTAGTGACCCGCAAATCCACAACATCTGAGTTGACTATATACATCATACGTCCAACCCAAATATCACGAAAATACGAAACATTTTTTTTAGAATAAAGAGATAGAAGAAGAACAAAATAACAACACAGAATCTCACATCGCAGCGGAACAAAATATAATATATTATAACTTTTGAAATACAAAATCTCAACTGTATAACATACACTTATCAGAGTACAACAGTTACAACATAACGAAACAAACTCTATATAACTAACGCTGAAGCCTCCTGCTCCAAGCTTCTTTAGATAGATCTGTAAAATTCTGAACTACTTGACTTCCCGTACAAATTAGGCACCCAAGAGTTTAGGTAAAACAAAACAAATAAACTCCGGGTCAGTCATGGGACTGGTATGAGTAAACAGTTTAAAACAGTTTTCAGAAAACTAAATGATATCTCATAAGACCACGCCGTATAACACGGAACGGGTTTTTCCCTTATGAGAATCCAAACACTTGACTTATCTTTATATCAAAACTCTTTTGATATTATAATAATGTCTAAATCAAGTAAATAACAATCTAGTGGAACGTTTTCATGTCACGTTCCACATATATAATATACAATCGAAACCGCAAGCACGTATTGGGTATTTGGTTTTCCAACTATGACAAGGTATGGAACCACCATCCGCTGGTATATCTCTAGAGGAGAATACACCGAGTTCAATAAGAACATCTTGCAACTCAGCCACATATGACCGACCACTCATTTCGCTTGAGTGTATCGAATGTATATCACCAACGGTTGGGATCAGCAACCGTTTCCCGAAAGGGACAGCATCGACAATAGATTTTTAGAAGTAAATGAAACTCTAGATCAGGTGATTATACACCCTAATAGGTGCGACCTACATAGACATGCTACTTGCCCGATTTCTGTCATTTACCGGATGATGAGGCTAGAAGCTACGCTTTATCATCACACCAGATTTACTTCGAATGCCACATCGTCAAATCCATCAAATCACCGATTTACGTCCTCAACAGTACATTACGTGTTAGCTAAAAGAAGTTTCCTTCTCCGCTTCCACTCTTGGTACGGTTGAAGAAATCAATGTACGTGACCTTTCTGGAAACACTCTGTCAGACATCCATCCATACAAGTCACCCAGGAACAGGATGAATCGAAGGTACTATTTCTATTTATAGAAAAAGTCCTTGCACTCTACTCCGTCTTCGATTATCTTTATATAATCCGATTCGCACGCTATTGCCAATACGGAGTGGTTCTTCGGAAAATAATCCAACCGGTCCCTCCATATTGACAACGATGGTCAAAACTTCGATAGTCTGTGATTTAACTATCGAATAAAAACAAGTGTTTCGATAGTCGATGATTTAACTATCGAATAAAACAAGTGTTCATCCAAACATCCAACAATCACTGAGCCTTTAATTAATATTCCATTAATTAAATCTCTTCTCTATTTCTTTATCAATATTTGTTAACCAAATATTCTCAATAACCATATTGGCCTGTTACGTTATTTGGAAAATATTTCTGAATATCGCCTTCCTTAAATTTCTAGCTTTAGAAATATTTATTATTCTATTTCCAAGCTTACATTTATTTGGGTTAAAACGGATGTCGTGTAAAACATCGTTACGACAACCCAAATACTATATTCAACTAACTCTTATTCAACATTGATCTTCGAGCCTGAAATCTTACTGTTTATTTGTTAATAATGAAATCAATCAAGTTGGGGTATAACTACCTCTCAGACCTTGACTGAATAACATTTATAACATCAAAACATATATGACTACTTACTCGAAAAATCAATACCATACAACTACTTCTTCACTTTTAAACACATATATACTTTCTCTTTCTATTCTTACTAGATTTTATTCTTATACTTCCTTTTTGATTATACTATTCTATTTCTAAGTTCGTTTTCTTATCGACTTCTATATATATCGATACGTTGATTTCTAACTTTCAAATTATCTTAAAAATATTCTATCTCCTTAAATTCCCGGAAAAATTCGCCATAACCTCATTTGTACCGGGAGCATCGCCCCCAAACTGCCACACAGGCCTTTTCCAATCAAAAAGAAAAAGAAAAGCCAAGCGGCTAGCCGATACGGCGCATAAAATCTCATATATGAATTAAATACGTACCTTTTTGTTGGGCATTCTATTTATATACCTTCTAACACTTTATTCCAAACCTGTCTCCTGTATGTCTATACCTGTCCAATCTATTTTAACTATACCAATCGTTTTAACTAAATTTGTTAAATAAATTTGTTACTTAACTCTCCAGTCTAGTTCACCTTCATATTTGAACATGACATGTTCAAATATATTTTAACTTGCATATTAACAAATTCTAATTATACTCATACTCTCGTTTCCTTATCGACTTCTTATTCAAATTTCAATTTCAGTTCTATTTGAATTCTCTTTATTTAAACTTCATTTGAATTCTATTTTCAAATTCTATAGTTTAAAGTCCATTTGAATTTCTATATTCAAATTCTATAGTTTAAAGTCCATTTGAATTCTATATTCAAATTCTATAGTTTAAAGTCCATTTGAATTCTATATTCAAATTCTATTTGAATTCTCTGCATTATTTATAAACAACGTTTATAACTTCACTTAAAATCCCACATTTATTTTTTTATAAACAAAGTTTATAAATTCAGTTCAAATCCCATATTTTCCTTTATAAACAAAGTTTATAAATTCGATTCAAATCCCATCTTTTCATTTATAAACAAAGTTTATAAATTCAATTCAAATCCCATCTTTTCATTTATAAACAAAGTTTATAAATTCAATTCAAATCTCATCTTTTCATTTATAAACAAAGTTTATAAATTCAATTCAAATCCCATCTTTCATTTATAAACAGAGTTTATAAATTCAATTACTTGTTTTATATACCTTCAAAACAAGTTAATATTTTCTATAGTTTTATTTAAAATTCAAATTCTATTTATAAAAATAGAATTCCCTTTTTAAGTCTCAAATACCCTTTTCGATATTTTTATAAATCAATATTCAAGCCCCATTGATATTTTAAACAATCAAATCAACCAATTTTCAATCATTTGATTTTTAACACATCATATATGAATATATATGATATCAATCAAACAAACAGATAATATATATTTTTGAGGAATCCAGTTGGATTCCTCCAACCTGTTTTTCCTGCATCCACAGACGTTAGTCAACATAGTAATACCCATCCTGCTTCGTGGCAGGATATCGCGGTATGAAGGTCATCCACTAATCATAGCGTGGGGCGTATAGGGTAATCATCCGCTAATGAAACCGCGGGCATCCGCTAATGATACTGCGGGAATCAATCCAATCATCAACCCAATATATATATAATAGTCAACCCTAAATAACTAATATATTTCAAACAATCAGAAAGCATTCAACAAGCAACAAACAATTATTTTTAACGATATAAAAATAATTCTAACTAAAAGGTGAGTGAGATTTACTCACCAGAGTTTCCTTGGCAGAATATCCTGGTTAAATTCTGAATCATCGGCTATGAATCCTTTCAAATGAATTCGCACCTACGATAATTTTATTTAAATTTCTGGTTAAACATTTATTTAATTAAATAACTATTTAAACGAGTAACTGACTTTCCTATATTTTCTTCCTTTGGTTACTAAACTAAATTTAGCTTAACAATTACTTAAACAAATCTGTACTGATATACTAAAAAAAAATCCTAACCATTATACAAATTTAATTCTAACCATTTAACTCATTAAATTAGTAACCTTTTTACAAATTTAATTCTAACCATTTAGCTCATTAAATTAGTAACCTTTTTTAACTAATACACTAATTTAAATTGAAATTACCTTAATCCCTTCTTATTTAAATTTTCAGCTCCTTCCTCAGTCACTGAATTCGAATGACAAATTCACCTCTTCCTTCCTAATCGAATGCAGCTTTCATGTTGATCGAATCCCCACTTTCGCACACAGCTTTCCCAGTCATCATCGGTCTCCTGTTCGTCACCGAAACCCAGTTCCTCACTCGTGAACTTCCGGCATCCAACAAACCCTAAATCGACTTCACCATTTGATCGCACCATCACCAGAAAACGGTGCGACACTAACCCAGTCGAACTCCAACATAGTATCCAACTTTGCACCACTCAAGTACAGCTCCTTCGCCATTCAAGAATCAACGCTAGGTCAGTCGAACCCCATAGATTCGAAGTCGCGCCCCTTTCCAGATGTGAAGCCCAATAACCTAGCGCGAAGCTCGAGATTGAACTCAACAAAGCCTCTGTCGCGCTCGACACTACCCCTTCCTAATCGATGAACCTAGGTCACGAAGATGCGAGCTCCGTGATTTGATTCTGAAAGAAACGGATTCTGTTTTCTTTTGAGGCTCGGCTTTGATTTTTGGTGAACTAAAGAACTGAAATGAAAATTAGAGGGGTGCGGATTTTATACAAGAACGGATGGAAGAAACTAAGGCCACGAGTTGTTTTTATTTAGTGGTAAGGAAAAGAGCCATGGTTTATTTTGATTTTTGCCTTGTAGTTTTTATTTTGACCACACAACAAAGATATTTTATTTTTATTTTAATTCGTATCCTTTAAATTTAAATAACCCTTGACCCCTTACTCCATTCTGAACCCAACAACTGTCAATTCTAGGGTAATACCCCTATTCTGAACACACTGGGATAGGTCACGAAGTCCGATTCGATCATCTGGAGAAGATATTAATTTAAATCGATATAAACTAAATTTCGAACTATTTAAATTCTTCAATAATAATATAATATTATTTATCGTTTATATTCGAATTAGAATTTCCACAGATCATCTAAATTATCTTGATTCAGCTCTAACTTCGAATATATATTTATTGTTTTCCTATTCGTCAATTTAATATATTCGATTTTAAATTGAAATTGATTATTAACTAATAACACAATATAAAATTCCATTTATATTATCCCCCCAAATATTTAAATCCGTATTAAATATTTGGAATTTACCCATAAGGATCCAGGTCATTACATTTCGCATCTAGGAGGCAAGACTTTTGAGGATTCAGAATATCTTTTAGAATCCCAAGCTTGGTTGCACACTTGTGAGCATATCTTTTTTGTATGGAACTTTCTTACCACCATCGCGTTCTCGTAGCATATAGCAGGTTGCAAGAATGTGCACTGGTTGGCATGAGCTCTTGAGTGCTTAAGTTGACGATTCCCCTCTAACATGGAAACAGTTTAAGGGACATTACAAGCTTAAATTCATTCCCAAATCAGAGAAAGCCCTTCTTGCTTGTCGTTTTCTTAAGTTGAAGGAAGGAAAATATTCTATTTCTGAGTGTGTTTCTACTTTTGAAGCCTTGCCTAAGTACGTTATCAAGCATATAAGTACATCGTATGAGAATAACTTGAAGTTTGTGTATGCGTTGAAGAAATATTTGAAGAGTTCTTTGATGCTTTAACTTAAGATATCTTTTTAGGAGTTATTTGACTCGGTGCTTCACCTTGAAGCAATCGAGGAAGAGAAGAATAGTGGTAATGAGTTGGAGGTTCAGAAGAATCTGAACAAGAAGAGATTCCCTTTCCATAAATTCAAATCATTCCAACGCAAGAAAAGGAAGAAGCAAGTTGATTTTAGTTCTCTATTCGGTGTTGTGTCTCTATCCAAAAGACATGTTTTAATTATGGACCTCATGATCATTTCTTTCGTGAATGTCCCAAGCCTCTCATTTGTCTCAATTGCAAGTAAGATGGACATTGATCTTCATCATGTCCTAGAGCTCTCAAGGGTCCTGAACTTGGAAAGTTCAATATTGTGGATACTTTGTGTGCAACTTCTCGGTATAGAGGTACCTTCTCATCTATTCTTGAGGATTCCATTTTATTTCATGATCGTACTATTCGAGTTCTCTTCGATACGAGTATGTCTCACTCATTGATATCGAAGGAGCATGTGGATGATATACCTTTAGAAGTATCTTTCCTTATGGCTTTTTTAAAAATTGTGAATGCTATTGGAGGGTCCGCAACACTTAGCATGCTTTGTGAAAAAGATGGTTCTTTGTGGTTTCACTTTTCATGTGAATCTATCTGCATGTTATTCGTTATCCTGGTTTCAATATGATTTTGATAATGGATCGGCTCGTTCGATATAAAACCCTAATCCTATGTTCTGAAAGGATCTCATATCTTAAGCATCTTGATTTGACTAATCAATTATCTCTTGTACTTTAGGATATTGATTGTGACTCCGACGCAACTTTATTTTCTCTTAAATCCTGAGATGATGATGATATATGTCAGATTCCTATTGTTTGTGAATTTCCTGATGTGTTTGACCCTGTTTCAAGTTTGCTACACAAGCGAGCAACCGAGCTTTAGATCGATTTTATTTCTAGTGGTCATCATGTTAGTTATTTTTCCATGAGCATATCATGAATTAAAATGAGGAACTTAAGAAGTAAGTGTTGAAACTTAAGGTTAAGAAGTTCATCCAATATAGTCCATCTGCTTGGGGAGCCACAATTATATTTGTTAAGAAATCTAATGGTACTCTTAGGCTTTGCATCAACTACTGCAAGTTAATGAGTTAACCACCAAGAATTAGTATATGTTTCCTTGGATTGACGATATGTTCGATCAGCTATGTGGCGCTAAAGTTTTCTCTTAACTCCATCTTGCCACTGGTTTTCATTTGGTATGAGTTGCAGTGGATAACATTCCTCTTGCTGTATTTCGCACTTATTATGTATCTTATTATGTGGCTCGTTATGTTGTTCAGTTTGATGAATGCTCCTACTTATTTTATTAGTCTAATGAATGGAGTATTCCAAGAATATCTTGATAAGTTCATCTTGGTTTTCATCGATAATATATTTGTTTGCTCTAAGTCTAAAGTAGATCATGCTCAGCATTATGGAATTGTCTTGAGCATTCTTCGTCAACATTAGCATAAAACTAGATCATTCAAGAGTTATTTCTAGAAGGAAATGAAATTCTTTGCCTATGTTGTATCTTCTGATGGCATTTTTGTTGATCCGTCGAAGATAGAAGCCAATAAGAATATGAGGAGGCCAGAGATTGTTTCTGGGATTCGCAGTTTCTTGGATTGGCAGCTTATTACCATCGGTTCTTTAAGGATTTATTTTGCATCGTTCTACCTCTTACTAGCCTTACAAGGAAAATAGTTCGTTTCATTTGGTTAGACAAGCATGAGGCTTTTTTTAGAAATTGAAAGAACTTCTTACTTAGGCTCCTATATTAGTGGTTCCTAAAGGAAATCAAGATCTTGTTATTTATATCGATGCTAGTAGGTGTGGTTTTGGTGCAGTTTATATGTAGAAAGATCGGGTAATTACCTATGCTTCTAGAAAATTGCATCCGATTAAGATTTGGCACACCATCCACGATTTAGAGTTAGTTGCCATTTTTGATGCTATAAAGATTTGGTGATATTATCTTTTAGGCGAGCGCTTTGTTCCTTTTTCCAATCATTAATCTCTAATATATCTATTCACTCAGAAAGAGCTAAACATGTGAAACAACATTGGCTCGAGTTCCTCGCCTCTTATGATTTTGATATCGTGTATACTCCTAGAAAGGGGAACCGAGCAGCAGAAGTGTTGAGTCGCAAGTTTCCATGATGCTTGCTGAGTGGAATATGTTGGAAGCTTTCTCTCTTTGTGATATTCGTGATTGTTCTCTAGTATCATATTCTCATAATTTATTGTTTAGTATGGAATCTCATCTTAGTTTATTAGATCATATTGCTGATGCTTAGCGGCAAGATTCAGATCTTATGCATCTTATTTAGCTTTGTAAGCTGGAATCCTATAGCAATGAGCTAAAGGATTTCAATGTTAATGCTCGTGGTTGTATTCATAGGAAAATCGATTAATCTTGCCTAATGTTGATTGTATTAGAAGGACATTCTTGATGAAATGCCACCATTTTATGTATACTATTCATCGAGGTAGTAGTAAGATGCACACCGATATGAGATGTTTGTACTATTGGGAAGGAATGAAGCGTGATGTTGCAAGTTACGTGAGTGATTACATGACTTCTCAGCTTATTAAAGCTAGACATCCGCGTCCTTGTGGTCTTTTGCAGTCTCTTGAGGTCTTGTTGTGGAAATAGGATCAAGTTTCTATGGACTTTACCGATGGCCTACCATGTTCGAGAATTGGCCATAGCAGTATTTGGGTGATTGTTGATCGTTTGACCAAGTTAGCACATTTTATTCCCATTAAGTCTAATCAGACTGCATCTCATCTATCTAAGCTATAGATTAAGTAAATTCTGAGACTTCATGGTGTTCCTAGTTTGATCATTTGTGATAGAGATTCGTTCTTTATCAATGAATTCTGGCATAGTTTCCATAAAATTTTGGGTATAAAGCTTAATTTCGGCATAACTTATCATCCATTGTGGATTAATAGACTAAATGGGTGAATCATGTTCCTAAGGATCTACTTCAAGCTTGTATTCTTGATTTTAATGGTAATTAGGAAGACCACCTACCTATTGTTGAGTGCACTTACAAGAATTGCTTTTAGTATAATATCTGTATGGCTCCTTTTAGAGCCGGTATGGCTCCTTTCAGAGCCTTATATCGAAGGCCATGTTGATCGTCGTCTTATTAGTTGGAGTCCAGGAAGAAGTTCATTTTAGGCCCCAACTCTGTTCGTTAAGCCTTGTGAGAAGATTGATCTTATTCGTCAAAGAGTGAAAAGGCTCAGAGCAGACATAAATCCTAAGCAGAGAGCCATAGGAAGTCTCTAAAGTTCTCTATTAGTGATCTTGTGTATATTCATGTACCTCCGTTAAGAGGGATAATGCACCGTGAAGCTTGCTCTTAGATATATAGGACCATTCATATTATTGAATGGCCCAGTTGCATATCGATTATCACTTCCTGTCGATTTTTGGGTATTCATGATGTTTTTCACGTATCACAATTTTGAAAGTGCCTTCGTGATTTTGAATCTGTTGTCAATCCTCATATTCTACAAGAGCTTGAGATCTCACCAGACTTATCTATAGTGCTACGTCATGTTCGGGCACTTGCTTCGAAGGTTAAGCGCCTTCGAAATAAAGACGTCCCACTCATGAAGATTCAATGGTCCTTTAACCTTAAGGATTGTATTTGGGAAACCAAAGAATTTATCAAGCGAATATGTCCTGTTTTTCTATCTTTCGATGTTGAGGTTAAGTAACCTTAACACAAACTCATATATTTCCTATTTAGAGATGGAAATAATTATGTTGAGTGCGACTCTTCTCTAGAAATTGCGATGACGCAATTTTTATAAGGGGAAGTCTTTAATAACCCTGGTTTGTGGTTACAAGTGTAAGCAAATTATAGCGATGTTCATAGTTTGTTAATTGAGAAAATAAATATAAATTTGGGATAGAATAATTCAGCTGAATAAACTATAGTTTTAAGTAATAAGATAGAAATATTTTGGATTTGAGGTCGATTTTTTTTGCAAGGTATTTGAATTGAATTTAAACAAAGTGATAAAAAGGGTTCAATTTTAATATTAATTTATTAAATAAATTTAAATAAGAAGAAAATAAAGTTTTGAAAACTTTATAATGAGAATTTGTATAAGAATAAACAATAAAGGATTTTATTTGCCAAGATGCAATAATTTTGTAAATTATAACTAATGGTGAATTCTTATTATAAAAGAGTATCTTTAGGTTTAATTGAGTTGTAAATAAAAATTATAATAAATGAAATACTGATTAAAAATCAATATTTAAATGTTAAAGTATTTTTAGTATGATTTGTACATTTATTTTTGAGAAAACAATGAATTTTCTGTAACTTTGGTGTTAAAATGTATGTTTTGAACAAATGAAAATGTGAAACAAACTTTTTATTAAAATTGTAAGTTTTAGTGTGTATAAATTAGGTAAAAAAATATATGTGTTATAACATATTTTGTAAGTTGAGAACATGTGAATTGAAAACTATTTTGTGCAAGTATGTGTATTTTTTGTTAAAATGTGTCAAACAAAGTTAAACATGTGTTACCCTATTTCACATAGCCTAATTAACTTAACAAAACCATACATAGACTCATTGGGTTGATTTTAATCCAAACATAACCAAATACTGAAGGGAAAAAATAAGCAGAGATGGATTTTGGTGAAATGCATAGTCATCCTTCTCCTTCCTCAAAATTTTGAGAAAACAAATCAAAATTTGCAAATCCAACTATTTTCAAAACTAAAGTAGGTAAGGTTTGTTGATCTTAATTCTGACAAGCAATTAAACACAAAGCCAACAAACATTCCATATATTTCTCAAATTTGAGAAAAATGATTTACAGTAACTTTCTTGGGCAAGGCCGACCAATTTTTATAGTGATCGGTAACACTTTTTATCATAACGAATAATAGACACAGAACATATAAGAGTTAGGTAGATTGTCTAACTACTAGTTTCGGTTTTTAAAGTGGATCATCCACTACAACTATTCTAGTTTACAGTACAAGAGCTAGACCATTTTCCTAAAATACTATAAATGACATCTCCACATAGGGAGCAAAACAACTCAGACATAAACCGACCTGACACTATGACATGCACCACACCGGTGCGAAATACAGAAGTACATACTCTGACATGCACAAAAAGGTGTTAATACCTCATAAAGCAATGCAACACAATACCATGGAGGATGACATATTGGACATAAACATCACCAAATGTAAGTAGAACAACCCAAAGACACAAGATCCATCGAGAATTACATGTTGAAACTACACTACAAAGTAAACTCTTACAATACCAGCATAGAGCCTATAATCTGACATGAACAATTCACAAAAAGCGACCTTACTTCTAATATTTCTTGACATAACACTTCGGCTTTTCCACTGCATCTGACTCAAACATTTGACATCCATGGTGCTGAGAACACAGAGAAGGTCAACACACCAAACCATACAAACCCAAATACCACCATAGCCAAGAGCTATCATCATGTATAAAGGGGACCGACAGTGATGAACAACAAAGGAACAAATAACATGTCCCCAACGTAATAAAAACCAACATTCAAACCCAACGCATCACCCACATAAAGAACACTACTGGAAAAACATGAAACCAAACCACAAACCACACAAGTCGTCTCACTTATACAAGCATCTCCCAAAATCCAAAACAAAGAACCCAAGATGCAAACCAACGACTGCCAAAAGTCACAGCCAGAAGTACTACTTAGATCAAAAAACACATACAAAAATGAAACCAGAGCCACTAGTTGGCGAGCAAGGCTTGTACAATGCGGCGACTATAGAGCCAGATGCTGAAAGAGGAAACATGGGAACAAGGATAGGGAAAAGGCGGTGTCGCGATGATGCAGCCAGAGTAGTCAAAGAGGACGCCATAGAGGTGATGACAGAGAACACCGTTTGGGACAAGATTTGGTAACGAGATTTGAAGTAGGTCTTCTCGGAAGGAAAATGGATCTGAAGCGAAGGGGGTTTGAGCACGACACAAGCAACCAGGAGGCCGAAACAGGGAAAACTAGGTCAAGAAAGGAACGAGCGGAAGACATCGAAATGAGGGAGAAAGGGGATGATTCGATGGATCGAAGGTAGAGGGTAAAGAGGAACAAGTATAGGGTGGCTATAAAAGGAAATCTTCAAGAACTCGATTAACTCTCTTCGTCTATCCATAGGTCTGCGGTGCTTAAAGCGTCATCCCTGAGGCTACTTATAGGCTCCTTCAAAATTCACTCGTGAATAGAGGGTATCTATCGCTGACTATGCTCTTCGTAATTTCATGATATCTAACTATCTCCTTGACTTACAACTGGGCTAAACAAGTCGCGGTTCTACTCTTCTTAATCAGGATAAAATGAGTACTCCTTGTTAAATGATCCACAATGACCCAAATGGCTTCATTACCCTTCTAACTCCTCGGAATCCCATCCACGAAGTCCATAGGGATGTGTTCCCATTTCCAAGTGGTAATTACTAAAGGTAACAACAACCTTCTAGGTCTACCTTGCTAGGCCTTAATTTCTTACAAGTCAAACATCTTGCCACGTACTCTGAAGCATCCTTCTTCATTCCTTCCCAATAAAAACCCCTTCTCATGTTCTTGAACGTTTTATCCCCAATGGGATGAATGGTCATCCTCAATCAATGACATTACTCTAAAATCTCTTCTCGCAAATTCCTACTCTTAGTGGTAATAAGTCGGCCATCCTTTCTCAAACCCGCTCTACTGTTAACAGAAAATCTATCAGAATGAGAAAAGTGCTCTCCTCTAGCAATCCTTTCCCTCAACACTCTCAGCTCTTCATCGAGACCTTGCTCATGCTTAATTCTATCAACTAAAGGTAGTCTCACTTCCATAACTCCAGGAAACCCTTGAGATGCTTTAAATGGAGGTTGAAGATTAAAGCTGGAAAGAAACTCCAACTTTTTCACTCGGTAATCACACTAAAGGTAGCATTTCTACGAATTAAAGCACCGACAATGACATTATCCTTCCATAGGTTATACCGAATAGCAAAGTTGAATGATGCTATGTGCTCCATCCACCGCTATTGCCTGAGATTCAAGTTATGTTATGAAAACAAGTACCTAAGAGATTTATGATCAGTGAAAAGCTCAAACTTCTCCCCTAAATGGTAACGCTTCCGCATCTTTAAGGCAAACACCACAGCTGCATGCTCCAAGTAATGCACAGGGTACCTCTTCTTGTGATCCTTAAGTCGTCTACTTGCGTAGGTAACTACCATACCTTCTTGCGTAAGTACCGCTCCTAACCCTATTCCACAGGCATCATTTAAAACAATAAATGTTAGACCAAAAAATGATTCTAACACCCAAACAAATGAAAATTTTGAATAAAACAGAAAGAAAAACAGTAAGAACACCAGGTTTATAGTGGTTCAGCATTAAAGAGCCTACGTCCACTTTATACTTTGTTGATTGATGATATGAATGCAATACAATACTAAAATTCGACTCAATCTCACTTATACAATTGATAATCTCTCTTGATTTTCATGAAATAAACTTCGAGAGTTTGATTGTAATTTGAATAAATAAGGAAATTCGGTGGTGTAAGAGCTTGAGTGATTAGTTTGCCAAAAAAGATCCCTTCAAATGGTGCTTCATGTGGTATTTGTAGGCACAAATTCGATCCGGATCGGTGCCATATGTAATTCATCCCGTTTGTCTCAGGCTCGGGTGTATGGAGATGGTGACAGCACATCAGTGATCATGGGCAAGTGGAGTATAACCGCTCTGGATCTTCGGGAGAACGTGCAGTGAACGTTGCAGTTTGGTCATCGGGTTGGATCAGTACAAGAGCTTCGGATCGGACCAGCATTGGTGGGCCGATCCGAACCGGGATGAGGAGCCTGAAGCTGGATCGTTGATTCCTTCGTATACATAAAGGGGTTCGACTAGAGTCCTCTGATCCGATCCAGATACCTTCCTTTCGCACTTCTTGTCTCCGAACGCATCCAAATGTTAACATTTAGGTTTTTTGTAGTCTGATCACAAAAGCAGGCTAACATTTTGCCCCCTCGAAGTACGCGTTTATTGAAGACAAGACGTGCTTTGAAATGGACAATTTATTTACTTCTGAAATAATGCCATTCAACAGTTGCTTCTATCTGTTCATAGAGCTGCGACACTTCGTGAAGTCGTATCTTTTGGTATTTGTAGAGCCTACAAATACACCATAGGATGGAGGAATTTCAGTTGTCATTCTCAATAACTTCGAGGCTTTACTTAGGATCTGCGCAATTCATCTAGGTAATTTCCAATATCCTATAAAGATTTTAGCATTCTTCCTTATGTGTTAAATTTGGGTTTTGATTTAGCATTTACACCTGGGTTTGGATTAATGTAGTCTGATTCGTATTGGGATTGGGAATCAATCACATCTTGGGGCCAAAAAGGCCTTGGGCTCTTTTGGTTCTTCTCTGATCGGGTCGGGCCAAGCTGCATAGTCCAGGGGAATATGAATGGTCCCTTCTTCAATGTATAAATTATCACTCTCCTTCCTTGCTTTTCATTTTCCTGCCGTCACTTTTCTCACTAACCAAAACCCTAATTCCCAAATCGCGGAGAAAAAGTTCCCAATTCTCGTAATAATCTTATAGATGGGGTTTTTATTCTTGATTTTTTTCAGTTTTAATCAATTTAAATCCAGATCTAGAGGCAATTTAAGTGATTTTGCTCGATGTCACATTAATCTTGATGTCGTGCCTTCTGTTCCATCACCATCGTCGTTGGCGGTCTTGTCGCCACCTCGGGGCGGTTGTGGAGGAGGTCTGGACTGGCGCCAAAACATTGATTCACGACTATTTTGTTGTGAGCGGGCCTTCAAAAATGAACGGTTTGGTGTTTTTGGAGAAGTGGAAAAGAGGAAGAAAGAGAAAAGCGGGACCGGCGTGGAGCGGAACGGATGATTTCTGGGTGATTAGGAATTGGAGGAGGCGATATTGAATGGAGCCTAAAACTAACTCACGTGGAAAGATTTGGACTTCAGGATGTTGGTGCGGTTCGGTTCGGTGTTATCCAATCTGAATGAAGCCTCTTCTCTGTAGGTATATCCAATCCAGTCTCTTCTCTTCATAAACTCCAATCTGATCTGCTTGAGACATGCGCCCGACCTGATCCGCTGATGACACAAATACTCGAACCGATCCGCTTGTAACATAAGCATACGAGTCGACCTGTTGATGACAAAGACACTCGAACCGAGCCGCTTGTAACATAAGCATCTGAACCGATCTGCTGATGACAAAGACACTCGAACCGATCCGCTTATGTTATAAGCATCTGAACCGATCCTTTGTCATTCAGTATGAAATGCAAGAATGTTTCAACCAACTTAACAAAAATTAAATATGGCTTGTGACTTCATGAACAGTTCGGATAGAGCCTTTTGAACTGGACTGTTTAGACCTTATGAACATATGGCTACTTTTCATACTGCTTTACTTCTCTATTAGTCTTGTATTCGTCATTGTACACGTCTACACAACCTAGCGCACGCACACACAGCGGGGGGGGGGGGGGGAGGGGGTTGCAGCTATACTCTAATCTCTATTATCTCTTTAATAGTACAACAATTATGACTGAGAGACACTCAACTAGGTTAGCAGAAAGGAAAGAGACTGTGAGACCATCCAAAAATTCCATCATCAAAGATATACCTTCCACTTCAGATCTGGAATGGGATAATGAGGGTCCGGACTATGAAATGGAACTCATGAAAGTGAAGCATCGCCTGGCGACGATGTTTCTATGGATGAGGAAGAGGAAGGAGGAGCGGGACACAACCGCGCTCCAGACGAATTTGAACATGTTATTATTTTGGATAAACCTGGCGACTCCGTTGCATCGACAATTGACAATGCCATATTTGCACGAATATGCTTAAAACATGGAATTCTCCGAAAGGACACCGAGTTGCCTACTGAAACGGATCGGCCTCATAATCCACCCAAAGGGTATATGGAGATCAGTAGGTTAATGCCTTATTGGGGGCGATACCTCCGTTCCAACCATTCGTAGTCGATTTATTGAGACAAATGCGGATTGCTCCAATGCAGCTCCAACCCAACTCCTATGTTTATCTGTATACCATATACATTGCTTACAGGGAAATTCTGGGCATAGAGCTCACCTTCAAGGATGTTCGTTTCTTTTACAACTTCAAGCATCAAACCTAGGATGCCCCTTCCTTTGTGTATTTTGAATCAGTGCCAAAGAGAAAAATCATTAGTGTTCCATTTAGCAGCAAAGTTGGTGATCCAAGACCTGAATGGTTCTATATCAAACACCAACCAGGTTGTGCCAGGAGATGGCTTAAATCAAGTAAAGATTTCAGGCTTCAATTTTTAATTTCCATCACTTCTGTAATTGTATCGACTGTTGTTCATTTTTGCTTGCAGTCCCTAACCCAAAACAGGAAACAAATTCAGTATACTTTGATCGTTTGAACCAACTGCTCAACTGTGGTAAAAGATTCTTGACCATCAGAGATTGCCTAGTGGACGAGTATCTTCACTGCCATTTCTTAGTTGCTATTACTCATAGTATATGCCGTGGAGAAGGTCCCTATGTATATATACCTCCAGTCGAGGGGCCAATTGAAATTTTACCTGAGAAGGGAGAGAGTTCGAGAGATCCAACAATACCTCAGAAAAGTCCTTCTCCCACTTCAACTCAAGACGATATATTAGCAAACATAGCTGACAAGGATAAAGACAAATACATCACTCCCAAAGATGCGGTTACCCCTGAAAAACCGATTTCTCCAAGAGAGTTACCGTCAATCACTCCCCGAGGAGACGATTGCACTGTGGATGATTCTATATACCGGGGTTTGGGGAAACTTCCAATGCCCAAGGCCATTTGTACTTCAGAAGATTTTAGGACAGATCCCCTTACTTTCACCTCCGAAGAAGAAGTTACCCCTGTGAAGGCTGAGAAAACTGTGCACACTGGCCTAACTCCAGGCTCTGGTCTATTAGGGGGCTGTCACTTAGGATATACACAACACCCTAGCACTGCAAGTCACAGCACTTGTGTTTTATTTTAATGTTGATACTAACATTCACTCATATCGCCTTGCAGGACAGATGGCCCGTCACCGCTACTATATGAGAAATGTTCGCTCGAGCATGCCCCAGATAGAGTTTGGTGCATGACATGATCAACATGAAAGTAGGGACAGAGATGACAGGAGGAATCAACCCCCTCATCCTCATCGATCTTCTCGTTCTTGATCTCCACGTCATTCGAACTTAGAAAAACATAAAAGCCACTATACTCATCATGAAGGGGACAAATGCACTTCTAAAACTACAGTTCCCTCCTAGGATAAAACTCATCAGGAAACGAAACAAAAGAAAAGTTTCAATCCAAAAGAGAGGCAAAAGGAACCAAGCTGGGTTATGAAAAAGACAGACATCCATCGTGCCATCTAGGCGTCGCAGCATTGACATTACCACCATAAGGTCGGTCATACTTGATGATGAGAATAAGGCCAAATTAGAGCTTCTGAAGAAACAGTTTCCTGATCACCACTTTGGGAACATGCATTTTGTTCCAGCTCTTAAGCCATTAGACTCTGACTGGGCGACAATTGTTAAGGTCAAGGTTGATGAAGCGGATACTCAATACAAAGAGATGAAAAGGTACACACGGACTTTATCGAAGATTATTCAAGACTTGATAGCCGATGTAAAAACCATGAAGGATGCTGCCGAATATGATGCAAAAGCTATTGAAAACTCCAAGAAGGACCTCAAGGACGCTCAAGCCCAACTTTCCCTTGTGCAACGCGATTCGAATACCTACAAGAAGCAATTTGAAGAATTACAAAAGCATTATCATACCGAGCTTGATTCTCATATCCAAGATCATATAGACTTAAAGAAGCAAGTCGAGGATGCTAAGTCTGAAAGCACCACGGCCAGGTTGGCTTGTACTCATTTTGAACTAGAGAAAGCGAATTTGGCGAGGAAGAATGCAGAGTAAGAGGCCAAACTGATGGAGGTTGAGACACGGGCAACCCTTGCCAAGGGAAATGCGAACATAGCTTTACAACGAGTCGAGAAGATTAATGGTCAGCTTGCGGGAGCCCAAAAAGAGTTAGATGAGAGTGCTGAAACCATGATGGGAGGTGATCTGACATCGAGACATCGCATGGATCAAGGATTACCCTACCACCCTGGTATATGTATGGGATCAGGTAGTCGAATGGGAAGAACAAGTGCTTAAGGTGGATTCAGTCGAGGAGGATATGCTCATAGAGAAGTATTTAGGGGGGTGAGGAGGTGACATGCTTAGCTGAATGGCATAAGCTTATTGTTGCTGCTATGGAGGAAGAGAAGCGCCAACTTAAAGGAAAACATGCTATTGAAACCGGGTCTTCATTTGCAGTTACTGGGATCGCTAAGTCAGAGGAGTACGATCCTGAGAACCCAGGGCTTCCTCAAGTGCCTTTCCTGTCCCCAATCGTTGAAACAGCCTCAGAGATCCCCACTACTAACGTGGAAAAATCATCAGAAGGTATCTCTACCTTTTCACCCCAATTTATCAAGGCTATCTCAACGTTCTGTCATATCGTTGGATAATCAATTGAGGAACATCCCTTATCTTCTTAGCTAATGACTGTTACTTCTCGCCCTATAGGTGCGAAGACAGCTGAGAAGATTGACGAGCGGCTAGAGGAGGCTACTGGAGCAAAGTCTGCTGAGAAGATGCAAGAGAAAAAGGATGAATCTACTGGCTCTGAACATGCGGGGAACATTGAGGGCCAAAAGGGTGAGGCCACTGACAAAGTTCTTCTGCCCTCTAGCACCGAGACTCCCAAAGATGGGGATATGATAGACGCCTTGAAATATGGTGGCGGCAATGAGGGACATGAGGAAGATGATGACGTTGTTATGACTGGAGGCTCTGGGGATGCTAATGACATGACCTTGGCTGATATGCAAGCAAATCAGGATATGCTTTTGAAAGCCAAAGTTGAGGAAGTCAATCCCAAAAACCTTAAACCCCTTACGGTAGTTCCTCATGGGTCAAAGTTAGTCATCAAGATTCCAACTAGGTCAACCACCGAAGAGCTTGCTAAAAAATCTTCTACCGATCCCATCACTCCATCTTCTGGGAAAAAGAAGCCAAAGTATGTCTTTTTCGAAGTTGAAAAAGTGGAAAGGGATAAACTCAAGGCTGCCAAGAAAGCTATTTCTGTTCCAAAGTCCAAATAAAAATTGGTCTTGTCTTTTGTTTTGACTCTCCATTGGACCGCTGTTGTTGTAGCAAGTGCAGCCCTCACATCCCTTTGTTTGATCTTCTTGTACAAACCTGCACTCACATAAACGAAATAGTTTGTTTCCCACTATGTCAAATACTTGCAAGTTTTCCGTTTATTTCAGTTGACTTCAGTAATGATCAAAGTGTTAAAAACATAAGTAGTAAATAACAATCCGTGTCATGGTTGAGCTTCCCTGCAAGTGTATAAATGTCAAATTATAATGAGCAGAAATCATTGTTTAATTAAGCAATCAAAAATAGGAGCAATCAATAACAGAGGATGTGGTGTGTATGCCCCCAATCAATCTTGAATAAAGTGCCTGGCCAGGACTTGTTTGAGATTGATTAGGTTTGACATCGGATTGCCCCCGCCCTTTAGTGGGACCGGGGTATTTTATCACTGGGGCTTATTCTTAGCGCATTTATACTCCCCTGTCGTACCATTAGATTAGAGTGCATTCAAGGCAGTTTCTTATCACGGTGCACCTCCATGCCTTGGGATGTCGTCTTCCCGTCCTTTATACTTTCTCTCGATTCATGAGAGTTAGAATTTAGGACGTCGTCTTCTCGTCCTTTATACTCGCTCTAGATTCATGAGAATTAGAGTTTGGGACGCCGTCTTCCCGTCCTTCTTTTCTTGTTATGCAAACGGTTGTTTTGCTTGCTCTGGTTTCTATTCAAATTTCTAGCGTTTCATACTCAGATCACAGTAAGCACAAAATATATAAAAAGTTTTATGTAGGAAAAGTAAATCACACATAATATTTTGTAGTGGTTTGGCCAAATCGTGGCCTATGTACACTTTATAATATGTTGTTCATGTTAACTAGACTTTTCTATGCAAGTCGTGCCTTTTTACATGGTTCATAAAACAAAAGAAAAAATAATACTAATCTAAGTCAAATACTGCTGCAAGTGTTGGGCATTCCAAGCTCTAGGAATCTCTTCACCATCCACGGTCGTTAACTTGAAAGCTCTTGTATCAAGCTTCCACTGGATGGCATATGGTTCTTCCTACTTAGGATCTAGATGAACCGGGGGGGGGGGGGACATGCTTCAGTACCAAGTCTCCAGGTTCGAAGGTCCGAGGATGAACCGTCCTGTCAAAGTAACGTGCCACTTGACGCATGTGCCTCGAGGCACGTGCGTCTGCTTCATCTCTCTTCTCTTCGACCATATCCAAGGATTCAATGAGGAGCGCGTGTAATACGTCGCCCTATGAGAGGGAACTTTAAGCTCCACCGGAATTACCTCTTTTGATCCAAAGGAGAGTGAAAAAGGGGTATGACCCGTTGCCATTTTGTAGGTCGTTTGATAAGCCGATAGTGCCAATGGTAATTCGTCGACCCACATAGCTTTCGCTTGTTCCAATTGTTTTTTGAGGATGGACCTAATAGTTTTGTTTATCGCCTCAACTTGTCGATTTGATTGTGGGTGAGCCAGTGCAGTGTACCTCTTGTCAATCTTATATTTCAAGCAGAAATTTCTGAATTCTGTGCTGTTGAATTGGGTTCCATTGTCAGTTATGATGGTTCTTGGTATCCCAAATTGACAGATGATATTCTTGACCATAAAGTTTATCACCTGCTTTGTCATGATCATAGTTAAGGGTTCGGCTTCGCCCATTTTGTGAAATAATTCACGACCACGATTGCATATTTGGCTCCTTCTTTAGCGATCGGCAGGGTTCCATTAATGTCTATCCCCCACATAGTGAACAATCATGGGCTCACCATTGATTTAAGCTGACTTGGAGGTGCCCTAGGAACTTTTGCAATTTTTTGGCATTTATTGCAGTGTCGTGTATAATCAACAGCGTCTTTATTTATGGTAGGCCAAACGTAGCCATACGTAATACTTTCTTTGCCAATGTTTGGCCCCCGGTGTAGTCTCCACATTCACCTTCATGTACTTCTCTCAGTACACGTTTGATGTCGTCATGTGCTATACATCGGAGCAAAGGCATAGAGAATCCCTAGCGGTAAAGAGTTTCGTCCTCTAAGATATATCTTGCGGCTTTACGAATTACAGCTTGTCTCTCACTCTTTTTTGTTGGGAGCATTCCGCCTTTAAGGAAGTTTTTAATTGGTGTCATCCATGACTCCCTTTCTCGTTCATCTTCCAGTATTAGATCGACTTCGAAGCTTGGTGATTTAAGTACCTCTATCGGAATCATCTCCATCTCTTCTGGATTGTCAGAGTTGTTAACTTAGCTAGTCTGTATGCTTTCTGATTTTCTATCTGCAAGATATGAGTTATAGTATAATGCTCCATGCTGCCTAGTAACTCCTCTACTTTTTCAAGGTAAGTGACGAGTCGAGGTCCTTTGATTTTGGATTACTTTCGGACTTGGCAAACAACTATATTGGAATCACAGAATATGTCTAGTGTTGTCACCTCTAATTCCTTAGTGAGTTTTAGCCCGGCAATCGGGGCCTCGTATTCGAAATCACTATTGGTGGTAGAGAATTCCAGCCGCAAAGCATAGTAAATAGATCGTCCTTCAGGAATAGTTCAAACAACTCCAGTGCCGAACCTTCGATCATTCTTAACCCCATTCATATACAATTCCCAGGGACTAAGTTCTAAATTTTTCTCCGCAGGGTTAGCCTTATCATCCAATGTAACTTCCTCGGGATTGTGATTTATGTTATGAAGTCAGCTAGAGCTTGCCCCCTTATTGATCTCCTTGGCTGGAAATCTAAATCGAACTGGCATAACTCGATATTTCACTTAAGCAATCGTCCCGATGCCTCAGGTCGTTGTAATACCTGTCGGAATTGCTGGTCAGTATATATGACGATCGGATGAGCTTAAAAATAATAATGAAGCTTTCGGGATGCAATCAAGAGACTATAAGCAAGTTTCTCTATTTTCGGATAATTGCGCTCTGTAGCCACTAACTTCTTGCTTACATAAAATACCGGCCTCTGGACTTTGTCTTCTTCACGTACCAAAGCTGAGCTGACAGCATGAGATGATACTGCCAAATATACGAATAGATCCTCATGATCCACTGGTTTTGACAATATCGGAGGTTTCTCTAACAAATCCAATAGATTTTGGAAGGCCTCTACATAGTCGGGGGTCCACTCGAAGTTTCGTTTCCCCCGTTTAATTAAGTCAAAGAAGGGGACACATTTGTCTATGGCTTTGGAAATGAATCTGCTCAATGCCGCAAATTTTCCAGCCAAGCTTTGAACATCTCTAATCTTTCGTGGCTCTTCTATGTTTTTGATTGCTGCTATTTGATCAGGATTAATCTCGATCCCTCAAGAACTGACAATGAACCAAGGAATTTTCCTAACGCAACCCCAAACGTGCATTTTAAGGGGTTCAACTTCATCCCATACCTCCATAGAATGTCAAACATTCCCACCAAATCTTTTGTATAATCGGAGGATTGCCTGGACTTCACAAGAATGTCGTCCACACAGACTTCCATTGTTCTCTCAATTTGATTATAGAACAGTCTTTTTACCAAACGTTAATACGTGGCTCCGGCATTTTTTAGTCCGAACGACATCACCACATAACAGTACAATCCCAAGTTTATAATAAAACTTGTGTGCTCTGGATCTGGTACATGCATGGGATCTAATTGTACCCTGAATATGAATCCATGAAGGAGAGAAGTTCATGTCCCGCCGTCTAGTCTACCAGCTGATCAATCCTGGGTAGTGGAAAGCTATCCTTAGGGCAGACTTTGTTCAAATCAAAAAAGTCAATGAATGTTTGCTACTTCCCATTTGATTTCTTGACCAGGACGAGATTCGATATCCAATCGGGGTATGTCAAGTCTCGGATGAACCTGGTATTCCTTAGCTTCTCTACTTCTTCCTTTAAGGCTACTGACCTTTCTGGGCCCAACATACGCCTTTTTTCTTCACCGGAGGATGCTTTGGGTTTAGTCTTAGTGAATGGCTCATAATTGCGGGAGAAATTCCACTCATGTCCGTATGAGTCCAAGCAAACACATCAAGGTCCGCTTTCAGAAAATCAGTTAATTCTTACGTCTGGAAAGAATCCAAATGAGGTCCAATCTTCAAGACCTTTGCTGGCTCGTCGCTATCGATTGGGATATCAACAGTCACCTCGTTGGGTGTTGCCTTTCTAGTTCCTGGTTCCTTGCCCTCTCTGGGATCGATATCTTCAGGAATTCCGCCAGGCGATTCCCTAAGCGGTATTGTCTTTAGCTGCTATGCTAAGTTTTCCACAGCAGGAGAGGTTGTGTTCTTAGGTTCTGAACTCTTCCCATTATGAAACATTTTTAACTCTGTAATATAGCAGGCCCTTCCGGTTACTTGATCACCTCGAATCATTCCCACTCCAGCGTCTGTTGGGAATTTCATTAGCAGGCACCATGAAGCAATGCAAGCCCTGAACTCCGAAAGCGTTGTCCGTCCTAAGAAAGTATTATAATGTGATTCGATGTCCATAATGACGAACCGGAGGATGAAAGAGGCTATATGACAGTAGGATCATGTAGTATGGAAAATAGGATGTAGTGTATATATTAGAGTAGTAAGAAGTAAATCACACAGTTGATTTATACTGGTTCGGACCACTCTCCTATGTCCAGTCCCAAACTCACTTCTGGGATTTCACTAACACTAAAACCCTCACTTCACCCGGAGGAATAGGTTCACAAATACCCGAACAACTGAACAGGATTTTCTTGCCTCAACCACTGAAGAGGTCTTTTACAATACATAATAATTGATGACTTGTTTGTGTTACTGATAACACTGATACGTCAATATATAGTACACCTTTCCTATAGCCTTTCCTTGATGATAAACATGAAACTTGTGAAAGATTATAGAAGATAATATTGAGAATAGTATGCTTTTTTTAAACTAGAGAGCTTTGAATAATATAGAGAGAGATAGAATGAAATTCAGTGAGTTAATCAGTTAATCAAGTCCATATTTATAATATACAAAGAGTTGTAACTAATCATGAAGAGTTTCCATCAAGAGAAATAATCTAGAGAGTTGTGACTCTTCATAATAGGTTGCAACTTTTCGTAATCAAATGTCATTCAGATGTCTGTTTTAATTTGAAAAGTGAAGTAGCAAAGAAACAGGGCATTTCATAGCAGATTCAGATGTCTGAAAAATTCAGAATAGACGTCTGAATATTATGGTAAATTTGAATTTTGTCTCAGCAAACAGACTTCTGTCTGATTTAAATCAGACATCTGTTTTCTGGGCAAAATATATTCTTTGCCTCTTTTGAATATGAAAACATATATATGTGATATGTGTGTGTGTGTAATCATCAAGGAAGACTTTAACATGAATATCTAGGACTAACAGACCCTTAAAACATATCCAATCTTCATTTTGATGTTCTTGAATCTGTTTGTTGAATATCTTCCTGCAAAATAGCGTTAGACGATAATATATATGCTTATGTATAGTTGTCATAGTCAAAACGCTATGTAGCGAGATTCAACAGAGGATCCGCACTCTTCTATGCTCACCCTCGCCTAATTCTACGGGTAAGTCTATTACTCCGATCGGGGCGGTTGAGGTTCTGTTAAAGCTGCGAATCCAACCTTCATATGGCTTTAAGTCTTTTATTTCTAGTTTCATATGATCTAAAGCCTTTTTAAATAGGATGTTAACAGAACTCCCATTGTCCACAAGAACTTTCTTGAGTATTGCAGGTCCAATAACGATAGTTGTTACTAATGGATTGGAGCTTGGTGCTTCAACCCTGATACTTTCTCTGTCTCGGAAGATGATGTCATCAGTGGTTGTCTTCTGCTATTTTACTGGTGCAGCTTCTTCGAGGTTACAACATTCTCCTATCTCGGGATGCTTGGCTGCATTAACATACTGTTCCATGTTACTGGACCTAGCTGGGTGTGGTCCCCCAACTATGGTGTTTATAACAATACCCTTTCCCTTCTGTTGAGCTATGGGCGTAGAAGTAGGTTGGTTTTGATTTGCGGCTTGCTCTCCTTTCCCCTTGTCTCTTGGGGAGACCTTGTATTCATATAACTTTCCTTCCCGTAGCAGCTTTCCAACAACGTCTCTAAGATGACGACACTCATTAGTAGAGTGGTCGTGAGCTCCAATAAACAAACAGAATTTCCCAGTTGCGATCTCTTTTTCAGTGGAGTCCCTGGGTTGTGGTTTCTTGTACTGCAGGACGTGATAAGTATCCAAATAGATGTTTTCTAGCGTGTCGCCTAATGGTGTGTAATTCTCGAAAGATCGAAATCGAGGATTTTTCAGGAATTGTTTCCCCGATTTCTGTTCCTTTTACCGCTGTTTCCGTTCCTGTTGCCATTTCCTCCATTTTTGTTCACGACATTTACTTCGAACTTCCCCGACTGTCGCCAGACTGTTTCACAGAAACATTACTTTGAATATCTTCTTTGGAAGCTGCATCGAATTTTCTTTTTCGATTAGCGTATATTTCCTCTAGCCGCAGGCGGATATTTGCCTTTTCATAGAATGCTTCCCTTGTCAATGGCAGTTTTTCAGCTAGATATCCTCCGAATTCCGTGTCTGGATCGAACCCATCTATTAATGCCATCAAAACAGTTGGTTCATGAGGGTCGTTTATTTCAGTAACTGCTAAGTTGAAGCGGTCTAAGTATGACTTCAGAGATTCGCCAGGGGTCTTCTTGATTCTGGACAGCTCAATTACGCTTTTAGATTTCCGGGTATTGAGTCGGGATTAGTTCATAAAACGTTCGCTTAGTTCTTTAAAGCTCGATACCGATCGTGGAGGAAGTCGACTTAACCACATTAATGCAACATCTTCTAGATATATTGGGAAGGCTTTGCATTTCACAGCGTCAGGTGCTACTGCGACATTCATATACCATGCATACCTCATCAAATGTTGTCCCAGATCTATTCTCCTAGCATATCGGTCCATTTGTGCCAGGTTGATTCGTCATGGAAATTTGAAGTCCAATATATCATCGATGAATGGGGTGTGACTACGCTCAATACCCAAGTCCTCATTGGTATAACGTCGACTATCGGCCATGATCTTCTGCACCATCGCTTCCACTTCTGCGTTGGTCAAAGATGGTTCAGGATCTACGCTTCTATTTCTTCTAACACATCCAGTGCCTACGTCAGACGATGTTCTTTGGTTCCGGATTGTAGCCGAACTCCCTCGCCCTCTACGATCCCAGTCATTCACGGGATGAGTGGGCTGAAAAAGCTGCCCTTGAGTGGAATTAGTGATGTTTGGATCTCTGGGAAGGACGTGAGATCCTCGCATCGATAACAGCATTGGTTCTCTCAAACTCAGGTCATTAGGTCCCAGAACACGGGCTGCATCTTCTTGGGATCCCAATGATCCAAGTGTCAACTGGTCTAGATTCTCGGGCCTTTCATATGGCCTTCTCTGACGCGGAGCTCTTCGTATAAATATGATGAATGATCTGCAACAAGTTGATGAGTTGAGGAGGACGTTCTTTGCCTTCAAAGTTCACGTATCTCCCTACTCATAACTTTCATATTTTCCTGCATAAGAACATTATCACGTTTAAGAGCCTCCAAAGAATCTCTGGTGTTGTCTAGCATATCAAGTAAGCACGAGAGATTCATGTGTGTGACGGGCGCAGAGGGAGTAGGATGATCATTAGTTGTAGCGACTGGCATTGGAGCATCTGTAGGAGCTCGAGTAGAAGTATCAGCCTTTGTTGAATTCAGATCAGGTTGAGTTACAACCACATATTTGGTTCGGATTAGGGGGGACAATCAGCAATATTCAGGGCCTCAGTTCAGTTTGGGTTTGCATTTTTTATTCGGTTTGGAGCATCGACCTCGGATCGGATCGGAGATGCTCTCCTGGACTAGTTCGGTCCTGAACTTTGTCCCCTTGATCTAGTGACAACCATAGCTTATTGATCTTCATTTGATTTATTTTCCCAAGCAACTTGTGACTCTTTTCCTTTTCCTTTAGTCATGAAATCCAATTCTTTCGAGAATTCATGAAGGACAACTTCAAAGACACTAAAAAGGTGGACTAGCTTCTTCACATTTGAGAACCCAAATAGTAGAATGATAGTACAAAGTACATATAATTCGTCGACTCTCAGTGAAAGCACCAAAATGTTGGACCAACAAGTGGTTGTAACACCCAAACAAACGATAATTTTGAATAAAACAGAAAGAAAAATAGTAAGAACACCAGGTTATAGTGGTTCGGTGTTAAAGAGCCTACGTCCACTTTATACTTTGTAGGTTGATGATATGAATGTAATACAATACTGAAATTCCACTCAATATCACTTATACAATTGATAATCTCTCTTAATTTTCGTGAAATACACTTCAAGAGTTTGATTGTAGTCTGAATAAACAAGGAAATTCGGTGGTGTAGGAGCTTCAGTGATTAATCTGCCAAAAAAGATCCCTTCAAATGGTGCTTTATGGGATATTTATAGGCACAAATTCGATCCGGATCGGTGCCATGTGGAATTCATCCCATTCGTCTTGGGCTCGGGCGTTTAGAGATGGTGACAGCACATCAGTGATCATGGGCAAGTGGAGTATAACCGCTTCGGGTCTTCAGGAGAACTTGCAGTGAACACTGCAGTTTGTTCATCGGGTAGGATCAGTACAAGAGCTTCGGATCGATATTGGTAGGCCGATCCGAACTGGGATGAGGAACCTGAAGCTGGATCACTGGTTCCTTCGTATACATAAAGGGGTTCAGCTAGAGTCCTCCGATCTGATCCGGATGCCTTCCTTCAGCACTTCTTGTCTCCGAACGTATCTAAATGCTAACACTAAGGTTTTCTGTAGTCCGATCACAAAAGCAGATTAAGAGTAAACATCTTCGTACTATTAGGAATAATAAGGACACGCACTCGTAAGAGATTCCTTCAACCTTTCAAAATCAATCCCACACTTTTTGCTCCAAACAAACTCAAGATTTTTCTTTAAGAAGTGGGTTAGAGGGTTGCTATCCTAGAAAAGTCCTTAATGAATTTTCTATAGTAGCCTGCTAATCGTAGGAATCTTATACCTCTAATGCATTGCAAGGTATCTTCCACTCTTTAACAGCCTCTTCTATCGTGGGGTCTACGACTAGTCCTTTCCTCAAAACTATATATCTTAGAAATTTGACTTCCCTTCTCCAAAAGTGACATTTTGAAAACTTAGCCGTGAGTTAATTTTCCCTCGAAGTTCTTAGGACTTTCCTCATACTCTTTAAATTCCTTGGAAAATTTGAGAATGTCATCCACAAATACGATGACTATCTTGTTGAGAATGCCTCTAAATATCCTACTCATTAAATCTACAAAAAAGCATCGGCATTTGTCAAACCAAGAGGATTACTTCCCACTTGAATAACCCATCTGTCATCCTAAACACTGCCTTCGGTTTACTCCCCTAAAAAATGTGTAATTGATGGAATCCCATCGCTAAATCCAAACTAAGAAAAGACTTGTACTCCACCCAAATGGTCGAATATGTCGTCTATCCTAGGTAAGGGTACCTATTCTTCTTGGTTAACCTATTAAGCTTTCTATAATCGATGCACAGTCTCAAAGATCTATTGGCCTTCTTTGTAAAAACTATGGATACTCCCCACTTTGAAGTAATCCATCGAATAAATCCCTTATGTAGAAATTCATAAATTTGTTTGTCTAATTCTCTCATTTGTTTAGGAGCTATATGCCTCAACGACAATGCTATTGGCCTTGCATCCTTCTCGATATCTATCCTAAAAAAAAATCTCTCTGTAAGGCGGAAGTCTTATAACCCCTTTAAAGGCATCCAAATACTCACAAACAATGGGCACTGATGATGATTCTTCTAGATCAGACGATATCAAATGCAATAAGGCAGACTCCCTAATTCCAGTCCAACAACGAATCTCTAAGCTGCGGCCTCTACGAATTTTCAAGCAAACAACCTTCCTATCATAATTAAGGATGGCCCTATAATAGGAAAGCCAAACCATCCCAAATATGATACCATACCCCTTGAAATCTAACACATACGCATTACATAAGAAATCCACACCGTCGACATCTAATACTATGTCTTTACAAATTAGCAAAAGTTGCTTAGCTCCTCCAATAGGGTTGCATACCTCTATTGGTATATTAGCAAGGATATAAGAAATAAACGATGCTTTTAGCGCTGAGAGTATGGGTTTCCCCCAAATCAAATAAGGTACATACATAAGTGAATAGAGATTCAGAGATTATACCTTCCAAAGCTAGCTATCCTTGGTCTCTTGGTGGTTGACTTCGAAGTGGTGTTATCTCTAAAGCATAATTTTGCCCACTCTGCCCACCTTTCTGCTTGAGGAAGTTCCTCGCCAAGTGCCATGCCTCATGACAATTGTAGCACTTTCCTTTAAACTCAAGCTTCATTAGATTCTTCCTACGATCCATGGCCTCATGGCCCTTCTGTGGCATCTTGTACATACTTTAGCTTCTTTCTTAACCTTCCCGTTCTTCTTTTTCTTTAGCCGAAAATTCTTTTTCTTGTTCTTTCCATATCCAAAAGTACGCTCATCTTTCTCAGTTTTAATCTCTTTCTTCGCCTCATCAGTGTATAAGATGGCGGTCTCCACCGATGCCTCAAAAGTATCTCCAGAGTTCACTTGAGCTAACAACGTCTTTCACAATGGGGCATTAAGTCGAATCATAGCACCTTATCCATCGGCCTATTTACTAACCCCCTTCCAAATTAGACAACTTAGTGAATTTTGCAACGTACTCCCTCAGACTAGACTCTTCTTGTTTAAGTTAGATAAATTTCTCCATATGAATACTCATCTCAGCGTTAGGTAAGAACTTCATTTCGAATCGGGTCTTAAAATCATCCATTAAAACACCTTGCTAACATTTTCTTTGGAAACTATATACCATAACTCTAACGCTTCTCCCTTAAGATGCTAAGTGGATACCCTATGTTTCAGAGGGTCCTCTCATCCTTTAGCTTCGAAAATATGTTCACACTCAAATATTAATGCCTTAAATTTTAGAAAGCCTTCACTTCCAATGAAGGGCTTGCCTCCTAAATTCACGAAATCTTTACAGAGATGATGAAAGTTGAAAGCCACATCAATAGATTGAGCTGCTGATTCCATTGGGGCAGGAAGGACAACAGAAGTTGGTTCAGAATCCTAAGATACATCAGAACCACTTTGGCAAGTACCGAGGCCTTGCCTGATTCCTTTGCTTGGGCAGGTTATCAACCATTTTTACTATCTGAAAAGGCAAAAACTTTTAGTGGATATTCCTAAGATAGTATTTAAGCCAAAAGCAAAGAGGATGAAAGATAGAGATTACCAAGTATAACTGTGTATTTTTTTTTGGGGGGGGGGGGTATAATACATATATCTATTTATATAATTTTCAAATTTTCAAATAACAAGTACGTCTCTCATACGTATATTTCCCCATAATCAACTAACCTATACTCTGATACCACATGTAAAAATCCTCCTGGAATGGGCCTATTATGACCTAGAAAAGTCCTACTAGAACTTAGAGCCATTTTAAATATATCGTTGGTTCCTATAAGATTACATAAACGGGGCCAAACTAAAGCAGAAGGGATAAAACATAACAATTGAAAATAGATAGCATCAATTAAAAACCATTGAAACGTTGATTATATCCCCAATGTCAAACATAATACATCAATGATAGCAGTAGTATCCCAAGTGTATAATAATAATAGTACAAACATAGTAATAACGACAATAACTATAATTCCTCCTTCGTCAAGCTCCCATCTCCATGACTTCATGCATCAGGCATTCCCATTTACTAACTTGTTTATGTGTTAAGAGGAGGGAGGTCGGAACAAAAATCCTAATGAATGAAAATCACATAAGTTTAAGGAATGTCTATTTCCTATATATGGTTGTATAAATTCATCAAATTATGTCTAAGCGAATTCAACACACAAATGTATGTATTCATTATTCATACTATTCTAGAGTCACTTAAGGCCTACATGTTTATTAATAAGGGAGGATTCTATTATCACCTATATGTTTATTGATAAGGGAGGATTCTATTATCACCCAATTCCCTATAAGGTGGACTACCGTTTGAACACTTAAGGACATTTGCTATACTGGTTTATGGGCGGTCTTTCCCTATTACTTAATACCCTATAAGGACCTAAGTCATTTAAGATCTCATCTTATTATCTTTAATGTTATTAAATATTCTCTCAATGTAAATTGAGAGATAGAAAGCAGTCACTTATTACCTCAGGATGGTAGACAACTAACCGTCATTTATGACCTTTCCTTAGTGGACCCCTTTGTTACTATCTAGCTGCCATTATAGATGAATTCCTAGCTACTTAATACTTCCTTCAGATAGGACCCCTTCAACCTGTTCATAGGAACCCTTATTAGCCCATCCCTGGATATGCTCTTACGTATCCCATAGATAAGAAGTTCACAACTTTCAGAGAACCACATTACTCATACGTCTATCGTTTTAATTAAGACCATTTAATACATCATAAGAGAAAGTTGGACCCGACGACCAATTGAGACCTTAATAAGGGCGAGTCCTATAACTCGGCTCCTAAGCCAAACCAGGTAGGTCAGCCACTTAATACCTTCTCAAGCATGCTTACTTCACATATACACACACAAGTCATCTCACATCAAGCCAACCACTTGTAGATGATGTATTTGCCAGGCGGTTCCGTGCAGGATTCTACTACAAGTTGGTTTTAACCTCGCGTCTTTGTTTAATAATTATAATGGCCCATGGTACTTAGACCCCTCACATAAATTCCACTAGCCTGTAGATGTTGGGTATGTCGGTCGGTTGTGGGCAAGCTTCTACTACAAGTTGGGATTAACCTCGTGTCTATGTGTCATTAACATTTTAAAAGTCATTTGTACTCGCACACATAAACATTTCCTATGGGGACATTTAATTTCTAATTTAAACGTATTTAGTACGCGATTAATATGAATTTATAATATGTTAAATACGTTATAAATAGTAATAAATAAAATATAAATCAAGTGCACGTGAATAAACGTAAATAAACATCCTAATCCGTTGAAATGTTAATCCTAACATCAAAATGAGTTTACAAAATTATTTTCCTAACTTCATCAACATGGCATAAACATATATATTCAAATTCGATCACTAACAGAGAAGTAAGAACATGTACATAAAGCTTATAAGAAGGTTTAAATGATCATTTTAATAAAAAAAGAAAGATAAGGTGCAATAATATGTAAAATTCCCTTTTGGTATTACTTCACCTTTTTATATGATATATATATATATATATATATATATATATTTACATAAAAAACTTAAGGCTTTAGTGATTTATACGTTCAAACTATCTATTATGGAAATAGATACTTAAACCTATTAAATTTACGATACTCAAGTCTTAAGCCTTTGCACACACATATATGAATTTGTAAATTTTCGAGATAGTGAATCAGCCATTATCAGGAACTATACAACAACTAAAGCCTATCTTTTATTATGTCAATACCCAAAACCCAATTTACGATAATTGATTGACTAATCGCAAAATATAAGGAATTTGAAGGTTTTTTTTATATTTTATTTTCATGCAAATACAAAGCCCTTTAGGCATAACAATCTTAATCTACACTAACGTCATATAGAAAATAGTAATCTTTGTAACTTCCACTTACAGAGATGGAAAGGGAAGAATAATGAATCCAAATTACAATCTAGAAATCATGATTAAGCGTACAAATCAACATGCTCCAAAATCTCCTATATATATATACATATATATACGTATAAAGATGAGATTTAGAATCTCGTATATACTATACTCAATTCCAGAATCTACATATAAGAATTCAGATTTAGAAGAGATAGAATATTGGTTAAAAGAAGAGAAGAAACCTAACCTATTTCTGGAATTAAGAAAATGGCAAAGTGATAGAATGGAGACGTATAGGAAGATGAATATAATGTTTAATGGAGAGGATATGGGTCTTTTTATAGTTGCTTGTGTGTATGTGGACCGTAGGATCAGTTAGATTTAATTTAGATAGTTAGTGGAAGCAAAACTATATAAAAATCCCTAATAAATAGTGCCTCAATCCCACCCTCGAACATGAGAGCGGTCGACTACCTCCATTAGTGGGTGGTTGACTCCCCTTCTTTGAGGCAGTCGACCCCCTTTTTGGGCTAGCATAGGGAGATTTTATCTCCATGTACATTTTATATTATTAATTTGGTTATTAAATGTGACTGATTCTTATCATCATTTGATTATTCTTATCCCTTTTCATATGTATATTCACATGCATTTTCAAATCTCTATGGAGTATTCTATTATGCCAATCAATATATAATTTTATTCCGGATTCATATGTGCTCAGTTTGAATTTTAAATCTTGTGTGTATATACTTTATGTATAACTTGTTTTATTAATAACTTCTTCATACAAACCCTGTTTTCGGCAAATAAAATATGAAAATGGATCATAATTTCATCATGAATACAATAGTACTATTATCGTGGCCCAATTCTCAATAATACAAAATTCTTATTTTCAACCCACTAATATTTTATTAATTTATTATTGTTTATATTTAATTTAATTACCCTTGTTTACTTAGGTATATTTTGCGGGGTGTTACATTTTGTGTAGGGCACATTCATGCATGGCTTAGATTTGACATTTACGGATCCATTCCATGCGGTATTTTCTGGACTTCATTATTTTCTTATATTTAGAATCTGCGATTTAAAAAAAAATCACCATTTTGCGAACATGGGTTGTATATGCATAGCCTATATGTTATTTGATGATTAAAGATATAGTGATTACATTTTTGTGTGGTTAAATCCAAGTCGAGTTCTATATATTAAGATTTTTAGGATTTCCTTCTTATGTTTCTGTGTGGTTACCTCCTTATACATGAGACTTTTATTAGTTAACTTAGATGAACTCATCTCATGTATACTATATCATATAAATTTTTGTTGTTACTTCTCTATTGAGGAGTGTTACCATTATGTGAAATTATCTTCACCTATCTCTAATCATCTTGTTTAAGCTAGACTGACCAGTGTATATTATGTACTACTAGGGTTGGACCAAGTTGTTATAGGTAAGTCTCTTTCCCTGCTATGTTCTACTTCTGCCATGGATTATCTTATCATTTATTTGATGCTAGTTCATGTTTTGTAGCTGTTTTGGTTGTACTATGATATGTATATTATTTTGTGAACTCGTTTGTATGTATAGTTCATAAGAATGAATCAGTTATGAGCACTTACATATTGTACTTCTGTTGTACCTATGTATATATAAGACTGAGATGTTGTTATATTTTGTCCTGAATAGATCCATTGGCCACTATAGCTTTGTATTAGACCTGAATCTGGTATGTCAATCTACATAGATAAGAAAAAATGAAGTACCAAATCGACGTATTCGTTACTCTTTAATAGAAGACTCATAGATGGTCAATCCTGCCCATCCTTGTTCTTTGTACTAACAAACGTATTACTAGAAATGCTCTTTGTCAGTGCGGATTTTGGGGCGAAGCATCATAACTTAGTAGTAAAGCCGAGTTTGGAACAGAGAACGATAAATACAGAACATAACACATATTAAAATACATTTAAGGATAACATTCGAGTTAACATAGTCTCCAATCATCGTTATCCTTAATTGTCCCCTTAATCTTTTCATGTCCTAAGGGGTCCATATAAGTTGGGAATACATCTTGGATTGCATTTTAATTTCATAGTACTCCATTTTTTTGAATTTAACTGATAATACCATACCTCTATTAATACTCTTTATTTTATCTTATCCTTTCAACTTATGGCCGAGAAAGGAAATGGTGACGGTTATGGTGCAGTCCAATAGTCCACATCTAAAAGGTGCATATGTGTTTATCGAGCGATTCATGGAGTTATTTCATACTACCCATCCTCCAATCCCTACTATATCATCTACTCCGCGTGAATCTGCTTTTGTGCACATGTGCAACAATTTCTCTCACTTAGGAGTCAGTCATTTTAAAGGCTCATGGACAGTTTTGGAAGTCCAAGCATGGTGGCAAACATGGGAGCATAACTCAGAGACTGTTATGGAAGTCCAATCATGGCAGCGTACATGCGAGTGTATCTATTCCCTTATGAATCTTTTCGACTGCCATCACATTCTCATAGCATCCTATTTGTTGCAAGAACGTGCACTATTTTGGTACAAGCTTTAGATAGAAAAAGTGGATGAGTCCACTCTTTCATGGAATCATTTTAGGAATGATTCGAGCTTAAATTCATTCCTAGATCTGAGAAAGCCCTTCTTTCTTGTCTTTTCCTTGACTTAAAGGAAGAAAAATCTTTTGTTTCTAAGTATGTATCTTCTTTCGAGGCCTTATCTAACTACGGTATCGAGTACGTCAACACACTATATAAGAAGAATTTGAATTTTATGTGTGGTTTAAAGAATTATCTAAAGAAGTCCTTGATGATCCAACTCAAGATATTTTTACAGAGTTAGTTGGCTTGGCGCTTTATCTTAAGACCTTGAGAAGGAGAAGGATAATAGTGATGAGTTAGAGATTTGGAAGAATCTGAATAAGAAGAAATTCCCTTTATATAAATCCAAATCATTTCAGAACAAGAAGAAGAAGCAAGTTGGTTCTAGTTCTCATTCCATTGTATCACCTCCTAAACAGAGAAAGTGTTACAACTGTGGTTCCCCATATCATTTATTCATGGATTATCCTAAGCCTTATTACTATCGTATTTGTAGGCAAGTGGGACATTTATCTTGTTCGTTCCCTATAGCTCCTAAGGGTTCTAATTCTAACAAGCTCAGTGTTGTGGATGCATTGGGTCGATCTTCTCAGCCCTAAGGCACCTTCTCTTTTACACTTATGGTTCAATTTCATTTCATGAACGCTGCATTCGAGTTCTCTTCGATACTAGTGTGGTGCATTCATTCGTATCGAAGGTGCTTATAGATGGTATTTCTTTAGATGTGTCTTGCCTTGTTACTTCTTTAAAGATTGAGAATTATGTTGGAGAGTCCGCAGTCTTGGCATGATTTGAGTGAACGTTGATATTTTTCTATGTGGTTTTTCTTTTTATGTGAATTTACAAGATACTAGTAACCTTGGATTTGATATGACTTTGGGGATGGATTATCTCATTCGGTACGAATGTTTTGAAAGTATTATATATCTTAGGCATCCAAACTCGATTTATTAATTATCACTTATTATTTAGGATGTTGACATGATTCCGAAGCATCTTGATTTTCTCTCGAATTTCGAGATGATGTTGTTTCTTGGATTCTAGCTGTATGTGCATTTTCTAATGTATTTGAGTCTGTTTTGGGTTTGCTACCCAAGCGGATAAGTGAGCTCCATATTTGGCTCATTCCTTAATAGGTTAACCATTAAAAATAAATATCAGTTGCCTAGGCTCGATGATAAGTTCAATCAATTGCATGGTGCCGAGATATTTTCTCAGTTCGATCAAGCCACCGGTTTTCACCGATTGTGAGTCGTAGGGATATCATTCCTTTTACTTCATTCCGCACTCTTTATGGTTCTTATAAGTGGCTCATTATGCCATTTAGTTTAATAAATGCTCCATCATATTTTGTCGATCTTATGGATCAAGTATTCTGAGAATATCTCGATAAGTTTGTCTTGGTTTTCATCAATAATATTCTTATTTATTCTAAATCTGAAGCTAATCATGCTAAACACTTGAGAATTGTTTTTGGTACTCGACATCGGCTTAAAGCTAGATTCTCCAAGTGTCTTTTCTTTGAAAAGAACATGAAATTCCTTGACCATGTTATATCTTCTGATGATATTTTTGTCGATCCATTGAAGATAAAAGCCATACAAAATTAGAAAAAGTCAAAAAATGTTTCTGAAATTCATAGCTTCATTGGATTAGTGGTAATCCATCGATTCATTACGGAATTCTCGCACGTTGTACTTCCTCTCACTAGCCATATGGGGAAGGACGTTCGTTTTATTTAGTAAGATAAGTGTGAAGCTTTCGTCCACTAATTAAAAGAACTATCACATGCTCCTATTTTAATGGTTCTCAAAGGGAATCAAGATCATGTTATACTAATGCCAGTCGATGTGATCTCGATGTCATTCTTATGTAAAGAGATAGGGTAGTTGGTTATGCTTCTAGCCAATTATGTCTAATTAGATTCGGTATGCCACCCACGATTTAGAGTTAGCTACCGCAGTCTTTGCTTTAGAGATTTGGCGTCATTATGTTTTAGGAAAGCGCTTTACTCTTTTCACTGATCATAAGTCTCTATAGTATCTTTTCATTCAAAAAAAAACTTAATATGCGACAACAACATTGGCTTGAGCTCCTCCTCTTATGACTTCGATATCTAGTACATTCCTGGAAAGGGGAACCATGTAGCTGAGGCGTTAAGTCGCATCAGCTGCAACCAGCCATCTTAGCTGCAACCAGTTGTCTTATGATGCTAATTTAGTGGAAAGTATTAGAAGCTTTATCTTATTGTGATACTTGTGATCATGCTCTGATTTCAAATTCCCCCATTGTATTTTTCAACAACAAATGCTCATCGTAGCATATCGAATTGTATTGCCGAGGCTTAGCGGCAAGATCTAGATATCATGCATCTTATTCAACTCTGTAATTCTGAATCCCATGATGATGAGTTAAGGAATTTAAGCATTGATTCTCATGGTTGTGTTCGTAGGAAGAATTGATTGATTGTGCCTAGTGTTGGTGATCTTAGATGCGACATTCTTAATGAGTGTAACCGTTCTAAGTATATCGTTCATTTCGACAGTAGTAAGATGTATGTCGATATGAGATGCTTTATTATTGGGAAGGCATGAAATGTGATGTGGCAAGTTACGTAAGTAATTGCAGGACTTGTCAACTCATTAAAGCCAGATACCAACACTCTAATGATCTTTGCAACCTCTTGAGATCCCATTCTGGAAGTGGAATCAAGTTCCTATGGATGTTATCAATGGCCTACTCCGTTCGAGATACGGTCATTACAAAGTTTGGGTCATTGTAGATCGTTTGACTAAGTCAGCTCATTTCATTCCTATTTAAGTCTGATAGGAAATATCCCATCTGTCTAAGCTTTATATAAAGGAAATCATGAGATTTCATGGTGTTCTTAGTTCTATCATTTATGATAAAGATCCACCCTTTACTAGTGAATTCTGGTGAAGTATTCAGAAAGCTTTGGGTACAAGCTTAATTTTAGCACTACATATCACCTATAGTTTGATGGATAGACCAAGCATGTGAATCATATTTTTGAGGATCTGCTTTGTACGTGCATACCTGATTTTGGAGGTACATGGGAAGACCATCTTCCTCTCGTCGGATTCGCTTATAACAATAGTTTTTAGTCGAGTATCGGTATTGCTCCTTTATAAGCCTTATATAAAAGGACATGTGGATTACAATCTTGTGGCTTAGAGTCTGAGGAGAAGTTAATATTAGGCCCGACTCTATTCGTAAAGCTTTATTTTACTCGTCAAAGAATGAAAGAGGCTCAAAGTAACAAAAAACCTACGTGGATAACCGTAGGAGCCTCTAGAGTTCTCTATTAGTGATCTTGTGTATATTCGTGTATCTCCATTGAAGGGGTAGTACGTTTCAGTCGCATCGGGAAATTTTATCCTAGATATATAGAACCATTCCCATAATTGAACTTATTTTCCCAATTGCATATCAAACATCACTTCCAACTCATTTTTTTTGTATTCGTTACTTATTTCATGTATCTCAGCTTCAGAAGTGTCTTCGTAATTCAGATTCAGCAGTTGATCCTCATATTCCGGAAGAGCTTGAGATCTTACCTGGTATATCTATCATACAACATCATGTGTATGTGCTTTCTTTGGAGGTTAAATTCTTTAGAAACAATGACATTTAACTCATGTAGATTCAATAGTTCACTAGTCCTAGTGATGTAACTTGGGAAACCAGAGAATTCATCAGCAAACATATCCTGATTTTCTTTCTTCTGATGTTGTAGGTGATAAATTTTAATTCAAACTCATATATTTTCAATTTTAAGATGAAATAAATTGTGTTACGTATGACTCTTATCTAGAAACGCGAGGACACCTTCAGCCTACCCCTGTTAGATCCACCTCCATGGCCGGCCCCTCTTGTGCTAGAGTTGCCACTTCAAACCTCCACTCCGACTTTCCCTCCTTCGCAGCATGCCCAAATAATAGAAGATGGACTTCTCTTTTCGAGAACATACCCAAGAACACTGGGATTTTTTTTCTTCTCCACCAATCATGCTACGATTTTTTGTAGGAGCCCTTCTTCCAGATGAAACCATTTACAAATCCGGTCGTGAGGTGTGGCGAGGCTACATAGTCGACTTCTTCTTAGATGCCCCCTCTCGTTTACAACTATGACAAATTTCTTGCAAAAGCATTGGAGGCCGGTTGGAGGAATCAAAATCAAATCCACTGGTAAAATTTTCTTCTTACTATTTTCAAACCCTGAGGATAAAAAGCGGGTAACTAACTCAGATCCAGTCATTATTAGATCCAAACTCTTTATTATCAAACCATGGGATTGTAATGTCGGCACTAACAGTATTAAAACCATTCCAATGTGGATTAAAACTAATATTCCACTTTATGCCTGGTAGAAAGTTGGAGTATGCTGGCTCGCGTCAATGATAGGAAAATTATTATGTGCGGATGTTGCAACCGAGTCACTGGATAAACTCACATTTTCCTAGTGTTTAGTTGAAATAACACCAGCGAGTCTATTGCCTAATGAGTTTCCGGCTCTCCTACCTGATGGAACTATAAAAAATTGCTTTAGTTGAATATATTTGGAAACCACAAATTTGCAAAAGTTGTATGAGTTTTGGGCACACTGCTGACAAGTGCACACACTGTGGTCCCTCAGTGAAGATCAACAGCAGTGAGAAGATTGAGGTGAGTAAGGTGAAAAGTAACATTTCTCCTTTTGATAATTGCAATTGGGTCAATCCTGTTTCTTTTTCTGAAAGAGGCAAGTCAAAGAGTACTGATCAGGTGAAAAAAGGAACATGGAGAAAAGTGGTTAATAAAAATAATAGTTTTGATAAGCAACCCGAGGAAGGAAGTGGTACTGGCAATGACAGTGTACAAACTGGAAATAAATTTGGGTCGTTAATGGATCTTTCTGAAGACAATGCGATAGAGGAAGGAGAGATTCATGATAGTGTGAGCAACTTGAATTGGTCTGGGTTAGTTAATGTGAATGTCAGTATCGCAGAGCGTATATCTGAAGTGAACAAGTGCAATGACAATTGCAAAGACATGCAAATTTTGAATAATGTTGAAGTAAGTGCTGGGGATGGAGCTAAGCAAGGAATGAGTAGTGAAGAGGTTGAATTTTTAAATGAGATGAACTCGGGAGCATATGATGTTAACGTACCCTTTAGCATTCCCACTGTGCAAACACGGTCTGCAACTTTAAACCTGGATTTCAATTACTAACTAGCCCTCTTTCTAAACATATGAAAAGTAAGGATGGCCTAAACCCTATGTAAGAAATGTTAGATGAAGTTAAGAGTAATGATAAGTGGGTGTCTTTAGATGCCAATTATGTTCCTCTGCCCAGTAAAGATGTTGATAATACAGTAAGGCTGGAGAACATGTTCAAGTTGAAGGCAGTAATGTCTCCATGTTAATTACTTTGCTAGCACAACACATTGAGGATAGCCTCAACAGTTTCTTAAAACATAACTTAAACATTCCTATCGAAACAAGACCGAAGAAGAAGACCCCATTAGATAAAATGAAAAAGAAGACAGTCCATAGAGAAAAAACTGTATTGGAGATGATTGGTTGTCTTCTAGAAGAAATTGAAAGTGGTAAGCTCAATAGTGAGATTTGTGAGATAAAGCGGCAAGTGACGGAGACAATGATTAAAAATTACAATGCTGATAAAGTGAAGCTATCCAACCCTTATGCAAATATACCACCTCCTCCTGGTTACAAAGCACCACAACCTTCTATTGTTGGTGTCTTGAATGCAGCCCCTTCATCCTCTACTTTTGCGTGCAAAGCATCTCCGGTAACTAGAAGTATGATGAGGGCGATGAAAAATACCGTGTTTGACAATGGATAATGTTTGGCTGATATGCTTGTGCGTAGTGTCTGGGCACCAGAAAACTAAAAGTTTGTAGCATGAAAATGTAATCCATGTACTTTTTTATGTTTATGTATGGGAAAGCACCTTATTTTATCAGTGGATGGTCCACTTCAAAACCGTTAGTTGATATGTATACCGCGTATCACCTGAACCTCACTGTACTTTATTCTTTAATAAATAAAAGAGTGTTACGGAACAGTATATAAACAGGTCGGCTTTGCCAAAAAAATGCAAGGGAACAATTTTTTATAAGGGAGGAATTTGTAACAATCTTGGTTTCATAATTACTTATATAAACGAATTATAACGATGTTTATAATGTCATAATTGAGAATAAACATAAATTAGAGAGGATAATCCATATGGTCTTAATAAGTTAAATAATTAAAGGGATTTGTGTTGGTTTGAGTAATACAAGAAAAGTATGTTGAGGTTGAGTTGATTAAATCAAATAAAGTGTTCAAGGAATTCAATTCAATATTAATTTGTTCATGAAATTTAAATATGGAGAAAATGAAGTTTTAGAAACTTTATAATGTGGATTTGTGGTAAAAATGAATAACAAAGGATTTTATTTCAAAATACAATAAATCTGTAAATTATTTTTAAATTGTAAATTTTGTTATAAAAAGTAGTTTTTAGGTTAAATCAAGTCGTAAACAAAAATATAATAAGTGAAATATTGATAAAAATTCATATTTAAGTGTTGAAATATTTTTAATTTGTGTTGTGCATTTATTTTGACAAGTAAATGATTTTTTAAGTAATTTTTTTTCTTTCTAAAAGCATAAGTTTTAAATAAATAAAAATGTAAAAAAACGTATTTTTATTGGAAATATAATTATCGTTGTGTTTATAGTAAAAATTGTGCTTAATTTGGTTAAAGTGATCTTCAAACATGTCGTTACGGTTTTGTTGAGGTTAAAATAATGGGAAATGCAAAATAATTTATGTGACGTGATGTAATATAATGTAAAACAAGTGTTAATTGATGTTACATAACCTATTTAAGCTCAATTAAGCATTATTAGCCATAATAAATGGATTTAGATTTTAATCCAAGCCTAATTAGACAAATTGAGTTACGTAGTGGAAAGTCTGTAAAAAATAAATAAATAGAAATATGCACAGATATCCAATCTTCTTCCTTTTTGCAAAAATAACCTGAGAATGAAAATTTAACAAACCTCCTCTCCAAATTCACAAATAAAGATTAAATTTCGAATTAAAACAAGAAAAAGCTTGCAAATCTCATCTTTAACAGTTAATCTAGAGTTTTATTTCATTATAATTATCGGGTTGGAAAAGAAAAATTCGTTGTAAGTTTCATTTTGCCTTACATGTTGGTCCTTTGGGTATTTACAAGTGTTTGAAGCATCCTAAAGGCCAATAGCTCCATTTTGCAAACCATATACTATGTAAATCAAGTTAATGTGAGTTTATACTCAATCTTCTAGCTTATACTATCTTTGTATGTTGATAAATCTTGGTTCTATGTGTGTTTTCAACTTAATGTAAACAAAAATGTGAGTTTTGAAGTTTAAAGTAAATTCTTGCCTTGTGCTAGTCTTTGTGGTCTTATATATTCATTGATTCATGCCAGATTCATGTATAATCTTTTTCGAATGATAGTCTATGTCTTGTTCTTTTCGCATGTTGAAATTCATGTCTAAACTCGACCAGAAACTTGGTCAAACTTTGCTTGGAAATTCAATAAGGACCAGAAAACTCTACTGTATGGAATCACGACCAAAATGTCGACCAAGCCTCTTTAGGGTTAATCTACATATCGACCCTAAAAATGACTTATGCTCAAGAATTGGTCGACATATCCCAAGTAATTATGGTGTTGGTCAAGCTCTTTTTTTGTGTGATTTGGTTTCTTATTTTCTTTGATTCTTGATACTTTTCCTGATGATTTGCTGCAACTTTTGAGCTTTTTAATAGGTTTAGTTCTACAATAGGAAAATCAACATTAACATCGATCCACGTACCCCGGATTAACAAGTTGTCATATGAATTTTTATATGTTAATTTCATGGAATTTTGTTGAATTCTCTAATTCAGAGCATGTATTGCAATCGATTTCTAAAAGTTTTTTAACTCAAAAATCGAATTCCAAAATAAATAACTTAATATTTGATTTATGAAAATATAATTATTTTAGATCTTTTTATATGTATAATCTCTGTTATAAAGAGATTTTTAATTAAATGATTTTTAAATAGTTTCCAAGAATCGTTTCAAGACTCATTTTCTCGAAATCTGTATTTTTATATAAAAACTAAATGTTTTTGCACTCTTCGAGAGAATGAAGAAGTGATTTAAACGATATAGTAAACCACGTGGTATGGGACATATGGGTTTGCTATATCGATTAATTCCATACTTGTTCGATCGAAGCAACATATATGTGAAATTGATTGACTTGTAGTGAACCGATAAGTGAGAATGTGTGGGATCGTATGCACTGTTATCGCTATTTGGGTTACTATTCGAGAGTTGGTTCTATGTGGACCTCCAGATCATCTTTGTGAGTTTTCAATACTAGACTTCCCGTGTGGTATTTATTAGGCTTTCCGACCATCCGTGTCGGACTTCAGTTCATCAAAGTGAGGCGCTAAATCTATGTGAAAAATCTATGCAAGTAGTAGTACTTCGCAGACTTCAGCCATTCGTGTGGGCCACGTTTAGGCGTGGCTTAGACTTTCCATTTATGGATCTAGTTTGTGTGGTATTTCTAGATTCCATTATTTCTTAATTTCTAGAATTTGTAACTTTTAACATGTTTTTACCATTTTGCGAACATGGGTTTTATAAGCCTAACATGTACGCTATTTGACAATTTATGATACGGTGATTACATTTATGTGTTGTGATTACATTTCTGTTTGGTGAAGTCCTAATCAAGTTCCATATGTTGAGATTTCTAGGATTTCCATCTTATGTTTCTGTGTGGTTACCTCCTTATACATGATACTTTTATTTGTTAACTTAGAGGAACTCATCTCATGTAAACTATATCATGTGAGCCTATGCTATTACTTCTCTACTAAGAAGTCCTAGTGTGATATTATACTTCACCTATCGTGATCTAACAATCGTGTTTAAGCTAGGCTAACTCATGCATTTTATGTGCTCAGGTTAGACCGAGTTGTTACAGGTTAATCTCTTTTAGTAGATGTGTGCTATCTTCTGCTTGCGCCATGGATTATCTTATTGTCCATTTGATGCTAGTTCATGCTTTGTAGTTGTTTTGGTCATACTCTGATATGTATATTATTTTGTGAACTCGTTTGTACTTATGGTTCATAAGAACCGATCACTTATATGAGACCTATATGTTGTACTTTTGTTGCACATATGTATATATGTGTAACACCCCGTAATTTTAAAGAACATTATAATGATAAACTAAAGAATACTTAATTAAATATTGGAAATTAAGTAAAACAGCTGTGCTATTGTGCTCATCTCGGAATTCTTCTTAAGATAGACTCCGAGTTTGTGTAAAACGGACGTCGTATGAGGTTTGAAGTTTGTATATATAAGCAAAATATATATATAATCAAGTCCAGAAAATCAAAATCGAAGAGCGAGAAAGGGAGGGAAATCAGGCCGTTGGGGGTCGACCCCATGCCCCATGGATGTTGACCCCAGGGTAAACCCCTGGATCGACCCCACCCAGATCTGGGGCAGATCCATTTTGTGAACCAGGACTTGTTCCTTGACTAGATTCGTTGACCTTAGGCTATAAATAGGACCTCATTTCCATTGTTTTATTCACCAAAAACAATGGAGACAATGAGGTGCTGCCCCAACTCATATTGAATTAACCTATTCTTCTGCAACAACTTATACGTATTCAAGAATCTCTGTTACAACATCAATAGTCATTTCTCTGTTCTTTAGATCCAATCCTTGTGAGTTTATGTTGTTTTTAGATATAAACATTTAATAAATAATCCTGACATGTTTATAAGTTTGGATCTAAACCTGTGCCTGTTAATAACTCGAATCATAACTAAACAGATCTGCCACTATTGTACACCTAATCTACTGTTTAGTTCTCATATACCCATTCGTTTACTATGTCTATTTCTGTCACCATATGCCTATTCTGTTATTATGACCAATTTTATCATCATATGCCTGTTTTATTATCATGCCTATTCTTGTTCTCTTCTCTTCCTCTTTCCCTTTTATTTTTATAGCCAGGCTACCTTTGAGCCTAGGCCCTCCGCTGAAATATGCGAGTGAACAAAATTGGGAATAGTTGGGGATAATAATAAATTGGGGCATAATTTGTATTGTAAAACATGATTGGGATTTGGGAGCATAATCTATAGTTGATCAAAAACCTTAATTTGGAGCATAACCTGTATCGTGAATCAAAGTGGGATTTAGGGCATAACCTTTGATGAACATGAAAAATTGTTTAATAATGAACAAGCCTAGATTTACAGTAAATATAAACTGTAACCGCACTTAGAACCGAGGTTAGATTACAATTGGGGCAGAAGTCTGCCAGGAACCGCCCGGTAATTCCAGCATCCACAAGTGGTTAATCTAATATGAGGGGTCTAGTGCATAAATGTACATGTAACGGTGCTAAGACATGAGGTTAACCCCGACTTGTGATAAAAGTCTGCCCGGAACCACCCGACATATCCAGCATCCACAAGTGGTAGACATAATGTGAGAGGTCAAGTGCATTAACAACCATAAATGGAAAAATGATAACAGCCTGTTAACATGCATTACTCAACCTTTTTAAATCTGTGGGGGTTATATAAACTTGTCAAAATTATGTAAGGGTTAAGTAAACTTGCTTGAATCAATAAGGGGTTAGTAAATCTGTTAAATCTGTGGGGGAGGTTATATAAACCCGACAAACTTAACCTGTTTTATATGGTGGGGTTATGCGGGCTTGTTAAATCTGTTAGGCATAACCTGTCAAAATCCTACTAGTGGGGATGCAAGCTTAGGGGTTAGCTTGTATCATCTATTATGTGGGACCCGTATCAGTTAGTAACCCATCTTGGTATCATAAGGAGGACCCCGAACTTGGTATGGGTCAGGGCACGCTTACTGAGCTAATTATAAGAGGTTCATATGAGTGGGGGTGTTGACGGCGCATTCCGATGGAGTCATGTGCGTGCATGAGTTTGATTGCTTGGGATAATAAGACGCTGTGACATTAGTAGATATGGTTGTGCATCTCGTTAATAAAGGGGTTGCCACTTTAGGAAGTGATACATCCTACTGTGGTGCCAACACAGGGTATCTACAGGATAGGGAACCAATCGATTGGGGGTAGTAATTAGGGTACATCTAGTCTTGCTTGTCTAGGGGACCGTTATTATTGTTGGGGGCAACATCTGTCATTTTTGTTGGACTACTTATTATTATTGTTAGGGGTAAAACTAGTCATTAGAAGTACACCTAAGTCTACAATCTTTTTCTGTAGGGGTCGTCTTGTTTCTGTTATACTAGTATTGGTGCAGAGAAAAGTACTTGAGAAGCGCAATATATTATGTTCTGTTTATCCTGCTCAGTTTGCCATACTTGTTTTATGATACTGTTACATCTCTCATCCAGTTTATATGCCTGTCATGATGCTTTTACTTATTAATATGCTAAAATTAACTGGGCTCGCCAAACTTTATGTCTGACCCGTTTTGTTTCCTTTTCTCTCTCTTCCTTTCCCCGCCAGGTTCTCTAGGTGGGAATACTCAGGCTTGATTAGGATTCTCTCTTTCGTTCTGCTTGGAGCTGCTTAGATATACCATTTCGATTTCCTATCTTCTCTGATATGGCTATTTTTAGGACTATGCTTCTATATTACTGTACTCTTATGATTTTAGTACAAGACAGGTATTATAATTTAATGTAATGGGTTTTCTTTATTTCAGACTTATGATGTAACTAGATTTTGGATCATGATGTTTTCTGTTCAATAAAGTTTCAAATTCCGCCGTTATCTTGTATCTGTCTTGTGATGTTTCTGTTTCTGTTTACCTATAATGCTTCACGAAACTTAATGCATTCTGATAAAGAGTGACATTATCGGACGTGGGGTGTCACAATATGTATTTTTTGTCGTATGACTGTATTATGAGATGTTTTTATATTTTGTTGTAAATAGATCCATTTGCCATAGTAGTTTCGTATTAAACCTGAATCAGGTACGTTGATCCACATGAGGTAAGAAAAAAATTGGAGCACCAAATCGACATATTCGATACTCGATACTTATTTGATACATGACTCATGGATAGTCACTCCTAACGGACCCTATTCTCTGCACAAGAAGATTACCTAGTAATATTTTTTGTTACTGTGGATATTGGGATGGGGCTTCAGTGCATGACTTTAAATTATTGTTTCTACTGATAATCTTATTTACTGTAAATGATTTTCTAAATTTATAGTAACTAAAGTTGTTTATATCTATCTTTATGAACATGTTACTCTTTCATTTTGCATCAAAATTGTGTCAAATTTGTTCTGAATTATTGTTTGCATGTTATTCATTGTAAACGCCTGAAATCAAGCCAGAAATTGATCTAAAATCCTATAAAAAGTTGCATAGAAATCGAATCGAAACAGGCCAGAAGCCTGTATGTAGTTCATGTGAAGTAGGTCGTCCATGACCTCATTGGGAAGACCCATAGGTAACCCAAATAATGCACAGGTCAACCCTAAGGTTGACCCTTGACCGAGTGCAGGTTGACCGTGGTACATCATTTCCTTAGGAATATTTGGTTTGGGTTATTATTTTGTTGCCTTCTATTTTTTGGTTACTACTGCATTTTTATGACCTTATTGCAATGTTTTGATCTAATTCCAAGAGGACATTTTCAAAACTTATTGGAGGGCCCACATTCAGTATCAATTCACATAGAGTATAGATAGTTTTACATGAGTTTTTTGTCTTATGATTTAATTAAATTTCCACTGAGTTTTTTTGATTTCATACACGTGTTTTATAAATCATTTTCTAAAGAATTTTCAACCCAAAACCAATTTTAGAATTAAATATTTAATAAATGATTTATAAAATTACCATTATTTCCAAATCTGTTATATATGTTCTCTATATAAAGAGATTTAAAAAAAATGATATCCAAAATATTTTTGAAAATCATTTTAAAACTCATTTTCTTAAAGTATATATTTTATATATAAAAGCACACGTTGCATCTTCGAGAGAATGAGGAATTGATTTAAATTATATCATAAACCACATGGTATGGGACACGTGGGTTTACTATATCGATTGATTTCGGACCTGTTCGATTGAAGCTACACTAATGTGCAACTGACTAACTTGTAGTAAACTAGTAGGTGAGGACGTGTGGTATAGGATGTACTATTGTCACTGCTCGGGTTTCTAATTGCAAGTTGTTACATACTATGTTGTAGTTGTTAATACTAGGCCGATGCGCTATTTGTTAGGTTGGTGAACCAGTTATTAGACTGGCGAGTCATATATTATGCTGGTGGCAAATTACTAGATCGGTTGGTCATTTGTTGAATAGTATTTGGCATGCTTCGGCCCTTTGTTGTTCATGCACGCGCGATGTAGCTTATGCTCGCCAACGGTGATATAGATCCATTTTTGTGTTATTTCTATATTTCAGTATCCTTTAATTTCTATGATTTTTGATTTCTAGACTTTTCACCATTTTTGTTAGCGTCAGTAATATATACATAGCCTTATAAACTATTTGGTGATTTAAATATGGTGATTACAATTCTGTGTTTTGAACTCCTAAATGAGTTCTACACGTTGAGATATTGGCAATTTCTATCTTGATGTTTCTATGCATGAGATTTCATATATCTTAGCTATAGCGCTCAAAAAAATTGGTGTTGATAGAAATATATGTGTCGGAGGTTATTACTTTGTACATGAGGCTCTTACTTGTTGATTTGGATCAACTTGCCTCATACATACTATGTGGGTATGAGCCTGTGTTGCTACTTCTTTAAGAACTATCGTTTGTGTGACATTATTATTCACCTATCATGCACTAACTAGTTCGTTTATGCTAAACTGATCTGTGTATTTTATGTTCTCAGGTCAGACCGAGTTGTTTCTGGTTAGTTTTCACAGTTAGATGTCATTATGCTTTGCTTTTGCCTTGATCTATCCTATCATATTTGATGCTTGTGCATATATTGTATACCTTTTGTGTTTAAATCTAATGCGTATATTCTTTTATGTACTCGATGTATACGTGATTCATAAGAACCACCTACTTATGTAACGCTCTTTGTTGGTGCGTATTTAGAACAAGATATGATAAAAAAGAACAAAACATGCGTTATTGTACATCGAAGAATAACATATGTGTTAACGTATGTCTCCAATCATGGTTATCCTTAATCGTGTCCTTAACCTTTCTGTGTTCTTGAGGGTAGATATAATATGGTTATTAGTCTAGGAATGCATTTTAATTCCATAATATTTCATATATCAAATTCAAGCAATAATATCATACATCTATGAATAATCTATATCTTATCCTTTTAACTTATGGTTGAAAAAGGCTGTGATGACAATTCTGGTGTTGGGCAGTCCAACAATCCACATATAGAAGGAGTCTGTATGTCTATCGACCAATTTATAGAGTATTTCATAGTACTCAGTCTCCAACTCCTATTCATTCATCTCCTCCACACAAGTAAGCTTTTATGCATATGTGTAGCGAATTTTCATATCTAGATGGCAAACCTTTTAAGTGTTCAAAATTCATTTAAAAAATCCAAGCTTGGTTGCGTACTTATGAGCATGTATTTACTCGTATGGACCAATCTGACCACCATCACGTTCTCATAACATCTGGCATAATGTGCACTAGAGTGGTATAAGCTATTGATTGTTGAAGATGATGAGTTCTCTCTTGCATGGAAATAGTTTAAGGAATGTTTTGATCTTGAATTTGTTCATGAATAAAAGAAAGTCCTTCTTGCTTGTATTTTCCTTGAGTTGAAGTAAGTAAAATCTTATGTTTCTGAGTATATTTGTTCTTTCAAAGCCTTGACTAAAAACTATATTAAGCATATTAGTGCACAATATTAAAAGAACTTGAAGTTTATGTGTGGTTTGAAGAAATATTCTAAGAATTCTTTGTTGCTTTAAGTTCTCTTTTGAGGAGTTAGTTGACTTGGCAGTTCACCTTCAAGAAGCCGAGAAAGAGAAAGATAGTAGTGATGAGTTAAAGGTTCAGAAGAATCCGAACAAGAGTGGTTCTTTGTCCATAAATCCAAATCATTTTAGCATAACAAAAAAAGCAAGTTGGCTCTAGTTTTCATTCTGGTGTTGTAGCTTTTATCCAAAACATGTGTCTTAATTGCGGGTTTAACAAACATTTCTTTCGTAAATGTCCTTAGCCTCTTATTTTTCGTAATTGCAAGCAAGAGGGACAATGGTCTTCATCATGTCCTAGAGCTCCCAAAAGTCCTAAACCTGGAAGGCTCAATGTTATGGACATTTCTGGTGGAACTTCTCAACCTAGAGTGGCCTTCTCATCTATTCTTGAGGGTTCCATTTTATTTCATGATCTCACTATTCGAGTTCTCTTCGACGTGGGTGGTCACACTCATTTGTATTGAAGGATCTAGTTGATGACATGCCTTTAGAAGTATCATGCCTTATGACTACTTTAAAAATTGCAAATCCTCTTTGACTATCCGCAACACTCACCATGCTGTACGAAAATATTGGGATTGTTCTCTGTGGGTTTTCTTTTCATGCAAATATGCACATTAATCATTATCTTGGTTTCGATATGATTTTGGGAATAGATTGCTTGTTCGACATGAAGCCCATATCCTTTGTTCTCAAAGGATCTTTTATTTTGAGCATCATAATTTGACTAATCAATTATCTCTTGTACTTCGGGATGTTAATTGTGATTCCGAAGCATCATTTTTTCTCTTCAATCTTGAGATGATGATGATATATCTCAGATTCCTATTGTTTGTGAAATTTCAAATGGATTTGAACCTACTTTGGGGTTTCCATCTAAGTAGGCAATTGAGTTCCACATTGATCTTATTCCTGGTGCTCAGAGTATTAGTCGTCCTCCCATGAGGATGTCCAATAAGGAAAATGAGGAACTCATGAAGTAGTTATTGCAACCACTAGCTAAGAAGTTCGTCTAATCTAGTTCATCTTTGTGGGGAGCTATTCTTTATTAAGAAATCGGATGGTACTCTTAGGCTTTGTGTTGACCCACTTTTCTGCAAAGCAGTCACATGGCGGAGTCGCGTTTTTCTAAGTACTTAGGATTCGAGTAGGTTCTCCTGGAAACGTTTAGTGATTTGGTCGAAATCGCGAAGTGCTCGAAATTGGGTTGGAAATACGGTTAACTCATGATTTGGATCAACTCAAAAAAACATGTGCCAAACACGTGTTGATCACCTAAAAACACCTAAGCACCTCGTGTTGATCACCCGAAGGTCCGAATCTGGCATCATGATTTGGTTAATGTGGTGATCAACTCTGTCAGATCAAGCAAAATGGCATGTGCAACACGTTTCATTCACCTTATAAAACCCAGGCCAGGATTTTGTATCCCAGCTCTCTCGGATTGGATCAGCTAAAAATATGTGATCACATCAGAGCGATCACCTCAAAAGCCATGCCTGCATCGGGAGGATCACATGAAAATCAAGACAGGAGCTTCGACTCAAGATTTGTGTATCCTCTTCTTGGATACGAAAATATGGATTTCGTATCCCCTCGTGGGATGCAAAATACATATTTCATTGCCACCTAGGATACGAAAATAATTATTTCGTATTCCTTCCAGGGATTCCAAATTCACTCCATTACCGGAAAGTTGCCACTCACTAAAATATAAATACCATATTACAATTGTCCCAAAACGGAAATTGTAATAAATGTTTTTTACAACTGTCATTTCCTGAAAGTTGTGATAAACGTCTTGTTAACAACTATTTTATTTCGCCATTTGCGATAAATGCCTATTAAAACCTTTCTTTTTCGACAGTTGTAATAGGTACCTATTTGTGACAGTTCTTAATTTTTACCAATTGTAATAGATGTTTGTTACAATATTTAAAATTTGTCAATTATAATAGATGCGTATTGTAAACATATACATAATAATTAACTTTTAATAATTAATACTCTATTACAAGCAAGTAGAAATAAGTATTATTAACAATAGCTATTATTATAAGTAATATTAAAAAACTTAAGAAATCCATATTATATTTAATATATTTGTTTACTTATTAATTATGACTTATAATATGTTGAAAGTTTATTCAAAAACTTTTATCAAACATGATCCCCTACGGAGGGGTGGCCCAAGGGGAGTGGCAACCCCTCGAGGTGGGGGTGCAGGGGCAATACCCGCGCTAATAGGTTTTGGCCTTTCGTTTTGTTTACTGATGAATTCAAATTCAACAGGCAACGATAATATTCTTGAAAGATATTATTGAAAGAGAGCAAATTTTTTGTCCTTTAGAACTATTAGTTTTATCTTACACAATTATCATTAACATAATATTTAAATTTAAATGAAAATTTGTTTATGACAAATAGAATTTGGTTGTGCCTTGTCAACAAAAAATATGAACAGTCCTGTTAGCATAAACGATGAAATTTAGGTAGAAGGAGTAAAATTTTGGCTCCAAGGTTACCTCACGTGCTGTATTTTTTCCTTATGTGGCCGACCTTTCGTTATTCTTCCCTAAATCAAAATCCATCCCCAATTTCTTCTTCTTCAAAACAAACTTGCATCTCAATGAACCCCCACTATAGCTTCTTTCACTTTCGAAACAAACACTAGTTTCTTCTGTTCTAATTTTCTATTCACTTTAATCTTTTATGCTTTTGATTAGTTCGCTCTCTGATTTCATCTAGATTTGCCTTATCGTCATCTTATCGAACCGTTCATCCTCCTTAAGCGCCTTTCAAGATTGATTTCACCTGACCTGACATTATTTAGATGTCGTTCTGGTGGTATTTTTATGAATTTGTTTTAGCATTTTGATGTAATAAACTCTTCAGCTTTATTTAATCGTTTTATTCTTTCTAAATCGAATTTTGATGTAATAAACACTGCAGGTGTCGATATTATAGTGCGCGGGATAATGATAAATTGAATTTTCCTCCTATGTTATTTCCTTTGAATTAAAACAGCACGGTTTCCGTTTCTGCCTTGTGTTTTTTGAATTTAACAATTTACTTCTTGATTGTTTTCTTCTGAGAAAGTTATGGGGCTAAAATTATTCGATGAATTATTTTCTCACTTTTATTTTTTAAACACTATCGCAAACTTCGAATCTAGTTTTGAGAGAGATCTATGTTTGAGAAATTCATCTCAATCTGTTGATAACCTATGGATGGTTCAATTTTTGTCTCTAAGAAGTTGAAGGGGTGGAATGCTTTTAAGTCTGATTTTTGTTTTCTAGATTTTCGAGTAGTGATAGGGAACTATTCTACAAAAAGGAAGACTTTCCTAATTTTTTAACTCTAACTTTCGATGGTTTTGTTATTTTGTCGAATTTAGAGGATGACGTTAAGGCTATTCATCTTTCCAAATATAGTGTTCTTGATGGTTCAACCTTTCTGATGGATAGTAATGGTGAGAATTGTGGTGTCGTTGATGTTGTTGGAAAGCATTGTTGATGACAGGCTTGGTGATGATGATTGTTCCTCATTGTCTATTAGGTATGCTTATGTTGTTGCACATTCAGATAAGGTTGGAGGCATTGTTATGGGTGCTTATTCTTTGGATCACAGAGGTTCAATTCATTCTCTTCCTGGGTGCATTGTGTAAATGATTTTGGCATCTTTATGCTTTGCTAGTGTATTTTTAAAGGTGGGTTCACTTGTCTTGTTTGTATATTGAATTTATAGCTACTCACCTAATTTATTTTATTTAATTTTGGTTATTTATGTTATCTAATTTTGGTGCACACATAATTTTATTGTCAGTGCAGATCCCTATCAAGGCCACACCACATCAAGTGACATCCTTCCTAGAGAAGAATCTGTATCCACTCATAGTTTCTTTTCCTATAAGTATTTCAACTTGATAAATCAAAGTTATAGGATATTTTATTTAATTCTTCTTTACAAATTACATATATTATATATAGAGAGAGTGCGGTTTTGTTCAATCTCAAACTCGAGTCAAAATTAAATCGATTTATAATATGTTATTGATAGTTAATGAACTTCTCCATTGTTGGTCATAATTGTGTTCTATTCATTTACAAGTCAAGTTACATATTTTGTTCTCACTCACTACTCAAGTGTACTTGAGTGTGATTGAAAATTTACTCATTGCATCTAAGTCAATGTCATTTTCATGTTTGGTGCTATTTTATGGTAATAAGGATGTCCTACTGACTATAAAACAGTGGTAGTTTGCTATATTTTTATTTTTGAGGCCTAGGAATGGTAGAATGTGGTGCTGAGCTCAGAAAATTTTGTTTGTTTTTAAGTTTATCATTGGGCTAAATTAAAATTACGCTTGGAAATTATGATCTTTTGCATTCATCTTATAAGTTCATAATTTATTTTAGGTTACTTGTTGTTGTTGCTATAAATCTAGACCAGTATATGCTTTTCCAACGGATTTTAGTTTTTGTAATCATCATTTGTAATGAAGTATTGATATAATCAATGCGATGATGTATGATTAATTAGTTTTTTATTTTGAATGTAAAGTTGTAACTTTTTTGCATGAATGGATCTGATACTTTGAGTTTATATCAGTTTGTTTTTTTATCCAGCTCTTGTTGCACTTGCAAAATGTATTTAATTAAAGTTGTAATAAAATGTATTATAATCAATAAAAATAGTTGTAAAAATTACGAAGTCAAAATGGTGCATAACATTTGTAGTAGGTGTTACTACAACGGTGCATAACAGTTGCAATACACTTTATTACAACAGTTGTAAAATATACGAAGTTACAACAGTGCTACAACGGTGCAAAACAGATGTAATAGTTTTTTAGTCTATTACAAGTTCTTAATATACGATGGTTGCGACACCATTGTAAAAGTATTTTACAACAATTTTCCACAGTTGTAATATAGTCAATTTTCGTAGTGCCTGCAAGCTTTTCCACGAGACGATCACTAGTTTTTGCATGTGCAACACACGTTCTCAATTTTTGCACTCGGTAAACTTCGGGTACGAACATCCTGGAATGGATTTGGCAGGGAAAACACGTGCAGATCATGCTATTTCGGAGGATCTGCACGTATTGATCACAACTCTTCAACGTATAAACCGGGATACAAAATATGTTGGTTTGATAGGGCAAATTCAACACGTTGCCAAGTACGTGTGGGTCACTAGCTTTTGGATGATCAGCATGTGTCGATCACTAATTATCAGCACTTGAACCAAGATTCAATAATTTTGAATATTTTTTGAGTTTGGCTGACTCCTGGGGAGTCGTTCCGATCCCAGGATCGGTATGACTCTCCGTATATGAAATTTTAGGACTTTGGCCTACAACTTCACTTATAAAAACACTCTCTTGGCATAAATAGGGGTTGGCGATTTGGACTTTTGGCCGCTATATTGTACACAAGAAAGCTCTATTTTAAGCTCATTAATGGCTTCCATGGTGGTTTCTATATCTTAGGATTATCATTTGGACTTATAAACTTCACATAGAAGTTTACTCTCAAGATTTGGACATTTGGGTGGACACTTAACCCGCTTTTGGACATATTTGGTCTTAGAGGCATATTTTACACATTTTAGCTTGAGGAAAATGATTATGAACTAATGAGGAATTAACAAGGACTTTGTTCTTCTCTAATACAACTTTTTAAACTCTCGGTGTTGGTACTCGGATAATTTTTGTAATTTTTACAATGATAATGAATAGTTACTTAAAGTGGACTTAGGTGTTAGTGCTGAACCATTATAAACTCGGTGTTCTTTACTTTTCTGCAGGTTTTGTTTGGATATTTTGGCGTATTTGGATATTTTTCATAACTCTAACCTATTGGGTGTCTGTGTGTGAGTGACTAATTCCCTATGTCAATATTTTGGCATGTCAGGAAGGGGAGTTGGATTGCCTTCGGATTTTGGATTATTAAGGAAATAGATTTTCTCGGATTCCCTCGAATTCTTTTCAGATTTCGCTATGGTTAAAAGGAAATAGATTTTCTTGGAATCTCTCGAATTCTTCTCAGATTTCGCTATGGTTAAAAGGAAATAGATAAGTTTATCTCACTGGGAAGGAGCAGGGATTGAGGAAAGTCAGGAAAATTCCTCGACTGGACATCTGTTGAACTATGTTACTCGTGAGGATATTGACAGTCGTTAAGGATTTAACCAAGGATCTCACTTCTCAGTTGGAACATCAGGAAGAATATTTTCGAAGATAGGAAGTGTGACACCCCACGTCCGTTAATGTCACTCATAAGAGAATGCATTAAGTTTCATGAAGCACAATAGGTAAATAGTACAGAAATTCACAAGATAGATATAAAATAAGCAGCGGAAAATTTCAACTTCATTATTAAAAATGAAACATAGTCTCAAACACGTTACATCAAAACCAAGTATCTCAAATCTGCCTCACAAAACATCTCATAAAAGAAAATATCAGAGTGAAGTAATATAAAATCATGTCCCTCATTGCAAGCCATAATAGAGTAGAGAGCAAGTCAAAATGGTACATCTCAGAAAGTCCAGATCCAAGCTGAAAGAGAAAGTCCTAATCACCGAGGAGTGCTACCACTTTGAGGACCTAGGGGAAGGAATAAAGAAGCAAAAAAAAGGGTTAGACATAAAGTCTGGCGAGTTCCAGTGATTTTCAAATATGCATAAAATAGGAATACCAAGACTGGATGAGAAAATACAGTATCACATAAGGTAACTGATAAACTAAATAGGACAACATGATAGACATGAATAACAAGGAAAAACCGTGATCAAGTAGGGCTTCACATTTACATCCCTAAAGCAGGTATGTCTACACCAATACTAGTATAACAGGTTTAACAAGACTGGGTATTTAACCTAAAATTTAACCTAATTACACAACAACAAGATTAACATCAGGATTGGGCGTACCTTAATTACATAATAGGATTAGGTGTTACCCTAATTACATAACAACAGGATTAGGCGTACCCTAATTACTACCCATGCGATCGCCTCCCTAATACGTAAATACCTTGTGTCAGCCCCGGTAGTAGGGTGTATCACTCCCTAACCCATCAACTTATATAACACAGACCTATTTACTGGTGTTACAAAGACTTAGTTTCCCTAATCGGACTCATGCACGCTTATGACTCCGCCTGAAAGCGCCCGTACCCACCTTCCCCATGCGAACCTCTTACTATCCATTTCAGTAAAGTGTGCCTTAGCCCATAACTAGTGCGATGCCCTGTAACAAAATACCAACAGGGATACTGACTAATATAGGTTCTAAACAGTAGATTGACACAAGCCAAGCACCCTAAACTTGTGCCCCCAAATAACTAGTATTTAAGTTTCCCCAATACAACAGCGGAACGAGGGACCTCTTATCTTATTAATAATTATGTTTAACCTAGCATGTTAGGTTTACTAATAAGCGTGGTTGTAACATTACATGTTTTTATGTGTGTACAACCCTTTCCCAAAACACCTTCCCAGATATATGCAATTTTATAGTGGTTTAGTTTATTAACCTAGATTTGGTACTTACAATATTCTAACATGTCACTTACTTAATGTCTGTATTAAATCATACTTAACATGTTTATACATATGTATATTATTCATCCAATTATGTCACCAAATTACAGCATGTACAGGTTTATGCAAATTATCCATTTTTATCAATTTACAGCAAGTATATGCACATTATCCCTTTTTATCAAATTTACAGCAAGTATGCAACATGCGCATACTATCCCTTTCCCAAAGTATAGTTAAACAATCCTCAATTTAAGAACATGCCTAAATTCCCCTTTTTATGCCATTTCTTGTTATCTAAATTTAATTATACGCAAACTCTAATCAGGCATGACCTAGGCTTCCAATGGCCTAGGCTTGGCATAAACAAAAAGGAAAAATAGAGGAAGGAGAATATAATCAAATCACATAGGCATGGAAATAAACTAAAACGCTAGAAATAGGGAAACGGATGCGCATAACTGATTAATTTTCCAATAGTAAAGGCATGTGTTTTACTTATAACAACAACATAGGTGAATAACAGTGAAAAACATGTATAGCAATTATCTTATAAACACTGTATAACCTAACCCTAATTTTATTTAACTATCATGATATAGTCTAGGAATCATATCTAAAAAAAATAGGGAATTCACAGTGGGTCTTGGCGAAGAAGAGATTAAATCTCTTATACATATACATATACATACATACATACATACATACATACATACATATATATATATATGCCATTGCAAAAAAGTCCAATCCTGACCCTTTTGTTGTGTATGTAAATCTTGAATGTTATCTCTGTAGATCTAGGCTTTAGTGGCATTCCCTTATTATATATATTTTTATTTCAGAATAGATTCTGGGAGGCAGAAGATATGAAGAAATTTTGTGTACTCGAATGGGAGAGAGGTGTCTATTTATGAATTTACATTGTTAACCTCAACCTTTAGAATCTAGGATTTCAATCTAAACCATACATGTAGCGCTAAGTCAGCACAAACCTAGCCACAAAACTGTCAAGATACGAAATTCAGAATCTTCCCGGATCTGAGTGGGTCGACCCAACGTGACTTAGGTCGACCCAGGACCGTTGTGGGTCATCCCGTCCCTTCGTAATTGCTGCGCTGATTTTTGCATTCGTTTATGATTTGAATTAGTTTGAATTATATTTATATATAATCCTCTTATATGTATACAAACTTCTAATGCTCATAACTTCTTCGTACATTATATGTTTTACTCAAACTTGGGGCCTATTTGAACTAGAATTCCAAGATGAATGCAATGGTAAAGCCGATTTCACTTAATTCTAAATATTAAATTAAGTAATTCCCAATTTATTGTCTTTAAAGTATGGTTATAGTGTATTTAATTTTTGGGTGTTACGGGAAGCTACTATGAACACTCTTCTCGCTTGGTTTAAATGTGTCACAAGGCTGTCGGACCAAGGTAATATGGTTGGAACAAGTGCTAGTGTTCCGCAAAGATTAGCTCGGGACTTGGGGTAATTCCCGAATAACAACCCCGTGTTGTGACCAACCCGCGAACAACTAACGGATCAACTAGGCTCAGGGGCACAACCCCTAATCCCATTCAAGGTTCAGCTCAGGTTTTGGTTAATCAGGTTCCACGTTCTGGTGTTGGTAATGTCGCTCAAGTGTCGGTGCATGCAACTTTGGATATAAGAACCCCCGTAGTTTCGAATGTTGAATTCGTGTCAATCGAGGCACCTCAGGTTAGGATTGAGCATGATATCTTTGTCAGGGCTTAACAATTCGCTAATGTAGGACTTAGCATCAGGGGCACCGATGCGGATTTTAATGATTGGAATAGTTGGCTTAGTATGGCAATGGAGCTCAAATCTTCGATATTATTCAATGACACATTCGAGGCAGGACCTCCTACTCGGATTTGGATTGCATAACTCGTAGTCCATTCACTCAAGATATTCAGAATTCTCGTAACCTATCGGACTTCAAGTTGTCGGTGTTGGAAGCATTTGATGGTAGGAAGGATCCTATAGTTCATTTGATGCACTATATGCGCCACATGGAAGTATTTTCCGCTTCGGAGAACATTATGGCAAAGTGCTTCCTCTTTATCTCACGGATGTTGCTGCTATGTGGTTTCGATAGCTTGAGAATGAATTATTTACATCTTAGAATGTCTTTGTTAGGAAGTTCATTGAACATTTCATGGATCACATTGCTCGATCCAAGAACATGATGACACTTACGAAAATTAAGCCAAAGACTGTCAAGATTTTGCGTAAGTTTTTCGAAAGATTTAATGTTACTGTGTTTTCAGTCGATCGAACGTATCCTTCTATGGTTTTGATAGCTATTTTTTATGGTGTTCTGGATAAGACAGAGTTCAATATATCGCTTCAACGGGATCCGCCTAGGGACCTTTTGAATTCTATTTCGAAGCTGATTGATTTCTTAAGGAAGAGGATACGACGACTTATAAGAAGGTTTTCGAGGCAAATTTGATTCAGGGCAAAGGATCATCCAATTCTGGTAAAGGCAAAGGAAAAGATGCTCCAAGTAATGATCTTAGTGCATGGAATCAGAGTCCAATTACAATATAGAAGACGAAGAACACACTACAGAATCAGAGTAGGATATAGTCTCACAGCGAAATGAACAACATGTAAATATCAATACTTTTTAGACAAAGAGAAAGCTGTATATATATATATATATGATTACATAATCAGAGTACACAACAAAAAGGCCTATACAAAGCTGATAAATACAACACACACAACGTAAATAAATCAATATATTAAATAAATAGATATAAAAAATACGGAAATATGTCTCGAATCCGGCTCCTCTCCTGAAGCACTATGCAAAACCTAATGCGACCTGAATAATATATTTGGTCTGACCTGAACACATTTAGAGAAAAGTAAAATTACCTCGATCAGTCTGGAGTCCTTTCAGTGATAAAACTCGCATCACAAAAAACTTGGTTAATTCTTAGAAATCTTTTGAAAAAATGGAAATCTCATAAGACACGACCACATATAAACATGTTAAACATGACACGCATTTTTTCCTTACGATCACAAAATCACTTTTTATTATAAATCCGATGATATTATAATATAGTCTAACAATCTACAAATAAAATAGGAATATAGTCAAAAAGCTTACATCTCAGTTTTCAACAAAGCTGGTTTACATCTAAAACCTTACAGGACGTATTGAAGTTTGGATTTCCATATATAACTAGGTAAGGAACTACCTTCCGATCACTGTTCTCAGGAGATAAAATACTGGGGTTCAACAAAAACATCTTGTAACCCGGCCACACAGAACCAACCATTCATTCAACTTGAGTGTACCAAATATATCACCACCATGGTTGGAATCAACAACCATAACATTCCGAAGCACAAAATAAAGGGACAAATGATTTTTCTAAATCCGGTGATGGTATATCCTAATGGGTATGACCCTCATAGCCCAGCTGCCTGCCCGATTTCAGCCATTTCTCGGTTGATGAGGCTTGGCGCTATGATTACCTTTTTCAGAAACATCACATTCGACTTTGAATGCCACATTTCCAGATCTGCAAATTGCTAGTTGATTTGCACAAAGATACTCTGGGGTTTAAGCTAAAAGAAGTTGTCTTCTCTACTACCATACTCAGTATAATTTGTAAGAATCAACATACATGATTATAGGAAATACTCTATTAGACTTCCGTCTATGCAAGTTCGTTCTGGGACTGAACGAAACCGAAGATACCTCAGAAGGTTGGGATTACTACTACAAGTTTAATCTTAGTAGTTAACCAGGGACATCGATGAGCACACCTTTTTGCTCAAAAAGTTTATACCTTCAAATCATCTTCATACGTATCCCTGCAAAGTTAGTTTTCAAATGTAAAGTCAGTTCGAAGTGGTTTTGGGTCTAGTTCCAACCCTTGCAAACTATAGTTGCAATTTCTTTTATGAGAATAGTAAATTATTTCCAACATTATTAACCTCTTGAACTAGTACCATCCCTTGGATAAAAACGAGGTCGCTCAAGTTGGGGTATTTTATTTACCTCTCGGACCTTGTCTCGACAACATTTCTATCTTAAGATAGATAAAATTTTGTAACCCAAAAATATCTGTTGGGTATAATATACCACAAATCTCATTTATTCTTCCATATAAAATATGAATTTTAAATATCAATTCTTGCATTTGGAAAATCTACTTCCAATATCAATCACCTTCACTTAATTTGTTTATTAGGTAAATACTTGCAAAAACACAACCCTTAGCTTTAAAAACTCTTTATACAATTCGTTTACAACTTGGATATATTACAAAAATCCGTTGACCGAATTCTTTACATAAATCCCTTTTAGCATCTTATTATAACTTAACTTGGATTTATTTCAAAAGTCTATTTACCAAACTTTCGAAAAAATCCATTTAAACGTCTTTCCTTTGCATTTTGTGAATCTTCTTTCAATTACAATATTTTTACTTAAATCGAATTTTAAGTAAAAGTCTACTTAAAACCATCACATTAGATTTTACTTTCTTTTATAAACCTTGTTTATAAAACTTAGGTTTATTATAAAATCCCTTCATAAAACCCTTAAACATCCAAATAAAATCTCATTACAACTCGATTATTTCCTAAAATGAATTTCAATTAAAAAGTAATCACTTTAATTGTTACTAATTAAAAATAATAATAAACTTCATCATTAACTGCATTAAAAGTAGTTAACTTTGTCATTAACTAAAAATAGAATAGTTAATCCCTTTTTAGAAGTTATTTAAATAATAACTAACTTCATTAATGATTATCAACTCGATAATTAGCTTTAAACATAGTTATTTAGAAAGTTAATTAATTTTTAAGAATTTATTTAAGTTTAAACAACTGTTTGCCAAAACTATTTCTATTAGTCTAATTGTAAACAAATTAATTTAATAACCAATTTCAATTAAAATAGTTGACTTAGTCAACCTTAAAACATAGCTAACTTGTTAATTCCTTGTTAACTAATTCTTCCTCTTAAACTAATTAATACCATAATTAATTTAATAATATCACACTTAATTGTTTCTTAAAAAGAATTATTCCAAATTATTAACCTTTAGGTTAATTACTGACTTTCTTTCTTGTAAAACTTATTTAAAACACAGAAATTTGCTATATAAAATATTTTATAACTATTTAAAAAAAACAAGTTATAAAAATGGATTTATTATAAAGATTTATTTTAATAAAACTTATATAGAATAAAGCTGAAAACCCTGCTTCGGTTATAAAATAATTTTTATAACTTAAACTTTGTAAATTTGCCTTACGACGAATCAGCATCATAAAAAGATGGATTTTAGGCCATCTGTTGTCAATCACCTAACCAATACCGTTTATTGATTAACAATATATCAATGTCGAAGTTTAATTCAACAATCAACATCCAAACAAAATTTAACGTTACTTGAATTATTTAGTTCAATATGAATATTATGAAATTAAGTAACGTAAAAATATTGAGGAATTTAGTGGAATCCCTCAAACTTATTTTTCCAACATTACAGCTTATAATATCATTTTATATATGCATACAAATATGATAATCTGATCTAAATCATTTAAATGATGGAAATATAACTATTAACAATCAATAATCAAATCAACAACCATCTAAAGCATCCAAACACCAGATTTATACTAACAACAGTGAATTTTAATTACATGAATTTAATCACATCATAGTATTTCAGAAAGCGTGAGAGTTAACTCACATATCATTTTCGATTGACGATTTTAGGTCTACTTATCTAATTTCAAACATACGTTTAAAATTAGTTAAAATTTCAATTTGCTCCAAACGATTTCAATCCATCTCGGATGCATAGATTACACGACTACGATTTCAACATAGCTTATTTCATTGAAATTTGACTTCGTATGAAATATATACAAGTGTTACAAGCTTGAATAAATTAACGATCATTACTAACTTAATTAATTATTAATTAACCTTAATTACTATTATTAACTTAATCAATCCCATTCTTAACCCTTTCTACATCGCGACTTCCTCGTTCCAGTGCTCAAACTCGAACTCTTCCCAAACTTCAAATGATCATCGCCCATGCCGTCGATCACCGGAGTCCGCCGCACCATGACCAACATCGTCGCCTCACCCACAACTGCCATCACCCCAAGTACTGGCCTCTAGAACCCCTCTGATTTCCAGAAAAGCCACCTGAACGAATTTTGTTCAAACTACTTTTCCGACCACCCCAGAACCTCGTTCGCCGCCGCATCACCACCCTTGGACAACCCTCCTCCTTTCCGACCTTTTTTCCTTTAGACCGCCTTGCTTGAAATAAACCTACAATGACGAAAATCCCAAAAGAACGCAATAGGAACATCGCAGTTTGTTTACACCCAAAATTGGCACAAACAACTCAAGTATTATGAATACAATTCAACAGAAAATATGTGGAGCCATCTCTAAAACATCATAAGCATCAAAATGAGAAAAATGACACGGAGTTTATAGTGGTTCGACCTTTGAGGAGGTCTACGTCCACTTTAATGAAGAATCTTATTATTCACCAAGAGTTTTACAATATTTGTTCACTCATACATTCGTAGAAGCTTTTTTCGATATACATTCATCTTTACACTTATTGAGAATGATAGAAAACTCGAAAGGACAGCGAAGAACTCTTTGATGACAGAGCTTTTGCGATTAATCCTTCCTCTCATGAAACACTTATGCTTCTTCTTCTATGGAAGCCATGGCCACAAGCTTGACAAGTCTTCGGTGAATGATGAAGAATGAATGTTGGAATGCTTGGAAAGAGTCAAAGAACAATTCGGCATCACCTTGTTGCTCTTCCAAAAATCCCCCCAAAATGATGGAAGTTATCCGCTATTTATAGGTGATGAAATGGCTGAAATATGACTTTCAGGTTATGGGTCGGTATTTTGAATATTTACGGAAATGCCACTGGTTTCTGTCACCAGCTAGCATGCTCTCGTACCAACCAGATAAGCTCTGACCGACCCGTAACCCATTTGGATGACCTGGAAGCTTTCGTGCAGAACAGACCGACCAGGGATCTTCGATTTTACGTGGACCGACCAAGGGTATGGAGATAGAACCGATCAACTATGACGTGGAATCAGGACGACCCGAAGACTCAGATCCAGAATGGAACGACCATAACTCTATGAACAGCGGAACCGACCAGGGTAATATCATGGAAGAAACCGGCCTCTTTATTTGGAGAAAAGAGCGACCGGGAGTCTATAAGGAAAAGGACGACCAGGGCTTTTGTGAGGAAAAGGACGACCAGGGACTTCGTCCATTATGACCGACCCTTCTTGAAAAATGATCTAAAGGATTTCGACCGACTAGGAGTTCTTTGAGAACCGACCCCTTGTTAAGCGTTACAGAACCCACCCGTATAAATTCGTCAATAACCCATCAATTATACATATCAATTTTAATGGAAAACATTTTGCCCCTCGGAGTTTCATAATATTTTGTATGAAAAATTATGGACTTCGAAATATTACACGATATGCTTATGGCTTATATTAATCGAATTTAACTAGGGATCGGTTTTAAACTTAATTCATATTGGTCGGTTTTTTCTTTTCAGGTTAATTCGACCCATTAAATGACGGACTGGGCTGGTCGGTCTGGCTATATAACTTCACCTTAACCCTTTGATATTCCTCATTTCTCTCAATCCTAACCTAATTCATTTTAATGACGGCGTCCTCTTGAAGAAAACTCTCCAATCTCATTTCGCTCCACCGATTCAATCCAGGAATCCGATCCATTCACGGCTGCTTTCCTCGAGTCTTTGACAAAGATTTGAATCCCAGTCACTTGAGTTCACATCTCGCTGAAGCCTGGAAGTCCGATCCAAACCCCGCCAACTAGTTGATCTAATTGCAGGTATATGTCTCTGTTTTGATGTTAATTTGGGAATGATCGATGTTGAATTTGAATTCGACTGGATTCTTTGGGTTAAAATGCAATGGATCGGGATTGATGGGAAATTGCAGTTTGTGATGTTGTTTGGGGTTGAACTGAATGGATATTGGATCGATGTAACCCTTTTCATGTACTTAAATCTTGGATTGGATATTCTTTTATATAAGAATTGTTTGAAGTAATTATAAGGGTCGGTTTGATTTGTTTCAGGGTTATGTATGATGAAACCAACGTAGAACACTTCATAACCCTTTGGTTTTGTAATAATGCCCGCGATATGTTTATATGAATTCATGATTTGATGAAGCTATGTTAATGTCTTGTGATGCATGTCTGATTTCCCTTCTAGAGTCATCCCTTTATGCTGTTTGTATCACATACTTTTAATAGCAACTGTATCTGCTTTAATATGCGACCGACTCGGGTCGATTTTCTGTGTGCATAGCTTCTAAAATCGAACAGCTTTAAAACCGACTAGGGCTTTGGTTGATTTTCGACCGACCTAAGGTGGAATTTGATACAGACCGACCCAGGCAGGTTTTGAGCGACCAGAGCTCTAGTTTTGCTTTAAACCGACCAGTCTTAGATAAGTTCTGGGGCGACCGACCAGTCCTGTAGTCGTACAGGATCGACCAATCCTTGGATCGTGCTGGACTGACCTTGTTCAAACTTGATTCTTACTATGTCCTGCACATATTCAAGCTACTATTTCGAGCCAATATACTCTGTTGTTAACTGCTCGTGTTAGCAACAAGTTAGACTAATAATTTTTTAAACATTCATGAAATTTTACATGGTTCATTATGACTTATGCTTAGATAAATTTGTTATAGAAGTAATCCATTTTGGCATATGTTTTGAAATAGCCAACTTTCCTTATACATATATGATGCATAACCATATTATTTAAGAAGAGTTCACCTGTAATTCATTTTTCAAGCACGCCTGTTTGTGTAGAAATGGTAACTAGACAGAAAGCTCGCCAAATTGCTGAGGAAACTCCATTAGCTAGTGAGGCTGGAACTTCTGATCAAAATATTGAAACCTCTTCTGTCGCTGTCACTGAGACGGATGTTGATCAAAACTTTTCAATCCCTCGATTTCTTACTCATACACCAACTGATAGCTACTTGACGACGCTTGACGTTGACTTGTATCGCAAATTGTGCAAGCAACATAGCCTTTCTGATGACGAAGTCAAGTTCCCTGGAAAAGATGATTTGCCTGATCACCCTCCCCTTGGATATGTTACAGTTAATCGAGGGATGCTCCAGAGTGGAGCGATTCCTCCTTTCAACCCTTATATAGAAATGATCCTTTAAAACTTGGCCATTGCTCCTTATCAGTTACACCCCAATGGCTATTTTATCCTTATGAGTTTATACGTGTTGTTTATGAGAGTTATAAAACGCGAACCAACTTTCAAAGATATATGCTCCTTATACTCTTTTAAGCAAAGGAAGAAAGATCGTCCTTCCTTTTTTCTTCGTAGAAAGCAGACAATCTAGGGTCATAACTGGCTTGCTAGAGAGTGTCAAAGGATTCCCCGATCAATATTTCTATATCTGGTGCCCTGACAGCTTTCTTGGCCGGTGGACCGAAGGAGGTAAATATTCACAAAAATTTCGTTTCACCTTTCACGATAGTTTACTGATTCTCTTCTTCATTTTACAGAGGCTCCTTCTGACCAAGGAACAAATGTTGACCAATCTCTTCTGAAATTACTACTATCTGTTAGCAAAACCGAAAGAAGTAGGCAGTTTTTGCTTTCCGAAGAATTCCTCCGACAATACGACCTACTTCCCCCATCCCGTACTTTGACGGTGAAGAAGACAGCCAAAAAATACATGAAGAGGTGTGCACAAGCTGGTAGTGGTAGCAAGAAACCTTTGGGCACCCCTGAAAGACATGAAGATACTTCTGAAAAAAAGGTTGATACTTCGGCAATCCCGGAGAAAATTGCAGAGATTGTTCCTGAAAAATAGGCAAATACCTTGAAAATCTCAGAAAAAATTACGGAAACCTCACCTCCTTCAAATACTGGAGAGGAAATTGTACAGCGGGAGGGTAGACAGCTTGAGGTAGAGGAAACAGCTTTAGATAACGAACAGAACATTGAGGGTGTTCTTATGGACTCATCTATTCCAAGTACCCAAGATGGAGATTCCACGGGTACCTTTGGCGAACTTCCTGACTTAGATACCGTGCGATACCTTAATAAGGACAATACCCCTACCTCAGGTTCCACAGCCCCCAGCGTTCAGCTTGATACCAACCCTCAAGAGATTCCCGAATCAGTACCGGATGCAAGAATAGACTTGGGATCAAATCCTGACACAAGCTTTCTAGGTATGTTTTTTTAGGACTAAGCTTGCTTTCATAGTCGTACTTTTATTTGTTTACTCCATATGTTGCTTTATTCACATACTTTCAGGTGCTGAAGGAATCTGTTACTTTTACAGGAATGGGGCCGTCCTCACTTATTGACAATTTCCGGAAAAATAGACAGTCTTCCTCCAACCTTCCCCATCTTTCGAAGAAACGCTTTAAGCAAGCCCCTCCTTTAACCAAGACATCTCAACCTCAGAGGTTACACGACCATCACCCAATTCCTTCACATGTATCTTATGAACGAACTACAGAGCAAAGAGCATGGTTTTATGATCATCTAAGGTCAATGGATGATGAGGCAAGGCAAGAAAAAGGGAGCTCTCAGAAAAAGAGGAAAAGTGGAGATGATCTGAGCATGGAGGTCCCTCAGAAGCGTGCACGAGGATATGTTCCTCCTTTTCCAATCCCAACCGAGCTTCAAGCTACTATTTCAAGGCCGCGCGAAGTACTCGACGTAGAGAAGGAATTTGGATGTTCCAGCCCCATCTTTCTCATAGATTCGGAGATTGGGACATGAGAGGGATGAAATTCGACGTAGATCTCTGCCCCGAAGATAAACGGGACATGATTGAGGATGTAGCAAGAGCTAGGGATATTCTAGACGATGTCAGCAAAGCTATTGACAAGCGTTTCTCAGCATGGTATTGACTTGGTTATGACTTTCAGAATCTCAATACCAAGCGAATTGAAAGCATCAAAAACTTGGAGGATGAAAAAGCCCAGCTTATTCAAGTCATCAAGGCCCAGGAAACACAGATCTCTTCATTAGAAGGGGGTTCTAGGATTAATGACTTGGATTCCGAGATCGAAAGGCTTCATAAAGAACTTGAGGCTGCCAAACAAAAGGAAATTGAACTGAAAAAACAATCTGAAGATGCCTTAAAGGCACAAGAGGATGCTGAAGCTTTGCTAGCCCTGGAAAGAAGGACTTCATCTGCTCATGAGTTGGAAATCATATCTCTTCGTGACAAACTTTCCATTGAAACTGCCAAAACTTCTTCTTTGGAGAAAGAAAGGCAAGAAGCTTTAGACAATGCCCAAAAGATTAAAGAAGAGGATGAAGCAACCTTCATGGAATTTTACGTTTGCAACATTATATATGGGGGGAGCCTTCGTTTCTTAGGGGATGGTTATGGGAACACCCTTGCTCACGTTTGGGAAGAGGTATTAAAACGATCCGACGGGGCCGAGGACAACCAATTCTAGCTTGACTTATTGGATGAAGAAGATCAAGAGGCCTTGGCTGAAGGTAGAAACTTCCTCAAGAGCCAACGTGGTGAATCATCCGGAGCTAAAACTTCAGGTATTATTGTTGATGATACTTTCACCAGGCAAACTGATGGTGTTAACATCTCAAGCTTTCCAACCCATGTAGATGTCGCAATTCCTCCCCCCACTGCTGGAGGAGAAGGTGATTTTGCTAGAAATTCTGCTAGAAACAAACAGCAGGATTTGGATGGAGTAATAAACAATGATGATTATGCAACCGACACGAACCCTCCCGTCTCAGGTAAAGATGACATGCGTCAAGTTATGCTAGACTTAGATTATCTCCTTGCCTCTCTGGAACATTCTAAACTTGTGGACAGTTATAATCATACAATGAATTTACTTTCACCATTGCCTCCTGTCGGTGGATATACTGCCATGGTGATGAATGCCATCGAAACTGACTTGCCTTCATTTAATACAGGCCCATTTGTTGATGCTTCCACGGAAATAATGCTCTCTCAAACAGGCTCTCAGGAAGAAAGAATTGATGCGATTGTCAACCTTGATCAAGATCTCCATAAACTCCAAGAAGAAGATCATGATTCTGAAGAAACAATCGATGACGTGATTGACAATCAAGGAAAAAAGGTCAATTTCTCCCACTGGTCAGGGAAACTGAAAACGTTCTATCAAGAAGAAGGCTACTAGCTTGTCAACCCCTGAGGGTTCTGCTTCCAAACCTACATTGAGATCTGGCGATTTGAAGAAGTAGTGGCTTAGACTAGCTCGTTTTGCATTTATCAGACTTTATACAGACCGGATGTATATGCGAGTGTCGGTCCTTGCTTACTACTTTGCAATGTCTTGAATTCTGAATAATTTGTATTTGACAATGCTGCGACTTGATCCTATGTTTGAATGTGATGTGACAATGTTCTGTGTTTTTGTACTTTTAACCTTTTTATTACGTTTTTTCCGTATATTCTGGTTTGTACACCAAACTTGCACATCTCGCTTTACACATTTTGCTTGTTTATGGATTTTTCAACTATATATGGTTGTAATGATCCTTTGGTACGTGAAGAATCAAATAGTTACTTTCGGCTTTCTGATATGATATGTCCCCATACCAATGGATTGTTTTAAGCCTGATATATTGAAAAATGGACTTGAGGATTGGATGCTTTAAGTTATAATCAGAATTTAAAAAGCGTCTGTCATTGCACTGTGACATTCGGAGCTTTTTATTCTTCATACGAACTTTGCATGTATTATCTAGAGTTCTCCATCCTTTGCATCTGGATGTACTAGATATTTGAGAAATAAGTGGATGCCTCTTGAAGAGGTCTTTTACCCAATTCGTGACATTATTTGGTCAGATATTTACTGACTTTTGCAGTCGATTGGGTGCCCCCCGGAGAGGTCTTGGGTTAAAAACTCAGTTTGGCAATAACATGGTCAGATTTTTCTGACTTTAAGTTATTTGACTGAGCACCCCCGGAGAGGTTTTGGGTTAAAAACTCAGTTTGGCAATAACGTGGTCAGATTTTTCTGACTTTAAGTTATTTGACTGAGCACCCCCGGAGAGGTTTTGGGTTAAAAACTCAGTTTGGCAATAACGTGGTCATATTTTTCTGACTTTAAGTTATTTGACTGAGCACCCCCGCAGAGGTTTGGGTTAAAAACTCAGTTTGGCAGTAACGTGGTCAGATTTTTCTTGACTTTAAGTTATTTGACTGAGCACCCCCGGAGAGGTTTTGGGTTAAATTTGTGTCTGCCTAGTTCCACGTAGTAGGTATTGATTTTATTGGACATTTGAATTGATCAAGATGTCTTGGTAGTAAAACCATAACCTAGGGTCGATCCTTTCGGATGATACTCCTTTAGTGGAATTATAGCGAGTTTTCTTAATTTTATTCCTTTGGGTTTTCCCGCTGGTTGGCCTTGGTGTTTTTTTCTTCTTTTTATCTTATGGAGACATTTCATACTCCCGTATTTTGACGGGCGGTGCTTTATGAATCCATGTACGCAATTTGTCCTTTTAGAATATACTATGAACTAACACCGGGCTTTCATCTGACAATGAGCCAACGGATTTATTATGTCCTGTAATCAGAAATCATAACTTTGCATCTTTGAATATATAATCAAAGGTATGCAAATGTACAATTTAGATAGGAATCAAAAGAACTTTTTTATTCGTATTCATGTAATCTCATACAAAGTATCTACTATATTCATAGAAGAATACAAAGGAATATGAGTTAAAAAGTTATTTGAAATAATGACGGAGGTGATCACTGTTCCAGTCCCTTGGGAGTTCCACTCCGTCTGTAGTCTTGAGTTTAAAGGTACCATCGAGAAACTTTTGGTCGATGACAAATGGACCTTCCCAATTGGGGCCAAAGACTCCTGTTGCGGTCATGATCTTTTTTAACACTAAGTCTCCCTCTTCGAATGTTCTATGCCTGACCTTTTGATTGAAGTGCCGGGCAATTCTCCTTTGATGGGCGACTATTCTAAGCTCCGTCTCGGCCCTTTTTTCTTCGAGTAAATCAAGGGCTTCAAGTTGCAGCTTTTCATTCTGTTTCTGGTTAAAGTGAATTCTGAGGTGAGTTGGAACCTCTAACTCCACAGGTATCATTGGTTCCGAACCAAATGCCAAAGAGAATGGAGTGTGCCCTGTTGCAGTTTTATGAGTCGTACGATAAGCCCATAGTGCAAGTGGCAGTTCTTCAATCCAGTTACCCTTAGCTTTCTCGAGACGCTTCTTAATGGTAGATTTCATGATTTTGTTGACTGCCTCGACTTGCCAGTTGGCCTACGGATGGGCAACTGCTGCAAAACTTTTCTGAATATGATACTTGTTGCAAAAGTCCCTGAACTCATCACTTTCAAATTGCGTGCCATTGTCGGTGATAATCTTCTGCGGAATTCCAAATCTGCATATGATATTTTTCAAAACAAAATTGATTACCTTTCTTGATGTGATGGTTGCCAGTGGTTCAGCTTCAGCCCACTTAGTAAAGTAGTCCACAGCAACTATGGCATACTTGAAGCTGGATTTTGCAGTAGGTAATATTCCAATCAAGTCTATGCCCCAGACGGCAAATGGCCAAGGACTCAACATTTGTGTCAACTCAGTCGATGGAGCTCTCGGAATTTTCGCGAATTTCTGGCATCGGTCACATTTTTTAGCAAAGATCATAGAGTCGAGATTTACATCAGGCCAAAAGTAGCCATATCGAAGAACTTTTTTGGCAAGAGTTTGTCCACCTACATGCCCTCCACAATCTCCTTCATGTAATTCTGCCAGGATTGCTTTGGATTCTTCCTTTGTTACACATCGTAGCAAAGGTTTTGAAAATCCTCTCCTATATAAGCGATCATCTTGGACGAGATACAAACGAGACTTTCGGAGCAACTTCTTGCGACTCTTCGGGTTTTCAGGAAGTGTTCCATGGAGTATATAGTTCTTGATGGGGGTCATCCACGAGTCTGGCTCGTCGGTTGTCTCCATAACCCAATCAACATCAGATTCTTCAATACTAGAACTAGATAAAACTTCAATAGGAACTAGATCGAAGATTTGAGGATCTCCGGTACTAACTAGCTTTGATAAAGAATCGACTTTCCATTTTTCTCCTCTAGGGATATGGGAAATAGAATAATACTCCAGATTGTCAAGAAACTCTTTGGCTTTGCGTAGATACGTCAGGAGCTTTCCCATCTTGGTCCGAAATTCACCTTTGATCTGGGAAACCATCAACTGTGAATCGCTGAAGATTAACAAACTTTCCAGGCTCACTTCTTTTGCAACTCTCAATCCTCTAAGTAAAGCTTCATACTCGGCCTCGTTGTTGGTAACGGGGAATTCGAATTGCAGAGCACAATATATCTATAGTCTTTCTGGAGTTTCGAACACTATCCCTGCCCCAGCACAGTATTCATTCTTAGCACCATCAACAAAAAGCTTCCATCTGGCGACCAATTCATTGGTTTCTTCCATTTCCTCTCCTCTATTAGTGAACTCGACAATAAAATCAGCCAGAGCTTGCCCATTTATCGCTTTCCTGGGGTGATAAGTGATATCATATTGACTGAGCTCAATATTCCACTTTAGTAATCTCCGCGAGGTTTCTGGACGGAACAACACTTGTTTCAAAGGTTGATCTATAAGGACCTTAATAGAATGAGATTGGAAATAAGGCCTGAGCTTCTGTGATGCGACAAGCAAAGCATATGCAAGCTTTTCTATCTTCGGATAATTCATCTCCGCCCCGGTAAACCTTTTACTGATGTAGTATACCGGCCACTGAACTTTATCCTCTTCCCTGATGAGGGCTGCGCTTAGAGCATGGGATGATACTGCAAGATATAGGAACAGGCTTTCTCCATCCTTTGGTTTTGACAGCATTGGAGGTGATTCCATGTGCTTGATAAGACCCTCAAATGCTTGCTGGCACTCAGGAGTCCACTAGAAACTCTTCCTTTCCTTTTTCAATGCATCAAAGAGGGGAATACACATGTCCGTCACCTTTGAAATGAAACGGCTTAAAGTTGCTACCTTGCCATTCAAGCTTTGGAGTTCCTTTTCAGTCCGCGGAGCTTGCATTTCTCGCAAGGCAACCACCTGCGCTGGGTTTGCTTCAATGCCCCGAGCATTTACCATGAAGCCAAGAAACTTCCCTGAAGCTACACCAAATGAACATTTGAGTGGATTCAGCTTCATGTCGTATTTCCTTAGGATTTGAAACATATCGTCAAGGTCTTCCATATGACTTTTTGCTTCCTTGGATTTCACCAACATATCATCAACGTAGACTTCCATAGCCTTTCGAATTTGCCCTTTGAACATTGAATTTACCATGCGTTGATATGTGGCACCTGCATTTTTCAAAAACGGCATTACCTTATAACAATACAACCCACGATCAGTTATGAAACTAGTACTATCCTAGTCCGGCTCGTGCATCATGATCTGATTGTAACATGAGTACGCATCCATGAAAGACAATAGTTCATGCCCCGCCGTTGCATCAACAAGTGATCAATTCGACGTAAGGGGAAACTGTCTTTCGGGCACGCTTTGTTTAGATCAGAATAATCAACACACACCCGCCATTTACCGTTTGACTTTTTCACAAGAACTGGATTAGACACCCAATTAGGATAGGTGGATTCGCGAATGAAATTATTCTTCAATAGCATATCCACCTCATCCTTCAAAGCCTCAGATCTTTCAGGGCCTTGCATCCGTCTTTTCTGTTTCACAGGATGTATGCTAGGATCAATATTCAGCTTATGCACCATCACTTCCGGAGATATTCCACACATATCTGAGTGGTTCCATGCAAAGACATCCAAATTCGCCTTTAGAAAACAATCAATTCCTTTTGTAGCAAAGGATCCAACTGAGAGCCTATCTTCACCACCTTATCTGGATCATTATCATGGACCTGTATAGAAATGGTAACTTCAGCTGGTGCTGCCCATTCATCCCGTGCACTGGTTTTTCGTGGATCCATATCTTCTTGCATGTCGTCGTATTCTCCAGCATAGGGGGAGGTCATTAATTGCTATAAGGGGGCTTCACGGATGCAGAGAGGAGTCTCCACATCCTTCTTAATTTCATACTTCCGAGCTTCAATCAATTCTGCTATATAGCAATCTCTTGACTCTTGAGGATCTCCTTTGATTACTCCCACTCCGTTTGCAGTTGGGAACTTCATCATCAAGCACCATGGAGCAAGAGCTATCCTGAAAGCAGCTAGTGCTGGCCTTCCCAAAAATGCATTATACCCTGAAAGTGAGTCTATTATAACAAAAGGCTACATCATGGAAACTTGCTTCTTCCCCTCACCAAGCTCTACGAGGAGATCGACCACACCAATAGGCTGAGTTGGTACACCAGTGAAACCGTGTATTTTATTTTTACTTGCTCGCACATTATCCATAGACAACCCCATCTTAGAGAAAGTATTGTAAAACAGGACATTTACAGATGCCCCATTATCAATCAGTACCTTCTTTACTATTGTTGGACCCAAGCCAATAGTGATCACCATTGGATCAATAGTTGGAGTCAACATTCCATTAGAATCCCGATCTCGGAACACCACATCTTCCCAGGATGTTTTTGGAATTTTCCAACGAAGAGAGTTACTGTAAACTTCAAATCCATCTTCTTTTGAAGCACTACTTAGTTCATTTGTATACCTGACAATGTCCTCCCAGGTATCTGCTGCAGGATAAGGTCCACCACTAATCGTATTGATAATAGGTCGAGAACCGTTTGCAGGTGTTCTTCTGTCTTGACTTGGATGAGCTTGCTGCCCTTGAGTAGGCTCAGTATCTGATGAACGCTTCGCATACTCCTGAAGATGGTTTTTTCTTATCAACTCTTCAATCAGATTCCTTAAGTGCTGACACTCATTCGTGTCATGACCCGGTCGATTATGAAATCGACAAAACCTTCCTGAATTTGCAGCTTCTTCAGACACCTTTATTGGCTTTGGGCTCAGATAATCCTCCGTTTCCTTAGTTGCCATGTATATGTGCTCAATTGTATCATTCAACGGAGTAAGGTCTGTTGGCTTGAAGAAGCGTCGCTTTTTGGAATCCTTGTCGTTCCTAGCATCATTACCGTTTCCTCTTTTTTGCCCCCCTCCTAAATTTTCTTGATTGGTTTTTGTAGAAACTTCCTTCCTCTCCGGAACTACATTAGTTTTGACATTGCCAACAGAATAAATGGGATCATCTTCAAGACACATGTATTCCTCAGTTTTGTCATAGAATTTCTCTAATGTATTGGGCTTCTTTCTCTTTAACCACCTTCCACATTCAGATTGTTTATCTATGCCCCCTTTAAAGCCATTAGAATTAGCCTTGGCTCATGGGTCCCCACTTCGGCAGCGGTAGCATTAAAACGATTCAGAAAAGATCTAATCGTTTCACCTGGGGCTTGTTCCAACTCGTTGAGGGACATAATATCTCTAACCTTCGTTGTCTGGAGGCGGAACTGGTCTTGGAAGCATCTTGCTAGCGTGAAAAAATTATCAATAGACCTGGGAGGCAATTTATTGAACCATAATGATGCTAACCCTTCCAAGTACACTGGGAAGTACAAACACTTAAGCTCGTCAGTAGCTTGGGCCCCATCCATGTGTTGGTCGTATCGAAACAAAAACACATTGGGGTCGCCTGTCCCATTGTAGGCTTGGATTGTAGGTGGCTTGAATTTCTGTGGGAAAGTTGCCTTTTTGATTCTTTCAGTGAGAGGGGTTTTTGATGGCGCGAACTCCCATTCAGCTTCATTATCGTTTCGATATTTGCTTTCTTTCATAATCTGTCGGACCATTTTCCAAAGACGATCCTTCTCGTGGAGGCTATCTGCGGGGCGGACGCTTTTGTCTCGACCGGAATCTTGCTTAAGCAAACCATCACGGTTGTAACTCTGGGGTCCTGGTCTTTCTTCATTGGAAAGTGCCCCTTTGGCAGAATTAGCAACTTGACAAGAAGTAATCCCCGCATTATGGTTCCAATCAGCTTGCTTCGAATTCTCAAGTTTTCCTTTATCAGGATCAGAGATCTCTTGGAAAGATTTTTCTCGATTCGGACTAGAAGAGGAGGAACCGGCATCTTCTGCATGAACAGGCTTTGAAGCTACCTTTGCCGTAGCGGCTTGAAGAGCAAAGAGTGAATCTAGCCTTGCCAACATGGCTTTGTTAGCTATCTCCAGCTGTTGTGTCAGTCTAGCGACGGCTTGATCAAGCTCGCCTCTTGTGACATTCATGCCTCCATTCGATGTTTCACCTACTTCAAGCCGGTTAACCGCGGGGGTTTCCTCTCGATTTCCCTCATTAGATGCTCTAGCCCTTACTTCCTTATTTGCTTTTGGTGGCATTATTTCAGAAATTAGCTTAACCTTGTGGTCGTGGGTTCGAGCCCCACGGTGGGCGCCTAATTGTTTACACCCAAAATTGGCACAAAAACTCAAGTATTATGAATACAATTCAACATAAAATATGTGGAGCCATCTCTAAAACATCATAAGCATCAAAATGAGAAAAATGACATGGAGTTTATAGTGGTTCGACCTTTGAGGAGGTATACGTCCACTTTAATGAAGAATCTTATTATTCACCAAGAGTTTTACAATATTTGTTCACTCATACATTCGTAGAAGCTCTTTTCGATATACATTCATCTTTACACTTATTGAGAATGATAGAAAACTTGAAAGGACAACGAAGAACTCTTTGATGACGGAGCTTTTGCGATTAATCCTTCCTCTCATGAAACACTTATGCTTCTTCTTCTATGGAAGCCATGGTCACAAGCTTGACAAGTCTTCGGTGACTGATGAAGAATGAATGTTGGAATGCTTGGAAAGAGTCAAAGAACAATTCGGCAGCACCTTGTTGCTCTTCCAAAATTCCCCCCAAAATGATGGAAGTGATCCCATATTTATAGGTGACGAAATGGCTGAAATATGACTTTCAGGTTATGGGTCGGTATTTTGAATATTTACGGAAATACCACTGCTTTCTGTCACCAGCTGGCATGCTCTCGTACCAACCAGATAAGCTTTGACCGACCCGTAACCCATTTGGACGACCTGGAAGCTTTCGTGCAGAACAGACCGACCAGGGTTCTTCAATGTAAGGTGGACCGAACATGGGTATGGAGATAGAACCGATCAGCTATGACGTGGAATCAGGATGATTCGAAGACTCAGATCCAGAATGGAACGACCAGAACTCTATGAACGGCGGAACCGACCAGGGTACTATCAAGGAAGAAACCGACCTCTTTATTTGGAGAAAAGAGCGACCGGGAGTCTGTAAGGAAAAGGACGACCAGGGCTTTTGTGAGGAAAAGGACGACCAGGGACTTCGTCCATTATGACCGACCCTTCTTGAAAAATGATCTAAAGGATTTCGACCGACTAGGAGCTCTATGAGAACTGACCCCTTCTTAAGCGTTACAGAATCCACCTGTATAAATTCGTCAATAACCCATCAATTATACATATCAATTTTAGTGGATAACACAGTTCAAGTCAAAATTCTGATTGACTCAGGCGATCGCGACCTACCAAACTCCGTCCGTGCCTTCCCCTTGTCACCACCTACAACTTTCCTATTGGGTCCATCACCTAATTCTTCCTAGATTTGGAGTTAGAATTCGATTTTCAAATGTAAAGGAAGTGAAGGTGGCAGCTGAAGTTTTGACTTTGGTTTAGGGTTAGGGAAAGTTTAGGATGGATTTATGGTTGAGATATTCTATTCATTTATATTTACGCCAGGTGTTTTAAGCTCACATGACCACATACATCATCCGATTGTCACCAAAGTTGAAACACTACAATAACTTAATATTTTGGACCCGATGAAACTAGCTCCGTCGAATTCCGAGTCTATTTGAAAAATGCTTATTTAAATTTTGAAATGTAAATCGATACGTGTTTATATCACGCACTATCACATAATAACTTCTATTGACTGGAAACTTGAAATCTTACCAAAATTTACCATTATGGATTTTATAAAACAAGTTTCATTGAAATCCGAGGTCGTTTGAAAATTGGCTATTCTCAAGTGTTAAGTTAAATCAATAAAATATAAATCGATTTCAAAATAATCAAATCCATTGATAATAAATTCTTATTATAGCCTATATTCAAATAGAATTTATATTAATTATTAGAACCATTTTCGATTCATTTTTAACTTGGAATTCGATTATTTCTGGTTTTTGTATTACGATAATTTGATATATTCGAATTTAAATCATATTCCGCTTATTAAATCGATAAACTCCATATAAAAATCCATTTATATTTCCAATTCAACATTTAAAACCATTTTAAATGTTCAAAGTTAAATAACTAAAAATTTGGGTTATTACACTTTTGGATTATGTCATGCTTTTCGTTTTCTGTTGTACTGGTCTTTTCGATTATAGTTATGGTTGTACAGTCTTCCGGCCTGTGGATATGACCCTACTTTTATTAGGTCTATGGCTTATGTACTTTGGATTTCAGGGAATTAAAACTTTGGCTTTCTATCTTTGGATTCTGTTTATATTAGCTCTGGCCAGCTGGATATTACACTTTTGGATATTATACTTCTGGTTTATCGACTCGGATGGCTCGCAGTCCATTCGCACACATACGAGGTTAGGACTTAATCCCCAGGCGTGCTCTGTACCTGACCATAAACCATCCGCCTCATAACTAACAAATCACTTTGGTTCATACGGTTGTAGGAGGGCGGAGAGCCTAAGTCTTCCTACTCATGTGCGTGATTAGACTTTAATACCCAGACATGCTCGTTGTGGACGATAAATCTTCCAATATTCTACACTCGCATGTGGATTCGTTTGGCTTTGGAGCTCGAAGGGACTAAGTTTGCTTACCCATGTACATGATTAGGCCTTAATCCCTAGGCATGCTCTTTGTGGGCGATAAAATATCTGATTTCCTACTTTCACTTTTGATCATCTGGTTTGGTATTTTCGAGGGCTAAGTATACCTACCCATTTACGAGATTAGGACTTAATCCCTAGGCATGCTCTTTACAAATGATAAACCCTTGGACTTCCTTTACTTATTTCTGGTTACCTGGCTTATGAGCTTGGAGGGATAAGCCTGTGTACCCATGTATGGGATTAGGCCTTAATCCTTAGGCATGCTCTTTACGGGCTATAAAACATCTAATCATCTTCTTTTTTTGGCTTAAGGATAGCTAGTCGGCCTACCCATGGACAGGGATCAGTGCAATCCCTAGTCATGCTCTGTACCTGACGCTGATCTATCCCCTTCAAACCTAATTGGAATCAATGAACTTTGGTTTGCGGCTAAGTTAACTTAGCCATGTACAAGATTAGGCCTTAACCCCTAAGCATTTTCTCTGCTCAACGAAAAGCCACTATCTTTTCCTTCAAATTTGTTATAAACTTAAACCATCGAAAACTTTTATAAAAATTACTTCGCTCATCGAGACACTGCATGCGAAGTAAGGAAATATGGAATTGGAACTTCAAACGTTAAGTACTTGGTGTATTAAGGATTATGCTCGCTAAGTAAAATCTTGGTCCCTAAGTAAGGACTTTGCTTGGGAAGAGGCAGGCCGTCTTGCCAGGACATGGCAAGGCCGCCTTGCGTAGTAGCGAGTAGGACCCTACCCGTTTGGATTATCCTTGGTTCTCTTGCCAGGTCTTGGCAAGGGCGTCTTGGACTCGTTTGGTTATCTGGTTATTGGTTATTCTGGCTTGTCCTTAGTCTTTTTGCCAGGTCTTGGCAAGATCATCATGGTCTCGTTTGGTTATCTGGTTATTGATTATTTTGGCTTATCATTAGCCCTCTTGTCAGTACTTAACAAGGGCATCTCAGACTCCTTCGATTATCTGTTTATTAATTAGTATGGTTTTCGGATTCGTCTAATCATCTGGTTTGGTTATTCGATTAATGGCTATTTTGGTAATTTGGATTTTGGGTTACTCCAGTCTCTCGAATCTCGGCTATTCTAATTATCTCTTGTGATATGATCCAGAGTGACCGTCAGGTCTCTTTCGTCTTGGCTTTCTGGTTAACACGATCCAGAGCATTCATCGATTTTCTTCAGTTTTCTAAATTTTAGGTTTTCTATTAATATAATCAGATGTGATCGTCACCTCTGGTTTTCTAATTCTTTGCTATTGGATTTCTATGCGAACTTCTTTGGGCTCGTGACTTATGGATTTTATGACTTCTGGATTTCTCATAAAACACATCTCCCTTTCTAAAGGAAGACATGTATTGGAGGGAAAAGTGCTGACCTGCTTTTTGGCGAAGCAGTTACATGGTGGGGTCAAGGTTTTCTAAGTAGTATTTGGGACTTGAGTACGTTCTCCAGGAAACGCTTAGCGATTTGGTCGAAGTCGCAAATTGCTTGGAATCAAGTTGGAAATACGGTTGACTCTTGATTTGGATCAACTCAAAAAAACATTCCAAACACATGTTGATCACCTAAAAACACTTGAGCACCTCGTGTTGATCACCCAAAGGTCCAAATTGGCATTAGGGTTTGACATGGCAATACACGGTATTCAACTTGGTCGGATCAAGCAAAATGGCATGCACAACACAGTTCGTTCACCTTAGAAATAGATTTTTCTTAACTTAAATAGTTTTCATTCACTAGAACATGACGCCTCTCCTCTTAACACAAATTAGTACGTGGGGAAACTTGATTGATGATGTCATGAAGACAGGAGCTTAGCGATGGAGATTTTCTTCTGGTTTATTATTATGTTTAGTAGTTGCTTGTATTAGTGAGATATTTATTATGTACCTTATTTATGACAATTGAAATCATGATACAATTGATTTTTTTTGAAATAAATAAATAAATATATAGAAAAAGGGAGAGTCCATCCATTCTTCAACGACTCACAAAAGAAGATTTGTCGAGAAGGTCTATAAAACTGTGGAACATAAACAAATATATAATAGGTACAAAATACAACAAAAACACTATACAGAACCGCCAAGACTCAATCAAGCTAAGCATAGTCGACCAACCTGAAGAAGAAATACTTTCAAGCTTGACCGAAGAGACACAGCTATGACTGAGAAAAGAAAGTATCCGCAATCCGAGAAAAAGACAGTGGATGCAGTCGAAGCCTGAATCTAGTCCAACTCTTATGCTCCATGTGTGCAGCAGCTCCAATTATCCTATGAATCTGGAATCTAGTCGGAAGATGAACTCAAAACCTGTAAACTAGCACTTACACAAATAGCACATGACATTAGATAATGGAGGGGAAGTGTGAGCAAATGGAATATCAATACTACTAGATAACACACATATAAAGAAGAAAGAAGTCAACCAATCCCGGCATGGGGTGGAGGCTGGTCTGAAGAAACGTCGAAAGATCTAGCCAGACCCCTTGAGCGGGAGCCTATAGTTCTCTTGAAAGGTCTACCATGAAAGGCTAGGAAAACAATGTTTCTAACCTTTCGTGTAATGGAATGAGGATCCATAAGAGCCTCATCAAAGATTGCCTTGTTCCAAGAGCACCAAAGATGCCAGCAGATAAGGCAAGGAACAAAACGAAAGAGGATAGAATGAAGCGATTTGCCTGAGATGCCGGACCACCAACATCTCAGTAAATCAACAAAGGAAGACACATTACCACAGGCCAAACAAGTTCCCGAAGTAATTCCAGACAGCATTGGCATTGTTCCCCGAAAGAATAAGTGAGCACAAGATTCCAAATCTCCTGCTCTGCAATACCCACACCAAGACACGAGAGGAATGCTAATCCTCATAAGGTTGTCGTCCATCGATAATTCATTATGAATATATCTCCACATAAACAGAGAAACTTTGGGAGGCATACGAGCATCCCAAATAAAGGAGAAAATGGGGTCTTTAAGTGTTGCAGTCCTAGCAAACTCCCAAGACACCCTAACTGAGAAAGGACTATCATCCCACCCGACTCCGCCCCCGTGGGAGTTGGAAACAGCCTTAACGGATTGCATACGTTTCCACGTCTCCTAGCATAGGACGGGGTACCGTTGTAATATGTGACCAAGAGCCAGCGGTATATGGCATAGAGAAACGACGCCTAGAGGGAGTTATTAGCTCTAAACCTTACCCAAAGCTAACAAGCAAAGGCCATGCACATATCTTTTGGGTTTCTAAAGCCTAAACCTCCTTCTAACCTAGGACGACAAATGATGTCCCAAGATATCTAATGATGATGATTAACGTTGTCCTTTTTCTCCCAGAAGAAGGACGATGCTAAAGAACGGTAAGAATGGAAAAAGGAGGAAGTGTGAGTCATAGCAATGAAGACATGTGATCCTATAGAATCAAGCACCGATTTTATATGAATACCTCTACCCGCCTGAGAAAGGAGAGTTACATTCCAATGGATAATCTTACCCCTTACACGATCGTTAAAGGGGTCGAAGATAGCAAGTTTCCTTCCTCTGTAATGGACAACCCCAAGGTAAGGAAAAGGGAGAGATCAGGCCTTGAATCCAGAGAAAGTTTGGATCTAAGAAGACCTATCTGAAGGTAAGTCTTTAGCCGGAACGAAGCAGCTCTTCTTCGAATTTACGAGTTGGCCCGAACACCTCTCGTATCGATGGAGGAAGGCAATGAGACGACGAAAGGAGGATCGATTACCATTTGTGAAGATAGTAATGTCATCAGCAAACGATAAGGAGGAGATCAGCGGACAACCCCGAGGGGTGCCAAAGTGGTGGATCTGACCCGCAATCATAAGCGAGTGTAGTCCATAAACGAAAGCCTCCGCGGCAATGACGATCAATGTCGAAGAGAGGGGGTCTCCTTGACGAAGACCCCTATTGGTCTTGAGATACCCATTGGTCTATCCCTTGATGAGAACGGAGAACTAAAAGTTAAAGATAAATCTCCAAATAAGATCAGTAAGAGGCTCTAGAAACCCGAAATCTCTTAGAACACGAACAATGAAAAACCAAGACATACGATCATACACTTTGGCCTTGTCTAGCTTGATGACAAGGTTAGAGCCCCTGACCTTGCGATCGATATAAGAAACCAACTCCTAGGCTAAAAGGATGTTGTCTGTAATCAAGCGTCCTTTCACAAACCAAGCTTGAGAAGAAGAGATAACACAGTTAAGAAAAGGTGTTATTCAAAAGGATAACACCTTGGATATAACCTTGTTGAAGAAGTTGCACAGACTGATTAGGCGAAAATTCGCATAAGAGTTGTTTATTTTAATGAAATGATACATCTATTTTAATTATTATATTTTGTCCATTCCGCCGTGAAATTATGATTTCGTTTTAGTCCAACTTTATTATTTATTTTCTTATATAAACCAATAACTTGTTTAGAATGACTCTAAGTTCCGATGGGTCTTTTATGGGTCGAGATTTAGTCTCATTCTGGGCGGTTGTTACATTTATCTTAATAATTGATATTTTTATCACGTAAACCAAACCATTATCTAACCTGGTTTTATTCTTTGCTTTTTATTACTATTGGTATTCTTATATGTGTAGAATAGATACAACAGGTTTAGTGAGCATATGGAGCTATTCAGGTGTCGATCGGGAGGCTACTTCTCATATTATAATTATGTTTACTCTTTTTGCTATTTATGTTGTTCTACACTTTAGGGCTTGTTAGCACTTTTCTCAGAGAGTATTTATGAGTTGTTTTGGTGATGTATAACTCTATTTACCTTACTGTGTATTATTTTGAATATATTACTCAGATGACCCACTTCGTTTATTTACTATGTCACATGCTTATATAAGTTATTATTATTATTATTATATTATATTATATGCACTGTGAGATATACAATATATCATGTATTGCTTAGTTTCTTTTCAAGTTTGATGATTGTCTCGCGTCATCTGAGTTCGTAGCAGGGCACTCTTTAAGTATCTTGGGTGCTGACAGTGTAGGGTGTTCGTCACAATTTGCCTTATGCAAGTAGGGTGCTCCCCAACTTATGTAGGTTGCTTCCTCATTGTAATTAATATATGCTTCACAATTTGCCCTACCATGACTTCATGTCCCCAACTAATGAAAGAAAAGGAATTTCCGAAATCAATAGATGTGGGGACCAAATATACGGCCTACTCTCCCTGGAAGTGCATTTATGCCAAAAAGCTAATTCTTGAAAGCTTCATAGCATATCTCATTCATGATGACAGAGACGCCAACATATGACAATCTGCTCAACTCTGTGGTCATCTCCTACGTGACCAACCATGATCGCTCCTTCTGACAACAACATTTTACTCCCAACCTAATCTATGTTGGTTCATGAGTCCAATCATTGGGATGAGCTGCTTAAGAGGAATTTACAAAAAAAAATGACCATCGTTTATCATTGATAAACCGTTTATCATAATTTTAATGAATGACCTTCCTGAAAGTGAAAAATGTTACATATTATGATTTTCAATTTTTATTTTGGAAAGTAGAACATATGGTTAACATATATAAAAGTGCATGATCTTATAATTTTAAAGGAATCGTTGGATGAAATACATGGCTTTTCGGTTATGGGTGCGATGGTACGTTTTAAGATTCTTAAAATTGTTGGGGTTATCTAAAACTTTCCCATCTCGTAGTAGGTTAAAAGTATTCCTGTTATTACCCTCGTTTAGCACATTTTTCGACGTATCATACGTTATATTATTTTCTCGATTAAGATTTTTCAAATTTTGTTTAAGTAAACAAATAACTTTTTTTTTGACGATTTGTTGTCAAATTCATTTTTTGAACTGGAACAAAATAGTAAATTGTCGAAAATTGTTTTATTTATCACATCTTTTGTATCGAAATGGTGGAAACTCAAAGGAGATGCTTCACGGGTGTTTAAAGATAGAGTGATGGGAGAAGGAGCTTGGAATGTGGAAGGAGAAGCAAATGTCATGTGGAATGCGATGGCAACTTGCATCCGGAGAGTCGCCACTGAGGTATTTGGGATAACAAGAGGAAGCAAGCGAGAACTCAAGGATTCGTGGTGGTGGAATGACGAGGTGCAAAAGGCTGTCAAAGAGAAGAAGGAATGCTACAAACGCATGTACCGTCATAGAAGCGAAGAGAACATGCACAGGTACAAAGTGGCAAAGAAGACTGCAAAGAGAGCAGTGAGTGAAGCAAGGGGACGAGCGTACGAAGATTTGTATCAAAGGCTAAGTACAAAGGAGGGCGAAAAAGACGTTTACAGGATAGCTAGGCTACGTGAGAGGAGGACAAGGGACTTCAATCAGGTTAAATGCATTAAGGATGAGAATGATAGACTTTTGGTGAAGGAAGATGAGATAAAGAATAGGTGGAGAGAATACTTTGATAAGCTTTTCAACGAAGAAAGTGATAGCTCTTCGATCGAGTTGGAAGACTTAGCCGATAGCAACAATAGACATTTTGTGTGGAGATTTCAAGAAGCCGAGGTAAAGGGGGTGTTGAAACGTATGAAATCAGGCAAGTCGGTAGGGCCTGATGATATTCCTATTGAGGTGTGGAGATACTTTGGAGATGCAGGGATAAGATGGCTAACTAAGTTGTTCAACAATATTTTCAAATCAAACAAAATGCCAGATGAGTGGAGGAGAAGCATTTTAGTTCCAATCTTCAAGAATAAAGGAGATATTCAAAGTTGCACAAACTATAGAGGAATTAAGCTTATGAGTCATACAATGAAGCTTTGGGAGAGAGTTTGCGAGCAACGTTTGAGGAGGTTAACACGTGTCTCTAGGAATCAATTTGGTTTTATGCCGGGAAGGTCAACCACTGAGGCGATTTTCTTGATTAGGCAACTTATGGAGAGATACAGGCAGCAGAAGAAAGATCTCCACATGGTTTTTATTGACCTGGAAAAAGCTTATGACAGAGTACCGAGGAGGGTTATGTGGTGGGCGCTAGAAAGGAAGAGAGTGCCATCAAAGTATATTACCCTTATTAAGGATATGTACGAGGGGGTTGTGACTAGTGTTAGGGCATGCGATGGTGAGACTAGAGACTTTCCAATTAACATAGGGTTACATCAAGGTTCGGCTTTGAGCCCTTATATTTTTGCATTAGTGATGGATGAAATCACAAAAGATATACAAAGGGAGATTCCTTGGTGTATGCTCTTTGCCGATGATGTTGTGCTGATTGATGAAAGTAGAATAGGGGTTAATCGACAACTGGAGTTGTGGAGGGAGACCTTGGAATCAAAGGGTTTCAGGCTTAGCCGAACTAAAACAGAGTATATGAAGTGTGAGTTTAGCAGTGTCAGGTCAGATGACGGAGATGTTACCCTGGCCGGTAGAGTAGTACCCAAGAAGGAATCGTTTCGATACTTAGGATCTATGTTGCAGTTTGATGGAGAGATTGATAAGGATGTTAGTTTTAGAATTCAAGCAGGATGGGTGAAATGGCGACTAGCATCTGGCATTCTCTGTGATCGGAAGATTCCTCAGAAGCTTAAATGAAAGTTCTATAGGACAACAATCAGACCTGCAATGTTATATGGTGCAGAATGTTGGCCTACTAAGAGGCAACACGTCCAGAAGATAAGTATAACAGAGATGCGAATGCTGCGTTGGAGCTGTGGGCATACCAGACGAGATCGGATTAGAAATGAGGATATTCGGGAAAAACTTGGAGTTGCACCTATTGAAGAGAAGTTAGTCCAATACCGCTTGAGATGGTTTGGACATATCCAACGTGGACCATATGATGCACCTGTACGCGCTGGAATTCTAGGTCGCGCCGAAGGCCCAAAGAGAGGTAGAGGTCGACCTAAAATGACATGGGAGGAGATAATAAAGAGAGATTTAAGTAACTGGAGTTTATCGGAAGAGCTGGTAGTTGATATGAGTGCATGGAAATTGGCAATCCATGTACCAGAACCATAGTTTTTTTTTTTTTTTAAGACTTTATTTCACGTTTACTGAACCTTTTTACTTTTTATTTACTATTTTAGATTTTATTTCACTTTTACTGAACATTTTTACTTCTTCTTCTTCTTATTATTTAAAAAAAAACCTTTATCGGACGACTTTTTATTTGATTGGTTATTTTAAACCCTTATATATATATATTATCATCATTATTAATTTTATTTTATTTTAATTTTGGGTTCCATATCTAACCAACCCCAACTTGTTTGGGATATATGGCTTTGTTGTTGTTGTTGTTGTATCACATCTTTTGTATGACAAATTTATTTTTGGATGCATAAAATTGTAAAACCTAACAACAAACAGTAGAATATCAAAGTATTTAGAAAATGGGAAATAAGTAGTATGAATTTATTGGGTAAAGGCTCAAATGTAAATGCACTAAAGGTTCAAACATGAATGCCCACTAAACATGGGTTTAATTTTGTAAGTAACTTCCGTATTCTCATCATTTTTGATGTATTCATGCATGTGTAATTTAGTTCTTTCTAAATATGAGCTTGGTGCTGTAATTTATTTTATTCATATTTTCCAAATATGAGTGTGGTTAAATTATGAGAATGACATCCTTACCTTGATAAAAGGCGGACGTGAAGGCCATTCGTTGGATCGAATTAAACGAGTGGTTCAGACCTTTTCAGATCCGTTTTATAGTAGTCCCTTTTCAATTTAAAGATAGGAGGACCAGCCTCTTGTTTCATCTATTTTACCCGAAACTCTGAATTAATTTTCTCAAAACATTAAAAATGTCGTGGCAGAGTTACATAGACGATCATCTCATGGCTGAGATTGACGGTCATCATCTCACCTCGTCAGCGATAGTCGGCCATGACGGCAGCGTGTGGGCCCAGAGCGCCTCATTTCCTCAGGTTTATATTACTCACTTTGATTCCCACGCGACGGATCTTGCTGTATTCGACTGATTAAATGTTGATTTTTATTATGTGTTTGTATTGAGATTATTGACTTCGATTTTGGGATTCTCGAAATAAAAAAATAAAATTAAAAAAATGATGCTGATCTTGCTGGGTTTGAATGCGTTAAAGGTTGTAAAATGTGATTTGTTACTGCAATCTAATTTCCGTAGGGAATCTCAGTCTGCTTTATGGCACTAGTAAATTTTTTAGCGTCAGCTACTGTGAACAAAACCTTTTTTTGGAGTTTTCACGAGATCTTGCGATCGTTTTTCAGATTTGATTAGAAACCTATCTGTTCGGGTTGTGGGGAAAACGTGTATAATTGTTTTACAGAATTTGCATTGAAAAGTCACTTTCAATTAGATTGATGGTGGATTGGATTGTGGATTGGATCGGATTCTGGAATTTCCAGAAGAAAAGTTCAATTAGGTTGATGCTATGACTGTATATATAGATCTTTTTGCAAACTCCTTTCTAGATCATTGCTTTGTTAGAAATCTTATGAAATAAATCGAAATGACATGTTTTGCTATCAGCCGAACATCATGGTATTAATCAAATGTTATTTGCAATGCATTTGGAGCGAGAATTGGAGCTTCAAATGCTCTTTATGCAATTTGATTATAGTATTACCATTACTCAAACTCAATATGTGTAAACAGATATTGTTTTCATAGAAATTGCATTTAACAGTTACTTTCAATTGTTACTCCAAAAAAGTGGCTTTTGTTCCAACCAAACAGTGCGGCAACAAAAGCTAAATTAGATTCATGCTGTCATTTCTTTAGATAATCCTTTTTGAACAAAGCTTTTGAAAATGCATTTAAAACAAATGGAGATGGCACATCTTGCCACCAACTGAACATAGAAATATCAATCAAATGTTAATTGCAATGCATTTGGAATAATAACTGGTGATTCTGTCGCTCAATACGCAGTTTGATTAGAGTATAACGTAACTCAGCTCTGTTAAGTGACTGGATAAATCTAATTAACTTCATCAGATCATATTCTTAAGTATTTCCAATTTTGGTCATATAAATTGTGGGATATTAAATGTCTCATTGTCCGATGTATGGTTACATCAAAGGATAATAACCTGCTTTTGGTACCACTAGGTCTTCTGAAAAATCGGAAATGCAAATTAGATGTTAAGTTGTATAATAGACATGAAAGCATATTATATTAGGCTGTGCAATTCATTGTTGCTTTATCATATAAATTCTTTTGGTCTTTAAACAAACTGCTTGGGATGATATGGAATCAATAGTTATTAATGATGCTCGTGAATTAGAAATATATCAGTTTTGCAAGTGGGGTCATGGGATGGTTGTCAAAACATGTGTGTATGATGATTATTTATCGATAGATTGATGGCTTTTTATATCGTTTTTACTTTTCAATATGAAATGTGACAAAAATTTCATCTTTCGTAGTTCTTTTGTTGTTCCTATGGTGAATATTTGCTCTCACAGCGGATCAAAACTGCATGTGTTTAATGCAATTTTTTGAAAAATAAAATAAAATTTGTGGACCAAATTCAGATTGGATCCATAAACAAATTGGTGTTTTTTGTTCTTCTATCGTAGATTTTGTGGACCAAATTAAGATCTACCCTCAGTCAAAACTATCACTTATTCTACTTTTTACTTGATAGTTTCCGTGATATTTATTAATTTGTTTTGTAGTGATTCTGAATCATATCCATCGACTGTGGTGGCTCTTAGCCACTAAAGCAAAAGAACTGACTGGAGGCACCGATATATTATACACGTTAGATAACATATGGTCATAATCCAGTCGTGCCAAGACTGATTTCATTTCAATTCAATCTTGCAAGCTTTTTACTCACTTTTATAATATTGTTTAGCCAGTTTGGAACAAAAATTGCAACAAATCATTGTATTCAGGAGATTTACCTGCAGTTTTAAACACCATTTATTCATTTTTTACAAGTATATGGTAGATACCTGTTTATTTCATTGGTTTATAATACTATTTTTATGCTTTATTATGCACTAATTATTTATGTGGAAGAAACATCTATATGCCCCTTTTCCTTGGAGGACCAAACTATTATGTTCTATAGTACATTATTCTCAGTTACTGTATCATTTTTAGTTCTATGTGTAATAAGCTACATCGTTGCACCTAGTAGAGTTTACAGATCCTTAATCTCTTGGTCCTGACTTTTGCAACGACATGCCATAATCAACTGTTAGAAGCTTTTTTGTGGTTTACATTACATAGTAGTGAACTTTACACTCACATTTGGGGATGCTCTCTTTTGCCACTAGCTTCGATATCAGAATAATATACCATCCCAATAAATCCAATGCATCAATTCGTTTTGCACATATATTCTTGGATAATGATTTAAGGCAAATTCGAAAGGTTGCTGTCTCGATGGTTCAGCATTTAAACTTTATGCACATATTGGTATTTATTCAACCTTCTAGCATGTTGGGGTTGGCCTTCTTACTTGACAATTATCTATCTTTATGCTGATATTTTTCTCATATTCAACATTTTGGCCGTCATTAGTTAATTGTGTAGTAACAAAACAATTGCATGTATCCAGTTTAAACCTGAGGAGATCACTGCCATTATGAATGATTTCAATGAACCTGGTTCCCTTGCACCTACTGGTTTGTTTCTTGGTGGTACGAAGTACATGGTCATCCAAGGAGAACCTGGAGCTGTTATCCGTGGAAAGAAGGTGATTTTTAATGCATCTTTTCTTTTCTTTGTTTTGGAACATCTAGCATTATATATATAAGACATTTAGCGACAATTCATGAATTACCCAACTTTTAAGCATGTTCATCTAAATGATATTTTCGCAACAGTGTCATCTATTCTTTGCTTTTACCTCATTTTTTTTCTTAGGTCATTTTGGCAGTTGTAGTAGCCAAAAAGCAATAATGTGTTCAATACAATTTTCTTTTCCCATATGGAAGCAAAGGAATGATATTTGTGAAAAAAAAAAGAAAAAAAAAATCACTGTTTATGTTAAAAGCCTTGATCATGGTTGGGCAGGAAAATGCTGCATGGATTTTTCTTAATTTACAATATCCCTTTAGTTGGCAAAATTCTGTATGAATTAGCTTAAGTGAGCAAATGTTGCTTTACATTAATTGAGCTATTATTTTTACCATCTTCAATATACATGTCTGTTATCCTACAAGTCCGACCTTTACTTTTTTTCCCCAAATTTGAAACTTTATTTACAATAGATGGACACTTATTTTTGAGGTAATCATTTGCCTTGTGAAGGTGTTTATGTCAATTTCTATTCAACTGCCAGTCCTAAGTAATAAGTTTGTACGTTTTTGCAATAGAACTAGGCGATGCCTTGGTATACTGCTCTTAGCTGTATGCATATTATTCTGACATAAAGTACTATTATTTTTGCTTCTTTTTTCTTGGGGGGCAGGGGTCAGGGGGGATCACCATAAAGAAGACGACCCAGGCTTTGATCTTTGGTATATATGACGAGCCCATGACTCCAGGACAATGCAACATGGTTGTTGAAAGGATAGGCGACTACCTTGTTGACCAAGGCTTCTAGTTTGCTTATCCTCCTACAATGCCTATACTTCTTCTTCTCCTCCCTCGGATTTTATTATCATATTCTAGATTTGAGCAAACATATATCTCCTGAGCCGCGATTGGTATTTATTTTTGTGCACTTTGTTTTGTTATAACAATAATAAATAATCTTGTAGACATAAAATATGATGTTTGGTTTTGGTTTTGTTCTTGCTCTTGCATTGGATATTTATTCTCTTCTGTTTTATGCTGGGGCATTTTGTTTCCCTTTGTTTGGAAATGATATCATGGTATGTATGATTTTAATGAACTCAAATTTTATACTCTGTATGCTCTCATTACATTGGTAACCAGTATTTTGCTCTTATTTGATGGAAAAATGATGAAAATTGTTTTGTTGTAAAGTATATTTAGTATTTGATTGCATTATTTTTAGCTCGTTCCCTACTTCAAATCAGCAATAATATATGATTGGTATCTGGACTATCTTCCGTGGCTATGTCATGGGAAGGTCTTAACCAGTGGATCAACAGCTTTTGTATCAATTTCTTTTGACAGCTAATTGTCAGGTTCGGAAAAAAAATTTGTTGCTTTGTATGTTAACGCTTGATCGTTTGATGTACAAGGCTCGGTTTAGAATTATGGTAGTATTACTATTTGTTTGCCATGTGTGATGTTAGAAATGAATATGGGTGCTACTTATGTGAAGACTTCTTGTTTTGTTTAGAGGTAAATTTACCCAAAAAAAAGTTGAGTTGTCCCCCTTTTTTAAAAAATTTCACATGATCAAAATACCATTTACCTCGTAAAGCCACTACAAGGTTATGTATCTTACCTCGCAGAGACTCTATGAGGAAATGCTGCTAACCTCGTAGGCCCCTACGAGGTAATGATACCAACCTCGTAGGCATACTGCGTGGTTGGACCACAATCCCCATGCCCGCACTGCGTGGTTGACGGAAACGTATAAAAAATATATTCAGTGAAGGGTATTTCTGTCCAACGAAATTTTAAATTAAAAAAGATGGACAACTTAGCTATTTTGTAGGTCTGAATAGAATTTGCCTTATTTAAAAAATGGAAAATTTATTTAAACACAAAAGTTGGAAAAAGATATAAAATTTCAATCATTGGATTGGTCTTTAATTTCCATCTTTTATATAAAAACAGATTAATTTGGTGGTTGATACCAGTTGTTTCCTAATTTATATTAAATTTTTATGTTTAAATTGCCATTTCTTGTTTAAAATTTTGCTCATCTGAGCTTGTTTTGAGAAAAGAATAACAACTGAAGTATACTTTTCTTCTTGTCCCAAGTTGGAGGTAAACCCCTAACTTGAACGTCATTTATGATTAATTTGGTAATATCTTCAGTTGTTCTCGATTTCTCCTTAAATACACAATTCGTATAATCGATGGTTCCCCACTTGTTGAGTCTATCCTTTGTTGGTAATTTCCCAAGATTGCTTTGTACGTAGTGAAAGACATTTTAGGAAAATTGGCTTCACTGACACCAAACAATTTTGGATCAGTCATTCTTTTCGTCTTGCTCACGAACACATTCGTATGCAGACTTTAATGTGAAGTTAGAACCATGCTTCCGCTCCCACACATCACTTTCACACCCATAAAATATGGGAAAGTATAAGTATTCAATATATCTTCTTTGTTCAATATTTATTGGGATTCCTTCAATTTTCTAACTGAAAACGAAATGTTGACATAAAATTAGCCGCATCAATTCTTAACTATTGAATTCTTTTGAATTTCAGTTTACATGCAACTAGTTATGTGTATATTTTGTGTTCCAATAGCCGTCCCTTCATCCCTCCCTTAAGTCTCTCTCTCTCTCTATATATATATATATATATATATATATATATATATATATATATATATATATATATATATATATATATATATATAGAAGTGTTCAGTGACACCCCGAAAATACAGCACTCCAATAGCCTTGCTTGATTTCCACCTCTCATTTAAATTAAAGAAAGTGTGTGGGAGGTGAGAGAATGAGTGGAAGGAGAGAGGGAGGAAATGTGTGGTCGAAAATAGGAAGGCCAAAGGGGTGCTCCACTATATAGAGAGAGTTCCGCTACACCTTTTATATTGCACGTAACCCCCCCCCGAATATCAAAGGTGTAGCGGAACTCTCATATATATATATATATATATATATATGTGTGTGTGTGTGTGTGTGTGTGTGTGTGTGTGTGTGTGTGGCGAGCATTCAATGACACATCAAATAGTGCAGCACCCCTAAATGCCCCTTGATTTCCACCACACATTTCGTTTTTCTCTCCCTCCACTACTTCTCTCTCCTTCCACTAGCATAATTTATAATAAATGAGAGATAGAGAGGGGGGGCAATTGGGGTGCTCACTATTTGGGGTGCCACTGAACGCTCTTCTCTCTGTCTCTCTCCCTCCCCTCTCTCTCTCTCTCTCTCTCTCTCTATATATATATATATATATATATATAAACACACACACACACACACCCCCACACACACACACGTATAGACACCCACACAAATGAAGCACTTCCAAATGCCTTCTAATTTCCTCCTCTTATTTGTATTAAAAAAGGTGAGTGGGAGGTGAGAGAATGAGTGCAAAGAGAGATGGAGGAAATTGTGGTGGATAAGTGGTAGGCTAAAGGGGTGCTCACTATTTGGGTGTCATTGAACCTGCCCCCCCCCCCACCACACACACACACACATATATATATATATACATATATATATATACATATATATATATATATATATATATATATATATAGGGCCGGCTATTTGGAAACAAAATTGAACACAAAAAGAGAGATACAAAGCCTCCACCGTTGAATTTTTTTGTCTTTATATGGAGAGTAGAATTCATGTAAGGATCCAGTGTTGAGATTTTTTGTGTGCAATTTTGTGTTCTCATTTTGTGTCTAAATAAAGTTTCCATATATTATATATATATATATATATATATATATATATATATATATGTATATGTATGTATGTGTATATATATATATATATATATATATATATATATATATATGTGGCAGGGAAGTACCTATCCATCATCCCCATTCCGTAAACTGTTAGAACCTTCATCCAAAAAAGTAGCAACTTCCATCGACTTGCTTCCATTCGACTTTAAATTATCTATTGCAAAATTAAAGGATTATATAAAAAAACCATGGAAACCAAAAGTGGAGTACCATGTTCATATAGCTCCTAAATATCATTTTGAAGTGCAATTTGAACTGTCTGATGATTTTAACTATGTCATGCATTGTTCTGCATGCTCTTATTTGGAAAATTGATAGTAATCGATAAATGACATCCCATATATAATTTCAAAAAATTCAATGCCATTAAGGTTCAAATTTGGATACCGCATAATTTAAAAATGGAAGTTTACTAAATATGCACGTATCCTCATTTCCATCAACACAAGCATTGAAATGATATTAATGCACCTGGAGACAAAAGAGAGATATTGGTGGAATATGAGCACGTACCTGTGAAATATGTATTTAGTGTCAAAAGTTTGGACATAAAATTTCCATTCATGAAGCTATTGCAGAACCAAAATGGGTAGCAAAACGTACATATGACATCCCCACAACTTCCTCCAGTGGTGGAGTAGATTCTGAAGACGACCTCCAATACATCACCAGTGCTCATAACAAAAAACTTGCGTTGTAAAAGCACACGGTTGATGTAAAGCGAAAGAAATAGTAGAAATGAAGAAAAAGAGAAAGAAAAGAAGGAAATAGAAGTACAGAGAAAGAAGAGAACATAAACACAATCACAGAAACTATCTTATATCTCACAACACGTCATATGACATATAGCAATAACAATCACAGATATATAAAGCAGGCGAGATAATAATAAATATATAAACCACATAATCATAGTATACAGGCTCATACAGTTATACACGACAGTAATAGAGTCTATACAAGTGATAAATAAACTTAAGCTGATAAATTGTCTCTAAAAAGAATATATAGCATTGTCAAGGCTTCATAGTACCATACAACGGAATAAACAATGCTAGTACAAGTATAAATGGAAAAGACGTCACCCCCTACTGATTTACCTACGTAGCTCTGAATAATACGTCACCCCCTACTGATTTACCTACGTAGCTCTGAATAATATTTCTACCTGTTTCCTGATCTGCTCATCAGCATCGTCGATGAGCACTCGAGGTAATAAGAAAGGAAATAAAACCTCAAGTCAGAAAACACTCCGGTGTGAGCGATAAACAAAACAAAAGTACTGTAAAAGTCATAATAGTATATGTAGCACGAAGGGTATAGGAAATCATACATGTCCTGCTCTTGTATCCACAGAATTAGCACATGATAGTTGATATATGTTGCACTATGATAAACATCACATATAAAACATGTGATAGATGTTTAAGTACTAAAGTGATGATATATAAGTAAGCATCCTTCGCATCCATTATACATCCTCACCTTCGCTTACTCAATGCATAAAGTATATGAGACTCAATGCTTTGGCAAACTGATCCATCGAAACACCGACAGATCCAGAACATTGCTAACTCTAACAGACCGCCCACTATGTTAAAGCATCGATAAAATGCAGCGAGTAACCCTACCTAGTATAAAACATCAACAAGCTTTGGGGTCCCGGTTGATCAGTTCAAAACGTCGACTGGCTCTGCTCCGTCCCTGTGTCACTCCCTTAAAGGCCTACCAAAGTCTTGAATACCCATAAGGCCATAACCCTTTGCACACATCTTCACAACAAAATCCGTCTCTAGCTTGCAAAATAAGACTTTCGTCTGAAGTCATCACAATCTAGGAACTATCCTTGACGGTCATCATACGTCGTAGGATATCAATCTATATCTTCCATCTCTCTCTTTCCGACAATCACACCAATATGACTTAGTGTTGTCTTTACTGTAAACTTGGAGAATAACCATCCATCGCAGCTGCTCTATTTCACATTCTGGAACCATCGTCATCGAATGACGAATTACTACATAGAAGTACCACATCCTCCCGTCACGCCAAAGCCACTAATCAGAGAGCTACCATGTTGAAATCACCTTCGAATGGTCCACTGTTAGACCAAAAAAATGGCACTAACACCCAATAGATCAGATTTTGTAGAGAATAATGAGGAAATATAAAATAAAAACAAAGAAAAGCAATCGAACACACGAGATTTATAGTGGTTCGGCGTTAACGAGCCTACGTCCACTTTATTGTTCTTTGATTCAATAGATAATTACAAGCATCACAAATACAATCACTCAAATACAATCAATTCTCTCTGGAATTATATTCGAAAATCCGGAGAACAACACGCCACCTCACCTCCGTTAAGGTCACTCACAAGGGAATGCCTTAACTTTGGTAGAGCATTTTAGTAAACAGAACAGAAACTTACAAGATAGATAAAACAGTACTTGAAAATTTTATAACTTTATTTCAACAGAAGCTTGGTTACATCCTTTCAAATCACAATATCAGAATTCAAGTACAAAATATCAGTCTTGTACAAAAGCCTTCAGAATGCATAGTTTAAAATCATAATCCCCACAGAAGAAGACAAGCCATACTTTAAGAACTGCAAGCGGAAGAAATCTGGATCAAGCTAGAGTATTCCCTTCTACAAAACCTGGGGGGAGAAACTGAAGAAAGGAGGCGAAACAACAAGGGTCAGACAAAAGTCTGGCAAGTCCAGTGATTTTCAGTTATGAACAGATAATAATAACATGACATGAAAATAAAACTGGATGAGAGATAACTGTAACAGATGTAGCAGATATGACAGAAGAACAGAATGATATAAGCTATTGATTTACACTTCTCTGCACTAATACTAGTATAACAGAATTAGGTGTCACCCTAATGTCTAAACTGAAACAGAAACAGGTACAGAATAATTTCCACGCTAGTAATGGGCCTTTACCACCCGATCAGAAACAGACAGAAGCAGAATGTAGCATAAGGTGTACACTAGTAATTGGGCCTTTACCACCCGAACAGACGGTACCATGCAGAAACATACAGGTGTTGCCACCCAACAGAAACAGACGGTACCAACAGAAACAGACAGAACTAAGTGTACCCTAAAACCCTACCCCAAGCGATCGGCTCCCTAATACATAAATACCCTGTGCCAGCCCCACCGAAGGGTGTATCATTCCCTAAAGTGGCAACCTTTGAATGACACAGACCTATTTACAGATGTCACGGCGTCTTACATCCTCAGAGGCAAACCGGAATCCATGCACGCACATGACCCGGTTGGAACGCACCATCAACACCCTTCGCCATTATCAGAATGAACCGCTTATAATTAGTTCAGTAAGCGTGCCCGGACCCTACCTACTGTTGGGTCAAAGTTTTGATACCAGAAATGGTTACTGACTAATATGGGTCCCAAACAACAAATGACACAAGTAATTCCCCTCCTATCCTTGTGTCCCCAGACTAACAGATTTCAGATTAACAAGTTCAGACATACAGAATTCAGATCAACTAGTTCACAGGTCAGACAAGTTTTAGACCAACGGATCAGATATACGGATTTAACAGATTTACAGATTTGTCTAACTTTGTAATTGGGCCTACCGATTCATGGAACAGATTTATTAAACTCATCAGTCTAGTGGGTTTAACCCTATCCGCCCAACACGTTTTAGACATTATATTTATCTCAGATTTTCATTAATTAAATATTAATGCCCAGACCTCTCACATTAGACTGACAGTTTGCGGCTACTGGTTAGGCCGGTTAGTTCCGGGCAGATTTCTACCGCAAACTGAGTCTAACCTCGGGTTTCAAGCACGTTCTGACTAACTTCTCACATTAGAACCTATTGTTTGCGACCACTGGATGTGCCGGGCGGTTCCGGGCAGGATTACGCCGCAAACTCATTCTAACCTCGAGTCAGCCATGTTTATCTTTGGGGCCAATTAATTATTAATTTACCATTTATGCCCACGCCTAATATACATGTCAATTTTCATAATTATAGCCAATTCAGATTATGTCAATAACAGACTAAATATATCAACTCAACAAATATGGCAGATAACAAATTTAGCAGATTAGGCGACTTAACGGATTCAGCAGATTAAGAAGTTTAGCAGATTTAGCATATAACAGTTTAGGCATCTTCAGCAGACTTAGCAGATGACAGATTTGGTATATGAACAGATATAGCAGATTATAGCAGAACTAGCAGATTAGGCAATATAACAGAACTAGCAAATTAGGCAATATAACAGAACTAGCAAATTAGGCAATATAACAGAATTAGCAGATTAGGCCATATAACAGATTTAATCATTCCTTAAAGTTTCATAAACATATCTTGCCTAATTATAAATTTGGCCTAAGTTTGCATGCCTAAATAGTTGTCATGATTCACATTATGATCATATACCCCACGTTTGCATTGAATTTACATGGCACAGATTATGGTCATAATTTACCATATAACACACGTCTCAAATTTAGTTAAACTTGCCTAGTACAAAAGATTCACATATAAATTATACCAAATACAACCATCGATTTCAATGCATGTCATATATTCAAAAATCTCCCACTTAGGTGTTATTCACATTTAATAGTTATCAAATCTTAACATAAATCTTCACACCTAAGTCATATTCCCTTTTTATCCCAAATCATGAATCTCTATATAAACAATATGCCCAACAATCTATAACTTTAAATTATAACAGATCTTTAATTCAAAAATATGCGTTATGTCAAATGTCTCAAGTCACATGTTAATATACAATGGTTCCTCTTCTTCCAATTCACAGAATATGCACAGATCTAAATCTAGTTTACAAGCTATGTCCTTTTAGTCACAGATTAGCCATGTCCAATTATGCCATCATTCATTATTTGTCCAAAGTTTAACGTTCGTGCGTTAATCTCTTATGAGATTTGGCGCAGGATCGGGGTAGCCTAGCTATAGAACAGAAAGAATAAAGAGATATAGAATAAAATAGATCAGAACAGAACATACACAATCTCAAATTCAGATTTACAATCATGTCACAATTATAATTAAAGTTTATATCGGAAAATAACTGCACTTGCCTTGGTTGGATTCTAAAAGAAAAAGGTGTTGTAGCTGTTCTCTTTTAATCCTAATCAGAATTGGATGAAGAAGAAGCACAAGTCCTAGCTTAGGTTTCAGCAGAGTAGAGACGCCATTGATTTATTTATTTTTAGAGAGGAAGAGAGCAATGGAGGCTAGAGAATTGTATATGAGATTTAGGTTTAGGTTAGGGATGTATATATAGGTGTAGGAAGTTATTTAGGACCATTAGATTAACCTTGAATCATGAGAACTATTCAAATGCAAAATCTGCATTTGAGCGAATCGGCCCACGGGATGACAGCCAAACACCCTGGATTAACCCCTAGTCGACCCAGCAGAGCTCGGGTCGACCTCAAAAATGGGCCGGTTCGGCTATTTGGAAACAAAATTGAACACAAAAAGAGAGATACAAAGCCTCCACCATTGAATTTTTTTGTCTTTATATGGAGAGTAGAATTCATGTAAGGATCCAGTGTTGAGATTTTTTGTGTGCAATTTTATGTTCTCATTTTGTGTCTAAATAAAGTTTCCATATATAATATATATATATATATATATATGTGTGTGTGTGTGTGTATATATATATATATGTGGCAGGAAAGTACCTATCCATCATCCCCTTTCCGTAAACTGTTAGAACCTTCATCCAAAAAAATCGCAACTTCCATCGACTTGCTTCCATTTGACTTTAAATTATCTATTGCAAAATTAAAGGATTATATAAAAAAACCATGGAAACCAAAACTGGAGTACCATGTTCATATAGCTCCTAAATATCATTTTGAAGTGCAATTTGAACTGTCTGATGATTTTAACTATGTCATGCATTGTTCTGCATGCTCTTATTTGGAAAATTGATAGTAATCGATAAATGACATCCCATATATAATTTCAAAAAATTCAATGCCATTAAGGTTCAAATTTGGATACCGCATAATTTAAAAATGGAAGTTTACTAAATATGCACGTATCCTCATTTCCATCAACACAAGCATTGAAATGATATTAATGCACCTGGAGACAAAAGAGAGATATTGGTGGAATATGAGCACGTACCTGTGAAATATGTATATAGTGTCAAAAGTTTGGACATAAAATTTCCATTCATGAAGCTATTGCAGAACCAAAATGGGTAGCAAAACGTACATATGACATCCCCACAACTTCCTCCAGTGGTGGAGTAGATTCTGAAGACGACCTCCAATACATCACCAGTGCTCATAACAAAAAACTTGCGTTGTAAAAGCACACGGTTGATGTAAAGCGAAAGAAATAGTAGAAATGAAGAAAAAGAGAAAGAAAAGAAGGAAATAGAAGTACAGAGAAAGAAGAGAACATAAACACAATCACAGAAACTATCTTATATCTCACAACACGTCATATGACATATAGCAATAACAATCACAGATATATAAAGCAGGCGAGATAATAATAAATATATAAACCACATAATCATAGTATACAGGCTCATACAGTTATACACGACAGTAATAGAGTCTATACAAGTGATAAATAAACTTAAGCTGATAAATTGTCTCTAAAAAGAATATATAGCATTGTCAAGGCTTCATAGTACCATACAACGGAATAAACAATGCTAGTACAAGTATAAATGGAAAAGACGTCACCCCCTACTGATTTACCTACGTAGCACTGAATAATACGTCACCCCCTACCGATTTACCTACGTAGCTCTGAATAATATTTCTACCTGTTTCCTGATCTGCTCATCAGCATCGTCGATGAGCACTCGAGGTAATAAGAAAGGAAATAAAACCTCAAGTCAGAAAACACTCCGGTGTGAGCGATAAATAAAACAAAAGTACTGTAAAAGTCATAATAGTATATGTAGCACGGAGGGTATAGGAAATCATACATGTCCTGCTCTTGTATCCACAGAATTAGCACATGATAGTTGATATATGTTGCACTATGATAAATATCACATATAAAACATGTGATAGATGTTTAAGTACTAAAGTGATGATATATAAGTAAGCATCCTTCGCATCCATTATACATCCTCACCTTCGCTTACTCAATGCATAAAGTATATGAGACTCAATGCTTTGGCAAACTGATCCATCGAAACACCGACAGATCCAGAACATTGCTAACTCTAACAGACCGCCCACTATGTTAAAGCATCGATAAAATGCAGCGAGTAACCCTACCTAGTACAAAACATCAACAAGCTTTGGGGTCCCAGTTGATCAGTTCAAAACGTCGACTGGCTCTGCTCCGTCCCTGTGTCACTCCCTTAAAGGCCTACCAAAGTCTTGAATACCCATAAGGCCATAACCCCTTTGCACACATCTTCACAACAAAATCCGTCTCTAGCTTGCAAAATAAGACTTTCGTCTGAAGTCATCTCAATCTAGGAACTATCCTTGACGGTCATCATACGTCGTAGGATATCGATCTATATCTTCCATCTCTCTCTTTCTGACAATCACACCAATATGACTTAGTGTTGTCTTTACTGTAAACTTGGAGAAAAACCATCCATCGCAGCTGCTCTATTTCACATTCTGGAACCATCGTCATCGAATGACGAATTACTACATAGAAGTACCACATCCTCCCGTCACGCCAAAGCCACTAATCAGAGAGCTACCATGTTGAAATCACCTTCGAATGGTCCACTGTTAGACCAAAAAAATGGCACTAACACCCAATAGATCAGATTTTGTAGAGAATAATGAGGAAATATAAAATAAAAACAAAGAAAAGCAATCGAACACACGAGATTTATAGTGGTTCGGCGTTAACGAGCCTACGTCCACTTTATTGTTCTTTGATTCAATAGATAATTACAAGCATCACAAATACAATCACTCAAATACAATCAATTCTCTCTGGAATTATATTCGAAAATCAGGAGAACAACACGCGATGAATGGAGATTATAGTGTTTGAGCATTAAGTGTGTCCAAAAGATCCCTCAAAATGTCACCAATGCTTGTATTTATTGGCGTGGGGAGCCTATGGGTCGAATGCCACGTGGCAAACTCTCAACGATGCTCGAAGTTGCAGTGGAGATGGCATTTCAGATCGTGATTAACAAGTGGAATCTGATCCTTACATATAGGAACGTGTTGACCGGTTTTATAGCCTAAAGAATAGGTCCAAGCAATGATTATTCCAGGCGGGTCGGGTTGGTCTCTCTTCGACTCGAGTTGGCAACGCCAGGGTCCCACTCTTTCACATGTATGCGAGTAGAGTCAAATTAATTCAACTGGTTCCCTTGTTAAACAAAAGATAGATTATCTATCTCCTATCCGACCCGAACCCTTTTCCTTCTATTCGATCAGACTTTTTCACTAATGAATGGCTTTGTCTTTTTCTCCTTAGTACACTCGACCATGAATGTTTAAACTTTGTGTGGCCTAGTCACAAAGTAAACTAACATCCATCATATCCCCCTCCTCAAAATTGCACCATTGTCCATGCCAAATGGGCTAAAATGGCCAACAATAATAGTAATCGATGTATATATCGCCACTTCTTGGTAATCGATAACGACTACTCAGATCATGTATTTAAACGAAACTGGATAAAAAGTATCTAGGAAAAACGTCCGGCATTCATAGCATAGTCCAGCTCATCGCCAAGTCCATCTTTCATCATTAGATCGACCACCGAGCTCCAGTTTCGCTCCATCTTGAAATATGTCGCCAATGCTCTGATATTGCTGCGTCGTCGAATCCATCCAAGTGCTCTGAAGCTACTTCGAGAATTTATCCTACCAGTTCAAGTATATTATCCTTATTTGCTCAATATGTATACACTAGCTTGTGCGTCTGATCGATAAGAATCAAACCCCTTACGAATGATATTTTCCTAACACTAGATCGCCTTAGAACGGTGTTTTAAGCTAAACTAAACAAATAATTCAACCATTCGATCAATAGTCAAACAAATCCCTAAACTAACACACAATCAACCATAATAGTAGTAATAAATTAAATAGAATGTATCTATGGGAATCAATGTGAAATAAGTGCCCAAATAACCTAAGTATAGCAGTATGGTCAAAACAACGCAGATAGAGCTTAAACGGGTAAATAGCGCGTAATAGCATGCAAATAGATAAAAATGTGATAAGCAATTTAAAACTACTTAAATTATTTTCTAATCTTTTTATTAAATATTTACTAGATTTAATTATCCTAATCATTATGTTTTATAATAAGAAATCGATTTAAATGTCAAATTTATTCTGTACGAACAACTATAGTTCAGTGAGAGACAATATCACTCACTTTAGTCAAATCAACCTAAACTAGTGTCAAAGCGTAGAGCTTATCAATACAAGTTCAACAAAGGAAGCGATATCAAAATTCAACCTTGTACTCAAATGTCATGAATGATATAAGTTTGATGGATTAATTAAGTAATTGACTAATTTACGTAAACACTAATTACCTTCAATTAGATAATTCTCTTTCTTTCCCAATATCCATGCAGCATGCATATTACAACCAATCCCAAACAAACCAATGTATAATTCATAGTGATATGGAGTTTGTTTAACTCAAAGAAAATTGAAATCGATTGCATCGCTGATCTTCTCGTTTGAAACCCGACATGCTCATATCCAAATCGTCACCTCCCCTATCTCGGAGCAAAATGTGTCTGCCATCTACAGGAACCCATCGCTGATCTTCTCGTTTGAGACCCGATATGCTCATACCCAGATCGTTACATCCTCTATCTTGGAGCAAAATGTATCCTCCGCCTACAGGAACCCATCACTATCCTTCAATGTTTCACGTACCAAGAAGCCGGTGCACCTCCTCAAACTCCGCTGAATGGTGTACCTCTCCAAGATAAAACTAGTTTTGATCACCCTACCTCCTATTTTGGACCATACCTCATGAAAATCGCAACCCTAGATTTGAAGGCGCGACCATGACCATCACCGAGTGCCATGAATCGATATGGGCATGTATAGGACATCCATAACAACGAACCTTAAGTCAGGATTTTTAGTAAGTATTGTGGCTTGTTGGAATTTTTGGAGGAGGAGGAATAAAAGACCATTTCTGAATGGGAGAGATGAGCTACGGTGTTCTATGACAGTAGCCAGCCAATGAGGTGTTGAGTTAGTGGATAACATTTTTATTTAATTCACAAATAGGCCCAAGAACCCGCAAACTCCAATCGAGATGTATCGCCTATCGTCATCTATGTAAAAACGTCTTCTGAAAACAATGGAACTGGTCTTGAGGCCATATTTGATTGTATATAGAAGTTACCTTTTAAAACCCAATTTATATAATTACAGTTTCCTACAAAAATTACACTCGTTTTATTTACGGATGACCAAACAGTATATTCGATCACTACGAAACTTAACGGCGTGCAACAACTCACTACTATGAATCCAAAAAAATATGTTTCATCGCAATCCGACACTATGCCTCTGAAACCACGATTTATGCGTATATTGAGATCATTATGACCACTTAATGGTCCCAACTTGAAATATCGTGATCCATGTATTTAATCTTCACGTAACGAACAAACTCATTGAAACTGGTCTCGAGTCCTTATTCGATCGTTTGTTGAAAATTCTATTTTGGAACAGTTAACTGAATAATTAACGATCAATATTTAAATAAAATGTTTAAATATTCAATCGTTAAAATATGAGTCATTACATCTTCCTACCTTAAATGACTTCGTCCCCAAAATCCTTAAGGGTGAAACAACATAACCCAACACTCTTGAATAAATAATGACACAAGAAAAACCATCACTTAATCCTCTCAACAACAACTGTTGAAAGCGATCACAATAAAGGAAATAGACCCGGAATTTGGCATGGATCCAACATTACCATTCCTAAATACAATCACAATCAAAATGGGATCGATGTAGCCAAGCCAAACATCCAAGTTGTACACGAAAAAATGGATAATGGAAAATAAATGTGAAAATTCACTAGTTGGAAGACGATTCAACTTGGCATCGCATATTGAATTTCTTTCCAATTTTGACAAAAATTACGGAAAATTTTGGCAGCACCTCCTTTGCATGGATCGATTCGAAAAAACCACAACTCGCCAAGTCGCCATACAAAGCTCATCCCAACAAAAGAAAACAAAAGCCCGAAAGTTGTTATCCATACATGGGGAATAAAATCATTAAAATACACCAAATGGTAAATACCTCAACTCTACATCTACTGCATACCTCTTTTTAAGCAAGCTTATCATTTAGATGCAGATAAAAGCAAATTATCATCCAAATAATCAAATCTTGCTTCTGTGTACCAGGGCATGTACTCAACAAAGAGGATTAGATATACAAGTAAAAATAACAACATGGGAGATAAAAATGTTAAATAAATATAATTTATCTAACATAAGCATGTCAAGTCATATATGGAATTTATTTTGAATAAATAAACAATGTAACAATACAATTATCATGCATGCCTAACAATCATATAAATATAGATAGGCATGCAAACATCATCAGTCAAGCATGCACAAGCAAAAAATTGCAATTATGGAAATTAACATTCATACATATCCTATCATGCAACATGATACTAATCTAACTAATAAGATACATCAAACCTTAGATTTAATATATATATATATATATATATATAACTCAACAACTAGGTTTCCATTCGAAAAAAGAATATTAATATAGCGTCTCTTGTCGATGAATCGGGAAAATCTCGAGCACTATCATATTGTTCTCAATTACTATAGCAGCCTACTGATGGAAACCATCGACAATTATTCCCTCATTCATTTAGAAATCTCAAATAGTTATAGAAAACTATTTGATTCACTCCATTCAGGAATTGCTAGCTGACATCACATTCATTATGAAGTAAATCATAACCAACTGTTCTAATTATGCCGGGAACAAACAACGCCCTTTCCATACGAAACCAACCAGCATGGTCGAGCCTATACTACCTCGGCTCGAGTTATCAAATATTAACCAATAATAAACGTAAACAACATTCACTTAATTAGAGGAATACTGCTTTCAAACCTGTACACCTCCAGCTTGACTCAAACAACTACCTATCCCATACGTACATATGGAAACATAAAGTCGTAGGAGGCTAAGGATTTCAACCATCGATGCTGACGAAGGTTGAGATATCTTTCAAGAAGATAAACTCCGGCAATGAGACATCACTAGACGACTCTATCCCCTCTACTAATAAATAGTGCCATATATACTCCTAATCTTATTTTATCGCCATCGACTTCGAATTGGGAGTCAAATACTTCTCATGTAGTTTTGGTTATCGATTAAAACACAAAAACCATCCATTTGGAAATAAACCACACTTAAACCATCTGACTAAGAGAGTACTATCGGCCTCTCATTCTTTCTCGGAATGAGAAATTGATGCACTTATGGGTCAATTTCGAATTTCAAATCATCGAAAACTCCCACAGAACTTATAGTGACATCCTACTCGAGACATTGTGACCTAAATACTCCACTTTTCTTATCGAAAATTGAAACTCTGACATGCCAACCAATAAAAGTGTTTTCTCAACACCCCCACACAACCACCTTTTGTCTTGTGCTTTATTTATGTCTCTATGAAAATAAAAACGGATAGTACAAATACAACTCATCCAAATGACATCTTGGAACCTGGTCCAAGAAATCAGGAAAATGTGTCGACTTGTTGGTTAACCCGAACGACACAACCAACCAATCAAAATTAAAACAGCATACGAAACACTGTAATCAACATACAACATGCAACTTTCTCCAATCGATAAATCGTGTCAGGATTCCCAACTGAAAGAAAGCCTCGCATTCTAAAGCTAAACAAATGGATTACTAATCAACGGGAATGGGTACTCACTTGCTTCCCGCTCATAAGGTGCAATATGCTTTAAAGGTAGAATAACTAGTACAATAATACAACTATATCGATATGTAACTCAACTCAAATACGGTGGAAATCTAGTCACCTCATCAAATGTGTTCAAATACTCTCAAGCTACAAGCTCAGGCGATGACTCACTACTAGAGAAACGTCTCAGCCTGCTATCGTCGAATCATAAGCGACTCACCTACTAAAGTTCTAAGTCTCAGCCCATTATTACTAAATCGAGGATGACTCGCTACTGAAGACCAATATCCTATCCCGCTATCATCACCAACTACCTCTCACTACCACCATGATTTTGTATCCTCTTAGTCAGTGAACTACTAGACTAAGGTTTTAAGTCCATTTAAGTTCAATAATCAACAAGCAAACAAATTGGAAAACAAGCAACCATGTCTCAAGTAGATTTAATTTCTAACGAACCATGTATACTGCTAAGGATGGGTCAACCATATTGTATAACTTCTCCCACCTTGAGGCAAAAGTTAATAGCTATGGATGCCGATGTCACCCATAGTATTAAGTTCTAGCGACCAAACACTACACGTATACGTCGCTTCCTTTCTTTTTCATCGAGGGAGCACTTGACAAAATGAAAACGAAGATCGGAACATGTCTCCGCGATTTGTCCTAATAAAGCAGAACAAACCTCTATATTAGGTGCAACCTCGAACATCGCGAGAATCCTCGATCGACTCCTCCTTACAAACATTCCCTTGGAATGAAATAACTACCCTCCAAGTCGGCTACTCAATCCAGCCACAAATTCCAAACTTTGGAGCGACAATAGAGAGAGTAATCGCACTTTCATAGCATATCGAGTTTGGTCACACTATCCAACACAGACATATCGCCTAAATTGGGAAACTCTTCATCAACTCCTTATAAGTTAATATAAAACCTCTTCGAAGCGAACCATGAACTGGTCTCAAGTGAATCAATTTTGGAAACTTGAAATGATAAAGACTCTTAACCAATTTGGGCTCAACCATGGAGTCTTAACCAATTTGGGCTCAACCATGGAGTCTCTTAGGAGTATTTAAACTCTAAATTTATTCAGCTCTAACTCCAAGTCATCAAAGAAACGCTTGTAGGAACTCAAACATACCTTGTACCACAACAATCGACTTCGTTCCAAGGAATGGCTCGCTACATATACACATAAGTGCTGACACATCGCGACATGGTCGACTTGCTTCACTTTAGTGCCACAACCAATTAGAGATACTAGGGCATCCCAGGTAATGGATCATACCATTTAATGAAAACAAAAACTATAAATCGAGACTAGTAGTCCTTGATTATGCACAACTGTTAATGCCAAAGACAGAGTAATTTGAAGTATTTATCGCTCTTTGTATCGTCTCGAATAAGTGGTAGGGATGATCAGTCGCTAATAAAGAAAACTATTCTTATGGCACACGTGCGTAAAACAACCAATACTATATATATATACTAATATTTAAATTTGAAAACCAAAATATACATAAATACATACTCTCTCATATAAATTACCTCTTGAATTCAGTATTGCGTGGGAAAAAACTCAACTTAAGCTTTGACACCAAATGTGAATGACCTGCTACACACTACCAATGCTCATAACAAAAAAATTGCGTTGTACAAGCACCCGATCGATGTAAAGTGATCGCTAATTAAAGAAATAGCAGGAAAGAAGGGAAAAGAGAAATAAAAAGAAAGAAATAGAAGAAAAGAGAAAGAAGAAAACATAAACACAATTATAGAATCTGTCATATATATCATAACATACCAAACAACATATAATAATGACAATCACAGATATATAAAGCAGGTGAGATTACAACAACTATATAAACCATATAATCAGATATAAAAGGTTATACAGTTAAACAGAAGAGTAATAGAGTCTATACAAGTGATCAAAATTCTCAAACTGATAATCTGTCTCTAAATAGTATATATAACACTATCAAGGCTCCATAATACCATATAGCGGAATAAATAATAATTGTACAAGTATAAATAGAAATGACATCACCTCCAACTGATCCACCCAAAAAGCTCCGAATAATACTCCTACTTGTTTCCTGATCTGATCATCAACATCGTCGATGAGCATCCAAAGTAATAAGAAGGAAAATAAAACCTCAGATTAGACAATAACTTGGTACGAGCAATAAAAAACCTCAAAATAGCATAAAATCCATAATAGTATATATGGTACGGAGGGTATGGGAAATCATACATGTAATTCCCTTGCATCCACCAAGTTAGCACATAAACATCGATATATTTTGCACTATGATAACCATCACATATAAAAGATGTGATAAATGTCTAATTATTAAAATGGTGATATATAAGCAAACATCCATATCATTCATCATACATCCTAGACTTCGCTCACTCAATGTGTAAAGTATACGATACTCATTGTGGTGTACCAATCCATCGAAGTACTGGCATGTCTAAAACATCGACTGACTCTACCAGAACACCCACTACGTCAAAACATCGATAGACTGTAGTGAGTAACCCTACCAAGCCCAAAACATCGACAAGCTCTGAGGTCTGGGCCATCAGTCCAAAACGCCGACTAGCTTTGATCCATTCTTGTGCCACTCCCTCAGAAGCGTACCAAGGTCTCAAATAGCAATAACCCCTTTGCACATGTTCTCCGCACTAGAATCCACCTTTAGTCTGCCAAATAAAACTCCCGTACGAAGTCGTCTCAATGTGGGAACTATCCTCAACGGCCATTATATATCATAGGATATCAACCTATATCTCCCATACCCCCCTTTGCGACAGTCACATCAAAATAACTTAGTGTCGTCATTTTGGCATCTCGGAGAAAAACCATCCATTGCAGCAACTCTGTTTCTCATCCTGGAATCATTGTCGTCGGATGAAGAACCACTGCATGAAAACACCATATCCTCGCTTCATGCCAATGCCATTGATTGAAGAGCTATCAAGTTGAAATCACCATCAAATGGTCCATCATATCCCGCTCTTCGAAATCGTACCTTTGTCTATGTCATATTGGCCAAAATGAATACTGGTTGATATCAATCACTTCTTGGTAATCGATAACGAATACTTGGATCATGTGTTTAACCAAACTTGGTTAAATGCATGTCCAGGGAAAATCTCTGGCCTTCTCGTGTAGTCTAGCTCGTCGCCAAGTCCATATTTCGTCTTCTGATCGATCAACAAGTTCTGATGTCGCTTCATCTTCAAATCCATCGTAATGCCCCAATACTTCTTAGTCGTTGAATTCATCCAAGCGCTTTAAAGGTAATTCGAGAATTTATTTTATGCATTCGAGTTTACCATCCTTATGTGCTTAATCAGTACCCATCAGCTTATGTGTTTGATGTATATGAACCAAACCATTACGAACGTGATTATCCTAACACTAAATCACCTTCAATGGTGTTTAAGCTAAACTAAGTAAATAATTCAACCATTCAGTAAATAGTCAAACAAATCCCTAAACTAAATGTAATGACCCGGGGAATTCGACGCTCGAATTCCAACAATTATACACAAACATGTATTACTTGCAGAACCCAAGTATCGAGAACACCGGATAGTTAATGAAAGAAATTAGAGGGTGATATAAGAAAGAAATATTCGAATAGATTAAGAAGAACAACACAACAACATTAGAGTCTCACATCACAACAGAATAAAATATAATAGAAACAAAACTTTATTGAGAGCTTTGAAATAAAACTTACAATCATCAGAGTACATCAACACATCTTGGCAATCTAATAATCTGTCCCCGTATACAACACACATCGGAATAAATACTAATCTGTATCATACGTCTTAACTCCTCCAGCTTATTTTCGGACTTCACAGCATCCGATAACCTGAACCTATACAACCCGGTCTAACCCGAGCAATTCAAACGCCGGATCAGTCTTGTGAACTAAAGTGAGAAAACTCGCCATGTTTAAAAACATTACTCGACTTGATTTTAAAGTCAAACCATTTCTTTTTGAAAACATAGCTTTCTCTGATATTATAATAGTGTCTAAACACAATTAAATAACAATCTAGCATAATGCTTGCATCTCACGTTCCACATATATAGTATACAATCAAAACCGCGGGCTCTTATTGGAGACTGAATTTCCAACTATGAAAAGGTATGGCACCACCTTCCGATAGTGTATCTCTAGAGGCGAATACTCTGGGTTCAACAAGAACATCTTGCAACCCGACCACACATGACCGACCACTCATTTTGCTTGAGTGTATCGAATGTATATCACCAACGGTTGGGAGCTACCTATCGGTTCTCGAAAAGTGAGAGGATCGAAATAGATTAAAGAAGGAAATGAATTTTTTCTAGATAGGTGTTAACCGGCTTTTTGGTCCGGTTCCCAGGAGAGCATCAGACATGCTCAACTCAATGTACCTCGTGAAGCTGACGCCGAAAAGGGACGCTCGGGAGCGAAGGAAACAGGATCAAGAAGGGACTACACCACTTGAAATCTCGCGGCATCCAGAAGACACCCGCAAGCCAAGGCCTCGACCCCCGAAGAAGCTACGAGCCTTAATTATCCGGTTCCAGGAATCCTCGCGCCCCTCGGAAGGACTTCGCCCCAGGCATGATGTAGAATTCACACCCAGCTGGGTCCGAAATTTCGAACCCTCGCCTGGGTTAAAAATTTCGAACCAGTGGGTGCGAAATTTCGAACCCTGCAGGTGTGAAGTCTCGCACCCATGACTGGGTTCGAAGTTCCGAACCCAGCGGGTGCGAAATTTTTCACCTACAACTGGGTTCGAAATTCCGAACCCAATGGGTACGAAATTTTGCACCCGCGCCTGGGTTTGAAATTTCGAACCCAACAAGTTCAAAATTTCGAACCTGTGCCCGGGTTCAAAATTTTGAGGAGCGCAGTGGTGGGTTCGAAATTCTGCAAGTGGTCCCCTATTTCTACCTACTCCTACCTAATTCTACCTACCCCCACTCCTATAAATAGCCCATGGCCTCACACTTCAAAGAGGTTGGATTTTCTTCACTTGAGACCTTCCTAGAGCTTCATGAGCCTCATTAATGGCATCTCCTATTTGAGGAAGAAGGAGAATTAAATATTCTTTTTCCCAAACACCTAGCATACGACAATTATAAAAGCGAATGTAATGAGCATGACTCTACCTTGTAATTCTTAAGTAATTAATAAAAGTTTAGCATCCTTCCAAAGTGGACGTAGGCCTAATCCGCGGCCGAACCACTATAAATTCTCGGTCATTTACCACTTTCTCTTAATTAGTCTTGCGACCAAATTAACTATTCCTAAAAATAGGAATCTTTGGTGTTTACGACATTTTTTGCCATACATTTGGTGCTTTCACTGAGAATCTGAATTCAAGATTTGTGTCTTTCTTCCACATTATCATCTCAGCTTTAACGAGCTTAAGGTTCCTTGTTCAAACTACTGTCGAGTCCGCTTATGATGGTAAAGAAGTCAAAGAACGCAATGGTTGGCTCTTCCGCCGCAGCCAAGGTCGGTACCTCCCAATAACCTCAACCGGTAGATGTCCCAGCCACTAATGAAACCATCCCTCCTGTTGTGGACCCCAAAGCGCCTGTTACCCAAGATCAAATCCGTGTGCTTAATGAAAGATATGATAGCACCACGGTCGAGCTCAACCAAGCATTAAGGGATAACATTAACCTTATGCGGCAATTTCAAGAAAATCAACGCGTCGTCGCCCGACTTCAGTTAACTCAGAACAACGCTCAACCATGACCAACTGCATCGAAAACATCCTCTTCCGAGACAAAGGGCCCACACCAGAGGAGGAGGTTCACCCTCATCAATGATGTCGCCGCTCGTACCAATGCCCTCGATAACGGTAACGGTCATGCCAACGGGAATGGAAACGACAATGGCTACCGAACTATAATCACATATGGCGAGGGGGTATGGTATCGTGACCGCTCTCGCTTGATTATCAATGACGGACCAGATCCTACAAACCAACCTCTTCCTCGACACAACCCAGTGGTCGCTAATCAGGTTGAAGGGCCCGCTATTCCGACGGCCTACGCTCCTTTGGAACAGGATCCGCATCACACCTCTCCACCTCACCATCCACACCAAGACCCAATCATAGATGTCGAGGACATGGAAGAAGACGATCCAGACATCCATCATAGAAGACGAGCTCGCAATAGGACTCCGGAACCGCGTCAAAACCTATGGATCCTGATGGAGGATCCACACCTGAACTATCTCCCCGACATGATATGAAGGGTCATGGGGGAAATGCGAGGGGGCGCAACATGGCGCATGGGAAGCCCACATTAGGCGTAACCCCTTCACGAGAAGAGTAAATGAGGTCGAATGACCGAGGCACTTTAGCATGCCAAAAATGCCACTCTACGATGGTACCACTGATCCCTGTGCCTTCTTGAATCGCTATGAATGGAAAATGGACTCGAGCCGGGGTGATGATCCGGACAAATGCAAATGCTTCTCGATCTTCCTGTCCAGTATCGCTTTACCTTGGTTCTCTCGCCTCCCTCTTGATTCCATCAACAACTTCAGACAGCTAGCAACAGAGCTGGTCAAGCAATTCAGGGTGCACATCCCAACTCCGAAGAATGCCCTCACTTTATCCAACCTATACCAGGGGCCCACCGAGTCGCTTAGGAGCAACCTTTCCTAGTTCAATACAGCTCTCACCGAGGTCGAGGATCCAAATCCTCGCATCATACTCTTTCAACTAGCAAAAGGTGTTCTCCCTACTTCAGAGTTCGGGGCCTGGATCGATTGAAAACAGCCCAAGAGCCTAGACACCTTCTATGAGAAGGCAGTTCAATACTTGTGCCAAGAAGAGGCAAGACGGAACCAACTCTCTGCCACAAGTCATCCCAATGATTCCCAATCAGATACCGCAAATAACCACTTCATAGGTAGGTGAGGCGGGGAGCCCTTCAACCAAAACAGGAGGCAGGTCCCCAAAGGCAAAAAACAAACAACGACATGCCAAATGGATGGAACAATGGGCAAGCCCGAACGGAATTGAGAAATCTTGGCCCTCGCCAAGCTTTCGAGACCTACAGCCCATTGAATGAAGACATAGAGACAATCTACATGGAAACGTGTAACACTTTGCCATACACGATGCCGCACGTCAGAGAATCAACTAATTGTGAGAAGAACACCGGGAGGTACTATTGATACCACGACGTTTATGAGCATGAAACCAACAAATGCCGCCAACTTAGAGATGCAATCGAGAAACTTATTTGTGAGAAATGGCACGAGCAATATGTCCATGAGCCCTTTCCCCCCGAAGCAAACTCGCAGCCTCCAGCACCAGCTCTACAAGCAGCCGCCAAGGGGGATCCAGGACCGTCTAACCCAAGGCGAGGAATCATGATCAACACCATATGTGGCGGACCTTACCCCACACATTACAGCTTTCAAAAAATGGAGGAATATGTGAGTTTCATAAAGTATGCTACTTACGAAGTCTGCTCCGCTCTCCCTGAGTCCATCCCATCCAAGCTACAAAAGACCATGTGGGACGACGTTGTCTTCCGATAAAGAGAATCGATGGGGGTGGAATCCCAACTACCAATCCATTACTCATCACTGCCCAGATCGGTGTTGCTTCCGTTCAGAAGGTTTTAATCGACTCAGGAATCTCGGTCAATATCATCTTCAAGACCGCCTATGACCAGATGAAATTAGAAAGAAATGACTTGAAGCCCTGTCACGCCGCAATTCATGGCTTCAATGGGGCCTCTAGTTCCCCCGTAGGGATGATCGACCTACCTGTATAACTGGGTGAGGGGGACAGAAACCGAGTCCGAATTTTCAATTTCATGGTCATTGACATCGACTCCCCCTACAACGCTTTCCTAGGGCTCCCCTTTCTCACCTAATTCCGAGTTTACATAGCGCCATGGTCTCTCCTTATGAAATTCCCAATGGAAAATGGGATCGGAACCATTAAGGGCGATCAAGTAAGCGCCAGGAAATGATACACAATAGAATGGAAGAACACGTGCAATATGGACAAGGGCAAAACCGTGCCCGCGCCTTCTTGCGCCAAAAACATCTCAGCATAGCAATCAACGGTGTCTGAGCCCAGGCTCAGGCGCCACTCCCGTCTTTCCAATGACCTCGACCCATGGAAGGACGAAGAGCCCGAGTACGAGAGGGATACTCTGGTTGAATCCACAGTGGACGTTCCCGTCACCTCGATGACCCAACAAGGGTGTTGAAGGTTGGGTCACAACTCCACCCAACAATTAAAGAAGATCTCATATGCTTCTTGAAAGCCAATTTCGACATTTTTGCGTGGACTCACTCTGACATGATGGGCATCGACCCCGCAATTGCTTGCCATTCCCATTGCTTAGATCCCAGAATGCCTCCAGTTAAACAGAAGCGCCGCTTCTTGGAGCCCGAGAGGTCCAAAGTGCTCCAAGAAGAGGTAGACCGTTTGCTCAACAATAACTTCATCCGCGGAGCTGACTATCTCGAATGGGTTTCCAATCCAGTTCTGGTTAAAAAAGCCAACAGTAAATGGCGAACATGCATCGACTTCTCAGATCTAAACAAGGCATGTCCCAAGGACAGCTTTCCGCTCCCGAAGATCGATCGGTTAGTCGACTCGACCGCCGGATTCTAGCTACTATCTTTCATGGACGCGTAATCGAGCTACAAGCAGATCGCGATGAGCCTCCGCAACCAAGATCATACCTCTTTCATAACCGACCTCGGGCTCTACTATTACTGTATTATGCCCTTCGACCTCAAAAATGCCGACACCACTTATCAACGAATGGTTAACCGACTCTTTAAAATCAGATTGGAAAGTCCATGGAGGTGTACGTGGGTGATATGTTGGTAAAATCTAAAATATCAGGCGATCACGTCCACGACCTCTCCAAAATGTTCGATGTCCTCCGACAGTACGACTTGAAACTCAACCCCTTGAAATGCTCCTTCAGTGTCGCTTCGGGAAAATTCTTGGGTTTCATTGTTATTTCTCGGGCATCGAAGCCAATCCAGAAAAAATACAAGCTATTCGGGACATCCGAGTCCCCAAGAACATCAGGGATGTCCAAAGTCTGAACAGGAACGTCACCACTTTAAGTCGATTCATCTCTAAGGCCACCGACAAATGCATCCCCTTTTTCGATTTACTCTGAAAGGGGAAACATAATTTCGAGTGGACCCTCGAATGCGTTTCTGCATTCCAGGAACTTTTGGATCACTTTGAGCGATCACTTATCCTTTCTAAGCCTATAGACCACGAGGACTTATATGTTTACATTGTTGTTTCTGTGCATGCAATCAGATCGGCACTAGTATTCCTCGAAGATCGCACTCAATGGACCGTCTACTATATCAGCAAGCGAGTGAGGGGGCGAAGAAGAATTACCCGAAGCTAGAAAAGCTGGCATTTTGCTTATTGATTTCCTCTAGAAAGCTCCGACCGTACTTCCAGTCGCATCCCATAAAAGTTTTCACTGACCAACCACTACATCCGGTCCTACAGCGACCCGAGGCATCAGGGTGATCATTAAAGTGGAGCATAGAGTTAAGCCAGTTCGACATAACCTTCATCCCCTGACGAGCCATCCTCGGCCAAGCTCTCATAGATTTCATCGTGGAGTTCACAGCCCCTGAGGAGGATCCCATAGAGAACACGGAGACTCCTGACGCCCAGTGGAAATTGTTCGTAGATGCCTCCTCTAAAAGAAAGTGCTCCGGGGCCGGAGTCGTGCTAATCACCCCTGAGGAACGCCCGATGTATTATGCGTTGAGGCTAAATTTCCCTGCTACTAACAACGACGCGGAGTACGAGGCCTTAATCACTGGGCTTAGAATCACGATCGAACTCAAGCTAGAGACCTCCACATCCTCTCTGATTCACAACTTATCGTCCGACAAGTACAGGGAGAGTATCAAGCGAAAGAGGGACGGCTTGCCCAGTACCTTGCCCGGGTTCAGGGGCTATTCATCCACCTCGAGCATTTCACCATCACCCTATCCCACGCGAGCAAAAAGAAAAAGCAGATTCCCTCACCAGAATGACAAGCTCCGAAGATCCGCAACTTAACAGGTTCTCCCCGGTTGAAGTCCTCAACCCTCCAAGCATTAAGCAAGGGCAAGATGAGACGATCATGAGCACCGAACCCGAGCCCGGGTCCTGAATGACACCGATCAGAAATTAAGTACAGCACAGGATCCTACCAAAGCGCTACAAGGAAAGGCACGCGCTCACACGCTAGTCAGTCCGTTACCTTCTTATGGACGGGGTACTCTACCACAGAGGTTTTTCCATTCCCCTGCTCCAGTGCATAGCTTACGGCGACGCCCTCCGAGTGCTAAGCAGTGTGCATGAAGGCGAATGTGGCGTTCACACTGAGGGGCAGACCCTGGCCAGAAATATTCTCAGTCATGGTTATTACTGGCCCACGCTTAATCAAGACATCGCGGACTACGCTCGCAAGTGCGATAAGTGCCAGCGCTTCTCCAAGATTCAAAGAGCCCCGCCTACAAAATTATCTCAAATGGTCAGCTCATGGTCGTTCGCCATGTGGGGAATCGACATCATCGGAACTCTTCCAATGGCCAGATGCGGGGCACGATATGCCATCATCGTAGTGGACTATTTCACCAAGTGGGTAGAAGCTGAAGCTCTCGCCACCATTACCACGAAGAGGATGATCAACTTTGTTGTCCACAACATCTTTACCCGTTATGGAGTACCTCAAGCTATCATCTCTGACAACGACACTCAATTCGAGAGCACTGAGTTTAAAGCCTTCTGTTAGCACCACGACATCGATAAAAGATTCTCAGCGATGGCTCATCCTCAAGCCAATGGGCAAGTCGAGGCGGTTAATAAGGTCATTAAGTCCATATCAAGAAGCGTCTGGAAAAGGTTGAGGCATGTGGGCAGGCGAACTTCCTCTAGCTCTATGGGCTTACTGCACCACCCACAAGACAACAACCGGTCATACTCCTTTCGCCCTCGCATACGAATCTGAAGCCTTCATTCCCATTGAGCTCAAGCTTCAGTCCCATTGAGCCACGTACTTTGATCCAAAGACAAACCAAGATTTACTTATAGGATCACTCGACTTGCTGGAAGAAAAAAGGAACGTGGTCGGTATCAAAGCCGCCGCCCAACGACAGCGAGTAGCCCGATACTTAAATTCCAGGGTCCGCCACAAGGACCTCAATATCGGCGACCTCGTTCTAAAGCGGGTTTTTCCCCTACCAATAGGCCTTGCGTCTTGCTGTGAAGGCCCGTACTCCATACATCGAAAGGTCAACGATGGAACTTTCAGACTTGCCACCACCGACAGAGCTGAACTTCCGAGGGCATGGAACAACGAACATCTCCGCCGCTACTTTACATAACTCAGTCTACGGTTGTTTATGCTTTTCAAACAATGTTCTGTTTTTTTATCAGAAATCCAAGGCATTGTAAAGGCTATTACTGCCAAAGTTATTAGTAGAAATGATGTCCAATTTCCTATCTCCTACTTCTCACGTAATGTGTCTCGTTAGTTCCAACAACCAGCTCGATTCACGCCTACGACCGCCGCATCGGCACCCTGAGCACGGGAGTCGGCATGGCCATTTCAATTTCTAGGAAACATCGAGTTTGAGACACTTGGCTATGCCCGACACCCCGAGCACGAGAGCCAGCAGCGCTACTCGAATCGCCGGCCTGCGGCGCAACCAAGTCTAGACAACCTCTAACTCGAACCTCGGCCCAGTGCCGAAGTTGAGGATAAATCGTTCCGCGTCCTAGTCTAGGCGGTTTGGCGCCACTCAACGACCTACTAAGATCGATGCAAATCTCTCTTCGCTGATTGCGGGTTCCGGTCGAATCTTGGCGCAGCACCAAGACTGACCTTAAATCGTTTCTTCCCCTAAGCTCTCAAGGCTTGGGGGCAGCCCGCGGCCACGATCGGACCTTATGAAATGATGATCAGGGCTGAAAACTACGCCGCTGAATAAACGACGTTTGGCGGCTCGGCTCAACCCGATGAACGATGGGAGAGACACCCATCTGGCGGACCGCACAACACAACGCCCTACGCCTTCGCTATACTTGGGTTTAACCCTGGGCCACCCGAAACAATAGGCGCATAGCCTAGTTTTGCAAACACCCGGTTCTATGAGCTGAGGGGAACTTACTGAAACCAGCACTCTACCTTACCTCTTTGGAATAATTCACCCAGAGACGGCCCCTAATCGCTCTTGTGACAGGTGTAACGATAAGTAAGTTTATGCAAGTATAGGATGCTGGAAAACATAAAAGAACATCCGAACACTTGACATAAACAACGATATTTAATAATTCATATTTCCATTTCACACACACATTAAACAAACTACGTGTCTAACACTTTTACTTTCTAATGACGGAGTGTACGTGAGAACCGTGCCGTGTCTCGAAAAACCAAAAGCGAGGGCCGTACTCACGTAAACTAATGGCCTACACTACCAAAATAACGGTAACTCCTACTAAGTTTGCTGACTCTAATCATGTTTCTTCCTCTTGTTCTTGTTTCTGTTTTTTTTGCAGATTCGACGCTTGACGTCTCTCCCCTCGCACCAGCACCAGACCTCTTCCTTCTCGACCCACTCTTGCTTGACCGACCCCTTAGAGGAGTGATTAATTCATGAGTGATAGAGAGGCGATGACCCCTAGCACCATCACCCCTGGAGATCTCCGTGACATCAGTGGTAACAGCAAGCGGCGCAGGCATGGGGGAACTCCCGGTAGCAGGACCAACCACGGTCTCGCTCCTCTTTAGGATCTCTTTTCCTTCCCACTCAGCCTTATGTTTGGCCTCTCTAGCGGCCTGTCTCTCGGCAAGCTTCCGAGACTTGTGCGGAATGATGTCGGCAGCCTTGGTTTTCTCGAGGGTCTCTGCGTCCCTCATTGTAGACACATCGGCACCCACTGGACCTTTGGCCAGTGCACTCTGTCCATCGACCACCTCTCCTTCCTCATTGAGAATGTCCACCATGCTAGGGGTTATTCTTATGTCAGAAAAGGTGTCAAGCTGGTCGCCGCCCTCTCCAGCCTGTGTCCCTACGAGGCCCGGCCCAGTTTCAGTCACTTGGGGAATAATAGGGGCGGGGTCCGCTGCCATTGTAGACTCAGGAGGAACTGCATAGCAAAGACACAAAAATTTTAGTCCATAAATTCGGTAATCACTTCATTATCAGGGATGCAGGGTAAAAGGAGTTTACCTATGGTCAAGGGTGGCGTAGGAATGATAGTAAGGGTGATAGCGGCAATAGGTAAGGTGAGACCGGTATCCCCCAGTGCCGGGAAGTCGAGATTGTACTTGGTAGCGATTTAGGTCGAAGCCTCAGGATCACTCACCATAGCAGACGAGGTCCAGGGGCTGATAGGTGCTCCTCCTGCAAATGTTTCTGTCACCACCATGCTATTGGTTGGCATGAACTTCCCCTTCTCCTTAGTGAGCCTCGCTAACCTCTCATTCTCAGTGTCCTCTCGCAACAGCCTCCTTCCTTCCTCTAGCTTCTCACATTCACCACTGTCCAGAAGAACATTTGCAAGCTGGAGCTCATATAAAGTGCTTATGTCTACTTGACGCAAGAAGACCTCGTAAGGGATTAACCTCTCCCAAGTTCTAGCAAGCTCGCGGGGATAGTTTCGACCAACAAAATCCCTCGGAATCTCAAAGCTTTGACGTACATATTATGGATACTTTCCTCAAAGGAGGACCCAACGCGAAACTCCGCGTTGTTCAGCTGTCCCCTCAGTAGCTCTATCTCCCTCAAACATTTATCATTTATACCCTCAGATTCACTCAGCACATCCTTGTTGCTAGATTCAGCATCCTCCTTCACCTTTCTCATCACCTCGAGCTGCCTCTTCAACTCGGTGACTTTGGCGTTCTCAGCTTGCAACCTCTCATTTTCCTCCCTCAAAGCGGTGTTGTCACTTTGGAGTTCGATGACCCTCACATTGTCTCTTTCCAAAACATCGCATGCTCGCTTTAGGTTGGCTTTGTCCTTTTTTAGAGCCGTGGTCTCAGTAGTTAGATCAACCACGGTGACTTTATAATTCGATATAGTATGCCCCGACTCCCTCTTTAGTGTATTGTAAGTCTGCATCATCTCAGTTGCACCAACAAAGTTAACATTAAAGGGTCTGAAAATGCATAAAAGAGAACTTACGATGCGAGGAATGGGTGTACCTATCTTCTTATTCAAAGCTTCAACGGTGGCCTTCTCAGCAGCAAGCTGCAGGTTCTTCTTTCTGATCAGCTCCGTAAGCTAGAGGGAATACTTGGTAAACTCGGTTGTTTGGTGAAATGAAGCTTTCACATGCATCCACAACTCCCTAGACTCTCTATCAGGAGTTGGACGGAGGTCGGGGACGAATCTTAACTCATCAAAATAGTGCCGAGGGAAATGATGTTTCAGGAATGCCCTACGTTCCTCTATCGATAGCCCTCAAAACTGATGTTCTGTCAAGTCCGACACCTCGATCTCAATCTCTCTCTCCGACCTCAATTGGCCAAAATGTGCTTCCTCTTCCCTAACAAGATGAGTGGGGCTGGAAGAGCAATATATGGGGGAGTTGTCAAATGCAAGATCAAGACCCACCTATGTTGAGCTGAGTATCTCCTATGGATACGCGAATAGGAGGAGGAGGAGGTGTTAGAGATCACCTAGATCGATCCCGGTCTCGATGACCACTTCCTTGTTCTAACGAAGGTGGAGCGCCGTACAAGCTGGTGGATCTTTGGAATCTCTCGAAAGAACTCTGGGGAGGTTGGCAATCCCCGCGTCCATTACTTCGTCCGCCACGTCCTCCTGCCATGACACCTGCCGATGGAACAAGCCGAATTTAGTCAAGTAATTCACGCAGGCAAACATCTATGCTATGCAATGTTATGAATGTATGGCCTAAGTGTTCTCTCAATAAACCAGATTGTGGTCCGATCGAGGGAGTTAACCCCTCAGCAGCACATGAAGGTTCTTCTAGGCTCGTCGTACTCGGCCATGGGATCATTACTAAAGCAAGTCCCTTTAAGCCATCAAACTGGCCTGCGGGCTCAAGCGGGGCAGTGGCCCCTGAGTAAGTGGCAGGAGATTGCGGTCTAGCCAACACTCCTTCCCCCTCCCTTGTCGGTGGCGGGACGGGAGTGCTCGGCAACCCCTCATCTCCGGCAACCCCTTCTTGACCATGTACCTCGCCTCCGCGCACATCTCCTTGAGGCCGAGCAGTCCTTTGTAATTCTCCTCCCGCTGGGGGCATTTTCCTCTTCCGCCCAATAGGAGTAGAGCCTGCCACAACTCCTTCCTTTGGCACACTAATAGCAACCGCGGGTCTAATCACAGCCCGGTTGTCTGACAACAACCCAGCACAGCGGAGGCGATCCTGACTTGTCACGGTACTGGTATCGCGGAGATTCTCTAGTATCGCTCGCAAAGCATTAAGGCGTTGCCGATATTCATCCCCCGTGGGTGCCTTTGGATTTCCTGTTATATTCCATTTAAAACCATGAATAAAGGAAGGAATCCTAAAATTTTGGCAAGGAACAGAGTTAGAGACACACTTACTTCCCTTAATCCACCTTCTGGTAAATCCGGGAGGGCAGCTAATAAAGAACCACTCGCTTTTAAACACAAATAGCCTGGGCCACGTCCTGACAAAGAATTTTGTAGCAGCTGTCGCTTCCAAAGACCATAGAGAGGGAGAGGTCGCGCTCGTTTTCTTTAAGTGGAAGAAGTATCGAATATCTTCCCCAATGGGCTCCCTATTCAAATACTCGCGTAAGAGAATGTAAGTACCCAAGAGAGAAGCGTAAGCATTAGGGTGTAGCTATGATGGCGCGAGACGGAAATAGAACAGCATGTCCTGAATGAAGTTGTTAGCCGAGAGCATGCACCCAGCAAGGCAAGCTTGTCGGTTTCAGGCCGTGAGACCCTTGGGAAGCACATGGGCTTTGTCATCTCTTCTGGGGGCATGTGTATTATCCACCGGTATGTTAAATCATGCTGCCATTTTCCTGACCGCTGTAGCATCCATACACGACTGCACTATGTTGGTAGGATTCTCTAAAATCACAGCATCAGGAAATATGTCCGCAGCCACCGGAGGTGTGGGCGCATCCTTGCCCATGATATCTACATTCTCGACCTCTTCAGTCATGACCGGGGAATATTGCCGCTCAAGTCGCTCCCGGTGCTCAGAAGTTTCGGGAGAGCTGGTCGAATGAGAAGGAGACAATCCTTCGGTGGTCTCAATCTCGCTGCTAGACGAGCTACCTCCAGGAGTAAGGTCGAATGTGTGTAAGACGGGCTTGGGAGCCTCGAATTCCATAGTCTTTTTGGTCCTTGATCTGGACTGCATCTCTAGCTATACTTTAACGCATCGGTATTAGAACAGTCAGTATAGTGACCAGTACCCCTCGTGTTGGTGACAACTAATATGTACAAGAAATGCTATGCAAAAATAAGCTACATAAAGAAAGTCTAGAACAATTTGAAATAGTCCAAGTCCCAGTCCGGTTGTATGCTCTATCCTATGTGAACAATCCTAAAACCCCGCTTGCACAGTTAACAACTTATGCATCAACACTAAGTGTGCACATCCAGAGACGAGTATTCGAAAGTCAAAATATATCAGCGTGACAAATTGGAAACCCGGCACATAAAAGTCCATGTCCCAAACCAGTCGGGCTCGAAATTTCAAGCTCCAGATTCGAAATTTCAAACCCAGAAAGGTTCGAAATTTTGAACCAAACCATGTTCGAAAATTCGAGCCCCTCCGGGTTCAAAATTTCGAACCCAGACAGGGGCTCGGGAATTCGAACCTATGGGGTTTGAAAATCCAAACCCAGAAGGGTTCGATGCTTCAAATCCTCGACTTCGAAGATTCGAACCCGTGTGGGTTCGTGATTTCGAACCTGGTGGGTTCGAAAATTCGAACCCACGGGGGGTTCGAGGCGTTGAACCTGGATGGGTTTGAAAAATCAAAACCACGAGGTCTCGAGGTCTCCGCCGTAGTCCATCGACCTCCTCCCCTTCTCACCACCTCGAGTCTAGGTCTTACCTAATTCGATTCGAAATTGTCGGGTTCGAAGTTATTAGGTTTGAAGCTTTCAGCAATGGCGGCCAGAGAAAGAAAAATTAGAAGGAAAAAAGTGAAAGGGGCCCTATTTTCAAAAGGAAAAGGGTCCCTTCATATTCCAGTACAGGTTTGAAATTTCTGAACCCACTGGGTTCGAAATTTTGAACCTCCCCCCCACCCGGGTTCGAAATTTCGTACCTCAAAGGTTTTGAAATTTCGAACCCCTAGGATTCGGAATATCGAACCCCTGGGCTCGAAATTCCGACCCCATTGGGTTCAAAAATTTCCAACACATTTTTTTTTGATGATGATCATACCTCAGGTTTTAGGAACACTGTGCCACATTCTCTAGCATATGTATTCCACACATGTGCATATCGACCGCCGCGCATCCACGGGAACGACACACTATGGGCACTGAGCGACTTGAGTACGGCGCATCCCCCAACAACTAAAACTTATTCTCCTTTTGAATTACAGGAAAAATTAACAGCTTCGCCACTACCTCAACCTACACAAAGCACATCATATCAAACACAAGACGTATTTTGGAGGGCAAATGTTAACCGGCTTTTTGGTTCGATTCCCAGGAAAGCATCATACACGCTCAACTCAACGTACCTCGGGAAGCCAAGGTCGAAAAGGGACGCTCGGGAGCAGAAGGAAATAGGATCAAGAAGGGACTACACCGCTTGAAACCTCGCGGCATCTAGAAGACACTCGCAAACCAAGGCCTTGGACCTCGAAGGAACTACAAGCCTCAATCACCCGGTTCCGGGAATCATCGCGCCCCTCGGAAGGACTTCGCGCCAAGCATGATGCGGAATTCGCACCCAGCCAGGTGCGAAATTTCGCACCCGTGCCTGGGTTCAAAATTTCGAACCCACACCTGGGTTCAAAATTTCGAACCCAATGGGTGCGAAATTTCGAAGCTAGTGGGTGCGAAGTCTCGCACCCATGACAAGGTTCGAAGTTCCGGACCTAGTGGGTGCGAAATTTCGCACCTACGCCTGGGTTCAGAATTTTGAAACCAGCGGGTGCGAAACTTCGCACCCACGCCTGGGTTCGAATTTTCGAACCCAATAGATTCAAAATTTCAAACCCATGCCCAGGTTCGAAATTTTGAGGCGCGCAGGTGGTGGGTTCGGAATTCTGCAAGTGGTCCCCTATTTCTACCTACTCCTACCTAATCCTACCTACCCCCACTCCTATAAATAACCCATGGCCTTACACTTCAAAGGGGTTGGATTTTCTTCACTTGTGACCTTCCTAGAGCTTCATGAGCCTCATTAGTGGCATCTCCTATTTGAGGAAGAAGGAGAATTAAATATTCTTTTTCCTAAATACCTAGCATATGACAATTATAAAAGCGAATATAATGAGCATGACTCTACCTTGTAATTCTTAAGTAATTAATAAAAGTTCAATATCCTTCCAAAGTGGACGTAGGCCTAATCCACATCTGAACCACTATAAATTCTCGTGTCATTTACCACTTTCTCTTACTTAGTCTTGCGACCAAATTAACTATTAGTAATAGGAATCTTTGGCATTTATGACATTTTTTACCATCAACAATAGGTTATTATATACCCTACCTGGGAGCAACCCACTTAGCCATGCTTCCTGCCCGATTTTTGTCATTTCCCGGTTGAAGAGGCATGAGGTTTAACACTACCTTTAGAACATCATACCACCATTCGCTTTGAATGCCCCATTGTCAGATCCGCCAAATCACTAATTGACGTCCACAAAAATACTCTGGTCGTTAAGCTAAGAGAAGTGCCCCTCTCCACCACTAACAGAATTACGTTTGTAAAAATCAACATACGTGATTCATAAGAAATACTCTTTCAGACATTCGTCCATACAAGTCATCCAGGAACAAGATGAACCGAAGGCACTCTGCTACCACATCCTAGGTATCACCCTATAGATCAGTAGCGAGTAGTCCTTATTAATCCGTAGAAATCAACCATGACAGAATTACACATCAAATAACTCTGAATGCAAGCCATAGAAATTTGACAAGTCGTTCTTTTGCTTATGAAGATCCTCGGTCTTCACTGCTCCATCTTCAATCTGCATCTTCGACGATCTCATAGTTGCTGGTTCGGAATGATTTTCAAATATAAATTTGATCCCGTTCTTTCCATACCAACAATCATATAGGTCGGCTTTGATAGTCAGTTACTTAACTGTCAAATAAACAATCATTCAATCATGAAAATAGAAATGAGTTAACTAGTTTAGTACTAAGCATTACAGGGCCTTTTTAAATGAAAACAATTAACAAACATTCATTTAAAACTCTTAAATATTTTAGTATTTCGAATTTAGATTTACACTTCTTATCAAAATCATTTTCTATTCCCGTTCCTTCAAATTTCGTTAGTCCCTAACCGAAAACTAGAAAGTGAATAACTCCCTAAATATCAACTCCGAAGGCTGAAACCAACATTAGATCGACACCCAAGAAGTCATTCAACTCAACTAATCTCTAGTTTGTCTCTAATTTCCTTAACTCCATTCACATTTGCAAAAAGTTTGCTTTTAAACCATTTTCCGCTTTGAAAATCTAATTTCAATTCCATTTACTTCACTAAATCTTATTATTAAGTATCGTCTTTTTAAATTCAACATTTTTACTCCATGTCTCTTTTATAAATCGTATTTATAAATTCAATTTTCATATAAACCCTTTTTATCTCACTTTCTTTTACTTAATTCAAATGTTAAGTAAATATTTATTTTAAGCTATCATATTCGCTTAAAATCCCTTTTATAACTTAGTTATAAAAACTGGGTTTTAATATAAACCCATTCATTAACTCCTTTCAAACCTTAGTTGTATTTCATTTCGAACCTGATTACTTACTTAAATGAATTTCATTTAAATAATAATCATTTAAATCCTTATCAATTAAAATAATAATTTACTTCATTATTAACTACTGTATAAGTAGTTAAATTCTTTATTTACTAAATAAATAATAAATTTCCTTTTTAAAATCGTATTATAATTTAACAACTATTCGTTAAGTTATTTCATTTGGTTCATTAACAACAAAATAATTTAAAAATCAATTCTAGCTGAAATGGTAGACTTGATCAACTCAAAACATGATTATTTATTTAACAAATTCAATTTAATTCCTCCTTTAAATTAATTAGTAATATAGTTAATTTAAATAACTTCATTTAATTGTTTCTTAGAATAATTTTTTTTAGGAAGACGGGTGTGTAGCGTGGAACTACACAGCTGGTTACACATAATAATAAGTAGCTAAAAATATATTTGGTTGATAGGCCCAACCAGTGGCATAGTAGTCTAGGCCAAGAAGGCCAATATAGCTAATACAAGCATAATACACAACCAAAAATATACATCAGATAGCGTAGAACATAATGCATAGCATGAGACAACAAGCCAAAAAGCCAAACATGCAATACTAGATCACATCAGAATTTAGAGCGGGATTTGGGTGCTACTTTCTTGCGATCCCGACGATTGAGGCATATGAAGAGATAGCCTGAAGCGAGCGGGTCTTTTCGATCCTATCCACAAATCGAAAAGATGCAAGATGTGATGACAGATACCCAACATGAGATTCTTGGGTCTGCTGAAGATGTGTGCGTTGCGTTCTAGCGAAATACTCCAGGCAAAGAAAGCCATTAAAGAATCCAGTATGGGGTTTAGGGGGTTATGCTGCCAATATTCGAAAAATGAATGAATCGAAGGGATGAAGCCCAGAAGGAAGGAGCTGATAGCCGCCCAAACAGCATATGAGAAGTCACATTCGAAGAAGAGATGAGTGAGGGATTCATTATGATTGTTGCAGAGGACACAAGAAGGGTCAATATTGTTGTTAAAACGATGAAGGCGATCTTTGTTGTTAATGCGATTGTGGATGAGAAGCCATTGAAAGAAGATGACACAAGGAGGAAGATGACAGTTCCAAATACGGGAGAAAGTGAAGCATCGGCCTGGATGAATTAGAAACTTGTAACAGGCCGATACCGAAAAATTGGATCCCAAGGCCCATGTAAATATATCGGGACTGATGTCGAATTGGGTTGAGCTAAGAATATGTCCAATGCGGATAAGATCATTTAAAGACTCAAGCCCAATATAAGTGGAGGGTAAAAAGCCCAATATGCCCAGAGAATGTGCTGACGCAACTGATAATGGGTTATATTGGTTTAGTGCTACAAGGTTAGGGAACAGAGTGGAAAAGGGGATCTGCTCTTTCCATATATTCGTCCAAAATAAACAAGAATCACCATTATTGACCTTAACGTGGAAGAGCGATTTTATTCTAGGGGTGATGGATAGTATTCCTTTCCAGAATGGCGATGGCTTAATTAATGGGTTAAAGTGGAGGATGAGAAAGGGTTTGCTTGATACAGCCTGTGAAGGATCCAGCTTTTCCAAATAAATTGCCCTGGAGTGAGAATGCACCATAAACATTTGGTAAGCAGAGCCATATTGAAGGTAAAGAGGTTGTGAATTCCAAGTCCACCATGATGTAGAGGAAGGCAAATAGTTTGCTAATTGATTAGTTTTTTCAATTTGCCACCATTCCAAAGAAAAGAGCTTCGAATTGAATCGATTTTGTTGATTACCCAAATTAGGAGTTTATGGAAGGACATCCAATAGGTTGGATGGGATGTGAGGACATGTTTAACAAGAATAAGACGGCCCTCTGATGATAAGGAGCTAGCCTTCCAACTTGTAAGTCTGTTTTCAATTTTAGAAATGAGGGGTAGCCAATCAGATTTATGAAGTTTGGTAGGACGAAGAGGAATGCCCAAATATGTGATTGAGAATGAATCGAGCTTACAGTTAAGGCATTCAGCAATTCTAGGACCCAGATGAGTGTAATTACCCAACATTATAATAGAGCTTTTATCGAAATTAATAGATAGTCCTGAAATCATTTCAAAAGAGTAGAGGAGAATTTTAAGGCAATGAATGTTGGAGGGTGTTGGAGTGGTGAAGAGAATTGTTTCATCTGCAAATTGTAGGCAGGTTGTGCGCACATTTGAATTTGGGAGTGAGATGCCTGAGAAAATATTATGGGATAATGATTGTTTGATCATTTGATTGAAGATGTCTGCAATCAGGGAAAAGAGGAGAGGAGATGCGCACATTTTATTAAATTTCTTAGAATAATTAATCAAGTTCTTAACTGTTATTTTAATTTCTTCTCATTTACTTACAAATCTTATTAACATAAGAATTTTCCTTATAAAACCCTTTAATAATTACTAAAAACTAAAATAATAAATAATTATTTCCTTTAAATAAAATTTTACTCAAATTTATGGATTTAAAAAAAAATCTATCCCCACTTATAACATAAATTTTACAACTTCATTTCTGTTGATTTACCTGATGGTTAATCCATATTTATAAAATGATTGATTTATAGGCCATGTGATGCCAATTACCCAACCAATACTGCCTGTTGGTTATTATCATAACAAATGTTGAATTACGATTCAAAATCAATAAACAAATCAATCATCTAATCATGTTGGTCATACAGTTCAGTTGGATCCCTCCAACATGTTTTTCCCTACATCCAAATACGTTACCTAAATTCCAATTCAATAAACATATATAATATTAAACAATAAATAAATAACAGTAATCCAAGCATACATATTTCAATTTAATACTTTTGCATTTTTATAAATGTAACTAAAAATGTAACTCACCTTGTTTGGGAATAATCGTTAGAATAATGATTAAATTTTATTTAAATTTAACCAATGTTTTTAAATCAACCAATTCAAATAATATTCAGCACACATCAAACAGTTGTCAATCATAGCACACAAATTAAATCCCGACTTAAATAAAATATAGGTGGGTGAAAACCCAGTGAGTTATACTCACTTTGATTTGATTCATTTACGGTTCAGTTACAGTAAATTAAAAGTTATTTAATTTAACTGTAAATCCCAGTTGTCTCCTGCACTGTCCAGATCAGTTCCATAATGTTCTGCTCGTTGCCACGATTCTACGGTAACTTGTTATGTCGGATTTGGTCAACACATATAAAATTTATACCATTTTAAATATTAACGATTTAATTATATAATTAACTTTTAATTAAATTATTAAATAATCTTAATTACTTTAGAGATTATAATTGAATCCATTTTCATTTCTTCATGGTTGCTTACTGTCTTCGCTCGAAAAACTTCCCAATCCTTGGTGACTTCTTTCCCACTGTTTGGTCAAAGAAATACTGGCCAGACTCCTCTTTGTTTAAAACTTGTGGCCCTTCTTCACGTTTATTTTAAGCCAACAAGCCCAATATTTTTTCCATCCCTTCAGCTTTCTTCTCGTATTGACCAAAATGTGCCCACTTTAATTCCTTACCGATTCACACAACAGTTGCCAAATGTTTCCTAACTTTTCTTTCTTTCCACATGATCGCACTAAAACTTCATTCAAATTTCCCTTGCTCCAAAAGAAGACTGTGCTGACATTTTATTCTATTCCTACATACTTACGTGGCCATATTGTTTCACCTCCTACTTTGTTTGAAATGCCCACTCCGATTTCTTACGTGTTCTTTTTGATTTGCTTCTTCTACTTTCGAATGGAAAATCATGAGCCCTATTTCTTCTTTTACTAAATCCACTTTTTCTTCCCAAAAGAATTTCTTGCTACATATCCGACCCTTCTTTGTACTGTGCTTCTTCAATCCCACGTGAATACTGCTTGCTGCCTTCCAAAAATATGCCACCATTTTTCTATTTGATTGCAAAACGCCCCGCTGCTTGCTTCAAAAAAAACATGCCCGACCCTTTCAGCATTGTTCAGACTGTAATAGCATGTCTTCATTCCATTAAAATTCCCAAGTATTCCCATTACTTCTTCACGTTAATTATCCAAACATGCTGCTTCAACACAAATAATAACACCACGCACTGCCATAAAAATACACAAACCAGACTTATATGATTCTTTTGCTACTCCATTTAAATTATACCTATCTGGTTCATACCCCACGTTCACAGTGCTTCCCTATGCAAATTTTGTTTTCACATGTTTGCCTTCATTTCTTCAAACCTGTTATACTTCAGATAAGGCACAAATGAACATTGCGCCGCACGTCCCTAATCGACCAGAGTCTGATCAACACCTGCTGCCCTGAGCGCATCGCCGACCACCATCTTCCCCTGGAACCCTGATTAGTTCGAGCTCTCTCTTCACTGGCAAGATAGCTTCAAATGTTACGACTTTGTGATGAAATACGGGTCGAGTCAATAACCCAGATCAGATCGTGGCCATTAAAATTTAAGATCTCATCAGGCCATGCATGCTTTCAGTTGGGGAATCTTCAAAAGAATGGACATATTTTGAGATTTTAGTGGAAGAAGATCAGAGATATTTGGCCGTTCAGCAAAAAGGTGGAGGCTATTTGGTGCGCTGACCACGTAATAAATATTGACTAGATGAATTTAGAGTTTGGAATGTTGATGGGGGTATATACAAGGTTAAATTTATTAATATTATATTAAATCGAAACTTAGCCATAAAGTAATGCGATAAAACTACTACACACGATATCCACTCGAGATGAAACACGTAATCCTAGCATAGAAAAATATTTCGGACACGATGGGACAAGTTTCGTCGAATTCCGAGGTCGTTTGTGAAAATTCCTTTACAAATCATAAGTGAAAAACATGCGTTTAAATTTCCCACGATCACAAAATAAATCCAAATACCTTGAAATTTGAAACACTACAACACCTCATCATTACGGATTTAATAAAATTAGTTTTGCTGAAAACGGAGTTTGTTGCATATCGGTTATTCAATTTGACACGTAAAACAATGGTATTTTGGGACACCAAAATTCGGGGTCTCCAAAAATAACAAACTATATATCTATCCTGACTCTTAAACGTCAATTCAACGGTATTCGTTTCGTGGATTAGTTTGATCATTATCTCAAGTTATGATCAAAAACCCTTTTAAATCAAATTAAATTATCAAATTAATCGCTATAATTTAAATAATTCCATAGCGACTATTTGAAAATCCGAACTGGACATAACTAACAAACTATAACATGAAATCTCCATATTTCTCTTCCATTAGAAAATTGTAATCAAATCGATTCAAATGTTTCTTGTTTCACAGAATTCCGACTTATATCGGATCATGTATATTCAATTGAAGTTCGAATCGTATATTACGAACTATCGCACCGTTACGAGCTTGTTTTATAATTATATATAAATTAAACGTTTAAATTTCGTTATATAAACAAAAAATATATTTTAATTCCATTTAAAATTCCAAATCAATATTCAATAAAATAAAATATATTAAATATATGACTACCAAAAATACGGGACATTGCATTCCTTTCCCCTTAAAAGAATTTCGTCCTCGAAATTTGTAAGGTATAAGAAATGCTACAAATCCAATTTTTTTTTTCTAAAATACAATTAATTTTAAATCCAAACCAATCAAAAAACTTTTCAAAAATATCAAAAATTTTCTAACATGTAAACTTCCAAGAAAAATTCGGAAGAGTCTCCCCTGTACGGAGAGACTTCTGCAATATCGCAGGATCAACAAATGTATATACATCGACTCACACGGTCGGAAAACAAACTTCAAAAACCAAAACTTATATTTTTACGTAGGCGCACGTTTTATAAGCGCTATTGAGCTTATTTGCTCAATTTACGCGCAATCTACGCAATCCAAACCAATTCTCACAGCCTTCAGTTATATATACTTAGCTCAATTCAACATATAAATAACCAGTACATGAAATTCAACGAGTAAACAACATAAATTCCCAAAACTAAACATGGATTAAATCATCTGATTTCTCTTTAAATTTTTATTTAATTTATTTTTAAGTTAAATTCTGATTCATTTTAATTTCAAATTAAAGCACTCATTTACACACTTCATATGTGAAATCTCTTTGGGTTATACTAAAATGTTCAAATTTTTAATCCAGTTTGAATCACATCCGAATCAACCAAACAAATCAATATCTCAATAATTTGAGAAAAAATATTTATTTCCTATACAAAAATGTAATTTGGGAAAAATTATTTCATTTACCCTCTTTACAAAACAATATCATGCCCATTTGTCAGTTCAAAATTAAACCAGTCAAATAACACAATGCAATACATTTATATATAATATATACAAATACACGCTCTCATATATATACATATGCACACACACGCTCCAACTCAATCTAGGGTATTACTAATCCCATCTCTATCGAGTTACACCATAGAGGCAAGGTTATTACTAAACCTTATGCCCTGATACCACTGTAATGACTCGGGGAATTCGGCGCCTGAATTTCAACAATAATACACAAACTCGTATTACGTGCCAGAACTCATGTATTGAGAACATCAAATAGTTAGTGAAAGAAATTAGAGGGTGAGATAAGAAAGAAAGAAAATTTTAATAGAAGAAGAAGAACAACACAACAACATTAGAGTCTCACATCGTAACGGAATAATATAATAGAAATAAAACTGTATTGAGAGGTATGAAATAAAACTTACAATCATCAGAGTATGTGAACACATCTTGACAGTTTAATAATCCGTCCTCATATACAACACACATCGGAATAAATACTAATCTGTATCATACGTCTAAACTCCTCCGGCTTATCTTCGGACTTCATAACATCCGATAACTTGAACTTTTACAACCTGGTCTAACCCAAGCATTTCAAACGCCGGATCAGTCCGGTGAACCAGAGTGAGAAAACTCGCTAAGTTTAAAAACATCATCCAACTTGATTTTAAAGTCAAGCCATTTCATTTTGAAATCATAGCTTACTCTGATATTATAATAGTGTCTAAATACAATTAAATAACAATCAAGCGGAACGCTTGCATCTCACGTTCCACATATATAGTAAACAATCAAAACTGCGGGCTCTTATTGGAGATTGAATTTCCAACTATGACCGAACTACCTTCCGATAGTGTATCTCTAGAGGAGAATACACTGGGTTCAACAAGAACATCTTGTAACCTGACCATACATGACTGATCACTTATTTTGCTTGAGTGTATCGAATGTATATCACCAACGGTTGGGAGCTACCCGTCGTTTCCTGAAATGGGACAACATCGAATTAGATTAAAGAAGGAAATGAATTTTCTCTTGATATGCGACTATACACCCTACTTGGGAGCAACCCACTTAGCCATGCCGACTGCCTGATTTTTGTCATTTCCCGGTTGAAGAGGCGTGTGGTTTAACACTACCTTTAGAACATCATATCACCATTCTCTTTGAATGCCCCATTGTCAGATCCGCCAAATCACTAATTGATGTCCACAAAAATACTATGGTCATTAAGCTAAAAGAAGTGCTCCTCTCCGCTACTAACATAATTACGTTTATAAAAAATCAACGTACGTGGTTCTTAAGAAATACTTTGTCAGACATTCGTCCATACAGGAACACAAAGAACCGAAGGCACTCTCCTACCACATTCTAGGTATCAAACAATAGATCAGTAGCGAGTTGTCCTTGTCAATCCGTAGATATCAACCATGATAGAATTACACATCAAATAACTCTGAATGCATGCCAGAGAAATTCGAAAAGTCATTCTTTCGCTAATGAAGATCCACAGTATTCACTGCTCCATCTTCAATCTGCATCTTCAAAGATTTTGTATTTGTTGGTTCGGATTGGTTTTCGAATATAAATTCAATCCCGGTCTTTCCGTACCGACAATCATATAGGTCAGATTTGATAGTTGGTTATTTAACTTGTCACGACCTGGTTTTTTTATCGATTTATTTTAAATATTTAATATTTTTTTAAACATTGAGTTGATAATATAAATGAATTTTTATATTAAGTTTTCGATTTATAATCAAAATACGATTTATTTCAATTATATATATAATTATCATGATATGAGAATCTGGAATAATTCAATTCGAATTTTAAACGGAATGATTACTAGAAATTCTATTTGAATAAAAACATTAATAATAATAATTTATTATCAAGTAATTAATTGTTTTGAATTAAATTTATATCGATCCAAATAAATATATTCTCCATATGATCGAATTGAGCTTCGAAGCCTATACCAGTGTGTTCAGAATAGTGTTATAGCTCCAGAAACACCTGTTGTTGCGCTCAAATAGGAGTTCAGAACGCCGAATTATACTATTTAAAAATTTAAACGGATAAGAACGGTGTCAAATCAAATTAATATCCTTCCTTTACTTATCACCTAAGATGTACCAGAAGAAATTCCTTAATGCTTAAGTTTTATCATATATAAATCGCGCTTGTTTCCCTTCTATTTTCTTTCTTCTGGATATGAAATAAAATTCGGTTCCCTTAGATCCTCAACATTGAAATAGGATACTTCCTTTTTATTTCTAAACTAAAAATCGAAGATTTATTCATTCCATTCAAAACCAAATTTCACTTGTCCCCGTCTCTTAAAAGATCGAATGCCAGAAATGAAATAATATGTTGGTCTACTAAATAAATACAAATCGACTTCTTTAACTAATTGGAGGACGAAATACAAGTGAATAAACTTAGCAAGGAAGGGTGCAATGGCGATTAAGAGTAGATCGACGTCAGGTTTTCTAGCGAGGGAGTAGTTTGGCGTGGTGCTTGTGGAGGTATGGTGCGTTGGTCGATAGATTATGGAATTTGGGTTTTCTAGCAAATATTTTGTGTATCGCAATTTGTTGGAGTTGAAGATGCGTTCATGGAGGGCGACTGGGTTAGATTTTGGTAGTTGCGAGATTGATTCGATAGTGGGGGAGGCATCGAGTTTGGATGTGTGGGGGTACAACGTGAAGCACAGGAGAAAAGAGGATTATTTGGCGATGTTGGATCAGAGTGTGCATTGGAAGGTAGAAAGAGGGGAGACGCAGGAGGAGATCATGCTGATGCTTAGTATGGTGTGTTTGGGAAGTCCTACAATGTATAATGTAAGGGTTCAGTTCTGCTTATCTTGGGATGGTGGAGATAGTTCGTCTATGGAGGAGAGAGAATGTGTTAAGGGTGCTGTCGGGGGTTCGAATGTTTTCAAGCAGGTTAGTCGAATGTATCACAGTGGAGAAGCAATTTGGGGCAGCATGAATTGAGTGGTAATTCAACAGAGAGGAGGTAAAATTTATTGTTTAAATTAAAAATAAATATAGAATAATTCATTTATTAAATTAGTAGTTAAAGTTAGTTATTAATTGTTTAGTTGCTAAGTAAAATAAATAATCATAGGTGCTTCATAAATCCATTGGATACGAGTCACGTAGATTTGTAGCTGTGCGATATGGGATTAAACTAGATATTCAGTGCAAATATATTACGGTGAGTAAATCTCACACAAAAATTATTATTTAGAATTATTTTTATCGTTAAAAATAATTGTTGGTTGTTTGGATGCATTTAAATATTATTGTGGCTATTATAAAGATATATATTAGTTATTTAGTGTAAAAAACAGGATTTTCGACTTAGAAAATCGACATAAAACTCATGTTAACTATTCAAGCATTGAACATACTAGATCATAAATGGAAAGAAGTTAGACGGTGAGAAATAGGAAGAAATAAAGTTAGAATAGAATAAGAAGAAACATAAATACAACATCAGGGTAAACACGAATCTCACATCGGAACGAATAAATATATTATATAACATAACTTTGAAATAAAATGAGTATTAATATATAATACCATTATCGGAATACAACACTTACAACACAATGGAAGTTATATAATCCTGAAGCCTCCTTTTACAAGCTCTTCCAAGTATATCTGTAAAATCCTGACTACTTGACTGCCATACAAATTTGGGCATCCAAAAGTTAGGGTAAAACAAAACAAAATAAACTCTGGGTCAGTCATGGGACTGGTGTGAGTAAACTTCAACCACTTGCTTTAACTTTTAAAATCCTTTTTAAAAACAAAAGAAAATAATAAGACCGATCCAAACAAAAACACGGATGGTTTTTACCTTACGATGTACCGAAATATTTTTTAAAATCAATACTCTTCTGATATTATAGTAATGTCTAAATCAATTAAATAGCAATCTAGTGGAACACTTTCGTCTCACATTCCACATATATAATCAAACACCACATGTGCTTATTAGGTAATGGATTCCAACTGGCAAGGTATGGGACCACCTTCCGACAGTGTATCTCTAGAGAGGAATACACCGGGTTCAATAAGAACTACTTGCAACCCAGAATAAACATGACAGGTCGCTCATTTTGCTTGAGTGTACCGAATGTATTATCACCAACATTTGGGATCAACAACCATTTCCCAAATGGGACAACATCGAAATAGATTAAAGAAGTAAATGGAATTTCTCTAGATCAGTTGACAATACACCATAATTGGGAGCTACTCACTTAGACATGCGACCTACCCGATTTTATACCATTTCCCGGTCGTGAGGTTGAGGCCGTGCTTATCTTTTTGAGAGATCACACATTTATTTACTTTGAATGCCACATCGTCATACCCACCAAATCACAAATCGATTTCTCCAAAAATACCATGGGTATACCGCTAAGAGAAACAAATTCCTCCGCTACTAAACATAAATACATTTGAAGAGATCAACTTACATGATCTATTAAATATACTCTGTCATACATTCTTCCATACAGGTTGTCCTGGGACTGGACAAACCAAATGCACTATTCTGTAAACCCATCTAGGACAATTTCTACCTAGAATTTACTAGAACAGCCCTTGCATAAACTCCGTCTTCAATTATCTTTACCATATTTGATTCGCAACGCTAATGCCCATAGGAGTGGTTTTCAGATAATAAATCTGATCCCGGTCTCTCCGTATTGACGACGTAAAAATGGTCAAAACTTTGATAGTTGATTAGTTAACTATCAAAGGAAAAAATCCATACACATAACGAAGGCCGAAACCAACATTTACCAGTATCTAGCTGTAAACCGGTAAGAGAACAACTTCCTAAGTATCAACCCCGAAGGCCGAAACCAACATCATATCGATACTCAGGAACTCATTAAACTTAACTAATCTCCAGTCCATTTCTGATTTCCTTAACTCCGCTTATTAACTTCTTATCAAATCATTGCTTACACACTCTTGGATTCGTCTTTACGATTCCACTTCTTTTATGACAAACATTGATTATAACGATAGGGTTATTATCTCTACTTCCGAAATATCTAAATTTAAAAAATATAGATTTTATTCCTAAATTTGAATAAATAAATAAACAGCTAAAATAATTAAATCTTGATTAACAATCGAAAAGTAAAAAGTACTTTCTCGAATTCGATATAATTGAATTTCAACGTATAACTCTCTTTCGAATAATCTCCATTCGATAACCCTCTTTCGAACATCCTATATTCGATTAACGTTCTGAACCTAGAATAATTTACCATTTCAGGTCAATTCAATTTCTAAATTCATTTTTGAATTTAGTACTTCCCAACAATTACCAATTTCCTTTTATAACTTTTTTAAATCTGCATAACACTTGCTTTTAAATCGTTATTCATTTTAAAACGTGAATATTAATCCTTTACAGAAAACTGGACTTGTTTTATCAAATCAAAACTTGATTTCATAATTTAAATACTAACACAGGTTCAAATTCCAATTATCGAGTCATTTTATAACTTCTTATTCACATTCAATTTTATTTATCAAATCTCGTTTACATGTCAACTTGATAGTGTATTTTATTTAATAAGTTTATAATTCTCTATTGCCTTTATAGTCAATTATAAAATATTGGTTTCCAACCAAATACTAATTATCTTATCAAATCCTAATTTATTCAATATACAGTTTCTTAAATAAATTATTTCATAATATTTGGTCTAGTCGAATTCTAATTTCATATCTTTATGGATTTTATTTTAATCCTATTCACATTTCGAACATCGAAATAAATTCATTATTTTCCTTTTTAAAACAATTCCCAATTTCCCGTTTTATATTCACTGCTGAATTAAAAATCCAAGTTACCCATTGATAACTATTTTTATTTCATTTATAAACATTGCTTATAAATCACACTACTTGTTTTTATTATTAAACAAGTTATTTATTCCTAGCCCATTCGAAATTCCATTTCTAAAAATAGATTTTCCCTATTCAAATTCATATTCCATCCTTTATAATTACCTTTATAAATGTTAAGTTTACATTCCATTTTCAAATATTGACGTTAAAACCGATTTTTTTTACTTCTCTATATAAATTCATACTTGAATTTTCATTTATCCAACGATACATATTTTTCTTAATTTATAAAGATCGTTTATAAATTATTCTTCTCAATTTAAATGTTAAAACATACTTCTATTTAATATCTACTTTAAATAAATCTTCTTATAATTCTTTTATAACTCGTCATTCCTTTTTTTATTCTATCAACTTTAAAAAAATTATATCCCTTCCATATAACGATCAATAATTTTCTACCGAAGTTTCCTATTTAATTTCCAAATATTTCCTTTTTATAAAATCTATTGATTTTATAAAATTCTTGAATTTAATACCTATTTAAAAAATCTTTTTATATATTCCAATATCTACTGATGGTATTTAAAATATCAAACAAAAAGGGTCCATATCATCCAAACACACATAATCAATAATAGATTATATATCACTATATATGAAAAACAGTACATAAATGTTGAGGAATACAGTTGGATCCCTCCAACCTATTTCCCTGCAGCCACATATGTTAAACAACATAAATAACACGAATACGAAATATTCTGATAAATAAAATCAATGTTTAATTAACGATTTATATATATAATTGTATATATATATATATCCAACCCATTAACTAGCAATTCATCCAAACAACCATCACGCATAAATCAATCATCATTTATCAATACTAAATTACATTTATAAAAATTATAAACTGATAAGAGTTAGTGAGTTTACTCACATTTGTCGTTAATCGTTGAACAATGATTAACGATCAATGATTCAAATCAGACATTTTATTCCACCATAAATTGAGATGAGCTCCAAATCGCTCCAAATCAGTTCCATTTTGTAGATGTCGTTCATACGATCCCACTGGATCTTGTTCCATCAGATTTTGACATCGTACGATAAAGCTATACATTTTCTTAGTTTGTAAACATTTAAATAATATTAGTGTGAAATAATAATTAGTTAATACCACTTAACTATCACTAACCCTGTTTGATTCATTAACCCTTCCTTCACTTGATTTAAACATCCCGCAACTTCCTAAAAACTCATCAAAACCGATCGCTTCCTCTCCGTACCTCGTGTTGCACACTTCACTTAAACTCAAACAAACATTGCTAATCATTTAGTTAAATCTCTCACCACAACAGCATAACCCAACTCTTCTTCCTCCAGAATTAAACATGCGTCTCCTCATTCTTCCGTGCTATATAGAAATATCGCACAGTAAAACAATCCATTTCCACCACCATTCATCAAACAAAAACCACCAAACAAATCTTCATCAAAACACCAACAAAGTTCACCGTTGTTCACGTCTTCCCGTGAGCAACCATCCCCACACTCAAATACCCAACCCACAACTTCTTTCCCCAACGCGTCGCCCTCCTTCTTCACACGTCTACTGTACATCAAGTGACTTTAATTCCCACCGTACACCATGAAATAATGCACACACGTGCGGTTTTACCTCACCATCCTGAAGCTAACATTTATTTCTCCTCTCGATGCTTCAACTGCAAAATACTGGAACCCTACATGCGCTGTCTTCACGTCGACCCCCCAAACTTGCTTCGCAACTGGATACTTTTAGATGAAAATGAAGAGCTAACTTACAGGATTATGAATATATGAGTCATGTAATTTAGAGATTTTTGCGTGAATTTTTTGGAATTTATAAAGGGAACGATTTTAGGTTTGAGAGTAAATTCTGGCGGCGTGACGTCTATTGACTAGGGAAAAATTTGTTTAGGGTTAGGAGAGTTAGTGGGTCTTTATAAAAGATTTAAATAATTTTATATTCATTATTTAATTATTTTTATTATAACACTCTTCATATTTGTCGTTAAAAATCTCTATGATCGCATACAATTTCCAAATTTGAAGAAATTGGACATACAACTATATTTTGACAATACGGACCCAACGAAACTTGTTTCATTGAATTCCGAGTCCATTTGCTCACACAACGAGCTTTTAAAGTCAAATTATCGACTGTTTTTCACATTAAATGTGACGACCCAAACTTCCCCGTGAAGGAAAGTCCGGATTGCTTTGAGAACAACACACATCAGAGCACAGAACATAAGAACATTTTATTGCTGTTACAACAATTACATCAGAGTACAATAATATAACAGAGCATGAATAAATATTTTACATTAGAAATACAATATCAGAGATTTAAAATTACATTTACATAGCAGCGGAAAAATAATACAAAATACAACTGAAAGAAATACACGGATACAAAGCTTTCCGAATATCGCTTCAGCTGTAGACCAGGATCCTGTGAATAAATATCTGCAAAACAAAAACTACTAGCTGCCCATATGGAAAATAAGGGGACCCAGAGTTTAGGTTAGAACAATAAACTCCAGGTCAGTCATGGGACTAGTATGAGAACTAAAAACAGTTATTAACTTTATTTTAAAGTTGGATAAGTCAAGGGACCACGCCGCTATCGCGGAACGGGTTTCCTCCCAAGAATACCACTGCATAAAACAACGAAATGCTTTTTAGAAAAATGAAACTGTTATAAGACTCAATCCCTTGCACGTACGCCGAAGGATTGAGTTTTTCCTTATAATGGTCAAAAATGCTTAATACGCGAAATTCATCTTTTATACTATGAGTGCACAGTGTAGAAAACAATTTCGAATATAAAAGTATCAAAATTAGGTGGCATAATATGTTATGTAAGCGGCATAATATGTTATGTCACCATATAAGTATACAACTAAAAACCGTAAGATCGTATTGGAAAATTGGATTCCATCATGATGGCTACTGATTCGAAAGAGCAATCGCGAATGTATCTCCACGGCTTACGTCTCGGCAAGAGAAAACACCGAAATACATATACTACGCACTTTGGATGAGCAGTAATATGATCTATCCTCATGAGATTCGGCTGAAATGACCTATCCCACTTCTAGAGTGGAGCGACCACCCCAGCCCATCGGCCGACCCCAAATCTGTATAAAGTATATTGGTCAAACCGAACATTATCAAACAAATCGTTCACCATCATACCGTGGTGTGTGAGGCCCGCGAAGTCACGTTGTATCCAAAGCGGCGCTATATAAAAGCTATGCTTTGGTCTTCATCCACAAGGCTCAGCTTTTCAACAAAAGCCTTGATCATATGCATCTTAGCATGCCACATTATCAGACCATACCATATCATTGATCATCTATCAATATATAGCAAGGTGTTAAGCAAGAAAATAAATTCTCTGCCACCAAACAACTATATATTAAATTGAGATCAACAAATACAATATAAAGGAATACAATGTCGGACACGCAATCCATTTACAAGTCCGTTCTGGGTCTGAACGAAACCGTATCCGATAGATCTCCAAATACGTCTGAATGATCACCAATTTATCCCTCATTTTGGGTTTACGGTCCAATCAAGATATCAATAATCATCCATTCGATATGGAAATTTCTCGGTCTTCAATAACCGTCTTCATCATCGATCTTCAATCGTCGTATGAATTATTCAGAATGTGTTAAACCTGGTCTTTCTGAATAATTTGCGTAATTTAAAATCATGTGCTTTAAAACACAACCAACGCCTCATTCCAATCAAGAGTATTCTTTGATTTTAATTTAAACCAAATTAAGGTTTATTCAACTAGTCGGGATTAACGCATTACTGAAGTAATCATTAATTAATATCCCATTCCCAACCTAAACAACCCATGGAGTAAACTGGTGGTACTCCATATCTTACACCCAACGTGTTACGGTAAACTTAATTACCGTTTTATCGATCAAACCTAATTAAAGATTTAACTACCGCTTGGAGTAAAACTAGTGGTACTCCATTATCGTTCATTTCTTGAATTAAGTAAATTTAATTACTTTTATCCTCATTCAATCCAATTAAAGATTTATTAAACTATATTTAGTTTTAATCTTCAAGAATCATTATTTAATGATTATTTAACTTTCAAGAAATAATCTTGCCTTTAACTGGGTTAAAGAACAAATGTTGCTCCATCATTCACAATAAACCCAAAATCGTATTTCAATTTAATATGTTAAATTGAAACTTCTCTTTAGAATATTTCACTAAATCTTAGTTAAAAGATTTATGAATTACCAATCTAAATTTCACTGTCAATCGGGTTTAAAGAACTGATGTCATTTAAAAACAATGTTCGCAATCAACCCAAAAGTCAGTTTCACTTAATTTCAATTATGTTTAATAATTGGAAATCTTATTTAAATCTTAATTAAAAGAATTATTCTTTCCCAAATGGGTTTAAGAACAGTGTTATTTAAGACACTATTCACGACAAACCCAAATTTTAATCTGATATTAAATATCATGCTTTGAATAGAAATTATATCGATTTATGTTCAATATCAAATTCTGAAAATTAACGTATATCAAATTGGGAATAATGATATTAATATCTTCAAAATTCCCACAATAATATCCGTATAATCACAAAATCCAATACTGAAATAATCCGAAGATTATTTCCATTCAAATCCATTCCAATATATGTACTGGAAAATCCAGCATGCTCTAAAATTGACGGTTCGGGCCCAATTTCTAAATATTTTAACTAAGATTTCGAGCCCAATACGTCAGATTTCTAAATATTCTAAATATTTTAACTAATATTTATCCAACATGCTCTAAGATTCTCACCTTTGTCGGGCTTTAATTGACGGTTCGGGCCCAATTTCGGTCCAAAATCCAACATGCTCTAAAATTGACAAAATTGATGTCTACGCGAAGCTCTCAACACCACGATCGCAGCAAATCCTGTTTCGAGCGATTTCGAGTTCGTATCAACAAGATATGAATTTTCGAAGTTTGTAATAACTAAATAATTAATTTTAAAGTGAATATTAGGCACACATCCCTAAAACGAAACTTAATTAGGCTCACATCCGGTCATAAACTTATTGTAAATTTAGTCCCTGTTTTCGAAAATTCATAAAAAAAATATTAAAAAAATATAAAAAAATCACGTAAATTCGTATTTAAATAAAACATGTACTCGCCCAAAAATTCAGATCATAATAAAATCAAAACATGCATCAAAATCGAAAAAATACAGAAAACAACGAAAAATGCAGTAATTTGCATCAAATCATGCACATATTTGGAATACTTGCATTCATCTGTGCAAGTATTTCTCTGTTATATTTTTACATGCAATACTTGCATACATGTGTGCAAGTATTTAAAATAGTTGCATACATGTATGCAAGTTTCTGCACACATTTTATTTTCACATGTAAATACTTGCATACATGTGTCCAAGTATTTCAAATAGTTGCACACATGTATGCAAGTTTCTGCATACATTTTCAACTAAAACAGTTTCAGAAATACTTGCATACATGTATGCAACTATTGGCAAAAGTTGCATACATGTATGCAACTATTTTGCAAGTTTTAAATTCACAATACATCCCTGTAATTAATGTTTTCTCTGTAAACCCGCCCCCTATTTTAGCTGCCGCCTGGAATCTTCCGCCTGCCACTTTCCATACCTCCGCCTCTTTCGTTTTCTGTCCAAATTTTCAGGCGCTATCACTTAAAAAAAAAAAAAAAAAAAAATTCTAAAATCTGTAAATATTCTCGGAAGTCCACAGAAATTAAAAAAAAAAAAGTTGCATCAATGTATGCAACTTTTACGAATAGTTGCATACATTTATGCAACTATTCGAATACACATGCATATATTTATGCACGCCTATTTGAAAAATTGCATACATGTATGCAGTTTTTCTATATAACTGCATACATGTGTGCATATATGTCAAAATATATGCAAACGTGAATAAGTTGCACGTAGGTATGCAGTTTTTAAATAAATGCATCGGCAGATGCATGTTTTAACAATATGTGCATACATGTATGCATTTATACTGCAGTTTTGACGCAGATTTGAAATAAATGCATACATGTATGCAACTAATCGATTTATATGCATGTTTTGATGCAATTTACTGCATTTCGTTGATTTTCTGTATTTCGTGATTTTGACGTTGTTTTTAATGTTTTTTTGATCTGATTTTTTTCATGATTAATTGTTTTAATTAAATACGAATTTACATGGTTTTTTAATATTTTTTATATTTTTTTTATGAATTTTCGAAAAATAGGGACTAAATTTACAATAAGTTTACGACCGGGTTTTTTTTATATTTTGAAACCTAATAGGGACCTCTAAAAAATGCACCCTAATTTAAATGGTAAAAATAACACAAATTTTCAGCTTGCTCAGAATTGATTGTATTTAGTGTCATTGCGAAGATCTCGTCGCCACGATCCCAGCGGATCTGAAATCTTCAGATTTCGACCTCGTATGTGATAGATATCGCATTATAAACATTGAACATAAAATTAAATAAATGTTTCGCGTTTAAGCCCTTAACCTTTTTTTCCAACAGCACCCTGAACTTAAAATGCTCGCCACGGCCAAACCGTAAGTCGGAATTGCACGAAACCAGCGCCATTCTCTCCGGCTTCTCCCCCTCTTTCTAGCCTGGTGGCCCCCCCAGTTCGCAACGTGGGGCCCACGATCTACAGTTGAACGGAAAAGTGCAGTTTCCGTTCATCTCAGTGCTGTGGCCGCCTCGGTACTCCAAATGTCACCAATTTTTGTCAGTGGCTAGATCTCGACCTCCCGAACAATTTCTGTTTGGGTCACTTCGCCTGAAAATGCACGGATCGACGGGAAATTGCTCATCTTTGCGACCGTCCTGTTTTCAGCACCCCTGTAGTAAAATTGACATTCCGACCAACTCCGGCCACTTGAGACCATGCCACCACAGCCAAAAGAACCGTATGCTTCCCCTCTACTACTTCCTGAAGTCGCTCGACCTATCTCTCTTCGTGGGGCCCGCAGCGAACAAATAACCGAAATCAGCTTTCTTCCTTTCAAGCTAGATCCAGGGGAATCCGTGCGACGTTAGGTCTTGAATTTTTCTTGGTATATAGAGGATAAGAAGATGAACAAAACTCAGAAAGAGTTTGTTCTGATTTTGTTCTGATTGAGAGATATAAATTATTTTGTTTTCAGGGGCTAATTTGCAAAACAAATTTTAGAGGAGGGAGCCGCCATGGAGTAGAGGATGAAGAAGGTGGCTATGTTATGCTTAGGGTTCAGCTAATGGCTGTTAAAAGATAATATATAGGAAGGTTATAACTCAATTAGGCCCAATTACCCTTATGTACATATATTAATACATTTTTTTGTCCGCTTTTCGTAGTTTAAAAATTCGTGTTAACACCTACAAATTTCATTGTAATTGAAAATTGAAACATAATTATTCCTTGACATTATGAATTTAAAGAAACTGGTTTCATCATTTTCCGAGTCCATATGAATTAATATTGAATTTTTAAAGTCTGAAAAATGACCATTTTTACTGAAAAATCAATTATAATTACATATTAATTCTAAAAATTCCAAAAAAATCATTTCTAGCTTTTTTTTGACGATACGAACCCAACAAAATTAATTTCATTGAATTTGAAGACTGTTCGCTAAACTTCACTTTTCAAGGCGTATATATTTTATATTTAAAAATATATTTTATATATGAATAATTTCCGAAACTCAAAATATATAAGTGTTTATACCTTTTTAATGCAGAAACATCATTTTGAATTCAATGGAAGTGGTTTCGAGTCCAAATTCATTCGTATGTAAAAAGTAGCGTTTTGCGTCATATATATATAAACTTTCCCGTATTTTTCTGATATCTTGATTTGGGCATAACTTTTGATTCCCGCTATGAAATATCAATTTTTTGGATTCGTTGGAAAGAAATTTTTAAATAGATTCTAATATTTTTGGTTTCGCTAAAATCCGATTTATTTTGCATCCTGTACAGCCAGTCAAAGTTAAAATTTTAAAACTACCACGCTATTTCTAACTCCTTTTATAATTTAAATAAAATTTATTCGTTTTAACTTCGATTAAAATAAATTTAAAGTCGTTATTATACAAAATAAATTATTTTAAATATTAAAAACCCATTAAAATAATTAAAGTAAAAATTTTAAATTTGGCCCAAAATTCCGGGTCGTTACATTAAAATTCCGCAGGGCCGCATACTGACTCCAAAAATCATGAAATTTAACTATAATTTAATATTTGAGATCTAACAAAATTAATTTTGTCAAAAACAAAGGTCATTTGTAAAAATGATTATTATTAAGGTTCTAAATAAAACAATAAAATATTAATATATTTAAAAATAATTTAATTTAATAATAATAAATAAATAGTATCATATATATTCACCTAGAATATCATACAGCTCCAAAATATACATATCTTGATTTATAACTCGATATTTCAAATCTAGGTTAAATCGATATTCAATTTGTATTAAAATCCCTTTTATAATATAAATAAATCGTTATAAATTATAAATTAATTTCATAGTGACTTTCTAGTAATCTGATTTAATCATAACTCACAATCTAATGGACGAAATCTCGATTTTTCTCTTCTATTAGAAAAATATCATTCAATAGATTCAAATGTTTCTTGTTTCTGGGTGCATGAAAAAGGGGTGTGCGAGTCGATTGAATTGCTGCGTGCAGAAATAAATAGTGGCTTGGTTGAACCTTTTGTGTGCTCTGAGAAGATAAAGCTCATGGACATAATGATCAAAAACTACAACTATATGGATGTGTATGCTAATGAACGTGAGAAGTTGGGAACAATTCAGAATGATCCGTTCACTTCTAAGCCGTCAATGCAAGTGTTCAAGCCAGGATTTCTGAATTGTAAAAGCAAGATTATCAAGACCCAAGAAAGCTCAAACAATGAAAGCTCCTCGATGGCTGCATGTAACAACAGTCCAAAAACCCCTCTTGCTAGTAACAAAGTAAGTGAAAAATCCAAGAAGAAATCAGGTCCATATGACCATATAAAACCACCTCCAACATTCAGACCGCCCCCTAAACATATAATCAACATGCTGATTGCGGTTTCCTCTTCTGGGAAAAAACGTTGGGTAGTGCTCCAATTATTAGAAGCAAGAATATCGCGCTTCTCAAAGTTCTCGATGATGACATGGGATGAAGTGATTAGTGCTTTATATCCTTTTGTCATGTCATGTTGTCATGTTCTTTTATAATATTATCATGTAATGTTTCTATATGTCATATTGGCTAGCGTTTAGTGCTTGGGTTTGGATTCTTCGGTGTGTGGAAGATCCAATAGTTGATATGTTCAATGCATATCACCTGGTCTAATTTGTACTTCTAATTTTGTAATAAATAAAAGAGTGTTACGGATCACTAAAAAAACCGGTCGGCCTTGCCAAAAAAAAATGTTTCTTATTTCAAAGAAATCCGACTTATTACGAATTCTATAACTCAATATTATGAACTACCTCGACATTACGACCTCGTTTTATATTATATTATAACTATACATTCAGGTTCGTTATTATAAATCACTTCATTATTAGAATTCAATTCTAAACTAAATTAAATCTTATAAATAATCCAATTCACGCAATATTGCTAATTCTACTATTTTCGACTATTTCAGAAATTTATTATTCCATTATTTAAATATTATTTAATTCAACTTATCTATATCGCTAAATCAATATTTAATAATTAAATAAATTAATTATTTAACCGTTAAAAATACAGGATGTTACATTTAGGCTTGGTGCTTGTGGCTATTATATATATATATATATATTCGTGGTTGGATATTTCCCGCAGTACCATTAGCGGATGCCCAAAGTATCATTAGCGGATGACCCTATGTGCCCCGTTATATGATAGTGGATGACCTTCTATACCGCGATATCCTGCCTCGAAGCAAGATGAGTATTATTTATGTTGGCTAACGTCTATGGATGCAGAGAAACAGGTTGGAGGGATCCAACTGGATTCCTCAAAATTAATTATTGTTTGTTTTCATATATATTATCATATATGATGTAGTAGAAAACCCATGATTTATGATTGAGTATATTGGGTGTTTAAATATCGTTGGGTCTAAATGTTGGTTTATAAAAATATCATGAAACGAGATTCAGATTTAAAAGAGAAATTTCATGTTTCTAAAAATAGATTTTGAATTTCGAATGGGCTTAAGAAATATTAACTTGTTTTGAATAATAAAAACAAATATTGAATTTATAAATGGTGTTTCTAAATTAGATAATGCGGGAAATTGAAGTGAATTTATAATCGGTGTTTATAAATTAAATGGAATAATTTTTATTAGATAATGCGGGGAATTGAAGTGAATTTATAAACAGTGTTTCTAAATGAAGTGAAATTAATTATCATTGTATAATCTGAGAAGTATAAATATGAGTGTGAATTTAAAAAGGGAAATTTATTTTTCTAAAGTAGAATTTTTAATTTCAAATGGATTTGAGATCGAGACTTCTTTTAAAATATATAAACAAGTAATATAAACAGTAATTATAAAGAAAGGGGGAAAATTATCATTTGGATAATTTAAATATTTAAATTTAAATATGAATTTAAAATGGGAATTTGGAATCATGTTAAAAAGGGAAATAAAAAAATTTATTCTGATGTTCAGAATGTAAACCGAATTAAAATAAATCCGTATGGATTTATGATTTGAATTCGATTAGATCGAATTTATTTAAATAAAATATTTTCAGAAAAAGATATGAAGATTGTATTAAATAGAAGTTTAAATATAAATATAAAAATAGATTTACTGTTTATATATATATATTTATATTTTTATATACAAGTTATAATCAATAAAATATTCCAAAATAGGAATTGGGTTTCAAATGGATTTGAAATGGAAACTTGTTTTAAATAATAAAACAAGGAAGTTAAATTTATTAACGATGTTTATAAATTAAGTGAGATAAATTATCATTAGATAATTTAGAAGTTTAAATTCAAGTATGAATTTAGAATGAATTGGAAATCGTTTCGAAAAGGGAACGACGTATTATATTCCGGAATTCGGAATATAAACTGAATTGAGAAAAACCCAATGGATTTATAATTAGAGTTTGATTTTGTCAAATTTTATAAATAATTTATTTATAAAGGGAATTGGAATTTAATATAACAAACTGAGTTATAAATAAATTTATAATCGAGTAATGAAAAATCGACAATTTGAGATAATCAGAAATATTAAATTGGATTTGAAAACTAGATTTAATATATATATTTAAAATATGTATTAGAACGAGATTGAAATTTAAATTAAACGAAGTTTAACGTTTATTTTTAAATATAATTAAAACGAACTCATCGCAGTGTGGTAGTTCGTAATTTGATGTTTCGAACTTCAATTGAGTATACAGAACTTAATTTAAGTCGGAATCCTTTGAAACAAGATTCCTCAGGACCGGTTGAATAATAGTTATCTAATGGAAGTGAAAAATCTGGATTTTGTCTTATATATTTTGAGTTATGCCAAAATCAATTTTTTAGAAAAATAGCACAATAATCATTTTTAAACCATAATGGTTTATTTAAATAAATAAAAGGATTTTAAGCAAGTAAAATCCGAATTTCCATTAAAAAAATTCAGATTTGAGTTCTAAAATAAATATGAACTCAAGTTGAGTAAATAGACTGATTTTGAAACCAAAATCAGATCTTTAATTATTTAATAGGATTAACTAATTTGGAGAATAGTTAGTCAATAGAGTTTTAATACAAGATTGGGATTTAAATAAGTAAATGAGATCTGTGAATTTATATTCGAAATCGAATACGAAACTTGAGTTGAAAAATGGAATTTAATTGGTTAATAAGTAAATTAAAATATATTTGAATTTGATATGTTCAAATAAAAAGTGGAACAGGCAAAAGAGCTAATTTATGAATAAATTAGTGAACTGAGTTAAAAATGATTGGATGAGTTGGAACAAATTAAAAATGGTTAGATATATGTTAAGAAAGAATGGAACGAAGTGTGAAGATTATAACTTAAGTGCACAACAAAAAGGTACACGTTTAAATTCCATATGAGATTTTATGTGCCGAACCGGCAAGCCAGTTAGCTTTTTGATTTTCTTTTTGAATGGAAAGGGCCAAGAGAGTCGAGTTGGAGTTTGAGCTATTGACTGGTACAAAGAAGGTGCTGGCAAAATTTTTCGGAAAGTTAAGGAGTATAACGACCAAGAATTCCGGTCGATCCGAATAAGTCGCTAAACTGATCAAGACCGTTTGAAACGCCTGATTGTTTGAGAACACGACAAAATAGAACGCAGACAGAAGAACATTTCATTGTTAATTACAACAATTCCATCAGAATACAAGAATATACAGAGTATGAATCAATATTACACATTTACCAAATATCAGAGATTACAATAAATTACATAGCAGCGGAAAATAATACAATACACAATTGAAGGAGATATACGGATACAAAGCTTTCCGGATATCATTCCAGCTGCAAACCAGGATCCTATGAATATAAATCTGCAAAACCAAAACTACTGGCTGCCCGTGCGGAAAATAGGGGCACCCGGAGTTTAGGTTAAAACAACAAACTCCAGGTCAGTCATGGGACTTGTGTGAGAACTAAAACAGTTATTAATATTTATTTTAAAGTTAGGTAAATCAAGTGACCACGCCGTATAACACGGAACGGGTTTCCTCCCAAGAATACCAGTGCATAAAACAACAACGCAATGCTAAATAAAGAACAATGAAGCTATTATAAGACCCAGTTCCCATCACACAATGCAACACAAACCGGAGGATAGGGTTTTTCCTTATAATAGCCAAAGCATGCTTGATACGTTTAAAACAAGTCATTTGATACTATAATATGTGTATAGTGTTTAAAGCAATTTCAATCATAAATATCAATCATAGACGGCATAAGCGCCCCATCCCACTATGTCGCCATATGTAGGATTACAATCAAAACCGCAAATGTCACGTATTTGGAAATTGGATTTCCTTCTGTGAACTGAGGCAAGGGATCATCCTCCACCGAATTCGAGATGCTCTAGCCCGCCCCTTAGGCAAGCGCGCAGGCAATCCTTGAATCGTCAGGGCCGGTCCACCGTTGTGGATTAAAATGCCTGAACACTACGTTTCCCCAACCTATGGGGTGTCAATGAGCCAAATGACTCCATCGGCTCCACGCAGTCACCGATATATCTGAGGCGCCTCGCAACAGCAACAACCACCTAAGTCAAACTCGTCAGGGTGTGTAAAACCACTGACGCCACTTCTAGCTAGAAGGAAACGCATGCCCTCCCTGAAGTCCTCTCCCGTTTCTGGTTCACAACCGGGGTGTGAGGCTCGCGAATCAATGTTACACAAAGCTATGCCACACAGGCCGTGCTTTGATCATCAACTATAAGACTTTGCTTTTCAACAGAAGCCCTGATCTATTGCCACTTAGGCATGCCACACAGGCAATTCACTCCATGCGATTGATATCCATCGATATATAACCTCTGAGCTCGTACATCTCAGAGAAGGGCGTTAAGCAAGAGAATAAATTCTCCGCCGCCAAACAGATATATATTTAATAGAAATCAATCACACAGACTAAAATCCAATGTCAGAACACAGTCCATTTACAAGTTCGTTCTGGGTCTGAACGAAACCGGAGGCACCTAGTACCTCGCATATCCATCGATCTCCAAGTATGTCTGGACGACCACTAACTGATTCCGTCCTCTTGGGTGTACGACCCAATCAAGATCATCAATAATCACCCAAATGACGTGAAGACCTCCGGTCTTCGACCACCATCTTCATCCTCGACACCACGTCGAATCAGTTATTCAGAATGGGATAAACCCGGTCTTTCTGAATAACTCGCATATATAATAAAAAAGTGTTACACAAACACAACATACGCCTCATTCCAATTCAGAATATTCTTTTATTCAAATATTCTTATACTTTGGGAAAGGTTCCCATTAATTTTATCAAAGATAAATTCTTTAAATAAATTTTTTAATCTTCTTTGAATATCAATTCAAACTAGACGGGATTAGCGAACCACACCGAAGCAACCATTTATTTTATTTCCCAATCCCCACCTATTCATCCCATGAAGTAAAACTGGTAATACTTCATATCTAACACCACGGTGTTATCGGTAAATTCAATTACCATTTCACGTTCAAATCTAATTAAAGATTTAACTATCGCCTGGAGTAAAAATGGTGATACTCCATTCTCGATCTTTTCAATCTAATTAAAGATTCATTAAAACTCCACTTAGTTTTAATCTTTAACTGGGTTAAAGAATCGGTGTCATTTGAAACACGATTCACGATAAATCCAAAATCACTTTCAAAATCAATTCCAATTAAATATCATTTAATTGGTACACTTCATTGAATCTAAATAGAATGATTTAATATTTTTCTCAACCAGGCTTAAGAACAGTGTCAACGAAGACACCATTCACGACAAACCCAAATCACATTTGATATTAAATACAAGGCTCTGAATAGAAAATATATCGGCTTATATTCAATATCAAATTCTACGACCAACAAATATCGTATTGGAAATAACGATATAGGTATATCTACCAAATTCCCATAACAATATCTGTATCATCACTAAATCCAACATCGAAATATTCCGAAGACAATTTCGATTCAAATCCATTCCAATTCACTTATTGGAAATTCTGGTTATTTTCAAAACCATTTCAAATCCAATTTATTTATTTTAAAAATAAATAGAATTATAATTCTAGTTTAAAACTAGTTCATTTCGATAAAAATCTATTTTTATCTTTTCAAATATGGATTTTTTCATCCCAATTCTTCACAAATCATTTCTTATGATTTTACAGAAATTATTACTATTTTTAATAATTTTATCAAGGCTCGTACAGTCGATTTCCATCAATGGCCATCGAACTGCACTTACAGCGACCTTTTCCAAATTTGATTTGGACATAATTCCAAATCCAACCGTTAGATTTCTAATTTCTACTATTTGTTAGAAAGCTCTTTCCGATACGAACCCAACGGTTCCGGTTTTAGGGGATCCGACGGTCAGATCTCCCGCAATATCCATTCGAAGTCAATTGGTCGAAATTCACGAACTGCCGCGGCACGGCGCGTTCTATTCAGGCCATTATATTATATATATAATACATATAATATATACTTCGTCGATTTCCTTTTAAAACGTATTTTATAAATCGTTTTAAATTCGTTTTCGAAACAATTTCAACTTCATTTCAAATTCAAATCAAAGTTGAATTTTTCCTTATAAATTCGTTTTAAATTCATTTCAAATTGATTTCAATTCAAATCGATTTTTAGTTCAATTTCAATTCGAATTCATTTCAATTCAATTTAAATTCGAATTCACTTCTATTCAATTTCAATTCTAATTCAATTCTATTCAATTTCAATTCAAATTCATTTCAATTTAATTCGAATTTCAATTCATTTCAAAATATCAGATTTTGAAATCACTTTCGATATTCATTATAAAATGAATAAAATCGATATAAATATCGTTCACGTCAAAATAGCGCATATCTAATCAACACGGCTTCATATATTTCTATTTTCAAATATTCTATTTCAAATATTTCTTTTTCATATATTTATATTCAAATATTTCTTTTCAAATATTTCTTCTCAAATATTTCCTTCAAATATTTCTCTTCAAATATTCTATTTCAAAGTTGGAATGAGGCCCAATTAATTACCATAGATTTTATTTCTATGGATTTCCATACAAAGCATGTATCTATCAACAATGACAAATAATCAACCATCATCCAAAGTGCATTCTACACTGTATAAGCATCAAATATAAATATTTAACGCTCATAACAGTCTGTCAATCAATCGATCGACATACAACTAATTATTGGGATTAGTGTATGTTATATATCATCCCAATACCCGTGTGGGGTTTCAAACAATCAAATACAGATTTTATTTGTGTAGTTGGGCGATGTGTAAAATTTATCAACCCAATCAATATCAGTCAATTGTGTGTATATAAACAAATCGTCTGATTTGTTTATTTTTATTTCATTTCATATACACGTTAAAAATTCTATTTTTAACTATAAAATATTTTCCACTATAAAATATTTTATTTCAACAATATAAATATTTTATTTCACATCACATAATCAACTACACATCAAAATCAAACAAACAAGCATACAAGCCGTCCACGGTCTGTGGACGATGGGTGTCGGGTGCTACTAAACACCATCTGCATCCTAGTATATATTTTAACTAGAAAATTAAATTAAAAGTGAGAAGTTCTCACCGAATAGCTAAACCAAATGCCACGACCCTTCTGATGTAAGAGATCTTCGTCATGTTCGCCCTTTTGTCACTTTCGTTGCCCGTAGCCACTACATATATAAAAATCACATTTTTATGTTGTTGCTATGTATATAAAAATTCTATTTTTATACCACTATTATATAGATAAAAATTCTATTTTTATCTTGCCACTAATATAATAAAAATTATATTTTTATTACCCTACATGAATAAAATCATATTTTTATACCGCCACTTATATAAAAATCGAATTTTTATTTCGCTTCAACATATATAAAAATCCAATCTTTTTTATTTAATCAACTATATAAAAATACGATCTTTTCTATTTAATCAACTATATTGAAACGACCTAAACTTCCCAGTTAAGGAAAGGCTGGATTGCTTTGAGAACAACACACATCAGAACACAAACCGAAGAACATTTTATTGCTGATTACAACAATTACATCAGAGGACAAGAATATAACAGAGTATGAAAACTTATTACACAAAAGAAATACAATAATATCAGAGATTTAAATTACATTTAAATAGCAGTGGAAAAATAATACAAATATACAACTGAAAGGAATATACGGATACAGAGCTTTCCGAATACCGTTTCAGCTGTAAATCAGGATCCTATAAATATATCTGCAAAAAGCTACTCGACTGCTCGTGTGGAAAATAAGGGCACCTGAGTTTGCCAGTGAAACAAGCTACATGTCAGTCATGGGACTGGTATGAGAAATCTTAACTTAACTATCTAATAATAAGGCTAATCACAGGACCACGCCGCTAACGCGGAACGGGTTTACTCCATTGGATTGCCAGTGCATAAAATAAAGTAAAACGTTAGACAACGCAATGCTTTTTAGAAAAATGAAACCATTATAAGACTCAAGTCCCATCACACAATGCAACGCAAACCGGAGGATAGAGTTTTACCTTATAATGGTCAAAAATGCTTGATACGATAAAACGGATTTAGTATTAGTGTGTATATCTATGGGTATAAATATATTTCAAAAACAATTTCAATCATAATGTATTAATCATAGACGACATAGTACCCCATCCTACTATGTCGCCATACTAATTCTACAATCAAAACCGCAAGGTCATATTGGTAATTGGATTTCCATCAGGAGTCGAGGCTAGGGCCAAGCTCCTCTCCGATTCGAGACACTCTAGCAAATGCCTCAGGATCCCCCGCAGTGAACCCTTGGAGCGGTAGGGCCGGTCCCCGCCTATCGGCAGTGGATTGGTTATGCCTGAACACACGCTTCCCGGTTCCTTTGAACCTATAATATGACCACTAACGGCCTATAAAAATCCAAGGCGCCTCCTAATCCATCATCCACATAAGTAAAATGTCAGCCAGTTTAAGCACTGACACCACTTCTAGCTAGAAAGAAACGTGTGCACTCCCTATGGTCCATATCCCGTTTTGACTCATACCGGGGTGTGAGGCTCGCGAAGTCACGATATACACAAAGCTATGTCATAATAGGCTATGCTTTGATCATCCCACAAGGCCCTGCTTTTCAACAAAAGCCTTGATCAGTTGCATCATGGCGTGCCACATTGACAATTCACGCCATGCGATCAATCACTATTAATATATACCGGGGTGTTAAGTAGAGAATAAATCCTCCATCACCAAACAGACATACATTAACAGAAATCGATTTAATTCACATGGAACGAAATCCAATGTCAGACACGCATCCATTTACTAGCTTATGCTCTGGGTCTGAGCGAAAACCAAATCCGAACAATCAACAATAGTCCGGACGGCCACCACTGAAGCCCCTTCAAGGTAGCTACTCCCATCAAGGGTCTCTGTAGCAACACATCCATCCAATGTGAAGATCGTCGGTCTTCAACCACTGTCTTCATCTTCGACTCTTCGTCGTCGAAGTAATTATTCGGAATGGGTTAAACCCGGTCTTCCCAAATAACTCATGTATTTTATAATTATAAATCAAGTACTATAAAAACACATCCAACGCCACATTCCAATTCAGAGTATTCTTCTAATAGTATATTCGCATTATTCTATCAAAGATAAATACTTTACATTTACTCTTAAATCTAACTTTTAAAGTTTTATTAAAACCCCTAATTTGGTTTTAAATATCAAAAATCATTATTTAAATTTAAGAAATAAATCTTATCTTTAACTGGGTTAAAGAACTAATGTCATTTTAAAACACCGTTCACGATAAACCCAAAATCGACTTCCATTAGACATGGAATCTTCACAGAAATCAAATCAATATATGATCATTATAAATTTCTGTATCCGACCAATAATATAAATGGAATAACGAAAAAGCCTTTTAAATTCCATATGTAGTATCGGTCTTCTTTTACAGAAGCTTATCTCGGTTATTATTAATTCGAATTCTATTCAATACCAATTTAATATATTAAATTGGGAAACTTAACTTTTGGAAATAACCATTTAAATCATAACAAAAGATTTATAAATTCAAAATCATATTTTCACTGTCAGTTGGGTTAAAGAACAAATGTAGCTTAAAAACATAGTTCACAGTAAACCCAACTCAAATTTTATTTTATTCCAATTACTAAATATAAATTGAAAACTTTTAATAATCTTAATTAAAAGATTTATTCTTTTCTCAACTGGGTTTAAGAAAGGTGTTATTGAAGACACCATTCACGACAAACCCAAAATCCAATTTATTTAATTTAATTTCAATTAAATATTCACTAATTGGAAAACTTCATTAAATCTTAATTTAATGATTTATTGTAGTTAATAACTAGTTCATTTAATAAAAATATATTTTTATCTTTTCAAATATGGAATTTTTCATCCCAATTCTTTCTAAATCATCTATTATGATTTTACATAATTTATTAATATTTTTAATAATTTTAGTATCGCTCGTACAGTCGGTTTACAATAACGGCCACCGAACTGCATCCATAAGGACCTTTTCCAAATTTGATTTGGGTATAATTCCAAACCCAACCGTTAGATTTCAAAACTCTTATATTCATTGGAAAGCTCTTTTCGATACAAACCCAACGGTTCTGGTTTTAGGAGAATCCGACGGTCAGATCTCCCGTTACGTCAATTTAAAGTTAATGGTCGAAACTCGCGAACGAGAGCCGTGCGGCGCGTTCTATTCAGCCCATTATATAAATATATAATATACATATCGTTGGTTTCTATTTAAAACATATTTTAGAAAACATTTGCAAATTCGTTAAAAATGATTTTAACTTCATTTTCAATTTTAAAGCAAAATTGAATATTCTATATCTTTATTATATTAAAATAATAATATTTCAAAATACCATATTTTTGAAATCACTTCTTTTTAATATTCATTATAAAATGAATAAAAATCGATCAATAACCCATTCGGGTTAAATTAGCGTTTCTACATAACACGGCTTCATATTTTTATATTTTATCCTTTAATGAATATTATCTTAAAATATTAGTTATTTTAAAATATTCTTTATTTTAAACGATTCATTGTTTAAAAATATTCTTTATTTTAAAACATGGTGTAACACCCCACCTCCGCCAGGGTGTCTCTTGCAAGCACCCTGACTTTGGAGGGGCGTTTGAATCAGGTAAACATGCATAATGATATATCAAGGCAGAACAAGAACATATGTATATATGTAAACAGAGTAAATAACATAGATAAAACAGCGGAAGATTTCAAACCAATTCAAAACAAGTCTGGTACAACATAATGTCAACTTTCCAAATACACAAGTCTAGATAAAAACAACATTGCTGAAAAACTGAAATACATAAGTACTATCCCCAAAATAAGTGATAACCATAGCTAGCTTCATGTCAAGACCGTACATGAGCTAAAATCCCACAAGCAAGCTGAAGCGACCCGAAACTTCCCCGGTCTCCGAAGATATGAGAAAGAACGAATTACTGTGAGGACAAGACAAATCAGAACACAAACAGAAGAACATTTCATTGTATATTACAACAATGCATCAGATTACAAGAATATACAGAGTATAAAAGAATATTACACAGAAATATCAAAGATTTAAATTACATTTAAGTACATAGCAGCGGAAAATAATATAATACACAACTAGAAGAGATATACGGATACAAAGCTTTCCGGATATCATTCCAGCTGTAAACCAGGATCCTGTGAATATAAATCTGCAAAACCAAAACTACTAGCTGCCCGTGTGGAAAATAAGGGCACCCAGAGTTTAGGTTGAAACAATAAACTCCAGGTCAGTCATGTGACTGGTGTGAGAACTAAAACAGTTATTTAAAACTTTACTTTAAAAGAGAGTAATTCAAGGGACCACGCCGTATAACACGGAACGGGTTTCCTCCCAAGAATACTAGTGCATAGAATAAACAGCGCAATGCTTTTTCGAAAAATGAAGCTATTATAAGACCCAGGTCCCATCACACAATGCAACACAAGCCGGAGGATAGGGTTTTACCTTATAACAGCCAAACATGCTTGATACGTTTAAAACAAATCATTTGATACTATAATAAGTGTATAGTGTCAAGAACAATTTCAATCATAAATATAAATCATAGACGGCATGAGTGCCCCATCCCACTATGTCGCCATACTAGGCTCTACAAATAAAGCCGAAATACACGTATTGGAAATTGGATTTCCATCATGGTGGCTCCTGATTCGAAAGATCGATCGCGTAGTACAAATCACCGCGGCTTACGTCTCAGCGAGAGAAAACACCGCTATGCACATCCGCACTTTTGGGACTCAAGTATCACCGCGGCTTACGTCCCAGCAAGAGAAAACACCGCTTACTCTATCCCTCCGAGCACGAAGCTCAATATCGGTCGACCGAATCCACTACACTAAAAATGTATACTGATCAAACCATCAGTTTACCACCATCCCGGGCTGTGAGGCTCGCGGATCAACGCTATACACAAAGCCATGCTATATCAGCTGCGCTTTGATCATCAACCACCAAACTTTGCTTTTCAACAAAAGTCTGGATCACTGCATCTCAGTATGCCACACTATCAATCCATATCGTACCACTGATTTCTGCCAATATATAACCTCTGAGCTCATATGTCTCAGAGAAGGGCATTAAGCAAGAGAATAAATTCTCCGCCGCCAAACATATATATATATTTAGCAGAGATCAACAAATACAATATAAAGGAATACAATGTCAGACACACCATCCATTTACAAGTCCGTTCTAGGTCTGAACGAAACCGGAGGCACTTTCCTCGCATATCCATCCATCTCCAAGTACGTCTGGACGACCGCCAACTATTTCCATCCTCTTGGGTGTACAGCCCAATCAGGATCGTCAGTAATTATCCAAACGATGTGAAGACTTCCGGTCTTCAACCACCGTCTTCATCTTCGACATCTCGTCGAATCGGTTATTCAGAATGGGTGTAAACCCGGCCTTTCTGAATAACCCACGTGTATGACAAACAAATGTTACACAAACACATCAAACGCCTCATTCCAATTCAGAATATTCTTTTATTCACAAAATCACATTTTTAGGGAAAGGTTCCCATTAATTTTATCCAAGATAAATTCTTCTAAATTTATTCTTTAATCTTCCTTTGGATATCATTTCAAACCATATTATGGTTTTCCAAACTAGTCGGGATTAGCGAACCACACCGAAGTAATTATTATTTTATTTTCCAATCCCAACCTATATATCCCATAGAGAAAACTGGTAATACTCCACATCTAACACCACTGTGTTATCGGTAAAATTAATTACCATTTCACGTTCAAATCTAATTAAAGATTTAACTATCGCTTTGGAGCAAAACTGGTGGTACTCCATTCTCGATCACCTTTCAGATTTGATAATTTAAATAATCAATTCATTTTTCAATCTAATTAAAGATTCATTAAAACTCCACTTAGTTTTAATCTTCTCAAAAATCGATATCTTGCCTTTAACTGGGTTAAAGAACAAATGTCTTCTAAAACACGATTCACGATAAACCCAAATCACATTTGATATTAAATACAAGGCTCTGAATAGAAAATATATCGGCTTACATTCAATATCAAATTCTGAAACCAACATATATCGTATTGGAAATAACGATATAAAATATATCTTTCAAATCCCCATAACGATATTTGTATAGTCACGAGATCCAACATCGAAATATCCCGAAGATAATTTCGATTCAACTCCAGTCCAATCCACGTATTGGGAGTATTGATTATTTTTAAAATCACTTTCAAATTCAATTTATTTATTTCAAAAATAAATTGATTTTAATTCTAGTTCAAAACTAGTTTATTTCGATAAAAATCTATTTTTATCTTTTCAAATGTGGAATTTTCCAGCTCAACTCTTTCCAATCCATATATTATGATTTTACACAAATTATAGATATTTTTAATAATTTTACCAAGGCCCGTACAGTCGATTTCCAACAACGGCCATCGAACTGCACTTACAGCGACCTTTTTCGAATTTGATTTGGACATAACTCCAAATCCAACCGTTAGATTTCAAATTTCTAATATTCATTGGAAAGCTCTTTTCGATACGAACCCAACGGTTCCGGTTTTAGGAGAATCCGACGGTCGGATCTCCCGCAATGTCCGTTTGAAATAAATGGTCGAAATTCACGAACTGCCGCGGCGCGGCGCGTTCTATTCAGGCCATTATATATATAATATATATATTATATATATTTCGTCGATTTCCTTTTAAAACGAATTTTATAAATAGTTCTACATTCGTTTCAAAACAATTTCAACTTCCATTTCAATTCAAATCAAAATTGAATTCTTCTTTATAAATTCGTTTTAAAATTCATTTCTATTCAATTCAATTTGAATTCATTTGAATTCGCTTTCAATTCAATTCATTTCGAAATCGTTTTCAATTCAATTCATTTCGAAATCGTTTTCAATTAAATTCAATTCATTTCGAAATCGTTTTCAATTCAATTCATTTCGAAATCGTTTTCAATTCAATTCATTTCGAAATCGTTTTCAATTCAATTCATTTCGAAATCGTTTTCAATTCAATTCATTTCGAAATCGTTTTCAATTCAATTCATTTCGAAATCGTTTTCAATTCAATTCATTTCGAAATCGTTTTCAATTCAATTCATTTCGAAATCGTTTTCAATTCAATTCATTTCGAAATCGTTTTCAATTCAATTCATTTCGAAATCGTTTTCAATTCAATTCATTCCGAAATGAATAAAATCGATATAAATATCGTTTACGTCAAAATGGCGTCAATCTAATCAACACGGCTTTATATTTTCAAAACTTCTTTATTCTATCCAACAAATGAATATTTATCCCATTCAACACATGAATCTATATTTATTTCAACACACGACTAATCTCAACACATGAGTACTGTCAACACATCACTATTTTTATATTCAACACATGAATTTTCTTTTATAATATTCATTACTTCCCCGATTGGAATGAGGCCCAATCAATCACCATATAACGTTAATTATATGGATTCCATACAACACATGTATATAATAGCAATAATAAACAATCAACCATCAACCAAAGTGCACTACACTGTATAAGCATCAAATATAGATATCTTACGCTTATAACAGCCTGTCAATCAATCGATCGACGTATTTAATCAATCAGGATGAGTGAAATTCATATTTCATCCCAACACCCGTGTGGGGTTTCAAACAATCAAACACAGATTTTTAGTTGTGCAGTTGGGCGATGTGTAAAATTTATCGACCCATTCAATATCAGTCAAATCAGTGTATATAAACAAATCGGCCGATTTGTTTATAAATATTTATTTATTCACTTTCACGTTAAAACTATATTTTATTGATAATATATTTTATTTTAACACATGAATTTCTATTCATTTCATTTACACAATAAAAATGATATTTTTATTTTTCTAACATATTTTAGAAAATTTCGGCGGCATAACGGCACGATACTAGAAACGGGACGAGGCCTAGCCTTATCCCCGGTCTAGTGAAGGCCCACGCCATTCACACATCAATCAAAATCACCAAACAACCAAATTCAAATCAAATCATATAACTAAGCTATGCAACCAAACAAACAAGTCCATGGTCTGTGGACGATTATGTCGGGTGCTACTAAGCACCGTCTGCATCCTAGTATATATATATAACTAGAAAAAGAAATTGAAAGGTGAGAAATTCTCACCGATAGCTATCCAATCATTTTGACTCTACTTTGATAGAAATCTTCATCGTTATCGCCTCTTCGTCATCTTCGTTGCCCGTAGTCACTATATATATAAAAATCACATTTTTATTTCTCTATTCCATATATAAAAATCGAAATTTTTTCTTTTCTATTCAATATATAAAAATCGATTTTTTTTCTAAAAATTTCGCCTTTTCACATTTAAAAATATCGCCTTATCACATTTAAAAATATCGCCTTATCACATTTTTATAGTTCCTACTATGCAAAGATCATATTTTTCTCTTTCTACAATATAAAAGATTATATTTTTACTACTTTAAAAATATATAAATCATATTTTTAATATCCTACTTAAACAATAATCATATTTCTACCACTTCTATATAGTAAAGATTATATTTTTAATACTTTAAAAATATAAAAATCATATTTTTAATTCGAAGTTCAATATATAAAAATCACCTTTTTATTTCGCTACCTATATAAAGATGATATTTTTATAGTTCCTACTATGCAAAGATCATATTTTTATCTTTCTACAATGTAAAAGATTATATTTTTACTACTTCAAAAATATATAAAGCATATTTTTATAATCGCTATATAGTAAAAACTATATTTTTAATACTTTAAAAATATAAAAATCATATTTTTATTACTTTAAAAATATGAAGATCATACCTTTAACTTCTCTATATAATAAAAATTATATTTTTAGTATTTAATCTATATAAAAATTCTAACTTTGTTTAAAACCCTTATCTTTATTTACAAATATATTTTTTTTTTTAAAAAAAACATATTTCTTTAAACTAATTAAACTAAGTAAAACAAAATAAATAAATAAAGATACTCACATTTTTTTTCGTTCAAGGGGAAGGGCGATGCTCCCTTGGAGCCGGCGGCATCGGAGGACGGGAAGTGGATCACCACAGTGGCGCAGGGGGCCCCAGGGATTGTCGGTGGCGGTTTAGGGTTCGGGGGGGGGGGGGGGGGGGTTACCGATTGGGTGCGCGAGGTCTTCTGGTGGGACTCAGGGACGTCGGCTCGATTTGGTTGCGTGTGGCTCTCGGAGGAGGTAGGGAGGAAGGAGGAGGAGTTCGACGTGGGGAAGGAGGGTGCGGCGCTGCCTCGCCGGAGGCGGCGATCGCCTGGCGGTGGCGTCACGAGATCGAGAGGGTCGTGGCTCTCTTTTTTTCTTTTCTTTTTTTTATTTTCGATCTGAAGAATGAACGGGGGGGGGGGGGGGGGGCAGAAAGATAAAAGGGAGGGAGATATTAATTAATTTTTTTTCCTTTTTAATATTTAATTATTTATTTTTGCAAAAAGGTTGACTTTTACATACGACCTCGAAACGAGGCCTACCGCCTGTCGTCCATAGCGTTTTACCCCCATTCCGAACACAATGGGATATGTATCGTAAGCTGATTTGATCGTTACAATTAGTTTCCGTTGAATTTACATTTAAATCCTTATATTGAATTTTAAACGTACATTTCAAATTACCGGGGTCACATACTAACTAGAAAAATTCCAGAAAAATATTTTCTAGTTTCGTATTGACGATACGGTCCTAACAAAACTAGTTTCGTCGAATTCTGAGACCGTTTGAGAAATGGCCAATTTCCAGTCGATTAAAATCCACTGAAAATGGTCAAACGCATTTTCCTTTGCCACGCTCACATATTGATTCGAAAAATTATGAAATTTGAAACCTAGCAATAACTTGACACTGCGGATCCAACAAAACTGGTTTCGTCGAAATCCGAGGTCGTTTGCAAAATGTCCATTTTTAAGGGCCTGAATTCCATAGCGACTATTCAGAATTTTCAACTGGACATATCTTTTAATTCCCGATATGAAATCTTGATTTTTCGGATTCGTTGGAAAGATATTCACAATTAGATCCCATTATTTTTGGTTTCACTAAAATCCGGATTGTTTTGCACCCGGTACATTCAATTGAAGTTTGAAATCGAATTATCGAACTACCGCGCCATTTTCAATTCTATTTATAATTATATATAAATATTTATATTCTAACGACGACGCGTATAATATATACGTTCGATTCTATTCAAAATAAATTTCTCGTCGTTATTATTTAAAATAATTCACTTTAAATAATCAAAATTCGCTAAAATAGCCAAAATAAAAAATTTAAACTGGCCCAGATTTTCGGGTTATTACAATCTCCCCCACTTAAAACTTTTCGTCCCCGAAAAGGAACAAAGTCGAAAGTGGTTTGATTAATCAACTCTACGCTCGATCTGGCTTTCATTCTCCAACTCTTCATTTTCTGAGAATTTTCAAAAATTTGGCTAACACCCTAAATTTTCGAAAAATTTCGCCATAACCTCCTCTGCACCGGGAGCATCGGGGAATTTCAAATAGCTTCCCCGGTCCTTCTAACCTCAAAAAGAAAAAGAAAAAGCCAAGCGGCTAGCCAATAGGCTCATAAAATCATCATCACCCAAACAAAACAGTAAATTATGTAGTAAATATGTACCTATTTGTCGGGCAAACAAATTTTATTCTCTGGCTCTAGCCTCCTTGCTATGACCTGTTCAATATAAGTATATGCATATGCAAGCGAATGCGACCAATTTCAATACAATTCATTATTCGATCAAATTAGGCATAATGATTCAAAATTATCAAACAAATAAACAAACAACCCAAACATCAATCAATTAGTGAATTAGAGTTTCAAATTCATAATTTTGATACATATACAAAAATCATGTTTTTGATGCCAAATCACAACAATGTATTCTAGCTATATTAGTTTTGGTTCTCACACCAGTCTAATGGAAATATATAGAAAATCACACCTTCGAAACTCGAACATAAATGTTGATGATGCGATCGCTATCATCAATATCATCTCCGGGCGACTAGAATGTGATTCCATATCTATCCAGTATATTAAAACTTTGAATATACGTTTGCAAGGCGTATATGCAAATTCTTTATATACTGAATTGTCCATATTCAAATAAATAAATAATCAAATACGTAGAAGTGATTTAAATTTTCAAAACAAAAATTGTTTTCATTTGAAAAATATACGCTTCACACTCGTTCTAGGATACTACTGATCCTATCTCTAACGAGTCATTCTAATTGGATACTACTAATCCAATATCTGATGAATTCTTTCGTATGGTTCTAATGTGCCTTGTTCTCGAGCTCTGTAAACCAAAGCTCTGATACCAAATGAAGCGACCCGAAACTTCCCCGGTCTCCGAAGAGATGAGAAAGAACGAATTACTGTGAGGACAAGACAAATCAGAACACAAACAGAAGAACATTTCATTGTATATTACAACAATGCATCAGATTACAAGAATATACAAAGTATAAAAGAATATTACACAGAAATATCAGAGATTTAAATTACATTTAAGTACATAGCAGCGGAAAATAATATAATACACAACTAGAAGAGATATACGGATACAAAGCTTTCCGGATATCATTCCAGCTGTAAAGCAGGATCCTGTGAATATAAATCTGCAAAACCAAAACTACTAGCTGCCCGTGTGGAAAATAAGGGCACCCAGAGTTTAGGTTGAAACAATAAACTCCAGGTCAGTCATGTGACTGGTGTGAGAACTAAAACAGTTATTTAAAACTTTACTTTAAAAGAGAGTAATTCAAGGGACCACGCCGTATAACATGGAACGGGTTTCCTCCCAAGAATACTAGTGCATAGAATAAACAGCGCAATGCTTTTTCGAAAAATGAAGCTATTATAAGACCCAGGTCCCATCAAACAATGCAACGCAAGCCGGAGGATAGGGTTTTACCTTATAACAGCCAAACATGCTTGATACGTTTAAAACAAATCATTTGATACTATAATAAGTGTATAGTGTCAAGAACAATTTCAATCATAAATATAAATCATAGACGGCATGAGTGCCCCATCCCACTATGTCGCCATACTAGGCTCTACAAATAAAGCCGAAATACACGTATTGGAAATTGGATTTCCATCATGGTGGCTCCTGATTCGAAAGATCGATCGCGTAGTACAAATCACCGCGGCTTACGTCTCAGCGAGAGAAAACACCGCTATGCACATCCGCACTTTTGGGACTCAAGTATCACCGCGGCTTACGTCCCAGCAAGAGAAAACACCGCTTACTCTATCCCTCCGAGCACGAAGCTCAATATCGGTCGACCGAATCCACTACACTAAAAATGTATACTGATCAAACCATCAGTTTACCACCATCCCGGGCTGTGAGGCTCGCGGATCAACGCTATACACAAAGCCATGCTATATCAGCTGCGCTTTGATCATCAACCATCAAACTTTGCTTTTCAACAAAAGTCTGGATCACTGCATCTCAGTATGCCACACTATCAATCCATATCGTACCACTGATTTCTGCCAATATATAACCTCTGAGCTTATATGTCTCAGAGAAGGGCGTTAAGCAAGAGAATAAATTCTCCGCCGCCAAACAGATATATATTTAGCAGAGATCAACAAATACAATATAAAGGAATACAATGTCAGACACACCATCCATTTACAAGTCTGTTCTAGGTCTGAACGAAACCGGAGGCACTTTCCTCGCATATCCATCCATCTCCAAGTACGTCTGGACGACCGCCAACTATTTCCATCCTCTTGGGTGTACATCCCAATCAGGATCGTCAGTAATTATCCAAACGATGTGAAGACTTCCGGTCTTCAACCACCGTCTTCATCTTCGACATCTCGTCGAATCGGTTATTCAGAATGGGTGTAAACCCGGCCTTTCTGAATAACCCACGTATATGATAAACAAATGTTACACAAACACATCAAACGCCTCATTCCAATTCAGAATATTCTTTTATTCCCAAAATCACATTTTTAGGGAAAGGTTCCCATTAATTTTATCCAAGATAAATTCTTCTAAATTTATTCTTTAATCTTCCTTTGGATATCATTTCAAACCATATTATGGTTTTCCAAACTAGTCGGGATTAGCGAACCACACCGAAGTAATTATTATTTTATTTCCCAATCCCAACCTATATATCCCATGGAGAAAACTGGTAATACTCCACATCTAACACCACTGTGTTATCGGTAAAATTAATTACCATTTCACGTTCAAATCTAATTAAAGATTTAACTATCGCTTTGGAGCAAAACTGGTGGTACTCCATTCTCGATCACCTTTCAGATTTGATAATTTAAATAATCAATTCATTTTTCAATCTAATTAAAGATTCATTAAAACTCCACTTAGTTTTAATCTTCTCAAAAATCGATATCTTGCCTTTAACTGGGTTAAAGAACCAATGTCTTCTAAAACACGATTCACGATAAACCCAAATCACATTTGATATTAAATACAAGGCTCTGAATAGAAAATATATCGGCTTACATTCAATATCAAATTCTGAAACCAACATATATCGTATTGGAAATAACGATATAAAATATATCTTTCAAATCCCCATAACGATATTTGTATAGTCACGAGATCCAACATCGAAATATCCCGAAGATAATTTCGATTCAACTCCAGTCCAATCCACGTATTGGGAGTATTGATTATTTTTAAAATCACTTTCAAATTCAATTTATTTATTTCAAAAATAAATTGATTTTAATTCTAGTTCAAAACTAGTTTATTTCGATAAAAATCTATTTTTATCTTTTCAAATGTGGAATTTTCCAGCTCAACTCTTTCCAATCCATATATTATGATTTTACACAAATTATAGATATTTTTAATAATTTTACCAAGGCCCGTACAGTTGATTTCCAACAACGGCCATCGAACTGCACTTACAGCGACCTTTTTCGAATTTGATTTGGACATAACTCCAAATCCAACCGTTAGATTTCAAATTTCTAATATTCATTGGAAAGCTCTTTTCGATACGAACCCAACGGTTCCGGTTTTAGGAGAATCCGACGGTCGGATCTCCCGCAATGTCCGTTTGAAATAAATGGTCGAAATTCACGAACTGCCGCGGCGCGGCGCGTTCTATTCAGGCCATTATATATATAATATATATATATATTATATATATTTCGTCGATTTCCTTTTAAAACGAATTTTATAAATAGTTCTACATTCGTTTCAAAACAATTTCAACTTCCATTTCAATTCAAATCAAAATTGAATTCTTCTTTATAAATTCGTTTTAAAATTCATTTCTATTCAATTCAATTTGAATTCATTTGAATTCGCTTTCAATTCAATTCATTTCGAAATCGTTTTCAATTCAATTCATTTCGAAATCGTTTTCAATTCAATTCAATTCATTTCGAAATCGTTTTCAATTCAATTCATTTCGAAATCGTTTTCAATTCAATTCATTTCGAAATCGTTTTCAATTCAATTCATTTCGAAATCGTTTTCAATTCAATTCATTTCGAAATCGTTTTCAATTCAATTCATTTCGAGATCGTTTTCAATTCAATTCATTTCGAAATCGTTTTCAATTCAATTCATTTCGAAATCGTTTTCAATTCAATTCATTTCGAAATCGTTTTCAATTCAATTCATTTCGAAATCGTTTTCAATTCAATTCATTTCGAAATCGTTTTCAATTCAATTCATTCCGAAATGAATAAAATCGATATAAATATCGTTTACGTCAAAATGGCGTCAATCTAATCAACACGGCTTTATATTTTCAAAACTTCTTTATTCTATCCAACAAATGAATATTTATCCCATTCAACACATGAATCTATATTTATTTCAACACACGACTAATCTCAACACATGAGTACTGTCAACACATCACTATTTTTATATTCAACACATGAATTTTCTTTTATAATATTCATTACTTCCCCGATTGGAATGAGGCCCAATCAATCACCATATAACGTTAATTATATGGATTCCATACAACACATGTATATAATAGCAATAATAAACAATCAACCATCAACCAAAGTGCACTACACTGTATAAGCATCAAATATAGATATCTTACGCTTATAACAGCCTGTCAATCAATCGATCGACGTATTTAATCAATCAGGATGAGTGAAATTCATATTTCATCCCAACACCCGTGTGGGGTTTCAAACAATCAAACACAGATTTTTAGTTGTGCAGTTGGGCGATGTGTAAAATTTATCGACCCATTCAATATCAGTCAAATCAGTGTATATAAACAAATCGGCCGATTTGTTTATAAATATTTATTTATTCACTTTCACGTTAAAACTATATTTTATGGATAATATATTTTATTTTAACACATGAATTTCTATTCATTTCATTTACACAATAAAAATGATATTTTTATTTTTCTAACATATTTTAGAAAATTTCGGCGGCATAACGGCACGATACTAGAAACGGGACGAGGCCTAGCCTTATCCCCGGTCTAGTGAAGGCCCACGCCATTCACACATCAATCAAAATCACCAAACAACCAAATTCAAATCAAATCATATAACTAAGCTATGCAACCAAACAAACAAGTCCATGGTCTGTGGACGATTGTGTCGGGTGCTACTAAGCACCGTCTGCATCCTAGTATATATATATAACTAGAAAAAGAAATTGAAAGGTGAGAAATTCTCACTGATAGCTATCCAATCATTTTGACTCTACTTTGATAGAAATCTTCATCGTTATCGCCTCTTCGTCATCTTCGTTGCCCGTAGTCACTATATATATAAAAATCACATTTTTATTTCTCTATTCCATATATAAAAATCGAAATTTTTTTCTTTTCTATTCAATATATAAAAATCGATTTTTTTTCTAAAAATTTCGCCTTTTCACATTTAAAAATATCGCCTTATCACATTTAAAAATATCGCCTTATCACATTTAAAAATATCGCCTTATCACATTTAAAAATATCTCCTTATCACATTTAAAAATATCGCCTTATCACATTTAAAAATATCGCCTTATCACATTTTTATAGTTCCTACTATGCAAAGATCATATTTTTCTCTTTCTACAATATAAAAGATTATATTTTTACTACTTTAAAAATATATAAATCATATTTTTAATATCCTACTTAAACAATAATCATATTTCTACCACTTCTATATAGTAAAGATTATATTTTTAATACTTTAAAAATATAAAAATCATATTTTTAATTCGAAGTTCAATATATAAAAATCACCTTTTTATTTCGCTACCTATATAAAGATGATATTTTTATAGTTCCTACTATGCAAAGATCATATTTTTATCTTTCTGCAATGTAAAAGATTATATTTTTACTACTTTAAAAATATATAAAGCATATTTTTATAATCGCTATATAGTAAAAACTATATTTTTAATACTTTAAAAATATAAAAATCATATTTTTATTACTTTAAAAATATGAAGATCATACCTTTAACTTCTCTATATAATAAAAATTATATTTTTAGTATTTAATCTATATAAAAATTCTAACTTTGTTTAAAACCCTTATCTTTATTTACAAATATATTTTTTAAAAAAAAAACATATTTCTTTAAACTAATTAAACTAAGTAAAACAAAATAAATAAATAAAGATACTCACATTTTTTTCGTTCAAGGGGAAGGGCGATGCTCCCTTGGAGCCGGCGGCATCGGAGGACGGGAAGTGGATCACCACAGTGGCGCAGGGGGCCCCAGGGATTGTCGGTGGCGGTTTAGGGTTCGGGGGTGTTACCGATTGGGTGCGCGAGGTCTTCTGGTGGGGCTCAGGGACGTCGGCTCGATTTGGTTGCGTGTGGCTCTCGGAGGAGGTAGGGAGGAAGGAGGAGGAGTTCGACGTGGGGAAGGAGGGTGCGGCGCTGCCTCGCCGGAGGCGGCGATCGCCTGGCGGTGGCGTCACGAGATCGAGAGGGTCGTGGCTCTCTTTTTTTCTTTTCTTTTTTTTTTATTTTCGATCTGAAGAATGAACGGGGGGGGGGGGGGGGGCAGAAAGATAAAGGGGAGGGAGATATTAATTAATTTTTTTTTCCTTTTTAATATTTAATTATTTATTTTTGCAAAAAGGTTGACTTTTACATACGACCTCGAAACGAGGCCTACCGCCTGTCACCCATAGCGTTTTACCCCCATTCCGAACACAATGAGATATGTATCGTAAGCTGATTTGATCGTTACAATTAGTTTTCGTTGAATTTACATTTAAATCCTTATATTGAATTTTAAACGTACATTTCAAATTACCGGGGTCACATACTAACTAGAAAAATTCCAGAAAAATATTTTCTAGTTTCGTATTGACGATACGGTCCTAACAAAACTAGTTTCGTCGAATTCTGAGACCGTTTGAGAAATGGCCAATTTCCAGTCGATTAAAATCCACTAAAAATGGTCAAACGCATTTTCCTTTGCCACGCTCACATATTGATTCGAAAAATTATGAAATTTGAAACCTAGCAATAACTTGACACTGCGGATCCAACAAAACTGGTTTCGTCGAAATCCGAGGTCGTTTGCAAAATGTCCATTTTTAAGGGCCTGAATTCCATAGCGACTATTCAGAATTTTCAACTGGACATATCTTTTGATTCCCGATATGAAATCTTGATTTTTCGGATTCGTTGGAAAGATATTCACAATTAGATCCCATTATTTTTGGTTTCACTAAAATCCGGATTGTTTTGCACCCGGTACATTCAATTGAAGTTTGAAATCGAATTATCGAACTACCGCGCCATTTTCAATTCTATTTATAATTATATATAAATATTTATATTCTAACGACGACGCGTATAATATATACGTTCGATTCTATTCAAAATAAATTTCTCGTCGTTATTATTTAAAATAATTCATTTTAAATAATCAAAATTCGCTAAAATAGCCAAAATAAAAATTTAAAACTGGCCCAGATTTTCGGGTTATTACACAAGCGATCAAAAATCCAAGCTAAGCTCCAATATTCCCACCCTGGGAACCTGGGGGGGGGGGAATGGAAGAAAAGAGGCGAAAGAAAACAGGTCAGTCAAAAAGACTGAGTAAGCCCTACTACAATCAATGTAAACTGGTAAAGTTAACTGACATGAGAAGCAGGGATGAACTTAAGGATAACAACATACTAGCATGATGATTAACTAACAAGGTAGATAAAGGTGTCATCGCATAATCAGGTTTAAGGTTTTGCACCACAGGTGTACTAGCAAACTAACATGACTTGAATATACAAGTATTGATCCCTTGGCCCAAGCTTTGGCCCAATAACATGAAATGACCCTAATACAAGGTCTAACCAAACGGTCTAGTCGATCGGCTCCCTATAAGCCTAACTCGTCACGTGTTAGTGTCCATACGGCCCAAACATAATTGTAGTCAGACTGTGCAGGGTCTCCCGTCGGGTGTATCAAGCCCTAGGGTGGCAACCCCTGGACACCATAAACATGCACAGTCTCGATCTACTGGTACCCGTGCATGTTTTCCCCGGCTTCGGACTATGTGCACGACCATAAGTCCGCCCGGAACTACACCGGCGTACCACTCTGCCGTCGTTTTTGGTCACTTACCTCCAGTTCAGTAATCGTGCCCCATACCCTAGCCTAGTCCCTAGGGCCATAATGATACAAACTTGGGATTACTGCTGGAGTGGGCCCCCATTGCTAGGATTTTTCTAGTGGGTTAAGTACGGTTTAACCCTCTTGCTAATCATGGATTAACTTGGTTAAGTGTAACGATGAGTTCACGACTTAACCCTGATTAATCTACCAAGCCCAAATTGGTTAAGTATTAAGTGGACCATGACATAACCCTAATCACGAGGCATTAATTAATTTAATGCGCCTTAACCTCTCACATTAGACCTTGTTGTGGTTACTAGTTAAGCCGGGCGGGTCCGGGTAGCTTTACACCACAACTTGGTCTAACCTCGGGTTCAAGGTACAACATGACCAACTTCTCACATTGGGTCCTATTGTTTGTAGCAACTAGTTAAGCCGGTCGGTTCCGGGTAGGTTTACGCTACAAACTCAACCCAACCTCGAGTTGGTCACACTTATCTTTTCTAAGTGTCATGTCCATCATGTTTCCAAAACATGTTACAAATTTTCAAGCAATTGGGTAGACCTAACTTAATAGGTAAATTCCCAATGGGTAGACCTAACTTAATAGGTAAATTCCCAATCTTATGTTTTTATGTCTTTTAAGTTTACCCAACCCCAAACGCAATCCCATCGCTTACATATCGCAATAGCGCATAAAGGATAGAAAGAGGGAACTTGGCATAATCATGACATAAAGGTGTTGAAGCCACAAGTTCAACATGGTGGCATATGAAATGTACATGTGTCCATATACTTGCATATTACTTTTTAGGCCTCAAAAGCATGCATAAAACCAAACTTAGCATATTGGTGATACATGGTGATAAATGACATGTAGAAATGGCCATAAGTTTGCATTTAGCCTCACATGCAAGTTATCATAAGGGATATGATAACTTACATGTTGCCAAAATGCAACCTTTAGCATAAAGCTTGAAGTTTTATGTTCATATACTCAAGATATGCTTGCATAACATGATAACATGAGTAAAATGATTCACCCAAACTTGCATAACATACATGGCAAACTTGCATATCATAACATAGCAAACTTGCATAACATAACATGGCAAACTTGCATATAAACTTGCATATCATAACATGGCAAACTTGCATAACATAACTTGCATATCATATGACAAACTTGCATAACATAACTTGATAGACTTGCATATTACATCATAGTAAACTTGCATAACATATCATGATAAACTTGCATATCATATCATAGCATACTTGCATAACATGATAAACTTGCATATCATATCATAATGATCAAACACAACTTGCATCATTCATTAAATTTAGAGTTTAAATATGAAAGTAGAAAAGGGCTTACAATGCTTAAGATACCACAAAAATATGACAAAGCCCTTATGCAACCAATTAAACCCAAAATGCAAGCTTCAATAGAAAAACCCTTAAGCCAAAATGATCAAAACCCTTGCTTTATGATGCAAATATAGAAACTTGACTTGAATGCAAGCTAATGATGCTCATACAAGCTTGAAAACACTTGTATGCATGGAAAATCTCTCATAGAAATTTATTTATAATTTTATGAAGAGAGTGGAGGCCATGAGAGGTAAAATTTTGCCATAGTTTAGTTGTATGAATGAATAATGATGATTTAGGGTTAGGTTAGGGGCTTATTTATAGAGATTAGGATTAGTTCTAGCCTTAGGATTAAACCCTAGTTCTAATCTCAGCCCTCAAAATCGAATCTGGCCCCCAAGCTCAACACAAACCCAAAATGGTGCACCAGGCAGGACTGCCCGGCTGAGCCAAGTCGACAGCCAAGTCGACAGGGCTGTCGACTTGGTCCAACCAAGTCGACTCCCAAGTCGACAGGGCTGTCGACTTGGGTGCTCTGGCGGGAATTTTCCCGCCTGGCCCAAACTGACCCAATTTTCCAATTTCAAACTTGAATTTGAAATCTGTTTTTTTTTTGAATTTTTCTGAAAACTTCGTTGGGCCTTAATCGGGTCATACGGACTCCGATTTTCGAAAACTCGGACTCTATTTCGCGTATTTTTCTGAGGCGAACGCAATGGCATAGCCCGTTTCCCTTGATTCAGATTTATAAATTAAATTCTGCCTCGATTTACGTTATAATAGGTTATTGAAAATACGGGTTGTTACATTCTCCCCTCCTTAAAGGATTTCGTCCCCGAAATCTTCAAGTTAGGAAGAACGTATCCTACCATCCAACATCCATCTACTCAAAACATCATCCACGAGCAATCATTGTCCTTACAAGATTCTAAATGTTGTATGAACATATGCAAAGGTGTGTGTATATGTACTTATCTAATGCAAATATCATCAATGCAAATTATGTTAGTGAAATGAATCCATATGTATGCAATTCCTGACATAATGTATAACATCTATATGCGTGCACATAACATACATCCATGTGGTAACACAAAAATTTTCATCCATGAATAAGCATAGACACTCATGCATATGCAATATGAGGAGTGTGTGAGCCGATCTAGTGCCTAATGTGTATAATGCATCCACGAGTAACCACTTACAAACACTTGCAACCACTTGCAACCATCAAGCATAACATGTTTCAAACACATGTTTCATCCAAAGGGTTTCTACCTAAGGTTCTCATGACAAGATTAACATGATAAACTAGATAATCAAGACCAACATGGATAGCAAAAGATATGCTACAAAGTGATCGGGAAGATAAGCAGGATATACTCCTTTCGGGTTACAAGAAATCCCTTCCTAACCCAACCCATATTCTATAAAAGCCCAAAAGGTTTAGTCAACCTAACGGACCCCTCCAAACCCTGACATGTATTACTAGCCAATAAGTCATACCTCCCGACAGAAATAGGACCGAGAATGGGACCGAGAGGATATACGTAAAAAGATAACCTGCGAGTAAGTTTCACAGGAAAACAAGGATCAAGGATATGCTCTTAAAAAGAGATATGATGCGCGTATCCAGCCTTCAATCTTCTAAGTCACGTTTCCTTGAGTTTAACTCCACTGTGCTTTGACTGTCTTTTACTTCATGATTTCTTAGCTTCTTAACTCTTATTTCCAAATATGAGTTGGAACCCATTTCATTGTCGCCTCTCGTCTTCCTTTTTCACTTACTCTTCTATCATTCTTGGGTTAAACATAACTATGACCTCATGGTTTCATGCAAGCTCTCCAAAATTCACTAGTGAATCCTGGATCTCGTTTACTTACTATAAAGTATTCCACGCAGCAGAACTTTTCTTGAAAATACCAATCCACGTTGCCAATTGCTTTTACCAACGTGATTTTCTATAACTCATGCTTGAACGAAATGAACCATCCGCCTGCGAATGATAGGCCGTACTTAGATTCAGTTGCTTTCCCATGACTTCCCGTAGACTACCCCAAGACTGGCTGAGTCATGGTTACTAACTATCCTTTAGGGAACCCCGTGCAACCGCTTCATTTCTTGAAAGTAAACTGTCGCTAGCTATGATGCAGTCCTTTCGCTCTTTACCGGAGTGAAATGAGCACTCTTCGTGAGTGTACCTACTATGACCCACATGCTCTTATTCCCTTTCTTGATCTAGGCAGTCCATCCACGAAATCCTTCGTGATGCTTTTCCCTCTTCCATTGCGGGGACCTCCAATGGATATAATAGCCCACCGGGCTTCTATGACTCGGCCTTTAACCTGTTGGCAATGGTTGTCTATACTCCTTGTTTAACTCACGATAATCAACACAAAGTCGAAGAGAACCATCTGCCTTGGTAGTAAATACTACAGGCGCTCCCCATTCAGATATACTTCGTCTAATGGAGTTCTTCTCAAGCAACTCCTTGACTTGCTTTCTTAACTCTCATCTTGCGGGGCCATGTGCCTAACCGGCCACGAAACTATCTTGGCATTATCAACCAGATAAATGCGGAAATCTATCTCTTGTTTAGGGGTAACCCCCCTTCACTTCACCCAAGATATCAGGATATTCCCGGACCACCCTCACCGATTGCAAACTATCGATAGACGAGTTGAGGGATTCAAGATAACACAACATGACGGGACTCATAGGGTTACTAGAAATTTTTAGGGTATTACCGAGGCGAGTCACGAACCTCTCAACCCTATGCTCAAAAATCAAGAATGGCTCCAAAACTGGACAACCCATCCATGCCCAAAAATCAACCAATACCCCATGAAACCGAGAATATAAACATCACGCGAGAATTCAAATCCACCTAGATAATAGACAAATGGGCGCAACCCCCAATTGGATTTGAAACACACACGGGATCATTAACTAGACTAGTACTTAGGTGCAAACTATCAACAAGATCAGATGAGATAAAGCTATGCGATGCACCAGAATCAAACAAGGTACGAACAGGAAAATCAGAAATATATATACAAAGCTTTCAACAGAAATACTTCCTCGATCATGAGCTGGAAGAACGATGTTGAGGGGATGAATTCGCCCTCCAGATGGTCTTGCATACTGAGTCTGACCTTGCCCTTGCTTCTTCGGGCAATCTTTGCTGAAATGTCCAAACTCACCACAATGAAAGCATTCACCACTCCTCCTTTTTCTCTTCCTACAATCCTTAATAAGATGCCCAACTGAACCGCAATAATGGCACTTCCTCTTGTCGTTATTGCCCTTGTTGTTGTTCCCCTTGTTGCCTTGACTCTTGTTCTTGTTCTTATTGCCTTGACTGCTCTGATCGCTTGGATTACCCTGATTTCCTTTCCACTGGTAATCAGTCTTCTTGGCTTGAGTATCATTCATCTTGATCTCCTTCTTGTCACTCCTATTCTCTTCATTGAGTAGGGCCATATTCACCAAGCTCTCGAAAGTTGCCCCCAAGGGTATATGAGTCATGGCTAAACCATGTAATGGCTCGTTTAATCCTAGAGCAAAGTATAGGGCCTTCTTCTGAGCTGTGTTAACCAAGGCTAAACCGACCCGAGCTAGTTGATTAAACTTATCTATGTATTCCCTAATAGTCATGTCCCCTTGCTCCAGTGATAGGAACCTTAGTCCAAACTTTCCCCGAAAGTCATCCCAAGTCTCAATTGGCCTAGTAGCGGTGGTGACCACCCACCAACGTGCAGCTTCTTCCTTTAGCAACCACACTGCTAATAAAACCTTCCTACGGTCATCTATGTCCAAGATGGCGAAAAGATCTTCGGTTTCTTTCAACCAATTCCTTGCCTCTACATAAGTCTCGGTTCCAAAGAAATTCTTGCCACCCATCGCCTTAAAGTCTTTGCAAATCTCCGCGAAATCCTTTTGTGGATGCCGAGGGGGAGGAGGAAGAGGAACCTCAGCGACAGGAGGAGGAGGAACATTAACTACCGGAGGAGGAGGAACATCAGCGGGGCCGGCTTCGGTCGCCCTAGCCTCCAAAAGTCTCCTATACCAAAAAGGTACGTGTACTCCCTCCGGAATGGCAAAGTTATTGGCCATACTGAAAACGAAGAAAAAGATAGATTCAGAATGGAGAAAAACGAAGGAATTTTGCTAATGGCTTTTTGGGCAATAGCCTTTAAAATAAACTAGACTTTTCTTTTGAAAAATACTTTATACTTGGTTTTGAAAATAGTTTTCCAAAAAGTTTTCTAAAAACCTTTTTGTTCCTTCTCGTAAACCATATGCTCTGATACCAAATGTAACACCCCACCTCCGCCAGGGTGTCTCTTGCAAGCACCCTGACTTTGGAGGGGCGTTTGAATCAGGTAAACATGCATAATGATATATCAAGGCAGAACAAGAACATATGTATATATGTAAACAGAGTAAATAACATAGATAAAACAGCGGAAGATTTCAAACCAATTCAAAACAAGTCTGGTACAACATAATGTCAACTTTCCAAATACACAAGTCTAGATAAAAACAACATTGCTGAAAAACTGAAATACATAAGTACTGTCCCCAAAATAAGTGATAACCATAGCTAGCTTCATGTCAAGACCGTACATGAGCTAAAATCCCACAAGCAAGCGATCAGAAATCCAAGCTAAGCTCCAATATTCCCACCCTGAGAACCTTGGGGGGGGGGGGGGGGGCGGAAGAAAAGAGGCGAAAGAAAACAGGTCTGTCAAAAAGACTGAGTAAGCCCTACTACAATCAATGTAAACTAGTAATGTTAACTGACATGAGAAGCAGGGATGAACTTAAGGATAACAACATACTACCATGATGATTAACTAACAAGGTAGATAAAGGTGTCATCGCATAATCAGGTTTAAGGTTTTGCACCACAGGTGTACTAGCAAACTAACATGACTTGAATATACAAGTATTGATCCCTTGGCGCAAGCTTTGGCCCAATAACATGAAATGACCCTAATACAAGGTCTAACCAAACGGTCTAGTCGATCGGCTCCCTATGAGCCTAACTCGTCACGTGTTGGTGTCCATACGGCCCAAACATAATTGTAGTCAGACTGTGCCGGGTCTCCCGTCGGGTGTATCAAGCCCTAGGGTGGCAACCCCTGGACACCATAAACATGCACAGTCTCGATCTACTGGTACCCGTGCATGTTTTCCCCGGCTTCAGACTATGTGCACGACCATAAGTCCGCCCGGAACTACACCGGCGTACCACTCTGCCGTCGTTTTTGGTCACTTACCTCCAGTTCAGTAATCGTGCCCCATACCCTAGCCTAGTCCCTAGGGCCATAATGATACAAACTTGGGATTACTGCTGGAGTGGGCCCCATTGCTAGGATTTTTCTAGTGGGTTAAGTACAGTTTAACCCTCTTGCTAATCATGGATTAACTCGGTTAAGTGTAACGATGAGTTCTCGACTTAACCCTGATTAATCTACCAAGCCCAATTTGGTTAAGTATTAAGTGGACCATGACTTAACCCTAATCACGAGGCATTAATTAATTTAATGCGCCTTAACCTCTCACATTAGACCTTGTTGTGGTTACTAGTTAAGCCGGGCGGGTCCGGGTAGCTTTACACCACAACTTGGTCTAACCTCGGGTTCAAGGTACAACATGGCCAACTTCTCACATTGGGTCCAATTGTTTGTAGCAACTAGTTAAGCCGGTCGGTTCCGGGTAGGTTTACGCTACAAACTCAACCCAACCTCGAGTTGGTCACACTTATCTTTTCTAAGTGTCATGTCCATCATGTTTCCAAAACATGTTACAAATTTTCAAGCAATTGGGTAGACCTAACTTAATAGGTAAATTCCCAATGGGTAGACCTAAATTAATAGGTAAATTCCCAATCTTATTTTTTTATGTCTTTTAAGTTTACCCAACCCCAAACGCAATCCCATCGCTTACATATCGCAATAGCGCATAAAGGATAGAAAGAGGGAACTTGGCATAATCATGACATAAAGGTGTTGAAGCCACAAGTTCAACATGGTGGCATATGAAATGTACATGTGTCCATATACTTGCATATTACATTTTTAGGCCTCAAAAGCATGCATAAAACCAAACTTAGCATATTGGTGATACATGGTGATAAATGACATGTAGAAATGGCCATAAGTTCGCATTTAGCCTCACATGCAAGTTATCATAAGGGATATGATAACTTACATGTTGCCAAAATGCAACCTTTAGCATAAAGCTTGAAGCTTTATGTTCATATACTCAAGATATGCTTGCATAACATGATAACATGAGTAAAATGATTCACCCAAACTTGCATAACATACATGGCAAACTTGCATATCATAACATAGCAAACTTGCATAACATAACATGGCAAACTTGCATATAAACTTGCATATCATAACATGGCAAACTTGCATAACATAACTTGCATATCATATGACAAACTGGCATATCAAACTTGCATAACATAACTTGATAGACTTGCATATTACATCATAGTAAACTTGCATAACATATCATGATAAACTTGCATATCATATCATAGCATACTTGCATAACATGATAAACTTGCATATCATATCATAATGATCAAACACAACTTGCATCATTCATTAACTTTAGAGTTTAAATATGAAAGTAGAAAAGGGCTTACAATGCTTAAGATACCACAAAAATATGACAAAGCCCTTATGCAACCAATTAAACCCAAAATGCAAGCTTCAATAGAAAAACCCTTAAGCCAAAATGATCAAAACCCTTGCTTTATGATGCAAATATAGAAACTTGACTTGAATGCAAGCTAATGATGCTCATACAAGCTTGAAAACACTTGTATGCATGGAAAATCTCTCATAAAAATTTATTTATAATTTTATGAAGAGAGTGGAGGCCATGAGAGGTAAAATTTTGCCATAGTTTAGTTGTATGAATGAATAATGATGATTTAGGGTTAGGTTAGGGGCTTATTTATAGAGATTAGGATTAGTTCTAGCCTTAGGATTAAACCCTAGTTCTAATCTCAGCCCTCAAAATCGAATCTGGCCCCCAAGCTCAACACAAACCCAAAATGGTGCACCAGGCAGGACTGCCCGGCTGAGCCAAGTCGACAGCCAAGTCGACAGGGCTGTCGACTTGGTCCACCCAAGTCGACAGGGCTGTCGACTTGGGTGCTCTGGCGGGAATTTTCCCGCCTGGCCCAAACTGACCCAATTTTCCAATTTCAAACTTGAATTTGAAATCTGTTTTTTTTTTTTTTTGAATTTTTCTGAAAACTTCGTTGGGCCTTAATCGGGTCATACGGACTCCGATTTTCGAAAACTCGGACTCTATTTCGCCTATTTTTCCGAGACGAACGCAATGGCATAGCCCGTTTCCCTTGATTCAGATTTATAAATTAATTTCTGCCTCGATTTACGTTATAACAGGTTATTGAAAATACGGGTTGTTACACATGGTTTCATTAAAGTTATTCTGAACTGGAACGCGACTTAATCAATTACCATATAAATTTGGTCATATGGATTTCATACATTGCATACGTATATAACAGTAATGATAAATAACCACTAAACAATCCATTCACATCCAGAGTGAAAATTTATAACTGTGCGAGCATTAAAATAAATAAATAACGCTCATCATAGACTGTCAACCCATCGATTGACATACGGCTAATTATTGGGACTAGTGTATGACAAGTATCATCCCAACACCATGTGGGGTTTTCACACAACAACAATTTACATATACAAATCATTGGTTAATAAATTTAACCAATTATAATTTGGTTTGAATTATCTCTACATGACTAACATGTAAATGACCTTATTTCTTAGTCTAACAAAGAATATTAACAAATGGTCATTTTTATATTAACATCGATCAAATGTAAATATCATGATTTTAATGAATCGATACCTACTTAACAAATGAACATTTTTCTAATTCACTATATAAATGATAATGTTTTGAATAAACAAAACATATAATGATTACTTTTCTACTACATGTAAATGGTAATGTTTTGAATAAACAAAACATATAATGACAAAGGATTATTTTTCTACTAACAGGTAAATGATAATGTTTTGATTAAACAAAACATAAAATGATTCTTTTTCTAGGTTCCTAATATTAACATTAAAAATGGGTTTTCAATGTGAAACATATTTCATAATGAAATATGTAAATTTTTCTACTCTTTATAATATTAACATTAAAAGTGGGTTTTTAATGTGAAACATATTTCATAATGAAATGTATTTTTTTCATTACATGATTTATTTTCAACAAGGGAATACAAATAAAAAACATAACTTTTTATTTCATGCTTTATTTGCAACAAGGAATGCAGATAAAGATTTAACTTTTTTTTATTTCTAGTTTTATTTACATTAAGGAATGTAAGTAAAAGAAAAATGTAACTTTTTAATTTCAATGTATATTTGAGTGAATGTAAAAAGGAACAAACTTATTTTCAATGAATATTTACATTAGTGAATACAAATAAAAGAACAAATTTTACTTTCAATGTATATTTGCATTTATGAATGCAAATAAAAGAACAAACTTTATTTTGAATATATATTTGCATTTGTGAATGCAAATAAAAGAACAAATTTTATTTTGAATATGTATTTGCACCTCTAATCAAGTTTGACCAAAAATGTATATTTATTTCACTAATTCAAGTTTTGATAAAAATGTGAATTTTCGATTCACTAATCAAGTTTTGATAAAAGTGATATTTTCAATTCAATAATCATATTTTGATAAAAGTGATTTTATTTCACTAAGCATGTTTTTACAAAAATGTTGTTTTTGTTCTAATGTACTTTTTACACTAAGAATGATATTTTATCCTTAATATACATTTTTCACTAAAAATGATCAAAATAATATTTTATTTATATTGAACTGACAATATAATTTAATTCAACAAATATGAAAATCCATTTTTGTTTAATATATATTATTGAACAAAATATGAACAACCATGATTTATTTAACCAACGCATACAGATCTATAATTTAACGAACTAATCTATGTTCGTAGATCACCAACAAACAGACAATCATCCAAAATATCATCACATAACAGATCTGAATTATACACATTCCATCATCACTTAGCAAATAAATTAAATAATTGATTATTAAAAATAAGAAATCTCACTATCGGTCTTTATTATTGAATTTTCTGAACTGTTCGAATTTGAGTTCTCTTGAAATTCTGATCTTCTCTATTTTGGTTCTGGTCGGTTCCACTATGTAGATATCGTCATCATGATTCCAACGCAACTGAAATTTCTGAATTCCGTGTTCGTTTGGATAAGTTATGACCTGTTATAGATTAACTACTTTAAAAACTAATTAAATTAATAATTAATTTGATCATTATACTTAACCCTTCTCATCATCTTCCTTCAGCCGTTACTTCCAGGAACCCATCGTCGATCTCAGACAAACCCATCGCGCCGCCTTCTGACACCACCGAACTTTGATCAGAAACCACCACAGTCTAGCCCTTCTCCTCCTCCATCGGTGCCCTGAGCCTTGGCCAACTCGGTGGCTAATTTCCTCCTCAAACCGCATGCAAATAGCCCGACTTCGTGGCCTAAATTAGCATGATTTACCAAATAAAATCCCATCTCCTCCGTTCAGATCCTAGAACTCGAGGAGTTCTTTGATTTTGTTTTTAGAACTTTGAAAATCATTGAAGAATTTAGAAGAAAAGGGGGAGGGAAGATCGGAAGATAGCAGCCATCGAATTGGCATATGGCGGCTGTACAGGGAATAGGGTTAGGATTATACGGTGGTATAATACAGCGTATTTATACTAGTATTCTATTCGTATTTTATTTATTTAATTCCTTATAATTCAAGTAATATCAGTTTATCACCACGAACTTCATATCAAACCCAACGAGTGTCGCCCCCAGCTAATAACCCCCATCCCGGACACAATGGAACATGTTTCGTAACCCAATTCGGCTGTTACGATATGTTTTTCTTAATATTTAATTATAAATCATTTAATTATTAAATTCAAACGTACATTTTTAAATTACCGGGGCTACATACTAACTCTAAAAATTACGGAAAAATTATTTCTAGTTATGTTTTGACGATACGGTTCTAATAAGACTAATTTCGTCGAATTCCGAGATTGTTTGAAAAATGGCCATTTTCAAGTCGATTAAATTTGACTGAAACAGTCAAAACATATTTTCTTTTTCCACGCTCACATATTAGTTCGAAAAATTATGAAAATTGAAACCTAACAATAATTTGACATTCCAGCTCCAACAAAAGTGGTTTCGTCGAAAACCGAGGTCGTTTGCAAAATGGCTATTTTCAAGGCCAATATATTTAATTAAAAAATATATATAAATTCTACAACGACTTTTCTAAATTTTAAATTGGGCATATCTTTCTGTTTTCAAAGTGAAATTTCAGTTTCTTACATTCATTAGAAAGATATGATTAAACAAATTTAAATATTTCTTGTTTCGCTCAATTCTGATTTAAAATGAATCTTGTATATTCAGTCAAAGTTCAAATTCAAATTTTCAAACTACAGCGCTGTTTTAAACTCCTTTTATATTTAAATTAAATTGATTCGTTTTAACTTCGATTAAAATAATTTTTTAGTCATTATTATTTAAAATAAGTTATTTTATACATTTAAAATCCATTAAAATTTCTAAAATAAAAATTTTAAATTGGCCTCAAAATTCCGGGTCGTTACATATATAAAGTGAGACGACCCCAAACCCCGTACTGACGGTGGCAAGGGTAATCCGTGGAATATAACACAGAAACAGATAATAGCAGAACAGAATTAAATAAATACACCAGATAATGAACAATAGAATATACTGCACAAAAGTAATCATCAGAGTTACACAGTATACGGGATCACACTTAGTACAAATACAGTTCAACTATACATATATGTCTACCGTGGAAAAACAAACATAATGTACAATAGGAGCTGAACAACATAAAAAGAGATAAATGATAGAATCCATCTTTAGCTCCAGCTATCCAGAAAGAACCAGCTAAACCTGAATACAAGGCTGCCCGTGTAGAAAAAGGGGCACCCGAGTTTGAAAGTGAAACAAACTACGAGTCAGTCATGGGACTGGTATGAGAAATCTACTCAACACATATATAATTTGGCTAATCACAGGACCACGCCACTTTCATGGAACGGGTTTTCTCCATTGGATTGGCAGTGCTTTAAAACAAATCTTTCTTTTAAACAACGCAATGCATTTTATAAAAATGAAGCCACTATAAGACTCAATTCCCATCACACAATGCAACGCAACCCGGAGGATAGAGTTTTTACCTTATAACGGCCAAGATATGCTTGATACGAATAAAACAAAGGCATTTGATATTATTGCTAGTGTTTATATGTTTTGAAAACAATTTCAAATCATAACTATCAATCATAGACGGCATTAATGCCCCATACCACTATGTCGCCATATATAGGTATACAATCAAAACCGCACAGTCACGTATTTGGAAATTGGATTTCTATCCTGAACCAAGGCAAAAGATAGTCCTTACCGAATTCGAGACGCTCTAGCCCGTGTCTCAGGATCAGAGCTCGAGTGACCCTAGGAGCGACAGGGCCGGTCCACCGATGTGGATTAAAATTCCTGAACAATACGTTTCCCCGCCCTTTGGGGCGTAAACGAGCCAACGAATGACTCCATCGGACCCGGATCATCCGATCAAACTGAGGCGCCTCGCAACAGCAACAACCACACAGGTGAAAAGTATATAAATGTCAGGGCTGGTAGGTCACTGACACCACCCTAGCTAGAAAGAAACGCATGCCCTCCCTGAGGTCCTTCCTCCCGTTTCTGGTTCGTACCGGGGTGTGAGGTTCGCGATTTCACGTTATATACAAAGCTACACCACACAGGCGGTGCTTTGATCATCACCACAAGACTTTGCTTTTCAAGAGAAGCCCTGATCACTGCATCTTAACATGCCATACAGGCAATTCATGCCATGCGACTGATGTCCATCGATATACAACCCCTGAGCTCGTGCGTTTCAGGGAAGGGCGTTAAGCAAAAGAATAAATTCTCCGCCGCCAAACAGATGTATATTTAATAGAGATCAATCGACACAGAATAAAATCCAATGTCCGACACACCGTCCATTAACAAGTCCGTTCTGGGTCTGAACGAAACCGGAGGCACTAAATACCTCGCAAACCCATCGATCACCACGTACGTCGGGACGATCACCACTCATTATCCATATTTCGGGATGCCTCCCAATCAGGACCTGGGTTACCATCCAAACGAGGTGAAGATCTCCGGTCTTCGACCACCGTCTTCATCTTCGACTTTCAATCGTCGGTCAATTATTTGAAATGAGAATTAACTCGGCCTTTTCAAATAATTCACGTATATTTAGAATTTCAAATCAATTTATTTCATTGGTTAAATCATTCGACCACACCAATTTTGTTTTTTTTAATGTAATTTTCACACCAAACACATTCAACCATCAAATACCACATAAATCGAGAAAATTCAGTTTATTTCCATTCTATATCATTTACGATATTTTATAATGATTTTTCGCTATTTTTATTTATTTTAAAATAGCTAATTTATTCAAAACGACGCTTCGGGCCCTAACGCGGCCGTGGCGCTGTTTTTCTTCAGATTTGATTTACACATATCTGAAAATATAACCGTTGGATCTTCATAAAATTTACGTCATTAGAAAGATCTTTTCAAAACGAACCCAACGGTTCCAGTTTCGGGAAAATCCGACGGTCGGATCTCCCGGTACAATCGTTTGAAGTTTCGATTTCAAAATACGAACTGCAGCGTCGTTATTCGATTAAATATAATTACATATATATATATATATGTGTATATATATATATATATATATATAAATATAAATATAACCGTTTCTGGCGCTGTTTTTCTTCAGATTTGAATTAAACATTCCAGACAATCTAACCGTTGGATTTTTACAAAGTTGGTGCCGTTGGAAAGATATTTCCAAGGCGAACCTAACGGTTGCGGTTTCGGGAAAATCCAATGGTCAGATTTCCCGCACTAGTTGTTTGAAATCACGGTTTCAAAACACGAACTGAACGGCCACGTTTCGTTTTAATTTTATTTATATTATATATTTTTATAAATATAGTTCATTCAACAATTTCAATATCGTTTTCACTTCAAATATTTCACTAACGCCTTTAAATTTTGGAAAATTTCGCCATAACCTCCTTTGTACGGGAGGGGCTGGGAAATTTCCCAAATAGCCACACGGGTGTCCCATGTCAAAAAGAAAAAGAAAAAGCCAAGCGGTTAGCCAACAGGCTCATAAAATCATCACCCAAACAAAACAGTAAATGTGTACCTATTTGTCGGGCACAAAATTTTATTCCTCTTCTCTAGCCCTTTTTGCTATAACCTGTTCAATAAATATGCATGTACATATATACAGTTCTTATCATTTATCATTTTCCATTCAACTTCATATTTGATTCCATTTGGTTTAAAAGCACCATTCATTCTAATGTTGTATGCATAGGCAAAAATCCTATCATTAGCTAATTAATGAATATTTCAACTCATGCATATTTATTTGAATGAGTGGCTATTTTTAACACTTCACATTTCAACAAATCGTGTATGTAATAAAAATGTGATTTTTATTGTAAAACGATTCTTTTCAAAACACTATTATTTTATATAGTTTATATAGGTGATAAAAATAGGATTTTTATTATAAAACAATTTCTTTCAAAACACTATTATTTTATATAGTTTATATAGGTGATAAAAATAGGATTTTTATTATAACACAATTTCTTTCAAAATAGGATTATTTTACATAGTTCATATAGATGATAAAAAGGTGATTTTTATTATAAAACAATTTATTTCAAAACGTGAATACCATTCAACACATGAATTTCAATTCAACGAATGAATATCAATTCAACACATGAAGGTTTTCTATAATTTCTATATATAGATAAAAATGTGATTTTTATATTTAAAACACGAATACCATTCAACACATGAATTTCTAATCAATGAATCAATATCAATTCAACACATGAAGGTTTTCTATACAATGAATAAATATAGTTTCAGCAAATGAAAATAATTCAAACACATGAATATTATTCAAAATTTCGGCAGCATAATGGCAGGGTAGTTAAAACCGGGACCGTCCCTAGTACGACTCCTCGCTCTACCTTAAAACCTCGCGGTTTTTGACAATGGGGATCATGCATCTAGTTCGCACGCAGGCGGCATGTATATATTTATTTCATTTCCATAAACTAATCCTATGTGGTTTCAACCAAATATTTCTCAACCACAGATGGGTATTTTTCAACCACAATCAATCAATATCAACCACAAACAATCCCAAACAACCATTCGCTATCAATCAATTTTCACAATCACAATCAATAAATATCGTCCATGGTTTGTGGACGAGGGGCTTATATATATATATATATATATATATATATATATATATATATATATATAGCAATTCACTTCTATTTCAACACATATATAATTTTTACAAAGCATATATAACTTATACATCGAACGTACAACTTATACAACGCTTATACATGAGGTGTACAACGCTCATATAACTCATACATCGACTATATAATTTATACATCGTCGTTTTCCATATCGTTTATAAATTAGAAATCTCACATTGGGTTCCACTACACCAAAAATAGCAGAAGGCTCAGAAAAATATGCGGTCTCTTCTAAAATGTAGAAGGCATCCACACGGGTCCACTGTCTCTTGTTTCACTGAATTTCGACCACAAACGAGAAAGATATGATTTTTTTTATAATGCTATATATATTTAAAAATCACATTTTTATATTGCTCTGTATATTTAAAAAAAAAACATAATTTTAAAATAAAGTCTTTTACAAATAAAATCACATTTTTACATAATGATCTATATAATAAAAATCACATTTTTATTATAGCTCTATCGATATAAAAATCTCATTTTTACCCTATAGCAATTTTATTTAAAAATTTATATTTTTAAAACAAGGTTATTTATATTTTATTTTAACTAATGTGATTCATGAAAAAAAAACTGATTTTTCTACTAGGTTATTTCTTTTTCCCTAAATCTAATTAAATTAATTAAAGGGAAAAAAATTACACTGTCGCTGGTCTTCTTCTTCCTCCTTCTGTTCACCGAAACCCACTTAGAAAACTAGGGTTCCTCCTCTCTCGCTCCACGCTCTACCGAACTCCGATCCGCCGATGCCAGCTGAAGCGCCATTGAACCCTCCTCCTCCGCCCAAAGTGGCTCGCAACTCGCCGGCCTCCTGTGGCCAGAAATGGCGTGCGAACGGAGCAGTTTCGCGCTCGAGAATCAAACAAATCACGAAAGGATAATTCAACAAATTAGCTCAGCATGTAGATCTCACCAAGTAGAAGGATTTTCGTTTATAAAGCTTTCAATTTTATTCAGTGGATTTTGAAATGTTTGAGGAGAAAGGATCGAATAAAATTCCGCCGTGAATGAGAGTGAAGGAGGCGGGTTGACCAGTCAAAAGGGAATGAGAGAGAAAGGCTTTGACTGGCCACTTTATATTTTATTTTTAATTTATTTTAAATTCAAAAATATCTTCTTATCCAAACGAACACCAATTTCAACCCAACGACTGTCGCCCCTAGCTAAATACCCCCATCCCGGACACAATGGGATATGTTTCGTTAGCCAATTCGACTGTTACAGTTAGTTTTCCTCCAAATTAAAATATAAAACATTCAATATTTAATTTGAACGTACATTTCAATTTGTCGGGGCCACATACTAACTCGAAAAATTCCAGAAAAATAAATCTAGCTATGTTTTGACGATACGGTCCCAACAAAACTAGTTTCATCGAATTCTGAGACCGTTTGCGAAAAGGCCCATTTCTGGTCGATCCAATTTAACTGTAATTGACCAAAACACATTTTCCTTTGCCACGCTCACATACTAGCTTCAAAAATTATGAAATTTGAAACCTGGCAATAACTTCTCATCCCGGATCCAACAAAAGTGGTTTCGTCGAATTCCGAGGTCGTATGCAAAATGGCCAATTTCACGGGCTATATAAATTCCATAGCGACCTTTCTGAAAATTCATTCGGCCATAACTTTTGCTTTCCGCTATGAAAATTCGATTTTTCAGATTCGTTAGAAAGGTATTCACTAACAGATTTAGATATTTTTGGTTTCACTAAAATCCGTTTTGTTTTGCACCCGGTACAGTCCGCCAAAGTTTGAATTCAATTTTTGAAATTGCATCGCCTTTTTAGGCCTTGTTTATAATTATAATTAATTATATTCGCTTTCAATTGTCGATTCAAACCCACTTTCCATTGCCATTAGCTAAAATATTTATTTTAAATATTTAAAATCCATTATTTTAGCCAATTTAAAAATTTTAAATTGGTTCAGATTTTCTGGGTCGTTACATAAAGATACGATCTTTTCTATTTAATCAACTATATAAAAATATGATCTTTTCTATACGATCTTTTCTATTTAATCAACTTTTTAATTTGATGTTATATGATAAAAAAAATCCTATTTTTATCATAGCATTCCTATTAAAAAGTAAAAGAAAGAATAAATAAGTAAAAATGAGGACTTACTGTTGAAATCGAGGGGGGGTTCATTGTCGGAGTCGGCCTTGCTGAGATGGCGCTGGAGCTTCTAGGGGGACTGCGTCGAATAGGGGCATGGTGGTCTTTGGGCTAGGGCGCGGTGGGTGCGAACGGGTCTGTGGAGGGGTTGTCTTCGAGCTGGAGAGGGAAAGAAGGAGCCAAGGGGGGTGCGGTCATCTGGAGGGGGCGGCGCGCGATGCGGTGGGGGGGGGGAGGGGGGGAGGCGATCGAGGTTATTAGGTTTTTTTATTTCTGATTTGGAAGATAACGGAGGGGGGGTTTAAATGTAAATAAGGATTGATTTTTTTATTTAATTTAATTTTTATATTTCAAAAAGCAACTTTCTATTTCAAACTCGAAACGAAACCCACTGCCTGTCGCCCACAGCTAATTACCCCCATTCCGAACACAATGGGATATGTATCGTAGGCTGATTTGATCGTTTCGATTAGTTTCCATCAAAATCAACATATAACCATATATATATTGATTTTGAATGCGCATTTCAATTTACCGGGGCCACATACTAACTAGAAAAATTCCCAAAAAATATTTTCTAGCTTCATATTGACGATACGGTCCTAACAAAACTAATTTCATCGAATTCTGAGACCGTTTGAAAAATGGCCATTTTCCAGTTGATAAAATCAACTGAAACTGGTCAAACTCCTTTGCCACGCTCACATATTGATTCAAAAAATTAGGAAATTTGAAACCTAGCAATAACTTGACAACACGGATCCAACAAAAGTGGTTTCGTCGAAAACCGAGGTTGTTTGCAAAATTCCCATTTTTAAGGGCCAGAATTCCATAGCGACTATTCTGAATTTTCAACTGGACATATCTTTTTATCCCCGCTATGAAATTTCAATTTTTGGGATTCTTTGGAAAGATATTCACAAATAGATTCTAATATTTTTGGTTTCACTAAAATCCAGTTTATTTTGCATCCGGTATGTTCAATTGAAATTTGAAATCAAATTATTGAACTACCGCGCCATTTTCAATTCCTTTTATAATTATATATAATTATTTATATTATAACGACGGCATATATAAATATATACGTTCTATTCTATTCAATATAAATTTCTTGTCGATATTATTTAAATTAATCCATTTTAAATAATCAAAATTCGCTAAATTTGCCAAAATAAAAATTTTTAACTGGCTTAGATTTCCGGGTTGTTACAATGAGTTAGAATATTTTTAGAGAAAAATGATAATTAGAGATCAATATACCGATATATATATATATATATAATTTGATAAGGAAACGAACATAAAATAGAGTATTATAAACAAAAAGGAAATCTATAATTAAATCTAGTAAAAATAGAAAGAGAAACGTTTACACATTTTAAAAATGAGTAATTTGTTTATATGATGTTGATTATTCGAGATAAGTAGTCCTGTCCGTTTTGAAGTTAATAATGTTATTCATTCAAGGTCTAAGAGGTATTTATACCCCGACTTGTTTGATTTCATTATTAACCAATAAATAGAAAGATTCAGGCTCGAAGATAAATGTTTTGAATAAGATTTAGTTTAATATAGTATTTTGGGTTGTTGTAATAATTTTGTACACAACATTCGATTTAACCTAGATAAGTGGAATTTTGGAAATATAATAATAAATATTTCCTAATTATAGAAATGAATGGTCATAAAAGGGAGAAGTACTTGGGAATGTTTTCCAATTATTAATAGAAGATATTTTCTAAGTATAGAAAATAAAAGAAGGCGAGATATGGAAATGTTTTCCAAATAGCATAAGAGGCCAAATGATTATTGAAAATATTTGGTTAACTAATATTGGTAAGGAAATGAAGGAGTGATTTAATTAATGAAATATTAATTAAGGGGCCCATGATTGTTTGATGTTTTGAATGGATGTTTGTTTTTCTTCGATAGTTAAATAACCGACTATCTAAGTATTTGCCAATATCGTTGTCAATATGAAGAGAACGGTAGGATTATTATCCGAGAACTATTCTGTATTGGCAGTAGCGTTGCGATTCAGATTATATGAAGATAATCGAAGATGGAGTAAAGTGAAAAGTCTTTTTGTATTAATCCTAGGTAGAAATTGCCTAAGATGGATTAATGGAAATTGTGCCTTCGGTTTCGTTCAGTCCCAGAATGAAGTTGTATGGACGAATGTCTGATAGAGTATTTCCAATGATGGCATATGTTGGTCTGTATAAATATATATGGTGGTGGAGAATTTATTCTCTTAGCATAATATCTAGATTGTGAAAATCAATTAATGGTTAACGGAACTGACAATGTGGCATTCAAAGTGATTGTGCTATCAATGAAAAGAAAGTAAGCGTAGTCTCAGGCCTCAACAACCGATAAATGACAAAAATCGAGCAAGCAGCATGGCTAAGTGGGTAGCTCCCAATTAGGGTGTATTATCACCTATCAAAAGAAATTTATTTCATTCTTTATTCTCTTCGATGCCGTCCCATTCGAGAAAATGGTTGTTGATGCCAACCGTTGGTGATATACATTCGATACACACAAGCGAAATGAGTGGTCGGTCATGTGTGGCCGGGTTACAGGATGTTCTTGTTGAACCCAGTGTATTCCTCTCTAAAGATACAATATCAGAATGTGGTTCCATACCTTGTCATAATTGGAAATTCATTACCCAATAAGTGATCATGGTTTTGATTGTATATTATATATGTGGAGCGTAAGATGCAAATGTTCCATTAGATTGTTATTTATTTGATTTAGACACTATTATAATATCAAAAGAGTTTTGATATAAGGATTATCGTTTCTTTCAAAAGGATTTTGAAAGTTAAATCAAGTGTTTTGGATTATCATAAGGGAAAAAACCCGTTCCGTGTTATACGGTGTGATCTTATGAGATATCGTTTATTTTCCCAAACTGTTATAAATTTTGTTTACTCATACCTGTCTCATGACTGACCCAAAGTTTATTTTTCTATGTTTTCCCTAAACTCTTGGGTGCCAAAATTTGTACGGCAGTCAAGTAGTTCAGGCGTTTCTAGATACTTGGAGGAGCTTGGAGCAGGAGGCTTCAGCGTTATATAGCTATTGTTATTTTACGTTGAGTTGTATACATGATGTACTCTGATGATGTATATGAGTACAAATTTTGTATTTCAAAAGCTGTTATACATTATATTTTGTTCCACTGCGATGTGAGATTCTATGTTGTTATTTTATTCTTCTTCTATCTTTTTCTTCTTTAGTCAATAATGATTCGTATTTCTGTGCAATTTGGATTGGACGGGTTGTTCACTTACTAGTTTTCGGTTAGAGGCTAATGAATGTTGAAGGAACGGGAATAGAAAATGATTTTGATAAGAAGTGAAAAGCTATATTTGAAGTGTTTAAATATTTAAGAGTTTTAAATGAATGTTCTTTAATTGTTTTCAATTAAAAAGGCCAAGTGATGCTGAGTACTAAACTAGTGAACTCATTTCTATTTTCATGGTTGAATGGCTGTTTAGCAGTTCATTACATAACTATCAAATAAACAACCATTCAAACATGAAAATAGAAATGAGTTCACTAGTTTAGTACTCAACATCATTTGGACTTTTTAATTGAAAACAATTAAAGAACATTCATTTAAAACTCTTAAATATTTAAATACTTCAAATATGGCTTTTCACTTCTTATCAAAATCATTTTGTATTCCCGTTCCTTCAACATTAATTAGTCTCTAACTGAAAACTAATAAGTGAACAACTTCCTAAATATCAACCCTGAAGGCCGAAGCTAACATCATATTGACAACCAAGAAGTCATAAACTTAACTAATCTCTAGTGAGTTTCTAATTTCCTCAACTCCATTCACATCTATAAAACGTTTGGTTTTAAACCATCTTTAGCTTTGAAAATCACGTTTCAATTCCATTTACTTCACTTAATCTTATTATTAAGTATCGTCAATTTAAAGTCAACGTTTTAACTCCACGTTTCTTTTATAAATCGTACTTATAAACTCAGTTTTAATATAAACCATTTTTATTTCACTTCCTTTTACTTAATTAAAATGTTAAGTAAATCTTTATTTTAAGTTATCATATTTGCTTAAAATCCCTTTTATAACTTAGTTATAAAGGCTGGATTTTATATAAACCCATTCATTAACTCCTTTCAAACCTTTATTGTATTTCATTTCAAACCTGATTACTTACTTAAATGAATTTCATTTAAATAATAATCACTTAAATCCTTATCAATTAGAATAATAATTTACTTCATTATTAACTACTATATAAATAGCTAAATTCTTTATTTACTAAACAAATAATAAATTTCCTTTTTAAAATCATATTAAAATTTAACAGTATTCGTTAAGTTATTTCATTTGGTTCATTAACAACAGACTAATTTAAAAATCAATTCCACTTGAAACGGAAGACTTGATCAACTCAAAACACGATTATTTCTTTAACAAATTCCAATTTAATTACTCCTTTAAATTAATTAATAATATAACTAATTTAAATAATTTCATTAAATTTTTTCTTAGAACAATTAATCAAATTCTTAACCATTATTTTAATTTCTACTCATTTACTTATGAATCTTATTAACATAAGAATTTTCCTTATAAAACCCTTTAATAATTACTTAAAACTAAAATAATAAATAATTATTTCCTTTAAATAAACTTTTACTCAAATTTATGGATTTAAAAAAATCTATCCCTAGTTATAAAATAAATTTTATAACTTCATTTCTATCGATTAACCTAACGGTTAATTCATATTTATAAAATGATTGATTTATAGGCCATGTGATGCCAATTACCCAACCAATACTACTTATTGGCTAATATCATAACAAATGTTGAATTACATTTCAAAATCAATAAACAAATCAATCTTCTAATAAGGTTGGTCATACAGTTAATATGATGGTAATATGAAAATAAATAATAAATTTGAGGAATCCAGTTGGATCCCTCCAACCTGTTTTACCCTGCATCCAAATACGTTACCTAAATTCCAATTCAATAAATAGATATAATATTAAACAATAAATAAATAACAGTAATCCAAGCATACGTATTTTAATTTAATACATTTATATTTTTATAAACGTAACCAACAAGGTAAGTTACCTCATTTGGAAATAATCATTAGAATAATGATTAGATTTTATTTAAATTTAACCAACGCTTTTAAATCAATCAATTCGAGTAATATTCCGCACACAACAAACAATTATGAACCATAGCACACAAATTAAATCCTGACTTACATAAAATATAAGTGGTAAAAGTCGGGTGTGTTATACTCACTTTGATTTGATTCGTTTACGGTTCGGTTACAGTAAATTAAACAGTTGTTTAATTTAACTGTAAATCTCAGTTGTCTCCTGCACTGTCCAGATCAGTTCCATAATGTTCTGTTCATTGCCACGATTCTGTGGTAGCATGTTATGTCAGATTCTGTTAACACATATAAAATTTATACCATTTTAAATATTAACGATTTAATTATATATTTAACTTTTAATTAAATTATTAAATAAGCTTAATTACTTTAGAGATTATAACTGGATCCATTTTCATTTCTTCACGGTTGCTTACTGTCTTCGCTCGAAAAACTTCCCAATGCCTTGGTGACTTCTTTCCCACTGTTTGGTCAAGGAAAATACTGGCCATACTCCTCTTTGTTTAAAATTTTCGCCCTTCTTCATGTTCATTTTAAGCCAACATGCCTAATATTTTTTTCCATCCCTTCAGCTTTCTTCTCGTATTGACCAAAATGCGCCCACTTTAATTCCTTACTGATTCGCGCAACAGTTGCCAAATGTTTCCCAACTTTTCTTTCTTTCCAATGAACCCACTAAAACTTCATTCGAATTGGCCTTGCTGCAAAAGAAAACCATGCTGACATTTTATTCTTTCCCTACATACTTACGTGGTCATATTGTCTCACCTACTACTTTGTTTGAAATGCCCACTTCGATTTCTCACATATTCTTTTTTATTTGCTTCTTTTACTTTCGAATGGAAAATCATGAGCCCTATTTCTTGTTTTACTAAATCCATGCATTCTTCCCAAAAGAATTTCCTGCTACATTCCCGACCCTTCTTCGTACTGTGCTTCTTCATTCCCATGTGAATACTGCTTGGTACCTTCCAAAAATATGCCATCGTTCTTCGATTTGATTCCAAAATTCCCTGCTGCTTGATTCAAAAAAAACATGCCTGACCCTTTCAGCATCGTTCAGACTATAGTAGCACGTCTTCATTCCATTCAAACTCCCCAGTACACCCATTAATCCTTCACGTTAAATATCCAAGCATGCTGCTTCAACCCAAATGATAACACCACACACTGCCATAAAAGTACATGAACCAGACTTATATGATTCTTTTGCTGCTCCATTTAAATTATACTTGCCTCGTTCATACCCCACGTCCACAATGCCTCCCCACACAAATTTTGTTTTCACGTGTTTTCCTTCATTTCTTCAAACCTGCTATACTTCAGACAAAGCACAGATGAACATTGCGCCGCACCTCCCTGATCGACTGAAGTCTGATCAACGCTTGCTGCCCTGAGTGCCTCACCGACCACCATCTTCCCCTGGAACCCTGATCAGTTAGAACTCCCCCTTCGCCAATAATATAGCTTCAAATGTTATAGCTTTGTGAAGAAACACCGGTCGAGATGATAACCCAGATCAGATCGAGGCCATTAAATTTTAAGATCTCAACAAGCCAAGCATGCTTTCAGTTAGGGAATCTTCTAAAAGATGGACATGTTTTGAGATTTTAATGGAAGAAGATCAGAGATATTTGGCCGTTCAACGAAAAGGTAGAGGCTGTTTGGTGCGTTGACCACATAATAAATATTTACCAGAGGAATTTAGGGTTCAGAATGTTGATGGGGGTATATATAGGGTTAAATTTATTAATATTATATTAAATCGAAACGTAGCCATGAGGTAATGCGGTAAAACTACTACATACGATATCCACTCGAGATGAAACACGTAATCCTAGCATAGAAAAATATTTCGGACACGCAAGGACAAGTTTCGTTGAATTTCGATGTCGTTTGTGGAAAGTCCTTTATAAATCATTGGTGAAAAACATGCATTTAAATTTCCCACATTCATAAAATAAATCCAAATACCATGAAACTTGAAACACTACAACACCTTATCATTGCGGACTTAATAAAACTAGTTGTGCGGAAAACGGAGTTCATTTGCATATTGTTTATTCAATTTTACGCGTAAAATAATGCTATTTTGGGACACCAAAATACCCGGTCTCCAAACATAACAAACTACATATCTATCTTGACTATAAACGTCAATACGAATTCAAAGAAATTTGTTTCGTGGCCTAATTTGATAGTTATCTCAAGTTATGATCAAAAACCCTTTTAAATCAAATTATTAAATTAATCGCTATAATTTATAAATAATTCCATAGCGACTTTTGAAAATATGAACTTGACATAACTAACAAAATATAACACGAAATATCCATATTTCTCTTCCATTAGAAAATTATAATCAAATCGATTCAAATGTTTCTTATTTCACAAAATTCTGCCTTATATCGGATCCAGTATATTCAACTGAAGTTCAATCGTAAATTACGAACTACCACGCCGTTACGACTCGTTTTATTATTATATATAAATTAAATGTTTAAACTTCGTTATATAAATGAAATATATATTCTAATTCCATTTAAAATTCCAAATCAATATTTAATAAAATAAAATATATTAAATGTATGACTACCAAGAATACGGGATGTTGCACTAACACACAAGCTTCCATAATAGAAGTAATAAATTTAATAGAACCTATGCATGGGAATACATGTGAAATAACTACCCAAATACCTTAAGTCTTGCAGTGTGGTAAAAATAGCGCGGATAGCGCATAAACAAGTAAATAACATGTAATAACACGCAAATAGGTAAAAATGTGATATACAATTTAAAATTACTCAAATTATTTTATAATCTGTTTATTAAATATTTACTAGATTTAATTACCCTAATTATTACAACTTTTAATAAGAAATCGGTTTAAATCATCAAATGGAGGAGATGAGCTATAATGTTTTGCAATAGTAGTCGGCCAATGAGGTGTTGAGTTAGTGGATAATATTAATTTAATTATTTTATTCACAAATAGGCCTAAGAACCCATGAACTCCAATAGAAACGTACTGCTTATACTCATCTATGTAGAAAGGCCTTCTAGAAATAATAGAACTAGTATTGAGGCAATATTCGAATATATATATATATATACACATAAATTAGCTTTTAAAACCCAATTTGCACAATTAAAGTTTCTTATAGTAATTACACACATTTTATTTATGCATGAACAAACGATACATCTAATCGCTAAGAAACTTGATGGCGTGCAATAACTCATTGCTATGATTTTAAAAATATATGTTTTATCGCAATCTGATACCGTGCCTTCGGAACAACAATTTACGTGAATATTGAGATCGTTATAACCACATAATGATCAAAACTTGTAGTATCGTGATCCATATACTTACTCTTCACGTAATGAACTATCAAGACTCACTGGAACAAATCCAGAGTCATAATTCGATCATTTGTGGAAAATATCATTTTGAGACCGTCAATTGAATAATTAACTATTAATACTTAAATGAAATATTTAAATAATCATTTGTTAAAATATGGATCATTACAAAGGGCCTCCTCCTAAACCAGAAAAAACAAAGAATATTGTTGTGACAGCTGCCCCTTACCATCAGACATTTCCCCGAAATGCGCTGTGCCAATGCTCGACTAGCATAGGACGATCGTCAAAAGGGTTAAACGATGAATCTCCAAGAACCTGTAGTATATCTCACAGCAAATGGAATAAGATATAATATTAACATAACTTGATATAAAATAGGCGAGACATTACATAAGCTGAAAACTAAACCATATCCATCTGAGTAGCAGAATCCAAAATACAGCTTCATATCCTATTATTACAACTTTGAAATACTGTCTTCAAAAGAAAATAATAGAGGTACACTACTAATGCCCAAAGCAATGACCAGCAACAACACAGGGAGAATATATAAAAAGTATGTGGAAGCCTCCTGCTCGTCTCCAGACAGCTACTCGTGCATAACCACCTAACCTGCCTCTAGTCTGCTCGTTTAGGAGCACCCAGAGTAATAAGAAGATACATAGAACTTTGGGTCAGATGAAAGTATGGTGTGAGAAATAGCAAATCTATATCACTAAATAACTAAATGTACAATACTCTAAGGTAACACTAACATATAGCGTAAACTGGAAGTGTACGTGTCATGGTGATAGCAAACATCAAACAAAGCAATCATCCTCACATCACTCACTTAGTGCATAAAGCATACGACATCCACTGCTTTGATCACCAAATCTATTGGGGCCATGACGGAGTCCAACTCCATACAATTACTGTTATGACCACACTGCTCTAGTCTACAGTCAATAACCCTACCCAGTCCACACAGCCCTGGCTCTGGTTCATCTACATGCCCCTCTCTTAATGGTAAACCAAAGTTATAGATATTGATAACTCCTTTGCATACGTCCGCAACAAAGCCAACTCTTGAAGTCAACTCGTTGGTTCCCATCTGGAACCTGAGCAATAACTCCTCATTTGGACTTCCTTTGCATCTCGGGTTTTTGGTCTTTCCGGTTCAGTTCGGTCTCCATTTGGCTCATGAATCTGTTCGGGTCATGGTGAAAACGGCTCGTGGTTCGTGGTGAGCTCCACGGTTTGGTTCACGGCTCCGGTTCGCGGTTCGGGGTGCTCCCGGGCTCGCGGTTCGGAGTGCTTCACGGTTCGTAGTTCGGGGTGTTCCACGGCTCACGGTTCAGGGTCGATCTTCGGTTTGTGAGTTTGTGGAAGCAGGCAGTTCGGTGTGCGGCTCAAGTTCGCGGTTCGGAATGCATGACGCGGGTCGAGTGATGGCGCACGACTCGATCCGAATTCCAGCGCTACTTCCAACAAGCTATTTTCACGGTGCGACGGCGTTTTCGACCATTATGACTTTCCTATAAGATTACTTAACATTCCAAACAATGGTAGTAACATATAAATTTAATCAAATAGATCAAACTTCAATCACCTAGGCTATTTTAGATTAAACATACCTAAATCCATGATATTTCCCTTAATCGCTAAATTCCGGGATTAGTAAATTTAATCCAAATCAACCCAAATTTATATATGTGACATAAAATATGATTCAAGAATTTTAACATATTTTTCCATAATTTTTAGGTGTATAATTTCGCTAATCATCACTAATCAACCTTAGTTAGCACTAATTAGTGTATAAACAGGCAAATCACTCACCTTAGCCAAAAATAAATGTTAGATATGAAACCTTTACTGATTTGGTTCGGATCCCAATGTGGTGTAGTAGCTCTAACTTGAATTTAGTGCTAATTCGGCTGATCAATTAGTGATTAGAAAGTGATTAGAGAGAGATTTGGAAGCTGTAAGCCATGATTAGGATTAGAGAAAGGTTTGTGGCAGCTAAAAAAATGAAAGGAGATGACTATACAACTCCTTTCAGCCTTCCCACAACCCTAATCCCGAAATGGGTTATGGGCCGAGCTGCTAATCACTTAATTAAGCTCGATTAGGCTGTTTTTTCATCTTCAAATCTTATTTCAGCCATATCTCCCAAGCGATAAGTTCGTTTGATTAATATGACCACTCTACGAAATGGGAAACCATCATCCAAAACCAATGGAAGTGGTTTGAGGTCAAGACTCCTTACCAATCAAAAGTTATAGGCGAAACAAGATTCTCCAGTGGAAAAATAGTCATTTAAAATTCGAAGAAAAAACGTGAATGTGGGAAATGATTCTATTAGTCGTTTCCCAAAGTTACTCGACCATATGTCTTCATATGAAAATAAAACAAATATTCTACGATCCTCCGATATGTAGAATACAGGTCGTTACAATCTCTCCCTTAAGAAATTTCACCCTTGAAATTCCTTAACCAAGAAAACATACAATTGTGTCCCAGCGATTTACAAACAATCAAACATACATAAGCCTATCCAAGCATGCAGATTACTAACAAGGGAATAACCATATCACGATTAGAATCTTTCCTGGTAAAGAGCTCTGGATACGACTTCCTTATGTTCTCCTCTGTTTCCCAAGTATAGTCATTCTCATTATCACCCCGCTGGACCTTAACCAGTTTCACCGTCTTCCTCCGAAGTTGCTTCATATCGTGTCCGACAATACGAACGGTATGCGGTTTCCAACTACCTAGGATTCTACCTTGATATCATCCAACTGATCTAGTGAAAAAGTCATATCAGAATCGTGCACGAACTTCCTTAACTGGGAAACATGAAATACGTTGTGCACTCCCGCCATCTTGTAAGGTAATCCAACTTTATACGTTGAATTCCCAACTCGCTCGAGAACCGGAAATGGACCAACAAACATCAACTTACCTCTCCTAACGTTCCGAATCACACTCTTACGGAGAAATCTTGACGAATACCAAATCGCCAACGGAGTATTTCAAATCTCTTCGCCTTTTATCAGCATAACTCTTCTGCCTATCTTGGGAAGTCTTCATTCATTGTTGATTAACCTTGATCTTATCAGAATTTTCTCTTATTACATCTGGCCCAAGCACAAATTTCTCACCGGCTTCCAACCAACATGATGGTGAGTTGCACGGTCTTTCGTACAAAGTTTCAAATGGAGCCATACCAGTACTAGACTAATAACTATTATTATATGAGAACTCAAACAGATGTAAATGGCATTCCATGACCCCCTAAAATCCAATATACAAGCTCTCAAGAGATCCTCTAGTACATGATTCATCCTCTCTGTTTGACCATCGGTTTGAGGATGGTACGTGGTACTGAGATGTAATTTTGTCCCTAAAGCCTCTTGTAAGATCTTCCAAAACCCACTGGTAAATAACGGATCTCAGTCACTCACAATGTCTTTAGGTACTCCAAGAAATCTCACTAGCCACTTTATGTACAGTTCCGCTAACTTAGCTACCGTTATATTCGACTTGACCAATATAAATCTTGCACTTTTGGTCAATCGATCCATAATCACCCAAATAGTATTATGACCCGATCTAGTCCTTGGTAGGCTACAAATGAAATCCATTGAGACTTGTTCCCATTTCCATTTGGGAATTTCCAATGGTTGTAACAAACCACAAGGATTCTTTTGCTCGGCTTTAACTACTTGGCAGCTCATGCACTTAGATATTTACTTCCTAACATCTCTCTTCATCCCTTCCCAGTAGTATGTCTGCTTCATATCTCGATACATTTTGTTACCACCGGCATGTATAGTCAGTTTCGAGTGATGACACTCTCTAAGCACTTCATCTCTCAATCCGTTAACGTTGGGTACAACCAGCCTCCCATTCTTTCGAAGTCATCCTTCTCAGTCAAGTCCATACTTGTTCACTTCCTCGCCGTCGATGCCTATTTCTATTTTGGAAATGATTTCCAATAGGTTAGGATCATCCCTTTGACTGGAACCGATCCATTAATCATAGTTGGCCTGATCGTCAAACTTGTTAACATCCCTGGATCAAAATCGCAATTAGGTCTGAAATCATATCCCGTGATGTACTCCAGTTACTTCCATTCAAGAAACATAGCCCTCAAACTGGCATGTCTCCTACTTAATGCATCACCTACTGCATTGCCCTTCCTGGGTGTGTTTGCGATATTGAAATCATACGAAGCCAAGAACCCTAACCATCTCTGCTAACAAAGATTTAAATCCTTTTGAGAGAAAAAATACTTAAATGACTTATGATTGGTAAACAACTTGAATCTTTCTCCCAAGAGATATTGTCTCCATATCTTCAACGTGAACATGATCGCTGCCAATTCCAAATCATGGGGAGGATACTATTTCTCATGTGGTTTCAGTTGTCTACTAGCATAAGCTACAACCCTACCTCCTTGCATCAGTACAGCACCTTGTCCGGTACCACAGGCATCCACTGTCATCTCTTCATTTCCCTTAGGAATAACTAACACTGGTGCATACGTTAACTTCTCCTTTAGACCCCTAAATGCATTCTCATACCTTTCGTCCTAAGTAAAAGATAGATTCTTCTTGGTCAACTGAGTCAACGGCGTTGCTATCTTGGAGAAGTCTTGGATAAACTTACGATAATATCCAGTTAACCCCAAGAAACTTCTCAATCTGTTGCATTCTTAGTGTAGATCAATCTTGCACCATAGACAGCTTCACAGGATCCACACAATACCGTTTTATGAAACAACAAGGCCAAGAACCTTACTTTCCCTCCTCCAGAATGACACTTAGAAAATTTTGCTTTCAATTCGTGTTTCGTTAACACCTCCATCACTGTCCTCTAATGTTCCTTGTGTTCTTCCTCCGTTCTCGAGTAAACCAAGATATCGTCCACGAACACAAGAACAAACTTATTTAATTGATCCCCGGAAACCCTATTCATAAGATCCACAAAATATGTGGGTGCATTGGTTAACCCGAATTGCATGACCAACCACTCACAGAATCCAAACGGCGTCCGGAGTGCCGTTTTAGGTATACTCTCAGCTGCCACTCGGAGATGATGAAACCGTGTCGCGAGATCCAACTGGGAGATCACTCTTGCTCCATCTAGTTGATCAAACAAATCATCTATTTACGGAAGAGGATACTTATTCTTCTTAGTTACCTTGTTCAACTCGCGGTAGTCCACACAGAAGCGAAGGGAACCATCGACCTTAGTAGCAAATACAACTGGTGCTCCTCACTCGGAAACACTTCTTCGGATAATTCCCTTCTTCAAAAGATCGCCTACTTTCACTTCGAGCCCTCGCTGCTCCCATGGACCCATACGACGAAGTGGCATCATACAGGTTTGGCATCTTTCACTAAATAAATCTGAAACTCAATCCCTCGGTGTGGTGGAAGTCCGGTCACATCCTCAAAGATGTCTGGATACTCGGCAACAATAGGCACATCTGATTACTCATCATGCGGGATGCCAAGGGAATTTAGGAAACCAGCTATCACCTCGTCACTAGTTAGGCAACCCAATATCACCCTCCTCCCATCATCCCCTCTAATGGTCACCGAAGACCCATCACAGTCTACCACCACTCCATACCTTTGGAGCCAATCGACTCCCAAAATAATGCCAAACCCAGTAAACCCAAAATAAAGCAATCACAAGAAAACATACATCCATGACTCGATAAGAACAAATTACGACAAATCACACAAATGCTAGTCGAACCACCGATCGGGTTCGTCGCAACTAAAGGTCTATCGACAATCTCGGGTTCTAATTCCAGCCTATTGTAACAACACGAAAATCTGGGCCAGTTTAAAATTTTTATTTTGGCAATTTTAGCGAATTTTGATTATTTAAAATGAATCATTTTTAAATAATATCGACGAGAAATTTATTTTGAATGAAATTCAAAACGTATATATTATATACGTCGTCGTTAAAATATAAATATTTATATATAATTATAAATAGAATTGAAAATGGCGCGGTAGTTCGATAATTCGATTTCAAACTTCAATTGAATGTACCGGGTGCAAAATAAACTGGATCTTAGTGAAACCAAAAATAATGGAATCTAATTATGAATATTTTTCCAACGAATCCGACAAATCAAAATTTCATAGCGGGGATCAAAAGATATGTCCAGTTGAAAATTCTGAATAGTCGCTATGGAATTCAGGCCCTTAAAAATGGGAATTTTGCAAGCAACCTCGGATTTCGACGAAACCAGTTTTGTTGGATCCACAGTGTCTAATTATTGCTAGGTTTCAAATTTCATAATTTTTCGAATCAATATGTGAGCGTGGCGCAGTTAAACGCGTTTGACCAGTTTCAGTTGATTTTAATCGACTGGAAAATGGCCATTTTTCAAATGGTCTCAGAATTCGACGAAACTAGTTTTGTTAGGACCGTATCGTCAATATGAAGCTAGAAAATATTTTTCGAGAATTTTTCTAGTTAGTATGTGACCCCGGTAAATTGAAATGTACGTTTGAAATTCAATATAGTGATTTAAATGTAAATTCAACGGAAACTGATCGAAACGATCAAATCAACTTGCGATACATAGCCCATTGTGTTCGGAATGGGGGTAAAACGCTATGGGCGACAGGCGGTGGGCCTCGTTTAGAGGTCGTATGTAAAAGTCAACTTTTTGAATGGAAAAATAAATAAATAAAATAAATATATATAAATTATTATAAACCTCACCACATCCTCTCTCCTTCCTCCAGTCAACCATCGACTAGTTAAATAAAAAAAGTGGGCTTCATCGCGCTTAGCCACCCACCGCCGTGACGTCGGCGCTCCGCTCCACTCGCCTCCCTTCGACGTCGGCCTCTCCGCCTTCTTCCTCGATCACGTTCGCCCCATCTCAGACGAACCCGCACCCCTACCAAAACCCCCAAACCCTATAGCCCGAAATCGAGACCACCGCAAACCCCTACCGCCTCTGAACCCTCCTCCGACCTGTCGCAGCCTCCCCTTCCACCTGCTGATGGCGCCGCTCGTCCTCCAGTCGAGGTAGATCCGCTCCGGCAATGAAGATCCGGTTTTATTGATAAAAAGTGAGTTTTCTTGATTTTTTTATTAGAGAGAGCAGTTTAAATTTATAGTTATATGAAGTTTAGATTTATAATTATACAAAGTTTAGATTTTTAGCAAGTAAAAATCTGATTTTTGTTGAAAAATAAAAAGATTGGGTTTTGTTTGTAGAAAATGAACGGGATTTTCGTTCACGAGAAAGACTATATTTTTATAAAGTATAGAAAGTAAAAATGTGATTTTTATATATTGAATAGCATAGTAAAAATTCGATTTTTATATATTGAATAGCATAGTAAAAATTCGATTTTTATATATTGAATAGCATAGTAAAAATGTGATTTTTATATATTGAATAGCATAGTAAAAATGTGATTTTTATATATTGAACATCGAAGTAAAAATGTGATTTTTATATATTGAATAGCATAGTAAAAATTCGATTTTTATATATTGAATAGCATAGTAAAAATGTGATTTTTATATATTGAATAGCATAGTAAAAATGTGATTTTTATATATTGAATAGCGAAGTAAAAATTCGATTTTTATATATTGAATAGCATAGAAAAAATGTGATTTTTATATATTGAACGTCGAAGTAAAAATGTGATTTTTATATATTGAACATCGAAGTAAAAATGTGATTTTTTATATATTGAATAGCGAAGTAAAAATTCGATTTTTATATATGTAGTGGCTACGGGCGAAGAAAGTGATAAGAGACGAGAACAGTGAAGATTTCCTGCATTAGAAGTGCCGTGGAGATTAGGATAGCTATTGGTGAGAACTTCTCACCTTTCAATTTAATTTTTCTAGTTATAAATATATACTAGGATGCAGACGATGCTTAGCAGCACCCGACACCCGTCATCCACAGACCATGGATGGCTTGTTTGTTTAATTGTTTGGATGTGTAGTTGGTTAGATTATTTGGTTTGAATAGAATTGTTTGGTGAATTGAAATTGATTTGATTGATGTGTGAATGGCGTGGGCCTTCACTAGACCGGGGATAAGGCTAGGCCTCGTCCCGTTTCTAGTATCGTGCGGTTATGCCGCCGAAATTTTCTAAAATAAGTTAGAAAAATAAAAATATCATTTTTATTTTGTAAATGAACAGAATAAAAATTCATATGTTTAAATAAAATGTTTTATCGTTAAAAAATATAATTTTTAACGTTAATGTGAATAAATAAATATTCATTTACAAACCGGACGGTTTGTTTATGTACACCTATTTGAAGGACATTGATTAGGACGATAAATTTTACACATCGCCCAACTGCACAAATAAAAATCTGTGTTTGATTGCTTGAAACCCCACACGGGTATTGGGATGATATTTGACGTACACTAATCCCGATTTTTTAGTTGTATGTCGATCGATTGATTGACAGACTGTTATAAGCGTTAAATATTTATATTTGATGCTTATACAGTGTAGAATGCACTTTGGATGATGGTTGATTATTCATCGTTGTTGATATATACATGTGTTGTAGAAAATCCATATAATTAACATTATATGGTAATTGATTGGGCCTCATTCCAGTTTTAAAATAGAAATATTTGAAAAAGAAATATTTGAAATAGAATATTTGAAAATAGGAATATATGAAGCCGTATTGATTAGATTGACGCCATTTTGACGTGAACGATATTTATATCGATTTTATTCATTTTATAATGAATATCGAAAGTGATTTCAAAATCTGATATCTAAAAAAAAGAATTGAATAGAAATGAATTCGAATTGAAATTGAATTGAATTAAAAACGAACTGAAATTGAATTAGAAATCAATTTGAATTGAAATCAATTTGAATTGAAATCAATTTGAAATGAATTTAAAATGAATTTAAATTGGAATATTCAATTTTGATTTGAAATTGAATATGAAGTTGAAACCGTTTTGAAAATGAATTTAAATCGATTTATAAAGCACGTTTTGAATTGAAATCGACGAAGTATATTATATATATATAATATAATGGCCTGAATAGAACGCGCCGCGCCGCGGCAGTTCGCGAATTTCGACCATTGACTTCGAACGGATATTGCGGGAGATCCGACCGTCGGATTCTTCTAAAACCGGAACCGTTGGGTTCGTATCGAAAAGAGTTTTCTAATAGATATTTGAAATTTGAAATCTAATGGTTGGATTTGGGATTATGTCCAAATCAAATTTGAAAAAGGTCGCTGTAAGTGCAGTTCGATGGCCATTGATGGAAATCGACTGTACGGGCCTTGATAAAATTATTAAAAATAATAATAATTTGTGTAAAATCATAAGAAATGATTTAGAAAGGATTGGGATGAAAAACTCCATATTTGAAAAGATAAAAATAGATTTTTATCGAAATGAACTAGTTTTGAACTAGAATTATAATTCTATTTATTTTTAAACAAATAAATTGAATTTGAAAAGGGTTTTAAAAATAACCAAAATTTCCAATGATTGCATTGGAGTGGATTTGAATCAAAATTGTCTTCGGAATATTTCGATGTTGGAATTCGTGATTATACGGATGTTGTTATGGAAATTTGAAAGATATATATTTATATCGTTATTTCCAATACGACATTTGTTAATCGTAGAATTTGATATTGAATATAAGCCGATATATTTTCTATTCAGAGCCTCGTATTGAATATCAAATGTGATTTGGGTTTGTCGTGAATGGTGTCTTCACTAACACTGTTCTTGAACCCAGTTGAGAAAAGATTAAATCATTTATATAGATTTAATGAAGTGTACCAATTAAATAATATTTAATTGGAATTGAATTGATATTGATTTTTTGGTTTATCGTGGACAGTGTTTTAAATAACACTCGTTCTTTAACCCGATAATGAATGGAATGTGATTTTGGGTTTATCGTGGACAGTGTTTTAAATAACACTCGTTCTTTAACCCGATAATTAATGGAATGTGATTTTGGGTTTATCGTGAACTGTGTTTTAAATGACACTGATTCTTTAACCCAGTTAAAGATTAAAACTAAGTAGAGTTTTAATGAATCTTTAATTAGATTGAAAAGATCGAGAATGGAGTATCACCAGTTTTACTCCAGGCGATAGTTAAATCTTTAATTAGATTTGAACGTGAAATGGTAATTGAATTTACCGATAACACCATGGTGTTAGATATGAAGTACTACCAGTTTTACTTCATGGGATGAATAGGTTGGGATTGGGAAATTAAAACCAATGATTACTTCGGTAAGGTTCGTTAATCCCGACTAGTTGAATCGAAATACAAAAGATGATTAAAGAATAAATTCAAGGAATTTATCTTGGATAAAATTAATGGGAACCTTTCCCTATGAATGTGAAATTTAGAAACTAACTGCCGGTTAGCCAAGCAGAATGGTTTTCTGGATATTGATCTGATGTTGGTTTCGGCCTTCGGGGTTAATATTTGGGGAATTATTCTCTTGATTAATTTGCGGTTAGTGACTGATGAATTGGAATGAGGCGTATGTTGTGTTTGTGTAACACTTATTTAAAATATACGCGAGTTATTCGGGAAGACCGGGTTTATCCCATTCTGAATAACTGATACGACGATAAGTCGAAGATGAAGACGGTGGTCGAAGACCGGAAGTCTTCACGTCGTTTGGGTGATTACTGACGATCTTGATTGGGCTGTACACCCAAGAAGATGGAAACAGTTGGTGATCGTCCAGACATACTTGGAGATTGATGGATATGCGGGGTACTAGGTGCCTCCGGTTTCGTTCAGACCCAGAACGGACTTGTAAATGGACTGTGTGTCTGACATTGGATTTCATTCTGTGTGACTGATATCGGTTGCATAGAGTGGTTTGCCTGTGTAGCACGCTAAGATGAAATTGATCGAGGCTTCTGTTGAAAAGCAAAGTCTTGTGGTGATGATCAAAGCACGGCATTTGTGGCGTAGCTTTGTGTAACGTTTACTTCGCGAGTTTCGCACCCCGGTTGTGAACCAAAAACGGGAGAGGACCTCAGGGAGGGCATGCGTTTCTTTCTAGCTAGGGTGGTGTCAGTGACCTACCAGCCCTGACATTTATATACTTTTCACCTATGTGGTTGTTGCTGTTGCGAGGCGCCTCGGTTTGATCGGACGATCGGGGTCCGATGGAGTCATTCGTTGGCTCATTTACGCCCCAAAGGGCGGAGAGACGTATTGTTCAGGCATAATAATCCACATCGGTGGACCGGCCCTGGCGATCCAAGGCTTGCCTGCGCGCTTGCCTGAGACATGGGCTAGATTGTCTCGAATCGGTAGAGGACGATCCCTTGCCTCGGTTCATAGATGGAAATCCAATTTCCAAATACGTGACATTTGCGGTTTTATTTGTAGAACTAGTATGGCGACATGATATATGGTACCCATGCCGTCTATGATTGATACTTATGATTTGAAGTTGTTTTATACACTATGCACTTATAATAGTATCAAATGATTTGTTTTAAACGTATCAAGCATTCTTTAGCTGTTATAAGGGAAAACCCAATCCCCCGGCTTGCGTTGCATTGTGTGATAGGACCTGGGTCTTATAACAGCTTCATTTTTCTTTATTTATCATTGCGTTGTTGTTTTATGCACTGGTATTCTTGGGAGGAAACCCGTTCCGTGTTATACGGCGTGGTCCCTTGATTTACCTAACTTTAAAAATAAAGAATAATAACTGTTTTAGTTCTCACACCAGTCACATGACTGACCTGGAGTTTATTGTTTTAACCTAAACTCTGGGTGCCCTTATTTTGACACGTGCAGCTAGTAGTTTTGGTTTTGCAGATTTATATTCACAAGATCCTGGTTTACAGCTGGAATGATATCCGGAAAGCTTTGTATCCGCATGTCTTCCTCTAGTTGTGTATTGTATTATCTTCCGCTGCTATGTATTTAAATGTAATTTAAATCTCTGATATTTCTGTGTAATATTCATTTATACTCTGTATATTCTTGTAATCTGATGCATTATTGTAATATACAATGAAACGTTCTTTCGTATGCGTTCTATTTTGTCGTGTTCTCAAAACAATCCGCTCTTTCCCTCCTCTTCGGAGACCGGGGGAGTTTGGGTCGTTTCACCTGTCTACCAGGCCACTAGACACGAAGGAATGGGAATCCCCGGTATCAAACAATACTTGAACATGAACGTCATAAAAAGAAAGTGTACATTGAATAACGACACCCTTTCCCTTCTCCACCGCAGTTGGGGCATTCGACGAGGAAGGAACAATGTTGATTGCATTTTGTTTCACGATCTGCTTCTCCTTAGGGGGTTGCGGACATTCATTCTTGAGATTTCCCACTTGGCCACAGTTGAAACACTTCCTTTCCCCTGGCTTTGCTCGACAATCTCTAGCATGGTGGCTCTTCTTGCTACAACTAAAGCATTCGATATCTGTTGATGGCAAAAATATCATAAGCACCAAAGATTCCTATTACTAGGAATAGTTAATTCAATCGCAAGACTAAGTTGAAGAAAGCGGTAAATGACACAAGTATATATAGTGATTCGGCCGCGGATTAGACCTATGTCCACTTTGGGAGGATGTTGGGATTTTATTAGTCACTCAAGAATTACAAGGTAGAGCCACACTCATTACATTCACTTTCATAATTTCCATATGCTAGGTATTCGGGAAAAATAATATTTAATTCTCCTTCTTCCTCAAATAGGAGATGCCATTAATGGGGCTCATGAAGCTCTAGGAAGGTCTCAAATCAAGAAAATCCAACCCCTTTGAAGTGTAAGGCCATGGGCTATTTATAGGAGAAGAGTTAGATAGGATTAGGTGAGAGTAGGTAGGAATAGGGGACCACTAACAAAATTTCGCACTCGCCACCTGCACACACTGAAATTTCGAACCCGGGCATGGGTGCGAAATTTCGCACCTGCTGGGGGCGAGTTTCTTGCCCTGCCCGGTGCGAATATATTCGGAGGGTCGCGAGGATCTCAAGATCGGGCGCTTGAGGCTTGTGACTCCTTTGAGGTCCGAGGCCTTGGTTCGGGATTGTTTTCTGGATGTTGTGAGGTCACAGCGGTGTTGCCCCCCTTGGTCCTGTTTCCTTCATTCCTAAGCATCCCATTTCGGCCTCATCTTCACGCAATATGTTGAGTTAAGCGTGTCTAATGCACTCTTGGGAACCGAACCAAAAAGTCGACATTTTCCCCTAAAGTATGTCTTGTCTTTGACATGATGTGCTTTGTGTTGTTTGAGATAGTAGCTAAGCTATCAAGTCTTCATGTAATTCACAAGGCAGATAAGCATTTGCTGTGGGGGCTCATTCTCCCTAGTGGTGAGGATGAGCCGTTGTCGGAAGATGTGTTGTGCTCAAATCGCTAAGTGTCCACAGTGCATCGCCTCCGCGGATGCACAAGAGTCGGTATGCACAAGCATGGAGTACCTATACGAGAGAGTATGGCACGACGTTTTCAAACCCGGAGGTACGGTCATCATCCCCCCTCCCCCCCATTTTTTTGAACCTAGGTCGGAAATTTTCGAAAAAGAAGAGGTTCGAAATTTCGAGCCCAGGGGGATCAAAATTTCAAGCCCAGGTGTTCGGAATCTCGAGCCCCTGGGGGTTCGAAATTTCAAACTCACGAGGTTCGAAATTTTGAACCCAGCAGGCTCGAAAATTTCGAACCCGCACTGGAATGCGAAGGGACACTTTTTCTTTTATAAATAGACCCCCCTCACTTCTTTCCTTCTATGTTTTCCTTCTCTGGCTACCATTTATGAAAGCTTCGAACCCAAGAATTTCGAACCGGAGAATTTCGAACTCGAGCTAGGTAGGGACTGGTGTCAAGAGGGTGAGAAGGACGGAGGTTGAAGGGCCGTGGCAGAGACTTCGAGGCTCGAACCCAGCTGGGTTCAGAGTTTCTAACCCTTGCGGTTTTGTATTTTCGAATCTCTGTGGGATCAAAAATTTGAACCTCTGTGGGTTCAAAAGTTCGAACCCCGCAGGTTCGAATCTTCGAGCCCGTAGGTTCGATTTTCTGAACCTACTAGGTTCGAAATTTCGAACCCTTAGGGGTTTGAATTTACGAACCTAGGAAGTTTGGAATTCGAACCCCGTCGTGTTCGAATTTTTGAACTTCAGGGTTATGAATTTTCGAACCCTCCAGGTTCAAAATTTCGACCCTGGAGAGGTTTTGGAAATTCGGATCTCGGTGCCCAGGGTGTTCATTCTTTCCTGCTGCTAGGCTTTGACCTCGCGACTACCAATCTTCAGATTTGTATATTTAGCGTGTAACTTCGCACCGAGCATTGATGTCGGTGCTGGCAGTTGCGTGAGCAGGGTTTAGGACATTTCACATAAGATAGAGCATACAACCGGACTGGGACTTGAACTGTTGAGCTATTCCAAACTTTTTTTACGTAACCTATCCTTGCATAGCATTACACGCACATATTAGTTGTTACCAACACGAGGGGTACAGGTTACTATACTGCCTGTTCTAATACTGATGCGTTAAAGTATAGCTAGAGATGTAGACACGATCAAAGACTAGAATGACTGCGGAAGCCGAGGCTTACCAGCCCTCATCACACACATCCGAATCTACCCCTAGTGGTAGCTCGTCTGGCAGTGAGCTTGAGACTACCGAAGGATCGACTCCTTCTCATACGACCAACTCTCCTGAAGCAGCTGAGTACGAAGAACAAATTGAGCGACTACATTCTCCGGTTGTGACTGAGGGGACCAAGAATGTGGACATTATGGGTGAGGATGCGCCCGCACCTCCGGTAGCTCTGGACATGCTGCCCGATGCGGTGATTTTGGAGAACCCCACCGATTCAGTACCATCGTGTATGGATGCCACCATGGTCAGTAAAATGGCGACGCGATTTAACATATGGGCGGACGATGTCTATGCCCCCGGGAGAGCTGGCAGAGCCCATGCGCCGCCTTCATTCAGGATATGTTGTCCTATTTTTGTCTCATGCCATCACAACTGCACCCTAATGCTTATGCCTCTCTCCTGGGCACTTATGTTCTCTTCCACAAGTTTTTTCATAGGGAACCCACCGAGGAAGATATTTGATATTTTTGCACCTACGGAAAACGAGCGCTGCCTCCCCCTTTCAATGGTTCCTAGAAGCGGCCGCTGCCACCAAATTCTTTGTCAGGACATGGCCCAGGCCGTCAGTGTTTAAATGCGAGTGGTTCTTCGTTAGCTGTCCTCCTGGGTTTGGCCAAAGATGGATTGAGGGAAGTAAGTGTTTCTCTAGCTCCGTTCCTTGCCGTAACTTTTGGATTCCTTCCTTTATTCATGGTTTTAATTGGGTTATGACAGGGAATCTAAAGGCGCCTACTATGGACAAATATTGGCAACTCCTTATTACTTTGCGGGCGATACCCGAGAACCTCCGCGATACTAGCACCGTGACATGTCAGGACCGCCTCTGTCACGCTAGGTTGCTACCTAGCAACCGGGCTATGATCAGGCCCATGGTTGCTATTAGTGCGCTGAAAGAGGGAGTTGCGGCAGGCCCAACCACTACTGGGCAGAAGAGGAAAATGCCCCCCGCGGGAGAGGAGCTACAAGAAATTGCTCAGCCTTAAAGGGATGTGCGCGAGGGCGAGGCCCATGGTCAAGAGGAGGTCGCTAGAGACAAGGGGTCGTTGAGCACTCCAATCCTACCTCCGTCAGGGGAGGTGAAACACCCCACCTCCGTTAAGGTCACTCACAAAGGGAATGCCTTAACTTTGGTGGAGCATTTTTAGTACAAGATGCAGAAAAATTACAAGGTAGACAAATAAAGCAGCGAAAAATAAATAAAAACTTTATTTCATTGATAAACAGCTTGTACAAAGATTGTTTTACAACACCAACACTTAATACCAGAAAGCATCTGTCTTGTTTAATAATAAGAAGCACAAACTGATAATGATATTCTCTAATAAAGCATGAGCCAGCCATAGCAGTAGAAAATGGAGTTCAAAGCAATGCGCCAAAGATTCTTCAAGCTTGGAAAGAGTAACGGTCCCAAAATGAGTTGTTCTTTTCCCTCCCTGACTACCTAGGGTGGGGAACGGAAGAAAAGAGGCGAAAGCAAAGTTGGTCAGACATAAAGTCTTGTAAGTCTAGCGATTCTTAGTATTTAAATGAGGAAAAGGGTCATGACATGAATAAATTAAATATAAGACTAAACTATAGTAACAAGATAATATGGGATAAGCATGGGATATCGCAAGATAAACTGAATGTACCGATAAACAGAATGTATTGACAAACTGAATGTACTGATAAACTGAATGTACTGATAAACTGAATGTACTGGTAAACTGAATGTACTGATAAACTGAATGTGCTTCTACTCCTTCTCTGCTTCGCAACTACCCTGTTATATTGATTTCTACATCTCCGCACTACCTACTTCTGTCCAAACTAGTAATCTATGTTCATATGATAACGTGATCCCAATCCCCATATTTGCGGCTGCCTTTAGGTGTACATCTATTATGGGGATTCCATTTATTACCTAGATCTAATCTAGGGTTTACTATCGAGCGCTTTCTAGATTCAACCAGGGTTTACACTACCCAGGGCCACTGGGGTTTATGCTACCTATTGAACGCTTCTCAGATTTAGGATTTACGCGACCTAGGTCCAACTAGGGATTATGCTACCTACTTTGTATTGATTTTCCATGTGTCTGTGTCAGTCAGCCCTCTCTTGCGTGTAGGTACTCTGTGCTGGCCCCATCATAAGGTGTATCAAGCCTTATGATAGTGACCCGACACGATTCAAGATGCACAGTGTATAACTACTGGTACCCATTGCCTGCTTTTTCCACTCCGGAGTACGTGCACACCCGTAAACCGTCGGAACCTACACTGACGTACCCCTACCGCTATTTTTGACCGCTTATAATCAGCCCAGTAATCGTGCCCCATCCTGCCTAGTTTCAGGGTACCATGATACATCTATGTGGGTTACTACTGAAATGGGTCCCCGTTACTAGGGTTTCCTGCTGGTTAAGTTTGTGGGCCTATATATACAAATATTACCCACCTATACGAGATGTACTTAACCCTCCCACCGATTCTAGCATGTTTTCTTAACGGTTAAGTTTGTGGGCCTAGATGTACTAATATTACCCACCTACACGAGATGTACTTTACCCTCCCATCGATCCAAGCATGTTTATATAATGGTTAAGTTTTATGGGCTTATATTTACTAATATTACCCACCTACCCGACGTGTACTTAATCTCCTACTCGTCATATTACCTCACCATTTCTAGCTTGATTTATTCATGAGCCTTAATTAATTAATTAATTAAAGCACCAACCACTCACATTAGACAGATATTGTTGTGGTTACTGGATGCGCCGGTCGGTTCCGGGCAGGTTTATACCACAATTCAGTCTAACCTCGGGTCTTTCTGGACTTGATGCACTAACCACCAACATTAGACAGGTATTGTTGTGGTCACTGGATGTGCCGGTCGGTTCTGGGCAGTTTTACACCATAACTCAGTCTAACCTCGGGTTAGGCATATTCGTCTTTTACTAAATTTACATATTTACTATTTATATAAATTTTCCGTAAATCAATTTAGCCAAAATCATATTAATTTGTCATGCAAATTAGCATATTTATATTCTATGCCCAAAACTTGATTTACCTATCAATCAGCCCAACTTGTAGTTTATACCAATTTTAGATTTAATATTCCCCTTTTACAATTCATGCCCAATCTAGATTAATATTCCAATTTACGGTTCATGTCAAAACTAGATTTAATATTCTGGTTTACCGTTTATGTCCAAAACTTGGTTTACACGCCAATTACACCCTTTGCGGCCAATTAAATTTATCAACTTATGCCCAAGTCTAATATGCATGCTAATCATTCACTATTATAGCCAATTTAGACTATGCCAACATATTTATTATGCCAAGCTAACTTAATTAAGCTATGCCAAAATTCCCGTGCCGTAATCGTACGTATAACGTGATTTCACAAGTTTCTAAGTACTCATGAAATGATACTAATAGTATCAAAGCAAGGAATAGGGGATAAGCACAAGAATTGACATAAAAGAATAGCCATGCAATAATGAACCAAATACAAAAATAATGGTTCCAATGGGTTTGATGTACATAACAATGAATAGGAATAAACTAGACAAGTTACACCCAAAAAAATGGGATCCAACATAATTAAGGGAATAGGCATAGGTGATTTGGTCCAACATAATGCCAGTTCGAAGTACAACCTAATAGGTTAATGGGAATAGGTATAAGTCACTGAATACAATAGTTATAGGCAATTAACCACAATATTCATGGGCGACTAATCCCAATAGTTTCTTAATCAATGTCATAGGCAATAGTTTCATAGTCATGAATCATATGCAATAGTCTCAAAATTATGAATTGTACTCATATTCATAGGCAACAATCTTATAGTCATAGTCATATGTAATAGTCTCTTGGTCATGAATCATAGTCATAGGCGATAGTTTCATGGGCAACAGTTTCATAGTCATAGTCTTAGGCAAAAGTCCTATAATCATAGTCATTGGCAATTAGCCACAATAAGTTCTAGGCCACAATCGAGAATCAGATCCAAAGGCATAGATAACGTTAGATTTGACATAAGCACGAATCAAAGATAATTAACTTGCAAATTGGTATAGTTCTATATTTTGATTCATCACATTCACAATTCCAATTACACGTTCAAATCTAAGGAATAACCGAACTTACAGTGATCGGTTTGGAAAAGGCGATTTGCTATGATTCGAGTGACGTTGCTTGAAGCAAAATGCCTATGGTCCAACTTGAAGCTTTATCTTGATTTGAATCTCCAATTTGAAGAAGAACTATAACTTGTTTTAATAGAGAATAAGATTTATTTTAGTGAAAATTAGGCTCACATCCTTAAAACTAAACTTAATTAGGCTCACATCCTCCCCTTTTGAAACATGTAAAATTCATCCCTATTTTCAAACAGCGGCTCTTTTTTTACCCGAAATGCCTTTTTCCTCTAATTAACGATGTAATTAAGTTTCGGTCTAAACACGTATTAGGGTTTCATTTTTTTCATCGTTAGTATTTTTCTGAGTCATGGCGGCGCCATCATCTTCACCTTTCTCCTTTCTAGAATCAATTAGTGATCCCTTCGCTCTCCATGGAAATCAACAATGGACAACGTCCGTCCGCTCTTTTATCTTCAGGCAGCGCAACTACAAATAGGGCACAAAACAAAACATGAAGAATGAGGTGTCACGATTTTTTTTTACGAGCTACAAATCTAAGAAAAAAGACGTCAGATGGACTGCGAGGGATATTGTTCGAGCTCTAAGGCAATTGATTTATCAAACGTCGGATTTAAGGTATTTGTATCTAGGGGTACGATTTTCAGTTTTCTTCGATTATGATTGTTCAATGTTTTTTCTGTTGTTGGATTTTGTAGTTACTGAAGAAGTTTGGTTGGAAAGAAGGCACTGGTCTCGGCGTTTCAAAGCAGGTTCGTATCTACTTTTTTTGCTGAATTTGTGTTTTTCATATTTCATTTTTTTAATAATATTATTTTTGATATATGTTCAGTATTAAAACTATTGATGATTTGATTAGTTGGGTAATTAGTTATTTTTGAGTTAATTAGTTATTTTTTAGTAATTTATTCAGATCAGTAAATTGATTCATGAACCGAAATCAAACTTTTCTATTTTTCAGTAATAAAAGATATGTAAATGTTTACTGACGATTAAAAAAAAAATCACGCATGAAATTATTGTCAGAACATTTGGGTTTGTATGTGATCAGAAAAGTTGAGTATAAATATGCATATATTATTGATATATGCATACAAATACGCATATATTTTAAAGATCTATTTTCAACATTTCTGTTAAAAATTTGCCTACAAATATGCATATATTCTAAATATATGCATATCTGTATGCAACTTTTTACCAGACACGAAGAAAAACATATTGTTATAACATTATTGTTATTTTGCTGAATTGTACGCATATAAATATGCAGATATTATTGTTATTTTGCTAAATTTTAAGCATATATTTATATCAATCTAATTTGATCGATCATTCATTTAAAAAATTGCATGTTTCTCGACAAATTCAAGTATGAAACTGTTGTTAGAACATTTGGGTTTGCATGTGCTCAGAAAAGTTGAGTATAAGTATGCATATTTTATAGATACATACATACAAATATGCATATATTTTAAAAAATTGGATGTTTTCCGACAAATTCACGCATGAAATTATTGTCAGAACATTTGGGTTTGCATGTGATCAGAAAAGTTGAGTATAAGTATGCATATATTATTGATATATGCATACAAATATGCATATATTTTAAAGATCTATTTTCAACATTTCTTTTAAAAATTTGCCTACGAATATGCATATATTCTAAATATATGCATATCTGTATGCAACTTTTTACCAGACACGGAGAAAAACATATTGTTATAACATTATTGTTATTTTGCTGAATTGTACGCATATAAATATGCAGATATTATTGTTATTTTGCTGAATTTTAAGCATATATTTATATCAATCTAATTTGATCGATCATTCATTTAAAAAATTGCATGTTTCTCGACAAATTCAAATATGAAACTGTTGTTAGAACATTTGGGTTTGCATGTGCTCAGAAAAGTTGAGTATAAGTATGCATATTTTATAGATATATACATACAAATATGCATATATTTTAAAAAATTGGATGTTTTCCGACAAATTCACGCATGAAATTATTGTCAGAACATTTGGGTTTGCATGTGATCAGAAAAGTTGAGTATAAGTATGCATATATTCTTGATATATGCATACAAATATGCATATATTTTAAAGATCTATTTTCAACATTTCTTTTAAAAATTTGCCTACGAATATGCATATATTCTAAATATATGCATATCTGTATGCAACTTTTTACCAGACACAATGAAAAACATATTGTTAGAACATTATTGTTATTTTGCTGAATTGTACGCATATAAATATGCAGATATTATTGTTATTTTGCTGAATTTTACGCATATATTTATATCAATCTAATTTGATTGATCATTCATTTAAAAAATTGCATGTTCCTGCGATTATTGGTGTATTAATGTTGTTGAAGCTTGGGAATGGTAGTTGTTATATTCGTCTTTTTTTTTATAGTTCTGTTGCTATTGCTATTATAGCTCCTCCGAAAGGTACATGAATGCCTGGTCGTCCATTTTCATCAAAAAATTAAAATCTGTAGGTGATTTTACAAGGAGTACTAGAAGTGGTTTGTGGAGTAAGCTGGGCCATAACAAAAGAACTTGTTCTTCAAAAGACCATTAGTTCTGCTACATTAGTTCTGTTACATTTGTTGTAAACTTTTACCATTTGTTGTAAACATTTACGTGATGTAATACAATCAATTCAGTATTTTGTTGTAAATTTGTTTTTACTTACCAATCATTTATTCAAGCTGAAATGTATGCAAATATTTGTTATATCTGAATAAATGTATGCAGTTTTTTTGAATGTTCATTTGCCTCATTTGTACAAAAATTTTTGCATGTCTATACTGTAAGAAACAAGTAGTACCTGCAAAATATTAAACTGTAAATATGCTTATTAGGAAACTACTACTGATCATTTTTGCATATAAGTGTGCAATTTTTTTGAATATTTGCATGATCTTCATTAAAATTATGACCAACGGCTTTTGAGTGTTCAACGCTTTTTAAAAAATAAAAATTTGAAAAATTCAACAATGATTTTTTTATTGATGGTTTTGCAGAATCATGGAAATAGTGTTTTGAGCGAGATTAAAGGTATGTTTTGAATGATTAAATGATGACAAATCAAAGTTGGAAAGTTTTTTAATTGCGCAAGGGTAGAGTTGGAATGTTTTTAGTGGAATTTCAAAAATAGGGATGTATTTTATATTGTTTTTATCACCGGGTTTTTTATCTATTTTGAAACTTAATAGGGACCTGTAAAAAACGCACCCTTTATTTTAATTAGGATTGAGGCAGAGTATAGGCGTATTGAAGTTGTGTTAAGAAAGTGAAGTTTGGGGGCGTTTATATAGTGTAGAACTCATGAATTTGGTCCAAAAATCAGCCCGGATACATAAAAATGAATTCTGCCTCGGATCTGGAAAAACAGGGCAGGTCGACCCCCAGGTCGACCTGGGTCCTGGGCGGGAAATTTTCCGCCCAGCCCAGGTGTGTGTTTTGAATTCGAATTTTGAATCTGTTTTTATTTATTTAAATTCTTGAAACTTCTGAAGGCCATGACTTCTTCATACGGAGTCCAATTTATGCAAACTCGGACTCTATCTCAAGCAGAATTTCGAGACGAACGCAATAGCGTAACCCATTTCCCTTAATTCTTCTTCTAAAAATTATTTATACTTTAATTTGTGAAACTTAATGTTACAGAATTACGGGGTGTTACATTCTTCCCCTTTAAAGGATTTCGTCCCCGAAATCTTCAAGTTAGGAAGAATGTGTCCTACCATTCAGTCATCCGTCTACTCAACCACTCAATCACAGGAATTTATTGTCCTTAAAAAGATTTCTAATGCTTTCATGTTCATATGCATAATGTGTGTATATGTCCTTATCTAATGCAAAATCAGGCAGTCTACTGATTCAGTTGACTTCCTTAATGCGGATCATGTCAGTGCCATGCGTCCAATATGTATGCAATCCTAACGATACATATCATTTCTATATGATTGCACTACCATTCAACCAAATGCAACGTCCATAGGATAACACATCAAGTTCAATCCATAAACAAATACATATATGCAAATGCAATATGGAAGTGACTGAGCTGATCTAGTGCCCTATGTGTGTATATGCATCCACGAGCAACCACTAGCAAACACTTGCAACCACTTGCGTCCACCAAACATAACATGTCTCAAACACATGTTTACATCCATTGGATTCTACCTCAGGATAGGACCGAGAGGATATATTTAAAAAAAGTGGAAACAAGAATGCCTAAAATTCCTAGCAAAAGAGATCAAGGATATACCCTCATGTACAAGCCCCAAAGGCTTAAACCAATATCAGACAAGCACCCAAGGGATACCTCCTCCGAATTTGGATGATCTATGTGAGATGATACTAACAAAACAACCAAACAATTGAGCACTTTACCGACTCTGGCTATCCTCGCCGGTCTTTTTCCATAATTATCATTGATCGCATAACTGGCTTTGCAGTGTCATCTAGATACATGCGGAAGTCTGTCTCGAATTTTAGGGGGAAAACCCCTATCCTAATCAAAACATCTTGCGTACTCAGGGACTACCCCAACGGATCGATAATCGTCGATAGATAAGTAAAGTGATTCTGGGTAGCTAAGACAAACTGATCCCTTATAATCGTACGAAATCTCAAGGGTATTCTCAAGGCAAGTCGAAAGTCTAACTACCCTTGTTTCATAATTACTAGCTAACCAATCAATGCTTAGAATCAACCCATAGCCCAAACACATAAGCGTAAATATAGATATTCTCAAATCCTCACAAGTCAAAGATAAATGGGCCGAACCAGCAATTGGATTTGAGTCTATAATGGGATCCTCTATTACAACATATCTAGGGTGCAGAGACTCAACTATGGAAGAAGATATATATACGGATGTGAAGCGCTAAAATCAGAAGGTATACTAACAGGATAATAAAAAAGGAAAAACTTTTTCAACCGAAATCTTACTGCCTCTCTCTCAGGTATGCTGGCGGTGAGAGCATGCACTTGCCTTCCGGAAAATCCTGCCCCTTGTTCTTTGCCCTTGCCGTTAATTATATGACCCTCTATACCAAAATAAAGATACTTCCTCTTGTTTTAGGTTTTTCTATTCTTTCCTCCCCTCCTTTGTGAACCAAGTCCATATCCATGGGTTCTTCATCCTTGTGTTGTGCTCCTCAGCCAAACCCCCTCATTCTCAACTTTGCCATCCTTGTGTAACTTGTTGACATGTCTGTCAAAAGATGCCTCCATCGCACGGAGAATCCTGCAAAGCTCGAAAGAAAATTAGCCATAGGTGATACTACTGTGGCTACTTATTTGCCTTTTGACAAGTGTCATAGTCTTGTCGAGCCTACGGAACCATGCCGCGATGAGGTTATCTCCTAGAAAGCCAGGAGCCCCGAAGACTCAAGAAAGAAGGAAACAAGGATTCAAACAGAGGATCAAAAGATAGTGCGTATGGCTTTGGGGAATATGCCTTTAAAACAAAAAAAATCTTTTGAAAATGCTTCTTTTAAAACCGTATTTGAAAATAATTTTTCAAATCTTTTATCTGATCCGGTAACCTTCAGCTCTGATACCAAGTGTAACACCCCACCACCGTTAAGGTCACTCACAAAGGGAATGCCTTAACTTCGGTGGAGCATTTTAGTACAAGATGCAGAAAAATTACAAGACAAACAAATAAAGCAGTGAAAAATAAACAAAAACTTTATTTCATTGATAAACAGCTTGTACAAAGATTGTTTTACAACACCAATACTTATTACCAGAAAGCATCTGTCTTGTTTAATATATATATAAGAAGCACAAACTGACAATGATATTCCCCAATAAAGCATGAGCCAGCCATAGCAGTAGAAAATGGAGTTCAAAGCAATGCGCCAAAGAATCTTCAAGCTTGGAAAGAGTAACAGTCCCAAAATGAGCTGAGCTTTTCCCTCCCTGACTACTTGGGGGGGGGGACGGAAGAAAAGAGGCGAAAGCAATCTACATCAGACATAAAGTCTGGTAAGTCCAGTGATTCTTAGTATTTAAATGAGGAAAAGGTCATGACATGAATAAACTAAATATAAGACTAAACCATAGTAACAAGATAATATGGAATAAGCATGGGATATGGCAAGATAAACTGAATGTACTGATAAACTGAATGTACTGATAAAGTGAATGTACTAGTAAACTGAATGTACTGATAAACTGAATGCGCTTCTACTCCTTCTCTGCTTCACAACCACCCTATTATACTGATTTCTACATCTCTGCACTACCTACTAGTGTCCAAACTAGTAATCTATGTTCATATGATAACATGATCCCAATCCCCATATTTGCGGCTGCCTTCAGGTGTACATCTATTATTGGGATTCCATTTATTACCTAGATCTAATCTAGGGTTTACTATCGAGCGCTTCCTAGATTCAACCAGGGTTTACGCTACCCAGGGCCACTGGGGTTTATGCTACCTATTGAACGCTTCTCGGATTCAGGTTTTACGCGACCTAGGTCCAAGTAGGGATTATGCTACCTACTTTGTATTGATTTTCCATGTGTCTATGTCAGTCGGAGCTCTCTTGCGTGTAGATACTCTGTGGTGGCCCGACCATAAGGTGTATCAAGCCTTATGATAGTGACCCGACATGATTCAAGATGCACAGTGTATAACTACTGGTACCTAGTGCCTGCTTTTTCCACTCTGGACTACGTGCACGCCCGTAAACCGTCGGAACCTACACTAATGTACCCCCTGTCGCTATTTTTGACTACTTATATTTAGCCCAGTAATCGTGCCCCACCCTGCCTAGTTTCAGGGTACTATGATACATCTATGTATGTTACTACTGAAATGGTCCCCGTTACTAGGGTTTCCTACTGGTTAAGTTTGTGGGCCTATATATACAAATATTACCCACCTATACGAGATGTACTTAACCCTCCCACCGATTCTAGCATATTTTCTTAACGGTTTAGTTTGTGGGCCTATATGTACTAATATTACCCACCTACACAAGATTACTTAATCCTCCCATCGATCCAAGCATGTTTATATAACGGTTAAGTTTTGTGGGCTTATATTTGCTAATATTACCCACCTACCCAATATGTACTTAAACTCCTACTCGTCAAGTCATGTTGGTTAAGTGGTTCTTATTAACTTAACCTCTCTTGCTTATCGTGTTGGATTAGTTAAGTGTGATTTTATTAACTTAACCCTGTTCATTCATCCGGTTATATTGGTTAAGTATTTCCCATTTAACTTAACCCCATTCGCTCATCAACTTATATTGGTCACGTGTCATTAATCAATTCAAGTTAACTTAACCCATCCACCAACCATGTCATGTTGGTTAAGTGTTTCCTTCTGGTGTTGACTTGACCCTACCTCAAATCATGTTATATTGGTTAAGTGTTGTTCTCGTGTTAACTTAACCCTTCCCATACATCATGTTATATAATTGGTTAAGTGTTTTCCTCTTGTATTACTTAACCCCACCACATGTCATTATATATTTTGGTTAAGTGTTACCTTAGTTAACTTAACCCTATCATCTGCTTAATTAACATGTTACAACGGTTAAGAGTTCTAAATTTACTTAACCTCACCCACTTGTCTAATTAACATGTTGTAACGGTTAAGTGTTCTAATTTTACTTAAGCTCACCCACTTGCCTAGTTAGCATGTGATTACGGTTAAGTATTTACCTAATTACTTAACCTCACCATTTCTAGCTTGATTTATTCATGAGCCTTAATTAATTAATTAATTAATAAAAGCACCAACCACTCACATTAGACAGATATTGTTGTGGTTACTGGATGTGTCGGTCAGTTCCGGGCAGGTTTACACCACAACTCAGTCTAACCTCAGGTCTTTCTGGGCTTGATGCACTAACCACCCACATTAGATTGGTATTGTTGTGGTCACTGGATGTGCCGGTCGGTTTCGGGCAGTTTTACACCACAACTCAGTCTAACCTCGGGTTAGGCATATTCGTCTTTTACTAAATTTACATATTTACTATTTATGTAAATTTTCCGTAAAGCAATTGAGCCTAGATCATATTTATTTGTCATGTAAATTAGCATATTTATATTCTATGCCCAAAACTTGATTTACCTATCAATCAGGCCAACTTGCAGTTTATACCAATTTTAGATTTAATATTCCCCTTTTACAATTCATGCCCAATCTAGATTAATATTCCAATTTACGGTTCATGTCAAAACTAGATTTAATATTCTAGTTTACCGTTTATGTCCAAAACTTGGTTTACACGCCAATTACACCCTTTGCGGCCAATTAAATTTATCAACTTATGCCCAAGTCTAATATGCATGTAAATCATTCACTATCATAGCCAATTTAGACTATGCCAACATATTTATTATGCCAAGCTAACTTAATTAAGCTATGCCCAAATTCCCGCGCCGTAATCGTACATATAACATGATTTCACAAGTTTCTAAGTACTCATGAAATGATACTAATAGTATCAAAGCAAGGAATAGGGGATAAGCACGAGAATTGACATAAAAGAACAGCCATGCAAGAATGAACCAAATACAAAAACAATGCTACCAATGGGTTTGATGTACATAACAGTGAATAGGAATAAACTAGACAAGTTACACCCCAAAAAATGGGATCCAACATAATTAAGGGAATAGGCATAGGTGATTTGGTCCAACATAATGCTAGTTCGAAGTACAACCTAATAGGTTAATGGGAATAGGCATAAGTCACTGACTACAATAGTTATAGGCAATTAACCACAATAGTCATGGGCGACTAATCACAATAGTTTCTTAATCAATGTCATAGGAAATAGCCTCATAGTCATGAATCATATGCAATAGTCTCAAAATTATGAATCATAGTCATAGTCATAGGCAACAGTCTTATAGTCATAGTCATATGTAATAGTCTCTTTGTCATGAATCATAGTCATAGGCGATAGTTTCATGGGCAACAATTTCATAGTCATAGTCTTTGGCAAAAGTCCCATAATCATAGTCATTGGCAATTAGCCACAATAAGTTCTAGGCCACAATCGAGAATCATGTCCAAAGGCATAGATAATGTTAGATTTGACATAAGCACGAATTAAAGATAATTATCATGCAAATTGGTATAGTTCTATATTTTGATTCAATACATTCACAATTCCAATTACACGTCCAAATCTAAGGAATAACCGAACTTACATTGATCGGTTTAGAATAGGCGATTTGCTATGATTCGAGTGACGTTGCTTGAAGCAGAATGCCTATGGTCCAACTTGAAGCTTTATCTTGATTTGAATCTCCAATTTGAAGAAGAACTATAGCTTGTTTTAATGGAGAATAAGATTTATTTTAATTAGGATTGAGGCAGAGTATAGGCGTACTGAAGTCGTGTTAAGAAAGTGAAGTTTGGGAGCGTTTATATACCGTAGAACTCATGAATTTGGTCCAGAAATCAGCCCGGATACATAAAAGTGAATTCTGCCTTGGATTTGGATAAACAGGGCAGGTCGACCCCAAGGTCGACCTATAGGGGGGAAGGTCGACCCCCAGGTCGATCCCCAGGTCGACCTAGGTCCTGGGCGGGAAATTTCCCGCCCAGCCCGGGTGTGTGATTTGAATTTGAATTTTGAATCTGTATTTATTTATTTAAATTCTTGAAACTTCCGAAGGCCATAACTTCTTCATACGGAGTCCGATTTACGCAAACTCGGACTCTATCTCAAGCAGAATTTCAAGACGAACGCAATGGCATAACCCATTTCCCTTAATTCTTCTTTAAAAAATTGTTTATACTTTATTTGTGAAACTTAATGTTACAGAATTATAAGGTGTTGCAGGAGGGGAAGGAATGCTGGTTAAACCGAAATCTCCGGCGACTCGCTCAGGGGCCACCGCCTCGCTCGAACCTGCGGGCCAATTTGATAGCTTAAAAAGACTTTATCTAGTAGTAACTCCATGGCCAAATACGACAAGCCTGGAAGAACTTACTTGTGCTGCAGAGGGGTTAACTCCCTCGAGCGGACCACAATCTGGTATGTTGAGAGAACACTTAGGGCATACATTCATAACAATGCATAGCATAGATGTTTGCCTATGTGGGTGACTTGACTAACTTTTCCCTGTTTCCTTGGCAGGTGATATGGAAAGAGAACAAGGTGGATGACGCTACGGCCACGGGGGCCTCCAGCATCCCCAGAGTTCTTCCTTAGAGAGTTTCCAAAGATCTACCGGTTTGTATGGTGTTCCACCTCCGCCAGAACAAGGCAGCGGGCAACGAGGTCGGGATCAACCAAGGCGATCTCCGATACCTCCTCCTCCTCCCATTCTCGTGTGCGTGGGAGATACTCGACTTCATATAAGCGACTCTCGATCTTTGCCTTCGACGGCTCCCCCGTCTATTGCCCCTCCGGTTCCTGCTCAGCCTACTAAGGGGAGGCAGTTGTTGTTTGGTCAATTAAGGCAAGGTATGGAGGTCGTGACGGGAATGCAAAATCTGACAGAGTCCCAAATTCGAGCGTTTTCTATAGAGGAGAGGAGGTCATTTTTTAAGCTGTGCTTCTCCCAATATCACTTTGATGAGCTTTCATCTCTCCCTGATCCCCGCTCTGCTCCTAGCAGGAACTCTAGAGAAATATGGATGCATGTACAAGCTGCGTATCACCAAGCCAACAAACTTACCAAGTATTTCCTTCATATTTCTAAGTTGATCAAGAGGAAAAGGCTGGAATTCATTAACTGACAATTGACTATTGATGGTGAAAAGATGTCATTTACCCGCTTGGAAACTGAGATAGGTAGGTCCATTTGTTGCATCGCGGTTGATTAACCGCTATCCCATGTGTTTTCTAGCTTTAACTTGTGACCATGTTATTGCTGTGGAGCTGAAGCAAGCCCATGCGATTTTAAAGATGGAGTCTGCGCACGACCGTGAGACTTTTAGCGACACAGTAAGTCGCTTGACCATTGAAAACACAGCTCTCAAGAGGGATAAGGATGAGTGGTCGAAGACAGGCGCCGATATGGAAAGGGAGATTGAGAAAGTTGCTCAGCTCCATGATGACAATGTCGCTTTCAGGGAAGAAAATGAAAAGATGCGAGCTGAGAATGCCAAAGTTGCCGAGTTGAAGAGGCAGCTTGAGATGATAAGGAAAGAGAAGGAGGAAGCTGAGGCTAGCAATAGGGATGTGTTGAGCATAGCTGAGGATACTAAAGTCGAACATTTAAGAGAGGTGGAGCAGTTGAGGGGACAACTGAATGATGTGGAGTTCCGTGTTGGGTCCTCCTTCGAGGAGAGTATCCACAATACGTATGTTAAGGCTTTGAGATTCCAAGGAATTTCGTGGGCCGAAGACAATCCCCGCGAGCTAGCAAGAACTTGGGAGAGGTTAGTCCCTTATGAGGCCTACTTGCGTCGAGTGGACATAAGTACTCTGGATGAGCGATAGCTTAGGATCGATCTCTTGATCACTGAGGAACGAGAGAAGCTGGAGGATGTTGAGAGAATGTTGCTTGAGGATGCCTAACGAGAGAGGCTGGAGAGGGTCGCTGTCGAGAAAGGGAAGGCTTTCATGTCTAAGAGTGTTAGGGTTACGGAGACATTTGCAGAGGTAAGATCCTATTGTCCATTAGCCTCTGAGTCGGTGGTGGTGAGCGATCCCGCAGCCGTGATTCGGACTTCGATTGAGTATGATGCAGATCACCCCAGTCTGGGAGAGACCGGATTTACATTGCCTACGGCACCGAGTGCCCCTTCTATTCTTTCCATGCCATCCTTGACCGAAGGTAAATTCCCTTTACAATGCATCCCAGAGGATGATGTGATTACCGAATTTGCGGACTAAACGGTTGTGTATTTACCATTCAACCCTTCCTGAACCGACAATGACATTGGGCCCTACCCCTGTGGTCCCGCAAGTGATTGAGTCTAGGCGAGATCCTAAAGAAGCACAGTCTGGAGGAGGAGGGGATCAAATTGACACCTTTTCGGATATACAGATAACCACCAGTCCTTATGAGTGTCTGATTGATGAAGGGGAGACAGTTGATAGACAAAGTTCCCATGCCAGAGGTTCAGTGGAGGCTGATGTGACTTCGATGGCAGCTATGGTGGAAGCTCAAAAAGCTAAGACGGTAACCAAGAGCAAGTAGGTAGAGGAGAAGCGAGAGCACGACGAGGCTGCCATGAAGGAGATCCTAATGAAGACCAGGTCGGATGCTGAGGTGAGGGCCGCCGACACTGTCGCGAAGAAGAGAGCTGATGAGGAGGCTGAGAAGAAGAAGGCTAATGATGAGACCCAGAAGAAGAGGGAAGACGAGGAAGCACAACGAAGGACTACTGAGTCCCTTGAGAAAGCCAATGCTGGTGACGTCACACCGCATTGGTCCCAAAAGCTCGTCGCGCGGAGGGTTGTCAAAGAGGCTAAGGAAACTGTGACGACCGCCCATAACCCCCGCACTAAACAAGAGGAATAATGCGCTGAAAGGTGTGCCAGGCTGCTATGGACGATCATCATAGTAAGTGAACACATCGAAACCTGTCGTAGAACTCACAGCGCAAGGATAAAATATAATAGAACATATACAACAGGTGATAGTAATGAGGTATCATATAGCAAACTTTTGAAACTCTTTCAACATCCAGAAAGATTATCCAACTGATATCCAAGTTTGTACATAAGGCCTCACTACAACTCTCAAGCAACTCAAACAGCGGAAACAGAAATACTAGATAGAATAAAATAGGTACGCCAGCCTCATGCTCGTCATCGCTCAGCTTCCTCGTATCACTAAGCTCCATTACCTGTAACCTGCTACTTAGTCTGCCCATCCACAACCGGATGAACAGCCCAAGGTAATAAGAGGAGACATAAAACCTTGAGTCAGACAATAGTCTTAGTGAGCGATAATACAGCTAACAAACTTCAACAAGAAAGTATATGAGAATGGGTAAATTAACAACTTATCTACCCACATCACCAGAGAAGAACTCAACCTTATCTTCCCCACATCGGACAGTGATAGCCTTTACACCAAGCATTTCAACCATTCATCCATAGAAACCAGAACACCCATTCAATCATACATAACACACATGACATCCAGATTATATAGGTCTCACACAGACAACCCTAATCGAGTTTAACATTCCTCAAGTACTCTCGCCAGAGGCCTAGACCAATATCACTTAAGCACTCAAAGAACATCTCCCTCGACTTTGGATAATCTATGTGAGATAGTACAAACAGAACAGCCAATCATCCATGACTGACTCTGGCTATCACCACCAATCATGCTTCGAAACCATCGTTATCGTATGACTAGCCCATATTGCCATCCGTCAAGGGCCATACTCGAAAAACGAAATGTATTCTAGGCCATACAACGAAGCCCAGGGTATTCGACCATACAACGAAATCGTATAACCCTTGTTCTGGGCCCGCTAGAACCCATGATAACGATAATCTCTCGGCCTTCGCATCTCCAATCGCTATCAATCGCGACTGTTCACCAACTTAGGACACTTTAGAGTTGTCATGCTCAGAACACCATAGAGCAATCCTCATTACCCAACTCAAGACACTTTAGAGTTGTCACCACATTCGTTGATCCACCTTGATCAACGAACACATTCACCACTTCGAGCCTTCCTACTTGAACCACCTCGAAGTTAGCACTACCTTTGATCCAAAGTAAGCATCAATCATAAGGATCAAAACAATCCATAGCATCATATCAACTTGCTAGAGAAAGCAAACGACAGCACATAGGCCATTCACCACAGCATTAAAAAGCGCTGCTGAAATCCCCTCCATTTTTAACCAACCAGGGTAGGACCGACCCGACCAACTCCAGGACCGACCCGCCTCCCTGCATCCTTGGACCGACCGACCCCCTTGGGACCGACCAGAATATGCTTCCACCTGACCGACCAAGATTTACCCCATCTGACCGACCAGCTCCTCTAGAGCGACCAGCTCCAGAGCGACCAAGATTCCAGAGCCACCAGGATTCCAGAGTAACCATAATTCCAGAACGACCAGGATTCTAGAGCGACCAGCTCCAGAGCGACCTGCCTCCATGCAGCTTTGGATCGACTCGACCTCCTTGCAGCTTTGGATCGACTCGACCTCCTTGGGACCGACCAGCTTTGGATCGAGCCCGTCAAGACCGACCAGATTTTGCTCCACCTGACCGACCAGCTCCTTCAGAGCGACCAGGATTTGCTTCCAGTAAAAACCAACCAGAATGCCACCATCTGAAACTGACTAGAATGCCACCATCTGAAACCGACCAGAAACACTTCTGCTCCTTCTGGACCGACCAGCTTAAACCGACCAGCTCCCTGACTTGCTTCCCAAGCCATACTATGACCGACCACCTCATTCCAGACCGACCCGACCAACTCCAGGACGACCAGAAACCTGCACATCTCCAATTCGACTCCGATTTCGACCAAAACTTCGCCAAACGACGAATCCGACGAAACCAGCTTATCCGATTCATCCAAACGCAATCACAAACATGTTATGCAACCAACAATATCATCAATCTAACAATTTCCATCAAAACACATAAATTTCCCAAAACATGATAAGTGAATCATATGAACATAAAAACGGATCTAACTTGCATAATCTTGAGAAAAATCATAAAATTAACCATTTAAATTATCTAGATCAGATCCTAAGGTGATTCATATATAAAATGGACTTAGCATGGTGTGGATCTAAGGAAAATAACATGGAAATGATGAAATTAACATCCTAAAACCCATATACTTGCATGAATCCGAATGAGAGATGTAAATCACTCACCAATTCTTCAAATCGATGCAAAAACAATGAAAAATCAATCCGGACAGCGAACACTTCGAATCAAACTCCTCAATTCGATGAATTCGCCCTTGAAACGATGTAGATCTAGCCTCTTATGGTGTAGATCTTCGATTTCCCTCCTTGGATTTCGGAATTTTAATGGTGGAAAGATGTTAGAGGAAGAAGGAGATCAAAGCCTCCCCATAAGAGAATGGAAAATGCCAACCTTTCTCCATATCCCTTACCCCCTATTTATAGCCTCCACCAACCCCCTAACGGGCCTTCTCCAAATCAGCCCATTAGCCTTCCAAAACCTGAACAGCCAACTGAAAAATCTTAAAACAGCGATTTCTCCCAAACCGCTGAACCAAATCCTTAATGTAACCACTCTACGGAAAGGGAATCATCAATTCCTTTCCAATGGCACATGTCTCACCCTCTGATTCGACCTGAGTCAAAAGTTATACCCAGTACAAGACTGACAGGGGCAAAATGGTCATAAACAAAATCGGTAAAAATTATGGACATGTCACACATCCCCATAAGCAACATATCAAAAGATGAGAATGATCCAACCCTCAGGGAATAAAATAAAAATATTTTACGATCTTCCGATACGTAAAATGCGGGCTGTTACAGAAACTGAGCGGGAAGGCAAGGCGGTCCTAGAGACAAGTGACGTTGTGGTCGTCCTCGCTACTGGGGTGCCCCCAAGCCCATGTCGCATGTCACCCTCATTGATATTACTGAGGTCTCTAGTGGCAATGGGATGGGAGAGAGACGTCTCTCGACTTCTCATGAATCGACCACTTCTTGGAGGGGCCAAGAGGGAAAGAGTGGGTATGGCAAGAAGAGGCGTGGTGCCAAGGATGAACCGTTGAGCATAGAATCTGCAAAAAAGAACAAGCACAAGCACAGGAGGAAGAAACATGATTAGTGTTAGCAACCTTAGTAGGATTTACCATTTATTTTGGTAGTGTAGGCCGGTAGTTTACGCGAGTACGACCCTCACTTTTGGTTTTTCAAGACACGGTGTGGTTCTCATGTACACCCTATCATTAGAAAGTAAAAGTGTTAGATACGTAGTTTGTTTAGTGTGTGTGTATGAAGATGAAATATGAATTAGTAAAGATCAATGTTTATGTTAAGTGTTCAGATGTTCTTTTTATGTTCTCCATTGTCCTGTACTTGCATAAGCATATTTATCATTACAGTTGTCACAAAAGCGATTAGGGGCCATCTCTGGGTAAATTATTCCAGAGAGGTGAGATAGAGCACTGGTTTCAGTAAGTTTCCCTCAGCTCAGGAAACCTGTAGTTTGCGAAACCAGGCTGTGCGCCTGTTGTTTTGGGTGGACCGGGGTTAAACCCAAGAATAGCGAATGCGTAGGGCGTCACGTTGTGCGGTCTGCCAGGTGGATTGCTCTCCTGTCGTTCATCGTATTAAGGCGAGCCGCCAAGCGTCGTTTATTCACCGACGTAGTTTTCAGCCCTGATCATCAGCTTGTAAGGTCCGATCGTGGCCATGGGCTTCCCCTAAGCCATGAGAGCTAAGCGGGAAGAAATGATTTACGGTCGATCTTGATGTTGCACCAAGATTCGAATGGCACCGACAACCAGCTAAGAGAGACTTGCATCGATCTTAGTCGGTCGTTGAGTGGCGCCAAGTCGCCTGGACTAGGATGTGGAACGATTTATCCTCGGCCTCAGCACTGGGCCGAGGTTCGAGTTAGTGGTTGTTTATGCTCGATCGCGCCGCGGGCCGGCGATTCTAGTAGCTTTGTCGGCTCCTGTGCTCGGGGTGCCGAGCGTAGATAAGTGTTTCAGACTTGATGTTGCCTCGAGGTTGGGATGGCGGCACCAACTCCCGTGCTCGGGTGCCGATGTGGCGGTCACAGGCGTGAACCAAGCTAGTTGTCGAAACTAACAAGATGCATTACGTGAGAAGTAAACAACAAGGTGATAGGAAACTGAACATCATTTCTAATGATAACTTTGGTGGTAATAGCCTTTACAATGCCTTGAATTTCTAAAAAAACAGAACATTGTTTAAAAAGCATAAACAACAGTAAACTGAGTTATGTAAAGTAGCGGCAGAGATGTTCGTTGTTCCACGCCCTTGAGAGTTTAGCTCCATCGACGGTGGCGTTTGGAAGTTCCATCACTGAGCTTTCGCTGTATGGACTACAGGCCTTCCCAGCGAGGCGCGAGGCCTGTTAGTGGGATAAATACCCGCTTTAGGATGACATCGCCGATCTTGAGGTCCTTTTGGCGGACCCTAGAATTGAAGTATCGGGTTGCTCGCTGTCGCTGGGCGGCGGCTCTGATATCGGCCTTGTTCCTCTTTTCCTCCAATAAGTTGAGTGATCCCAAATGTAAATCTTGGTTCGTCCTTTGTTCAAAGTACGTAACTCGATGGGACTGAACCTTGAGCTCAACAGGAGTGACGGCTTTAGTTCCGCAGGCAAGGGCGAAGGGAGTATGTTCGACTACCGTCTTGTGGGTGATGCGGTAGGCCCATAGTGCAAGAGGAAGTTCGTCTGTCCACTTGCCCCCAGCCTTTTACAGGCGTTTCTTGATGATGGATTTGAGGACTTTATTGACCGCCTCGATTTACCCATTAGCTTGGAGGTGAGCCACCGCTGAAAATCTTTTTTCGATGTTATGGCTCCGACAGAAGGCTTTGAACTCGGCGCTCTCAAACTGGGTGCCTTTTTCGGAGATGATAGCTTGGGGAATCCCATAGCGGGTAATGATGTTACAGACAACTAAGTTGATCATCTTTTTTGTGGTGATGGTGGCGAGGGCTTCAGCTTCTGCCCACTTGGTGAAATAGTCCACCGCAATGATGGCGTATCGTGCCCCGCCTCTAGCCATTGGAAGGGTTCTGGTGATGTTGATTCCCCACATGGCGAACGACCATGGGCTGACCATTTAAGACAATTCGGTAGGCGGGGCTCTTTGGACATTGGAGAAACGCTGGCACTTATCGCACTTGCGAGCATAATCCGCAGCGTCTTGATCAAGTGTAGACCAGTAATAACCATGTCTGAGAACCTTTCTAGCCAGGGTTTTCCCCCCAGTGTGGTAGTCGCATTCGCCTTCATGCACACTGCTTAGCAATCGGAGGACGTCGATGTGGGCTACGCATCGGAGCAAGGGAACAGAAAAACCTCTGCGGTAGAGTACCCCGTCCGTAAGAAGGTAACGGGCTGACTGGCGAGTGAGCATGCACCTTTCCTTGTAGTGTCCCGGTAGGGTCCTGTGATGTAGGTAATTTCTGATTGGTTCCGTCCAGAACCCAGGCTCGGGTTTGGCGCTGTTGATCATTTTGTCTTGTCATTGCTTGATGCTCGGAGAGTTGAGAACTTCAACCGAGGCGAATCCATTATTTTGCGGATCTTCGAAGCTTGACATTTTAGGGAGGGAATCTGCATTTTCATTTTGCTCGCGCGGGACATGGGTGATGGTGAAATGTTCGAGGTAGGCGAATAGCCCCTGAACCCGGGCCAGATATTAGGCAAGCCGTCCCTCTTTTGCTTGATACTCTCCAGCACTTGTCGGACGATAAGCTGTGAATCAGAGAAGATGTGAACAGTCTCTAGCTTGAGTTCAATCGTGATACTAAGCCCGGTGATCAAGGCCTCATATTCTGCATCATTGTTGATAGCAGGGAAATTCAGCCTTAACACATAATACATCGGGCGTTCCTCAGGGGTGATGAGCATGACTCCGCCCCCAGAGCACTTTCTGTTAGAGGAGCCATCTATGAACAATTTCCATTAGGCATCAGGTTCCCCAGCATTCTCTGTGGGAGCCTCCTCGGGGGCTGTGAACTCCACGATTAAATCTGCGAGAGCTTAGCCCCGGATGGCTCGTTAGGGGATGAAGGTTATCTCGAACTGGCTTAACTCCATACTCCATTTTAATAATCAAGCATATGCCTCATGTCGTTATAGGACCGGACGTAGCGGCTGGTTAGTAAAAACCTTTATGGGATGAGACTGGAAGTACGGTCGGAGCTTTCTAAAGGAAATCAATAAGAAAAATGCCAGCTTTTCTAGCTTTGGATAATTCTTCTCTGCCCCTATCAACCATTTGCTAATATAGTAGACGGGTCGTTGGGTGTGATCTTCGAGGCGTATTAGTGCCGAGCTGATTGTCATTCGTTGATAAGTGGCGCCGGTGTTCTTGAGCCCGAGGGGCATAATACAGTGGCAGTAGAGCCCAAGGTCGATTATGAAAGAGGTATGTTCTTGATCGCGGAGATCCATCGGGATTTGGTTGTAGATTGAGTTGGCGTCCATGAAATATAACAGCTGGTATCCGGCGATCGAGTTGACTAATTGATCGATCTTTAGGAGCGAAAAACCATTGTTGGGGCAGGCCTTGTTTAGGTTGGAGAAATCGATGCATGTCCGCCATTTGCCATTGGCTTTTTTAACCAAAACCGGATTGGAAACCCATTCAAAATAGTCTGCTTCGTTGATGAAGTTATTGTTGAGCAGGCGATCAACCTCTTCCTGGTGTTCTTTGGACCTTTCATGTCCCAAGAAGCAGCGCTTTTGTTTGATTGGAGGCATCGTGGGATCTAAGCATAGGGAATGGTAAGTGATCGCGGGGTCGATGCCCTTCATGTCGGAGTGAGTCCATGCAAACACATCTAGATTGGCTTTTAGGAAGCATATAAGATCTTCTTTGATTGATGGGTGGAGTTGTGATCCTACCTTCAACACCCTTGTTGGGTCGTCGAGGTTAACGGGAACATCCACTGTGGATTCGACCGGGTAGCCCTCTCATACTTGGGCTATTCATCCTTTTGTGGGTCGATGTCATCGAAAAGACGATAGTGGCGTCTGAGCCAGGGCCCAGACACCACTGATTGCTATGCTGAGATGCTTTTGGCGCAAGAAGGCGTGGGCATGGCTTTGCTCTTGTCCATGTTGCATGCGTTCTTCCATTGTATTGCATAACATTCCCTGGCGCTTACTTGGTCGCCTTTAACGGTTCCAATCCCATTTTCTATTGGGAATTTCATCAGGAGAGACCATGGTGCCATATAAACTCGGAATTCAGTGAGAAAAGGACGCCCTAGAAAAGCGTTGTAAGGGGATTCGATGTATATAACCATGAAATTGGGAATTCGGACTCGGCTTCGATCCCTCTCTCCTAGCTCCACAGTAGGTCGATCATCCCTATGGGGGAACTGGAGGCCCCGTTAAAGCCATGAATCGTGACACGACATGGCTTCAAATCATTCGTTTCCAATTTCATCTAGTCATAGGCGGCATTGAAGATGATGCTGACCGAGCTCCCTGAGTCGACTAAAACCATTCAAATGGAAGTAGCATCGATCTGGGCAGTGATGACTAGTGGATCGGTGGTCGGGATCTCCACCCCTGTCGATTCTCTTTCTCAGAAGATAATGTCATCCCACGTTGTTTTTTGTAGCTTGGCTGGGACGGTCTCAGGGAGAGCGGAGCAGGCTTCGTAAGTAGCATACTTTATGGAACTCACATATTCCTCCATTTTTCGAAAACTTCCATGTGTGGGGTAAGGTCCGCCACATATGGTGTTGATCACAATTCCTCGCCTTAGGTTAGATGGTCCCGGGGCTTCCTTGGTGGCTGCTTGTGGAGCTAGCGCTGGAGGCTGCGAGTTTGCTTTGGGGGGAAAGGGCTCTTGGACATATTGCTCGAGCTGTTTCCACGAATAAGCTTCTCTATTGCATCCCTGAGTTGGAGGCATTCATTTGTGTCGTGCCCGTATACGTCGTGGTACAGACAGTACCTCTTGGTGTTGTTCTCGCGGTCAGTTGATTCTTTGATGCACGGCTTTTTGTACGGAAAGGTGTTACATATTTCCAAATAGATTGTCTCTATGTTTCCATTCAATGGGGTGTAGGTCTCGAAGGCTTGGCGAGTGCCGGGATTTCTCGGTTCTACCGGGGCTTGCCCGTTGTTCCGTCCATCCGACTTGCCGTTTTTTGGTCTTTGCCTGTAGGGACATGCGCCCCTGTTTTGGTCGAAGGGCTCCCCGCCTCGCCTACCCCTGAGGTTGTTATTTGCGATGTCCGCTTGGGGATCATTGGGACGATGGAAAGCCAGTTACGCCTTGCCTCTTCTTGGCACAAGTATTGATCTGCCTTCTCATAGAAGGTGTTGAGGCTTTTTGCTGCTTCCGATCAATCCAGGCCCCGAGCTCTGAAGTAGGGAGGACACCTTTTGCCAGCTGAAAGAGTACGGTGCGGGGATCTGGGTCCTCGACCTCTGCGAGAGCAATGTTAAACCGGGAAAGGTAGCTTTTAAGTGACTCAGCGGTCCCTTGGTATAGGTTGGATAAAGTGAGGGGATTCTTCGGAGTTGGGATATGTACCCTGAATTGCTTGACCAGATCTATTGCTAACTGCCCGAAGTTGTTAATGGAATCACGCAGGAGGTGAGAGAAACAAAGTAAAGTGGTGCTGGACAGGAAGACTGGGAAGCATTTGCATTTGGTTGGATCATTACCCCGGCTCGAGTCCATTTTCCATTCATAGCGAGTCAAGATGGCCCAAGGATCGGTGGTACCATCGCAGAGTGGCATTTACGACATGCTAAAGCGACTCATCCACTCGGCCTCATTTACTCTTCTTGTGAAGGGGTTGCGCCTATTGTGAGCTTCCCATGAGTCGTGCGCTCCCCCTCGTATTTCCCTGATGATCCTTCGCACCATGTTAGGGAGATAGGTCGGGTGGGGATCCTCCTTCGGGATCCATGGATTTTGACATGGTTTCGGAGTCCTGTTGCAAGAACGTCTTTTATGATGGATGTCCAGATCATCTTCCTCTATGTCCTCGACATCTACGGTTGGGTCTTGATGTAGATGGTGAGGTGGAGCGAGGTGATGCGGATCCTGCTCTAGGGCAGCGCGGGCCGTTAGAATAGCGGGTCCATCTCCCTAATTAGCGACCATTGGGTTGTGTCGAGGAAGGGGTTGGTTTGTAGGATCTGGTCCGTCGTTGATAATCAAGCGTAGGCGGTCTCGATACTGTGGCCCCTCGCTATATGTGACTGTAGTTCGGTTGCCGTTGCCGTTTCCATATCCGTTGGCATGACTGTTACCGTTATCGAGGGCATTGGTGCGAGCAGCAACATTGTTGATGAGGCTGAACCTCCTCCTTTGGTGTGGGCCCTTCGACTCGGAAGAGGAAGTTTCCGAGGCAGTTGGCCAGGGTCGAGCATTGTTTCGAGTTAGTTGAAGTCTAACGACGACGCGTTGACTTTCTTGAAGTTTCCACATAAGGTCGATGTTATTCCTTAATGCTTGGTTGAACTCGACCGCGATGTTCTCATATCTCATATTGAGCGCGCTAATTTGAGCTTGTGTAACAGGCGCTTCGGGGTCCACAATAGGAGGGACGGTTTCATTAGTGGCAGGGATATCTACCGGTTGAGGTTGTTGGGATGTACAGGCCTTGGCTGCGGTTGAAGAGCCGAGCATTGCATTCTTTACTTCTTTACCATCGTAAGAGGACACGAAAGCAGGTTGAGCAAGGAGCAATAAGCTCGTCGAAGTCGAGATGATAATGTGGAAGAAAGACACAAATATTGAGTTCAATTCTCAGTGAAAGCACCAAATGTTGACGGCAAAAAATGTCGTAAACACCAAAGATTCCTACTAGGAATAGTTAATTCGGTCTCAAGACTAAGTAGAAGAAAGCGGTAAATGACAAAAGTATTTATAGTGGTTCGGCCGCGGATTAGGCATACATCCACTTTAGGAGGATGTTGGAATTTTATTAGTCACTCAAGAATTACAAGGTAGAGCCACACTCATTACATTGACTTTCATAATTTCCAAATGCTAGCTATTCGGGAAAAATAATATTTAGTTCTCCTTCTTCCTCAAATAGGAGATGCCATTAATGGGGCTCATGAAGCTCTAGGAAGGTCTCAAGTCAAGAAAATACAACCCCTTTGAAGTGTGAGGCCATGGGCTATTTATAGGAGAAGGGATAGGTAAGATTAGGTGGGAGTAGGTAGGAATAGGGGACCACTAACAGAATTTCGCACTTGCCACCTGCACGCGCCGAAATTTCAAACCCGGGCATGGGTGCGAAATTTCGCACCCGCCTAGGTGCAAATTTCTTGCCCTGCCGGTGCAAAGTTCTTCCAAGGGGCGCGAGGTTCTTAGGACCAGGCGCTTGAGGCTTGTTACTCCTTCGAGGTCCGAGGCCTTGGTTCGGGGATGTTTTCTGGATACTGTGAGATCACGAGCGGTGTTGCCCCCCTTGGTCATGTTTCCTTCATTCCTAAGCATCCCTTTTCGGCCTTAGCTTCACGCGATACGTTGAGTTGAGCGTGTCTAATGCACTCTTGAGAACCGGACCAAAAAGCCGGTTAATAATATCTTTTTAAATTTTTTTTTGACCATCCTTGGTTTGGTTCTGTTTCCTATTATTCTGGGAATTCTTCTTGCCCTCACCGCTTGCCTGCGGTTTTGGTTCCTCTTCAGAAGTAGTAGCAACCTCGGCCTTCGACTTAGGGTAAAGGCTCTCCAATCTCAATGCCTTCCCCATAATAGATTCGAAGGTCTCATCGATATGGTTTGTCAGTCTTTCCCCCAAGTACTTAGCTAGGCCAGTTATGAACTTCTCGTTCTTCTTCTCGGCAGTATGGATAAGAGATAACCCATATTCCAATAAGTATCGAATACAACAATATATTCTGAGACTGCCCTACCATTCTGCTTAAGCTCCAAAAATTTCTGGAATAATTATGATTTTTGAGCAGTTGGAGTAAACTTGTCGCTGAAGCGAGTCTTAAACTAATTCCAAGTAAATTGATCCTCAGGAGTAGCCATTTTAATGGCATTCTGCCAATTCATTGCCCGTACTTGAAGTTGACGTGATGCTAGCTTTCTCTTCACTACATCATCGATCCCCGAATCCTCGAAGATGCGCTCACAACTATCAAGCTAATCCTGAACCTCCATAGCTGATTCCATTCCATAGAACGACTTCCCACCAAGACAAGTATAATCCTTGTTAAACTTGGAGAAATTGGCTCTAGGCTCCTGCACTAATGCACCACCACCAATAGCAGCATTAGGAACTGCTCCTTGAGCATCCCTAAGCATCTCTCGCAAGAAGGCAGTAAACATCATCCTTATATCAGGGACATTCCCATTGTTGGCCCCTGCACCCGCTCCCTCTTCAATTCCCGATGTGGGGTTCCTTGTCGTACTCCTTGTATTTCGGCTCATCGTTCAATATGTAAAGAGAAAACGATTAGCCTTCTCCTTAGTGGAGCCAGAGCAGTGCGACTTCATCCCTAGATATGCTAATACTATATATATATAGTTTTTGAAAATCAAAATATTACAAATATGCGCTCTCATATATGTATATTATCACTCCCTGATGTATTCCCCTAGGTTGAACTACTCAACCTAGGCTCTGATACCAAGTGCGACGACAACCCCGTACCATTAGAAACTTCCTCGAAATGCGCTTTGCTAATGCCCGACTAGCACGTGACGATAATCAAATGGGTTAAATGATGAATCACCAAGGACCTATAGTATATCTCACAGTGAATGGGATAGATATAATATTAACATAACTTGATATAATATAGGCGAGACAGTACGTAAGCAGAAAACTAAACCATATCCATCAGAGTAGCGGAATCCAAAATATAGCTTCATATCCAATTATTACAACTTTGAAATACTGTCTCCAAAAGAAAATAAGAGAGGTACACTACAAATGCCCAAAGCAGTGACTAGCAACAACACATGGATAATATATATATAAAGTACGTGGAAGCCTCCTGATCGTCTCCGGATAGCTACTCGTGCATAACCACCTAACATGCCTCCAGTCTGCTCGTTTGCGAGCAACCAAAGTAATAAGAAGAGACATAAAATTCTAGGTCAGAGGAAAGTCTGGTGTGAGCGATAGCAAATCTATATCACTAAATAAAGCAATAACAGGTATAAATGATCATATCTGACCTGGACCTACAACCAAAGAGTTAGCACAACAAGATGTACAATACTCTAAGGGAACACTAACATAGAGTGTAAAGTGGAAGTGTGCATGTCATGGTGATAACAAACATCAAACATAGCAATCATCCTCACATCACTCACTCAGTGCATAAAGCATATGGCATTCACCACTTTGATCACCAAATCTATTGGGGCCATGATGGAGTCCAACTCCGTACAACTACTGGTATGACCACACTGCCCTGGTCTATAGTCAATAACTCTACCCAGTCCATACAACCCTGGCTCTAGGTTATGGGCCAACTAGTCCACACAGCCCAGGCTGTGGTTCGTTTACGTGCCCCCTCTCTCAACGGTGAACCAAAGTTATAGATATCGATAACTCCTTTGCACACATCCTGCAGCAAAGCCCAACACTTGAAGTCAACTCGTTGGTTCCCATCTGGATCCTAAGCAATAACTCTTCATTTGAACTTCCTTTGCATCTCGAGTTTTTGGTCTTCTCCGGTTCGGTTCGGTCTCTAATCAGTTCATGACTCAGTTTGGGTCGTGGAGCAAGCGGCTCGAGGTTCGGGGTAAGCTCCATGGTTCGGTTCGTAGCTCCAGTTTGCGGTTCGGGGTGATTCACGGCTCGCGGTTCAGAGTGCTTCACGATTCACGGTTCAAGGTGCTTCACGGCTCGCGGTTCGGGGTCGAGCTTCGGTTCGTGAGTTTGTGGAAGCAGGTGGTTCGATTCATGGCTCCAGTTCGCGGTTCGGGGTGCATGAGGCGGGTCGACTGATGGCGCACGACCCGATCCGATTTTCCACCTCTGGTCCGATCCGAATTCCAGCACTACGTTCAGCAAGCTATTTTCGCCACATGATGGCGTTTTCGACCATTTTAACGTTCCTACAAGATTACTTAACATTCCAAACAACGGTACTAATATATAGATTAATTCAAAAAGATCAAACATTAATTTCCTAGGCTATTTTAGATCAAACATATCCATGATTTTTTTCCTTAATTCCTAAATTCTGGGATTAGTAAATTTAATCCAAATCAACCCAAATTTATATATGTGTCATAGAATATGATTCTAGAATTTTTCACATATTTTTCCATAATTTTTAGGGGTATAATTTTGCTAACCATCACTAATCACCCCTAATTAGACTAATGAGTGTATAAACATGCAAATCACTCACCTTAGCAAAAAATAAATGTTAGATCTGAAACCTTTACTGATTTGGCTTGGATCCCAATGTGGTGCAGCAGCTCTATCTTGAATTTGGTGCAAATTCGGCTTGATTTTTCGTAGATTTGGTCAATTAGTAATTAGAAAGTGATTAGAGAGACATTTGGAAGATGAAACCCATGACTAGGGTTAGAGAAAGGTTTGTGGCGGCTAGAAAAATGAAAGGAGATGATTCTCCAACTCCTTTCAACCCTCCCATAACCTTAATCCCGAAATGGGTTATGGGCCTAGCTGCTAATCACTTAATTAAGCTGGATTAGGCTGTTTTTCCATCTTCTAATCTTATTTCAGCCATATCTCCCAAACGGTAAGTCCGTTTAATTAATGTGACCACACTACGGAATGGGAAACCATCATCCAAATCCAATGGAAGTGGTTTTCGGTCAAAACTCCTTACCAATCAGAAATTATAGGCGGAACAAGATTTGCTAGGGAAAAACAGTCATTTAAAATTCGGTAATAATGTGAATATGGGAAATGACCCCAATAATCGTTTCCCAAAGTTACACGACCATATGTCTTCATATGAAAATAAAACAAACATTCTATGATCCTACGATACGTAGAATATGGGTCGTTACAATTGTTGTCCCATTTACATAGGCAGTGCCTCTTATCGTCTTAACTTCTTGAACGTTGATCTACCGTCAATAATTATTCCAGAGGATATTCTTCATGTTGCAGACACATTGACTAAGGATGTAATAGAAGAAGATGCAATTGATGTTTCCAACTATATAACTCAAAATGCTGAATAATTGTCTAAATCAAAAGGAAAAAACAGGTTTTAGTTTCCTCTCCTTCTAAAGAACATAATGGAGCAACTCATTCATCAAATGGCATTTATCTCATGGAATGTTAGAAGCATGAACACACCATAACGTATACACAATGTGCTCACACTTCTAACAAAATTTATATCAACTAGGTTGGTTTAGTGGGGAATAATTTAAATGTGTCAAGTTTAACATCATTAAAAACCCAATCTCCCAGAAATTGGGATTTTACTGCTTGCATACAAACTCAATATTTAGGTAGAATATTATTAATGTGGGATACAACATTACTATGGACAACATATATTGTTCCTACTTCATCCCAACATTTAACTTTTCAAGCTACTAATGCTGGAGGAATCACAATATATTTCACAGTTATATATATCAACAGCCAATTTCAAGACAGTTGGATTCTATGGTAGCAAATTATAAAAGAATCAAAAACTATAAATGATGTATGAATATTAATGGGGGATTAAATAATGAATCATCATTACTGGATAAAAATGGAGGTTTATCAATCCTAATTCAGCATCTTGGATCATTTCAGAATTGTATACAATAATCTAGATTGATAGAAGTTAAGGCAATTGATTATAATTACACATGGAGAAGAAAAGGAATAACTAACAATATTGATAAAATTCTTGTAGACCAATACTGCTTACACAAGTTTATCAATATGAAATAATTTTTCCCTTCTAACCTTTTCAACAATCATAATCCTATTTGCTACATTAGATCCCAACTTTAAAGACAAAAGGGTTTCCTTTTCGGCATTAGAACGAATGGAAATATAAGAAGGGATATTTTGAATGCATCAAGAGAGGGTTACAAGCAAGTTCACGGGGATACCCGAGTTATGTTTATCAAAGTTAAATGCAGGCATGAAAAAATGAATTGAAGTTATAAAATAAATTATGGCCAAAAGATGATGCTCTATTAACAGAAGCCGAACAAAAATTCACTGAATTGGAGTTAGCAGTAGAACAAAACCTTGAAAATAATGAATCGTACAAAGAGATGCTTCAAGTAAAACGTCAACTCATAGTTCAATAGCAGATTAAATATTGGAGAAATCAAAAGTGTATTGGCTTCAACAAGGTGACATGAATTCCAAGTTTTATACTCTAAAATGTGCACTGAAGTTTCACAAACAATACCAAGATTTTTATTACAAACATCGCTACACTCTTCAATAAGCCGTATGAAGTTGAAAGTGAAACTCTTGCATATTTCAGTACATTATTTGATGGTCCACTCAGTCTTTAGTTTCCAAATTTTCAGCGTATTGACTTATTAAATTCCTCTGGACATCATTTTTATTGCAAGCTATTAATATATCTAAAGTCAAAAGGGTAGTGTTTTTTATGCATGATGGCTCCATTCCAGGCCTAGATGGGTTTAATGCTAAGTTCATGAAAATACATTAGGAAGAAATTAATTTGGACTTTCTTCAGGATGTTCAAGACATTTTTAACTCAGGTAAATTTCCTAAAGGTAGGAATCATACGTTTGTCACTTTAGCATCTAAAACAAATAGTCCAAATAATGTTACTTATTACCGACCCATCTCATGTTGTAACATGTTTTATAAAGTTTCAGTAAGATACTATGCAATAGGATCAAACATTTCTTGCCTCACTTAATATCCTAAAATCAATGTGCTTTTATAAATGGGCTTACATTGCTGATAATATATTGCTAGCACACGATTTATTAAGGGGTCTTAAAAAAGCAAGCGTGAAGAAATATTGTGTGAAGGAGGATTTAAAAAAAGCCTATGATATGGTTAATAGAGAATTTAATTGCCATATTATAAGTACAATAGGAGTTCAACTCCATTTTATAAATGTTGTCAATGAATGTATCTCCACAACAACTTTCTCTATTTTATTTTAAAATGTGCTAAAAAGATTTATAACTACGAATAGGGGTCTCAGGCAAGAGATAACACCCCACATTTTTAGTTGAATAATAAAATGAAACTCATAATTTTTTCGGAATTTGGTCACAGAACTAGCACCATTGCAACCACGGCGATTTTCTGATGGGTTTAGACCTATGGTTTGCAGAAAATGGATTTAAAACGAAGAAGATATCGCAAAGAGAAATTCAAATCAAAATGTGAGGTAGAATATATATATATATATATGTGGGGGGGTCGAATTGACTGACCCTTTTCTCGAAAGCGGGGTCGACCCGCCCCCTTTGCCGGGCACGAAATCGAGAGAAGGATCATAACTTTCACAGCCTGTTTTGCTTACATAGTTTGATTCTATTAGCATATTTTCAAACTTAAGCTGATGTAGCGAGTTCCTAATGACTAAATGGTGCGATTAGCCTTGATTTAATCTAGGAATCCAACGATCTGAGATCCCTAGCCTAACCTTTATGTCTAGCTAATTATTCACAAAACAATATTTTCCCCACCTTGATTCAATCTTTTATTTTAAAGATGGACTGGTTCAGTCTTTTCTTTTAAAGACGGTCGAACCTAAATTTAAATCTTAGATGAAGAGATTTATAATAATGAATATTTATAAAATCCTATTTTGGGAGACAGATCTTCAACAGCCTAGGATTCATTCTTAGGAAGATGAGTGAGTGGATTCAAATTATTCTTTTTAGTAAAGGTATATATTACCATTTAATTCTTGTTAATTTAGTTTAATTTAGAATTGGTTTAATTTAGGAGTATTTGTAATACATTAATTTTCTGCTAAACTTAGATATAGTTTAACCGAGCTTATTTACTGTAACCAAATTCCTATTGTAATTTAATTTGACATATTATAATTAGGATTATTTATAATAAATCTGTAATTAGATTGTAAACTTGATAAATTTATATAAATAAATATTAATTGATTGTTTATAACTAATGGTGGGCTAATATAAGACATATTAATTAAATAAGGGGTAATATGGCAACAACGGGATTCGAAACCTCTCACAGAGAAGCGAAATATACTGTTGACCAACTGGGCTAAAGAGAGTTGTGTTTTTTTAGAGGAGTATTGCAAGTATAAGCCCAATTGTGTTCAAATTTACAGTAAATATGTCAAATTTGGGAAATAAATTAATAATGGGAATTAACATATGCTTACTAAAATAGAAAGTTAGGAATAGCCTGGACTGGTTGTTAAGAAAAGGGGATATATTTTCAACATTTTGTACGTAAGTGAAATAGAAAACAAAATTGCAAGAATAATAGAAAATGGGCAAAAGGTCAGTGCAAAATAGGGATTTGGGCATATACTATGGAAATAGATTTTCGTATATTTTTAGTAATCAATCAATCAGGAATAAGGGTAACTTCCTAAAAGATAAACTTGGGTAAGTACAAGAGTAATATAACCGAAAGATGTTCTGAAAATGAAAAGAGTAAGAAATCAAGTAAAACACTTGGTAGTTAGAAAAGAACGTAATCTATTATGATAATTACGCATAAATAGGCCATAATAGACAGATTGAACATGTAACAATCCACCTAGAATAGGCCTAAATTCCGACCTAGAAAAGGCCCATCAGAACTTAGAGCCATTCTAAACGGGTCATTCATTCCATTAAGGAATACCTAAATAGGGCCAACTAAAAACAAAACCAGAATCTCACAGCGAAAGGAATAAAATATAACAACTGAAAAAAGATGTATCGTTAAATAGAATCACAATAATGTTGTTTACAACAAGTTTCAACTGTTATGCCAAGGTATCTCAATAATTATATCCCACGAACACAGTAAACTTCCAAAGATGATGATGATGATGATAATGATAAGCTATAAAGTCTCCTTTGCTAGGCTATAATCTTCACGACTTCATCAATCAATCGTTCCCACCTACTAATTTGTTTTTGTTAAGAGCACTGTTTCAAATCTCGCAAATATCTCCCGAGATCTCCTCCGAGATCTCGTTTTTGGCTCCTTCCAAAACGAAACAGCAAATATCACTCTAAATCTCCTTTCGAATATATCGCCCGAGATATTGCAATATAGAACGATATATCGACCAAGACGAAATACTGGAATATTGTCCAAGATCTTAGTTTTCTTGGTTAAAATTTAAATTGTGCCTGAACTAGAACTATAATTAAAAAAATCAAATCAAGCCATAACAGTCTTTTGTTATTTTACATTTTGCATGTTAAATGACTATATTGTATGTTTGTATATGTTTTACAATGCTTATGGTTTTCATATTCGTCTGTTTACATACATGTTACTTATGAAATTATGTATTTTATGGTCTATTTATGCTGATTTTTTTTTAATGTTTTGGATCCTTTTAATATTTCCTGTCTAACAATATTTTTGTTTTAAGCATATTACAATTTAGAGTATGATTGATCTTTCGCAAAATTATGAATAATAAAGTTATTTTGCATTTTAATTTTAAGTTACTATGTTTTCAATAGCATTAATAAAAATCATTTTGTTAAAATATCATTTTTAACATATCATGTACCCCAAGATTGTTCCGATATGAACTTTCAGACCCGAGATGAAAATCCGAGACGAACTCTCGAGTTAGACTCATCTCGTCCGAGATCTCCCCCGATACGAGACCGAGTCTATAAAATCCCCGAGACGAAACGTGACCAATATCCGAGATTTAAAACCTTGGTTAAGAGGATGCAAGTCAAAATAACAAGTTTTTGGTGATTGAAAATCACACAAATTTAAGGGATCCATATTTCTTATACTTAGTAGTATGAATTCATCAAATTATGTCTATGCAAATTTAACACATAATTAAATATGTCATACATGTATTAATTTGGCGGAATATCCTAAGTCAATAAGGCCAACCTATTTATAAAAGGAAGGATTTCTATTATCACTTAATACCCTATGAGGCGGACTACCCTTTGGTCATTTAAAGCCATTATATATATACATGTACATACATATATATAGGTGGATTCCTATGATCACTTAAGCTGTTATGGAGGACCCTATTCACTTAAGACCTCGACATAGTATTATCGAATATTCTCTCTATTGTAATACCGAAAATAGTAATCTGCCACTTAATAATGATTGGAGGTAGACACTCTCGCCATTAGGACCCTTTTGGCAGACCCGAGCGTTATTATTTAATTGGTATTACGGGTGAACTTCTAGCCACTTAATACTTCCCTTAGACAGATGGTCCCTTAGGATATCTTATATTTCTCATCCCTAGGTATGCCCGCACATATCCCCTAGATAAGAAGCGAACAAATTCCGAGGAACTACCCTACTCATATGTCTATCTTTTTAGTTAACACCGTTTAATACCTATAAGAGAATGGTAGACCTAGTGACCATTTAAAACCTAATAAGGGTAGGTCTCATGACTTTAGTCCAAAACCAAGTGGTGAACTTAGGAATGGACCTCATCCTAACTACCTAAATCCCAAACAAGGTAGGTCAGCCAGTTGATACCTTCTTGAGGAAGGCCTATTTCATACAAGCATACACACACACACACTAGACGTCCCACTTTAAACTGACAATTTATAGATGTTGGATTTGTCGGGTGGTTCCGGACAAGCTTATACTACAAGTTGAGCTTAAACTTACGTCTTTTTATATTAATTATAATGGGTCATAGCATCTAAACCTCTCACATTAACCAGACTTCCTTATACATGCTGGATATGCCTATCGACATGATTCTACTACAAGTAGGGGTTAACCTTGTAACGTCCCGTATTTTTGGTAGCCAAATATTTAATTTATTATTTTAAATATTATATTTGGAATATTAATGGATTTTAATATTTAATTTGTTTATTAAAATGAAGTTTTAATGTTAATTTATATATAATATAAATCGAGCTCGAAATCACGCGGCAGTTCGTAATATGGAGTTTTGAACTTCAACTGAGTGTACAGAATCCATTTTAGTCGGACTTCTGTGAAACGAGAAACGTTGGAACCGTATTGATTATAATTTTCATAAGAAAGAGAAAAATCCAGATTTCGTATTATAGATTGTTAGTTATGGCCAAATCAAATTTTGAAATAGTCGCTATGGAAATTGTTATTTAAAATATATGCGTTAAAATAGCCATTTTGCAAATGGACTCCGTTTTTGAAGAAATTAGTTTCATTGGAACCGTATCGTTAAATTATTGTACGGTGTTGAATTGTGTGGCAAACCGATGTCGTATGGGACCACGGCAGCCACAAACGCCCATTCAATTTATATAGCGCGTAATTAATTTAATAAAGGGTTATTTGGGTATAACTTGAACAGACGATCGAATTAAGCCACGAAACCACTTCCGTTGAGTTTTTATCATTGATTATAGTCAGGATAGGTATGTTGTAGTTTGTTATTTTTGGACTTCGGGTAATTAGGTGTCCAAAATGGTATTGCGGTGCGCATAAAAATAGCCTACCGGGAAAACAGTCTCGGAATGCGACGAAACTGGTGCCTTTGGGCTCGTTTTAATTAATTATTATAGGATATTAAGGTTTCAATTTTATTAGATTTATCTAGTGATCGTGGAAAACTGAAACGCGTGTTTATTTCTGGTTTTATAAAGGAATTTTTTTCAAATGATGTCGCAATTCGACGAAACCTGTACGATTAGGTCTGGAATATTTTTTTTATAAGAAGAATGGCCTTTTTATCAGAAAACAGAAGTGATTGTGGTGGTTTCTGCATGTTACTTCATCGAGAAGTTTCAATTTAATATTATATTATTAATGGTGCTCCTATATAAACTCTCAACAAGTCAAATGTCCTAAATTTTATCTGCCGTGGTCCAAGTATTAATACCGCTTCCACCTGAACAATTCCTACGGCCAGAAAGCTTCCTCCTTTGTCCTCATTTTTCTCAAAATTTAGTTGATCTTTAGACAAAACTTTCTGTTACAAAAAGGGAGAGCTTGATGGGGGCTAGATGATCGATGGTGGAGATGGGGTTTGGCGAAGTGTTTTAGTCGGAAATCGACCTCGAAGGCGCAGCGTTTGGAGGGTTATTGGGGATGACGGGTGAACTCGAGTGGGCCGAGACCCCTGGAGGAGGTTAAGGCGGTTCGAGGGGTAGCTCCCGATGTGGTTCCGGCGATTGGTGCTTGGCGCGGTGGTGGCTTTAGTCTAGGCCAGCGTGGGTTTTCTCTAGACGATAGGAGAAACAAGCAGAAGCGGTCCATATTTTTGCTTAAGATCCGATGTAATTAACTTATATTATAACATAATGGATTAATTAATTAACTAAATGTTTATTTAGGGAGTTAATTGTTTTCCTAAATGATAAACTGATTTATGTTAAATTACCGCAGGTGTAAATGGAAGGACGTAAGGCAAGAATTCCAGAATGAAGAACAAAGTAATCACCTTGTTTTAAGTGAATGTCAATAACGTTAATAATACTTAATTAGAAGTTAACTAACTAAATCCAAGTTTGGGAACATTTCAGGTACACACGGGTACTGAGATTTGTAGAAAACGCAAAGAGAAGGAGGGCAGATATGTGAATGGGAGGGAACAGATGGAAATCTTTTTGTCCACTACAGTAATTTTTTTAGTTTATATTTATAGCTAATTAATGTATTATTATATAATCAAAGGTTAGTGATAATAATTAAGGAATTGTTACTTTAATCAGACGCAGGAGATGGATGTAGAATGAACAGAAGAAAAGGGGTCTGACGGTCTCATTTGTGCTGAACAAGGGGATCGACCAGTTAAAATTTATAATGTAATTAGTATAAAACACAATTACCTAAATTAAATATAAAATCAGGGTTTAATTAAAATAGTGGTTAAAGAGTTAATTGTTATATAAATTGAAACCTGAATAACTATTTATCTATTGATCGGAATTGGACAAACCAAGAAACGTTGGAACTGCGTTGACTCGCACGACAATATAGAACAGAATGGACGTGATTAGAATCAAACATGATTTTTAATTAAATTAAACACTCGTTTAATTTAATTAAAACCAACCATATAAACAACGATATCAACTCAAGGTGAGTTAAACTCACTCAGTATTTTTTCCCCATTTATATTTTTTATAAATTGGGTTTTTATTTTGTGTGCTCTGTTTACTATGGTTGACTGTTCGCTAGTTATATATCTATTTATTGATTTAACTGATGAAATTAAACCGTCGTTTAATTTCAGTGAAATACCAAATTGTTATTTTAACGAATTGGACCCAATGAATGTAACTTACCTCGTTGGTCACGTTTATAAAATAAACATGTTTTTGTTTGAATTGTGTGAACTGATGGAAATGTTTGGTTGGTTGGTTAATATAAAATAGTTGCTATTTACTATTATATATCAGTTAAATGGCATGGAATGATCTGGTTTGTGATAACCATTTTGAATATAGGGAAGAACAGGTTGGAGGGATCCAACGGGACTCCTCAATATATTATTTATTTCATATTATCAACATATGAACTATCCTGTTTGGGCGATTGATTTGGTTATGGATTGTTGACTGAAAATTCAACATCTGTCTAGTTTAAACCAATGGGCAATATTGATTAAGTATTTGGCAACATATGGCCTATAAAATCAATCGTTTCATAAATATTTATTCACCGTTAGGCGAGTCGATAGAGATGAAGTTATAAAATTTATTTTACAACTAGAGATAGATTTTGGAACATATTATTTTGAATAAAAGTTTATTAAAAGGAAATAAATATTTATTATTTAAGTTTTTAATTAATTATAAATTGATTTTATAAGTAACTTCTGATGTTAATCAGATTTGTAAATATGCAAATAAGAAAATTAACCTAACAACTAATTTGGATAATTGGTTTGTTAAGAAATAATTAAATGGAATTATTTAAATTAATTAATTTAAAATGAGAACTAATTGGAATCAGTTAACGAGGTAATTGAGTTTTGAGTTAACAAAATCGACCGCTTTACTGGAATCGACTATTAAATTAGTTTGTTTTGAATTTACGAAATAAAATAGTTTAAAAAATAGTGTTGTAACTTTAATAATATTTTTATAAAGGAATTTACTATTTCTTTTAGTTAATAAAAAAATTAACTACTGAAGTAGTTAATAATTGAATTAAATTATTATTTTAGTTAATAATAGTTTAGAAATTTACTTTTAATGGAAATTCATTAAAAAGAAATTGAATTTGAAATGAAATCTAGTGAAATAGTGAAAGGAGTTTATGAACGGGCTTAATATTTAAAACCCGAATCTTTATAACGAATTCCTAGCGAATACAATAGTTTGAAATAAACATTACTTAATTATTTGAATTAAGTTAGAGGAAATTTAGATAAAAGGGTCTATAATAAACCAGAGTTAGGTAAATGAGATTTAAAAGGTAAAAGCGTTAATGTTAAATTAACGTTACTTGAAAAAGAGATCAAGTAGAAAAGAGGAAAATTGGAATAAGATTTCCTGAACAGAGAATGGTTGAATGGATTTGAAAAGGAACTAGTAAAGGTGAATTTGGTGAACGAAGTGGATCGTAGGATTTGATAACCAAATCCGAATTTTAAATGAGCTTAGTTAAAGAGGTCGAGTTAAAAGTGATGTTTTATAATGAAATTGCTTAATTATTGAATTAAGAAGAACGAGCATGTCCGAGAAAGAGATTTTCAAAGCGTAAGAAGGTTTTATCAAACCATATTTTGAATAAAATAGTGGAATGGAATTTGTATTTATATTGGAATGAAATAATGGTGTTGGGATTACGAATGATATCCATCTTAAGATATGAACCTTGTTGATCAAGGTCTGAGAGGTAATTAAAATACCCCAACTAAAACGACATCAGGATTATCTGAGGATGGTATTAGTTGCAATGGTAAAAGAGGTAAGTAGTAATTTATTATTTCATTAGAGAAATAGTAACGCAACCCATTGGTGAAAATTTGGCAAGTATGTATATGATAAGGATTCCAAAGAAAAAGGGAAATAAAAGGCATTACGTGAAATTATAACGATATTTTCAAGTTAGAAAGGAAATGTAAAGTTGAGTTTTATCCTATCAAAATAATCATTTGTATTGTTTCAAGTAATGAAATAGATGATATTTCATAACGTCGTTTTATGAGTAATAAGTTACAATGATTTCCCAATATTCTAATAAGTGGCAAATGTTTGAATGTGAAAATAGACAACTAAATATGATATAGGATTTCCTAAGTATTAAAAAGAGAATTTGTTAAAGAATAATCTTATGTTAAATAAGAAGCGAAAAAACTATAATTATAATATCGAAGATTTAAGAGTTTTAAATTTACATTTGTTTTAATTAAAAGGCCAAGTGAGATCGAATACTGAACAAGTGAACTCACTGGATTGTCATGATTGAAACACTATTTATTTTGATAGTTAAATCACAGACTATCAAATCTGTCCAATACGATTGTTGGTACGGAACGACCGGGATCGAATTTATATTCAAAAACCATTCCTGCCAACAAATACGTGAAGAGATCAGAAGTGATCGAGTTGGAGCATTGAAGACCGTGGATTTTCATAAACAAGAACTACTAATAATCCCTAGTCTGCAGCCAGAGATGTATTGTGGTTCTGTCTTGGTTGGAATCTACGGGTTGCAAGGACTTCTCGCTACTGATCCATAGGGTGATTCCTATATTGAATGCAGTATGAGAGTACCTTCGGTTCATCATGTTCCTGGATGACTTGTATGGATGAATGTCTGATAGAGTATTTCCTGAAACCACATACGTTGATTTTTACAAATATACCGAGTGGTGGCAAAGAGGGGCACTTCTTTAAAACCCGGAATATATTTGTGGACTTCAATTAGAGATTTAACGGATCTGACGATGTGGCATTCAAAGTGAATAGTGGCCAAATGTTCCAATGAGTTAATCTAAACCTCTAGCCTCATCAACTGGGAAATGACAAAAATCGGGCAGGTAGCATGGCTATGTGGGTCGCTCCCATTAGGATGCATAATCACCTATCTAGAGAAAATCCTTTCGCTTCTTTAATCTATTTCGATGTTGTCCCTTTTCGGGAAACGGTGGGTCGCACCCAACCGTTGGTGATATACATTCGATACACTCAAGCAAAATGAGTGGTCGGTCATGTGAGGGCCGGGTTGCAAGACGTTCTTGTTGAACCTAGAGTATTCGCCTCTAGAGATACACTATCGGCAGGTAGTCCCATACCTTGTCATAATCAGAATCCAATCTCCAATAAGCACCCACGGTTTTGATTGTATACTATATATGTAGAACGTGAGATGCAAGCGTTCTACTAGATTCTATTTACTTGTATTTAGACATTATTATAATAGCAGACAAGATATTAGTTTCAAATAAATGTTTGGGGTTATCGTAAGGTAAAAACCGTCCGTATTTATGTGTGGATTTGGTCTTACGATTATCCTTTTCTTTGAAAGATTTTAACTTTAAAACCAGATTGTGTGATACCCTTAAACTTAGTGTGTTTATCTCTCTCTGGTTCACCAGACTGACCTGGTGTTTTGTAAATGCTCGGGTTAGCCCGAGGTGTACAGGTTCAAGTTATCGGATGTTGCGAAGTCCAGAGACGAGCTGGAGGTGTTCAGACGTATGATATTATATAACTACTATTCCGGTGTGTATTGGATATGGGATAGATTATTATAACTGTCCAGTGGTGTTGATGTACTATGATATTGTAAGTATTTCCAAAAGCTCTCAATAAAGATTTATTTATGTATTATATTTGGTTCCGCTGCGATGTGAGACTCTGTGCCGTGTTGGATCTTCTTCTTCTATTCTAATATTTCTTTCTTTCTTACCTCATCCTCTAACTTCTTTCTTCTAGTAATCCAATTTCCGTGCACTTAGGGTTGGACCGGTGTGGTTTGGTCAGCTCAAAAGGTACCGGAAATTTAGGTCGCTACATTTGGTATCAGAGCTATTGGTTTAGTGATAACCTTGGCTCTGTGGCGTAACTCGATAGAGATGGGGTTAGTAATACCCTAGATTGAGTTTGTTATATATATGAGGGCGCGTATTTGTAATTTGATATAAAATTATTTTTTAAATTATTTTTGCCTAATTTATTTTATAATAAAAGTAATGATTTTCTCAATTTATTATAATATGGGAAATCAATTAATTTTTTAATGTTGATTTGAATGATATGTTTGGATTGTTATGTTGATTGCTTGAATATAAATCTGAAAATGATAGACTTGGTTTAAAACCAATATGAAATAAATAAGTTGGATAAATTAATGCAGATTAATAAACCTGAATGGATAATTAAAGAAATCATTGAAGTGATTATAGATAATTATAATCTCATGTGGATTAGATTGTGTGTAGAACTGGTTGGATCATATGATATGGATATTTGAAACTAATTGATGTTGTTTTGGGGACTAATGAAATTTATTTGAGTTGAGAACAGGTGCAGAAGTGCCAATTCAACTTTAAAATCCATCCAAGAGAAAATTCTGGAGTTAATTGAATCCTGTTTGAATAGAGCTGCATAATAACTAAGTAAGCTTGAATATAAAATATTGCTTACAGCATAATAACGCTCACAAAAAGGTGCGTCTGTGCAGAATATAAAATTTTGGATTTTATTTGGGTTTTGAGTTTGGTTTTTGAACTTTTCCGACCTTGTTGGACGATGTATATATATTTCTTGTACCTGCGATATTGCAGATGTCCTCCATACATGGGAGACTTTGCCAAAAAAATTCCAAAATTAAAGGTGTTATAATTTTTTTTGAAGATTTTTGGAAAAATTCTTTTATTTGGAATAAATTGGTTTTAAAACCAATTAGATTAGTTTTGAAAATAAAATTCGATTTTTAAATTTACTATTTTTGTAAAGATAATGGGTTTGTAACGTTCTTTCTTACCTTAGCAATTTCGAGGACGAAATTATTTTAAGGGGGAAAGAATGTAACGTCCCGTATTTTTATAGCCAAATATTTAATTTAATTTATTATTTTAAATATTATATTTGGAATATTAATGGATTTTAATATTTAATTTGTTTATTAAAACAAAGTTTTAACGTTAATTTATATATAATATAAATTGAGCTCGAAATCATGTGGCAGTTCGTAATATGGAGTTTTGAACTTCAACTGAGTATACATAATCCATTTTTAGTCGGATTTCTATGAAAAGAGAAACGTTGGAACTATATTGCTTATAATTTTCATATAAAAGAGAAAAATCCAGATTTCGTATTATAGATTGTTAGTTATGGCCAAATCAAATTTTGAAATAGTCGCTATGGAAATCGTTATTTAAAATATACGCGTTAAAATAGCCATTTTCAAACGGACCCCGTTTTTGATGAAATTAGTTTCATTGGAACTGTATCGTTAAATTATTGTACAGTGTTGAATTGCTTGGCAAACCGATGTCTTATTGGACCACGACAGCCACAAATGCAAGATGAACCATCCGCCTTAGTGGTGAACATTACTCGAGCGGACCAATAAATGTGTCAAGAGATTCTAGGTAACTAAACATGGCAGAACCCTAAGGGTTACACTAGACTTCGAGGGCATTACCAAGGCAAGTCGAGCATCTAACTACCTTCTTTTCATACTCGAGAATGGTACCATTTATGGACAACCACTCCATCCCTAGAAACAACCCATAGCTCAAAAACATAAGCTTTACTTATAAACTCAACACTTAGCATGGACATTCTCAAATCCAAACAAGTCATGAATAAATGAGCCGATTCCCCAACAGGATTTGAGACAGAAATGGGATCCTCTACTACGCTAGTACTAAGGTGCAGAGACTCAACTATCGAGGCAGAATTAAAAGGATGCGATGTATAAAAACAAAGTTCTATCGGGATGATAGAAAAGAAAAGCTAAACCTTTAATATAAACGTTACCACCTCTCTTAGGTACGCTAGTAGTGAGAGCATATAATTGCCCTCTCGACGATCTTGTTTTTGCCCTTGTCCTTGTCCTATAAAACTTAATTACATGTCCCTTTTTACCATACTAAAGATATTCTCTCTTATCATGGGTTTTTATTATTCTTTCACTTGGCCTCTTTCCTTTCACCTTTTCCTCCTTCGTGGATTACGCCTTATCAACAAGTTTCTCATCCTTAGGCTTGTGTTCTTTATCCTCGTTCTTACTATCCTTGTATAACTTGTTGACAAGTTTCTCGAAAGCTACTTCTATCGCACGACAACCCTATAAAGCTTGAGATAAGATTAGTCGCAAGTAAAACTACTGCGGCTATAGATGGAGGTTGGACACTTCTTTGCCCTCCGACATGTGTCGTACACTTACAAAATTATGGTGAAAAAGAAAGAGAGAAGAAACTCAAGGAGAGAATCAAAAGATAGTGCATATGGCTTTGGGGAATATGCCTTTCGTAAAACAAAACTTTTCTTTAGAAAAATGCTTCTTTGTAAACGTTTTGAAAATAATTTAAGAAGGTTTTTAAAAGTTTTTGCCCAATCTGGTAACCTTCTGCTCTGATACCAAATGTAACACCCCATCTCCGCTAGGGTCACTCACAAAGGGAATGGACTAGCTTTGGTGGAGCATTATCTAGGTAAACATACACAGAAATATTACAAGACAGAACATATAAAACAGCGGAAGAAGAACCAAATTTTATTGCTTTAAAAATCTAGAAAGATCTAAAGCCTTTTTACATCAAAATGCCATTAAATCCATTACATCAAAATCTGTCTTGCAATAGTAAAGAAGCATAAAACCATAGTCATAAATCATTCCCCAATAAAGCAGCAAAGCAAGCCATAGTCAAGAGAAATCCAAGCAGTACATGAAAGAGCCTTGGAGCTTGGTAAGATCCGAACTAAGCTGTATTCCCGCCCTATGAACCTTGGGGGGGGGGGAAGAAAAAGAGGAGAAACAAACTGGGTCAGTCATAAAGACTGAGTAAGTCCTAGTGGCTTTCAGCATAAAAACAGGTGAAGATAATATGACTTGAATAAACTAAAAGTAAACATAAGCATGATGACAAGGTAAGCTATAGGCACGATGAATCAAGTATAACATCCCATGCTTCCTATCAAGAGTATCATCACAAGGTTCCTACCAAGTATCACACTGCAAGGTTTCTACTAAGTATAACATCGCAAGATTTCTAAGCTTCACCATTCCACTATTTTCTTTGATTTCCTATATTCTCTACACCAACTGTACTAGTATCCCAACCCGTATCATCCTTTCCATGTATATGTACAGTCCCTTGCTGTATACGGGTTTCATCACGTATTTCTATACTACTTCAACGTAGTGCCACCATTCTTGAAATCGTTTGGACCGCCACCCTTGTTCTGGCTAGGTTTCCTTATCATGAGCTATCGCGTGTTCAACTAGGATTTATGCCACCTAGGACCACTAGGGATTATGCTACCTATTGAACGTTTTCTAGATTCGATTAGGGTTTATGCCACCTAGGACCACTAGGGATTACGCTACCTAACGAATTCCACGTAACGATCTATTAATCGAGCGACTCCCTACAAGTCCTAGCTCATTCATGTGTCTGTGCCATACGGACCAATCACGAAATATAGTCACCTATGCTAGGTCCACCATAGGGTGTATCAAGCCCTATGGTGCCAACCATCGACACGAATCAAGCACGCACAGATAAACCTACTGATGCCCAATACCTGCTTTTTCTGCTCCGGAGTGTGTGCACGCCCGCACTCCTTTAGAACCTACACTGGCGCACCCACACAGCCGTCATTCTGGTCGCTTACAATCATCCCAGTAATCGTGCCCCACCCTGCCTAGTTCCAGGGTACCATGATACATCTAGTGGGTTACTGCTGAAACGGACCGCGTAACTAGGGTTTTCGTCTAGTAGGTCAACTGTTGTCATTTAAATTCGAGACTTAACCCCATCAGTCTAGCATATCAAGTTGGTTAAGTGTGAGCATTCAAGTTCGTGACTTAACCCGTTTATGTGTCAAATTGGCTAAGTGTTGTCGTTCAAGTTCATGACTTAGCCATACGAATCATCTGTCAAGTTGGTTAAGTATATTCAATCGGTTCATGACTCAACCCTACCAAATCATCGTGTCAAATTGGTTAAGTATATTCAAGCGGCTCATGACTTAACCCTATCAAATCATCGTGTTAAATTGGTTAAGTATATTCAAGCGGTTCATGACTTAACCCTATCAAATCATGTCTCAAGTTGGTTAAGTGTTGTCTTTCATGTTCATGACTTAACCCTATCATGTGGCATTAATTCATTAATGCACCTTAACCTCTCACATTAGACCTGTTGTTGTGGTGACTGGATATGTCGGGCGGTTCCGGGCAGATTTACACCACAACTCAGTCTAACCTCGGGTTTCAAGCGCGATATGACCAACTACTCACATTGGATCTTATTGTTTGTAGCCACTGGATTTGCCGGGCGGTTCCGGGCAGATTTACACTGCAAACTCAACCCAACCTTGAGTTGGCCATTTTCATCTTCATTCTAAGTGTCATGACCATGTTCAAGTTTCATGTCAAGTTCGTGTCAAGTTTTCAAGGCAAGTTTCGTGTCAAGTCGATGTCAAGTTCGTGTCCATATCCAGGTTCAAGTTACAACAGCGTTCATGTTTCAAGTTTTGCCTTTTATCAGGTTCATAATTCATGTTCATAACCAATTCATGTTTTGCCTATTCTACCCAAATCGAATTCCCATCGCACGTAAACATGAATCGATCCATACTACAAATAAATCCAAACCTCATAATAAAGGGAATAACATCAAAACTATGATAGGCAAAAGGGACGAGCATAAAGCAATAAAAGACTAGCATTACATAACTTGAGATAATTGGTTACAACATCACTGGCATAAAGGATTTCAAATCTAGCAAGATAAGGCGATAGTCATGGTAAATGCTGACATAAAAGAATAGGCATGCAAAAGCAAGCCAAATACAAGGATAATGGATTCAGTGGTTTTGGTGTACATAATTGCGAATAAACTAAGCAAGTCACACCCTAGGTATACAATTCAACAGAATGTCAATTTGGTGCACAACATGGTTTTCAACTATGGTGTCATGGGCATGAACAATAGTATTAGGCAATTAACCCCAACAATCATAGGTAGAAATCTCATAGTTATGAATCATAAGCGACTCATCACAATAATCATGGATAATTATCAAAAATAGTTCTAGGCAAATAGTCATAGGCAATTAACAGTAATAGTTTCAAAGTCATGGTCATACATAATGGCCTTATGTTCATAATCATATGTAATAATCCTCATAGTCAAGAATCATAGGTGATTAACCACAATTGTCCTCGTCATAGTCATAGGCATAGTCTCATGTTCACAGTCATAGGCATGGTCTTATGTTCTTTCATAGGCATAGTCTTATGTTCATCATCATAGTCATAGGCATAGGCATAACCTTATGTCCACAGTCATAGGCATAGTCATAGTCTTATGTCATTAACAATAGTTTCAACGTCGTAGAAAATATTCCCAATAGTCAAGATCCAAGGGTTTATGTTACAATCTAGCGTTTGAATAATAAACTAGGTCCAACAACATGAATAGGCATGATTCAATCGATAAGAAATAATCATAGATTCAAGGAGAGATAAGAACAGATCTAAATAGATAATCAAGCTTAGGTCTAATTTCGTTTCATTCTATGGCCACATTATAATTAAATGTTTAAATCTAAAAACAACCAGAACTTACAGAGTGTGGATCGAGAATTAGAGTGCAGAGATTTGATTCTAGAAATGGTTGTTGCAGTTGTTAAACCTCTATTTGTTTAGTCTTGTTCTAGTTGAAAACCCCCAATTTGCAATTCCAAGATGTTGTCTTGACAAAGAAGAAGTAGCCATTCTCTCTTTAATTTAAATATTATCATTTTGATTTTCACAGAGGTAGCATAAGTACAAAATGAAATGGTGTAGAGAGAATGAGGCTAGGGGGCTGTTTATATAGGGTTAGGCAGACGAATCTGGTCACGAAACAAGTCTAAATACATCAGAATGCATCTGGTTCAGAAAAGAGGTTCGGGAGGCAGGTCGACCCCCAGGACGACACTATGGTCAACCTGGTCCCTGGGACGTCGACACTATAGTGGACCCCTAGGTCGACCTGGTCCATGGGCAGGAATTTTCCTGCCCAGCCTGTTCGGGGGTTTGAATTCGAATTTCGAATTCGAATTTCGAGCTGCTTTTGATTCTGAAAATTCCTGAAACTTCGGAGGGTCATATCTTCCTCATACGGACTCCGATTTTCGAAAACTCGGACTCTATTTCATGTAAAATTTCAAGACGAATGCAATGGCATAACTTGTTTCCCCTGATTCTGAATTTAAAATTTAATTCTGCCTTGATTTCTTGTTTTAACATGTTATAAAAATACAGGTTGTTACAGCAAGGGTACAATTGAAGACCAATTGTAGGTCGAGTTCCCTGGGCGTCGTGTATAGCCTAGACACGTGTTGGGTATAGTGTGTAACACGTGTTGAGGATAGCATGTGCAGTTTTGCTAGAACCGGGGCATCGTTTGTAGTCCTTGACAGTTGACAGCAAGTTGTTAGCCAGTCATATGATAACGAAGTTTCCAAAGCAAGGTTGGCGGTGATAGCCAAAGTCAGTCATGGACGTTTGAATGCATGTTGTGATCATGATTGAGTTGCTTTGCCATATATGAATGGATGCTTTAATTGCCATGACTGAATTGTTATTCCTTTGGGTATATGGATTGTAAAGGCTATCACTATCATCTAGTGGGGAAGGAAGCTGGGAGTACTTCTCTGGAGTTGGGTAGATTAGTTGATTATTTACCCATTCTCATATACTTTATTGATGAAGTTTGTTAGTTGTTTTATCACTCACTAATACTATTGTCTAACTCAAGGTTTTATGTTTCCCTCTTATTACTTTGGCCTGTTCATCCTGTTGTGGATGGGCAGACTGAATAGCAAGTGATAGGTGATGTTTTAGTGTTGACGATCATGTTGATTGATGGCGAGTAGGAGGCTCACGTACAGGTTTTATTACTATCTAGTATTTATTTCCGCTATTTGCTATTTCTCTAAGTGTTGTAGTGACGAAAATTGTACAAACACTATTGTTGTTATCCATATGTATGGTAAATACTTTCTAGTTGTCATGAAAGTTTAGTATTTTCTTCTTCACTATCACTACCTGTTGTATATATTCTATTTTATTTTATCCTTGCGCTGTGAGTTCGTGACAAGTTCCGCTTATGTATCATACCTTGATGATCGCCCATAGCTGCCTGGCACACTTTCAGCGCATTATTCATCTTGTATAGTGCGAGGGTTGTGGACGGTCGTCACATGATTGTACGTAAATGCTAGGATAGTAATGTTCTCCTAGACTTGGAGATTTCGGCGATGAAATCCTTTGAGTAGGGGAGAATGTAACACCCCATAATTTTAAAGAACATTTATACACTAACAGGGGTACTTAATTAAATATAGGGGATCAAGTAGAACGAACTGAACCATTGCGTTCATCTCGGAATTCTGGATAAGATAGACTCCGAATTTGCATCGAACGAACACCGTAAGAGGAAGATATAAAGGTTAGAAGTTTGTATACGTATAAGGAGAATATATGAATATAAAACAAATCAGAATTTCAAAATAAATTAAACAAAGAAGCGAGAAACTGATGCATTAGGGGTCGACCCGCTCCGGCTTGGGTCGACCCAAGGGGTAGGTGGGTCGACCCCTCTCTAATCTGGCATGATGCATTTTTCTTTACATAGTCTTGATTCTGTACTAGGTTCGTTAGAGATAGTCTATTTAAAGGCCATCATTTCAATTGTTTTCCTACCCATAAAACAATGGAGACAATGAGATGCTGCCTCAGCTTGGATTGAATCAAGACTATCTTGTGCAACACCAGCCTATACATACATACATATATATAAGTCATTTCTTGTACATGGATCCAATCTCTGTGAGTTCATGTTACTTTTAGATATAAAAATTTAACAGTAACCTTGACATGCTAATAAACCTTGATCTGAACCTATGCCTGTTAAGAAACTGATTCACATCTAAACAGTTGTGCTATTGTTACATGTATTCTTCTGTACACCTGTTCCTGTTCAGTTGATATCATACGCCTATTTCTATTACTATATGACTATTTCTATTATTATGCCTATTTTTGTTTTTCTACTTCTCCTATTCCCTTTTTATTTTATAAGCCTAGGCTACCTTTAAGCTTAGGCCAATATCGCTGAAAACATGCGTACGAACGAAATTGGGATAATTTGGGAATGATAATAATATGACTGAAATTTAGGGGCATAACTTGTACTGTGGAATATGACTGAATTTTTGGGGAATATATTGTACTGTGAATTATGACTGGAAATTTATGGAAATATAAATCTGTAGACTTAATTTAAAGATTATGCGTAACATGTAATGATACTGTATATACTTAACCTATGGAACCTATTTAATTTGTTAAGGTTATATGAACCTATAAAACTGTTTAATCTGTTAGGGTTAAGTAAACTTGTTTAATCTGTTGGGGTTAAGTAAACTTGTTTAATCAGTCAGGGTTAAGTAAGCCTGTTTAATCTGTTATGACTATATAAACCTGTTAACATGTAAAACTTAACTTGTTTATCTGTGGGGGTTAGGCGAACCTGTAAATCCGTAAGGCTTAACCTGTTAAAAATCCTAGTAAATTGGGGGACACAAGTTTAGGGGTTTAACTTGGTCATCTTCTATGTGGGGCCCCAATCAGTCGTAATCCATTCTGGTATTAAAAGGGAACCCCACACTAGGTAGGGGTCAGGGCATACATACTGAATTGATTATAAGAGGTTCATCTGAATGTGGGTCTATACGAGCGCGTTCCAATGGAGTCATGTGCATGCATGAGTCCGGCTTGTGGGGGGAAAAATTGTTGTAGCACCAGTAAATAGGTTTGTGTCCTTCTATAGGTTGTCATTTTAGGAAGTAATACACCCTACTGTGGAACCGACATAGGATATTTACACATTAGGGAGCCGATCGCTTAGGGTAGTAATTAGGTGCATCTAGTCTTGTCTGTTTTCTGTTTAGGTACCTGTTATTTATGTTTGGGTAACACCCATTATTTCTATTGAGCTACCTGTTATTTTAGTTCGGGGTAAAACCTGTTATGAAACTAGAGTACACCTAAAACTGCCATTATGTTTCTGTTGGGATCATTCTGCTTCTGTTATATTATGGAACACTTAATCCTGTGACATATCTGTTATACTAGTGTTGGTGCAGAGAAAAGTTTTTGAGAAGCATTGTCTACTCTTTTTGTTCTGCTTATCATGTTCATTATGTTTATACCTGTCATATGATACTGTTACCTCTCATCCAGTCTTATATGCTTATCATGTTACTTTTACTTTTTTATATGCTAAAAGTCACTGGACTCGCCAAACTTTATGTCTGACCCTTTTTCTCAGGGTAGGAACGCTCAGGCGTGATTAGGACCCTCTCTTTTGTTTCTACTCGGATTTGGATCTGCTTTGATGTATTGCTTCGACTACTTGTCTACTTTATTATGGCTATTATTGGGAATTATGATTTTACATTTTTGTACTCTTATGGTTTTTAGCGCAAGACAGATGTTTTAGTTTCATGTATTGGTTTTAGTATTTTAGCCTGAGGTTGTATCTGGTTTTGAGTCTACGATGTTTTTCTGCTAAGTAATGAAGTTTTAAATTTCCGCTGATATTTTTATATATGTCTTGTGAGATTCTGTTTTTGTTTACCCATAACGCTTCACATAACTTTATGCATTCTAATAAAGAGTGACTTTAACAGACGTGGGGTGTCACACGTACATTTCCGAGACAGTATGAAGAAATCACAGCAGTTTTTGCAAAAAAATAGTGACTTTGTATGTTGGTAGAGTTCAAATATGCGAATATAGCCTGTTGTTTTCTAAGTACAAACGTTAGTCACCTTGGAGACTTACAGTGTTCATTCAGTGGACGAAACATTCAAATATTCAAACATGTCTGTAATTTAGATGAGAGTCTACCAGCTGAAGTCTCGTCCATTTCCGAGGCAATATGATGAAATTACAATGGTTTTTACAAAAAAAAAATAGCGAGTTTGTATGCAGGCAGATTTCAAGTATACGAATATAGCCTGTTATTTTCTAAACACAACTGGTAGTCACCTTGGAGAACTACAGTGTTCAATCATCGGGTAAAACGTGCGAGTATTTCACACTATCCTTAATTTGGGTGGTAATCTATGGTCAAAGTCTCATACATTTCCGAGTTAGTATGAAGAAATTACTGCAATTTTTACAAAAAAATAGTGACTTTGTATGTAGGTGAGTTTAAATATGCGAAAATAGCCTATTATTTTTTAAGTACAACTGTTAGTTAGGGTTGTCAATGGGTTGTGTCGGGTCAGTTAACCTCGAGTCAAATCGGATTCGAGTCGATTTATAAATGGGTCGGGCCAGCCCGTTTATTAAACGGATCATTTTTTCCGAACCCTAACCCGGCCCATTTATAAACGGGTTGACCCGACCCGACCCATGTAACCTGTTTAACAAATGGGTCGTGATTAGTCATGTTGGGTTTACCCATTTGAGCCTTTGGCAAAGATTGCCCACTTATATACACCGAAAAGGAACCAAATCACCAATAGGAAGCACTATTATACAATCATCAATAGCCAGCAAGTTACAAAATAATTAATAGGTAACAAGTTATAAAACCACCAACAGGCACCACATATATAAAGCATGAAGTTGTCATATCCGAAAATCATTCTCCATACATAAGAATATATGGGCAAACTATATACATAAAATACTAACGGTATGGAAGAGATACCGATGTTATAAGTAAAATATAACTAACAACATACACGAATAAATTTGTAAAATATAATAACTTACACAAGAATATATAAGCATATTGATTACAATTGGGTTTGGCGGGTTAGAATCGGGTTAGCGGGTCAACCCAATACTCACTCGTTTATAAACGAGTCAAATTTAGGTTAATCGGAAAATGACTCGCCAACTAAACGGGTTGGGTTAACTTACTAGTTTCCATGCGGGTTTCGGGTCGTGTTGGAAATTGACAGGCCTACTGTTAGTCACCTTGGAGACCTACGGCGTTCATTCACAGGACGAAACATTTGAGTATGGAATACGATCCGTAATTTAGGTGAGAGTCCACCAGCTAAAGTCTCGCTCAGTTCCTAGGCAGTATGAAGTACTGCAGTTTTTACAAAAAAAAATATTAGTGACTCGGTATGTAGGTAGAGTTAAAATTTGGGAATATAGCCTGTTATTTTCTAAGTACAACTGGTAGTCACCTTGGAGAACCACTGTATTCGATCACATGGAAAAACGTCTGAGTATTTCACAATGTCCGTAATTTAGGCGGGAATCTATCGATCAAAGTTGTTGCATATAACAATATGATTTTTGTCTGATGATAACAAACATATATATTATTATAAATGTGTTTGCAATTGTACTACTACACAAGAATTTAAACATTCTAAGAGTATTTTATTTAAATATTATATTTTATTTCTACATTTAAATAGTACAAATTTTCTAACTTCACTATTGTACATCTCAGTTTTATAATACATTTTCTCCATTTACAAATTTATTTTACATATGTTCCTCACTACAACTCTCATATTCACTCAGTTGCATTCACTCTCATATTCACTCGCATACTGTCACTCACTTGTCTTCAGTGTGCATCAGAGTCAGTCTAATCACTTCCATACTTGTCACAGAATCATACGTGGTAAACTGGAACAAAAATACATTTAAATTCTAGTAGATATAAATTTATTTTAAATTTTATTTACCTCAGAATTTCAGTGTGTTTCTCATTATATTTCTTGACTTGGTCTGATATATATGTGTGTGTGTGTTATGTGTGCGTGTGCGTGCATGTGTGTGCATATATGTCTGACTGCTTGTGATATTCATAGTGATATACTATAAATACGACAAGGAAAACTATATCTCTAGTGCTCACAAACTGCTTATCGTTCAAATAACTCACAAATATAAACTGCACATACACAATACATGTATACACATACATGTGTATGTATGTACACATATTTTGTCAAGGGAAATATGGTCAAATATCAGTGAATGCACATGGACTAAGAAATCCAATGCAAGTGACAAAAGCACATGTGAAGCAACACCTATATACATATATATACACATATATGTATATATGGAATGCACAAGCACACGTCAGCTCAATGGCATAATGCATAAAGCCAATTTCCATGAACACACAGGTTTTTGCATGCACAAAGACAATACAAACATGGTGCATAAACAATGGAGTAGCAAGCACAAAGGTATAGCCATATATATATATATATATATATATATATATATATATATATATATATATGTATGTATGTATGTATGTATCTATGTATGTATGTATGTATGTATGTATGTATATGTATATGTATATGTACATGTACATGTACATGTATATGTATATGTATACACATACACACACAAAGTAAAAGCATGCATGCAACGGCAAAAGGCAAGTGAAAAACATGGTGAAGTCAAGCCAAGACTCAACAAGACAGCAAGGTCGAACTAAAGCCAAGAATAGGCTATGACAACAAAGGGTGCAGGCAACAAAAGTTTCAAATACAAGCACAAACTGGTGTAACAGCTTCGAAAGTATGTACGCTAAAGCATGCGAACAACACTGTGTGCAGCATTAAATAGATGCACGAAGCTCACACATATATACATATAATGTATGTATATACATAGAAGCATAGACATGGAAAACAAAAAGTTCAAAGGCAATGCCATGCAACTCATGTAATCAAGTCAAAGTTACTCATCCAACAAAGCATAAGAAAGCATGAGCAAGAGGCAAAAACCAGTGCAAGTATACACGAATGAAAAGTTAGGTTTGTGGAACAAGAAATGGAGGCCAATTCTAAATTACAGCAAGCATAATGCACAGTAAAGCCTTCAATTCAGGTCCAACTATATACATGCACAAAATACACACATCAAGACATATATGTATACATACATATACATACACACACACACACATATATATATATATGGCAAGCTGTGTCAGCAAGCCTGAAGCAAAAGACAACTCACAGGCATTACAGCAATGGGAGAATACATGCAACTCAGTGTGCAGCAATCGCAAAACTAAAGTAAATAAAGCAAGCCAAGTCAAATTTGACAAGGTCCAGAACAATGTATATAAAAAATGATTGCCTAACAAAACATGGTTTGAGTTTATGTAAATGAATCAGAGCATGGAAAAACATGCACACAGTATGTGCATTAAACGCAATGTACACAAAGGACAAAGTAGTGCACAAAAATTCAAGTGTGCATACAACAAGTCGAAATGGGACGGATTACATACTGGTCAACATAGTAGTGCATTTTTGGCATATGTTATAATTGCAATAGGTGTATATTCTACGTGTGTTGGTTTTGTGACAAGGAGGAACCTACAAGTACAGTATCAATTTTCACATTGCCAAAAGAAGAAAGGTTTCAAATTCAAAATCATTCAAATTTCCAGATTTCGAATGAGTAAATTTGGCAAGCAATTTTAAAGTTTCTAGAAATTCACAAACTGTTTTCGCAAGAATATATTCTCCAAAATTTGGCAATAAAACAATACAGCAAATCAGGGTGATGAATAGAGAAAGAAACATTTTTGTTTTGTTTTTGGAAAGGTATTGTAATCAATTCAGGATTGATTACACAATACCATAATATACCATTCCAGAAATTTGTTTGATCAGTACAGGAAAGTGCTCATTAACAAATCCAAGAATCAATTTTGGGTATAAACTAAATCAGGTGTTTCAAGAAATTCAATCATAGAATTCACGACATTCAATCTAGCAATAGACAAGCATATCAAGGCCGTGGAAATCAATTAGACAATCACGAAAATCAGGCCAAATTCAATGGTGAAATCAGAGATTGATTTAAGGGTTTCTGTATCCTATTTATACACCAGTTCATCACCAACAATATCCATTGGAACCAAATGCAACAAATTCGAGAGCAAGAAAAATAAAAATAAGAGAATACTCATGGATTTCGATCGAAATCCAAGTCGATGGACAAGGGAGTAACATCAATCGAAATCCAAGTCGATGGACAAGGGAGTAACACGAATCAAGAGCAATCGAAAGAACATCTCTATCAACAACCAAGAAGTCACGATTTGGAGAAAGAGGGCAAAACCCTAATTTTGGATCGGCCAACATAAGTTTGAAGCTAAAACATTTCAAAAGAAATAAGGGAGGTCGGCTTTTTTTTTATTTAGAAAGGGGGTTTTATTTTATTTTACTTTGTAATGGTTTTATTTTATTTTGTAAATCGTTCCATCAGTTTTTCTAGTTTTTTCTGTAAAACTATGGTATACTAGGGTTAATGAGTTATGGGTTTGTAACTCAGGGAAAATCAGATCTTGAGGATAAAGATCAGTCCAGGGTTTTGAGCGTAGTATTAGAGGAGCAGTACGGTTTGCGAGTTTATAAGATTTTGTAAGAGGGAATCTATTTTAATATCTAGTAGAAATCTCGGGAATGCAGCAGTAGGAAGTGGTTTGTAGAAGTTGGGTAAAATCTATGGCATTTATTTTCTTTATTTATTTTCTTTGTTGAAATTTGTGCTGTGATAATTTTAATTTCTCGTAAAATTCCAATAAACCTTATTCACCCTCCTCTAGGGCTAATCTAGATCCAACAGAAGTCTCATCCGGTTTCGAGGCATTATGAAGAAATTACTGTAATTTTTACAAAAAAAAATAGCGACTTTGTATGTGGGTAGAGTTCAAATATGCGAATAAAGCATGGTATTTTCTAAGTACAATTGTTAGTCACCTTGAAGACCTACAGTGTTCGTTCATACGACGAAACATTCGAGTATTCTATACTGTCCGTAATTTAGGTAAGAGTCTGTTGGTTGAAGTCTCCTCCGGTTCTGAGGCAATATGAAGAAATTACTGCATTTTATAAAAAAAACGACTTCTTATGTAGGAAGAGTTCAAATATAAGAATATAGCCTGTTATTTTCTAAGTACAACTGGTAGTCACCTCGGAGAACGGCAATGTTCGATCATCATAGGGTAAAACGTCTGAGTATTTCACACTGTTAGTAATTTAGGCCGGAATCTATCAGTCGACTTCATATGTAGGCAGAGTTCAAATATGCGAATATAGCCTGTTATTTTCCAAGTACAACTATTGGTCACCTTGGAGACCTACAATATTCGTTCGTAGGACGAAACATTGGAGTATGGACTACTGTCTTCAATTTAGGTGAGAGTCTACCAGTTGATGACCCATTCGGTTCTAAGGCAATATGAAGAAATTACTATAGGTTTTGCAAAAAAAATAGCGGCTTCGTATGTGGCTAGAGTTCAAATATGGGAACATAGCCTGTTATTTTCTAAGTACAACTGGTAGTCTCCTTAGAGAACTATAGTGCTCGATCACAGGGGAAAATGTCCCAGTATTTCACACTATCCATAATTAGCTGAGAATCTATCTGTTTTTCCAAGGCAGTATGAAGAAACTACTGCAATTTTTACAAAAAAAAACGATTTCGTATGTAGGATGATTTCAAATATGGGAATATGGAGACAAAAGAAGAGGGATGGTCTTTTCTGGAAAATGGAGACAGTAGAAGGTAGATCGAAATTTTTGGGTGAGTGTTGAATTACTTAAAGTGTTTCCGGCATTTTGGGGGTAAAGATATGTAGGGGTGTGTATATGTGTGTGTGTGTATATATCGATGTTGACTTTGATGTTGACGACACTAATAGTGTCAGGGTACTATGCAGCATATCATCTATGCCACTTTTTTATGCTGCTTTTTTTGTTACAATGATCTATATCAGCAATAATTTGCTGCTAATTTTTTATATTAACTCCTTAAAATTTGGAGATTGTATGTCCATGCCACTTATTTTAGATCGGTTGTTCTAGTGTCACTTATTATCTTTTTGATATAGACTTATTATGATGACGCCACATATTTTGATATCGGCCTTAATAAAGATATGCTCCCACAATTTTCATAATAACTCTGCAAGGTGACGTTGTCACTGCTATCATTTTCGACATTGATTCTTATTGAGGCAGTAATGCAGCATATTTTAATATCATCCCTATGGCCTATGTTTTATAAATCAAAGACTTAACATGTTTTCGATATTAATGGAATGTGATATACCTACATTGGCTAATGTTAATGTAGCATTTAACAAGTTTATTGTTTTGGAGCATAGTATTTTCAAGTGCAATAACCATTAAGTAATATCGACATTCATTAGTATTGTTTTATAAAGCACATATCTTAGCATAAATAATTTAGCTTAAGTAATAAGGTATTCTTTCATTGTTTCAAAGTATGATTTTACGGTTAAATAATTGTGTTTTTAATGAAACGAAAAGGATATTTAAACCAGTATTTTACTAGATTGGTTATAGTTCTTATAACCTTGGATGATTTTTGATAGAGAAGATTGAATCACCGATTGGAAAATCAGATGGGGTTGGGGTAGGACCGCGCCTTATTTTTTAGCAATCAGGAAAGATAATGATTATAGCATGGACAATATGTTTACTTCTAACAGTAAGTTAGAAAATTTAGTATATCTAGTGGACCAAGTGACCCATATTGGTTTCTTGTCACCTTGGTAAAACTATGAAATAGAGTAAGATCATTAGGATTGCTTATCCGCCTTTTTACATGGCTATCAAGCTTTGGATTTTTGGTTATCGGATTGCTCGGGACTTAAAATTGGCTTAGGCAAACTCAGATATACTTGGTTGAAGTCACAAAGTTTACAGAATCTCGAAGTTTGGATGACACTTGTGGGGATCGGCATTACCCCCACAAAGCTTCGACGATCAGTATAATTCTTCTTCTCCTTGGATTCTTATTCCTGAACCGGTATTCTTCTTCTCCTTGGATTCTTCTCACTGGATCGATATTAGTCTTCTTCCTGGATTCTTCTCCTAGATCAATATTCTTCTTCTCCTTGGATTCTTCTCCCTGGAACAGTATTCTTTTACTCGCTAGATTCTTCGGCCCCGTTCGCAACCCAAATTTGGCACATTGGGGATTTCGTTCGCGCTGACGCGTCGGACGCCAAAGAATTTTAAAACGTTTAGGAAGGACGATTTCTAATGCTCCTCCTCTTCCTCTATAAATCACCAACCTCCTCCTACCTCTTCACTCCACACTACTCAATCCATCTCCCTTTCTATTCTTCATCCAACCAAATCCGAGCCGAAATTAGGTTTTTTTCCAGTTTGTTGTTTATGTATATTTCGTTACTCAGCATAGTTTTTTCTTAATTTTTTTATTAATTTCTAATAAATATTGTTTTTACATTTTACAGTATGGCCAGCATAAAAAGTGCACATTACTGGTCATTTACCGCAACTCAGATTATGTTGCAATGTGTTGTTGAAACATATAATGCTTGTGACAACAACAAAAAAGGTGCTCACAAAGTCATTGCAGAAAAGTACAACAATGCCATACAAAACTATCCAGACATCGAACCAATAGCCGAAACCAAGATCCGGAATGAATATGATAGTCTTCGCCGAGAGTGGATGAAATGGGATGCATGAACAAGACTGGTGCTGGTTGGGATGCTTGTAAAGGAATGATTTCTGGAAGTGACGAATGGTGGGAATATCGTGTTAAGGTTCATGAACTTTATTTTTTACCGTTTATTTATAGATAGACTCTTACAGTTTTGTTTTTTTACTTTTAGGAATTTGGACCGGTTGTTATGAAATATAAGAAACATCCACTAGAAAACTTGGAGATGATGCAACAATTGTTTTGCGGGACTAATGCTACTGGTCAATCGTTCTAGACTCCTGCAGCTACCGTACAACCGTCGCAGACTAGTACGCCGCCTTCAAGACAGAGCATGTTTTATAGAACATGGGCTTTTGATGGGTTTTTTAATCCATTGGATGAAACATGAAATGATCATATTCCAAATTTGAATTCGCCATCAAATCCCCCATTGCAACAAATGTCAATGAATGCACCATTTTACAAAGCTCCAATAACCCCTCCTTTAACCCAAAATCCAACTAATCTGCCTTCAACCCAAAATCCCATGAATCCTCCTTATCAACCAACTTCACGCTAAGGTTCTAGAAGATGACGTGGTAAAAATGAAGACAAGATGGTTACGCTCATTGACCTATTACACGAGAGACAAATGAAAAAAAACTTGCATGCATTCTGATAGTCTGAATACTGGTACTAGTGTGGAATCAACGGGAAGATCTACAACTTTTGCAAATGTGGTTACTCACATTCAACGTCTTGGAGGAGGAGGTGAATTTAATGTTGCAGAAGCTTTATTATTTGTTATGGAACCCGGCAAGAATGAGATGTTCACTATTCTTCCGGACGATCTAGCCAAAAACTGGTGATATCAGGGCTTGTAGAGAAACGCCACACAAAAGAATACTGTAATGTCCCATAATTTTATGATATTATAATTAGTTAATTTAATTATTTAAATAATGGTTTAGAAATTTATATGGTCGTTTAAATAAATAATTAAAATATTTAATTAAATTAAATAATAGAATAATATATTTAATTTGTGAAATAGTCAAAATATAGTAGAATTGGCAATATTGTGTTAATTGGACAATTCAAAATATATGATTCAGTTTAAAATTTGAATTACGATAACGATTATATTGAATTAACGATGGTTGAACGTATAATTATATTATAATTATAATCGAGCAATGGCGCTGCAGTTCGTAATTTGGCGATTCGAACTTCAATTGAATATACAGAATCCGTTTTAAATTGGATTTCTGTGAAACAAGAAACGTTCAAAGCTGGTGAAGTATATTTTTCTAATGGAGGAGAAAAATCGGGATTTCATCGTGTAGATTTTGATTTATGTCCAAATAAAATTTTTGAAAAGTTTCTATGAAATTCCTTTATAATTTATAATGATTTATTAATATTATAAATGAATTTTTCAATATAAATTGAATATCGATTCAACCGGGATTTGAAATATTGAGTTATAAATCCAATTGGAGCTGTATGATATTCTATTGTGAATATATATGATAATATTTATTTATAAATATTTTATTTAATTGTTTTTAAATATATTTATATTTAAATTGGTTTTTTTAAGGCTTTAAAAATAGCCAGTTTTGCAAACGACCTCTGTTTTCGACGAAACTAATTTTGTTGGATCCACAATGTTAAATTATTGTTAGATGTCAAGTTTCGTGATTTTTGAAGTCAGTATGTGGCCATATGGGATTTTAATGTGAAATACAGTCGATAATTTGACCTTTAAAAATATGTTGTGTGAGCAAACGGAGTCGGAATTCGACGAAACCAATTTTGGGACCGTAATGTCGAACTTTAGCTACATGTTCATTTTTGTGATTTTTGGGTATCGTATGTGGTCACAGGAATTTTTAAGGACAAGTACAAGTAGCGGTTGCTTAAAAATAAATATAATAATAAATATAAAAATAATACATTTCTTCTATAAATACTTCTCCAAATTTTTCTAAACCTAATTTCAATCTCATTTTGCGCCGTCAGAATTTCATCCTCAAAATAAAAAAATGGGATGTTCAAAAACCAATAACAAATTGAATAAAATTCCAGAAATCCTAAAACCAATTGCGTTCGCCTCTACTCGGCAAGAGTTTCACACGGGTATGGTTTCTGTTGAGTCTGATGCTGTTTTCATTTGCTAGAAATGTATACAGCGATGGTAGAATTCGGTGGTGGGAGGAATTGAAGCGTTTATCGATGAAATGGGGTTCGTACTTGAATTCATGGTTCGATTTGGGGCTGGTATGTTTTTTTGGGAATTTTATGGAATTAAAAAGTTCGAACCCATACGTTGAAGGGTCGGTTGAGGGCTGAAATCGAAATATTCAAGAGGAGTGCGAGTTGGGGATGGGTGGTATGGGATTTAAGAGGATTTGATGGAGATGAATTTGGTAATTTTTCCGTGATAAACAATGAAGAGGAGAAGGAGTACGAAGTATTTAAAGGTTTGGAAATGGTAGAGGACTACAGGAAGATCGCGTTCTTTTTGGTTGGGGAAGAAGACCATGCGGTCTGGGTTTATACCGATAGCGGATGGTCCATTGGGAAGTTAAGCCCACTAAACTTTTTATTAAGTTAAAATTTAAATCTAATATTATATTAACTTGCCAATATCATAACTTGACCATACGATATCGGAATTCAGCAAAACAAGATCCGTTGGGATCGTATAGACGAGCGCAATACAATGGAACTGACTGGAAGTGAATTGGAGCTTGTTACAATTTATAGCAAAATAAATTGTCGGTCTAAATCAACTGATGGTTATCATTATTTAACAATGATCGTCCAATGTGAGTAAATCTCACTAACTCTGTACAGTTTATATTTTTATAAATATAATCAAGAATTGTTAAATGATGATTGACTGTTGTGTGTTGATTATTTTGGTTGAATTGCTGATGTATTGGTTGAAATTATAGATAATGATATATATATAAATCATTAATCAAGTATTGATTCTGTTTATCAGAATATTTCATATCGAAATGAAATTGATGTTATTATATTGTTTAACATCTGTGATGCAGGGAAAACAGGTTAGAGGGATCTAACTGGATTCCTCAATATTTATAATACTGTTTGTTTTTCATATATTGTTATATATGATGAGATATATAATCTGGGATTGATTATGGTGGCACTGGTCATGTTATTTGGTATTTTAAACACCATATGAAATACTCGAATGTAAAAAGGAAATCTTCAAAGTGAATATTGAAAATGGAATATTTATATATGAAATAAATAGAATTTTACAAAAGGATTTATATAAAATAAATAGAATTATGTAAAGGGAATTATAATTGAGATTTAAGAGTTAGAAATAAAAAAGAAGATTTGTATAAATAATTCTATAATTAGAAGTATAAATAGAAATTAGATTTGGGATATTGTTTTAAATAAGAAATATTATTTACATTTAATGTGAATAAAGAATTTAAGTAAATATTTTGCAAATAAACTATTTATAAAATAAATAGTGTTTGAAATAGGAATTAAAATGGAGTTAAAGGAATTAGAAACTGACTGAAGATTAGTTAAGTTAAACGGCTGCTTGGGTATTGATCTGATGTTGGTTTCGGCCTTCGGTGTTAATACGTAGGGGGTTGTTCTCTTACTAGTTTACAGTTAGAGACTAATAGAGGTAGGAAGATACTGATGTGTGAATCAAAAATGGAAACGTTTTCCAAAGTTAATAACGTATATATTCTAAAATTAAAAAATAAGGATTTGAATATATGGAAATGAGAAATAGGGAAATGAATAAATGTTGATTGATGATTGATCGATAGAATTTCCATATGGAAATAATATCATTGTTTGCACACATGTTTTCCTTTGATAGTTAAATCACCGACTATGCGGCATTCAAAGTAAATGAAGGAGTGATCTGTTAAAAGATGTGTTATGACCTCAAGCCTCATCAACTGGGAATTGACAGAAATCGGGCAGGCAGCATGGCTAAGTGGGTCGCACCCAAGTAGGGTATATTGTCACCATCTAGAGAATATTCATATATGTTACTTCTTTCAATTTTGTATCTCCTGGGAACGGTTATGTTGGTATACCAACCGTAAGGTGACAATATATCTGGAGCATTCAAGCGAAATGAATGGTCAGTCATGTGTGGCCGAGTTGCAAGATGTTCTTGTTAAACTCCAGTGTATTGCTTTTAGAGTACACTGATCGGAAGGTGGATCCATACCTTGTCATAGTTGGAATCCATTCCCCAATAAGAGCCCGCGTTTTTGGTTATATCTTATATATGTAAAACGTGAGATGAAAGCGTTTCTGCTAGATTTCTATTTACTTGATCTAGACATTATTATAATATCATACAAGTATTGTTTTAGAAAAATATTTGGCTTATCATAAGGTAAAAACCATCTGTGTTTATGTGCGGATCGGTCTTATGATTATCCTTTGTTTCAAAAGGATTTTTAAAGGTTAAACAAATAATTTGAGTTTACTCACACTAATCACATGACTGATGTAACACCCCGTAATTTTAAAACAGGACATAAGAGATAATTAAAGAATAACTAATTATTAAAGAAGAATTAAATGAAACATGTTATGCCATTGCATTCGTCTCGGAATTCTGCTTGGATTAGTGTCCATGTTTGTGTAAATCGGACTTCGTATGAAGAAGCTATGGCCTTCGAAAGATTCAACAAAAATTCAGAATTTACATATAAAAATACCCAGGCAGGTCGACCTGGGGGTCGACCTACCCAAGGGGGTTGACCTGGGTGTCGACCTGGGTCATAGGTCGACCAGGGGTTCAACCTGGGGGTCAACCTAGGGGTCAACCTCTCCCCTACAGGTCGACCTTTTTTGGCCTAGATCTGATTTTCTTTGGCTTGTAACGTGGTTTTGGCTGTTCTGATGGTCCGGATTGGTTCTAGGTTGATATCTAAGGCCCTAAACACTTCTGTTCTCCTATAAATACACCCCTAAGCCAAAACCTAAATCTCTTACATTATTCTCTAGCCTTCATTGCTCCCTCCTTCTCTGAAAATAAATCAATGGCGTCGCTACTCTGCTGAAACCTAAGCTAGAACTAGTACTTCTTCTTTTAATCTGAATAGGATTAAAAGAACAATTAGTCTACATCAAAGGCGAGCAATTCAGTTTCAGAATACAGATTCCAAAAAACAAGACTTGCCTTTGTTTTGTAAGTTCAGGATTACTTTCAGATTTAGACAGCCAATTATAGTATGGACATGGAATAAAATGAATTTGGACCTATGCTTGATTTTCTATTTGGATCTATTCTTAGCCTTTGTGAATCTATGACTTTGGGTTGCTTCTTATCAATCCAATCGAACCTATACAAGTTGTCGAACCTAGTTTATTATTCAGGCCTTTTATGTCCATAATATTGTTCATAATCAGATCTGTATGCCTGCAATGATTCTAAATCAGTTTATTCAGTTATGTTCTAATTTTATTAGATCTGTAATTCTTGTATTTTGAGACTATCATCTTGTGCTTGTTCTTATGCCTATCATTGTCATATTATTCCTATTTGTTCCTTTTTATTTGTGAATCTAGATTGACCTATAATCTAGGTTGAATCGCGACATACGTACGATGGGAATACGGGGAAGGTTTGGGTTATTGGGGCATAAACATGAGATTGACAATATTAGCATAACATAATTGGGGAAAGTAACTGAACATAACATATTTGGTGAAATGGCTGGGCTAAACTTGTAATTGACATTGGGGCATTGTTATCATTATAACTGCAAGTTTGGGTTAGTTGGCTTGTAAACCAAGTTTTGGCCATACACTGTAAATTAGAATATTAAAACTAGATTGGGCTTAACTATTGATTTGGAACGCCAAATATATGACATAGTGATTTTGGGAATGACTATTATTGCAAGTTTTGGAAGACGGGGTATAGCCTATTTTGATTAATAACTTGAAATTTCATGTAATTGACATATTTGGCTCATAACCATGTAAATGGTTTATGGCATGTAATGGTATAATTTATATACCAAAGATTATGAACGTGATTTAGAAGGAAAGTGGGCCATGACAATAATTGATTTATAATTTACATATAAATATGAAGGATAAACATGAAAATTACACGGCATAGATTGGTTCATGAAATGTTATATTTAGTATACCATTAATTGTGAGCATAATTAAAAGGATAATTATGGCATAATTAAGTTGGGAATAATTTACATGTGGAATTTGCCATAAATAAGAAATATGTAAATTTGTAGGAAAGATGAATATGCCTAACCCGAGGTTAGATTGAGTTGTGGTGTAAAACTGCCCGGAACCGCCCGGCTATCTAGTAACCACAACAATACATATCTAATGTGGGAGGTTAGGGCATTGAGCCCAATAAGAACCCGAGGTTAGACTGAGTTGCGGTGTAAAACTGCCCGGAACCGACCGGCACATCCAGTGACCGCAACAATACCTATCTAATGTGAGTGGTTGGTGCTTTAATGAATGAATTAATGCTATTGACACATGCTAAGTATGGGAGGGTTAGGTTAATTGATACTTAACCAATATGACATATGGGTGGGTTAAGTTAAACATGAATGGACAAAGGACACCTAACCAACAAGACATGATATAGGGTAGGGTTAAGTTAACCAAGGGAACACTTAACCGTTATAACATGTTAACTAAGCAGATGGTAGGGTTAAGTTAACTAAGGCAGCACTTAACCGTTATAACATGTTAACTAAATAGATGATAGGGCTAATTTAACTAAAGTAACACTTAACCAAAATATATAATGACTTGTGGTAGGGTTAAGTAACACAAGAGGATACACTTAACCAATATATAATGACATGTGGTGGGGTTAAGTAATACAAGATAAAAACACTTAACCAATTATATAACACGATGTATGGAAAGGGTTAAGTTAACACGAGAAGGCAACACTTAACCAATATAACATGATTTTAGGTAGGGTCAAGTTAACTCCAGAAGGAAACACTTAACCAACATGACAAGACGAGTGGGTGGGTTAAGTTAACTTGAATTGATTAATGACACTTGACCAATATAACTTGATGAACGAATGGGGTTATGTTAAATGGGAAATACTTAACCAATATAACCTGATGAATGAACAGGGTTATATTAATAAATCACACTTAACCAATCCAACATGATAAGTGAGAAAGGTTAAGTTAATAAGAACCACTTAACCAACATGGCATGACGAGTAGGAGGGTTAAGTACACGTTGGGTTGGTGGGTAATATTAGTAAATATATAGGCCCACAAAACTTAACCATTATATAAACATGCTTGAATTCGTGGGAAGGTTAAGCATACGTCGGGTTGGTGTGTAATATTAGTAAATATAGGCCCACGAAACTTAACCATTATATAAACATGCTTGAATCGGTGGGAGGGTTAAGTACATATCGGGTTAGTGGGTAATATTAGTGAATATAGGCCCAAAAACTTAACCAGTAGGAAACCCTAGAAACGGAGACCCATTTCAACAGTAACCCACATAGATGTATCACGGTACCTTGAGCTAGGCAGGGTGGGGAATGATTACTGGGCTGATTATAAGCGGTCATAACAACGGCAGGGGGTACGTTAGTGTAGGTTCTGATGGTTTACGGGCGTGCATGTACTCCGAAGTGGGAAAAAGCAGGCACTGGGTACTAGTAGTTATACACTGTGCATCTTGATTCGTGTCGGGTCGCTATCATAAGGATCGATACACCTTATGGTGGGACCAGTGCAAGGTATCTACACGCAAGAGGGGGCCGATTGACACAGACACATGGAACATTTGTACAGGTAAGGAGCTGATCGATAGGGTAGTAAGGGTACATCTAACATCTTCATGGCAATTAGGCTGATTGAGGTGGAATCCTCATAATAGATGTACACCTAAAGGCTACGACAATTGCGGGGATTGGGATCATGTTGTAATATTATCCTTTATACAGATTACTAGTTGGGACACTCGTTAGGTGGTGCAGAGGTATTGAAATCAGAATAACAGGGTAGTAGCGAAGCAGAGAATAGTTAACATGCGATGTCATACTTAGTTTATCTTGCATGTTGCTTATCCTGTGTATCCTATGTTCCTTATCATCATGCTTATGTCTTTATTCAGTTTAATTCATGTCATGTTGTTCTTGCTTATTCATATGCTGAAAGTAGCTGGACTTACCAGAATTATGCCCGACTTAGTTTTATTTCGCCTCTTTTCTTCCGTTCCCCCCTCCCCCCCCCCCCCCCCCAAGATTCTCAGGGAGGAAACACTTCTGCTTAGGTTGGATTACTTGTTGCTTCAGGATCATCATGTATTGCTTTGGATTCAGTCTCATTTTAGCTACAGTTTTCTTTATTCTATTGGGGAATAAATCGTTGTTATTTTTATGCTTCTTTTATACTTGGAAGTTTTTGAATCAAGACAGAAGTACTATGTATTGTTTTTAAGACAACTGTTGTAAAAGCTTGACTAAGCCACATTGTTCATAAAATGACTTTATTTTCTGCTGCTTTATTTGTCTTTCTTGTAATTTATCTGCATCTTTTACCTAAAATGTTGCATCAAAATTAAAGCATTCCCTTTGTGAGTTGACCTTAACAGAGGTGGGGTGTTTCAACTGACCCAGAGTTTATTTTGTTTTGTTTTCCCTAAACTCTTGGGTGCCCAAATTTGACGGGCAGTCAAGTAGTCAGGTGTAACAGATATACTTGAAGAGCTGGAGCAGGAGGCTTCAGGATTATATTGATTGTTATTTCCGTTGTGTCGCAAGTGTTATACCCTAATAATGGTATTGTATACAGTTACTGTTTTATTTCAAAGTTATGTTATGAAATATATTTATTCGTTCCGTTGTGAGATTCATGTTTATTCTGATGTTGTATGTTCTTCTTCTTCTTCTATTCTAAGTTTCTATCTTATCTATTCTCACCCTTTGTTTTCTTTCTTTTTAGTTTTCTGGTTTCCAGTGCAATTTGGGTTGGACTTGTGCTATTTGGTCAGTTCAAAGGGTATCCGTAATTCGGGACACTACAATTGGTATCAGAGCTTAAGGTTAAGTATTTACCTTGGCTCTGTGGCGTGACTCAGTAGAGATGGGGTTAGTAATACCCTAGATTGAGTTGAGTGTATATATGAGCGCGTAATTGTTATTTGATATAAATTAGTTTTATATTGTGTAGATTTATTGGTTGAGTTGTTTATGGGTTCTGATTGATCAGTTTGATCCACTGTATCGTAGGAGTTTCTAAACACTCGAATACGATGGGCCAACACGATATGTTTTGAAAAAAGGGTAAATGAAAATAATTTTACCCAAATTATATTTTGATATAAACAAAAAAAATAGATAATTGAAGTATTATTGTATATTAGATGTGCTGGTCGTAATTATAATCGAATAAGATTATAAAAAGTGAAACGGTTATGTATATAACCAATCAGAATTCATATAAGTAAAAAGTATGAAAGTAGATGAATTAAATCTGAATTTAAATCAGAATTGAAATTACAACCCTGAAAAGTTGGAGAAGTGGTTGTAAATCGACTTGGATTTAATATATGAGAATTTTAAAATCCTGAGAGATTTTAAATTGTTTCCAAAACATCGTGAATGGTATTTTGAAATGTATTTCAAATGGAAGTGTTTAGAAATGCTTTTAAAAGTGATTAGTATTGAACTCACTTCGATCGCAAGAAAATAGATTCCGATGATTATAACTGCATCATCGATGTTCATTTTCGAGTTGCTAAGTGACGGATTACTACCAAAGATATTGTTTTTGGAAATGTTTTGAGAAAACAAGTTGTTTTGATATTCCGAAATGAATATTTGATTTTTGAAAAGAAAAGTTGTTAAAAAACTCCCAGAAACAGGTTGTTTGAATTAAAACAAATTAGGTGGAAATTTGTGAAACTAAATTGAAATTCAAGAATGGTGGTTGAGATTGATAATGCAATTTGGCTTGGATAAACGAATGGTTGTGTTGGAGATAAAAGTGATTTGAGTTTGATTGGGACGATATTGGTATATGCTAAATTAGCAGCCAATGGAAAGAATACAATGACATGCCCGACAAAAAGGTACAAGTTTATATTTATATATGGGTTTGAGATCTTCATGAGCCAAAATGGCAAGCCGCTTGGATATTTGATTTTATTTTGTGTTTGAGAAGGCCCAGAGAGGTGAGTTGTAGTTGTATCGATTGACCAATACAAAGGAGGTGCTGGCGAAATTTTGCGAAAAGTTAAGGTGTTAGAAAATTCAGGATTTTTGAAAATTTTCGTTAGCAGGAATGAATAAATATTTAATTGAAATTCAATTGGTTCAGTTGAAAATGAAATTAAGAAGTGAACAAATAAGTTCAAACCAGTCAATAAGGTTTATTTTCTGCCTTAGCAATTTCGAGGACGAAATTATTTTAAGGGGGGGAAAATGTAATGTCCCGTATTTTTACGGTGTTATAATTAATTAATTTAATTATTTAAATAATGGTTTAGAGATTTATATGGTTGTTTAATTAAATAATTAAAATATTTAATTAAATTAAATAATAGAATAATATATTAAATTTGTGAAATAGTCGAAATATAGTAGAATTGGCAATATTGTGGGAATTGGACAATTCAAAATATATGATTCAGTTTAAAATTTGAATTACGATAACGATTATATTTAATTAACGATGGTTGAACGTATAATTATATTATAATTATAACCGAGCTCGAAATGGCGCTGCAGTCCGTAATTTGGTGATTCGAACTTCAATTGAATATACAGAATCCGTTTTAAATCGTATTTTTGTGAAACAAGAAACGTTCAGAGCTGGTGAAGTATATTTTTCTAATGGAAGAGAAAATTTGGGATTTCATTGTGTAGATTTTGATTAATGTCTAAATCAAATTTTCGAAAATTTGCTATGGAATTCCTTTATAATTTATAACGATTTATTTATATTATAAATGAATTTTTCAATATAAATTGAATATCGATTCAACCGAGATTTGAAATATCGAGTTATAAATCCAATTGGAGCTGTATGATATTCTATTGTGAATATATACAATAATATTTATTTATAAATGTTTAATTTAATTATTTTTAAATATATTTATATTTAAATTAGTTTATTTAAGGCTTTAAAAATAGCCAGTTTTGTAAACGACCTTCGTTTTTTATGAAACTAATTTTGTTGGATCCGCAATGCTAAATTATTGTTAGATGTCAAGTTTCATGATTTTTGAAGTCAGTTTGTGGTCGTATGAGAATTTAATATGAAATATGGTCGATAATTTGACCTTTAAAAATATGTTGTGTGAGCAAACGGAGTCGGAATTCGACGAAACCAGTTTCGTTGGGACCGTAATGTGGAACTGCAGCTGCATGTCCATTTTTGTGATTTTTGGGTATCGTATGTGGTCATAGGAATTTTTAAGGACAAGTACAAGTAGCGGTTGCTTAAAAATAAATATAATAATGAATATAAAAATAATACATTTCTTCTATAAATACTTCTCCAAATTTTTCTAAACCTAATTTCAATCTCATTTTGCGTCGTCAGTATTTCATCCTCAAAATAAAGAAATGGGATGTTCAAAAATCAATAACAAATGGAATAAAATTCCAGAAATCCTAAAACCAATTGCGTTCGCCTCCACTTGGAAAGAATTTCACACGGTATGGTTTCTGTTGAGTCCGATGTTGTTTTCATTTGCTAGAAATGTATACAGCGATGGTAGAGTTTGGTGGTGGGAGGAATTGAAGCGTTGATCGATGAAATGGGGTTCGTACTTGAATTCATGGTTCGATTTGGGGCTGGTATGTTTTTTTGGGAATTTTATGGAATAAAAAAGTTCGGACCCGTACGTTGAAGGGTCAGTTAAGGGCTGAAATCGAAATAATCAGGAGGAGTGTTAGTCGGGGATGGGTGGTATGGGATTTAAGAGGATTTGATGGAGATGAATTTGGTAATTTTTCCGTGATAAACAGTGAAGAGGAGAAGGAGTACGATGGTGGAGGACAACAGGAAGCTCGCACTCTTTTTGGTTGGGGAAGAAGACCATGTGGTCTGGGTTTATACCAATAGCGGATGGGCCATTGAGAAGTTAAGCCCACTAAACTTTTTATTAAGTTAAATTTTAAATCTAATATTATATTAACTTGCAAATATCATAACTTGATCATACGATATCGGAATTCAGCAAAACAAGATCCGTTGGGATTGTATGGACGAGCGCAACACAATGGAACTGACTGGAAGTGAATTGGAGCTCGTTACAATTTATAGCAAAATAAATTGTCGGCATCGTTATTTAACGATGATCGTCCAATGTGAGTAAATCTCACTAACTCTGTACATTTTATATTTTTATAAATATAATCTAGAATTGTTAAATGATGATTGATTGCTATGTGTTGATTGTTTTGGTTGAAATGCTGATGTATTGGTTGATATTATAGATAACGATATATATATATATATATATATATATATATATATATATATATATACCGTTAATCAAATATTGATTCTATTTATCAGAATATTTCATATTGAAATGAAATCGATGTTATTATATTGTTTAACATCTGTGATGCAGGGAAACAGGTTGGAGGGATCCAACTGGATTCCTCAATATTTATAATACTGTTTGTTTTTCATATATTGTGATATATGATGTGATATATAATCTGGGATTGATTATGGTGACACTGGTCATGTTATTTGGTATTTTAAACACCATATGAAATATCGGAATGTAAAAAGGAAGTCTTCAAAGTGAATATTGAAAATGGAATATTTATATATGAAATAAATAGAATTTTATAAAAGGATTTATATAAAATAAATAGAATTATATAAAGGGAATTATAATTGAGATTTAAGTGTTAGAAATAAAAAGAAGATTTGTATAAATAATTCTATAATTAGAAGTATAAATAGAAATTAGATTTGGGATATTGTTTTAAATACGAAATCAAACTATTTTTATTGCAAAGAAGAAATATTATTTACATTTAATGTGAATAAAGAATTTATGTATATATTTTGCAAATAAAATATTTATAAAGAAAATAGTGTTTGAAATAGGAATCAAAATGGAGTTAAAGGAATTAGAAATTGACTGGAGATTAGTTAAGTTGAACGGCTGCTTGGTATTGATCTGGTGTTGGTTTCGGCCTTCGGTGTTAATACGTAGGGGGTTGTTCTCTTACTAATCTATAGTTAGAGACTGATAGAAGTAGGAAGAAATTGATGCATGAATCAGAAATGGAAATGTTTTCCAAAGTTAATAACGTATATTTTATAAAATTAGAAAATAAGGATTTGATGAATATGGAAACGAGAAATAGGGAAATGAATAAATGTTGATTGATGATTGATCGATAGAATTTCCATCTGGAAATAATATCTTTGTTTGCATACATGTTTTCCTTTGATAGTTAAATCACTGACTATCAAAGATTTTGACCATTTCTGTTGTCAACACGGAGAGACCGGGATCAAATATATTATCTGAAAACCACTCTGTATGGCATTAGCGCTGCGAATCAAATATGATGAAGATAACCGAAGACGGAGTTATATAAGGGTTGTCCTGTTTATAGAATAGTGCCTTCGGATTGTTCAATCCCAGGACAACTTGAATGGACGAACGTCTGATAGAGTATATCTGGTAGATCGCGTAAGTTGATCGTTTCAAACGTATTTACTTTGGTGGCAGAGGAATTCATTTCTCTTAGCTTATACCATGGTATTTTTTGGGGAATCAATTTTTGATTTGATGGGTATGACGATGCGGCATTCAATGTAAATGAAGGAGTTATCTGTGAAAAGATACGTTATGACCTCAAGCCTCATCAACTGGGAAATGACAGAAATCGGCCAGGCAACATGGCTAAGTGGGTCACACCCGAGTCGGGTATATTGTCCCATCTAGAGAATATTCATATAAGTTACTTCTTTCAATTCTGTATCTCCTGGGAATGGTTATGTTGGTATACCAACCGTAAGGTGACAATATATTCGGAACATTCAAGCGAAATGAATGATCGGTCATGTGTGCCTGAGTTGCAAGATGTTCTTGTTGAACTCCAGTGTATCGCTTCTTGAGTACATTGATCGAAAGGTGGATCCATACCTTGTCATAGTTGGAATCCATTCCCCAATAAGAGCCTGCGGTTTTGATTATATCTTATATATGTAGAATGTGAGATGAAAGCGTTTTTGCTAGATTCATATTTAGTTGATCTAGATGTTATTATAATATTAGACAAGTATCGTTTTAGAAAAATATTTGGGTTATCGTAAGGTAAAAATCATCCGTGTTTATGTGTGGATCGGTCTTACGATTATCCTTTGTTTCAAAAGGATTTTGAGAGATTAAACAAACAATTTGAGTTTACTCACACCAGTCACATGACTGATCCACAGTTTATTTTGTTTTATTTTCCCTAAACTCTTGGGTGTCCAATTTTGTACAGGCAGTCAAGTAGTCAGGTTTTACAGATATACTTGAAGAGCTGGAGCATGAGGTTTCAGGATTATATAGATTGTTATTTTCGCTGTGTTATAAGTGTTATACTCTAATAATGGTATTGCATACAGATACTGTTTTATTTCAAAGTTATGTTATGAAATATATTTATTCGTTCCGTTGTGAGATTCGTGTTTACTCTGATGTTGTATGTTCTTCTTCTTCTATTCTAAGTTTCTATCTTATCTATTCTCACCCTCTGTTTTCTTTCTATTTAGTTATCTAGTTTCCAGTGCAATTTAGGTTGGACTGTGTTATTTGGTCAGCTCAAAGGGTACCGGAGATTCAGGACACTACAAATACCAAACTTATCTGATAAATCAAGGTGGTGCTAGCAAGTAGAATGTTCATGTAATCATATTATTATATTTCTGTTGTATTTCCTTTGTGCAATAAAATGTAGTCGTTTTGTTTTATGCACTTAAGTATTTAATTAATTCATAACTATTAATTTAATAATTAAATACCTCGCTCAGATACCACGCTCAAATACCCCGTTCGTAGCAAAAAAACACATTCCCCATTCGCTACAGTACCACGCTCAAATACCCCGCTCAAATGCCACGCTTAAATACCACATTTCCGTTCGTCAAGAACACACCCTTCTCCTCTGATCGGTATTATTATTCTTATCCCTGGATTCTTCTCCCTAGATCGATATTACTTTACATACTTCGGACCTGGAAATAGTGAAATATGGCTAAGTTTTTGGGATCTGAATTTTAGGATAGAAGACTCACAAAAACTTAGTCAAATATGGTGATCATATTTTACCCCTATATTCTTGAATAAGCACACAACTCTTATAACTGTTAATAGGCATGGACTATATCATAAATAACCGTATAGAAATAATTTTAGTGAGAACTTCATATTTTATAACTGTACTAAAATTATTTCTGTACGGTTATTTATTCTATAACTACATATATGAATTGCTCCCCGTCGTCCACAGACCATGGACGACTTATTTGTTTGATTGTATTGTGTTATTGAAATTGATTGTGCTTTGAAATGGACTGTATAAAATATTCATATGTTGAATAAAATATTTGAAGAATAAAAATACCATTTTTATTGTATAAATGGATTGTATGAAATATTCATGTGTTGAAATATAATATTTTATTGTTAAAAATATAATTTTTAATGTGTATATGAATAAAATAAATATTCATTTACAAATAGAACGATTTGTTTATATACACCCATTTGATTGATATTGATTGGGACGATAAATTTTACACATCGCCCAACTGCACAAATAAAATATGTATTTATGGATTGAAACCCCACACGGGTGTTGGGATGATATTTGACATACACTAATCCCAACTGTTTAGTTGTATGTCAATCGATTGGTTGACAGACTGTTGTAAGCGTTAAATATTTATATTTAATGCTTATACAGTGTAGAATGCACTTTGGATGATGGTTGATTTTTTACCATTGTGGTTCTATACATGTGTTGTATGAAATCAATATAAATAACATTATATGGTAATTGACTGTGTTTAATTCCAGTTCAGAAAGAACAAATATTTTAAAATAACGAATATTTTAAAGTAATATTTGTAAAAGATCAAAAATCTGATTTTGATGTCCGATTTGGAATGGACACGAATATATAAAGCCGTGCTGATTAGATTAACGCCATTTTGATGTGAACGATATTTATATCGATTATATTAATTTTTATAATGAATATCGAAAAGGAAGTGATTTCAAAATATGATGTTTGAAAATATTATCATTTATATATTAATAATATGGAATATTCAATTTTGATTGGAAATTGAATATGAAGTTGAAATCGTTTTGAAAACGAATTTAAAACGTTTTACAAAATGCGTTTTAAATGGAAATCGACGAAATATATATAATATATATTATATATATAATGGCCTGAATAGAACGCGTCGCGCCGCGACAGTTCGCGAATTTCGACCATTGACTTTGAATGGACATTACGGGAGATCCGACTGTCGGATTCTCCTAAAGCCAGAACCGTTGAGTTCGTATCGAAAAGAGCTTTCCAATGAATACATGAGATTTGAAATCTAACAGTTGGATTTGGGATTATGTCTAAATCAAATTTGGAAAAAGTCATTATAAGTGCAGTTCGATGACCGTTTTATGGAAATCAACTGTACGGGCCTTGATAAAATTATTAATAATTTGTGTAAAATCATAATAAATGATGTGGAAATAATTAGGTTGAAAAATTCCACGTTTGAAAAGATAAAAACATATTTTTATCAAAATGAACTAGTTATTAACTAGAATTATAATCCAATTTATTTATTTGGTGTGGTCTCACTAGATAACAATTTAATCTTAAGTGGCTTATTTTATTTGCACCGTACTTTTTGTCAGATTCAAAATTTTAGTTTTTTTCCTTTAGCCTCTCGGATGTTAACTTGAGTAGTTTGAAAGTAATGTTTTCATAGCGAATAAAGTTTCCAAAGATCTGTAAGAGGCAATGCTAGTTATTTAAGAATATTTTGTTTTATCAATGTGTTATCATTTTGTTGTGTTAAGCACATGTATTAGGAAGAACTTTATCTGTATACTAGACTCTAGTCAACCGATGAGGCATCTTTACATGTCGTAGAAGAGCAATACTACTGTTGATTATATCATCAATAATGTTAATTTCCAAACCTCATAATGAAGGATGTTACAAGTAGATTTATAAATAATATATGGCAAAGGAGATTAATGAATAGTATTTTATTAAAAGATTTTTATGAAGGAATTTTTATAAAGGATGTTTGTTAAAGTATTTTTATAAATAAAATTTATAAGAACAATTTATGGAAAGAACCTTCAAGTGTGGAGTAGTCTCACAAAAAGGGATATTTTATAAAAGGAATAAGATTTGACTTCAATGAATAGTTTTTCTTAATTATGGTGGTATAGAAGTATTCTTTCCATACTTAACAATGAAAAATAAATGATTTAAATTTTTAATAAACATATTTTGAATGCCAATTATTTATGAAAATTCGGTGTATATGACTTAAGTAAGATCTATATGGATATAGCGGAAATGTAGATGATATACTAACTAGCTAATACAAGAACTGATATAATATATCTCAAGTAAGTAAAAGCAATAAGTAAAGTAAAGTGACACCAGGAATTTTATACCGGTTTGGACTTCCCGCCCTACATCCAGTCCCGAAGCTGCTCTTCGGAATTCACTATCACGCCCTCTCTTAAGCTGGAGGAATAGGTTAGTACATTTGAGCCCCAACAAGAATGCCTCTTGCCTGAGCAACTGCACGGGACTTCAACAAATACAAGTGTTTTGACTTCTATTAAGTGTTTTGAATCAACACGGATAGTCAAATGTTTAAGTACACCCTTCCTATAATCTTATCCTCGAGTATTTGAAATGCTTGCAAAGATTTTAAGGAAGCTAGTTACTTGTTGAATCAAGATATGAAAAGTATTACCAAGGATTCAGTAAGTAACTTGAATTTGGAAAGCTTTTGTTAGCAAAGTATATATAAGTTAATTTCAGAAAATAGAGAGAATATACTTAGAATTGGTGATTTGAAAAACATATTTGGAGTATTTATATAATAGTAAAAGAGTAGCATTTCTTCATGAAGAGTTTCTATAGAAAGTTGTGTCCAATTCCATTGATTATTGAAGAGGAAACTCTTCATGAAAGATGGTGACTCTTCATAAATAGTTTCTGGGTCAGATCAGTCGACTGGTTAAAAATCATCAGTTGACTGGTTGAATTAAACTTTAAATCGTATAAATAAAAATGTGTTTTAAAAATAGTCGTTGTGTACAAAATTTCTCTGACCAGTCGACTGGTCAATTTACTACCAGTGGATTGGTAGAGATTATTATGTACACTTCTGGCTTTTTAAAGCCATAAGAATATATATATACACATGTATTTATACTTGAGGATATATTTTAACATGATTCTAATATGACTCAACTTATAAATAAAAATATAACCTTAGTTCTATAACATGATTTCCATTTCTATCTTCTTTTTTTGGCATTAATCAAAATCTTGATTTCAACATTCTCCCCCTTTTTGATTGATGACAACATATCTGTTTTTCTCCCCCTGATTATTCGCTCCCCCTGAATTTCTGCAACATTTTCTTAGTTCAATAAAATTATAATCTTACCATTTTGATTCCTGATACAAAATGTTAGCACATGTATTCTCGATAAATTCAATATTAAGAGCATAGCACATATATGCTTAATAAATTCATCATTAAAAGCATATAATATATGTAGAATTATGATTTTTCTCCCGCTTTGTCATCGATTAAAAAGTAAATAGTCATGATGAGCACAAAGTAATCAAATAATTTTTTAGAGATCTTTGATAGATATAATTCCTAGCTCTCGGCGGAGTCTTATAAATGAGTTTTCTAAAAGGGGTTTAGTAAAGATATCAGCAGTTTGATTTTCTGAATTTACAAACTCTAAATTAATTGTTTGTTTTTCAATATTATCTCTTAAGAAATGATGTCTGGTATCAATGTGTTTAGTTCGGAAATGATTTACCGGATTTTAGATAAATTTATTATGCTTGTATTGTCACTATAAATTGTGGAATTAGACAATTTTTTTACATTGAAATCTTTTTATGTTTGCTGCATATATATTACTTAAGCACATGCTAGTGCAGCAGATATCTATTTAGCCTCGCATGCTGATAGTGAAACACAGTTTTGTTTCTTGTTGAACCAAGACATGAGTGATTTACCAATAAAATGACATGTTCCACTTGTACTCTTACGATCCGTCTGTGATCCTCCAAAATCAGCATCACTAAATGAAACTAATTCAAAGGAACAGTCTTTAGGTTAGAAGAGTCCAAAGTCTATAATACTGCTAAGATAATGTAAAATTCATTTAACTTCTCTCAAATGTGATTCTTTTGGATTAGCTTGAAAATGAGCACATAAACAAACACTCATCATAATGTCTGGCCTACTTGCAGTTAAATACAGAAGTGAACCTATCATGCTTCTATATAGCTTTTGATAGATACTTTTACCATTTTCATCTTTGTCTAAATGTGTCGGCGTAGTCATTGGTGTAGGTTTACTTGACGTATTATCCATTCCAAAACGTTTTATTAAATTAGTACAATATTTTTCCTGATTAATGAAAATTCCATCTGGCAGTTGCTTAATTTGCAATCCCAGAAAGTAAGAAAGTTCTCCAATATGTGACATTTCAAATTCATTGGCCATTATTTTTGAAATTTCTTGGCATAATTTATCATTTGTTGAACCAAAGATAATGTCATCTACATATATTTGTACAATTAGAATATCTTTATTATCTTTCTTGATAAAGAGTGTTTGGTCAACCTTTCCAATTTGAAATCCTGAATCTAATAAATAAGTTTTGAGACGTTCATACCAAGCACGAGTGCTTGTTTCAAACCATATAAAGCCTTTTTCAGTTAAAAACATGATCAGGATATTTTTCATGAGCAAACAGTGGAGGTTGTTCAACATATACTCGTTCTTTAATATAACCATTCAATAAAGTGCTTTTAACATCCATCTGATATAGTTTAAAGTTATGATGACATGCATAGGCTAATAGTATTCGAATTGCTTCTACTCGTGCGACTGGAGCAAAAGTTTCTTCATAATCTATGCCTTCTTCTTGATTGTAACCTTGTGCAATAAGTCTAGCTTTATTTCTAGTGATATTACCCAATTCATCTGCTTTATTTCTGTATACCCATTTTGTTTAAATAACAATTTGATCAGCCGGTCTTGGAACTAATTCCCATACTTCATTACACTCAAATTGATTTAATTCTTCTTGCATTGAAATTATCCAATTTTCATATGTAAATGCTTCTTTAGGATTTTTGGGTTCGATTTGATAAGAAGGCTACATTACTTACTAAATTAAGTTGAGTTTTTGTCCTTACGTTTGAAGTTATTTCTCCAATAATATTTTGAGTTGGATGGTCTCGTAATATTCTTGGTGGAGATCGAACTTCATTAATAGGAACATTTTGATTATTGATGTTATATTGAGTTTCTGTAGTATTATTCTCTATGTTACTATGAACAATGTTTTCATCTTCTCTAAATGTATCAATACCATCATCATGTAAAGAATTATTTTTATAATATCCGAATTTAACGAAATTTGAATAACATTTTTGTCAAATGACACATGAAGTGATTCTTCTATTTTACTAGTTCTCTTATTGAAAATGCGATAAGCCTTGCTACGCTCAGAATATCCTAAGAATATTTCTTAGTCAGATTTTGTTTCAAATTTCCCAAGCTAATCTTTTGTATTTAAAATGAAACGTTTTGAACCGAAAACTTTGAAATAAGATATATTTGGTTTTCTACCAATAAAAAGTTCGTATGGAGTATTTTTAGTAAGAGGTCGAATAGAAACACGATTCAACACATAACAAGCTGTTGCAACTGCTTCAGCCCAAAAATGTCTTGGTAGTGTACTTCCATTTAATAACGTTCTAGCACATTCTTATAAAGTTCTGTTTTTACGTTCTACAAATCCATTTTGTTGAGGAGTTCTAGGAAAGGAAAAATTATGAAAAATTCCTTTCTTTTGACAAAATAAATCAAATTTCTCATTTTCAGATTCTCCTCCATGATCACTTCGTGTGTTATTTATTTTTAAATTAGTTAAATATTGAATTTGTTTGACGAAAATCTTAAAGTATCAAAAGTATCGGTTTTATTCTTTAAAGACAGAGTCTAAGTGTATCTTGAGAAATCATCAACAATTACAAACACATATCTGCTATGATTTATGCACTGAACTTGAGTTGTTCCGAATAAATCCATGTGTAGTAATTCAAGTGGTTATAAGGTTGATATAACCTTTTTAGATTTAAAAGAAGATTTGGTTAACTTTCCAAGTTGACAAGCATCGCATAAATTTTCAGTTTTGAATTTTATTTTAGGTAATCCTCTTACATGATAATTTTTAGATAACTTGTTGGTAGTCTTAAAATTAATATGGCAAAGTTGTATGTGCCGTCTTTGGATAATAAACATATACTTGGATTATTATTAACTGCCATATTTAAAATATAGATATTTTTGTCTTGATTTCCTTTAAAAATAAGGTTTTTGATTTGAATCAAAAATACTACTTTTATTTTCAGAAAATGATATTTTAAAACCTTTATCGCATAATTGACTAATACTTAATAAATTGTGTTTTAAATTCTTAACTAATAAAACATCTGAAATAAGAAGTGAATTAGATATACCGTAATCGCTCACATCGCCTTTGCCGATAGTGTATCCTTTGGAATTATCTCTAAATGTGACAGTTCCTCCTTTTGAGTAAATGATATTTGTTAGCATCTCCTTGTCTTTTGTCATATATTTTGAGCAACCACTATCTAGTATCCATTTTCCTCTGTTTTTGTTGAGTGAGACCTGCAAAAAATAATTTAAAAAATTTCATTGGTTCCCACTTCCTCCGTTAGGGTCCTAAAGGTTAAATCTTAGGAAGCCAAACCCAAGAGGGCTTAAGTTCCTTTTTGAAAGAATAATTACTATTATAATGAACATAATCTAAAAAGTTTTTAATATATTTATTCCTAATAAGACCATTATTTGTCTTCGGAATCCATATACTAATATTTCCTGAGAGTTTTTTCTTAGTAGGAATATTTAATTTATTACTAGAAACTTTCGGTTTAATATTAGAATTTTTTGAAATGGATTTTCTCTTAGATTTATTTTTATCATACCCTAGTCCTTTTTTACTAAACACTGGTTGAGAGTTTTCTAATATTTTAGATAAATACTCTCTACCTTTGTAAAAGTTATTAACATTTTTAGAAATGCTTTCTAATTTAATTTTTAAACTAGAATTTTATAACTCTATTATTTTAAATTTAGTATTTAAATCATGATTTTCAGAAGCTAATAAATTGTTTTTATTCTTTTGAGTCTCGATTTCCTGACTCAACATAGAAATTTGAGATTTTGCTATTGAAAGAGATTCTTGTAATTTTCTAATTTCTTCTTCTAAGATTTCTTTTTCATCCTTTAAAAGATCTCTTTCAAATTTTGCTTTCTTTTTATCTTCATTAGCTTGTTTAAACTTTTACCTAAACATTTTCCTAGACTCTAAGATTTCAGTATTAATTTCTACTAATTCATCAAAAGTAAAATCACTTAAATCATTATCTTTAGCCATGAAGCACACGTTTGCTTGCTCATTATCACTTTCAGAAGATGAATCTGAGTTGTCCCAAGTGACTGAAGATGCTCGTCTCTTTGATTTCTCATTTTTGCGATTTCTCTTTTTCTCTGGACAATTCTTTTGATAGTGTCCAATCTTGTGACAGTTGAAGCATTCTACTGGAGCAGGGTCATGTTATTTTGATGAGTTCTTCTTTACATTTTTGCTTTGGTCTTTTCTATATTTTAGAAATTTTCTAAAATTCTTAGCAACAAATGCAATATCTTCTCCATCTGAATTGGAATCTTTTTTTCAGCATGGAAAGCTAAAATTTTCTTATCATGTACCTATGCTCTTTGCCTGCAGATTTACTTCATAAGTCATTAGATTACCGATCAATTCTTCTAGTTTCATGGCAGAGAGATCATTAGCTTCTTTGATTGCTAATACTTTTCTCTCTCATTCGTCCATTAAAGAATTCAAAATTTTTGATACTATATCAAAGTTGGAATACTTTTCTCCTAATCCTAGCAAAGAATGATAAATGTTTTGAAAAAGTGAATACATATCATTTATGGATTCATTTTCATTCATCTTAAAATTTTGAAACTGATTCTTGAGCATAGATATTTTGGGTAGTTTAACTTTGTTAGTGCCTTCATGAGTAATTTTAATTGTTATCCAGATTTCATATGCAGTGTTGCACGTACAAATCCGATTAAACTCGTTCCTATTTAAAGCAAAATGCAACATGTTCATAGCGTTAGCATTGGCACTAGCCTTTGCTTTTTCAGATGCAGACCATTCTATAAATACTGTAGTAGGTTGTGTGTACTCTTTTTGTGTGATATTCCATGCATCAAAACTAATTTCTTACATGTATATCTTTATTCATGTAGTCCAGTAACTATAATTCATGCCATTAAAGAAAGGTGGTCTAGCAGTGGATTGGCCTTTAGAATATCTGATATTATTACTAGTACTAGTGTTATTATCCATAATTTCTATATATCAGATAATGGTTTTACGGTTAAATGATTGTCTGGCTCTGATACCAATTGAAAAGTCGGTGTATATGACTTAAGTAGGATCTATATCGATATAGCGAAAATGTAGATGATATACTAACTAGCTAACATAAGAACTGATATGATATCTCAAGTAAATAAAAGCAATAAGTAAAGTAAAGTGACAACAGTAATTTTATACTGGTTCGGACTTCCCGCCCTACGTCCAGTCCCGAAGCTCCTCTTCGGAATTTACTATCACGCCCTCTCTTAACCCGAAGGAATAGGTCAGTACACCCGAGCCCCAAAAAGGATGCCTCTCGCCTGAGCAACTACACAGGACTTCAAGAAATACAAGTGTTTTGACTTCTGTTTTGTGTTCTTGAAACAACACGGATAATCAACGGTTTAAGTACATCCTTCCTATAATCTTATCCTCGAGTATTTGAAATGCTTGCAAAGATTTTAAGGAAGCTAGTTACTTGTTGAATCAAGATATGAAAAGTATTATCAAGGATTCAATAAGTAACTTGAATTTGGAGAGCTTTTGTTAGCAAAGTATATAGAAGTTAATTTCAGAGAGAGAATATACTTAGAATTGGTGATATGAAAAAACATATTTTGAGTGTTTATATAATAGTAAAAGAGTAGCATTTCTTCATGAAGAGTTTCTATAAAAAGTTGTGTCCATTTCCGTTGATTATTAAAGAGGAATCTCTTCATGAAAGATGACGACTCTTCATAAAATACTTTCTAGGTCGAATCAGTCGACTGGTCAAAAATCATCAGTTGACTGGTTGAATTAAACTTTAAATCATATAAATAAAAATATGTTTTAAAACTATACGTTGTGTACAAAATTTCTCTAACCAGTCGACTGTTCAATTCTCTACCAATCGACTGGTAGAGATTATTCTGCACACTTCTGGCTTTTTAACGCCATAAGAATATATATATATATATATTTGTATATACTTGAGGATAGACTTTAACATGATTCTAATACGACTCAACTTATAAATATTTAAAAAACCTTATCTCTATAACATAATTTTCATTTCTATCTTCTTTTGTTGGCATTAATCAAAATCTTGATATCAATAGTTTAACCCTTTAATATTAGTTTTAAATAAAAAATGTTTCCTAATGTATTGAAAACATGATTTTTAGTGTTTTGATGATAACAATTATACAATAATGGTGCTAACGTTTTTATTGAGTTATTTTAGGACAATTAGTTATTTGATGGGCGATACAAATTATTCAAGCTATGTTAAACAATAAAAGATAAACGGGTTAAATTCATAAAATGTGACAGAGGTGGGACTCAAAGTTGCACCACTCACCAGGGAGACACACGCCTCTACTAACTGGACCATATAAGAATTTAAAATTTAAGTCAGACATCTGGCCTGAGGATCTGGAATTTTTTAATAACCAGATCAGACATTTGACCTTTATAACCAGATGTATGAATCTAGGCTCGGGAATTTTTAAAAATTAGCAATAGTCAAATCTTCAAGGGTGCCTCTTCATCCTTTTAACAAAACTCTTCATTTATGAAAAAAAGCATCTCAGGGATGAAAGGAAACAGAAGAGACTACTCAAAGAAACTCACTCAAGATCGAGATAGATAACGAATCCAATTATCTACTCTATTTGTCTATTTTATCTCTCTAACGTTTCTTGCATTTAAAACTTGTAATCATGATCATATATACTTCTATATTCTCATACACAATCAAGTATAAAATTCTCAACGAGATATAGGAAATTGTTGTACTATTTGTCAAAATATGTGTTGATTATAAACATAATATTGTCAAAGAAACTCTTTTGTATTGAAGCCTATTCCTCCGGGAGAAGCGAGGGAAATTAGTTAGTGAAACACCTACGGCAAGCTTCAGGATTGGATGTAGGATGGGAGGTATGAACCAGTATAAAACTATGGTATGATTACTCTTATTTTATCTGCTTTATTATATTGTGTTATTCATACTATTATATACTTACTTGTCATATGATCCATATAGATTTAACAATTGGTATCAGAGCCTGGGATTCAAGAGATCGTAACAACATCCTTGAATAAATAACTATAAAATATCTTGTCAAGGAAATAGTAAGAAGAAGAGCAATAAACATTACAACAAAAATACTCTATTACTATGTCCTTTTTACAATGGGCATTGGCTGCCCGTTGTAGCATAATGCTATTACAACGGTCATTTCTTGACCGTTGTAATTGATGTCATATACAATAACTTTTTTACAACGGGAGTTTACTGCCCGTTGTAATAGAATGCTATTACAACGGTCATTTTAGGTATGTTGTAATAGATTTCAATTTTACAACGTTCACAAAATGCCCATCTTAATGGATATCTAATTTACAATGGTCACAAAATGCATGTAGTAAGAGGTGCTAATTTTACGATAGGTAATGCCCATTGTAATATATGTCGATTATACAATGTGTAATGCCTATTATAATAGGTGCCAATTTTACAATGGGCTAAAAATGCTAGTTGTAATAGGTGCCAATTTCACAATGGTCATAAAATGCTCGCTTTAACCGATGCCAATTTTACAACGATCATAAAATGCCTGTTGTAATAATTAGATTGGATCCACTCATTGTGGCTTGCAACTCCTTCATATGACTGATCTGGTATGCTTTGCCTTTAGCACAAGTAAGCTTGTCTTGAAATAGCTCGGTGTCTAGATCAGTTGGATGGTGTGTGTTGTTATATCCGGTGTGTTGTTGATAATATGAGTAGTTTGTTGTTCATCCTAAATTGTAGATTTTGGTGTATGAGGTTCTCTGGGGTATTGAAGGCAGATGTGTGGGTTTGTGCATTTGGGGGCATGAACTGGGTTTTGTCAGTTTGTTGTAATGTGCTCCTAGGTGTTGTTCTTGATTCTTGTGTCATCGGCTTTGGTTATTAGTATGGGGTGTACGGTTGGGTATCTTGCTCTTTCGTTTACATTGGCACATCATGAGATTTTTTGGCACTAAACAGTGCTGAACTAGATGGATGGATTAGCTAACTTGTGCCTTCAACATACTTTGACCATTATCCATGTCATATATTTTTGTTTCTGGCCATTTTTTTTTTTTTTGCTTTAGTTATCTTCTCATCGAAGCTATACTATGGTGACTGTTGTTGAAGCGACCCGAACTTCCCCGGTCTCCGAAGAGATGAGAAAGAACGAATTACTGTGAGGACAATGTGACGGCCCGCCCCGCACCAACCGACATTTACTCCAAAGGTGCACTGTACACATGTCCAGTTAGCACGGAACGGGTCGCCAGAAGGAAAAGGAAGAAGGAAATGAACATACAAAGAACTTGTAGAATGTCTCACAGCGCATAGAACAAAACATAATAATAACATACTTGACATAAAACAGGAGAGACAGTGCATAAGCTGAAAATCAGAACTAAACATCATAGCAGCGGAAATCCAAAATACAGCTTATTACAACTTTCAAACTGTCTCAAAGCAAAAGTAAGGTAAATGAGGTACACTACTAATGCCTAAGTAGTGACCACCAACGACACAGGGAGAATGTGTATATATATATCATACGTGGAAGCCTCCTGCCCGTCTCCGAATCAGCTATTCGCGCATCACCAGCTAACCTGTCTCTAGTCTGCTCGTGTGAGCACCCAGAGTAATAAGAGGAGACATAAAACTCTGGGTCAGACATAAAGCCTGGTATGAGCGATAAGCATCTAAAGTGAACATTAACAGGTAGACTAAAACATACCTGAACCTGAACCTGCAACCAAAGAGTCAGCACTACATACTGTACAACACTCTAAGGTATCATATCAATCAATATAAAGATACGGAGGTGGGGGAGGTGTGCATGTCATAATGATAGCAAACAATCAAGCATAGCATCCATCCTCACATCTCTCACTCAGTGCGTAAAGCATACGATATTCACCACTTCGATCACCCAACATACCTTGCTACGATCACTTTGCCCCATGAAGTCATAAATGGCTTCATTGCACTGATAACGTAGCCACTAGTCATTTGCTATGTCCACTTTGCCCCATGGAGTCACAAGAACCCCACTGCACTGGCTCATAGCCTTACTAATCCTTACTATGTCCACTTGCTCCATGGAGTTATTCACCCCATCTGCGCTGGCTCATAGTCTTACTACGCATCACCTTGCCCCTCAGGTCATAATGACCCTACTGCACTGATAACGTAGTCTTGCTACCATCACTTTGCCCCTCAGGTCATAATGACCCTACTGCACTGATAAGTAGCCCATCATTCTTAGTGGTGAATCGAAGTTATGAACATCGAAAACTCCTTAGCACACGTCCGGCAGCAAAGTCCAATCATGAAGTGAACTCATTGGTTCCCAACTGGTTCCGGAATCCTGAGCTCTAACTCCCATATGGACTACCTTTGCATTTCGGGTTATTGGTCATCACCATCGAATCGGATCAGATCAACCTTCACATTCTTCATCGGATCGGATCGGCCTTAGGCATTCGGATCGGGTCGCGCCTCCTGCATCGGATCGGGTCGTGGTCCTCCAGGTGATCGGATCGCCCTCCTCCATGGTCTCGTGAATCCAGTCTCCATCGGATCGGGTCTCCCCCTTCTGGTCGGATCGTGAACTCCCTGCGGATCGCGTTCCAACGGGTCGGATCGTGCTACATGGATCGGGTCGTGACTTCCCATCAGTTCGTGAGGGTCGATTCGTGGAAGGACGAGGTGGATCGCATAACAACTCCTCATATCGGATCGTGATCATCTGGTTCGGATCGGGGTGCGAAGCGCGAGTGCGGATCGTGGACATGACATGCGATCCGATCCCTGCATACTTCCTGCAGCTGTTCCAGCGAGTTGTTTACGCCTCTCGACGGCGTTTTCGACCATTCCAACTATTCTAATCAGTCACAAAGCATTTCATATAGTCATAGAAACATACATAATCAACCACAACCATCAAAACATCAATATGATAAGTAGAAATGGATCAAACATACCCAAAATCCCATATTTTCCCTTTAAGCATGTTTAGGTGAAACTAATGATAGGACTAACAAAACTTAACCAAATTAACCCAAATTCATATCAGAGGTCTAAAACATCATTCCGAATTTTATAAACAATTTTCCAGAATTTTATCATGTTTAAATTCGCTAATTAACACTAATCACCCATAATTAGCCATAATTAGTGCAAAACTATGCAAATCACTCACCTTAGCCACAAAATAAACTAAGATCCGAAATAGATCTCTGATTTGATGTGAATCTCTATGCTAAACAGCAGCCCCAAGTTGCTTTAGTGAAGATCTTCCTTGATTAGGGGTTGCTAAGCCAAATCCTTGACCAAAAGATGATTTGGAGGTGATTTAGAGGTTGGAGGCCATTTTTAGGGTTCCTTGGTGATAAGTGGAGGCTAGAAAACTGAAATGGAATGATTCCCCATCTCATTTCAGCCCTCCCATAACCCTAATCCCGAAATGGGTTATGGGCCTACTCACTAATCACCCGATTTGGCCCGGTTAAGCAGTTTTTCACCCTCTAAACCTTGTTTCAGCCATATCTCCCAAACGGTAAGTCCGTTTGGCCATTATGACCACTCTACGGAAAGAGAAACTATCAAACGAATCAAATGGAAGTGGTTTCAGGTCAAGATTCCTTTCCAATCAAAAGTTATGGCCAAAACAGTACCGACTAGGGGCAAAATGGTCATTCAAAAATCAACAAAAATCATGAACATGGGAAATGACTCTCATGGATGTTTCCCAAAGTTACATGACCATACGACTTCACACGGGAAAGAAATAAATATTCTACAATCCTATGATGTGTAGAATACGGGTCGTTACACTCTCCCCCCCTTAAGAAATTTCGCCCTCGAAATTCCCTAATCCAAACACACACAAAGGTCCCGCATGCCTATCAATTATAAAACAAAAATCAACATGCAAAACAAGCAAAACAAGTCTACCCTAGCATGCGGAAAACTAAATCGTAAAGTAAATCTTACCAGACAAAGAGTTCTGGATATGCCATCCTAATGCTTTCTTCTGTCTCCCAAGTACAATCATTCTCGTCCTCGCCCCACTGAACCTTGACTAGCTTCACCGACTTCCTTCGAAGTTGCTTTGTATCGTGCCCCACAATACGAATCGGCTTGCGGTTCCCAACCGCCTCGGGTTCTACTTTGAAGTCCTCTAACTGATCAGGTGAAATAGTCACATCTGAATCGTGAACGAACTTCCTTAGTTGGGAAACATGAAACACATTGTGAACTCCCGCCATTTTCTCTGGTAAGCCAACTCTATATGCCAAATTCCCGACTAATTCAAGAACGGGGAACGCGCCAACAAATCTTGGTGCCAACTTGCCTCTCCTGCCAAATCGTATCACGCTCTTTAACGGAGAGATCTTAACAAACACCAAGTCACCAACGGAGAATTTCAAATCTCTTCTCCTCTTATCAGCATAACTCTTCTGCCTATCTTGGGCAGCTTTCATTCGTTGCTGAATGATTTTAATCTCATCTGCAGTTTCTCTCACCACATCTGGTCCAAGCACAAACTTCTCGCCAGTCTCTATCCAACATGATGGTGAGTTGCACGGTCTACCGTACAAAGCTTCATATGGAGCCATACCGATACTGGATTGGTAGCTATTATTATATGCAAACTCTACTAGATGCAAATGGTCATCCCATGATCCACCAAAATCCAATATACACGCTCTCAAGAGATCTTCCAATATACGATTCACCCTTTCCGTCTAACCGTCGGTCTGAGGATGATATGCGGTACTGAGATGTAATCCTGAACCTAGAGCCTCTTGTAAGCTCTTCCAAAACCCACTAGTGAACAACGGGTCTCGGTCACTCACAATGCTTTTGGGTACTCCATGAAATCTCACTATCCACTTCATATACAATTCTGCCAACTTGGCTGCCGTTCTGGTCGATTTGACGGGTATAAATCTTGCGCTCTTAGTCAATCGATCCACAATTACCCAAATGCTATCATATCCCGATCTAGTCCTTGGTAAACCATCGATGAAATCCATCGAGACTTGCTCCCATTTCCATTCGGGAATTTCTAATGGTTACAACAACCCACTAGGCTTCTTTTGCTCGGCTTTAACTAGCTGACAATTCATGCATTTGGATATAAATTTCCCAACGTCTCTTTTCATCCCTTCCCAGTAGTAAGTCTGTCTCATGTCTCGATACATCTTATTACCACCAGGATGTATAGTCAGTTTTGAGTGATGACATTCTTTAAGCACTTCGTCTCTCAAACCATTCACGTTGGGCACAACTAGTCTTCCATTCTTTCGAAGCCATCCATCTCGATCAAGCCTATACACATTCATCTCCTCATCAATACCCATCTCTAACTTGGAGATGATTTCCAATAGGTTAGGATCATCCCTCTGATTAGAACCAGTCCGCTCTATCAAAGTGGGTCTGATCGTCAAACTAGCTAGCATAACTGGATCCAATTCGCACCTTGGTCTGAAATCAAACCCCGCGATAAACTCTAGTTGCTTCCATTCAAGAAACATTGCCCCTAAGCTGGCATGTCTCCTACTCAAGGCATCGGCTACTGCATTACCTTTCCCAGGTGTATACGCGATATCAAAATCATACGAAGCCAAGAACTCTAACCATCTCTGCTGACGGAGATTCAGATCTTTCTGAGAGAAGAGATACTTTAACGATTTATGATCGGTAAACAACTCAAATCTTTCTCCCAAGAGATAGTGTCTCCACATCTTCAGCGCAAATACAATCGCTGCCAATTCCAAATCATAGGTAGGATACTTCTTCTCATGCGGCTTTAGCTGACGACTAGCATAAGCTACAACCCTACCTTCTTGCATCAATACTGCACCCAGTCCGGTACCACAAGCATCCGTGTATACCGTCATCTCTTCATTCCCTTTAGGAATGACTAACACTGGCACACGCGTCAACCCCTCCTTTAGATTTTTGAAGGCATCCTCACACACTCCGTCCCAAACGAAGGACTGATTCTTCTTAGTCAACTGAGTCAACGGTGCTGCAATCTTGGAGAAGTCCTGGATAAACTTACGATAATATCCGGCTAATCCCAAGAAACTTCTTACATCTGTAGCATTCTTGGGCGTAGGCCAATCTTGTACCGTAGCCGCCTTCGCAGGGTCCACGGAAATACCACACTCTGAAACAACATGACCCAAGAATCTTACTTCCCTTCTCCAAAAATGACACTTAGAGAATTTCGCTTTCAATTGGTGTTTCCTCAACACCTCCATCACTATCCTCAAGTGCCCCTTGTGTTCCTCCTTTGTCCTTGAATAAACAAGGATATCATCCACGAACACAAGAACAAACTTATTCAACTGATCTCTGAATACTCGATTCATAAGATCCACAAAATAGGCTGGTGCATTGGTCAACCCAAACGGCATGACCAACCACTCATAAAATCCAGACGGCGTCCTAAATGCCGTTTTCGGAACACTCTCATCCGCTACTCGAAGCTGATGAAATCCTGTCGCGAGGTCCAACTGGGAGAACACTCTTGCTCCTTCCAACTGATCAAACAAATCATCTATCCGCGGTAGAGGATACTTATTCTTCCTCGTCACCTTATTCAACTTGCGATAGTCCACACACAAACGAAGGGAACCATCTGCCTTAGTGGCATACACAACTGGTGCTCCCCATTCGGAGACACTCCTTCTAATCAATCCCTTCTTCAAAAGATTGCTGACTTGCACCCCGAGCTCTCGCTGCTCCTTTGGTGCCATACGATGAAGTGGCATCACTATAGGTCTGGCATCTTTCACTAAATCAATACGGAACTCAATCTCTCGGTGTGGTGGAAGCCCGGTCACCTCCTCGAAGACGTCCGGATACTGGCCAACCACGGGCACATCTGACAACTCATCCTGCGGGATGTCGAGGGAATTTACAAAACTAGCCATAACCCCATCACTAGGTAGACTACCAAACACTACCCTCCGCCCATCATCCGCCCTCACTGTCACCAAAAAGCCCTCACAGTCTACCACCACCCCGTATCTTTGGAGCCAATCGACTCCCAATATAATGCCATACCCAGTAAAGCCCAAAACAAAGCAATCACATACAAACATACATCCATGACTCGATAAGACCAAATTCCTGCAAATCATACTAAGACTAGTCGAACCACCAATCGGGTTCGTCACAACCAATGGTCTATCGACTATCTCGGGTTCCAGTCCCAACCTATCTACCAGGTCACTAGATATGAAGGAACGGGAAGCCCCAGTATCAAACAAAACTCGAATTGTTACATCATAAATAGAAAGCATACCTTGAATAACAACATTCTTCCCTTTCTCCGCCGCAGTTGGGGCATTCGACGAAGAAGGGATAGCATCAAGAGCATATGCTTTCACAATCTGCTTCTCCTTAAGAGGTTGCGGACACTTGTCCTTCTGATGTCCCACTTGACCACAGTTGTAGCACTTCCTTTCCGCTGGCTTGGCCCGACATTCTTTAGCATAATGGCCCTTCTTTCCACAGCTGAAGCACTCAACATCCTTCTTACTCTTTTTCTGGCCACTCTTAGATTGGTCCTGCTTCCTCTTATTCTGAGAGTTATTCTTGCCTCCACCGCCTACTTGCGGCTTTGGCCCTTCTGCAGATGCAGCCTCAGTCCTTGACTTAGGGTAAAGGCTCTCTGATCTCAAAGCTTTCCCCACGATCGATTCAAAAGTCTCATCGATGTGGGTTGATAAGCCTTTCCCCCAAGTACCCATCCAAACCAGTAATGAACTTCTCATTCTTCTTCTCAGGAGTATCAATAAGAGACAGTCCATACTTCGACAAAGTGTCGAACTCAGCAATATAATCAGAAACTGCCCTCCCATTCTGCTTGAGTTCCAAGAACCTCTTGAACAACACTGACTTCTGGGCAGTTGGAATGAACTTCTCGCTAAAGCGAGCCTTGAACTGAACCCAAGTAACCTAGTCCTCTGGAGTAGCTGTTCTAATAGCATTCCACCAATTCATCGCTCGCCCTTGCAGCTGGCGAGACGCTAGCCTTCTCTTCATCGCATCCTCAAGACCCAAGTCATCAAAGATACGATCACAGCTATCCATCCAATCTTGAACATCTGTGGCCGACTCCGTTCCGTGGAACGGCTTCCCACCAAGATTAGTGTAATCTTTGCACAACTTGGCGAAATCGACCCTAGGCGCCTGCACTACTGGGCCGACAACAACTCCGGGATTGGGAACTGCCCCTTGCACTTCTCTAAGCATGTCTCTCATGAGGTTGGTAAACATCGCCCTCATGTCAGCGGCATTCCCATTATTGGCCCCTCTACCGGTACCTCTAACATGTCGGCTCATCGTCAATCTGTAAAAGGGAAACGATTAACGACCCAATAGTGGTACTAGTGCAGTGCAACTTCATTCTTATACCACTAATAGTATATATATACATAGCTTTTGAAAACCAAAGTAATCACAAATACGCGCTCTCGTATACGTACTAACTCTCCCTAGTGTCTTTCCCTAGGTTAACTACGCAACCTAGAGCTCTGATACCAAGTGTGACGGCCCGCCACGCACCAACCGACATTTACTCCAAAGGTGCACTGTACACATGTCCAGTTAGCACGGAACGGGTCGCCAGAAGGAAAAGGAAGAAGGAAATGAACATACAAAGAACCTGTAGAATGTCTCACAGCGCATAGAACAAAACATAATAATAACATACTTGACATAAAACAGGAGAGACAGTGCATAAGCTGAAAATCAGAACTAAACATCATAGCAGCGGAAATCCAAAATACAGCTTATTACAACTTTCAAACTGTCTCAAAGCAAAAGTAAGGTAAATGAGGTACACTACTAATGCCCAAGTAGTGGCCACCAACGACACAGGGAGAATGTGTGTATATATATATCATACGTGGAAGCCTCCTGCCCGTCTCCGAATCAGCTATTCGCGCATCACCAGCTAACCTGTCTCTAGTCTGCTCGTGTGAGCACCCAGAGTAATAAGAGGAGACATAAAACTCTGGGTCAGACATAAAGCCTGGTATGAGCGATAAGCATCTAAAGTGAACATTAACAGGTAGAATAAAACATACCTGAACCTGGACCTGCAACCAAAGAGTTAGCACTACATATTGTACAACACTCTAAGGTATCATATCAATCAATATAAAGATACGGAGGTGGGGGAGGTGTGCATGTCATAATGATAGCAAACAATCAAGCATAGCATCCTTCCTCACATCTCTCACTCAGTGCGTAAAGCATACGATATTCACCACTTCGATCACCCAACATACCTTGCTACGATCACTTTGCCCCATGAAGTCATAAATGGCTTCATTGCACTGATAACGTAGTCACTAATCATTTGCTATGTCCACTTTGCCCCATGGAGTCACAAGAACCCCACTACACTGGCTCATAGCCTTACTAATCCTTACTATGTCCACTTGCCCCATGGAGTTATTCACCCCATCTGCGCTGGCTCATAGTCTTACTACGCATCACCTTGTCCCTCAGGTCATAATGACCCTACTGCACTGATAACGTAGTCTTGCTACCATCACTTTGCCCCTCAGGTCATAATGACCCTGCTACACTGATAAGTAGCCCATCATTCTTAGTGGTGAATCGAAGTTATGAGCGTCGACAACTCCTTAGCACACGTCCCGCAGCAAAGTCCAATCATGAAGTGAACTCATTGGTTCCCAACTGGTTCCGGAATCCTGAGCTCTAACTCCCATATGGACTACCTTTGCATCTCGGGTTATTGGTCATCACCATCGAATCCGATCGGATCAACCTTCACATTCTTCATCGGATCGGATCGGCCTTAGGCATTCGGACCGGGTCGCGCCTCCTGCATCGGATCGGGTCGTGGTCCTCCAGGTGATCGGATCGCCCTCCTCCATGGTCTCGTGAATCCAGTCTCCATCGGATCGGGTCTCCCCCTTCTGGTCGGATCGTGAACTCCCTGCGGATCGCGTTCCAACGGGTCGGATCGTGCTACATGGATCGGGTCGTGACTTCCCATCAGTTCGTGAGGGTCGATTCGTGGAAGGACGAGGCGGATCGCATAACAACTCCTCATATCGGATCGTGATCATCTGGTTCGGATCGGGGTGCGAAGCGCGAGTGCGGATCGTGGACATGACATGCGATCCGATCCGATCCCTGCATACTTCCTGCAGCTGTTCCAGCGAGTTGTTTACGCCTCTCGACGGCGTTTTCGACCATTCCAACTATTCTAATCAGTCACAAAGCATTTCATACAGTCATAGCAACATACATAATCAACCACAACCATCAAAACATCAATATGATAAGTAGAAATGGATCAAACATACCCAAAATCCCATATTTTCCCTTTAAGCATGTTTAGGTGAAACTAATGATAGGACTAACAAAACTTAACCAAATTAACCCAAATTCATATCAGAGGTCTAAAACATCATTCCGAATTTTATAAACATTTTTCCAGAATTTTATCATGTTTAAATTCGCTAATTAACACTAATCACCCCTAATTAGCCATAATTAGTGCAAAACTATGCAAATCACTCACCTTAGCCACAAAATAAACTAAGATCCGAAATAGATCTCTGATTTGATGTGAATCTCTATGCTAAACAGCAGCCCCAAGTTGCTTTAGTGAAGATCTTCCTTGATTAGGGGTTGCTAAGCCAAATCCTTGACCAAAAGATGATTTGGAGGTGATTTAGATGTTGGAGGCCATTTTTAGGGTTCCTTGGTGATAAGTGGAGGCTAGAAAACTGAAATGGAATGATTCCCCATCTCATTTCAGCCCTCCCATAACCCTAATCCCGAAATGGGTTATGGGCCTACTCACTAATCACCCGATTTGGCCCGGTTAAGCAGTTTTTCACCCTCCAAATCTTGTTTCAGCCATATCTCCCAAACGGTAAGTCCGTTTGGCCATTATGACCACTCTAAGGAAATAGAAACTATCAAACGAATCAAATGGAAGTGGTTTCAGGTCAAGATTCCTTTCCAATCAAAAGTTATGGCCAAAACAGTACCGACTAGGGGCAAAATGGTCATTCAAAAATCAACAAAAATCATGAACATGGGAAATGACTCTCATGGATGTTTCCCAAAGTTACATGACCATACGACTTCACACGGGAAAGAAATAAATATTCTACAATCCTATGATGTGTAGAATACGGGTCGTTACAGACAAGACAAATCAGAACGCAGACGGAAGAACATTTCATTGCTACTACAACAATTCCATCAGAATACAAGAATATACAGAGTATAAATGAATAAATTACATTCGATAAATATCAGAGATTACAATAAATTACATAGCAGCGGAAAATAATACAAATCACAACTGAAAGTAATACACGGATACAGAGCTTTCCAAGCATCGTTTCAGCTGTAAATCAGGATCCTGTGAATATAAATCTGCAAAACCAAAACTACTTGCTGCCCGTGCAGAAAATAGGGGCACCCAGAGTTTAGGTTAAACAATAAACTCCAGGTCAGTCATGTGACTGGTGTGAGAACTAAAATAGTTATTTAAAACTTTACTTTAAAAGAGAGTAATTCAAGGGACCACGCCGTATAACACGGAACGGGTTTCCTCCCAAGAATACCAGTGCATAGGATAAACAACGCAATGCTCTTTCGAAAAATGAAGCTATTATAAGACCCAGGTCCCATCACACAATGCAACGCAAGCCGGAGGATAGGATTTTCCCTTATAATAGCCAAACATGCTTGGTATGTTTAAAACAAATCATTTGATACTATAATAAGTGTATAGTGTCAAAACAATTTCAATCATAAATATAAATCATAGACGGCATAAGTGCCCCATACCACTATGTCATACTAGGCTCTACAAATAAAACCGAAATACACGTATTGGAAATTGGATTTCCGTCATGAGTCGAGGCAAGGGGCAAGCTCCTCTCCGCGTTCGAGACACTCTAGCAAATGTCCCAGGGCTACGCAATCTGGGCAACCCTGGATCTTCAGGGCCGGTCCTCACTTACGTTAGAGGATTGGCAATTCCTGAACACACGTTTCCCGGTCCTTACAGACCTAAAATCGAGGCGCCTCATCCAACAACCACATAGGTGAAAGTATATAAATGTCAGGGCTGGTAAGTCACTGACACCACCAAAGCTAGAAAGAAACGTCATGCTCTCCCTGCAGTCCGTATCCCGTTTTTAACTCATACCGAGGTGTGAGGCTCGCGAATTCACGTTATACACAAAGCTGCTACGTAGGCCGTGCTTTGATCATCAACCACAAGACTTTGCTTTTCAACAGAAGCCTTGATCATTGCATCTTAGCGTGCCACACCGGCAATTCATGCCATGCGACTGATGTCCATCGATATACAACCTCCGAGCTCGTACGTCTCAGAGAAGGGCGTTAAGCAAAAGAATAAATTCTCCGCCGCCAAACAAATGTATATTTAATAGAAATCAATCAACACAGAATAAAATCCAATGTCAGACACACAATCCATTTACAAGTTCGTTCTGGGTATGAACGAAACCGGAGGCACTTTCCTCGCATATCCATCCATCTCCAAGTACGTCTGGACGACCACCAACTATTTCCATCCTCTTGGGTGTACAACCCAATCAGGATCGTCAGTAATTATCCAAACGATGTGAAGACTTCCGGTCTTCAACCACCGTCTTCATCTTCGACATATCGTTGAATCGGTTATTCAGAATGGGTATAAACCCGGCCTTTCCGAACAACCCGCGTATATTAAAACAAATGTTACACAAACTCAGCATACGCCTCATTCCCATTCTGAATATTATGTTATTTAAATATTCACGTCTTTTGGGAAAGGTTCCCATTAATTTTATCCAAGATAAATCCTTTAAAATTTATCCTTTAATCTTCCCTTGGGTGTCGTTTCAAACCAAATTATGGTTTTCTAAACTAGTCGAGATTAGCGAACCATACTGAAGTAATTATTTATTTTATTTCCCAATCCCAACCTATTCATCCCATGAAGCAAAACTGGTAATACTCCATATTTAACACCACGGTGTTATCGGTAAAATTGATTACCATTTCACGTTCAAATCTAATCAAAGATTTAACTATCGCTTTGGAGCAAAACTGGTAATACTCCATTCTCTCTCATTTTCTAAATTTGATAATTTAGATTACAAATTTACATTTCAATCTAATTGCAGATTCGTTAAAACTCCTTTTATTGGGTTAAAGAACTAATGTCATTTAAAACACAGTTCACGACAAACCCAAATCATATTCTATTTATCGTCGGGTTAAAGAACTAGTGTTGTTTAAAACACAGTTCACGATAAACCCACAAATCAATTCTAGTTCAATTCAAATCAAATATATTAGGAATTCCGATTATTTAAAACCCCTTTTTAAATCTAATTTATTTATTTAAAAAAATCGGGTTTTAAATTTAGTTCAATCTAGTTCATTTCGATAAAAATCTATTTTTATCTTTTCAAATATGGAGTTTTTCATCCCAAACTTTCCCAAATCATTTCTTCTGATTTTACACAAATTATTACTATTTTTAATAATTTTATCAAGGCCCATACAGTCGATTTCCATCAATGGCCATCGAACTGCACTTACAACGACCTTTTCCAAATTTGATTTGGACGTATCTCCAAATCCAACCGTTAGATTTCAAATTTCTAATATTCGTTAGAAAGCTCTTTTCGATACGAACCCAACGGTTCCGGTTTTAGGAGAATCCGACGGTCGGATCTCCCGTAATGTCCGTTTGAAAAAAATGGTCGAAATTCACGAACTGCCGCTGCGCTGCGCGTTCTATTCAGGCCATTATATTATATATATAATATATATAATATATATTTCGTCGATTTCTATTTAAAACGAATTATATAAATAGTTTTAAATTCGTTTCAAAAACAATCTCAACTTCCATTTCAATTCAAATCAAAATTGAATTTTTCCTTTTAAATTCGTTTTAAAATTCATTTCTATTCAATTCAAATTTCAATTCAATTTGAATTCAATTCAATTCGTTTTGAATTCAATTCGAATTGGTTTTCTATTCGATTCAATTCAAATTGGTTTTCTATTCGATTCAATTCAAATTGGTTTTCTATTCGATTCAATTCAAATTGGTTTTCTATTCGATTCAATTCAAATTGGTTTTCTATTCGATTCAATTCAAATCGGTTTTCTATTCGATTCAAATTCATTTTCTATTCAAATCAAATTCGTTTTATTTTCTATTTGAATCAAATTCATTATATATTCAATTGAAATCAAATCCGTTATATATTCAATTCGAATTCAATTCGTTATATATTCAATTCGAATTCAATTCGTTATATATTCAATTCGAATTCAATTCGTTATATATTCAATTCGAATTCGTTTTCTATTCAATTCAATTCAAATTTCATTTCAAAATATTCGATTTCGAAATCACTTTTCAATATTCCTTTTAAAATGAATAAAATTGATATAAATATCGTTCACGTCAAAATGGCGTCAATCTAATCAACACGACTTCATATATTTCCATTTTCAAATATTCTATTTCAAATAATTCTATTTCAAATATTTCTTTTTCAAATATTTCGTTTTCAAATAATTCGTTCAACACATGACTAATCTCAACGGATGAGTACTGTCAACACATGAACCCTTATTTTATATTGATAAAGATGTAAATTTTATTATTAAAATATTTCTTTCAACACATGACTAATCTCAACGGATGAGTACCGTCAACATATGAACCTTTATTTTATATTGATAAAGATGTAAATTTTATTATTAAAATATTTCGTTCAACACATGACTAATCTCAACGGATGAGTATTGTCGACATATGAACCTTTATTTTATATTGATAAAGATGTAAATTTTATTATTAAAATATTTCGTTCAACACATGACTAATCTCAACGGATGAGTACCGTCAACATATGAACCTTTATTTTATATTGATAAAGATGTAAATTTTATTATTAAAATATTTCGTTCAACACATGACTAATCTCAACGGATGAGTATTGTCAACATATGAACCTTTATTTTATATTATTCTTTATTTTCTAAATTGGAATAAGGCCCAATCAATCACCATATAATGTTAATTATATGGATTTTCATACATCACACGTATATAATAGCATGGAAAAATAATCAACCATCAACCAAAGTGCACTACACTGTATAAGCATCAAATATAGATATCTAACGCTTATAACAGCCTGTCAATCAATCGATCGACATATTTAATCAATCAGGATGAGTGAACTTCAAATTTAATCCCAATACCCGTGTGGGGTTTCAAACAATCAAACACAGATTTTTGTTGTGCAGTTGGGCGATGTGTAAAATTTATCGTCCCAATCAATGTCATTCAAATAGGTGTACATAAACAAACCGTCCGGTTTGTAAATGAATATTTATTTATTCACATTCACTATATTCATATTCACGTTAAAAATTATATTTTTAACGATAAAACATCTTATTTTAACATATGAATTTCTATTCAGTTCATTCTTTAAATAAAATGATATTTTTATTTTTCTAACTTATTTTAGAAAATTTCGGCGGCATAACGGCACGTTACTAGAAACGGGACAAGGCCTAGCCTTATCCCCGGTCTAGTGAAGGCCCACGCCATTCACACATCAATCCAATCAATTTCATTTCACCAAGCAATTCAAATTTCAATCAAATAATCTAACTAATTTTTGCAATCAAACAAACAAGTCCATGGTCTGTGGACGATTGTGTCGGGTGCTACTAAGCACCGTCTGCATCCTAGTATATATATATAACTAGAAAAAGAAATTGAAGAGTGAGAAGTTCTCACAGATAGCTATCCAACTTCACGGCACTTCTTTTATAGAAATCTTCGTCGTTCTCGCCTTTTTGTCATCTTCGTTGCCCGTATTCTCTACATATGTAAAAATCGAATTTTTACTTCACTATTCAATATATAAAAATCGAATTTTTACTATGCTATTATATAGATAAAAATTCTATTTTTACATCGCTGCTATATAAAAAGATTTCGCCTTTTCAAACACATAGATTTGCCTTTCTATAATATAAAAATTATATTTTTCTCGAAGTAAAAATCATATTTTTACTTCACTACTCATCTCAAAATATCGTCTTTTCATATCTAAAAATATCGCCTTTTCATATTTAAAAATATCGTCTTTTCATATTTAAAAATATCGTCTTTTCATATTTAAAAATATCGCCTTTTCATATTTAAAAATATCGTCTTATAAAAATCAATCTTTATTTTGCTACACATATAAAGATGCTATTTTTAATATTCCTATCATGTAAAAATTATATTTTTAATTCTCTACATAAATAAAAATCATATTTTTACATCTTTTATATAGTAAAGATTATATTTTTAATACTTTAAAAATATAAAAATCATATTTTTAATTGAATAAAAATCTTCTCTACCCTTACCTTATATAAAAATCAAATTTTTATTTCGTAAACAAAAATCAACCGAGACTAGAACAAAAAGGACTCACATTTTGATGTAGAAATCGAGTCTTGGTGGCTAAAGGAGGATCCACACCTGCGGTGAAGTGTTCAGATGGCGGCGTCGGGCCTACATTGGCCGAAGGTGATAGGTTCGGGGCTGTTTCTCTTTGGAATGGCGGTTTCAGAAGGGGGAAAGGCGGAGGAGGAGAGGGACGGTCGAGGGGAGGCCACGGTTGCCGGGGGTGGGCCAAGGAAGTGGCGGTGGAGGGGTTTTTCAGGGGGCGCGTCGGTTACAGGAGGAGGGTTTTGGGGCTTCGTGCGGTTTCAACGGAGAGGGAGGGGAGAGGAGGGAGGCAAGGGGGAGGACTTGGTGGTGGGCGCGCCACCGTCGGCGTCGGGTAGAGGGTGGAGCGGCGCGAGATCGAGGAAAGGGCGGGTTTTTGATGTTTGACCGTGGGAAATTAAATGAGGGGTTTGACCAATTCAATTTGACCTAGGGTGTATATATATATTTTATATTCTTTAAATTCAAAAAGTAACTTTTTATTTTCAACTCGAAATCGAACCCACCGACTGTCGTCCTTAGTGTTTCACCCCCATTCCGAACACAATGGGATAAGTATCGCAAGCTGATTCGATCGTTTCGATCAGTTTCTGTTAAAATCAACATATAACTCTATATATTGAATTTGAACGCGCATTTCAATTTACCGGGGTCACATACTAACTCTAAAAATTACAGAAAAATATTTTCCAGCTTCGTATTGACGATACGGTCCTAACAAAACTAGTTTCGTCGAATTCCGAGACCGTTTGAAAAATGGCCAATTTCCAGTTGATTAAAATCAACTGAAACTGGTCAAACGCGTTTTCCTTTGCCACGCTCACATATTGATTCGAAAAATTATGAAATTCGATACCTAGCAATAATTTGACATCACGGACCCAAAAAAAGTGGTTTCGTCGAAATCTGAGGTCGTTTGCAAAATGTCTATTTTTAAGGGCCTGAATTCCATAGCGACTATTCAGAATTTTCAACTGGACATATCTTTTGATTCCCGCTATGAAATTTCGATTTGCCGGATTCGTTGGAAAGATATCATCAAATAGATCCTATTATTTTTGGTTTCGCCAAAATCCGGATTGTTTTGCACCCGGTACATCCAATTGAAGTTTGAAATCGAAGTATCGAACTACCACGCCATTTTCAATTCCTTTTATAATTATATATAATTATTTATATTCTAACGACGACGTATATAATTATATACGTCGAATTCTATTCAAAATAAATTTCTCGTCGATTATATTTAAAATAATCTATTTTAAATATTCAAAATTCATTAAAATTGCCAAAATAAAAATTTTAAACTGGTTCAGAATTTCTGGGTTATTACAATCTCCCCCACTTAAAACTTTTCGTCCCCGAAAAGGAACAAAGTCGAAAGTGGTTTGATTAATCAGCTCCACGTTCGATCTGGCTTCCATTCTCCAACCTTTCAGTTTCTGAGAATTTTCAAATTTTCAAAAATTTGGCTAACACCCTAAATTTTCGAAAAATTTCGTCATAACCTCCCCTGCATCGGGAGCCACGGGAAAATCCCGAAATTGCCATATAGGTCTTCTGATCTCAAAAAGAAAAAGAAAAAGCCAAGCGGTTAGCCAATAGGCTCATAAAATCATCATCACCCAAACAAAACAGTAAATTATAGTAAACATGTACCTATTTGTCGGGCAAACAAATTTTATTCTCTTCTCTAGCCTTCTTGCTATGACCTGTTCAATGTAAGCACATGTATATGCAAGCAAATGCGACTAATTTTCAATATAGTTCAATATTTGATGCAATTAGGCATAATGGTTCAAAATTATCAAACAAATAAACAAACAACACAAACATCAATCAATTAGTGGATTAACATTTCAAATTCATAAAATTTGATATATATACAAAAATCATGTTTTTGATACCAATCACAACCATGTATTCTAGCTATATATGTTTTGGTTCTCACACCAGTCTAATGGAAATATATAGAAATCACACCTTCGAAACTCGAACACACACTACTGATGCTATATAGTCATCAGTAGAATCAACTTCGGGCGACTAGAATGTGGTTCTATATCTATCCAGTATATTAAAACTTTGAATATACGTTCGTGACGCGTATATGCGAAATCTATATATACTCGATTGTCCAAATTCAATACAAATAAAATATTCAAATACGTGTAATATGGTTTAAATTTCAAAACAAAATTGTTTTCATTTGAAAAATATACTCTTCACACTTGTTCTAGGATACTACTGATCCTATCTCTAACGAGTCATTCTAATTGGATATTACTAATCCGATATCTGATGAATTCTTTCGTATGACTCTAATGTGTCTTGTTCTCGAGCTCTGTAAACCAAAGCTCTGATACCAAATGAAGCGACCCGAACTTCCCCGGTCTCCGAAGAGATGAGAAAGAACGAATTATTGTGAGGACAAGACAAATCAGAACGCAGACGGAAGAACATTTCATTGCTATTACAACAATTCCATCAGAATACAAGAATATACAGAGTATATATGAATAAATTACATTCGATAAATATCAGAGATTACAATAAATTACATAGCAGCGGAAAATAATACAAATCACAACTGAAAGTAATACACGGATACAGAGCTTTCCGAGCATCGTTCCAGCTGTAAATCGGGATCCTGTGAATATAAATCTGCAAAACCAAAACTACTAGCTGCCCGTGCGGAAAATAGGGGCATCTAGAGTTTAGGTTAAACAATAAACTCCAGGTCAGTCATGTGACTGGTGTGAGAACTAAAATAGTTATTTAAAACTTTACTTTAAAAGAGAGTAATTCAAGGGACCACGCCGTATAACACGGAACGGGTTTCCTCCCAAGAATACCAGTGCATAGGATAAACAATGCAATGCTTTTTCGAAAAATGAAGCTATTATAAGACCCAGGTCCCATCACACAATGCAACGCAGGCCGGAGGATAGGGTTTTCCCTTATAATAGCCAAACATGCTTGGTACGTTTAAAACAAATCATTTGATACTATAATAAGTGTATAGTGTCAAAACAATTTCAATCATAAATATAAATCATAGACAGCATAAGTGCCCCATACCACTATGTCGCCATACTAGGCTCTACAAATAAAATCGAAATACACGTATTGGAAATTGGATTTCCGTCATGAGTCGAGGCTAGGGGCAAGCTTCTCTCCGCGTTCGAGACACTCTAGCAAATGTCCCAGGGCTATGCACTCTGGGCAACCCTGGATCTTCAGGGCCGGTCCTCACTTACGTTAGAGGATTGGCAATTCCTGAACACACGTTTCCCGGTCCTTACAGACCTAAAATCGATGCGCCTCATCCAACAACCACATAGGTGAAAGTATATAAATGTCAGGGCTGGTAAGTCACTTACACCACCAAAGCTAGAAAGAAACGTCGTGCTCTCCCTGCAGTCCGTATCCCGTTTTTAACTCATACCGAGGTGTGAGGCTCGCGAATTCACGTTATACACAAAGCTGCCACGTAGGCCGTGCTTTGATCATCAACCACAAGACTTTTCTTTTCAACAGAAGCCTTGATCATTGCATCTTAGCGTGCCACACCGGCAATTCATGCCATGCGACTGATGTCCATCGATATACAACCTCTGAGCTCATACGTCTCAGAGAAGGGCGTTAAGCAAAAGAATAAATTCTCCGCCGCCAAACAGATGTATATTTAATAGAAATCAATCAACACAAAATAAAATCCAATGTCAGACACACAATCCATTTACAAGTCCGTTCTGGGTCTGAACGAAACCGGAGGCACTTTCCTCGCATATCCATCCATCTCCAAGTACGTCTGGACGACCACCAACTATTTCCATCCTCTTGGGTGTACAGCCCAATCAGGATCGTCAGTAATTATCCAAACGATGTGAAGACTTCCGGTCTTCAACCACCGTCTTCATCTTCGACATATCGTTGAATCGGTTATTTAGAATGGGTATAAACCCGGCGTTTCCGAACAACCCGCGTATATTAAAACAAATGTTACATAAACTCAGCATACGCCTCATTCCTATTCTGAATATTCTGTTATTTAAATATTCACGTCTTTTGGGAAAGGTTCCCATTAATTTTATCCAAGATAAATCCTTTAAAATTTATCCTTTAATCTTCCCTTGGGTGTCGTTTCAAACCAAATTATGGTTTTCTAAACTAGTCGAGATTAGCGAACCATACTGAAGTAATTATTTATTTTATTTCCCAATCCCAACCTATTCATCCCATGAAGCAAAACTGGTAATACTCCATATTTAACACCACGGTGTTATCGGTAAAATTGATTACCATTTCACGTTCAAATCTAATCAAAGATTTAACTATCGCTTTGGAGCAAAACTGGTAATACTTCATTCTTGCTCATTTTCTAAATTTGATAATTTAGATTACAAATTTACATTTCAATCTAATTGCAGATTCGTTAAAACTCCTTTTATTGGGTTAAAGAACTAATGTCATTTAAAACACAGTTCACGAAAAACCCAAATCACATTCTATTTATCGTCGGGTTAAAGAACTAGTGTTGTTTAAAACACAGTTCACGATAAACCCACAAATCAATTCTAGTTCAATTCAAATCAAATATATTAGGAATTTCGATTATTTAAAACCCCTTTTTAAATCTAATTTATTTATTTTAAAAAAATCGGGTTTTAAATTTAGTTCAATCTAGTCATTTCGATAAAAATCTATTTTATCTTTTCAAATATGGAGTTTTTCATCCCAAATCATTTCTTATGATTTTACACAAATTATTACTATTTTTAATAATTTTATCAAGGCCCGTACAGTCGATTTCCATCAACGGCCATCGAACTGCACTTACAGCGACCTTTTCCAAATTTGATTTGGACGTATCTCCAAATCCAACCGTTAGATTTCAAATTTCTAATATTCGTTAGAAAGCTCTTTTCGATACGAACCCAACGGTTCCGGTTTTAGGAGAATCCGACGGTCGGATCTCCCGTAATGTCCGTTTGAAAAAAATGGTCGAAATTCACGAACTGCCGCTGCGCTGCGCGTTCTATTCAGGCCATTATATTATATATATAATATATATAATATATATTTCGTCGATTTCTATTTAAAACGAATTATATAAATAGTTTTAAATTCGTTTCAAAAACAATCTCAACTTCCATTTCAATTCAAATCAAAATTGAATTTTTCCTTTTAAATTCGTTTTAAAATTCATTTCTATTCAATTCAAATTTCAATTCAATTTGAATTCAATTCAGTTCGTTTTGAATTCAATTCGAATTGGTTTTCTATTCGATTCAATTCAAATTGGTTTTCTATTCGATTCAATTCAAATTGGTTTTCTATTCGATTCAATTCAAATTGGTTTTCTATTCGATTCAATTCAAATTGGTTTTCTATTCGATTCAATTCAAATCGGTTTTCTATTCGATTCAAATTCATTTTCTATTCAAATCAAATTCATTTTGTTTTCTATTTGAATCAAATTCATTATATATTCAATTGAAATCAAATCCGTTATATATTCAATTCGAATTCAATTCGTTATATATTCAATTCGAATTCAATTCGTTATATATTCAATTCGAATTCGTTTTCTATTCAATTCAATTCAAATTTCATTTCAAAATATTCGATTTCGAAATCACTTTTCAATATTCCTTTTAAAATGAATAAAATCAATATAAATATCGTTCATGTCAAAATGGCGTCAATCTAATCAACACGACTTCATATATTTCCATTTTCAAATATTCTATTTCAAATATTTCTATTTCAAATATTTCTTTTTCAAATATTTCGTTTTCAAATAATTCGTTCAACATATGACTAATCTCAACGGATGAGTACTGTCAACACATGAACCCTTATTTTATATTGATAACGATGTAAATTTTATTATTAAAATATTTCGTTCAACACATGACTAATCTCAACGGATGAGTACCGTCAACATATGAACCTTTATTTTATATTGATATAGATGTAAATTTTATTATTAAAATATTTCGTTCAACACATGACTAATCTCAACGGATGAGTACTGTCAACATATGAACCTTTATTTTATATTGATAAAGATGTAAATTTTATTATTAAAATATTTCGTTCAACACATGACTAATCTCAACGGATGAGTACCGTCAACATATGAACCTTTATTTTATATTGATAAAGATGTAAATTTTATTATTAAAATATTTCGTTCAACACATGACTAATCTCAACGGATGAGTACTGTCAACATATGAACCTTTATTTTATATTATTCTTTATTTTCTAAATTGGAATAAGGCCCAATCAATCACCATATAATGTTAATTATATGGATTTTCATACATCACACGTATATAATAGCATGGAAAAATAATCAACCATCAACCAAAGTGCACTACACTGTATAAGCATCAAATATAGATATCTAACGCTTATAACAGCATGTCAATCAATCGATCGACATATTTAATCAATCAGGATGAGTGAACTTCAAATTTCATCCCAATACCCGTGTGGGGTTTCAAACAATCAAACACAGATTTTTGTTGTGCAGTTGGGCGATGTGTAAAATTTATCGTCCCAATCAATGTCATTCAAATAGGTGTACATAAACAAACCGTCCGGTTTGTAAATGAATATTTATTTATTCACATTCACTATATTCATATTCACGTTAAAAATTACATTTTTAACGATAAAACATCTTATTTTAACATATGAATTTCTATTCAGTTCATTCTTTAAATAAAATGATATTTTTATTTTTCTAACTTATTTTAGAAAATTTCGGCGGCATAACGGCACGATACTAGAAATGGGACAAGGCCTAGCCTTATCCCCGGTCTAGTGAAGGCCCACGCCATTCACACATCAATCCAATCAATTTCATTTCACCAAGCAATTCAAATTTCATTCAAATAATTTAACTAATTTTTGCAATCAAACAAACAAGTCCATGGTCTGTGGACGATTGTGTCGGGTGCTACTAAGCACCGTCTGCATCCTAGTATATATATATAACTAGAAAAAGAAATTGAAGAGTGAGAAGTTCTCACAGATAGCTATCCAACTTCACGGCACTTCTTTTATAGAAATCTTCGTCGTTCTCGCCTTTTTGTCATCTTCGTTGCCCGTATTCTCTACATATGTAAAAATCGAATTTTTACTTCGCTATTCAATATATAAAAATCGAATTTTTACTATGCTATTATATAGATAAAAATTCTATTTTTACATCGCTGCTATATAAAAAGATTTCGCCTTTTCAAACACATAGATTTGCCTTTCTATAATATAAAAATTATATTTTTCTCGAAGTAAAAATCATATTTTTACTTCACTACTCATCTCAAAATATCGTCTTTTCATATCTAAAAATATCGTCTTTTCATATTTAAAAATATCGTCTTTTCATATTTAAAAATATCGCCTTTTCATATTTAAAAATATCATCTTATAAAAATCAATCTTTATTTTGCTACACATATAAAGATGCTATTTTTAATATTCCTATCATGTAAAAATTATATTTTTATTTCTCTACATAAACAAAAATCATATTTTTACATCTTTTATATAGTAAAGTTTATATTTTTAATACTTTAAAAATATAAAAATCATATTTTTAATTGAATAAAAATCTTCTCTACCCTTACCTTATATAAAAATCAAATTTTTATTTCGCAAACAAAAATCAATCGAGACTAGAACAAAAAGGACTCACATTTTGATGTAGAAATCGAGTCTTGGTGGCTAAAGGAGGATCCACACCTGCGGTGAAGTGTTCAGATGGCGGCGTCGGGCCTACATTGGCCGGAGGTGATAGGTTCGGGGCTGTTTCTCTTTGGAATGGCGGTTTCAGAAGGGGGAAAGGCGGAGGAGGAGAGGGACGGTCGAGGGGAGGCCACGGTTGCCGGCGGTGGGCCAAGGAAGTGGCGGTGGAGGGGTTTTCCAGGGGGCGCGTCGGTTATAGGAGGGGGGTTTTGGGGCTTCGTGCGGTTTCAACGGAGAGGGAGGGGAGAGAAGGGAGGCAAGGGGGAGGACTTGGTGGTGGGCGCGCCACCGTCGGCGTCGGGTGGAGGGTAGAGCGGCGCGAGATCGAGGAAGGGGGCGGGTTTTTGATGTTTGACCGTGGGAAATTAAATGAGGGGTTTGACCAATTCAATTTGACCTAGGGTGTATATATATATTTTATATTCTTTAAATTCAAAAAGTAACTTTTTATTTTCAACTCGAAATCGAACCCACCGACTGTCGTCCCTAGTGTTTCACCCTCATTCCAAACACAATGGGATAAGTATCGCAAGCTGATTCGATCGTTTCGATCAGTTTCCGTTAAAATCAACATATAACTCTATATATTGAATTTGAACGCGCATTTCAATTTACCGGGGTCACATACTAACTCTAAAAATTACAGAAAAATATTTTCCAGCTTCGTATTGACGATACGGTCCTAACAAAACTAGTTTCGTCGAATTCCGAGACCGTTTGAAAAATGGCCAATTTCCAGTTGATTAAAATCAACTGAAACTGGTCAAACGCGTTTTCCTTTGCCACGCTCACATATTGATTCGAAAAATTATTAAATTCGATACCTAGCAATAATTTGACATCACGGACCCAACAAAAGTGGGTTCGTCGAAATCTGAGGTCATTTGCAAAATGTCTATTTTTAAGGGCCTGAATTCCATAGCGACTATTCAGAATTTTCAACTGGACATATCTTTTGATTCCCGCTATGAAATTTCGATTTGCCGGATTCGTTGGAAAGATATCATCAAATAGATCCTATTATTTTTGGGTTTGCCAAAATCTGGATTGTTTTGCACCCGGTACATCCAATTGAAGTTTGAAATCGAATTATCGAACTACCGCGCCATTTTCAATTCCTTTTATAATTATATATAATTATTTATATTCTAACGACGACGTATATAATTATATACATCGAATTCTATTCAAAATAAATTTCTCGTCGATTATATTTAAAATAATCTATTTTAAATATTCAAAATTCATTAAAATTGCCAAAATAAAAATTTTAAACTAGTTCAGAATTTCCGGGTTATTACAGTTTTGGTCTTATGCCTTGGCAGCTACTCAATGTCGTATTGCATTGCTTACTCCTAGGTTGTTGTTTGAAGCTGAAGCTATCCAGCGTGTCATGTAAGCTTAATTCAAAATCTAATGTTGGATCTAAGATGAAATGGAGCAGCATGTTGTGTCCCCTCTAAGATAGTTCGGTTATAATGTTTATTTCATTCAAGCTCTAGGTCCTCTAGCTGTGTACCTTACGTACAAGTCTGTTCCACTTAGATTTTATTTGATAACATGAAATTATTCTGTATTTTTTTACTTTGTTGGTAGTATGTACAAACATGTGACTCCCTATGTGGAGCTATAACTGTAAACTAGTTAATTTTGGGTAGTTCCAGTGCTATTAGCGTGTAGGGTAGAGTGGACGAAATACTATAAATTTCGTAAGCAGTGGACGATTCACCTTAAAAACCGAATTAGTTGATTCTCAACTACAATCACCTGTTCTATACTATATTTTTTATTATAGGTTATAATAAAAAGGTGTTTGCCGTCACCTTAAAAACCGGTCGGCTTTGCCAAAAAAACTGATAATCAATAATTACAGTACTTTCTTAAAATTAATATTTATTATTTTTCAGAATTTAATGTTATAGTGGTTAAGAGATGTTAATAATATATACATATTAATTGTTAACAGTTAATAATTAACATTAAAGTATAATTAATAAAAATGAAGTAACATTTAATAATTAATTTTCACTAGTTAATAAATATGACTAAATAATTAATTTCCATGATTATTTTCATTAGTAGTAAATTTTTCCTTGATTAATAGTTTCATTACGGTACTAATTAATTAATACTTAATAACTAATAACAAATTAGGGTTCATATTAATTTTATCCAAACCAAAATGAGGAAAGGATAACATTAAAGACCACAATCACAAACAAATGTTGGCACTCAAAATAGATTCTCATTCCCACCCGTTTATTGTTCTAGATGCTTAATACAGTCCGTTTTTATTATGGTCGACTCCCTTTTTATCACGGTAGGCTAATTTTTTATCATGGTCGGCTCATATGATCAGTCCTTATTAAAATATGATCGGCTCCCTTTTGATACTCCAATGGCCACCATCTTTTGTCCCTAAATAAAATCTAGGGTTTCTGACAATGGTTCTTCTTTGTTACTCTAATTGATTCAATTGATGCATGAGAGGTTTGCAGTAGTTGTTGGTTCTCTGGGTGCTTAGTCGTGCCCTATTTCTTCTGATAAAACAAATTTGGAGTTTTGACTTTGCTTGTGAATCGAAATAAACTCAATTGAGAAAATCGTATGCTTTCGATTTTAGTTTTGCTCGAAATTCTTCTTTGTTGCGGCCGTTTTCCTCTGATGATCAGGGTTAAATTTATATGGTTTTCTAACCCTTAATTATCTAGTTTCGTGAATATAGACTTGGCCATTATTTGTTTTCGTAAATAGAAGATTTGGATCTTCTTAAGTGATACCTTTAACATGTTCTTTGGTTCGTGGAATTGGTTGTTTCAGCAAGTTTTGAATTTTGTTGCTTCCTGGTTTCTTTTTTTATGAAACCTTTTCGAAACATAAAATTGCTCTACCTCTTTACTAATAAAAAAATGATACTATATCTTGATTTGAATTACTTGAAATACTACTACTACCTGCATTTTTTGGTGTTGCATTTTAGTTGAGACCATTGATAATCTAGATACTATACTTGGTCCTGCTGCTTGCTTGTGTTTCTTAATGTGCTGGTATCTTGGTGCTATTGTATTTGTGTGCTGCCTTTTTGTTAGAACTATGATAAAGATAAAATATATGCTTCACTCGGTCTTGTTGTTTCTTGCTTGTGTTTCTTTAGCTTGTATAACTTGATATAGTTTCATGTCTGGCCTTAGTTATTTGAATTGTTGTTGTAGCGACCCAAATTTCTGTACTCTTTAATTCGACCAAATATAACACAAGTCCAACCCAAAGTGCACAAAAATCTAGATGCCAAAGAAATAAATTAGAGGGTGAGAAGAGAAAAGAAAGTAAAGTTAGAATAGAAGAAAAGAATATCACAATATAATAAAATCAGAGCAGACTCAAATCTCATAGCGGAACAAATAAAATATATTATATAACACAACATTTGAGATACAAATCTGTAACTGTATACATATACCATCAGAGTACAACACATATACAACATATCGAAAATAAACTGTCAATATCTAATGTTGAAGCCTCCTTCTCCAAGCTCCTCCAATTATTTCTGTAAAATCCAGGCTACTTGACTGCCCCTACAAATTTGGGCACCAATAGTTTATGGTAAAACAAAACAAATAAACTTTGGGTAATGATCGACAAATTTCAGTGTTAACAAAAACCGCGATTTTATTTTACCAGCAAGCGCACTGCATCTGTTGTAATAATTGTGCGAGTACGGGTTGAAACCACGGGGATTTATATAATTTGCTAATGTTTATTTAAATTCTAGGGGAGTTAGACGAATTCAGGATTAATGTTTTAATTAAGAAATTAGAAGAGAATAGCAACAATTTTGTGAAGTAAGAGAATATATAAGAATTATGAGAACTTGATATGAGATCTATTAACCTCTTGGCAAATTAACAGATCTCAAGAAAATAAAAGAAAAAGAATAAAATAAAGCAAAAAAGAACACAGATAGAAAGGGCAAAGAAGAATTTAACTTTTTTTTTTGTGAAATAATAAGTTCAGAGACTACAAGAGAGAACCCTAATCTTAAAAATAAAAGAAGGAAAACAATTGCCAAGACGGCCTAAACTAATGCTAGCTAGAGGTATTTATAGTGCTTTTTAGATTTAGATCTAAAGAGAAGATTTTTATAGAAACTCTGGCTCAGTCTTCCATTAGTTTCTCCCTGTTATTTGTTCTGGAAATCTCTTTCTTTGTATTTCTAGGAGCTTCTTGCTTAACACATTCTAGAAACTTTTGACTTTATCTTTTTGTAGATGCTTCTTGATCTTGCTTGTTCCATATTCTTCTATAAGCTTCTTTCTGTAGAACACTCTAGAATCTTCTTAAGTTGTCCCTTTTTTAGAAGGAATTTCTTTTTATTTTGAAAATAAAGCACCTGCAATTAGCACAACTAAAAAGACCGAGTAATTGTGTCTTTGAATAATAAAATGCAAAATAAGAAGAATAAAATTTACACAATTTAATGTTCATCAAATACCCCCACACTGGAACTTTTATTCGTCCTTAAATAAAAACCTAACTAAATTTATTAGCCACACATTCATAGGGAATCATGATTGCATTTAGCATATGCAACAAGCCTTTAAACCCCAGTAGGATGAGATGTGTCTCGTGAGGATTTCAGTGGATACAACCCACAAAATCCAATGCAACATGATATGTTATTAATGCAACTGTATGAATGAAAAAATATGTGTAAAACATGATGAATCGGTTTGTTTTAAATAGTTACAATATTGTATTATATAAATGATCTAGTCAAAATAGAGAAAAAGTTCATCACTAAACAACAAATTTCAAACAAAAACCAAGTTTTTGTCACATCAGATTTAGTTTGCTAATATTCTAGGTCAAAACATGGTGGAATTATGAAACTAGTTTTTTTTTGTGATTGTCGAAGTTTGCAAAGTAATATTTCTATTTTTCACTTTTATAACAATTTTGGATCCATAAAACTAAAGAGTATGCTTTGATTTCATTCACTTACCCACTCTTATTATTTATATTTTTACTTAATGATAACACCTTTTTTTTTCTTTTTACTTGTACACCTAACCCATGAACCAAGGTATACCATCCATGCACTGCATCTCGAGCTTACATGAGAATGGAATAGAGCTTGGCGGATTGTGCAAATTGACTCTGACAATATCATTATAGGTCGGTGATCCTTAGGTGCTCAACTCATAAAATGAGACCAAGGTGTACCTCCCATGCACTGCCTTTCGGGCTTCTGTGAGAGTGGGATAGATCTTGGCGGATGTGCACCAATGCTAGATGTACTAGCGATTTTGGATACCCTTGATTTATTAATTATCACTTTTATTATCACTATATTTATTATTATTAACCATGAGAGGGTAAAGCAAAATCATCTTTGCACCTCTTAATTATATAGATTTCAAAACTGTTAACTTGTGAATTTTAGCTATAACACTTTTTAAACAATGACAATAATTTACAAGCTTCATAATTACCACCCATGAATCAACTTGCATATTAGCTTACTATTGTCGTTTGTGATTTACACTTTTCATCTTATTTTCCATCTAAAGCTAATGATTCACAAAAATTTCCATCAAATGACCAGTACAAAATATCTACTCAACGTTCCTACTTTAATAGACCGATTTCACCAAGTTTTAATGAAAAAGATTCAAATAAATATGCATTTATAGAAAAGAAAAAAATGAATGTAGAAATATGAACACAAATGGAAGTATGAATGCAAAAAAAGGAAAATCATGAACAAAAATGCTTCACTTTTTTTTTGAATGGAAAAATTATGAAACGAAAAATATGAATGCATGTATATGAATGTATGAAAACAACTTAAATGCAAAAATATGAATGCATGAAGACAACCATCCCCCCTCCCCCACACTAGAATTAGGCTACGTCCTCGTACCCTAAATTACTTTTCAGAAGCATATATGGGATCGTGGAGATCCATGATCTCAATATTCTTATTTTCCTCATATTGTAAAATGGTTTCAGTCGTTTCCCATTTACCTTGAAATATTCACCAGTTTTTGAATTTTCAATTTCAATGGTACCGTAAGGATATATAGTCTTAACAGTATATGAACCTATCAAACGTGTTTTTAGTTTTCTCGGAAATAAATGAACTCTTGAATTATATAAGAGAATTTGTTGACCAATTTCAAATTATTTTCGAAGTATGTTTCTATTATGATATAATTTTGTTCTCTCTTTGTAAATTTTTGCATTTTCGTAAGCCTCATTTCGAGGTTCCTCTAGTTCTGATAGTTGTAATTTTCTGTGTGAACCTACTTCTTTGATGTCAAAATTTAGATATTTAATTGCCCATAATGTGTGATGTTCTAATTCAACTGGTAGGTGACAAGCCTTACAATAGACAAGACGATATAATGACATTCCTAGATTTGATTTGTATGCAATGCGAAAGGCCCAAAGCGCATCTATTAATTTTGATGACCAATCTTTTCTATTAGTGTTTACAGTCTTCTCAAGAATTTACTTTAATTATCGATTTGAAATTTCAACTTGTCCACTTGTTTGACGATGATATGAAGTGGCCACCTTACGGGTAATTGAACATTTCTTAAGTAGTGATTCAAAAGCCCGATTACAGCAATGACTACCAATATCACTTATTACGGCCCTAGGAACACCAAATCAAGAAAATATATTTTCTTTAAGGAATTTGATGACCACTTTACTATCATTAGTTTTGGTAGGGATTGCCTCGACCCACTTTGAAACATAATCAACCGCCACTAAGATGTATAAATTATCATATGAGTTAGAAAATGGACCCATGAAGTCAATACCCCAAACATCAAATAATTCCATGACTAGAATTGGATTCAAAGGAATTTCATTTCTTTTTGTAATTTGTCCTATTTGTTGGCACTGTGGGCATTTATTGTAAAACTCATATGCATCGCAAAATAAAGTAGGCCAATATAAACCACATTGTAATATTTTGGCAACTATTTTTCTTGCTTCAAAGTGCCCACCACAAGCATGACAACGGGAAAAGGATAAAACACTGTTGAACTCTTCATCGGGTACACAACGACGAATGACTTGATCGGGCAAATATTTGAAAAGATAAGGGTCATCCCAAAAATAATCCTTAGCTCTAGAGAAAATTTTCCGCTTATCCTGCACCGACTAGTGTGAACGTACTTCATTAGTCACTAAGTCATTTACTATGTCGGCATACCATGGTGCATTAGTTATGGATAATATATGTTCATCAGGAAAACATTCTTCGATTGGAATATTGTCTATTTTATCGTGCATAATTTGAGAGAGGCTATCAACCACTACATTCTCGGAACCTTTCTTATCACGTATTTCCAGATCAAATTCTTGGAGGAGGAGTACCCAATGAATTAAGCGGGCCTTAACATCCTTCATTGACAATAAATATTTCAAAGTCGCATGATCGGTGAAAATTATGACCTTTGAGGCATACGAGATATGATCTAAATTTTTCGAGAGCAAAGATGATAGCAAGAAACTCTTTTTCAACGGTTGAATAGTTAAGTTATGCATTATTAAGAGTCTTACATGCATAATAAATTACTCGATGTTGATTATTAATTCTTTGACCTAGAATAGCACCAATGGAAAAATCCGAAGCGTCGCAATTTTGATTATTACTCGATGTTGATTATTAATTCTTTTACATTCCTCATTGAATTCAAATTTAGTATCTTTAGTGAGTAGATTCGAAAGTGGCTTTGCAATTTTTGAGAAATCTTAGATAAATATCCAATAAAATCCTGCATGTCCTAGGAATGAGCAAATGTCCTTGATAGATTTGGGTGGAGGGAGAGTAGTGATTAGGCCAACTTTTGATTTGTCAACTTCTGACCTATCCTTTGATACTATATGACCTAGCAAGATGCCTCATTTTACCATGAAATGGCATTTTCCCCAATTTAAAACAAGTGATTTCTCTTTACATCTTTTAAGAATGCATTCTAAACGAAGGAGGCATTGATCAAAGGAGGATCCGTAGATAGAAAAATCATCCATGGAAATTTCCAAAAAATCTTTCACCATATCAGAGAATATGCTTATCATGCACCTTTGAAATGTGGCAAGGGCATTCCATAGTCCTAAGGGCATTCGACGATAAGCGAAAGTTCCAAAAGGACATGTGAATGTGGTTTTGTGTTGATCCTCTAAAGCAATGGGAATCTGATTATATCCTGAATATCCATCAAGAAAGCAATAAAATTCATGTCCCGCTAAGGGTTCAAGCATTTGATCGATGAATGGTAAAGGAAAGTGGTCCTTCCTAGATGTTGCGTTTAATTTCCTATAACCGATACACACATGCCATTTGGTGTTTACTTTGGTCGGAACTAGCTCATTTTTTTCATTTCTTACTACAGTGGCTCCCGATTTCTTTGTTACTACTTGAACTGGGCTTACCCAAATGCTATCAGAAATTGGATAAATTATGTTGTTGTCCAAGCATTTGATTATTTCTTCTTTTACAACTTCCTTTATATTAGCATTCAATCACCTTTGAGCTTCTCAATAGGGCTTAGCCTCATCAATCAAATGTATATGATGCTCACAAGTGGATGGACATATCCCCTTGATATCAGAAATTTCCCAACATATTGCTTCCCTATTTTCTTCTAAAACTTTTGAAAACTTTTCTTCTTGGTTTTTAATTAAGTCTATGGCTATAATTACTAGGAAAGTTTGATCTGCACCTAGTAAGCGTACTTAAATTTTTTTGGAAGCGGTTTAAGATCATTTTTTTAGTTTATCGTAAGTAGTTAATTCCATGGAAACATTTTGATCAATTGTTGAAGAATGTGAATTGAGCATTTTATTCAAATCAGATATATATATATATATTCATGTTCATCAATGTCTGAATTGAAATGCTCGAGATACATGTTCAAAGCATCTGACAAATAGTTGAGATTTTCTTCCACGATTGCCTCAACAACACAATTTCTTCTATCTCAAAATCTCAAGGTTGTTTATTAAGATTAATGATGTTTAATTCAACAGTTAGGCCCCCAAAGGAAAGTTTAAGATTTTTGTTTCTACAGTTTATAATAGCATTTGCGGTTACCAAGAAGGGACAACCTAAGATAACAAAGATTCAAGCTTTAGGATTACGAACATGAGCAGTTGCAAGCACTAGGAAGTCAACAGGGAAGTAAAATCGCTCTACTTGAATCAATACATCCTCAACTAGATCTACGAGTTTCTTTCTGGATCAATCAGCTAGTTGAATTGTGATATTGGTTGGTTTTAATTCTCCTATTCCCAGTTGGCAATATATCTGATAAGAAAGCAAGTTAACGCTCACACCAAGATCAGGAAGTGCACGATTAATAAATGTATTTCCAATTTTACAGCTAATTGTTGGACAGCCGTGGTCCTCAAACTTGACAGGCATGTGGTTAGAAATAATTGAACTGGTGTTTGTAGTCAAAAAGGCTATTTTAGGCACATTGGTTTCCCTCTTCCGAGTACGCAGCTCCTTAAGGCATTTTACATATGGTGGAATTTGTTCAATAGCATCTAAAAGAGGAATGTTAATATGAGCTTGTCTAAGGATATCTAAGATTTTATCAAATTGAGTAGTTTTTTCCTTATTCTTAAGCCTATTAGGGAAAGGCGCAATTGGCTTATAGGCTCTTTCATTAGATTTCTCATCATTTTGAATTGAGTCATCTTGAGGGTTGCTTATAGAAGATGGAAGAGTACTAGGATCATCACCTTTTTATAATGATTTAGAAGAAGATAAGTTGACATTCAAAGATGTTGTACTCTTGGAAGCGTTAGTCTTATCGATATGATTATCAATGTTCTTGCCTGACCTTAAGGTGGTGATTGAATTTACCGAATTTAACTCGTCGTCCTCACAAGAATTCACTCCACGAGAATTTTTATATTTAGGGTTTGCTTCGGTTTAACTTGGTAATTTCCCTCTCTCGTTATTTACTGATAAATTCTTTATCATATTAATAAATTGATCATATTTATTTTCCATCTCCTTGTGCATTTCCTTAAGTTCCTTTTCGAGACGAACGTTGTCTTGTGATTATTGAGAAGGTTGGGATGCGTCTCTAAGGTGTGGAGGCTTGTAAGTCTGACTAGAAGGATTCTTATTTTGAGGAACAAATTGTTGATTAGACATTTAAGAAGTTTGAGTATTTTGATTTGTGGGATAAAAATGTGAAGGATTTGCGAAGTTATTTGGATTTGACCACAATAAATTTGGATGCTTCCTCTAGTTAGGATTATAGGAAGAATTAGTTGGAGCGAAGGCGTTCACTTGTTCTTGAGGATGAGGAAGTAGCCTTCTTCAGCTTGAGAGTCATCGGTAGGAAAGAATGAAGGATCTATTGCATGTACTCCTCGTGGATTGTACGAGTTGGACCATGAATAGATTTCCATTGTTGATCTTTATCAGCATATTCCTCAAAAAATGCGCAAGCCTCTTCGCTTGATTTATCCATAAATTCAGCACGACACATAGTTTCGAGTTGAGTTCGGGTTGGATAATTATGTCCTTCGTATAATATTTGACATAACATTTGCAGTGGAATTCCATGGTGAGGACAACTTTGCAGTAATTGACTAAATTGTTCAAAATATTGGCAGAAAGTTTCCCCTTCATTTTGGGTGAAATGGTATGAATTTCATTCTAATTTTAAGGACCTTATGAAAAGGAAAGATTTTTTTATAAAAATTGTTTCAAAATCATTCCAACAATAAATATATGGTTGTGGAAGAGAGTTAAACCACCTCCTAGCGCTATCTACCAGGGAAAATGGAATCAATCTAAGTTTAATGGATTCATGTGAAATTTGTTGCATTTTTATGGTGGATGTATATAATTCAAGATCGTCAAGAAATTCATATGCATTTTCAGAACCAGTAAACTTAATACGCCTTGAATGAAAGAATTTTTTAATTCGAAATTATTTCCTTCATTTGATGGATAAACTATAATTGGAGGTTGTACAGTTCTAACTGGATAACATTTCTCTCTTAACGATAAACCTTGAGGCGGGCGTGGTTTTTGAAAATTTTGTTGAAATGGAAAGACTAGATTTTAAATATTTTGATTTTGGTTTTTAAGATTCATTTCGTTTTGTCTAGGTGATTATGGTACTGAACAGTGATTACTCATTGATGTCAGTTGTTCAAGAGAACTAGTGTTACGTCTTTAAAACGTTTACGATCGTTTCGAAACCACATTTGCATAAAAATAATCAACTAATTACTATTATTATTCGATAGCAGCAAATTATAATCCTTAACAGTCAAATTAAAAAAATGGAAATTAAATTGCTCACTGAGGTTGAATGGCTAAGGTGGTTCCCTTTTTTAACTGCTCCACTGTTACTTGACCTTATATCCAGCCGTGTAAATGTGGTCCACCTTTTGTATGGCTAGCTCAATGTCCCTTTTTCTTCCTATAAACACGCAATAATCCTTATGAGGTCATTCATGCAAAAAATTGTTTTAGTGAGTCTCCTCCATTCTCTGTGTTTATTTGTTTGTTTTTTTTTTGTTTTTTTGGTGTCGATCTCTCAGTACTCAGGAAGTGGACGAATTCAGATTGAGGACTGGAAGGCGGACACGATGATTGTGGTTTCCACGATTTGAGGCAGGCGTAGTGAGGTCGAGATATGGTGTTGGGTTAGATTTTTGATAGGAAATGCTCGATTTTGGTGAGCAATTGAATAGGGTTTCGTTCTGGAGAGGGTGGTTTGGTTGTAGATGGTACAGACTAAGTTCGGATTTGGGTATAGGGTGGTGTGGTTCTGAGTGAATGTGTGTACACGGGGTCGGGTACTGATGTGGGTTCGGCGATTGATATTCGGGTTATTGGGGTTGCGTAAGTTATTGGATTTGGTTACTACTGCGATGTTAGGGTCGGTGTTGTTTGCGTCCGGAAGTGGTAGAGTATGCCAATGACGAAGTGGAACGGGATGGTTGTTATGCTTGGGTTACGGTTTTGGTCTAGGGTGGTTTCAGGTGATGTACCTATTGCGGATGGTGATCTGCTGTGGTAATCGGTTATGAGGATGGGTTTTGTAGAGGAGGATGGTTGTTGCATCAGTGAAGGAGGGTGATAATAAGCTCTGGTTGCCGAAAGTAGAAGCGTAAGATGTGGAAAAGAGGAGAAAAGATATTTCTTTCAAGGGATCATGACTGTAATAATCTAATAGATTTAAACATCTAATAGAAATCATTACTGTAATAATCGGATCTAGAACGATGCCTAATTCTGATGCGTGCCTATCCTTTTGTCAAATCTGAATTGCTTATGCCTATGAGACTACTGGGATTGATGTAATGACACCTATCATGCCTATGAGACTGTTGTGACTGACATAATAAAACCTATCATGCCTATGAGACTGTTGGACTGACATAATAGAACCTATCATGCCTATGAAACTGTTGTGACTGACATAATAAAACCTATCATGTCTATGAGACTGTTTGATTGACATAATAGAACCAATCATGCCTATGAGACTGTTGTGATTGATATGATGGAACATACCATGTTGTACATCCTATGTCTTTGAGACTGTCGCGATTAAAATAATGGGACTTATCATGTTGTACAAAAAAATTAGTGATTCTCTTAAATCCAATTCTATCCAATCTTTATACCTATGGTGTATATTGCTTAGCTTGTCCACACATATTGTTAATGTACAACATTGAAACATGATTCTTCAATTGGGTACATCTTTACATGCCTATTTCTCCTTATGTCAATTCTTATGCCCTTTTCTCTATTTTCCCCCTTTTTACTTGCTTTTGTGAATACAAATTCATTCGAAACTTAGATTGAAATCTCGTTGTACGTGCGATTATAACGCTGGGAAAATTGGGTATAATTTAATTGAGTAAATTTTGGGCATAGCATGGGAATGTGGCATAAACTTGTATTGGATAGAATTGTGGAAAATTTGACACATAGATTTGGACACATATGACAATTATGCAAACTGGCAAAAGATGAACATGCCTAACCCGAGGTTAGATTGAGTTGTGGTGTAAGATTGCCCGGAACCTCCCGGCACATCCAGCGACCGCAACAATATAGATATAATGTGAGAGGTTAGTGTATTTAAGCCCAAAAACCCGAGGTTAGATTGAGTTGCAATGTAAGGCTGCCTGGAACCGCCCGGCACATCTAAAGACCACAACAATATAGATCTAATGTGAGAGGTTGGTGCTTTAATGAATAAATTAAAGCTAAGAAATAGACAGGCTAAGAATGGTAGGGTTAAGTTAATCAAAGAAACACCTGACCAATATAACATGATGTGTGATAGGGTTAAGTAACACAAGAGGACAACACTTAACCAATGTAACATGACAAGTGGTAGGGTTAAGTAACACAAGAGGGCAACACTTAACCAATGTAACATGACCAGTGGTAGTGTTAAGTTAACACTTAACCAATGAACGAGTGGGGTTAAGCTAAGGGGAAACATTTAACCAATATAATATGATGAATGAACAGGGTTAAGTTAATAGAAAACACTTAACCAATTACAACATGATGAATGAGAAGGGTTAAGTTAATAAGTAACATTTAACCAACATGGCATGACGTGTGGATGAGTTAAGTTAACTTGAATGGATGGATAACACTTAGCCAATTTGGGGGGTATACGAATAAGCCCTAGAAAACCCTAGTAACGGGGACCCATTTCAGTAGTAACCCACGTAGATGTATCACGGTACCCTGAAACTAGGCAGGGTGGGGCACGATTACTGGGCCGATTATAAGCGGTTAAAATAACGGCAGGGGGTGCAGCAGTGTAGTTCTAATGGAGTATGGGAGTGCACGTGCTCCGGAGTGGAAAAGCAGACACTGGGCATCAGTAGTATACAATGTGCATCTAGAATTTGTTTCGGGTTGCTATCATAGGGATTGATACACCTTATGGTGGGACCAGCATAGGGTATCTACACGCAAGAGAGGGCCGATTGACACAGACATAAGGAAAGTTAATACAAGTAGGGAGTCAATCGATAGGGTAGTAAGGGTAAATCCAACATCTTCATGGAAATTAGGCTGGTTGAGGTAAGATCCTCATACTAGATGTACACCTGAAGGCTACCATAATTGTGGGGTTGGGATCACCTTATTTTATAAAACAGGATACTAGTTGGGACACTGGTAGGGGATACGAATCCTTTTTCACAGGATACTAGTTGGGACACTAGTAGGGAATACGAATTGTTCTATAAAAGACACTAGTTAGGATGTTAGTTGGGTGGTGCAGAGAAAATAGGAAATCAGAGAAAGAACCGAAGCGCATTAAGTGTATCTAACCTTGTCATATCTAACGATCATCATTTGTTGTCTTGCTATGCTTATTATCATGGTTATGGTCTGGTATCCAGTTTATTCATGTCATGATCCTTTTACCTGTTTACATGCTGAATAATCACTGGACTTACCAGGCTTTATGTCTGACTCTGTTTTCTTTGCTCTCTTTTCTTCCGTTCCCAACCCCCCCCCCCCCCCCCCACCCGGGTTCACAGGGAGGTAATATTACCACTTAGCTCAGTTTTCTTTCCAAGCTCGAAGATAGACGATGTATTTCTTTGGACTCCCTTTTCCACTGCCATGGCTAGCTCATGCTTTATTGGGAATATCATTGTCATTTTATGCTTCTTTATTTTGTTAAACAAGACAGATGCTTTGTTGTAATGGGTATTGGAAAACAATCTTTGTACAAGCAGTTTTACCAAGTTGTTGTTTCATCAATGAAGTAAAGTTTTATTTATTTTCTGCTGTTTAAATTTTGTCTGTTTTGTAATTTATCTGTTCTATACACTTATGACGCTCCATTGAAGTTAATGCATTCCCTTTGTGAGTGACCTTAATGGAGGTGGGGTGTTACACTTAAATAATTTGGAAAGTCAATGTAAATTACTTTAAATGGTTTTAAATGAATTACACGAGTATATAATGGTTTTCTAAGGTATTTTGATATACTGAAGAATAATTTTTATTTCGGTCAAAATAGAGCTTGTTGCACAATGGCAATTTGTGTATTTTAGTTACGAATTGTAAATGCTTATAACTTTTGCAATCTAAATCGGATTTCCAAGACACAAAAAACAATTGATTTAAATTAACAAGAGCTTTTAAATGAGTGAAAGCGGATTTTAATTTCAGATTATAATTTTCAAGTTATGTTTAAAACCATTTTGGAAAAGATTGTTGTAAGAGAAGTTATCGACCATAACCATAAACAACCATTTTTAATGTTTCTAAAAATATGGAAAAAATGGTAAAATCATTATAAATTATGTAAAAATGTTTTGAATTGTAAAGTTTAAGTTTTGACTAAGATAAACGATATTTTGATCAAAGTAATTAAGATAACTATTTGTAAAACTTTTATAACGCTTTTGAAAACACTATTGTAACGCTTTCTTCGGAAACAATCTATTTTGAAGTTTTTGACCCGCAAACTATTTTCTAAACTATAAGTAATCATTTTTAAATGATTTGTGGAATGTTTCAAAGATTTAAAAGTAACGAAAATGTTTTATATGGAACTTAAATTGATTTATTTGATATTAAAATGGATTTTTCAATTATAAATAATTGGATATGGTTGGAGATAAACCTTCGGATGCTTGATATAAATTTGGTAAATGATGACTCTTACTATTTGAGGAATTTAAAAGGGAGTTCACCGTTATTCTGCTTATAGTCTGAGTTGGATACGGAGATTAATACTAAGTATAAGTTGATGATATTTCTATCCAGGTCTAATGTCAAAGAGTTGGATAAATCTTTTAATTAAGATACGGGTTTCTCAATCTGATTTGAGATAAGCTGGATAGAAATAATCTTTGGATATTTGATATGAAATTTCATGATGTAAACGTGTACTATTTGAGGAATTTGGAAGATATTATTATTATACTGTTATTCCACTTATAGTATTCATTGATTATGAGAATCAATGTCGAATATAAGTGGATAAAATTTCTGCATAACTTATGTTCAATATCGATTGATTTGGATTTCGTCATGAATCGTATCTTCAATAATAGTATTCTTGAAATCCAATGAGATTGAATTGTAGAAATTCCTATCGAAATTTGGATTTAATCAAATCTTTGATTTGAGAAAATTTAAAAGTAAGGAATTGGAGAGAAAATATAATCTTTTGATCAAGATTAAAGAATTAAGATGGTAATGGGATTTTTGTAATAAGAGTAATTCCAATCTTGAATTGCAAATAAATTGATAACGATTTGGAAGGAGAATTGGATTGAAAAGCCTGTGTAAACCATAACTATTGTTTTAAAAGTACGCTTGTTACTTGGAAAGACCGGGATCGAAAACCATTCCAAGTAATAATACGATGTTTTGGAACAATTCAAGACTTGGAATACGACGAATGAAGGCCAGGATTCTTTGAATTATTTGGACTGATTGCTGATGTCTCGGTTGGGTAGGCCACCGAATACGAGGTTACAAGTGGCATGAGGTTTGAATATACTTGGAGATTTTCGGATTGGCGTTTCGTTCAGACCCAGAACGGACATATATGGATTGTGTGTCTGACATTGTAATTGACTGCATAGCACCAATCTCTGTTAAATATATATATGCTTGGTGGCGAAGAATTTATTCTCTTACTTAACACCCTTCTCTAAGACGTACAAGCTTAGAGGTTATATATTGATGGAAATCAGTGATGCGTTGTGAATGGACAATGTGGCATACTTAAGTTATGTGGAGAAAAATGGATGATCGGAGAATGGCTATTTAAGCGTAGCTTTGTGTATATTGTGACCTCGGCAAGCCTCACACCCCTGTAAATGGATAAAATAGGAAGAAATGCAGCAGGGTTATTTGGTGTTGTCTCCTTATAGATAAAAGATGTACTATGGTATAGAGCCCAGATATTAACCTATGTGGTAAATACATCTACTTTTGTGGTTGTTGTTGGCGCACGCTCGAAAAGGTCGGTAACGACCGGGAGATGGCATACTCAAGCATACTCTAAGTTACCTGGTTAAGGGGTAACCCGGCCTTGTGTTGGCATGAGGTGCATCACTGTTAATCCTCGGAAATCCCTCTAAAGGTGTTCAAAATTCGGTTTGGGAGGAAGTTCCTTTGCCTGGTCATTGTTGGAAATCTAATCTCCGCTACGAACCCGTACGATTTTGATTGTATTCTATATGTCAGTATAATATATGGTACCTATGCTGGCTGAGAATGATACATTTACTTTCGAAAATTGTTTTCACACTACATATTATAGTATTGAAAGAGGATTTTCATGTATTAAGCATTTTTGACTATTATAAGGAGAAACCTCGCCCATACGTGCGTTTTCATTGTGTGTGTGTCGCGACACCTTATGGTAGTCTCATTTTTCAAAAGTCATAGCGAATTTCTATGCATGGGAATTCATATGGAGTAAACATGTTCCGCGTTAGCGGCGTGGTCCGTTGAATTACCCAACTTTAAAATGAATCCTAAAAACAAATATTTTGAGTTATCACACCAGTTCCACGACTGACCTGGAGTTTATTGTTCCCACACCTATACTTTGGGTGCCCACAATTTTGCATGGGAAGTCAGTAGTTTAGTTTGCAGGTTTAGCTTTCAAAAGTTAGATTCAGGTTTGGAGCAAGAGTTATATTTTGGATTTCCTTAGTCCACTGAAGAGTTTATTTCCGCTGAGCTTATGTTGTACTCTGATGTTCCTGGTAACTCTGATGTAATACTCTGTAATGAAATGAAAAGTTCTGTTATTTTTGTGCAAATGTGTTAGTACCCATAACTATCCATCTTTATGAATGGCTTAAGTTGGTTTAATTACCTGCGAGGACCGGGCAAAAAGGTGGGTCGTTACATTAACATTGGAAAACATTTTCATATATTCACATTTTCTCGACCTATTAAATCCTATATTTAGAGAAGTTCATTTCTTAACTTCTCATCAGTCGATCAACTCATTTTCTATGCCCAGAAAACATCTCTTATTTATATTTGGAATTTTATTTTCCAAAACTCATTTATATGGATTTAGATGAATGTTTTATAAAACATCTTTACGACAACTCAACTCATTAATCACTCATTAACTAAACGTATCTTTAACCAATCTTCGACATCGAACCTTAACCATTCCTTAGTCAATAATGAAGTCAATCAAGTTGGAGTATAATTACCACTCAAACCATAATTGAACTATATTCTTAACTTTGAAATAGACAAAATTCATAACTTTGAATACCAACAAAACATCGCTCACGCAATTTCCGGATTCAATTTAAGAATCCACCTAACGAAAATCATTGATTATAATGATAGCGTTATAGTCCCTGCTTATAAAAAATAAAATATTAAATTGTAACTTTTATTCATTAATTTGAATAACTAGTAACTAAATAAATCAGTAAATAATCTTATTAAAATGGAAAGTAAATAGTACTTTCCTGAATTCGACATAGTCGAATTTCAATGTATAACTCTCTTTCGAATAATCTCTATTTGATTAACGTTTCGAACTTCGGAATAATTTCAACGTTAGTGATCAACTCAATTACCCTTATAACTATTCCCATTTTGCAAAATGATTGCTTTAAACCATTACTCACTTTAAAATGTGAGTATTCTTTTCTTTTATAGAAATATGGACTCATTGTATCAAATCAATTTTATTTCAATTGCAAGCACTATTACAGGTTCAAATCCTGTCTATCGAGTCACTTTATAAATTCACATTCATATTCCACTTCATTTATAAATCCCATTTACAAATCAACTCCTTTTTAACTATTCCAATTTCTGTAACACCCTGCATTTTTAGCTTAAGATAATAAAATAAAAATAACTTGATTAAATATTCAGAATTAAGTGAAACGGACTGCAGTATTGCGTTCGTATCGGAGTTCTACCCAAAATAGACACCTGGTTCACGTAAATCGGACACCGTATGAAGAAGTAATTAAGGTTTGAAGTTCGTATATGCGTAGGAAGAATATATATATATATATATATAATAGGTTCAGAAAGTCAAAAATAGGTTCAAAAATTCAGAAATCGGTTCAAAATTCGAAATTTAGGGAGACGGCAGATTTCCCTCCCAGGGGTGTCGACCCCCTAAGGGGTGGGTCAACCCCCTTGCAGCTGGTTTTGGCATATTAGGGTTTTGGGGGATTTGGTTATATATATGGCCTCATTTCACTTGTTTCTCCACACCAAAAACAATTGAGAACTAGATGTTGCCTCTGCCCAGATTAAATCAAGTCTTTTCTTCTTCTGCAATCAAGTTATCCAAGTTTAGAGATCTGCAAGCCTTCTTCAATCACAGCGAATCTACATTAATTTTAGATCTCTTATCGAAGTGAGGTAATTCCTAGATTAGGTCTATTTTTCAATTCTCTTTTCTTCCCTTTTTCTTTTAGTAAAAATTATAAATCCATGGTTATTAGGTTCTGAATCCAATTAGGGGAAAACCATGGAATGATAGATCTGGAACAGATCCAGGATTTGGAAAGCTTATGAGGAGACTGGGTTTAAGCTATAGCATTTTAGATAATAGTATGTTATCGTTTACCATTCCCCATTTTGTATAATTGAATAATTCATATGTTGAGATGTTAATATGAATAATTTATATGTTGAATCAGTTAAAGTGTTGGAATGATGACATGTTGAAAACAAACTTGTCAGAAAATGGGTAATAACTACTATTGTTATAATCACATGATGGACTTGTGGTATATTATTGAGTAAATGACATGTTTAACTTGTTGGATTTGAACAATCACCCGATTAAATATTTACATGTCAAAATAGAATTAAACACATGTTAAAAAGGACATGCGACAAAATATAGGCATAATTTGATGATATGTAAATTGGATTACAGTAAACATATGAAAAGGACAATATACCTAATATTTACATGAAATAGGAACAATTGTTAAAGAACGAACATGCCTAGATTCACAGTAATTTGACACTGTAACGCTCTTAAACACGAGGTTAGATTGCACTAGTGATAGAAGTCTGCCCGGAACCGCCCGGCATATCTAGCATTCACAAGTGGTAAATCTAATGTGAGGGGTCTGAGTGGATAAATAAAACATGAAATGGTGCTAAGACACAAGGTTAAGTCAACTTGTGGTATAAGTCTGCCCGGACCCGCCCAGCAAACCCAACATCCACAAGTGTAGACTTAATGTGAGAGGTCTAGTGCATGTATATGTATATATATATAACAAGACATGAATAAATGGCAATGATAGTAATTAAATGTCTAACTCAGAAAATAAGAAAGGAAGGGATGTAATGGACTGAGTTAGTGCGATGCGAAGGAAAAGTGATGTATTTCCCTAAATGACCTATTTCTGAGAACGTGGTTGCAAGTAAGCCACAGTAAATAAGGTAAGAAAAAGGAAAGAAATTGCTTGCCACCACTAATTTAGACGGGAATATGTTATGAAAATAAATCACTGATTCCTTCTATAAATCAAATTGATAAGGTGCATGAAGTGTTTTCCTTAATATAGTAAGGAACATATATTACAGTGAATGAAGTATTATGAGTTACAACAAAAAATGGTTTAAATGGGGAATGATAATCACCTATTATAAATAAATAACATTAACGAAAATATTGTATAATAGGTACACTTGTCTTAGGGAAAACCTGAAACTAGTTGAGAAAAGTGGGAAATCTTGTGAAATATAAGAAGTTGTACTTAATTATAAATTAAGTAATCTGCAAACTTGTAAGTCTGAAACCCGCTGATAAGAATAACATGTTCAGACTTGTCCTTGGGATAAGAGTGTAACACCCCGTGAATTCTATAACATTAAGCTTCACAAATTAAAGTGTAATTAATTCTAAATGAAAGAATTAAGGGAAATGGGTTACGCCATTGCGTTCGTCTCAGAATTCTGCTTGAGATAGAGTCCGAGTTTGCATGAATCGGACTCTGTATGAAGGAGTTATGACCTTTGGAAGTTTCAGAATAAAAATTAAAATTCAAACAACTCAGTTTCAAATTCGAAATTCGGAAAACAGGTTCAAACTGGGCTGGGCGGGAAAATTCCCGCCCAGGGACCAGGTCGACCATAGGGTCGACCATGGTGTCGACCTGGTCACCCCAGGTCGAACATAGTGTCGACCTGGGTGTCGACCTACCTGGTCGACCTGGTTGGCTGGATCTGGCTCTGGCTCGAATTTCTGTGGCTCGGTGTGTCATTAGGGCTGACATGTCACCTCTTGATTGGCTCTTTGACTTTGTATCGTCTAGATTCCTCCTGTCTTCATCTGACAACTCAAAACAATTTAAAAATCTATATATACACCCTAAGTCTCTACTAAAATTCACACAAAAAAATAAGATGGGAGTCGTCATGCTGCCAGGAAGGAATTGAGCATAGCCGTCAAGAGAGAAAAGCTTAGAGACGAATCAAATTAAGAAGAAGACTAAAGCTTAATCAGATTAATCAACGCAACGTTAATCTACCCAAAGGAGCGCATCTCAAATTCAGAATTCAGAATCCAGAATTCAAGATTCTGCATTCGTTGTAAGTATAGTGACCTTTCAGAATATGAATAAAAACTGTGACGTGATTCGATGTAAATGAAAATAGAATTGTGTTATTGTATGATAATGATATAAATTCTGTGTATTGTAATGATTCTGTCATGACTTTTGTATTGATATTTGTGGCCTAAATTGATTGATGAAAGTCTATTGAACAATTGTATATGAAAATAATGGCACTTGCAAGTTTATGGCAAAAACTAGAATTTGATCCCTTTATGTTTATGTCTATGGCATGGACTATATACATTCACTAAGTCTAAATTAGGGCTTATGTAAACATGTTCTAGATTTGAGACCTTTTATGCCTACATGACCCAAAACCTATGAACACATTCTTATGTTTATTTGCAAGTATAATTGGATCTATGTTAAGTATCGTTTGGGTTACATAAACTATGCAAGTTCATGTTGAAATAGGCTATATGATTAGATGTTAAATTGGACATTTTGGTGAATATACAACATGTTGGTTTTGTGGTTGACATTATGCCAAGTTAAATATGTTTAACCCAAGTTTGTATAAGCCTAAACTATGCCATTTCATAAGTCACCTACTTATACTTTGATTTGAATGCAAGTTCACATGACCCATAATTTATGTTAGTTGAATCGCTAAATTGCAAGTTCATGCGCCACAGACCTTTATGTATTGTAAAATGTTGCATGTTCTTGATTTCCCCTTTTCTCACGTTTATAAAGTTGGGTTGAATTCTGTCGAGCCCAACATTTGTTATAATGTTGCGAACGTACAAACGGGGGTAATAACGTTGGGTGTAAAACATGAAAAATATATGTTTGGCACATGCCAACGACAATGACATTTAAGCGGTATGAATTGTTATACCCAAGAATAAAAGACATGACATTTACATAAAATTGAGAAGTAATAAAATATGTAAATTTAGAAAACACGATATGCTTAACCCGAGGTTGGATTGAGTTGTGACGTAAACCTGCCCGGACCCGCCCGATTGTCCAGTAGTCACAACAATACCTATCCAATGTGGGTGCTTAAGAATTGAGCCCAATAAGGACCCGAGGTAGACTGAGCTACGGTGTAAACCTGCCCGGAACCGACCGGCACATCCAGTAACCGTAGCAATATCTGTCTAATGTGAGTGGTCAGGTGCTTTAAGAGGCTAAGGACAGATGGTAGGGTTAAGTCAACTATAAACACTTAACCAAATTCAACATGTTAACAAGAATTGATGGTGATGTTAGGTAAATACAGACACTTAACAACTTAACATGTTTGACTAGAAAACCCTAGTAACGAGGGACCCGTTTCAGCAGTAACCCAGGTTAGGTATCATGGTACCCTGAAACTAGGCAGGGCGGGGCACGATTACTGGGCTGATTGTAAGCGGTCAAAGCGACGGCGGTGGGTGCAGCAGTGTAGGTTCTAACGGGGTGCGGGCGTGCACACACTCCGGAGCAGACAAACAGGGCACTGGGGGCACCAGTAGTATAACCTATGCCTTCTAGAATTTGTGTCGGGGCCGCCACCATGGGTCTTGATACACCCCATGGTGGGACCAGCATAGGTATCTACAATTCTTGGGGGGCGTATGACACATGTTTACGCGAGTAGGAGCCGATCTTTAGAAAATGGGGATCACTTCACCCTCAGCATGGGGTGCTAGTTAGAATAAGCTCAAGTAGGTGCAGAGATATAGTGTGGGTGCGATAGTACATTCGATTCTAAACGACACTTCCTTAGCTTGTGATACTTTCCTGTTTTCAGTTTATATCTATCATGCCCTTTTTCTTATTCACATACTGAAGAGTTACTAGATTTACTCAGGCTTTACGTCTGACTCTATTTTCTTTTCGTCTTCTTTTCTTTCGTCCCCCCCGGTCCACAGGGAGGAAACAACTCAGCTCAGTCATACTCTTTGCAAGCTCCAAGACCGTAGATGTATGGTTTAGATCTCTTTTGCTCGGATTATGGCTTTGGATATCACTATGGGAATTTTTGTCACTTTATTTATGTTTTATGCTTCTTTAATAATCAAGACAGTAGTGGGGTTGTAATGTTGGAAGTATTTTGAGACAATTATGGAAATGTTTTGTTTGAACAAGTATTGATGAAATAAAAGTCTGTTTGGTTTCCGCTGTTTAAAATCTGTGTATTTATATCTGTCTTGTGTTTATCTATGGCTTTTACTTATAAACCTCCACCAAAGTTAAGGCATTCCCTTTGTGAGTGACCTTAACGGAGGTGGGGTGTTTCAAAGAGGAAATTATAACGTAGGTTATAATAAATGGGTAGAGAAACTTATTAATGGACCTTAGTTAATAGAACTAAGTTAATAAGTAAACAATGATAAGTTGTAGTGATGGTGTAAATTGAATTTATGATTAAATGAGAAAGAATGAGGAAAACTTATGAAATGAAATAAGTTATATTTAATCATAAATGGTAAGTGGCATGTTAACTAGAAAACATGTGAATTGAGAGATACTTAATAATATATTAAGTAGAACATGTTATTTTAACCGTGAAATCAAACAAGAATATGAAAGGGATTGTGGATTACAGACCTTGGACCACAATCTAGAGAATAACATGTTGTGGGCTTATTAATAAATTTAAATGGGTTAAGTTTTATAACTGAAATTAATAAGCAAGAGGAGCCCATTCCTCAGAGACATAAGGGGCTAGGAAGAACTTGGTAACCTAAATAAAAAGTTAAGATAACCAAGTTAATGGAAACCTGATAAGATAAGGAAGTGTGTAAAAGAATGTTTAGACATAAGGTTTAATAACATACTAAAGTGAGGCGCTTTGACCAGTCCGCACGTTTGAGGGTGAATAACCCAATGGGGTAGACATCGTGGTGTTATAAGGCACGAGGGGAGCGCACATTTATCTGATTATTCTGTCGGCTCCGAAGGACTGGAAGGGGAAGCACGCAGCTTCCTGAGATACGTAAGGTGCTCCTAGTAGTCCTCTATGCGGTGGTAGATTTTAGGCTATTCTCGCAGAGGTTGGATCTGCGCGTAACTACTAGGTGGGTGGGCCTTGACTGCAAAAGTAGCTATGCAGTCAGAATGTTGTGACGCGGTGACACTAGGGTGATTCGGCGGTCGCCTCAACGGAGAGGCGAAGGGTCACTACCAATAAGGATAGTAGACCATCGGATACCCGTCATCGGAAGCCAGTGGGATGCGAAATGACTAGAGCTAAAACCAATAGACCATTCACCTTTCACTATACGGTACGATGGTTGAGGGAAGACGAATGGATGTTTAGATTGTTTTTTTAGGGGTAGTCATTTAGCTCTTGTAGTCTTTACTAGTTGAGGGAGGGGCCAAGGTGGGGTCAGAGCCACCGTGAAAACATACCCTAGGAATATCTGTATATAGAGGCTCTTAAAGATGGGCCTGTACAGATATGGAAAAGCTTCCGACCGAGTTTAATGTTTCTTGTATCGGCCTGCCACGGAACTTGGTGCACATTAGATGACGTGCAGTTAAGGCATCAAGCTACAATTGATGATACATATGTGGGACAGTCTAGATACATGCATGTCGGCTCTGGATGGTGTATCGTAGACTTGAGGGCATTACTCCGGTATGAAATCCGATTCGATCGACGATGGCAGTCCATATGCTTACATAGCGTAGTAATGACAGATATATGCAGAACGTAACATTTTGTGTAGAGATCTGTACGTCACTCCGGCGTAGGATGAGGGACTGCGTCCATTTCTGTGGCATTACGGTGGAGACCATGCGAGTGGGGTACCATAGGGTGTACCTCGGTATTGAGGGGAAACTACATATATAATATATTAGGTTAATCCACTTGGAAGTAAATGGGTATGACATGTGTGTAAGCCTTGAGTGTTGTTAACCCAAGTAACTTAATAAATAAGAAAATATGATTGAACGATATATGCAGGATTATCCAAAGTGTATAATTTAAATCCAGTCACCAGAATTTATGTTCTAACCCCCTCCTCACAACATACTCGCAGGTTAGATTTGCAGCAGAGACATTATAGCTTTGGAAATTGGTTAGGCAATATTATTAACACGGTAATGCTATACTTTGATTATATTATATTTTATCCATTTCGCTGTGAGATATTTTCTGAGCTCTGACATATTTTATGTCTCCGTCTTTTCTGCATGATACTAGAGCAAACCAATCCTAGTTTCGATAGATTGGAATTTTGAAAAAAAACCGGTCTGTCGGAATTCGGGTTGTTATAGTTTTATTGCGTAGCCTGCGTCCATACGGTTTCAACAGATCCTATTTTGTTGAATTTTGGTAACATTTGACAAAGTTATGATTTTTACAAGCTTTCATACAAATTACAGGACATAAATGTAATTAGTTAATTAGTACCTTAATTAAGTTAATTTATACGCCTAATCTTTCTTCCTCAATAAGCTTTGGAAACCCGCTGCTCCATTACAGGCCATACCTGAATTCTTGCACATACCATTCTCCTTGTCCCTTCCATGAAAAATCAAACTAAAATCACCAAAATTCATCTCTCCAAAACTCCTTCTACCAATATCATTTTTGTAAAACTCGCACTCCATATCCCTATTACGGTTTCTAGACATCTCGGGTTGCTACAAGTGCAGTTGCATCACTTATTTTTTCTAGGAAATCACCCATAAATTTCTAAAATATGCCACATGATGCTCTGAACTCAAATACAAGCTCCATTTAATCTACCTATGCCTCAACTTTTCAAAAACACGAGCCTTAGACCCCTCAAAACGCACATTGTGTCATTCGCCGCGACAGATAATAGATTCAAACCTAGAAAAAACCTACATTGTTTGAAGAAAAACTCTCAAGGATCACAAATATATTTATTTCGTGATTTATAGATTTTTCTTCGAGTGAATTTTGAAATTCACGTTTTGGATGTTGGAAGAAAAATGGCAGTCGTAGTTAGCTTTGACCAAATGAAAAAATAGTTATGGTTAAGGGTAGGATAGTGGTATATTTATAGGGTAGAGAAATATTATTTTATTCAATTTTTATATTCGATTTTACTCAATCGATGTTTACGTTCGTTGTTTAAAAATTCGTACGATAACATATGATATCCAACTTCGATGAAATGGACACCCAGCTATAGTTTGAAGTTTGGACCCAATGAAACTTGTTTCGTCAAAATCTAAGCCCATTTGCATAAACAACATTATTTTAAATTCAGTTATTGATCGATTCACATTTTAATTTCACATGGTCACAAAATAACCTCGATTGGCACGAAATTTGAAATTTAACAATAAACAATTATTACAGATTTAATAAAATTTGTTTCATCGAAAACGAAGGTCATTTGCAAAACGCCTATTTTTAAGGCTTAAATAAAACCAATAAAAATATTAATAAACTCAAAAACAATTCAATCTAATTATAATAAATTAATATTATCATATATATCCAAATAAAATATCATATAGCTCCAAAAATTAAACAAATTTAGATTTTGAACTCAACATTATAAAATTTCATCGTTAAATCGATATTCAATTTATATTGAAATCCTTTTATTTTGTTTAATAAATCATTATGGTTTATAAACAATCCAGTAGCGACTTTCTAAAAATTTGATTTGGACATAAATTACAATCTACAAGATAAAATCTCGATTTTTCACTTTCATTATAGAACTATAGTTCAATAGATTTGAAGTTTCTTGTTTCAAAGAATTCCGACTTATAACCAATCCTGTACATTCATTTAAAGTAACGTAAAACTACGAATTGCTGCGACGTTACAAGCTTGTTTTAAAGTATATTATAATTAGTACATTCAAACTTTGTTTATAAATGAACTCGTTATTATAACTCTAATCTAAACTCGATTATATCTCTTAAATTATCTGATTCACATTATTGCAAATTTACTTAATTCTGACTATTTTCGGAATTAAATATATTATTCCACTATTTATATTAATTAAATATTCCAAATTATTTAAGTCAAGTTATCGAAATCGCCAAATCGATATTTAAATCATTAAATAAATTAATTATTCAGCCGTTAAAAATCCGGGATGCTACATTTGTTGCGCTTTGTACACATTTGTTTGTATTCGCTGCCATGTGTTGAATTTTGCTTTGCCATGCTCTTGAAACTTGAATGCATGTCATGACCTATAATATTTGATATCATGGTCTTTGTACCTTTTGTTGTTTGGCTATTCCCCATGCATGATGCACATAAACTTTGAGTTGGACATGACCTTGCTGTTTGCACTGCCTTAATTTTAGTATGAGTATTTGATATTTTTTTGGCTTTAGATCTTGCCATGATACTGTAAAACTTGGTAGACTTTCTTGTACTAGGGGCATCCTAACGTTGTGCCTGCCCATTCTCTTTTTACCCGAACTGCTTGGTACTAGTTTGTCATGTTACTAGCATGTACTTAATACCGGCCAACCCAAACTTGCTTGAATACTTGAACTTTAATCACCATGCACTTGACTATTTGCTGGTTTGCTATTCAATTTCCAAAGCTCCACCTATTTATTTGCTTGAACAATTTGTGCATTTTCTCCGAGCTGCACCTTGTGCCCCTTTTATGTGTTGTGACACTTGTTGTACCCTTTGATTTAGTGTACTTGTGTACATGCATTTTTTCAGTTGACCGACCATGTTGTCTTGACATGTTCATTTGAAACTTGACCAATTAGGATATTGTGTTGTTGCATTCTTAACTTGTTAGACCAGTGGTATCATTATGTTGAGCTTGAACTATTTTTACTTTGCTATGCATGTTTGGTTGGTTTGACCATTCACTCGTGTACATTATTGTTGAACCAATCACGTGCGCTCTTGTTTTTAAAATCAGTATTGAATTCATCGAGGGCAGAATTGATTGCATTGAGTTGAATCGAAAGATTTAATCTTTGTAGTTGTTCGTGGAAAAACTACTACGTGCTTGGACACTATAGTATTTACAGTGTATCTCTGTAAATGTTATATGTTGTTCGAGTATATATGTATATGTTGTTGTATATAACGGTGTTGTATACAAAATTATATGATTTTTGTTTGATGATAACAACCAAATAAAGATTATTTTTAATGTGTTTGTTACTGTACTGTTCTATATTTACATTACAGACAGAAATATAATATTTATATTTAAATAAAATACAGCTGTACAGAAATTCAAATTTTCAACAGTATATTGTTTAAATATAAATATTTTATTTCAATCATTCAAACAGTACACATTTTATAACTCCACTATTTGTTTATCTTAGTAATACATCACACTTCATTTCACTGATGTACATTTTTCATCTATACATACATTGTTACATATATACACTGACACTCTGTGTTCCTGTCTTCTATTGTCTTTTGTCTTCGGTCTTCAAAGCATTCACACAGTCAGTCCAGTCTTCATACCTGTCACATAAAAACAGAAACACACAGTACACTGCAACAGAAATTTTAAACTGAATATATGCGAATATAAATTGTATTTTTAAAAAAAATTATTTGCCTCAGATTTCTGGTGTGTTTCTCATCATTTTTCATGACTTGATCTGATCTGTGTCCAGTCAGTTTGTAAATATATAATACAGGGACAGGAAAACTGGTTTGATCGACTGCATATACACACGTGTATAAATATACACGTGTGCATTGCCTCGCCAATCAGCGAGCAACTGAGGAGTAGCCACATGGACCATCTCGACTCAGTGCACACATGAAAACAACTCAATATAAAGTCAACAGCAAGCTCAAGGGTCGAGCAACAAAGTCAACACAGCAAATCATGGTCCAAATCAAAAGTCAAGATACAAGGCATGAGTGATCGAGAAATAAGTTCAAATCAATATAGCAACTAGACAGCAAACATGGCTCAACAAATACAAAACTATAAGTCAGTTTAAGCATGAGTGCATATTGCAAATCAGTCTACAAAGTTCAAAAAATAACATGAATGGCAGCAGACAACATGAGTTAAACTGCATGGTGTATGGGTGCATGGTCGTGCATGGTCGAGCATGGTCGAGAGTGTGAAACACAATGATGGACTCGGTGGAAAAACTGGTGCACACAGCAAAAATGATAAGTTTGCATGGGTTCAAGTAACTAAACAATGGCCAGCATACATGAAGCTGTACATGAGTGTGCATCAAGCAAATGGTGTGTGCAAAAATTAGTTTCAACATGTGAATATAATGGTAACATGTTCAAGAAAGAATTCATGGTGCAACAGTATGGCATGGAAGTATGGCTCATGCTCATGCCGCAAACAAGTCAAAACTGGTGGTGCAAGGGTCAAACTAGAACATGGTTCAGCACAAATGTACACAGGTTGCAAGTTCAAGTAAATATCAATGGTGAAAAGCAAAGTGATCAAGTGTCGAGCAAATCTCAGCAATATAAACAAAGTGCCAAATGGACAAGTCAAAGCATTTCAAGCATTTCAGTTTAAAAGTGTCAAGACAGTTCAAGTGCAAAAGTGGTCGAGACAGTGGCAATTAACATGATGGTTCAAATGCAAACAAGCAAGTGCAAAATTTCATTTCAGAAATTTCAGAAAACAATTTTTCATGGAAAGAATGCATACAGAATTGTGCATTCAAATTGTTTTGCTAAAATCAAGTTTCATGTCAATGGTGATAACACAAATATGATGGATATGTGAAAAACAATAAAGCATCAAGGTAATACATATGAGCGTACAAGGAACAGCTCAGTGTAAAGATCATTTCAGGTTCAGCATTGAAATCACAAGTGTGAAAGTGGCAAGTCAAAGAAATTCCTGAATCTCAGCAAATCAATTCATATATGGACAAAAACGAAAAAAAAATTGCAAATCTCTTTCCAGTAATGCTCATGTCGAATTCAAAGAATTCAGAAAATCATTTTTGGCAAGCAATACAATCATGCAAGGGAATTCTATTAAGGGCAATGCGATTTTCAATTTGGTTCCATTTTTTAAATTGAAAAACTTTCCAGAAATATAGTTGCATACTTGGCAACTGGTTTTTAATCAAGCAAATACAGTGATCCATTTCTTTTTGGACAAGAAATCAGGGAACAAATCAAGCAATGAATTCAGACTGCTATGGAAAGTTTTCAAGACCACAAATATATATTGTTGTTCCAGAATTGAATTATTCAATTAATGGTGAGATGTGCGAAAATTTTCAAGGGACCATATATTATTCTTTTCCAGAATTTGTCAAAGCTAATCATGCATGGAATACAAAGTAGAAGACAAACAGACTGATTTCAAACATGGCAAAAAAATTCAAATTCAATTAGAAAGGAAAATCGCATGAACAATCTTGGAAAGTTATCTTATACACAAAGAATCAATTTGGGAAAGGTTTTAATATCGGCAAATTCCAAAATTCAATCAAGGGAACAATATCCAAATTCATCAAGTCATTTGTACACGCAAGAAACAATTTTTATCAGAATTTCAAAAAGGAAAAACCGCAGTCTCAGACCAAGCCACATACACGAAATCAGAGTTCAATTAAAGGATTTCCTAAATCCTATAATAATCACACCAATCCATCACAGGCTGGCATTAAAAATCATACATCAAAAAAAAAATCAGAGCAATCGCTTTTTAAATCAGAGAACTTACAAAGGGTTTTGATTGATATCTCAAGCCAAAGCAACCGAAGAACGGAACCATCATTGCATTCGATTCTACAGAGGAATTCCAGAAACAAAATCATCAATTGCAATTTGATTTGGAAGATTTCAGAAATCCTAGGAAGCGGCCGCCATTTTTAATTTCCAGAGCAAAAGAGAGAAGGATCGGGACACAAATGAAAAGGGTGCAACGCAAATTTAGTGGGCCGGCCAAGTTAACTCAACTAAAAAGGGGATGACCCCTCATCTTTTAACTCCTTTATTCAATTAGGGTTTTAAGTTTCCTTGTTTAATTTGTTTTGTTTTTTAATTGTTTTAATTTTGAATTTGATTTGTAATCGATTAAAAAGTTTCTAGTCAGTAAAACTAGGGTTACTGGCTACGGGGTTGTAGGCAGGGCAAATCTGATCTTGGGGACAAAGATCAGCCAGGGTTTTTAGTATAGGGTTAGTACAGCGCAGGTATTGCGAGTGTATAAAACTGTATAGGCGGTTAGCGAGGGTCGCGAGTCTGTAAGTTTGTGTATGCGGGAGTCTGTATAATTCTATAATAAAACCTTGGGGAATGCAGCAGTAGGCAGGGTTGCCGAAGCTGGGTATATCTGTGTGTTATTTATTTACAGCATCTATTTACTCTGATCATTATTTGTGCTGTGATATTTTTTAATATTATATACTCAGTTAAAAACTGTGATAAACCCTATTCACCCCCCCCCCCCCCTCTAGGGTTAATTTAGATCCAACATTTGGTATCAGAGCTTGGTTTTTGATTAACTCTAGAATCATGTTTTCCCCTTGTTGTCAGTCTTCTGAGAGTCAGTCCAGTTCATCTCCAAATATTTTCAATGGAACAGATTTTTCAAACTGGAAATCTGAAATAGAATTTTATTTAAAATCTGTTAATATTAAATGTTGGGATACTGTTATCAAAGGGAGTGATATGTCTGATAATAGAAACGTTGTTTTCGATTCTCGTGCTATGAATATCATATTTGATTATCTCAGTACAGAACAGTTTATTTACGTATCTCACTGTTTGACTGCGCAGGATGTCTGGAGAACTCTCAACAAGCTCTATGGAAAAACTGACGACTGCTCAAAACCCCAGAATATCAACTCAAGTTCAGAACTGTGCTTGACTGGATTTACCAAGGATGAATCAGACGATGGAGACTCAACAGATGATGAGACAGGAGGTTATTCATATGAAGATTTAGTTCATTTTTGAACTGAATTAACAAAAGCTGTTGATAGTCTCAAATTTAAAAACAAATCTCTAAAATCTGAAAAACTTGAGTTGATTACCAAAAATAACATTTTGGAATTAAAACTTGAAAATATCAAGAATTTAAAAAACTCCGACTGCAAAAATTGTTTAAAATTCAAAGCTGATTTAGCTCATCAAAATGAAGATTTCAAAAGACTTGAAAATGAAATCATAAATTTAAAAGAAAATGAGAATGAAGTAATTTGTAAAAAAAAAAATTTGTAAAAGGAATTGGATAATTTCAGGATGTCTGAAGATTCCAAATTTGAAATTTATGAAAGAGAGAGCCTGTTGAAAACTGAATCTATTTTGAAAGAACTTGAAGAGGAGATTGAAAAATACAAGTGTTCTGAAAAACAACAATTCGAAAAACAAATTCAGTTTGAATCTGAGATTTTTGAATCCAAGACCAAAATTAAACTTCTTGAAAATGAAAATTTGCTTTTGAAACAAAATGATACTGAAAGGAGAAAGATCAGTATAAATCGTTGTTCAGATATAATGAAAGAAAATTTTGATCTTTAATCCAAAATCAACGATCTTGAATTGAGCTTAAAGCGTTTTCAACCGGTGAATAATCTTTTAATATGTTGTTGAAAAATCAATTTTCTACTGGAAATAAACGTGGTCTTTGTTTTGGGAATCAAATGTTTCTGAAAATTTGAATTCATGTGAATTGAAAAATCCTCCAAACTGTTTTGGAAAGAATCGATTTGAAAATTCAAACTCTGAAAATTTCAAAGGATTTTTGAATCCAAATGGTGATGTGAAATCAGTTTATAATAATTCATCTAAACAATCCTGGACCCCAAAAAGAAGTAAAACAAACTTCGTTAAATTCAAACGAATTTGGGTTCCATAGGGTACAAAGATAAATTCGGATGGATTGTTATACAAACAAGTTTGGGTACCTAAAGCTATGAATTCAACTTTGAGTGGTTATACAAATTTTATTAGACCACTCGATCCTATCAACTGTTAGGTACCTAAAGTGGCTGAGGAACAAATGTGCTGAAAAGAGAAACTGACTCAAACTGCTTCATATCATTGAATCATCCACTGTTCCTTAGCCAAGTCAGTTGAGTTAGAGATTCTGATTTACACTGGATTCTGGTATGATCTCTAAACTCAACTCTGTAAATATTTTCTGTTTTGAATTTTTTTCTTTTGCTTATTTCTTCTTCTCACTTCTATCTCTTTCTTCTGTCTTTTCTGATTTGATTTATCACTGCCATATTTTTTTTGTGCTTCTTGAATTGCAGTATTCATGATATTCTGGAAATTTGTTTTGTGTATATAGAACTCTGATACTTTTAATCATGTCCAGATACTAAATTTTTTTTCTGCAATTGTTTTGAAGTTTTTTTTTTCTGTTTTCTGAATTCCTAACGGTGTTGACGTATTCTTGTTATATCTTGAACACTGTTAATCTGAATTCTAAATTGTTTTGAAGATCTGAAAATTATATGGAAATTCACACACCTTTGCTGTTCTAAGTTTATTCTAATTCATTTTAGAAAAGCTCAAGATATTATACTCATTACAGCACACTGTTATTTATCAGTTATGACAATTCTAGTAATTTTCAGATTGGCTTGAATATTATTTTTTGAAATGCCTTGTCTCAGTGATACATCTTAAAATTCATTTTTATTCATGATTAGTACAGTTGAAATTAGTTTGTTTGAAATCATCTGAAATTCCTGATATTTTGAATCTCACACACCTCCTAAATTTGAAATTATCAACCTTGTGTAACTGATTCATTATATCCCAGAACTTGACATTGATTCAAGTGATTTCAAATAAATTACATTAATTTTCTAGTTCATGTATACCTCTCAAATTTGATGTAAATGATCTGAATTTAATCCCACACTTTTCAGTGATACTTGTGAAAAACTCTTTGAAAATATGGTCTTAAATCTCATTGTAATTTCATGATTATTTGTTTTGAGTATCTGTTTGTTTAAAATCATTTGAAAATTATTGATTTATTGAATCACACACATACCTTAGATCTGAAATATATAATCTGGTGTGATTGATTCATTGAATCTTAAGATCTACATATTTCCTCAAATGATTTCAAATAAACTGTATTGTTAATCTTGAATCATATTTTATGATCATCAGAAACATCGTCAGACAAGTCTGTTGTGATATTGATTTTTCTGTGCTGCTCTGATACTGTTTTTTTTTTCTGCTTGTCTTTGTATATAACGTTTGCTGATTTGTCAAATGTGCCAAATTTATTTGTCTTATCTGCTTATGATCTGAGTTTGGATATCATTGTCTAGGATACCTGTGTTAACCACCCATGTCATGTTAAAATCCTCATTAATAGAGACACCAAGTGGTATCAGAAGTGCTTATATTTGTTTCACCCATCTGTACTGAGATTCAAATTTTCACCTTGTATAGATCCACACATATTTTTTTATACAAATAAATGTGCTAAATTTGTCTGGCTAAGTTTGTGTTTAAGTTTCTTTGGTATGAGATGTCCATGATAGTCCATCAGGGTGAAATTAAATTCCTCGATAAAGGAGACTACAATTGGTATCAGCTTTTGCATCCATTTGTTTTTAAACTTTCACCTTGTATAGAGACCATACACATTTTTTTCCCCTTAAATTCCTCTTGTAATTGATTTTCAATTTTAAAATTATTTATTTTTTATTCATTCAGAAATTGAAATCAATATCCAATTTATGCTGTGTTTATAATTCATCAAAATTATTATCAGTTTTTGAAATTGTGATGAATTGTGACTGCAGTATATTTCATAACAAGAGGAGATTTTATTTGGATTTTCATGATGGTTGAATATTTATTATAATATCTTTGAACTGGCAATTATTTCACGACCATCTCCTTTATCTATCACCCGTCTGCCATCCATCATGATTTTATATTAATGTGGAGAGTTTTTTTAAAAAGGAAAAATCATCTTGTTTTAAAACAGTGAAAATTATTTGTGATAGAAATGGGACTATATTATTATTCAGAATTAGTGAGAATTGAAAATTTTCAATAATCCTTGTACAGTCGAGCTTATTTCATAATATAATTAATTTAGAAATTTAATTCACAGTCCATTTCTGTGCCTACCACATTTCTATCATCCATATTGGTTTCATATACCGAGGAGTTTTTTTTTATATAAAGCTGAAAATGATAAAAATATAATTAATATATAAGAGTGTCTCTAACCTCATTTAAAAATCCAAGCTCTGGTTATGCATGGTTATGAGACGTCTTATAATTTAAGCTGCGACTGATCCCATTTAAAAATCCAAGCTCTGGTTATGCGTGGTCAGTGTGCTCTTAAATAAATAAATAAATAACTAAATAAATAAAAAAGGGAAAAAGTGCTAAAAATAGAAATAAATTTGAAATTCTCCTCTGAGTATAAAAACCAGCCTATCAATCCATCTTCTAATCTGTGAAATGTGTTAAAATCTTATGACGTATTATGATTTGCTGATTGATAGGTATTGGGATTTGAGATTATTCGATTTTCTCACTTAAGTTGAATTATTAATTATAGTCCAAATCCGTCATTTTTTTTGTTTTTTTTTTATAAAATTCCTTGAAAATAAATTGGAAATCATTTTTATAACTCTCCCCGTCTATATAAATTTCATCGTAAATCCGTCATTATCTGAAATGTGAAATATGCCACTAGTTCTCAGTTTATTATGATTTTTGTTTGACTGGTTGAAATTTATGATGATCGTTCTTCCTCTTAAGCTGAAATTATATTTTTAGTCAATTTTCATCCGTATTTTAAAATCTGTATCCTTTTGATGATAACAAAAGGGGGAGAATGGATTAGATTTTGATTTATGAGTGAATGTTTTATAAATATTTTTACTTTTGAAAATTCATTCTCAATCAGCTCAATTCACTCATGCACAGTCATAGGGGGAGCTAATAAATAGGGGGAGTTCATTTTTCCATTGCAAAACACATTTGTTGGATTCAAAATCTTTTATTTGTTTGTCATCATCAAAAGGGGGAGATTGTTGTTGTATATAACGGTGTTGTATACACAATTATATGATTTTTGTTTGATGATAACAACCAAATAAAGATTATTTTTAATGTGTTTGTTACTGTACTGTTCTATATTTACATTACAGACAGAAATATAATATTTATATTTAAATAAAATACAGCTGTACAGAAATTCAAATTTTCAACAGTATATTGTTTAAATATAAATATTTTATTTCAATCATTCAAACAGTACACATTTTATAACTCCACTATTTGTTTATCTTAGTAATACATCACACTTCATTTCACTGATGTACATTTTTCATCTATACATACATTGTTACATATATACACTGACACTCTGTGTTCCTGTCTTCTATTGTCTTTTGTCTTCGGTCTTCAAAGCATTCACACAGTCAGTCCAGTCTTCATACCTGTCACATAAAAACAGAAACACACAGTACACTGCAACAGAAATTTTAAACTGAATATATGCGAATATAAATTGTATTTTTAAAAAAAATTATTTGCCTCAGATTTCTGGTGTGTTTCTCATCTTTTTTCATGACTTGATCTGATCTGTGTCCAGTCAGTTTGTAAATATATAATACAGGGACAGGAAAACTGGTTTGATCGACTGCATATACACACGTGTATAAATATACACGTGTGCATTGCCTCGCCAATCAGCGAGCAACTGAGGAGTAGCCACATGGACCATCTCGACTCAGTGCACACATGAAAACAACTCAATATAAAGTCAACAACAAGCTCAAGGGTCGAGCAACAAAATCAACACAGCAAATCATGGTCCAAATCAAAAGTCAAGATACAAGGCATGAGTGATCGAGAAATAAGTTCAAATCAATATAGCAACTAGACAGCAAACATGGCTCGACAAATACAAAACTATAAGTCAGTTTAATCATGAGTGCATATTGCAAATCAGTCTACAAAGTTCAAAAAATAACATGAATGGCAGCAGACAACATGAGTTAAACTGCATGGTGTATGGGTGCATGGTCGTGCATGGTCGAGCATGGTCGAGAGTGTGAAACACAATGATGGACTCGGTGGAAAAACTGGTGCACACAGCAAAAATGATAAGTTTGCATGGGTTCAAGTAACTAAACAATGGCCAGCATACATGAAGTTATACATGAGTGTGCATCAAGCAAATGGTGTGTGCAAAAATCAGTTTCAACATGTGAATATAATGGTAACATGTTCAAGAAAGAATTCATGGTGCAACAGTATGGCATGGAAGTATGGCTCATGCTCATGCCGCAAACAAGTCAAAACTAGTGGTGCAAGGGTCAAACTAGAACATGGTTCAGCACAAATGTACACAGGTTGCAAGTTCAAGTAAATATCAATGGTGAAAAGCAAAGTGATCAAGTGTCGAGCAAATCTCAGCAATATAAACAAAGTGCCAAATGGACAAGTCAAAGCATTTCAAGCATTTCAGTTTAAAAGTGTCAAGACAGTTCAAGTGCAAAAGTGGTCGAGACAGTGGCAATTAACATGATGGTTCAAATGCAAACAAGCAAGTGCAAAATTTCATTTCAGAAATTTCAGAAAACAATTTTTCATGGAAAGAATGCATACAGAATTGTGCATTCAAATTGTTTGGCTAAAATCAAGTTTCATGTCAATGGTGATAACACAAATATGATGGATATGTGAAAAAAAGTAAAGCATCAAGGTAATACATATGAGCGTACAAGGAACAGCTCAGTGTAAAGATCATTTCAGGTTCAGCATTGAAATCACAAGTGTGAAAGTGGCAAGTCAAAGAAATTCCTGAATCTCAGCAAATCAATTCATATATGGACAAAAAGAGAAAAAAATTGCAAATCTCTTTCCAGTAATGCTCATGTCGAATTCAAAGAATTCAGAAAATCATTTTTGGCAAGCAATACAATCATGCAAGGGAATTCTATTAAGGGCAATTCGATTTTCAATTTGGTTCCATTTTTTAAATTGAAAAACTTTCCAGAAATATAGTTGCATACTTGGCAACTGGTTTTTAATCAAGCAAATACAGTGATCCATTTTTTTTGGACAAGAAATCAGGTAACAAATCAAGCAATGAATTCAGACTGCTATGGAAAGTTTTCAAGACCACAAATATATATTGTTGTTCCAGAATTGAATTATTCAATTAATGGCGAGATGTGCAAAAGTTTTCAAGGGACCATATATTATTCTTTTCCAGAATTTGTCAAAGCTAATCATGCATGGAATACAAAGTAGAAGACAAACAGACTGATTTCAAACATGGCAAAAAATTTCAAATTCAATTAGAAAGGAAAATCACATGAACAATCTTGGAAAGTTATCTTATACACAAAGAATCAATTTGGGAAAGGTTTTAATATCGGCAAATTCCAAAATTCAATCAAGGGAACAATATCCAAATTCATCAAGTCATTTGTACACGCAAGAAACAATTTTTATCAGAATTTCAAAAAGGAAAAACCGCAATCTCAGACCAAGCCACATACACGAAATCAGAGCTCAATTAAAGGATTTCCTAAATCCTATAATAATCACACCAATTCATCACAGGCTGGCATTAAAAATCATACATCAAAAAAAATTCAGAGCAATCGCTTTTTAAATCAGAGAACTTACAAAGGGTTTTGATTGATATCTCAAGCCAAAGCAACCGAAGAACGGAACCATCATTGCATTCGATTCTACAGAGGAATTCCAAAAACAAAATCATCAATTGCAATTTGATTTGGAAGATTTCAGAAACCCTAGGAAGCGGCCGCCATTTTTAATTTCCAGAGCAAAAGAGAGAAGGATCGGGACACAAATGAAAAGGGTGCAACGCAAACTTAGTGGGCCGGCCAAGTTAACTCAACTAAAAAGGGGATGACCCCTCATCTTTTAACTCCTTTATTCAATTAGGGTTTTAAGTTTCCTTGTTTAATTTGTTTTGTTTTTTAATTGTTTTAGTTTTGAATTTGATTTGTAATCGATCAAACAGTTTTTAGTCTGTAAAACTAGGGTTACTGGCTACGGGGTTGTACGCAGGGCAAATCTGATCTTGGGGACAAAGATTAGTCAGGGTTTTTAGTATAGGGTTAGTACTGCAGCAGGTATTGCGAGTGTATAAAACTGTATAGGCGGTTAGCGAGGGTCGCGAGTCTATAAGTTTGTGTATGCGGGAGTCTGTATAATTCTATAATAAAACCTTGGGGAATGCAGCAGTAGGCAGGGTTGCCGAAGCTGGGTATATCTGTGTGTTATTTATTTACAGCATCTATTTACTCTGATCATTATTTGTGCTGTGATATTTTTTAATATTATATACTCAGTTAAAAACTGTGATAAACCCTACTCACCCCCCCTCTAGGGTTAATCTAGATCCAACAATATACACTCTTTGACCCTGTCTAAAAAATGATGAGAAATAACCCAAATAATTGAGGCAAATAAAATTTTAATCAAATTCATATTTGCGAATTAGATTGTTTCTATTTAAGTTTACTAGGTTATTTTATTCCAATTAGTACGACAGACCGTTGGACAAACTCTGGAGCAAGAATCGAAGACTAAAACTAGAGTGAGAGTGCAGGTGACTATGTATATGAGTGAGTGAGTGTGTAGTAAGGAGTCAATGTATATGAGTGAAATGTAGTGAGGAAGTGTACGTACAAGTGATTGTGTAATAGAGAGGAAACTTTATGTATACTATTTGAAAGTGTAATAAATATTTGTTTAATAAAAAATTTTGAATTAAATATTCAATCTCTCGTAAATATTTATTTATAGTATGTGTAATATTTGAACATGTTGTAGGTTTCATCGTTTTACAATGGGCATTAATATTTGTCATAGAGTCTATTGCAACGGCCAATGACCGTTGTAAAAAGGTGTATTACAATGGCCTTTGACAATGTTTTTTGCTTGTTGTAAAATACGGCCGATCTAGTACAACATGGCCTAATATAGCAGGCCCATGCCCATCGCGAAACCCGTATTACAATGGGCATTGCCCTTGTAAAAAGGTTGTTTTGTTATAGCAAAAGAAGAATTGAAGGAGCAAACAAACAAATGTTTCATGGCTAAACTCAGATCAAAATCAACATGTGTTGATTCATTATATAAAGAGCTTTTTTTAGCACATGAAGAGTTATTAAAAGATTGTAAAACTTTGAATAAAGTTGATAAAATTGCTTTGGCTAAGATAAAAGACCATGAGCAAGAAATTTTCAATTTAAAAAAGGAAAATAATTTTTTGGTAAAACAAACTAAATGTATTGAAACTACCATAGATGAACTTGTTTTCCAAAAAGATTTCTTATGGAAAGAAAACAAGCGATTATAAATTAAAAACAATGACTTTTTATAGAGGAAATCAATGTTTTACAAAATAAAAATACATCTTTGGAAGATTTTGTATATAATTCTAGCTTTTTAATTTTGTCTCTTGAAAAAGAGAATGGAGCTTTAATTAGAAAGAATTTGGAATTATCTAAAGAATATAAGATTTTTTAAGGTAAAGCTGACCAGTTTTCATAGTGTTCCATAACACTCATTATTATAACAAATAATAATTACAATGACTACAGGAGATTGGCAAATCACCAACCTACTACAAGATAATTTTTAGAGTGGACCGTCCACGAGGACTATACTAGCTTACAGAGTCTAGACTACTATAGGCAGTTTTTAAAGTGGATCGACCATTGAATAAAACAGCGCAAGGTGTGACAATACATTGACATACTCTTACTTCTCCATGCAGGGAGGAAACACATAGCATAAACATCGCAGGTCCACACAAGAAAAATACACATTGCGTAACCAAACGCACAAGTCTAAATCTGACCCTAAGAATACATATAAAAAGATAATACTTTCCAATACAAATGCCATACAAAAGACCTGAAATAAGCAAGCTGCATCATCAAAGCCAGAGGCAAAAGTAGGGAGAATAAACTAGAGAAAATACATTTCTTACCACAACAAAAGCTTGACAAGATATTAAACAGACCAAAATTTCTTTAACCAGCATAACTTAGTTAGAAGCATTTCACATTGAAGCTGCCAAAGAAGAATACCAAACGCAAACAACCAGGAATAATAAAAAATAAGGAACTAAGACAAGAAAAGCAGCAACAAGCTACAACCCTACGAAAATAGCATAAGCTTATCCTTGCCATAAAAGTCACTAAGAAAACTAACGGTCAAGCAAGCAAACTCAGTTCAAGGCAACCATTACAAATAGTACATGAACTACCAACAGGATGCAAACCCTTAGGAAGCAACTAGCACCAGAACACAGGGAAAATAGATCGGAGCCTGCTTACAACACCAAGACAAAACCAAGAAAGGAAAGAACAAACCTAATATTCTACTTAGTCACAAGTTTAGGCACCCAAACTAACTACTCAGCCCAGACGATGATGTTAGAAACATTTACCAACCAACACAAACCAACATTGTTACAAACCAGAAAACTCGCAAACAAAACTGGCATGTAATACCCCAAATTTCAATAAATAATAATTAAATGAAGAAGATTAAGTAATCAAATATTAATTAAAATATTATTCATAATTAGGCAAAATGGATTTCATTGTAGCGCTATTACGAAATTCTGATTCAGATAGACTTTTAGTTTGCGTAAATTGAACGAAAAATGAATAAGTAATTATCAATCAAATTTGAAATTAAAATAGAAAATTTAATTAATAAATCAGCAATAAAAGCAATGGTAAATGGATGACCCAAGTGGGTCGACACATGTGTCGACCCACATACAAGGTGGGTCGACCTAGCGCGAGCCAGGCACGAACTTGTACCTAGCCGATGTCGAGCCTGCTTCTAGATAATTCTTTGCTGATATGTCACTGAGGTGTCTTTTAAGGCTAAGAATGGAAACCTAATTTCCTAAGCCCTAAATTATCCTTCACACCTATAAAGCGGCTACTACACTTCACTATTTCCTCACACCTCTTCTTCTTCATCTTCTTAGCCTACACACCATTATGCTCTAAAATGAAATAAAAATGGGGAACAAGTTAGAGTGTTATCAAATTGTAGGTCTAAAAGGATATTCTTCTTCTATTTCAAAGGCCTTTTTCTAGATCTACAACAAAACCATAGCCACTCACTTTTATCTACCTCCATATTACCCTTCTGTCGTTGCTGAATTCCAGAAAGATTAGGAATTTCTCTTTTATTCCTCTAACCTCCATTCTTATATTTTCTCTAGTCTAAATTATTATAGATTTTTGTATGAATTCTGGAATTTAGTTTTATATATGCATAAGATTCTAAAGATGATTCTTATATTTATATTAGAAGGATTGGAGCATGTTTATCACGAAGGTTGAATCTAGATCTGAATCTACAATGAAGGATTCTATTATTCTTCCTTTTAAATCTATCAGTTAAAATATCTTCTTTCTTAGGCGTATTCTATTTTTAATAGATTAACATGTTGATAGTTATGCCTAAGAGGATTTGGCAATGATAACGTCAATACAAAAACCCCCAAATCCTTTATTTTATGTTTGTGCAAGAATTGTCAATATTTGGGTTTGTGGATTTTGGACCTTAATATTGAATTAAGGATAATAGGGGTGTTGTGTTTCTACTTTGTGTAATTCACCCTTATGTCAACATTTGATTGTAACCTAAAAGGGTTTAAATTTGGTTTGTTCCGTGATTTGATCAGGTTTGGGTTCTATTTTGAATCCAACTTATTCATACTTGAAATATACCAAATGTAAACGTTTTTGTGTGCAATACACCAAAAAGGGATGAATTAGATAAAGTGGAGCTTATAAATATACATGTATATGTTTATGAATATATGTGTATATTATACTTTGTTCTTGATCCACTATTAAAATCATTCCAATAAGCCTAGAATGCAAGTTGAAATTTATATGTATGTGTATTTTCCATTCACAGTTATTTGTTGTGTTATTATGCCATCATGCCTAAATTGTAGAGGTCAAATTGTGAAAAATTAACTTGTATACCATAATTTAGTCAAGTTGATAATTTTTGTCTCATTGGAACGTTCTCTCGTTCATACGAACATTGAGAGTTACTTACACATTATAATTATTATATTAATATAGTGTAATCAACGTAACTAACGTAATAAATGCGGTTAAGATAGAATTCAAATTTGAAATATCCCCATATATATGTATATATATTGCTTGCTTGTGTGTATATATAATGGCTTTACATATATTATATTGACACAAAGACAGGAGGTTAGTTGCCATTTGTGGTATAAGCCTTCCTGGAACCGACCGACAAATCCAACAACCACAAGTAGGCCTAACTAATGTGAGAGGTCTAGGTGCCATCGGCCATTCAAACTTAGTACATTACAACATGAGGTTAAACCCATTTGTAGTAGAAGCCTTCCCGGAACCCCTCGACATAATCTCGCATCTACAGGTATACAGTTTAATGTGAGAGGTCTAGTGTGTGTGTATATATATAACTATATATATACAAGTCTATTATGTGTGAAAGTAGGCAGGTTTACTACACCTTGAGAAGGTCTTAAGTGGCTGACTCTCTTCTTATATAGTTTGGGTCTTAAGTGGTTAAGACTAGGATCCCCTCTGAAGGTTTATTCCTTAATGAGGAACCAAAGTCATAGGACCCACCCTTATTAGATTCAAAGTAAGTCTATGGGTCCTCCTCCTCTAAAAGCGGTTAGGCATAAGCAGTAACGGAGCATGGTAGCTCATGGGGTATGTCCATTTCATCTAGAAGCTTGTAAGGGGTCAACTAGGGACATGATTGGTATATAAAAGATATGTGGCCATTGCATGCTCACCCACTATCTAAGGGAAATCTTAAGCGACATAGACGTTCTATCGTAATATCAGTTTAGTAGTAACGTTCGCAATACTACTTCTCATATTACAATTGAGAGTATAGACTTAAGAATGTTGACGTATTTGGACGGGGTCTTAAGGGGCTAGGGTTCGCCTCAGGGTTATAAGAGATCATAAGAATCCACCTTTAGTAGAGCCATAAGTGACTGAGAATGCCCACCTCGTTGGGTCTTTACCCAAAAAACACTAATGAGCGATTGACTTAGATATCCACCTCATTGGTTAGACACTTGGTGTTTGTGTGAACGTTGTGTGCTGCATAGACATACCTTGACATATGTAACCAACTAAAAACTAGGGTATGGACTTTAAGTAAGCACCATATTTCAGTCACACAGAACTTTATGTTCTGACCCCTCTCCTTAACATATCCAACAGGTCAGTAGGTAGGTTAGAATCCATGGACAAAATAAGGATGGAGGCTGAAGACGAAGATGTCATGCTTTTATTAATTATTATTATTGTACTTTGTATGGAAGCTTTTGAGACTGAATCTATTGATGTACCTATGGAACAAATGTAATCTTGACTGTTGTGTTGGAATTCTGTCATTTTTAATAAAGTGGTACATCTTATTTCAGTATTATATTTTCTCTTTCCGCTATGTGAGGTTTCCATTCGAAGTGTAGACATATATTATTTGTGCAAATGTACTTCCTTACAGGAACCAACGACTCGTTTAGAATGGTTCTAAGCTTCGATCGGCCTTTTCTGGGTTGAAATTTAAGCCCATTCCGGGTAGGTTGTTACATTTGATATCAGAGCTTAGGATGCCCGATTACAGGGAAATTATACGTATGGGAGGCGTATTTGTAATTTGGAAAAGGCTTTTCAAACTATATATAAAATATATTTTTACCCCAATAAGCGTACACATCTATACTAGGCAGCTTTATCGTTTTCTTCCCTTTTCAGCTTAAGTACTATCTGAGCAGTATCCACTAAAGGATCCTTCCTTTTCTTTTTAGATAGTAGAATGACTGATAATCCTACTGAGGAGAGAAACCAGGCAAGGCTCTAATACTTTTCAAAATGGTTCCAATATTATCTTCATACTGTGGAATAAGTCCCTGGTGCTAATCTCGCCCCAGTGGCACCTGTAGCTCCTGCCGCTGAGGTAGCCTTTGACTTTTCTCGCTTTTATAAGAATTTCGCGAACCTTAGAGGGAAATCGTTCACTTGAAAGGAAGGTTTTACTGATGCCCACTCTTGTATAACGGGATGCGAAAGAATTTTCAAAGCTACTAGGTGGCCTGATGAAGTAAAAAGGAGAATTGTGGACTGGCATATGAAAGAGGAGGCCCTTAAATGGTGGAATTTAGTATCTGGAGAGAACGAGGGCTGGATATTTACATGGACCAAATTAAAAACCCGTATCAAAGCAAAGTTTTTGCCAAGGGCAGAAATGACTATCCAGTTGGAGAAATTCATTCACCTCATGCAAGGGAGCTTGAGCTTGCAAGAGTATGTAGCCAAATTTACCAAATTGAGTAAGCTTGGAATAGGTTTAGTAGGCACCCCCATGAACAAAGCCTTGAGTTTTTTGAAAGGATTGAACTCCCCACTCAAGGAAACTTTATTAGCCCAAGTAACATTTGGGGCAACTTTTGAAACCCTAGTAGAGACAGTTATTCTATGCACGGCTGAAATCTCCAAGGAAAATAAAGAAGGGAGAAGTAAGTTCTAATAAGAATAAGAAGAAGGAATGGTGGAAGAACAGAAAGAAAAGGGGTAAATTCAAAAAGGATGCAAAGACTTGTATGAGGTGCAACCACAAGGGCCATGAGGCCAAAGATTGTAGGACTTCGTTAGCAAAGAAGGAATTCAAAGGCAAGTGTTTCAATTATCATGAAGAAGGAAACCTATCTAGAGACTGCCCAAAGCCATCCGAAGTGTTCAAAACTATATAGAGGCAGCACTGATTCAAAGCGGACCCCCAAAAGATCAAGGGCAACTGGCAGTGGAAGGTATAACTTCTGTTTTAGGAAATTCTGTATTCAACTTGTTCGATTATGGAGCGACTCATTCTTTTACCTCTAAGAGACTAGTTAATTTGTTGAACCTTCCCATGTTTATCTATGATAGTCCGATAGAGGTGGACAACCCAATCGGAGGATCTAAGTATCTTTAATTGTTTTGCAAAGACCTTGTATTGGAGATCGACAATGTCGAGTTCCTTTGCGAAGCATATTCATTGGATTTTATGGGGTATGACCTTATCCTAAGTATGGGTTCCTATCATTTTATGCAGCTGCCCAAGATTGCGGCAAGAGAATCGTTCATCTTAGGAGTCGAGGCGGACGTAGCCTAGGAATTCGTTGTAATGTTAGGAACAAGGAAAAAGCCTTATTATATTCCATATCTTCTAATTCATAAGGACCATCTTCGGTCCTTATAGTATGTGAATTCTTGGATGTCTTTAAGGAATTCACGGGACTTCGACCCTATAGAGAAATCTCTTTTCGTATCGACCTAGAAAAGGACACAAGACCTGTAGCACTACCCTTGAGTCATATGGTCCCTAAGGAAAGAAGGGAGTTGGATAAGAAGATTTCAGAATTATTACAAAAAGGTTTCATTCCGCGAAGTACCTCAGAATGGGGTGCACCTGTTGTGTTTACCACCAAAGAATACGAATCTTTAAGACCTTGTGTGGATTATAGGAAACTTAATAAATTGACCAAGAAGAATAGGTACCCCTTACTGATAATCGATGTCCTATTTGACCACTTGGGAGGAGCCCGAGTGTTTTCCAAATTAGACCTTGCTACTAGATTTCACCAATTAAGAATTTCGGAGGACAGTAAGTGTGACACCCCACATCCGTTAATGTCACTCATTAAGAGAATGCATTAAGTTTCTTGAAGCGCTATAGGTAAACAGAAACATTACAAGACAGATATAAAATAGAAGCGGATTTGAAAACTTTATTAATCATAAAGCATCGTGGTTCAAAACATCATATATCTGAAATACATAAAACCAGTACATCATTAAAATTATTGTCTTGCACTTAAAACATCAGAGTACAGTAATAAAAGAAGCATAATCCCCAAATAAAAACATAGCCATAGTAGCAAAGATAGAGCTTGAGAAACACATCTAAGCAGCTCTAGCAAAATGATAGCAGAATCCCGATCAAGCTTGAGTATTCCCACCCTGAGAACCTGGGGGGAAACGAAAGAAAGAAGAGAAAACAAAAAGGGCCAGACATAAAGTCTAGCGAGTCCAGTTACTTTTAGCAAATAACTAAGTAAAAGTATCATGATAGACATACAAAGTGGATAAGAAAGACAGAACCACAAAAGGTAGGTAAAACAAGGTAAACATGATAGAGTGTATACGCTTCTAATGATTACTCTGCACCAATACCCATGTAACCAGAATAAGATGACCCCAACAATTATAAAACTGTAGATTTAGGCGTACTTCTGGTGAGAGGTTTTAACCCCATACAATCCACAGGCAACCCAACCTAACAAGCTCCTAAACTTTATCAGAGTCTAGACGTACCCTAACTATTACTCTAATCGATCGGCTCCCTACTCCGTAGATACAAACTATGTCGGCCCCACAGTAGGAGGTATCACTTCCTAAAGTGGCAACCCTGCGTTGATGTGCACAACCATATCTACAGGTGTCACGGTTGTCTTATCCCCCTCTACCCGGACCATGCACCACATGGCCCCGGTCGGTTTGCGCCGCCCACACCATCCTCCACGTTTGGATCTCTTACAATCTGCCCAGTAAGCGTGTCCCTACTCCGACCTAGGGCGGAGTACTCGTTTGATACCATTTTATGGGTTACTGACTGAAACGGGCCCCACACACAAGATGATGCAAGCTCTCCCCTTTATCTTGCATCCCCACTAGGATTTCCACAGGTTATGTATATCTATTGGTGTCTTTAATTACATAACCCCCTCAGGTTAAGTTTGTGGGCCTATATATAAATATTACCCACCCCCTCAGATTAACTTAACTCACTTACTGTTCAAACCAATTTACTTAACTCCTATTCAAGTTCATGTTCATACAATTCCTATGGATTCAACTAGGTTAAGTATTCTAATTCATTACCATGTCCATTTGTGGTTATAATATGCTAGATCTCACACATTAAGATTGCCACTTGTGGATGCTGGATATGCCAGTCGGTTCCAGGCAGACTTCTTCCATAAGTTGGGCTTAACCTCGTGTCTTAGCACGTCTTGTATTTGTGCACCTAGGCCCCTCACATTAGATTCACCACTTGTGGTCGCTGGATATGCCAGGCGGTTCCGGGTAGATTTCCACCACAAGTGTAATCTAACCTCGTGTCTAGGCGCAGTTATTGTTTCTAATTAATGTAATCCAAGGCATTTCATTATTAGCCAAATTTTACCTATGTCGTTATAGGTTTTCATGCCACTTTTTCCCAATTATGTTCATAATGAATTAAATGCCTTAAATTCATATTCATAAACATTATTCAAATTATGCCAAATTCCCCATTTACAAGTTATGCCCAATCCCCTTGTTCCCCGTTTAACGCGTTCGCGTATTTCAGCAGCATGCCTAGGCTCGAAAGTAGTCTGGATATATAAAATAAAAGGGAAAGGGTGAAGGGAAGATGATAGAAATGATTATACTAACAAGGTTGACATAAACACATAGTGGCATAATGATATGATGAGCATATAGGAATAGATCTGGTACATGAAATAATAGAACTGATTTTAACATAATAGGGATGTCATATTAGGCATGATAAGATCTAAACAATAATTTGGATGTCCAACTAATACAGATCCAATTTAACCACAAACATGATAGGTACAAGGTGATCTAAATAGTGAATTAGATCTATAACCAAAGGTATACCTGACTTGATAAAGGTTAAGATCCAAGTCATTGTTATGTCATAATATAATAGATTCACATGTTATTATAGATCTGATATGATTCAAGCAGTCATAGGTATAGATCCAAATTACAGTCATATCATGTTTTACTTTTTAATTATTTAAATTTAAAAGTAACTTAAACTCACAGTGTTTGGATCTAGAAAGATAGAAGAAGAATAGTGGAGGTTGAATCACAGATCTACACTTGAATATCTTGATTGCAGAAGAAGAAAAAGGTTTGGTTCAGTCTGGGCAGCGACAACATCTAATCCTCCATTATTTTTCAGTGTAGAAAACAAGAGAAATGGAGCCATATTTGAAGCCGAACCCCAAACGCAAATCTTCCCAGATCTGCGCAGGAGGGGCCGACCCAGGGGTCGACACCCACCTTAAGGGGTCGACAACCCTAGGGTGGGAACTTTGCCATCACAGATTTTTTGATTTTGAACAGATTTTTGATTTTCTAAATTAATTATATAATTATATACATATATATATAATTCTCTTGCGCGTATACAAACTTCAAACCTTTATAACTTCTTCATACGGTGTCCGTTTTACGCAAACCAAGTGTCTATCTTGACCAGAATTCCGAGACGGACGCAATGGCGTGGTCCGTCTCCGTTAGTTCTGAATATTAAACTAATTATTCTTCAATTTTTCCTCTTTAGTGTCGTTAAAATTACGGGGTGTTACATTCTCCCTTACTCAAAGGATTTCGTCCCCGAAATCTCCAGGTTAAGAAGAATGTATATCCTATCATCCATCACCCATCTACTCATCCACCAATCACAGGAATCCATTGTCCTTAAAAGATTTCTAATTCTTATATGAACATATGCAAAGGTGTGTGTATATGTCCCAATATTAATGCGAAGATCGGGCGATCTACTGGTTCAGTTGACTTCCTTAATGCAATGTATGTTAGTGTCATGAATCCAACATGTATGCAACAATCCTATTATAACATGGAAGTTCTATATGTGTGCACAATCATCCATTCAAATGCAACATCCATATGATGATACATCCATTTCCATCCATTAAAAGAAGAAAAATGCACACACATCCATATGAAGTATGAGAGCGATTGAGCCGATCTAGTGCCTAATGTGTGTGTGTGTGTATGCATCCATAAACAACCACTAGTAAACACTTGCATCCACTTGCAACAATCAGACATAACATGTCTCAAACACATGCTTACATCCATGGGATTCCTACCTAAAGGTCGAAGATTCGATCGATAGGACATACTTAAATGATAGAAACAAGCATAAATAAAAGCTTTGGAAAGGAAGTTAAGAACATACCCTCGAAAATAAAAGGGTACGAAGCACGAATCTTGTCTTTGATATCCCAAGTTGCATCCTATGGGTTATCCCCCCACTGAACCTTAGTCAACTTGACTTCTCTATTGCATAGCTTCTTAACTTCTGATCCAAGGATACGGGTAGGAACTCGTCTAACTGTTACCTCCCGTTCCACTTCTAATTCCTCCAATCAACTCACAACTTCTGTGGTATCATGTCAGCACTTCCCCAAATGAGAACATGGAACCTCTAATGGATAAAGTAAACCACTGGCTTCTTTTGCTCAGCTTTGACTTGCTGACAAGCTAAACATTGAGAAACAAACTCTGCCTCATCTTTCTTCCTCCCAGCCCAAAAGAAAACCCTCTTCATATCCTTATATATCTTATCACCGCATGGATGAATAGTCATCTTAAAATTATGGGCTTCTTCTAAGACTGTCTTTAACAAACTTCCAGTTTGGGGAACACAAAACCTTGCATCCCATCGCAACCACCCTTTATCATCTATGGATTATCTATTGAGCTGATTAGAAGTCTCCCCTTTATCGAGCCTATCCAAAATGTCTGAAATATGTGGATCTTCTCGCTGCGAAGCTCCTATACGATCCATAAGAGTAGGTCGTATCTCTAGTGATGGAAACAAACCATGCAAAAATTTGGTGGAGGGTGTAAAATCAAAAATCGATATGAACTCCAAGCTTTTCCTCTCCACAATTAGAGGACTTAAGGCCATCCTCTGCCTACTCAGTGCATCTACCACCACACTACCCTTGCCAGGGGTATAAGCAATCTCAAAATCATAAGAAGCTAGGAATTCCATCCACCTTTGTTGCCTTAAATTAAGATCCTTCTGCGAGAACAAGTACTTGAGAGATTTATGAACGGTATACAACTCGAACTTCACTCCAATTAAATAATGACGCCACATCTTAAGCGGTAATACTGTAGCACCTAACTCTAAATCATGGGTAGGGTAGTTCTTCTCATGAACTCTCAGTTGTCTACCCTCATAACATGCTACCTTTCCTTCTTGCATCAGAACTGCACCAAGCCCTGTACCACATGCATAAGTATAATACTATAAACACTTTATTCCCATCAGGCAAGGTCAAGACTGCAGCTGTTGTTAGATCCCTCTTCAATCGTTGAAAAGCAACATCACAATTTATATCCCATGAAAACGCCAAATTCTTCTTCGTCGGCCTGGTGAGTGGGCTGATATCTTTGCGAAGTCCTTAATGAACTTCCTATAATAACCTGCCAATCCAAGAAAGCTTATCACCTCTATTGCATCTAGAATTTTCCAATCTTGGACTGCAACTACCTTTGCGGGATCTACTGCTATCCCATCTTTAGAAACCACATGCCCCAAGAATCTCACCTCTTTTCTCTAAAAATGGCATTTGGAGAACTTTCCTTAAGCTGATGCGCACGGAGAGTTTTCAAAACTTCTCTCAAATGTTGGGCATGCTCTTCTTCGCTCTTTGAGAAGATCAAGATATCATCAACAAAGACCACGACGAACTTATTAAGAAATTCTGGAAACACCCTACTTATCATATCAACAAAATAGGCGGGTGCATTTGTGAACCCAAAAGGCATAACTAACCATTCAAAGAAACCATCCGGAGTCCTAAAAGTGGTCTTGTCTATGCTGTCATCAGCAACCCTCAACTGATGAAACCCCGTGGCCAAGTCTAACTGAGAGAATATCGAGGCACCAACGAGCTGGTCAAACAAGTCATCAATCCTCAGAAGTGGGTGCCTATTCTTCTTAGTGAGTTTATTCAACTCCCTATAGTCCACACACAAGTGAAGCGAACCATCAGCCTTAGTCGTGAATACTACTGGAGCACCCCATTCAAATATGCTTCGCCTAATAAATCCTTTCTCAAGTAGCTCCCCTACTTGCTTGTTAAGCACCCTCCTCTCCCTTGGAGCCATATGGCGCACTGGTAATGCAACTGACTTTGCATTGTCCACCAAATATAGATATAAAAATCGATCTCATGCCTTGGAGGTAAGCCCTGTACCTCATTAAAAACATTCGAATAGTCCCGGACAATTGGAATAGATTGCAGATCATTAATAGATGCATCAAGAGACTATAGGAAACTAAGCATAATAGACCATTGAGGGTCACAAGAAATCTTGAGGGTCCTCCCATGGAAAGTCAAAAGTCTAACGACCCTCTTCTCACAATCCAGAATGGCACCATACATGGTTAGCCAATCCATCCCTAGAATCAAACCGCAGCCCATAAAATTGAGCATATATGCATCGCACTCAAATTCGACGCCTAACACAGATATTCTCAAACCCCGACAAATCATAGACAAATGAGCCGAACCACCAATGGGGTTTGAGACAACTACGACATCCACTACCATACTAGTATTTAAGTGCAACGATTCAACCACAGAACTATATATAAATGAATGTGAAGCGCCAGAATCAAAAAGAGTTCTAATAGGATGACCGGAAAGAGAAATCAAACCTTCCACGGAAATTTTCCTACCTCTATCTGGAGCACTGGTCGCGAGAGCATGCACCTGCCCTATAGAAGCTCCTGCCCTTTGACCTTGTCCCAGTTTCTTCGGGCACTCCTTAAGCAAGAATTATTCCTTCTTTTGCAGTCCTTCACCAAGTACCCTCTCGTCCACAACTATGGCACTTCCTCTTATCCTTAGTCTTGTCATTCTTTCCGCCCTTCTTCTGTTGTTGTTGTTGTCATTTCTTGGGCCATACCTTCTTGTTTTGCGTTGTTTCCTCAGCCTTAACGTCCTTCTTTTCTCCTTTGTCTTCCTCATGCATCAAGGCCATATCAACAAGCCTTTAAAAAGTAGCTCTCATTGGAATATGGGACATAGCTAACCCGTGAATGGGTTCATTCAGCCCTTTAGCAAACCGCAAAGCTTTCTTATGTAGAGTATCTACCAGTTCCAATCCAAACCTTGCTAGCTGGTTGAATTTGTTCACATATTCTTTAACAGTCAGGTTTCCTTGTTTGAGCGCCAAGAACCTCTCCATTTGCATGCTTTTCTCAGCTTGAGAAAGAAAATTCATTTCAAACCTTTGTCCAAAATCATCCCATGCCTCCACCGGATGCCCCATAGCATAGAAATCTTTGCAGATCTTAGAGAAGTTGTCTGCATGCGGAGGAGGAGGAACGATGGGTGTAGCTAGGGGAGGAATGTCAGCTTGACCAGATACCTACGGAACCAGCCTGGTGTCGTAACGCCCTCAGGAATATTAGGTTCCCAAGACATGCTGAAAAGAAAAGGAAAGAGATTCAGACAAAGGATCGAAATATATTACGTATGGCTTTGGGGAATATGTTTTTCAAAACAGGCTTTTCTTTTGAAAATTCTTTCTTTTAAATCCTTTTTGAAAATAATTTTAAAAACTTCTATCTAATCTGGTAACCTTCAACTCTGATACCAAGTGTGACACCCCACATCCGTTAATGTCACTCATTAAGAGAATGCATTAAGTTTCGTGAAGCGTTATAGGTAAATAGAAACATTACAACACAGATATAAAATAGCAGCAGATTTAAAAACATTATTAATCATAAAGCATCATGGTTCAAAGCATCATATATCTGAAATACATAAAACTAGTACATCATTAAAATTATTGTCTTGTACTTAAAACATCAGAGTACAATAATAAAAGAAGCATAATCCCCAAATAAAAACATAGCCATAGTAGCGAAGATAGGAGCTTGAGCAATAAATCTAAGCAGCTCTAGCAAAATGATAGCAGAATCCTGATCAAGTTTGAGTATTCTCATCCTGAAAACCTTGGGGGGAAACAGAAGAAAGAGGAGGAGACAAAAAGGGCCAGACATAAAGTCTGGCGAGTCCAGTTACTTTTAGCAAGTAAATAAGTAAAAGTATTATGACAGACATATAAAGTGGATAAGAAAGATAGCACCACAAAAGGCAGGTATGACAAGGTAAACATGATAGAGTGTATACGCTTCTAATGATTACTCTGCACCAATACTGGTATAACTAGAATGAGATGATCCCAACAACTATAAGACGGTAGACTTAGGCGTACTTCTGGTGAGAGGTTTTAACCCCATACAATCCATAGGATGCCCAACCTAACAGGCTCCTAAACTTTACCAGAGTCTAGATCTACCCTAACAACTACCCTAATCGATCGCTCCCTACTCCATAGATACCCTGTGTCGACCCCATAGTAGGAGATATCACTTCCTAAAGTGGCAACTCTTCGTTGATGTGCACAACCATATCTACAGGTGTCACGGTCGTCTTATCCTCCTCTGCTCGGACCATGGACGCACATGGCCCTGGTTGGTTTGCGCCGTCCACACCGTCCTCCATGTTTGGATCTCTTACAATCAGCCTAGTAAACGTGTCCCTACTTCGACCTAGCGCGGAGTACTCGTTTGATATCATTCTATAGGTTACTGGCTAAACGGGTCCCACACACAAGATGATGCAATCTCTCCCCTTTGTCTTGCATCCCCACTAGGATTTCCACGGGTTATGTATACCTATTGGTGTCTTTAATTACATTACCCCCTCAGGTTAAGTTTGTGGGCCTATATATAAATATTACCCACCCCCTCAGATTTACTTAACCCACCCACTATTCAAACAAATTTACTTAACCCCAATTTAAGTTCATGTCCATACAATCCCTATGGATTCAACTAGGTTAAGTATTCCAATTCATTACCATGTCAATTTACGGTTATAATGTGCTAGACGTCCCACATTAAGCATGTCACTTGTGGATGCTGGATATATCGGTCGGTTCCAGGCAGACTTCTTCCACAAGTCGGGCTTAACCTTGTGTCTTATCACGTCTCGTATTTGTGCACCTAGACCCCTCACATTAGATTCACCACTTGTGGTCGCTGGATATGCCAGGCGGTTCCGAGCAGACTTCCAACACAAGTGTAATCTAACCCCGTGTCTAGGCACAGTTACAATTTCTAATCACTGTAATCCAAGGCATTTCGTTATTAGCCAAATTTTACCTATGTCGTTATAGGTTTTCATGCCACTTTTTCCCAATTATGTTCATAATGAATCATATGCCCTAAATTCATATTCGTAATCATTAGTCAAGTTATGCCAAATCCCCCATTTATAAATTATGCCCAATTTCAATGTTTTTTCCCTCATTCCCCGTTTAACGCGTTCGCATATTTCAGCGGCATGCCTAGGCTCGAAAGTAGCCTGGCTATATAAAATAAAAGGGAGAGGGTGAAGGGAAAATGATAGAAATGACTATACTAACAAGGTTGACATAAACACATCGTGGCATAATGATATGATGGACATATAGGAACAGATCTGCTGAACATGAAATAATAGAACTGATTCTAACATAGTAGGGATGTCATAATAGGCATGATAAGATCTAAACAATAATTTAGATGTCCAACTAATACATATCCAATTTAACCACAAACATGATAGGTACAAGGTGATCTAAATAGTGAATTAGATCTATAACCAAAGGTATACCTGACATGATAAAGGTTAAGATCCAAGTCATTGTTATGTCAGAATATAATAGATTCACATGTTATTACAGATCTGGTATGATTCAAGCAGTCACAGGTATAGATCCAAATTACAGTCATATCATGTTTTACTTTTAATTATTTAAATCTAAAAGTAACTTAAACTCATAGTGTTTGGATCTAGAAAGACAGAAGAAGAATAGTAGAGGTTAAATCATAAATCTACATGTGAATAACTTGATTGCAGAAGAAGAAAAAGGTTTGGTTCAGTCTGGGCAACGACAGCATCTAGTCCTCCATTATTTTTTAGTGCAAATAACAAGAGAAATGGAGTCGTATTTATAGTCGAACCCCAAGCCCTAATCTGCCCAGATCTGCGCAGGGGGTTCGACCCCTCCCCCCCTTACGGGGTCGACACCCCCCTTGAGGGATCGACCAACGAGTCGACACCCCTGAGGCGGGAAATTTGCCGCCATGAAATTTTTGATTTTGAACGTATTTTTGATTTTATGAATTAAGTAATTATATGTATATAATTCTCTTACGCGTATACAAACTTCAAACCTTGATAACTTCTTCATACGTTGTCCGTTTTACGCAAACCATGTGTCTATCTTGACTAGAATTTTGAGATGAACGCAATGGCGTCGTCCCTTTCCCTTAATTCTGAATATTAAATTAATTATTCTTTAATTTTTTCTCTTTAGTGTCGTTAAAATTACAGGGTGTTACAGTAAGGACAAAAATGCGTTTAGAACGCCAGATGGATTGTTCCAATGGGAAGTTATTCCCTTTGGACTAACGAATGCACCCGCCTTCTTTGTTGACCCTATGAGTAGAGTGTTTAAGGGCATTCTAAATAAGATTGTGGTAGTCATCGTAGATGATATCCTTATATTTTCAAAGGACCATAAAGAGCATGAAAATCACTTAAGACAAGTTCTAGGGATATTAAGAAAGAACCAATTAAAAACAAAATTCTCGAAGTGTCATTCCTAGAGGGAAGAAGTTAGGTTTTTAGGAAACATTGTTTCGAGTGAAGGCTTGGTTGTAGACCCCGCAAAGATAGAGGAAATCAAGGAATGGATGATACATCAGAATGCTACAGAAGTGAGAGGCTTCCTTGGATTGGCCGGATATTATTGGAAATTCATTAAAGACTTTGTAAAGATTGCTACTCCTTTGACCCAACTAACAAAGAAGAATTTGGTATTTTCTTCGAGTAATAAATGTGACATAGCCTTTAAGAAATTAAAGGAAGTATTAACCAGCGCGCCAGTCCTAATTATACCTGATAGTTCAAAATTGTTTACAATTTACACTGATGCACGCGGGACCGGTTTAGGAGCGGTCCTTATGCCAGAAGGAAGAGTAGTTGCTTACGCTAGTAGAAAACTCAAGGACCCGGAGAAAAGATACCCAGTTCATGACCTTGAGTTAGCTGCAATAGTATTCACCCTTAAAATGTGGAGGCATTATCTTTTAGGGGAAAAATTTGAACTTTTCACCGACCATAAGTCCCTAAAGTATTTATTTTCTCAACATGATCTATACTTGAGACAACAATGGTGGATGGAATATACTATCACATTTCATTTCATGATTCAGTATACCTCGGGAAAAGGGAAGTTGTGACGGATGCGCTAAGTAGAAACATGCAAATTTAAATGCGATCTCAGAATGGAAGCAATTAGATTTTCTCTTTAATTCAATTTGCAACCCTCGGGAACTACTTCTAATGGTTTTCTTGGAGCCATGATAATTAGACCTACACTAAAAGAGAGGATTCGAAGGACGCAAGACCTTGACGAAGAGTTAATGAGCCTAAGAGAGAAAGTGGGAAAGAAGGAGACCTTTACCCATTCGACTAGATATTCGATTAGCGATGATGGAAGTTTACTTTGGGATGGACGACTTTACGTCCCTAAGAATGAAGGGTTGTGGAAAGAAATTCTAGAGGAATGTCTTAGGTCAAAAATAAGCATACACCTCGGTGGGGATAAAATGTACAAAGATATGAAGAGGAATCTCCATTGGGAAGGAATGAAGAGAGACGTAGCTGAGTTCATCACCAAATGCTTGATGTGTTAATAAGTAAAAGTGGAGCAAGAGAAGCCCGGAGGGTTATTACTACCTTTAGATATCACCATGTGGAAGTGGGAACATATTTCCATGGACTTTGTAGATGGACTTCCAAGAAGGCAAAGGGGTAATGAGGCCACTTGGGTTGTGGTAAAGCGCCCATTTTATACTAGTCAAGAAGACAAAGACTGCAACCTCGTTAGCTCAATTATACGTCAAAGAGATAGTCACATTACATGGTATTCCATTGAGTATTATGAGTGATAGAGACCCCTTATTCACAAGTGAATTTTTGAGAAGCCTACAAGCAGCCTTGGGACCGACCCTTAACCTAAGCACAACCTATCATCTGCAGACCGATGGACAGACAGAAAGATTAAATAGAATCTTGGAAGACTTGCTCAGAGCTCGCATCATCAAATTTGGAGGAGTTTGGGAACAACACCTACCGCTCGTAGAGTTCACCTATAACAACGATTGGTATGACCTATTTTGAAGCGCTTTACGGGAGGCCATGCAAATCGGCAACTTGTTGCTGGAAAACTACCGACAAGGTTCTACTCGATCCTGACTTCGTTACTTGACTCCACGGAGAAGATATCTTTAATTAGGCAGAGAATGAAAGCAGCCCAAGACCATCAGAAATCGTATGCCGATAAACGAAGAAGGGAACTTGAGTTTAATGTTAGGTATTTGGTATTCGTAAAAGTATCCCCTCTCAAGAGGACTGTTCGGTTTGGGAAGACGGGAAAGTTAGCTCCTAGATTTATTGGACCATTTGGCATCATCGAGAAGATAGGATATTTGGCTTATCGAGTGGATCTCCCACAGTGTCTATCGGGAATCCATAATGTTTTTCATGTATCTCATCTAAGGAAATGCCTTCATGATTCTGCTATCAGACTCGAGCTTGACGAAATTGGGGACATAGAAAAACTCGAGTTGGAGTCCAGGGTGCCCCCATGCCACTGCAAGGATTGTATAGCACGAAATCAAGAGACTTCACAACAAAACCGTTCGCCTATTCCGAGTACAATGGGGGAATGATCCTGCGGAAAGCACATGGGAAACCGAGGACAAGATGAGACAGACTCACCCAGAGCTTTTCACGGGTTATTTTTTCTCAAAATAACATTTATGGATGCACCGTGATTGCTAGATTGGATGTCAGGAAATGGATGCAACACCATTGCGCAAGTGCACTCATACAGAAATATATGCATAATTAGGATGTTTTGCACACATAATACATCATTTATTACACCAACACGCTAGGATAGAGCTCACTTTAGTGGGTCTGCAGTTCAGAACCACTTCGAGTCATGGATGTTTATAGATGAATTAAAAATAACATGGATGTACAACATAAATGTTTCGAGCGAGTTTTGTTTTTCGCCCCTTCAAGAAAATTTTGGGATGAAATCTATTTCAACAGGGGAAGAATGTAACATCATGTAAAATATACCTAACGTCATAAATATTAACAACAAGTAAAAAAATAAACAATTTAATAATAAGGATGTAAAATGAGATTTTACAGCTTTAGGAATTTGACTATGTAAATCTTTTATTTGGATTTGTGGACAAATCCTGAATCGTTTTCATATATAATATGCTGAAAATGGTGAAAGTATGAAGAAGTTACAAGCAAATGAAATTGGATAGTAAAACGCATATATATATATATATATATATATATAAACAGATGAGTAATATATATATATCCAAAATATATTGAAATAGATAAAGTTAAATTTGAATTTCAAACTGAGGATAAGATAGAGGGGATAGAAAAAAATAAGTAAGGAAAGAGATTAGCAAATAAAGTAACGTATTATTTAATTAAACACCTCAGTGCCATATGCGTACATTGGACATTTCAGCGACCAGGAGCTCGACCCCCCTAGAAGGTGTGTCGACCGCTAGTTGACCTCCCAGGTCGATCGCCTGGCGCTGAAAGGACCAATGAATCTATGTTTGGTTACGGTTTTCTAAGGGAATATATATAAATATATGACCATGATTACATTTGATAATCTAACGACTCACGCTTACACAAGCGACTATATAGAGGCCCTCAAATCCAATAACAAAACCATAGCCACTCTCTTTTATCTACCTCCATATTATCCTTCTGCCACTCTTGAATTCCAGAATAGTTAGGAATTTCTCTTCTATTCCTCTAACCTCCATTCTTATCTTTTCTCTAGTCTAAATTCATTTAGTATGAATTTTGGAATTTAGTTTTATATATGCGTAAGATTCTAAAGTTGATTCTTATACTTATATTAGAAGGATTGGAGCACGTTTATCACGAAGGATGAATCCAGATCTGAATCTACAACAAAGGTGTTATTCTTTCTTAGATTTGTGAGTGGAATATCTTGTTTATTAGGCATATTCTATTTTTAATAGATTATTATGTTGATAGTTATGCCTAAGAGGATTTCACTATGTTAACATCAATAAAAAAACCCACAAATCCTCTATTTTGTGTTTGCATAAGAATTGTCAATATTTGGGTTTACGGATTTTGGATCTTAATATTAAATTAAGGATAACAGGGGTGTTGTGTTTCTACTTTGTTTAATTCATCCTTATATCAACATTTGGTTATAACCTAAAAGGGTTTAAATATGGTTTACTCCATGATTTGATTAGGTTTGGATTCTATTTGAATCCAAACGTATTCATACTTGAAATATATCAAATGTAAACGTTTTTGTGTGCAATACACCAAAAAGGGGTGAACTAGAAAAAGTGGAGCTTATAAATATACATGTACATATTTATGAATATATGTGTGTATATTATACTCTATTCTTGATCCATTATTAAAATCATTCCAATAAGCCTAGTATGCAAGTTGAAACTTATATGTATGTGTATTTTCCATTCGCTGTTATCTGTTGTTGTTTTATTATGCCATCACGCCTAAATTGTAGCGGTCAAATTATGGAAAATTAAATTGTATACCTTAATTTAGACAAGTTGAAATTTTTTGTCTCGTTAGAACGTTTTCTCGTTCATACGAACATTAAGCATTATTTATGTGTTATAATTATTATATTAATATAGTATAATCGACATAATTAACATAATATTAACGTAATAAATGTGATTATGATAAAATTCGAATTTTAAATTCCCCCACCCCCCCCCCCCCCCCACACACACACACATATATATATATATATATATATTTCTTGTGTGTGTATAGAATGGATTTACATATATTAATAGTGACACACAGACACGAGGTTAGTTGTCATTTGTGGTATAAGCCTGCCCGAAACCAATCGACAAATACAGCAACCATAAGTAGGCCCAACTGATGTGAGAGGTCTGGTGGCATAGGCCATTCAAACTTAGTAAATTATGACATGAGGTTAAACCCACTTGTAGTAGAAGCCTTCCCGGAAGCCCCCGGAATATCCAGCATCTACAGGTATACGGTTAAATGTGAGGGGTCTAGTATATGTGTGTGTGTGTGTATATATATAACTATATATATATATAACTACATATATAACTATATATATATATATTATGTGTGAAAATAGATAGGTTTACTACACCTTGTGAAGGTCTTAAGTGGTTGACTCTCTTCTTATCTAGTTTGGGATTTAAGTGTTCAGAACCAGGATCCTCTCTGAAGGTTTATTCCTTCGAGAGGAACCAAAGTCATAGGACCCACCCTTATTAGATTCGAAGTAAGTCTATGGGTCCTCCTCCTCTAAAAAAATGGTTAGGCATAAGCAGTAATTGAGTAGGGTAGCTCACGGGGGATGTCCACTTCCTCTAGAAGCTTGTAAGGGGTCAACTAGGGACATGATTGGTATATAAAAGATATGTGGCTGTTGCAAGCTCACCAACTATCTAAGGGAAATCTTAAGCGACATAGGTGTTCTATCGTAATATCAATTAAGTAGTAACGTTTGCAATACAACTTCTCATATTACAATTGACAGTGTAGACTTAAGAATGTTGATGTATTAGGATGGGGTCTTAAGGGACTAGGGTCAGCCGCAGGGTTATAAGAGATCATAAGAATCCACCTTTAATAGGGCCATAAGTTACCGAAAATGCCCACCTCATTGGTTCTTTACCCTAAAAACACTAATGAGCGATTGACTTAGATATCCACCTCATTGGTTAGACACTTGGTGTTTGTGTGAATGTTGTGTATTGCGTAGAAATACCTTGACATATGTAACCTGCTAAAAACCAGGGTATGGACTTTAAGTAAAAACCATATTTCAGTCACACGGAACTTTATGTTCTGACCCCTCTTCTTAACATATCCAACAGGTGAGTTGGTGGGTAGAATCCATGGATGAAATAAGGATGGAGTTTGAAGACGAAGACGAAGATGTCATGCTTTTATTAAGTATTATTACTGTACTTCTTATGGAAGCTTTTGAGACTTAATCTATTGATGTACCTATGGAACATATGTAATCTTGACTGTTATGTTGGAATTATGTGATTTTTAATAAAGTGGTACATCTTATTTCAGTATTATATTTTCTCTTTCCACTGTGTGAGGTTTCCATTCAAAGTGTATACATATATTATCTGTGAAAATGTAATTCCTTACAGGAACCAAAGACCCATTCAAACGGTTCTAAGTTTCAATGGCCCTTTTCTGGGTTGAAATTTAGGCTCATTCTGGGTGGGTTGTTACAAAGGGGGAGAATATTGAAAACACAATTCTGATGTTTTGATGATAACAATTATATGACAATGGTACTAACATTTTTATTAAGTTATTTCAAGATAATTAGTTAATCGATAGATGACACAAATTGTTCAAGCTATGCCAAACGATAAAAAATAAGAGGCTGAATTCATAAAATGCGACAGAGGTGAGTGAGACTTGAACTTGCACCACTCACAAAAAAAATACACGTCTCTACCAAATGGACCGTACAATAATTTGAAATTTAAGTCAGATGTCTGGTAGTACAAGTTAGATGTATGTTCTTAGGATCTCGAATTTTTTAATAACCAGGTCAAACACCTGATACTTGGCTCAGATTTTTTTTTTTAAGAGATGCAATAGTCAAATCTGAAAGGGTGTCTCTTCATCTCTTCAAAAAAACTCTTCATCCATGAACAGAAGCATCTCCAGGGATGAAAGTTAATGGAAGCGACTACTCAAAGAAACTTTACAACGATATATATATATATATATATATATATATATATATATATATATATATATATATATATGCTTCACTCAAGATCGAGGAAGATAACAAATCTAATTCTCTACTCTATTTGTCTGTTTTATCTTTCTAATGCTTCTTTCATTTGAAACTTATAATCATGACCACTCCATATTCTCATACACAATCATGCATACAATTCTCAAGGAGATATAGGAAGGTTTTGTATTACTAGTCAAAATCTGCGTTGATTAAGAACATACTTATGTTGAAGAAACTCTTTTGTATTGAAGCCTATTCCTCCGGGCGAAGCGAGGGCAATTTGTTAGTGAAATACCGAAGTGGGGCTTCGGGACTAGATGTAGGACAAGAGGACTAAACCAGTATAAAAATTCTGATGTGATTACCCTTATTTTTACCTGCTTTGTTATATTGTGTTATTCATACTATTTTTCACATACTTGCAATATACTACAAATATGATTCATATAGATTTAACATAATGTTCCGTGAATAAATTTATACTAGTGAGATAAGCATGCAGATATTTCTCCAAGTTTTAAAAGGAGTATACATGGTTTGTATGTATAACTTTTGCAAAGGTATTTAAGGATAAGTATATGTAAGGTGATCGAATTAATGGAAGATTAACTAAAAGAGGCTTAGTAGTTTCCATGGAAAATCAATTCACTGCTTTAAATGATTGCTTCTTTGATAGTTAAATAATAGACTATCAAATCTTAGCCAAAATATAACTCTGAAAATATCAAGGAAAAACATGGGAGTTATATGGAACAGTTATCTTTGATAATGTTGTGCTATGCTCACAAGTCTCGTTTTGTTAGTTTACGACAATTGATATGAAGAATTGTTCACTTAAATGTCTAGGAGATGATCTCCACTCTTACGTATTGTTTATTTATTTACAAAAGAACTAGAATTGAGTTTAGTCGAAACTGTCGGGTGACGGATCAAAGGAACTAGGATCAGATATGTTATCTGAAACCACGTTGAGTCGACTTAAGCATTCCAATGGAAGACATATGGAAAATGGTGAAACTAAAGATGAAGCTCTTTGAAGTGTTAGAGCTGTTTGCTACTAATCCTAAGGGGATTTCTGAAAAGGATGTATAGAAGTAGTGCCTTCTTCATATACTGAACTACTTGTATGAATGAATGTTGGCATTGCTTTATTACGTGGAGGACAGTGTAGCATTCCAAGTGAGATTTTCTAAGATAGAAAAAAGGTAATCGTGACCACACAATCCTCGCAATCGGGTATATGGCTAAAATAAGGGATGCAACAGAGCTATATGGTTCATTACTATTAGGAGCAATCATTTCTCAATTTAGATATAACTTAATGGATTTGTATGTGTGCGCACGAGAAGAGTGGGATCAAGGCCAAGTGGAGCTCAATTTCATAGCCTTTCGCCTGAGGAATGTTGTAACCTAGTGTGCCAAGTTAAAGGGATAACCGACTTTATGTTGGCACGGGATCCATATATGACCCTCAGGTACATTTAATCTAGAGATGTACTCTACGGAAGATAGTTCTTTACCTCATCATGTTGGAAACCCAATATCCATTACATGTCTTTACGAACATAGTTGTATACTAAATACGTTGGAATGTAAGACGCAGCAATTTCAGCTATGCTCCTAATTTACTTTAAAACCCTTGAAATTATTATATTATTATTGAATTTCTATAAAACTATCTTGGTTGTCGTAAGGTAAAAAAACTATTTGTATACATGTGGTGTGGACTTATGCCATACCTTTATTTTCAAAGATTTTCATTAATATAATTATAAATTGGATTATGTTTCTCATGCTAGTTTACCAGACTGATCCAAGCATTATTTTTCTTATAACGCTTGGATCATCTTAAGAATATTTTCCAGATTTAGCTGGATACTTTGAAACTTTAGAAAATGAGTCGGATCCTCAACACATATTCTTTTACTTTCTTATCTTCTATTTGTTCTTGTCTGCATTTATTAGCAACTTTGAGGACAATTTGTTATGACCATCTATATATTAGCTTTACATTAATGATAATATGTATACTAAAGTTTTTTTGTAAAGGCGTGTAGTATATTTATATTATCATCATGTTGTAAGATTTTGTTCTATCTTTCTTTTCTTTCACCCTCAGCTATTTTTCCTTCTGACACTTGGGTGTTCGAAACGTACATACCATAAATATATTAGTATCTAATTTTGAGGGTTGAAAATAGAGTTATTATAGAAGGTCTTCCAAATATACTATGGATATATTTTGTGGAGAAATACAAGAAACTCGATGAATCAAAAGAAGCAAATGAGTTATAAAGGTTGATTAAAGCAAATGAAAGGTACAATTGATTCAAGATGAATGTAACCCAAGTGCTTCAATGACAAAGTATAAGCATTCAGTAAGTCTACCAAGTCTTGTAATTTTGTTAAAGAATCCATAGCTAATATCCTTAAAAATCTTCTTTCATTTATGTCTAAATTAATTCCTAACATCTTATTGTGGAATACAGTCTAAGTTAAAAGAGATGAAAGTCACATTTTAAATTTTAGGGAAAGAAAATTATTTTATACTTTAGTATGTCAATATATTCTTTGGAGATACGTTGACATGAATGCAATTATTTAGTTCTTCAAAATTCAAACGGAAGGACTTTAATATCGCCTTTTTAACAACAAAAATATCATTTCATCCCTTTAAAAGGACTTGCAAATTTTAATCAATAATTTGTTGATTTTCTCTTACTCTTGTATCTTTTATAATTTTATAAGAAAACTTTTTTGTATATTTCTACTCTTTGCAAATTCATACCCTTTCAATCAAATTCTTCAGAAATTTACAAATCACTCAAGATTAGTGAGTTTGTGCTTGAATTTTCAATCGTTCTCTCTATGATCTCACCGCATTCCTCCTCGAATTCAAAGATACATTGTTACTAAATGTTTATATGATCGTTGAACTGAAACTACAATAACCGGTATTGAAGAAGCAACCATTTATCCATCCTTTACTGTTATTTGTAAAGAGAAAGATGTTTTTGCACCAAAGTGAGTGAAATCAAGAGAAAATGTGTATCGTACCACCTGTGAAATTATAAGATTGTAAAGGTTTTCTTAACACCAGCGAAAAGCAAGCAAATGATGGTGAAATATATACGGAATGTATGGGATTGGGGTGTTTTATTATTATTACTTTTATTTAACTTCATGTTTACCATCGATTCATCTACCTATGTCTGTTATCTTGTAACACCTTCAAGTAGATAACTTATCGATTTGCAAGTTATTTTCTTAAATAGTTGATACACTTTTGTTCCCCTCCCTTTAGTGTATTAGTTTCCTTAAGATTCATTGTGCACAAGTACGCTCGGGTATCCTAAATCCCACATAGATCGTACGTAAGTTCCACGAGTGTTTCCATCCACATTCCTTCGGAATCATCCAGTAATATGCCTACTTCATGATCCATGTCTCTGCCGACAGATCGAAATGGATATGTGGTGGATTAGTGCCGATCGATCTAACTAAAGAAATTGCTCCAGATAATTTATTTTCTTCTATATTCGCATTAGTATTTTCTTCTTCATGGGCTTTCTCCTTATCTTATCTACTTCTTCCACAGCGAACTCCCTTCAGTAGGTTTAGCCGAGAAACTACATCTACCATCATGATCTTCAACCGAAGATTCGTTCCTTAAGGGAGTTGCTTGATTCTTGCAATCTTCCTAGCCGGCCCTTCGGTAGATTGTTCGCTACATTGCTTCCATCCACTGGTTGACAAATAATCATCCTCTCTAACTCTTCTCTAGTAATCATGTCTATTGAATGTTGTCTTCCTTCACTCTCACTTGCATTTCCATCCATCAAATACTCCTTCAACTTGCTTGTTCGGGTTCCCATTAGGTCTAATTTGACCCAATCGTGCTGTAGATTTTATTCAAATTCTAGTAACAACATGGATCTTGCTTGATGTCCAAGTTATCGGTGCAAGCAACAAAAAATATATTAGCTTAAACATTGGTCTAACACCCCAACAACAACAAACGAACGAGAAAAAAAAAATGTAAAAAACATGAAAAGCAAAAGAAGAAGATATAAGAGAATTATGATGGTCCGGAGATGCCTACATCCACTTCAATGATTCATTATTGCTAACTATACCCTACGTCCACAAGAATAATGGATACCATCTAGAAATTCTATCAAAAATTATGATTGAGGTACTTCACCTAAAATCTGTAAGAGCAATTGTCATAGTCAAGTTACCAATAAATTAAACAAACAACGTTGATGAAAAATACCGGTCCATGGGAAGTTGCTTTCCCCAAGTTTCTTCGAGACCTGTTCCACTTCAATGTTGATCCATGGACCTAACCAATTTTCCCATCTTTCCTCCAACTCGCATGCTATTATCATGAGTTTAACGTCCATTCTTTTACCACTTTAAAAATTAATATCATTGAATCATTGGAAAAAAAAATCCCAATAAGAGTATAAATAAAATAAAAACATGCCACAAGCTAATTATTCGCCAAAGCTTCAAAGATAATATTTTGACAACCTTGTACATAAAAGGTTCAAAGTTGGATGAAAAGGCTAACAGTTCACAACAAACATTCAAGTCCTACAGAATTCCCACTTTAAAGAAGAAAAGGGTGAAATCCAAATCCACAATTTAGTTTACCACATAACCTGTATCTCTCTTTTTCATCTATTCTGCCTACACAGTATAGAAGCGCCGCCTGATATAGAAATAACTTATAATGTAAGTAATCAGCAAGCATGAATTTCCGAGGGCTGACTTGAAATGGAAGTACAACCGCTGGATAACTTCAGAGAAGTAAAAAGAACAGACAGCTTGGACATTACTGGCTTTGATCGAACTATGCCAAAAGACGATTTCTCTTGATCAGAATTATAACCTTCCAAGTCATCATCGGTTATTAGAACTTCATCTTCCGTAATAGAACTGAATGATGAAAACACTGATGGCATCGACTGAGAGAGCCTTCTTGAAAACACCTCTAATTCTTCGCATTGATCGTACAATGAATAATAACCATCTAGATCTTCTTCGGTTACCAGCACTGCATCAGACGCAGGACAGCTGATTTGAGTTGGACTTCTGATTGCAGGATATTGCAGCTTCCGTTCACTAAATTTTACAACGGCCTGTTCAAGAAGTCTCAGTTAATATTTGCAAGTGCAATTCAAAACCTTCACATATGCATTTTGAATGCAGTACCTCCCATTGAACAGGAGCAAGTAGCACACGGGGCCTTTTTGACCTCACATATTTAAGAGCAGCATCAGGCGTCATATTCTTATATTCAATCTGACAAAGAAATATAGAGCGTATCATCTTTGACAAGCATTTGTATTTGCTAAAAAGAAATGTGGGTATTGTTATGAATGATGAGATAATACCAGATAACATAGAACAATGGTTGTGCTGCGTCCTCTTCCTGCTTTACAGTGGACATAAGTCGTCCTGTTGCAGGTTGCATTTTCTGCAATTACGCAGTGAGGACAAATTGGTGAAAGTGGACAGGCAGATCAGAATGTACAACCTCAAAACAAAATGTAAAAATACACCAGGCTTTTGAAATGGTTAGAATCCTAAATAAATTTTGCTTATTTGCAATCCCACATAAAATATTTCTAGTAATTAAAAAAAAAAAAAAATCCTAAAATATTTGCTTTATTCGAAATATTCTCCATAATTACCAACTCCCCATCATCACACTCGTTTAGATATTCTAAACGCGTAAATCATATACCTCGAAGTTAAATTTTGCATTGAACCCACTTGTTTTTTCTGTGTTACCAAAAGAAAAACTGTTAAAAAAATTTAGAAGCAGTTCAAGACTTCATTTAATTTTGACAGCTACAATTTATTCATTGCAACTGATCGATTATTAAGGAAATTAGATGTGTGAAATCATGAATTATTAAGAGGAATAATAATGAAGGTTAGGTTTATTTTACGATGTAACCAAAATATATTCGTACATTTCTGCAATTTGCACCCAAATTTGTAAAGATTCGCAAAGTACTTACTTCCAGATCCCACAAAGTTCAGTGATAAAAGTAAATGTGAATACAAATAAGGTAAAAGTGAAGGACTCGAACCAACAATAGTGGAATTTGGATGACCTCTTCGACTTCAAAAGTAGAGAAGACGATTAACCCATCAAATCTCATATAAATTCTCAACTAATTATTAAATTGTTATTATAAGTCAACATGGAGAGGATGGGAGGAAGGGAGGCATTGAACTCAGATTTTGATGGCTAAATATGTTTGATGAACCCCTTTACGAATTTAGAAATAAAGAAGTAGATTAAAACTGGTACAAGGGAACTTACGGTGAATGAAATCTACAGCTTGGCATATATGCACAATGGATGGAGCATAGCAGTAATCTGTTGTAGGAATCACCAATTGGTCTATTCCATAATCCTGTATACATGTAAATATTTAGTTTTCATCATGCACAGATAGGCAGCTGTAAATAGATGCTTTACCAAATTTACAATGCTTGGCATAAGTAAATATTTAGTTTTCATCGTGCACAGATAGGCAGCTGTAAATAGATGCATTACCAAATTTACTATGTTTGGTATAAGTAACTATATGAAGCACACAGTGAGATGACTCAAATTTAAAACCCAGAGACGTCAAAAGGAACCTATAGAACAAGAGCATTTTAATCACTGTTCAATACATGTCTACTTCACACCACCCCCCACCCCACAAAAAAATCAATCCACAAAAACAAAACCAAACCAAACCTCCAACATCCAAAATAAAAAAACAATTTTGTCATATGTCAAAAGCAAATTGTACTATTAAATCCCTTTTTACAACTAGCTTAAATTTTGAGTCTAACTTTTAAGGCGAACTATTTAGAACATGGCTTTCCAAAAAAATTGTTTTGAATGTGCATGTCCATTTAAAAATTAAATGCATGTACTGTAGTCCTTAAAATTCAACTAATGAAAAGGTTCATAAATAAACTTCCCCAAAAAGAAAATGAATAATTTGTCATGGTTTTATTCTATTCATTCATATGAGTTCACAATTGCACTACTGGAACCATCCTTTAGTAATATCAAGAATATACCATTTACATTTGCAGAATAGCAACATTGGTTCTATTTTTTTAATACCTAGACACATCACAACAACAATGCATCATCTATTTTATTTAGGCATGTCAATGGATACACGAAAAATCTAAATCCATATAAAAAATACGGATATTATCCGATATCCAAAAGTGGACGTGGATATCCAATATTTGAAAAAACATGCGGATGCGATGTAGATACGAGTGTCCGTATCCGGAAAGCATCCAGTCCGATCCAAAAATTAAATATAATTAGTATTATTTTATTTTGTAGAAACATATAAATTGTGACGAAAATCTATCGACACTTCAAAAAAAAATTAAGGCAAATTCACATAACTGGTGGATTCCATTTCCCAGAACCAAGATGTTTTCAGATGATATAACCCTAATTACTATAATTAGACTGCCTTCGATTTTCATTTGTCATTTCATTTCTGTTTCTATTTTTTCACACCCGCCTGGAAAAAAATTAACAAATTGCTTCACATGCCAAGCTCTAAATCAAAATCAAAGCATTCTATTCCAGCACACCACCCTCAAACTCTGTGTCCAGGCTCCGACTTTCTGCCTCAACCTCCTCCACTAGTCAGCACACAAGCTTCTCACAATCACCGAAACCTATAGCTGGATAGTCGCCGTCCCAGACCTTAAAATCACAATTGCTGAAACCTGTAGCCAGCCTCAAGCTCATCTAATATTTCTAAAATAACAAATTATTAATATCAGGTATTAATTTAGTAACAATTAAATTACACTCTAGTATTTTGTTTGGGCATAATTTTGTTGGAAATATAGAAATCTATTTGATGCAATTACCGTTGATGCAAAATTTTGAAAATGGAAAACACCTCATGAATCTGCAATTGTTATTATGATATTGACTGGTTTTGGGGTCATTGTATGGAGTTGTATCAACAGTAATTTCATTCAAAAATGAATTATATGTGTGTTTGTGTGTATAGACACACACTCTCTCTTATTATAAATCATAATTTTTTTTTTAGTGTGAAATAGCTTTTATTTGACCATGTTTGTATTTTGTGACTTTTCTTTATTCAATGGTTACATTTTGTTTAGCGTTTGCTTCCCAGATGCTTCACGGCACCTGGTTCTGAAAAAAGTTAGCGTACCCAATAAAAAGCTAATTATTTTTTTCTTCTACCAATCACATGCTTGATAAATTTGATAAACTTTTTTTCAACTGCCCCAAAAACTGGTCATTAACAGATACTAAAATATGCTTTCTAAGCATGCAAGAAAAAAGAAATTGTTATAGTGCTTAGCGTAGTGAACAAAATACTCGTTGATATTAGTTGTTTCTCTTGTATAAATTTGAAGCTTTCTGATTTTATCCAAGAGCATTCACCAGGACTTTGTGCTACAGTATAGACATTAAATTTGTAATCCATCTTATTTGTATATAAATAAATAAGAAAAGAAAGGAAATTAATTAAGCTCTGACCACAGGATGATATATTGTAATTCTTTTTCTTTGATCAATAATATATAATATAATTAGGCCTGAATATTAACAAAAATTATCAGAAACATATGATTTTATAATCAAGAAAAATAGAGCTTTTTTTAGGATATGAATGGCAATATCAGTATTGTATAAGTTATATGTACTTGTTTTTGTTTTATCTTTGAATTGTAGTATTGTGTGAACTTATCTAATATTATGTGCGTCGCTATTTTATAAATTTAAAAAAAATGATGTATTTAAACAGTGAAGTTTTGTTAAAAAGATTTCATATAACAAAATCCTTGTTCAGTTTTCGGACGTGGATATTTCAGATATTCAAAAATATCCGCTTCCAATCTTTGGATGCGGATGTTTTCGGATACGCAGAAAAAACTCTATGGATGCAGATGTAAATTTTTGATATTCACATATATCGGATGCGGATTTAAATTTTTGAATGTGGATATATCCATATCTGCATCCGTTTGCATCAGTTGGCAGGCCTAATTTTATTTGGGGAACAATACAATGTTCCATGATTAGCGGACTCAACGGAAAAACATGAGCACACTTGCCATCTTTGCAATAACTTGTAAAATATGGAATACACTATTAATCAAGAATACGACAGTGCATCAATGTCTTGCATAAACGTGAATGGAATATACAAATAAATACATAGGTAATAGGACATGGGTAATATCATTTTCCATGGACTAAATTTTATTTCAATATAAATAATGAATACTGAAAGATATAAAATCAAAAGAAGCTTTAACCAGATATATATGATCTGTGTCCACAGACGCTAGTTAATATCGTAAAAACCACATAACAAATGCCAATTACGATCAATTGGATAAACTAATTTATTTACTTGTGTTGGTAGAATGTGTACTAGGAATGAAAGTAGCAGCAATATGCTTTTAGGAAGGAAAAAAGCAAATATGCAATTGCAGATAAGCTACTACCACCATTGAAGAACAGGAAAAAATATGGACCTTGTACAAAGAATTGGGAACCAAAGTTTCATAAGGTTCATTTAGAGTAATCACACCGCATACTCCAAGTTTTTGCAGTCGAGGAACGTCATTTGGGAATGGGACAGCACCCAGTAGTATAAACTGAAACATAATAGAGAAGAACACATAAGGAACATTCCTTTAAGAGTCCACTAATTATTAATAATAAGTAATATGCTAAGCCCACAATATAACATGTAAATTCGTGTATTCAAGTGTTTGTTAGTTTGGCTTGTGTACTGTTGCAGGGCATGATGTAAAATAATTCCAAAATAATAAATCTACCAATTGTACAATTAAATGATTTTGATAATCAAAGATTTTAAATCTTGGTCTTGCCTTTTATTTAAAATTTTCAATTGTAATATGCAGAAAGATCTCACGTGAAAGAGTATAGGATGCAAATCTCAGATGAAATCTTAAGTTCTTTAAATTATTTCAGAGCTGTCTTGAAGGAACTTATATATCAATACAGTAACGTGCAATTATATATATATATATGTGTGTGTGTGTGTGTGTGTGTGTGTGTGTGTGTGTGTGTGTGTGTGTGTATGTATGTGTGTGTGTGTGTGTATATATATATATATATGAGGAGCGTTCCGAGGCACCCCTGTTTTGTAGCACTCCTACCGGTTCGTGAGCTACGGTAATCCAAATCCAACAAGAATTTGTAGATGTTCAATCCATATATATATTATCATCTATGCAAAATTTGAGCTCGTTCAGACATTTATTCAAACCGTTAATTTTAAACATCAAATATATTTTTCTACAAATGTCGAAACGAGCTCAAATTTTGGATATATGATAATATATATGTAGACTGAACATCTACAAATTGTTGTTGGATTTGGATTGGTGTAGCTCACGAACAGGTAGGGGTACTGCAAAACAGGGGTGCCCCGGAACGCTCCTCGTATATATATATATATATATATATATATATATATATATATATACTCTGTGAATAGCATGGTAGGTGTCAGCAGTAGCTATACCATATACCGTCAAAAGTAAGACGGAAAATGATGGTTGTGAAAAAAAAGTAGTTTACAAAGAAAGCTTGATTAGGATAGCAAATGAAGTATTAATTCCTTTGTGCTAATAGCATTAGTCAAGTTCCTTCGCCGAAACAAGTTTGCACCAAAATTTATACATTAACAGCTAGCACATTGGCTCAAAATATTAGTTCAATCATGTCGGCTGTATTTGCAATATTTCTTCATGGACAAAAATTGGACCCAAACATAGTAGTAATGCAGAACTTGATATGATAACTTTAGATGTAGAAGTAAGGCCCTCATGTGATTTACATAAAAATTGCTGGGAAACAATCACATGCAGCCACATAGATGTCTGAATGAGTAATGAACGATATGTTATAGCATAATGGTTGGTCATAACATCAAGCACGCATAAATTGAAGTATCTCCTTAGGGGCACAAATCCTACAAGAATTCACTTGATTTATATTTTACTCAACAATGATATGTGACAAATGTAGTTGTTTTATGTATATTCACTTGTATGGTAGATTAGGAAAAAGATTCCCCTTAAGGGAATAAATCTTCCAAAGGAAAAAAGAACTACCATGCATAAATTTATAGATCAGAGAGTACCACTAGCATTTTTTAAATAAGATTCAAAGCAACACAATTTTTTAGTAAAAGCACTGAAAATAATCAAAATATACTCCATATAAATTATTCTCGTTAGGATAATCTTCTGGCATCCAAAATAATATTTAATTAAACCAGACAGTTGAAAAGATGATACTGACATGCTATCATAAACGCGCTTGCAAATTATATAAGCGCACATACATACATATAAGTACACATACATACAATATATATATATATATATATATATATATATATATATATATATAAGATAATGGTCATCGTTTAGTTATGTTGCTTGAACGGAGCGGAGCGCTAGCCACTAAGAACGTCCTTAGAAGGTCCAAGCCGAGCCTGAATGAAAATAAGCATCTACCAAATAATTTAGTACTTTTTTTACATAAAATAACTATAAAAACAACTACATAAGAAATTCAATTAGACTGATTTGACCATCACTAGTATTATTATAATATGATTTTTATACACATGTCATAGTTTGCTGTCAATAAATTTCAGAATAAACAAAGCACTATTATAGATTACAGAAGTAACAAAATTTATGGCATGATTACAATTAAATATTTGTGGACCAAGTAATCATGACTTCATAATAAAAGTAGAGTATTATGAGCATTTAATTATCTATCATTGACTGCTTCAGGTTATATTCCAAAATAAAAATTTAAAAATAAATCGGGTAACCAAAAAATGAAGAAACCATTAAAATCAAATTTTGAAGAAGTGAGAAATCAAGAGGTAATATTTACAATACATTAATTTTTTTTTTCTGAACCAGCGAACGAATTAAACTATAAGCACATTCACAAAGGAATATTTATTGAATGATTTTTTATATGTCTTGACATCAAATACATAAAACGAAACCGAGTTCTGAAATTATATCAAGGAAGAGCTTCAATAAATAAACAGATTAGTCATGTGGTGTGTTTTAGTGTAATTATATTTAGTTTAATTAAAGTACTAAAAAAATTCATATTTTCTTAGCTCCCAAGGAAAATTCAATGCTCAAACAATGTCTCAGACTAGAACTGCAATAAGGAGACAAAGAAATAAAAGCGGGGCATCAAATTTGCAAGTGATGCCTAAATGGCGCTCCTAGCCCTCCTGAAAGGACATTTGTTTGGGTTAAATATAATTAAATTTAGCATCCTTTAGAATATTGTAGGTCAAATTTGTAAGAGCTGTCACTGATCCCTCTCCATGTATCACGAAACCTCTTCTAAGTTGTTAATGGGAGATTAAATTAATGTTAGTTCCTAAATAATTTAGTTAGTTTTATAAACTATAATATCCTAGAATACAAAGTTAATTTCAAACTACTGTCACAAGTAATCAACAACGTTTGTTGAAGAAATATGTCATAATTTTATCAGTTGTATAAAAAAGAGTTCAAAATAGTTATTCAATACAAATATTTATAAACGCTGACCAGAAACAGATTTAAAGTTTAGGTAGATCGTCTTTAGCAAGGACCAATTTTTGGAACTATGAACAGCACTTCCAGTGTCTTGCCCCCCCCCCCCCCCCCCAAAAAAAAAAAAAAAAAAAAAAACCTCATTGCGTTAACCAATGTATCGCTCCTGATTGGCACAAACTCTTGGCTAAGCTCCAGATAAAAGGTATATTTTGACAAAATTACTGCTACATCTCTATATGTAAATGGCAATAAATCACATGCTCAATAATATGTAACAACCTTTAGGTGTTTCCCTTTAGAAAAACATAGGTAGGTCCACAATATTACTGGACAATCCAAAAATATTTTGGTTTTAAAACACAAAAGGCATGGTTACTAATATAGATATAGCTGCACTCTAAACAGAATAATGGTTGACTTCATGGCGAGCCATACTAAAAGTTAATAACCATATGTTCTATGTTCAAAAATAGCTGGATTGAGAAAAATAATTCTTCAATGTGATTTCTGCCATTGTTCATAAGGCATCAAGCGATGTCTGCTTTATTAGCTATTTATATGTATATACTAACAATAGAAAGATCACATAATGCCTAATTCTTAGAACGATGACACATATGTTGTCCTTTGACATATGTGCACATCTTTATGAATATTGCACAGCATCGATGGTTGATCTAGGATTGAATAAGAACTCTCATGATTGCTTTCTTGGAAAATGCTGTGATTGCGAGGATCGAGGATTCTAGCTGAGAATTAAGAGGGGGGAAAAACACCCTACGAATTTGCCATATTTGGTACCGATTAATCGACGAATTACGCATCAGATTAACAGTATGTTTCGGCTGCATGTGTATATGTGTGTGCAAGTATGTATGTGTACATATATGTATGTATACGTTTCGCGCCAGTGAAATGGCAGATTTAACTTATTTCTAAATAAAGTTAAATTCTTATGTTTCGCGCCAAATATACGCCTTGTCAAAAATATTCGCGCCAGTGAAATGGCAGATTAACTTACTTTTAAATATGTTAAATTCTTATGTTTCGCGCCAAATACGCGCCTGTGTCAAAAATATATTTTCTCGGGTCACGCACTTATCCAAGATTTTGATTAACAATGAGAGGATTGACATCTAACAAACAAGTGATAAAGCTAGATATATTGTCCACAACCAAACCTTTTAACCAGCTATACGAATGAAATTTTCGCGCTGATGACCTAATCAGCATGAAGGATTCGGAGGAATCATGCCAACAATTAGATCATGTCCTACATAGCACCATTTAATCTGGGATAAAAGTGTATCCACCATAGCCACTTCAATCCTACCGCATTTTTTACATATTTATCCACCAAATAATGAATATATTATAGCAACGTTGTTATCAAGACAAATTTGTCTCTAATAGGAAACGATGCAAAATAAAACATGTCTTCGCATAAGGTAACAATATCACTACCAAATTGACCATGGCATCATTTTCTGATCCATAATTTACCACAAAAGCAAAACTTAATCAATCAACGAACACAAATACATAAAGAACTGAATGTATACCTCATCAACTCTATCCCACCATCTAAATTCTGGCTGAACTTTATTCCTGCAAACATTATAAAACAACGTCGGATAAAACAAAATTCGCGCCCCAGCACCAACTAGCGCTTTTTTTGTCTTCACAGCAACAATCTCCGATTTCTCAACTCCGCTATCTTCATTCTCTAGTTCCGTTATCTTCATTGTCAAATCTCCCAATCAAACCAAACCTAATGTTTCAAATCAGCCCATTTAACATGGTTTCCTTAAAATTTCACAAATATAAAACCCTAATACCGACCGTTAGCTATAACTACAAAAGGCCCTAAAATCAAGTAGTTTATGGAATGGATCGGAATTTAAAGAAATTTCATGGATTGGAACTCTACCGGGAGATTGGAGCTCCAAAATAGGAATCTGAATAGAACTAACGAAAAAGACAGGTCAATGGAGATATTCCGATAAAGGAAGAAAATGGAAGATGTACAAATCAAGGAAAAAGGGTTGGAGAAGAAAACAGGTAGTTGCAGCTGTATTAAAAAAGGAAAATGCAAAACTGCGAGAAGAACGAAGTGGAATATGAAAGCTTTTACTGGGGGGATGTTGAGGAAGAAAATAGGATGAATTCCAGAAGTCAGATATCCGCCAAATCTAGCACATTACCTGAGTTCTATTTTGTCGCGAACTATGTCGTCAAAATGATGTCTTAATTGTTCATGTATTTATTTACGAGGGTGATTCTTTTTCCAACTTCCGTTTTCTAAAATAAATGCATGAGTTTGGAAAATTTGAGTACTAGCTTCCCTTTTTTACAATAAATAGCATCAGTTTTGAAAAGGCTCAACCGTCCCGTTGAAAAATAACTAGTGTGTCCTAAAGCATTCCCAACCCCACCGTGACTATCATAGCTTAACCGATTTCCGTTGAACCGGATTAACCTCTTAAATATTAAAGGAAAAAAATATTTGTTTTGGTAGGCTAAAACAAAGCATGCTAAGCCACAGACTTTTATATTTATATGTTTAACCCGCTTTCATTTATCTGGCAAACCTTAGTCGATTAAAATAAAACCGAATAAAACTTTCTATCTTTACGTGTTGGAATAACTGCTTTTTCGTTGAAGTTTGGTGAGTGTTTTTGGAGGATGAATTGATGTTTATTAGGTTCAATGGTTGAAATGCTCTAATGGTTCATGTGTAGTTATACCCTTTTACAAGGAAAATAGTATGAAAGACAATATTTATTAACTAAGTTTTTAAGGATGTGCTATCATGATGTAGGTAGTAATGTATAGTTCTACCCCTTTACACGAAAATAGTATGAAGAACAAAATTTCTCATTTTTTTGGCTTTAAGGACAAAACTAATATTGTGTAGACCTAAACGATTCAATACAAACTGTGTTTTTTGTTGTAGTTAATGATACATGAAAATTGTGATGTTATTAGATGGGCAAATTCCATTTAGACCCAGAAATTTGCTGAGTATACCAAAAAAAAACTGTAACAAAAATACCCTTGTTTTGCCATATTTTTTTTCTAAATTTTCAGCATATCTCGTAGAGCCCCTACGATATTTTGTAGTCTACCTCGTAAAGCCCCTACGAGATTCTTTACTTTATCTCGTAGGGGCTCTACGAGGTAGACTAAAGAATTTCGTAGGGGCTCTACGAGGTAGACTAAAGAATCTCGTAATGCCCCTACGACGGAGGGTAAAAATGACTTTTAAAAAAAAATATGGGTGAACTCAGCAAAACGCTAGGTTCACCTTGTTTTTCTAGATTCGCTGGGTTTACTCAGTAAATTTTTGGGTCTAAATAGAATTTGCCTTTGTAATGTTATGTCTTTAAAAACCATTGTAGTTGGAAGTTTAATTTTATTTAATGGAGTTAGGCTAACACGATGTATAAATACTCTATCTAGGCAGTCCAATTCGTAGATATACAATCATACCCTTTTTTTTAACACTTAATCATTGTAAATCACATATATCAAATAAATAAATTAGAGTAAATTAACAAATATCTTTATGATTCTTTTAAGATAAAGGGGGGAAATGCTACTATTCAAAATTGCGGATAGACACAAAAGGACATAAAATATTAGTAGATAAAAAATTCAATTTAACATTGATGGAATAAAAAGAAGGTTAAAAAAAACATGTGCTATCTATTTCTCATTTCCCACATGGATCTACTACAAATATTAGTGATTTATAGTAGATTGTTACTTGAGTTTTAAATGAAATGGTCAAAAATGTAACGGAAAACATCCACAACCCAATCGCAGAATACGACAACTAAATAAACATACATTGTTTTTGTAGAAGATCAACGGCAACCATTTTGCACTATGTAAATATGGTTTATCTAACTAGTACATATTACGATACAGATAATCAGAATGTAAATGAGATAACATGTTATAAGTTTTGCACATGTAAAAGGACATAGTCAATGAATAGAAAAAGGAGGATAATGATTAGATTTTAACCTTAAATCACTACAGTTTGTGCATACCATAGAAACATAAACAATAAAAAGCAAACATTTGTCATAAATGGTAAAAATAACTACAATCTAATTAATCAGCACACTCAATCGACACGGCTTGAATAACATCTTGACCTGTCTAATTAGATCAGTTGATTGTCGCAAATGTCATCCAGCTCTCTATATTAAACATGTTTTAGAGCTCGAGCAAAACATTTTATTTCTTGCTCCTGCAGCGTCAGGATGCGGATTATGGATCTTAGACTAACTTAAACTAGAGAAGGGTGAACAGTGTTTAATGAAAATTATGAATTTTTAATATCTTTTTAAATATAACAGAATCAAATGCAAATCATAGATATAAAACAATGACAGAAATCAAATGCAGATGCAAATAATAAGTAAAAACATTAATGGAAAGAACACATTAGGATTTTATACTGATTTGGAGTTACCCTACATTTAGTCCCATATAATTGCTTGTGCGGATTTCTTTTCAAATAAATGTCGATATTACAACCATCGATTTCAAGGCCACGAGGTACACCCCTCCTACTTTCGAGTACAGGGTACGCTCTTGAGTTAACCTGGCTACAAGATCGCCTAATTGATTTACGGGCTACAATCACATCCAGTTGATTGAAATGGGCTACAACCACATCTTTTCAGCATCAATTTAATAGACTGACTCGATAGGACTTTGATCTTTGATTATAGATACTCTTATAACTCTGAATAGCACTGAAAACTTTGAGAGAGAGTGGTAGAGAATCAAACAAGAGATGAACTGGTTTGATTAACTTTGAATTTCGGTGGAATTTGATTAAGGATTCTGAAATTTAGAAAGGAAATAGGGTGGAGGAGTGAAGAATAATAAAGTAAAGTTAGTTTAAACTTCGTTCAGGCATTAGGTATGTTTAGGCAAACAACGGTCATATTCATTTGTGAAGAGAAACGACGAACAGAAACTTCTTTTGAAATTTGATTTTTGGCTGAAACGACACTCTCGACATGGGGGAATGGCATATGTCGATATGCCTATGTTGAAATTAAGAAAAAGAAAAAAAAACTTCAAAAGAATTTTGATTTTAAAACTTGCTAAAACAATCTTGAGACTTGTAAAACATTCTAAACATAATATACGTTAATAATAACACTTGTTAAACATTCTAGAAAACGGTTTTTGAAAATAAAAAAATAATTAACATATAAAACTATAAATATAAATAAGAATATAAGAAAATAAAAATATAACTTGAGATTAAGGCTAAAGCTTAAAAATTTAAAAATAGCAATAAATCACAAAGATGACAAGATTAAAATATTAAAAAAAACAAGAAACATTTTAAAAAAATAAGTTATTTAAAATAGTTTTGATTTTGAGGCTAGAATATTTTAAAAACTCGAAAAGGAAACTTGAAAAACAATTTTGAAAAACACTTTTAAAAGTTCGCGGGTTCCATCCCACTGGAGTAGGTAATGGGTTTCATCCCACTATGGGTTCCATCCCATTATAAAGTGAGAAGGTGGATTCCATTCCACAATTAAAATCCGAATAAAAATGTTAATGCTATTATGAAGTTTTAACATAAATCTAGACTCTATTAGTTATTTTGATATCTTGAACTTTTGAATTCTTGAACTCTTGATACCCATTAGTCTTCAATCTTGAGTTCTTCATCTTTTTATTCTTCAATCTTGAATCTTTATACTGTACAGCCTTCATTTTTAATACATGTCTATAAATATCCTGCATATACATATATAATTCAACATAAAATGTTACATATTTTGTAATAAGTCATAAGGTTTTTGCCATCAAAATCATCCCAAGAACTAACAATCTTCCCCTTTTGATGATGACAACCTTTGTTTATAAAATATATTTACTGATACCTTGATTCTTCAATTTCTCTCCATTAATTCAATAGCTCTCCTAAAATTACTAATTCCCCCTTAATATTAGCCTAGTCTATCCTATTTTATAATTCCCCCCTTTGTCATCAACAAAAACAATAATATGAGGATTTTCTTTTAAAGGACAAACTTTGAAAAAAAATGGTGAAAAATATGGGAAGTTTCAAAATTAGGGAGGACACATTTATACTAAAGGTGGAATTCAGGGGGCCCACTAACATTTTTTCATTTACACTATCATTTGGCCTTCTCACTAAATTCTAAACTTTCCCTGCTTTTCACCAATTTTTTTGTTAAGTTTGTCCTTCTCCCTATTTTCCACCAATATATAATTATGTCTAAACTATGACAATCCCCCCTAAACTAATATTATAAAACTTGATAAGAAGATATAATAATTGAACTAAACTTATATTTATTATACATAATGTAATAATTGTTATATATATATACGCTTATATATCTTAATTTTGGAAATTTTGTTTTTCCTTAAATACTTTAAAGAACATATACCTAGTTCTCTTCTTAATTTAGTAAAAGTTGCTTCATTTAAGGGTTTAGTTAGGATATCTGCAAGTTAATTCTCAGTTTTAATAAATTCTAATGAAATATTTTCTTTACTCATATCATCTCTAAGAAAATTATGTCTAACATCAATATGTTTAGTTCTAGCATTATGAGTATATTCTTAGATAGATTTATTGCACTATTTTTATCACAATAAGTTGGTGATTTAATGATGTTTAATGCAAAATCTTTTAGATTTTGTTGCATATAAATTACTTGAAAACAAGTCAAAGCAATAGAGAAATATTATGTTCAGTTGTTAACAAAGATATATTATTTTGCTTTTTACTAAACCAGGAAATCAGAGAATGTCCTAAAAATGACAAGTTCTACTTATACTTTTTCGGTCTGATTTATAACTGACATAGTCAGCATCACAATATGAAATTAAGTCAAATGAATCATTTTTAAGGTAAAATAAACCAAAGTCTAAAATGTGTTTAACATATATAAGAATACGTTTTACAGCTTTTAAATGAGTTTCCTCAGGTTGAGATTGATACCTTGAACAAAGTCATATACTACGCATGATATCTAGCCTACTCGCAGTGATATGGAGTAGTGAACCAATCATACACATATATAGTTTTTAGTCTATGTCTTTTGATATATCATCTTTTCTTAAAGCTACATTGGTTGCCATGGAAGTGGGTTTTTCTTGACTAATAAAAATACCATTATTTAACTGTTTTATTTGCAATCCTAAAAAGACAATGATTTCTCCCATATGACTCATCTCAAACTCTTTTGGCATAATTTCAGAAAATTCTTTGTTCATTTTATTATTTATTGATCCAAAAATAATACCATCTACTTAGATTTGTACTAATTGAATACCATTTTTGTTTCTTATAATAAAAAGAGTATTAACTACTTTACTAATATCAAAATTTGATTATAATAAATATGATCTTAGTCTATCATACCTAGCTCTAGGAGCTTGTTTTAGACCATAGAAAACTTTCTTTAATTTGTAAACATGATTTGCGAATTTTTCACCTTAAAAAAGTGGAGATTGTTCAACTTAAACATCTTCTTTAACAAAATTGTTTAAAATGCACTTATTACATCCATTTGAAATAATTTGAAATTATTGTAACTAGTGATATAGAATTCTGGTAGCTTCTAACCTTGCTACGGATGCAAAGGTTTCATCAAAATCTATTACTTTTTCTTAATAATAACCTTGCACGACCAATCGAGCTTTATTTCTAAGGACCTCATCAAGTTCGTTCATTTTGTTTTTATAAACTCACTTAGTTCCTATTATAGTTTTGTCTTCAAGTCTAGGAACAAGTTCTCATACATCATTTTTGATAAATTGATTCAGTTCTTCGTGTATAGCAAGTATCCATGAATCATAAGATGATGCTTCTTTGGATCTTAGGTCCAATAGTTGATATAAAAGCTATATTACTCCGTTGAGTCATAGTTTTCATTCATGACACGAAGAACAAGAACAACGACAAAAAGTGAATATGTAACACCCCACCTCCGTTAAGGTCACTCAAAAAGGGAATGCCTTAACTTCGGTGGAGCATTATGGTAAAAGATGCAGATAAATTACAAGACAGACAAATAAAGCAGCGGAAAATAAAGTCATTTTATAAACAATGTGGTTCAGTCAAGCTTTTACAACAATTGTCTCAATCATACTTAAGAATAATACATAGAACTTCTGTCTTGATTCAAAAACTTCCAAGTATAAAAGAAGCATAAAAATTAACAATGATATTCCCCAATAAAGCATGAACCAACCATAGAAGTGGAATAAAGAGTCTAAAGCACATGTAAATAGGCAAAAGCATCATGACATGAATAAAACGAATATAAGACAATACCGTGATAACAAGAATAACAAGATAACATACGATTAGCATAGATATGATAAGGCAAGATAAACTGAATGCGCTTCTTCTCTTTCTTTGCTTCGCTACTACCCTGTTATTCTGATTTCTATATCTCTGCACCACCTAACTAGTGTCCCAACTAGTAACCTGTATAAAATGATCATATGATAATGTGATCCCAATCCCCGCAATTGTGGTAGCCTTCAGGTATACATCTAGTATGATGACCTTACCTCAGTCAGCCTAATTGCCATGAAGATGTTAGATGTACCCTTACTGCCCTATCGATCGGCTCCTTACTCGTATTAAATTTCCTTGTGTCTGTGTCAATCGGCCCTCTCTTGCGTGTAGATACCCTGTGCTGGTCCCACCATAAGGTGTATCAATCCTTATGATAGCAACCCGACACGATTCAAGATGCACAGTGTATAACTACTGGTACCCAGTGCCTGCCTTTTCCCACTCCGGAGTATGTGCACGCCCGTAATCCGTTGGAACCTACACTAACATACCCCCTGCCGCTATTTTGACCGCTTATAATCAGCCCAGTAATCGTACCCCACCCTGCCTAGTTTCAGGGTACCTTGATACATCAATGTGGGTTACTACTGAAATGGGTCTCCGTTACTAGGGTTTCTTACTGGTTAAGTATGTGGGCCTATATTTACTAATATTACCCACCAATCCGATATGTACTTAACCCTCCCACTGATTCAAACATGTTTACTTAATGGTTAAGTTTGTGGGCCTATATTTACTAATATTGCCCACCAACCCGATATGTACTTAACCCTCCAACACATTATGTCATACTGGTTAAGTGTTGTCCATTCATGTTAACTTAACCCACCCACTCATCACGTTATGTAGGTTAAGTGTTTCTTATTAACCCTTCTCATTCGTCATGTTGGATTGGTTAAGTGTTTCCTATTAACTTAACCCCGTCCATTCATCATGTTATATTGGTTAAGTATTTCCCATTAACTTAATCCCATTCGTTCATCAAGTTACATTGGTTAAGTGTATCTTATTAACTTAACCCTGCGCGCTCATTATGCTGTATTGGTTAAGTGTCATCAAATCAATTCAAGTTAACTTAACCCACTCACTTGTTGTATTACATTGGTTAAGTGTTGCCTACTTGTGTTAACTTAACCCTTCCACGCATCGTATTATATTGGTTAAGTGTTGCTCTCTTGTTTTCACTTAACCTTACCTATTCATCATGTCATATTGGTTAAGTGTTTCTTATTAACTTAACCCTCCTCATTCATCATGTTATACTAGTTAACCCGCTCACTTATCTAATTAACATGTTATAACGGTTAAGTGTTCTAAATTTACTTAACCCAATCTTATGGTCTAATTAACATGTTATAATGGTTAAGTGTTCTAAATTTACTTAACCCCATCTTCTTGTCTAATTAACATATTATAACGGTTAAGTGTTCTAAATTTACTTAACCCCATCTTCTTGTCTAATTAACATGTTATAACGGTTAAGTGTTGCCTTAGTTAACTTAACCCTACCATTCTTAACATGTCTTGTTCATTAGGATTAATTGATTTATTAATGCACCAACCTCTCACATTAGATCTATGTTTTTGCGGTTACTGGATGTGACGGGCGGTTCCGGGCAGTTTTACACCACAACTCAATCTAACCTCGGGTTTTTCTTGGGAATGATGCACTAACCTCTCACATTAGATAGGTGTTGTTGCGGTTACTGGATGTGCCGGGCGGTTCCGGGGAGTTTTACACTGCAACTCAATCTAACCTCGGGTTAGGCATGTTTATCTTAGCCAATTGGTTCATCTGCAGATTATTCCAACTTCAGGCTAGTTATGTCAATTTATTCATCTACATCGTAGGCTTTCCAATTATACTATTCACTTTCAACGGATTTCAGCATATTAGTCAGTTTAACCAATTAAACATCACTTAAAGTTCCATTAACATATCTCGCCTAACCATAAATTAAGCCTATAAACTAACATGCCCAAAATCATGGTCATAATTCACAATATAACACATGCCCTAAGGTTTAGTCATATTGCACCGTACAGAATATTCTCCAAAAACTCCCAATCATAATTCACAGTATAAACTATGCCAAATTATAGCCTTTAATTACAGTGCATGCCAATTACCCAAAATCCCGATTTAGGCGTGTTCACATTTAATAGTTATCCCTATCTTACTATAGGTTTTCATGCCTAAGCCATACATCACTATACACAATAATCTCCTTCTTCCAAGTCATAAACTATCATATGTGTATATATATATATATATATATATATGCCCCAATTTTAGGTTTTAAACCACAACATGAACTATGCCTTACATGTTTACAGTTCAGTTTACGCCCCAAATCCCAAGTCATATGTCCAATATATTTTATGCTTCAAATCTCAAGTCATATGTTCGATACACTTTATGTTTTAAATACAACATGTGTTATGTCCTCAAATTCGTTACAAATCAGTTATGCCCAATTATACATAATTTAATATTTTTCCAAATTTTAGCGCTGGCCATATCCAAATCATATATTATGCCCAATTTTTCCCAACGTACGTTCATCTCTTATGAGAATTGGCTCAGGCTCGCAGTAGCCTGGCTATAAAAACAAAAAGGGAAGAAGGAAAGAAGAGACAAAGAATGGACATAATAATATCAATGAGATAGATCCAATGGATATAGAAAGACAAATAGAAATAGGCATAATCTCAGATTCAGATTTATTACAATGTCAGAAATACAATTTTATTTCTGAAAGTAACATGAACTTACAAATTACAGAACAGTCTTGAATTCTAGGATCTGATTTCTGAATTTTATTAGCTATCCTTTGATGTAGACGTTTGATTTGATGTTCTTCTTAATCGATTACTAGTTTGGATTTGATTTTCTAGTTTGGAGAGGATGAATGGAGATTAGGCTAGCTTGTAGACGAACATCATGACAACACCATAGTTTTAGGGTTATGATGTTAGGGTTTTGGTTTAGCTACGTATATATATAGATGTCTAGGATTATTTAGAGCCCTTAGATGAACTAGGAGTCCATCAGAACCACCCAGCTCAAATGCACATCATCTGGCCACTCAGAAGAAGACACATCATCATAGAACACTCCAAAATTCTGTGTTGGTATGGGCGCACTTGGCAGGTGCACCAGTGCATTTTTGTACTGGCGCACTTGTGAAGTGCGTCAGTGCAATCTGGTCGACTTCTGGTTTTTCTGCCTAACTTCGTTCGTCCATATCTTCTTCATACGGTATCCGTTTTATGCAAACTCGGACTCTATCTCAAGCAGAATTTCGAGACGAATGCAATGACGTAACCTGTTTCATCTATGTCTTCTTTTAATAATTAATTATTCATTAATTATCTCTAATGTCCCATTTTAAAATTACGGGGTGTTACATTCCCCCCTACTTAAAGGATTTCGTCCCCAAAATCTTCAAGTTAAGAAGAATGTATATCCTACCATCCAACATCCATCTACTCAACCATTCAATCACGGGCATCCATTGTCCTTAAAAAGGTTTCTAATGTTTTTCATGAACATATGCATAGTGTGTGTATATGTCCTTACCCAAATGCAAAATCAGCCGGTCTACTGATTCAGTTGACCTCCTTAATGCGAATCATGTCAGTGCCATGAGTCCACCGTGTATGCAATTATTCCTAATCGTACTTTATAACTTCTACATGAGTGCACAATCATTCATACAAATGCAACATCCATATGATAACACATCAAGTTTAAATTCATATATATAAAAATTCACTCATGCATATGCAATTTGAAAGTGACTGAGCCGATCTAGTGCATAATGTGTGTATATGCATCCACGAGCAACCACTAGCAAACACTTACATCCACTTGCATCCACCAAACATAACATGTTTCAAACACATGTTTACATCCATTGGCTTCTACCTAAGGATCGAGGATTGGATCGAGAGGATATACTTAAAAGATAAAGACTAGCAAATAAACTTTACAGAAAAAGAGAGATCAAGGATATACCCCCAGAAAGGTATGATGCGCGTATCTAGTCTTCATTCTTCTAAGTCGCGTCTTCTTGAGCTTCACTCCATATTTCTCTAACTGTCTTAACTTCACGATTTGCGTAGCTTCTTAATTTATGTTTCCAGAATATGCGTTGGAACTCATTTCACTGTCGCCTCTCGTTCCACCTTTTCTTCTTATAGTGTACTTGGCACTACAACCTCTGTCGTGTCATGCTAACATTCCCAGAACTATCTCTTGAAAATAAATAGATGCTAACCATGTTACTAAGTGTATATAGTAAGATGATTATATATTTCTCCATCAATCTTGTAATTGGGGCTAATACCTTCACAAAGGCCTTAATTAACTTCCTATATTAGCCCGCTATTCCAAGAAAGCTTCTTACTTCTGTTGAATTTCTTGGGACCTTCCAGTCTTGCACCGTAAATACTTTTGCGGGACTTGCTGCTATCCCTTCTTTGGACGCCACATGTCCTAGAAACCTTATTTCTCTCCAAAAATGACATTTTTGGAGAACTTCACCTTAAGTTAATGCGCTTGGAGGGTATCTGAAACTTCCCTTAGATGCAAAGCATGCTTTTCCTCATTCCAAAATATCATCTATGCACAAGCGAAGTAAACCATCTGCCTTTGTAATGAAAATGACTAGAGCACCCCATTCAGAAATACTTTGCCTTATCAACCCTTTTTCAAGTAACTCTTTTACTGAGCCCTTCCTTTCATGTGTCGTACAAGTAATGCAACTGGCTTTGCATTGTCAACTAGATATATGCGAAAGTCTATCTCGCGTTTTAGGGGATAAACCGCTAACCTAATCAAAAACATCTGCGTGCTCATGGACTACTCTAACGGATCGCAAATCGTCGATAGATGCATCAAGTGATTCTAGGTAGCCAAGACAAACTGATCCCTTATGATCGCACAAAATCTCGAAGGTATTCCCGAGGCAAGTCGAAAGTCTAACTACCCTCCTTTCACAATTACTAGCTAACCAATCCATGCCTAGAATCAACCCATAGCCCATGAAACCCAAAAACATACTTAAACTAAATACTTAATATAGTTATTCTCAAATCCTTACAAACCAAAGATAAACGAGCCGAACCACCAACCGGATTTGTGACAATAATGGGATCTTCTATTATACAAGTACTAAGGTGCAGAGACTCAACTATGGAAGCAGATATAAACGAATGTGAAGCGCTAAAATCAAAAAGAGTACTAACAGGATGATCAAAAAAAGAAAAACTAGACTTTTTCAACAGAAAGTCTACTACCTCTCTCTCAGATACGCTAGCGGTGAGAGCATGCACTTGCCCTTTTGAAAATCCTGTCCTTTGTTCTTACCCTTGTCCTTAATTATACGACCCGTTATACCATAATAACGACACTTCCTCTTGTCTTAGATTTTTCCATTCTTTCCTGCTTCCTGAACCAAGTCCATATCAGTGAGTTTCTTATCCTTGGGTTGTGTTCCTTAGCCAAACTCCCTTATTCTCATATTTGCCATCTTTGTGTAACTTGTTGACAAGTCTCTTGAAAGCTGCCTCCATCACATGGAAAATCCTACAAAGCTTAAAAGAAAATTAGCCGCAGGTGAAACTACTGCGGCTATATATGGAAGTTGGGCATTTCTTCGCCCTTTGACAGGTGTCGTAGTCTCATCAAGCCTATGGAACGTGCCATGATGAGGTTACCTCCAAGAAAGCCAGGAGCCCCGGAGACTCAGTAAAGAAGGAAAACAAGGATTCAAACAGAGGATCAAAAGATAATACATATGGCTTTGGGGAATATGCCTTTAAACAAAACTTTTCTTTAGAAAATGCTTCTTTTAAAACCGTTTTGAAAATAAATTTTCAAATCTTTTATCTGATCTAGTAACCTTCAGCTCTGATACCACGTGTAACACCCCACCTCCGTTAAGGTCACTCACAAAGGGAATGCCTTAACTTCGGTGGAGCATTATGGTAAAAGATGCAGATAAATTATAAGACAGACAAATAAAGCAGCGGAAAATAAAGTCATTTTATAAACAATGTGGTTCAGTCAAGCTTTTACAACAATTGTCTCAATCATACATAAGAATAATACAAAGAACTTCTGTCTTGATTCAAAAACTTCCAAGCATAAAAGAAGGATAAAAATTAACAATGATATTCCCCAATAAAGCATGAACCAGCCATAGCAGTGGAAGAAAGAGTCCAAAGCAATACATCGACTATCCTTGAGCTTGGAAAGAAAACTGAGCTAAACGGTAACATTTCCTCCCCGTGAACCTGGGGGGAGGGGGGACGTAAGAAAAGAGGCGACACAAACTAGGTCAGACATAAGTCTGGTAAGTCCAGTGTCTTTCAGCATGTAAATAGGCAAAAACATCATGACATGAATAAACAGAATATAAGACAATACCGTGATAACAAGGATAACAAGATAGCATACGATTAGCATATATATGATAAGGCAAGATAAACTGAATGCGCTTCTACTCTTTCTCTGCTTCGCTACTACCCTGTTATTCTGATTTCAATATCTCTGCACCATAGTGTCCCAACTTCTTAATCTGTATAAAATGATCATATGATAATGTGATCCCAATCCCCACAATTGTGGTAGCCTTCAGGTACACATCTAGTATGAGGACCTTACCTCAATCAGCCTAATTGCCATGAAGATGTTAGATGTACCCTTACTACCATATCGATCGGCTCCTTACTTGTATTAACTTTCCTTGTGTCTGTGTCAATCGACTCACTCTTGCGTGTAGATACCCTGTGCTGGTCCCACCATAAGGTGTATCAATCCTTATGATAGCAACCCGACACGATTCAAGATGCACAGTGTATAACTATTGGTACCTAATGCTTGCTTTTTCCCACTCCGGAGTACATGCACGTCCGTAATCCGTCGGAACCTACACTGACGTACCCCCTGCCGTTATTTTGACCGCTTATAATCAGTCCAGTAATCGTGCCCCACCCTGCCTAGTTTTAGGGTACCTTGATACATCTATGTGGGTTACTGCTGAAATGGGTCTCTGTTACTAGGGTTTCTTACTGGTTAAGTTTGTGGACCTATATTTACTAATATTACCCACCAACCCGATATGCACTTAACCCTCCCACTGATTCAAACATGTTTACTTATTGGTTAAGTTTGTGGGCCTATATTTACTAATATTACCCACCAACCCGATATTTACTTAACCCTCCCACACATTATGTCATATCGGTTAAGTGTTGTCCATTCATGTTAACTTAACCCACCCACTCATCATGTCATGTAGGTTAAGTGTTTCTTATTAACCCTTCTCACTCGTCATGTTGGATTGGTTAAGTGTTTCCTATTAACTTAACCCCGTCCATTCATCATGTTATATTGGTTAAGTATTTTCCATTAACTTAACCCCATCCGTTCATCAAGTTACATTGGTTAAGTGTATCTTATTAACTTAGCCCCACGCGTTCATCATGCTGTATTAGTTAAGTGTCATCAAATCAATTCAAGTTAACTTAACCCACCCACTTGTCGTGTTACATTGGTTAAGTGTTGCCTTCTTGTGTTAACTTAACCCTTCCACGCATCCTGTTATATTGGTTAAGTGTTGCTCTTTTTTTTAACTTAACCCTACCTATTCAGCATGTCATATTGGTTAAGTGTTTCTTATTAACTTAACCCTTCTCATTCATCATGTTGTACTGGTTAACCCGCTCACTTATCTAATTAACATGTTATAACGGTTAAGTGTTCTAAATTTACTTAACCCCATCTTCTTGTCTAATTAACATGTTATAACGGTTAAGTGTTCTAAATTTACTTAACCCCATCTTCTTGGCTAATTAACATGTTATAACGATTAAGTGTTCTAAATTTACTTAACCCCATCTTCTTGTCTAATTAACATGTTATAATGGTTAAGTGTTTCCTTAGTTAACTTAACCCTACCATTCTTAATATGTCTTGTTCATTAGCATTAATTGATTTATTAATGTACCAAACTCTCACATTAGATCTATGTTGTTGCGGTTACTGGATGTGCCGGGCGGTTCCGGGCAGTTTTACACCACAACTCAATCTAACCTCGGGTTTTTCTTGGGCATGATGCACTAACCTCTCACATTAGATAGGTGTTGTTGCAGTTACTGGATGTGCTGGGCGGTTCCAGGCAGTTTTACACCGCAACTCAATCAAACCTCGGGTTAGGCATGTTTATCTTAGCCAATTGGTTCATTTACAGATTATTCCAACTTCAGGCTAGTTATGTCAATCTATTCATCTACATCGTAGGCTTTCCAATTACAGTATTCACTTTCAACTAATTTCAGCATATTAGTCAGTTTAACCAATTAAACATCACTTAAAATTCCATTAACATATCTCGCCTAACCGTAAATTAAGCCTATAAAATTACATGCCCAAAATCATGGTCATAATTCATAATATAACACATGCCCTAAGGTTTAGTCATATTGCACCATATAGAATATTCTCCAAAAACCCCAATTATGATTCACAGTATAAACTATGCCAAATTATAGCCTTTAATTACAGTGCATGCCAATTACCCGAAATCCCGATTTAGGCGTGTTCACATTTAATAGTTATCCCTATCTTACTATAGGTTTTCATGCCTAAGCCATACATCACTATACACAATAATCTCCTTCTTCCAAGTCATAAACTATCATATATATATATATGCCCTAATTTTATGTTTTAAACCACAACATGTACTATGCCTTACATGTTTACAGTTCAATTTACGCTCCAAATCCCAAGTCATATGTCCAATATATTTTATGACTCAAACTCAAGTCATATGTTCGATACACTTTATGTTTTAAATACAACATGTATTATGTCCTCAAATCCATTACAAATCAGTTATGCCCAATTATACATAATTTAATACTTTTCCAAATTTTAGCGCTGGCCATGTCCATATCATATATTATGCCAATTTTCCCAACATACGTTCATCTCTTATGAGATTTGGCTCAGGCCCGCAGTAGCCTGGCTATGAAAACAAATAGGGAAGAAGGAAAGAAGGGACAAAGAATGGACAAAATAATATCAATGAGATAGATCCAATGGATATAGAAAGATAGATAGAAATAGGCATAATCTCATATTCAGATTTATTACAATGTCAGAATCACAATTTCATTTCTAAAAGTAACATGAACTTACAAATTACAGAACGGTCTTGAATTCTGGGATCTGATTTCTGAATTTGATTAGCTATCCTTTGATGTAGACATTTCATTTGATGTTCTTCTTAATCGATTATTAGTTTGGATTTGATTTTCTAGTTTGGAGAGGATGAATGGAGGCTTAGGCTAGCTTGTAGACGAACATCATGACGGCATCATAGTTTTAGGGTTATGATGCTAGGGTTTAGGTCTAGCTATGTATATATATATATGTATAGGATTATTTAGAGCCCTTAGATGAACTAGGAGTCCATCAGAACCACCCAGCTCAAATACACATCATCCGGCCACTCAGAAGAAGACACATTATCATAGAACACTCTAGAATTCTGTGCTGGATCAGTATGGGCGCACTTGGGTTGTACTGGCGCACTTGTGAAGTGCGCCAGTGCATTCTGGTCGACTTCCGGGTTTTCTGCCTAACTTCGTTCGTCCATATCTTCTTCATACGTATCCATTTTATGCAAACTCGGACTCTATCTCAAGCAAAATTCCGAGACGAATGCAATGGCATAACCCGTTTCATCTAATTCCTCTTTTAATAATTAATTATTCTTTAATTATCTCTTATGTCCCGTTTTAAAATTACGGGGGGTTACATAATATCAACAACAAAGATCTCAAGCTAGTATATACAAGATGAGTATTGAGTTTTGAGTCTTGAGTCGTAGGTTAAAACTTGTTAAAATCTGTTCTCAAAAAATATGTATATATATTTAGCATCATATATATATATATATATATATATATATGTGTGTGTGTGTGTGTGTGTGTGTGTGTGCGTGTGTGCACTGAATTTGGGCATACTGCACAAAAAGTGCCAGGATGGTCGACTGGCCTGCCCAATTTTGTGCAATATGCACACACATATACATATACGTCTGAATGTTCAATTGATTGACTTAGAACTTCAGTCGGCTGAATTTCTACAACGACTATATTTTCTGAAAAGCCATCATTCTTCATAAAGAGATATGATCTTTTATCAAAGGATTTAGACAATACTTTTCGTCGAATCTCTTTTCCATAAGTTACAACTATTAAACCATTATATATAGGTGATCTAACATCAAACAAACTCACCTTTCTTACTACTGATATGATCTATCTATATACTTCTTATGCTCTATTTTCTGCATTTTGAAAATTTGCTTGAACGTACTTTCATATTCTATATTCAAGCAATATCTTTCTTCCTTATCTTCATACACTTAAATTATATACATATACTCGAGGAGAAGATTATAGGAAGGGTGTATTGTAAAGAGACAATCCGTGTTATCAAAGAACACAAACAGTCTACAAAGTTTTCTTTAAATGTGTGAAGTGTTGTTCAGGCGCATCAAGTCCTCTTCGGCTGCTGAGGTGAAATCCTGTTATGCTGCTCGGGTTCCTATTAAACTGGTCAGGGTTGTAAAGACCTATTCTGTAACACCCCGCATTTTTAATGAAATTAAAAATGTGGAAATATGTATATATATTATATACATAGATATATTTAAAAGAAAAATTAAATATTGCAACAAAACATGAAAAAGAGGAATGAGAAAAGAATAATGTTTAGCATTGTTATAAGGTTTGTAAACAAAAGACTTAGGGCTCATTTGGTTAGAGCATGTGACTTGTATACAAGAGGTTCTGAGTTCAATCCCCGCAAGCGCCATATTTTATTTTAAAAGAATGGCTAAAAAGTGGCTTAGTGTGAACGCAGTTCAATTAAAAAAAATGGTTTAGTGTGAAAAGGGTTAATTGGAAAGATAGTTAAAAAGAAAAATAAATAAATAATATATATGACATGTGGGTGTCAACACCCCTGCTGCTGCGCATCATGTTGCACATATGGCGCATTTTTATTTGTTAATGATGATTTTTGAGTTTTAGGGCTGACGTAGCCTCTTCTGATTGGCTGGATGACGTGTCTTTGAGCTGTGTGGTTCTGATGATCTCCTAGTTAATCTAAAGGCTCTAACTAAGCTAATACATCTATATAAGCACATCTAATCTAACCCTAATCTAAACTAAATTCATTCATAAGCCTCCATGCTTGTAACAACCCGTATTTTTGAATAACATGTTATAACGTAAATGGAGGCAGAATTAAACTGTAAAATCTGAATCAAGGGAAACGGGCTGTGCCATTGCGTTCGTCTCGGAAAAATACGCGAAATAGAGTCCGAGTTTTCGAAAATCGGAGTCTGTATGACCAAGATATGGCCTCGCGAAGTTTCACGGAAAGTTCAAATTCAAAACATATTCAAATTTCAGAGAAATCAGAAGTGGCGGGAAAAATCCCGCCAGACCCAGGGGGGTCGACCTGGGGGTCGACCTCCCCCCCCCCAGGTCGACTGGGGAGTCGACCCCAGGGTCGACCTAGGTGTCGACCTGCCTGGTCGGCCCAGGCAGCCTGGTGCACCCATCTGGCTGTTTTGACCTGTTTGTTTGCTTGTGACGGGATTTAATGGCTTGGATTGAACCTAGGGTTAATCCTATGGCTAATACTATCCTAATCTTCTATAAAAAGACCCCTAAACCTAGCCTAAATCACCATTATTCAATCCTACAACTAAACTATGTCAAATTTGTTCCTCTCATGGCCTCCACTCTCATGCTAAAATTCCTAAGTTTATTTCTATGAGAGATTTTGAGTGCATACAAGTATTTTCAAGCTTGTATGAGTGTTCTTAGTTTGCATTCAAGTCAAGTTGCAACATTTCTATTTCAAAGCAAGGGTTTTTATTGATTTGGCTCAAGGGTTTTTCATTGGAGCATTCATATTTGGGTCTTTTTGGTGATTGCATAAGGGCTTCGTCTCAATCTTTATAATAACTATTTATTTGTGTCTTCATAGCATTGTAAGCCCTTTTCTACTTTCTTTCTTGAACTCTAAAGTTAAATGAATGATGCAAGTTTGGGGTTGATCATTATGATATACAAGTTTGGTTGATCATTATATGCAAGTTTGGTTGATCATTATGATATGCAAGTTTGGTTGATCATTATGATATGCAAGTTTGGTTGATCATTATATGCAAGTTTGGTTGATCATTATGATATGCAAGTTTGGTTGATCATTATATGCAAGTTTGGTTGATCATTATATGCAAGTTTGGTTGATCATTATGATATGCAAGTTTGGTTGATCATTATATGCAAGTTTGGTTGATCATTACATGCAAGTTTGGTTGATCATTATGATATGCAAGTTTGGGTTGATCATGTTATCATGTTATGAAAGTTATACTTGAAGTTGTGAGCTTAAAGCTTCAAGCTTTATGTTGAAGGTTGCATTTTGGCAACGTGGAAGTTATCATATCCCTTATGATAACTTGCATGTGAGGCTAAATGCGAACTTCTAGCAACTTCTACATGTCATTTATCACCATGTATCACTCATATGCTAAGTTTGGTTTTATGCATGCTTTTGAAGCCTAATGATGCAATATGCAAGTATATGAATATATGTACATTTCATATGCCACCATGATAAACTTGTGGCTTCAACACCTTTTTGTCATGATTATGCCAAGTTCCCTATTTTATCCTTTATGCGTTGTTGCGAGTATGTAAACGATGGGATTACGTTGGGGTTGGGTAAAATTATGACATGAACATGATTTTTATAACATGACGAGATATGTTAACTTGTAATTATGTTTTGGATACATAATGGACATGACACTTAGAAAATATGAGTGTGGCCAACTCGAGGTTGGGTTGAGTTTGTAGCATAAATCTACCTGGACCCGCCCGGCTTAACTAGTGGCTACAAACAATAGGACCCAATGTGAGAAGTTGGTCATGTTGTGCTCGAACCCGAGGTTAGACCTAGTTGTGGTGTAAAGCTACCCGGACCCGCCCGGCTTAACTAGTAACCACAACAAAGTCTAATGTGAGAGGTTAAAGCGCATTAAGTTAATTAATGCCTCCTGATTAGGGTTAAGTCATGGTCCACTTAATACTTAACCAATTTGGGCTTGATGGATTAATCGGGGTTAAGTCAGGAACCTTGGGTACTCTTAACCAATTTAATCCACGTGTGGATCGGGTTAACCACATTTAACCCGTTAAGAAACCCTAGTTGCGTGGTCCTTTTCAGCAGTAACCTTCTAGATAGTATCATAAGACCCTAGGACTAGGCTAGGGTGGGGCACGATTACTGGGCTGATTGTAAGAGACCAAAAGAGACGGCTGAATGATGCACCGGTTTTTCAGGCGGACCATGGTCGTGCACATTAAGTCCGGAGTTGAACACGGGGGCCGGTAGGTTTGGACTGTGCATCCTGAAATGGTGTCTGAGGGTTACACCGTAGGGCCTGATACACCCTAGGGGTGGACCCTGCACAGTCAACTACATTACATGATTAAGCCGTATGACACCGACACTTGACGAGTTAGGCTTATAGGGAGCCGATCGACTAGACCGAGTAGTTGTACCTTGATTTAGGTCACCTCATGATATTGGGCCAAGCTTGGGCCAAGGGATCAATTCTTGTTTTTACTTGACATGTTAGAATGCTAGTACACCCGTGGTGCAAAACTTAACCTTGATTATGCGATGACACTTTTATCTATCTTGTTAGTTAATCATCATGCCAGTATGTTGTTATCCTTATGTTCATCTCAGCTTCTCATGCCAGTTAACTTTATTAGTTCATAGACGGATAGTAGTAGGGCTTACCAGTCTTTTTGACTGACCTGTTTTCTTTCGCCTCTTTTCTTCCGTTCCCCCCCCTCAGGTCCTCAGGGTGGGAACATTGGAGCTTAGCTTGGATCTTTACAGCTTGCTTTCCGGATTTGCTCATGTACACTTTTGGACATTGAGCTAGCTATGGTTTATCACTTCACTTTGGGGATAGTACTTTATATATTTCAGTTTTTCAGTTTATGCTTTTCTCTAGACTTTGTTGTTGGAAAATAATGACCAAGTACTCTGTTGTAACTTAACTATGGTTTTGAAATGCTAGTTTTATCCGCTGCTTTATTTACTCTGTTTTACTTATATGTTCTGTCTTGTGATATCTGCATGCATGTTTCCCTTGTTTAACGCCCCTCCATAGCCAGAGTGCTTGCAAGAGTTACCCTGGCGGAGGTGGGGTGTTACATTTGGTATCGGCGCCAGGTTTACAAGATTTGAGCAAAAGTGTTTTTAAAACTTACATTTGAAAATCTATTTTCAAAACCAATTAAGTATTTTCCAAGAAAAGTCTAGTTATTTTAAAGGCTATTCCCCAAAAGCCATAGCACTATCCTTCGTTTCTTCGTTCTGAATCTATCTTTTTCTTCGTTTTAGTATGGCCGATCGCTTTAACATCCCGGAAGGCATACAAGTACCCGTCTGGTTCCGAAGATTTATGGAGGCAAGGGCAAATGAAGCCGGCCCCACGAATATTCCTCCTCCTTCCCCCGTCGCTAACATCTCTCCCCCTCCCGTAACTAAGGTTCCTCCTCCTCCTCCTCAGAATCCGCAAGCAGATTTCGCTAAGATTTGCAAGGACTTTAAGGCGATGGGTTGCAAGAATTTTGTCGGAACGGAGACTTCTGTGGAGGCAAGAAACTGGTTAAAGGAAACTGAAGACCTCTTTGCTATCTTGGATGTGGAAGATCGTAGGAAAGTTCTGTTGGCGGTATGACTATTGAAAGGGGATGCTGCTTATTGGTGGGTAGTCACCACCACTACTAGACCAATTGAGACTTGGGATGACTTTAGGAGAAGGTTTGGACTAAAGTTTCTATCATCGACAGAAGAGAACCTTCAGATGGAGAGGTTCCTATCTCTAAAACAAGGGGACATGACCGTTAGGGAATACGTGGATAAGTTTAATCAACATGTTCAGTTCGGTCTAGAATTGGTAAACACAGCTCGAAAGAAGGCCCTACACTTTGCTCTAGGATTGAATGAGCCATTGATCGGTTTGGCCATGACTCATATACCCATGGGGGCGACCTTCGAAAATTTGGTAAATACGGCCCTGCTTCAAGAAGAAGATAAGAGTGGCAAGAAGGAGGTCAAGGCAAATGAGTCCCAAGGCAAGAAGGAAGATACCGAGAAAAGAGACAAGAACAATAAGAAGAGGAAATGCAACTTTTGTGGGATCAAGGGGCACATAGCCAAAGATTGCAGGAAGAAGAAGAGGAGGTTAGGCGAGTGTTTTCATTGCGAAGAGTCTGGACACTATAGCAAGGATTGCCCGAACAAGCTAGGACAAGGGAAGAGACAAACTCAGCAAGCAGGACCCTCTGGAGGGCAATTGCAGGCTCTCCTCGCTCTTCCAGCTTTTGATCGAGGTAGAGTTTTTATAGAAATTCATGTTTACATTTCTGATTTTCCTGTTCGCACCTTATTTGATTCTGGCGCATCGCATAGTTTTATCTCTTCTGATATTGTTGAAAGTTTGCACCTAAGTACTATCTTAGTTGAGGATCCCGTTTGTGTTTCAAATCCAATTGGGGGTTCCGCCCATCTACCTATGATTTGTGTGGATTTGAAGATTTCTATCTTGACCATAGAATTCACGTGTAATGCTTATGTTCTCGGGTTCACGGGATATGGGTTGATCTTGGGCATGGATTGGTTGTCTAGTTATGGAGTCATTCTCGATTGTGAACATAGGGTGGTGAGGCTTATGACTCGCCTCGGTAATACCCTAGAAATTTCTTGTAACCCTAGAGGTCCCGTTATGTTATGTTATGTTATCTTGAATCTCTCGACTCGTCCATCGATGATCTGCAATCTGTAAGGGTGGTCCGAGACTATCCCGATGTCTTTGAAGAAGTTAAGGGGTTACCCCCTAAACGAGAGATAGATTTCCGCATTTATCTAGTTGATAATGCCAAGCCAGTATCATTGCCCGTTAGGCACATGGCCCCTCGTGAGAGAAGGGAGCTCAGTAAGCAAATCAAGGAGTTGCTTGAGAAGAATTTTATTAGGCGAAGCATTTCTGAATGGGGTGCTCCGATGGTATTCGCTACTAAGGCGGATGGTTCGCTTCGTCTATGTGTTGATTATCGAGAGTTGAACAAGCTGACAAAGAAGAATAGGCACCCGTTACCGAGGATTGATGATCTCTTTTGGTGCTTCTGTTTTCTCTCAACTCGATCTAGCCACCGGATTCCATCAGCTTAGAGTAGCTGAGGATAGCATTGATAAAACTGCGTTTAGGACTCCAGATGGATTCTTTGAATGGCTTGTCATGCCATTCGGTTTGACTAATGCACCCGCATACTTCGTGGACTTGATGAGTAGGGTGTTCAGGGAGTTCCTTAACAAGCTTGTTGTTGTCTTCGTGGATGATATTCTGATCTTCTCAAAGGATGAGGAAGAACATGCAAGGCATCTCAAGGAAGTGATGGATACGCTTAGAGCGCATCAGTTGAAAGCCAAGTTCTCCAAATGTCATTTTTGGAGAAGGGAAGTTCGGTTTCTTGGACATATAGTCTCTAAGCAAGGCATAGCGGTGGATCCCGCAAAAGTGGTTGTGGTTCAAAACTGGAAGACTCCTAGGAATGCAACCGAAGGAAGAAGCTTTCTTGGTCTGGCGGGCTACTATAGGAAGTTCATCAGGGACTTCGCTAAGATTTTGGCCCCTCTTACTAAGTTGACGAAGAAGAACTTAGTCTTTGCATGGGACTTGGAGTGTGAGCTTGCTTTTCAAAGGCTCAAGAGAGCCCTTACCTCAGCTCTAGTTTGGCAATGGGGATTGGCACTGTTTTCAAGAGATAGTTTTCTCCATGGGATACCGTATAATATGTAAACGAGATCCAAGATTCACTAATGAATCATGGAAAGCTTGCACGAAACCATGAGCACGCAGTTATGTTTAAGCCAAGTATTTTAGGCAAAGAATAAGTGGAAGTGGAACGAGAGGCAACGGTGAAATGAGTTCTAACTCATATTTTGGGAACAAGAATTAAGAACTACGGAATTGCGAAGTTAAAAGACGGTCAGGGCACGATGGGATTAAGCACAAGAAAATGCGGCTTAGAAGATCGAAGACTAGATACACGCATTTAATCTCTTTCTAAGAGTATATCCTTGATCCCTATTGTTCCGTAGAGCTTACTCGCATGCTATCTTTTAAGTATATCCTCTCGGTCCTATCCTCAATCTTAGATCTGTTGCAAACCCCCTAAGGAGTATGACTAGCCTATTTGTGATATATGGTTGGGGTGAAGAAGTTCGTCACCAAACTATTTGGGCTTTATGGGATATGGGTAATAATTGATAGACTTACGAAGAGAACCCATTTTTCCGGTGAAAAGCAAGAGGACCGTATCATGGCTAGCATCTGTTTATCTTCGAGAGATAGTATGGTTGCATGGAGTTTCTTCTAGCATAGTTAGCGATCGTGACCCAATTTTCACTAGCCAGTTCTGGAATAGTTTGCAAGAAGCGATGGGTACGCGATTGAATCTGAGTACAGCCTATCACCCCCAGACGGATGGCCGAACCGAAAGGGTGAATAGAGTGCTAGAAGATCTCTTGAGGCTTTGTGTTCTCGACTTCGGTGGTACTTGGGAAGACCACCTTCCTCTTGTAGAGTTTGCGTACAATAATAGCTATCAAGCCAGCATAGGGATGGCACCATTTGAAGCTTTGTATGGGAGGCCGTGTAGGTCACCATCTTGTTGGTGGGAGACAACAGATAGATTTATACTTGGGCCCGATATGATACGGGACACATCCGAGAAAGTTGAATTGGTGAGAAGACGGATGAAAGCGGCCCAAGACAGACAGAAATCCTATGCTGACAGACGAAGGCCAGATTTGGAATTCGAAGTGGGAGACATGGTTTTCGTGAAGGTTTCTCCTTGGCGAAATGTGGTACGTTTTGGAGCAGTTGGGAAGCTGGCACCAAGGTTCGTAGGACCCTTCCCTATCATAGAGAGGATTGGAAAGATGGCCTATAAGGTGGAATTGCCCGAAAAGCTAGCCGGAGTGCATAATGTCTTTCATGTCTCGCATCTCCGAAAGTGCCTTCATGAGTCCGCCAAAGTGGTTGAACCAAGCATTCTTGAAGACATTGAGGTAGAGAAAGAGGCAACCCTGAGAAAAGCTCTGATTCGTATCTTGGGAACAGAGATCAAGAAGCTAAGGAATCGGGAAGTCAAGTTGGTGAAAGTTCAGTGGGGTGAAGCCGACGAAGATGCAACTTGGGAAACCGAGGAGAAGATGCATGGGCTTTATCCATTCCTTTTTGAGGGTACATTCTCGACCTCTTTCCTAATTAGCACATCTTCCTTTTTATCCGTGTTTATCTTGTTATCTCGTTAATCATGTTATGAGGACCTTAGGTAGAAACCCTTTGGATGAAACATGTATTTGAAACATGTTATGCTTGATGGTTGCAAGTGGTTGCAAGTGTTTGCACGTGGATACTCGTGGATGCATGATACACATTAGGCACTAAGATCGGCTCACACACTTTCATACCGCATATGCATGAGTGTTTATGCTTATTCATGGATGAAACTTGTTATGCTATCACGTGGATGTTGCATATGGATGAATGTTATGTGCACTCATTATAAATTATGTTAGGAATTTGCATACATATGGACTCATTTCACTAACATACTTTGCATTAAGGAGGTTTACTGTATCAGTAACCGCCTGATTTTCGCATTAGATAAGTACATATACACACACACATTTGCATATGATCATACAGCATTTAGAATCTTTTTATGGACAATGGTTACTTATGGATGATGTTTTGAGTAGATGGATGATGGATGGTAGGATACGTTCTTCCTAACTTAGAGATTTCGGGGACGAAATCCTTTAAGGAGGGGAGAATGTAACAACCCGTATTTTTGAATAACATGTTATAACATAAATGGAGGCAGAATTAAACTGTAAAATCTGAATCAAGGGATACGGGCTGTGCCATTGCGTTCGTCTCGGAAAAATACGCGAAATAGAGTCCGAGTTTTCGAAAATCGGAGTCTGTATGACCAAGATATGGCCTCGCGAAGTTTCACGGAAAGTTCAAATTCAAAACAGATTCAAATTTCAGAGAAATCAGAAGTGGCGGGAAAAATCCCGCCAGACCCAGGGGGGTCGACCTGGGGGTCGACTGGGGAGTCGACCTCCCCCCCCCCAGGTCGACTGGGGAGTCGACCCCAGGGTCGACCTAGGTGTCGACCTGCCTGGTCGGCCCAGGCAGCCTGGTGCACCCATCTGGCTGTTTTGACCTGTTTGTTTGCTTGTGACGGGATTTAATGGCTTGGATTGAACCTAGGGTTAATCCTATGGCTAATACTATCCTAATCTTCTATAAAAAGACCCCTAAACCTAGCCTAAATCACCATTATTCAATCCTACAACTAAACTATGTCAAATTTGTTCCTCTCATGGCCTCCACTCTCATGCTAAAATTCCTAAGTTTATTTCTATGAGAGATTTTGAGTGCATACAAGTATTTTCAAGCTTGTATGAGTGTTCTTAGTTTGTATTCAAGTCAAGTTGCAACATTTCTATTTCAAAGCAAGGGTTTTTATTGATTTGGCTCAAGGGTTTTTCATTGGAGCATTCATATTTGGGTCTTTTTGGTGATTGCATAAGGGCTTCGTCTCAATCTTTATAATAACTATTTATTTGTGTCTTCATAGCATTGTAAGCCCTTTTCTACTTTCTTTCTTGAACTCTAAAGTTAAATGAATGATGCAAGTTTGGGGTTGATCATTATGATATGCAAGTTTGGTTGATCATTATATGCAAGTTTGGTTGATCATTATGATATGCAAGTTTGGTTGATCATTATGATATGCAAGTTTGGTTGATCATTATATGCAAGTTTGGTTGATCATTATGATATGCAAGTTTGGTTGATCATTATATGCAAGTTTGGTTGATCATTATATGCAAGTTTGGTTGATCATTATGATACGCAAGTTTGGTTGATCATTATATGCAAGTTTGGTTGATCATTATGATATGCAAGTTTGGTTGATCATTATATGCAAGTTTGGTTGATCATTATATGCAAGTTTGGTTGATCATTATGATATGCAAGTTTGGGTTGATCATGTTATCATGTTATGCAAGTTAAACTTGAAGTTGTGAGCTTAAAGCTTCAAGCTTTATGTTGAAGGTTGCATTTTGGCAACATGGAAGGTATCATATCCCTTATGCTAACTTGCATGTGAGGCTAAATGCGAACTTCTAGCAACTTCTACATGTCATTTATCACCATGTATCACTCATATGCTAAGTTTGGTTTTATGCATGCTTTTGAAGCCTAATGATGCAATATGCAAGTATATGAATATATGTACATTTCATATGCCACCATGATAAACTTGTGGCTTCAACACCTTTTTGTCATGATTATGCCAAGTTCCCTATTTTATCCTTTATGCGTTGTTGCGAGTATGTAAACGATGGGATTACGTTGGGGTTGGGTAAAATTATGACATGAACATGATTTTTATAACATGACGAGATATGTTAACTTGTAATTATGTTTTGGAAACATAATGGACATGACACTTAGAAAATATGAGTGTGGCCAACTCGAGGTTGGGTTGAGTTTGTGGCATAAATCTACCCGGACCCGCCCGGCTTAACTAGTGGCTATAAACAATAGAACCCAATGTGAGAAGTTGGTCATGTTGTGCTCGAACCCGAGGTTAGACCTAGTTGTGGTGTAAAGCTACCCGGACCCGCCCGGCTTAACTAGTAACCACAACAAAGTCTAATGTGAGAGGTTAAAGCGCATTAAGTTAATTAATGCCTCCTGATTAGGGTTAAGTCATGGTCCACTTAATACTTAACCAATTTGGGCTTGATGGATTAATCGGGGTTAAGTCAGGAACCTTGGGTACTCTTAACCAATTTAATCCACGTGTGGATCGGGTTAACCACATTTAACCCGTTAAGAAACCCTAGTTGCGTGGTCCTTTTCAGCAGTAACCTTCTAGATAGTATCATAAGACCCTAGGACTAGGCTAGGGTGGGGCACGATTACTGGGCTGATTGTAAGAGACCAAAAGAGACGGCTGAATGATGCACCGGTTGTTCAAGCGGACCATGGTCGTGCACATTAAGTCCGGAGTTGAACACGGGGGCCGGTAGGTTTGGACTGTGCATCCTGGAATGGTGTCTGAGGGTTACACCGTAGGGCCTGATACACCCTAGGGGTGGACCCTGCACAGTCAACTACATTACATGATTAAGCCGTATGACTCCGACACTTGACGAGTTAGGCTTATAGGGAGCCGATCGACTAGACCGAGTAGTTGGACCTTGATTTAGGTCACCTCATGATATTGGGCCAAGCTTGGGCCAAGGGATCAATTCTTGTTTTTACTTGACATGTTAGAATGCTAGTACACCCGTGGTGTAAAACTTAACCTTGATTATGCGATGACACTTTTATTTATCTTGTTAGTTAATCATCATGCCAGTATGTTGTTATCCTTATGTTCGTCTCAGCTTCTCATGCCAGTTAACTTTATTAGTTCATAGACGGATAGTAGTAGGGCTTACCAGTCTTTTTGACTGACCTGTTTTCTTTCGCCTCTTTTCTTCCGTTTCCCCCCCCCCCCCTCAGGTCCTCAGGGTGGGAATATTGGAGCTTAGCTTGGATCTTTACAGCTTGCTTTCTGGATTTGCTCATGTACAGTTTTGGACATTGAGCTAGCTATGGTTTATCACTTCACTTTGGGGATAGTACTTTATGTATTTCAGTTTTTCAGTTTATGCTTTTCTCTAGACTTTGTTGTTGGAAAATAATGACCAAGTACTCTGTTGTAACTTAACTATGGTTTTGAAATACTAGTTTTATCCGCTGCTTTATTTACTCTGTTTTACTTATATGTTCTGTCTTGTGATATCTGCATGCATGTTTCCCTTGTTTAACGCCCCTCCAAAGCCAGAGTGCTTGCAAGAGTTACCCTGGCGGAGTTGGGGTGTTACAATGCTGCTGCATCCAAAACTAAACTAGTTTCTCTTCTTCAACGAATCAAAGCATAGGAATTGTGAAAAAGGGGGAACGATTCTAGAACAACAACAAACGCTTAATTCAGATCTATATTCTTTCTTCTTCTACCACTACGAGTACAGTTACTTTCACAAGATAATTAATTAAAAATAATGTTGATAAGTGTGAATTGGACTGTATGACTATGCCTGTATCATACACTATTAGATCTATTATGTTGAGATATGCCAGTTCTGTTATCATATGTTATTGGATCTATTTTATAGATTCATATGCGTAATTTAATCTATTTTACAAGATCTATGCAAGTTTATGTTAATTAGATCTATGCAAGTTTATGTTGATTAGATCTATTCTATTCTATGCACATTTATGTTAATTAGATCTATGCAAGTTTATGTTAATTAGATCTATGCAAGTTTATGTTGATTAGATCTATCATATTCTATGCAAGTTTATGTTAATTAGATCTATGCAAGTTTATGTTAATTAGATCTATGCAAATTTATGTTGATTAGATCTATTCTATCCTATGCAAGTTTATGTTAATTAGATCTATGCAAGTTCATATTAGTTAGATCTATGCAAGTTTATGTTAATTAGATCTATGCAAGTTTATGTTGATTAGATCTATTGTATTCCATGCAAGTTTATGTTAATTAGATCTATTGTATTCCATGCAAGTTTATGTTAATTAGATCTATGCAAGTTTATGTTAATTAGATCTATGCAAGTTTATGTTGATTAGATCTATCCTACTTTATGCAAGTTTATGTTAATTAGATCTATGCAAGTTTATGTTAATTAGATCTATGCAAGTTTATGTTGATTAAATCTATTCTATTCTATGCAAGTTTATGTTAATTAGATCTATGCTAGTTTATGTTAATGAGATCTATGCAAGTTTATGTTGATTAGATCTATTCTATTCCATGCAAGTTTATGTTAATTAGATCTATGCAAGTTTATGTTAATTAGATCTATCCTATTCTATGCAAGTATATGTTAATTAGATCTATGCAAGTTTATGTTAATTAGATCTATGCAAGTTTATGTTGATTAGGTCTATCTTATTCTATGCAAGTTTATGTTAATTAGATCTATGAAAGTTTATGTTAATTAGATCTATGCAAGTTTATGTTGATTAGATCTATCCTATTCTATGCAAGTTCGTATTCCATATGATTATTGGATCTATATTATGTATGGATGATGTCTCTTTCCCTCTTCTTTTCCTTTTTCTTATGAGTTAGGCTAACGACGAGCCTAACATATTATGGGAATTATACGTACGAATGGCGTAGGAACGTTAGGGAGAAATTTGGGGAAAACATTGAATATTATGTAATTGGCATAAATTGGTTTGTAATTATGTAATTAACTTGGGGCATAAATTGGTATAATTTATGTACATGGAATTATGGACATAATTAGAATGATAATATGAACATAGCCTAAATTGGGAACTATGGACAAATTGGAATATGGATATTAATTCAAATTGGGTTTTGAATAATAGAAAGAGATAATAAACGCCTATGACACGAGGTTAGACTTGGTTTTCGGTATAAGCCTGCCCGGACATGCCCGACACATCCAGCAACTGCAAGCGGCGGTCTAATGTGAGAGGTCAAAGGCATAAACTAGATGTGTAATAAGGTAAAGGCACGAGGTTAGATTCAGATTGCGGTATAAGCCTGCCAGGACCCGCCCGGCAAATCCAGCAACCGCAAAACGGAATCTAATGTGGGAGGTCTTGCAAGATTACGGCTATAATGAATTAAATAACACTTAACCAAGATAAGACATGTAGTGGGACATGTGGTTAAATGGGTGACATGTGAAATATAATTAGAAACACTTACCAAGTTGAAACATATAAGAAGACATGAATAAGAAGGGGTTAAGTGGGAAATCCTAGTAGGGACCAAGCATAGACGGGAAGCTTGTGTCAAATGTGGGGACTCTTTTCAACCAGTAACCCATTTAGTATCTATGTGAGCTCGAACTAGGTCGAGGACGGGACACATTTATTGGGATTGATTGTAAGAGGTCAAACGGGTTAGCGGTGGCAATGCAAGTTCAACGGAGTCATGTGTGTGGATGGGTCCGGCTTGGTAGGTAAGACGTTGTTGCATCGTGTAGGTATAAGCTGTGCATCCTTAGTAGTATCGGGTTGCCATTTTAGGGAGTGATACACCCAACTGTGGGACCAACACGGGTATCTATGAGTTAGGGAGCCGATCGAATGGGGAGGGTAGTGGGTACAACTAGTGGAGATAGGAGCATGCGACACGTATGACAGCAACCAGGGGTACACAAAACTACCATTATCATTATCATTATAATTAGTAAGAGGATCAACTTTCTGTATAACTAGAATTGGTGCGGTGTAGGAATTATCTTATAGTGATTAGAAGCACAATCAACGTTTGTCTTGTCCATCTTGCTTACCTTGTCATACCTGTTTATGTTACAGTCATTTCCTATATCCAGTTTATGTTATTATCCTGTTACTTTAATGATTATATTGTTAAAGTCACTGGACTCGCCAGACTTTACGTCTGACCTCGTTTGTTTCGCCTCTTTTCTATCATTTTCCCCCTCCAGGTTCTCAGGGTGGGACTAGTGGAGCTTGACTTGGATCTCTCTCTCTCTTTTGGAAGTGCTTGGAGTTGCTGAAAGTAATGTTCAGCTTTATCTTCTTTTTTATTATGGCTATTTGTAACGAGATTATTCTTTTGGTTTTCATGTAATAATTTGACCAAGATGGATATTTGTGTACTTTGTTTACAAGTTGGTTTTGATGTTGTAACCAAACTATGTTCCGTTTTTGCTGCAATGAAGTTATTTTAAATTTTGAAGCACCATTTTTATATATTTGTCTTGCGATGTTCTGTTCTATACACTTATAATTCTCCATGAAAGTTGATGCATTCCCTTTGTGAGTGACATTAATGGACGTGGGGTGTTACATGTGGTATCAGAGCTGAAGTTTACCGAAACAGATAAAAGATTTTGAAAGCCGTTTTCAAAAGCATTTTTTAAGAAGTATTTCCAAAAACATGTTTTAAAGAAGGTGTTTTCAAGAGAAAAGTTTATTATGAAAAACATAATCCCCAAGAGCCATATATCTTTCTTCCGATTCTCCGTTTTGAATCCCTTCCTTTTTCCGTTCTGAATCTCTTCCTCCACATTTAGATGCTTTTCCTAAGATATGTAAGGACTTCCATGCGATGGGCGGAAAACCGCTTCATGGGACTGAGATGTTTGTCGAGGCTAGAAATTGGCTCAAGGAAGTAGAGGACTTGTTTGGTATCTTTGAAATAGACGATGGAAGGAAGGTTCAACTAGCTGCTTGGTTAATAAAGGATGAAGCTCCATCTTGGTGAGAGGTCACGAATGGAGAACGTGCAGTGGAGGCATGGATATGACACAGGATAAGAAAGTAGAACCTAAGAAGGGTGGAAAGAATAATAAACTCCGTGACAAAAGGAAGACAGGTGGTTGTTTCTAGTATGGTGAAGCAAGGACAAGGATAGAGGGCAGGGTCTTCTGGAGGGCAGGTTGTGTTCTCGTGGTCAGTATACCGGAAAGAGATGGGAAGTTTCTGTTGAAGATTTGATTTCATTTTTCCTAGAACTCTTTTCGACTCTTGCGCTTCACATTCGTTTATATCTGCTTTGTTGGTTGAAACACTGCACCTATACTAGTTTAGTTATGGATCTCATTGTAGTCTCAAATCCTATTGGTGGTTTGGCTCATTTATCTATGGTTTATTGGGATTTGAGAGTGTCTATCTTGGGCGTTGGGTTTGAATGCAACGCCTACATTTTTGGTTTCACGAGCTATGGGTTGATTCTAGGAATGGAGTGGCTAGCCAGATATGGTGCCATCCTAGACTGTGAAAGGAGGGTAGTTAGACTGTTGACACGTTGTGGAAAGACCCTTGATATTTCTTGCGACCCTAGAGGTTTGGTGATGCTTAGCTACCTAGAATCACTTGACACATCCATTGATGATTTGTAATCTGTTCGAGTAGTCTGTGAATATGAAGATGTCTTTGAGGAGGTTAGGGGCTTACCTCCAAAACGCGAGATAAATTTTCGTATCTACTTGATGGACAATGCAAAGCCAGTTGCATTTCCTGTGCGCCACATGGCTCCAAGAGAAAGGAGGGAGCATAGTAAACAAGTGAAAGAGCTACTTGAGAAAGAGTTCATAAGAAGAAGTATTTCGGGATGGGGTGCTCCAGTTGTTTTTGCTACAAAGGCTGATGGTTCACTTAGATTATGTATGGACTATAGGGAGATAAATAAACTCACAAAGAAAAATAGATACCCATTACCGAGGATAGATGATTTGTTCGATCAGTTGGTTGGCGCTTCGGTTTTCTCGCAGTGGGACTTAGCTAGGGTAGCTGAGGAGAGTATAGATAAGACTGCTTTTAGGACTCCCGATGGTTTTTTTGAATGATTCGCCATGCCTTTTTGTTTGACGAATGCACCTGCATATTTCGTAGACTTGATGAGTAGGGTGTTTAGGGAGTTTCTAAATAAGTTCGTAGTAGTCTTTGTGGATGACGTTTTGATATTCTCTAGAAGCGAGGAAGAACATGCACTACATCTTAAGGAAGTCTTAGAGACCCTTCAAGCACATCAACTCAAGGCTAAGTTCTCCAAATGCCATTTTTGGAGGAAGGAAGTGAGGCTTTTATGACACGTGGTCTCTAAGGAGGGAATAGTAGTGGATCCCGCGAAGGTGGTCGCAATCCAAGATTGGAAGGTTCCTAGAAACGCAACAAAAGTAAAAAGTTTTCTAAGGTTGGCAGGTTATTATAGGAATTTCATTAAAGAATTTGTGTTTCACGAGACAAGAGCTTGAGAAAGATAATTCTTGAAGACGGGACAGGGTCGGAAAAAGTCATATGGTGATAAGAGAAGGACTGATCTTGAGTTCGGTGTTGTGGACATGGTCTTATTCGTTTTGGATCTGTAGGGAAGTTGGCACCGAGGTTCGTAGGGCCATTCCCCATTTCAGAGAGGATTGGACTGAGGGCGTATAGAGTGAAGTTGCCGGAGAAGCTTAGTGGTGTTCATGACGTATTTCATGTGTTGCATTTGCGAAAATGTTTACATGATACCGCGGAAGTAGTAGAGCCGAGCATGCTTAGAGAGGTGGAAGTAGAGCGAGATGCCATGATTAGATGAGCTCCTACATGCATCCTTGGATTGGAGGTTAAGAAGTTACACAACCGAGAGGTCAAGTTGGTTAAAGTCCAATAGGAAGATGATCAAGGGAATGCGACTTGGGAGACGAAAGACAAGATGCATGCGTCGTACCCTTCCCTTTTTGAGGGTATATTCTTAACTTCTCCTTTTTCTACCACTTTGTTTATACTTGTTCTATCGTTTAGTATATCCTATCAATTACATCTTCAATCTTTAGGTAGGAAAATCCTATGGTTGTAAACATATGTTTGAGACATGTTATGTTTGGTGGATGCAAGTGTTTGCTAGTGGTTGCTCGTGCATGCTTTTACACACACATTAGGCGCTAGATCAGCTCAATCACTTTCATATTGCATATAAATGAGTGTGCACATTTAATTAATGGATGTATATTAAATGCGTTATCATATGGATGTTGCATTTGAATGAATGGTTGCGCACTCATATGGAAATGATATGTATCATTAGGATTCCTTTGCATACATGTTGGACTCATGGCACTGACATAATTTGCATTGAGGAGGTCAACTGAATCAATAGACCGCCTGATTTTTGCATTAGATAAGGAACATATACACACACCTTTGAATATGTTCATGTAGCATTAGAAATCTTTTAAGGACAATGGATGCTTGTGGATGATGGATGAGTAGATGGATGATGGATGGTAGGATATATTCTTCTTAACTTGAAGATTTTGAGGACGAAATCCTTTGAGTAGGGGAGAATGTAACACCCCGCAAATTAAAAATGTGGAAATATGTATATATATTATATACATAGATATATTTAAGAGAAAAAATAAATATTGCAACAAAACATGAAAAAGAGGAATAAGAAAAGAATAATATTTAGCATTGTTCTAAGGTTTGTAAACAAAAGATTTAGTGGCTCATTTGGTTAGAGCATGTGACTTGTATACAAGAGGTTTTGAGTTCAATCCCCGCCAGTGCCATGTTTTAGTTTAGGGGAATGGCTAAAAAGTGGCTTAGTGTGAACGCAGTTCAATTTAAAAAAAAAGGTTTAGTGTGAAAAGGGTTAATTGGAAAGATAGTTAAAAAGAAATATATATATATATATATATATATATATATATATGACATGTGGGTGTCAACACCCCTGCTGCTGCGCATCATGTTGCACACATGGCGCATTTTTATTTGTTAATGATGATTTTTGAGTTTTAGGGATGACTTGGCCTCTTTTGATTGGCTGGATGACATGTCTTTAAGCTGTGTGGTTCTGATGATCTCCTAGTTAATCTAAAGGCTCTAACTAAGCTAATACATATATATAAGCACATCTACTCTAACCCTAATCTAAACCAAATTCATTCATAAGCCTCCATGCTGCTGCATCCAAAACTAAACCAGTTTCTCTTCTTCAACGAATCAAAGCATAGGAATTGTGAAAAGGGGGAACCATTCTAGAATAACAACAAACGCTTAATTCATATCTATATTCTTTCTTCTTCTACCACTGTGAGTACAGTTACTTTCACAAGATAATTAATTAAAAATAATGCTGATAAGTGTGAATTGGACTGTATGACTATGCCTGTATCATATGCTATTAGATCTATTATGTTGAGATATGCCAGTTCTGTTATCATATGTTATTGGATCTATTTTGTAGATTCTTATGCGTAATTAAATCTACTCTATTAGATCTATGCAAGTTTATGTTAATTAGATCTGTGCAAGTTTATGTTGATTAGATCTATCCTATTCTATGCAAGTTTATGTTAATTAAATCTATGCAAGTTTATGTTGATTAGATCTATCCTATTCTATGTAAGTTCATATTCCGTATGATTATGGGATTTATATTATGTGTGGATGATGTCTCTTTCCGTCTTCTTTTCCTTTTTATTATGAGTTAGGCTAACGACGAGCCTAACATATAATGTGAATTATACGTACGAATGGCGTAGGAATATTGGGGAAAAGCTTGGGAAAAACATTGAATATTATGTAATTGGCATAAATTGGTTTGTAATCATGTAATTAACTTAGGTCATAAATTGGTATAATTTATGCACATGAAATTATGGACATAATTAGAATGAGAATATGAACATAGCCTAAATTGGGAATTATGGACAAATTGGAATATGGATATTAATTCAAATTGGGTTTTGAATAATAGAATGAGATAATAAATGCCTAAGGTACGAGGTTAGACTTGGTTTGCGGTATAAGCCTGCCCGGTCACGCCCGACACATCCAGCAACCACAAGCGGCTGCCTAATGTGAGAGGTCAAAGGCATAAATTAGATGCGTAATAAGGCAAAGTCACGAGGTTAGATTCGGATTGCGGTATAAGCCTGCCCGGACCCCCCCGGCAAATCCAGCAACCGCAAAACGGAATCTAATGTGGGAGGTCTTGCAAGATTACGGTTATAATGAATTAAATAACACTTAACCAAGATAAGACATGTAGTGGGACATGTGGTTAAGTGGGTGACATGGGTGACATGTGAAATATAATTAGAAACACTTACCAAGTTGAAACATGTAAGAAGACATGAATAAGAAGGGGTTAAGTGGGAAATCCTAATGGGAACCAAGCATAGACGAGAAGCTTGTGTCAAATGTGGGGACCCTTTTCAACCAGTAACCCATTTAGTTACTATGTGAGCTCGAACTAGGTTGAGGACGGGACACACTTATTGAGATTGATTGTAAGAGGTCAAACGGGTTAGCGGTGGCAACGCAAGTCCAACGGGGTCATGTGTGTACATGAGTCCGGGCTGATAGGTAAGACGTTGTTGCATCGTGTAGGTATAAGTCGTGCATCCTTAGTAGTATCGGGTTGCCACTTTATGGAGTGATACATTCTACTGTGGGACCAGCACGGGTATCTATGAGTTAGGGAGCCGATCGAATGGGGAGGGTAGTAGGTACAACTAGTGGAGATAGGAGCAGGCGACACCTATGACAACAACTAGGGGTAAACAAAACTACCATCATCATTATCATTATAATTAGTAAGAGGGATCAACTTTCTGTATAACTAGTATTGGTGCGGTGTAGGAATTATCTTATAGTGATTAGAAGCGCAATCAACGTTTGTCTTGTCCATTTTGCTTACCTTGTCATACCTGTTTATGTTACAGTCGTTTCTTATATCCAGTTTATGTTATTATCCTGTTACTTTAATGATTATATTGTTAAAGTCACTAGACTCGCCAGACTTTATGTCTGACCTCGTTTGTTTCGCCTCTTTCCTATCATTTTCTCCCTCCAGGTTCTCAGGGTGGGACTAGTGGAGCTTGACTTGGATCTCTTTCTCTCTCTTTTTGAAGTGCTTGGAGTTACTGAAAGTAATGTTCGGCTTTATCTTCTTTTTTTATTAAGGCTATTTGTAACGGGATTATGCTTTTGGTTTTCATGTAATAATTTGACCAAGATGGATATTTGTGTACTTTGTTTTACAAGTTGGTCTTGATGTTGTAACCAAACTATGTTCCGTTTTCGCTGCAATGAAGTTATTTTAAATTTTGAAGTACCATTTTTATATATCTGTCTTGTGATGTTCTGTTCTATACACTTATAATGCTCCATGAAAGTTGATGCATTCCCTTTGTAAGTGGCATTAATGGATGTGGGGTGTTACGTATTCCTCCAAGTTAAGAGAGGGTTTTGTTTAGTAAAATTCCATAAGGAGTCTAGGACTGGACCTAGGACGGTGCTCCGAACCTGTATAAAAATTCCTAATGTCGTTTATTTTTATTTACTGCATTTATATATTGCTTATCTGTGATATCTTAATATTTATCTCATTAAATTTTTACTTACTTAACTATATCAAGTATAATATATCACTCTATCAAGACTTCCGCATATAGACTCAGTTCCATATTACTCGATCCTACTCTAGTAGTGTTTTATTCCAAAAATCTCAGAAATTACCCCATTTCTTACTAATCCTGCATAACCAAAAAATTTGTCTTTTCGATTCAAATTTAATCATTATGCCACCCAAGAGATAAAGCGTTGCTACTCCTTCCAGTCAACCAACAATTGATCCACAAATTCGTCAATGGATCTACATTGAGACGGCGGTTAAGACATAGAAGAAAACGCATAATTCTACAATCTTTGAAGGCTCTTTCATGAAGTTTGAGGACTTCTCCTTATCCGATATTCAGAATATTGCAAGACGTAGTAATCTAGAATCTCTTTTTAATATCAATGATAACAACTTGAAGATTAACGACATTATGGTTAATTTGTTTTATGTTAATCTCAACTTGGATCATTAACAAGTCGCTAACCAAGAAGATTGTGTATGGAATTTAGTTTATGGAGTACCGATTTTCATATCTCTTGATTGAATGGCAGACATTCTTCACTCCCCAAATGATGGAATACATCTAAATGATGTTGATTGTGATATGATTGTGCATGATGAAGTAAGCCATAGGCTTATAGAAGATAACATGCATGAACTTAAGTCCACTTCTCTAAGACCAATAGCTCGGCTTCTACACGAAACGTTAATGCGTACAATAACTCCAATATCTGGAAGTTGGGAATTAGTATATCAACATAATTTCAAGGCATTATATGTGATACATGGAAATATAAAGGTTAACTGGCTCTAACTTATTCTTGATGAGTTCCTAAGCTTCAACAATGGACACATGAATATCATTTACTACGGTGAACATATTATGTGAATGCTTAAAGAAAGAGAAATTCCCAAACCTGATTCTCCAATTACCGAAGTACGCACTATAACTTCAAAAACCTTATCATTTATGAAGTTACCTAAGACTGTGCCGCCATGAATTATTTCTTATGAAGAATGGGTTCAACGACAACTAGAACCACAACCAGCTCAAGAACATCCTCATCCCATTAGACACACACAATCTACAATTTGTGATGAAGACGAGACAATGATTGCAGATCTGGCACTTAGCGCGCACAAATCTATAGACATAATGTGTCGCAATCAACAAATATTAGACTCTCAGATTAAGAAGGTTGACAAAAAGATTGACAAATCAAAGGCTTCTTCAATACTCTTTGGGAAGCTATCTCTTGTACTTCTCGACCATCCACAACACTTCAAAGGGATCCGGGAAAACGTCCAGTTTTTACTTGGTCTACATCAGAAGAGAACAAATGTAGTGGTAGTTCAAATGATGCAAGAGGTGGCTATGGTGCTATTGGAGAAAGTTCACATGCTAGAAAGGGTAAAGATATCATGGAGTAAGCTTTTTATGTGTTTTAATTTGCAATTCTAATCTTTATAAGACTTGTACAAGGCTTGTACTAAATAGCCTTGTTAGTATGCTTTTATTTTGGTTTGTATTATGAACTTCTTATGCTGCTACTTTGGCATTGTATCTGCGTCATGGATATGTTGTGCTTCGCCTATTTTATCTTATGTTATATTCTTTTTTGTCGATGACAAAGGGGGAGAAACCCATAATTATCTAACCAATGGAAGAAATATATCATCACATATTCAGGGGAATAAGTATAAAATACTTTATTATATGTTGTCGAATATCTTCTTTATTTTTAGGTTGATGTCAATAAAAAAGGGACAGAATGTTGAGTCATAGTTTTGATTCATGACACGAAGAACAACAAGAACGACGACAAAAAGAGAATATCAACAACAAAGATCTCAAACTAGTTTATACAAGATGAGTATTGAATCTTGATTCGTAGGTTAAAACTTATTAAAATCTCTCCTCAAAGAATATGTATATATAATTAAGCTTCGTATATATATGTATGTATGTATGTATGTATGTATGTATATATATATATATATATATATATATATGAAAGAGGCTATATGATAGTAGGATCGTGTAGAATGGAGAATAAGATATAAAATATAGAGTAGAAAGCAGTAAATCACACAGTCGATTTACACTGGTTCGGACCACTGTCCTACGTCCAGTCCCAGACTCACTTATGGTATTTCACTAACACTAAAAACCTCACTTTACCCAGAGGAATAGGTAACCAATTACCCAAACTGCTGAACGAGATTTCTTGCCTCAACCACTGAAGAGGTCTTTTGCAATACAGAATAATTGATGACTTGTTTGTGTTCTTGTTAACACTGATATGTCGATATATAATACACCCTTCCTATAGTCTTTCCTTGATGATAAACGTGAAGCTGTGAAAGATTATAGAGAATAATATTGAGTATAGTATGCTTTTTGAAAACTAGAGAGTTTTGAATAATATAGAGAAAGATAGAATAAAATTCAATGCTTTGATAAGTTAATCAAGTCTATATTTATAATATACGAATAGTTGTAACCAATCATGAAGAGTTTCCATCAAGAGAAGCTATCTAGAAAGTTGTGACACTTCATAATAGGTTGCAACTTTTCATAATCAAAAGTCTGAAAGTTTTATTCATATGTTTGTTTTAATTTGAAAAATGAAACAGTAAAGAAGTAGTGTATTTCATAGCAGATTCAGACGTCTGAAATATTAAGAAAAAATGTCTGAATATTTTGTTAAATTTAAATTTTGTCTCAACAAACAGGCATCTGTCTGATTTAAATCAGACATCTGTTTTCTAGGCAAAATATATTCTTTGCCTCTTTTTGGATATGAAAACATATATATATATATATGTGTGTGTGTGTGTGTGTGTGTGATATGTGTGTGTGTGTTGATATGTGTGTGTGTGTGTTATCATCAAGGAAGACTTTAATATGAATATCTAGGACTAACAGACCCTTACAACATATTCAATCTTCATTTTGGTGTTCTTGAATCTAATGTCGAATATCTTCCTGCAAAACAAGGTTAGATGATAATTTATATGCTTATGTATAGTTGTCATAGTCAAAACGCTATGTAGCGAGATTCAACATTCTCCCCCTTTTTGACTAATGACAACTATATAAGCTCCTCCTGTCAATATGCGTATAATGTCACTTGTTTCTCCCCCTTTGTCATTCGACAAATAGGAATACTTATGAAAAAATTAAGCATATATGTAATACACACAAACATACACAGAAACGGACAAGCAAATATAGATAAGCATACCATCGTACATAACATAGAACAACACATACTAGAGTTTTGTGTGAAACATAGAGAGAAGTACCAAAATATATTACAGACTATTTAGATAGTTAAAGAGTTTTTAGGCAAAATATGTAAACTAGCATACCGTCAACCCCGCTTACCATCCTTCTGAAGTAGATGCCTCAATAGTCGTCCCACCATCTTTTGGAGAGCCTTCTTTGGAATCGGGAACTTCGTTAGAGCTTGAAGACCATTGAAATGGAGCTGGAGCTTGGCTCTAAGAAGTGCCAGTGCAAGAGCCTTTTTCCAAAATTTTATTCAAGAATCCTTTGATAGACTCAAACTTCCTAGTTGTTTGTTTCTGATAATTTTTTAATTCTTTATGAAGTTTGGCTTGGTTTTGGGATAGCATTATGACGGCTTGTTTGGAAGAAGTTTCAGGAGAAATAATATGAATATCGGTATCTTCTTCTTCTCTAGCTTGGCGACAGTGAGAAGGTTCAGGAATAATTGATTCTGGATTGGAGGCTACATGTTCAGTCTCAAGCGACCTATATTCTAAGGTAGCGGGATCCGAAGGGATATCCATGAGCTTCAAGGTTTTGACAAGCGGCAAGAATGCGTGTAATGTAAGCACTATAGTGTAGAGTCTTATACTTTCACTTATACGTGATGTCAGTCCATTCATCCATGATGATTTTCGCCCAACTGATTTGCTTCTTTGAGTATATGGCATACAATGCTAGAAAATCTCTTTTATAAACTTTTTCATAGCTCCCTTTCCGAGGTTGAATAGTTTGGACAAGTATTCGAGTAAGAAGACGAGCTTGTGGTCGAAGATGAGTGGAAGTAAGTTCTTCCATGTTAATGAGATTACCAACGAGAAATTTATGTGAAACCTCATCTCGTGCAGACATATCGACTTCTATCGTGTCTATATCTGGTCCTTGCCATGCACATTCTAGAATTTGGCCTAATCGTTGCATTGTTATAAGCACACGCTTTCCACATACCCTTGACCAAATCGTATCCTTTTTCACTTGAGGCTTAGTATGATCAAGGTTTAGATTTGCTAGCAACAACTTGACTAAAAGAGGCTAGATTTTGACATTGTTTTTGTTATAATCAACAAGTGATTCAAAGTGGAAGTGTCTAGCAAAGTGTAGTAGATGATAATTAGAAAAAGCATCAAATTTTACAAAGGCACCTTCGAAGAATTTTGAATCCTTCATTGCTTTATACCTAGCTTTTGCAGTATCATCCCAAAGCCCCTTTTGGATTAGTTCTTCGGAAGGTGGAAGAGATTCTTCTTCATGTGTTCTTTTTCCTCTATGTGCGATGATTTATTGTTGAGAAGATGAAATTTTTGTGGTAATTTTTTATTTTAGGGGCTAGGATTTATAAAGGAAGTGAAAAAGATGAAAAGGTAAAAAGTAAAAAGAAGAGATAATGAATGGTTGTGATGTTTGGGAGGAGTCACATGTCTTTTAAAAAACACGTCATTTACATTTTAGACATCTGATTGGAGAAAAACAGACGTCGGTTTTTGAACAGTTTTGAACCCGAGAAGAATTACTTTAAAATGGGGCTATTTCAGACGTCTGTTATTTTCTATTCAGACATCTGATTCTGGAAATAGTTTAATTTTTCTTATTGAGTCAGACGTCTAAAACTTTTTGCTAGACATCTGTTTTTGGGAAGTTTTTAACCCGCAAGCATCTAGTTCATTTTATAACCATTTCAGACATTTGTTTTATTTGGTGCAGACGTCTGGTTTGAAGGTAAATTTTATTCATCTGCTTTAGTCAGACGTCTGTTTTGTTTTGTTCAGACGTCTGTTTTATGAGATGTTTGCACAATCAAATTTTTATTATATATAAGGAGTAAATAACAAGTTAGATATGGAAATATGTAATAAATAAAGTAAATGAACTTTAATTTTTAGAAGGTTGAGTCGTCTTCGGTGTTGATGAACTTGTTCCTTTATTGGCTTTGTAATTCTACTCCCATGAGTTTGGAGTATAAGGTGGTCATTGTGGAGAAAAGGTATAGTATTTTAACGTGGGGTTTACTGGATCGTTCTCAGTACGATAAGAGGAAAATGGATCAATAGGATTTGGCGGAATTGGTAGTGGTGAAGTAACATCCTTTGCTTTTGAACCACAAAATTTGTAAATCATTTTTTCGAGAAGACTTAAGCGAGTAGCGGTAATTTTTTGTTCGAAATACAACTCTTTCTGTATAGCTATTTGTTCTGGCTGATAGTGATGAAGGTCGTCTGTTTTTCGTTTTGTATCTGATGATGAGAAGAGAGCTCTTTTAGCCTTCTTTGCTTCGGAAGTAAATCCAGTGTGATAATTTCCCCAACGGTATTGCGGTTCATATCTAGGAGTAGGTGTCGGAAATTTGTAGAGAACCGAAAGGACTATCCGACGTGAATGTAATATTGATTAAAGAATTTGAATTATTGGATGACATAGTGTATCTAGTTGAACTTTTTAATATAGAAATTTGTGTTTGTAAGTTTGTAGTAAAGTAAACTATAAGTTTATATAAGAAAAACAACTAAGGAATTTGTGGTTAGAATTTTCAGAAGTCTATGGCCATAAAAGAACTTGAGTGTTGAGAGGATTTTGAGGAAATGGCTAAAAATAAGTGGTAAGTTTAAAAAATAAAACGTACTTGATTTTATAAGAAAAGAATATGTTGAGTTATATATCTTTTACTGAAACAATCCCTAATTCTCGTCGTAATTTAATAAAAGATTTCTAATAATGGTTTAGTAAAAATATCTGCAATCTGGTTTTCGGTTGAAACATATTCTAAGTTAATAATATCTTTTTCTATATTGTCACGTAAGAAATGATGCCGGATATCTATATGTTTAGTTCTAGAGTGATTTATTGGATTTTTAGATAAATTTATAGCACTAGTATTATCACAATATATTGTTGACTTAGTTAAATCAACTCCAAAATCTCTGAGTGTTTGTTGCATATAAGTTACTTGTGCACATGCTAAAGCAGCAGATATGTATTCTGCTTTACATGTAGCGAGTGACACACAGTTTTTTTCTTACTAAACCAAGATACAAGTGATTTTCCAATGAAATGGCACGTACCACTTGTACTTTTTCTGTCTGTCAGGGATCCACCAAAATCAGCATTAATGTAAGATACTAATTCGAACGGACATCCTTTCGGATAAAAAAGACTGAAGTCCTTAGTTTTAATAAGATACCTTAAAATTCTTTTTACTGCTCTTAGATGTGACTCTTTGGGATCTGATTGAAATCGTGCACACAAGCATACACTCATCATAATGTCAGGACGACTTGCGGTTAAGTAAAGTAACGAACCGATTCATACTTTGATATAATTTTTGATCAATACTTTGTCCTTTTTCATCTTTTTCAAGATGAACAGATGTACTCATTGGAGTTGGTTTTCCCGAAGTGTTGTCTAGACCAAAACGTTTAATTAAATTATTACAATATTTTTCTTAATAAATAAAATTACCATTTTTAGTTTGTTTGATTTGTAATCCTAGAAAATATGATAATTCTCCCATATGAGACATTTCAAACTCGTTTGTCATTATTGTAGAAAATTCTTTACATAATTTTTTATCAGTTGAACCAAAAATTATATCATCCACATAAATTTTTACAATTAAAATATCTTTATTTGTATTTTTAATAAATAAAGCTTGATCCGCTTTTCCTACTCGAAAACCAGAATTTATTAAATAACGTTTAAGTCGTTCATACCAAGTGCAAGGTGCTTGTTTTAAACCATATAATGTCTTTTTAAGTTTATAGACGTAATCTGGATATTTTTCATGTATGAATAGCGGTGGTTGTTCCACATAAATATTTTCTTTAATAAAGTCATTTAAGAAGGCGCTTTTAACGTCCATTTGATAAAGTTTGAGGTTATGAAAACTTGCATATGCTAATAAAATGTATATGGCTTCTAGTCTTGCTACGGGTGCGAAAGTTTCTTCATAATCGATCCCTTCTTCTTGATTGTAACCTTGAGCAACCAATCTGGCTTTATTTCTAGTGATGTTTCCAAGTTCATCCGCCTTGTTTTTATATACCCATTTTGTACCAATAACCAATTGATCGTTTGGTCGAGGTACTAGCTCCCAGACATCATTGCGTTCGAATTGGTTTAGCTCTTCTTGCATAGCAATAATCCAGTACTCATCTGTAGAAGCTTCTTTTGGATTTTTGGGTTCAATAGCTGAAAGAAAAGCTACATGATCCATTTGATTTAATTGACTTCTTGTTCGAACGTGCTTGTCAATTTCACCAATAAAATTTTGTGTAGGATGATCTCTTAAGATTCTAGGAGGTGATCTGACATGTTCTATGGTATTATTTTCCGTATATTCAAGACTTGTATTTTCAATGATTTCATCTTTGTTCTTTATATTTTTATTAAAACTTTCATCAAAAGATACGTGTAAGGATTCTTCTATAACATTAGTACGTTTGTTGAAAATATGATATGCTTTACTACGTTTTGAATATCCAACAAAATTTTCCATGATCAGATTTTGCGTCAAATTTTCCAAGTTGATCTTTAGTGTTAAGAACGAAACATTTAGAACCAAAAACTTTAAAATATGAAATATTTGGTTTCCTTCCATTAAAAAGTTCGTAAGGAGTGTTTTTAGTTAAAGGCCGAATAGAAATTCTATTTAATACATAACAAGCAGTCGCTACAGCTTCTGCCCAAAATTGTTTAGGTAAAGTGCTTCCATTAAGTAGAGTTCTTGCACATTCTTGTAAAGTTCTATTCTTTCTTCCTACAACTCCATTTTGTTTTGGAGTTCCAGGAAAAGATAAATTATGATTTCCTTTCTTTTTACAAAAATGTTCAAAAGATTCATTCTCGAATTCTTCACCATGATCACTTCGAATGTTTTTAACTTTTAAATCTTTAGAATTTTGAATCTTTTTGATGAAATCTTTAAAATTCCCAAAAGTATCACTTTTATTTTTCATAAAAATATTCCATGTATATCTTGAGAAATCATCAATTATTACAAATACATAATGATTGTGATTTAATGATCAAACTTGAGTAGGACCAAATAAGTCCATATGTAATAGTTCTAACAGTTGTAAAGTTGAAATAACCTTTTTCGATTTAAAAGAAGATTTGGCTAGTTTACCTATTTGAGAATCTTCACATAGATTATTTATTTTAAAATTTATTTTAGGTAGACCTTTTACTAACTCATGTTTCGAAAGTCTTTGTATAGTTTTGAAATTTATGTCACAAAAATGTTTGTGCCATAACCAAGAATCGTTGTTATTGGCAATTAAACACATTCCTTTATTATTATTTATTTTCGTATTTAGAACATAAATATTCCTATCTCTATTTCCTTCAAAAATAATATTTTGTTCTTTGTCAAGAATACTACATTTGTTTTCAGAAAATGTTACTTTAAAACCTTTGTCACATAATTGACTAATACTAAGTAAATTATGTTTTAAATTTTTAACTAAAGAAACATTAGTAATAAGAGGTAGATTCGAAATAACATAGTTGCACACATCTCCTTTGCCGATGATAAATCCTTTTGAGTTATCTTCGAAGGTAACTGAGCCACCGTCAAAGTATGAAATATTGGTTAGCATATATTTGTCTCCGGTCATGTGTTTTGAGTAACCACTGTCTAGAATCCATTTTCTCTTTTTGAGTGGGACATGCAAAAAATATTAATAAGCACATTGGTACGCACTTTTTGATAGGGTCCTAAGAGTTAGGTCTTAGGAAACCAAACCCAAATGGGTTTAGTATCCCTTATATATATATAATTTATATTATTATGCACAGATTCCAGAAATGAGTTAATGTGCTTGTTCCTAATCAAACTATTGTTAGTTTTTGGAACCCACATCTTAATTCTATTAATCCTTTTTTATAGGTTTTGGTTTATTTGAATCAATTTTCCTTTTTAGCTATGTATTTTTATTTGTAGGAAATTTTGATTCCTTTTTAAGTCCTAGACCATTTTTGTTTGAAGAAGGTCGAGAATTTTCTATGTTTCTTGACAAATTATCTCTACCCTTATTAAAATTTGTAACATTTTTAGAAATGTTTTCTAACTTAGTTTGCATACTTTTATTTTCCAATTCTAATTATTTTACTTTAACTTTCAACATGTAATTCTCAGAACTTATTTCATCATTCTTTGTCTTTTGAGTTTCGATTTCTTGACTCAAAAGAGAAAGTTGACTATCTGAATTTGTAAGAGTGTTTTGAATTTTTTCAAGTTCTTCTTCCAGAATTATTTTTTCATCTTTCAACATGTCTCTTTCAAATTCAGCTTTATTCTGATTTTCACAAGTTTCTTTATTTTTCTTTTAGATTTTTATGACATTTAAAAGTTCAGCATTAACATCAATTAATTCTTCATAAGATAATTCACTTACTTCAGATTCTTGTGCCATGAAACACACATTTGCTTGTTCATTTTCGCTTTCACGATCACTGTCACTATCTGATGATTCTGATTCTGAGTCATCATATGTTTCAATTTTTCTTTCTTGCTTTTGTTGAGGTTTCTCTGATTTTCTTTCATTTCTGGACAATCTTTTACCATATGACCTTTCTTATGACAATTGAAACATTCCAATTTTGAAGATGAAGATTTGTTTGAGATATTCTTTTTGAAATTTCCTTTTCTATACTTTAGAAATTTCTTAATTTTTTTGGCAATAAAGGCTAGATCTTCGTCTTCTGATTCAGATTCCTCTTTATCAGCATCAAAAGCCACAATTTTCTCTTACTGAGCTAATTCCTTTTTTGCTTGAAGGTTAACTTAATAAGACATAAGATTTCCTATTAGCTCTTCTGGTTTCATAGCTGATAAGTCATTTGCTTCTTCAATGGCTAGTACTTTTCTTCCCCAGTCGTCAGTCAGAGAATTTAGTACTTTTGAAATGATGTCAAAATCACTATATATTTCTCCTAGTCCTCTCAATGCATGTAAAATGTCTTGAAATCTTGAGTACATTTCATTGATAGTTTCATTTTGTTTCATCCTGAAGTTCTAGAACTGGTTTTTGAGCATTGAAATTTTAGTTTGCTTGACTTTGTTTATTCCTTCATGGATGGTCTTGAGTGTTTCCCATATTTGATATGCTGATGTACAAATGCTAACACGATTGAATTCATTTCTATCTAGTGCACAGTATAGCATGTTCATAGCTTTTGCATTTGCATTGGCCTTCTTTTTGAATTGTTGTCCAAGATGAATATTCGGTTGTAGGTGCCGTAAATTCTTTTTGAGTAGCATTCCATGCACTAAAAACACTTGCTTGCATATAAATTCCCATCCTTGTAGCCCAGTAGTTGTAGTGTAGTCCATTAAATAAAGGTGGTCTTTGAGTAGATTGTCCTTCGGCAAAAGTAGTAGTGCTAGTACTTGGGTTATTCTCCATTTTATCAAAATATCAAATAACGGTGTTACGGTTATAGGATGGCCTTGCTCTGATACCAATTGAAAGAGGCTATATGATAGTAGGATCGTGTAGAACGGAGAATAAGATATAAAATATATTTTAGAGTAGAAAGCAGTAAATCACACAGTCGATTTATACTGGTTCGGACCACTATCCTACGTCCAGTCCCAGACTCACTTCTGGTATTTAACTAACACTAAAACTCTCACTTTACCCGGAGGAATAGGTACACAATTACCCGAACTGCTGAACGGGATTTCTTGCCTCAACCACTGAAGAGGTCTTTTACAATACAGAATAATTGATGACTTGTTTGTGTTCTTGTTAACACTGATATGTCGATATATAGTACACCCTTCCTATAGTCTTTCCTTGATGATAAACATGAAGCTTGTGAAAGATTATAGAGAATAATATTGAGTATAACATGCTTTTTGAAAACTAGAGAGCTATGAATAATATAGAGAAAGATAGAATGAAATTCAATGCTTTGATAAGTTAATCAAGTCTCTATTTATAATATACGAATAGTTGTAACCAATCATGAAGAGTTTCCATCAAGAGAAGTGATTTAGAAAGTTGTGACTCTTCATAATAGGTTGCAACTTTTCGTAATCGGAAGTCTGAAAGTTTTATTTAGATGTTTGTTTTAATTTGAAAAATGAAACAACAAAGAAGTAGTGTATTTCGTAGCAGATTCAGACGTCTGAAATATTCAGAGCAGACGTCTGAATATTATATTAAATTTAAATTTTGTCTCAGTAAACAGACATCTGTCTTATTTAAATCAGACGTCTGTTTTCTGGGTAAAATATATCTTTGCCTCTTTTTGAATATGAAAACATATGTATGTGATATGTGTGTGTAATCATCAAGGAAGACTTTAACATGAATATCTAGGACTAACAGACCCTTACAACATATTCAATCTTTATTTTGGTGTTCTTGAATCTGTTTGTCGAAAATCTTCCTGTAAAACAAGGTTAGATGATAATTTATATGCTTATGCATAGTTGTCATAGTCAAAACTCTATGTAGCGAGATTCAACAATAAACATACACATACTGAATTTGTGCATATTGCGCAAAGAGTGCCAGATCAGTCGACGGACCTGCAAAATTTTGTGCAATATGCCTAAATGCACACATATATGCATATACGTTTGAATGTTCAGCTGACTAACTTTGAACTTCGGTCGACTGAATTTCTACAACGACTATATTTTTTGAAAACTCATCAATTTTTTTGAAGAGATATGACCTTTTATCAAAGGATTTAAACAATACTTTTTGTCGAATCTCTTCACCATAAGTTACAGCGATTAAACCATTGTATATAGGCGACCTAACATAAAAAAACTCACCTTTCTTACTACTGATCTGATCTATCTATATACTTCTTATACAATATTTTCTGCATTTTGAAAATTTGCTTGAACGTACTTTCATACTTTATATACAAATAATATCTTTCTTCCTTATCTTCGTATACTTAAACTATGTATACATATAATCGAGGAGAAGAAGATAGGTAAGGTGTATTGTAAAGAGACAATCTGTGTTATCAAAGAACACAAACAGTTTACAAAGTTTTATTTTATTGTGTGAAGTGTTGTTCTGTTGTTCAGGCGCATCAAGTCCTCTTTGGCGGCTGATGTAACGACCCGTATTTTTAACTGATAATAAATAATTTATTTAATTATTTAAATAACGGTTTGGTAATTTAAAGTGACCATAATTAAATAATAGTGAATATTTAATTAAATTAGATAATAGAATAATATATTTAATTTCTGAAATAGTCGGAAATAGTAGAATTCACAATATTGTGTGAATTGGATTATTTATAATATTAAATTCAGTTTAGAATTGAATTATAATAATGAATATATTATTTAATTGACAGTTGAACGTATAATTATATTATAATTATAATCGAGCTCGAAATGATGATGCAGTTCGTAATTTGGCGATTCGAACTTCAATTGAATATACAGAATCCGTTTTAAATCGGATTTTTGTGAAACAAGAAATGTTCGGAGCTGGTGAAGTATATTTTTCTAATGGAAGAGAAAAATGGGGATTTCATTGTGTAGATTTTGAGTATGATCAAATCAAATTTTCGAAAAGTCGCTATGGAATTCCTTTATAATTTATAGTTTTTTATTTATATTATAAATGGATTTTTCAATATAAATTGAATATCGATTCAACCGGGATTTGAATTTCGAGTTATAAATCCAATTGGAGATGTATGATATTCTATTGTGAATATATACGATAATATTTATTTATAAATATTTAATTTAATTGTTTTTAAATATATTAATATTTTAGTGGGTTTATTTAGAGCTTTAAAAATAGCTAGTTTTGAAAACAACCTCCGTTTTCGACGAAACTAATTTTGTTAGATCTAGAATATTAAATTATTGTTAGATTTCAATTTTCATGATTTTTGGAGTCAGTATGCGGCCGTACGGGATTTTAATGTGAAAAACAGTCGATAATCTGATTTTAAAAATACGATGTGTGAGCAAACGGACTCGGAATTCGACGAAACAAGTTTCGTTGGGTCTGTAATGTCGAACTGTAGCTGCATGCCCATTTTCATGATTTTTGGGTATTGTATATGATCACACGGATTTTTAAATGATAAATAGAAACATCGATTGGTTAAAACGGAATATAAAACTCGAATAAAAATATATTAAAACTTCCTATAAATACTCCTTTCTACCTAACTTCCTAACCCTAAGTTTTCTACTTCCCTGGTCAAAGTATTTTCCGCCGTTTCTCTTTTCTTTCTTACAGCAAAAATGAAGTATTTGGAAAATCAAAATAAAATCATATAAATTTCTATAAATTTGAATATAGGTCCCTTTGAGTTGTGTGACCTTCCTCTTCAATCTGGTGGGATTTTTCTTGAGTGCAATCAACATCTGTGATCTTCGAAAGTGAACAACAACTTCTAAGGTTCATGGAATCAGCAATTGGAAGCATCAATAGATGGAACAAGTATTTGTTTTGAATTCAGGAGCATAAATAGCATCTGTATGGAATTTCTTGTTTAGTTCCGAACCATTTGATGTCGCGAGTAGTAATGAACAGTGCGGTTCTACCATGAAGTCGCGATTGAAAATGTTGGACCGAGTTGAATGAAAGTCGTATGGGTGGATGCGGTTTTTGAAGAGAAACATTTTTGTGATTTTTATTAGAATTTGCTTGGACTAGAGGAGGAGATGTGGAGGGAAAATGAAGCGGCAATGGTTTGGAAGCAGGAAGAAGATGACGCGATTTGAATGGGAGGCTCGAGCCGTATGTTTTTGGTATGAGGTAGAAGAGTTTTCAAAGAGATGAGCGTCGGTGGTTTTGGTTTGGGGAACTGTGGGTTTAGGGAGGAGAAGCGGGAATTGAAAGCTCGACAATGGCAATGGGTATATAGCAGGAAGTCGCGGCATTGTGTTTTGGGAGGGGAGACACTATTGATGTCGGGTTTGGGCCAACAAGAAATGTGGTGAGGCCCAGCTTAGATTTAATTCAAGTTTAATTCAAAATAAATAATGTATTTACTTGTATAAATCATATCTCGATCATACTATATCAGAATTTTGAATGGTCAGATCCGTTAAGAACGTTTGGACTGGAGCTACGCAATGGAACTAACTGGGAGTGAATTAGAGCTCGTTACAATATATAGCAAAATAAATTGTCTAATCTGAATCAACAACCATTATCGTTATTTAACGATGATCGTCCAATGTGAGTAAATCTCACTAACTATGTACAGTTTATATTTTTATAAATATAATCTAATATTGATAAATGATGATTGATTTTTGCGTGTTGATTGTTTGGTTGAACTGCTGATTTATTGGTTGAAATTATAGATAACTATATATATATAAATCGTTAATCAAATATTGATTCTGTTTATCAGAATATTTCATATTGAAATGAAATCGATGTTATTCATATTGTTTAACATCTGTGGATGTAGGGAGACAGGTTGGATGGATCCAGCTGGATTTCTCAATATTATAATACTGTTAGTTTTCATATATTGTGATATATGATGTGATATATAACCTGTGATTGATTTTGATGACACTGGTCATGTTATTAGGTACTTTAAATACCATATGAAATACTGGAATGTAAAAAGGAAAATTTCGAAGTGAATATTGAAAATGAAATATTTATATATGAAATAAATAGGATATTATAAAAGAATTTATACAAAATAAATAGAATTATATAAAAGGATTTATATAGAATAAATAGAATTATATAAAAGGATTTATATAAAATGAATAGAATTATATAAAGGGAATTATAAATGGGATTTTAAGTGTTAGAAGAATATAATGAGATTCTATATAAATTATTCTATGATTAAGAGTAAATAGAAATTGGATTTAAGACATTGTTTTTAAATACGGAATCAAACTGTTTTGATTTTATGAAGAAATTTTATTCGCATTCTATGTGAAAAATAGATTAAAGTAAATATTTTGCAAATAAAATATATAAAGGAATTTAGGTTTGAATTGGGAATTTAAATGGAATTACTGAAATTAGAAACTGATTGGAAATTAGTTGAGTTGAATGGCTTTCTGGGTATCGATCTGATGTTGGTTTCAGCCTTCGGGGTTAATACGTAGGGGGTTGTTCTCTTACTAGTTTACAGTTAGATACTGATATATGTGAGAAGATAGTGATGCGTGAATCAGAAATGGAAATGCTTTCCAAATCTAATAACTTATATTTCTAAAATTAGAAAATAAGGATTTGATGAATATATGGAAACGAGAAATGGGGAAATGAATAAATGTTGATTGATGATCCATCGATAGATTTTCCATCTAGAAATAATATCATTGTTTGCACACGTGTTTTTCTTTGATAGTTAAATCACCGACTATCGAAGTTTTTAACCATTTTTCTATTGTTAATACAGAGCGACCAGGATCAGATTCATTATCTGAAAACCAATCTATATGGGCGTTAGCGTTGTGATCAAATATGATGAAGATAATTGAAGACGGAGTTATGCAAGGGCTGTCCTGTTTACAGAATAGTGCCTTCGGTCTGTCCAGTCCCAGGACGACCTGTATGGAAGAATGTCTGATGGTGGCGGAGGAATTCGTTTCTCTTAGCTGTTTACCCATGATATGTTTGGAGAAATCAATTTGTGATTTAGCGGGTATGACGATGTGACATTCAAAGTGAATGAAGATGTGGTTTGAAAAGGATACGTTATGGCCTCTAGCCTCACAATCAGGAAATGGTATTAAAATCGGGTAGGTCGCATGGCTAAGTGGTTAGCTGCCAATTAGGGTGTATTATCACCTGATCTAGAGAAATTCCATTTACTTCTATAATCTATTTCGATGTTGTCCCTTTTGGGAAATGGTTGTTGATCCCAACCGTTGGTGATAATACATTCGGTACACTTAAGCAAAATGAGTGACAATCATGTTTAGCCTGGGTTGCAAGATGTTCTTGTTGAACCCGGTGTATTCCTCTCTAGAGATACACTGTTGGAAGGTGGTCCCATACCTTGCCAGTTTAAATTCATTAACCAATAAGCGCCCGCGGTTTTTGATTGTCTATTATATAAGTGGAACGTGAGATGAAAGTATTCCACTAGATTGTTATTTATTTGATTTAGACATTATTATAATATCCGAAGATTATGGATTTTAAAAGAATTTTAAAAGTTAAACAAATGGTTGGAGTTTACTCACACCAGTCACATGACTGACCCGAAGTTTATTTTGTTTTGTTTTCCCTAAACTCTTGGGTGCCCAATTTTGTACGAGCAGTTAAGTAGTCAGGATTTTACAGATATACTGAGAGCTTAGAGAAGGAGGCTTCAAGATTATATAGCTATTGTTATCTCCGCTATGTTGTAAGTGCTTTACTCTGATAATGTACTGTATACATATACTAGTTTTATTTCAAAGATATGTATCTATTATATATTGTTCGTTCTGTTGTGAGTTTCGTGTTACTCTGATGATGTTGTATGTTCTTCTTCTTCTATTCTAAGTTTCTATCTTATCTACTTCTCACCCTCTAATTTCTTTCATGGACTATCCGTTGTTTTCGATGCTTGAATAGTCGACATTGAGTTATGTCGGTTACTCAGGATCACAAATTCCCCGAGTCGTTACAGTGGTATCAAAGCTGAAGGTTAAGTAATTACCTTGGCTATGTGGCGTGACTCAGTAGATATGGGGTTAGTAACACCCTAGATAGAGTTGAGTGTATATATACAAGTGAACGTATTTGTATATTTTATAAAAATGGTTTTATATTGTGGAGATTTGTTGGTTGAGTTATTTATGAGTTCTGATCGATCAGTTTGATCCACTGTATTGGTAGGGGTCTATAAACACTTGAATACGATGAACCGACGCTGTATGTTTTGAAAAGAGGGAAAATGAATTAATTTTACCCAAAATTATACTTTGATATAAAGAAAGTATAAATATTGGAAATATTATAGTTTATTAGATGTGTTGGTCGCAATTATAATCGAATAAGATTATAAAAAGTGAAATGGTTATGTAAATAACCAATTGGAATTCACATAAGTGAAATGTATGAAATCAGATGAATTAAATCTGAATTAAAATCAGAACTGAAATTTATTCCAAAAATCTGAATAAGTGTTTGTAAATGAATCTGGATTAAATATATGAGAATTTTAAAATCTTGGGAGATTTTAAATTGTTTTAAAGCATTGTTAATGGTATTTTGAAATGAATTTCAAAATGGAAGTGTTTAAATATGGTTTTGAAAGTGATATAGTATTGAACTCACTTCGATAGCTGGAAATAGATTCCGATGATGATTATGACATCATCGGTGTTATTTTCGAGTTGTAAGTGACGGATTACTACCAAATTTTTTTTGGAAATGTTTTGCGAAAACAAGTTGTTCGAATTTTGAAAAGAATTATTTGATTTTTTTTTTGAGAAAAGCAAAGTGGTTTAAGAACTCCCATGAAAAAGAATGTTGAATTATAATGGACTGATCGTTAAAATTAAAAACAAGATAAATAATACTTGTGAAAGCAAACTGAAATTGAAATTAATTAATGAAGTTTATGGATGAAACTTAACGAGGTTAAGTAAATTGGATTGGTGAGTTAAGGATTTGGAATCGAGAATGGAACTCGAGTTTGAAATGAAATTTGGTTTGGATATAAGCAAATAGTTGTGTTGATAGATATTGATTGGAAATTGGTTGAGATGACATTGGTATATGTTGAATAGATAGCAGGTGAAAGTGATAAAGTTGATATGCCCGACAAAAAGGTACCAGTTAATATTATATATGGGTTTGAGATTTTGATGAGCCGAACTGGCAAGCCGCTTGGCTGTTTGATTTTCTTTTGGGTTGAAGAAGGCCTAGAGAGGCGAGTTGGAGTTTGAGCTATTGACCAGTACAAAGGAGGTGCAGGCGAAATTTTTCAAAAAGTTAAGGTGTTAGAAAATTTTCAGGATTTTTGAAAATTTTCATTAGTTGAAATAAAGTAATATTTTAGTTGAAAATTTTTGATTCATTTGAAACTGAAGTTAATAAGTAAACAAATAATTTTTACCAATTTTGAGGGTTTGTTTTTCTACCTTAGCAATTTCGAGGACGAAATTATTTTAAGGGGGGAGGAATGGGCGTTAGATTGCATTCGGATTATGGATTATTAAAGAAACATATTTTCCTGGATTTCTATCCGATTTCGCTATGGTTAAGAGGAAACAGATAAGTTTGGTTCATTTGGAAGTAGTAGACGTAAAGGAAATTCAGGAAGTATCGTCTACTGGACATCTCTCAAACTATGTTACTCATGAGGATATCGACGAAATCATCAAGGATTTAACTAAGGATCTAACTTCTCGGTTGGAGCAACAAGAAGAGAATTTCCGAAGATAGGAAGCTAAAGTGAATACTCTTCTCGTTAGGATTAAAGGCTTCATAAGGCCGTCGAGCCAAGGTAATATGGTCGGAACAAGTGCTAGTGTTCCTTAAGGATTGGCCCAGGACTTGGGGGACAATTCCCAAAGAACAACCCTGTGTCGAAGCCAATCCGTAGACAGGTACCAGATCGGCCAGGCTCGGGGGCACGACTCCTTATCCCTTTTAACGTTCGTCTCAAGTTTTGATTAACCAGGTTTCAGGTTCTGGAGTTGATAATGTCGATTCAAGTGCCTATACGCGTAGTTTTGGATGCAGGAACTCCCGTAGTTCCAGAGGCTAGGTTTGTGCCAGTCGAGTCCCCTCGGCTCTTGGATTTTGGCTCTCTTGTTTTCCGATCTTCTTGTCTACTTGGTTTATCGGCTTTTCATCTTTTCACACTCTAGATTTTGGTTTTGCATATTTTGATCTTTAGTATATCGTATTTTGGATTATGGCATTTATACTTCAGTTTTCTGTTATTGCGGTTTTCTTTCTTGTGGATGTCACACTACTTTTATTTAGGTCTCTGGCTCTTGTATTTTAGCAATTCGATGATTGAAGCTCTGACTTATAATCTCCGGACTTCGGTTATATTGGCTTCAACCTCTTGGGTATTATGCTTCTAGGTATTACACCTTTGGTTTACCAGCTACGAACGAATTTTGGTTGGTCACACACATACAAGATTAGGACTTAATCCATAGGCATGTTGTGTACCCGACCATAAACCGTCTTCCTCACCATTAACTAATCACTTTGGTTTACATGAATGTATGAGCATGGTGGGCCTAGGTTTGCATGTCCATGTACGATATTAGACCTTAATCCCTAAGCATGCTCTTTGTGGACGAGAAACCATCCAATCTCCTACACTCACTCCTGGGTGCCTAGCTTAAGAGTTCGGAGGCTCGAGTCTGCCTACTCATGTACGGGATTAACCTTTAATCCCTAAGGATGCTCTTCGTGGGTGAGATCCAAAGCTGAGTAACCAGAGATGAAAATAGGAGTGTTGAATTAAAATCAGTATATCTGGATTTCAAGTCATGTGTCTTGAACAACCACTATCAAGTATCTATTTGTTTTTCTTAATTAGCACAATTTGTCCATTGAGTGTTGAATCGACAAGATCCATATAACGCATCTGTTCCTTCACAACACATAATAGATAACTTGATTTTTCAAAATAACTATGTAGACTAATGAAACAATGATGAATTGAACATTTTGGAACTAGTGTTAACAGAAATTCCAAAAACTGCCATTTTAATTTTTTTCAGAAATTCAGATTATGAAAACTTTGAAAACCTATGCTTTGATACTAAATGTTGGAAATGTAGATTATGGATCTTAAGGCTAACTTAAAACTAGAGGGGGTGAATAGTGTTTAATGACAATTATGAATTTCAAAAATCTTTTCTTAATATAACAGAATCAAATGTGAATCAAAGATGTGAAACAATTATAGAATCAAACACACATGTAAATAATAAGTAAAAGCAGTAAACGAAAGAACACATTGGAATTTCATACTGGTTCAGAGTTACCTTACATCCAGTCCCACACAATTGCTTGTGCTGATTTCTTTTCCAATAAATGTCAATATTACAACCCTTGATTTCAAGGCCATGAGGTACACCCCTCCTGCTTCCGAGTACAAGGAACTCTTTTGATTTAACTAGGATACAAGATCACATAATTGATTTACGGGATACAGTCATATCTAGTAGATTTAAATGGGGTACAATCACACCTTTTTAGTAACAATTTAATAAAGAGACTCGATATGAGTTTGATCTTGATTACAAATGCTCCCATAACTCTGAATAACACTGAGATCTTTGAGAGAGAGTGGCAGAGAATCAAACTAGAGATGATCTGGTTTATTTCACTTTGAATTTCGGTAGAGTTCGGTTAACGATTTTTGAAATTTAGAAAGGAAACGGAGTAGAGAAGAAGGAGTGAACAATAATAAAGAAAAAGTAATTTAACATTCGTTCAGGCATCAGGTATATATAAGAAAAAAAAAGACCAATCCATTTGCGAAGGGAAATGACGAACGAACACTTCTTTCAAAATTTGATTTTTGAATGAAACGAAAACCATGTCAACATAAGGGAATGGTATGTCGATATGCGTATGTTGAAATTAAAAAAAAGGTCAAAAGAATTTGGATTCTAAAACTTGTTAAAACAACTCTCAGGCTTGTAAAACACTCTAATCATAATATAAGTAAATAATAACACTTGTTAATCATTCTAGAAAATGGTTTTGAAAATAATAAAATACTTAACATATAAAACTATAAATATAAATAAGAATATATGAAAATTAAATATATAACTTGAGATTAACGCTAAAGCTTTGAAATTAAAAAACAACAGTAAATTACAAAAATTAAAATATTTAAAAACAATAAATATTTAGAAATCAAAAATAAGTTATTTAAAATAGTTTTGATTTTGATGTTAGAATATTCAAAAAAAACTCGGAAAGTAAATTTAAAAAACAAATTTGAAAGTTCATGGGTTCCATCCCACTAGAGTAGGTCATGGATTCTATACCACTATGGTTTCCATCCATTATAAAGATAGAAGGTGGATTCCATTCCACATTAAAAATCCAAATAAAGATGTTATTATGAAGTTTTAACATAAGTCTAGACTTTATTACTTAGCTTGATGTCTTGATATCTTGAACTCTTGATACTCATAAATCTTCGATCTTGAATTCTTCATCTTTATGTTATTCAATCTTGAATCTTTATACTATATAGTCTTCATTCTTAATACATGTCTATAACTATCCTGCATATACATATATAACTCAACATAAAATTTTAGTACACATATTTTATAATAAGTCAAAAGGCAATTGTCATCGAAATCATCATCTCAGGAACTAACACAGGACACTATGAAGTGAAATACACATTGCTTTTTAGAATATTTTTATGATTAAAAAACTCAAAGTCAAAATTGGCTTATTTGCATTCATTTGTAAGAAGATTTGTAACGAAATATTCAAATGTCATAGAGGATTTACGAAGCTTCTCAATAACAACCTATTTGAGTGTTTCATTAGTTGTTTAAATTATAAAACGATGGATCCTTTTTCTTTTTAGCTCTGGAAAATTAAGTTTACAATAACTTTCCACAATCGAACCTACAACGCTGCATTGGCCATTCACCAAAAACAACTAAAGTAGACAAGAGAAAGTAGTTGTTTTTGTTTAAGAAAATTAATGCAAAAAAATTATCCAAACATGTCATGTTAATTCACATGCAGGTAGAGCAAATAAAACCAATTAAGAAAAATTGTAACCAATCAAGTTTCCGTAACAATACTTATCACTAAACCATAACGGCTATTTGGTAACACTTATTTTTTTAAGTTGCCAGCACTTATTTGCATTGTAAATCATTCACAACAATAAGCATTGCTAGGCAAATAAGTATGACCGAAATATACATTTATAATTTTTGTTGTTGTCAACACATATTCACATTAGAACATCTACCTAAACTAAAACTTAACTAAAGGGATAGGAGTAAGTTAACACATGTTTCTCATTGATAATCCTAATCCCTACCTTCTCCATGCTTATTCATTCAGCCGCCCTAAAAAAGAAACGAAAATTTCAACTTCAGGTGAATTGTCCTTAGTCTCGACTTTAGACAATCAACCTCAACCTCGATTTCAAGCGAATCATCATCCACTTAAACGAAACGGCCTCGAGTTCAGGTGAACCAACCTCGATTTCATGAATAAGGCCTCAACTTTTGGCGATTCGATTTTGGTCCTCGACTTTTGACAATTTCAGGTATTGTTTCCCTTTAGTTTATTCTAGTTTGTTAATGGTATTGTTGTGCATTGATTTTGATATATTATTCTTGCATCATATTACGTAAACAAAAATGCCGCTATTTATCAATTAATATTTAGAGAAAGATCAAATATATGCCATTAAACTGCTTTAGTTAATTTTTTGTGGCAATCGGTATGTTTCTTATCTTAATACTAAATTGTGTTCATAAGATTAACTTTGGAAACAAACTAACTAGTAATTAATTTCATATGACAAACTATTATATATTTCTACTCTCTACAACTTTTATCAATTAATATGTCACGACTATTGAGTGGTGGTGAAAAAAATGGATGAATTATATTTTTATTACATTAATTCATGTTTAATGCATATTAGGTTGATGGAAATTCTAAGTATGAGATAATTATGAATATGTAATGTATGTGATACAATTAAGATGCAACTGTAAAGTCTTAAACATGTCCTGTGCCTATTGTTTTGACTTTGTAGATTAAACAAGAATACAATCCAAGGAAGATATTTATCAATTTTTGTAAATTGTAAAGTTTGAGATAATGCCTACAATTGAGGGAGCAAGATGCTTGGTAGCAATATATTTGATTTTCAAAAACATAGAAAGATGTGCTTACCCTTTATAGCAGAGTGACTTATAGTCTCTTTTCTCCACAGCATAATAAAGATTTAGTGTATTTTAAGATACTTTCTTAAAGTTGTTAACATACCTTTATTTTATTGTTATTTCATGAATATATAATGGTATGGATTTTGGATAATTGGGCTCAAAAGTAGTTACTGCATGTGTAAAAATCCACCCAGAATGGGCCTAAATTTCGACTTAGGAAAAGGCCCATTGAAACTTAGAGCCATTCTAAATCGGTCATTGGTTCCTGTAAGGATTTACATCTACACAGAATAATATATATACATTGCGTTATAGAAATCTCACACAACAGAATGAGAAAATATAATACCAAAATATGATGTACTACTTTATTAAAAAGCCACATAATTCAAACAAAGATTGACAAGATACAACTATTCCATAGGTACATCAATAAACTAATTATTAAAAGTTTCCATAAGCAATACAACAATGATAACTAATAATAGCATAATATCTCCATTTTCGTCTTCAGCCTCCATTATTGCTTCGTCCATAAAATCTACCCCACCTATTGACATGTTGGATATGTTAAGAAGAGGGGTCAGAACATAAAGTCCTGTGTGACTGAAAATAGTATTTACTTAAAGACCATACCCTAGGTTTAGCAGGTTACATATGTCAAAGTATGTATACGCAACACACAAACACAAAATATCTAATCAATAAGGTGGATATCCAAGTCAATCGCTCAATACCTTTGTTAGTGCATTTAGGGTAAAGACCCAACGAGGCATGCATTCTCGGTCACTTATGGCCCTATTGAAGATGGATTCTTATAACCGTGAGGCAGGCCCTAGCCTCTTAAGACACCGTTCTAATACACTAATGTTCTTAAGTCTATACTCTCACTTGTAATATGAGAAGTAGTATTGCGAACGTTACTACTTAACATATATTACGGTAGGACACCTATGTTGCTTAGGACTTCCCTTAGACGGTTGGTGAGCATGATATGGCCGCATATCCTTTACAAACAAGTCATGTAACACCCCACCTCAGTTAAGGTCACTCACAAAGGGAATGCCTTAACTTTGGTGGAGCTTTGTAAACAGAACAGAAACTTACAAGACAGATAAAACAATACTTGAAAATTTTATAACTTTATTTCAACAGAAACCGAAATAAACTTGGTTACATCGTTTCAAATCACATTATCAGAATTCAAGTACAAAAAAGCAGTCTTGTACAAAAGCCTTCAGAATGCATAGTTTTAAAATCATAATCCCCATAGAACGGAAGCTATACAGAGCCAAGCCATACATTAAGCACTTCAAGCAGAAGAAATCCGGATCAAGCTAAAGTAATCCCTCCTTGGATAACCCGGGGGGGAAAGGAAGAAAGGAGGCGAAACAACAAGGGTCAGACAAAAAGTCTGGCAAGTCCAGTGATTTTCAGTTATGAACAGATAACAATAACATGACATGAAAATAAAACTGGATGAGAGATAACTGTAACAGATATAACAGAAGAACAGAATGAAATAAGCTATTGTTTTACACTTCTGTGTACTAATACTAGTATAACAGAATTAGGTGTCACCCTAATGTCTAGACTGAAACAGAAACGGGTACAGAATAATTTCCACAGAAGAGAGTGCTAATAATGGGCTTTTATCACCCGATCAGAAACAGACAGAAGCAGAATGCGGATAATGGGCCTTTACCACCCGAACAGAAACAGAAACAGATTAATCCCTACGGAAACATAATGTAGAATTAGGTGTACACTAGTAATTGGGCCTTTACCACCCGAACAGACGGTACCACGCAGAAACCGACAGGTGTTACCACCCAACAGAAACAGACGGTACCAACAGAAACAGACAGAACTAAGTGTACCCTAAAACCCTACCCCAAGCGATCGGCTCCCTAATACATAAATATCCTGTGTCGGCCCTACAGTAGGGTGTATCACTCCCTAAAGTGACAACCAATTGGCACGGACCTATTTACAGATGTCACGGCGTCTTACATCCTCAGAGGCAGCCCGGGATCCATGCACGCACATGACCCGGTTGGAACACACCATCAACATCCCTCGCCATCATCAGAATGAACCGCTTCTAATTAGTTCAGTAAGCGTGCCCGGACCCTACCTACTGTTGGGTCAAAGTTTTGATACCAGAAAGGGTTACTGACTAATATGGGTCCCAAACAACAGATGACACAAGTAATTCCCCTCCTAACCTTGTGTCCCCAGACTAACAGTTTTCAGATTAACTTGTTTACAAGTTCAGACATACAGAGTTTAGATCAACTAGTTCATAGATCAGACAATCAAGTTAACAGATTAACGGATCAGATGTTCGGATTAACAGGCTTACAGATTAACTGGTTATGGATTAACAGACTTACAGATTAACCGATTACAAATTATCTAACTTTGTATTGGGCCTATGGATCCACAAAACGGGTTTATCAGATTCATTTGTCCCATTGGTTTAACCTTACCCAACACGTTTTAGACATCATATTTATCTCAGATTTTCATTAATTATTAATGCCCACACCTCTCACATTAGACTGAAAGTTTGCGGCTACTGGTTAGGCCGGTTGGTTCCGGGTAGGTTTCTGTCGCAAACTGAGTCTAACCTCGGGTTTCAAGCACGTTATGACTAACTTCTCACATTAGAACCTATTGTTTGCGACCACTGGAATATGCCGGGCGGTTCCGGGCAGAATTACGCCGCAAACTCATTCTAACCTCAAGTTAGCCATGTTTATCTTTGCGGCCAATTAATTAATGATTTACCGTTTATACCCACGCCTAATATACATGTCAATTATTCATAACTATAGCCAATTCATATTATGTCAATAGCGGACTAATTATATCACTCAACAGATATTGAAGATAACAGATTTTTCAGACTACGCGACTTAACGGATTTAGCTTCGGATTTAGCAGATTAAGCAAACTAGCAGATCTAACATTTTCAACAGACTTAGCAGATGACAGATTTGGCAGATGAACAAATCTAGCAGACTAGGCAGTAGAGCAGAACTAGCAGATTAAGCAATATAACAGAACTAGCAGATTAAGCAATATAACAGATTTAATCATACCTTAAAGTTTCACAAACATATCTTGCCTAATTTTAAATTTGGCCTAAGCATGCCTAAATAATTGTCATGATTCACACTATGATCATATACCAAATATAACCATCGATTACTATGCATGTCATATATCCCAAAGATCCCTTACTTAGGTGTTTATTTACATTTAATAGATGCCCTACCTTAATGTAAATCTTTATACCTAAGCCATATTTTCTTTGTCTCAAGTCATATGTTAACATACCATGGTTCCTCTTCTTCCAATTCACAGAATATGCATAGATCTAAATCTAGTTTACAACCTATGTCCTTTTTCTTAAATCATTCACAGATTAACCATGTCCAATTATTCCACATTCATTATTTGTCCCAAACATTTTAGCGTTCGTGCGTTAATCTCTTAGGAGATTGCCGCAGGCTCGTAGTAGCCTGGCTATAGAACAGAAAGAAGAAGAGATACAGAATAAAATAGATCAGAACAGAACATACACAATCTCGAATTCAGATTTACAATCATGTCACAATTATGATTAAAGTTTATATCGGAAAATAACTGCACTTGCCTTGGTTGGATTAAAGAAAGAACTTTAATTGTTGTAGAATCGTTGCAAAAGCTTTAATCTCTAATTTGAATTGAGTTGCTTAGGTTGATGTTGATTAGCTTCTAGTTTTGATTCCAGCAGAGTAGCGACGCCATTTTTATTTTTATTTAGAACAGAGGTAGAGAAGAAGCAGAATAGAATTGTGTGTAGAGAAGGCTAGGTCTTAGGTTGTTTTTATAGGTGTAGCAATTCATTTCAGCCATCAGATTAACCCTAAAACCAATCCGGACCATCAAAAATCGTCCCTGGGCTTCAAAAACGTGTTTTGGACCGAAACAGGCCGACCAGGTCGACCTGTAGGGGGGGAGGTCAACACTATAGTCGACCCCCATAGGGGAGGTCGACTCCCAGGTCGACCCCCTCTGGACCCAGGTCGACCCCCGGGTCGACCTGCCTAGTTCTGTGCTGACCGAAACCTTCTGAATCTTCTACAGGCCATAACTTCTTCATCCGGACTCCGATTTTCGAAAACTCGGACTCTATTTCATGTAAAATTTCGAGAGGAACGCAATGGTGATGTCCATTTTACCTAATTCCTGATTCTTAAATTAATTATCCTCATTTTACTATCTTTTCCGTTACACACACCGTTATCGAACTAATTTTTCTTCTCTTTCATGTATTAATTAATTCTTCTTATGCATCACCATTATTTACCTATCATAAGCATATTTTCATATATTTTATTTCATTTTTAATTATACTTAAAAATGCGGGGTGTTACATTCTCCCCTCCTTAAACGATTTCGTCCCCGAAATCTTCAAGTTAAGAAGAATGTGTCCTACCATCCAATCATCCATCTACTCAATCACCAATCACAGGCATTCATTGTGCTTAAGAGATTTCTAATGTTGTATGAACATATGCAAGAAGTGTGTGTATATGTTCCTTGTCTAATGCAAAGATCAGGCGGTCCACTGATTCAGTTGACCTCCTTAATGCGAATTATGCCAGTGCCATGAGTCCAACATGTATGCAATTTTCCTACTCGATACATATCATTTCTATATGAGTGCACAACCATTCAGTCATATGCAACATCCATGTGCTGAGTCAATTATTTTGCATCCACAAAAATTAAAAATGCTCACACATCCTTATGCAGTATGAGAGTGTTTTCGAGCCGATCTAGTGCCTAGTGTGTGTATATGCATCCACGGGCAACCACTTGCATCCACTTGCAACCATCAAACATAACATGTCTCAAACACATGTTTGCACCCATTAGTTTCTACCTAAAGTTCGAAGATTCGATCAATAGGATACAGTCGAATGATGGAAGCGAGTACAGATAGAACAAAAACTTGGTTCCCATTAGGCATGGGTCCTAAGTATCGGCCCCGAAGACCGAAACCAACATCAAATTGACACCCAGAGGATTACCCTCTTTAGACAATGTCAAAACTGGAAATCTTATCAGAAGTATTCAGATATTTACAGACTACTGGTATAGATCAGGTTCCCTAATGGCTCTTAGGAAGTTAAGCATGATAAAATCATACCCCACGAAAACTCAGAATGTATGCGTCATACTTGACGCCTAACACAGATATCCCTAAAACCCCAATCTCAAACAGATGAGCCATAAACCTTATAGGTTTGAGTCTACAGCGGAATTCAGAAATAATACTAGTATTAAAGTGCAGAGTATCGATTACAAAATCAAAATACCAGAATCAGAAAAAGTCTTAACTCCATAATCAGATAAAGAAATTAAACCTACTATAGAAATTTTCCTATTTCTTTCCTCTTTTGTGTTTCCTTTTTGCCTTCTTTTTTTTGAACTAAGTCCATATCCATGAGTTTCTCATCCTTGGGTTGTGTTCCTTAGCCAAACTCCCTCATTCTCATCTTTACTATGCTTGTGTAACACGTTGACCAGTCCCTCGAAAGCTGCCTCCATCGCACGGAAAAATCCTACGAAGCTCGAAAGAAAATTAGCCGTAGGTGAAACTACTGCGGCTACAGATGGAAGTCGGGCGCTTATTTGCCCTTTGACAAGTGTCGTAGTCTTATCAAGCCTACGGAACCATGCCGCGATGAGGTTACCTCCCAGAAAGCCAGGAGCCCCGGAGACTCAGAAAAAGAAGGAAACATGGATTCAGACAGAGAATCAAAAGGTAGATATATGGCTTTGGGGATTATGTTTTTCAAAATAAACTTTCCTTTTGAAAATACTTTCTTTTAAAGCCTTTTTGAAAATAGTTTTCATAAACTTTACCCAATCTGGTAACCTTCAGCTCTGATACCAAGTGTAACACCCCACCTCCGTTAAGGTCACTCACAGAGGGAATGCCTTAACTTTGGTGGAGCATTTTAGTAAACAGAACAGAAACTTACAAGACAGATAAAATAGTACTTGAAAAATTTATAACTTTATTTCAACAGACACCGAAATAAACTTGGTTACATCGTTTCAAATCACATTATCAGAATTCAAGTACAAAATATCAGTCTTGTACAAAAGCCTTCAGAATGCATAGTTTTAAAATCATAACCCCCATAGAACGGAAGCTATACAGAGCCAAGCCATACTTTAAGCACTTCAAGCAGAAGAAATCCGGATCAAGCTAAAGTATTCCCTCCTTGGATAACCTGGGGGGGAACGGAAGAAAGGAGGCGAAATAACAAGGGTCAGACAAAAAGTCTGGCAAGTCCAGTGATTTTCAGTTATGAACAGATAATAATAACATGACATGAAAATGAAACTGGATGAGAGATAACTGTAACAGGTGTAACAGATATAATAGAAGAACATAATGATATAAGCTATTGTTTTACACTTCTCTGTACTAATACTAGTATAACAGAATTAGGTGTCACCCTAATGTCTAGACTGAAACAGAAACGGGTACAGAATAATTTCCACATAAGAGAGTGCTAATAATGGGCCTTTACCACCCGATCAGAAACAGACAGAAGCAGAATGCGGATAATGGGCCTTTACCACCCGAACAGAAATAGAAACAGATTAATCCCTACGAAAACAGAATGTAGAATTAGGTGTACACTAATAATTGGGCCTTTACCACCCGAACAGACGGTACCACGCAGAAACAGACAGGTGTTACCACCCAACAAAAACAGACAGTACCAATAGAAACAGACAGAACTAAGTGTACCCTAAAACCCTACCCCAAGCGATCGGCTCCCTAATACATAAATATCCTGTGTTGGCCCCACAGTAGGGTGTATCACTCCCTAAAGTGACAATCAATCGGCACAGACCTATTTACAGGTGTCACGGCGTCTTAAATCCTCAGAGGAAGCCCGGGATCCATGCACGCACATGACCCGGTTGGAACACACCATCAACACCCCTCGCCATTATCAGAATGAACCGCTTATAATTAGTTCAGTAAGCGTGCCCGGACCCTACCTACTGTTGGGTCAAAGTTTTGATACCAGAAAGGGTTACTGACTAATATGGGTCCCAAACAATAGATGACACAAGTAATTCCCCTCCTAACCTTGTGTCCCCAGACTAACAGTTTTCAAATTAACTTGTTTACAAGTTCAGACATACAGAGTTTAGATCAACTAGTTCACAGATCAGACAATCAAGTTAACAGGTTAACGGATCAGAAGTTCGGATTAACAGGCTTACAGATTAACTGGTTACAGATTAACAGACTTACAGGTTAACCGATTACAAATTATCTAACTTTGTATTGGGCCTACGGATCCACGAAACGGGTTTATCAGATTCATTTGTCCCATTGGTTTAACCTTACCCAACACGTTTTAGACATCATATTTATCTCAGATTTTCATTAATTATTAATGCCCAGACCTCTCACATTAGACTGACAGTTTGCGGCTACTGGTTAGGCCGGTTGGTTCCGGGCAGGTTTCTGTCGCAAACTGAGTCTAACCTCGGGTTTCAAGCACGTTATGACTAACTTCTCACATTAGAACCTATTGTTTGCGACCACTGGAATATGCCGGGCGGTTCCGGGTATAATTACGCCGCAAACTCATTCTAACCTCGAGTTAGCCATGTTTATCTTTGCGGACAATTAATTAATGACTTACCATTTATACCCACGCCTAATATACATGTCCATTATTCATAACTATAGCCAATTCAGATTATGTCAATAGCGGACTAATTATATCAACTCAGCAGATATTGCAGATAACAGATTTTTTAGACTAGTCGACTTAACGGATTTAGCAGATTAAGCAAACTAGTAGATCTAGCATTTTCAACAGACTTAGTAGATGACAGATTTGGCAGATGAACAAATCTAGCAGACTAGGCAGTAGAGGAGAACTAGCAGATTAAGCAATATAACAGAACTAGCAGATTAAGCAATATAATAGATTTAATCATTCCTTAAGGTTTCACAAACATATCTTGCCTAATTTTAAATTTGGCCTAAGCATGCCTAAATAATTGTCATGATTCACACTATGATCATATACCAAATATAACCATCGATTACTATGCATGTCATATATCCCAAAGATCCCTTACTTAGGTGTTTATTTACATTTAATAGATGTCCTACCTTAATGTAAATCTTTATACCTAAGCCATATTTTCTTTGTCTCAAGTCATATGTTAACATACCATGGTTCCTCTTCTTCCAATTCACAGAATATGCATAAATCTAAATCTAGTTTACAACCTATGTCCTTTTTCTTAAATTAGTCACAGATTAACCATGTCCAATTATTCCACATTCATTATTTGTCCCAAACATTTTAGCGTTCGTACGTTAATCTCTTAGGAGATTGGCGCAGGCTCGTAGTAGCCTGGCTATAGAACAGAAAGAAGAAGAGATACAGAATAAAATAGATCAGAACATACACAATCTCAAATTCAGATTTACAATCATGTCACAATTATGATTAAAGTTTATATCAGAAAATAACTGCACTTGCCTTGGTTGGATTAAAGAAAGAACTTTAATTGTTGTAGAATCGTTGCAGAAGCTTTAATCTCTAATTTGAATTGAGTTGCTTAGGTTGATGTTGATTAGCTTCTAGTTTTGATTCCAGCAGAGTAGCGACACTATTTTTATTTTTATTTAGAACAGAGGCAGAGAAGAAGCAGAATAGAATTGTGTGTAGAGAAGGCTAGGTCTTAGGTTGTTTTTATAGGTGTAGCAATTCATTTCAGCCATCAGATTAACCCTAAAACCAATCCGTACCATCAAAAATCATCCCTGGGCTTCAAAAACGTGTTCTGGACCGAAACAGGCAGACCAGTTCGACCTGTAGGGGGGGGGGGGGGAGGTCGACACTATAGTTGACCCCCATGGGGAAGGTCGACTCCCAGGTCGACCCCCTCTGGACCCAGGTCGACCCCCGGGTCGACCTGCCCAGTTCTGTGCTGACCGAAACCTTCTGAATCTTCTACAGGCCATAACTTCTTCATCCAGACTCCGATTTTTGAAAACTCGGACTCTATTTCATGTAAAATTTCGAGAGGAACGCAATGGTGATGTACATTTTACCTAATTCCTGATTCTTAAATTAATTATCCTCATTTTACTATCTTTTCCGTTACACACACCGTTATCGAACTAATTTTTCTTCTCTTTCATGTATTAATTAATTCTTCTTATGCATCACCATTATTTACCTATCATAAGCATATTTTCATATATTTTATTTCATTTTTAATTATACTTAAAAATGCGGGGTGTTACAAGTCATGTCCCTAGTTTAGCCCTTACAAGCTCCTAGAGGAAGCGGACATCCCCCGTGAACTACCCTACTCCGTTACCGCCATGCCTAACTACTTTTATAGAAGAAGGACCCATAGACTTACGATGAGTCCCATGACTTTGGTACGTATCCAAGGAATAAATCTTCGGAGAGGTTCATAGTCCTAACCACTTAAAACCCAAACTAGATAAGAAGAGAGTTAGCCACTTAAGACCTTCCCAAGGTGCAGTAAACCTGCATATTCACATATAAGAGATTTATCTATATATATACACACACACACACACACACACACACATACACTAGATCTCTCACATTAAATCACATACCTGTAGATGTTGGATATGTCAGGCGGTTCCGGGAAAACTTCTACTATAGGTAGGTTTAACCTCATGTCATAGTGTACTAGATTTGAATGGCCCATGGCATCCAGACTTCTCACATTAGTTGGGCCTACTTGTGGTTGCTGGATTTGCCGGTCGGTTACGGGAAGACTTATACCACAAATGGCAACTAACCTCGTGTTTGTGTGTCACTATTTAATATATATATACAAGCCATTCTATACATACACACAAGCAATCAATATATGGGGATATTTAAAATTATTTTGTCCTCTATACCACTACACCAAAACAGGGGATTCCTAACAAGTATAGGTGTTACAAATAATTTCTGTAACACTATTAAGTGTTACCAACGGCCTGTAAGGAATTGTCCAGCCATATTTGTAACACATATAAGTGTTACAATCAGAGTAATTGCTAACACTTATAAATGTTGGAACCAGAAGATATGGTAACACTTATAAATGTTACAAACATATTCATTGCTAACACTTATAAATGTTGGAGCCATAAGATATGGTAACACTTTTAAGAGTTGCAAACATATTCATTGCTAACACTTATAAATGTTGGAACCATAAGATATGGTAACACTTATAAGAGTAACAAACATATTCATTGCTAACACTTATAAATGTTGGAACCAAAAGATATGATAACACTTATGAATGTCGGTATCATAATCCTACTAACACTAATAAATGTTGGCATACATAAATTGCTAACACTTATAAATGAGTATATATAACATGTCTTTATGATTATCAATCACATAATTCAACATATCAATTCAATATAAGATTTGGCACACTACCACATTCAAATTCAACAATGTCACATTTGCATAATGCTCAAATATTTGTTACATGCTTCCAATTTCAAAATACCATAATATCAAGTTCAAATTACAAAAAGCAATACAAAGTTTTACTAAAGATACATAGAATTTTAGATATTGCGAAGGCGAAACGTGGCCATTAACGTTATGTTGCAATCCTGATACCATAATAAGAAAGGATGAAGCAAATGATTTAAGTGCATCATTGATTTGGATTAACACTCAACTCGCCACTTGACTTGCAACTTGATTTTGTAATTCCATTGACCATTGACGAAAATCGTCCTTTTTATTCTTGTCGGCAATTGGTTTTGAAGCTTGCATCATCTTTACATGCTTTACGGAAGAAGAGGAACTAATTGCACGACAATAATTTTTCCTTTTATCAGAACCAAAAACTTGGGAGATAGCATCATTGTCAAGATCACACATATTTTCTTTCCCATTGCAATTACATTCCAAAATCTGTTTTTTTACTCCTCCTCCACAAGTGCCAACAAAATATAAATGCACTCATTTTTACAGAAATAACAAATTGCATAACTGATAAATAGCAAGTGTATTTGCAAAACTAATAAATAACAAGTTGTTATTCCAAAACTGACAAATAATAAGTGAATTGCAAAACTGATAAATTCTATAAAAGATTGGAGCCTCGAGTCAGTTTTAGCATGCCACAGTTTGCGCAAACTAGTCCAAGGCACAGTTTTCGCGCAAACTGAGCCGCTCAGTTTTACTGAGCCGAGGCAACTTCATAAGATCAAATTGATATTTAGGTAACTTCATGAGATCCACTAGTATTGTCCTTCAGAACACCCATTAATTTCAAACAGCTGGACACTTAAAGGTATTTTCTGACAAACAACTATTTCTTCTCAGTTTTATTTCACATTTCGTCAGCCATTGTTGTGTTCCTTTGTCCATTTATTTGACATCTAATTGTGAACAATGAAATACAACTTAGTAGTAATTACATGTATGAAAGTTTGCAATTATAGTTTTGACGAAAGTTTGAGCTATGTTGGAAAAATAATATAAATAATCCAAAAGTACCGGACATGCAATCCTAGAGTGTTAGAGTATCATTCTGATTTAATTAATTTGGCTAGATATATTAGTTTTCCAAGTTTGACTAAAAAGCTACTGACGTGATATAATGCTTTTTAGATGTAGGTTTGAATTATCAATTCAATTGAATGCTCGTTCGATATTCATAAAAGAAAAATCAGAATATGCCTACATAAATCAATTTACACACACACATTTATGAAAGTAATCTTAATTGGTTACTTTCTCCATTTAAAGGCTTCTTAATATTTAGGATAACCTTTAACATTTAAAGACGGTGATTGCGTACTTTTTTTATCTATCCAACATCCATTTCTAATTGCAAAATATAATTGGACCACTTATACTAGTGCTTTGATAGACAAGTGCTTATGAATAACTCAGGAAAAAAAGGAACCAAGACTATGAAACAGGAAAGGGTCGTTGTTTATAATATAAATGGATGTTTATATGCTTGCAGTATCAGAAGGTAAGTGAAAAATAAAAAATGCACCACTCAGTTGCCACAATAATATCGAACTATCAAGGATATCAGTAGGCAGGTTCTGGTTCCCGTGTAACATCATTTACCTCACTTTTGAGTTCCTAAACCAGTTTCCAAACAAAGCGTAAGCTCAATTTCAAAAATGGGCGCGCTTAGCTCAGTTTCAAAACTGAGCACAACTCAGTTTCAAAACTGAGAAAACACAATTTAAAAAGAGCGTGCTTGGCTCAGTTAGTAACTTAGCTTTAGCTCATTTAATAACTAAGAGAAAGTTCTGTTTCAATACTTAGCGCCGCTCAATTTCAAAACTGAGCACAATCCTAGTTCAAAACCGAGCGCAAGATCATTAAATACTGAGCACATGCTCAGTTTCAATCAAGACTTAGCTAAAGCTCGGTTCTAATCTCAACTAAGCTCGGTTTAAAAACACAGCTAAATAAATATTGCTGGTTGTGATAAAATAAACTTTATATTTCATTGTAACTGACATTTTATTTATTCCATTACCAAACTCCAAAAAATCAAAATAATGGGTGACATAAATGAATATGTTACTTGATTCCATCTTCAATGCAGCCATAACCAATCTTAGAAACCAAACAACGGTTTACTAATGTTCAACACAACCTAGGTGATACCTGACATATCATAGAAGTTGAAAAAAAAATACATATATCAATAAATACTGAACTTCAAGTGCAAAAGTAGAATAAAACATATCCGCAGTGATATATTAGTGAATAATACATATCCTAGCAACATCTAAAGATTAACTATAAATAACAATTCAAAGTCTGAAGTGAAGCCAATATAGAAACAAAGTATGAAATCATAAAAAGGGGCAAGCAAGGTGAAAACATAGGCATGTATCCATTTGAAAAAAAAAACAGAAATTAAAAAAACGTGGGTGAATATCTTATCAGGTGGCGACTTACGTGAGAAGCCAAGTTAGTTTGTTTTGCAAGTTCCCCAACATGTGAGAGTACAAATATGTTACCATGGTGGAGTAGCATCGTAATGTCCGCATGATACACACTTAACTAATTCAATTTGAAAATTAAGTATTGATTACATCAACCTATGTTTTAAGATGTTTCACATTTATTATCCAAAACTAACAAACGGGAAAAATATTAAACTGAAAATTAATGGGTTACCTGTTGCTTTCAATAATTTTAAATGCTCTTTAAATTCACTTGCTGAAACATCCTTGCCATTACTCTAGTCTCTATACCCAATTTTGCATCAGCAACCTTCAAAGCAGTCAATCCATAGGTGATGCCCGACGTGCTGCAACTATATATTAATATGGTACTTTATCAACTATACAAATATCTATACACACATATTACAATATAGTACAAAGTTTGTACATAAAATACGACACTCGCCTTTCGAGCATGCTCACTTAATTTGCTACATACCACCTTTTCTGTCGTGCACTATATAAAAAAATAGAAAAAGTTAAGCAGCCTTTTATTGTGTAACTATTCCAGCAGGTCAGATACTGTTTTGTGAAACTGATACCATAATAAAATTCAATGTTTTGTGAAGTACACTTAAACAAACCTGAATGATGTTACCGTAATGATTCATCTTGACTCTTGGAAAATTCATCAAAATGATCAAAATTTTCTTTGTAGAATCATTTGGTTCCTTTATAATCGTATCACCTTCACCATCAACGTCAAAAGATGTATTTGCATTGCCAATTCCTGTTAAAATTCATTAACTACATTATCAACTTAAGAGTGAGTAATTGCATTTGGGTATAATAATCCAAAATGGATGTAGCTATAAACTTCATTACACCAGTAAATCTTACGTTGAGTTCACTAGCAATTAGTGATCATATGCATTAGGCGGTAAGCATAAGCAAAATATATTTCATGGTAAACATGGGTACATTGAATGTATAACCATTTAGCAATCATATTTACAAGGAGGTAAGCCTTTCACTCAAATATGAAAAAAAAATTGCACAAATCTTTGTCAAAAGAATAGTTATATATATATATTATAAATAATACGTAGCATCTTATATAAACGGCTACTGTTGCTATTATATTAAAATTATGTTACACGTTTCATATCGGCATTAATAGCAATAAACACTAATTTCTTCAACAACTATTATTTTTATTAGTAGCCATACACAATTCGTAAACATTAGAAAGAAATAGGCAATTAATGCATCATCTAAGCCATACACGTCAAGTCAAGTTATATGAAAAAATTTAAACATTCCTATTTATTTTGTTATGTTTCAACCATCTATATTCTTTATGTGCATTTAAATCTTTCATTTGATATTTACTCAGAACATTATAGTTGATTTATGTGCATTAAACTAAATATCTTTGCAAATATATTTTTATTAGATTACATTTTATTATAGTTAGAAATGTTCATCACATTCTAGACAAAACTAATTCATAATTCACATAAAGAAGTGATTGATATAATGTACTCTATAGCTTGAAAAGAAGCCTCCTCATAAATGTCATGAAATTATTGTTATGCCTTAGATGAAAAGTTACTAAAAAAATCAAACATGTAAGTTAAAAGAAGTTACTTACACCATCTCATATCCCCACACCACGGTTTTCCATTCCTTGTACATACATAAGATAACGACTATGATTTTGTGTGAGAGTTTGCGGTAAATATGCTTTATTCATAGAATGTACTTCAACTAAATTATATAAATTACATACTAATGAAATTTTGCATTTTGAGGTTTTAGTCAACATGCATATGTTAATGGAAACTAAAAATATTGAAAAATTATAGTTTTCAATGTACCTTCCTAATGAAGAAAATGTTCATGACCAAGTAAAACAATTCTAATAATAAAGAGCGTAATATTGTAAAATAGTGGTGAAAATGCTAATTTTATTAGTTATTATTGTGTATTTGGATCAAATACAAATAGTAAGCAAGAGAAACCAAAGGCAATTGGCAAGACTACCATCATAAGGGCGTTCAAATAGAGGTGAATAGGTGTGTTCAAAGAGAGTCTACCATCATAAGCTTCTACTTCGTAGTCAGACTACAAATAAATACAAAGATTTATCCCAAAAATATTCAAGTTTTCAATTCTTTAATGTTCTCAATCTGGCAATTGGCAAGAAGGAAGATACTTGATTCACGAAGAAGAAGCTAGTTCGGATGAGGAAGCTATTTCGGCTTGTGACTTGGATGAAAAAGCGATTCGGAGGTAGAAGGTGACTTGGAGGATTTCCAGCCCTAATTCACGAAGATGAAGAAGCGATAGACAGCGATTTGAAGATACCTGATTCTGGACTGTGATTGGTCCATTGTTCAAATCGAAGATACCTGATTCTGGAAGGAGGAAGCAATTTTCGGCTGGTGACCTAGACGAAGAAGTGATTTCGGACATTAAGAAGGAGAAACAAATCGGTAGAGAGAACAAGAAAAGCGTAAACAAGAGGAATTGGGGATAAGAAACACCTATTTACTTTTTTACCCCAACCATGTAGTAGAAAGCATAGACAAACACCACCTACCAACACAAATAAGCGTTGGCAATAAATCAGTTATTAATATGTATTTTTAGCAACACATTTTTAGCTTACCAACACTTACTAATGTTGTTACTCTACAACACATATAAGCGTTTGTGATATAAAAAAATTAGTGTTGCCATATGGCTGTTGAGGTGTATTGTTAATCACATTTATTACGTCATTATTACGCTAATTACACTATATAAGTAGAATATTTAGATCGCATAAATGACGCTAATTTTCGTATGAACAAGAGAATGTTCTAATGAGATAAAAATTGTCAACTTGTCCTAAGTTTAAGGCATACAAATTGATTTCCACATTTTTTACCACTACATTCAAGGCATGATGGCATAATTGCATGATAACAGATAGTAGTAATGGAAAATACAACATACATACAATTACAACTTGCATCTTAGGCTTATTGGAAAAATTCTAGTGATGAAAAAAGAATAAGGTATAATTTCATATATACATATATAAATATATACATATATATACATAGACTTAAGTTTATCTAATTTACCTATTTTTACATGTTGTATATAAAAAAGTTCATATTTGATTGGCTTCAAATCTGAATACGTTCGGATTCAGAATAGAACCCAAACCTAATCAAATAATGAATAAAATTAAATCTAAACCTTTTTAGGTTACAGACAAAGATTTAGACAAAAAGGATAAATTACATAAAATAGAAGTACATCACCCAATTGTTCTCAATTCACTACCAATACCAAGATCCACAAACCCAATAAACTGATAATTCTTGCAAAATACATAAAAACAGAGGATTTGGGGGTTTGTATTTTAATATTATTATTGTACCAAATTATCTTAGGCATACAACTCCATATGATAATCTACAAATGTAGAATATGCCTAAGAAAATACTATTCTACTCACAGTGATTGGAAAGGTCGTAGATATGACGTTGTTGTGTCTTTTTGATATAAATTCCAATTCTAGAGTTCTATATACATAAGAATAAATTGATTAAATTTATATATATATATATATTTCATATGATTCCAAGAATATATTCTAATCTAAATCTATAAGAAAAGATTAGAGAAAGAAGAGTAGGTTTGAGAATTGAAGAATAGATTTTTAGACGAAGATGAAAACCTATTTCTGGAATTAATGGCGGTAGAGTGAAGGTACAATAGAGAGAATAGTTAGGGTTTTGGTATGAAGTCTAGGGGTCTTTTTATAGTTGCTTGTGTAAGCCAAAACCGTAGGTTTATTTAGATATAATCCTAGTCGTCTGTTTATATAAATTACCCCAAAAAACCTAACCAAACCTAACTTCATTGGGCGTTTCAACCACCAAGCGGTTGATCTTCCCTCCAGGAGGGCGGTCGATAGCCCTCCTAAAGGGGCAGTCGACCTCTTGGTCGCTGGACCCAATGAACGTATGTGGGGCTGGAGATATTTATTATATATAATGTTTATTTATTTGGCTTATTTCTTACCTTGTATATATTATTCCTGTCCCCTCATCCTTATCATCATTTGGAATTCATATTCATCCAATTTATTTTATTTATTTTATTTCTTCGATATATATATATTATTTATTTAACCACACACATATATTTATGCATTTACCATCTAATTTTATTTCATTTTAACTTCTTCATACGATCACCGTTTTTAACATATTATATATGAAAACGATTCAGAATTTCTCCACGAATCCAAATAAAAGATTTTCGTAGCCAAATTCTTAATGCTGCAAAATCTCTTTTTCCAGCCTGTTTACATTTTATTATTAAATTGTTTATTTCTATTAATTATTAATACTTATGTTTTTAGTTATATTTTACGGGGTGTTACATTCCCCCCCTAAAATAGATTTCGTCCTGAAATATATTTGAAGGGGCGAAGAATACAACTCACTCGAAACATCCATATTGTACACCCATGTTATACTTAATTCATCCGTAAACATCCTTGACTCGCAGTGATTATGACCTGCAGACTCACTAAAATGAGCTCAAACCTAGCGTGTAGGTGTAATTAGTGATGCAACATGTATGCAAAACAACCTAATTATGCCTATATTTCTATATGAATGCTTTGTGCAATCGTGTTGCATCCATTTCCTAACATCCAATCTAGCAACCACAATGCATCCATAAACGTAATTTTGAGGAAAAATTACCTCAGAAAAGCTCTGGGTGAGTCTTTCTCATGATATCCTCGGTCTCCCATGTGCTTTCCTCAGGGTTATTTCCTCATTGCACTTGGACGAGGAGAACGGTTTTATTACGAAGTCTCTTGATTCCGTGCTCTATAATCCTTGCAGTGGAACGGGGCACCTTGGACTCCAACTCGAGTTTTCCTATGTCTCTAATTTCCTTAAGCTCGAGTCTGATGGCAGAATCATGAAGGCATTTCCTCAGATGAGATACTTGAAAAAGGTTATGGATTCCCGATGGACGCTCTGGGAGATCCACTCGATAAGCCAAAGATCATATCTTCTCGATGACGCGAAAAGGCTCAATAAATCTAGGAGCCAACGTCCCAATATTCCCAAATCGAATAGTCTTCTTGAGAGGAGATACCTTCATGAATACCAAATCTCTAACATTAAACTCAAGTTCCCTCCTTTTCTTATCGACATATGATTTCTGATGGTCTTGGGTTGCCTTCATCTTCTATCTAATCAAGGAAATCTTCTCCGTGGAATCACGGACAAAGTCTGGTCCAAGAGAACCTTATCGGTAGTTTCCCACCAACAAGTTGGCAATTTGCATGGCCTCTCATAAAGCGCTTCAAAAGGGGCTATACCAATCGTTGTTTGAAAACTATTGTTGTATGAAAATTCTATGAGCGGTTTGTGCTGCTCCCAAACTCCTACAAAGTCGATGATGGAAGCTCTGAGCAAGTCTTCCAAGATCTGATTCACTTTTTTCCATCTGGCCATTGGTTTGCGGGTGATAGGCTATGCTTCACTTGATGGTCGTTCCCAGTGTTGCTTGTAGGTTTCTCCAAAATTCACTTGTGAATAATGGGTCTTTATCACTCAATATACTGGATGGGATACCGTGTAATCTGACTATTTCTTTGACATATAATTGGACTAATGAGGTTGTAGTCCTAGTCTTCTTGACTGGTATAAAATGGGCGCTCTTGGTCAAACGTTCTACCACAATCCAAATGGCCTCATTTCCCTTTTGGTTTCTAGGAGGTCCATCAACAAAATCCATAGAAATATGTTCCCACTTCCACATGAGGATTTCTAGAGGTAATAGCAATCCTCCGGGCTTTCCTTGCTCCGCTTTTGCTTTCTGGCATGTTAAACATTTAGCTAGAAACTCGACTACATCTCTCTTCATTCCATCCCAATGGAGATTCCTCCTCATATCCTTATACATTTTTTTCTCCACCGGGGTGTATGGTTATCTTTGATCTATGAAACTCCTCTAGAAATTCTTTCCTCGGTCCTTCATCTTTAGGAACGTAAAGTCGTCCATCCCAAAGTAAACTTCCATCGTCACCTAACGAATACCTAGTCGAATGGGGAAAGGTCTCCGTCTTTCCCACTTTCTTTTTTAAGCTCCTTAATTCTTCGTCAAGGTCTTGTGTACTTCGAATCCTCTCTTTTACAGTGTTCTTATAATTATAGGTCTACGAAAATCATTAGGAGCTACTGGCGAGGGCGGCAAATTAAATTAGAGAGAAACCCTAAATGTCTTCGTTCCAAGATTGCATTCAAGGTCGCACGTTTTCTACTCAACGCAACCGCCAAGACATTCCCTTTTCCTAGAGTATATTGGATCAGGAAATCAAATGAGACAATATATTCCATCCACCATTGCTACCTCAAGTTTAGTTCGCGTTGGGAAAATAATATTTTAGGGATTTATGGTCGGTAAATAGATCAAATGTGACACCCCACGTCCGTTAATGCCACTCGCTAAGGGAAAGCATCAAATTTCGTGAAGCGCTATAGGTAAACAGACACATAATAATTACAAGACAGATATAAATAAGATAGTAGCGAAAATTTAATTTTTTATTAATCATAAAGCACAGTTACACCATATGTATGAAAATACATATACTCGGTATATAATTAAAACTTCTGTCTTGTACTTCAAATATCAGAGTGCAATAACAAAGAAAGCATAATCCCCAAATCATAAGCCATAGTAGCAAAGATAGAAGCTTGAGAAATACATCTAGAAGCTCCAAGCAAGACAATAGCAGAATCATGACTAAGCCAGAGAATTCCCTCCCTTGAGACCCTTTGGGGGGGGGGGCGAAAGAAAGAAGGAGAAACAAAAAAGGTCAGACATAAAGTCTGGCGAGTCTAGTTACTTTTAGCCAGTAAATAAATAAAAGTAACATGATAGACATATAAAGTGGATAAGAGAGATCACTACATAAATGGCAGGTGTGACAAGGCAGACAAGATTAGGTGTCTGGGCCTCACTAATGATTACTCTGCACTATTACTAGTATAACTAAAATGAGATGATCCCTTCCGCTTTAAGTTGGAAGACCTAGGGAATACGTCCGAGTGTACCCTAACCACTACCATAATCGATCGGCTCCCTTCCCCGTAGATATCCTGTGCGGGCCCCACAGTAGGAGGTATCACCTCCTAAAGTGGCAACCCAAGATGTGCACAACCATATCTACTGGTGTCACGGTCGTCTTAGCCCCCTCTGCCCGACCCGTGCACGCACATGTCCCCGGTCGGTTTGCGCTGCCCACACCGTCCATCTCGTTTGGATCTCTTACAGTCAATCAGTAAGCGTGGCCCTTCTCCGCCTAGTACAGAGTTCTTTACTTGATACCAACTCCGGGTTACTGACTGAAATGGGCCCTACACAGTATGACACAAGCTCTCCCCCTTGTCTTGTATCCCCACTAGGTTTTCCACTGACTATGTATACCCTTAGGTGTCTTAATTACATGGCCCTATACCAGTTATGCTTACCCTAAAGGGGTGTCTTTAATTACATATCTCCAATCTTTCTACCGGTTATGCTTACCTACAGATGTCTTTAATACATAACCCCAATCTTCCAACCGGTTATGCTTACCTATAGGTGTCTTTAATACATAACCTTATCATTTCTACTAGTTATGTTAACCCTAAAAGTGTCTTTTAATTACATAACTTTATTATTTCCACCGATTATGTATACCATTAGGTGTCTTTAATTATATAACCTTATCGGGTTAAGTTTGTGGGCCTATATATACTAATATTGCCCACCTACCCAAGATCTCCTTAACCCTCCCACTGATCCAAGCATGTTTGTTTAATGGTTACGTTGTGGGCCTATATATACTAATATTACCCACATACCCAAGATTTACTTAACCTCCCACTGATCCAAGCATGTTTGTTTAATGGTTAAGTTGTGGGCTTATATATACTAATATTACCCACTACCCAAGATTTACTTAACCTCCCACTGATCCAATCAATTATACTTAACCCTAACTTCAGTTCTATATCATACAATCCCTATGGATTAGATTTGGTTAAGTAGTCTAATTCATTACCATGTCCATTTATGGTTTATAATGGGATAAAGCTCCCACATTAGGCCTACAATGTGTGGATGCTGGATATGCCGGTCGGGTCTGGACAGTCTTATTCCACAGTTGGGCCAACCTCGTGTCTTAGCCCGATTCGTATTTGCGTACTTAGACCTCCCACATTAGGTTCAACATTAGTGGACCGGTCGGGTCCGGGCTGACTTCCACCACTAATGCAACCTAACCTCGTGTCACAAGTACAATTAAAATTCCTAATTGTAATTACTAGACATTCCATTTTTAATTAATTTACCAATTAATTAATCCTTTTCTTTTATAGGTGTCAATACCTATTTTACCCAATAATTTGAATTACATGTCCAAAAATGTTCATATTCAAATTATGCCATTTTTAAATCTTTTTCCCCAATTCCTTAACTAGCGCCCTCACAAAATTGGCAATATGCCTAGGCTAGACAATAGCCTAGTCATAAACGATAATAGGAAAATAATGGGAATGCAACAAAAGTGGCCATCTTGGCATAAACATAAACTTAGCATGATAATGTGAACATACATACTGGCATGGACATGTAATTATCATCATAACAAGATGAACATAAAACTAGTGAACATAACATGATGTATCAATAAGCATAGTAAGATCTTAATCAACAGTTTAGATGTCCAATTCGTTTAGATCTAACATGATAACACATGGTGATAGATTAGATCACATGATTCAGATCTAGAGTTTAAAATAGATCTAACATGATAATACAAGGTGATAAATTAGAACACATAAAATAAATCTAACATGATAACACAAGGTGATAATCTAGATCTGACTAACAGTTTCAATGTCCACATAAATTAGATCTACTAGTTTAGAAACAGATCTACACATATCCACATCGTAGCATGCCGTAGAAGTTACAATTTAGATAAAGATTTAGATCCAATCCTAACCAATTCAAGTTGGCATATGTTCATGATTTACATAAATGATTAGATCTATCCAATGTCATAACTATTCAAATTAACAAATTTATATTAACCACAATATAGTTACAAACCAAGATCCACAATAATAACATAGTAGCATAATCACAATTGAATTGGATTTAAAGAAATAGATCTATCATGACATAGCAGAATAATCACAATTGAATTGGATCTAAAGAAATAGATCTATCATGACATAGTATCGGATATGATAATAACATAGATTCATGGCTTACACATATCCAAATCACAGTCTTTCATAATTTACTTTTATTTATCTAAACCTAAAAGAAACTAGAACTCACAACGTTAGTTTTAGAGAATAGAGAGAATGGATCTTGAATTTCTGGATTTGATTTGCAAAGTATGTTGTTATAGAAAATGGTTCCGTCTCAGTTCGCACTCCGATAGTATATGGCTCCCATAGTTTTCACTGAAGAAATAGGAGAATTGAGCACATATTTATAGCTGTAGAACCCTCTGAAATTGACTGCCACCTCAGCCCTAGGGGTGTCGACACCCCTGTAGGTGGGTCGACCCATTGGTCAACACCCCTTCAGGGGGGTCGACTCCCTAGAGCAGGAATTTTGCCGCTCAGATGAATTTTTCAAATTTGAACTGTTCTGGATAGAATTCTGACTCATCTCTGACTCATGCGTATGTATATAATTTTTCTACGCGTAAACAAACTTAAAACCCTCATAACTTCCTCATACGGTGTCCGTTTTAAGCAAACCAAATGTCTATCTTGACCAAAATTTCGAGACGGGCGCAATGGTGCAGTCCATTTCCTATAATTATGAACATTAAATTAATTATTATTTAATTTATCCTCTTTTAGTGTTGGTACAAATTCGGTGTGTTACATCAAATCTTTCCCCTAAAAGATAAAGACTCCATATTTTAAGGGCAAATACAATTCGGTTAATTCAAGGTCAAGAACTGGGTACCTCTTCTTTGGATCCTTGAGTTGTCTACTAGCGTAAGCAACTACTCTTCCTTCTTGCATAAGGACCGCTCTTGAACCTGTAACGACCCACCAATCCATACCATTTGAGTTGACGGAATACAACGCATGTCTAGCCCAAATTTGCACGAAGATACAAATCATTAATAGAAAGAAGTTAGAGGATGAGAAATAGAAAGATAGAAAATTAGAATAGAAGAAAATAGATAGAAGATCGAACTGAACAACAACACAGAAATGTCACAATCGCAGAGGAATAAAATATAATATATAAATAACCAGTTTTGAAATACAAACTGTATTATCACTTACACACTTTATCAGAGTACATCACATATACAATACAGTGGAAATAAACTCTAAATATCTAACGTTGAAGTCTTCTGCTCCAAGCTTCTCCAGATAAATCTGTAAAATCCTGAACAATTGGACCGCCCGTACAAATTTGGGCACCCAAGAGTTTAGGGAAAACATAGAAAAATAAACTCTGGGTCATTCATGGGTTTGTTATAGTAAACGATTTTAAAACAGATTGATAATTAAAGGGTATCTCATAAGACCATACCGTAAAACGGAACGGGTTTTCCCTTATGAAAATCTAGAAATAACTTGGTTTAACTTTCAAAACAGTTTTGAAAGAAAAAATAATCGTAAGACCAACCCACACATAAACATGGATGGTTTTTACCTTACGATAAACCAAAACATCTTTATATCAAAAAATCATCTGATATTATAATAAGTTCTATCAATTCACATATAAATAATCATTTAGCAGAACGCTTGCATCTTACACTCTACATATATAGTATACAATCAAAACCGCAAGAGCTTATTAGATAATGGATTTCCAACTATGAAAAGGTATGGAACCACCTTCCAATAGTGTACCTCTAGAGGGGAATACACCAGGTTCAATAAGAATATTTTGCTGTTGTATATAATAGTGTTGTATACACAATTACATGATTTTTGTTTGATGATAACAACCAAATATATTTTATTATGGAATGTGTTGATTTACTACACAACAAACAAAAATAAAAATATTTTATTTCAATATCAAAAAGTACATCTTTTTACTCCACTATTTGACATACTACATTTCATTCATACTACTCTGTCACTCACTCTATACAACTGCTTCTATATTCACATATACAGACAATTATACATTGACATTTTTTTTTACTGTCTTCCATCTTATGTCTTCACAAGCCCAAGTCAAGTCCTGTCTTCATACCTGTCACAAGAAACGCACACACACAGTAGACTACAACAAAAATAAATTCAAATACAAGCAAATAAAAATTTAGTTTTAAATTTTATTTGCCTCAGAATTACGGTGTGTTTCTCATTATTTTTCTAGACTTGGTCTGATATGCAGGGATAGGAAAAACATGGCTGCATGTACACACATACGTGTGCACTGCCTCGCCAATCAGTGTGTGCATCTGAGGAGTAGCCATCAAGGACCAACTCGACTCAGCATTACATGTCAAAATGGACAGTACAAAAATAACCAAAGTGGTCGAGCAAAGCAATCATGAACACAAGGCAAACACAAATATGGTGAAACTTAAAGTTGCACAAGCACCAACAACTCCGAGCACATGTGAAATGGTCAAAACAGCAATTCAATCAATGGTCGAGACAGTGCAAAATCACCAAGGATGTAGCAAGTAACATATCAGTATAGGTCAAATGCCAAGCATACAAGAATGCAAGTGAACAAGTGATATATGGGCAAACATTTGGACTAGTAATCATGACTGGGTTATGCATGGCCAAGGCATGATGTGGACACAACAATTATACATGAAAGCACAAAGCAAATCAGTGTTGTTCAAATCAGTGTGAATGGCAAGAACAAGATGTACAGCAGCAAACAATAACAATATATGGAGCTCAGATCAGTTCATTTACATGAGCAGTTAATATCAAATGAAATTCAAGTGGACAAGCATGTGTACATGTGTGTACACAGTGTCAAAATGGTGCCGCTAGATGTGGCATGCATCAGCATAAGAAGCCCAAGGTGATTCAAGTTCAACATTTGGCAGAAAATTTCAATTCATGGGAAAATAACAAGCAAATCAAGAATTGCAAAAATCAGCAAGGAGTTATTTTTGCAAAGTCATCAATGCATTTGGGAAAGATTTCAAATTTCAGAATCTATTTTAAATGGGGAGTGGGAGTGTTTGATAAAGGAATTATTTATACACATTTTAGGAAACCATGCATGTGTGCAAGCAATAAAATCGACCAGCATATCTTTCAGTATCTTTTCCAAATACAGTGGCAAGATATATTGCCAGAAATACTCATGATACAACAACATAGTTGGCAAGAAACCATTCAAAAATTCGCAGTGATTTGGACTCTTTTTTGGCAAGCTTAAAATCAGTCTCTGGCGAATGGCAACATCTCAAAAAATCACATAAATATGAATTCAATCAAGTCCAAATATATCTCGCATGCTTTAAGCCGAAGAGAATTAATTTGGGAAAGTTTTTAATCAAAAAAAAGGAGTCACGAATTCACTCCTTATTTTTCTCAGGATATTTCGAGAAACTCATGAATCAGCTCAAAATCAGTTAGTCAAATATAGCAAGTAAAATTCCAGTTTAAAAATCATGTTGACAAAGTCAAATAAAAAAGGATATGAAATTCCAGAAGTAATCAAAGAAATCTCCAGAGTAGCCGAAGACTTCAAGCCAAAGATATATGCAAATATACTCAAGTTTAAATACGAAGAAACCTCCAGAATTGCAAAAAGTTAAAAGTCCAATTCAAAGTTGTATTCTCACGCAAGTTTGAAATTTTAAAAGATCACAAATTCAAAAATCGGGTCTCATCGGTTTTCAAGCCCCAAAAATTTACTCATATATCATGACCAAGTAATATGGGAAATCAGAGAATATTCAGGATTTTAATCCTATAAATACACCAATTCATCACTGGTTTCATATCATCGAAGATCAAGTACAACTAAAGCATAAAATCGAATAGTAAAAACCATACCAGAAATCGAGAAAAGCTAGAATCCGAATCAGACCCTACAAGTTCGATCGAAGTAGATACAAGCCGCCAGATATTGAAGCCAAGAAGAATCGAACAACAGAAAACTGATTTTGATCAACCAGCGATCTCGATTTAGTGATTTCATAGAAACCTGGTTTTTCTTAAGCCGCCATTTCTATTTCCAGAAAGAGAAAAAGGAAGATCGGGCTAAACAAAGTAAAGTGGTGGAGCAATAAGGGAGCCGTTTTTTTTTCTCTTATGATAAAAAGGGGATAACCCAAAACTTTTAAACTCCTAGGGTTTTATTTTTTTTTTTGTTTTAAAAATTCAAATTTCATTCCTTAAAGTCAATAACTACTAGTGGTTGTAGTTGGAAAAATCACAACTTAACGGATCAAGTTGTGTCAGGGTCTTGAGCGTAGGGTTTAAACAGCCGGGAGCGAAGGTCGCAAGTTTACAAGAGTCTGTAAGCGAAGAGATTGTTTAAAATTCCTAGTAGAAACCTTGAATGCAGCAGTAGGCATAGTTTTGCCGAAGCTGGGTATTTTCTGTGTGTGATTTTTCTTTCTGCAATTTTTCTGTGACATTTTTATTTTATTTAATTTGCAATAAACCCTATTCACCCCCCTTTAGGGTTAATTTAGATCCTACAAGTGGTATCAAAGCGGGTATTTTTAACTCTAGAGTCATGAATTTGTCTAACAACGCTTTTTCTGAGGGTCAGTCCATAGCTAGGCCACCAATGTTTAATGGAACTGATTATGCCTATTGGAAAGCTAGGATGAAAATTTACTTAAGTTCAGTTGATTACGATGTATGGGATATCGTTGAAACAGGCTACAAACGTCCTGTTACGATTATCAATGATATTGAAATTCCTAAACCAAAAGATAAGTGGGATGCTAATGATAAAAAATTATTCTCAACTGATGCCAAAGCAATGAATGCTTTAATTTGTGCTCTTGATAAAACTGAATTTAACTGTATATCTCACTGTTCAACTGCGTAGGAAATTTGGCATACTTTGGAAGTTACACATGAAGGAACATCTCAAGTCAAGGAATCTCGTCTCGCACTACTCTGCAACGAATATGAAAATTTCATGATGCGGAAAGACGAAGATATAAAAGAGATGTATGGTCGATTCTCCACACTGATTTATAATGCAAGGGATCTTGGTAAAGACTACACTGAAGTAGAATTAATACACAAGATACTGAGAGTACTGCCAATGAATTTCGAAGCCAAAGTAACTGCCATTCAAGAATCAAAAGATCTAAATAAGTTGAAAATAGAAGAATTGATTGGAAACTTGATTGCTTATGAAATGGAGTTAAAAGCCAAAGAAGGACACGATGATTCAGAATCAAAGAAAAAGACAATTGCTCTAAGCAACACTGTTGAAAGTAACGATGAAGCCGAGAATCCTATCGAAGAATTGGCCATGGTTCTTAAAAAGTGGTCTAACAAAAAATACAAGTCACGAAAGAAGAGTTCAAAATCCAACAAATCCAAGAATTCAGACAATTCAGACGATGAAGTCATATGTTACAACTGCAATAAACCAGGCCATATCAAACCAAATTGTCCATTACTTCAGAAAGACAGAAAGAAGAAGAAGAAAAAGAAAGCTTTTGCAGCTACATGGGACGATGAAGAAGGAGAAGAAGAAGACTCTGACAGTGATAAAGAGGAAGCCAATTTGTGTCTTATGGCACAGTCAGATTCAGAAAGTAGCGAAGATGATTCCACTGAGGTACCAAATTACTCTTATAAAGATTTAATTTTAATGTGTCATGATCTTATCAAAACCGTTGATTCACTTGAACTAAAAATCAAGAAATTAAAATCTAATAGGTTAAAATTGGTCCACGAAAACAATAGGTTAGAAACTGAGCTTGAAAAAGTGACAAACCTTGATTGTGAAAACTGCAAGTTATTAAAACAAGAGCAAACAAAATTTAAGGCAAATTTTGAAAAATTGAAACAAGAACACTTGGCTTTAAAAGAAAGCGATGACACAAAAAGAAAGAACTTTATTAACAGATGCACTTCTCTTGTAAATGAAAATGAAGCACTTAAAACCAAAGTAAAAAATCTTGAAATAACATTGAGTAAGTTTTCAAAAGGGGAAAAATCATTTAGAATGCTGCTTGGAAACCAATTATATGCTAATAATAGAAAAGGATTAGGTTATGGGAAAACACACATTAATATGAATGATAATGCGAAGGGTGGAAGTGTTTTTCCTAAATGTACAAAATGTGGAAAAATTGGACATAACTATGAAAAATGTGAAAGTAGGAACAACAATAAAAAATTCATACAAATTTGGGTTCCAAAAGGGTCGACAAGCAATTGTTATAGATTTGGATTTGGTAAAAACAAACAAATTTGGATTCCAAAAGGATATGTTGTTCAGAATCAAAAATTTTCAGTTACTAATTTTGTTAGACCTATGAGTCTCTCTAGGTCAATCTCTCTTTCTCGTGTGTAGGTATGTTGGCGAGCTAAGGAGCAACTAGAATGGTACTTGGATTCAGGTTGTTCCAAACATATGACAGGAGATAAATCAAAGTTCCTTAGCCTTGAAAAATATAAAGGAGGAAGTGTGATAATGGGCGATAACAGAAAATGTAAAATTATCGGTAAAGGTAAAGTAGGTAATAGTACTTTCTCCTTAACTGATGTTTTATATGTTGAAAACTTGCATCATAATCTCATTTCCATAAGTCAACTATGTGACAAAGGAATGAGTGTGATATTTGATAATGAATCTTGCAAAATTATTGAAAAATCCACAAACAGTATTGTGTTCACGGGAAAAAGAAAAGGAAATGTCTATACGATTTCTGTTGATGATTTGACTCTCTCACGATGTTTAGTAGCTACGGATGAGGAAGTTTTCTTATGGCATAGGAGATTGGGTCACGCTAGTATGAGTCTCTTAGAAAAACTTGAATCAAAAGAGTTGGTAAGAGGACTACCACATCAGAAATATTAAAATAATAAAGTGTGTAAATCATGTGCTATGGGAAAATTCAGTCGTTCATCATTTCGTCCCAAAAATGTTGTTAGTACTAATAGGGTACTTGAATTGATTTACATGGATTTATTTGGACCAAATGAAATCGCTAGCTTGAATGGAAAACGGTATTGTTATGTGCTGGTTGATGATTATTCTAGATTTACATGGGTTTATTTTCTAGCCAAAAAATCCGAAACTTTTGATTACTTTTCAAAGTTTGCAAAACTCGTTCAAAATGAAAAAGGTGTTTCAATAAAAACTTTAAGAAGTGATCATGGTGGTGAATTTGAAAATTTGGATTTTGAAAATTTTTGTGAAGAAAATGGTTTTAAACACGAATTTTCTGCTCCTCGAACACCCCAACAAAATGGGGTAGTCGAAAGGAAAAATCGTACATTACAGGAATTGGCTAGATGTATGTTAAGTGAATATAATTTGCCTTTGACTTTTTGGGCAGAGGCAGTTAATACATCCTGCCATGTAATGAATAGAGTAATGATTAGACCAATACTTAACAAAACATCCTATGAATTGTGGTTTGACAGAAAGCCTAACATTTCATATTTTAGAGTTTTTGGATGCCCTTGTTATCTTCTTAATACAGGTGATCATCTTGGTAAGTTTGAATCAAAGGCTGACGAGGGAATTTTCATGGGTTACTCTTCAAGAAGCAAGGCTTACCGAATCTTCAATAAACGATCAAAAACTATTGTTGAAACCATAAACGTGAAATTTGATGAATCAGATCTGGATACGGTGGACAAAGAGAAAAACGATGAGGGAATTACATATGAAGGTGAAAAAGAAAATAGCAAAGAGAAGACTGGCAGTGATGATCCAACAAAACAAACATTTGAAGTTGAGAAGTTGAAATTCAAAGCCAATCATCCTCCAGAATTGGTAACAGGAAATCCAACGGTAGGTATACGAAATCGTTCATCATTTAATAAGGATATCTGTAGTTTTTATATTCACAGTTGTTTTATCTCTGAAATCGAACCTAAAAATGTTGAAATTGCACTTAATGATGAAAGTTGGATTTTAGCGATGCAAGAAGAACTTAATCAATTTGAGCGGAATAAAGTTTGGAAATTAGTTCCTAGACCGAATGACTATCCAGTAGTAGGAACTAAATGGGTGTTCAAAAATAAACTTGATGAATCCGGAAATGTAATTAGAAACAAAGCTAGGTTGGTTGCAAAAGGATATAATCAAATTGAAGGCATTGATTTTGATGAGACATTTGCACCAGTAGCTAGGTTAGAAGCCATTAGAATTTTGCTCAGTTTTGCGTGTTATAAAGGTTTCAAACTTAAACAAATGGACGTAAAAAGTGCGTTTTTAAATGGAGAATTAAAAGAAGAAGTTTTTGTGGAACAACCCCCCGGTTTTGAAAATCATGAATTTCCAAATCATGTATTCAAACTTGAAAAAGCATTATATGGTCTTAAACAAGCTCCTAGAGCTTGGTACGATTGTTTAAGTGCATATCTTTTGGAAAACGGTTTTAAAAAGGGCAGTGCTGACACTACATTGTTTCTATTACATGAAGGTGATGACTTTTTAATAGTCCAAATTTATGTTGATGATATTATATATGGTGCTACTAATGATTGTTTGTGTGAGAAATTTGAAAAAGTCATGCAGGATAAATTCGAAATGAGCCTAGTAGGTGAATTAAAATACTTCCTTGGATTTCAAATCAAACAAAACTCCAAGGGTATTTTCGTATCACAAACAAAATGCATTGCTGAATTGCTGAAAAGATTTGGACTAGAAAATGCAAAACCACTCAGAACACCGATGAGTCCTTCAACCAAGCTTGACAAAGACGAGAAAGGAGTTGCAGTTGATCAGAAAAAATATCGTGGAATAATTGGTTCACTTCTTTATCTCACTACATCTAGGCCTGATATTATGTTTGTTGTTTGTTTATGTGCACGCTTTCAATCCAATCCAAAAGAATCTCACTTAAAAGCCACAAAAAGAATATTAAGATATCTTTTGCACACACACAAATTTGGTTTATGGTACCCCGCATGCAATAATTTCGAATTAATTGGATATTCTGATGTTGATTATGCTGGATCCCTTGTTGATAGAAAAAGCACTAGTGGGACTTGTTTTATGCTAGGACACTCGTTAGTCTCGTGGTCAAGTCGAAAACAAAATTGTGTTGCTTTATCCACAACTGAGGCTGAATACATTGCTTTGGGAAGTTGTTGTGCACAAATACTATGGATGATGCAAACTCTTTCAGACTTTGGTCTAATTTATAAAAAAGTACCACTAAAATGTGATAGTAAAAGTGCTATAGACTTGTCTAATAATCCTGTTCACCATTCACGCACTAAACACATAAATGTGAGGCATCATTTTATTAGAGATCACATTTCACGAGAAGATATTTGTATTGAGTTTATTTCAACTGACTGTCAACTTGCTAATATCTTTACAAAACCTCTTCCCGAAGATAGATTTTCACGATTACGCTTAGATTTGGGAATTATAGAAATTGATTGATCATTATCCATTTTTAAAAAAATTCATAAATGGTTATTCGAGAGTTAAATGATTGATCATTTGAACTATTTTGGAACTCGTTGAAATTATATCAGATCTTGGAATTGTGATGAGTATTGACTATAATTGTTTTTATCATGAGGAAATATTTTTAAATCTCATGATGATTGGACAAATTTTATAATACTTTTGAATTAGAGCATATTTTACGACCATCTTCTATATCTACCGTACTTCTGTCACTCATCATGGTTTTATTTAATCTGGGGAGTTCTAATTATTCTTGGAATTTAGAAATAAATAAATAAATAAATAAATAATTTATCCTTGGTACTCACTCCCATTTAAAAGTCCTCGCGGTTATGCATGGGTGAATTACCTTAATCTCTATGTACTTCCATTCTCACTTAAAAGACCTTTGGGCTGTGCATGGATGGAACTCATTAGAGAGGATAAAGTTAAGTTACTACTAACCCCATTTAAAAGACCTTTGGGCTATGCGTGGTTAGGAAGTGCTTAACACATTTTTAAGCATATTTAAAATCTTTAAATTTTATATTCAAATAGTCAATTTTTATTGAACTCTCCTAATTCTATAAAATCCATAGAAAATCCATTCATTCTGAAAGTGAAATTTGTCTCTGATTCCTAGAATATTATGATTTTTGTTTGATTCAATGAGATTTACGATATATTATCCTCTTGATCTGAATTTATATTTCTAGTTTATATTCATCACTGTTTTAATTTCTGCTATTCTTTTGATGATAACAAAAGGGGGAGAATGGTCAAGATTTTGATGGATGAGTAAACATTTATAGACTATTTTGAAATTTGGGATTGATTAATTCATTTCAAAATTTTCAAATCTATGCATCAATCAGGGAAGCTTAGTTGTAGGGGGAGTATACAAATAGGGGGAGTAACATACTTCAAGTTTCAAACACATTCAAAATCTTTTATTTGTTTGTCATCATCAAAAGGGGGAGATTGTTGTATATAATAGTGTTGTATACACAATTACATGATTTTTGTTTGATGATAACAACCAAATATATTTTATTATGGAATGTGTTGATTTACTACACAACAAACAGAAATAAAAATATTTTATTTCAATATCAAAAAGTACATCTTTTTACTCCACTATTTGACATACTACATTTCATTCATACAACTCTGTCACTCACTCTATACAACTGCTTCTATATTCACATATACAGACAATTATACATTGACATTTTTTTTTACTGTCTTCCATCTTATGTCTTCACAAGCCCAAGTCAAGTCCTGTCTTCATACCTGTCACAAGAAACGCACACACACAGTAGACTACAACAAAATAAATTCAAATACAAGCAAATAAAAATTTAGTTTTAAATTTTATTTGCCTCAGAATTACGGTGTGTTTCTCATCATTTTTCTAGACTTGGTCTGATATGCAGGGATAGGAAAAACATGGCTGCATGTACACACATACGTGTGCACTGCCTCGCCAATCAGTGTGTGCATCTGAGGAGTAGCCATCAAGGACCAACTCGACTCAGCATTACATGTCAAAATGGATAGTACAAAAATAACCAAAGTGGTCGAGCAAAGCAATCATGAACACAAGGCAAACACAAATATGGTGAAACTTAAAGTTGCACAAGCACCAACAACTCCGAGCACATGTGAAATGGTCAAAACAGCAAGTCAATCAATGGTCGAGACAGTGCAAAATCACCAAGGATGTAGCAAGTAACATATCAGTATAGGTCAAATGCCAAGCATACAAGAATGCAAGTGAACAAGTGATATATGGGCAAACATTTGGACTAGTAATCATGACTGGGTTATGCATGGCCAAGGCATGATGTGGACACATCAATTATACATGAAAGCACAAAGCAAATCAGTGTTGTTCAAATCAGTGTGAATGGCAAGAACAAGATGTACAGCAGCAAACAATAACAATATATGGAGCTCAGATCAGTTCACTTACATGAGCAGTTAATATCAAATGAAATTCAAGTGGACAAGTATGTGTACATGTGTGTACACAGTGTCAAAATGGTGCAGCTAGATGTGGCATGCATCAGCATAAGAAGCCCAAGGTGATTCAAGTTCAACATTTGGCAGAAAATTTCAATTCATGGGAAAATAACAAGCAAATCAAGAATTGCAAAAATCAGCAAGGAGTTATTTTTGCAAAGTCATCAATGCATTTGGGAAAGATTTCAAATTTCAGAATCTATTTTAAATGGGGAGTGGGAGTGTTTGATAAAGGAATTATTTATACACATTTCAGGAAACCATGCATGTGTGCAAGCAATAAAATCGACCAGCATATCTTTCAGTATCTTTTCCAAATACAGTGGCAAGATATATTGCCAGAAATACTCATGATACAACAACAACATAGTTGGCAAGAAACCATTCAAAAATTCGTAGTGATTTGGACTCTTTTTTGGCAAGTTTAAAATCAGTCTCTGGCGAATGGCAACATCTCAAAAAATCACATAAATATGAATTCAATCAAGTCCAAATATATCTCGCATGCTTTAAGCCGAAGAGAATTAATTTGGGAAAGTTTTTAATAAAAAAAAGGAGTCACGAATTCACACCTTATTTTTCTCAGGATATTTCGAGAAACTCATGAATCAGTTCAAAATCAGTTAGTCAAATATGGCAAGTAAAATTCCAGTTTAAAAATCATGTTGACAAAGTCAAATAAAAAAGGATATGAAATTCCAGAAGTAATCAAAGAAATCTCCAGAGTAGCCGAAGACTTCAAGCCCAAGATATATGCAAATATACTCAAGTTTAAATCCGAAGAAACCTCCAGAATTGCAAAAAGTTAAAAGTCCAATTCAAAGTTGTATTCTCACGCATGTTTGAAATTTTAAAAGATCACAAATTCAAAAATCGGGTCGCATCGGTTTTCAAGCCCCAAAAATTTACTCATATATCATGACCAAGTAATATGGGAAATCAGAGAATATTCAGGATTTTAATCCTATAAATACACCAATTCATCACTGGTTTCATATCATCGAAGATCAAGTACAACTAAAGCATAAAATCGAATAGTAAAAACCATACCAGAAATCGAGAAAAGCTAGAATCCGAATCAGACCCTACAAGTTCGATCGAAGTAGATACAAGCCGCCAGAGATTGAAGCCAAGAAGAATCGAACAACAGAAAACTGATTTTGATCAACCAGCGATCTCGATTTAGTGATTTCATAGAAACCCTTGTTTTTCTTAAGCCGCCATTTCTATTTCCAGAAAGAGAAAAAGGAAGATCGGGCTAAACAAAGTAAAGTGGTGGAGCAATAAGGGAGCCATTTTTTTTCTCTTATGATAAAAAGGGGATAACCCTAAACTTTTAAACTCCTAGGGTTTTATTTTTTTTGTTTTAAAAATTCAAATTTCATTCCTTAAAGTCAATAACTACTAGTGGTTGTAGTTGGAAAAATCACAACTTAACGGATCAAGTTGTGTCAAGGTCTTGAGCGTAGGGTTTAAACAGTCGGGAGCGAAGGTCGCAAGTTTACAAGAGTCTGTAAGCGAAGAGATTGTTTAAAATTCCTAGTAGAAACCTTGAATGCAGCAGTAGGCATAGTTTTGCCGAAGCTGGGTATTTTCTGTGTGTGATTTTTCTTTCTGCAATTTTTCTATGACATTTTTATTTTATTTAATTTGCAATAAACCATATTCAGCCCCCCTCTAGGGTTAATTTAGATCCTACAAGTCTTGCAACCTGGCCACACATGACCGACTACTCATTTCGCTTGCGTGTAGCGAATATATTGTCACCAACGGTTGGGAGCTACCTAGCGTTTCCCGAAAGGGACAACATCGAATAGAATAAAGAAGCAAATGAAATTTCTCTAGATAGGTGACAATGCACCCTAATGAGGGCAACCCACATAGTCATGCTGCTTTCCCGATTTTTGTCATTTCTCGATTGTGAGGTTTGAGGTTGAAACTTACCTTTGGATATACATGTCTTCATTCACTTTGAATGCCACATAGTCAAACCCACCAAATCACAAATTGATTTCCCCAAAAATATCCCGGGTATGAAGCTAAGAGAAACGAATTCCTCCTCCACCATACGTAAATACGTTTGAAGAGGTCAACTTATGCAAATTGTTAGGCATACTCTGTTAGACATTCATCCATACAAGTTGTCCTGGGACTGGACAAACCGAAGGCACTATTCTGTAAATCCATCTTACACAATTTCTACCTAGGATCGACATAATAGCCCTTGTATAAACTCCATTTTCAATAGTCTTCAATAATTTATGGCTCGCAATGTATTTATTGAATCGAAGTGGAATTTAGATTCCGATCTCTTCAAAATGATAATTGTTGAGTCAAGAATTTATGGAGTTTTGCTTTATGACAAAGAAATAAGTCATGGTTGACAAAAAGAAGATATTTATTGGTTTGAAGAGGTACAAAGAGCTACATATGGTATTCTAGATTAGAGGTTGATTATTTGGTGTTTTCAGTGTTGTTTGTGTTAAAATCCATCCTCAAATAATCTCACACCTCGAAATTATCGATATATATATGAATATATATATATATATATACACACACACACCGTGATTATGCAACCTCAGTAAAACCGGTCGACCGCCCCTATTTTTACATGTCGACCATTTCTACTTAGAATGCACAATAAACGTGTAGTTGTGAATATAACGTGTATATATATATATTCAAATTTTGTCTATTGGTTCTTTTTGACCTATTGACCGTTTTCTTTTAGAAAACAACCTTTCAAAAAGAAACTTCCTTTCAATCAAGGGTTGCATCTCCTTCTCTTCACCAATAATCATGGCTATTGTTCGTTACTCTTCACAAAGGGTTACAACTATTTATTCTCTATATAAACATGATGAGATCATCATTTTATTTAACTAATATTAATGAATTTTGACTTGATTACTATCTCTAATTTCTTGATCTCATTTCTATATTCTCAAGCGCTCAATTGCTCATATTCAATAATCTGTCGTTTGAATCCTAGAATCTACTTGATATTCTTTTGATTCAATACGATATGCACTTCCAAATCTTCATATACATAAATATTCTATTTGAGGATTATATTATAGGAAGGTTGTACTATAAGTGACAAATTCGTGCTATAAAAAATACATATTGTCAACAACAATTGTATTCGTCTAGGTTGAAGTCCTCGGTATTGTAAGAGGCACATGTTGAAGTCCTCGGTGTTGTTAGAGGCGTGAAATCCTGTTCGTCTGCTCGGGTGTTGTAAACCTGTTCCTTCGGGTGAAGCGAGATGGTTGTTAGTGAAAATACGGATAGAAGTCTAGGACTTGACGGAGGACGGTGCTCCGAACCAATATAAAAATCCCTGGTGTGATTTTTCCATTTTACTGCATTTACTATTGCATATCTGTGATTAGCTGATATTTATATCATTTTATATTTGCCTTCATAGCTATTGTATATTTGTGTGTTATACACCATATTACACGATCCGTGTGTACTATATTAGTTCGTACGCAATCTTCATTTGGTATCAGAGCACGGTCATCATATAACCGTAACACAGTTATTTGATATATTCTAGTAGTATGGCAAATAACGCAAGTACCAGCACTATCACTCAAAACACCACTTACACGGAAGGTCAATCGACACAAAGACCTCCATTCTTCAATGGTCTCAATTATAGCTATTGGGCAACACGTATGTCATTCTTTATGCAGTCGAATAGCTATGATGCGTGGAATGCTACCCAAAAAGAAATAGTGAATCCAACAACTGATTATTCAGAATGGACACCGGCTGAGAAAACTGCGGCAGCTATAAATGTAAAAGCAATAAACATGCTATTTTGTGCATTAGATCAAAATGAATATAACAGTGTTAGTATCCATACCACAGCATATCAAATTTGGCAAATGCTGAAAACCACTCATGAAGGCACTAACAAGGTAAAACAAGCCAAAATAGCCGTGTTGAAAAGTCAGTTTCAAAATTTCAAGATGAAGCCAAATGAGACAATTAATGATATGTATTCATGATTTCAAACTATTCACCATGCTTTTATCAGATTAGGACAAAAATATTATGATTTTTATGTTGTTTCAACAGTCCTACATTCTCTGACTAGTGAATGGGAAGGAAAAGTATTAGCAATTGAAGAAGCTAATGACCTTTTCGTCATGAAGCCAGATGAATTGATAGGGAATCTAATGTCCTATGAAGCTAGTTTGCAGGCTAGAAAGGAACAAAAAGAAGAAAAGAAAAATGTGGCATTCCATGCTGAAAAAGATGAAGATGAATCAGATTCTGAAGATGAAGATCTGGCGTTCATTGCAAAAGGTTTCAAAAAATTCCTGAAACAACGAAAAGCCAGTCATTATAACAAAAAGGAAACTGGATCAATTAAACCATCCTCATCCACTATAGAATGTTTCAACTGCCACAAAAAGGGGCACATGCACATGGATTGTCCAAAGTAAAAGAAGAAGCCAGAAAATGACAAATTCAAATACAAAAGAGACAAATCTAAGAAACAAACATTCTCAGTGACATGGGATAATTCAGACTCGTCTTCATCGGAAAGTGATACAGAAAATGAACAAAAAAAATGTTTGTTTCTTGGCAGCAGAAGATGAGGTACAAATTCCTACATTTGATGAAGTACTTGATATTAATGTTGAATTGATAGTTAAATAAAAAGACATGAAATGACAATTCAAAGAAGCCAAAGTTGATTTGAGTAGAGCAGAGTTTGAACGGGATATGTTAAAAGACGAGAAGAAAATATTAGAAGAAGAAGTTGAAAAAAATTCAAGAATCATCATCTAATATTGATTCTCAATTATCCCTTTTGAGTCAAGAAATTAAAACTCTAAAAGAGAAAAACGATGCTCTTACTACTGAAAATCATGAGCTTAAGGCAAAGATCAAAATTCTGGACCTAGAAAAAGCTAGTTTACAAACTAAGTTAGATAACATTTCTCAAAATGTTTCTAACTTCAACAAAGGTCGAGAAAATTTGATAAAAATCATTGAGAGTTCACAATCTGCTTAAAATAAACAAGGTTTGGGATATAAGAAACAAGAAACTAAGAAACATCTCGGTTATAAAAGGAAGAAAAAAGATGTAGTAGTACAAAAAAATGAAGCTAAGAAAAATCTTAGTTTATTATATTCCAAGCTAAAATCGGTTGTGAAATTTCAAAAGGAAAATGTCAAGACTATCAAGATATGGGTTCCTAAAACAAATAATAATTTGATTAGGAACAAATATATTCAGCATTTCATGAATACTATGCATCTTAATTCTAATTATTTATATAAAGGGGATAACGGACCCGTATGGGTTTGGACTCCTAAGACCTAACTCTTAGGACCCTATGAAAAAGTTGGTACCATGGACTTAATCTTATTCCTTGTAGGTCCCACTTAAGAAAAGAGGAAAGTGGATATTGGATAGTGGTTGCTCGAAGCACATGACTGGAGACAAGAGCTTATTGACAAATATTACATACTCAGATGGTGGCTCCGTCATTTTTGGAGATAATTCAAAAGGCTATATCATCGCAAAGGCGATTATCATTTTTATCTTCACCTATTTACTCCTTTTTGTCAATGACAAAGGGGAAGAGATTGGTACTAACAGTGTTATGCAGTGATATATAGTTCATGTTCATATATAGGCACAATCTCAGGGGGAGATCATATATGCAGGGGGAAACTCAGAACTATGTTGTCATCAATCAAAAAGGGGGAGAATGTTGAGTAAAGAATTTATGGAATTTTTCTTTTTGACAAAGAAATAATCCATGATCGACAAAAAGAAGATATTTATTGTTTTGAAGAGGTACAAAAAGCTACATATGGTATTCTAGATTAGAGGTTGATTATTTGGTGTTTTTAGTGTTGTTTATGTTAAAACCTATCCTCAAATGATCTCATACCTCGAAATTATCGATATATATATATATACGAATATATATATATACGAATATATATATATATATATGTATATATATATGTACACAGTGATTAAGCAACCTGGGTAAAATCGGTCGACTGTTTCTACCCAGAATGCACAATAAACGTGTACAGTTTTTTTTTTTTTTTTTGAAAATTGGTTACTTTATTATCTACTAAAAAGCCGTACAAGAGAAAGGTTAGCATACTAACCATTACATAAGCAAAAACAAAAAACATGAAAATACAAGAAACTATAATCCAAGCCTAAAAATATAACGGCTCATGATGAGGCCATATTCCCACTGGCGTGCATCTCGCTGCACTTCACCCGAGCCCAAGGCTCCACTTCATCATCCAAATGTCTCCTATCCAAGACAATACAGCGTATTACTTCACTTTAAATTCCATCAAACCTGACCTTCATCTAGCAACAAGAATGTAGTTAAAAACTAGTCAAGTTGGAAATGTGATGCTTCCAATATTCCTTTAGAATAGACTGAGTAGGGCCTTCTTTCAGTAGCTGAATATTTTGAAGAATATGAGCTACAATTCATTGATACAAAACCAAGTAACTCCAAATTCTTACTGTTCCAAACCAATCCATGGTCCAAAGCAGCAAAAACATCCCAAAAGGTAGCAAAATAACCAAAGACAGTCCCTTAATACATGAAATCCCAAAAATTCCTCAGTTTCAAGCATCAAATCTGGTTGACGACCCACAGACACCTGTAAATCAGTCTTAATGCTAGAAACGACAGTATGAACTGGATTTCGAATGTATCAAAACAACCCCTGCCATGTTATGCATGTTGTACTTAAAATGCGAACTGGAAACAGGATATGATCTGGAGTACTGGGAAAAACAACTGTACTCAATAAAATCTGCTAACTTACTTATAGCCAAACCCATCAATGCAAGCTAAACTTATATATAAACGTGTACAAGTTAATATAACTTATATATATATATATATATTCAAATTTCTGTCTACTGGTTCTTTTTGGCCTATCGACCGTTTTACTTCAGAAAACAACCTTCCAAAAAAACACTTCCTTTCAATCAAGGGTTGCATCTCCTTCTCTCACTAATAATCGTGGATATTGTTCGTTACTCTTCACAAAGGGTTACAACTATTTATTCTCTATATAAACACCATGAGATCATCATTTCATTTAACTAATCATAATGAATTTTGACTTGATTACTATCACTAATTTCTTGATCGCATTTCTATATTCTTAAGCACTCAATTGCTCATATTCAATAATCTATCATTTGAATCCTAGAATCTACTTGATATTCTTTTGATTCTATACGATATCCACTTCCAAATCTTCATATACACAAATATTCTATTTGAGGATAAGATTATAGGAAGGTTGTACTACAAGTGACAAATTCGTGTTATCAAGAACACATACTGTCAACAATAATTGAATTCGTCTTAGTTGAAGTCCTCTGTGTTGTAAGAGGCACGTATTGAAGTCCTCGGTGTTGTTAGAGGCGTGAAATCTTGTTTATCTGCTTGTGTGTTGTAAACCTGTTCCTCTGGGTAAAGAGAGGTGGTTGTTAGTGAAAATCCAGATAGAAGTCTGGGACTGAACGTAGGACGGTGCTCCGAACCAGTATAAAAAACCCTGGTGTGATTTTTCTATTTTACTGCATTTACTGTTGCATATCTGTGATTAGCTAATATTTATATCATTTTACATTTGCCTTCATAGCTATTGTATATTTGTGAGTTATACACCACATTACATGATCCATGCATACTATATTATTTCGTACGCAATCTTCAATAACGAAAGAGGTCCAAATTTGATAGTCGGTTATTTAACTATCAAATATAATATAAAATAAACAGATTTAACTCCACTGGATCTGCTAACTCTTATTTTAAATAATCTTCAAATATTAACTTTATATAAATATATATAAATTTATTTATTTGAAAAATAATAATTATGTAACACCCCACTCCCGCTATGGTCACTCACTAAGGGAATGCCATAGCATCGGTGGAGTATTTTAGTGAATATAGAACAGAAAAATTACAACAAGACAGATATAAATAGTACTTGAAATTTAAAACATCATCTCATAACAGCGGAAGTAAAACATGTCTGGTTACATCATAAAACCACAATAAAAGTCAAGTACAATATCCATCAAAATAAAGAAGTACATAATCCCACTCTCATACAATAGCCATGACAAAAGAAAAGATAACTGGGTAACTGGAGCTTTACATCTATCCAAGCTCCTAAAGACTGGAACAGCAATCCGATCAAGCTCCACTACTGCTAGGATCCACCGTAGGACCTGAGGGTTGGGAAAAAGATAAAAACAACGGGGTCAGACATAAGTCTGAGCGAGTCCTATAACTTTAACAATACAATCGTTAAAGTAACCAGAGAAGACATAAACTGATATACGGTAACTAATGGGGATGAATGGCTACACTAAGCAGTCAACTAAACTAAGATAAAATATAAAGACGCATCTACCCTTCCAAAGGTAAATTACTAAACTGCACCACACCAGTCATTCCTAACTTAAAGGTTGATCCCACCCATGGATTTATAAAAATTAACTTAATAGTTCTCGCGTACCCCTAGGTGACTAAGTAGACGCCACGGGGCCCTACAATCCACTAGGTGTACACACTACTCCCCATTCGATCGGCTCCCTAACGTAGATACCCGTGCTGGCCCCACCGTGGGGTGTACCATTCCCCAACGTGGCAACCTGATAAAACTAACGGTGCACGACTTATATCTACACGATGCAACAACGTCTTATTTACCAGCCCGGGTCCACACACGCATATGAAACCCGTTGGTCATGCGTTGCCACCGCTAACCCATTTTAGCCTCTTATAGTCAAGCCCAGTATGCGTGTCCCGTCCTCGACATGGGTCGAGCCCACTAAGATACGTATGGGTTACTGGTTGAAATGGCCCCCCAACACAAGCCATCCCCCTAAGCTTGGCCCACACACTAGTGTTTCCCACTTAACCCTTTAATCATGTTTAATTACATGTTTCATCTTGGTTAAGTATTTTATCATATTTTCTATTGGCAACCACTAGCAATTTCCACATACCACCCAAGGTACCCACTTAACCCCCATGCCCCACTACATGCTTATCTGGTTAAGTGTTTCTTAATTGATTAACACCATAACCGTGTAAAGGACCCCTCACATTGGACCGTCATTTGTAGATGCCTGGTTAAGCCGGTAAACTCCGGGCAGTCTTACACTACAAACGGGTCCAACCTCGTGTCATTTACCCTTGTTACGTATTTAATTTATGATTAAGACCCCTCACATTGGACCGTCATTTGTAGATGCCTGGTTAAGCCGGTAAACTCCGGGCAGTCTTACACTACAAACGGGTCCAACCTCGTGTCTTAATCGATTAATTACTCCTAATTAATCACCCCCATAATTTGTGTTAATTATCATGTTTATTTTAGGAATATGGGTGCACCTAACTTAATAGGCAAATTCCCAACTCCAAAGTGTGGGTACACCTAACTTAATAGGCAAATTCCCAACACATAGTATGGGTACACCTAACTTAATAGGCAAATTCCCATACTATGTTCATTTAATTTATGTTATGCATAATTATATTAATTTCACACAATCTTATTAACATATGCATTTAATTAACCCCATCGTTCCCACGTAATTTCGTTCTCATGACATAACACATATAAAAGGTGTCAACTTGCATATGTATGAACATGTTTCAAAGGTGCCATCTTGCATATTAACAAACACATAACTTGCATATGAACTTGCATAACATGTCACATAACTTGCATAAAATCTTGTATAACATGTCACATAACTTGCATATTAACTTGCATAACATGTCACATAACTTGCATATTAACTTGCATAACATGTTACATAAACTTACATATTAACAAATACATGACTTGCATATGAACTTGCATAATATGTCACATAACTTGCATATGAACTTGCATAACATGTTACATACTTGCATATGAACTCATAAACTTGCATATGAAGAAACATACAACTTGCATAATTATCATACATGTAACTTGCATATTATCATACATGTAACTTGCATATTAACATATGATCACAAAGCACAAAACTTGCATAACCCACATACGTTAGCAAACTAACATCATGTCATATGACTTAAAACCCATTAATCCACAACAAAACCATATGATCTCATCATATCTCATCTACTTAGTTTAGCAATTGATCATTAGAGTGATAGAAACTCACAACTAGCCAATTTGCACTCCAAATGAAGAAGATTAAGATGCTTAGAATGGATTAGAGGTTGATTAGAGAGTGATTAGCTTGCAACCCTCTTCATAAATTAGTGGAGGCTCCTTCTAAGATTTAATTTGGCGGCATGTAGCCCTCAATTCTATTTTTAGTATGGATTAGGGTAGGTTTAGGGTGTATTTATAGATTAGGTGAGTGTTTTAGGCCCTTAGATTAACCCTAAATTAGATTAGGACCCTTAGATTTCGGAACCTTCCAGAAACCAGCCCTAAGACCAAGCCCAAACCCCAAACTGGTGCACCCAACCACAGAACTCTCTAGAAACTGTGCAGGTTTCCTGTCCCGACATGGGCGCACTTCCCAAGTGCGCCAGTGTATTTTTGTGCTGGCGCACTTCACAAGTGCGCCAGTGCATTTCTGGCCTGTTTCGGGTTTTTCTGCCTAACTTCGTTCGTCCATATCTCTTTCATACGGTACCCGTTTTACGCAAACTCAGACTCTATTTCGCGTATTTTTCCGAGACGAACGCAATGACGCAGCCCGTTTCCCCTGATTCTCACATCTGAGATTAATTATACTTTAATTACTAACCATTAGTGTTAATTGAAATTCGGGGTGTTACAAATTATAAATTAACCAATAAACTTTTATTATCAATCTTATGTGAAAATTTCACTCTCGAATATCTATTTCATAACTGAAAATGATATTCAACTCTAACACTCATTGTAAACACAAAGTAATACGATCTATCGAAAAACAGTGAAATCGATCAAGTTGGGGTATTTTAATCACCTCCCAGACCTTGAGTCGAAATCATTCTCATCGTTAAGATTCGTAGAAGTTTGATATCCAAAATATTCGACAAACCAGAATTTGTAAATCCAATTTGATTTTTCAAAACTTAAATCATTTCAAAACAATGTTGTTGTTTTGAACCATTGAATAAGTTAACTTAGTTTAACTTAGTTTAACTTAATATTAACTCAGAAAATATAATTTAAACATTCGACTTGATTTCCTCATCCTCTAATAATATAAATTATCCTTAAACCTTACTTAATTAAAAGTTTAATTAAGTTAAAACATTATTTTGGATAATTTATCAAATATTATCTTTTCTACTAACTACACCATTGTCCTACTAAATCTGTTATTACAAAACATTATCAAGTCATTAAACAACAATTTATTTAAAACTCTTCTAATAAATAAATTGAACAAATTTATCAATTCTCATTTAAATAGTTGATTTGAATCAACCCTAAACAACCTGATTGACTGATTTTAAATATATCCTTCCTTTTAAAATTGATAACATAATTAATTTAAAATAATTCATTTAATTGTTTCTCAAAAATAATTAAAGTCCAATTATCAAAACTTGAGTATATTTCTGAGTTACTTTATAGAAAACCGCTTAGCAGCTCCAACGTTATATATAACAGTTTTTATAACAAACGACATTCAAGTCGTTAACCCAATTTGCATAAACAATTTTATAAACACAATTCAATATTTTCGATTGATCATATAATAACTCAGCAATAAATATTTACTGATAAAATATGTCAAACTAGTATAATAGCAGAATGGTGTTCATTTCTGCTAACAGGTGTTTAAATAATCCAGTCAATCACTTATATAGTGGAACGATGTTTATTTCCATTAACAGGGTGTCAACAAAATATATAATTACGGTATACGTCATTAAACCCAACAAAATTAATAAATCAATTAATTGAACAATCAACTCCGAAATTACAGATCATTACTGATCACAACTTTACACGTTAATTTAGTTCACGACTAAAATTTACGTTTGATAAATTCTAAATGACATATAATCAATTTATTTTGCATTGAATTGTTTTCAACTCGATAATTCGTTGAGTTATTTACATACCTACCGATTTTCTCAATTACACCCATGAACCAAATCTACTTGAACATTTATTCTTGATCTAACATGTATATAAATGTACACATCAATATATTGTATAAATATGTCTTATATTTTATTTAGCCTCGTATCAATTTATTCTTGAACCAACCTCGTATCAATATATTGTATAAATATGTCTTATATTTTATCAATATATTTATAATATATATATATATATATATATATATATATATATATATATATATATATATATATATATATATATATATATATATATATGGGCCAAGCCCAGGACCCAAAACCCACGTCAGATATAACCCCACAGGTACCAAAATGGAAACCCTCCGCACCTTATCCCATTCCTTCCACTGGTTTCTTCCCTTGCGCCAGTTATTTGTCACTTCTTTTATTTTGGTTTTTTTTTTTAGAGAGATGGGCTTAGCTCAGGCCCATATGAATCCCCATAGTAACCGTTGCGCCCAGCTCCAGTGAAAACGCAAGAACCCCATCTTCTCTTCCTAATGTTTCTTCTTTTCTGTCTTTCGGTTTTTTTCCTTTTATTTTTCTTTCCAGCTTCTTCTTTTGTTTCATTTGTATATAACAAACAAATAAAATCACATGTCCCTAAAATTCGATGTCCCTCTATACCAAACCAATCAGCAGCCCTTGAATTCCACTTTTTTGCAATTAAACCCACTTTTTATTGGATTTAATTACAAAAAGGTGAAAATCATGAATTCTGATTAGTCGGGTACAGAGGAACAGATAATTTTAGATATAGAGGATTTGCTCTCATATAACAATGGGTTGATACGGTATGTATATAATAACTATTTGCCATTTATTTGATTAACTAAATATTATCAGTATATGATATAAACAGATTTAGTTTCTTTTGATGGACCAGTTCGTTAACGGTAAGCATGAACAATGTATCAAATCCTCCTAGAGCATTCTCTTTTTGGTTCTAGTTTCTTGCATGATTCCATGCATATGTTTGATCACCTCAACCGATTCACATCCTTCTTACTGATCGAACCCGGCATGTGTTGAACCATTCTCTCCTCATTCTTTCTTTCCTCTCCTTACTCTCTTTTCTTTCATCTCTTCACCCGTTTGTTGTCCACTTCCTGTGTCTGTGCACTCCGTGCACACTGTATACATACCTCATAAACTCCTTTGACACATTGCTTCACTTTTACACTTTTCTTTGTTTCAATCTAGTTTCAATTTATAGTGCTTGCAAGTATGTAAACAACAGTTTAAAATATAATATTTCAGCTCCACATTTGACTGAGTAGGAAACATAGAAATTACATGTTATTGGACATGACAATCTTTTAGAGCAGAGTATGCGTTCATAGAATACTTCATTCAAAGTAGCAAATAACATAAAAGATTTGTCTGCAGCGTCCTGACTATTTCTTGTACTCTTTAGTTCTCTTCTGCAGATGCTTAAACTTACTCCAATAGTACCTTACATGTGAATTTCATAATTGTTCAATGGCAAAACAAACGGTGCATGCTACATAACAGATGATTCTGTACTTTTCCCCAACCGATAGTAACAGCTCTCTTCTCTTTTTCCTACTCTTTTCTTTATCTCTTGTTCTCTGGTTGTTCCAACCCAGTGCATCGTGTACTGTGCACATGCACAAACAACTCTTCGACTATCTCGCCTCCACCGCCATCCCTACATACGTAGTTGCCATGCCTGAACTCACTTCTACCGTCCAAACCTGCTTAGATTGACCGCATTTAAATCTGGTGTTCCACTCAACTCCAAACAAAAACTCCTTGCAACCAAAACGCTTCACTGCCCCCACCACAAGTCAGGGCTGGCCAACTGATCATCTTCCCGATCCCAATATTTCTCCCTGATCATCTATGATGTTTTCACCGTTCGACTCTACATATCTCAAAAACCACACATCACTTATTTCACCCTTAACTCACCCCCACCACCATGTTCTTCTTCTTAAACAACCTAGTCATGATCTGGACGTTACCCAGAAACCACTCGTCCATCAATCTGCCTTTTTTACTCCAAGGATACGCGACTTCTGAACCCAACATTTTAGTAAGGGTATGGTGCTATTATCATCAAACCATGACCGAATACGTTATTAGTTATATACCTTAAAACATTATACTGTAAAACTCATTCAAAGAATTATATTTGTATACACTATATACAGCAGTTCAAACTGCCTTATGTCTTTAATATGTTTTTTTAGTTTCAACTTTGTATAAATACTTGATTCCCCAAAGTTGATATAAGTCCAATTAGAGTCATATTCCATTCTACTAGCAGCAAATGTAGAATCTACAATATTTGAATTCCTCTGTTCTTATACAAAATTCCAGATTTCCATCATTTTCATTTTTGTTTCCGGTTTTATATACCAGGCAAATTCCATATATTCACACAATATATATATATATATATATATATATATATATATATATACATATATATATATATACATATATATATATATATACATATATATATATATATATACATATATATATATATATACATATATATATATATGTTTATATATATAACGGTTAGAAATAAATGGGTTGTTTACTCACTATACTCATATATTTGCAATAGAACTTATAATATATGTCACTAACAATTAGATATGGGTATGTACCAAGCATATACCAATCAATGGTAATTAAAATAGAGAAGGTTTAAATTTAGTTTAGTCATAAAGGATGTCTCTTGTTTCTACCCACTGGTTTGCCACACTGGTTTCAATCATTTATATTGCTTCCAGGTTTCAGTCATTAACTTCAGACTTGATTGTGTGAGTGAGTTTGTGATGAAAGTCAATGTATTTATAGGTGCATAAGACGTATAAATTATATGCTAAGTTGTAGGCTCTTGCGGAGGAGGTGTAGGCTACCATAAATTGATTGAGAGGAATGTGTTGTCATTTCTATTTAATCTTTCCAGGCTACAAGCTCGGCTATGTCATGTGCAAGGGTTTTAAGGCCCAGTAGTGAAGTAACATAGGTTATAGATTTTATGTAGTTCAATGATAGGCTGTCTACCACTTACATAGCCATGTTCTTAGCTGTAGTTGCTATTTTTTTGATTGGAAAGAAAAGCAATTCTAGTTGTGTATAGTGTAAATGAGAAAGGAATGAGGCTAGGCTTTGGTAGGTGATGTATAGGCTGTCATATTTATTTGATGGGTTGGATCTTAATGCTATCACTCATCGTTTGGTCATTCTATTTGTGCTTCCAGTCTACCACTTCTGGGAATTGAATGTTTAGACTTACAGTTACACAGGCTATTGATGTAAAAGCATATGTGTGATTAGGTATACTTGTTTCTAGCTAGCTTACACATGCATTTTGTACCATGTATTCAGGCTATATTTATGTCTTTTCCATGTTTCTTATAAATGAAGGAATTCAATAAATCTTTTTTTTTAATCTTACCATTTAAACCCATTATATATATATACATATATATATATATATATATATATATATATATATATATATATATATATATATATATATGTATGTATGTAATAAGAACAAGTTTCAATGTAAACAAAATGCTAAAACAACACTCACTTGTGTATATTTAAATATAGCAAGTAAAATATACATATAAGATTTTTAACAAATTATCATACTAATATTTAAAATATTTACGTCTAATATTATCTTATATTTCAACCAGAGTTTAAAAATAACTTGTAAAATAACAGAATAAGAAGATACAATATTATTCATATCTGTTTATACATATATACACTAGTCAAGGAATTTTAAATAGTTAAAATATATACTGGAATTTCCCAATATCTATTATTCACAATTTATTATTTATATTAGTTATTAGAATAATCCGTAGTAAATTTTATTATCGAAGTAGTCAAAAACCGGGAAATTACAATCTGCCAACCTTAAAAGAATTTCGTCCTCGAAATTGAAGAGTAACGAAAAGATTCTAATTATGTCTATCGTTGTGGACTTATACACATATATTGGTCATCCTCTAACAATCATAACAAACAAAGCATCCAAAATACACAATTTACCTACCAAATATTTTACAACAATCAAACATATAATTTACATACATTCCTAAGTCCATGACCGTAAATCGGTAAGAAAATAATCTTCTAAGCATCAACCCCGAAGACCAAAATCAACATCAGATCAATACTTAGAAAATCATTTATTGCAACCAATCTCCTATTATGTTCTAATTTCTTAACTCCAGTGAAAATTTCAAATTCCAAATTTCCGGTTTTCATTACAAACCAATTTGAAATCACATATTTTGATTCCATTGTAAATTCAAAACCTTTGAATTTTCCCGAAACATTTTGTTTTTCTTATATAATTCTCCAGTTGGTCATATTTGTATATCTTATTCTTATACAAATTCAATTCGGTTTAATATAACAATTTCAATGTTTATAATCTTATTTGATTATAATCACAACAATCAAAATTTCCATATATAATAATAATTTCAAAAACAATTTATCTTTTATAACAAAATGTGATTTTGGGCAAAATTATTTTATATACCCAGTTTTGAAACAATACTGTGTCGAATTACTCTGTCCAAGAGTTTAGAAACACCTATTGATACAACTATTCCTTTCTGTATTGACCGAAATTCATAAACCACTCAACAAACCAATCAACACAATATAAAATAGTTTTTATATCAATTAACAAATACCACTCATATATATACACTCAAAATCAATCTAGGGTATTATTAACCCCATCTTTATCGAGTTACACCACAGAGCCAAGGCTACTATTCAATCTTTAGCTCTGATACCAAGTGTAATGACCCGCAAATCCGTACCATTTGAGCTGACTGAATACAACGCACGTCCAACCCAAATTTGCACGAAGATACGAATCATTAATAGAAAGAAGTTAGAGGATGAGAAATAGAAAGATAGAAAATTAGAATAGAAGAAAATAGATAGAAGATCGAACTGAATAACAACACAGAAATCTCACAATCGCAGCGGAATAAAATATAATATATAAATAGCAAGTTTTGAAATACAAACTGTATTATCACTTACATACTTTATCAGAGTACATCACATATACAATACAATGGAAATAAACTATAAATATCTAACGTTGAAGTATCCTTCTCCAAGCTCCTCCAGATAATCTATAAAATCCTGAACAATTGGACTGCCCGTACTAATTTGGGCACTCAAGAGTTTAGGGAAAACCTCGGAAAATAAAATATGGGTTGGTCATGGGGCTGGTATGAGTAAACGATTTTAAAATAATTTGATAATTAAAGGTTATCTCATAAGAAGACACCGTAAAAACAGAACTGGTTCTCCCTTATGAAAATCCAGAAATAACGTGGTTTAACTTTCAAAACGGTTTTGAAAGAAAATATAATCGTGAGACCGACCCAAACATAAACATGGATGGTTTTTGCCTTACGATAACCCTAAACATCTTTATATCAAAAACTCGTCTAATATTATAATAATGTCTACCAATTCACAAATAAATAATCATCTAGCAGAACGCTTTCATCTCACGCTCTACATATATAGTATACAATCAAAACCGCAAGCGCTTATAAGATAATGGATTTCCAACTATGACAAGGTATGGAACCAACTTCAGATAGTGTACCTCTAGAGGGGAATACACTGGGTTCAACAATAACATCGTGTAACCGGCCACACATGACCAACCACTCATTTCCCTTGAGTGTATCGAATATATTGTCACCAACGGTTGGGAGCTACCCACCGTTTCCCGAAAGGGACCCCATCGAATAGAATAAAGAAGCAAATGACATTTCTCTAGATAGGTGACAATACACTCTAATGGGGGCGACCCACATACCATGCTGCCTACCCGATTTTTGTCATTTCTCGGTTGTGAGGCTTGAGGCTGAAACTTACCTTTGGATATACACGTCTTCATTCACTTTGAATGTCACATCATCAAACCCACCAAATCACAAATTGATTTCCCCAAAAATATCCCGAATATAAAGCTAAGAGAAACGAATTCCTCCGCCACCATACATAATTACGTTTTAAGAGATTAACTTGTGCAAATTGTTAGGCATACTCTGTCAGACATTCGTCCATACAAGTTGTCCTGGGACTGGACAAACCGAAGGCACTATTCTATAAATCCATCTCAGGTAATTTCTACCTAGGATCGACAGAATAGCCCTTGCATAAACTCCATCTTCAATGGTCTTCAATAATTTCTGGCTCAAAACGCATATATCAAATTGTAGTGGAATTTAGATTCCGGTCACTTCAAAATGATAATGAAAAAGGTCCAGATTTGATAGTCGGTTATTTAACTATCAAATATAAAATAAACAGATTTAAATCCATTGAATCTGCTAAGTCTTATTTCAAATAATCTTCAAATATTAACTATATATATATATATATATAAATTTACTTGTTTGAAAAATAATAATTATAAATTAACCAATAAACTCTTATGTGATAATTTCACTCTTGAATATCCATTTCATAACTGAAAATGATATTCAACTCTAACACTCATTCTAAACACAAACTAATACGATCTATCGAAAAATAGTGAAATCGATTAAGTTGGGGTATTTTAATCACCTCTGAGACCTTGAGTCGAAATCATTCTTATCGTTAAGATTCGTAGAAGTTTGATATCCAAAATAATAGACAAACCAGAATTTTTAAATCCAATTTGATTTTTCAAATCTTAAATCATTTCAAAACAATGTTGTTGTTTTGAACCATTAAATAAGTTAACTTAGTTTAACTTAAATATTAACTTGGAAAGTATAATCTAAACATTTGACTTGATTTCCTCATCCTCTGATAATATAAATTATCCTCAAACCTTACTTAATTAAAAGTTTTATTAAGTTAAAACATTATTTTGGATAACTTATCAAATATTATCTTTTCTATTAACTACACCATTATTCTACTAATTCTATTATTACAAAAATTTATCAAGTCATTAAACAACAATTTATTTAAAACTCTTCTAATGAATAAATTGAACAAATTTAATTATCAATTCCCATTTAAACAGTTGATTTGAATCAACCCTAAACAACCTGGTTGACTAATTTTAAATAAATCCTTCCTTTTAAAATTGATAACATAAATTAATTTAAAATAATTCATTTAAATGTTTCTCAAAAATAATTAAAGTCCAATTATCAAAACTCGAGTATATTTCCGAGTTACTTTACAGAAAACGGCTTAGCAGCTCCAACAATATATATATAACAGTTCTTATAACAGACGACATGACTGACTCAAAGTTTATTTTTCTATGTTTTCCCTAAACTCTTGGGTGCCTAAATTTGTACAAGCAGTCCAATCGTTTAGAATTTTATAGATTTATTTGGAAGAGCTTGAAGTAGGAGACTTCAACGTTAGATATTTAAAATTTATTTCCACTGTATTGTATACGTGATGTACTCTAATAAAGTGTGTAAGTGATAATATAGTTTGTATTTCAAAAATGGTTATTTATATATTATGTTTTATTCCGCTGCGATTGTGAGATTTCTATGTTGTTGTTCAGTTCGATCTTCCATCTATTTTCTTCTATTCTAATTTTCTATCTTTCAATTTCTTATCCTTTAACTTCTTTCTATTAATGATTCGTATCTTCATGCAAATTTGGATTGGATGTGCGTTGTATTCAGTCAGCTGGTACGGATTTGCGGGGCGTTAGAGAACCGGTCCCACACGCATCCGTGTAAACAATTTCGAACCATCAGGTATAATAAGAACTGGTGCACTAGTTAATACATCCTTTAATTTCTTAAAGGCTATATCGCACTTATTACTCCAAGAACATACCAAATTCTTCTTTGTCAGTTGAGTTAAAGGAGTTTCAATCTTTGCGTAATAAATTTCTGATAATATCCGGCCAATCCAAGGAAGCTCCTCACTTCCGTAGCATTTGGAGGTATCCTTCGTTCTTTAATTGCCTCAATATTTGCAGGGTCTACTACGAAGCCTTTGCTTGACACAATATGTCCCAAAAATCTAACTTATTCCCTTCCGAAATGGCACTTCGAGAATTTTGCTTTCAATTGGTTCTTTCTTAATATCCCTAGAGCCTATCTTAAGTAATTTTCATGCTCTTTATGGTCCTTTGAAAATATAAGGATATCATCTACAAAGACTACCACAATCTTATTTAGAATGCTCCTAAACACTCTACTCATGAGGTCAATAAAGAAGGTGGGTGAATTCGTCAATTCGAAGGCATAACTTTTCGTTGGAATAATCCATCCAGCGTCCTTAACACGGTTTTATCCTTACCATCCTCTGAAATCCTCAACTAGTGAAATTCAGTGGCAAGGTCTAATTAGGAAAATACTCAGGCTCCTCCCAAGTGGTCAAATAGGTCATCAATTCTAGGTAAGGGGTACCTATTTTTCTTGGCCAACTTATTAATCTCCTTATAATCTACACAAAGTCTTAGGGATCCGTCTGCCTTGGTGGCAAACATAACAAGTGCACCCCATTCTGAGGTACTATGCCGAATGAAACCATTCTGTAGTAACTCTAAAATATGTTTATCCAATTATATTCTTTCTTTAGGTGCCATACGCCTCAAGGGTAATGCTACTGGTTTCCCGTCCTTCTCTAGGTCAATACGAAAAGATATTTCTCTATAGGGTGGAAGTCCCGTGCCTTTCTCAAAGACATCTAAGAACTCACATATTATAGGGACCGAAGAAGGTTCTACTAAACTAGGAGATAAGGAATATAATAAGGCTTTATCTTTGTTCTTAACATTACAAGGAATACTCAAACTACGTCCTCCTCGCCTCCTAAGACGAACGATCCTCTTGTCGCAATCTAGGATGGCCCCATAAAATGATAGTCAATCCATACCTAAGATAAGATTATACCCCTTAAATCCAACACATACGCTTCGTAAAGGAATTCGACATCGTTGATCTCCAATACTAGGTCTTTGCAAGACAACTCTAGATACTTAGCTCCTCCGATAAGATTGGCCACCTCTATCCGATTACTAGAGATAGACATGGAAAGGTTCAATAGATTAACTAGCCACTTAGAGATAAAAGAATGGGTCGTTCCAGAATCGATCAAGGTGTATACAGAAATTCTTAAAACATAAGTTATACCTTCAAACGTAGGTTGTTGTTGGTCTCTTGGGGGTTGGCTTTGTATCATTGCTTCCTCTATTGCATAACTCTAGCCACTTCGGATAACTTTAGGCTTTGGGCAGTCTTTAGACATGACAGTTGAAACATTTTCCTTTAAACTCTTTCTTTGCCAATGAAGTCCTACAACCCTCGGCCTCATGGCCCTTGCGATTGCACCTTATACAAGTCTTAGCTTCCTTTTTGAATTTACCCCCTTTCTTCTTGTTCTTCCACCACTCCTTCTTCTTATTATTATTAGAACTTCTTTCTCCTTTCTCACCATTCTTATTCTCCTTGGACCCTTCAGATCTGCATAGGATATTTGTCTCTACTAAGGTCTTGAAAGTCGCTCCGAACTTTACGTATGCTAGCAAAGTGTCCTTCAATGAGGAGTTCAACCCTTTAACAAACCTCAAGACTTTATTCATTAGGGTATCCACTAAGCCCCTACCAAACTTACTCAATTCAATGAACTTGGCCACATACTCTCGTAGACTTAAGCTCCCTTGCTTAAGATGAATAAACTTCTTCAATTGGATCGTCATTTCAACTCTTGGTAAAAACTTTATTTCGAAGCGGGTTTTGAATTTGGCCTATGTAAATATCTAGCCCTCATTTTCTCTAGACATTAAGTTCCACCATTCAAGAGCCTTCTCCTTCAAGTGCCAGGCCGCAATTCTCCTTTTTACTTCAGCTGGCCATCTAGTGGCTTCAAAAATTCTTTCGCAATCCTCTTTCCAGACCTCTCGCATTATTTGGGCCTACTTGTGGTTGCTGGATTTGCCGGTTGGTTCCGGGTAGACTTATACCACAAATGGAAACTAATCTCGTGTCTATGTGTCATTATTTAATATAAATATATATATATATATATACAAGCCATTCTATACACACACAAGCAATCAATATATGGGAACATTTCAAATTCAAATCATATCCTAATCGTATTTATTACATCATTATTACGCTAGTTACGTTAATTATGCCATATAAGTAGAATACTTATTATGCATAAATAATGCTAATTTTCGTATGAACAAGAGAAAGTTCTAGCAAGATAAAAATTGTCAACTTGTCATAAGTTTAAGGCATACAAGTTAATTTCCCCATTTATGACTGCTACATTCAAGGCACGATGGCATAATTGCATGATAACAGATAGCAGTAATGGAAACTACAACATAAATACAATTGCAACTTGCATCCTAGGCTTGTTGGAAAAATTCTAGTAATGAACCAAGAATAAGGTATAATTTCATATATACATATAATATACATATAAATATATATACATACATACATATATATATATATACATAGACTTTAGTTTATCTAATTTACCCCTTTTTACATATTGCACATAAAAACATTCACATTTCATTGGCTTCAAATTTGAATACGTTCGAATTCAGAATAAAAGCCAAACCTAATAAAATATTGAATCAAATCAGATCTAAACCTTCTTAGATTAAAAATAAAGATTTACACAAAAAGGATAAATTACATAAAACAGAAGCACATCACCCAATTGTTCTCAATTCACTACCAATATCAAGACCCACAAACCCAATAAATTGAAAATTCTTGCGAAATACATAAAAATAAAGATTTGGGGGTTTTGTATTTTAATATTATCGATGTACCAAATCCTCTTAGGCATTATAACACCTCGTAAAATATACCTAAAGACATATATATATATATAATCAATAAAAACAAATAATTTAATAATAAAATATATAAAGGACGGAGAATGAGATTTTGTAGCTTTAAGAATTTGGCTACGAATTTTTTTATTTGGATTAGTGATGAAATTATGAATCGTTTTCATATATAATATGCTGAAAACGGCGAAAGTATGAAGAAGTTACAAGCATATGAAATTAGACATTAAAACGCAAATATATATATATATATGATCAAATAAATAATATATATCCAAAATATATAATAAATAAAATAAATATGGATGAGTTTGAATTTCAAATAGACGATAAGATGGAGGGGACAAAGAATATTGTAAACGAGGTAAGATATAAAGAAAATAAATAAACGATATATGTAAATTAACACCTCATCCCCATATGTGTTTATTGGGCACTTTAGCGACCAGGAGGTCAACCACCCCTAGAAAGGGTGTCGATCGCCAGTCGATCACCCTTCTAGGGGGTAGGTCAACCGCTTGGCGGCTGAAACGCCCAATAATGCTAGGTTTGGTTAGGTTTTCAGGGTTAATATATATATATATGGATGACCAGGATTATATCTAAATAATCCAACGACCCAAGCTTACACAAGCAGCTATATATAGACCCTTAGACCCCACAACTAAACCCTAGCCATTTTTCTCCAGTGTGCCGCTAGTGTGCCGCCACTCTGACTCTAGCTCCATTGATTTCTAGAATTAGGTTTTATAAATCTTCTTCTAATCTATTTCTCTTTCTCTCTAATCTCTTCCAATAGATCTAGACTAGTTCTGGAATTCATATATATATATATAAGAATTTGATTAATCAATTGTTATGTATATATAGGTTTCTATAGTTGAGAATTTCATCCAAAAGGCACAACAACTTTTGGTTTACGCTCTTCAAATCAATGTGAGTCAAATATTTTATTTCTTAGGGAATATTCTGCTTTTTATAGATTAACACTTTGATTTGTATGCCTCAGAGGATTTGGCACAATGATAATATAAAAATGCCAAAACCCACAAATCCTCTATTTTATGTATTGCGCAAGAATTGTCAATTTATTTGGTTTATGGTTCTTGGTCTAAGTTTTGAATTAAGAATAAAAAGGGGTGCTTGTGCTTCTATTTTATGTAATTTATCCTTATGTCTAAATATTTGATTGTAACATGAAAAAGTTTGGATTTGGTTTGGTTCATTGTTTGATTAGGTTTGGTTTCTGTTCTAAATCCAAACGTATTCATTTGAAGCCTATCAAATATGAATGTTTTTATGTGCAATATATAAAGAAGGGGTAAATTATATAAAATAAGGTCTATGTATATATATGTATATTTTTTGTATATATGTATATTAACTTTATTCTTGATCCATTACTAAAATCATTCCAATAAGCCTAGGATGCAAGTTGAAATTTGTATGTATGTTGTATTTTCCATTCACTGCTATCTATTATTATACTATTATGCCATCATGCCATTATACCTTAAATGTAGCAGTCAAAACATGAAAATTAACTTGTATACCTCCAAACTGAGGACAAGTTGATAAATTTTATCTCGTTAGAATGTTCTCTCGTTCATAAGAAATTAACATTATTTATATGTTTTAAATATTATATTTATATAGCGTAATTAACGTAATAATGACGTAATAAATGTGATTAGGATAGAATTTGAATTTGAAATGTCCCCATATATATTGATTGCTTGTGTGTGTATAGAATGGCTTTACATATATTTATAGTGACACACATACACATGGTTAGTTGCCATTTGTGGTATATGCCTGCCTGAAACCAAACGACAAATCCATCAACCACAAGTAGGCCCAACTAATGTGAGAGGTATGAGTGCCATGGGCCATTCAAATTTAGTATACTATGACACGAGGTTAAACCCACTTGTAGTAGAAGCTTGCTCGGAACCACCCGACATATGCAGCATCTACAGGTATATAATTTAATGTGACAGGTCTAATGTGTGTATATATATATATTGTGTGTGAAAATAGGAAGGTTTACTACACCTTAAGAAGGTTTTAAGTGGTTGACTCTCTTCTTATCTAGTTTGGGTCTTAAGTGGTTAGGACTAGGAACCCCTCCGAAGGTTTATTCCTTGGAGAGGAACCAAAGTCATGGGACCCACCCTTATTAGATTCGAAGTAAGTTTTTGGGCCCTCCTCTAAAGTGGTTAGGCATAACAGTAATGGAGTAGGGCAATTCACGGGGGATGTCCACTTCCTCGAGAAGCTTGTAGGCTCAACTAGGGACATGACTGGTTTATAAAAGATATATGGCCATAGCATGCTCAACGACTGTCTAAGGGAAATCTTAAGCGACATAGGTGTTCTACTGTAATATCAGTTAAGTAGTAACGTTCGCGATACTACTTCTCATATTATAAGTGATAATATGTACTTAAGAACGTTGACGCATTAGGACGGGGTCTTAAGAGGCTAGGGTCCGCCTCAGGGTTATAAGAGATCATAAGAATCCACCTTTAATAAGGCCATAAGTGGCTGAGAATGCCCGCCTCGTCGGGTCTTTACCTTAAATACACTAATGAATGATTGACTAGGATATACACCTCATTGGTTAGATACTTTGTGTTTGTGTGAATGTTTATGTGTTGCATAGACATACCTTGATATATGTAACTAGCCAAATCTAGGGTATGAACTTTAAGTAAATACTATATTTCAGTCACACGGGACTTTATGTTCTGACCCCTCTCCTTAATATATCCAACAGGTCAGTAGGTGGGGTACATTATGTTAATGAAGCAATGATGGAGGCTGAAGATGAAGAAATTAAGCTTTTATTAGTTATTATTACTGTACTTCAAATGGAGACTTTTTATAATGAATCTATTAATGTACTTGTGGAACAGATGTATTTTTGACAAGTCTGTATTCGGATTCTGTGATTTTATAAATTGGTACATCATATTTGGATATTATATTTCTCTCGTTCTGCTATGTGAGATTTCCATTCGAAGAGTATATACATTATTTTATGCAAATTTATTTCCTTATAGGAACCAACGACCCATTTAGAATGGCTCTAAGTTTCGATGGGCCTTTTATGGATCAGAATTTAGGCCCATTCTGGGCGGGTTTGGCATATTTTGTATCAGAGCATAGGTTACTCGATTATAAGGGAATTATACGTATGAGAGGCGTATTTGTAATTTGAAAAAGGTTTTTTAGACTATGTATATACATAATATATATTTACCCCAATAAGCATACAAATCTATACTAGGCAACTTTATTATTATTTTCTTCCCTTTTCAGCTTAAATACTGTCTCAAGAGTATCCACTGAAGAATTCTTCTCTTTCTTTTTAGATAGTAGAATGGATGATAATCCTAACAAGAAGAAAAACCAGGCAAGGCCTCGATACTTGCCAGAATGGTCCCAACAGTATCTCCGTACTGTGGAGCAAGTACCTGTTGCTAATCTTGCCCCAGCAATGCCTGCAGCTCTTGCCGCTGAGGTAGCCTTTGACATTTCTCGCTTCTGTAAGAGCTTCGCGAATCTTGGAGGAAAACTGTTCACTAGAAAGGAAGGTTTTACTAACGCCCAATCTTGGTTAACGGACAACAAAAGAATTTTTGAAGCTACTGGTTGGCCCGACGAAGTGAAAAGGAGGATTGTGGCCCGACACTTAAAAGAGGAGGCCCTTGAATAGTGGAATTTAGTATTTGTAGAAAATTAGGGCCGAATATTTACATGGATCAAATTCAAAACCTGTTTCGAAGCAAAGTTCTTGCCAAGAGCTGAAATAACAATCCAGTTGGAGAAATTTATCCACCTCAAATAAGGAAGCTTGAGCTTGCAAGTGTACGTGGCCAAATTCATTGAATTGAGTAAGTTTGGTAGGGGTTTAGTAGACACCCCAATGAATAAAGCCTTGAGTTTTGCTAAAGGGTTGAAACTCCCCACTAAAGGAAACTTTATTAGCACAAGTAACGTTTGGGGCAATTTTTGAAACCCTGGTAGAGACAGCTATCCTATGCACGGCCGAAGGCTCCAAGGAGAATAAGGATGGTGAGAAGGAATAAGGAAGTTCCAATAAGAATAATAAAAAGGAATGGTGGAAGAACAGGAAGAAAGGGGGCAAATTCAAAAAGAAAGCTAAGACTTGTACGAGGTGCAACCATAAGGGCCATGAGGCCAAGAATTATAGGACTTCATTGGCAAAGAAGGAATTCAAAGGAAAGTGTTTCAACTGTCATGAGGAGGGACACATGTCAAAGGACTGCCCAAAGCCCAAAGTTATCCAAAGTGAGCATAACTACGCAATAGAGGCAACACCGATTCAAAACCGACCCCCAAGAGACCAAGGGCAACCCGCACTTGAGGGTATAACTTCTGTTTTAAGAAATTATGTATATTATTCGATTCTGGTATTGGAAATTATGTATCCCATATCTATCTCTAATAATACGATAGAGGTGGACAACCCTATCGGAGAATCTAAGTATCTTGAGTTGTTTTGCAAAGACCTAGTATTGGAGGTCGACAATGTCGAGTTCCTTTGCAAAGCGTATGCATTGGATTTTATGGGATATAACGTTATGCTAGGTATGGATTGGCTATCATTTTATGGGGCCATCCTAGATTGCGACAAGAGAACCGTTTGTCTTAGGAGGCGAGGAGGATGTAGTCTTAATATCCCTTATAACATTAGGAACAAGGATAAAGCCTTATTATATTCCTTATCTCCTAGTTCAGAAGAACCATCTTTTGTCCCTATAGTATGTGAGTTCATAGATGTTTTTGAGGATGTCATGGGACTTCCACCCCACAGAGAAATCCCTTTTCATATTGACCTGGAGAAGGACGCTAGACCAGTAGCATTACCCTTGAGGCATATGGCACCTAAGGAAAGAAGGGAATTGGATAAGCAGATTTCAGAATTACTACTGAAAGGTTTCGTTTGGCGAAGTACCTCGGAACGGGGTGCACGTGTTGTGTTTTCCACCAAAGCGGACGGATCTTTAAGACTTTTTGTGGATTATAGGGAACTTAATAAGTTGACCAAGAAGAATAGGTACCCCTTACTTCGAATCGATGACTTGTTCGACCACTTGGGAGGAGCCCAAGTATTCTCTCAATTAGACCTTGCCATTGGATTTCACCAGTTAAGAATTACGGAGGACAGTAGGGACAAAACTTCGTTTAGGATGCCAGATGGATTTTTCCAACGGGAAGTTATGCCGTTTGGATTGATGAATGCACCCGCCTTCTTTGTTGACTTCATGAGTAGAGTGTTTATGGGCATTCTAAATAAGATTGTGGTAGTCTTCATGGATGATATCCTTATATTTTCCAAAGACCATAAAGAGCATGAAGATCACTTAAGACAAGTTCTAGGGATATTAAGAAAGAACCAATTGAAATCAAAATTCTCGAAGTGCCATTTCTGGAGGAAAGTAGTCTGATTTCTAGGACATATTGTATCAAGTAAAGGCTTAGTCGTAGACCCCTCAAATATCGAGGCAGTTAAGGAATGTAGGATACTTCGAAAAGCTATGAAAGTAAGAAGCTTCCTTGAATTGGCTAGAAATTATTGGAAAATCATTAAAGAATTTGCAAAGTTTGCAACTTCTTTAATCCAACTAACAAAGAAGAATTTGGTATTTTCTTGGAGTAATAAATGTGAAGCAACCTTTGAGAAATTATAGGAAGTATTAACCTGTGAAAACCACCCATAACTCCCGCACTTAATAAGAGAAATAATGCACTGAAAGGTGTGCCAGGAAGCTATGGAAAATCATCAAGATATGTACAAGAGGAACCTGTCGTATAACTCATAGCGCAAGGATAAAATATGATAGAATATATACAACAGGCAATAGTAGTGAACCATAAATGAGCATAATTTAAAACTTTCATATCATCAAAAGAATATCCATAACACCACTGGATTACATCACCAAATTTTGTACATAAAGCCTTACTACAATCACTCAGAGTAACTGTAACACCCCGAATTTTAGTTAATACTAAAATTCACTAATTACAGGATAAATAATCTCAAACGTGGGAAATGGGGGTAACGGGCTGCGTTATTGCGTTCGTCTCGGAAAAATACGCGAAATAGAGTCCGAGTTTTCGAGAATCGGAGTCCGTATGGCCCGGTTATGGCCCAAAGAAGTTTGCAGAAAGATTAGAGCTAAAAACATATTTTGGAAACTTAAATTCAGATTTTAAATTAGAACCAGTGGGGCCAGGCGGGAAGATTCCCGCCCTGACCATGTCGACAGGGCTGTCGACAGGGGTGTCGACTTGCCTGTCGACACGGCGTCTCGAGCCAGAAAGTTTGGGTGCACCAGATCTGGTTTTCTGGCTAGGGCCGGGCTTGGTTCTAGAGATTTCCTAAATCTAACGGACCTAAATTAATCTAGGGTTAATCTAAGGGCCTAAAACACTCTCTTAATCTATAAATACACCCTAAACCTACCTTAATCCATACTAAAAATAGAAATGAAGGCCTCATGCCGCCAAATTAAATCCTAGAAGGAGTCTCCATTAATCTTAGAAGGAAGTTTCAAGCTAATCCCTCTCAAATCATTCTCTAATCATCACCATCTTCATAATTAGCAACTAATTCCTCTTCATAAGTTGGTTAATTTTGGGTTTGGTGAGTTTCTATCACTTTAACATCAATTGTTAAAGTAAGTAGATTGGGTGTAATGAGACTTATGGTCTTAAATGCGGATTAGTGAGTTTGAATCATTTATAATGATAGGTTACTCTATGTTGTTCTATGTTTATGCATACTTGATAAGTTGGTTTATGCATGCTTAATAAGTTAATTTATGCATGTTTAACAAGTTGGTTTATGCATGTTTAACAAGTTGGTTTATGCATGCTTAACAAGTGGATTTATGCATATTTAATGAGTGGAATTATGCATGTTTAACAAAGTGAGTTATGCAAGTTAAGTATATGTTTAAATGCAAGTTTAATGTGATATGCAAGTTATGCATGCTTATGCAAGTATATGGATGCTTATGCAAGACATGTATATGTTTAAATGCAAGATTTATGTGATATGCAAGTTATGCATGCTTATGCGAGTATATGATGCTTATGCAAGATATGTATATGCTTAAATGACATGATATGCAAGTTATGCATGTTTATGCAAGTTATGTATGTTTATGCAAGTATGTGAATGCTTATGCAAGTATGTGAATGCTTATGCAAGTTATGTGTATGCTTAAATGCATGTTTAACATGTTATGCAAGTTATGAGAATGCCTATATGCAAGTTCAACATGTTATGCAAGATATGTGTATGATAATATGCAAGCTCATATGCAACATGTTATGCAAATCATGTGTATGATAATATGCAAGTTTGGGTAAAATGTAGTTGGGTTAATATGTGCTCATATATGCAAGTTGACATCCTCTTAACCCATGACAAAGTTATATGCTAAACCCATGATATTTGTGATGATCTTCCCCTTTTATTATGTCATGAAATGAGAACGATTTACGTGGGGAACGATGGGGTTGGTAAATATGTTAATAAATGAATGATTGGGTATGATTAAGCATACCATAAAAATAAATTACCATAAGTGGGAATTTACCTATTGAGTTAGGTCTACCCCATGGGAATTTACCTATTGAGTTAGGTCTACCCATGTTATGGAAAACTTGATATTAATTAGGGATAATTAATATGGGGGTGATTAATTAGGTGTAATTAATCGACTAAGACACGAGGTTGGACTCATTTGTAGTGTAAAACTGCCCGGACCCGACCGGCTTAACCAGTTGCTACAAATGTCAGCCCAATGTGAGAGGTCTTAGCCATAAATTAAATACGTGATTAAGGTAAAGACACGAGGTTAGACTCTGTTATGACGTAAGACTGCCCGGATTCTACCGGCTTAACCAGGCGGTCATAACAGCCAGTCTAATGTGGGAGGTCTTTATGGGAAATCACGATCTTAATTAATTAAGAAACACTTAACCATATTAGCATGTAGTGGGACATGAGGGGTTAAGTGGGTGCCTTGGGTGGCATGTGGAAATTTAATGGTTGCCTTGGGTGGCATGTGGAATCTAGTGGGTTGCCTTGGGTGACAATAGAAAATACGATTAGAATACTTAACCAAGAGAAACATGTAATTAAACATGATTAAAGGGTTAAGTGGGATACACTAGATATGTGACAAGCTTAGGTGGGTAGCTTGTTGGGGGCCCATTTCAACCAATATCCCAAACGTATCTTTGTGGGCTCGACCCATGTCGAGTGACGGGACACGCATATTGGGCTAGATTATAAGAGGCCAAAACGGGTTAGCGGTGGCAACGCAAGTCCAACGGGTTTCATATGCGTGTGTGGGCCCGGGCTGGTAGATAAGCCGTTGTTGCATCGTGTAGATATAAAGCCGTGCACCGTTGATAGTATTGGGTAGCCACTTTAGGGGAGTGATACACCCCACTGTGGGACCAGCACGGGTATCTACGGTAGGGAGCCGATCGATGGGGAGTAGTGGGTACACCTAATGAAGATAGGGGCAGACGGCACCTATGTAGGGGTACACGAAACTACTGGGTAAGAATTACTAAGTACACCTAGTGGAGATAGGGGCAGACGGCACCTATGTAGTGGGCTAGGAGTACACGAAATTACTGGGGAAAATTTCTAAGTCCTTGGAAGGGATCAACCTTTAAGTAGGAATGACTGGTGTGGTGCAGTTAGTAATTATCCTTGGGTGGGTAGATGCGTCCTGACGGTTATCTTAGTTTATCCTAAGTCTACCAAGCTGCTTAGTGTAGCCATTCATCCCCAGATATTACCGTAGGTCAAGTTTATGTCTTCTCTGGTTACTTTAATGATTGTATTGTTAAAGTTATAGAACTCACTCAGACTTATGTCTGACCCCGTTGTTTTATCTTTTTCCCAACCCTCAGGTCCTACGGTGGATCCTAGCGGTAGTAGAGCTTGATCGGATTGTTGTTCCAGTCTTTAGGAGCTTGGGTAGATGTAAAGCCCCAATTATCCAGTTATCTTTTCTTTTGTTCTGGCTATTGTATGAGAGAGTGGGATTATGTACTTCTTTATTTTGATGGATATTGTACTTGACTTTTATCATGGTTTTATGATGTAACCAGACATGTTTATTTCCGCTGTTGTGAGATGATATTTTTAAAATTTCAAGTACTAATTATATCTGTCTTGTTGTAATTTTTCTGTTCTATATTCACTAAAATACTCCACCGATGCTATGGCATTCCCTTAGTGAGTGACCATAGCGGGCGTGGGGTGTTACACGTGGTATCAGAGCAAAGGTTACCGGAACAGATAAAATTTTTAGAAAACTATTTTTCTAAAACATTTTTGGAAAAGATATTTTCAAAAACATGTCTTTTAAGTGAAAAAGTTTTTGAAAGAAAAGCATAATCCCCAATAGCCATATCTATATCCTTCGAATTCTCCGTTTTGAATCTTTCCTTTTTCGTTTCAGCATGGCCGGGAATCTTAATCTTCCGGAGGGTGTGACGGTACCAGTATGGTATAGGAGATTGATGGAGGCTAGGGCCACCACTACGGGTCCAGCAAATGTTCCTCCACCAACCGTAGCACCCGATCTTCCTCCTCCCCCTCCTCCTCGCACGGATACTTTTGCTAAGACTTGCAAGGAATTTAAAGCTATGGGAGGGAAACCTTTTCAAGGATCTGAAACCTTTGTGGAGGCTAGAGATTGGCTTAAAGAGGTGGAAGAGTTGATAGATATCTTTGAGATGGAAGAAGGAAAGAAAGTCAAGTTGGCAGCTTGGTTAATGAAGGGAGAGGCCTCATTCTGGTGGGAGGTCACTAATGGAGAACGCCCCGTTGACTCTTGGGCGGATTTTAGGCAAAGATTTGTGGCAAAGTTTCTCTCAAGGGCGGAGGAAAACTTGTATATGGAAAGATTCTTGACTCTAAGGCAAGGAAATCTCTCGGTGAAGGAATATGTCAACAAGTTTAATCAATTGGCAAGGTTTGGCCTAGACATGGTGAATACACCGGAGAAGAAGGCTTTGAGGTTCGTGAAAGGCTTGAATGAACCGATGCATGGGTTGGCTATGACTCACATCCCTATGGGGGCCACCTTTGAGAAGCTGGTTGACATGGCACTCATGTATGAGGAAGAGAAGGGTCCTAATGCTAATAAGGCACCCGAGAAGAAGGGAGATCAAAAGAGACCTCAACAACAGCAAAGCAAAGGTGGGAAAGGCAACGGTGGCAAGAGCAAGAAGAAGAAGTGTTTCAATTGTGGGATACCTGGCCACCTAAGCAAGGATTGTCGCAAGAAGAAGAAGACTGGCTGCTTCCACTGTGGCGAAGCAGGGCATTTAGTGAAGGATTGCCCTAAGAAGGGGCAAAGGACGGGGTCTACCTCAGGAGGACAGGTGCAAGCTCTTATGGCACCGAGTCAGGCTAGGGGGCAAGTACAAGCTCTCGCGGTTCCACCGATTCAGGAGAGAGGTAGAACTATCTCCGTTGAAAGTCTAGTTTTACTATTTGATCATCCTGTCCGTACATTGTTTGATTCAGGCGCATCGCATTTATTTATCTCATCATTATTAGTTGAGTCACTGCACTTAGACACCAGTCTGGTAGATGATCCCTTAGTTGTTTCAAACCCAATTGGGGGCTCCACTTATTTGTCCATGATATGTTTGGGTTTGAAGATTTCTATACTTAGCATTGAGTTTAGATGTGATGCTTTTGTATTGGGCTTCACGGGCTATGGGTTGATTTTTGGCATGGACTGGTTATCCAGTAATGGTGCCGTTCTTGATTGCGAAAGGAGAGTTGTTAGGCTCATGACCCGCTTGGGTAACACTCTCGAGATTTCTTGTAATCCCAGGGACTCTGTTATGCTAAGTTATCTTGAATCGCTTGACGCTTCGGTCGAGAGTTTGCAATCTGTTAGAGTGGTCCGGGAATATCCGGATGTGTTTGAGGAGGTGAAGGGCTTACCTCCGAAGCGGGAGATTGACTTCCGAATATATTTGGTGGATAATGCTAAACCGGTATCTTTACCAGTGCGCCACATGGCTCCTCGTGAGAGGAGGGAACTCCATAAGTAAGTAGGGGAGTTGCTTGAGAAGGGGTTCATAAGACGGAGCATATCGGAGTGGGGTGCTCCAGTAGTATTTGCTACGAAGGCGGATGGGTCCCTCAGACTTTGTGTAGACTATAGAGAACTCAACAAGCTCACAAAGAAGAATAGACACCCATTGCCGAGAATAGATGATCTTTTCGATCAATTGGTTGGCGCTTCAGTATTTTCTCAGTTGGACTTGGCCACGGGGTTTCATTAGTTGAGGGTGGCTGAGGATAGCATAGACAAGACTGCCTTTAGGACTCCGGATGGTTTCTATGAGTGGCTGGTGATGCCATTTGGGTTGACGAACGCCCCTGCATACTTTGTTGATTTGATGAGTAGGGTGTTCAGGGAGTTCCTTAATAAATTTGTGGTGGTCTTTGTGGATGATATCTTAGTATTTTCTAAGAGTGAAGAAGAGCATGCCCTACATCTTGAGGAAGTGTTGAAGACTCTTCGAGCATATAGCCTTAAGGCTAAATTCTCTAAATGTCACTTCTGGAGGAAGGAAGTACGGTTCTTGGGGCACGTGGTCTCCAAGGAAGGGATAGCTGTGGATCCCGCGAAGGTAGTATCAATTCAGGATTGGAAGGTTCCGAAGAATGCTACCAAAGTAAGAAGTTTCTTGGGGTTGGCGGGTTATTATAGGAAGTTTATCAAAGACTTCGCGAAAATATCAGCCCCATTAACCCGCTTAACAAAGAAGAATCTTGTTTTCACATGGGACGTAGATTGTGATGATGCGTTCCGACGGTTAAAGAGAGCTTTAACCACGGCTCCAGTTTTAGTGTTGCCAGATGGGAGCAAGCCATTTGTTGTCTATACCGATGCCTGTGGGACAGGACTTGGCGCAGTCTTAATGCAAGAGGAAAGGGTAATAGCCTATGGTGGAAGGCAGTTGAGGGCACATGAGAAAAATTACCCTACCCATGATCTAGAGCTGGCCGCTATTATTTTTGCGCTTAAGATTTGGCGCCATTATCTTCTTGGTGAGAGATTCGAGTTGTTCACTGACCATAAATCATTGAAGTACTTATTCTCTCAGAAAGATTTAAACTTAAGACAGCAAAGGTGGATGGAGTTTTTAGCATCCTATGATTTCGAGATAGCGTATACCCCTGGCAAGGGTAACGTGGTGGCGGACGCCTTGAGCAGGAAGAGGTTGTCCTTGAGTCCATTGTTCGTGGAACGACAAAGCTTGGAATTTATCTCGATGTTTGATTTCAAACCTTTCGTTGACTATGTACCCGGTTTGCTAGCTTCTTTGGAAGTTAGACCTACTCTTTTGGGGCGGATTGGAGAAGCACAGAGGGGCGACCCACAGTTGGTTGAGTTAGTAGAGAAGCTCATAAGGGGGGAGTCGTCCAGCCATTTGAGTAGGTACACCCTAGACGATAGGGGGTACTTGCGTAGAGACGGTAGACTTTGTGTACCGCAAGACGAGGGTTTGAGGAAGGCTATTCTTGATGATGCACACCGTTCTAGGATGACCATTCATCCCGGTGGGGATAAGATGTACCAAGACATGAAGAGGGTTTTCTTCTGGGCCGGTATGAAGAAAGATGTGGCCGAGTATGTCGCTCGATGTTTGGTGTGCCAGCAAGTGAAGGCGGAGCAAAGGAAACCAGGTGGGTTGCTTCACCCATTGGAGGTTCCGCAATGGAAGTGGGATAGCGTCTCGATGGATTTTATTGACGGGTTACCCAGGTCGAGGAAGGGTAATACAGGAATTTGGGTGGTGGTAGATAGACTTACTAAGAGCGCCCATTTCATACCTGTGAAGAGTAAGAGAACTGCTCCATGGCTAGCTTCAGTATATCTTCGAGAGATAGTTCGATTACATGGGGTACCCTCTAGCATAGTTAGTGATCGAGATCCTATCTTCACTAGCGAGTTCTGGAGAAGTTTGCAAGAAGCAGTGGGGACTCAATTGTGTCTGAGCACTGCATATCATCCTCAGACGGACGACCAGACTGAGAGGGTGAATCGTGTTCTAGAAGACCTTTTGAGGCTTTGTATCTTAGATTTTGGAGGTACATGGGAAGAGCATCTTCCATTGGTAGAGTTCGCATATAATAACAGCTTTTAGTCCAGTATTGGTATGGCTCCTTTCGAAGCTCTCTATGGAAGGCCTTGTCGATCACCTACATGTTGGTGGGAATCTACGGATAAGATCTTGCTTGGGCCCGATATGGTTAGGGAGACTTCTGAGAAGATTGATTTGATTCGAAGAAGGATGAAAGCAGCGCAGGATAGGCAAAAATCTTATGCGGACAAGAGAAGGACGGATCTTGAGTTTGAGGTTGGGGATATGGTTTTTGTTAAGGTATCTCCGTTGAGAAATGTTGTTCGCTTCGGATCCGTTGGGAAGTTAGCACCGAGGTTTGTTGGGCCGTTTCCTATCAAGGAAAGGATTGGACGGATGGCATATAGGGTGGAGTTGCCCGACAGACTTAGTGGTGTTCATGATGTATTCCATGTGTCCCATTTGAGGAAGTGCTTACATGAGACCGCAGAGGTGGTAGAGCCAAGCTTGCTTAGAGATGTAGAGGTAGAGCGTGATGCGACTATTCGACGAGCTCCTACTCGCATCCTTGGGTCAGAGACTAGGAAGTTGAGAAACAGAGAGGTTCAACTAGTCAAAGTGCAATGGGGAGAAGATGAGAGCAACGCAACTTGGGAGACGGAAGCGAAGATGCGTTCATTATACCCATTTCTTTTTGAGGGTATGTCTTTACTTTCTCCTTTATCGCTTGTCTAGTACTTATCTTATCTTTGGTATGTCCTCTCGTTAGTACCTTTGACCTTTAGATAGGGTAAACCTATGGTTGAAACATGTGTTTGAGACATGTTATGGTTGATGGATGCAAGTGGATGCAAGTGTTTTCTAGTGGTTGCTCGTGGATGCATATACACACACTCTAGGCACTAGATCGGCTCAGTCACTTCATATTGCATATTGCATAAAATTGTGTGTAGGAAAATATATTTATGGATGTATAATGGTTGTGTTATCACATGGATGATGCATTTTGGTGAATGATTGTGCACTCATGTAGATATTTTATGTGTCGATAGGGTTTTCTCGCATACATAATGGATGCATGGCACTATCATGGTTTGCATATGTTCATACATTAGATAGGGAACATATACACACACTTTTTGCATATGCTCATACATCATTAGAAACTGTTTAAGGACAATGGATGCCCGTGGTTGATGATTTGAGTAGATGGTTGTTTGGATGGTAGGATATGCATTCTCCTTAGCTTAGAGATTTCGGGGACGAAATCCTTTAAGGAGGGGAGAATGTAACACCCCGAATTTTAGTTAATACTAAAATTCACTAATTACAGGATAAATAATCTCAGACGTGGGAATTGGGGGTAACGGGCTGCGTTATTGCGTTCGTCTCGGAAAAATACGCGAAATAGAGTCCGAGTTTTTGAGAATCGGAGTCCGTATGGCCCGGTTATGGCCCAAAGAAGTTTGCAGAAAGATTAGAGCTAAAAACAGATTTTGGAAACTTAAATTCAGATTTTAAATTAGAACCAGCGGGGCCAGGCGGGAAGATTCCCGCCCTGACCATGTCGACAGGGCTGTCGACAGGCCTGTCGACAGGGGTGTCGACTTGCCTGTCGACACGGCGTCTCGAGCCAGAAAGTTTGGGTGCACCAGATCTGGTTTTCTGGCTAGGGCTGGGCTTGGTTCTAGAGATTTCCTAAATCTAACGGACCTAAATTAATCTAGGGTTAATCTAAGGGCCTAAAACACTCTCTTAATCTATAAATACACCCTAAACCTACCTTAATCCATACTAAAAATAGAAATGAAGGCCTCATGCCGCCAAATTAAATCCTAGAAGGAGTCTCCATTAATCTTAGAAGGAAGTTTCAAGCTAATCCCTCTCAAATCATTCTCTAATCATCACCATCTTCATAATTAGCAACTAATTCCTCTTCATAAGTTGGTTAATTTTGGGTTTGGTGAGTTTCTATCACTTTAACATCAATTGTTAAAGTAAGTAGATTGGGTGTAATGAGACTTATGGTCTTAAATGCGGATTAGTGAGTTTGAATCATTTATAATGATATGTTACTCTATGTTGTTCTATGTTTATGCATACTTGATAAGTTGGTTTATGCATGCTTAATAAGTTAATTTATGCATGTTTAACAAGTTGGTTTATGCATGTTTAACAAGTTGGTTTATGCATGCTTAACAAGTGGATTTATGCATATTTAATGAGTGGAATTATGCATGTTTAACAAAGTGAGTTATGCAAGTTAAGTATATGTTTAAATGCAAGTTTAATGTGATATGCAAGTTATGCATGCTTATGCAAGTATATGGATGCTTATGCAAGACATGTATATGTTTAAATGCAAGATTTATGTGATATGCAAGTTATGCATGCTTATGCGAGTATATGAATGCTTATGCAAGATATGTATATGCTTAAATGACATGATATGCAAGTTATGCATGTTTATGCAAGTTATGTATGCTTATGCAAGTATGTGAATGCTTATGCAAGTATGTGAATGCTTATGCAAGTTATGTGTATGCTTAAATGCATGTTTAACATGTTATGCAAGTTATGAGAATGCCTATATGCAAGTTCAACATGTTATGCAAGATATGTGTATGATAATATGCAAGCTCATATGCAACATGTTATGCAAATCATGTGTATGATAATATGCAAGTTTGGGTAAAATGTAGTTGGGTTAATATGTGCTCATATATGCAAGTTGACATCCTCTTAACCCATGACAAAGTTATATGCTAAACCCATGATATTTGTGATGATCTTCCCCTTTTATTATGTCATGAAATGAGAACGATTTACGTGGGGAACGATGGGGTTGGTAAATATGTTAATAAATGAATGATTGGGTATGATTAAGCATACCATAAAAATAAATTACCATAAGTGGGAATTTACCTATTGAGTTAGGTCTACCCCATGGGAATTTACCTATTGAGTTAGGTCTACCCATGTTATGGAAAACTTGATATTAATTAGGGATAATTAATATGGGGGTGATTAATTAGGTGTAATTAATCGACTAAGACACGAGGTTGGACTCATTTGTAGTGTAAAACTGCCCGGACCCGACCGGCTTAACCAGTTGCTACAAATGTCAGCCCAATGTGAGAGGTCTTAGCCATAAATTAAATACGTGATTAAGGTAAAGACACGAGGTTAGACTCTGTTATGATGTAAGACTGCCCGGATTCTACCGGCTTAACCAGGCGGTCATAACGGCCAGTCTAATGTGGGAGGTCTTTATGGGAAATCACGATCTTAATTAATTAAGAAACACTTAACCATATTAGCATGTAGTGGGACATGAGGGGTTAAGTGGGTGCCTTGGGTGGCATGTGGAAATTTAATGGTTTCCTTGGGTGGCATGTGGAATCTAGTGGGTTGCCTTGGGTGGCAATAGAAAATACGATTAGAATACTTAACCAAGAGAAACATGTAATTAAACATGATTAAAGGGTTAAGTGGGATACACTAGATATGTGACAAGCTTAGGTGGGTAGCTTGTTGGGGGCCCATTTCAACCAATATCCCAAACGTATCTTTGTGGGCTCGACCCATGTCGAGTGACGGGACACGCATATTGGGCTTGATTATAAGAGGCCAAAACGGGTTAGCGGTGGCAACGTAAGTCCAACGGGTTTCATATGCGTGTGTGGGCCCGGGCTGGTAGATAAGCTGTTGTTGCATCGTGTAGATATAAAGCCGTGCACCGTTGATAGTATTGGGTAGCCACTTTAGGGGAGTGATACACCCCACTGTGGGACCAACACGGGTATCTACGGTAGGGAGCCGATCGATGGGGAGTAGTGGGTACACCTAATGAAGATAGGGGCAGACGGCACCTATGTAGGGGTACACGAAACTACTGGGTAAGAATTACTGAGTACACCTAGTGGAGATAGGGGCAGACGACACCTATGTAGTGGGCTAGGAGTACACGAAATTACTAGGGAAATTTTCTAAGTCCTTGGAAGGGATCAACCTTTAAGTAGGAATGACTGGTGTGGTGCAGTTAGTAATTATCCTTGGGTGGGTAGATGCGTCCTGACGGTTATCTTAGTTTATCCTAAGTCTACCAAGCTGCTTAGTGTAGCCATTCATCCCCAGATATTACCGTAGGTCAAGTTTATGTCTTCTCTGGTTACTTTAATGATTGTATTGTTAAAGTTATAGAACTCACTCATACTTATGTCTGACCCCGTTTTTTTATCTTTTTCCCAACCCTCAGGTCCTACGGTGGATCCTAGCGGTAGTAGAGCTTGATCGGATTGCTGTTCCAGTCTTTAGGAGCTTGGGTAGATGTAAAGCCCCAATTATCCAGTTATCTTTTCTTTTGTTCTGGCTATTGTATGAGAGAGTGGGATTATGTACTTCTTTATTTTGATGGATATTGTACTTGACTTTTATCATGGTTTTATGATGTAACCAGACATGTTTATTTCCGCTGTTGTGAGATGATATTTTTAAAATTTCAAGTACTAATTATATCTGTCTTGTTGTAATTTTTCTGTTCTATATTCACTAAAATACTCCACCGATGCTATGGCATTCCCTTAGTGAGTCACCATAGCGGGCGTGGGGTGTTACAGTAACATCGAGCATGACAGAAGAAAATAGCAAATAGTAGACAATAGAGAATAATACGCAAGACTCTTGCTCGTCGTCGCTCAGCAGTATCGTCCTCATCAAGATCTATTACCTATTACCTGCTACTCGGTCTGCCCATCCGATATATGGATGAACAACCCAACGTAATAAGAGGAAACATAAAATCTTAAGTTAGACAATAGTCTTAATGAGCGATAAAAAAACTATCCAACATCATCAATAAAGTAAACGAGAATAAGCAGATTAATCAACCAATCTATGAGCTCACCAAAGAAGAACCCAAACCCATCTTCCCACACCTGACAGTGATTTCCTTTACAACAGCAAGAAGAAATAACAGTACATTTATGGCTGTCAATTATCAAGAATAGACCATTCTAATCGATATCAACATTTCCCAAGCATAAGACTCGAAGGCCTAAACCAACATCAGACAAGCACCCAAGAGATATCTCCTTCGACATCAGAAAATCTGCACAAGACGATACAAGCAAACAATCATTCATCCATGACTCTGGCTATCACCGCCAATCCTTCTTTGAAGCCATCGTTAATCGTATGACGGCTACGACATGTCATTTGTTAAGAGCAAATGGTAATCCCAGTTCTAGCAAAACTCCATACGACGAAACATATCTCTAGGCGAATCGTGACTACCCAGGGTACTCAACTGGTCCAACTAGCCATTTTGGCATCCCTATTATACCCCCGCTTTGAGTCCACTAGAACCTATGATTAATGATAGTCCCTTGGTCTCCAATATCTCTAGTCATCATCACTGGCTACTATCCACAAGCTTAGATAACATATCGAGCAACCATTATCCAAGAACTCACCCCCTTGAGTCATCTTCACATTGGTTGCATTACGACATTCAACGAACACGCCATAACACTTCAAACATTCTTACTTGAATTCACTTTGAAGTCACATTCATCACTGAACCAAAAATAACATCGAATTATAGTCCACCATAGTCAAGTTGTTTTCTCTTCAATAGTCGGGTCGTCGACCGACCCAATTCTTGTACATCCAACGACCTGACTCTCCAGGTCGTCCCAATGACCCAACTCCCTTGGCCAACCCATCCCTGACTGATCCAAATTTTCCAACGACCAGACCATCCTACGACCTGATCTCCACGACCCACACCAATATGACCTGATGCTCCTTCGAATGACCTGACTCAATTGGATCGTCCCACTTTGTTAATGACCAGCCTCACATGTATGTCCAACAACCCGAAGGCTTTCAAGGTTCCAACGACCTGAAACTCTTTAAAACTCCAATGACCCGCCTCCTTTCATGCTTCTCAATCCACGATTCAACTTTGTCACGACCTAGTGCCTCTCCAACGACCCGACCTAGCTTCGGACGACCTGATGCCACCCACGACCAGAAGCCCTTCGACGACCAGAAGCCCTTCAACGACCCGAGATTCATTTCTTAGAGCACAAGCCAGCGATCTGAGCTTGCCACGTCATCAGGGACCCATGTAAAAATGACCCGACTCCAGATCTAACCATTCTATGTCCAATCTTGACCACATCATCACCAAACGATATCATCAATTCAAACAAGTCATCCAAATCATCTAATTCAACCATCAACACTTTATGAAAACATCAACAATACTAAAATGACAATTATTCATCGATAACCATAGAATTCACCAAATCACGATAAATCAATGAATAAACAAAAACAATGGATCCAAACTTGCATAAACGTATGAATTAACATAAGTATTACCAATTTAAGTTGCTAGATTGGATCCTATGGTGATTAAAATAAACATATACTTACCATGATGTAGATCTTGGTGAAAACAACTTAAAATGATGAAAACAAGATCAAACAACCCACATACTTGATATGAATCCTTGTGAGAGATGCTTATCACTCACCATATCTTCGAATTAACTTGAAATCGCTAAATTCCCAATCTGGACAGCGAAGAATACTCTTCAAACCTCTCAATTTAAAGCGATCTCCCTTCACTTGATGTAGATCTAGCTTTGCTTGATGTAGATCTGCAATCTTCTCACGTAAGTATAGAACTTTAATGGTGGAAAGCTGTATTTGATTGAGAAAGGAGGATCACGAGCTCAACCAAATGAGAGAATGAAGAAAAGTAACCCTCTCTCCATGCCTCTAACCTCCTATTTATAGCCTCAAACCAGCCCAGTAATGGGTCACACCAAATCAGCCCATTAATGATTAACCAAACCTTTACAAAAATTATGAAACAATAAAACAATGATTCTCCCCAAACCGCTGAACTAAATCTTTGATGTGACAGCTCTACAGGATCGGCAACACTGTTTCCTTTCCAACGAAATTGATCTCAGCACCTGATTTGATCTCAGTCAAAAGTTATGCTCTGTACAAAACTGATAGGGAAAAATGGTCACAAATAAAATTGGTAAAAATTATGGACATGTCTCACATCCCCATAAACAACATATCAAAATATAAGAATGATGTAACGACCCGGATTTTGAGCGACTTTGGTTATCGACGTAAGCTCGACGTCGATAACCAAACATCGAAAAATCCCGGTAGTTAATGAAAGAAATTAGAAGGTGAGAATAGATAAGATAGAAACTTAGAATAGAAGAAGAAGAAGAACATAACATCAGAGTAATACGAACCTCACAGCGGAACGAATTACATATAATAGATAACATAACTTTGAAATATAACAGTTATGTATACAATAGCACTTATCAGAGTACAGCACTTACAACACAGCGGAATATAACTATAGCTATATGATCTTGAAGCCTCCTGCTCCAAGCTCTTCCAGTATATCTGTAAAATCCTGACTACTTGACTGCCCGTACAAATTTAGGCACCCAAGAGTTTAGGTAAAACAAAACAAATAAACTCCGGGTCAGTCATGGGACTGGTATGAGTAAAACAATTTAAACAAGTATATAAACAAGTAAACGATATCTCATAAGACCACGCCGCAGAACGGAACGGGTTTTTCCCTTATGAGATTCCAAAATATTTTTGCAAAGCAATATCATTCTGATATTATAATAATGTCTAAGTACAAATAAATATCAGTCTAGTAGAAACGCTTGCATCTCACGTTCTACATATATAGTATACAATCAAAACCGCAAGCACGTATTGGGTAATGGATTTCCAACTATGACAAGGTATGGAATCACCTTCCGATCAGTGTACTCTAGGAACGATACACTGGAGTTCAACAAGAACATCTTGCAACTCAGCCACACATGACCGACCACTCATTTCGCTTGAGTGTATCGAATGTACATCACCAACGGTTGGGATCAGCAACCGTTCCCGTATATATATGGGACAACATTGATAGATTTAAGAAACAAATGAATATTCACTAGATAGGTGATTATACACCCTACTTCGGTGCGACCGACTTAGCCATGCTGCCTGCCCGATTTCTGTCATTTACCGGTTGATGAGGCTAGAAGCTACGCTTTATCATTACATCAGATTCACTGCGAATGCTACATTGTCAAATCCATAAGAATCACTAATTGACGTCTACAACCATACATTACGTGTCAGCTAAAAGAAGTTTCCTTCTCCGCTTCCACTCTTGGTATAGTTGAAGAAATCAATGTACGTGATCGTCTGGAAATACTATGTCAGACATCCATCTTCATTCACTTAGAAATGTCACATCGTCATACCCTCCAAATCACAAATTGACTTATCCAAAAATAACACGGGTATACAGCTAAGAGAAACGAATTCCTCCGCCACCAAACATGAATACGTTTGAACAGATCAACTTACGCGATCCATTGGATATACTCTGTCAGACCTTCGTCCATACAAGTTGTCCTGGGACAGACAAACCGAAGGCACTATTCTGTAAACAGGATAGCCCTTGCATTTTACTCCGTCTTCAATTATCTTTGGCATATATGATTCGCGACGCTTATGCCAATACAGAGTGGTTCTTTGGATAATAATCCAACCGGTCTCTCCATATTAACAACGTTAAAATGGTCAAAAACTTCGATAGTCTGTGAGTTAACTATCGAAGAAAAACAAGAGTGCAAACAACGATATTATTTCCAAATGGAAATTATATCGAACAAACATCATTTAACATAATCTCTTTAGTCCATTTATTTACTTATCTCCTGTTTCCCTATATTCTAAATTCTTATTTTCTTTTATCAGAAAACATTTCTGATTCTCGTTTGGAAAACATTTCCAAAACTCCTTTACGATCAAACCTTACCATTTCTTAGTTAAGAAGGAAGTCACTCAAGTTGGGGTATAATTACCTCTCAGACCTTAACTGAACAACGTTATAACTGTGAAATGGTCAAAATTTATCTTTTAATCTTTAACAACTTCTTTACGCCTTTCTTGGATCCAATTTTACTAATCCACTTCTATATTTAAAACATTGGTTATAACGATAACGTTATAATCCTTACTTTCGAATTATCTAACTTAAATTATAACTTCTATTCTTATTAGTGGATAATTAACCTAACACTCATTTATTTAAATATAAATAAATCTCTTTTTAAACACTGGAAAGTATAAGTACTTTCCCGAATTCGATATAATCGAATTTGCCGATTAACTCTCTTCGAGAAATCTCTATTTGATTAACTCTTCTTCGAATAACCTATATTCGATTAACTCCTTCTCGAATAAACGATATTCGAAAATCTCTCTTCGAATAACTAATATTCGATAACTCTTCCTTTTCAAATATCTCATATTTAAAAATCTTACTTTCGAATAAACTATATTCAAAAATCTCTTTTCGAATAACTCTTCCTTTCAAATATCTCATACTTGAAAATCTCACTTCGATCAAACTATAATCGATAACCCCCTTTGATGAAACTACCATTGATAACTCATTTCGATGAAACTAACATCGATAACTCCTTTCGATGAAACTAACATCGATAACTCATTTCGATGAAACTAACATCGATAACTCCTTTCGATGAAACTAACATCGATAACCCCTTTCGATGAAATTAACATCGATTACCCCTTTCGATGAAATTAACATCGATATATTTAACTCGACGAACTTAACTCGACTAACTTAACTTGACTCGACTACTCGACTTACTTGGTTCGACCTATTCGATTCGATTAACTAGGCTCGACTAACTTGGTCGAACCACCCGATCAACTCAACTTATTTAACTTAACTTATTTCTCAATTCGATCAACTCGATTAACTCCTATCGAATAACTAATATTCGATTAAACTCCATTCGCTTGACTCTAGATCGCAGCGATCACAATGGTTACGCCTGACTCCCTCAGGAAACATCCGACCGCCGTAGGCTATTTACAGCCCTGCGAATTACGCTAGCAGTCGTACACGATGGCAACTTATCCTGAATACTATGTTGACTAACTCTGTCTCAAATAACTACATTTGATTAACTCTAGTTCGTTTTAACTCTAACCGATTAACTCTAACTAATTAACTCCACTGGTTAACTCTTAACTGATTAACTCTAACTGGTTAATTCTATTTGGTTAACTCTAACTGGTTAACTCTATTTGACTAACACGACTCGACTAACCCCTTTCGAATAACTTGTTCGATTAACTAACTTTCGAATACTATATTCGATTAACTAACTTCGAATACCATATTCGATTAACTAACTTCGAATACCATATTCGATTAACTAACTTCGAATACCATATTCGATTAACTAACTTCGAATACCATATTCGATTTACTAACTTCGAATACCATATTCGATTAACTAACTTCGAATACCATATTCGATTAACTAACTTCGAATACCATATTCGATTAACTAACTTCGAATACCATATTCGATTAACTAACTTCGAATACCATATTCGATTAACTAACTTCGAATACCATATTCGATTAACTAACTTCGAATACCATATTCGATTAACTTTATTCACTTTATAAAGATTTCCTTTTTAACAACGTTTTATTCATTTGAAAGGATGTACTTTTAAATAACGGTTCTATACTTTAAAAATGATTTCCTTTTTATAATGTTTCCTTTCCAATTCTATTTGTAAATGGTTTACGAATATTTCCTTTTCAAATTTATTCTTGAAATATTCTAACTCCTTAAATTTCCTGAAAAATTCGCCATAACCTCCTTTGTAACGGAAGCATCGGGAAAATCCCCAAACTCGCCACACAGGCCTTTCCATTCAAAAAGAAAATGGTTTGAAATTATTTCCTTTTTGAATATCTCCTATTTATAAATATCCCAATTTATAAGCAATTCTTATTTATAAATATTCCACTTTATAAATATTCTATTTTCAATATCACTTTGAAAAATCTCCTTTATCTACATTCCGGTATGTCATGGTATTCAATCATATCAAATCACGATGTCTAATCTCGTCCATACACACACAATCAACAACAGGTTATAATTCACATCATATATCAAAATATATGAAAAACAATAAAATAACTGTTGAGGAATCCAGTTGGATTTCTCCAACCTGTTTCCCTGCATCACAGATGTTAGACAGTATATATAACATCACTTTCAGTTCCATATGATATATTCTGTTAAACAGAATCAATATAGAAATTTAACTAACTGACTAGCAGTTCAATCAAACAATCAATACATAGTAAATCAGACAATTTCTAACAGTTCTAAAGATACAACATGAAATTATAAACTGTTTAGAGTTGGTGAGATTTACTCACATTTGGACGATCATCGTCAATGACGATAACCATCGCTTTATTCAGCTGGACAATTTATTTTGCTATAAATTGTGATGGACTCCCATTGACTCGCGGTCAGTTCCATTGTGGAGTGCTCGTCCATACGATCCCAACGCAACTTACGGTTCGTCAATCCGATCTTGTATTACCAAGATATGGCATTACGAAGTTAATACGTATTTATATGTAAATTAAAACTTGAATTTAAGATAAGATGGGCCTCACCACTTTATCTCCTTGGCCCAAAACCCATTCATGGTATAACCGTATATACGGTCCCCTTTCTTCCACGATAACAACGCAGGAGCACCTCTCCTTAACCCAGCGCCATTTCCATTCGATTAAGCTCCATTATCTCACCCTCCTCTCCACCGATCAACGAAAGGACATCTCCATTAGCTTCCTCTTGCCATCCTCTATGATTCCATCACTTAACCCTTCATCTCGCACGCTAGGGTGCGATTTGCGTCTTCCGCTCCATCCACGAGTACACAGCAAAAGCTCGACACTTTTTATTTTAATAAAATCCCAATAAAACATATATGAAGCCCTTCGATCTCCTCATTCCAGAACTGAATTCAAAAACCAACATTCAAGCTTCTATCTTCCAAGATCGTGAACCCTAGGTCACGCTGCTCCAATTTTCATCGACGAAAATCATTGTCGAACCCTTCAGAAATTGCCTAGGGTTGAAGAGAAAAACATGGTGGATCCAAACATAGGTGTTTTACAATTTATAGGATTTATTTCCTATTTCTTTTGAATTCTCTTCTTGCGTTTTTGGGTTTTCCTGGCACTATGAAGTGGCGGCTTGTATATTTGCTTTTATAGAGAGATGGGTTCTGTTGTGTGGTTGTAAACGAGTAGATGTGGCTCTTGTTTTGACCTTAAATAAGTTTTAGATATTTTTCTTTTATCATATAATATTCGATTCAGTCTTCTAAAAATCACTGCGAACACATATGATGCCTAAAAATCATGAAAACTGACATGCTGATATAATTTGACATTACGGTCCCAACGAAACTGGTTTCGTCGAATTCCGACTCCGTATGCTCACACAGCGTATTTTTAACCGTCAAAATACTGACTGTTTTACACTCTAAAAATCCGTACGGCCACACAGTGACTCTAAAAATCACGAAACTAGAAATCTAACAACTATCTGACATTTCGGATCCAACAAAATTAGTTTCGTCGAATTCTGAGGTCGTTTGCAAAACTGGCTATTTCTAAAGCTCTGAATGACCCATTTAAATATATAAATATATTTAAATATAATTAAATTAAATATTAATAAATTAATATTATCGTGTATCTTCACATATGATATCGTATAGCTCCAGAATATCATATCAGGATTTATGGCTTGATATTTCAGATTTTAGATTTATCAATATTCAGTTTATATCGAAAATCCTTTTATAACGCATATAAAGCGTCGCAAAATATAAAGGAATTCCACAGCGACTTTTCTAAAATTTGATTTGGACATAAATCAAAATCTACACGACGAAATCCCGATTTCTCTCTTCCACTAGAAAGATATACTCCACCAGCTCCACACGTTTCTTGTTTCACAGAAATCCGACTTCAAACGGTCCCTGTATATTCAGTTGAAGTTTGAATCGCCAATTAACGAACTGCAGCGCCATTTCAAGCTCGGTTTTAATTATAATATAATTATACATTCAAACTGTCGTCGATTGAATATAATCGTTATTATATTTCGAATTGATACTCCACCAAATCTCGTATGCTATTCAATTCACACGATATTTTGAATTTCACTATTTCCGACTATTTCGACATTATAATATATTATTATATTATAATTATTTATTAAATATTCAATATTATTTAATTAAACGATCATTAACTTCTCTAAATCACCAATTATATAATTAAATAAATTAATTATATATCGCAGAAAATGCGGGTCATTACAAATGATCTAACACTTTGGGAATTAAATAAAAATATTTTACGATCCTCCAATAAGTAAAATGCAGGCTGTTGCATTCTCCATCCTTTAGGAATTTCGCCCTCGAAATCCCTAGCAAACTCGAGAACCCAAAATAATTCCGCATGCCTATCATCTATGAGCAACTAATTTTACCATCCAAAATAGCATCCATCAAGTCATGCATCCATAGCCTTATCTTAGCACGCGAAATTCTAACAAGTATAGTACAAGTTGGAATGGTGTAAGGTGACACAATATTAATGGGTCATACCGATGAAGAGCTCTGGATGGGTCGTCTTCATTCTCTTCCGTCTCCCACGTACAACCGTCATCATCCTCACTCCATTACACCTTTACTACCTTAAACATTTTCTTCCTAAGCTATTTCGTGTCATTCCCCACAAGCGAAGCAGCTCACGAGATCTCGTAACTAGAGACTCGACTTCTAGATCTTCATACTGCTCTAGAGATACCGCCATATTCAATCATGCACGCACTTCCGTAGAAAGGACACATAGAAAACATTATGTATACTCGACAACTTCTCGGGTAAATCCAATCTATAAGTGAGCTTTCCAATTTGTTTGACTATCGAAAACGGTCCAACGAACCATGGAGCTAACTTTCCTTTACTTCCGAACCGAACAACATTCTTCAATAGCGAAATCTTCACGAAAACTATTTCACCAACATCGAATTCCAAATATTTTCGACGCTTATCAGCATAGCTCTTCTGAAAATCTTGGCATGCTTTCGTTCATTGTCGAATGATCTCGATACAATATAATGTCTCCCTGATCATCTCAGGCCCGAGTATCAACTTATCTCCAGTCTCTAACCAACAAGCCGGGGAATTACACGGTCTTCCATACAATGCCTCGTATGGTGCCATCCCAATGCACGACTAGTAACTATTATTATACGCAAACTCAACTAAATGTAGATGGTCTTCCCATGATCCCCCGAAATCGAATACACAAGCTCTTAGGAGATCTTCCAAAACTCGGTTAACCCTCTCGGTTTGACCATCAGTCTGGGGATGATAAGTCGTACTTAAAAACAATTCGGTTCCCAAAGTCTCTTGCTAACTTTTCCAAAATCCACTCATGAACAACATATCTCGATTATTCACTATACTCTTCGGGATACCATGGAATCGAACTATCCATTTAATATAAAGCTTAGCCAACTTTGATGTTGTCCTAGTCGATCTGACAGGAATAAATCTTGCAATTTTGGTCAAATGATCCACTATGAACCAAATTCCTTTGTTTCCTGCCCTGGTTCTAGGTAGTCCATCAATACCTGCTCCCACTTCCATGTAAGAACTTCTATGGCTGAAGCAATCCACTTGGCTTCTTCTGTTCAACTTTCATCAACTAACAAATCACGCACTTGGAAATGAATTTTCCAACATATCTCTTCATACCTTCCTAGTAGTAATCTCTCTTCATGCCTTGATACATCTTATTACCACTAGGATGAATCGCCACTTTGAGTGATGACATTCCCTTAGAACCTCATCTCTTAATCTGTTGATATCAGGAACAACCAATCACCCTTTCTTTTGAAGCTAACACTCTCGATCGACCTCGAACTCTATATCCTTTGGTTCCAACTTCTGGATATTCTCGACATGCTTTGTATCCCGCTTTTGGCTCTCGCAAAGATTTTCGATGAGAGTAGGTCTTATCGATAAGCTTGCTAACATTTCAGGTTCTAACGCACACCGAGGCCAGAAATCAAGTCATGCTAAGTACTCGAGGTGTTTCCATTCCAAAAACATCACTCCTAAACTTGCTTTTCTTCAACTCAATGCATTCGCCACTGCATTTTCTTTACCAGGAGTATAGGCTATACTAAAATCATACGATGCCAGAAACTCTAACCACCATTGCTGCTGAAGATTCAAATCCTATTGGGAGAAAAGATACTTCAAACGACTTGTGATCTGAAAAAAACTCAAATTGAACTCTCAACAGGTAATGTCTCCACATCTTCAGAGCAAACACAATCGCTGCCAACTGTAAATCATGAGTCGGATAGTTCCTTTCATGCAGCTTCAGATGTCGAATTGCGTTGGACACAACTTTATCCTTCTGCATCAACACTGCTCCAAGTCCAGTACTACATGCATCGGTGTATACCACCATATCTTCTTTCCCACTTGGAATAGTCAAAACAAGAGCACTTGTCAGCCTCTCTTTCACGATTTCGAAAGCTTGCTCACACTTCACATCCCATGTGAACAATTAATTCTTCTTTGTCAATCCTGTTAATGGTGTGGCTATCTTGGAGAAATCCTTGATAAAACTATGATAATATCCCATCAACGCAAGGAAACTCCGAACATCCATCGCATTCTTAGGTCTATCCCTATCCTAAATTGTTGCCACTTTACCGAGGTCAACCGCTATTCCATTTCCAGAAACACCATGGCCTAAGAACCTCACTTCACTCTTCCAGAATTGACACTTCGAAAACTTAGCTCTCAACTGCTGCTTTTGCAAGATTTCTAAAACAATTCTCAAGTATGTCATATGCTCTTCCTCATTCCGGGAGTAAGCCATAATATCGTTCATGAATGCAAGCACGAACTTGTTCAACTGATCTTTGAAAACCCTGTTCATAAGATCCACAAAATACGCTGGTATGTTAGTCAACCCAAATGGAATCACCAACCATTAGAAGAAACCGAATGGTATCCTAAAAGCTATCTTATACATACTATGCAACACCCCGAATTTTTGAATGATCAAATTAACTAAAATTAAGAATAATTAATCTCAGATGTGAGAATTAAGGGAAATGGGTTGCGCCATTGTGTTCATCTCAGAATTCTGGTTGAGACAGAGTCCGAGTTTAAATAAAACGGATACCGGATGAAGGAGACATGGACGAACGAAGTTAGGCGGGAAAAACCAAAAAAAAAATATAAATGCACTGGCGCACTTGGGAAGTGCGCCAGTACAAAAATTGCACTGGCTCACCTGCCAAGTGCGCCCAGGCCGAGCAGGAAGCCTGCACAACTTTCTGGTGTAATCTGATCCATACTGTGACTCATTGCTGAGTCCTTTCTGACTCCTTGTTGAGTCATTAGGGCTGAGGTGTCATCCTATCCCGACTGAATGGTTTGGATTAACCCTAAGATCATCCGACGACTATAATTAAATTAAAATTCTATATAAACATTTGTAGACTCAAAACCTAAAATTAAATAAAAATTGGAATCATGGCCGTCATGTTGTCATCTTGTAACCTAGAGTAGCCGCCACCAACTAGAGGGAAAACGAAGCTAATCAACTCAATTCTATTCAACTCTAATCTAAACAATAACGAATCTACTACAAAGGTGAGCTAAATCAATTTCAGAACTAAGATTCCAGAACTCAAGACCTTCTTTGAGTTGTGAGTTCGATTTCTTTAACAAGATAATTAACAATTTAATTGGATTGAGATATGATTTGGATTATATGGTTATGTTGTGAATCATTGACCGTTATGTTATTATCTATGTTGTAAACTTATGATGTTATTATCTATGTTGTAAATCTATGATGTTATTATCTGTGTTGTAAATCTATGTTAATTGTTGGCTTATGTATAATTAATTCATAATGATGCTTCATATGCTAAGTTTGGTTATGTTTGCGGAACTAATTCATATGTTAAATCATATGTATGTATGCAAGTTTAGATGTTAATTTAGATATGAATCATATGCAAGTTAGTGAGAATCATATACAACCTTACATGTTTCATGACATCTATTTTATGTGTAAATTGGATCTAAAATTAGGCTATGACATGTGTGAGTTAGATGCAAGTTTACACCATAGTTTATGTTGCATAAATCACATATGCAAGTATATATATGGTTGGAGAATCATGTAATGTAAGTTTGTGACTATTGCCTATGCAAGTTTACACCTTATGATTAGGTCTATGACATACATAGTTTATGCAAGTTTGCGACTATTTCCTATACAAGTTTACACCTTTAAATCTGGATCTATGACAGATATAGTTTTATGTAGGTTTGTGACTTTGGCCTATGCAAGTTTTAGATGAAAAGCCTTATTCACACATGCAAGTTCACCTCTTATGTTTAGATCTAATTTTATTCTATGCATGATGTGATGTTTTCTCTTTATTCCATAAGTTAGACTATTCGAGTCTAACGTATATTTCACGTTAAACGAACGTACAACGTGGGGCAATGGGATAACATTAAAAGATTTAATATTGAGAATTGGCATAAATGCCTTAAATGTGATGTTAATTGGTATAATTTTATATACCATAAATAGATGGACATAATTAAGGTGTTAATTATGGACATAGTTGAATTTGTAATTGATTGACAATTTGAATAGGGAAATTAATTCAAATTAGGGATAATTAATTATGTGTAATTAATCGCCTAAGACACGAGGTTAGACTCTTTTGTGGTGTAAAACTACCCGGACCCGCCCAGCAAATCCAGCAGCCACAAATGCCAGTCTAATGTGAGAGATCAAGGGCATGAATTAAATGCGTAATAATAGTAAAGACACGAGGTTAGGCTCGTTTGTGGTGTAAGACTTCCCGGACCCGCCTGGCAAATCCAGCTGCCACAAATGCCAGTCTAATATGGGAGGTCTTTACAAGGTTACGGTGTTAATGAATTAAGAAACACTTAACCAGTTAAACATGTGGTGGGACATGGGGGTTAAGTGGGTGCCTTGGGTGGCTTGTGAAATACGATTAGAAACACTTAACCAAAATTGAAACATGTAAGTGGACATGAATAAGAAGAGGGTTAAGTGGAATGTACTAGTGGGGACTAAGCTTAGGTGGATAGCTTGTGTCAAGTAATGGGGGCCCGTTTCAACCAGTAACCCATAAGTATCTTTGTGGGCTCGACCCAAGTCGAGGACGGGACGCACATACCGGGCTTGACTGTAAGAGGCCAAAACGGGTTAGCGGTGGCAACGCAAGTCTAACAGGGTCATGTGCGTGTATGGGCCCGGGCTGGTAGGTAAGACGTTGTTGCATCGTGTAGATATAAGCCGTGCATTTTGGTTGTATCGGGTTTCCACTTTGGGGAGTGATACACCCCACTGTGGGGCCAGCACGGGTATCTACGAGTTAGGAAGCCGATCGAATGGGGGTACTGGGTACACCTAGTGGAGATAGGGGCAGACGGCACCTATGGAGGTAGCTAGGGGTACACGAAACAACCATTAGCAGTATTAAGTTCTGTAGGCGGGATCAACCTTTAACGTTATCTTTGTTCGTCTTATTTCCTTGTTTGTTCTGTCATACTCAATCGTTCACAGTCATTTCCTTATTTTCCAGCTTATGCCTTATCCTAGTTATTTTGATAAATATATTGTTAAAGTTATCACACTCGCCAGACTTTATGTCTGACCCCCTTTTCTTTCCACCTTTTTTCTTCCTCCCCCCTTAGGTTTGCAAGGAGGGAATACTACGGCTTAGTGCCGATTTCTTTCAGTTGCTTGAAGAGAGTAAATGTATCGCTTGGGACTCTCTCATCTTTATGGCTTTGCTTATGCTCAATGGGGATTTATGCATTTATGTTATTTAAGTATTTGCTTCTTTATGTACTTTGAAGGTTTTGGAAAAGACTATTGATCCTGTTGTAATGGTTTTGGAGACTACTTATGTAAACTTGTTTTGAGTTATGATGCTATGAAATAAGTTTTGACTTCCGCTATGTTGTTTTATTTATTTATTCTTGTAATTTATCTGTTCTATAAAACAATAAAGCTTCATGGACATTGATGCATTCCCTTTGTGAGTGACATTAATGGACATGGGATGTTACATGTGGTATCAGAGCTATGGTTACAAGAACAGATAAAAAGTTTTGAAAAGTATTTTCAAAAGTATTATTTTCCTACAAAGTATTTTCAAAAACTTGTTTTAAAGAAGCTATTTTCAAGGAAAGTTTACTTTAAAGAGCATAATCCCCACAAGACATACATCTCTCATTCGCATCCCTTGTTTTAAAACTCTTTCTTTTTCTGTTCAGCTTGTCTGGAGCATATGAGATACCAGAGGTTGTTCAAGTACCCGGTTGGTTTCGTCAATATCTCGAGGCTAGGGATGCTACCGCGGGTCTGGCCAACGTTCCTCCTCCTCCTCCCCCAGCTCCAGTCATTCCTCTGCATGGAGAAACTTTCTCTAAGATATGTAAATACTTTCGTTCGATGGGTGGAAAATCTTTTAGTGTGTCTGAAACGTTCACTGAAGCTAGAAATTGGTTGAAAGAAGTGGAGGATCTGGTTGGCATTTTCGATTTGGACGATTGTAAGAAGGTCCAATTGGCTGCTTTGTTGATGAAGGACGAATCTTCGTTTTGGTGGGAGGTCACTAATGGAGAGCGTCCAGTTGATACATGGCTGGATTTCAGGCGTAGGTTTGAGGCAAAGTTTCTCTCACGGGCTAAAGAGAATTTATATATGGAAAGATTTTTGGCGTTGAATCAAGGGAATCTATCAGTGAAAGAATACGTCAAAAAGTTCAATCAGTTGGCGAGATTTGGCTTGGACTTGATGAATACACCCGAAAAGAAGGCCCTGAGATTTGTTAAGGGTTTGAACGAGCCGCTACATGGGTTAGCTATGACCCACATCCCTATGGGGGCTACCTTTGAGAGGCTAGTTGATATGGTGCTTATGCATGAAGAGGAGAAAGGCGCCAATGCTAATAAGGCACCCGAGAAGAAAGGGGATCAAAAGAAACCGCAGCAACAACATCAAAACAAGAAAGGCGGGAAGAACAATAATCGCAAAGGAAAGAAGAAGTGCTTTAATTGTGGGACACCAGGCCATCTGAGTAAAGACTGTAGGAAAAAGAAGAAGACTGGCTGTTTCCACTGTGGAGAGGCAGGTCATCTAGTTAAGGACTGCCCAAGGAAACATGGGCAAGGGTAAAGAACTTTTGGAGGGCATCTTCAGGCTCTCGTTGCACCAAGGCAGGCAAAGGAGCAGGTCCAGGCTCTCGCGGTCCCACCACTGCAAGAACGAGGTAGAAACATTTCCGTTGAGAGTTTAGTTTTTCTGTTTGATCATCCTATCCGTACTTTATTCGATTCTGGCGCATCACATTCATTTATCTCTACATCACTAGTTGAAACACTGCACTTAAATACTAGTCATGTTGTGGATCCCATTGTAGTCTCAAATCCTATTGGTGGGTCGGCTCATTTATCCATGATTTGTAAGGATTTGAGATTGTCTATCTTAGGCATTGGTTTTGAATGTAATGCTTTTGTGCTTGATTTCATGGGATATGGGTTGATTCTAGGGATGGATTGGCTAGCCAGATATGGTGCCATCCTATATTGTGAACGAAGGGTAGTAAAATTGTTGACTCGTAGTGGAAAGACCCTTGATATTTCCTGTGACCCTAGAGGATCGGTGATGCTTAGTTATCTTGAGTCACTTGATGCATCCAATGATGATTTACATTTTGTTCGTATAGTCCGTGAATATATTGATGTCTTCAATGAGGTGAGGGCTCTACCCCCAAAACATGAGATAGACTTTCGTATTTATCTTGTAGACAATGCAAAACCAGTATCTCTGCCAGTACGCCACATGGCTCCTCGTGAGTGGAGGGAGCTCAATAAGCAAGTGGGGGAGTTGCTTGAGAAAGGGTTCATAAGACGTAGTATATCAGAGTGGGGTGCTCCATTGGCATTTGCCATGAAGGTGGATGGGTCCCTTAGACTTTGTGTGGACTATAGAGAACTTAATAAGCTTACTAAGAAGAATAGGCACCCACTACCGAGGATTGACGATCTCATCGATCAGTTAGTTGGCACCTCATTGTTTTCACAGTTGGACTTAGCCACTGGTTTCCATCGGTTGAGAGTGGCTGAGGATAACATAGACAAGACTTCCTTTAGGACTCCGGACGGTTTCTATGAGTGGCTTGTGATGCCCTTCGGTTTGACAAACGCCCCTGCATACTTTGTTGACTTTATGAGTAGGGTGTTTAGGGAGTACCTTAATAAATTTGTGGTGGTCTTTGTGGATGACATCCTGATCTTTTCTAAGAGCGAAGAAGAGCATGCCCTACATCTTAGGGAAGTATTGGAGACCCTTTTAGTGCATAACCTTAAAGCTAAATTTTCTAAATGTCACTTTTGGAGGAAGGAAGTGCGATTCTTAGGGCATGTGGTTTCCAAGGAAGGGATAGTTGCGGATCCCGCGAAGGTGGTGGCCATCCAAGATTGGAAGGTCCCTAAAAATGCTACCAAGGTGAGAAGTTTCTTGGGGTTGGCTGGCTACTATAGGAAGTTTATCAAGGACTTTGCAAAAATATCAGCCCCATTAATGCGCTTGACGAAGAAGAACCTAGTTTTTACATGGGACGTAGATTGTGATGATGCGTTCCAACGTTTAAAGAGAGCTTTGACCACAGCCCCAGTCTTAGTGTTGCCAGATGGGAGTAAGCCATTTACCGTTTATACCGATGCTTGTTGGACAGGACTAGGCGCAGTCTTAATGCAAGAGGGAAGGGTAATAGCCTATGGAGGAAGGCAGTTGAGGGTACATGAGAGAAATTACCCTACGTATGACCTAGAGTTGGCCGCTATTGTTTTCGCGCTTAAGTCTTGGCGCCATTATCTTCTTGGCGAGAAATTCGAATTGTTCACTGACCACAAATCGCTAAAATACTTTTTCTCTCAGAAGGACTTAAACTTAAGGCAGCAAAGGTGGATGGAATTCTTAGCGTCCTACGATTTTGAGATAGCATATACCCCTGGCAAGGGTAACGTGGTGGCAGACGCCTTAAGTAGGAAAAGGTTGTCCTTGAGTCCGTTGTTTGTTAAGCGGCGAAGCTTAGAGTTCATCTCTACGTTTGACTTTAGACCTTCCATTGACTTTGTACTCGGTTTGCTAGCATCCTTAGAGGTCAGACCTACGCTTTTGGGACAGATTGGTGAGGCACAGCGAGATGACCCACAGTTGGTTGAGTTGGTAGAGAAACTCATAAGGGGGGAGTCATCAAGCCATCTCAGTAGGTATACCCTAGATGATAAGGGTTGGTTACATAGGGACGGTAGACTTTGTGTACCACGAGACGAGAACTTGAGGAAGACCATTCTTGATGATGCACATCGTTCGAAGATGACCATTCATCCCAGCGGGGATAAGATGTATATGGACATGAGACGAGTTTACTTTTGGGCCGGAATGAAGAAGGACGTGGCTGAGTTTGTTGCTAGATGCTTGGTGTGCGAACAAGTAAAAGAAGAGCAAAAGAAGCCCGTGGGTTACTTCACCCATTGGAGATCCCACAATGGAAGTGGGAGAGTGTCTCGATGGACTTTGTTGACGGGTTACCGAGATCGAGGAAGGGTAATACGGGGATTTGGGTCGTGGTAGACAGACTTACTAAGAGCGCCCATTTCATTCCAGTAAAGAGTAAGAGGACTGCTCCATGGTTATCCTCCGTATACATTCGAGAGATAGTTCGTTTGCACGGTGTTCCTTCTAGCATAGTGAGCGATCACGATCCTATCTTTACTAGCGAGTTTTGGAAGATCTTGCAAGAGGCGGTAGGGACTCAGTTATGTTTGAGCACCGGATATCATCCTCAGACGGACGGCCAGACCGAGAGGGTGAATCGTATTCTAGAGGACCTTTTGAAGCTATGTGTTTTAGACTTTGGAGGTACATGGGAGGAGCATCTTCCTTTGGTGGAGTTCGCATATAATAATAGCTTTCAGTCTAGCATCGACATGGCACCTTTCGAGGCTCTTTATGGACGGCCGTGTTGTTTGCCTACATGTTGGTGGGAATCTACAAATAAGATATTGCTTGGGCCCGATATGATTAGAGAGACTTCAGAAAAGATTGATTTGATTCGAAGGAGGATGAAGATGGCACAAGATAGGCAGAAATTGTATGCGGACAAGAGGAGGACAGATCTTGAATTTGATATTGGGGACATGGTCTTTATCAAGGTGTCTCCATTACAGAATGTTGTTTGCTTTGGGTCCGTTGGAAAGTTAGCACCAAGGTTCGTAGGGCTGTTTCCTATTAAGGAAAGGATTTGACAGATGGCATATAGAGTGAAGTTGCCCAAGAGACTTAGTGGTGTACACGATGTATTCCATGTATCACATTTGAGGAAATGCTTGCATGGGACCGCGGAAGTGGTAGAGCCGAGCTTGCTTAGAAGGTGGAGACAGAGCGTGATGCGACGATTCGACGAGCTCCTACGTGCATTCTCGGGTCGGAGATTAAGAAGTTGAGGAATCGAGAGGTCAGGCTAGTCAAAGTACAATGGGGAGATGATGAGAGCAATGCTACTTGGGAGACGGAAGAGAAGATGCGTTCATTGTGCCCTTTTCTTTTCGAGGGTATGTCTTTTAATTTCTCCTTTATTGCTTAGCTTGTACTCGTTTCATCTTTAGTATGTCCTCTCGCTAGTATCTTTGACCTTTAGATAGGGTAGTCCTATGGTTGAAAGATGTTTTTGAGACATGTTATGTATGATGGATTCATGTGGATGCAAGTGTTTGCTAGTGGTTGCTCGTGGATACAAATACACACACTTTAGGCACTAGATCGGCTTAGTCACTTTCATATTGCATATTGCATATAAATGGATGTATTTAGAAAAAATGAATGTACATTGAATGTGTGTATCATATGGATGTTGCATTTAAATGGATGGTTGTGCACACATGTAGTAATGATATGTATAGGATTCTTTGCATACATGATGGTACATGGCACTATCATTATTTGCATTAAGGAGGTCGACTGAATCAGTGGACCGCCTGATTTAGCATTAGTATACGGACATATACACACACTATGCATATGTACATGAAAAGCATTAGAAATCTTTTAAGGACCATGGTAGCTAGTGGTTGATGGTTGAGTAGATGGACGATTGGATGATAGAATACGTTCTTCTTGACTTAGAGATTTCGAGGACGAAATCCTTTAAGTAGGGAAGAATGTAACACCCCGAATTTTTGAATGATCAAATTAACTATAATTAAGAATAATTAATCTCATATGTGAGAATTAAGGGAAACGGGTTGTGCCATTGTGCTCGTCTCGGAATTCTGGTTGAGATATAGTCCGAGTTTGCATAAAACGGATACCGGATGAAGGAGATATGGACGAACGAAGTTAGGCGGGAAAAACCAGAAAAATATATATAAATGCACTGGTGCACTTGCGAAGTGCGCCAATACGAAAATTGCACTGGCACACCTGCCAAGTGCGCCCAGGCCGAGCAGGAAGCCTGCACAGCTTTCTGGTGTAATCAGATCCATACTGTGACTCATTGCTGAGTCCTTTCTGACTCCTTGATGAGTCATTAGGGCTGAGGTGTCACCCTATCCTGACTGAATGGTTTTGATTAACCCTAAGAGCATTCGATGGTTATAATTAAATTAAAATTCTATATAAACATGTGTAGACTCAAAACCTAAAATCAAATAAAAATTGGAATCATGGCCGTCATGCTGTCATCTTGTAACCTAGAGTAGCCGCCACCAACTAGAGGGAAAACGAAGCTAATCAACTCAATTCTATTCAACTCTAATCTAAACAATAAGGAATCTACTACAAAGGCGAGCTAAATCAATTTCAGAACTCAGATTCCAGAACTCAAGACCTTCTTTGAGTAGTGAGTTCGATTTCTTTAATAAAATAATTAACAATTTAATTGGGCTGAGATATGATTTGGATTATATGGTTATGTTGTGAATCATTGACCGTTATGTTATTATCTATGTTGTAAACCTATGGTGTTATTATCTATATTGTAAATCTATGATGTTATTATCTGTGTTGTAAATCTATGTTAATTGTTGGCTTATGTACAATTAATTCATAATGATGCTTCATATGCTAAGTTTGGTTATGTTTGTGGAACTAATTCATATGTTAAATCGTATGTATGTATGCAAGTTTAGATATTAATTTAGATATGAATCATATGCAACTTAGTGAGAATCATATACAACCATACATGTTTCATGACATCTATTTTATGTATAAATTGGATTTAAAGTTAGGCTATGACATGTGTGAGTTAGATGCAAGTTTACACCATAGTTTATGTTGCATAAATCACATATGCAAGTATATATATGTTTGGAGTATGAATCATGTAATGTAAGTTTGTGACTATTGCCTATGCAAGTTTACACCTTATGATTAAATCTATGACATACATAGTTTATGCAAGTTTGCGACTATTGCCTATACAAGTTTACACCTTTAAATCTGGATCTATGACAGATATAGTTTTATGCAAGTTTGTGACTTTGGCTTATGCAAGTTTTAGATGAAAAACCTTATTCACACATGCAAGTTCAACCCTTATGTTTGGATCTAGTTTTTATTCTATGCATGATGTGATGTTTTCTCTTTATTCCGTAAGTTAGACTATTTGAGTCTAACGTATATTTCACGTTAAACGAACGAACGTACAACGTGGGGGCAATGGGATAACATTAAAAGATTTAATATTGAGAATTGGCATAAATGCCTTAAATGTGATGTTAATTGGTATAATTTTATATACCATAAATAAATGGACATAATTAAGGTGTTAATTATGGACATAGTTGAATTTGTAATTGATTGACAATTTGAATAGGGAAATTAATTCAAATTAGGGATAATTTAATTATGTGTAATTAATCGCCTAGGACACGAGGTTAGACTCTTTTGTGGTGTAAGACTGCCCAGACCCGCCCGACAAATCCAGCAGCCACAAATGCCAGTCTAATGTGAGAGGTCAAGGGCATGAAATAAATGCGTAACAATTGTAAAGACACGAGGTTAGGCTCGTTTGTGGTGTAAGACTTCCCGGACCCGCCCGACAATTCCATCTGCCACAAATGCCAGTCTAATGTGGGAGGTCTTTAAAAGGTTACGGTGTTAATGAATTAAGAAACACTTATCCAGTTAAACATGTGGTGGGACATGGGGGTTAAGTGGGTGCCTTGGGTGGCTAGTGAAATACGATTAGAAACACTTAACTAAAATTGAAACATGTAAGTGGACATGAATAAGAAGAGGGTTAAGTGGGATGTACTAGAGGGGACCAAGCTTAGGTGGATAGCTTGTGTCAAGTAATGGGGGCCCGTTTCAACCAGTAACCCATAAGTATCTTTGTGGGCTCGACCCAAGTCGAGGACGGGACACGCATATTGGGCTTGACTGTAAGAGGCCAAAACGGGTTAGCGGTGGCAACGCAAGTCCAACGGGGTCATGTGCGTGTGTGGGCCCGGGCTGGTAGGTAAGACGTTGTTGCATCGTGTAGATATAAGTCGTGCATTTTGGTTGTATCGGGTTGCCACTTTGGGAAGTGATACACCCCACTGTGGGGCCAGCACGGGTATCTACGAGTTAGGGAGCCGACCGAATGGGCGTAGTGGGTACACCTATTGGGGATAGTGGCAGACAACACCTATGGAGGTAGCTAGGGGTACACGAAACAACCATTAGCAGTATTAAGTTCTGTAGGCGGGATCAACCTTTAGGGTGACTAGTAGTGGTGTAGTATAGTAATTATCTTATAGTGATTAGGGGCCCCTTTAACGTTATCTTTGTTCATCTTATTTCCTTGTTTGTTCTGTCATACCCAATTGTTCACTGTCATTTCCTTATTTTCCAGCTTATGCCTTATCCTAGTTATTTTGATAATTATATTGTTAAAGTTATCGCACTCGCCAGACTTTATGTCTGACCCCCTTTTCTTTCCACCTCTTTTCTTCCTCCCCCCCCCTCAGGTTTGCAAGGAGGGAATACTATAGCTTGTTGATTTCTTTCAGTTGCTTGAAGAGAGTAGATGTATCGCTTGGGAATCTCTCATCTTTATGGCTTTGCTTATTCTCAGTGGGGATTTATGCATTTATGTTATTTAAGTATTTGCTTCTTTATATACTTTGAAGTTTTTGGAAAAGACTATTGATCCTATTGTAATGGTTTTGGAGACTACTTATGTAAACTGGTTTTGAGTTATGATGCTATGAAATAAGTTTTAACTTCCGTTGTATTGTTTTATTTATTTATTATTGTAATTTATCTGTTCTATAAAACAATAACGCTTCATGGACATTGATGCATTCCCTTTGTGAGTGACATTAATGGACATGGGGTGTTACACACTATCCTTTTCCACCCTCAACTTGTGGAATCCCGTTGCCAAATCCATCTGAGAAAACACCTTGGCGTCATGAAGCTGATTGAACGATCTTTAACAACGGATACTTGTTCTTCTTGGTCATCTTGTTCAGCTCACGATAGTCCACACACAACCTCAAAAATCCATCTACCTTGGTTGCAAACACAACTGATGCACCCTATTCGGACACACTTCTCCAAATGAATCCTTTTCCCAAAAGGTCACATACTTGCACCTCTAACTCTCGCTGTTCCTTAGGCTCTATCCACCTAAGAGGCATGATGATATGTCTAGTACCCTTGATCAAATCGATTCTGAACTCAATCTCGCGATGCAGCATCAACCCTTTGACCTTGTCAAAGACATCACTAAACTCACTTGCGATTGACACTGATGACAAGTCTTCCTGTGGAATCACAAGTGAATATAAATAGCTCACGAAGACACCATCTTCGGGCTTATATCGAATCACAACCACTCTCCATTCCACATTCCTGACTATCACCTCCAGCTTCTCGCAATCCACTTTTTTCGCATACTTCTCAAAGCAGTCCATACCCAAGATAATCCTAAACCCAGCAAAGTTCAAAACAAAGCAATCACACACAATGGAGCAACCATGAATCGGCAACACTTGACCACGACAATTCATACACAAACTGGACGAACCCCCAACTGGAATAGTCATAAAAAAGGTCTATTATAATTTCAGGTTCTAAACCCATTCGGCATACAACCTTATTATAGGTAAAAGAAGGAGATGCTCTAGTACCAAACAAAACCCAAACAAACATCACTTGCTGAAAGCATACCTAAACCAACAACTGCTCCTAATTCTCATTAGGAATACAATAGGAAATAGTAATAGCTTCCAAAACACATGCTTCCTCCGGTTTCTTATTCTTCATAAAATCTGAACAACCTTTCTTCTCATGTCCAGGCTTGCCGCAGTTCTAACACCTCCTCTCGGCTTTCGGCTTCTTACAATCCATGGAATAATGACCCTTCAGCTGATAGTTAAAGCAAATGACATCCTTCTTAGGTTTCTTCTTTTGACCATCGTTCCCTTTCTGTTGCTTTTTCTTTTTCTTATTTAGCTTGTTTGTAGCACTGGGGCTAGTAAAAGTTTCTTCATGAGGCTCATGCTTGCTTCTAAAAGACTTATCCAAAGCAGCGTTGATCCTTCCTTCTCACTCCTTAACTCGGCGTGGAAGTTGCTCCAAATCTATACTTCTTTGTAACTCACCTTCTTCATCCGTAGGAAAATAATCCCCCTGTCGCTTAGCGGAATCCTCCCCAGGTACTTGCATAGGAACACCACGCTCTACTACCGCTTCTGGAATGGGCATCCTCAGTAAGACAGTCGCCACCATGGCCCCGAACATAAACAGATATTATAGTATAACAGCTGAAGCTCCCGGCTGACCACCATCTCCTACCCTTCCAACCTCAGGCTCATCCCTAGTAGTGTTTCCCATAGTTTGACGACTCATTCTATATCTAAAAATAAAATGATTAGTCCACATATGAGATAAACTACAATGAAGTTCAAATTCTATCATACTACACACTAATATATAGTATATATCCATCAGAAACCTACAAATACGTCTCTTATATGTAATTACATCTTTGAACTTCGGCTAAAATCGATTAACTAGAGCTTTGATACCAAATGTGAAGACCGCCCATAACTCCCGCACTTAACAAGAGAAATAATGTGCTGAAAGGTATGTTAGGCAGCTATGGACAATCACCAAGATAGGATAAGTACAAGTGGAACCTGTCATATAACTCACAACACAAGGATAAAATATAATAGAACATATACAACAGGAAGTAGTAGTGAAGCAAAATTGAGCAAAATTTAAAACTTTCATATCATCAAGAGATTACCCATAACACCACTGGATTACATCATCAAATTATGTACATAAAGCCTCACTACAATCACTCATAGTAACATCAAGCATGACAGCGGAAAATAAAAAATAGTAGATAATAGAGATTAATACGCAAGCCTCCTGCTCATCGTCACTCAACAACATCGTAATCATCAAGATCTAATACCTGTTAACTGCTACTCAGTCTGCCCATCCAATATATGGATGAACAACCCATGGTAATAAGAAGAAACATAAAACCTTGAGTCGAACAATAGTCTTAATGAGTGATAAAACAACTATCTAACATCATCAATAAAGTATATGAGAAAAGGCATATTAATCAACCAATCTACCAGCTCACCAGACAAGAATCCAAACCCATCTTCCACACATCTGACAGTAATAGCCTTTACAATAACCAAGAAGAAATAACTGCACATTCATGGCAATCAGTAATCAAGCATAGACCATTCTAATCGATATCAACATCTCCCAAGCACAAGCTCCAAAGACCTAAACCAACATCAGACAAGCACCCAAGAGATATCTCCTTCGATGTCGGATAATCTACAGAAGACGATACACGCAAACAATCATTCATCCATGACTCTGGCTATCACCACCAATCCTGCTTTGAAACCATCGTTAATCGTATGACGGCTACGACATGCCATTTGTCAAGGGCTAATGGTAACCCCAATTCTAGCAAAACTCAATACACCATACGACGAAACGTACCTCTAGGCCCATTGTGACTGCCTAAGGTACTCGACTAGTCCAATTAGAATTTTAGGCATCCCTATTATATCCCTGCGGAGTCCGCTAGAACCTCCGATTAACGATAATCCCTTGGCCTACAATATCTCTAGTCATCATCACTAACGACTATCCACAAGCTTAGATATCATATCGAGCAACCATTATCCAAGAACTCGCCACTTGAGTCATTTTCACACTCGTTGCATTACGGTGATCAACGAACACACCACAACACTTTGAACATTCTTACTTGAATTCACTTCGAAGTCCCTTTCATCACTGAACCAAAAATGACATCAAATTGTGGTCCACCATAGTCAGGTCATTTTCTTTTCAATAGTTAGGTCGTCGACCAACCCAATTCTTGTGCATCCAACGACCCGACTCTCCAGGTCATCCAAATGATCCATTTCCCTTGGCCAATCCATCCTTAACTGACCCAAAGCTTCCAATGACCTGACCACCCAACGACCTGATCTCCACAACCCACACCAATATGACTTGATGCTCCTTCGAACGACAGAGAGCCAAAAGACCTGACTTAATTGGATCGTCCCACTTCCCTAACGACCCACCTCACATGTATGTCCAACAACCTGAAGGCTTTTGAGACGACCCCGAACCCCGTACTGACGGTGGCAAGGGTAATCTTTAGAATATAACACAGAAACAGATAATAGCAGAACATAAATAAATAAATACACCAGATAATGAATAAATGATACACTGGATAAACATAATCATCATAGTTACACAGTATATAGGATCATACTTAGTACAAATACAGTTCAGCTATACATAAATGTCTACAGCGGATACAAACATAATATGTACAATAGGAGCTGAACAACATAAAAATAGATAAATGATAGAATCCATCTTCAGCTCCAGCTTTCCAGAAAGAGCCTGCTAAAACCTGAATACAAGGCTGCCCATGTAGAAAAAGTGGCACCCGAGTTTGCAAGTGAAACAAACTACGAGTCAGTCATGGGACTGGTATGAGAAATCTATTTAACACATTTATAATATGGCTAATCACAGGACCACGCCACTTCCGCGGAACGGGTTTACTCCATTGGATTGCTAGTGCTTTAAAACAAATAATTCTTTCAAACATCGCAATGCTTTTTATAAAAATGAAGCCATTATAAGACCCAGTTCCCATCACACAATGCAACGCAAACCGGAGGATAGAGTTTTACCTTATAATGGCAAAAATATGCTTGATACGAATAAAACAAAAGCATTTGATATTATTACTAGTGTTTATATGTTTCGAAAACAATTTCAATCATAACTATTAATCATAGACGACATGGGTACCATATATCATGTCACCATATATATATATATATATATATATATACAATCAAAACCGCACAGTCATGTATTTGGAAATTGGATTTCCGTCATGAACCAAGGCAAAAGATAGTCCTTACCGACTTCGAGACAATCTAGCCCATGTCTCAGGACCCAGACTCATGTGGGCCCTTGGATCATCAGGGCCGGTCCACCGATGTGGATTAAAATGCCTGAACACTGCGTTTCCCCGCCCTATGGGGCATAAATGAGCCAACGAATGACTCCATCGGTCCCGGATCGACCGATATAACCGAGGCCCTCGCAACAGCAACAACCACTTAAGTCAAACTCATCAGGGCGTGTAAAACCACTGACGCCACTTCTAACTAGAAGGAAACGCATGCCCTCCCTGATGTCCTCTCCCGTTTCTGGTTCATACCAGGGTGTGAGGTTCGCGAATTCACGTTATACACAAAGCTACGCCACACAGGCGGTGCTTTGACCACCAACCACAAGACTTTGCTTTTCAACTGAACCTTATCACTGCATCTTAGCATGCCACACAGGCAATTCACGCCATGCAACTGATGGCTATCAATCACATAGAATGAATTCCAATGTCAGACACAGTCCATTTGCAAGTCCGTTCTGGGTCTGAACGAAACTGGAGGCACTATATACCTCGCAAACCCTTCGATCTCCACGTACGCCTGGACGATCACCACTCATTATCCATATTTTGGGATGCCTCCCAATACGGACATCAGTTACCATCCAAACGAGGTGAAGATCTCCAGTCTTCGACCACTGTCTTCATCTTCGATTTCTTATCGTCGATTCAGTTATTCAGAATGGGATAAACCCGGTCTTTCTGAGCAACTCGCATATATAATAAACAAGTACAACACGAACACACATACGCATCAGTTCAATTCATTAGTCGCTAATCGTAAATCAGTAAGAGAATGATTTCCCAAATATTAACCCCAAAGGCCGAAACCAACATCAGATCAACACCTAAAAAACCGTTCGACTTAGCCAACCTTCAGTTAGTTTCTAAATTTCACATCCATATCTTTTATAATATTTTATAACGATTTATCGCTATTTTTATTTATTTTAAAATAGCCAATTTATTCAAAACGGCGCTTCGGGCCATAACGCGGCCATGGCGCTGTTTTTCTTCAGATTTGATTTACACATATCTGAAAATCTAACCGTTGGATCTTCACAAAATTTACACCATTAGAAAGATCTTTTCAAAATGAATCCAAGGGTTCCAGTTTCGGGAAAATCCGACGGTCGGATCTCGGGGTATAATCGTTTGAAGTTTCGATTTCAAAATACGAACTGCAGCATCGTTATTCGATTTAATATAATTATAAATATATATATAATCGATTCTGGCGCTGTTTTTCTTCAGATTTGAATTAAACATTCCAGACAATCCAACCGTTGGATTTTTACAAAGTAGGTGCCGTTGGAAATATATTTCCACAGCGAACCCAACAGTTGCAATTTCGGGAAAATCCGATAGTCGGATCTCCCGCACTAATCGTTTGAAATCACGGTTTCAAAATATGAACTGCAACTTCGTTATTCGATATATTTTAATTATATATATAATCGATCCTTCGATTTCAAAACCATTTCCTTTTCATACATTTGATAAAAATGATATTTTTATCCAACTGACTTCTATTTCAACACTTCACTATTTTTAACTATTCATGTATATGATAGAAAGGTGATTTTTATTGTAAAACAATTCATTTCAAAACGCGATTATTTTATATAGTTCATATAAGTAAGTGGATGGGAAGTGGTGAAGGGGGTTTCCGCCGTTGAGAGCAGCTAATACGGGGGTTTTTAATTTTTTTAATTTTTAAAATAATTATGAAAGAAAATTTCCTATTGGTTCATACTTTATTAAATTTTAAAATAGGGTTTTTGCACACGAACCCGAAATCAAACCCAACAACTGTCGCCCCTAGCTAATTACACCCATCCCGGACACAATGGGATATGTTTCGTAACCCATTTTGGCTGTTACGATCAGTTATTCTTCAAATTAAAATATAAAACATTCAATTTCTGATTTGAACGTACATTTCAATTTGCCAGGGCCACAAACCGATTCAAAAAATTCTAGAAAAATAAATCTAGCTATGTTTTGACGATACGGTCCCAACAAAACTAGTTTCATCGAATTCTGAGACCATTTGCAAAAAGGCCCATTTCTGGTCGATCCAATTTAACTGTATTTGACTAAAACACATTTTCCTTTGCCACGCTCACATACTGTCTTTTAAAATTATGAAATTTGAAACCTAGCAATAACTTCACATCCCGGATCCAAAAAAAGTGGTTTCGTCGAATTCCGAGGTCGTATGCAAGATGGCCATTTTCACGGGCTATATAATTTCTACAACGAGCTTTCTGAAAATTCATTTGGCCATAACTTTTGCTTCCTACTATGAAACTTCAATTTTTCAGATTCGTTAGAAAGGTATTCACTAACAGATTTAAATATTTTTGGTTTCACTCGAATCCGTTTTGTTTTGCACCCGGTACAGTCAGTCGAAGTTTGAATTCAAATTTTGAAACTCCCGCGCCATTTTAGGCCGTGTTTATAATTCAAAGTAATTATATTTATTTTCAACTTCGATTCAAACTTACTTTTCATCATTATTATTTAAAATATTTATTTTAAATATTTAAAATCCACTATTTTAGCCAATTTAAAAATTTTAAATTGGTTCAGATTTTCCGGGTCGTTACAATCTCCCCCACTTAAAACTTTTCGTCCTCGAAAAGGAACAAAGTCGAAAGTGGTTTGATTAATCAACTCTACGTCCAATCTGGCTTCCATTCTCCAATTTTTCAGTTTCTGAGAATTTTCAAATTCTTCAAAAAAATTGGCTAACACCAGGAATTTTTGAAAAATTTCGCCATAACCTCCTTTGTATGGGGAGGGGTTTGGAAATTTATTGGGCCATATTAGGTACCCAATAAATCCTATAAAGCATATGCATATTTGTAGTGATATAATCTGGTGTTTATAGGGGAGCGTGTATAGATAATAACTCCAGAGAATAAATTCTCATCACCCTGTCAAAGCCTGAGGGAGTGTGTATTTTTAATGCTCCAGAGGATAAATCCTCGTCACCTCGTCACGTGTGAGAAATAAATAGTCCATGTGCCGTATCTAATGACTAGAGAGACGTGATTATTGTCAACTCCAGTCCCGTGTGGGGTTTTTACTAATCTGGCAATTTATCGTTACAATTTATATGGTATATCAGTCATCAGTTCAACCTGTAACATATAGTCATCGCCATACAAGCCTCTCGCTCGTATGGTAAATCTTCCACCTCGTCACACAAGCTCCAAATGCTTATGTGGTATATGATGAAGTATGCTATCTTCAAGAAGTATGCCATCTCCAAGAAGTATGCCGTGCAGTGTAGTTCAAAATTAATTGTTACTATCTTATGGCGGCATTTATAAATTACACACAGAATAACCAACACTCCGCATCCAATGGCATTCACAGGAGTTGATATAATAATATTTCGCATCCAACTCATTAAGGTTTACCTATTTGTCGGGCACGCAAATACTTTACTCAGCAGCTAATCCAATTACCTGTTCAAACATATATAATACACATGTATATATTTCTAACTATTTTTAAATCAGTTCAATGTGTGATTCAATCGAATAAATTCTACCATTCATTCTCTTATTAATTAAGTTAACTATTGTTCTAATAATTTTATTAATCAAATCCACTATCACACAATGCAAACAACAATCAAATTGTTTTTAACTTTTCAGAAATATATCTTTTATACATTCAAAAATCATATTTCTAAAACCAAACTAGGTATATAATCACAAATACGTTATTTATAAACATATAACTCTCGACTCATTCTGGGGCACTTCTGACCCCATCTCTAACGAGTTATTCTGATTCTGCTTTACTCATACTAGGATATTACTGATCCTATCTGCAATGAGTTACTCATCCTAGAACACTACTGGTTCTATCTCTGATAAGTTTGTTAATGTGTTATATTCCAGAGCTAAGCTTAACCAAAGCTCTGATACCAAATGAGACGACCCCAAACCCTGTACTGACGGTGGTAAGGGTAATCTTTGGAATATAACACAGAAACAGATAATAGCAGAACAGAAATAAATAAATACACCAGATAATGAATAAATGATACACTGGATAAACATAATCATCAGAGTTACACAGTATACAGGATCATACTTAGTACAAATACAGTTTAGCTATACATAAATGTCTACAGCAGATACAAACATAATATGTACAATAGGAGCTAAACAACATATAAAGAGATAAATGATAGAATCCATCTTCAGCTCCAGCTATCCAGAAAGAGCCTGCTAAAACCTGAATACAAGGCTGCCCGTGTAGAAAAAGGGGCACCCGAGTTTGCAAGTGAAACAAACTACAAGTCAGTCATGGGACTGGTATGAGAAATCTACTTAACACATTTATAATATGGCTAATCACAGGACCACGCCACTTTCGTGGAACGGTTTACTCCATTGGATTGCCAGTGCTTTAAAACAAATAATTCTTTCAAACATCGCAATGCTTTTTATAAAAATGAAGCCATTATAAGACTCAGTTCCCATCACACAATGCAACGCAAACCGGAGGATAGAGTTTTACCTTATAATAGCCAAAATATGCTTGATATGAATAAAACAAAAGCATTTGATATTATTACTAGAATTTATATGTTTCGAAAACAATTTCAATCATAACTATTAATCATAGACAGCATGGGTACCATATATCATGTCGCCATATATATATATATATATATATACACAATCAAAACCGCACAGTCGCGTATTTGGAAATTGGATTTTCGTCATGAACTAAGGCAAAAGATAGTCCTTACCGACTTCGAGGCAATCTAGCCCATGTCTCAGGACCCAAACTCAGGTGGGCCCTTGGATCGTCAGGACCGGTCCACCAATGTGGATTAAAATTCCTGAACACTGCGTTTCCCCGCCCTATGGGGCGTAAATGAGCCAACGAATGACTCCATCGGTCCCGGATCGACTGATATAACCGAGGCGCCTCGCAACAGCAACAACCACTTAAGTCAAACTCGTCAGGGCGTGTAAAACCATTGACGCCACTTCTAACTAGAAGGAAACGCATGTCCTCCCTGATGCCCTCTCCCGTTTCTGGTTCATACCGGGGTGTGAGGTTCGCGAATTCACGTTATACACAAAGCTACGCCACACAGGCGGTGCTTTGACCATCAACCACAAGACTTTGCTTTTCAACAGAAGCCCTGATCACTACATCTTAGCATGCCACACAGGCAATTCATGCCATGCAACTGATGGCTATCAATCACACAGAATGAATTCCAATGTCAGACACACAGTCCATTTGCAAGTCCGTTCTGGGTCTGAACAAAACCAGAGGCACTATATACCTTGCAAACCCTTCGATCTCCACGTACGCCTGGACGATCACCGCTCATTATCCATATTTCGGGATGCCTCCCAATCAGGACATCAGTTACCATCCAAACGAGGTGAAGATCTTCGGTCTTTGACCACTGTCTTCATCTTCGATTTCTTATCGTCGATTTAGTTATTCAGAATGGGATAAACCCGGTCTTTCTGAAAAACTCGTGTATATAATAAACAAGTGCAACACGAACACACATACGCATCATTTCAATTCATTAGTCGCTAACCGTAAATCAGTAAGAGAATGATTTCCCAAATATTAACCCCGAAGGCCGAAACCAACATCAGATCAACACCCAAGAAACCATTCGACTTAGCCAACCTTCAGTTAGTTTCTAAATTTCACATCCATATCGTTTATAATATTTTATAATGATTTATCGCTATTTTTATTTATTTTAAAATAGCCAATTTATTCAAAACGGCGCTTCGGGCCATAACGCGGCCGTGGCGCTGTTTTTCTTCAGATTTGATTTACACATATCTGAAAATCTAACCGTTGGATCTTCACAAAATTTACATCATTAGAAAGATCTTTTCAAAATGAATCCAAGGGTTCCAGTTTCGGGAAAATCCGACGGTCGGATCTCGCGGTATAATCGTTTGAAGTTTCGATTTCAAAATACGAACTGCAGCATCGTTATTCGATTTAATATAATTATATATATATAATCGATTCTGGCACTGTTTTTCTTCAGATTTGAATTAAACATTCCAGACAATCCAACCGTTGGATTTTTATAAAGTTGGTGCCGTTGGAAAGATATTTCCACAGCGAACCCAACGGTTGCAATTTCGGGAAAATCCGATGGTCGGATCTCCCGCACTAATCGTTTGAAATCACGGTTTCAAAATACGAACTGCAGCTTCGTTATTCGATATATTTTAATTATATTTATATATATAAATATAATCGATCCTTCGATTTCAAAACCATTTCCTTTTCATACATTTGATAAAAATGATATTTTTATCCAACTGACTTCTATTTCAACACTTCACTATTTTTAACTATTCATGTATATGATAGAAAGGTGATTTTTATTGTAAAACAATTCATTTCAAAACGCGATTATTTTATATAGTTCATATAGGTAATAAAAATATGATTTTTATTATAAAACAATTTATTTAAAAACAAGAGTATTTTATATAGTTCATATTGATGATAAAAATAAGATTTTTATTATAAAACAATTTCTTTCAAAATATGAATACCATTCAACACATGAATTCTATTCAACGAACGAATTTCGATTCAACACATGAAGGTTTTCTATAGTTTATATATATAGATAAAAAGGTGATTTTTATATTTAAAAGACGATTACCATTCAACACATGAATTCTATTCAACGAATGAATTTCAATTCAACACATGAAGGTTTTCTATAGTTTATATATATAGATAAAAAGGTGATTTTTATATTTAAAACACGAATACATTTCAACACATGAATTCTATTTAACGAATGAATTTCAATTCAACACATGAAGGTTTTCTATAGTTTTAATATATATATATATATATATATATATATATAGATAAAAAGGTGATTTTTATATTTAAAACACGAATACCATTCAACACATGAATTCTATTCAACGAATGAATTTCAATTCAACACATGAAGGTTTTCTATAGAACACACAAATATAGTTTCAACACGGGAAAATAATTCTAACACATGAATATCATTCAAAATTTCGGCAGGATAACGGCATGGTAGTTAAAACCGGGGTCGTCCCTAGTACGACTCCTCGCTCTACCTTAAAGCCTCGCAACTTTTGACAATGGGGAATTTCATGCATCTAGTTCGCACGTAGGCGGCATGTATATTTTCCATTTCCACAAACTAATCCTATGTGGGTTTCAACCAAATAATTCTCAACCACAAACGGGTATTTTTCAACCACAATCAATCCATTTCTACCACATACAATTTTAATCAACCATTCGTAATCAATCAATTTTCACATCAATCACAACCAATAAATATCGTCCATGGTTTGTGGACGAGGGGCGTATATATATATATATATATATATATATATATATATATATATATATATAAGCATTTCACTTCTATTTCAATGCATATATAATTTTTACAACGCGTATATAACTTGTACATCGAACGTACAACCTATACAACGCTTATACATGAGGTATACAACGCTTATACAAGTCATACATCGACCATATAATTTATACATCGTCATTTTCCATATCGTTTATAAATTAGAAATCTTACATTGGGTTCCACTCCACCAAAAATAGCAGAAGGCTCAGAAAAATATGCGGTCTCTTCTAAAATGTAGAAGACGTCCACACGAGTCCACTATCTCTTGTTTCACTGGATTTCGTCAAGAAATGAAAAAGATATGATTTTTCAAAGTTTGCAACACTTAAAAGTGTAAAAACAGTTCAAATCTATACACAGCCGCACCTCTCTATTTTTGCTCAAAACTAGGTCTTCGATTCTTGCAAAAACCGTTGAACTTTGTTGACATCGGGTGGTGCCACGGCCTGGAGCCTGGCGAGGCGCGCACGACGAGGTAGGTGGGCCCTCACTCGGTGGCCGTACGGCAGAGTAGGACGGCGCGACGTGGGTGAACTTACCGGAGGTGATTCCGGCGCTACAGGTGATGATAGGAGGTATTCTTGCTATGGATTTGTAGAGGGGAGGAAGATCTACCAGAAGTTGCAAAGGAGGGGGGGTCAACGACGAGCGGTTTGGCCGGAAAGTCGATGGGAAGTGGCAAACGGGGTTTCCGCCGTCAAGAGCAGCTGATACGGGGGTTTTTTATTTTTAAAATAATTATGAAAGAAAATTTCGTATTGGTTCATACTTTATTAAATTTTAAAATAGGGTTTTTGCACATGAACTCGAAATCAAACCCAACGACTGTCACCACTAGCTAATTACCCCCATCCCGGGCACAATGGGATATGTTTCGTAACCATTTTGGCTGTTACGATCAGTTATTCTTCAAATTAAAATATAAAACATTCAATTTCTGATTTGAACGTACATTTCAATTTGCCATGGCCACAAACCAATTCGAAAAATTCCAGAAAAATAAATCTAGCTATGTTTTGACGATACGGTCCCAACAAAACTAGTTTCGTCGAATTCTGAGACCGTTTGCAAAAAGACCTATTTCTGGTCGATCCAATTTAACTGTATTTGACCAAAACACATTTTCCTTTGCCACGCTCATATACTAGCTTCAAAAATTATGAAATTCGAAACCTAGCAATAAATTCACATCCTGGATCCAACAAAAGTGGTTTTGTCGAATTCCGAGGTCGTGTGCAAAATGGCCATTTTCACGGGCTACATAATTTCTACATCGACCTTTCTGAAAATTCATTTGGCCATCACTTTTGCTTCCTACTATGAAACTTCGATTTTTCAGATTCGCTAGAAAGGTATTCACTAACAGATTTAAATACTTTTGGTTTCACTCTAATCCGTTTTATTTTGCACCCGGTACAGTCAGTCGAAGTTTGAATTCAAATTTTGAAACTACTACGCCATTTCAGGCCTTGTTTATAATTCAAAGTAATTATATTTATTTTCAACTTCGATTCAAACTTACTTTTCATCATTATTATTTAAAATATTTATTTTAAATATTTAAAATCCACTATTTTAGCCAATTTAAAAATTTTAAATTGGTTCAGATTTTCCGGGTCGTTACAGCTTTCAAGGTTCCAACGACCTGAAACTCTTCAAAGCTCCAACGACCCATCTTCTTTCGTGCTTCTCAAGCCACGATTCAACTTTGTCACAACCTGGTGCCTTTCCAACGACCCGACCTAGCTTCGGATGACCTGATGCCACCTACGACCCGAAGCCCTTCAACGACCCAAGATTTATTTCTTGGAGCACAAGTTAGCGACCTGAGCTTGCCATGCCATCAACGACCCATGCAAAAATGACCCTACTCCAGATCTAACCATTCTACGTTCAGTTTTGACCAAATCATCACCAAACGATATCATCGATTCAAACAACTCATCAAAATCATCTAATTCAACCATCAGCCATCAAAAATACTAAAATGACAATTATTCATCGACATTCATATAGAATTCACCAAATCATGATAACTCAATGAATAAAAAAAAAACAATGGAGCCAAACTTGCATAAACATATGAATTAACATTAGAATTACCGGTTTAAGTTGCTAGATTAGAACCTATGGTGATTCAAATGAAAATATACTTACCATGATGTAGATCTTGGTGAAAACAACTTAAAATGATTAAAATAAGATCAAACAACCCATATACTTGATTGAATTATTGTGAGAGATGCTTATCACTCACCAAATCTTCGAATTAACTTAAAATCATTAAATTCCTAATCCAGAAGCGAAGAATAATCTTCAAACCTCTCAATTTAATGCGATCTCCCTTCACTTGATGCAAATCTAGCTTTGCTTGATGTAGAACTTCAATCTTCTCACGTAGATCTAGATTTTTATTGGTGGAAAGGTGTATTTGATTTAGAAAGGAGGATCACGAGCTCAACCAAATGAGAGAATAAAGAAAAGTAACCCTGTCTCCATGCCTCTAACCCCCTATTTATAGCTTCAAACTAGCCCATTAATGGGCCACACCAAATCAGCTCATTAATGACTAGCCAAACGTGTACAGAAATTGTGAAACACTAAAACAATGATTCTTCCCAAACCGCTAAAATAAATCTTTAATGTGATACGGAATTGACAATACCATTTCCTTTCCAATGAAATCGATCTCAGCACCTGATTTGATCTCAATCAAAAGTTATGCTATGTTCAAAACTGACAGGGGAAAAATGGTCACAAATAAATTTGGTAAAAATTATGGACACGTCTCACATCCCCATAAACAACATATCAAAATGTGAGAATGATCCAACCCTCAGAGAATTAAATAAAAATATTTTACGATCCTCGGATATGCGCATCAGTCCTAATTATACCCGATGGTTCAAAATTGTTTACAATTTACACTGATGCATGTTGGACTGTTTTAGGAGCAATCCTTATGCAAGAAGTAAGAGTAGTTGCTTACGCTAGCAGACAACTCAAGGAACTAGAGAAGAGATACCCAGTTCATGACCTTGAGTTAGCCGCAGTAGTGTTCGCCCTTAAAATGTGGGGACATTATCTTTTAGGGGCGAAATTTGAACTTTTTACCAACCATAAGTCCCTAAAGTATTTATTTTCTCAATGTGACCTAAACTTGAGACATCAACGGTGGATGGAATATATTGCTTCATTTGATTTCATGATCCAGTATACCCCGAGAAAAGGAAATGTTGTGGCGGATGTGCTAAGTAGGAAACACACAACCTTGAATGCGATCTCAGAATGGAAATAATTAGATTTTCTCTCTAATTTTAATTTGCAACCCTCGCCAACAACTTCTAATGGTTTTCTTGGAGCTATGATAATTAGACCTACTCTAAAAGAGAGGATTCGAACTACACAAGACCTAGACGAAGAATTAAGAAGCTTAAAGGATAAAGTGGGAAAAAAGGAGACCTTTCCCTATTCGACTAGATATACGATTGGCGACGATGGAAGTTTACATTGGGATGGATGACTTCACGTCCCTAAAGATGAAAGACTAAGGAAAGAAATCCTAAAGGAGTGCCATAGGTCAAAGATGACCATACACCCTGGTAGGGATAAAATGTATAGAGATATGAGGAGGAATCTCCATTGGTAAGGAATGAAGATAGATGTGGCCGAGTACGTAGCTAAATGTGTGACATGCCAAAAAGTGAAAGCGGAGCAAGGGAAGTCTGAAGGATTATTACTACCTTTAGAGATTCCTATGTGGAAGTGGGAACATATTTCCATGGACTTTGTTAATGGACTTCTGAGGAGCCAAAAAGAAAATGAGGCTATTTGGGTTGTGATAGACCGTTTAACCAAAAGTGCTCATTTTTAACCAATCAAGAAGACACGGACTGCGACCTCATTAGCCCAATTATACGTCAAATAAATAATCAGGTTACATGGTATCCAATCAAGTATAGTGAGTGATAGAGACCCCTTGTTCACAAGCGAATTTCGGAGAAGCCTACAAGCAGCATTGGGAACGACCCTCAACCTAAGCAACCTATCATCCGCAGACCAACGACCAGACAGAAAGAGTAAATCGGATCTTGGAAGACTTGATCAGAGCTTGCATCATCGACTTTGGAGGAGTTTGGGAGCAGCACCTACCGCTTATAGAGTTCATTTATAACAATAGTTTTCAAATGATGATTGGTATGGCCCTTTTGAAGCGCTTTACGGGAGGCCATGCAAATCGCCAACTTGTTGGTGGGAAACAACTAACAAGGTTATACTCGGACCAAACTTCGTCCGTGATTCAATGGACAAGGTATACTTGATTAGGTAGAGGATGAAGGCATCCCAAGACCGTCACACTACAAGAAAAACAGCATATAGCAGCAGCAGAATCCGCTTCTAATCCGTCGCTAAACAGGCCTTAGCGACGGATTTCCTACATAACAGTTTGGTCGGTAAAAACCATGACGGTATTTGTGTCAGATTTAGCGACGGAATTTAGCATGAGTTTTCCGATATTTTTCCGTCATTTTACTAATTTTTTAATAAAAATAAAATTTTATTTATTAATTTAATTTTAATTTATATACTGACTATTTACCGACAGATAATTAATTTATAATAAAATATTATTTATAAAAGGCGTTGGTAAACCCTTACTAATTACCAAGGGATTAGCGACGAAAATTAAATTGAGGTAAACTTAACCTCCTTTTTTTGTTGGTAATCCGCTGCTATTCCCCTTCTGATTTGTATATATATATATATATATATACACACACACACACACACTCACTGATCAAACACAAAACTTGTGTTCCATTCAATACACAATCCTAATTTAAATAGAGCACAACTAATATCGACACACACATCTCATAATCAATGTATTATATTAATCACTCATCTCATAATCAACATTCAACATTACATAATAAACATACTAAACATTCTTGCATCAAAAATACATAATACATCCATAATATTTCATAAACAATACTAAAAAGTACAAACCAAAATATAGTTTTAGCATTTCAAACCAAAATATTGATAAAAAAATCCTAGACAAAAAAAAGCCAAATATTTAAAGATAAAGTTATACAAATGCGCTGGTGCTTATCAGTTATCAAGCCACTCTAAGCCCTCTAGCTAAGTTCTCCTCTCAATGGCATTGGTCACTTCCATTATAATCTCAACAATTGCAGAAATAGCTCCAGAAAACAACTTCATCTGATTTACAATAACCGCAAAGTCATATAAACGCCACAAAGCTTCCAACATCGATCATCTTTTGAAACTGAGCCTAAAATGTTAGTGATCAAGCATTATAGAAACAGTACCCAAAATCGCAAAATAAGGATTCAATAATCAGGAGATAATTTCCAAAGTACGCAGTAATCCCAACAATTACTGCATAGAAGTGGCCTCAGTGCTTCTATCATTGTACAGTTTTCCTGTAAAACTTAATGAAATGAAAAGGTTTGTTTTCATTGAATGAAGAAAGTGAATCAATAAAGTGAAAAGCTTGCAAAATGTAATCCAAAATTTGAGCTTCCATGTTATAAACAAAAATATAAAATAATACTCAATGCAATAAGAATTTCAAGTGATGACTAAAACTTCAGCAAATGCTAACTTAATCAAGTAATAATCAATTTCAGGTCGTGTCTAAAGTTACCCACATTGGAACCAACATTTGGTTGCTCAAATTGAACACCCGAACACAAAACAGATGGAACTTTCAGATTTATACATACCACCACAATCATCAATTACAATATCAGAACCAACGTTATTTTGTTTACCTTGCCTTTCCGAACTAACAGTTGAGTTTTCCTGCATCACCGCTGCTACAGGAGCTTTCGCCAGGAATACGGTGATAAGAGAACTCTTTTCAACGGCTAGAATACCAGAAATAGGAGTTGCTGCTTCGTCCAAAATAAAGTTAAATGGGTTCTGAAGTGTTGAAACCGATGAACAGACAAGCGGCGGAATTTCAAGTACGCTTTCGACTCTGGGAGGTACTGGCGGATTTGAGTTAGGGTTTGAGTACGCTCGACCAGATCTAGTGGACGAAGCCAACCGGAGAGGAGAGGGAGGAGACGACATGACGTGGAAGCTATGGAATGGTGAGGCGAAGTGGGTGAGAGAGGGAGTACGGCGGCGAAACGAGAGGAGAAAGAAATCCTAAGTCGCGAAGGAGAAAAATCGCCAAAGAGGCGGATCCATTACTAATTAAGATCATTTCGATGTGCTAATCGTTTTTCTCTGAAGGGTGAATTTTGATTTTGGGGAAAAAATGATTTCGGCTGGAAATGTTGACTTTGGGGAAGGAGGAGGAAATGGGAAAGATGGAAATGGATTGTAGCGTTAATTTTGTGCGTGGAAAGGTGAAACTGTTTCGCTTCTGGAGCCAATTATTTTAGACCTTTTCGCCAAAATTTAAGTCAAAAATTTGAACTCGGAGCCAAAAACTTTAACTCCCACCAAACAAGATTAGCCAAAAACTTTAACTCCCACCAAACAAGATTTAAAGTATAAATTGTTATTATGTCTGATTTACTAGCTATTTATAATTAACCATAATAAAATATTAAATTTAAATTTAGTTAGTGATTATAAACAATAACTATGAAATATAAATTATTTATTTGTAATCATTTATTATAATTTATGGATAATTAACCCTTCTAAGTTTTCAATTATAAATTATTAATTACCGTTTATAAACTAATTAGCCGTATACTTAATATTTGTTGTTAACTATAAATTATTTGTTACTATAAGAAATAATAAATATTATTAATCCTTTAACCACAAACATATGTATAAAGTAAAATTACTTCTATACAATTCATGGTAACTTATTATTTAGTTGGAACCAATGTTTTTTTTAATAACCTTTTGAATAGCGATTAAAAGGTTAGTAGATAATTATTAGGAATAAATGTTGTTAAAACTTGTTGTTTTACTGTGTTATATGAAAATGTTATAAAAGTTTATATTTCAAAATGTTTCTAAACAAAATGTTCTAAAAACATAACCTTTTTTTACATTTTTGCCAACAACGATGTAAAGTTACATCTTTTACAACGTTTTGTTATCAGTCGTTGTAAAACGGTGATTTTGTAGTAGCAACAATAAATTTTATAGATTAAAGTTTACTAATAATATCTATAAATGATAATCTACCATCAAGTTTATCTCCAGTATAACCAATTAAATTGGAACTTATATTTGTGCAAAATAATTGTACGTTAATGGAAGACTAAACGAATAACAATTTATGTTAATCAAAACTTATATTTATGTTCTATATGTTTTAGATGTTGTTGGAAGGTCCAAAATAGTTCGTTTTCCCATTTATAAAAAAGAGCTATTTGGATCCGTTGCCATGGACGCGATGGGCGTAAGCTTCTTTTTTACCGTCTACAATGGAATACCCCATTTGAACCAAGAATACATATGATTTTAATATTAAATTAGATATTGATTTTAATATTAATAATCAGTTGTAAAAAAATATGTTTATTTCAACTGGTAACAAAACGAAGTTTGTTAAAAGTTCATTTATTGCAACTAACAAAAAATCGCTATTGTTAAAAATGTGTTTGTTACAACTTTATGTTTATTTCAAAATTATGAAAACTTCATTTAAACTTTATATTTATTTTACGAAATATGAAAGTTTTAGTTTTTGAATTAATACGTATTAAAAATAATTATTGAATTTTAGATACTAAATAATAAATTTTACTTCTTAAAAAAATATGTATTAATCATTGATTATTAAAGATTACTTATTAATCTATATTATTAATTATTATTACCTCTTAATTATTTAGTAATTATTAATTAATCAATAGTAATAATTAAACTTTGACCATTTTGTTTTTCTTAATTACTAATTATTTACCAAATAATACGTACCAATCAATTTCTCAAAAGCAAATATGTATTAATAATTTCTTGATATTAATTTAATTAATCGTATTAAAGATTATTAAATAATCATTGATTATCAAAACAAATTTAATAAACATCGAACAACAATGTATTTTATTAATTACTATTACCTCTTATTTATATTATATAGTAATTAATAATTAATCAGCATTAATTTTCAAAAAATTAATTAATCAGCATTAACTATTGAATTTTATTTACTTCTAATAGTTATTATTTATTATTAATTACTAATGTATTATTAACATTAATTATTTAAAATTTAAATTTACTAATTAATTACTAAGTAATAACACAAATTTAAAACATTTTATAAATAATAAATATAAAAGTTCGTTTCAAATCTCTTGGAAAACTGCAGGAAAATAGCTTCAAAATTATGTCGACGGTAATCCGACTCTATTAGCAACGGAATTTAGCGTTAAATATTATATAACGGTAAAGAGCTGCAATTTCCATTAATTTAGCGATAGAATTAGTATTCGACGGTAATAATTTATAATAAGATGACATATAAAATCCAAAATATTTTCTCTTACAAAGCCCACGGAAATCCGCCGCTAATAAGCGATGGAATTTTCCGCTGCTAAAAATCTGTCGCTAATCTCAGTTTTTCTTGTAGTGTCAGAAATCGTATGCCGATAAACGAAGGAAGGAACTTGAGTTTAACGTCGAAAATTTGGTATTTGTAAAAGTATCTCCTCTAAAGAAGATTGTTCGGTTTTGAAAGGCTGGGAAGATGGCTCCCAGATTTATGGAACCTTTTCGATCATCGAGAAGATATGATCTTTGGCTTATCGATTGGATCTCCCAGAGCGTCTATCGGGCATCCATAATGTTTTTCATGTACCCATGTAAGGAAATGCCTTCATGATTCTATTACCAGACTCGAGCTTGATAAAATTGGGAACATGGGAAAACTCGAGTTGGAGTCCAGGGTGCCGCGTGCCACTGCAAGGATTATAGAGCACGGAATCAAGAGACTACGCAATGAAACCGTTCGCCTTGTCCGAGTACAATGGTGAATTGGTACCGCGGAAAGCACATGGTAGACTGAGGATAAGATAAGACAGACTCACCTAGAGATTTTCTCGGGTAATTTTTCCTTAAAATAACGTTTATAGATGAATCATGATTGCTAGATTGGGTGTTAGGAAAAGGATGCAACACCCTTACACAACACACTCATATAGAAATATATGCATAATTAGGTTGTTTTGCATACATATTGCATCACTTATTACATTACACGTCAGGATTAAGCTTACTTAAGTGGGTCTGCAATTCGTAACCACTGCGAGTCATGGTTGCTTATGAATGAATGAAAATATAACAAGGATGTACAACATGGATGTTTAGAGCGAGTTGTGTTTTTCACCCCTTCAAATAGATTTCAAGACGAAATCTATTTTAAAGGGGGAAGAATGTAACACCCCGTAAAAGACATAAATAATAACAATAAATAAAAATAAACAAATTAATAATAAGACTAGAGAATGAGATTTTGCAGCTTTACAAATTTGGCTACGAAAATCTTTTATTTGGATTCGTGGCGAAATTCTGAATCGTTTTCATATATAATATGCTGAAAACGGTTGAGGTATGAAGAAGTTACAAGCAAATAAAATTGGACAGATAACACACACACACACATATATATATATATATATATATATATATACATATATATATATATGTATATATATATATATATATGATCAGGTAAATAATATATATATATATATATCCAAAATATAAAATAAATATGGATGAGTTTGAATTCCAAATAGAAGATAAGATGAAGGGGACAAAGAATATTGTAAACAAGCTAAGATATAAAGAAAATAAATAAACTGTATATATAAATTAATACCTCATCCCCATATGCATTTATTGGGCACTTCAGCGACCACGAGGACGACCGCCGGTTGACCGCCCTTCTAGGAGGTAGGTCGACCATTTGGCAACTAAAACGCCCAATAATGCTAGGTTTGGTTAGGTGTTTAGGGTTAATATATATAAATGGATGGCCAGGATTATATCTAAATAATCCAATGACCCAAGCTTACACAAGCGACTATATACAAACCCATAAACCCCACAACTAACCATAGCCATTTTTCTCCACTGTGCCACTACCCTGCCTCTGCCTCCGTTGATTTCCAGAATTAGGTTTTATTCATCTTCTTCTAATCTATTTCTCTTTCTCTCTAATCTCTTCTAATAGATCTAGATTAGAAATATATTCTGGAATTCATATGATATATATATATATATATATATATATAAGAATTTGATTAATCTAATGTTATGTATATATAGGTTTCTATAGTTGGGAATTTCATCCAAAAGGAAGAACAGCGTTTGATTTACGCTCTTCTAATCAGTGTGAGTAGAATATTATATTTCTTAGGTATATTCTACTTTATATAGATTATCGTATGGATTTGTATGCCTAAAAGGATTTTGCACAACAATAATATAAAAATGCCAAAACCCCAAAACCCTCTATTTTATGTATTACACAAGGATTGTCAATTTATTTAGTTTATGGATCTTGGTCTTAGTATTGAATCAAGAATAAAAAGGGGGTAATTGTGCTTTTATTTTATGTAATTCATCCTTATGTCTAAATATTTGATTGTAACCTAAAAAGGTTTGGATTTGGTTTGATTCATTGTTTGATTAGGTTTGGGTTCTATTCTGAATCCAAACATATTCAGATTTGAAGCCTATCAAATATGAATGTTTTTATGTGCAATATATAAAAAAAAGGGTAAATTGTATAAAATAAGGCCCATGTATATACATGTATATATTTTTGTATATATGTATATTATACTCTATTATTGATCCATTACTAAAATCATTCCAGTAAGCCTAGGATGCAAGTTGAAATTTGTATGTATGTTGTATTTTCCATTCAATGTTATCTATTATTATACTATTATGCCATCATGCCATCATGCCTTAAATGTAGCGGTCAAAACATGGAAATTAACTTGTATACCTTTAAACTTAGGACAAGTTGACAATTTTTATCTCGTTAGAAAGTTATCGCATTCATATGAAAATTAGCGTTATTTATACGTTTTAAATATTATATTTATATAGCGTAATTAACGTAATAATGACGTAATAAACGCGATTAGGATAGGATTCGAATTTGAAATGTCCCCATATATATTGATTACTTGTGTGTGTATAGAATGACCTTATATATATTAATAGTGATACACTGACACGAGGTTAGTTGTCATTTGCGGTATAAGCCTCCCCGAAACCAATCGGAAAATCCAACAACCACAAGTAGGTCCAACTAATGTGAGACGTATGGATGCCATGGGCCATTCAAACTTAGTACGCTATGACACGAGGTTAAACCCACTTGTAGTAAACGCACACGCACACGCACACGCACACGCACACGCACACACACACATATATGCGTTTACCATCTAATTTCTTTTAATTGTAACTTCTTCATACGATCACCGTTTTCAACATATTATATATGAAAATGATTCAGAATTTCGCTACGAATCCAAATAAAAGATTTTCGTAGCTAAATTCTTAATGCTGCAAGATCTCATTTTCCATCCTGTTTATATTTTATTATTAAATTGTTTGTTTCTATTAATTATTAATATTTATGTTTTAGGTATATTTTACGGGGTGTTACAGAATGAACAACCATTTGAAAATGTCTCTAAATTTATCAGTTGCAAATATGAAATCTGGAAAATCATAAGAAGAAACTACATATCTATTCATAACTAAAATTTGAAATGCCAATGCACTTGTTGTAGCTTCTATGTTCCGACTTAATGCTAATACTTGGTCAATTTGGTCAAAGCTAAGCCTTTTTTATCTACCCAAAACATCCTTAATTTTATTTCTAAAAAAACACGTTACTGTTGGCAGTTTCATCATTTGAATTACGTATCCCGTGATTTGTGACTCCACAACTCCACGATTTCATCAACCCACTACATCTTTTAATGAAAAAAATATATGCTATTTCTATTCGATAAAATAATTCACTTTCTTATTGCAGATTTCTTCACCTATTTTTTAATTGTAATCCATGATTTTTGCTTTTGCGTTCTCTCTGTTGTCATATACAAAAACTAAAACTATATCAATTTTGTTCCTCATCATTATAGTCTCTTATAGACATTGGGGAAAATTATCTTACAAAGCTTATAGCCATCGGGGAAAAAAATATACACCAACCCTTGTAATCGTTACAAATAAATGTTCATGACCAGACAACAACACTTATATGCGTTGCTGAAATTGTTTGCAACGATTATGCTTATCGGGGATCCTTTTTTTTGGTGTAATGTATATTTTCAGTAATAATACTTATGTCGCATTCACAATTAAAAAGGTAATCTAAATTATATCATGGACCAAATGATGGAGATGAAAGATATTGCAGTTGTTCGTTCTTTATGTTGTAAAATTTATAATTTGATAGTATAAAAAATTTGCTATTTACCTTCCCTACAACATATGAAGGTAACGGTTATTAGAATTACGTAACATATGTAATATTATGAAGAGTAAAGATGGACTATAGTGTATGCATATTAAGAATGGTAGTTGTCCAAGCTATTTATATTGTAAAATTTATAATAAGATAAAGTAATTATTTGTTTGTACTTACTATACACCACGTGAGAGTAAAAGCCCTTGGAATTAAAACAACATATGTAAAATGCATTCACATAACTAATATTTGTCATTAAAATAATCCTACTAAAATGTGAACCAAAAAAAAAAAAAAAAAAAAAAAAAAAAAAAAAAAAAACTTAATATTGTAAAGATGAGATTATTAGTGCTTAATTTTTAGACCAAAAGTTAGCAAGCATAGATTGATAAATTTAATTAGCACTATTCTGAATATCTTACTGAGTATAAAAAAGGGTATCCAAATTAAGTTTTAAAATCACAGCAACATCTTTTTGAAATAGCAAGGCAAACTTGCATACATTAAGTAGTGTATCGTTTGGCAAAGAAATCATACAAAAATAATACAAAAAGAGTCTCTAAATCCAAACTACTTCCAACATATAGCCAATAATGTAACATGTTAAAAGTAACAATACATAAATACATTACCAATAACAGTTCATGTATCATTTAATGGGTTTTGAGTACTAATAAAATCAGTACTTTTTAATATAAACAACCATATATTGAATAAAAATAAGCACATGCATTGTGAAAGTAAACATAATACGGGCATTTATAATTTTTTAGAGTGAAATTATTATTTGAACGGTTGTTGCATTATCGCGAACTCTACCCAATCAATATATTAGAAGAATTATCACTAAAAAAAAAAAAAAAATCATAGTAGCTGAAGCAATATACAAATGTTCCAAATATGAATATGTAAGTAGATTTTTTGTGCAATGTGACAAAATTTCATAATAACTAAATAAAGTCAACAATTAGATGGTACTTCGGAAAAAAATTATAAACTAATGAATTACATTCAATAAAGCAAAAAAGCTAACTATATGTATGTGCGTGTGTGTGTATATATAACACCACACGGGAACAATTTTAACTAACTTTTAATAACAGTTCAATCAAAAAGCACATTTTAAAGTAATAAATATATGTCTTCAATGAATCTCCATTTATTATAAAACTCCAGCTAAAAAATAATATCCATATGTGATATAGATGGCTAATCATACCATAGGAGTACACTACGAATATTCAGAGCTGGCTCTGGCCAAGTGCTGACTAGACCATTACACCAGGCATCAAAATGGTGAAGGCATAAAAATAGTGTGGTGCTAAAGGCACCCCAATATGTTCTTCCTAATACCACGACTAAAAAAATAGAACTTATTAAATTTTGTATGCTTCCTAATACCACATTACCTTTCCATTCTAATCTCTCGCTCAATCATTATTTTTCGAAATAATCACTTGTTAAGCTAATCAAAAAACCTTAATCTCTGGTAATCACTGTCTTCTACGCATCTCTTACGGGAAAATTCAAACTCATACGGTAATCTCTCAATTGTTTGGTGATTTGAAAACCCTAATCTCTCACTTCATCTTCTAGTTTGCTTAATTCAAACCTTATTCGCGGTTTTTGTATATTGTGGTGTCAAATTCGTTGATCGGTTATAGATATATGGTTTAACTCGTTGATCGATTTTACAAATGAGGACGAATGAATATCGAGAGAAATAAAAATAGTGTAAAACAGTGTGGTAGCCCCTATTTTTTAAGTGTGTGGTATTAAGAAGAGTGTAATAGTAATTGTTGTGGTATTTTTTAGTTGTGGTATTAGGAAGAACATATCGGAGTCCCTTTAGCACCACACTAAAAATAAAAGCTATTTCCAGAAAAAGTTGCATAACAGAAAAAATTGCTAAAGCCTAAAGGAAAAATCACACATGGAAGAAAAGGGCAGAGGCGAATTGCTTGAGGGGAAATAGGGAAGAAGAGGACCGAACTTATTTGACAATGGCAAATTCTGTTCGAACCTCCTAAAATGCTGAGTTGCCCCCCACTTAAACCAAAAATCATGATGACGAAATTACCCTTTTGCTTACTTATTTTTTTTTTATAGCTTCAGCCTCCCTCGCACTGCTAGTGCGAGGTTTCTTAGCGTACCACGTAGAGGTACTGCGTGGTATGTTAACGGACCTCGCACTGACGGTGCGATGTTCCTTATATTACCACGCAGTGTTGCTACGTGGTACGCTAAGAAACCTCGTACTGCCAGTGCGAGGGAGGGTAAATTTGTCTTTTTTTTTAAAACACGGGGGCAACTCAGTAAAAAAGGGGGACTTGTGTTTTTTCTCAATTTGGGTGGACAACTCATCATTTTAGGAGGTTGGAATAGAATTTGCCAATGACAAATTATGATCTATCACAGTGAAGAAGTAAAAGAAAATAATCAAATTTAAGAATCGGTTGTTGCTCAAACATCTTCTCAAATTACCATTACCCCAACTGTCCCATCTTCCTCGATGCTCACATCGCCGTACCTCTAATTCCTTTGTCGTCGCCTGATCCTCTTCCTCCTCCCTTTCCTCCTCAACCTCAATCGCAACTCGATTCTACCCTTCCTTCTTATCGTACTATCGTTGTGTTGCCCACCACTAATCAACCGGCAAGGATTTCCCTTTTTAAGCATAGCCTAAAAACACGGGAAATACATTCTGGTTGATATGGTGCCAACTTTCTCCGGTGGTGCTATGGACTTTTCTGATGAAGTCATCCAAGCAGGTTCAAAGAAATGGAGTGACGCGCTCGTGGGCTTCTTCCTTGATCATCCCTTATCCTACACAGCTGTGATTTTGAAATTGAAATCCTTATTGAGACTAAAAGGCGACATTAACTCATTAAGGTCATATCGGACGGTGCATCTTTCTTTTTAAGTTTTCTTGCTGCGAGGACAAGGTAAAGATATTTCAGGGTGTCCCTATTATTATGAAAAATAAACTTTTTATCATCAAACAATATGATCATTGTATATATAATATTCAAGGTAGTATAAACTCGGTCCCAGTATGGGTGCACTTTTATAATATCCCTATTTTTGCTTGGTCTCATATAGGTATTAATTGGTTAACAGGTAGGTTAGGTAAACTTATTTGCATGGATGTTAAAACTGAAAAGCTTGAGAGGCTTGAGTTTGGAAAATGCTTGATTGACATGAAAGTTAAAGAAGAATAAGTTGAGGAATTTGAAGTTAGATTGGTCGAGGGGGGTACATAAAGATTGGTGTTTTAAGTATTTATGGAAGCCAGACATCTGTGTGGATTACAAATCATTTGGGCACAAAAATGCAGTATGTAAGGTGAAAAAGGATCTTGTTACCAAAGTTAGTGACAAAGACAAGGAAGTGAGCAATGGCAATAAAGGTGAGGAAATTGGGAAAGATGGTGCACAAAAACAAGGAACTACAGCTCAGGGTAAAGAATAGAGACAATGTAGAAAAACTAGTATCTTTGATTTGAAAAAGGTTGGGGGTTATAAGAAAAGGATGCAAGAATAAACCAACAAAGCTAAAAATGAGTGATAATTCTAATGCTGGGACTAGCAATGTCCCAACCGATGAACATCACATTGTAGTTGACTTAGAGGAGGGTGAAATTCAGAATGGAGTTGTGATTCCTCTGGTTCCTCTTAAGAGGGTTCCTCTGGTTTCTCTTAAGAAGGACATTGGTGATAACCCAGACAAAGATACAAGTCGCAAAGTTAGCAGAAGAAGGAAATCAGTCAACTCATCTGAAAGATAAATAGGATGTTGCTAATGGTATAAAAAATGAAAACTCTGAGAGCGGTAACTGTTGGGAAACAATGGCTGAGTCGCGGAGCAGGTCGCTTTCTTGAAGACGATTCGGCGATCTGGTCGATGGTGCAAAACCAGTTCGTACTTTCGCCGCCGCCTCTAGGATAAAACAGGTTCTCTCTGATTAATAACTGATCTGATGGCGGAGAAAGAGAATGCAGAATTCTATACGGGGATCAGGGCATTCGAAAAATCTGGTCAGTGGAGGAAAATCGGTCGGGCGCGCGCGTGTGTGGTGGTCATGATGCATGGGCTCCCTCCTCACAACAAAGCATGCATTGGGAGACCAAGGCCCCATCAAAGCTTCTTAGAAACAAGTATATAAGCTTGCCTCTTCCATATAATCCCATGATGTGGGACTATTCACAAATAGGAGCCATCATACACTTATTTCATGTTTTAAATAATTCACAATATTTCCAACAGTAACTTTTAGGGACGCTGCCTATATTGATACACATAATTCCTTTGACATTCTAATGGCAGAGGAAGCACTAAATGAACTGAACCTTGACTTTAATATATAATTTCCTATGTATGATATTTCTGAGGGTTACGAGGATTGTCATGCCTTAGACAAAATAAAGGATAACAACGCTATAATAATTTGGAAACTACTGGTAACATAACAAATAAGGAAAATGAAAAGAATCAAGGTGAAGAGCTAACTGATCAATTTAGAGAGGAAAATTCCACTGACAATCTAAAAGATGATGTTACTTTAGGTGATAAAAAAAGTAATATCATCTTAAAAGAACATGAACAGTTATTAAACCAACAACTTCAAATAATGATAAAGATAAGAATGAGGAAATATAACTAAATACGGCAAGGAAAAAGAGGTAACCAAAAAAGTTATCGTGTCTGCTAATAGGGTCAACAATAAAAACATTATATAAAAACCCCAGAATGATACTAATTCTGCTCCTGAAGACATTTTTGCTTCATCGACCAGTAATATTTATGATGACATTCAACCCCCAAAAGCCTACAAGGCTCCTCCTGATATATCTCTATTTCATGATATGGGGTTTGATCAACTTAATAATGTTAATTTAGAAGGAATAACTCATGAAAACTCCACTCCTAAACTTAATTTATTGCCCTTGGATGATGGGGACACCAGTGGCACAGATACACCAATTCCCAACGCTTCAACAGGTTATACTTCACCTGTAACTCGAAGCAAGGCAAATGCAGTTGAACAACTCCCAAGGTTTAATTTATGACACAAAAAATAGGTGTTTGGAATATCAGGGGTGCACACCTTGATATTAAACAAGATCAGTGCAAGCTTCTTATCAGTGAACATAAATTACCTATGTTGGCTGTTTTAGAAACTAAGTTAAACTTGCAATTACTATGAGAGCTGCTAACTACTTATATCCTAATTAGCATATTTTGCATAATTTAGATAATGCCCCTTATGGCATAATTTTTATAATTTGACCCCAATGTTCACCAGCTCTCTGCTACCCTTACTACTAGACAGATGATTCACTGTCACAATTTGCACCTTCATACTAATACTTCATCCTATATAACTTTTATCTATGTTGATAATAACTCTGGTGCTAGTGAACAACTTTTCCTCACCCTTACCTGTTTAAGACAAGAAACACACCCATGGCTTGTCTGTGGGGACTTCAATAGCTCTTTAAAAACTTCTGACAGAATTAGAGGTAACATTTTGTCTCTGAATGAAAGAAGACCTCTCAACCAAACTATTCAGATATCTAATCTCATAGAGATTAAAACCTCTGGAGCCTGTTTCACTTGGAACAACAAAAAAACAAGGAACCGCACCTTTTCTAAAATAGACTATGCCCTCTTCAATCTCAAAGCCCTTGTGATGTGGCCTGATATGTTTAATCACAAAGTCTTAACAACTTTTGTCTGACCATTCTCCCCAGATTATTCAGCTGGAACCCATTTTCTCGAGGGGAAAACCAAATTTTTTTTTAACAACTGGACTAGTGAACCTGATTTCAATGACACTGTCAAACATGAGTGGTAGTGGACTAAGATTAAATATGGTAATCCTATGTTTGTCTTACAGAAAAACCCAGGGAAGTCAAGAATTACCTTAGAAGCTGGTTTAGAATCAAGTTTGGCATTGGCAGTAAACAATCTGAGATATAGAGAATAAAACTTAAGGATATTTGGAACACAATGCAACGGGACCCTCTTAACCCTAGCCTTGCTCAACTTGAAACTGAGATTAATAAGCATTATCTTGAAGCCCTTGTTGCTGAAGCCAAAATGATCAAATAGAAGGCTCGAATAGGATGGAATGACGAAAGGGATCGCAATACATCTTATTTTCACGTTGCTCTTAAAGCAAAACATGCCAGATCTAATATCGACATAATCTTTGACATTCATGGCCAACTGCAAAATACCCCTTATGGCATTGATGAAGCTTTCATTAACTACTTCTCTGACCTCCTTGGGAATGCCAAAAGTTTTACTCCTAACATTAATGAAATTGACCCCTTTGTTCTTCCTAGAATTAAGTATGCAGGAAAAAAATCTCTTTGTCTTTTGCGACTGCTGATGAGATACAACTTGCATTCACACCTCTTAACAAAAATTCCTATGGTGAGCCTGATGGATACAAGGCCACATGGAATACTACTGGTCCGAAGTCATTAAAGCTATTGGAAAACAATGGCTGAGTCGCGGATTAGGTCGCTTTCTTGAAGACGATTCGGCGATCTGGTCAGAGGTGCAAACCAGTTCGTTTCTTCGCCGCCGCCTCTAGGATAAAACAGCCTCTAAAAAGGAAAACCGATTTGCTTGCACAAAAAATAGTGCAGATTTGCACTTTCGAAAATAATATTGCTCGACTTTTCTGAGAGAAAGATTTAATGGCGGAGGCTAGAAGAAAGTAGAATTCGATATTCTTTTGTGTCCGCAGATAAAAAGTATATATAGAACGAGAATTAGGGAGAAAAAAAAACAGATCTGCTAAAATTTCGGGGGACAAACTTTTTACCGTTGCAAACTTCTTACCGTTGCAGAAAAAATTATCGGTGCAGAAAATAATTTTCCATAAAAAAAACGGTTCGAAAACTGCAAATTTTTATGGTCCAAAAATATAAGTGTCTACAAGCCCAAGCCCAAGCCCGAGCCGGGTCGGTCGGTCGCGCGCGTGTGTGGTGTTCATGATGCATGGTCTCCCTCCTCACAACAAAGCATGTATTGGGAGCCCAATGCCCCAACATGATTTCTTAGAAACAAGTATAAATCCTTGCCTCTTCCATATAATCCCATGATGTGGGACTATTCACACATAGGAGCCATTCATATACTTATTCAAAACCATAAGATTGTGAATAAATAACGGTGTCATCCGACTTGAACCTTTGCATAGTGAGTAAGATTCAGTTTTTACTAGAGTGACACGTGGTCTTGAACTCTATTCCTGACATCAAACCACACACAACATTTTTTATAGTGCAATCAATTAAGCTCGTGCATTTATGGCCATGCATGTCTATCCTATTTTAGTGAATGCTCTAGAAGTTTTGTCCAAAGAAACGACCACATTTCCACACTCACAAAGGTGAGTCTATCAAGAGTACTCCTGAAGGTAGGTATTCCACTCCAAATAGAGTATAGATCTCATTAAGAGTTTCTATTAACTCATCCTCTAATCACATGAATACATGCTTCTTGGTTTATTAAATAGCATGCTCAGCTCCTATCACTACACAACTTGTTTTTACCCATTGAACCTAGTTCTTGGGATCTCCAACCATTTAGGATGGGTTACCATTGTACGTGACTCAACAATCTAAGGGCAATAGTCCCATTCTTTTAGAAGAATTGTGGACTTTCTCTCTTGACAGTCCTTTCGTCAAAGGATCTGCCAAATTTTCTTCATTACGTATGTAATCCACTCTAACGGTACCTGTGGAAAGCAGTTCTCTAATCGTGTTGTGCTTACGACGTATTTGTCATCTCTTACCTTTATAATAACGGTTCTGAACTTTTGCAATAGCCGCGGTACTATCGCAATGTATCAACACAGCCGGTATCGGTTTTTCCCATAAGGTAATCTCAGCTAGCCGTTTCTCAAATACTCTGCCTCTTCACTAGCTGTGGCTAGTGCAATCATCTCAGACTCTGTAACAACCCGTATTTTCAATAACCTGTTATAACATAAATTGAGGCAGAATTTAATTCTAAAATATGAATCAAGGGAAACGGGCTATGCCATTGCGTTCGTTTCGGAAAAATACGCGAAATAGATTCCGAGTTTTCGAAAATGGAGTCCGTATGACCCAATTAAGGCCCAACGAAGTTTTCAGAAAATTTCTAAGTAAAAACAGATTTCAAATTCAAACTTGAATTTGGAAAATTGGGCCAGTTGGGCCAGGCGGGAAAATTCCCGCCATAGTACCCAAGTCGACAGCCCTGTCTGGGAGTCGACTTGGTCTGACCAATTCGACAGCCCTGTCGACTTGGCTGTCGACTTGGCTCAGGCGAGCAGTCCTGCCTGGTGCATCATTTTGGGTTTGTGTTGAGCTTGGGGGCCAGATTCGGTTTTGAGGGCTGAGATTGGAACTAGGGTTTAATCCTATGGCCTAAAACACTTGCCTAATCTATAAATAAGACCCTAACCTACCCTAAATCATCATTAATCTATCCTACAACTAAACTATGGCAAAATCAATCCTCTCATGGCCTCCACTCTCTTCACAAAATTCCTAAACAAATTTTTATGAGATTTTCCATGCATACAAGTGTTTTTAGACTTGTATGAGCCTCATTAGCTTGCATTCAAGTCAAGTCTCTATATTTGCATCATAAAGGAAGAGTTTTGATCAATTTTGCTTAAGGGTTTTTCTACTAAAGCTTGCATTTTGGGTTTAATTGGTTGCATAAGGGCTTTCTTATATTTGCTATACTCATTTGAGTCCGCATAAGCATTGTAAGCCCTATTCCTTTCATACTTAAACTCTAAAGTTAAATGTATGATATGCAAGTTTACTATGATGTATTATGCAAGTTTACTATGATACTATATGCAAGTTCATCAAGTTATGTTATGCAAGTTGTCATATGATATGCAAGTTATGTTATGCAAGTTTGATATGCAAGTTGTCATATGATATGCAAGTTATGTTATGCAAGTTTGGTATGCAAGTTGTCATATGATATGCAAGTTATGTTATGCAAGTTTGATATGCAAGTTGTCATATGATATGCAAGTTATGTTATGCAAGTTTGATATGCAAGTTGTCATATGATATGCAAGTTATGTTATGCAAGTTTGGGATGATCATTTGGTTCATGTTATCATGTTATGCAAGCTTATCTTGGGTTTATGAACATAAAGCTTCAAGCTTTATGCCAAAGGTTGCATTTTGGCAACATGTAAGTTATCATATCTCTTATGATAACTTGCATGTGAGGCTAAATGCGGACTTATGGCCATTTCTACATGCCATTTAGCACCATGTATCATGAATATGCCAAGTTTGGTTTTATGGGGCCTAAAAATGTAATATGCAAGGGTATGAACACATGAACATTTCATATGCCACCATGTTGAACTTGTGGCCTCAACACTTTTATGTCATGATTATGCCAAGTTCCCTCTTTCTATCCTTTATGCGCTATTGCGATATGTAAGCGATGGGATTGCGTTTGGGGTTAGGTAAACTTAAAAGACATAAAAACATGAGCTTGGGAATTTACCTATTAAGTTAGGTCTACCCATTGGGAATTTACCTATTAAGTTAGGTCTACCCAATTGCTTGAAAATTTGTAACATGTTTTGGAAACATGATGGACATGACACTTAGAAAAGATAAGTGTGGCCAACTCGAGGTTGGGTTGAGTTTGTAGCGTAAACCTACCCGGAACCGACCGGCTTAACTAGTTGCTACAAATAATAGGACCCAATGTGAGAAGTTGGTCATGTGGTACCTTGGACCCGAGGTTAGACCAAGTTGTGGTGTAAAGCTACCCGGAACCGACCGGCTTAACTAGTAACCGCAACGAAGTCTAATGTGAGAGGTTAAGGCGCATTAATTAATTAATGCCTCATGATTAGGGTTAAGTCATGATCCACCTAATACTTAACCAATTTGGGCTCGGTAGTTTAATCGGGGTTAAGTCGTGAACTCATCGTTACACTTAACCAAGTTAATCCATGATTAGCAAGAGGGTTAAACCGTGTTTAACCCATTAGAAATCCTAGCAATGGGGGTCCACTCCAGCAGTAATCCCAAGTTAGTATCATCATGACCCTAGGGACTAGGCTAGGGAGGGGGCACGATTACTGGGCTGGAGGTAAGCGACCAATAAACAACGGCAGGGTGGTACGCCGGTGTAGTTCCGGGCGGGCCATGGTCGTGCACATAGTCCGTAGCCGGAGAAAACATGCACGAGTACCAGTAGATCGAGACTGTGCACTCATGTTTATGGTGTCCAGGGGTTGACACCCTAGGGCTTGATACACCCCATGGGTGGACCCGGCACAGTTCGACTACAATCTTGTTTGGGCCGTATTGACACCAACACGTGACGAGTTAGGCTTAGGGAGCCGATCGACTAGACCGTTGGGTTGGACCTCGTGTTAGAGTCACTTCATGTTATTGGATCTCGTATGAGGGTCACTTCATGTTATTGGGCCAAAGCTTGGGCCAAGGGGATCAATACTTGTTTATTCAAGTCATGTTAGTTTGCTAGTACACCTGTGGTGCAAAACCTTAATCCTGATTATGCGATGACACCTTTATCTATCATGCCAGTATGTAGTTATCCTTATGTTCATTCCTGCTGCTCATGACAGTTAACTTTATCAGTTTACATTGATTGTAGTAGGGCTTACTCAGTCTTTTTGACTGACCTGTTTTCTTTCGCCTCTTTTCTTCCGTTTCCCACCCCCCCCCCCAGGTTCTCAGGGAGGGAATACTGGAGCTTAGCTTGGATTTCTGACTGCTTGCTTGTGGGATTTAGCTCATGTACGGTTTGACATGAAGCTAGCTATGGCTATCACTTCTTTTGGGGATTAGTACTTATGTATTTCAGTTTTTCAGTTGATGTTGTTTTTATCTAGACTTGTGTATTTGGAAAATTGACATTATGTTGTACCAGACTTATTTTGAAATGGTTTGAAATCTTCCGCTGTTTTTTCTATGTTATTTACTCTGTTTACATATATACATATGTTCTTGTTCTGCCTTGATATATCATTATGCATGTTTACCTGATTCAAACGCCCCTCCAAAGTCAGAGTGCTTGCAAGAGTCACCCTGGCGGAGGTGGGGTGTTACAATTTGGTATCAGAGCATATGGTTTACGAGAAGGAACAAAAAGGTTTTTAGAAAACTTTTGGAAAACTATTTTCAAAACAAAGTATAAAGTATTTTCCAAAGAAAAGTCTAGTTTATTTTAAAGGCTATTCCCCAAAAAGCCATTAGAAAATCCCTTCGTTTATCTCCATTCTGAATCTGTCTTTTTCTTCGTTTTCAGTATGGCCGATAACTTTGCTATTCCGGAGGGAGTACACGTACCTGTTTGGTATAGGAGACTATTGGAGGCTAGGGCGACCGAAGCCGGCCCCGCAGATGTCCCTCCTCCTCCTCCTCCAGTAGTTAATGTTCCTCCTCCTGTCGCTAATGTTCCTCCTCCACCTGTTGCTGAGGTTCCTCTTCCTCCTCCCCCTCAGCATCCTTAACCTGACTTCGCAAAGACTTGCAAAGATTTCAAAGCAATGGGTGGCAAGAACTTTCAAGGCACTGAGACTTTTGTAGGGGCCAGAAATTGGTTGAAAGAGACCGAGGAATTATTTGCTATCTTTGGGATAGACGATCAGAGGAAGATCTTGTTGGCGGTTTTGCTTATGAAGGATGAAGCCGCTTATTGGTGGGAAGTCACCAATGGTACTAGGCCCGTTGAGACTTGGGCCGATTTCAGGGCAAGGTTCATGCTCAAGTTTCTATCTTCTGCTGAGGAGAATCTGCAAATGGAGAGGTTCATAACTTTGAAGCAAGGAGATATGTCTGTCAAAGAATATGTAAACAAGTTCAATCAGTTAGCTCGTTTTGGCCTGGATATGGTGAATACTCCTCAGAAGAAGGCTCTTCGTTTTGCTAGAGGATTGAATGAGCCGTTGCAGGGATTGGCTATGTCACATATTCCCCATGGGGCCACGTTTGAGAGTTTGGTTGATATGGCGTTACTTCAGGGAGATGTCAAGAAAAATGATGCTCAAGCCAAGAAGACTGATTCCCAGGGAAAAGGAAATCAGGGTAATCCAAGTGGTCAAAGCAGTCAGGGCAACCAGAACAAGAACAAGAGTCAAGGCAACAAGGGGAATAACAACAAAGGCAATAACAACAAGGGCAAGAACAACAAGGGGAAGTGCCATTATTGCGGTTCAGTTGGGCATCTTATTAAGGATTGTAAGAAGAGGAAAATGAAGAATGGTGAATGCTTTTTCTGCGGTGAGACTGGACATTTCAGCAAGGATTGCCCGAAGAAACAGGGGCAAGGCCAGGGTCAGACTCAGCGTGCTGGACCTTCAAGAGGGCAAGTTCATGCTCTCAATACCGCTCCAGTTCCCGATCGAGGTAGTATTTCTGTTGAGAGCCTTGTATATATTTCTGATTTTCCAGTTCGTACCTTGTTTGATTCTGGTGCATCACATAGCTTTATCTCATCTGATCTTGTTGATAGTTTGCACCTTAGTACTAGCTTGGTAGATGATCCCGTCTGTGTCTCAAATCCTATTGGGGGTTCCGCCCATTTGTCTATGATATGTGGGGATTTGAGGATCTCTATACTGAGTGTAGAGTTCTTGTGCAGTGCTTATGTTCTTGGTTTCAGGGGATACGGATTGATATTGGGCATGGATTGGCTGTCCAGATATGGAGCCATTCTTGATTGTGAGCATAGGGTTGTGAGGCTCGTGACTCGCCTCGGAAACACCCTAGAGATTTCTTGTGATCCGAGAGGTCCCGTCATGTTGTGCTATCTGGAATCACTCGACTCGTCAGTGGAAACTCTTCAGTCTGTGAGAGTGGTTCGAGAGTATCCGGATGTTTTTGATGAAGTTAGGGGGTTGCCCCCTAAGCGAGAGATTGATTTCCGCATTTATCTGGTGGATAATGCAAAGCCGGTTTCTTTGCCTGTGCGGCACATGGCTCCGCGTGAAAGGCGGGAGCTAAGTAAGGAAGTGAAAGAGTTGCTTGAAAAGAACTTCATTAGACGAAGTATATCTGAGTGGGGAGCGCCTGTGGTATTTGCTACCAAGGCAGATGGTTCTCTCCGACTTTGTGTTGACTATCGAGAGTTGAATAAGCTGACTAAGAAGAACAGACACCCGTTACCGAGGATTGATGATCTCTTTGACCAGCTTGTCGGTGCTTCTGTTTTCTCTCAGCTTGATCTTGCTACTGGATTCCATCAGCTCAGGGTAGCTGAGGATAGTATAGACAAGACTGCGTTCAGGACTCCAGATGGATTCTTCGAATGGCTTGTCATGTCGTTCGGCTTGACTAATGCACCCGCATATTTCATGGACTTGATGAGTAGGGTGTTCAGGGAGTTCTGAACAAGTTTGTCGTGGTCTTCGTAGATGATATTCTGATCTTCTCTAAGGATGAGGAAGAGCACGCAAGGCATCTCGTGGAGGTGATGGATACGCTTAGAGCGCATCAGTTGAAGGCCAAGTTCTCCAAGTGTCACTTTTGGAGAAGGGAAGTTAGATTCCTTGGGCATATCGTATCTAAGCAAGGCTTAGCGGTGGATCCCGCTAAGGTGGTTGCAGTTCAGGATTGGAAGACTCCAAGGAATGCAACCGAAGTGAGAAGTTTTCTAGGTCTTGCGGGTTTTTACCGGAAGTTCATCAAGGACTTCGCGAAGATATCCGCTCCTCTCACTAAATTGACGAAGAAGAATTTGGTTTTTGCTTGGAGCATAGAATGCGAGCTTGCTTTCCAGAAGCTCAAGAGAGCTCTTACATCAGCACCTGTTCTAGCTTTGCCCGATGGAGGGAAGTTGTTTACAGTATACACCGATGCATGTGGTACGGGGTTAAGAGCTGTTCTGATGCAAGAGGGAAGAGTGATATGCTTTGGCGGTAGACAACTCAAAGTGCATGAGAAGAATTATCCCACTCATGACTTAGAGTTGGCAGCAATAGTATATGCACTCAAGGCTTGGCGCCATTATCTTCTGGGAGAAAGATTTGAGCTTTATACCGATCACAAGTCATTGAAGTATCTCTTTTCTCAGAAGGATCTGAATCTGAGGCAACAAAGATGGATGGAATTCTTGGCGTCCTATGATTTTGAGATAGCTTATACCCCTGGCAAGGGGAATGTGGTAGCTGATGCATTGAGTAGAAGAAGGTTGACCCTAAGTCCTCTATTCGTTGAGATGAAGAATTTAGAGTATGTGGCAACCTTTGATTTCTCTTTGGCGGTTGAGTCGATGACCGGTTCTTTAGCATCTCTGGAACTCAGACCTACCCTTCTTGATCAAGTTGGGGGTTCGCAGAGAGAAGACCCTCAGATAGTTGAGATTATGGATAAGCTGATTCGAGGAGAGACGTCTAGTCATCTCGCTCGATATTCTATTGATGACAAGGGTTGGCTGAGGAGAGATGGAAGGTTATGTGTTCCAATGGTAGAAGATTTAGTAAGAAAAGTTCTTGAGGATGCGCATCGCTCTAAGTTGACTATTCATCCAGGCGGAGATAAGATGTATAAAGATATGAAGCGCCTTTTCTTTTGGCCTGGGATGAAGAAGGATGTGGCAGAGTTTGTCTCTAGATGTATCATTTGCCAGCAAGTTAAGGCCGAGTCAAAGAAGCCCGGTGGGCTATTGCATCCTCTAGACGTTCCACTTTGGAAGTGGGAGAGTATTTCCATGGATTTTATCGATAGGCTACCAAGGTCAAGGAAAGGGAATACGAGCATTTGGGTTATTGTGGATAGACTTACGAAGAGTGCTCATTTCATCCCGGTAAAGAGCAAGAGAACCGCATCTTGGCTAGCGTCTGTATATCTTCGTGAGATTGTGAGACTTCATGGAGTCCCTTCTAGTATAGTCAGTGACCGTGACCCAATCTTTACAAGTCAGTTCTGGAATAGCTTGCAAGAAGCTATGGGCACAAGGCTGAATCTAAGTACTGCTTATCACCCACAGACGGACGGTCAAACCGAAAGGGTGAATAGGGTACTCGAGGATCTGTTGAGGCTTTGTATTCTGGATTTTGGTGGTACTTGGGAAGACCATCTTCCTCTTGTTGAGTTTGCATATAATAACAGTTATCAGGCAAGCATAGGGATGGCACCATTTGAAGCTTTATATGGGAGGCTGTGCAAGTCGCCTACATGTTGGTGGGAGACTACAGATGAGCTTATACTTGGGCCTGAGATGATCAGAGATACATCCGAGAGGATCGAGTTGATTCGGAGACGGATGAAAGCGGCCCAAGATCGACAGAAATCCTATGCTGATAAACGAAGAACTGATTTGGAGTTTGATGTTGGGGATATGGTTTTCGTGAAGGTTTCTCCTTTGCGGAATGTGGTCCGATTTGGAGCCGTTGGGAAGTTAGCACCGAGATTTGTTGGACCATTCCCTATTATAGAGAGGATCAGGCAGATGGCTTATAGAGTAAAGTTGCCCGAGAAGCTTGCCGGAGTACACGATGTTTTTCATGTCTCGCATCTCCGGAAATGTTTACATGAATCAACAGAGGTTGTTGAGCCAAGTGTTCTGAAAGATGTGGAAGTGGAGAAAGAAGCTACCTTAAGAAGAGCTCCGATTCGTATTTTAGGGACGGAGACCAAGAAGCTAAGGAATTGAGAGGTCAAGTTGGTGAAGGTTCAATGGGGTGAAGCCTAAGAAGACGCAACTTGGGAAACCGAGGAGAAGATGCGTGGGCTTTATCCATTCCTTTTTGAGGGTACACTCTCAATCTCTTTTCTTTCTTAGCATATCTTTCTCTTTGCTATCCATGTTTATCTAGTTTATCGTGTTAATCTTGTCATGAGAACCTTAGGTAGAAACCCTTTGGATGAAACATGTGTTTGAAACATGTTATGCTTGATGGTTGCAAGTGGTTGCAAGTGTTTGCAAGTGGTTACTCGTGGATGCATTATACACGATTAGGCACTAGATCGGCTCACACACTGCTCATATTGCATATGCATGAGTGTTTATGCTTATTTATGGATGAAATTTTTTGGTGTTATCACATGGATGTTGCGTATGGGTGTATGTTATGTGCACACATATAGATGTTATACATTATGTTAGGAATTGCATACATATGGATTCATTTCACTAACATAATTCGCATTGAGGATATTTGCATTAGATAAGGACATATACACACACCTTTGCATATGTTCATACAACATTTAGAATCTTGTAAGGACAATGATTGCTCGTGGATGATGTTTTGAGTAGATGGATGTTGGATGGTAGGATACGTTCTTCCTAACTTGAAGATTTCGGGGTCGAAATCCTTTAAGGAGGGGAGAATGTAACAACCCGTATTTTCAATAACCTGTTATAACATAAATTGAGGCAGAATTTAATTCTAAAATATGAATCAAGGGAAACGGGCTATGCCATTGCGTTCGTCTCGGAAAAATACGCGAAATAGAGTCCGAGTTTTCGAAAATCGGAGTCCGTATGACCCGATTAAGGCCTAACGAAGTTTTCAGAAATTTTTTAAGTAAAAACAGATTTCAAATTCAAACTTGAATTTGGAAAATTGGGCCAGTTGGGCCAGGCGGGAAAATTCCCGCCATAGTACCTAAGTCGACAGCCCTGTCGACTTGGGAGTCGACTTGGTCTGACCAAGTCGATAGCCCTATCGACTTGGCTGTCGACTTGGCTCAGACGAGCAGTCCTGCCTGGTGCACCATTTTGGGTTTGTGTTGAGCTTGGGGGCCAGATTCGGTTTTGAGGGCTGAGATTGGAACTAGGGTTTAATCCTATGGCCTAAAACACTTGCCTAATCTATAAATAAGACCCTAACCTACCCTAAATCATCATTAATCTATCCTACAACTAAACTATGGCAAAATCAATCCTCTCATGGCCTCCACTCTCTTCACAAAATTCTTAAACAAAATTTTATGAGATTTTCCATGCATACAAGTGTTTTTAGACTTGTATGAGCCTCATTAGCTTGCATTCAAGTCAAGTCTCTATATTTGCATCATAAAGGAAGAGTTTTGATCAATTTTGCTTAAGGGTTTTTCTACTAAAGCTTGCATTTTGGGTTTAATTGGTTGCATAAGGGCTTTCTTATATTTGCTATACTCATTTGAGTCCGCATAAGCATTGTAAGCCCTATTCCTTTCATACTTAAACTCTAAAGTTAAATGTATGATATGCAAGTTTACTATGATGTGTTATGCAAGTTTACTATGATGCTATATGCAAGTTCATCAAGTTATGTTATGTAAGTTGTCATATGATATGCAAGTTATGTTATGCAAGTTTGATATGCAAGTTGTCATATGATATGCAAGTTATGTTATGCAAGTTTGATATGCAAGTTGTCATATGATATGCAAGTTATGTTATGCAAGTTTGATATGCAAGTTGTCATATGATATGCAAGTTATGTTATGCAAGTTTGATATGCAAGTTGTCATATGATATGCAAGTTATGTTATGCAAGTTTGGGATGATCATTTGGTTCATGTTATCATGTTATGCAAGCTTATCTTGGGTTTATGAACATAAAGCTTCAAGCTTTATGCCAAAGGTTGCATTTTGGCAACATGTAAGTTATCATATCTCTTATGATAACTTGCATGTGAGGCTAAATGCGGACTTATGGCCATTTCTACATGCCATTTAGCACCATGTATCATGAATATGCCAAGTTTGGTTTTATGGGGCCTAAAAATGTAATATGCAAGGGTATGAACACATGAACATTTCATATGCCACCATGTTGAACTTGTGGCCTCAACACTTTTATGTCATGATTATGCCAAGTTCCCTCTTTCTATCCTTTATGCGCTATTGCGATATGTAAGCGATGGGATTGCGTTTGGGGTTGGGTAAACTTAAAAGACATAAAAACATGAGCTTGGGAATTTACCTATTAAGTTAGGTCTACCCATTGGGAATTTACCTATTAAGTTAGGTCTACCCAATTGCTTGAAAATTTGTAACATGTTTTGGAAACATGATGGACATGACACTTAGAAAAGATAAGTGTGGCCAACTCGAGGTTGGGTTGAGTTTGTAGCGTAAACCTACCCGGAACCGACCGACTTAACTAGTTGCTACAAACAATAGGACCCAATGTGAGAAGTTGGTCATGTGGTACCTTGGACCCGAGGTTAGACCAAGTTGTGGTGTAAAGCTACCCGGAACCGACCGACTTAACTAGTAACCGCAACGAAGTCTAATGTGAGAGGTTAAGGCGCATTAATTAATTAATGCCTCATGATTAGGGTTAAGTCATGATCCACCTAATACTTAACCAATTTGGGCTCGGTAGATTAATCGGGGTTAAGTCGTGAACTCATCGTTACACTTAACCAAGTTAATCCATGATTAGCAAGAGGGTTAAACCGTGTTTAACCCATTAGAAATCCTAGCAATGGGGGTCCACTCCAGCAGTAATTCCAAGTTAGTATCATCATGACCCTAGGGACTAGGCTAGGGAGGGGGCACGATTACTGGGCTGGAGGTAAGCGACCAATAAACGACGGCAGGGTGGTACGCCGGTGTAGTTCCGGGCGGGCCATGGTCGTGCACATAGTCCGTAGCCGGAGAAAACATGCACGGGTACCAGTAGATCGAGACTGTGCACTCATGTTTATGGTGTCCAGGGGTTGACACCCTAGGGCTTGATACACCCGATGGGTGGACCCGGCACAGTTCGACTACAATCATGTTTGGGCCGTATTGACACCAACACGTGACGAGTTAGGCTTAGGGAGCCGATCGACTAGACCGTTGGGTTGGACCTCGTGTTAGGGTCACTTCATGTTATTGGACCTCGTATGAGGGTCACTTCATGTTATTGGGCCAAAGCTTGGGCCAAGGGGATCAATACTTGTTTATTCAAGTCATGTTAGTTTGCTAGTACACCTGTGGTGCAAAACCTTAATCCTGATTATGCGATGACACCTTTATCTATCATGCCAGTATGTAGTTATCCTTATGTTCATTCCTGCTGCTCATGACAGTTAACTTTATCAGTTTACATTGATTGTAGTAGGGCTTACTCAGTCTTTTTGACTGACCTGTTTTCTTTCGCCTCTTTTCTTCCGTTCCCCCCCCCCCAGGTTCTCAGGGAGGGAATACTGGAGCTTAACTTGGATTTCTGACCGCTTGCTTGTGGGATTTAGCTCATGTACGGTTTGACATGAAGCTAGCTATGGCTATCACTTCTTTTGGGGATTAGTACTTATGTATTTCAGTTTTTCAGTTGATGTTGTTTTATCTAGACTTGTGTATTTGGAAAATTGACATTATGTTGTACCAGACTTGTTTTGAAATGGTTTGAAATCTTCCGCTGTTTTATCTATGTTATTTACTCTGTTTACATATATACATATGTTCTTGTTCTGCCTTGATATATCATTATGCATGTTTACCTGATTCAAACGCCCCTCCAAAGTCAGAGTGCTTGCAAGAGTCACCCTGGCGGAGGTGGGGTGTTACAGACTCCATAGTAGACTGAGCCAAAATAGTTTGTTTCTTGGATTTCCAAGAAACAGCTCCTCCAACGATGCTAAATATATAGCCACTGGTCGCTTTAGAATCATCAGATAAGGTATTCCAGTCTGCATCAGAATATCCTTCAAGTACAGCTGGAAACCTTTGATAATGTAATCCAAGGTTCATGGTTCGTTTAAGGTACCTCATCACCCTTTCAATAGCATGCCAGTGCTCTATACTAGGTCTACTGGTAAACCAGCACAATAATCCCACTACATAGGCAATGTCGGGTCTAGTACAATCAGTGGCATACCGAAGGCTTCCAATGATGCTCGCAAAATCAGACTGTCTTACACCTTCACCAGTGTTCTTAAATAACTTTATAGTGTGATCATATGGTGTACTTGCAGGTTTACAATCAAAGTAATTATATTTCTTTAGGATTTTCTCAATGTAATGAGATTGATCCAAAGAAATTCCCTTTTCTGACCTAGTAATTTTGATACCAAGGATTACACTAGCCTCACCTAGATCTTTCATATCAAAATTGGCACTTAATTAGGATTTGACGGAGTTTATGGCATGAATGTTTGACCCAAAAATGAGTAGGTCATCTACATAAAGGCATATAATAGTGCAAATGTCATTTTCATATTTGTAATAAATGCATTTGTCACTTTCATCAACTTTAAAACCATGTGAAATGATTAAGTTATCAAATTTTTCATGCCATTGTTTAGGTGCTTGTTTTAAACCATATAATGATTTATATAATTTGCATACTTTATGTTCTTGACCATGTACCACAAATCCTTCAGGCTGGTCCATATATATTTCTTCGTCTAATTCACCATTCAAAAATGCGGTTTTCACATCCATTTGGTGTATTAACAAATTATGAATAGAGGCAAGTGAGACTAATACCCGAATGGATGTGATTCTAGTAACAGGTGAAAAAGTGTCGAAGAAATCTATGTTTTCTTTTTGTTTAAAACCTTTGGCTACTAGTCGTGCTTTATATTTATCAATAGTGTCATCAGGTTTTAATTTCTTTTTAAGTGCCCATTTACAGCCTATAGACTTACAACCAGGAGGTAAATCTACCAAATGCCAAGTCTTATTGGATTCTAAAGAATCCATCTCATCATTTATAGCCTCTTGCCAGAAATCAGCATCTAAGGAAGATAAGGCCTCTTGGAGGTTTATGGGATCCTCCTCAATAGTAAAAGCACAAAAATCTGAACCAAAATCTTTAATGGTTCTTGCTCTTTTACATCTTCTAGGTTCAACTTCAGAATTTTCATTAAGTTCTGTTCTAATAGGCATACTTGAAGTGCCCCCACTATTCCTTAATTTAAAAGGAAATTTAGTTTCATAAAAATTGGCATCATTTGATTCAATTATATTATGTGCACTAAGGTCATAAAATCTATATGCTTTGCTATTAATAGCATAGCCTATAAGTACACATTCATATGCTCTACTAGCCAATTTTATTTTCTTAGGGTCTGGAATGCGAACATATGCTAAGCAACCCCAAGTTCTAAAATATGAGACATTGGGTTTATGATTCTTTAAAATTTCATAAGGCGAAATTTTATTCTTAGATTTGGGGATTCCATTCAGAACATAGCATACAGTCAATAAAATACCCCCCACCAATGTTTTGCTGCCCCAGAATTTAGTAATATGGCAACTACAAGTTCAGTAAATGTCCTATTTTTCCTTTCAGCTTTACCGTTCATCTCAGGAGAATAGGGTGCAGTTCTTTCATGTACAATACCATATTGTTTATAGAAATCCAGAATTGAAGTGGATTCATATTCCGTACCTCTATCAGTACGAAGTCTCTTAATTTTCCTATTTGCTTGATTCTCAATCTCAGTTTTGAATGTTTTAAACATGTCAAAAGAATCACTTTTATTTTTCATAAGGTATACATATGTGAAATCAGAACAGTCATCAATAAAAGTGATAAAATAACGATGTCCTTGTCTAGTCAAAGTATCATCAAGTTCACGTATGTCAGAATGAATCAAATCTAAGGGTTCAGAAACTCTATCAACAGATATATGAGGTTTCTTTGTGATTTTTGCTTGTGTACAGAATACACATTTCTCAAGTTCAGATTCTAAAACACCCCACCTTCATTAAGGTCACTCACAAAGGGAATGCCTTAACTTTGGTGGAGGTTTATAAGTAAAAGCCGCAGATAAACTCAAGACAGATATAAATACACATATTTTTAAACAGCGGAAACCAAAAAGACTTTTATTTCATCAACATGTGTTCAAAACAAAACATTCCATAATTGTCTCAAAATACTTCCAACATTACAACATCATAACTGTCTTGATTTTTAAAGAAGCATAAAACATAAATAAAGTGACAAAAATCCACATAGTTAAATCCAAAGCCATAGTCCGAGCAAAAGAGACCCAAATCATACATCTACGTTCTTGGAGCTTGTACAGAGCCCGATTGAGCTGAGCTGTTTCCTCCCTGTCGACCTTGTGGGGGGGGGGGGGACGAAAGAAAAGAAGACGAAAAGAAAATAGGGTCAGACACAAAGCCTGAGTAAATCTAGTAACTCTTCAGTATGTGAATAAGAAAAGGGCATGATAGATATATACTGAAAATAGGATGGTGTCACAAGCTAAGGAAGTGTCGAATGTACTATCGCACCCACACTATATCTTTGCATCTACTTGAGTTTTCTCTAACTGGCACCCCATGGTGAGGGTGAAGTGATCCCCAACTTTATTTAAAGATCGGCTCCTACTCGCGTTAACATGTGTCATACGGCCCCCAAGAATTGTAGATACCTATGCTGGTCCCACCATGGGGTGTATCAAGACCCATGGTGGTGGCCCCGACACAAATTCTAGAAGGCATAGGTTATACTACTGGTGTCCCCAATGCCCTGGTTGTCTGCTCCGGAGTGTGTGCACGCCCGCACCCCGTTAGACCTACACTGTGCACTCACCGCCGTCATTTGACCGCTTACAATCAGCCCAGTAATCGTGCCCCACCCTGCCTAGTTTCAGGGTACCGTTGATACCTAACTTGGTTTACTGCTGAAACGGGTCCCTCGTTACCAGTATTTTCTAGTCAAACACGTTAAGTAGTTAAGTGTCTGTATTTACCTAACCCCACCCATCAATGTTGAATTTGGTTAAGTGTTATAGTTGACTTAACCCTACCATCTGTCCTTAGCCTCTTAGGAGAACCTGACCACTCACATTAGACAGGTATTGCTACGGTTACTGGATATGCCGGTCGGTTCCGGGCAGGTTTACACCGTAGCTCAGTCTAACCTCGGGTCATTATTGGGCTCAATGCTTAACCACCCACATTGGATAGGTATTGTTGTGACTACTGGACAGCCGGGCAGGTTTACATCACAACTCAATCCAACCTCAGGTTAAGCATATCGTGTTTTCTAAATTTACATATTTTATTATTATATATGTAAATGTCATATTTTTTATTTTTGGGTATAACAATTTATACCGTTTAAATGTCATTGTCATTGGCATGTGCCAAACATGCCAACATATATTTTCAATGTTTTACACCCAACGTTGTTACCCCCGTTTGTAACGTTCGCAACATTATAACAAATGTTGGGTTCGACACAATTCGACCCAACTTTATAAACGTGAGAAAAAGGGGAAAATCAATAACATGCAATATCTTACAACATATAAGGGTGTGTGGCGCATGAACTTGAAATTTAGCGATTCAACTAACATATAATATGACTCATGTGAACTTGCAATCAAATCAATGTATAACTAAGTAGGTGACATATGAAATTGCATAGTTTAGGCTTACACAACTTGTGTTTAAATATGTTTAACTTGGCATAATGTCAAACACAAAACTAGCATGATGTATATTCACCAAAAGGTCCAATTATAACATTTAATCACATAGCCTATTTCAACATGAACTTGCATAGTTTTTGAAACCTAAACGATACTTAGCATAGATCCAATTACACTTGAAAATAAACATGAAAGTGATATAATAGGTTTTGGGTCATGCAGGCATAAAAGGTTTCAAGTCTAAATCTTGTTTACATAAGCCTTAATTTAGGCTTAATGAATGTATATGGTCCATGTCATAGGCATAAACAAAAAGGAATCAATTTCTAGTTTTTGCCACAAACTTACAAGTGCCATTGTTTTCATACACAATTGTTTAATATGCTTGCATCAATCAATTTATGCCACAAACATCAATACACAAGTCATGATAGAACCATCGCGATACATATAATTTATACAATACAATAACACAATTCTATTTTCATTTACATCGAATCACAATTCTTATTCATATTCTGAAAGGTCACTATACTTACAACGAATGCAGAATCTTGAATTCTGGATTCTGAATTCTGAAATTGAGATGCGCTCCTTTGGATAGACTAACGTTGCGTTGATAAATTTGATTTAAACTTTAATCTTCTTCTTAGTCTGATTTGTCTCTAGGCTTTTCTCTTGACGGCTATGTTTAATTCCTCCCTAGCAGCATGACGACTCCTTTCTCATTTTTTTGTGTGAATTTTCAGTTGAGACTTAGGGTATATTTATAAATTTTTAAGTTGTTTTGAACCGTCAGATGAAGATAAGAGGAGTCTAGGCCATTCAAAGTTCAGAGAGCCAATCAAGAGGTGACACACATAGCCACAGAAATTCGAGCCAGAGCCAGACCTGGCCAGCCAGGTCGACTCCCAGGTCGACACTATGGTCAACCTGGGGGGGGGGGACCAGGTCGACATTGTGGTCGACCTGGGGTGGCCAGGTCGACACCATGGTCGACCCTATGGTGGACCTGGTCTCTGGGCGGGATTTTTTTCGCCCAGCCCAGTTTGAGCCTGAAATTCGAATTTTGAAATTTAAACTGAGCTAATTGAATTTAAATTTGATTCTGAAACTTCCGAAGGCCATAACTCCTTCATACGGAGTCCGATTCACGCAAACTCGGACTCTATCTCAAGCAGAATTCCGAGACGGACGCAATGGCTTAACCCATTTCCCTTTATTCTTTCATTTAGAATTAATTATACTTTAATTTGTGAAGCTTAGCATTATAGAATTTACGGGGTGTTACATTCTCCCCCCTTAAAAGGATTTCGTCCCCGAAATCTTCAAGTTAGGAAGAACGTATATCCTACCATCCAACAGTCCATCTACTCAACCAACAAACACAGGAATCCACTGTCCTTAAAAGACTTCTAATGCTTTATGATCATATGCATAGTGTGTGTACATGTCCTTATCTAATGTAGAAATCAGGCGGTCTACTGATTCAGTTGACCTCATTAATGCGAATCATGTAAGTGTCATGAATCCATTATGTATGCAAAAATTTTCCTACTCATAATTCTACATGAGTGTACAACAATTCATACAAATGCGACGACCATATGACAGCATATCAAGTTTCAACTATATACAAATGAGAATACATATATATGCATATGCAATATGAAGTGACTGAGCCGATCTATAACCTAGAGTGTGTGTGTATATGCATCCACGAGCAACCACTAGCAATCACTAGCAACCATTTGCAGCCATCATCCATAACATGTTTTCAAATACATGTTTGCATTCATTTGTTTTCTACCTAAGGAGTTAGGAAAAGGACCAAGGAGATATACCTAAAAAGATAGATAAAGCATAACTTAAGGAAAAAGAGAGATCAAAGATGTACCCTCAAAAAGAAGAAGGTAGGCAGCGCGTATTCTGTCCTCAGTTTCCCAAGTCGCGTCTTCCTCGGCGTCGCTCCACTGAACTTTAATGAGTTTGACTTCGCGGTTGCGTAGCTTTTTCATTTCAGTTCCTAAGATGCGGGTTGGAACTCTCCTCTCAGTTGCTTCACGTTCCACTTCGTCTTCTTCTAGAATGCTAGGTTCCACCACTTCCGCAGACTCATGCAAACACTTTCGGAGGTGAGAAACATGAAAGACGTTGTGAACTCCGGCCAGTCTCTCGGGTAGCTCTAACCTATAGTCCATCTTTCCAACCTTCTCGATGGTAGGAAACGGTCCTACAAATCTTGGTGCTAGCTTTCTGAAGGATCCAAAACGAATGACGTTTCTTAAAGGTGATACCTTAAGGAAAACCCTGTCCCCAACCTCAAACTCAAGGTCGGTCCTTCTTTTGTCGGCATAGGATTTCTGTCTGTCTTGGGCAGTCTTCATTCTCCTACGTATCAAGTCCACTTTCTCCGAAGTCTCTCAAATTATGTCTGGCCCAGGTATAAGCTTATCTGTAAACTCCCACCAACAAGTTGGTGATTTGCACGGTCTTCCATACAAGGCTTCGAAGGGTGCCATACTGATGGTAGCTTGGTAGATGTTGTTACAGGCAAATTCCACTAAAGGAAGGTGATCCTCCCAAGTCCCTCCAAAGTCAAGAACGCAAAGTCTCAAAAGATCCTCTAAAACTCTATTCACCCTTTTCGTCTGGCCATCAGTTTGGGGGTGATAGGCCGTGCTCAAACATAACTGTGTGCCTACAGCTTCTTGCAGACTCCGCCAAAACTCACTTGTGAAGATAGGGTCTCGGTCACTAATAATGCTGGAGGGTATCCCATGATGTCGAACTATTTCCTTGAGATAAAGAAATGCTAGAGATGCGGCAGTCCTTCTACTCTTGATAGGTATGAAGTGGGCGCTCTTAGTAAGCTTATCCACTATTACCCAAATGCTAGTGTTGCCTCTTCTCGACCTAGGCAGTCCATCAATGAAGTCCATTGAAATGCTACCCTACTTCCACTATGGGACCTCTAAAGAATGAAGTAGTCCTCCAGGTTTCTTCTGTTCCGCCTTGACCCGTTGGTAGGTCATGCACCTAGAAACGAAATTTGCCACATCTTGCTTCATGCCGTTCCAAAAGAAAGTCCTTTTTATATCCTTGTACATCTTATCACCGCCAGGGTGTATAGTCGTCTTGGAATGATGCGCTTCTTCGAGAACCTTCTTTGTCAACTCCCTTGCTTGTGGAATGCATAATCTTCCATCTCGCCTCAGCCAACCCTTATCATCGATGGCGTACCTACTGAGGTGACTAGAAGTCTCACCCCTAATAAGTTTATCAATCACATCAACAAGCTGAGGGTCTTCACGTTGTGCAACCCCTATTGAGTCCAAGAGAGTAGGGCGTACTTCAAGAGATGCTAACAAACCCGGTACAAAATCTGAGGAGGTCCTAAAGTTAAAACTGGCTATATACTCCAGGCTTTGCCTTTCCATAAAGAGAGGGCTTAAGGTCAGTTTCTTTCGGCTCAACGCATCTGCTACTACGTTTCTTTTGCCGGGAGTATAGGAAATTTCAAAGTCATACGAGGCAAGAAACTCCATCCATCTTTGCTACCTCAAGTTAAGATCCTTCTGGGAGAAGAGATATTTCAACGATTTATGGTCAGTGTATAATTCAAATTTCTCACCTAGGAGATAATGGCGCCAAGACTTAAGCGCAAAGACGATGATGGCTAACTCAAGATCTTGGGTTGGGTAGTTCTTTTCATGAACTTTCAGTTGTCTTCCGCCATAAGCTACTACCCTTCCTTCTTGCATTAGAACAACGCCTAGTCCCGTTCCACATGCATCCGTGTATACTGTGAACATTTTGCTTCCATCTGGCAAAGTCAGAACTGGGGCTGTTGTGAGAGCCCTTTTTAATCGTTGGAAAGCGAACTCGCAGTCCAAATCCCAAGTGAACGCCAGATTCTTCTTTGTTAGCCTTGTGAGTGGGGCTGAGATTTTTGCGAAATCCCTAATAAACTTTCGGTAAAAACCGTCTAGCCCAAGAAAGCTTCGAACTTCGGTTGCATTTCTTGGTGTTTTCCAATCTTGCACTGCCACCACTTTCGCGGGGTCCACGGCCAACCCTTCTTTGGACACTATATGCCTCAGAAATCTTACTTCCTTTCTCCAAAAGTGGCACTTGGAGAATTAGGCTTTTAGCTGATGTGAGCGGAGAGTTTCCATGATTTCTTTCACTTATTGAGCATGTTCTTCCTCATTCTTTGAGAAGATCAAGATATCGTCTACAAAGACAATCACAAATTTGTTGAGGAATTCTCTGAACACCCTGCTCATTAGGTCTACGAAATAAGCGGGTGCATTTGTCAAGCCGAAAGGCATGACAAGCCACTCGAAGAAACCAATTGGGGTTCTGAATGCTGTTTGATCAATGCTATCTTCAGCTACTCTTAGCTGATGGAACCCAGTTGCCAGATCAAGTTGGGAGAAGACCGTTGCACCTACCAGCTGATCAAACAAATCGTCGATTCGGGGAAGAGGGTGCCTATTTTTCTTGGTCAATTTGTTTAACTCCCTATAGTCGATGCAAAGGCGAAGCGAACCGTCCGCTTTGGTTGCGAACACCACTAGAGCACCCCATTCTGAAATGCTCCGTCTAATGAACCCCTTTTCGAGAAGTTCTTTAACCTGCTTACTGAGCTCCTTTCTCTCCTTTGGAGCCATGTGTCTGACAGGTAAAGCTATAGGCTTTGCATTATCCACAAGATATATGCGGAAGTCTATTTCCCGCCTCGGAGGTAAGCCCTTCACCTCCTCAAAGACATCCGGATATTCCCGGACTACTCTAACTGATTGCAGATTCTAATCAGAAGCATCAAGCGACTCTATATAACTAAGCATAACAGCATTCAAGGGATTACAAGAAAATTCTAAAGTGTTACCAAGCCGAGTCAAGAGTCTAACTACTCTTTTCTCACAATCAAGGATGGCACTATTACTGGATAACCAGTCCATGCCTAAGATCAAACCATATCTCGAGAAGCCTAAGACAAAGGCATCACAACTAAACTCAACGCCGAGAATAGAGATTTTCAAACCCAAACAAGCCATTGACAAGTAAGCGGAGCCCCCAATTGGATTTGAAACTACTAAGGGATCTTCTACCATACTAGTGTCTCGATGCAGAGATTCTACTAAGGTAGATGAAATAAAAGAATTCGATGCGCCTGAGTCAAAAAGTGTACGAACTGGATGATCATAAAGATAGACTACACTTTCTACAGAAATATTACTACCTCATTCCTGCTGAGGTGCCACTAGCGCATGAACCTGACCCCCTGAAGTGGACCCAGCTTTCTGTCCCTACCCTTTCTTCTTTGGGCAGTCCTTAGCTTGGTTCCCCGTCTCTCCACAATGGAAGCAACCACCCATCTTCGCCTTTCTTTTCCGGTAGTCTTTTGATATATGGCCCACAATGACACAGAAATTGCACCATCTCTTCTCACGGGGCTTATTGTTCTTCCCTCCTTTCTTGAAGTCTGTTTTCTTTGCTTGTAGACCTTCTTTCTTCTCTTCCACCTTAGTTTCTTTCTTTCCATGGTCTTCCTCATGTAGCAATGCCATGTCCACCAAGCTTTCATAAGTCGCTCCCGTAGATACGTGGGTCATAGCAAGGCTGTGTAGAGGCTCATTCAAACCCTTGACGAAGCGAAGTGCCTTCTTGTGTTGGGTGTTTACTAAGTCTAACCCAAATCTGGCCAGCTGATTAAACTGATTAACATATTCCCTAATCGTCGTGCTTCCCAGTTTCAGAGTTAGAAACTTATCCATTTGCAGGCTTCTTTCTGCTTGGGAGAGGAATTTCATCTCAAACCTTGTCCTGAAATCCTCCCATGTTTCCACTGCCCGCTGAGCATTGGTAACTTCCCACCAATAGGAAGCCTCATCCTTAAGCAACCATACCGCTAGTTGTATCTTTTGCCTGCCATCCACTCCAAAGATGACAAACAAATCCTCAGTCTCCTTTAGCCAGTTTCTTGCCCCTACAAAGGATTATGTCCCATAAAAGTCTTTTCCACCCATTGCCTTGAAGTCTCTACATGTTTTTGCGAAGGCATTTCCACGAGGAGGTGGAGGAGGAGGAACCGCGACCACTGGAGGAGGGATGCCTGCTGGGCCCGTGCCATTGGCCCTTGCTTCTAAGTACCTCCTAAACCAGCCGGGAATCGGCACTCCTTCCGGGAGGTTAAGGTCTCCAGACATGCTGAAATAGAAAGGAAAGATTTAAAATGAAGTATAGAGAGATAGATAGGGCACATGGCTATGGGGGATTTTGTCTTTTTATAAATATAACACTTTTTCTTGAAAAATGCTTCTTTAAACTTTCTTTTGAAAACAAATTCAATTTTTTTTAATCTTGTCTGGTAAACCTATGCTCTGATACCAAGTGAAACACCCCACCTTCATTAAGGTCACTCACAAAGGGAATGCCTTGACTTTGGTGGAGGTTTATAAGTAAAAGCCACATATAAACTCAAGACAGATATAAATACACACATTTTTAAACAGGGGAAACCAAACAGACTTTTATTTCATCAATATTTGTTCAAAACAAAACATTCCATAATTGTCTCAAAATACTTCCAACATTACAACATCATAACTGTCTTGATTTTTAAAGAAGCATAAAACATAAATAAAGTGACAAAAATCCCCATAGTGATATCCAAAGCCATAGTCCGAGCAAAAGAGACCCAAATCATACATCTACGTTCTTGGAGCTTGTACAGAGCCTGACTGACTGAGCTGTTTCCTCCCTGTTGACCTTGGGGGGGGGGGGGGGACGAAAGAAAAGAAGACGAAAAGAAAATAGGGTCAGACATAAAGCCTGAGTAAATCTAGTAACTCTTCAGTATGTGAATAAGAAAAGGGCATGATAGATATATACTGAAAATAGGACGGTGTCACAAGCTAAGGGAGTGTCGAATGTACTATCGCACCCACACTATATCTCTGCATCTACTTGAGTTTACTCCAACTGGCACCCCATGGTGAGGGTGAAGTGATCCCCAACTTTATTTAAAGATTGTCTCCTACTCGCGTTAACATGTGTCATATAGCCCCTAAGAATTGTAGATACCTATGCTGGTCCCACCATGGGGTGTATCAAGACCCACGGTAGTGGCACCGACACAAATTCTAGAAGGCATAGGTTATACTACTGGTGTCCCCAGTGCCCTGGTTGTCTGCTCCGGAGTGTGTGCACGCCCGCACCCCGTTAAACCTGCACTGTGCACCCACACCATCATTTGACCGCTTACAATCAGCCCAGTAATTGTGCCCCACCCTGCCTAGTTTCAGGGTACCGTTGATACCTAACTTGAGTTACTGCTGAAATGAGTCCCTCCTTACTAGGATTTTCTAGTCAAACACGTTAAGTGGTTAAGTGTATGTATTTACCTAACCCCACCTATCGATGTTGAATTTGGTTAAGTGTTATAGTTGACTTAACCCTACCATCTATCCTTAGCCTCTTAAGAGCATCTGACCACTCACATTAGACAGGTATTACTACGGTTACTGGATATGCCGGTCGGTTCCGGGCAGGTTTACACCGTAGCTCAGTCTAACCTCGGGTCATTATTGGGCTCAATGCTTAACCACCCACATTGGATAGGTATTGTTGTGACTACTGGACAGCAGGGCGGTTCCAGGCAGGTTTACATCACAACTCAATCCAACCTCGGGTTAAGCATATCGTGTTTTCTAAATTTACATATTTTATTATTATATATGTAAATGTCATATTTTTTATTTTTGGGTATAACAATTTATATTGTTTAAATGTCATTGTCATTGGCATGTGCCAAACATGCCAACATATATTTTCAATGTTTTACACCCAACGTTGTTACCCCCGTTTGTAACGTTCGCAAAATTATAACAAATGTTGGGCTCGACACAATTCGGCCTAACTTTATAAACGTGAGAAAAAGGGGGAAATCAATAACATGCAATATCTTACAACATATAAGGGTGTGTGGCGCATGAACATGCAATTTAGCGATTCAACTAACATATAATATGAGTCATGTGAACTAGCAATCAAATCAATGTATAACTAAGTAGGTGACATATGAAATTGCATAGTTTAGGCTTACACAACTAGTGTTTAAATATGTTTAACTTAGCATAATGTCAAACACAAAACTAGCATGATGTATATTTACCAAAAGGTCCAATTATAACATTTAATCACATAGCCTATTTCAACATGAACTTGCATAGTTTTTGAAACCGAAACGATACTTAACATAGATCCAATTACACTTGAAAATAAACATGAAAGTGATATAATAGGTTTTGGGTCATGTAGGCATAAAAGTTTTCAAGTCTAAATCTTGTTTACATAAGACTTAATTTAGGCTTAATGAATGTATAAGGTCCATGTCATAGGCATAAACAAAAAGGGATCAATTTCTAGTTTTTGCCACAAACTTACAAGTGTCATTGTTTTCATACACAATTGTTTAATAGGCTTGCATCAATCAATTTATGCCACAAACATCAATACACAAGTCATGATAGAACCATCGCGATACATAGAATTTATACAATACAATAACACAATTCTATTTTCATTTACATCGAATCACATCACAAATCTTATTCATATTCTGAAAGGTCACTATACTTACAATGAATGCAGAATCTTGAATTCTGGATTCTGAATTCTGAAATTGAGATGCGCTCCTTTGGGTAGACTAACGTTGCGTTGATAAACTGGATTTAAACTTTAATCTTATTCTTAGTTTGATTCGTCTCTAGGATTTTCTCTTGACGGCTATGTTTAATTCCTCCCTAGCAGCATGACAACTCCTTTCTCATTTTTTTGTGTGAATTTTCAGTTGAGACTTAGGGTATATTTATAGATTTTTAAGTTGTTTTGAGCCGTCAGATGAAGATAGGACGAATCTAGGCCATTCAAAGTTCAGAGAGCTAATCAAGAGGTGACACGTCAGCCCTAGTGACACACAGAGCCACAGAAATCCGAGCCAAAGCCAAACCTGGCCAGCCAGGTCGACCAGGCAGGTCGACTCCCAGGTCGACACTATGGTCGACCTGGGGGGACCAGGTCGGCATTGTGGTCGACCTGGGGTGGCCAGGTCAACACCATGGTCGACCTGATCTTTGGGAGCAATTTTCCCGCCCAGCCCAGTTTGAACCTGAAATTCGAATTTTGAAATTTAAACTGAGCTGTTTGAATTTAAATTTGATTCTGAAACTTCCGAAGGCCATAATTCCTTCATACGTAGTCCGATTCACGCAAACTCGGACTCTATCTCAAGCAGAATTCCAAGACGGACGCAGTGGCGTAACCCATTTCCCTTAATTCTTTCATTTAGAATTAATTATACTTTAATTTGTGAAGCTTAGCGTTATAGAATTCACGGGGTGTTACAGATTCTGTCAATTTAGGAATCATATCTAGGGTGCTCATGTTGTGAATTATTCGTTTATTAACATGACATAATCTAGAGTGCCAAATATTAAAGTCGCACAACATATAAGCAGAAGTAGTCACTTTATTAGTTTCAATATTCAGTTTAAACATACCCTCACAAGCATAACCCTTTCCCACAAAAGTTCCCTTATAAGTTAGGGTATACAAATCAGCCCCAATAACTTGAGTAAACCCAGCCTTATTAAGGAGAAAGCCAGACACCAGATTCTTTCTAATCTCTGGAGTATGCATAACATCTTTTAGAATTACAGTCTTTCCAGAGGTAAACTTAATTTCCACATTGCCAATCCCTGCAACTTTAGTGGTGTGAGAATCTCCCAACAACACTTTCTGATTTTCAGCAGCCGTGTATGTAGAGAACAAGCCATGATCATAGCAGACATGGCGAGAGGCATCAGTGTATACCCACCAACCCTCTGATCCACCGACAAGGTGAATCTCAGTAATCATAGCCGTAAGAGGCTCTTCTGTCAGGTTAGCCTGCGGTGCAGAGCTTGGCCTGTTCTGACACTTTCGTGCCATATGACCTGGTTTTCCACAGTTGTAGCATTGAAACAACTGTCCAGAATCATTCTTTTGGGCTGGTTTCTGCTGTCCTTTTGGGTTTTCTTGCGGATTCCCATTCTGTTTGTTGTGCCTGTTCTGATTCTTAAAAGATTTCTGATTCGGTTTTAGAACAGCGGGTGTGGTCTTTTTAGTGTTGTTGTTATTGACAATCAACACCTCTTCTTTCTGGTCCTGTTTACGTGCCTCCTCCTTAATTCGGAGGCGTGTGATCAAGCTTTCTAAGGAAAATTCCTTAGTCTTATGACGTAAAACATTTTTAAAATCTTTCTAGCCGGGGGTAATTTGTCAATGATAACAGCAATTTGAAATTGTTCGTCTAGTGCCATACCTTCGGAGATGATCTCATGAGCTATTTTCTGCAGCTCATGAGACTGCATCTCAACTAATCGGTCGTCAGTCATCTGATACTTTAGGTAGCGACTTACAGCATATTTCTTTGCCCCTACCTCCTCTGTATCATACTTCTTTTTCAGTGCTTCCCAGATCTCCTTTGCTGCTTCTCATCTGAGTTATAGTAATCATACAGATCACCGCTCAGTCCATTCAGAATAAAATTCTTGCATAGATAATCTTGTTCATTCCAGGTCTGCAGTTGTTTTGATTGTTCAGTCCATGATGCCATCTTCGTTGCGTCAGTCTCGTCAGGTTTATCTAGTAGCTGCGGTTTTTCAGCAGTCAGCGCAGCCACAACCTTTCTGATCGTGAGGAAGAACTCCATCTTCTGACGCCATCGCTTGAAATGCAAGCCTTCGAATTTGAATGGAGCAGCAGTCACGAGAGGGTTCTGGAAAGCAGAGGGTGGAGCAGCATCGTCTACGGTTGAGTTCGAAGCCATTGTTTCAAATTCCTCTTTAATTTGTTGGAAAACAATGGCTGAGTCGCGGACTAGGTCGCTTTCTTGAAGACGATTCGACGATCTGGTCAGAGGTGCAAACCAGTTCGTTCCTTCGCTGCCGCCTCTAGAATAAAACAACCTCTAAAAAGGATAACCGATTTGCTTGCACAACAAATCAGTGCAGATTTGTACTTTCGAAAATAATATTGCTCGACTTTTCTGAGAGAAAGATTTAATGGCGGAGGCTAGGAGAAAGTAGAATTCGATATTCTTTTGTGTCCGCAGATAAAAAGTATATATAGAACGAGAATTAGGGTTTGGGAGAAAAAAAAATGGATCTGCTAAAATTTCGGGGGACAAACTTTTTACCGTTGCAAAAAAAATATCGGTGCAGAAAATGATTTTCCATATAAAAAAAAAAACGGTTCGAAAACTGCAAATTTTTATGGTCCAAAAATATAAGTGTCTACACCACCAAGCCCAAGCCCAAGCTCGAGCCGGACCGGGTCGGTCGGTCGGTCGCGCACGTGTGTGGTGTTCATGATGCATGGTCTCCCTCCTCACAACAAATCATGTATTGGGAGCCCATGGCCCCAACATGATTTCTTAGAAACAAGTATAAATCCTTGCCTCTTCCATATAATCCCATGATGTGGGACTATTCACACATAGGAGCCATTCATACACTTATTCAATATTTTTGATAATTCACTTAATGTTTGTAAAACATTTCCAACAGAAGCTATAATTTTTTTTTCAAATGTGCTATTATGTAGAGGTCCTACAATGGAACAAATATTGCCTTGATTCCCAAAGGTAACAATCCTGATCAGGCACACTCCTTTCGTTCTATTTCTTGCAGTAATGCCATCTACAAAGGTATATTCAAAGTGATACCTACTAGATTAAAGATTGTTTTCACCCTGTTATTTCTACCAATCAGGCTGCGTTTTTAGAAAAAAGAAACATTCTTCACAATGTTTTGTTGCCTAATGATCTGTTGAGTGGTTACAATTGCTCACAATCCTCTCCTAGAGCCATCCTTAAACTAGATATTAGAAAGGCCTTTGATACCCTTCAATGGGATGTTATAGTTAGAATTATGGGTTTTATGAATTTTGCTATACCCATCATAGTTTGGATTCACGAATGCCTTTCCTCTGTGAACTACTCCATTGTCCTGAATGGTAATAGCATAAGCAACTTCAACGACAGACAAGGGATCAGGCAAGGTGATTCTATGTCCGCCCACATTTTTATAACTGTGATGGAACTCCTTACCCAAATATTTAACAAGCTTATTAGGCAAAAGAAATTCAGCCTACACCCAAAGTGTAAAAACCCATAAATTGTCTCTCTAATGTTTGCAGATGATTTGATCATCTTCTATAAACCTAACAATCAAACTTTACTTTCAATTATGCATTGCCTAGACTCTTTTTACTCTTACACTGGTTTAAAAATCAACCTAGACAAGTCTAAATTCTTTTCTACTAGCTTAACTAGGCAACAAATTATTAATATTGATAATGTCACAAGGATTAAAGAAAATAATAGTACTATGGCCTATCTTGGTCTTCCCCTTGTCTCTTCTCCAATTAAACAAAACCATTGTATGCTGCTTTCTGACAAAATCATTTCTAGGCTTGACTGTTGATCTAATAGGTCCCTTAGTCAAGCTGAAAGAATAATCCTTATAAAATTTATTATCTTCTCTATGAAAACTTACTGGGTCATGGCTTTTTCTTGCCAATTAAACTGGTCAAAATGATAAGATCTGCCATCACGAGGTTTGTTTGGAAAGGAAACAACATTAGTAAGTTCACTGCCCCAGTTTCCTTCAGAATGTTTGAAAAGGCAATCAAAAAGGGGGGTTAGGCTTACATAATATTGTGTACTGGAACGTAGCTTCCCAAGTGTTCTTGTTTGACTCCCTCCTTAACAACAGATCTGGCCTTTGGGTTAGATGGATGTGAAAGCATATAATCAAGAACAAGAATATCTGGAGCATGCAAATTTCTTAAAGATGCAATTGGTCATGCAGGAGCCTACTCAAATTAAGGGAAGCCTTTCTTCCTTTAATTAAATACAATATAACTTCCTCTAACCGTGTCAATTTTTAGCAGGGCCCTTGGCTTTTCTTTGGTGGAATTATTGAAAGAAAGCTAACCAATCTGGAAACTGCTCAAACCGAAACTGTTGTTTCTGCTACTGTGAACATGCTGATGAGGGGGCAAGATTTCCTGCTACCACCAACTCTAACCAGAGGACAAATACCATTTGGAACCAAATAAAATACTACAAGCTTAAGCTTTACCATGATGAATGCATTAGCTGGGTTACCAAGGGGAGTTTATTCACCATTTCTTCTGCCTATGGTTTTTATCACCAAGCAGCAGACCCAAGTAGACTGGAAATGAATAAAATGGTGTGGAAACAAGATAATAATGATAAGGAGAACATGACAATGTGAAAGGTGCTTAGTGACGCATTACTCACTCGAAGCAAGTCGAGAGCTAGAGGAATGAATGTTAAGGAAGGTTGCCTTTTCAATGATCGATACCAGTAAGACATTTTCCATCTATTCTTTGAATATCAGGTGGTTGGGGATTACTGGAACTTAATCTTGCATAAACTTGGCAGAGCTCCCCTTCCTATTGAACATCATGACATATGGAATCAATTATACTCTGACACTGGCATCACTACTGAGAAAGGAAGACATCTCAATATCATACTCAAACAATATTTTTATATCATGTCGAATGAGAGGAACACCATCGTCTTCAAGCCGGATAAAAGGAAAAGTGCTGCTAGCTTAAAGGATTTTTTGTGCTTTCAAATTGGTGAAGGCATGAGAACAACCTCCTTTGCAATTGACCTAGACATTTGTTATGTAACGACGGTCGGAACAAAGCCTCCTTCCTTGCACGCATATGAGCTGACACACAACTCCCATATAACAAAAGGAATCACTGATGTTACATGCCTACCAACTCATATTTGTATCCAACTCCTTCAATTTATTCCATGATGTGGGAGTATTAATTACAACTCGTCATTCCTCCTTAACAACATGCGAGACAATCCTAACAGTCTCCCTCTTGACTCACATCCTACGAGTATCTTTTGAGAGCATTGCCTTGCCTGCATGGTCCAGTCCGAACCTTCGGCTCTGATACCACTGTTATGTAACGACGGTCGGAACAAAGTCCCCCTTCCTTGCATGCATATGAGCTAGCACACAACTCCCATATAACAAAAGGAATCTCTGATGTTACGTGCATACCAGCTCATATTTGTACACAATCCCTTCAATATATTCCATGATGTGGGACTATTGTATCCAAACCATCATTCCTCCTTAACAACATGCGAGGCAATCCTAACAATCAACTTCTTCAATTTATTCCATGATGTGGGACTATTAATTCCAACCTGTCATTCCTTCTTAATAACATGCGATATAATCCTAACAACATTTTGTGGAACTTTTATTGAATTTTTGTCCTTTTTTTGTATCTCGTGTGAGTGAAGCAATTGTCTTCTTTGTTTTATTTGCTTGTAGGCTTGTCTACCAGTTTTTGTTTTTCTCTTATTTGCTTCAATAATAAAAGGGGGGGGGGGGTTTAAACCCCGACTACGGTGCCAAAAAAAGTAGAAGATTTTTTTATGGCTTTGAAGTAAGTAACCATAATTCCTAAATTATTCTATTTTAATTTTATGTCACAAATTATTTTTATATTAGTGATTTTGAAAATGAAAAAGTAGTTGCAAGTTTAAAACCCTAATGCTCACAGCATCATTGTAAATCGTTTCTTTTAGTTGGACCAATTAGTATACACATTTATCTTTGGGAGGTATTTCTCATATAGATTACTTCTAAACAAGGCCAACCTTTTGGTAAAGCGACTAAAGCTTTCACTTTGGATCACATAAAATTTTAGGGCACCAGTTGCGAGTCACGATATCATAGACGTACTTAAAGCATCTCTAACAATGGCTTGAGATGCTGAAATGGGGATTTGCCCCGTTTCTTTTGTGTTGCCCATGCTCCAGCAGTGGCAGTTGAAGCGTGCGCAGATAATTGAAACGGGGTAAATCCCTTTTTTTAGAGCGGCGATTAAAAAGGGGATTCAGAACCCCGTTTATGTTCTACATGGGGTTTGGACCTCGTTTAGTGCTATTACTTTAAAAGAATCAGCTATAAACGAGGAAATGATTCTCCTTTATAGCTTGTAATAAAAAAAGACATAAATCCTCGTTCACTGCTGGAAGAATGGGGATTCTCACCATTTTTAAATGTCATTTCCTACCCCCAATCCCTCAGCTGCTAGAAATGCTCTTGGCCAATAGAAAAAACCACACAACAGTAAAAGAACGAGATTGAAGCAGAAGATGGCAGTGAGGCTAAATGCAATGGTCGACAAAGACTCACCATATCCAATCTCCAATTGATGACTTGAACACTGGTTGAAGATTTGTCTTCCTCCTTCCTCATACCTTCGCCTTGATCTCTTCCTAGACACTCGCTGCTACTGATCCAAGCCTCCCTCATCCCGTCGATATCCTCCTTGACGCCATCTTGCTGCCCACCTCCATTCCCAAATCAGTTCTTTAATCCATTATAAAATCATTAAGCAAGTTCAACGAATGGTGGATGGTGCATATGGAGGATCAAATTCTTACATGAATTTTGGTAAGATAAATAATAAATTTGTTTTAATTTCCAATTCTCTTATTTTAATCAATGTTGTAAAAATGTACAAAATATAACTAGGTAACTGACAAAATATTAACTAGATATATGTCTATAGATATATTTTTTGAATTAGGGATATTATTTATTTTTGTTATTTTGGTTTTTAACGCAGTTTTCCGAAAAACTAATTGATTGTAATTTTTACTACAATCACAGATGATGAAATTATTAAAAGTTGGGTTAATTGAGATGCTTAAATAATTTCTTTTGATCCAGTATGTATATGTCTATGTTTTTTATATAGTAATTGGGTTTTCAAACGACATGTGTGTGCACAGCTTTTCATCTTTGATTAAAACTACAAATTTTCTATTTATATTCAATATAATTGGAGCAAATAATTCACACGTATCTTGTTTTTTATAGGTGAATGATGTAAAATTTGAAGTGAATAGGATTGTGATGTGTAGTACTAATTTATGATTTACTTAGTTTGAGATGGTTCAAGTATTTATTTACTTCAAGGCCTCCTACGTAATGTTGCTATTGCTAATCCAGACAAGTTTGAAGTTGTTGTTGAGCAAGGAAAGAAGATGCTTTGATGAACTTTGGCCTAATATGCGGTGGTGACATAATGTGCATATAAAAGATGTTGATGCTTCTCAGGTTGAATTCTATGCCCATTGATAGGTAAAGAGTTGGAACAAAGTAAGTAAAATATCCAAAATAAAACAAGATGAAAAATCCATATGTGGATAATGTGACTTTTTTGAAATGAAAAAATTGAAATAATAGATGGATACACATAAGCCCCTTTCATTTTGTTTATTCTTGGGTATATTTTGATACCCTAATATGAGATCGAATTATATTTGAATCTTTCTTAGTAATTTCCCAAATGATATATAAAATATAGTTGTTGTGCTATATATTTTGTTATTCAGACAGTAATAAAAAAAATACTTTTGTTTTGGCATCCAAAACTTTCGTGCTAAACAAATATCAAACTAAACCAGTTAAAAATAAATATCAAACTAAACTAAGTAAAATTACCGTCCTTTGTGAAAAAACACTTTTGTTTTGGCTTCCAAAACTTTAATGCAAAGTAAATATCAGAATAAACTAGTAACAATTAGTTTCCTTTGTGTAGAGACTCATAGTTGTTATTATTACAAAAATAAATGTTTTTTGTACATTAATTCAGTATTTGTAGGCAACATAAACTAGTTTGATGATTTAATTTTGGATAATTGCACTTTTCTTCGTGAAAAGGCATTAGTTTACAATGGACTTTAGGTATAAAAGCTTATAGGACCGACCCTGCTTCTAAAATATGCACAAATTAAATTGGAATCCTCACTTTGCCTTAAAATTGTTAGGATTTCAATATTAGTTAATAACAAACAATCACGAAACCCTAGATTCAAATATGTAACCCATATTGATTTAATTGAGAACAAATCAGAAATAGATTAGCGGAAGCGTACCTAAATCCGTAGTTAATCATGGCAATACCTGAATCCATATTTGGTTGCTAAGAAGAAGATAGAATTTGGTTTGGTTTTCCAAATTGACACAAACCCTATATCTGAAATCCGCTCTCCGTAGAAGATGTTAGAGAGTTGCTAAAGTTTGTGTGATTCGGGGACCATAACCCTTTATTTATAGAGTTGGCATTTTGTAATTTGGCCCTTCAACAAATTATAAAATGTCCCGGTATCTACACATTAGGCTAATGATAACTTAAACTTTAAGCCTATTAATTCTAATCTAAAATTAGATCCCTTTAATTAAGCTTTACACCAAAATAGCACAACACATTTTATTTTACATATGTGACTCAATTGTCAAAATATTCCAACAATCACCCCCTGGGCCATATATGAAATAACCTTAAAATGTGTTTAACTTTATGAACTCCAAAATTTTCTATTTATAACATATGGTGCATCTGAAACAATCTCGTCCATTAATTGGGTGGACAAAGGATCAAAGCGGCATTCGTTACATCTATCGTAACTAAGCCCATCAGTGGTCACATATATCAATGCAATCAAACGACATAGATCAATCATGGACGCGTATCATGGAAATTACATGAAATGTGATCTATACATGTCTATTTCCAACTGGTCCTTCTTTAGTGAGATCAAATGTTTAATATTTAAATAACCTGAGTGCAAAGAAAAATTCATTACTTTATTTCTGATAAGAAAAAGAACTTGATATGCATATATCTGTAACTGAAGTATAGAGCAATGAGCCATATGACAATACCGAATACAAACCCCCCTGAACCAAAATATCCTTACATAAAAGTTACACCAATTGAGCTACATGCTCATGAAAGACCTTAGATGATAACCTTTTGGTAAGCAGATCCGCCATAATAGATTTTGTCTAAGTGTGCTCTATGAATTACAATATATTTTGCACTCTTCCCTTATTGGAAAATAATATATTCTTTACTGTCACAATATTACTTGGTCTTTCAATTCTTTATCTATAATTGGAGTCTTGTGACAAAATTTCATTATTATTTTCCATATTTGGATGCCTTATAATTAACCAAAGACGATATTTTCAAAATGGCGAAAACTATAAGTGCCTAAATGACACTTTTCCCTTATATAGTTTCATCCATAAAATATATTACCACTGCTAAAAGTGGATCTTTTACAGTAATGACATCCAAAATATCCGGATCGTAATTCTTTATGATCTCCACTCGATCTGATCTTTTATCTATGAGCAGATAATCTTTTATTTTGTCTTTTAAAGATATATCATAGCCATTTTGGCTACTAAATCATTGACCCACTTTTAATATCAGTAAAGTATCTGCCAAATAATACACATATATCCATATTGTATATACATTAGTAAGCATTAGAATTCACACTGCAAACGCATGAGAAATCTTTTGCATTTCTTTAATTTCAAGAATGGTAGCATTTACCTGTTTGGTAAAAGAAAAACAACTAAATCGCAGTTTACATACCAAATCTTTTAAGCATTTATCTTCCTAATTCTTTTGTAATAATCCAAATATCACCCCATGAACAATAATGGTGTATTTGAATCCCAAATACAAAAGACTAATCCATAAATGAGTTTCTTAAGTAGTTTCACCAATGTCACCATTGAGAAACATAACTTTAATCTCCATCAGATAATGCTCAAAAGTACAGAATGTAGTAAGTTCCAAAGCGATCGATTCTAAAGAATCGTTTACTAAGTCCAAAATGAAACATTCTTTAAAGAAAATAAAATTTCCTTTTAATAATAGTGATTTCAATAAAAGTGCCTTACAAAAATTCAATATTACCCACTTGATCCCTTTTGGCTTTGAATAGTTATTCATAACAAATGATCTTATTACTTAAGTTAGAGGGAGATTTCAATCTTTATTATCCATATAGATTTATGCTATATGTTCATTTCTTAAATCCACATTTTAAATTAGTACCTTTCATGGATTGATGTAAGTCCATAGCATCATCTTTATCAATCCATTATTTATCTTTGTGAAGAAATACCACACAATAATCTGAAATAGCATTTCTTCCCATTTAGGTGGATTTCCATAGTGAAGGTTGCTAAGTTTGTTTTCTTATAACAGTAACCTTAGCTTATAGAAAAATTTATCTTCAACATCGTCTTATTATGGTTCTTAATTTGCTTCTTCTTAATAAAAGAAAACAAATCTTAAACTTTAAGCGAAGAAGCAACTGCAGTTGAATCAAAGATAATGATTCTCTTTAAAGATAATGATTCTCTTTAAAGATAATGATTCTCTTTAAAGATAATGATATTACTTTATTTCTCCCCCCAAACTCAACATCCTCAAAATAACTATTGCAATTCCCGCTTTAAATCCTTAGTGTGGGATCATAAAATAATTATAAACTTTAAATCCTTTAGAATATCAATAAAGCATTTTCTGTCTTTATGATATTTCAATCTATAATTCCTCAGTAAACTGAAACAAAAATTATATTAATCACCAAAACAAAATTTGAGATATCATTACATAAGTTATTTAACATAGGTAGCCATAACTTATATGTGCCTCAATTACATAAGATTTTGAATTTATGCATAAATTAACATTACTATATCTTGATGAACAATAATAACCTAATATGTTCACGTTAGAAATATAAAACCGAAATCTGTCTAAATGACAACATAAAAAATATATCAAATAAATTCAGATTTGACTTAAATGACAATAATAACTATAAAATATCAAGTATGTTTTACTTTATATGTTTGTATATCTCATTAAAGAAATAACTATAAAAAAATCCTTATGTTATTTCTTTTCTTTGAGATCCTTAGCGACTTTTTAATCCTTATTCATACATTTATTTACAATGTATATCAAATGAGTACTTTTCAATCATAAAAACTTCAATCTCTATTTTAATTACCAAAGCGCTAAATTAGCCCAATAAGATAACATATTATTCTTAAAATAATATTAATCTTAAAATGATCATACTGGAGATAGCACCAAACAAATAGCAATAATTTGAGTATCTTTAGCTTTTGAAGCAATATCATTTTTCCGTGTAGTACTAATTTATATTTCTTTTTCTTTTACTTTATGTAATCAAGCACCACAAAGAGTGTTTGATTTCCCTTATTGTTTTCAAAAAAAAAAAAAAAAACGTTTCCGTTCTTAGTAGATAACTTATACAAAATTGGTTATCGACATATAGCACATCCTTGAAAACTTCTGAAGTATTTACTTAATGATCATTTAACTCTTGCTTTTGAATTATATCATCTTTCAATATTCTTCATAATATTATAAAAATATCTAACCGTAGTAGGGCTGATAGTAACCCTCCTAATTACAAGAGCTAAATCTATAAAGTCAAGAACAAACAATATGCTCTCTTACAAAACCTTATATTTATCCCAAAACAAGATGAGAATATTCTTTAAATTGACAGATAATTCAGTTAAATTAGCTGAAAATGTACAAAAAATAAAATGAAGATTGACCGTATATGCTCATAGCCAAATATCAACCATAGTAAACTCAAATAATTGGTAAGTCTCTTCTCAAGATACCTAGTACACATTAGTATCAAGTCTTTGGATAGTAATATTAACTGTAAGTGGTACTCTTGTTATAATGATCAAACACTGACAATAAAATCAACTCAAATAACAACCTTCCTTTGGGCCGATTAATTATTCACTCGAAAAACTTTATAATTGTCACGTATTTATCATCACACATGTGTAAGCGATTCGGCCAAATATTAGTCTTCCATTGGGCCGGCTAATACTCGCATGAACAACTACACACAAATATCAAATATTTTCATGAACCACCAAAATATAGAGGTAACTTTGGTGACATATTATTTCAGTTAATTCACTATGTATGTAGGATATTTACAGTTATGAAGAGACACCAAAATTATATTTGAATTTATTACTTTATGTTTGTACAATGTATTTTGAGTGTTATAAAACACTCCTGAAAGTACTTTAGGTCTATGTGACACTCGAGTGAAAATAGCTTGATGAGATGACTCATCATATGGCTGAGCTGTCATAATAATAATAATAATAATAATAATAATAATAATAATAAATATAAAACTGAATCCAACGCTGCATTTCTTTGTTAAATCCTTTTTTAAATCAAAGAAAAATGAACACTTGGCTAAATAATTGTCACTTGGGATTTAATGACCTTACGTGTTCAACTAGTAAATTTTAAACTATATGAATAGTTTAAACTTTAATGCTTCGTTGGCAAGCATTTATTAAGCAATAATATAAAAATAGTAATGTAAATTACTAATTCTACTTAGCAGAACTTCTGAATTAGTGCAAATCATAATTGATTCAACTTAATTTGCTAAGAATTGTGAATTATTGATACAGATCTGAATAAATTAGAGGCATCTGATGAATTAAAAGATCTCATAAATTTCAATAACATAAAATCTTTGTCATTCTATAACATGCAATGATACATTTGCCTCCGTTAAGAACCTGATAACGTTGAAAGCAATTTGTAATGATTGCAAATTGCGCTCTAGAACTATATCAAAACAATAAATATTTAATATGGAAACGTGTGGATGTCATATGCGCATGCACCAAAATTCCCCAAAACACATGCAATTCAACAACAGACATGCAATTCAACAACAGAAAATACCACGATGATCTAAACTTTTTTTTAATATGGACAGTATTGCTTAAAAATAGGTCGGCAAAACCTGAAATGTAGTTTACTAGAACAAGTCAATATCTATGGACCTGTTAACATGAATCAGATCCATTAATGTCGAATTTTTTTTAATGAATAAAAAAATGATTAAAAAAAAATCAGCATAGACTGGACTTGTATCCATTAGTGCGGCTACTGTTCCTAAAATTAATCTATAAGAATAGAAGCAGCGAAGTACCAACAACGAATATCAACTTATATCCATCGTTTAAAATAAACAAATAACATACATAAAAACACGCTAATCATTGATGCACACATATTGACATATATAGTAATAAACTATATGAGATGGGTAAAGAAATAGAATATGTAACATGAGAAGCATAAACACATATGCGTACAGTAATAATTATTGTACTTCCTTATTCGGTTATAATATCTTCCAAAAAAAACTGCTTTTTAACCAGATTAGTACTCAAGCCATGCACGTTATTGGGTTTTCCGAAACAATATATGTGCCATGGATCATTGTTAGAATATGACAAGTTAATGCAGCATGCGTTAACTCCATGTAGCAAACAATAATTTGAGAACAATACAGCCAAAGACATTTGAACCTTTAAAAAAAAGTTTTTTTTTAATATATAAAACAAAAGTTTTCTCAAATAAATCAATTATGAATGGCTCCGATGACACTTGTTAGGATTTCAATATTAGTTAATAACAAGCAATCACGAAACCCTAGATTCAAATATGTAACCCATATTAATTTAATTGAGAACAAATCACAAATAGATTAGCGGAAGCGTACTGTTATCCACTTAAATCGATCGATGGGTTATCAACAAATTGGTAGGGGTCGGTTCTGTGAGAATTAAGGAAGGGTCGGTCGTTGTAGGCGAGACCTCTGGTCGCCTTTTTTCCTCACACGCCCCCTGGTCGCCTTTTCTTCCTAGCAGAGTAGTCAGTCTGGATTTGTTTGGGTCGGCATAGTTTGTGATGGCGAGCAGATCGGTTTTCTTTACACACCAGTCCAAATAAGCTCAACACGATTACATGGGTGATCGGTCCCTATCTCCCTCTTGGCTCGCTCGACCGAAAAGCTCAATAAAACATCTGGTCGCTCCAAATATGGAAGACATCTGGTCGTTCTGCTTTAAACACAAGCCTTTGGATTGCTCCAACCTATCGTAGCTGGTCGATCTGATCTCCATGATTGCCTGATTGCTCCGACTAGCTTCAAAGCTTTAGGGTCGGTCCGCTTTACATCAAAGATCTCTGGTCGGCCCACATTTCCAGAGGGTAGCGTCATCATGTTCCTTCAACCTGGTCGGTCCGCTTTATTGCTTCAGCTTCCTGGTCGTTCGTTAACAGCTGGTCGCTCTGTCCTTCAGCAAAAGCTCTTGGTCGGTCGCAATACATGAAGTAACATGACAGCTGGTGACAACTGGCAGTGGCATTTTCGTAAATACCTGAAAATACCGACCAGAACCCTGAATTCAAGATTTCAGCCATTCCATCGCCTATAAATAACACCCCACCTCCATCATTTGAGGGGGACTTTTCCGGAAACAAGAGGAGGTGCTGCCAAATTGGTTCTTGGATTTCTCCAAACGTTTCAACATCTCTTCTTCATGCTTTATTGAAGATCTATCAAGCATATGATCATGGCTTCCATGGAGGGAAAATCATAAATGTTTCAAGCTTTCTACCATTCTCAAAGGAGTGTAAAGATGAATGCATGTCAAAAGAGCTCTTATGAATGTATAAATGAGAAAATGTTGTAAAATTCTTGGTGAATAATGAGATTCTATCTTCAAAGTGGATGTAGACTTGAATAAGAGTCGAACCACTATAAACTCTTGTCTTCTTTTCTCATTTTGGTGTTTTGATATATTAGATATGGCCTCATATAATAAAAAAGGTATTCTTACGCCTTGCCTATGAAAAGGTGACATGCTTTCTAAGCATTCCGCCTCCAATTAGGAGACGCGTTAAGCAATACTTTGGTTGTTTTGCCAAGTTTTGGTGTAAACAATTTGGCGCCCACCGTGGGGTCGATCTACTTTCTGACATCAAATATATTGTGAAGATCTTGGAGTTTTTGAGCCTAGTCTCAAAATAGACCGCTCGAATCTACGAGTTGGGCCTTCTGACAAACTCTCCTCAAAGTCCAAGCTACTTTCTGGAATAATGCCGCCACAAGCAAATAAGGGAGCAAGGGCTAGAGCATCTAATGAGGGAAATCGAGAGGAAACCCCCGCTGTTAACCGGCGTAAAGTAGGCGAAACATCGAATGGAGGCATGAATGTCACAAGAGGCGAGCTTGATCAAGCCGTCACTGGTCTGACACAACAGCAGGTAATAGCTAACAAGGCCATAATGGCAAGGCTAGATTCACTCTTTGCTCTTCAAGCCGCTACAACAAAGGTAGCCACAAAGCCTGCTCATGTAGAAGGTACCGGTTCTTCTTCCTCTAGTCTAAACCAAGAAAAATCTATCCAACAGATCTCTGATCCTAATAAAGGAAAGCATGAGAATTCGAAGCATGTTGATCGGAATCTTAACGCGGGGATTACTTCTCGTCAAGCGCCCAATTCTGCCAAAGGGGCACTTTCTAATGATGAAAGACCAGGACCCCGGAGTCACAACCGTGATGACTTGCTTAAGCAAGCTGCCGGTCGAGACAAAAGCGTCCGCCCGCAGATAGCCTCCACGAGAAGGAACGCCTCATGAAAATGGTCCAACAGCTTATGAAAGAAAGCAAATCTCGAAACGATAGTGAGGCTGAATGGGAATTTGTGCCATCAAAAACCCCTCTCACTGAAAGAATCAAAAAGGCAACCTTCCCGCGGAAATTCAAGCCACCTACAATCCAAGCCTACAATAGGACAGGCGACCCCAATGTGTTTTTGTTTCGATACGACCAACACATGGATGGGGCCCAAGCAACTGACGAGCTTAAGTGCTTGTACTTCCCAGTGTACTTGGAAGGAGTAGCATCATTATGGTTCACTAAATTTCCTCCCAGGTCTATTGATAATTTTTTCACACTAGCAAGATGCTTTCAAGATCAGTTCCGCCTCCAGACAACGAAGGTTAGACATATTATGTCCCTCAACGAGTTGGAACAAGTCCCGGGTGAAACGATTAGATCTTTTCTAAGTTGTTTTAATGCTGCCGCTGCTGAAGTGGGGACCCATGAGCCAAGGTTAATTCTAATGGCCTTGAAGGGGGGCATAGATAAACATTCTGAATTTGGAAGATGGTTAAAGAGAAAGAAGCCCAATACATTAGAGAAATTCTATGACAAAGCCGAGGAATACATGTGTCTTGAAGATGATCCCGTTTATTCTGTTGGCAAGACCAAAACTAATGTGGTTCTGGAGAAAAAAGAAGCTTCTACAAAAACCAATCAAATAAATTCAGGTGGGGGGCAAAAATGAGGAAACGATAACGATGCCAAGAACGATAAGGATTTTAAAAAGCGGCGATTCTTCAAGCCTACGGACCTTACTCCGTTGAATGATACACTTGAGCACACATACATGGCAACTAAGGCTACGGAGGATTATCCAAGCCCAAAACCAATAAAGGTGTCCGAAGGAGCTGCAAATTCAGGAAGGTTTTGCCGATTTCATAATCGACCGGGCCATGACACAAATGAGTGTCGGCACTTGAGAAATCTGATTGAAGAATTGATAAGGAAAAACCGTCTTCAGGAGTATGTGAAACGTTCGTCAGATACTGAGCCTACTCAAGGGCAGCAGATTCATCCAAGTCAAGACGGAAGTACACCTGCAAATGGTTCTCGACCCGTTATCAACACGATCAGTGGTGGACCTCATCCTGCAGGAGATTCCTGGGAGGATATTGTCAGGTATACAAACGAACTAGACAGTGCTTCAAAAGAAAATGGATTCGAAGTTTTCAGTAACTCACTTCGTTGGAAAATGCCAAAAACATCGAGATCGGGATTCTAGTGGACTATTGACTCCAACCATTGATCCAATGGTGATCACTATTGGCTTGGGTCCAGCAATAGTAAAGAAGGTACTGATTGATAATGGGGCATCTGTAAATGTCCTGTTTTACAATACTTTCTCTAAAATGGGGTTGTCCATGGATAATGTGCGAGCAAGTAAAAATAAAATACACGGTTTCACTGGTGTACCAACTCAGCCTATTGGTGTAGTCGATCTCCTCGTATAGTTTGGTGAGTGGAAGAAGCAAGTTTCCATGATGCAGTCTTTTGTGATAATAGACTCGCTTTCAGGGTATAATGCATTTTTGGGAAGACCAGCGCTAGCTGCTTTCAAGATAGCTCTTGCTCCATGGTGCTTGACGATGAAGTTCCCAACTGCAAACGGAGTGGGAGTAATCAAAGGAGATCCTCAAGAGTCAAGAGACTGCTATATGGTAGAGTTGATTGAAGCTCGCAAGTATGACATCAAGAAGGATGTGGAGACTCCTCTCTGCATCCATGAAGCCCCCTTATAGCAATTAATGACCTCCCCCGTGCTGGAGAATACAACGACATGCAAGAAGATATGGATCCGCGAAAAACCAGTGCAGGGGAGGAAAGGGCAACACCGGCTGAAGCTACCATTTCTATACAGGTCCATGATAACGATCCAGATAAGGTGGTAAAGATAGTCTCTTAGTTGGATCCTTTACTGCAACAAGAATTGATTGTTTTTCTAAAGATGAATTTGGATGTCTTTGCTTGGAACCATTCAAATATGTGTGGAATATCTCCGGAGGTAATTGTGCATAAGCTGAACATTGATCCTAGCATACATCCTGTGAAACAGAAAAGACGGATGCAAGGCCCTGAGAGATCTGAGGCTATGGAGGATGAAGTTGATAGGCTATTAAAGAACAACTTCATTCGCGAGTCCACCTACCCTAAATGGGTGTCCAACCCAGTTCTTGTGAAAAAGTCAAACGGTAAATGGCGGGTGTGTGTTGACTATTCTGATCTAAACAAAGCGTGCCCAAAAGACAGTTTCCCCCTGCCTCGAATTGATCAGCTTGTCGATGCAACAGTGGGGCATGAACTGTTGTCTTTCATGGACGCATATTCAAGCTACAATCAGATCATGATGCACGAGCCGGACCAGGATAGTACTAGTTTCATAACTGATCGTGGTTTGTATTGTTATAAGGTAATGCCATTTGGTTTGAAAAATCCAGGTGCCACGTATCAACGTCTGGTGAATTCAATGTTCAAAGGGCAAATTGGAAAAACCATGGAGGTCTATGTTGATGACATGTTGGTGAAATCCAAGGAAGAAAAAAGTCATATGGAAGACCTTGATGAGATGTTTCAAATCCTAAGGAGATACAGCATGAAGCTGAATCCACTCAAATGTTCATTTGGTGTAGCTTCCAGGAAGTTTCTTAGCTTCATGGTCAACGCTCGGGGCATTGAAATAAACCCAGCACAGGTGGTTGCCTTGCGAGAAATGCGAGCTCCGCGGACTAAAAAGGAACTCCAAAGTTTGAATGGCAAGGTAGCAGCTCTAAGCCGTTTCATTTCAAAGGCAACAGACAGGTGTATTCCCCTCTTTGATGCATTGAAAAAGGAAAGAAAGAATTTCGAGTGGACTCCTGAATGCCAGCAAGCATTTGAGGATCTTATCAAGCATATGGAATCACCTCCGATGCTGTCAAACCCAAAGGATGGAGAAAGTCTGTTCCTATAACTTGCAGTATCATCCCATGCTCTAAGCGCAGCCTTCATCAGGGAGGAAGATAAAGTTCAATGGCCGGTATACTACACCAGCAAAAGGTTTACTGGGGCGGAGATGAACTATCCGAAGATAGAAAAGCTTGCATATGCTTTGCTTGTCGCCTCACAGAAGCTCAGGCCTTATTTCCAATCTCACTCTATCAAGGTCCTTACAGATCAACCTTTGAAACAAGTGTTGTTCCGTCCAGAAACCTCAGGGAGATTACTAAAATGGAGTATTGAGCTCAGTCAGTATGATATCACTTATCACCCCAGGAAAGCAATAAATGGGCAAGCCCTAGCTGATTTTATTGCCGAGTTCACTGATAGAGGAGAGGGAATGGAAGAAACCAATGAATTGGTCACCAAATGGAAGCTTTTCGTTGATGGTGCTAGGAATGAATACTGTGCTGGGGCAGGAATAGTGTTTGAAACTCCAGAAGGATGACAGATATGTTGTGCTCTACGATTTGAATTCCCAGTCACAAACAACGAGGCTGAGTATGAAGCTTTGCTTGGAGGACTGAGAGTTGCGAAAGAGTTAAGCCTGAGAAGTTTGTTGATCTTCAGCGATTCACAGTTGATGGTTTCTCAAATCAAAGGTGAATTTGAGACCAAGAGCGGAAATCTTCCGACATATCTACGCAAAGTCAAAGAGTTTCTTGACAATCTAGAGTACTATTCTATCTCTCATATCCTTAGAGGAGAAAATTGGAAAGCCGATTCTTTATCAAAGCTGGCTAGTACCGGAGATCCTCAAATCTTCGGTCTAGTTCCAGTTGAAGTTTTATCTAGTTCCAGTGTTGAAGAATCTGATATAGATTGGGTTATGGAGACAACTGACGAGCCAGGCTCGTGGATGACCCCCATCAAGAATTATTTACTCCATGGGACACTTCCTGAAAACCCGAAGGATCGCAAGAAGTTGCTCCGAAAGTCCCGTTTGTATCTCGTTCAGGATGGTCACTTATACAGGAGAGGATATTAAACACCTTTGCTACGATGTGTAACAAAGGAGGAATCCAAAGAAATCCTGGCAGAACTACATGAAGGAGATTGTGGCGGGCATGTAGGCGGACAAGCTCTAGCCAAAAAAGTTCTTCGATATGGCTATTTCTGGCCAGAGGTAAATCTTGACTCTATGATCTTCGCTAAAAAATGTGACCAATGCCAGAAATTTGCAAAGATTTCGAGAGCTCCATCGACTGAGTTGACACAAATGTTGAGTCCTTGGCCATTCGCTGTCTAGGGCATAGACTTGATTGGAGTATTACCTACTGCAAAATCCGGCTTCAAGTATGCCATAGTTGTTGTGGACTATTTTACTAAATGGGCGGAAGCTGAGCCACTGGCGACCATCACATCAAGAAAAGTAATCAATTTTGTTTTGAAAAATATCATATGCAGATTCGGAATCCCGCAGAAGATCATCACCGACAATGGCACACAATTTGAAAGCGATGAGTTCAAAGACTTTTGCGACAAATATCACATTCAGAAAAGCTTTGCAGCAGTTGCCCACCCGCAGGCCAACGGGCAAGTTGAAGCAGTCAACAAAATCCTGAAATCTACCATTAACGTCTCGAGAAAGCTAAGGGTAACTGGAATGAAGAACTGCCACTTGCACTATGGGCTTACCGTACGAATCATAAAACTGCGACAGGGCATACTCCATTCTCCCTGGCATTTGGATCGGAAGCAATGATACCTGTGGAATTAGAGGTTCCTATTCACCGCAGAATTCACTTTAACCAGAAAGAGAATGAAAAGCTTCAACTTGAGGCCCTCGATTTACTCGAAGAAAAAAGGACTGAATCGGAGCTTAGGATAGTCGCCCATCAAAGGAGAGTTGCCTGGCACTTCAATCAAAAGGTCAGGCATAGAATATTCGAAGTGGGAGACTTAGTGTTAAAGAAGATCATGACCGCAACAGGAGTCTTTGGCCCCAATTGGGAAGGTCCATTTGTCATCGACTAAAAGCTCGTCGATGGTACCTTTAAGCTCAAGACTATAGACGGAGTAGAAGTCCCAAGGGCCTGGAACAGTGATCACCTCCGGCGTTATTTCAAATAACTCTTTTAGCTCATATTCCTTTGTGTTTTTCTATGAATATAATAGATACTTTGTATGAAATTACATGAATATGAATAAAGCAGCTCTTTTGACTCCTGTCTAAATTATACATCGTATACCTTTGATTATATATTCAAAGATGCTTAGTTATGATTTCTGATTACAGGACATAATTAAAAGAAAAAATTCGCTGGTTCATTCCCCGATGAAAGCTTGGTGTTAGTTCATAGCATAGTCCGAAAGGACAAATCAAGCACCTGGATCCATAAAGCACTCCCGTCGAAATACGGTAAGTGAGAAATGTCTCCATAAGATAAAAAAGAAGAACAAAACACCAAGGCCAACTAGCGAGAGAAACCAACGGAGTAAAGTCAAAGAAAACTCGCTAAAATTCCACCAAAGGAGTATCATTCGAGAGGATCGACCTAGGGTTATGGATTTATAACCAAGGCATCTTAATCAACTCAAATGTCCAACAAAATCAATACCCACTCCGCGGAACTAGGCAGACATGAATTTAACCCAAAACCTCTCCGGGGGTGCTCAGTCAAATAACTTAAAGTCAGTACAAATCTGACCACGTTATTACCAAACTGAGTCTTTAATCCAAAACCTCTCCGGGGGTGCTCAGTCAAATAACTTAAAGTCAGTACAAATCTGACCACATTATTACCAAACTGAGTCTTTAACCCAAAACCTCTCCGGGGGTGCTCAGTCAAATAACTTAAAGTCGGTACAAATCTGACCACGTTATTACCAAACTGAGGCTTTTGACACAAAACCTCTCCGGGGGTGCTCAGTCAAATAACTTAAAGTCAGTACAAATCTGACCACGTTATTACCAAACTGAGCCTTTAACCCAAAACCTCTCCGGGGGTGCTCTGTCAAATAACTTAAAGTCAGCAAAAAATTGACCACGTTATTTCCAAACTGAGTCTTTAACCCAAGACCTCTCCGGGGGCACCCGATCGACTGCAAAGATCAGTAGATATCTGACCAAATAACATCATAAATTGGGCAAAAAAAAACCTCCTCAAGAGATGTCCACTCATTTCTCAATATCTACTCTGCCCAGATGCAAAAAATGGAGAATTCCAAATAATACATATAAAGTTCGTATGAAGAATAAAAAACTCCATATGTCACAGTGCAATGACAGACACTTTTTAAATTCTGATTACAACTTAAAGCATCCAATTCTTGAAACTGTTTTCAATATATCAGGGTTGAAATATTCCATTGGTACAGGGGCATATCATATCACAAAAAGTGACTGTTTGATTCCTTATGTACCAAAGGATCACTACAACCATATATAGTTGAAAAATCCATAAACGAGCAAAATATGTAAAGTGAGACGTGCAAGCGTGGTGTACAAACCAGAAAGTAAAAAAAACGTAATAGCAAGGTTAAAAGTACAAAGGCGTAACACATAAGCACATCACATACACATACCAAAGCGAAACCACCAGCATCATAAGTACATACATAGAGTACTAACAAAAAACAGTCTAGAAGTCAAAGGCGAGGGCTGGCACTCACTTACTACAAACCAGTCTAAATTAAAAGCTCGGAAGGAAAAGATCATCAAACAAAGAGGGATATACAATCGGGCGCTTCTTAGTCCTCCCGACCTTCCTCTTCACTGGGACAGAACCTGAGGAGGAAGCACTAGAAGCATGCCCCTTGTCAAAGGAACCTGCTAGTTCAATATCACCTTTTGGGAAAGTAGCAATGATGGTATCCCGAGCTCGTAAAGCTTGAATCAATTTCATCTTGTCCCCTTCCAAGATAGCAATTTGCTCAAGATTTTCCCTATGAAGTTTATCCAAATCTCCGGCCAGAGTTTACCAATCTTGAAGTTTCTGAGCGGTTTGATCCTTCAGCATGACCATTTGTCTATTAAACTGCTCCAAAGCATCCTCCATTCGGCTTAGTAATCTTGATTTAACAACGTTCATATCACTGGATATAATCTGACGATCAGAAGAAGAGACATCAACATTGGAAGTAACTCCTTGTAAATTCCAATCGGGAAGGCGTCGAACAAATTTAGCATCACATACTCCTGGGGCATAACGGGGCATGTTTATAACAGCTTGGAGTTCAGGATAAGAAGGCTGAATAAGTGGAGGGGAGTTCACGGAAGGCTGAACGGTCGTGTCGGCGTCCCTATCAAAATATTTCTTTACAAACTCCTCTCGAGACATATCCATCCTGCACAAGAATTTCACAAACTTGTGGTCAACAATCAAATTCAAGTGTCGTTGGTACTACAAGCTAAAGGTCAGGTCGGTTCAAAGCCAAAACAGGTACTGGTCGCTCATGACCAGTAAAGTTCCGGTCACACGAAACCGACCGTTTCATGGTCGCAAAAATCATTCAAAAAACTAAAGCTCTGGTTGCTCAAAACTTGCCTGGGTCGGTTTGTATCAAACTTCACCTCAGGTCGATCAAACAAAGCCCTAGTCGGTTCGAAGCTGGTCTGTTTTAGAGGCAATACACACAAAAAATCGACCTGAGTTGGTCGTACTTTAAAAGAAAACGTGGTCACTACTGCAAATATGAGATACAAATAGTATAAAAGGATGATTTTAGAAGGAAAATCAGACGTGCATCACGTTACCATAGCTTCATCAAATCAAACATTTATACAAACGTGTTGTTATCCTGATTATTCAGTGCGAATACATAATGAAAATATCACGAAATAATGGTTTAAGCAGAAAATTATGCATGCATCAGCCATTCAAACATATTGTGATCATCATCGCAGCAAAGAAAAACCACAAGGATTCTACTGCAAATCACAATTATATGTCGAAACCAGTTCGAATACAGCTCAATCCAAGGCGGGATCCATTTCAAATTCAAGTCAACATTGATCATACTCGAATTAACAAAAAAATAGAGACATATACCTGCGATTAGATTAACTAGATGAAGAAGTTTGGATCGGACTTCCAGGTCTCGGTGAAAAGTAAATTCGAGCGACTGGGATTCAAACCTATGTTGAAGATTCGGGATAAGTGGCCGTAAATAGATTGGATTCCTGAATAGGATCGATGGAACGAAATGAGGATTGGAGAATTGTCTTCAAAAAGGCGCCGCCATTAAAGTGAAAAAGTCAGAGTTGGAAAAGTGAGGAATATCAAGGGGCTAAGGAGAGGTTATATAGCCTGGCCGACCAGCTTGTCTCGTTATTGACTGGAACGAATCAACCTGAAGTGGAAAAAAAACCGACCCATGCAAGTTAAGTCTAAAACCGACCCCCAGTTAAACCTGATCAATCCATTAGTGTATCGTATAATCTTTCGAAGTCCATAGTTTTTGGTAAAAAATTATGAAACTCCGAGGGGCAAAATGTTATCCACTTAAATCGATCGATGGGTTATCAACAGATTGGTAGGGGTCGGTTCTGTGACAATTAAGGAAGGGTCGGTCGTTGTAGGCGAGACCTCTGGTCGCCTTTTTCCTCACACGCCCCCTGGTCGCCTTTTCTTCCTAGCAGAGTAGTCAGTCTGGATTTGTTTGGGTCGGCGTAGTTTGTGATGGCGAGCTGATCGGTTTTCTTTACACACCAGTCCAAATAAGCTCAGTATGATTACATGGGTGATCGGTCCCCATCTCCCTCTTGGCTCGCTCGACCGAAAAGCTCAATAAAACATCTGGTCGCTCCAAATATGGAAGACATCTGGTCGTTCTGCTTTAAACACAAGCCTTTGGATCGCTCCAACCTATCGTAGTTGGTCGATCTGATCTCCATGATAGCCTGATCACTCCGACTAGCTTCAAAGCTTCAGGGTCGGTCCGCATTACGTCAAAGATCTCTGGTCGGCCCACATTTCCAGAGGGTAGCGTCATCATGTTCCTTCAACCTGGTCGGTCCGCTTTATTGCTCTAGCTTCCTGGTCATTCGTTAACAGCTGGTCGCTCTGTCCTTCAGCAAAAGCTCTTGGTCGGTCACAATACATGAAGTAACATGACAGTTGGCAGTGGCATTTTCGTAAATGCCTGAAAATACCGACCAGAACCCTGAATTCAAGATTTCAGCCATTCCGTCGCCTATAAATAGCACCCCACCTCCATCATTTGAGGGGGACTTTTCTGGAAACAAGAGAAGGTGCTGCCAAATCGGTTCTTGGATTTCTCCAAACGTTTCAACATCTCTTCTTCATGCTTTATCGAAGATCTATCAAGCATATGATCATGGCTTACATGGAGGGAAAATCATAAATGTTTCAAGCTTTCTACCATTCTCAAAGGAGTGTAAAGATGAATGCATGTCAAAAGAGCTCTTATGAATGTATAAATGAGAAAATGTTGTAAAATTCTTGGTGAATAATGAGATTCTATCTTCAAAGTGGATGTAGACTTGAATAAGAGTCGAACCACTATAAACTCTTGTCTTCTTTTCACATTTTGGTGTTTTGATATATTAGATATGGCCTCATATAATAAAGAAGGTATTCTTACGCCTTGCCTATGAAAAGGTGACATGCTTTCTAAGCATTCCGCCTCCAATTAGGAGACGCGTTAAGCAATACTTTGGTTGTTTTGCCAAGTTTTGGTGTAAACACGTACCTGAATCCGTAGTTAATCATGACAATACCTAAATCCATATTTGGTTGCTAAGAAGAAGATAGAATTTGGTTTGGTTTTCCAAATTGACATAAATTCTAGATCTGAAATCAGCTCTCCGTAAAAGAGGTTAGAGAGTTGCTAAAGCTTGTGTAATTCGGGGACCATAACCCTTTATTTATAGAGTTGGCATTTTGTAATTCGGCTCTTCAACAAATTATAAAATGCCCCGGTATCTACACATTAGGCCCATGATAATTTAACTTTAAGCCTATTAATTTTAATCTAAAATAAGATCACTTTAATTAGGCTTTACACCAAAATAGCACAATATATTTTATTTTACATATGTGACGCAATTGTCGAAATATTCCAACAAAAATCCTCTGTGTTATAATTTTTCATCAAGTGAATTTATGCAGTAATGTTTGGCCATTTTAAGTGCATTATGCTTAAGTATAATTCACATATGCATGCATCTAATATCTAGAGATATCTACTTCTTTTTTTGGTAAGATCGACCGATTTTTAAAGTGTTCTGTAACACTTTTATTATAACAATATAATAAATACATGGAAAATTAGGAGATATTAACACGGCTCATGGATCAACTACAACCAGAAGTGTATCAACGCAACGAGAAAGTGCTGCAAAGTAAATACAAGGTACACAACACAAGCATAACAGACCCAAAGAACTAGCAGCAAGGGAATGCGACAAGTTCATATGACATAGACCTCATAACATGTTGTGTTTCACTAAAGTCACAAGGTGACTTCGCAAGACTCACCTTCACTTTATTACTCATTGCTGAAGAGATGACCCTTCAGCAGCTTGATCTTCTTACTTATAGTGATGGAAGCCTTAAGATCTTTGTAGCCTGGAAGTGTTGAAAGCGGGGAGTTGGCATATTCTTCAATTTCTTCAACATCTAGGGGAGGTGGTGGTTTATACTTTATAGGCGGCAGGGGGACTAAATGGGCATAGGGGTTGTCATGTTTGGCTTTAATCTTTTGCTTGGAAGAAGAAGCACTTACTGCTTTCATCATACGTGGAGATATCAAATTCACAGAAGAAGGTGAAGTAGTAGCTTTAACAGGAGCTACATGCTTGTTCAAGAATCCAGGCTTGAGGTGGAGTGAGCTAGTAGCAGGTGGTGTATCAGTTTTATGCACACTTGATGCATCCTAATTAACATCGGTGCACACATGCTTCAACGCATCTTTAACATTTGAACGCAGCGTGGCATCAAGCTGAAGACAACCAGTCACTGGTTCTTTCAACATAACACATCCCAAATATTTGCCGACCTGAGATCTTTCTGCTCCTAAACAACTTGCTTGTTTTCTATCATCTATTGACTTTCCTTTACTTATCAAACCATATAACTCACTAATTTATCTTTCTTCAGTACCTACACTGTTAATTTGCAAACCCAAACTCTCTTGGCAGTCATTAATATAAGCAAAGCTGTTAGAGGTATTCAGTTCGGTGGTCACTTTCACTTTCCTCATAACCTCAGTCATCGCTTTTCCTTATCTCACCAACAACTACTTTGTGTTTTGAACTAGACACATCATCAATAACAAGCTGTTTGGATACATGCTCAGACTCCACTATTTCCAAACCAGTAGCAGTTTTGCTAGCAACATTACAAATCACATTTCCACTACTTCTATTAAGCCACAACTTTCGACTGCGATAACTTTCCTCTAAGTTTGTCTCTTTTTACTAATGGGTACAACTACCTTACTCTTTACCTTGTCATAACAAGCAGTAGTTTTGTTGGGGATTCTGGTAACTACCTCAGTTCCACCCTCTTCACTAATCACATTACCGACAGTACTAGTTTTCACAGTTTTACCGGTGTTTTCACAGGAATCAGTTGCATGGCTGACGACTTTGCAATGAGAATAGATTAAAGGTTTCTGCAAGTATTGTACTTTAACAAAATGTTCAGATCCATCGAGAGGCTGCACAGAAAATTCATTTGGAAGTTCATACTCAGGGGTTATTTCAGCCATACATTTAGCGTATCCTATTCTGTCAATTCTTTTGGTATACTCTGTAGATGTTTTAATCTCAGAACAGAAGCAACAGACGCAATCAGCGACACCATTTTGTGTTACAACGAACAACAATATATGTAATTGTTACAAAGAACAATAATAGCACAATTTGACTTGCATACAAGTGGATGCAGTATTGCATAAAACAGGAAAAACAATAGAAATATAAAGCAAATTCAATTGAGGTTTGCCTTAGAAATTTCCTTAAGACTTTTTTATTAGCCTCTCATGATACAGCAATCGGAGACTGCATGAGACAGTGACGAGCACGTCAGTCTGAGTCGAGATTTGGCAGCAATGTTTTTATTGTTGGGCAGAGGAAGAGGAAGAAGGTTGATAAAATTCATGAGGAATGTGATCAGGATTCTTCACGCACTTATAATCTTCGAACCATTATAATTCAAACAGTCGCATTTGTTTGGTGTTTGAATTTGAATTAAAACTGTCGCATCAATTTAATAACAGGCCGCACCCGTTTCTCTTCATCTGTTTAACGGACTGTAAACCCGTTTGATTTCCATTGGGCCACGCCCATAGTCATTGTCGTATCAAAAAAAAACCCACAAAATTGGTTAAGTTTTTCGTAGAAAAAAAAAGATTTCATTCTAGACCCAAGCCCAAACCCAACCCGGCCCGGTTCGCTACGGGACAGGCGGACGATGCGCGTGTGTGTGTTTTTGGTTCATATGATATAGGTCACCCCCACTCCCTTAAAATTACCTGATCCTAAGGGCCAATATAGGGAATGAGGAATAAATATACATACATAGATTTAATCTTCTTTTTGCCAACGTGAGACTAAAGTATATGTCATTCATCTCTTTGAATTCTAATTAACAATCACCCCACATGAATGATAATATACTTTTACCCCACACAAAGTGTAATATCTCAGACTACGTATGGAATAAGGCTTTATCGTGGATAAGTAGATATTTCACTTTGAACTTTCCCAAGTTAAAACATATCGGATTTACTCGGCTAATCGGTGAATTATTTCATCTTGAACCGTCAGCCTTTATTGTATATCCAAACAATAAGTTTTACGAAGCATTGATTCCCTTCTCATCCAATCTTTTGGTTGTGTTCATTTTGGTCCTGAACATTTTTTGGTTTTGCTACTGTTATAGAGAATTTAATCCTATTAAAAATTCTCAAAGAGCTGACCCAGCTCGCACTAACATAGGTGATCGCAACCATTAAGAGTATCCTACATATACCCACTTGCTATTTTCAAGATATGGTCATCATTAAAAAAACATAGTTTTAACCTTGCAATACTTCTGTAGGCATGCATTTATATTGTGCACCATAGGAATGGAGTAGGATTGTGTCCAAAAAATGCATTACGTCTTGAGTTATTCATAACTGGTTTGCCTATTGATCCTAGCCCATGGGATCTCCAGTCGCTAGGATAGGATTCCGTATAAGATGACTCGTGTTGGCTTAGGCTTTTAAACCCATTCCCCTCGATGTGCAGTCAATTTTCTCTTTTGATAAACCTTTAGTAAATGGATCCGCTAGGTTATCACTTATTCTCACATAATCTATGGAAATAGTTCCATTTGAGAGTAACTGCCTAACTGTGTTATGATGCTACGAATATGTCATGACTTTACATTATACACAAAATTAGGTGCTCTACTTAGCGCTGCTTGGTTATCGCAATGTATGCATATGGCCGGTACAGTTTAGGCCAGAATGGGATATCTTCTAAAAAATGACGAAGTCATTCTACTTCTTCACCTGCTTTATCTAAAGAGATGAACTCTGATTCCATAATGGATCGAGCTATGCATGTCTGTTTAGTAGATTTCCATGACACTGCTGCCTCTGCTAGGGTAAATACATAACCAATCGTTGATTTTGATTCCTCTGAATCAGCAATCCAGTTTGCATCACTATATCCTTCTAATATGGCAGGATATTTTCCATAGTGTATGGAATAGTTTGAGGTAATTTTCAAATATCCTAGCACTCTCTTTAGTGCTTTCCAGCGTTCCTTCCGTGGGTTGCTTGTATACCTGCTTAATCGACTTACTGCATAAGCTATATCTGGTCTTGTGCAATTCATGAGATACATGAAACATCCAATTACACGTGTAACACCCCGTAATTCTGTTAAGACTAATATTCACAAATTAAAGAATAACTAATCTCAGACGGGAGAATTAAGGGAAACAGGTTGCGCCAGTGTGTTCGTCTTGGATTTCTGGTTGAGATAGAGTCCGAGTTTGCGTGAATTGGACTTCGTATGAAGAAGTTATGGCCATCGAAAGCTTCAGAAAATTCAAATTTCGGAGTCAGACAGGCTAGGCGGGAAAATTCCCGCCAGGGCCAGGTCGACCTGAAGGTCGACCTGCCCTGACCAGGTCGACCATAGGGTCGACCTACCTACCCCCTTCCCCCGGGCAGATTTTTTTATGACCTGTTGATGACTAGATGCTGACTCATTAGGGTTACTGATATGCTCTGATTGGTTGGGATTAATTCTGGGTTGATCGGACGGCTTAAACTAATCCTAAACTTTATAAAAACACCTCTAGACCCAAACCCTAAAATCAAAACAAAAATTAGATTCATAGTCTCCATGCCGTCACCTAGCAACTCAGCATAGCCACCACCAATTAGAGAGGAAGAAAGCTAATCTAATTCAATTCTTTTCAACTTAAACAACGAATCTTCTTCAAGGGAAAACTATTACAACTTCAGAACTCAGAATTCAGAATTCAAGACCTTCTTTGAGTTGTGAGTTCGATAATTTTAATAAAATAATTAGCAAATTAATTGGATTGAGTTATGATGTGGACTATTTGGATATGATGTGGATTATTGACCGCATGCTATTATTCATGTAGTAAAATTGTGATGTTTATGTTGTAAATTCTATGATGCTATCTTGTGAAGTTGTGATCATCTATGTTGTAATTTTATGATTGGCTTATGTATAATCGAATCACCGTGTTGTTCATATGCCAGTTTGGTTATGTTGATTCATATGATAAATCATATGTATGCAAGTTTAGATTTTTATCAAGACATGAATCATATGCAAGTTGGGGGAAAATTATATGTAACCTTACATGCTTCATGACATCTATTTTAGATCTAAAGTTAGGCTATGACATGTGTGAGTTATATGCCAAATTCTACATGCTAGTTTACATGTTTAGATGTAAGTTTATACCATTGTTATGTTTGCATAAATCACATATGCAAGTTTAGATGAATACATGTGTTTGGAATATGAATCATGTTATGCAAATTTGTGGTTATTGCCTATGCAAGTTTACATCTTCAGATGTAGATCTATGACATACATGATTTATGCAAGTTTGTGACCATTATCCCAACAAGTTCACACCTTTAGATTTGGATCTATGACATATGTTGTCTATGCAAGTTGTAACTTTGGCTTATGCAAGTTTTAGATGTAGAACATCATTCACACATGCAAGTTCACCCCTTATGTTTAGATTTAGTATTAATTATATGTATGTTGTGATGTTTTCTCTTTATTCCATGAGTTAGACTATTTGAGACTAACATATATTTTACGTTAAACGAACGAACGTACAACGTAGGGTAAAGGGGATAATATTAAAAGATTTAATTGGCATAAATGCCTTAAAAGGCATATAATAAATTGTGATGAAAATTGGTACGATTTTACATACCATAAATAGATGGACATAATTGAGTCAATTATGGCCATAGTTAAATTTGGCATTAATTGATAATTTGAATAGGGAAAGTAATTCAAATTAGGGAATGATTAATTAGGAGTAATTAATCGTCTAAGACACGAGGTTAGGCTCTTTTGTGGTGTAAGACTGCCTGGACCTGCCCGGCAAATCCAGCTGCCACAAATGCCAGTCTAATGTGGGAGGTCTGTATGAGGTTATGGTCTTAATGAATTAAGAAACACTTAACCAGATAAACATGTAGTGGGACATGAGGGGGTTAAGTGGGTGCCTTGGGTGGCATGTGGAATCTAGTGGGTGCCTTGGGTGGCATTTGAAATACGATTAGAAACACTTAACCAAAATTGAAACATGTAAGTGAACATGAATAAGAAGTGGGTTAAGTGGGATGTACTAGAGGGGACCATGCTTAGGTCGATAGCTTGTGTCAAGTAATGGGGGCCCGTTTCAACCAGTAATCCATACGTATCTTTGTGGGCTCGACCCAAGTCGAGGACGGGACATGCATACTGGGCTTGACTGTAAGAGGCCAAACAGGGTTAGCGGTGGCAACACAAGTCCAACGGGTTCATATGCGTGTGTGGACCTGGGCTGGTAGGTAAGATGTTGTTGCATCGTGTAGGTATAAGCCGTGCATTATTTGTGGTATCGGGTTGCAACTTTGGGGAGTGATACACCCTACTGTTGGGCTAGCACGGGTATCTACGAGTTAGGGAGCCGATAGCTTGAGGGTAGTGGGTACACCTAGTGGAGATAGGGGCAGGTGACACCTATGAAGGCAGCTAGGAATGCACGAAACTACCATTATCATTATTTAAGTCTGTAGGCGGGATCAACCTTAGGGTGACTAGTGGTGGTGCAGTACATCAATTATCTTATAGTGTTGGTGTAGTTTAGTAATTATCTTATAGTGGTTTAGGTGCGCTTTAACGATATCGTTGTTCATCTTGTTTCCTTGTTTACTCTTCCATACTCAATGGTTCATGGTCATTCCTGATTTTCCAACTTATGCCTTAGCCTAGTTACTTTTGTAATTATATTGTTAAAGTTATCGCACTCGCCAACCTTTATGTCTGACCCCCTTTGTTTCCTCCTCTTTTCTTCCTTTCCCCCCTAGGTGCTCAGGTTGGAACTAGCACCAGCGGAGCTTGATTTTGGACAACTGTGCTTCTTGCTTTTAGAAGATTTCTTGGATCGCTGAAGTAAAGTTCAGCCTCTCTTTTATTTATGGCTATTTTGTATTGGGGATTATGTCTTTCTATTTATGTACTATGAGTTGGTCAAGATGGATATTATGTACTTTGACTCTGGTTTTGATGATGTAATCAAACTTATGTATTTTTCGCTGCATTGAAATAAAGTTTTAGTACTATTTATATCTGTCTTGTTGTTAAGTTTCTGTTCTATACACGCTTAAAATGCTCCATGGAAGTTAATGCATTCCCTTTGTGAGTGACATTAATGGACGTGGGGTGTTACACGTGGTATCAGAGCTGAAGGTTACCAGAACAGATATGAATTTTGAAAAGTTGTTTCTCAAAACCACTTTTATAAAGAAGTACCTTCAAAAGTATGTTTTAAGGAAAGTATTTTCAAGAGAAAAGCTTATTTTAGAAAGCATAACCCCAATGGCCATATATCTTTCCTTCGGTTCTTTTGTATTGAATCGTTCCTTTTTCGTTTCAGCATGTCTGAAGCATCTGAGATACCAGAGGGTGTTCATGTACCCGGTTGGTTTCATCAATATCTTGAGGCTAGGGCCGCCACCGTAGGTCCAGCAAATGCTCCTCCTCCTCCTCGCGTCGATACTTTTGCTAAGACATGTAAGGACTTTAGGGCAATGGGTGGAAAACCTTTTCACGGGACAGAGACATTTGTTGAAGCTCGAAATTGGCTAAAGGAGGTGGGAGAATTATTTGGAATCTTTGAAGTGGATGATGGAAGAAAGGTCCAATTAGATACCTGGCTAATGAAGGACGAGGCCTCATTTTGGTGGGAGGTCCCTAATGGAGGACGCCCAGTCGATACATGGCCAGATTTTAGGCAGAGGTTTGAGGCGAAGTTTCTCTCACGGGCTGAAGAGAATCTATACATGGAAAGGTTTCTAGCATTGAAGCAAGGGAATCTATCAGTGAAAGAGTACATCAACAAATTCAATCAGTTGGCAAGATTTGGCTTGGACTTGGTGAATACTCCTGAAAAGTAGGCCCTGATATTTGTTAAGGGTCTGAACGAGACGCTTCATGGGTTAGCTATGACCCACATCCCCACGGGGGCTACCTCTGAGAGGCTAGTTGACATGGCGTTTATGCATGAAGAAGAGAAGGGCACCAATGCTAATAAGGCACCCGAGAAGAAAGGGGATCAAAAGAAGCCGCAACAGCAACAACAGAATAAGAAAGGTGGCAAAGGCAACAATGCTAAGGGAAAGAATATATGCTTTAACTGTGGGAAACCGGGCCATCTAAGCAAAGATTGTAGGAAGAAAAAGGAAACTGGTTGTTTCCACTGTGGCAAGGTGGGACATCTTATTAAGGACTGCCCAAAGAAAGGCCAGAGGGCATGGTCTACCTCGGGAGGACAGGTGCAGGCTCTTATGGCACCAGGGCAGGCAAGGGGACAAGTTCAGGCTCTCATGGTCCCACCACTGCAAGAACGAGGTAGAGCAATTTCCGTTGAAAGTTTAGTTTTCCTGTTTGATCATCCTGTCCGTACTTTATTCGATTCTGGCGCATCACATTCATTTATCTCTACATCATTAGTTGAAACACTGCACCTAGATACTAGTCTTGTTACTGATCCCTTAGTAGTCTCAAATCCTATTGATGGTTCGGCTCATCTTTCTATGATTTGTCGGGATTTGAGAGTGTTTATCTTGGGCGTTGAGTTTGAATGCAACGCCTTTGTTCTTGGCTTCATGGGCTACGGCTTGATTCTAGGTACGGATTGGCTAACTAGATACAGAGCCATCCTAGATTGTGAAAGAAGGGTAGTTATATTGTTGACTCGTTGTGGAAAGACCCTTGATATTTCTTGTGACCCTAGAGGTCCAGTAATGCTTAGCTACCTAGAATCCCTTGACGCATCCGATGATGATTTACATTATGTTCCCATAGTCCGTGAATATGTTGATGTCTTCAACGAGGTGAGGGATTTACCCCCAAAAAGTAAGATAGACTTTCGAATATATCTAGTAGATAATGCAAATCCAGTTGCATTGCCAGTGCGCCACATGGCTCCAAGAGAGAGAAGAGAACTCAGTAAGCAAGTGAAGGAGTTGCTTGAGAAGGGGTTCATCAGACATAGTATATCGGAGTGGGGTGCTCCTGTAGTATTTGCCACGAAGGCAGATGGGTCCCTTAGACTTTGTGTGGACTACCGAAAACTTAAAAAGCTTACTAAGAAGAATAGACACCCACTGCCGAGGATTGACGATCTCTTCGATCAGTTAGTTGGCGCCTCAGTGTTTTCACAGTTGGACTTAGCCACAGGTTTCCATCAATTGAGAGTGGCTGAGGATAGCATAGACAAGACTGCTTTTAGGACTCCAGACGGTTTCTTCGAGTGGCTGGTAATGCCCTTCGGTTTGACAAACGCCCCCGCATACTTTGTTGACTTGATGAGTAGGGTGTTTAGGGAGTACCTTAATAAATTCGTGGTAGTCTTTGTGGACGACATCTTGATCTTTTCTAATAGGGAGGAAGAGCATGCCCTACATCTTAGGGAAGTGTTGGAGACTCTTCGAGCACATAGCCTTAAAGCTAAATTTTCTAAATGTCACTTTTGGAGGAAGGAAGTACGATTCTTAGGGCACATGGTTTCCAAAGAAGGGGAAGCTATGGATCCCGCAAAGGTAGTGGCCATCCAAGATTGGAAGGTCCCTAAAAATGCTACCGAGGTGAGGAGTTTCTTAGGGTTGGCTGGCTACTATAGGAAGTTTATCAAGGACTTCGCAAAAATATCTCCATTAACGCGCTTGACGAAGAAGAACTTAGTTTTCACATGGGACGTAGATTGTGATGATGCGTTCCAACGTTTAAAGAAAGCTTTGACCACATCCCCAGTCTTAGTGTTGCCAGATGGGAGTAAGCCATTTACCGTTTATACCGATGCTTGTGGGACAGGACTAGGCGCAGTCTTAATGCAAGAGGGAAGGGTAATAGCCTATGGTGGAAGGCAGTTGAGAGTGCATGAGAGAAATTACCCTACACATGACCTAGAGTTGGCCGCTATTGTTTTCGCACTTAAATCTTGGTGCCATTATCTTCTTGGCGAAAAATTCGAATTGTTCACTGACCAAAAATCGCTAAAATACTTATTCTCTCAGAAGGACTTGAACTTAAGGCAGCAAAGTTGGATGGAATTCTTAGCATCCTACGACTTCGAGATAACATATACCCCTAGCAAGGGTAACATGGTGGCGGACGCCTTAAGTAGAAAAAGGTTGTCCTTGAATCTGTTGTTTGTTAAGCGACGAAGCTTAGAGTTCATCTCTACGTTTGACTTAAAACCTTCCATTGACTTTGTACTCGGTTTGCTAGCATCCTTGGAGGTCAGACCTATGCTTTTGGGGTGGATTGGCGAGGCACAACGAGATGACCCACAGCTGGTTGAGTTAGTACAGAAGCTCAAAAGGGGGGAGTCATCGAGCCATCTCAGTTGGTATGCTCTAGATGATAAGGGTTGGTTACGTAAGGACGGTAGACTTTGTGTACCAAAAGACGAGGACCTAAGGAAGACCATTCTTGATGATGCACATCGTTCGAAGATGACCATCCATCCCGGCGGGGACAAGATGTACATGGACATGAGACGAGTTTACTTTTGGGCCGGTATGAAGAAGGACGTAGCCGAGTATGTCGCTAGATGCTTGGTGTGCCAACAAGTAAAAGCAGAGCAAAAGAAGCCCGGTGGACTACTTCACCCATTGGAGGTCCCACAATGGAAGTGGGAAAGTGTCTCGATGGACTTTGTTGACGGGTTACCGAGATCGAGGAAGGGTAATACGGGGATTTGGGTCGTGGTAGACAGACTTACTAAGAGCGCCCATTTCATTCCCGTGAAGAGTAAGAGGACTGCTCCATGGTTAGCCTCCATATACATTCGAGAAATAGTTCGTTTGCATGGTGTTCCTTCTAGCATAGTGAGCGACCGCGATCCTATCTTTACTAGCGAATTTTGGAAGAGCTTGCAAGAGGCGGTAGGGACTCAGTTATGTTTGAGCACTGCATATCATCCTCAGACGGACGGCCAAACCGAGAGGGTGAATCGTATTCTAGAGGACTTGTTGAGGCTGTGTGTCTAAGACTTCAGAGGTACATGGGAGGAACATCTTCCATTAGTGGAGTTTGCATATAATAAAAGCTTTCAGTCTAGCATTGGCATGGCACCGTTCGAGGCTCTTTATGGACGGCCGTGTCGTTCGCCTACATGTTGGTGGGAGTCTACAGATAAGATCTTGCTTAGGCCCGATATGATTAGAGAGACTTCAGAAAAGATCGATTTGATTCGAAGAAGGATGAAGACAGCGCAAGATAGGAAGAAATCTTATGCGGACAACAGAAGGTCAGATCTTGAGTTTGATATTGGGGGCATGGTCTTTGTCAAGGTTTCTCCATTACCGAATGTTATTCGCTTTGGGTCCGTTGGGAAGTTAGCACCAAGGTTCGTAGGGCCGTTTCCTATTAAGGAGAGGATTGGACAGATGGCGTGTAGAGTGAATTTGCCCGAGAGACTTGGTGTACACGATGTATTCCATGTATCACATTTGAGGAATTGCCTGCACGAGACCACGGAAGTGGTAGAGTCGAGCTTGCTTAGAGAGGTGGTGATCGAGCGTGATGCGACCTACGTGCATTCTTGGGTCGGAGATTAAGAAGTTGAGGAATCGAGAGGTCAAGCTAGTCAAAGTGCAATGGGGAGATGATGTGAGCAACACTACTTGGGAGACAAAAGAGAAGATGCGTTCATTATACCCTTTTCTTTTCGAGGGTATGTCTTTTAATTTCTCCTTTATCGTTTACCTTATACTTATCTTATCTTTAGTATGTCCTCTCGCTAGTACCTTTGACCTCTAGATAGGGTAGTCCTATGGTTGAAACATGTGTTTGAGACATGTTATGTATGATGGATGCATGTGGATGCAAGTGTTTGCTAGTGGTTGCTTGTGGATGCATATACACACACTTTAGGTACTAGATCGGCTCAATCACTTCATATTGCATATTGCATATAAATGTGTGTGCATATTTAAGTTAATGGTTGTATAATGGTTGTACCATCATATGGATGTTGCATTTTGGTGAATGGTTGTGCACACATGTAGAAGTAATATGTATTGACAGGATTCTTTCGCATACATAATGGACGCATGGCACTATCATGGTTTGCATTAAGGAGGTCAACTGAATTAGTAGACCACCTGATTTTGCATTAGATAAGGAACATATTACACACTTCTTGCATATGTTCATACAACATTAGAATATTTTTTAAGGACAATGGATGCCTGTGTTTGATGGTTGAGTAGATGGTTGTTTGGATGGTAGGATATGCATTCTCCTTAACTTGGAGATTTCGGGGGCGAAATCCTTTAAGGAGGGGAGAATGTAACACCCCGTAATTCTGTTAACACTAATATTCACAAATTAAATAATAACTAATCTCAAACGGGAGAATTAAGGGAAATGGGTTGCGCCAGTGTGTTCATCTTGAAATTCTGGTTGAGATAGAATCCGAGTTTGCGTGAATTGGACTTCGTATGAAGAAGTTATGGCCATCGGAAGTTTCAGAAAATTCAAAACAGATTTCAGAAAATTCAAATTTCGGAGTCAGACAGGCTAGGCGGGAAAATTCCCGCCAGGGCCAGGTCGACCATAGGGTCGACCTGGGGGTCGACCTGCCCTGACCAGGTCAACCTAGGGGTCGACCTGCCCCCTCCCCCCCTCCCTCGGCAGATTTTTTTTATGACCTGTTGATGACTAGATGCTGACTCATTAGGGTTTCTGATATGCTCTGATTGGCTGGGATTAATTCTGGGTTGATCGGACGGCTTAAACTAATCCTAAACTCTATAAGAACACCTCTAGACTCAAACCCTAAAATCAAAACAAAAATTAGATTCATGGCCTCCATGTCGTCACCTAGCAACTCAGCATAGCCGCCACCAATTAGAGAGGAAGAAAGCTAATCTAATTCAATTCTTTTCAACTTAAACAACGAATCTTCTTCAAGGGAAAGCTATTACAACTTCATAACTCAAGACCTTCTTTGAGTTGTGAGTTCGATAATTTTAATAAAATAATTAGCAAATTAATTGGATTGAGTTATGATGTGGACTATTTGGATATGATGTGAATTATTGACCGCATGTTATTATTCATGTAGTAAAATTATGATGTTTATGTTGTAAATTCTATGATGCTATCTTGTAAAGTTGTGATCAACTATGTTGTAATTTTATGATTGGCTTATGTATAATCGAATCACCATGTTGTTCATATGCTAGTTTGGTTATGTTGATACATATGATAAATCATATGTATGCAAGTTTAGATTTTTATCAAGACATGAATCATATGCAAGTTGGGGGAAATTATATGTAACCTTACATGCTTCATGACATCTATTTTAGATCTAAAGTTAGGCTATGATATGTGTGAGTTATATGCCAAATTCTACATGCCAGTTTACATGTTTAGATGTAATCTTATACCATTGTTATGTTGCATAAATCACATATGCAAGTTTAGATGAATACATGTGTTTGGAATATGAATCATGTTATGCAAGTTTGTGGTTATTACCTATGCAAGTTTACACCTTTAGATGTAGATCTATGACATACATGATTTATGCAAGTTTGTGACTATTATCCCAACAAGTTCACACCTTTAGATTTGGATCTATGACATATGTTGTTTATGCAAGTTGTAACTTTGGCCTATGCAAGTTTTAGATGTAGAACATCATTCACACATGCAAGTTCACCCTTATGTTTAGATTTAGTTTTAAATATATGTATGTTGTGATGTTTTCTCTTTATTCCATGAGTTAGACTATTCAAGTCTAACGTATATTTTACGTTAAACGAACAAACGTACAACGTGGGGTAAAGCGGATAATATTAAAATATTTAATTGGCATAAATGCCTTAAAAGGCATAAAATAAGTTGTGATGAAAATTCGTATGATTTTACATACCATAAATAGATGGATATAATTGAGTCAATTATGGCCATTGTTAAATTTGGAATTAATTGATAATCTGAATAGGGAAAGTAATTCAAATTGGGGAATGATTAATTAGGAGTAATTAATCGTCTAAGACACGAGGTTAGGCTCTTTTGTGGTGTAAGACTGCCCGAACCCGCCCGACAAATCCAGCTGCCACAAATGCCAGTCTAATGTGGGAGGTCTTAGGCATAAATTAAATACGTAACAATTGTAAAGACACGAGGTTAGGCTCTTTTGTGGTGTAAGATTGCCCGGACCCGCCCGGCAAATCCAGCTGCCACAAATGCCAGTCTAATGTGAGAGGTCTTTATGAAATTATGGTCCTAATGAATTAAGTAACACTTAACCAGATAAACATATAGTGGGACATGAGGGGGTTAAGTGGGTGCCTTGTGTGGCATTTGAAATACGATTAGAAATACTTAACTAAAATTGAAACATGTAATTGAACATGAATAAGAAGTGGGTTAAGTGGGATGTACTAGAGGGGACCAAGCTTAGGTGGATAGCTTGTGTCAAGTAATGGGGGCCCGTTTCAACCAGTAATCCATACGTATCTTTATGGGCTCGACCCAAATCGAGGACGGGACACGCATACTGGGCTTGTCTGTTAGAGGCCAAACCGGGTTAGCGGTGGCAACGCAAGTCCAACGGGTTCATATGCGTGTGTGGACCCGGGCTGGTAGGTAAGACGTTGTTGCATCGTGTAGGTATAAGCCATGCATTATTTGTGGTATCGGGTTGCCACTTTGGGGAGTGATACACCCTACTGTGGGGCCAGCACGGGTATCTACGAGTTAGGGAGCCGATCGCTTGGGGGTAGTGGGTATACCTAATGGAGATAGGGGCAGGCGGCACCTATGAAGGCAGCTAGGGGTGCGCGAAACTACCATTATCATTATTTAAGTCTGTAGGCGGGATCAACCTCAGGGTGACTAGTGGTGGTGCAGTACATCAATTATCTTATAGTGTTGGTGTAGTTTAGTAATTATCTTATTGTGGTTTAGGTGCGCTTTAATGATATCGTTGTTCATCTTGTTTCCTTGTTTACACTGCCATACTCAATGGTTCATGGTCATTTCCTGATTTTCCAACTTATGCCTTAGCCTAGTTACTTTGGTAATTATATTATTAAAGTTATCACACTCGCCAGACTTTATGTCTGACCCCCTTTGTTTCCTCCTCTTTTCTTCCTCCCCCTCCCCCAGGTGCTCAGGTTGGAACTAGCACCAGCAGAGCTTGATTTTGGACAACTGTGCTTCTTGCTTTTAGAAGATTGCTTGGATTGCTGAAGTAAAGTTCAGCCTCTCTTTTATTTATGGCTATTTTGTATTAGGGATTATGTCTTTCAATTTATGTACTTTGAGTTGGTCAAATGGATATTATGTACTTTGACTCTGGTTTTGATGATGTAATCAAACTTATGTATTTTCCGCTACATTGAAATAAAGTTTTAAAGTTTTAGGACTGTTTATATCTGTCTTGTTGTTAAGTTTCTGTTCTATACACACTTAAAATGCTCCATGGAAGTTAATGCATTCCCTTTGTGAGTGACATTAATGGACGTGGGGTGTTGCAACACGAGAGTATTCTAGTTGCATTACACTCTCATTAGTGTTTTTATGCAGTACTTCAGATGGATTAAAAGGTGTTCGTACTCCTTTAATTCCAAGATTCTTAAATTTGTCAATCACTTTGTCTACATAGTGCGACTGAGATAATTCGATTCCATTAGGTGTTCTTATTATTTTGATTCCCAAAATAACGTCTGCAACTCCTAAATTTTTCATATCGAAATTGTTGATCAACATTTTCTTTATGGTCTCTATTAATCGGGTATTCGGACCAAAGGTTAGCATATCGTCTATATATAGACAAATCATCACATATGATTGTCCAACTTGTTTATAATAAACACACTTATCACATTCATTTATACAAAAACCATTTTTCATCATAACACTATCAAATTTTTCCTACCATTGTTTTAGAGCTTGTTTTAGTCAATATAATGATTTTACTAATCTATAGACTTTATTTTCATTTCCTTTTGAAATGAAACCTTCTGGTTTCTCCATGTAGATTTCCTCATCGAGATCACCATTTATGAATGTTGTCTTTACATCCATTTGATGAATCTCTAAATTATAGATGGATGCAATTGCTATTAGCATTCTTATTGAGGTTATTCGAGTTACTAGTGAATATGTATCAAAAAAGTCCATACCTTCTTTTTGATGATATCCTTTGGCTACTGATCTGACTTTATATTTATCAATAGAGCCATCGACTTTCATTTTCTTCTTGAAAGTCCATTTGTAGCCAATTGGTTTTATTCCAGGTGGAATATCAACAATTTCCCAGGTTTTATTGTTTAGAATTGAATCAATCTCACTTTGGATTGCTTCTTTCCAACATGTAGCATTCAGAAGATGACGTTGCTTCTTTGTACGTTTGTGGTTCGTGTTCTAACATATATGTTAAAAAATCCGAACCAAATATTTTGGAAGTTCTAGCCCTTACACTTCTTCTGGATTCTATTTCCTCAATTTCACGATGATTTTCATCTTCATGTGAATTGGTCGATTCTTCTCTTTTCCTTTTAGGGACATAAGTTCCTTCATTCCTTTTGTGTGGAAACACATCTTCAAAGAATGAGGGATCTCTTGATTTCATGGTTGTATTTATTTGAATATCAGCTATATCAGACTAGAATACCAAAAATCTGTAGGCGCTACTATTTTGGGCTGGCCCTAGGTAGTAGCACTCTACTGTTTTTGGTCCAAGTTTGACTCTGTTAGGAGGCGGAACTGGAACTTTTGCCAAGCACTCCCACACTTTGAGGTATTTAAAGCTTGGTTTATGTCCTTTCCATAACTCATATGGAAACATTTCTGTTTTATTGTGAGGAACCTTGTTTAAAATGTGGTTAGACATATTTAAGGCTTCCCCCCACAAGTTCGTTGGTAGACCTGAGGTTGTGAGCATTGCGTTAATCATGTCTTTTAACGTTCTTTTCTTTCTCTCAACAATACCATGATGAATATGGAGCTGTTGTTTGATGATTATACCATTTTCTACACAGAATTGTTCGAATAGTGATTCATACTCTCTACCTCGATCGGATCTTAGTATGTTGATCTTTTGATTAAGCTGATTTTCTACTTCAGTCTTATATTTTACAAACGATGCAATATACATAGCAGTATCGTGTATAATCATCGATAAACGTGATAAAATATTTTTTTCCACCTCTTGTAGGTAAGTTTTTAAAATCACATAAGTCAGTATGAATCATTTGTAATGGTTCAATACTTCTTTCAATAGTATGAAATGATTTCTTAAGTTTTTTTGCTTCTACACAACTCTCACATTTATAATTTTTATCTACTTGAAATTTTGGAATTAAAAATAGATTTGCAAGTTTTTTCATTTTTCAAAAGTTTATGTGTCCTAATCTTTCATGCCATAATAGAACATCATACTCGACAACATAAGAAACTTCCTTTTTATTCATTTCAGAATTGCAACATACATTATCATTGCCGATTACGGCTACATTAGCCTTAAATAGGCCATCGCATAAGTATCCTCTCCCTATATAAACTCCAGCCTTGGACAGAACAACTTTACCTGATTCAAAGACCATTCGGAAGCCTTTTTTCGAGAGTATAGGTCCAGAAATCAAGTTTTTGGGATGTCTGGAACATAAAGCACATCATTTAGTGTAACAGTTTTACCAGATGTAAACTTGAGGATTACTTTCCCGTTGCCCTCAATCATTGACACTGCCGAGTTACCCATGTACAGTTTTTATCCATGATCCAGTTTATTGCATGTGGAGTACATGAATTTTTCAGAACACACATGTCGTGTAGCGCCTGTGTCAAACCACCATTGAGAAGGATTTTGGACTAGATTGCATTCTGACACAACTCCAGAAAATTTAGTCTCATCGTTGTCTATGTTGTCCACAACATTTGCTTCTGAATTTTTCTGTTTCTTGTGCCTGCAATCTTTGGCTTGATGACCAGTTTTGCCACAAACCCAGCAATCGCAATTGAATTTCTTGGACTGCTTCTGATCATGCTGCTTATTTTCTGGCGCCTTCCTTTTCTTTTTGTTTTTGTTAGGGTGCCCTTTTTTCTGTGACCCTTCTGCAATAAAAGCCTCTTCGCTTTTTGGTTTAGTGACTCCGCGATTATCTACCTCAATCTTCAGTCTTACGATTATGTCTTGTTAGGATATCTACTTCTTCTTATGCTTTAAATTGTTGTTGTAGTCCTTCCAAGATGGTGGCAACTTTCCAATGATTGCCTCAACCAAGAAAGATTCACCAATTTTGTGGCCTTCTGCTTCCATTTCATGGATGATGATTTGAAGTTCATGCAGTTGTGCAGGTACAGATTTTGAAACTATCATTTTGTATTCCATGAACTTGTCAACTATAAACTTCTTCAGGCTTACGTTTTGTGTTTTGTACTTTGCAGTAAGCGCATTCTAGAGAGCTTTTGCAGTCTTGAGTGGCTCATACACTTTGTACAAAACTTTGTCTAAGCAATTCAGGATGTAATTCCTACACAAGAAATCTGAGTGCCTCTATGCATCAATGCTCGGAATCTTAGTTGACTCCTTGGTTTTGCCTGGCATAGGCGGCACTAGTTCATCTTCCTCAAGATACTTTTGCAGAGCGAGAGTAGTGAGATAAAAAAGCATCTGATTTTTCCATGTCAAAAAATCATCACCTTCTGCCTTAAATAGGTCTGGTTTGTTCAAGTTGCCTGTCTTTATCGACATCTGTTCTGCTGCCATCTCTGTTTTCATGAAAACAGTAAAAAGTCTTAAGATGTAGATGTTTTAATCTCAGAACAGAAGCAACAGACTCAATCAGCGACACCGATTTGTGTTACAATGAACAACAATATATGTAATTATTACAAAGAACAATAACAGCACAATCCGATTTGCACACAAGTGGACGCAGTATAACATACAACAGTAAAAACAATAGAAATGGAAAGGAAATTTGATTGAGGCTTGCCTTAGCAATTTCCTTAAGACTTTTAAATTAGCCTCCCAGGTTACAGCAATCGAAGACTGCACGAGACAGTGACGAGCACGTCAGTCTGAGTAGAGATTTGGCAGTAATGTTTTTATTGTCCGGCAGATGAAGAGGAAGAAGGTTGATAAATTCATGAGGAATGTGATCAGGATTCTTCACGCACTTATAATTTTAGAACCGTTATAATTCAAACAGTCGCGTTTGTTTGACGTTTAAATTTGAATTAAATCTGTCGCATTTATTTAATAACAGGCCGCACCCGTTTCTCTTCATCTGTTTGACGGGTTATAAACCCGTTTGATTTTCGTTGGGCCACACCCATTGCCATTGCCGCATCAAAAAGAAAAACCCACAAAATTGGTTAAGTTTTTCATAGTAAAAATAAGATTTCATTCTAGACCCAAGCCTAAGCCCGACCCGGCCCAGTTCGGTATGGGACGGGCGGGCGGCGTGCGTATGTGTGTTTGGTTCATATGATATTGGTCCTTCCCCTCGAACAAAATTACCTGACCCTAAGGGCCAATATAGGGAATGAGGAACAGATATATATACATAGATCTAATCTTCTTTTTGCCAATGTGGGAATAAAGCATATGCCATTCATCTCTTTGAATTCTAACAGGCTCTTCCACGCTAAGGAAACTTCCTATTCTAGTAGCTAACCATCATATCCCTAACGACCAAGCGTACATGGTACGTTTAGCAATTTTATCCACATAGGAACTTTTTTTAATTTTGCTACTATCATCCCCAATTGCTGAATCCCATTGTTTTATTATGAATATCTTATTCCTTGTTATAACAAGGTTAGAGCATCTCTAGCAGTGGCCAGAAATGCTCAAATGGGGATTTCCTCCTTTTATTTTGCGTCTCTCCACGCTCTAGCAGTGGGAGCTTGAGCGTAGGGAGACTCTCAAAATGGGGAAAATCCCCATTTTATTTTCTGAGTGGCAATTAAAAACAGCGTTCAAAAACTCGTTTAAGGTTTAAACGATATATTGAATCCCGTGTAAGTTGCAAATGGTGTTGCTAGTTCCGTTCAAGTAAACACCGTATGTTTCTTCTTCAAATCTGAGCATGGCTTGATTCGTTTGCTATCTTCTCCATGAAAATTTTGTTTGCAATCTTCCAATAAAACACGTAGTTCTAGATATTCCAGATTCCTCCATGAACAGATTTCCCAGATTCCTTCATGAAGCTCGTGTTTGCCTTATCGATTCAATCATTCCATATCTTATTTTCGAATTTCTTCAACAGGTGTTTTCATTTGATTTTAGATAGCTCAAGTATGAAGCGTCAGGTATAATATTTCAGAACCTTTTCTTCTCAAAGGAGGAACTTATAGGTGGTGCATTTCAAAAAAAAAAAACTCTAATCGGTTTTAGCAAAATTGTTTACAGATGTAAGCTGAATTTTAAAACCCATTCATAAGATAAACGGTAAACAACATACCGTTTATACAAATAAACGGTATTCATTTTACTGTTAAAAAAAACATTACAAAAGAAATCTGAATTCTCTACGCCTATTTGGCGTAGGGACGGTGTAGGGAATCGAATTACCTTACACTATTCCTACGCTAAAAAGGAAGTTGGAAAATAGCTCGTCGCAAATATTTCCCTACGCCTACATGCCTATGTCATCCATACGCCAAATTCCCTACGCCGTCCCTATGCCAAGTTCCCTACGCCAAATTCCCTTCCCTATGCCAAATTCCCTACGTCAAGTTCCATACATGCCTACGCCATCCCTACGCTGTCTCTACGCCAAGTTCCCTACACATACGCCATATTCCGACGCATTCCCTACGCCAAGTTTCATACGCATCCTTACCCATTCTATACGCATTCCCTACGCCTCCGTACACCAAAATTCAATATGGTTATTTTAGATTTATATTCATTTCCCATAAATCATAATAAAACCGAACATATGCAAAATTGTAATAATATATATCAATATAAACATTGATGTAAAATGAATATTATGGTAAAATCACTATAAACTTGCTACAAATGTATTTAGAACTAATCTTGTCCAACAAACAATAAAATAAAGCTATATAACTCAAACATAGTCGGTTTCATCTAATTCAAACATCGTGTAATGTACCTTACACAAATAGAACATCAAATCCACTACCAAAGTAAGAATAACTCATAAAGTACGTCATATCTGCAATTCATGCTCCCGCCTAAACCCTTGTATAAACTCTTGCATAGAACTCATCTGTTCCTGCATGGAACCAAATCCCCTTGTAGTCTGTTTATCGTGACACTCATTTCTTGATTTTTACCTCTTAGCTCTTCTACTTCCTTTACAAGCTTCTCTCTATCATCTGAAACTCCAAACCTAGCAGTGTATGTATTGTCTCCGTATATCTACACATATTTTTTTTAATCCAATTAGCACAATGAATTAATTTCATAATACAATCAAGTAAAATGGTCAGTTATACATCCTTGGACATGGAAGAAAAGTCGTCATATAAGAACATGACTTGCTCAGAGGCTCAGTTGAAACTGAGCCGTTTCGGCTCAGTTTAGCTATGCCGAAAGGCTCAGCAAAACCAAGCCGTTTCGGCTCAGTTTCGTTACGCCGAAAGGCTCAGCGAAACTGGGCCTTACGGCTCAGTTCAAACTGAGCATAAGGCTTTTTCAACTGACCCTTACGCTCAACGAAACTGATCCTTTGGGCTCACTGATACCGAGCCTTACGCTTAGTTTCAACTGAGCACTAAACCTCAGTTTCAGCTGAGTCTTATGGCTCAGCGAAACTGAGCCTTACGCTCAGTTTCAACCAAGCCGTAAAGCTCAGTTTCAGCTGAGCCGTAAAGCTCAGTTTCAGCTGAGCCTTATGGCTCAGCGAACCTCATCCTTACGCTCAGTGAAACTGAGCCGTAAAGCTCAGTTTCAACTGAGCATTATGGCTCAGTGAAGCTGAGCGTAAGGCACAGTTTCAGCTGAGCCGTAAAACTCAGTTTCAACTGTGCCTTAAGGCTCAGCGAAACTGAGCCTTACGGCTCAGTTTCAACTCTGTTTAAAAAAAGCTTTGAACACGGACCCTTCTCTAATAGCTTTGATTAAACAGCTCTATTTAAAAACTATGTTTGAGCATAGCTTGTGTTGTGCTTAAACACAGGTTGCCTTTGCTCTGAACACAGGCTGCTATGTAAAAACAGAAAAACTTATATTTTAATACTGTGTTCAACACAGTTGCTACTATATATGAATACAAAACATCCCGTGTTTAAACATAAGCCGCTCTGTTTAATCTATGCATGTGTTTAAACACAACATACTTGAAGGTAATGATTGCTCTTTTCTGATCTCTTATCTATTAGAATTGTCTTTGTATTGATAACTTTGTCTACAATTTTTTTAGAATGAAACACAATGCCAAAATGTCAAATATTTTTGTTTTTCTGTTCATTATATCTATTGGATTATATCTAGATCTTTAATTTATCCATTTTTTATGTAATAACCATTTAATGTGAGTCTGCACAAATCATTTTTCATTTTACTGTTATATATTTTCACTCAACGTGCTTATCCTATTTTAAATCCAAAATTGCCAAAAATGTTTACCATGATGTGCATACATTTTGAGTTTTTTTTGCAGTTGTCTGATATTTTTTAAGTGTATTTTTTCAATCAGCATTTGTTCATTTCGCTCTAGTTATTTGCAATTTTGCCACTTTATTTATTTTGGACTCCCTTATATATTAACCTTCCGTATACTTTATAATGTATCATTACATTTATTATTGAATTAACTAGCTTCCTGTCTATATTTTGCACATTTTAGTCACCAATTTTCGCATTGTACCTGTAGTGACAAGTATCTATATTTGGACTTCTTTTCAACTGAGCCTTACGCTCAGTTTCAACTGAGCCGTAAAGCTCATTTTCAACTGAGCCGAAACGGCTTAGTTTCGCTGAGCCTAGAAATCATATTATTTTTGCAGACCTTCTGCTTGATATATATGTCAACTTTCTCAATATACAAATGATAAAAAGAAATTATAGCCATTAGCAACACATGAATAGGGTTTTTGGCACTAAATTTTCCTATGCCTCCACATGTTAACATGCATCTTTACTGTTATTAATGTCCAATTTATATTTGTTGAATTGTGCATATCAGGAATCAATGAAGGTCTTCTTCTGTTGTTATTTTTGAGGTAGAGAGTTTATATTTAAGCAAAAGAAGAAGAAGTTTTTGTCTAACAGAATACTGCATACATATTATTCACCGCATGGCATATTTATAGAATCAAAAGCATAATTCAAATACAAAAATATTCATAAAAGTCTGCTACGTTTGAAAACAAAAAGGACCTAAGCACTTGGTCTATGTTGACCAATTATTTAGCAAATATAAAACTAAAGTTACTAAGGTAGGTTTTCAAAATTCCTCCTTGCCTTAGTGGCTGCAGCAGAGACTCGGTTTGTTTCTTAACACTTCAAATCTTGCTTTTTAAAGAGCCATCATTAAAATATCCGCAATTTGATCCTCAGTTCTGCAATAAATCAATTTAATTTCACCACTCTTTTGTACTTCTCTTAAGTGATACAACATGATCTTGAAATGCTTAGTCTTGCCATGAAAAAAAGGATCATTGGAAATTGCAATTGCTGCCTGGTTATCAACATGAATGTGCATTGGCTCATTCTGCTGCATGTGTATATCTACAAGTATTTTTTTGATCCAAATTCGTTGATTTATTGTAGCATTGACTGCTACATATTCATCCTCTGTTGTACTTTGAGCTATTACATCTTGCTTCTTTGAAGACCATGAAAAAAATCCTGATCCAAAATTGAAACAAAAACCAGTTGTACTTTTCATAACATCACTAGAGCCTGCCCAATCACTATCAGAAAAGCCATGAAGTTTAAAAATCTGATTGAAGACATATTTAATACCACAATTTGCTGTACCCTTAATGTATCTTACAATTCTTTTAGCAGCTTGAAAATGAACTTCGCTAGCACAATGCATGAATCTCGATAGCAAGCTTACTGCAAACATAATATCTGGCCTAGTGGTTGTAAGATACATCAAGCAACCAATTAAACTTCTACATTTTCTTTCATCAACTTTTCCTGCTTCATCATCTTTGCTAAATTTCTCTTTCTCATTCATCGGTGTGTTGGTGCTTTTGCAGTCTTCCATGTGAAGTTTCTTTAGTATTTCCTTGGCATACTTCTTTTGGCTTATAAAAACTCCATCATGGTCTTGCTTCACCTCCATACCCAGAAAATAAGAAGTTAAACCAAGATTTGTCATCTCAAATACTTTGAGCATTTCCTCTTTGAACTCCTTTATTGATTTCTCATTACTACCTGTAACAAGAAGATCATCAACATAAACAGAAACTATAACTAAGTTAGCATCTGTTCCTTTTATATATAAAGTAGCTTCACTTGAACTTTTAACAAATCCAGGACTATGAAGGTGTTCATCAATTCTGCTGTACCAGACCCTAGGAGCTTGTTTAAGACCGTACGTTGCTTTCTTCAAAAAATAGACCTTCTCCTCCTATCCTTTAACTTGAAATCCTTCAGGCGGCTCTACATAAATCTCTTCTTGAAGATGCCCATTTTAAAAAGAATACTTTACATCCAACTGATAAGTCTTCCATCTTTTTTGTGTAGCTAAAGCCAGTAACAGCCTGATTGTATCCAAGCGTGCAATTGGAGCAAAAGTTTCTGAGAAATGCACTCCAAACACTTGATTGTACCCCTTTACCACTAATCTGGCTTTGTATTTATTTACCAAACCATCTGCATTAAGTTTGGTCCTATAAACCCATTTGACTCCGATAATATTTCTCTATTTAAGGCCTACCCACCAGCTTCCAAGTATCATTTTTTTGAATCATTCTGAACTCCTCTTTCATTGCTTGAATCCACTTGTCATCTTTTTCTGCCTATTTGAATTCTGCAGACTCAAAAACAACAACATTATTTCTTTCATAAATATCAGACAAAAGCCTTGTACTTCTAACTCGTACACCATCTATGTCATCGTTAAAATATTGTGGCGGATCTTCCAATTGATTTGTAGGATCCTTCCAATTCCATTGTTTATTCTCCATAAAAGAGACATCTCTACTTACAAGAATTTTTCCATTTTGTTGTTGGAAAATTCTGTAAGCCTTTGAATATTCACTGTATCCAATAAAGACTCCGGGTTCTGCCTTTCTATCAAGCTTATCGCTGTTTACCTGTGGCAAATAAGAGAAACAAAGATGACCAAAAAAAATTAAATTTTGAAAATTTGGTTTATAATTAAACCAAATTTCAAATGGTGTTTTATTTGCAAAACTCTTGTTGGCAACCTATTAAGCAAAAAAATGTAGTGTTTGCAGCTTCTGCCCATAGTTTCTTAGGCAGCTTCTGCCCATAGTTTCTTAGGCAGCTCCTTCTCATGCAGTAGACATCTTGTCATCTCCATGACACTTCTATTTTTTCTCTCACTCACACCATTTTTCTGTGGTGTGTAATAATGCGCTGTGAGTTGATGTTCAACGCCAGATTCATTACAATTTTTTTCAAAAATATCATATGTATATTCCTTCCCATTATCTGATCTTATCTTCTACATCCTGCAACCACTTTGATTTTCTACTAATGCGTTATATTTCCAAAGTACATTAGGAACATAAGATTTGGATTTGAGAAAATAAATCCAACAAAATCTGGTATAATCATCAATAAACACAATATATTACTTACACCATTTTATGATGAGGTTTTTTGAGGTCCTCCAACATCTGTGTGCGCAAGTTGCAACTTGTGTGTTGATTTCCATGTTGCTTGAGGAAAAGGTTTTCTAGCTTGCTTTCCATAATGACATGCTACATAACTAGGTAAGTTGTTGTCCAGTAAAGGAACGCCTTTCACTAAATTATGTTTTTGCATATATAGAATCCATCATGGTGGAAATGCCCCAGTTTTTGTGCCATAATTCTGTATTGCTTTCAACACTTGAAAATGCTATTTGGTCATTCTCTAGTAGATTCAAGGCAAAAAAATTGCTTTCATTTTCACCTTGAATATATTGTTGCCTTTTGCATTTTTGATCAAGCACCATTTGTCTTCAGATATGACTTTGAAGCCTTTTTCGAGCAACTGTCCAATGCTAAGCAGATTTTGATCAATATTACGCATATATAACACAACATTAATATATTTTGGACCTGTCAAGCTTTCTACACCCACAATTCCTTTTTCTTTAACAGGAAGAAACTCTCCATTTCAAACTTTTACTTTGGAAATTACTGTTTTATTGAGCTCTTTAAAGAGTTTTTTGATCATTTGTCATGTGATTTGTGCAGCCAGTATCGATCAACCAGGAATCACTAGAACTGTTGGTTGTTGCAAAGCATGTTGCAACAAAAAGTTGCTTACCTTCACATCGCTCGGTAGAAGCTTTCGCCTCCTACTGCTATTGAGACTTGCAAATTCTTTCCATGTTTCCAGTATTTCAGCATTTTTTGCATTTAACATCGGCCTCCACCAACATTTATTTTGTGGATGATTTGTCTTTTTGCAGTGTGGACATATTGGATATGCATCTTCTTTGTTTTTGTTAGTGCTTCCATTCTTCTTCTTTTTGTGGTAGTTTTTTCTACCCTTGTCTCTATCTAAAATTTCTGCCTTTACTTGAAGAGCACCCTCTATGGATTCTTGTTTTCTCATGATTCTTCTTTGCTCCTGTGCCTGTAATGCATTCACTAATTCTGCCAAAGATATACTTGACATATCTTTTGATTCTTCCAATGAAGAAATTTTGACTTATATTTATCAGGCATGGTAACTATTTTTTTTTCCAACAATATTTTTATTTGAAAAGTCCTTGCCAACCAATCTTATCTTATTGACAATACTCAGCAATTTGTCTGAGTATTCTTTGATAGTCTCTACCTCCTTCATTTTTTGCATCTCAAATTGCCTAGTCAAATTAAGTACTTGCATATTTTTGGTTCTTTTATTACCTTGGTATTCCTTTTTAAGGTACTCCCATACGCTCTTTGCTGACTCCAAATTCATTATTCTTTTAAAGATGGTGTCCAAAACTATAGAGAAAAGGCAGGATTTAGCTTTAGATTTTTTTGTCTTTCTCTCTTTGTGAATTTTGATTTGAGCCGCTGTTGGATTTTTCGGCAACATGGGCACGTCTTAGTCTTCTTCTATAGCTTCCCAAAGATCCATTGCTTCAAGATAAACTATCATTTTAACAGTACAAACCTAATAGTTTTCATCATCAAAAATTGGTGGTGATATATGAGAGAATTTATCATCAGTTTCCATTTTTGAAGTTAGCTAATCTCATAGGTCCCTCAAGAAAGGAGCTCTGATACCAATATGTTGTTATTTTTCAGGCAGAGAGTTTATATTTAAGCAAAAGAAGACGAAGTTTTTGTCTAATAGAAGATTGCATACATATTATTCACCACATGGATATTTATAGAATTAAAAGCATAATTCAAATAAAAAAATCTTCGTAAAAGTCTGTTATGTTTAAAAACAAAAAGGACCTAAGCACTTGGTCTATGTTGATTAATTATTTAGCAAATATAAAACTAAAGTTACTAAGGCAGGTTTTCAGCATCTTCTAACAAAGCTTCATTATATAATTGCATGAAAAGGTGTTACTTGCCATATTATCAATACTTATCAGTATGTACTTATCTGAGTTGGATCTACTTGCCATATTTATCCCATCAAATTTTTGTATGTTGGGGTGCAACTTCCAATGAGTTCATCAATTATAATATCATATATAGTAGTTGTTTTCTGGAATTGGATATACTCCAACGCCGTGTATGACTTTATGCTTCAAGATACATTTACGATGTCCAGAAGTTTATCATATGTTAGTCAAGATTGATAACTTTAAGGTACATTATACTACTTAAAGGTATTATTTGTTCATTTTTTTAACAGTCTGGTTGAATGTAAAGTATAATTTAACTTAATTTCTTTTATATAACTGGGTTGAATTGCTTATATTCACATATAAGATCTTAAACTCTAATGCATTGTTTGGTTGAAATTTAGGGTCTTATATAGACATAAATTTATGTGACTTTGAAACTGAATACAGAAATCCAACAAACACCTGAGTAGAGTGTTCATGGTATTCCTTTCGAGTTGTCTTTGCATCCATTGAAAATGACGAAGATTTGTAAAACACAATCTTTAAGTTTCAAAATACACCGACTTCCTTTTTTAATATCATGTTATTTAGAAAAATCATATTTTTTAATTTATAGATATATACGGAAAATTCTGCAGATATTTGCAGAATCGTAGAGAAATCTACAATTATTTGGAGCTTCCAGGCTACAAATTGCAAAGTTTAATGAAAACATTTGCAGTTTTCCAAAAATTTCAAAAAAAGAAGAGGAAGAAAAATGTTCATCATAGAAATATACAATTTTAATTTTTTTGATAGAATACGATTTTTTGTAATTTTTATTTTATGGGAACTAAATATATGGGTGTAATTTAAATTAAGTTTATTTTTGGAAGGGTATCATATTTATAAAAAAAAAGGCAGATCTTAAGGTTTCCTGGAGGTTAAATTTCTAATATTGAATATTTAGAGAATATGTACCTGGAATTGCATTATTAAAGTCAGCTATCCTTTTCTAAGGCAGTCAGATTCAAGTGGGAACAAATAATAAGAACAAAAAATGAAAATTATCTTAATTAATATTAATTTGTTAGCATATGAATTTAGAATTCATATTTCGTATAATAGTAGTTGTAGGGTGATCACGTCTCTTCATGTAGAGTAATATTTTAATTGAAATAGGGGGGTCTAAAATGGTTTCGCTACAAATTTATTTAAGAATTCAACATAACAGCCAGATCAATTGTACAAATATTGGAGTAATTGTAAAAAAAAGGATAATATCTGATGCATGCAAGATAACTAGATTGACGTGACAAAATTTGGCAAAGGGATAGCGGCGCGGCTAAGGACAAAGAGGGACGACGCGGCGACAGCGGCTACTCGGCGAGTTGACTCGGCGGCGAGGCGAGGCGATGCGCTGGAGATAATTTTGGTTTTCCCCCTAATCTGAGCGAAACGATGGAAAGTAAAAGGAACGACCTGAGTGAAAATTTATGGGGGGTAAGCTGTTGTATTGAATGGGTGTGGATATTTTAACCGTAATTTCAGAACCAATTAAATAAATTCCCTATATAGTCCCTACACCATTTACATATTTTTACGTTTACACTACGCCACGCCTACACCGCGTAGGGATGGCGCAGGGATTTCTAGGTTGGAAAATTCCCCCTTTTTTGTAGTGAAAAAAGCTCCAGGAACCCTCTTTCACTGCTGGAACAATGAGGATTCTAACCATTTTTAAATTGCATTCCCCACACTCATTCCATCTAACTACTAGAGATGCTCTTAGCATGAACGATTTTCAACCTATCTTCAGCACTAACAATTTGAAAGAAGAACACCTTACCATTCGACTTCACTTTAACGTCTCCACGGGTTTCTAGAGCTACTTCAAGTGACTTATCACAACGGAGCAAGACAGTGGCCAGTCGGGAGAAAAACCAACTAAGTAGTCTTTCCAAACTTCCTCGCCAGCACTGGTGACATCGTCATTGGAAAGCAACATATGGCCAGAGAACGAAAGCTTAATCAGTAACAACGAGAATGACCCAGCATTCTTGGGTTTAACAAAGAAAAATGATGAACATTTCTTGGTGATTAGCGTGGGAAATGGGGCTTTACCGAAAGAGGAGGGATGAGGTGGTGGAGGGTTTGGAAATGGAGGGATCAGTAGCGGCGACGGGATTTTCGAGGCTGGATGTGAAGTTAGGGCGACAATTGGACAAGAGAACGATTTGGAAGAGGAGAGAGGGGATACAAAAGAAACGGCTGCCATTGAAGAAGCATATAGGTTGAATATGATGACCACGAGAGATATTTACTTTTTATTTAACAAAAAGATGAGTAGATGAATGTGTGTTATAAGTGCAAAGGTTTTAAGAGCAAGGAAGTTTTATTTCAAGTTATTTTATTGGCGGTATCAATGACGAGTTAGTATTAAAATTTCGGTTATGGTAATATGGGTAGAATGAAGGCGAATATTACAAATTAGTGGTGAGAATCCACATATAGATGGAGGTATTTTTGAATTTTCAAAAAATAACATAGAAATCATATTCGTTGAATTCTCTTCATTAGTAGTAGAGATAATTTTGTACTATTAAATATAAAAATGCAGTATATCCTAATGCATAGAGAAGAAATGTGTTAGATATGTCGTTCAACTTGGTAAACTTCTATGTTATATCAAGTGCAATAAAAAAAGAAAGGCATTAACTTGTAAAATGTCATATCATATTCCTACAATTTTTGTTGAATCACAAAAGTTTCAGGCTATATTAGCTTATAAAATGGAATTTTTTTGTTAATACCAAGTTTACTAACATCTTCGTAAAATTGGTTACTTAAAACAAACAATGACACGCTATATACTTCATGTATTCTACTCATAATTTATTCTTTGTTTCAAATAAGAACAAAAAAACGATTGACATTTTTCTTACCAAGGAGTTGAAGGAGAATTTGAATTTAGGTATATAATAGAAATTCTAAACACTTGTTGTGCTAGAAAAATGTCAATTTTAATATATAATTTTAATCAACAAAGCGTTGCAAAAAAATTTACGATTTTATCTTACTACAAATTATGATTTTTTTCTCCTATATTTGGACCTATTATTTATAATTTTTTACGTTATAACCATGCTATTTTTATTTGTCTTGTTTACAATGTTAGTGAATATGAAAATCCCATCGGATATTGTAAGCCCAAAACTAGCTCTGTGAATAAAAAAAATCCATTTAAGAAAATGGTATGAAAAGTCGGCTTTCAACTTGTTAGCACCAAAAGTTGGCATAATACCAAAAGAGTTCAGTGATAAACTAAACTGATAAAATAAATGGAAAACAGGGATAATAGCAATAGAAATACACTAAGTAAGAACATAGAAGCTTATAGTAATTTGACGTTGTTGTGCCTACGTCCAATTAGAAGATTTTTAACAAGGTCTTAGATCAATATGAATATGAAGTATATAGAATAAAGTAAACATGTAGCCAAAAGAACTATTTCTCTCCAATGTAGTTGATATTTATAGAGGTATGTAGCTGAAAATATCTCAGAAAATTTAAATAGACGTTGTAAAGGAGGTCAGTGTTAGGGATTGAGATGTTGATGATGATGTGACAACAACCTTGTTTCAATTATTATTGTTGTAAAGGAGGTCGGTGGTTATGACTCTTGCATGTAGGCTTCATGCACTGCGATCTGCCAGGAACACTGTGTTTGGAGAATTGCGACTTGCCAAAAACAAGAATTCGCCGAGTTAAGCTTGGTAGATGCAACTGTTTGGTTCAAAAACCAAATGTGTTAATCTCAGCGTTGATTCCTACCTTTTTCACAAGCCAGTTTACATCCTCCAAACTGTTAGCTATTTGAGGACCGACTTACATATGGATTTCTACATGAACAAGACTAGGTACGATCCAAAAGGATTGTACCTATGCAGGGAAAGTGGCGTATATGTTTTGAAGTGCAAGTGGAACTAGTAGTGGGATCTTTTTTACAACTTTCGTTTGTATTTAGATTATGAATGTTCTATTTGTAATTCAGGTTAAGATGCTAAAGTTACTATGTATTTTCTTTGAAGTTAATAAAGCATGCCAATTTTCAATATATATACATATATATATGTGTGTATATATATATGAAACCCATGCAGGTATTGTTGGAGAATCGAGTTTTGATGAAGACAACTTTATTTCAATTATCATTGATTATAAAATATGTACTAACATTTCTGTCTAGAATATATATACATGTATATGCAGAATTTGTACAGGAATTAATATTGAAGACTGTACAGTTTTAGAGTTTCAAGAGATTCAAGATTCAAAGAAGATTCAAGAATCATAAGTAATCAAATTATCAAGATTTCAAGAGTTCGAGACAAATATAGTAATAAAGTCTGCTTTATATGTAAGACTCTGAATAGCACTCCAGGTTCAAATTCTAATTTTCAAAATTTGAATTCTAATTCCAAATTGTTTTTTTATCTTACTTTTGATTTCAAATATAAGTTTTGAAGTTTATATATATATATATTTGTATACATTTATAATTTTATATTTATATAGTTTTAAACCTTATAATTTATAAATATGTTTATATAATATGTATTTATGTTTTCATACGATTTTATACTTTAGAATACTCATTTATACCACTAAGTTTTAATCCAAGAATTTCCAGAATAATATATACAATAAAACACTTGAAAAAAATAGTTTGAAATATTTATACATAAGTATGTCGACATACATATATGTCTATGTCGACATATAACTGTCAGAAATTTAATTTTGAAAGGAAGTGTCCTTTCACCATTTGTAACGTTTCAGAAATGTTGCAACCTTTCAAATCTTATAAATAGCGGTTGAATTTGAATTTTTTAACCATTCTACTTCTCCATCTTCACCCCTCTTCATCCCACCATTAACATTTCTTATTTTGTTGATTTTTACACATCTACTTTGCTGATTTCTATTCTAATTACGTAAAACTTCTTCTTTTCTCACTCTCTACTCATTAGTCTCTGAATTGAAGTGTTATTGAAGGGTTATAGGGTTGTTGTAATCATTTGGGAAGTGTTTGGGAAAGGCTGTGTCCCTTGTAGCCCTGAAATCAAGGAAAAGTAGTGGTGGTAATCTTGTAGCCGTGAAATCAGGAGTGGTTGGAGCGGTGTTAACCTTGTAGCTGGGAAATCAAGGGGATTGTACTTGGATATTGATATAGTAATAAAACTCTGCGCAATCCAGCGTTGCTAGGACTGGACGTAGGAGTAATCTGAACCAGTATAAAATCTAGTGTGTTCTTTCTTTTTCTGCATTTTATTTTTGCTCATCTCTGTGTCTATGTTTGATTTTGTGTCTGTGATCATCTCTAGTGTGTGTAATTCATATAGTAGATCATATAAGTTTAAGATTTTCATAAATTTCTTATAAACACTATTCACCCCCCTCTAGTGTTAGTCTTGCCATAAGATCTGCATTATACATTCCACATTCCCTAACAAGTATTGTTTATTGAAGATTGTACAGTTCAGAGAATCAAGATTTCAAAGTAAAATAGTTCAAGATTCAAGGCCCATGGACATCAAAAATTCAAGAGTTCAAGAAATATAGAGTAATAGTGTCTAGAAATCTTGTTAATACTCGGGTTAGCACCAAATTTTGTTTTCAAACTTCTTTCAGTATTTTCAAATGAATTCAAAGATTACTTTCATGTTTTTAAATCTATTTTAAAGAAATGATTTCAAAATTACTTCCTTATTTTAAATCTATACCTCTTTATTATTAAATCTATTTTAACTACTGAAATTTCTTTTTAACTCCTATTTTAAAGTTATACTTAGTACATTTTAACTTCTAAATTCAAATGGCTTTTACATATAAATTTAATACTAATTTTATAGTTACTTATATTTTCAATTTCCTTATTTATGTTAAGTTTTAAATATATTGATAACGTTTTATATATACTTTTATATCATTTTATATTTAATTTTTAATCATTTTTAAATCATCTTAATAGATATTTTTAATATATATATTTCTACTTGAAATACTCTATTTTAATATAAAGGAATATAGTTTATTTTAACTCAACCATAATTTATTTAAACATTATTTGCATTAATTTAAATTTTCAATTTTGAAATTATACTAGGATATGTAAACATATGTACCATTGGTTTTAATTTTAAAATTTGAAAAGTTGTGTATTTTGAATTCAAACCTTTTCTGAATGGTTGTGGTTGTTGGAAAACTAAATATAGGCTTCAGATTTCAATTTGTTTAATAACTTCTCATATCCTTCTTATTCCTTTTTCTTTTTGACATTAATCTTCTTAATTTCTTAAAATCTATACTCATATTCTGCCGAATTTCAAAAAAAATTATATCAATCTTCTTCTCTTTCAATTCTAAATCACTCTTTGAAATTCAAGTGCTACTCAAGAGTTATAGGCTGCTTGAAATCAAGATATCAAAATCAAGTTCTATCGAGTCAATGCAACAAAAATGATACTGAGAAAAGGTGTGATCATATCCCGTAAATCGATTGGGTGTGATTATAGCACGGAAATAAATTAGGTCATCTTGTAGACTGTTAAATCAAGATAACACCCTGTGCTCGGAAGCAGGTGGTGGCGGACCTCATGGCCATTAAAATTAAGGATTGTAATTTGAAGATTATATTGAAAAGAAATCCGCAGAACATAGCGTTGTGTGAGACTAGATGTAGGGTAACTTCGAACCAGTTTAAAATCCGACTGTGAACTTTCCTTTTATTGTTTTTTTGTTTTGTTTTCTACATCTATGATTGATTCTATGATTGTTGGTATCCGTGATTTGCATAACATTTTGTTTAAACCAAAAAGATTTCAACAAATTAACAAAATCCAAAAAACAATATTCACCCCTCTCCGCTGTTTAGTTTGCCTTAAGATCCTTAATCCGCATCCCCAACAATTGGTATTAGAGCATTGGTTTTCAAAGTTTTCATAATTTGAATTTTTGAAAAGTTTAAATGGCAATTTTTGTAGATTTTTTTAACACAAAAGTATGTGTTTCATCATTGTTTCATAAGCCTGCATTTAATTTTATTGAAAATCAAGTTATCTAGCGAATCGGTATGTTGTATAGGAACAATGTGTTACATGGCTTTTGACGATTCAAATTTTGATAGTCAAATGGTGCAAACCAAAAGAGATAAATGGATATTGGATAGTGGTTGTTTAAGACATAAGATAGGAAATCCAGACTTACTTGATAATATAGTCTATGAAGATGGTGGAATGGTCAATTTTGGTGATAACTCAAAAGGATATGTGATTGACATCGGCAATGTCGGTAATTCTAAAACTCATACTATTTTTGATGTTTTACTAGTTAAAAAATTAAAACATAGCCTACTAAGTATAATTCAATTATGCGATAAACATTATGAAATTAAATTTGAAAAAGATAAGTGCTTTATCAAAGATACTAATTTTAACATAATTTTTGAAGGAATTAGAAAGAAAAATATTTACATCTTAAGTATGAAAATTTCAAACGATAATTTATGTCTTTTTGCCAACACAAGTGACCCTTGGATTCGTCATAAAAGATTCGATCATTTGTATTTTAGACTTCTATTTAGGATTTTTAGACTATACAATTAGATAATGGAATATCTATTAATCAAGAAAAATATGCTAGAGAATTAATTAATAAATTTAACATAGCCGGTACTAAAGGAAATGTAACACCCCGCATTTTTAACTTAAGATGATAAAATAAGAATAACTTGATTATATAATAAGAATTAAGTAAAACGGATTGTACTGTTGCGTCCGTCTCGGAATTCCGGTTCAGATAGACTTCGAGTTTGCGTAAAACAGACATCATATGAAGAAGTTATGGGCTGCAGAAGTTGTCAGAGAAAACAGGAAACAGCCCAGATCAATTTTCGGCCTCCGGTCCCATGTGAGTCGACCCCTTCAAAGGGGGCCGACCCACATGAAGGGGGTCGACCTCGGTGTCGACCCCTTCAAGGGGGTTGACCCCTCATGCGGCAGATTTTGGCAGATTAGGGTTTTCTTCGATCTAGACGTTTCTGATGGTTTTTGGTCAAATATGAGGGTCTTGGTTGCTCTAATAGCCTATTAATAAGACCTTAGACCTAACCCTAAACCTCATAGTTCAGGGTTTACGTTGAATCTCTGCCATTACTCTCTCTCTCTATTTCTCTCTGTTCTAATATATTCAGAAAATTTTGATTATTAATAAGAAGATTTTAAAATTCATGACTTGGAAGAGAGAATCAACATTAATAAAAAAGATTGTTCATAATCATGAAAAGCAAGGTAAAATTCTAGATCCAATCCATTCAAATTCTTATTTTTCGTTCCCTTCTCTTTGAATGAAAATAATCAATTCACGATTTTAGGTTTCAAATCAAATTAAAGGGGGAAAACCATGGATGCTAAAATTAGATCAGATCAGAATTGGGGAAAGCATAAAAGGTGAGTGGATTTAAGCTATACAGTTTATATAAGAATATATTATCGTTTACCATTCCCCTGTATATATAATTGAAATGCAATATGTTGAGAAATGTAACATATGTTAATAATGCCTAAATTGATGGGTACGAAGTAGGAATAATTAATATGTTAAATATTAATTTGTTGGGATATGAACATGTCAAATCTTGTATAGTAATTACCGTTACTTAAATTTCAGGTCAATTTGTGTAAATTGCATACCTAGGCCATTAATTATAAGAATTGAAAAAGGTACATATTGGTTTATGTGATTTAAACAATTATCCAATTAATTGATTACATGTTAGGAAGGAGTTGATTATATGTAAAGAATTATAATGCGCCTGATACAATTACATGTGAATTATAAATTAGAATGGATAATTGGAAAGAATAAACATGCCTAGATTGTATAAAAAGTTTACGATAAATAAGAAATTTAACCGCTATTAGACACGAGGTTAGATTTCACTTGCGATAGAAATCTGCCCGGAACCTCCCAGCATATCCAACATTCACAACTGGTAAATCTAATGTGAGGGGTCTAAGTGCAAAAATTAAAAAATATAATGGTGCTAAGACACGAGGTTACACTACGCCATAGATGACCTATGCCAACCCCAGAGAAATGACGCAGTAGGTGCCAAAAAGTGTTGGTATAGGCAAAAAATTATCTGTGGCAACACTTTTTTGGGGTTGCCTTTTGCCGCGTTGCCTTAGAGTCAAAGGCAACGACTTTGCTATCCTAAGGTAACATCGCTACAGGTGTTGCTACAGGCACTAAATTTACATAAATGTGGGGCCCACTAAATTCTGAATCCCGGGATCACGGAATCCTGTTGCGCCCCTAAATTCTGTAGCCGGGTTCACGGAATCCTGTTGTGGGGCCACATTTATGTAAATCTATGGCAAAACCATATCATAGCTACAGCAACATTTAACACTGCATACTGCAACATTATATCATAGCCACTGCATCATTATATAAATACTGCAACATAACAGCAATTACCATCACACACTGAAATTAATAAACAACTTTTCATTTCAAATTAATAACCAATAACACAAATACTAGTTAGTCAACTACAGAATAACAAAAAATAGCCAATAAATTCAGTTTTACATAGTACTTACAAACACAACCAGTACTAAATTCATGTTTACATCAAACTAAAACAGTTTCAAATTGATAAAGCCCGAGCCTCCAGTGCATTCAGTACCTCTCTACTGCCTCCTTCACCTGCAAAATAAAGCAGTTTCAAAAGTCATGCATTTCAGCAAAAGACTTTAGTACAACTAATGCATTTCAGCACAACCAAAGTCATGCATGCCTCGGCTACAAACTGATGCAATGCCTTGTTTACATTGCAACACAAAATGGAAGACATGCATGCCTCAGTTGCATTTCAGCACAAACTATGGCCATAGTATAACTGACTTGCACTTCAGTCTTCAGCACAAAGATATTTCAGCACAAACTATGGCCAGAGTTGCTTTTCAGCACAGAATTACATTTCACAATCTATGGATGAGTTGCAAATTGATGCAATGACTCAGCTTGCTCAAAGCATTTACGATATCAAGGAATGCAACAGAATGCCTGAGGCATTAAAAATGTAGACATGCCACGACTCGTTCAGGTACAAACTCAACCATTGCATCAATTACGAACTGACACGATCATTACTGATTGAAGAGAAAATAAAATTCTGTAGTTCATTGCTGAAGCATCAGCCTTGTACATGGTCAGTTACATACGAGCATTGAACTACCAGCCAACCATAAAAATAAGCAAGCGGAAATTGTAAGCGCAAATCTTAGAATTAGACTGATGCTTCAGCAAGCGGAAATTGTAAGAATTCTGAAGCATACCACCACTCAAGCATAAAAATAAGCAAAAATACATACCAGCAGTGTGTGTCTGTATACGTGAAATTAAGAAGCCATGTTTTTCACTTTGCTACGTGGAAGGCGGATTCGTCTTATTGGGACATCATCTCTACACCAACGAACATCAAAATCTTGATTTCTCATTCCATAAGCAGGCTGGATATCATTCAAATCTTCATTTTCATATTCTCTTTCGAGTTCACACCAGTCTTTCGGCAATTTCTTGATAACATTGTGGCACATCTTATCAATTGGATCTGCTATATAAAACACCTGTTTTACCTGTGAAGCCATAACATAAGGATCAGATTTCTGGCACAATCGATTAAAATTGACACGAGTTAGCCCATATAAATCTTTCTCTTCTTGGTACCAGCGACACTTAAATAAAACCACACTAAATTCTCCCCAATAATCTAGTTCTAATATTTCTTCAATTGATCCATAGTAATTAACTTCACCAACCAACGGATTTTGATCTTTCGAACTTGCAAAGCTAGTAGTCAAGGCTGTCAAAAATACACCACTGTTTTGTGTTGTACATTTGTCATCTCTGAACAGGAAACAGGAAACTTCACAAATCCATTTCATGTACAATTCAGATGGACGATTCCAAATCAGATGGTTGTAGACTACTTCTTGACAATGCCACTTGTGATTATGACACTTTTTGCAAGGGCATGTAATTTCATCACCTACCGCAAATCTAGAAAAAGTATTTCGAATAAAAAGTTTCAGTCCATTGATGTACCCTTCACTGAATTTAGGAAGTTCTGCCCATAGTTTTTCCTCGTCGTTCATTGAGTGATACCTTAAAGCAGTAAATTAGGCACAAGTAAAGCAGTACATTACGCAACACAACAATCAAATCATAGAAAATTGATACATTGAGTGATACCTGAAGCAGCAGATTAAATCGAAACCCTAACTGAAATTTGAAACCCAAGATGAACCCCAATTGAAGACCTAATTGAACTTGAACACGAACCTGCCGTACTCGAACCCTAATTAAGCTTGTAAACTTGAACTTTTAGCCCTAATTGAACCTGAGAGTGAGTGTGTGAGAGCTTGAGAAGCGGAGTACTTTGGTAAAGTTCGATTGAAATTTTCAATATTTTTTTAGTTTTCCCCCCTTTGTTTTTGCTTCCCGCCCTAGACATTATTTCACGCGCGGATTGTTAATCTAGACTAAACATTTCTTCACGCGGATCGCTACCCTGGACCGTTGGATCGTGTTGACGCGGATTGATAATTTTATTCACGAGGCTACTGCAACACATGTTGATATATATGCTAACACGTTTAAGCGTGCGTTGCAGTAGACAGAAAACAACATAGCAATGGCAACATTGTAGCTAGCAACACCATGCATTTTCGTTGTGATAGGCCATCTATGGCGTAGTGTTAGGTCAACTTGTGGTAGAAGCGTCCCTGGACCCGCTCGGCAAATCCAGCGTCCGCGAGTGTAGGCTTAATGTGAGAGGTCTAGTGCTTATATATATACATATATATATATATAACAAAAAATGAATAAATGGAAATAATGGAAATTAAATGCCTAATTCAGAAACTAAGAAAGGAAGCGATGTATTGAACTGAGTTAGTGTGAAGTGAAGGAAAAGTGATGTATTTCCCTAAATGACCTATTTCTGAGAACGTTGTTGCAAGTAAGACACAATAAATAAAGTAAGAAAAGTAAATAAATTACTTTCTACCACGGATTTAGATGGGTATACATTATGAAAATAAATCACTGATTCCTTCTATCAAACTGATAAGGTGCATAAAGTGTTTTCCTTAAGTATAATATGGAACACATATTACAGTGAATGAAGAATAATCGTTTACAACAGTAAATGGTTTAAAAAGGGGAATGATAATCACCTATTATAAATGAATAACATTAATAAAAATGTTGTATAATAGGTAGACTTGTCCTAGGGATAAGTGAAGATTAAAATTAGGTTAAAATAAACTAATAAGGAAATTGGATAACTGGTGAAATGAGATAAGGGACACTTAATTGTAAACTAAGTAATCAGTAATTGAGGACAGACGGAAACAAGTTGAGAAGAGGGGGAAAATATATGAAATATAAGAAGTTGTACTTAATTATAAATTAAGTAAAATGTAAACTTGGAAGTCTGAAACCCGTTGATAAGAATAACATGTTTAGGCTTGTCCTAGGGACAAGAGGAAATTATAACATAGGTTATAATAAATGGGTAGAGAAACTTATTAATAGGCCTTAGTTAATAACTAAGTTAATAAGTAAACAACGATAAGCTGTATTGACAATGTAAAATGGAATTATGGTTAAATGAGAAATAATAAGGAAAACTTATGAAATAAGTTATATAATTAATCATAAATAATGACAGACATGTTAACAAAAAACATGTGAATTAAGATATACTTAATTGCATATTAAGTAGAACTTGTTGTTGTAACGATAAAATCAAACAAGAATATAAAAGGATTGTGGATTACAGACCTTGGGCCGCAATCTAGAGAATAACATATTGTAGGCTTATTAACAAACTTAAATGGGTTGAATTATATAACCAAAAATAATAAGCAAGAGGAACTTGGTAACTTGATTAAGAATTCAATATGAATGGGAATAACCAAGTTAAATGAAAACCTGGTGAGGTAAGGCAAGCGTGTAAAAGAATGTTTAGACACAGGGTCTAACAACATATTAAAGTGAGGCGCTTGGACCAGTCCATACATTTGAGGATGAATAACCCAATGGTGTAGATCATCGTGATGTTATAAGGCACGAGGGGAGTGCACATTCATCTGTTTGTTCTGACGGCTCCAAAGGACTGGAAGGGGAAGCATGCGACTTCCTGAGGAACGTAAGGTGCTCCTAATAGTCCTCTGTGCAGTGGTAGATGCTTTAGGCTGTGCTCGAGAGGTTGGGTCTACGCGTAACTACTAGGTGGGTGGGCCTTGACTGCAGAAGTAGCTATGCAGTCAGAATGCTGCGACGCGGTAATACCAGGGTGATTCGGTGGTTGCCTCAACGAAGAGGAAAAGGGTCATGACTAATAAGGATAGTAGACGTCGGATACTCGTCATCAACAGCCAGTGGGATGCGAAAAAACTAGAGCTAAAATCAATAGACCATTCAGCTTTCACTATCGGGGTACGGTGGTTGAGGGAAGACGCCAAATGGATGTTTAGATTGTTCTTTTTAGGGGTAGTCGTTTAGCTCTTGTAGTCTTTACTAGTTGAGGGAGGGGCCAGGGTGGGGCCATAGCCACCGTGAAAACAGACCCTAGGTATATCTTTATGTAGAGGCTCTTAAAGACGGGCCTGTACAGATATGGAAAAGCTCCCGACCGAGTTCCGTGTTTCTTGTATCGCCCTGCCACGGAACTCGGTGCACATTAGAGGACGTGCGGTTATGGCATCGAGCTACAATTGACGATACGTATGTGGGACAGTCTAGATACATGCATGTCGGCTCTGGTTTGTGTATCGTCGACTTGAGGGAATTACTCTAGTATGGAATCTGATTCGATCGAAGGTGGCAGTCCGTACGCTTACGTAGCATAGTAATGGTAGATATATGCGGAACGTGACATTTTTTATAGAGATCCATACGTCACTACGGCGAAGGATGAGGGACTGCATATATTTTGATGATGTTACGGTAGAGACTGTGCGAATGGAGTACCATGGGGTGTAGCTTAATATTGGGGGTAGCTATATATATACTCTATTAGGTTAATAAACTGGGAAGTAAATAGGTGCGACATGTGTGTAAGCCTTAAGTGTTGTTAACCTAAGTAACCTAATAAATAAAAATATATGATTGAATGGTATATGTAGTGTTATCCAAAGTGTATAATTTAAATCCAGTCACTAGAACTTGTATTCTGACCCCTTCTCATAACATACTCGTAGGTTAGATTTGTGGCAGAGGCATGTGACACTATAAATAGCCTTGGATATCGGTCAGGTAGTATTATTAATACGGTAAGGCTATATTTTGATTATATTATATTTTATCTATTCCTATATGAGATATTTTCTGAGGTCTAACATATTTTATGTCCCTGTCTTTTCTGCAGGATACCAGAGCAAACCAATCCGAGTTTTGATAGATTGGAATTTTGAAAGAAAAAAATCGGTCTGTCGGAATTCGGGTTGTTACATCTGGTATTAGAGCTTAGGTTTAGGATTCCTCTATAAATTGTGAGTGAACATATTTGTATGTTTAAAAATATAAATATTATATATATATATATCTAGATCCATAGAGGAACCCACTAAAAAGAAAGAGCATAATATGATAAGATACGGGATGTTTGTTTTGTAAACTAAAGGAATGAATATGGAAATCTGAGACCCTTAGGTAATTTGGGTGGAGAGTGTACAATAAAGATAAATGAATCCTATATGATTAGTATTTTGGGCTAGTGGGTTTGAAAACCTTATAATTTGGAAAAGGTTAAAAAGAGAAAAATGGGATTAGGAATATATATAGTTGAGAGAATTGACCTTGGGGTGTGTCTAGGAAAGCCTAGAAAAATCGGAAACCGCTTTGAGTCTAACCCCATTGTTAACATTTAAGAACTTGAAATTGTAAAAGTTTATGTAAAATAGTTTGTGATGTTTTCAAGTTTTAATCTTAAAAGTTATAGTTTTAAATATGTAAAGTATACATATTGGGTTTTAAAGTAAAATTCTCTCAGTAAAAGGTGCATATTATAGAGTAAGTATAGCTCGCTAGTTTTCTTGTTATATTTCATACAAAAATTTTAATAAAGAAAGTTTTGAAGTCTCTATTCTTATTAAAATTCTTTTTATAAGTTATTTTAACAGGATAATTTTTTTGGGGTGGACAAAATAAGTTGTAGAAATTAAGAACAGGGAGGATGTTTGCAACTTGTATTAAGAGACTAAACCGACCTTATAGGTAAAGTCATAAACCCAATTGAGAAAATAGTTGTTCGTATCTACTCCAATTTTGTGATTTGAAAAAAAAAATGATTTACATTTTTAGGTGACATGTTTTTATGGTTTGGCAAGAGAAAGTTTTCATGAGAAAAATAAAGTTTTGGACACTTTTAAATTTTTGGAAGAAAGTTTAAATGAAAAGGCCAAACCATGTTTTAAAAGTATGGAGTAGGTAAGGATTAGTGCCTAGGGAAGACAGGAAAAGTTTTGAGGCTATGAAGCAGATAGCGAGAATTATCTTGGAATAATAGTGAGTTCCCGTAGAATGCATAAGCATTCAAAAGCCAAGGGTGTTGCTTAAAATAATTATTGGTACACAGCTAGAACTAGTGGTGACTACTAGATAGAAAAGGGCAAGTAAGTGTTTAGATCTTGTTGCTAATTTTCATATTAGGGGTAAAACTCGTTACTACGTTCCTGTTGGGATCTTTCCATTATTTCGTTCTTGTTGGGTAGTTAGGGTAACACCTAAACCTGTCGTAGATCCCATAGTTTGCATTTTTCTATCTGAGGGGGGCATAGTCCCGAGATTCTTAGCCCTTAGTAGTAGCTGCGTAGTGTGTCTGTTCTCCTGTTTCAGTTGAAAGACTGTAAGGCTTATTTAAATTTAAACAAAAATTAGATGATTAAATAAGCTAAGGAAAGAGAAATGTTACAACTGAGAAGGAAACAGAATATTCAGTGATGCAACAAAAATGGAAAATTATGAGAAAAGATGGATAAAAATAAAATTTTCCAAAATAAGATGAAATGAGAATCAGTAACAAAGAAAAAAATTCTTATGTGGGCTGTGCTTCGATAGGAAATAGGGAATCTATATAGAACAGTTACGTAAAATCCAAGTACGGTTGGAAAAAGGTATATAAAAGAAAAACGGAAGATGTGAAAATTTTCGTTTTCTACCTTTTTGTAACATAAGAAATCAAATTTAGAAAATTAGATTTTTCTAAAATTCGAAAATTAATGTTGGTTGGTAGGATTTTGGATGCAACAGTTGGATGGACTACGCTCTTACTCAGTAAGAGTGTGGGAAAATTTGGATGAAAAAGCATTTTTGATTTTCAAAATATTGCATTCATGTAGAAATGCCAGTATATTTAGGATGTGAGCATCATGTTTTAAAAGGATTTTTGAAAAATTTGCATACACATAGGAGGCACCACTCAGGCATACATGTATTATTATGTTGTACTTCACTTCACACAAGTGCACAATGTAAAATTGGATGCACACATGATGGATGTATTTTATGTGAGGGGTTAATTGATTTTACCCTTATCAAATTTCGGGGATGAAATTTCCTAAGGGTGGGAGAATGTAACACCCCGCATTTTTAACTTAATATTATAAAATAATTATAAAATAATTAAATATTCAGAATTAAGTAAAATGGAATGTAACGTTGCGTTCATCTCGGAATTCTGGTTCAGATGGACTCCGAGTTTGCGTAAAACGGACATCGTATGAAGAAGTTATGGGTTGCAGAAGTTGTCAGAGAAAACAGGAAACAACCCAGATCAATTTTCGGCCTCCAGATCAAGGGGGTCGACCCCTTCATGGGGGTCGACCCCTTCAAGGGGGGTCGACCCATATGAAGGTGGGTCGATCCACATGAAGGGGGTCGACCCCCCTACGGCAGATTTTGGGAGATTAGGGTTTTCTTCGATTTGGACATTTCTGATGGTTTTTGGTCAAATCTTAGGGTCCTGGTTGCTCTAATACACCTATAAATAAGACCTTAGACCTAACCCTAAACCTCATAATTCGGAGGCTACGCTGAAGCTCTGCCATTACTCTCTCTCTCTTCAAATATATTCAGAAAATTTAGATTATTAATAAGAAGATTTTGAAATTCAAGATCTGGAAGAGAGAATCGACATTAATAAAAAGATTATTCAGAATCGTGAAAAACAAGGTAAAATTTTAGATCCAATCCATTCAAATTCTTATTATTTCTTTCCCTTCTCTTTGAATGAAAATAATCAATCCACGGTCATTAGGTTTCAAATCAAATTAAAGGGGGAAAACCATGGATGCTAAAACTGGATCAGGTCCAGAATTGGGGAAAGCATAAAAGGTGAGTGGATTTAAGCTATATAGTTTAGATAAGGATATGTTATCATTTACCATTGCCCAGTATGTATAATTTGAATGCAATATGTTGGGAAATGTAACATATGTTAATAATGCCTAAAGTGATGGGTACGAAGTAGGAATAATTAATATGTTAAATATTAATTTGTTAGGATATGAACTTGTCAAATCTTGTATAGTAATTACTGTTACTTAAATTTCATGTCAATTTGTGGTAAATTGTGTACCCAGGCCATTAACTGTAAGAATTGGAAAAGGTACATATTGGTTTATGTTATTTAAACAATTATCTGATTAATTGATTACATGTTTGGAAGGAATTGATTATATGTAAAGAATTATAATAGGCATGATACAATTACATGTGAATTGTAAATTATAATGGATAACTGGAAGAAATAAACATTCCTAGACTGTATAAAAGGTCTACGATAAATAAGAAATTTAACCACTCTTAGACACGAGGTTAGTTTTCACTTGTGATAGAAGTCTACCCGGAACCGCCCGACATATCCAGCATTAACAAGTGGTAAATCTAATGTGAGGGGCATAAGTGCAGAAATTAAAAACATGTAATGGTGCTAAGACACGAGGTTAAGTCAACTGGTGGTAGATGTCTGCCCGGACCCGCTCGGTAAATCCAACGTCCACGAGTGTAGGCTTAGTGTGAAAGGTCTAGTGCTTATATATATATATAACAAGATATGAATAAAAGGCAATAATGGAAATTAAATGTCTAACTCAGAAACTAAGAAAGGAAGCGATGTAATGAACTGAGTTAGTATGATGCGAAGGAAAGTGATGTATTTCACTAAATGACCTTTTCTGAGAACGTTGTTGCTAGTAAGACATAGTAAATAAAGTAAGAAATGTAAAGAAATTACTTGCTACCACGGATTTAGATGGGAATACATTATGAAAATAAATCACCGATTTCTTCTATCAAATTGATAAGGTGCATGAAGTGTTTTCCTTAATTATAATAAGGAAATATATTACAGTGAATGAAGAATAATGGTTTACAATAGTAAATGGTTTAGAAAGGGGAATGATAATCAACTATTATAAACGAATACCATTAATAAAAATGTTTTATAATAGGTAGATTTGTCCTAGGGACAAGTGAAGATTCAACCTTAGGTTAAAATAAACTAATAAGGAAATTGGATAACTGGTGAAATGAGATAAGGGACACTTAATTGTAAATTAAGCAATCAGTAAATGAGGAAAGCTGGAAACCAGTTGAGAAGAGGGGGAAATATAAAAAATATAAGAAGTTGTACTTAGTTATAAATTAAGTAAACTGTGAACTTGGAAGTCTGAAACCCGTTAATAAGAATAACATGTTTAGGCTTGTCCTAGGGACTAGTAAAAATTATAACATAGGTTGTAATAAATGCACAAAGAAACTTCTTAATGGGCCTTAGTTAATAGAACTAAGTCAATAAGTAAACAATGATAAGTTGTATTGACAATGTAAAATGGAATAATGATTAAATGAGAAAGAATGACGAAAACTTATGAAATAAGTTATATTTAATCATAAATAATGACCGACATGTTAACAGAAAGCATGTGAATTGAGATATACTTAATTACATATTAAGTAGAACATGTTATTGTAACGATAAAATCAAACAAGAATATTAAAGGTATTGTGGATTACAGACCTTGGGCCACAATCTAGAGAATAACATGTTATGGGCTTGTTAACAAACTTAAATGGTTTAAGCTATATAACCAAAAATAATAAGCAAGAGGAACTTGGTAACTTGATTAAGAATTCAATATGAATGGTAATAACCAAGTTAAATGGAAACCTGGTGAGGTAAGGCAAGCGCATAAAAGAATGTTTAGACATAGGGTCTAACAACATATTAAAGTAAGGCGCTAGGACCAGTCCGCATGTTTGAGGGTGAATAACCCAACGGGGTAGATCATCGTGGTGTTATAAGGCGTGAGGGGAACTCACATTCATCTGATTGTTCTAACGGCTCCAAAGGATTGGAAGGGGAAGCATGCGACTTCCTGAGTAACGTAAGGTGCTCCTAGTAGTGCTCTGTGCAGTGGCAAATGTTTTAGGCTGTACTCGCAGAGTTTAGGTCTACGCGTAACTACCAGGTGGGTGGGCCTTGACTGCAGAAGTAGCTATGCAGTCAGAATGCTGTGATGTGGTAACACCAAGGTGATTCGGCGGTTGCCTCAACGGAGAGGCAAAGGGTCACGACCAATAAGGATAGTAGATTGTCGGATACTCGTAATCAACAGCCAGTGGGATGCGAAAAGACTAGAGCTAAAACCAATTGACCACTCACCTTTCACCTTTAACTATCGGGTACGGTGGTTGAGGGAAGACGCCAAATGGATGTTTAGATTGTTCTTTTTAGGGGCAGTCGTTTAGCTCTTGTTGTCTTTGCTAGTTGAGGGAGGCGCCGGGGTGGGGCCATATCCACTGTGAAAACAGACCCTAGGTATATCTTTATATAGAGGCTCTTAAAGGCGGGCCTGTACAGATATGGAAAAGCTCCCGACCGAGTCCCGTGTTTTTTGTATCGCCCTGCCACAGAAATCGGTGCTCATTAGAGGATGTGCGGTTATGGCATCAAGCTACAATTGACGATACGTATGTGGGACAGTCTAGATACGTGCATGTCGGTTCTGGGTGGTGTATCGTAGACTTGAGGGCATTACTCTAGTATGGAATCTGATTCGATCAAAGGTGGCAGTCCGTACGCTTACGTAGCATAGTAATGGTAGATATATGTGGAACGTAACATTTTTATATTGAGATCCATATGTCACTACGACAAAGGATAAGGGACTGCATATATTTCGATGGTGTAACAGTAGAGACCGTACGAGTAGGGTACCATGGGGTGTACCTTGATATTGGGGGTAGCTACATATATACTGTATTAGGTTAATAAACTGGGAAGTAGATGGGTGCGACATGTGTGTAAACCTTGAGTGTTGTTAACCCAAGTAACCTAATAAATAAGAAAATATGATTGAACGGTATATGTAGTGTTATCCAAAGTGTATAATTTAAATCCAGACACCAGAACTTGTGTTCTGACCCTCTCCCTATAACATACTGGCAGGTTAGGTTTTAGCAGAGGCGTGTGACACTATAAATAGCCTTGGATACTAGTTAGGCAGTATTATTAATACGGTAAGGCTACATTTTGATTATATTATATTTTACCCATTCCGTTGTGAGATATTTTATGAGCTTTGACAAGTTTTATGTCTATGTGTTTTCTGCAAGGTACCAGAGCAAACCAACCCGAGTTTCGATAGATTGAACTTTTTAAAGAAAAAAATTCAGTCTATCGGAATTCGGGTTGATACAGGAAAACCCACACGTATGGCAACCAGTGAAGCCTTATGTAAACATGACTCTTCAAAAGATGTAGATTGGAAATTAAATAGAGGAATAGTAGTTTCTTTATTATATATAACTGCGAGTAGACCAGACATAATGTATAACGTTTTTCTCTGCTCTAGATATCAATCAAAATCTAAGGAAACTCACTTAGAAATCATAAAACGTATTCTACGATATGTTAAACATACAATAGACTTTGGTTTATTTTATCCTAAAAATGATTCATTCGATTTAACATATTGGGATGCTGACTATGCTGGTAGTAAATTTGACTGAAGAAATACGAGTGGAACTTGTCGCTTTTGTGTCATTCTTTGGTTTAGTAAAAAGAAAAATACCATTTCCTTATCAACGACTGAAGTAGACTACGTATTTGCTGCTTTGGCTTGTTCTTAAGTAATATATGTGCAACAAACTCTAAGAGATTTCGGTTTAAATATGACTAAATCACTAATTTACTATGATAATACGAGTGCAATAAATCTATCTAGAAGCCCTACACATTAAGCTTGACCAAAATATATTGATGTGAGACATCATTTCCTTAGAGATAATGTAAATAAGGAAAATACTTCTGAAATGACCCAAACTTCCACTTACGGGAAAGCCCAGATTGAGTTGAGAACACGACAAATCAGAACACAAACAGAAGAAAAATTCATTTCTTGTTACAACAATTTACATCAGAGTACAAGAATATTCCAGAGTTTATACAACAGAAAATAATATCAGAGATTTAAAAATTACACAGCAGCGGAAAATAATACATAAGTGTAATGCGTAATGGAAAAGCTTTCCGAATATAGCTCCAGCTGTAATCCAGGATCCTGCTAAATAGAAATATGCAAAACCAAAATTACTGACTGCCCATGTGGAAAATATGGGCACCCAGAGTTCAGGAAGGAACAATAAACTCCAGGTCAGTCATGGGACTGGTATGAGAACTCAAAACAGTTATTAATTTGATTTTAAAGTTAGGTAAATCAAGGGGCCACGCCGTATAACATGGAACGGGTTACCCCCAAGGATACCAGTGCATAAAATAAACAGCGTAATGCTTTTTGAAAAAATGAAGTTATTATAAGACTCAGGTCCCATCACACAATGCAACGCAAGCCAAAGGATAGAGTTTTACCTTATAATAGCCCAATATGCTTGGTATGTGAAAATTCTCTTTTATAGTAAGTGCATAGTGTAGAAATCAATTTTGAAAGTAAATGTATCAATCATAGATGGCATGAGTGCCTCATCCCACTATGTCGCCATATATAGGTGTGCAATCAAAACCGCAAAGCTCGTATTGGAAAGTTGGATTTTCATCATGATGGCTCCTGATTCGAAAGATCTATCGTGTAGTGCAATACTCCACGGCTTACGTCCAACCTAGAGAAAACACCGTAATGCACATCCGTACTTTCGGGAAATCAAGTACCACCGCGACTTACGTCCCAGCGAGAGAAAACACCGCTTACTCTATCCCTATATGAGAATCAGGGGAAATGCCCTATCCCTTATCACGGTCGACCGAATCCAAACTAATATTGAAAGCATACTAATCTGACCATCAGTTCACCATCATACCGGGGTGTGAAGTTCGTGAAGTCATGCTACACAAACCTGTGCTAAATAAAGTTGTGCTTTGATCATCATCCACAAGGCTCTGTTTTTTCAACAAAAGCCTTGATTAATGCATCTTAGCATGCCACATTGTCAATCCATACCATACCATTGATTTCTGCTAATATATAACCTCTGAGCTCATACGTCTCAGAGAAGGGTGTTAAGCAAGAGAATAAATTCTCCGCCACCAAACAGATATATATTAGTAGAGATCAACGAATATAGCATAAAAGGAATACAACGTCGGGCATACCATCCACTTATAAGTCTGTTTTGGGTCTGAACGAAACCGGAGGCACCTTATTCCTCGTCCTATATGTCCAATATGGGAGAGAGGCCCTCGCATATCTGAACAATCAACGAGTACGTCCGGATGGCCACCACTGTAGCCCCTTCAAGATAGCTACTCCAATAATGGGCATCAGTAGCAACTCATCCATTCGATGTGAAGATCGTCGGTCTTGCGCCGTCTTCAATCTCTTTGACTGTTATTCGTCGTATTCATTATTCAGAACGGGTTAAACCCGGTCTTTCTGAATAACTCGCGTAATTTATAATCAGGTGCTATAAAAACACATCCAACACCTCATTCCAACTTAGAATATTCTTTTAATAAAATATTCACATTTTAGGGGAAAGGTTTCCATCAATTTTATCAAAGATAAATCCTTTTAAATTTATTCTTTTTAATCTCAAAAACCATTACTTAATGATTATTCTAATTTAAGGAATTAATCTTATCTTTTAACTAGGTAAAAGAACTAATGTCATTTAAAAACATGGTTCACAATAAACCCAAATTCATCTTCCATCAAAATGGAATCTGCACAGGAATCATAACAGTATATAATCGATATAAATTCCCATATCAAACTAATAATATAAATGGAATAACGGCAAAGCCTTTTAAATTCCATATATAGTAGTAGTCTTCATTCACAGAAGCTCATCTCGATTATTATCGAATCGAATTCCATTCAATTCCAATTTAATATATTAAATTGGAAAACTTTACTTTGGAAAATTCCCATTTAAATCTTAATAAAAGATTTATAAATTCCAAATTATTTCTTCACTGTTAATTAGGTTAAATAACAAATGTTATATAAAACATTATTCTGAGACGACCCCAAACCACGTACTGACGGCGGCAAGGGTAATCCTTGGAATATAACACATAAACAGATAATAGCAGAACGGAATTAAATAAATACACCAGATAATGAACAATAGAATATACTGGATAAACGTAATCATCAGAGGAACACAGTATACATGATCATACTTAGTACAAATACAGTTCAACTATACATATATGTCTACAGCGGAAAAACAAACATAATGTACAATAGGAGCTGAACAGCATAAAAAGAGATAAATGATAGAATCCATCTTTAGCTCCAGCTATCCAGAAAGAACAAGCTAAACCTGAATACAAGGCTGCCCGTGTAGAAAAAGGGGCACCCGAGTTTGAAAGTGAAACAAACTACGAGTCAGTCATGGGACTGGTATGAGAAATCAACTCAACACATCTATAATATGGCTAATCACAGGACCACGCCACTTTCGTGGAACGGGTTTACTCCATTGGATTGCCAGTGCTTTAAAACAAATCATTCTTTTAAACATCGCAATGCTTTTTATAAAAATGAAGCCATTATAAGACTCAGTTCCCATCACACAATGCAACGCAAACCGGAGGATAGAGTTTTACCTTATAATGGCCAAAATATGGTTGATACGAATAAAACAAAAGCAATTGATATTATTACTAGTGTTTACATGTTTCAAAAACAATTTCGAATCATAACTATCAATCATAGACAGCATGGGTACCATATATCATGTCGCCATATATATATATATATATATATATATATATATATATATATATATATATATATACAATCAAAATCGCACGATGTCGTATTTGGAAATTGGATTTCCGTCATGAACCAAGGCAAAAGATAGTCCTTACCGAATTCGAGACAATCTAGCCTACCATGTCTCAGGAACAGCCGCAACTGCCCCTTGGATCGTCAGGGCCGGTCCACCGATGTGGATTATTATACCTGAACACTACGTTTCCCCGCCCTATGGGGGCGCAAATGAGCCAACGAATGATTCCATCGGTCCCGGATCGACCAATATATCTGAGGCACCTCGCTATCCATCATCCACATAAGTAAAATGTCAGGCTGTGTAAAAACACCGACACAACTCCTAGCTAGAAAGAAACGCAGGCCCTCCCTGATGTCCTCTCCCGTTTCTGGTTCATACCGGGGTGTGAGGCTCGCGAATTCACGTTATACACAAAGCTACGCCACACAGGCGGGGGTTTGATCATCACCACAAGACTTTGCTTTTCAACAGAAGCCTTGATCATTTGCCACTTAGGAATGCCACACTAGCAATTCATGCCATGCGACTGATGTCCATCGATATACAACCTCTGAGCTCGTGCGTTTCAGAGAAGGGCGTTAAGCAAAAGAATAAATTCTCCACCGCCAAACAGGTGTATATTTAATAGAGATCAATCAACATAGAATAAAATCCAATGTCAGACACACAGTCCATTTGCAAGTCCGTTCTGGGTCTGAACGAAACCGGAGGCACTAAATACCTCGCATATTCATCGATTCCCACGTATGTCTGGACGATCACCACTCATTATCCATATTTCGGGATGCCTCCCAATCAGGACCTCAGTTACCATCCAAACGAGGTGAAGATCGGTCTTCAACCCCAGTCTTCATCTTCGACTTCTTATCGTCGATTCAGTTATTCAGAATGGGATAAACCCGGTCTTTCTGAGCAACTCGCGTATATAATAAATAAGTGCAACACTAACATATATACGCATCATTTCAATTCATTAGTCACTAACCGTCAATCAGTAAGAGAACGATTTCCCAAATATTAACCCCGAAGGCCGAAACCAACATCAGATCAACACCCAGGAAACCATTCGGCTTAGCCAACCTTCAGTTAATTTCTAAATTTCACATCCATATTGTTTATAATATTTTATAACGATTTATCGCTATTTTAATTTATTTTAAAATAGCCAATTTATTCAAAACGACGCTTCGGGCCATAACGCGGTCGTGGCGCTGTTTTTCTTCAGATTTGATTTACACATATATGAAAATCTAACTGTTGGATCTTCAAAAAATTTACATCATTAGAAAGATCTTTTCAAAACAAATCCAACGGTTCCAGTTTCGGGAAAATCCGACGGTCGGACCTCCCGGTATAATCGTTTGAAGTTTCGATTTCGAAATACGAACTGCAGTGTCGTTATTCGATTAAATATAATTATATATATATATATAATCGATTCTGGCGCTGTTTTTCTTCAGATTTGAATTAAGCATTCCAGACAATCCAACCGTTGGATTTTTACAAAGTTGGTGCCGTTGAAAAGATATTTCCAAAGCGAACCCAACGGTTGCGGTTTCAGGAAAATCCGATGGTCGGATCTCCCGGTATAATCGTTTGAAATCACGGTTTCAAAATACGAACTGCAGCGTCGTTATTCGATATATTTTAATTCTATTTATATAAATATATCGATTCTTCGATTTCAAAGCTATATTCTTTTCATACATTTGATAAAAATGATATTTTTATCTAACTGTCTTCTATTTCAACACTTCACTATATTTAGCAATTCATGTATATAATAAAAATGTGATTTTTATTGTAAAGCAATTCATTTCAAAATACTATTATTTTATATAGTTCATATAGGTAATAAAAATAGGATTTTTATTATAAAACAATTTATTTCAAAATATGAATACCATTCAATACATGAATTTCAATTCAACGAATGAATATCGATTCAACACATGAAGGTTTTCTATAGTTTATATATACAGATAAAAATGTGATTTTTATATTTAAAACACGAATACCATTCAACACATGAATTTCTATCCAACGAATGAATATCGACTCAACACATGAAGGTTTTCTATTCAACGAATAAATATAGTTTCAACAAATGAAAATAATTCAAACACATGAATATTATTCAAAATTTTGGCAGCATAACGGCAGGGTAGTTAAAACCGGGACCGTCCCTAGTACGACTCCTCGCTCTACCTTAAAACCTCGCGGTTTTTGACAATGGGGAATCATGCATCTAGTTCGCACGCAGGCGACATGTATATAGATTTCATTTCCACAAACTAATCCTATGTGGTTTCAACCAAATATTTCTCAACCACAAATGGGTATTTTTCAACCACAATCAATCAATATCAACCACAAACAATTCCAATCAACCATTCGCTATCAATCAATTTTCACACCAATCACAACCAATAAATATCATCCATGGTTTGTGGACGAGGGGCGTATATATATTTATATATAGCAATTCACTTCTATTTCAACACATATATAATTTTTACAACGCATATAAGTAACGTACAACTTATACAAGAGGTGTACAATGCTTATATAACTAATACATCGACTATATAATTTATACATCGTTGTTTTTCATATCGTTTATAAATTAGAAATCTCACATTGGGTTCCACTCCACCAAAAATAGCAGAAGGCTCAGAATAATATGCGGTCTCTTCTAGAATGTAGAAGACATCCACACGAGTCCACTGTCTCTTATTTCACTGAATTTCTTCAACAAACGAAAAAGATATGATTTTTACAGTGAAATCAAAAACGGTAGCGCTTTAAACTGCTATTAAGTAGTTAAAAATAAAAACAGTCGTACCTTCACAGTTTCGTTCAAAACTAGGTTAAGGATTATCTCAAAATCCGAGCGACTAGAGGATGATCGGCCGATGTCACGACGTAAGGCTTTTAAACCCACGCCAGGGGGTCCCCACCGCTGTCAACTCGAGCACCTCCTGAGGGAGCTTTTCGACGGCGAACGGTGGCGATAGAGAGGCTCGATCCGCCTCCGACAATCCACGATAATGTTCGAAACTGGTATGGATGTGACGAGGAGGAGGAGTACTACAAAAACCCTAGCTGGAGCACTTGATTTCGTGGAGAGAATTAGGAGAAAAAGGGGAGGGAAGCGATGAACGATAGTCGCCGTTCGTTCCTGATGTCGGGGGAGAGAGAATAATAAAAGGGCCAATGAGATTTTTTGTTTATTTATATACTTTTAAAAATCCGAAAATACCCTCTTTCACACACGAACACCAATTCAAACCCAACGACTATCGTCCCTAGTGTTTTACCCCCATTCCGAACACAATGGGATATGTTTCATAGGCCCATTCGACTGTTTCAGTCAGTTTTCCTTCAAATTAAAATATAAAACATTCAACATTCGATTTGAACGTACATTTCAATTTGCCAGGGCCACAAACTGATTCGAAAAATTCCAGAAAAATAAATCTAACTATGTTTTGACGAAACGGTCCCAACAAAATTAGTTTCGTTGAATTCTGAGCCCGTTTGCTAAAAGGCCCATTTCTGGTCGATCCAATTTAACTGTAATTGACCAAAACACGTTTTCCATTGCCACACTCTCATACTAGCTTCAAAAATTATGAAATTTGAAATCTAGCAATAACTTCACATCTCGGATCCAACAAAAGTGGTTTCGTCGAATTCCGAGGTCGTTTGCAAAATGGTTAATTTCATGGGCTACATAAATTCCATAGCGACCTTTCTGAAAATTCATTTGGCCATAACTTTTTCTTTCCGCTATGAAACTTCGATTTTTCAGATTCGTTAGAAAGGTATTCACTAACAGACATAAATATTTTTGGTTTCACTCAAATCCGTTTTGTTTTGCACCCGGTACAGTCCGACAAAGTTTGAATTCCATTTTTGAAACTGCAGCGCCATTTCAGGCCTTGTTTATAATTAGAATTAATTATATTCGTTTTCAATTGTCGATTAAAACTCAATTTTCATCTTTCTTATTTAAAATATTTATTTTAAATATTTAAAATCCCTTATTTTAGCCAATTTAAAAAATTTAAATTGGTTCAGATTTTCTGGGTCGTTACAATCTCCCCCACTTAAAACTTTTCATCCCGGAAAGGAACAAAGTCGAAAGTGGTTTGATTAATCGACTCTACGTTCGATCTGGCTTCCATTCTCCAACTTTTTAGTTTTTGAGAATTTTCAAATTCTTCAAAGGTTTGGGTAACACCCGGAATTTTCGAAAAATTTCGCCATAACCTCCTTTGTACGGGGAGAGGTTTGGAAATTTATTGGGCCGTATTAGGTACCCAATAAATCCTAATAAGCATACACATATTTATAGTGATATATTCTGGTGTTTACAGGGGACTGTGTATTGATAATAACTCCAGAGAATAAATTCTCGTCACCCTGCCAAAGCCTGAGGGAGTGTGTATTTTAAATGCTCCAGAGGATAAATCCTCGTCACCTCATGGTTTATGATGAAGTATGCCTATCTTCAGAAGTATGCCATGCAGTGTAGTTCAAAATTAATTGTTATTATCCTATGGCGATGTTTATTATTTCACACAGAACAACCAGCACTCCGCATCCAATGGCATTCACAGGAGTTGATATAATAATATTTCGCATCCAACTCATTAAGGTTTACCTATTTGTTGGGCACGCAAATAAAATATTTACTCAACATCTATCCAATTACCTGTTCAAACATATATAATGCACAAGTATATATTTCTATCTATTTTTAAATCAGTTCAATGTGTTATATAATCAAATAAATTCTACCATTCATTCTATTATGGATTAAATTAACTATCGTTTTAATAATTTAATTAATCAACTCTACTATCACACAACACAAACAACAATCAAATTGTCTTTAACTTTTCAAAAATATACTAATCAATTTCTATACTCTTTTAAAATCATTCAGACTATAGAATTAAAAGTGCACATCCATGGAAAAAAATAACAATAGAGTAGAAAACTAATTGGTAATGCAAAGTATGGTAAATGTACCTTGCACCGGAGTCAATCAGAGATATCCACTCGACATCTAGGATAGGCTTTCTGAATGCTCTCCTCAGTTTCCCAAGTACAATCTCGCGGATCTCTACTCCATTGCACTTTGACTAAGTGAACCTTCTTGTTCCTTAGTTCTTTAGTTTCTTTGCCAATGATCTTGAGCGGCTCTCTTCTCACAGCTAATTCTGGAGTAATTTCAATATCCTGCTGAGCTGCTTCTTCCACGATCAAGTCTGGATCATGAACGTGCTTTCGAAGTTGAGATATATGAAACACATCATGCACCCCAGGCAACCAATCTGGCAATTTAACCCTATATGCGAGAGTCTCGATCCGTTCCAGAATAGGAAACGGACCAATGAATTTGGGCGCCAACTTCCCAGTTTTACCGAACCGGATAACTCCTCTCATCGGCGATACTTTCAAATATACATAGTCGCCAATAGCAAATGATATATCTCTTCTTCTCCTATCGGCCTAGCTCTTTTGTCGGCTTTGAGCGGCGAGTAATCGCTTCTTAATAAAATTGACTTTGTCGGCAGCTTCTCGGATCATATCTGGCCCCAACACAAGTCTATTACCGGGTTCGACCCAACAAGTAGGAGATCGGCACAGTCTACCATATAGTGCTTCGAATGGCGACATTGTCAGGCTCGCCTGGTATCTGTTGTTATAAGAAAATTCAGCCAAATGCAGATGGTCTTCCCATGATCCACCAAAATCTAGAACACAAGCCCGCAATAGATCTTCTAATATACGGTTCACCCTCTCAGTTTGACCATCTGTCTGAGGATGATAAGCGGTGCTTAGATTCAGCTTTGTTCCCATTTCTACTTGAAACGCCTCCTAGAATTTGCTAGTAAATATTGCATCTCTATCACTGACTATACTGAGCGGCACTCCATGTAGTCTAACTATTTCCTTGAAGTAAATCTGCGCCAGACTCTGAGCAGTTCTGTTTGATCTAACAGGTATGAAATGGGCGGTCTTCGTGAAGCAATCTATGGTCACCCAAATACTGTCATTTCCTTTTCTGGTTCTGGGCAAACCGTCTATGAAGTCCATGGAAATATGTTCCCACTTCCAATCAGGAACGTCTAGCGGTTGCAATAATCCAGCTGGTTTCTGTTTGTCGCTTTTGACTAGCTGGCAAGTAGGGCATCGGCTAACATATAAAGAAATGTCCCTCTTCATCGACTTCCACCAGAAAGTGCGTTTGATGTTATTGTACATTTTGCTTACTCCCGGATGGATACTAAGTTTTGACTTATGGCATTCATCCAGTACTTCCTTTCGGAGCTCAGGAAGGTTAGGGACACAGATTCGACCTTTGAGCCTTAGAATCTCACCATTATCAACTTGAAAACTCGAGAGTTCGCCTTGTTGAATTATCTCTCTGATCCTCTGAATGAAGTGATCATCCTTCTGAAGAGCAGATATTTTATCTATTAGTGAAGTTGTGATAATAAAATTGGCGATCATTTCATTCTTTCGGCTTAATGCATCCGCCACGACATTGGCTTTCCCTAGAGTGTATATAATTTCAAAGTCATATGCTGCAAGAAACTCCAGCCAACGTTGCTGCCTCAGATTGAAGTCTTTCTGAGTGAACAGATACTTTAACGACTGGTGATCTGTAAACAGTTCAAATCTCTCACCTAGATGATAGTGTCTCTAGATTTTCAAAGCGAACACAATAGGCAATAACTCAAGATCATGAGTTACGTAGTTCTTCTCGTGCGGCTTCAGTTGACGACTAGCATAAGCGATAACTTGACCTCTTTGCATTAACACTGCACCAAGGCCTTCTCTAGAAGCATCAGTCCAGACTTTTAAATCCTGATTGCCATCGATGATGGTTAACACTGGAGCTATCGTTAATCTTAACTTTAGCTCTTCAAAAGCCTCTTCACTTTCTGGAGTCCATTTGAATTTTGAGTGCTTCTTTATAAGCTTCGTTAAGTGACCAGATATCTTCGAAAAGTTTTTAACGAACTTCCGGTAATAACTAGCCAATCCGAGAAAACTGCGGACTTCAGCGGAGGTACTGGGTTGTTTCCAATTTTGAATAGCTGTGATTTTACTTGGATCCACAACAATTCCTTCTTTTGATACGACATGGCCCAGAAATTTCACTTCATCTTGCCAGAATATACATTTGGACAGTTTGGCTTTCAATACATTCCTTCTGAGGATTTCCAGAACCTGTTCCAAATGCTTTTCATGTTCGGCCTTTGATTTAGAGAGGATTAGAATATCGTCAATGAAAACCAGAACAAATTTATTCAAAACCCCTTTGAACACTCTATTCATCAGATCGACGAAGTAAGCTGGAGCGTTACATAAGCCGAACGGCATTACTAACCACTCATAGAATAAGTCGGGACCTCTGAATGCTGTTAAAGGAACACACTCCTCAGCGATACGAAGCTGATGGAAACCTGTAGCTAGGTCCATTCGTGAAAATACTTGTGTGCCATTTAATCGATCCAACAAGTCATCAATCCGCGGCAATGGATATTTGTTCTTTATGGTCTGCTTGTTCGAATCGCAATAATTCACACATAGACGTAGAGTACCGTCAGATTTTTGGACAAACACCACCGCTGCTCCCCAATCAGAGAAACTTGGCCTGATCAGACCCTTCCATACGAGCTGTTGTGTTTGATTGTCTAATTCCTCTTTCTCTTTCAAGGACATTCTTCGAATAGCGTCAACTACCGGCCTTGCATTCGGGATTAGAGCGATCTTGAAATCTATTTCTCTCTGCGGAGGTAAGCGAACAACTTCTTCGAACACATCCGCATAGTTCTTGACGACAGGAATATCTTTCACTAGGTCGGGAATATTCTCTGTGACTACTGGGGTATTTTCTATTTGAGAAGGAGAAATATCGAGAGCTGCCCAGAAGTCTTTTCTATTAGGATTCTGACCTTCACACGGTATGGTTATATAATTCTCTGATTTTATCCTAGCCCTAACAACTCTCTCGGCGCATCTAACCTCTACTTCATATTTGGTTAGCCAATCCAATCCCAGAATAAGATCGAATTCATTAAAATTCATGACGATAGAGATAGTAGGGAATTTATAGCAGGAAAAAGAGACAAGTACTGCACAAACCCAACTGAGATCAATGGAACCCCCGACCGGATTTTGGACAGTCATTGGTTCCTTAAGCTTCCTCAGTTTCAAATCCAACTTCTTAACTGCATTCTTGCCAATGAAGCTTCGTGACGCGCCTGTGTCAAACAGTACTTTGACTGGAATGTTTTTGACAGTAAGCGTTCCTTCTAAAACAACATATCTTCCCTGACTAGCTGAGGGTGCTGAAGTTTCTGCTACTTCATTCACTTGAACTATTTCAGTCTTTTTCAACATCCAGCAGTCTTGCTTTACGTGACCAGCCCGATGACAAAGATTACATTCTCGGGCTGAATGAAACTTGCTCTTGGATTTAGATTCATCCTTTCTTCGTTTGTTTGAAGATCTACAGTTTCTCATTGAATTCCCTTGCTGATCACACTTTAGACATACGACTGTCTTTACCTTTTTCTGATTGATCTTTGGCCTCTTTATGACTTCAACCTTCGTACTGGCCTCAGGCTGCACACTTGCCTCTGGGCTATCAGCTTCAAATTTCCTTTTACTGCTAGAACTGATTTCTTCTTCGTCTCGCAACATATTTATCCTATCGAGATCCTCGTACTAGTAAGCCATGTATATCATTTCAGAAAAGGGGAGCTTCACGTTCCTCATTACGCTGTTCTGATATTTTCTTTGAAGCCCGTTGATGAATCTCAAATTCATCCTCTTCGGATTTTCAATTAGATGAGGAGCAAAGTGAGAAAGTTCGTTGAATTTCTTATGATATTCTGGGATGGTCATATCACCTTGTATCAGATAAGAAAATTCATCACATAATCGCTCGGTTGCTTTGGGAGGAGTAAATCTTTCTAGGAAAATTATTTTGAATCTATCCTAGGTGATATCACCTTCTGGATTATCTTTAATAACTGAATCCCACCAAAACAAAGCTTCTTCTTTGAGTGCCCAAGACGCCAGTAATCTTTTCTGGTCGTCTCTCAGCTTTAAACCCTCAATGATTTTCTCTGCAGAACGGATCCAAGCTTGTGTTTCCATAATGGACTCTTTGCCTAAGAATGGTGATCCACCCAGATTTCGAAATCTCTTGAATAGAACTTCTATATCTGATTCTGCCAGCGGGAGCACAACTGGCTCATTAGCTGGTCGAGCCATACGATTATTTCTTCTGTTCCTGTCACTCATTTTCTAGTGCGTCTGCAATTAGCAGAAAAAGTGTAAGGTCAACAGAAAAGATCTTTCAAAACATAGAGAAAAATGTAAATGTGACTACTGGGGTGTATTTCATTCTGCTTTACTTATACTAGGATATTACTGATCCTATCTGTATAGAGTCACCCGTCTTAGAACACTACTAGTTCAATTTCTGACGAGTTCGTTAATATGTTATATTCCAGATCTACGCTTAACCAAAGCTCTGATACCAAATGAGATGACCCCAAACCCCGTACTGACGGCGGCAAGGGTAATCCTTGGAATATAACACATAAACAGATAATAATAGAACGGAATTAAATAAATACACCAGATAATGAACAATAGAATATACTAGATAAAAGTAATCATCAGAGTTACACGGTATACAGGATCATACTTAGAACAAATAAAGTTCAACTATACATATATGTCTACAGCGGAAAACAAACATAATGTACAATAGGAGTTAAACAGCATAAGAAGAGATAAATGATAGAATCCATCTTCAGCTCCAGCTATCCAGAAAGAACCAGCTAAACCTGAATACAAGGCTGCCCGTGTAGAAAAAGGAGCACCCGAGTTTGAAAGTGAAACAAACTACGAGTCAGTCATGGGACTGGTATGAGAAATCTACTCAACACATCTGTAATATGGCTAATCACAGGACCACGCCACTTTCGTGGAACGGGTTTACTCCATTGGATTGCCAGTGCTTTAAAACAAATCATTCTTTTAAACATGGCAATGCTTTTTATAAAAATGAAGCCATTATAAGACTCAGTTCCCATCACACAATGCAACGCAAACGAAGGATAGAGTTTTACCTTATAATGGCCAAAATATGGTTGATACGAATAAAACAAAAGCAATTGATATTATTACTAGTGTTTACATGTTTCAAAAACAATTTCGAATCATAACTATCAATCATAGACGGCATGGGTACCATATATCATGTCGCCATATATATATATATATATATATATATATATATATATATATATATATATATATATATACAATCAAAACCGCACGATGTCATATTTGGAAATTGGATTTCCGTCATGAACCAAGGCAAAAGATAGTCCTTACCGAATTCGAGACAATCTAGCCTACCATGTCTCAGGAACAGCCGCAACTGCCCCTTGGATCGTCAGGGCCGGTCCACCGATGTGGATTATTATACCTGAACACTACGTTTCCCTGCCCTATGGGGCGCAAATGAGCCAACGAATGACTCCATCGGTCCCGGATCGACCGATATATCCGATGCGCCTCGCTATCCATCATCCACATAAGTAAAATGTCAGGCCATGTAAAAACACCGACACAACTCCTAGCTAGAAAGAAACGCAGGCCCTCCCTGATGTCCTCTCCCGTTTCTGGTTTATACCGGGGTGTGAGGCTCGCGAATTCATGTTATACACAAAGCTACGCCACACAGGCGGGGCTTTGATCATCACCACAAGACTTTGCTTTTCAACAGAAGCCTTGATCATTTGCCACACTAGCAATTCATGTCATGCGACTGATGTTCATCGATATACAACCTTTGAGCTCGTGCGTTTCAGAGAAGGGCGTTAAGCAAAAGAATAAATTCTCCGCCGCCAAACAGATGTATATTTAATAGAGATCAATCAACATAGAATAAAATCCAATGTCAGACACACAGTCCATTTGCAAGTCCGTTCTGGGTCTGAACGAAACCGGAGGCACTAAATACCTCGCATATTCATCGATTCCCACGTACGTTTGGACGATCACCACTCATTATCCATATTTCGGGATGCCTCCCAATCAGGACCTCAGTTACCATCCAAACGAGGTGAAGATCGGTCTTCAACCTCAGTCTTCATCTTCGACTTCTTATCGCCGATTCAGTTATTCAGAATGGGATAAACCCGGTCTTTCTGAGCAACTCGCGTATATAATAAACAAGTGCAACACTAAAATACATACGCATCATTTCAATTCATTAGTCACTAACCGTCAATCAGTAAGAGAACGATTTCCCAAATATTAACCCCGAAGGCCGAAACCAACATTAGATCAACACCCAGGAAACCATTCGGCTTAGCCAACCTTCAGTTAATTTCTAAATTTCACATCCGTATTGTTTATAATATTTTATAACGATTTATCGCTATTTTTATTTATTTTAAAATAGCCAATTAATTCAAAACGACGCTTCGGGCCATAACGCGGCCGTGGCGCTGTTTTTCTTCAGATTTGATTTACACATATCTAAAAATCTAACCGTTGGATCTTCAAAAAATTTACATCATTAGATAGATCTTTTCAAAACGAATCCAACGGTTCCAGCTTCGGGAAAATCCGACGGTCGGATCTCCTGATATAATCGTTTGAAGTTTCAATTTCGAAATACGAACTACAGCGTCGTTATTCGATTAAATATAGTTATATATATATATATATATATATATATATATAAATATAATCGATTCAGGCGCTGTTTTTCTTCAGATTTGAATTAAGCATTCCAGATAATCCAACCGTTGGATTTTTACAAAGTTGGTGCCATTGAAAAGATATTTCCAAAGCGAACCCAACAGTTGCGGTTTCAGGAAAAATCCGATGGTCGGATCTCCCGGTATAATCGTTTGAAATCACGGTTTCAAAATACGAACTGCAGCGTCGTTATTCGATATATTTTAATTCTATTTATATAAATATATCGATTCTTCAATTTCAAAGCTATATTCTTTTCATACATTTGATAAAAATGATATTTTTATCTAACTGTCTTCTATTTCAATACTTCACTATATTTAGCAATTCATGTATATAATAAAAATGTGATTTTTATTGTAAAGCAATTCATTTCAAAATACTATTATTTTATATAGTTCATATAGGTAATAAAAATAGGATTTTTATTATAAAACAATTTATTTCAAAATATGAATACCATTCAACACATGAATTTCAATTCAACGAATGAATATCGATTCAACACATAAAGGTTTTCTATAGTTTATATATATAGATAAAAATGTGATTTTTATATTTAAAACACGAATACCATTCAACACATGAATTTCTATCCAACGAATGAATATCGACTCAACACATGAAGGTTTTCTATTCAACGAATAAATATAGTTTCAACAAATGAAAATAATTCAAACACATGAATATTATCCAAAATTTCGGCAGCATAACGGCAATGTAGTTAAAACCGGGACCGTCCCTAGTACGGCTCCTCGCTCTACCTTAAAACCTCACGGTTTTTGACAATGGGGAATCATGCATCTAGTTCGCACGCAGGCGACATGTATATTTATTTCATTTCCACAAACTAATCCTATGTGGTTTCAACCAAATATTTCTCAACCACAAATGGGTATTTTTCAACCACAATCAATCAATATCAACCACAAACAATTCCAATCAACCATTCGCTATCAATCAATTTTCACACCAATCACAACCAATAAATATCATCCATGGTTTGTGGACGAGGGGCGTATATATATATTTATATTTATATATAGCAATTCACTTCTATTTCAACACATATATAATTTTTACAACGAATATACAACTTATACATCGAACGTACAACTTATACAACGCTTATACAAGAGGTGTACAATGCTTATGTAACTCATACATCGACTATATAATTTATACATCGTCGTTTTCCATATCGTTTATAAATTTGAAATCTCACATTGGGTTCCACTCTACCAAAAATAGCAGAAGGCTCAGAAAAATATGCGGTCTCTTCTAGAATGTAGAAGACGTCCACACGAGTCCACTGTCTCTTGTTTCACTGAATTTCGTCAACAAAAGAAAAAGATATGATTTTACAGTGAAATCAAAAACGGTAGCGCTTTAAACTGCTATTAAATAGCTAAAAATAAAAACAGTCGTACCTTCACAGTTTTGTTCAAAACTAGGTTAGGGATTATCTCAAAATCCGAGTGACTAGAAGATGATCGGCCGATGCCACGACGTAGGGCTTCGAAACGCGCGCCAGGGGGTCCCACCGCTGTCAACTCGAGCGCCTCCTGAGGGAGCTTTTCGACGGCGAACGGCGGCGATAGAGGGGCTCGATCCGCCTCCGACAGTCCACGATAAGGTTCGAAACTGGTATGGATGTGACGAGGAGGAGGAGTACTACAAAAACCCTAACTGGAGCACTTGATTTCATGGAGAGAATTAGGAGAAAAGGGGGAGGGAAGCGATGAACGATAGTCGCCGTTCGTTCCTGATGTCGGGGGAGAGAGAATAATAAAAGGGCCAATGAGATTTTTTGTTTATTTATATATTTTTAAAAATCCGAAAATACCCTCTTTCACACACGAACACCAATTCAAACCCAACGACAGTCGTCCCTAGTGTTTTACCCCCATTCCAAACACAATAGGATATGTTTCGTATGCCCATTCGACTGTTTCAGTCAGTTTTCCTTCAAATTAAAATATAAAACATTCAACATTCGATTTGAACGTACATTTCAATTTTCCAGGGCCACAAACTGATTCGAAAAATTCCAGAAAAATAAATCTAGCTATGTTTTGACGATACGGTCCCAAGGAAACTAGTTTCGTCGAATTCTGAGCCCGTTTGCAAAAAAGCCCATTTCTGGTCGATCCAATTTAACTGTAATTGACCAAAACACGTTTTCCTTTGCCACGCTCTCATACTAGCTTCAAAAATTATGAAATTTGAAACCTAGCAATAACTTCACATCTCGGATCCAGCAACAGTGGTTTCGTCGAATTCCGAGGTCGTTTGCAAAATGGCCAATTTCATGGGCTATATAAATTTCATAGCGACCTTTCTGAAAATTCATTTGGCCATAACTTTTGCTTTCCGCTATGAAACTTCAATTTTTCAGATACGTTAGAAAGTTATTCACTAACAGATTTAAATATTTTTGGTTTCACTCAAATCCGTTTTATTTTGCACCCGGTACAGTCCGACAAAGTTTGAATTCCATTTTTGAAACTGCAGCGCCATTTCAGGCCTTGTTTATAATTAGAATTAATTATATTCGTTTTCAATTGTTGATTCAAACTCAGTTTTCATCTTTCTTATTTAAAATATTTATTTTAAATACTTTAAATCCCTTATTTTAGCCAATTTAAAATTTTTAAATTGGTTCAGATTTTCTAGGTCGTTACATATTCACGATAAACCCAAAATCCAATTTGTCATTAAATATAAGGTTATGAATAGAAATTATATCGGCTTATATTCAATATCAAATTCTGAAACCAACAAATATTGTATTGGGAATAACGATATATATATATCTTCCAAATTCCTCATAATATTCGTATAATAACGGAATCCAATATCGAAAAATTCCAAAGATAATTTCCATTCAAATCCATTCCAATATATATTGGAAAATTCTGGTCATTTTAAAACAATTTTCAAATCCAATTTATTTATTTCTAAAAAATAATTAAATCATTATTTTAGTTAATAACTATTTCATTTCGATAAAAATATATTTTTATCTTTACAAAGTCAGAGTTTTTCATCAAAAATATTTCCATATCATTTATTATGATTTTACATAATTTTTTCATATTTTTAATAATTTTATTATCGCCCGTACAGTCGGTTTCCAATAACGGCCACCGAATTGCATCCTAGCGACCATTTTTGAAATTGATTTGGACATATCTCCAAATCTAACCGTTAGATTTCAAATATCTTATATTCATTGGAAAGCTCTTTTCGATATGAACCCAACGGTTCTTATTTTAGGAGAATCTGACGGTCGGATCTCCCGTAACGTCCATTTGAAGTTAATGGTCGAAATTCGTGAACGGTCGCTGCGCGGCGCGTTCTATTCAGGCCATTAAATATATATAATATATATTATATATATTTCGTCGATTTCCATTCAAAACATATTTTATAAATTATTTATAAATTCATTTTAAAATGATTTCAACTTTATTTTCAATTCCATATCAAAATTGAATATTCTTATCCAAACAATGAATATTTTGATGAATCATATATACTTTGAAAATGTGATTTTTAATGTTACAAATTTTTTAATTCAAATGATGAATATTTTTCACCATTTCTTATATACAATGAAAATGTAATTTTTTATTGTTAAATCTTTTTATTTCAATCAATGGATATTTTTCATTATTTCTATATGTACGATAAAATTGTAAATTTTATCGTTAATATATTTTATTTCAAACAAATGATCATTTTCATATTTTCTACATATAAATGATCTACATTTTAATAAACAAAATCTCTTTAATAAATCAAAACATACAATAAAAATATATTTTTTATTGTCTAATCTTTTTATTGAACCATGATTCTTTTTACTGATTTTGTAATACAAACCAAATGTAATTTCCATTGTTTAAAACCTTTTATTTAACATTGTTCTTTTTAGTGATTTTATAGTACACGTAAAATGTAATTTCCCTTGTTTACAATCTTTGCTTTCAAACATTGAATATTTTCAATCATTTCTACATACACAATAAAATGTATATTCTTATTGTTAACATAATCTATTTCAAATAATGAATATTTTGTTTATTCATACATACAATAAAATGTAATTTTTGTTGTATAAAACATTTTCTTTCCAAAATAATAAATATTTTATTGGTTCATACATTCAATAAAAATTATATTATTAGTGTTTAAATATTTTCATTTCAACACATTAATATTCTATTCAACACATAAATATTTTATATCCTTTACGGAATATTATGTTAAAATATTCTTTATTTTTTCCAAATTGGAATGAGACCCAACCAATTACCATATAATTTTTATGGATTTCATACATCGCATGTATACAACAATAGTAATAAACAATCATTAAAAATTCATACGACATCCAGAATGCAATTTTACAACTGTGTGAGCATTAAAACAAATAAATAACACTCATCACAGACTGTCAATCCATCGATTGACATACAACTAAATATTGGGATCAGTGTATGTCAAATATCATCCCAATACCCGTTTGGGGTTTTCAAACAACAAAAATTTATTATTTGTGCAGTTGGGTGATGTGTGAAATTTATCGTCCTAATCATATCAGATAAATGGTGTACATAAACAAATCGCCTGATTTGTAAATGGATATTTATTTCTTTTCAGGATAATTTTATATACACTATATATAAATAATTTCATGACAATTTTATATATCACCTATATAAGTTAAAAATAATATTTTTAGCGAACAAATATTTATTTCTTTACATGATCATTTTATATGTCACATATATATGTTAAAAATAATATTTCTAACAATCCAATATTTATTTTAATACATGACAATTTTATTCACTTCGTATACATGTTAAGAATAATGTTTTTATGAACAAGTATACTTTTCAACACATGTGACATTTTTATCTCTTTTTATATACATGTTAAAAATAATGTTTTTAACGAATAGGTATATTTTTCAACACATGTGACATTTTTATCTCTTTTTATATACATGTTAAAAATAATGTTTTTAATGAACAAATATATTTTCTAACATATAGACTTTTTATTTCTTTTCTAACATGATAAAGATGACATTTTTATCAACAAATAATATATTAACAAATAATTCTTTTATTCTACATTGACAAGGCAAAAATGACATTTTTCCAAAAAAAAACATATGTTAACAAATAATTCTTTTATTCTAAAATAATATCATAAAGGTGACATTATTGTCAAATAAACATATGATTAACATATAATTATCTTATTCTAAATTAATATGTTAAAAGGGACACTTTTGTCAACATTTAATTTTCTAAACGATTCATCCTGTACATTGAAATGTAAGTTTAATGTTAAATATATTTTATCAACATTTTATACAATAAAAATGAATCTTTCACCATGTTAATATTTCATACAAAATGACAATTCTATAATGTTTAATTTCATACAAATGATAATTCTATGATGTTTACATTTCATACAAATGATAATTCTATGATGTTTACATTTCATACAAATGAAATTTTTTCTTATAATGATAACTCTTTATACAAAGAAAATGGTCTTTTTTATTTTGCTAGCATCTTATATAACAAAAATGACAATTTTATTTTGCTAACATTTTATATAACAAAAATGATAATTTTGTTATGCTAACATTTTATATAACAAAAATGAAGTTTTTATTATGTTCCATTTCATACAATAAAAATGAAGTTTTTATTATGTTAACATTTCATAAAATAAAAATGAATCTTTTATTATGTTAACATTTCATACAATAAAAATGAATCTTTTTAATGATTCATTCATACAATAAAAATGTAATTTTTATTATTAGAACATTACTTTCTCAATTTCATGATAATTTTATATCTACAGTTTATATAAATAATTTTAATATATGCAACCATATCAATCATTAAAAATCCAAATCACAATCCAAACAAACAATCAACTGATTTGTACAATCAATGGGTCGGGTGCTTCTAAGCTCCGTCTACATCATAGTATAAATTTTACTATAAAAAAAAATTAGAGTGAAAGGAGTTCTCACCTTGATCAGTTTTCTGATTGTTGAATACAATGATTTTAATTAAATTAAACAAAGGTGTTTAATTTAATCAAAATTTCCAATTACTTCAGAATTTGTCCAGGTTGGTTTCATGACGCAGATCTTTCTGAGACGATTTCAACGCATTTTTGTTTTTCCGATACTGATCAAGTTTGCAAAAGATATAGAGTTTTAATCGTTAATTACATCACTTAAAAAAATTAAATAAATAAATAAACCCTTATTTTCTTTAACCTTTCATTCTTCCTACAGATAACGTCGATTAAAACCATCGCCACCATAGTTGACACCACGCGCCGCCATCCCAGCGTCGGACCACCACCCACAACCGCCAATCGATGCGAACGAGCCTCCTGCCCAGTCGCCCCCCACGCCGTTCAACTCGCTTCCCCCATCACTTCAGAAAACCCCTGCGAACACGGCGAGCTTGAGCTCGAATTCCGGCTAATCTAAATCATCATTTCTAATCTCAACCGGTCAGATCATAGAACTCATTCAGCTCTTCGATTTTTATTTATGAAGTTTTAAAAATAATTGAATCAGTTGGGAGAAAATTCAGTACGAATTCCGGAGCATACGGGCCGTTGAAAGTGGCTGGCGGCGGCTCCTTTGGGATTAAGGTTTTGGAGGGGATAAAGGGGTATATATACTATTATTTTATTATTATTTTAAATATTCAATTCCAATATTCTTTGTTTATCGATCCAAATTCCAAATCAAACCCAACAGCTATCGTTCCTAGCTAAATACCACTATTCCGGACACAATGGTATATGTTTCGTAATCGAGTTCGGCTGTTACAGACCGTTTTTATCAAAATTAAAATATAAATCAATGTATATTTAATTTTAACGCACATTTTAATTTACCGGGGCCACATACTGAACCCAAAAATTACAGAAAAATTATTTCTAGTTATGTTTTGATGATATGGTCCTAACAAGACTAATTTCTTTGAATTTGGAGACCGTTTGGAAAATGGCCATTTTCTGGTCGATCCAATTTGATTGAAATTGTCAAAACACGTTTTATTTTGCCATACTCACATATTGATTTTAAAAATTATGAAAATTGGAATCTAGCAATAATTTGACATTCCGGATCCAACAAAAGTGGTTTCGTCGAAAACGGAGGTCATTTGCAAAATGGCTATTTTTAATGGCTATATATTATATAAAATTCCATAGCGACTGTTTTAAATTTTAAACTGGGCATAACTTTCTATTCCCGTTATGAAATTTCAATTTTTCAGATTTGTTAGAAAGATATTGTTAAACAGATTCTAATATTTCTTATTTCACTAAAATCCGATTTATTTTGAATCCTGTACATTCATTTGAAATTTGAAATCGAATTTTCGAACTGCTGCGCCATTTTAAACTCCTATTATATTTAAATTAAACCAAAATTGTCCTAACTTCAATTTAAATAAATTTTTGTCATTATTATTTAAAATAAATTAATTTAAATATTTAAAATCCATTAAAATTGCTAAAATGAAAATTTAAAATTTATTCTGAAAATTCAGGTTGTTACAACATCATTAGAATTTATTAAAATAGAAAACCAAGTTGCCGATATATTAACTAAACCATTAAATGAAGCAATGTTTACTAAATGAAGAAGAGAACTAGCCATTTATTCATTAACCAAAGAAAAATAATTAAATATATTAGTATAAATATATAATAAACTATAATAAAATAAAAAAATAAAAAAAAATTATGCATATATGTCGACATACAAAAGGTTATATGTTGACATTTAGAGAAAAGTTTTAAAAATAAAATTCCCTCACAGTTGGTTATTGACCTTATTTAGCTCCCCACTTCGAAAATACTTCTCTTCTCACTCATTTTCTCTATAATAAAAATTTTTAAATAATAAAACAATGGCTTCCACTTCAAATAATAACCAAAACAATTCCTTTTCGTTTCCTATGCCTACTCCTTGTCCGATTCAACGATCTACGCATGCAAAGGTTATCCAACTAGAAGAATCTATAAAAGATACCCTGCAATTGCTCATTGAAATACAACTTTAGATGTCTAAAGATCAATAAAAGCAAGGGATGATTGTTAGGAATATTTAGAAATACATAATGGATAACCAATTGTTATTGAAGTTGATTCCTCCAATATTCAAGTTCACAGTCGCATGGAAAAAGATGATGAAGAAGAGGTTGAAGACAAAAAGGAAGTAGAGGAAGAAAATCAAGGAATGGACGAAGACGATCAAGCTATGTGCATCGACGAAGTTTGTTTCGATAAGGAAGGGAATGTGATTGAACAAAATGGAGAATTCTGCCTCCATTACCCAAATTGTCCAATTCACAAGTTCCTAATTGTCGAAAACAATAAATATTTAGGTTTCATATCTTCGTATATTCACTTTTGTACGTAATTATTCATGTAAATATTCGCTAAATGTTCTCGCTTATTTGTAAACAATATATATGACAATAATAAAAGCTTTTATTTATATGTTTATATTATACTCTTTTTGGTAGTTTTCTAGTGTATATAAGGGTAGTATTAGAGTTTTGTACTTGGTTTGGATTATAATAGTTTTAGATTTTATTAATCTTATGTAGAACTTTGTCTTATTTTTAGGAGGATTATTATAGTCAAGTTAGGATTAAATAGTTTTTGCTGATGACAATGAGGAAGAATTATAAAATAGCGCTTAGATTAAGGGGGAGTTAGTAGTTTTGATAGGAATTAATAAAGTAAGGGGGAGTAAATGGAGAATCAAGACATCAGGTACGAATATTTTATAAACCAAGGTTGTCATCATAAAAAGGGGGAGATTGTTAGGGATCGAGATGTTGACGATGATGGTTTTGATGACAACAAAATTATTTCAACTATTATTGTTATAAAATATATATTAACATTGTTATCTAGAATATATATATATATATATATATGTATATATGTATGTATATATAGGAAATCTATGCAGGTATTGATAATTGAAGACTGTACAGTTCAGAGAATCAATATTTCAAAGTAGAAGAATTCAAGATTCAAGACTCATGAGTATAAAAATTTCAAGAGTTCAAGAAATATAGAGTAATAGTGTATAGAAATCTTGTTAAAACTCTGATTAGAACTAAATCCTATTTTCCAACTTCTTTCACTAGTTTCAAATAATTTCGAAGATTACTCACTTTTTTTTAAAATCTATTTTCAAAAATGATTTCAAAATTACTTCCTTATTTTAATTTTATACCTCTTTATTATTAAATCTATTTTAACTCCTGAATTTGATTTTTAACTCATGTGTTAAAATTATACTTAATATATTTAATTTTTAATCATTTTTAAATCATATTAATATATATTTTTAATATATATTTCAACTTGAAATACTCTATTTTAATATAAAGGAATATAGTTTATTTTAACCCAAAAATCACCATAATTTATTTAAACATTATTTTCTTTGATTTAAAATTATATTTTTGATATTATACAAGGATATGTCAGCATATACATTTATGTGTGTCGACATATGTGCCGTTGGTTTAAATTTTAAACTTTGAAAAGTTGTGTGTTTTGAATTCAAACCTTTTCTGAATGGTTGTGACTGTTGGAAAAGTATGTATAGGCTTCAGATTTCGAATTTTTTAATAACTTCTCATCTCCTTCTTCATTTTCCTTCTTGACGTTAATCTTCTTAATTTCTCAAAATCTTCCAAATTTCAAAGAAATTATATCAATCTTCTTTTCTACATCAAATTCTATCTGAAATTCAAGTACTACTCAAAATTTATAGGTTGTTTGTAATCAAAGATCGCAAGATCAAGTTCTATTGAGTAAATACTACAAAACTGATAATGAGAAAAGGTGTGATCATAGCCCGTAAATCCAATGAGTGTGATTGTAGCCTTAAAATCAATTAGGTGATCTTGTAGCCTAGTAAATCAAGAGAACACCCTATGCTCGGAAGCGGGTGGTGGTGGACCTCGTGGCCATTGAAATCGTGGATTGTAATTTGAAGAATATATTGAAAAGAAATCTGCAGAACCCAGCATTGTGTAAGACAGGATGTAGGATAACTCCGAACAAGTATAAAATCCTGGTGTGTACATTCCTTTTACTAAATTTTGTTTTTGCTTTCTACATCTATGATTGATTATGTGATTGTTGATATCTGTGATTTTCATAACATTCTGTTTAATCCAAAAAGATTCCAAGAAATTAATAAAATTCATAAAACACAATTTACCCCTTCTAGTGTTTAGTTTGCCTTAATATCCTTAATCCGCTTCCCCAAAAGTCAGGTGGGGGCCCAACCTACAAATTCCCTAAGCAGATCCCTTAGATATGGATTGATACTGATCCCTTAATATGACAGGGATTGAGATGCGATCCCTTCTGCGAGAACCATATGGTGTCTCTAACCCTTATCCAAAGTTTCATGCCATCATGCCATCATCCCTTGTTTTGAGCTTGGTCAGTACCTCACTTGGTGAGCATTCTAGCAACGTTCTACTAGGCTCGTTCAACTGTTATCTAATGATGCTATCCAGGCTTGATATTTAGGCCTTTGGACCATCTCTTTGGGCTATTAGCCTTTATAACTATTAAGTCATGTCAATACGAATTACTGGAAATGGCCGGGCACAATGGCCAGGTAACACTTGCCTCTAAAGTACGTCTTGTGGAGAACATGATGTGATTTGAACAAGTCCTAGCTGTTGGAATGGACTCTACATTGCTATTCACATATGGCCACTATTCTTCTACTGAATTGTGTATGCCAAGGAATGTGTTATTTCTGAATAGTTGAGACGTTTGATCTAACTTTAGTGGTATAAGTAGGCGGTTATAGCTTCAGTGATGGTTTAGTTTGTTTGTCAAATTTCAACAATCTGGACTGGATTTTCCTCGAACTCACAAGTGGATACCTAACTTCTATCGAGTTATGAAGCTAATTGTTAGTCATTGGCTCCTAAATACACCTGAGTACAAGTAGGTCGTTTTCATTCTAGAGTCGCATATACACTTATATGTACGCATGTGGTTTTGTACGATACGCTTCAAATTTTCCTGTAAAAAGTACATGAAAACATATATGTATATTGAACCGCGTACTCGTCAAATGTTACGTCCGGATTTTATACATATGCATATATAGGTTCAGACTATAATTCATGTTCATATATGTTTTAGATTAATGCATGCACGCACTAGCCAGGTTATATGTTATGCATATGTGATTATGTATGTGTGTGTATATACATATATATATATATATACACACACACACACACACACATATATTGAATGGTATACATATGGGACCGATACCGATCCCTTTTGAGGGATCAGTACCTTCCCTTAGTTAACCAATTTCTACTATCAAGTGAGAGTTTGGATCGTCTCCCCTACAGTATATAAGTCATCGTCTCTCCCCCTTCTTGCCACTTTATCATTTTTCCGAATAGACTCTTACTTTGTCAGTGAACTCACCTAAACCTAGAATCCTACAAGGACTACGACAAACTCCCCTTTACTCCTGTGACTCTCACCTCTACTACACTGTCATTTATCTTCGATCACTACCTTTATTTCTAGGTAGGTCTTATAACACCTGTTAGTGACGATTTTTAGGGGATACCGAAGTGGAGTTGTGGGATAGTTTAGGCCAAGGAGAGGAGGGATAACGATGTAAGGCAATGGTGAGGAGGTCGGATTAAACTAACATGGAGTTGGGTTCGATTTGAACTGAAGTTATAGGCTGAGGGTGAAGGAAAGAGAAGAGGAAAGGCGAAGTTAGATCAGAAGTGGAGCTAGAGTTGTCATGATGCTATCCAGGCTTGATATTTAGGCCTTTGGACCATCTCTTTGGGCTATTAGCCTTTATAACTGTTAAGTCATGTCAATACGGAATGCTAGAAATGGCCGGGCACAAAGGCCAGGTAACACTTGCCTCTAAAGTACGTCTTGTGGAGAACATGACATGATTTGAACAAGTCCTAGCTGTTGGAATGGACTCTACGTTGCTATTCACAAATGGCCACTATTCTTCTACTTAATTGTGTATGCTACGGAATGTGTTGTTTCTGAATAGTTGAGAAGCTAGATCTAACTTTAGTGGTATAAGTAGGCGATTATAGCTTCAATGATGGTTTAGTTTGTTTGTCAAATTTCAACAATCTGGACTGGATTTTCCTCGAACTCACAAGTGGATACCTAACTTCTATCGAGTTTTGAAGCTAATCGTTAGTCATTGGATCCTAAATACACCTGAGTATAAGTAGGTCATTTCCATTCTAGAGTCGCATATACACTCATATGTATGCATGTGGTTTTGTCTGATACACTTCAAATTTTCCTGTAAAAAGTACATGAAAACATATATGTATATTGAACCGCGTACTCGTCAAATGTTACATCCGGATTTTATACATATGCATATACAGGTTCAGGCTATAATTCATGTTCATATATGTTTTAGATTAATGCATGCACGCACAAGTCAGGTTATATGTTAATGTGCTTGTGCATATGTGAGTATGTATGTGTGTGTATATACATATATATATATACATATATTGAATGGTATACATATGGGACCGATCCCTTTTGAGGGATCGGTACCTTCCCTCACTTAACCAATTTCTGCTGTAAAGTGAGAGTTTGGATCGTATCCCCTACAGTATATAAGTCATTGTCTCTCCCTCTTCTTCCCACTTTATCATTTTTGCCGAATAGACTCTTACTTTTCAGTGAACTCACCTAAACCCATAATCCTGCAAGGACTACGACAAACTCCCCTGTACTCCTGTGACTCTCACCTCCACTACACTGTCATTCAGCTTTGATCACTACCTTTATTCCTAGGTAGGTCTTATGACACCTGTTAGTGTCGATTTTTTGGGGATACCGAAGTGGAGTCGTGGGATAGTTTAGACCAAGGAGAGGAGGGATAACGATGTAAGGCAATGGTGAGGAGGTCGGATTAAACTAACATGGAGTTGGGTTCGATTTGAACCGAAGTTATAGGCTGAGGGTGAAGGAAAGAGAAGAGGAAAGGCGAAGTTAGATCAGAAGTGGAGCTAGAGTTGTCATTGGAACTAGATCGGATCAGTGTAGCGTGGATAATGGGATTAGGGATCAAATTTGGTTGGCTAGGGAAGAACATATAGTGTTGTTTTTCGATAGGAATCGTATGTATTTGGGACTGTTAGTTAAAGTGCTTAGTAGATTCAATGCGATAGAGGTGCAAAAAGTTATAGTGGGGATAAAGCAAGAATATATCATATGACTATAAAATAACATATAAAACTAGTTCTTGATGTTTTTACAAAAACATAAATTATAATTAAATGAAAAATTAACATGCAATTTAATAATAATAAGTACACTCTTAATTTTAAATAAAAACATATGCAAATATATGTAAATAAAATAAAATTTTATTTGACTCAATTAATATAATATATTTTCATTTCAGAAAATATATGCTAAAAGAATTCAATTAAGAAAACTAATTTAATAATTTTACAATTATAAATATCATTTTTTAGTTCATTTCTTTTACAGAAGATACGGTGGGAACAACATAATACAACAGAAATAACGGGATATATCAAGAATAACATAATATAGCGGGGATCAAAGAGAAAAATTTATTTATAGGCTATTTGGGAAAAATTATAGCGGTAGAAATCCGCTATGGGATATTGGTGGGTTTATAATGGGGTAATAACGGGGAATTAACTGTAGAGGTTGAACTAGATGTAATCTCTAGCTCAGTGATGTCTGAAACTACACTTACCCCAAAAGAATACGTTGGAGAGACCAAGTCCAAATTTTCCAAAGCTTTGTTATGATTACACTATGTTTGTATCACTGATGCATCTAACCCCAAGGAAGATTGAAAAAGAAAGCATAAATAAGGTGTTATATGTTTCCAACTAGTATAGAGTTATGATGAAGTATGCCAAAAATGTTATTGAAAATTATTAGAAGCAAGTAGTTAAAATTGAGGGTTTAAAGTTTGAAAACGACATGGATTGGGGTAAGATGAAGGCTACAAATCTAGTCGAGTATAAGAGGAATTGGAAGAGGTAAAGAAATCAATGGCCAAAATGATAGAAGAGTCTATGCAAGCCCGAGATTAGATTCAGAAGGAGTTAGATTGTTCCCCTTAGAACGATTTCTCTTGAGAATGAGAAAAAGCTCCCTACAATTGAGAATGAAAAATGAAGGATTGCCTTATGAGTATAGGAAGGAAAGAGCGACTAACATGGATGAAGTGAAATCGACTATAAAAGAAAAGAAAGCAGCTCAGGTCGCAAGTAAAACTCTTCTTAATCAAGCCGAGAAAGTTAGAAAGAAGTTTGAAGCATAGCTCGATGAACTTAGGGCTAAAATTCACGAGGCGGAAGGAAACATGGAGAAACTCGACTATCATGGGGTACTATGCCTGTGACGACCGCCCATAACACCCACACTAAACAAGAGGAATAATGCGCTGAAAGATGTGCCAGGCAGCTATGGACGATAATCAGAGTAGGTGAACAACATCGAAACTTGTTGTAGAACTCACAGAGCAAGGATAAAATATAATAGAACATATACAACAGGTAATAGTAATGAGCCATCATATAGCAAACTTTAGAAAATTTTCTCAACATCTTGAAAGGTTATCCAACTGATACCAAAGTTTGTACATAAGGCCTCACCACAACCCTCATAAAGCACTCAAACAGCTAGATATTAATAAAACTGGTACGCCAGCCTCCTGCTCGCCTTCACACAACAACATCGTCCTCACTAATAACCTGTAACATACTACTTAGTCTGCCCATCCACCACCGGATGAACAACTCAAGGTAATAAGAGGAGACATAAAACCTTGAGTCAAACAACAGTCTTAGTGAGCGATAAAACAGCTAACAAACTTCAACAATAAAGTATATGAGAATGGATAGATAAACATACTAATCTACCTACAACATCAGAAAAGAACTTAACCTTATCTTCCCCATATCGGACAGTGATAGCCTTTACAACAACAAGTCAACCGTTCATTTATGGAAAACATAACACTCATTTAATCATGGTAAAGCACACATAACATCAAAATTATAAATATCTCACGTAAACCATCCTAACCGAACTCAACATCCCTCAAGTACAAGCCTCAGAGGCCTAAACCAATATCAGACAAGCACCCAAGGAACATCTCCTTCGATGTTGGATAACCCACATGGGACGGCACAAAAAGAACAACCAATCATCCATGACTGACTCTGGTTATCACCGCCAATCTTGCTTTGAAACCATCATTAATCGTATGAGAGCCAACCTTGCCACATGTCAAGGGCTAGTGGTAACCACAGTTCTATCATAAACCTCATACGCCTTTCAACGATACGTATGCATATCCAACCTTGACAATTAGGCCTTTCAACGATACCCAAGGTACTCGACCTACAACTGGTCTTTTGGGTGCCCCCATCGTATGCAGATCTAACTTGCATAATCATATGAATTAGCATTGAAATCATTACTTTAATCTTGCTAAAACAGATCACTGGGTGACTTATGTCAAAATGGACTAAATATGGCATGGATCTATGATTAAACACTTGAATTTGATGAAAAACATGATCTAACATTCATGTACTTCATTGAATCCATGTGAGAGATGTAAATAACTCACCAATTCACCAAAACAAGTCAAAATTAATGAAATAAGAATCCGAACAGCAAGCACCTCGCACCAAACACCTTGATCCGATGAATCCTTGCTTCAATTGACGCAGATCTAACCTCCAATGGTGTAGATCTTCAATTACTCTCATTGGATTATGATTTTTAATGGTGGAAAGATGTTAGAGGAAGGAGGAACTCCAGTCCTCCCAATGAGAGAATGGGAAATTCAAACCCTTTTTCATATCCCTTACCCCCTATTTATAGTTCCCACCAACCCCCAAATGGGCCTTCCCAATTCAGCCCATTTTGGCTTACCAAACCTGGACAGCCAACGGAAAATTTTTAAAGCAGTGATTTCTCCTAAACCGTTGAGCCAAATCTTTAATGTAATCACTTTACGGAAAGGAAATCATCAATTCCTTTCCAATGGCACAGGTCTCACCCTCTGATTCGACCTGAGTCAAAAGTTATGCCTTGTACAAGACTGAAAGGGGCAAATTGTTCATAAACAAAATTGGTAAAAATTATGGACATGTCTCACATCCCCATAAGCAACATATTAAAAGATGAGAATGATCCAACAATCAAGGAATAAAATAAAAATATTTTACGATCTTCTGATACGTAAAATGCGGGTTGTTACATTCTCCTCCCTTAAGAATTTCGCCCCCGAAATTCCAAGCAAACATAAACAATCACAACAATTCTGCATGCCTATTACCCATGCATCCATAACCTTATCCTAATATGCAGAATTCTATCAAACAACAACAAAGTATAACGATGATACGATATCAAAGGGTCCTGCCGACGAAGAGTTCTGGATGAGTCGCTCCCATGCTCTCTTCTGTCTCCCATGTACAATCATCACCATCTTCACTCCATTGTACCTTGACTAGCGTGACTGTCTTTCTCCTAAGCTTTTTCGTGTAATTCCCCACAACACGAAGTGGTTTACGATGTCTCGCAACTGCGATTTCAACTTCTAGGTCTTCGTACTGCTCTGGAGATACCACCACATTCGAATCATGCACGAACTTCCGTAGAAATGACACATGGAACACATTATGCACACTCAACATCTTCTTGGGTAACTCCAATCTATATGCGAGCTTTCCAATTCGCTCGACTATCGGAAATGGTCCAACGAACCTAGGAGCCAACTTTCCTTTATTTCCGAATCGAACCATATGTTTCAACGATAAAATCTTCACGTAAACCATATTGCCTACGTCGAATTCCAAGTCTTTCCGACGTTTATCCGTATAACTCTTCTAATGGTCTTGGGCCACTTTCATTCATTGCCGAATGATCTCGATACAATCTAGGGTCTCTCTAATCATCTCTGGCCCAAGTACCAACTTATCTCAAGTTTCTAACCAACAAGCTGGAGAATTGCACGGCCTCCCATAAAACGCCTCGTATGGTGCCACCCCAATGCTAGACTGGTAGCTATTATTATATGCAAACTCTACTAGATGCAGATTGTCTTCCCATGATTCTATGAAGTTTAACACACAAGCCCTCAGGAGATCTTCTGAAACTCGATTGACTCTCTCGGTCTGACCATCGGTTTGGGGATGATATGCCTTACTCAAGCACAACTCGGTTCCCAAAGCTTCTTGCAAACTTTTCCAAAATCCACTCATGAATAATGGATCTCGGTCACTTACTATACTCTTTGGGACACCATGGAATCGAACTATCCATTTTACATAAAGTTCGGCCAGTTTCGACGTCGTCCTCGTCGACTTGACAGGAATGAATCTCACACTTTTGGCCAAACGATCCACAATAACCCAAATCCCTTCATTTCCTGCTCTAGTTCTAGGTAATCCATCAATAAAATCCATCGATATCTGCTCCCACTTCCATGTGGGAACTTCCAATAGCTGAAGCAAACCACTCGCTTCTTCTGTTCAACTTTTACCAACTAACAGTTCAAACATTTGGAAATGAACTTTCCAATATCTCGCTTCATCTCTTCCCAGTAGTATACTCGCTTCATGTCCTGATACATCTTATTCCCATCAGGATGAATCGTAAAGTTTGAAAGATGACATTCTTTCAGAGCCTCATCTTTCAATCCATCAATATCAGGAACAACTAGTTGCCCTTGCTTTCGAAGTCAACCTTCTCGATCGACCTCAAAGTCTTTATTTTCTGGTTCCAGCTTCTAAATGAACTCGACAAGCTTTACATCTCCTTTTTGGCTCTCGCCAATCCTTTCGATAAGAGTAGGTCATATCGATAAGCTTGCCAACATTTCAGGTTCCAACTCACACCTTGGCCTGAAATCAAACCTTACCAAATACTCGAGGCTCTTCCATTCTGAAAACATCGCTCCTAAGCTCGCGTGTCTTCGACTTAACGCTTCTGCAACTGCGTTTCCTTTACCAGGAGTATAGGCTATATCAAAATCATACGATGCCAAAAACTCTAACCATCGTTGCTGCCGAAGACTCAAATCCTTTTGGGAGAAAATATATTTTAATGACTTGTGATCCGTGAACAACTCGAATCGAACTCCCAATAGGTAGTGTCTCCACATCTTCAGAGCAAACACAATGGCTGCCAACTCCAAATCATGAGTTGAGTAATTCTTTTCATGTGGCTTTAGATGTCGACTCGCATAAGCCACAACCTTATCATTTTGCATTAACATTGCTCCAAATCCAGTACCACATGCATCGGTGTACACCACCATCTCTTCGTTCCTGCTTGGAATGGTCAACACAGGAGCATCCGTCAATCTCTCCTTCAGGACTTCGAACGCTTTTCACATTTTACATCCCATGTGAACACTTGGTTCTTCTTCGTCAATCATGTCAACGGTGCAGCTATCTTGGAGAAATCCTTGATAAACCGCCGGTAATAACTAGCCAACCCAAGGAAACTTCTCACATCTGCCACATTCTTAGGTCTATCACAGTCCTGGACTGCTGGCACTTTAGCGAGGTCCACTGCTATCCCATTTCCGGAAACAACATGACCTAAGAACCTCACTTCATCCTTCTAGAAGTGACAGTTTGAGAACTTAGCTTTCAAATGATGCTTTCGCAAGATCTCTAACACAACTCTCAAGTGCATCTTGTGCTCTTCCTCATTCCTGGAGTAAACCAGAATATCATCCACAAACACAAGCATGAATTTGTTCAACTAATCTCTGAATACCCTGTTCATAAGATCCATGAAATACGCCGGCGAGTTAGTCAATCCGAATGGCATCACCAACCACTCGAAGAACCAGATGGTGTCCTAAAAGAAGTTTTTGGTACAGTATCCTTAGCCACCCTCAACTGGTGAAATCCCGTTGCCAAATCCATCTGACAAAACACTTTGGCTTCGTGAAGATGATCAAACAAGTCATCAATCCTTGGAAATGGATACTTTTTCTTCTTAGTCACCTTGTTCAGCTCACGATAGTCCACACATAATCTTAACTAGCCATCTGCCTTGGTAGAAAACACCACGGGTCCGTTTGTCACAGGTCCCTATTAAGTTTCAAAATTAGGCTCACATCCGATCCTAAACTTATTGTAAATTAGGTCCCTATTTTTCAAAAACATATAAAAAATATAAAAAAAAATAAAAAAATCACGTAAATTCATTATTAAATATAACACGTTCATGCCAAAAAAATCAGGTGGAAAAACAATCAAAAACCACCTCAAAATCCAAAAAAACACAAAATCAGCGAAATAGCAGGTTTTTGCATCAAATGATGCACCTATTTGTAAATAGTTGCACACATTCATCCTAATATTTCAGTGTTGCGCCCAAACTGCAATATAAATGCATACATGTATGCAGCTAAACTGCATTACATGCATCCTTTTATGCATATATACAAATTTGACATGTTTTTTCAATCATTCACCATTTTCAGACATTGTTGCACACATTTATGCTCTTGTACAGAATAAATGCATGCATTCATGTGTATATTCGCAAGCCTTTTTCCCTTTTAAAAATGTTGCACACATGCATGCATATATACAGAATAGTTGCATTCATGTATGCAACTTTTCGTTACACGTGAATCTCAGTTCAACTTTGTATGCATAAATGTATGCAGTTATTTGCTAATAGTTGCATACATGTATGCATATATTGGTCCAGATTTTCAACATAAATACACTATATGAATATATGCATATATGTATGCTACTATAGGCAATAGTTGCACAGAAGTATGCAACTTTTTTTTTTTCAATTTGCGTGGATTCTGGGATTATTTCCAGATTTTAGGAATTTTTTTTATAGTGGCTGGTGCATTGTTTTCTGGTCAGAAATGAGAAAAGGTGAAGGGGGAGCAGCAGAAGGTGGAGGGGACCAAAATTTTTGGGCGGCACCTTCAATTTAGGGACCGAAAATGCATGTAAAGTTAGGGGGGACGTGGCTTTAATTAAGTTTGAAAATAGGGATGTGAGCCTAATTTTCACAAACACCACTAGTGCACCCCATTCGGAAACACTCCTCAGAATGAATCCTTTTCCCAAAAGGTCTCTAACTTGCACCTCCAACTCTTGTTGTTCCTTAGGCACCATTCGCTTAAGAGGCATAACGATTGGTCTAGCACCCTTAACCAAATTGATCCTAAACTCGATCTCACGATGCGGCGACAACTCTTTGACATTGTCAAAGACATCTACATACTCATTAGCGATCAGCACTGATGACAAGTCTTCTTGCATAATCCCAAGCGAATATAGATAACTCACGAAGACCCCGTCCTCACGCGTACATCTAGTCAACACCTTTCGCCCTTCCACATCCCCGATCCTCACCTCTAGCTTCTCGCAATTCACCCTTGCCGCATACCTCTTGAGCCAATCCATGCCCAAGATGATCTCATACCTAGCGAAGTTAAGAACAAAACAATCACACACAAAAGAGCAACTATGACTCGACAACACTATACCACGGCAAATCATGCATAAACTGGACGAACACCCAACTGGATTAGTCACGATCAATGGTCTATCACAAATATCATGTTCCAAACCCAAGCGACACACAAGCTCATTGCAAATGAGTGAATGCGATGCTCCAGTATCAAACAAAACTCGAACTGAAACACCATTAACAGAAAGAGTACCTTGCACCACGACGCAATTTGCCTTCTCCTCTGCGGTAGGAGAACTTGAAGAAGATGGCACGGCTTCCAAAGCATATGCCTTCACAACCTGGTTGCCTTTAGCTAATTCTGTACAGTCTTTCTTCTTATGCCTGGGCTTCCCACACTTGAAACACTTCTTCTCGGCTTTAGGATTCTTGCACTCATTCGAGTAATGACCCTTCTGTTGGCAGTTAAAGCAAACCACTTCACTCTTCGGCTTCTTCTAGCCCTCCTTTCCCATCTGTTGTTGTTGCTTCCTTTTCTTATTATTACCACCTTGTTGTGTTTTCTGAACTTCTTTGGTTGCAGCGACAACATTAGCTTCCTTAGGAAACAACTCTCATGGAGAGCAGCTTTTTCCACAATTATCTCGAATGAATCATCAAGATGATCCACCAACGGCCTTCCAATATAGATATCCAAACCGATAACAAACTTCTCATTCTTCTGATAGAGTGTATCAATGTAGGAACAAGCATATCTGGACAAGGCCTCGAAATCAGAAACATAGTCAAGCACAGAACGACCACTCTGTTTCAGCTCTACGAACTTCTTGAACAAAGTTGTCTTCTGAGCAGTGGAGATAAACTTTGCTTCAAACTTAGCTTGGAATTGCTCCCATGAAATTTCTTCCTTTGAGCCTCAAGCGTGATTGAATTCCACCATTCCATGGCCTTGCCTTGTAGTTGCCTTGATGCAAGCTTTCTCTTGGTTGCACCATCCAAACTTAAGTCTCTAAAGATACGACCACAAGAATCCATCCACCTCTGAACCTCTTCACCTGGCTCAGACCCTTTTTATGGTTTTCCTCCTAGAGATGTATAATCTTTGCATAGCTTTGCAAAGCCCACAACTTTAGGCAACTGAACTCCTACGTCTACCATAGCTGCCACCGGAGTGGGGACCCTTCACTTGAATGCCTCCATAATGGCTTCAAACATGGGCAGGTAATTTGGTTCACCTCCATTTCCCCCTCCAGTATTAACTCCCCTAGCAGCGTGTCTTGATGGTCATCTATTCATTCTAAATCTGCAATTTAGAATAATTAGCCAATTTCAAGAAAAACTGCTAGAGGAAAACAACTGTTACTACTATGTATGCTAATATATATAGTAAGCATCCAACTGAAATATACAAGTACATCTCTCATACATAATTACGTCTTCAAACTTTGACCATAATCGATGACCAGAGCACTGATACCAAATGTGACAACCGCCCAAAACCCCCGCACTAAACAAGAGGAATAATGCGCTGAAGGGTGTGCCAGGCAGCTATGGACGATCATCAAAGCAGGTAAACAACATCGAAATCTGTCATAGAACTCACATAGCAAGGATAAAATATAATAAAACATATACAACAGGTAATAGTAATGAGGCATCATATAACAAATTTTTGAAAATTTTCTCAACATCTTGAAAGCTGATCCAACTGATACCAAGATTTGTACATAAAGCCTCACTACAACCCTCAAATAGCACTCAAACAGCGAAAACAAAATACTAGATAGTAATAAAATTGGTACGCCAGCCTCCTGCTCACCTTCACAAAACAACATCATCCTCACTAATAACCTGTAACCTGCTACTTAGTCTGCCCATCCACAACCGGATGAACAGCCCAAGGTAATAAGAGGAGACATAAAACCTTGAGTCAGACAACAGTCTTAGTGAGCGATAAAATAGCTTACAAACTTCAATAATAAAGCATATGAGAATGGATAGATAAACATACTAATCTACCCACAACACCAGAGAAGAACTCAACCTTATCTTCCCTATATCAGATAGTGATAGCCTTTACAACGATAAGTCAACCATTCATTTATGGAAATCATAACAACCAAATCATGGTAAAGCACTCATAACATCCAGATTATATATATCTCATGTAAACCATCCTAAAAGAATTTAACATCCCTCAAGTACAAGCCCCAGAGGCCCAAACCAATATCAGACAAGCACCCAAGGAACATCTCCTTCGACCTTGGATAACCCACATGAGACGGTACAAAAAGAACAACAAATCATCCATGACTGACTCTGGCCATCACCGCCATTCCTGCTTTCAAACCATTGTTAATCGTGTGATGGCCAACCTTACTACATGTCAAGGGCTAATGGTAACCCCAGTTCTAGCATAAACCTCATACGCCTTTCAACGATGCGTATGTATGTCCAACCTTGACAACTAGGCCTTTCAAGAATACCCAAGGTACTCGACCTACAACCGGCCTTTTGGGTGCCCCCATCGTACCTTTTCTTTGAGCCAGCTAAAACTTACGAGAACGATAATCTCTCAGCCTTCGCATCTCTAGTCATCAAACCCGACGACTTTCCATAGCTCAAGCAATGATTATCCACCAACTCACGACCTTTGAGTTTCCACCTTTCTAGTTGGTCTACACCAATCAACAAACTCATTCAACACTTCGAATATTCCCGCTTGAATGCTCCTCGAAGTTATCACCATTGTCGACTCAAAAGAAAGCTTCATTCAGTCCACCTTCTTTAGCTCTTAAACCCGTTAGATCTTACTTCTTAGGTCTTACTCCTTAGGTCTTGCTCCTTAGGTCTTGCCCCTTAGGTCTTAAAATGACCCAAAGCCAAGAAAAATGACCCAAAGCTAAGAAAAATGACCCAAAGCTTGGAAAATCGACACATAGCTAAGAAAAATGACCCAAAGCTAAGAAAAATGACCCAGTGCTAAGGAAAACGACCCAGAGCTAAGGAAAAACGACCCAGATCAAAGGAAAAACGACCCAGAGCTGAGGAAAAATGATCCAAAGCTAAGGAAAACGACCTAGAGCCAAGGAAAAATGACTCGGCTCCAGATCTAACCAAATTAACTCCAAACTTGACTAAATCTTCGCGAAAACGATTCGTTTGATGAAACTAACTCGTCCAATACATCCAATACAATCGTAAGCATGTTACAAAAGCACTAACATCATGAGAATGACGATTATCATCGAATTATGCAAATTCACCAAAATCCATAATAAATGAACATATGATCTAAATTGCGGATCTATCTTTCATAATCATATGAAATAGCATTGAAATCATTACCTTAATCTTGCTAAAACAGATCATTGGGTGACTTTTGTCAAAATGGACTTAATATGGCATGGATCTATGATTAAACACTTGAATTTGATGAAAAACGTGATCTAACATTCATATACTTCATTGAATCCATGTGAGAGCTGTAAATCACTCACCGATTCTCCAAAATAAGTCAAAATTGATGAAATAAGAATCGGACAGCAAGCAGCTAGCACTAAACACCTTGATCCGATGAATCTTTGTTCAGTTGACGTAGATCTAGCCTCCAATTGTGTAGATCTTCAATTTCCCTCCTTGGATTATGATTTTTAACGGTGGAAATGTGTTAGAGGATGGAGGAACTCAAGACCTCCCAGTGAGAGAATGGAAAATTCAAACCCTTTCTCATATCCCTTACCTCCTATTTATAGTTCCCACCAACCCCTAATTGGCATTCCCAATTCAGCCCATTTTGGCTTACCAAACCTAGGCAACCAACGAAAAAACCTTAAAACAGTGATTTCTCCCAAACCACTGAGCCAAATTTTTAATGTAACCACTTTACGGAAAGACAATCATCAATTCCTTTCCAATGGCACAGATCTCACCTTCTGATTCGACCTGAGTCAAAAGTTATGCCCTGTACAAGAATGACAAGGGAAAAATAGTCACAAACAAAATTTGGTAAAAATTATGGACATGTCTCACATCCCCATAAGCAACATATTAAAAGATGAGAATGATCCAACCCTTAGGAAATAAAATAAAAATATTCTACGATCTTCTAATACGTAAAATGCGGGCTGTTACAATGCCCAAGTTTATTTCCACCGTGAATTACCATAGTTAAATAAGTACGAAAAGATGCTCCTCATGTCTTGAGAGAGTTTTTTAGATGATGAGGTCTATTATGCTAATACTGACAAGTATAATGAGGAGGAGTTGATGATAAGATACTTAAAAGGTGATGAGATGAGGATTATAACAGAAAGTCGATGTTTGTTGCAAGAAGAGAAGGAAGAAGAGGAGGCAATAGCATTAACTCTACATAAGGGTAAGACTATTGTTAATGAAAGTGTTTCCCTACTCACTATGCTGGCTCAGCCGAACAATCATCGTATTTGGGGATCACTACCTAAATTATTATCGTCCTAGCTACTACTACAGAAGATTCCTTTTCTCAACAAGTGACCATTTATCTGGGTAAGTTCCAAAGGATCCCAGTCTCGTCCCAATATTGTACGATCTCCTATCCTCAAATGCAAAACTACGGTTGAAGGTGAAGAGCATCATGCAAAAGGTATATCGGCTCTTTCTTCAGTTTTCAAATGAATGAATGTTAAAGGCTTTCGAAGAAGCTATTAGGCTTTCTATGGAATCTTCAAGGAATGAAAAAGACTAATTGTGTACTAAAGCGATAGTCATGCTAGTGAATGCTCCAATCATCCAAATTTCTGGACCTTGAACCCCCTACTCAGTGCTCCATTGGAAAATATTATGTAGGATAATGCCACGTACGAAGCTTTGCTAAAGGTCGAGTTTGAGGACTTAGGATCATTTATGGAGAGGGATGAAAATTTTGAGCTAGGAGGGAGTGATCCCTCTAGGAAGTACAGTTTAGAGAAGATAATTGAGAAGACCGAAGCAACGAAGGTCCCTGGGAGGAGAAAAGTAAAGACGAGGGAAAGAGAACCAAGGAAGAGGCGAAGAAGGCTGGATTTGACCCACAACCTTTGGTTTTGATCCCAACCGATGAGCTAGGAAAAGACAGTGATGATCAACAATCCATCTTCTAAAATGGGTTTACAGATGTCATTATTCTCAGAACCACCCATTCCAAGTGGAAGATGGGAGCCAACAACGTTGGCAGTGGAAAGAAAAGGAAGAAGGTATCCACCAAAAGAGAGTCGCCAAAGAAAAAGCCCACAGAAGGGAAATGAGGTGATTGCTAGAGGTGATTCTTGGTTGTATAGATGTGTTTTTTGTTTTTGTTGGCCAAGTTTGTGTGAGTACGACCCTTGCTTTTGGCTATCGACCTACAACAATTGCAATTTTTGGCAGACATCCACTATAAATAGAAGTCGGATTTTCTTTTATTTTATGTGAATTTGTGTAAGTATTCGACTTTTTTAGCATTCCATTTGATGTGCCCACACCTGATCACTTGTTGTTACACTTAAACTCGTGATCTGTCACTTGAAAGTTTGAGCACTAGTTTGGTGGACCACTCCCAAAGCTTTTTTTTCGGTCATAGCTCCACATCATGTGGTTCACTATTAGGAACTACCACTCTCAAGGCTGCCTTACAGTCATGTCCTTAAGTCATGCGGGACTTAAAGCTTGAGACTCACTCTCAAGATCTCATTTTGATTGTGATCTCAAGTCGTGTGAAATTTGGGGTTGTAAGTTCCAACCTTAAGACCTCCTTTCGGATGTTGGTCTCTGTTGACACCAAATATGGTTCAACACACCAAAGTATGAAGTAGAGAACTAAAATTAAAGATAAAAAATGAAAATAAGACATCATGCATTTTAGAGTGGTTTGAGTTGAATATTCCTATGTCCACTTGATGATTTTCACTAGATTCTTAGCATTTTTGTGCCTATAGAGCATGGAATTAATGCAATCTCGAATGCATAGAAATACAGTGAAAAGATAGTGCCAAAAGTTGAAGTAAGAGTCCTCCATATATCTTTCAAGGTGATATTTATAGGTGTATTTCATATACTGTTCGACCAAGAGAGTGGGTGGGAAAATAGAAGTGATGGAGTGAGCGGGCAAAGTGGGTCACATCACCTATGTTCGTCATTTTAGTTCGGCAGATCCAAGTCATGCCGAATAAGGAAGCATAGTGACGCTGCTCCACTTGACTGACCCGAGGATGCTAAGCTAGGAGGAGGCTGATCTAGTGGTACAACGAACCAAGATGAAGTGCTCTTTCCGAATCGAATGAGGTGCAGAGTAGAAGGTGGCTTTCTTAGCTAAACCGAGAGAACATTGATCCGGATTATTTGATTTAGTGGAATCAGAGTTGCATGTCTCAACCGAACCATAGGGCTTGATCTTGCTGATCCGAAGCCACGCCGATCCAACATAACTTTTCTTGAACTACTCGAGACTTGAGTTCATTTACGCTCGAGTCTTAAACGATTTTTTTATGGACAAAGAACGTGATGGCCTTATCAAAAGGCACGTCAACAATTTACCCCTCAAAATACTTTGCATCGTAGATGGGGTGTGCTTTGAATAAGTAAAGCTGTATTCTCTCATCAATGTCACTCTTGTAGAAGTGGCCAAAGTGATGACAAGGGGTATTCATGTCTTTTTGAATAGTCGCAAGGCTTGAGCCTTTCTTGTCTGCATAAATGATCAAGCATAGTTCCTGATGTCCCTAATTGCATTTGTTGGACCAAGGTCTCCTAATTAGGAATTATGATAGTCGCTGGTAACTACTCGAACCACGTCAGTCAATAGGTTAAGTATATTTTTCGATTCGGTCATGTATGTCAAGTTGTTGGCTCCTACATGCATTCAAACATGTGCAAGTCGTTGTTGTACAACGTCAATTTTCGAGCTTGTCAAGCAATCAACTTGATTTCCTCTTATGCCTCAGCACATGAATCATTGAGTCCTTTATCATGTTGAAAGATCATCAAAGTTTCTCCCTTTTCTTTTTTTTTCTTTTTTAAGAACCTTGGTTCGATGCTGAATAGGATGCATTTCACCCTGGTTTGGCATGGACGAATCAGGTTGCAATAGTTTTGGATTAGTATCACCGATCCAGACTGACCGACAATCTTCTCAAAGGGAAGGCATAATGTCTTTTCTTCACCCTATAAATATTGGGCCTACTCCCCACCTTCTTTCTTCTTCGTTTTTGTTTCTCTTACTTTCATTTATATTCATCAAACTCAAACCCTATTTTTTGAACTCTATCTTCTTACAAACCGGCCACAACCACTCGAAGCTTCACCAATGAATATCGCCATTCATAGATCTCCAATCACCATTAAACTAGGTAGGTTTTATCGTCGTTCTTGATTTTATGTTGTTGTTACCCGTGGCCAAGCCGTTGTCATCACTGAGAGGCGAAGGCAATTCTCGATGAGGCTGGTTCGGTGGTGAAGGATGAGAAAGAAGCGAAAGCAAGGAAGTGTGATTGTGATATTGCAAGGGATTATTAGGCAAAGCTGTTGGAGCAGAGGAAGATGATGATTCAGTTGGCCTAGACAGGTGGAGAGAGGCAATTGGGGAACAGATGGAGTAGAGTAGGAGAGGAAAGGAGTTGGAGCTGTTGATTAGGCATTGTTTGGATCTGTAACATCGAAAGGCCCACCCGGATCTGACCAAACCGAATTTAGCCTATCCAGAATTGGCCCATCCGAAAATGGCTGATACATATTCGGGTTGAACCAAATTTAGTGAGGTCGTCTCACTTGTTCGTGGGCATACTTTGATTTTAACAATCCATGAGGAAATGATGATGCACGTTATGCATAAAATGAATACTTAGTCTTAAAAACTGTTAAGATTCAAGCATTCTGGACATCTGGATAGTTAGGACTAGAACCTAAGAACATGAACTGCCAAAACAATAAAGCATTGTCTCCTGTGAAATTCAGGTCTGTGACTGCTTGCAATAAAGCCTTGATTAAACAGTTAGGAACAATGGTCAATTGAGTCGTCATCTACAATATATTTCGAATATTCTATTTCTATTGATGCACATGTCTTCACACTTTATCGCACACACCACACTAGTTCACGCACTAGGGTATAGATTAATTACTCTAACTGATGACGTTTCTTGAGTAGTACAACAATTATGAGTCAAAGGTATTCCATCAGAGAATTTGAAGATGGACCTAGAAAGGACACAACATATAAGGACTTAGACACAAAATCCATCTTTGCCACTAAGTCATATAGCGATGGGTCTTAGTATCGAATTCGGACACGTGGTGAGTCATCAACAGTTTTGCCAGCGGAAGGGAAGGCCATAGTAGAAGGTGGAGACTGTGAAGCTGATGTCCCAGGAGTTGCTTATGCTCCATATACTCTCCTGGGGTCCGTCATTCTTAATGATCCAATCGACTCTTGGCCATCGGCGCTGGACGAATCCAAACTAAAAAGATTATACGCTAAGCACAGAATCTTGCTCGATCAGGTTCGGGTGCCATCGCTCTATAGACACTGTACAACCCTCTAGAAGGATACATGACTTGTTTCACAACATATCCACTGTCGGTTGTGTCCTTCCATTTAGTCCACTTGTCTGGACCATTCTTTCTTAAATGAACCTCGTATATGAAGTTGCACCCGAAAACCTTTTCTTGTTTTCATGCTCTACGTATTCTATATTTTGAGCATCTCCATCAGTAACCTACCATCAATGATGTTTGATTTTTCTTCAGACTCAAAACACCATAAAGATACTCCATTGTTTCCTTACTTTGAAGCGGCAATGAACAATCAAGTGATAATGGATGGGTGGAGTAAGATGAGTAGCATAAAATAAGATTGGTTTTATGTTCTACATCAGGAGAATTTTCCCAGGCGATGGATTAAAGGCAGTAAGCGTCTACAAAATTCATTTGCTTTTAATTTGGATTTTACTGAAAATCCATATTTTCATTTTGAAGGACAATGGATAGGCCTACCGGCAAAGTTTGTACATTGAGGTTTGGCCACAGTAGGACTGGTCCTTGAGGACTAGAGGCGAGTGCGTAAATGTAAATTATGTGTTTCTGCATCGATTTAATTTGTTGATCCCCGATAGAAGTTCATGTTTGGCTGGTGCCCTAATTGGGGGCAGAGGCATAGCGGTCCAAGTAGTCATGCCCTAATCGAGGGGTCCGCTGTTGATGAACTCCACGATGAAGTCTACATTAGGGGTTCTAGCGAGTGTTGGCACAAGACATGCGTCCATACCCAAGAAAGAAAAGGAAAAGGACAGCTCGCCTCTATCTTCGAAAAAGAAGTGGTCGAAATATCTACATCGAAGCATACTCTCTATCTTAAGTCTCCGGATCAAGACACCGGATCTGCCAGCTCTAATGACCCTTTCAAGGGTTAAAGCAATTTTTCACTATCATTTGAGCAGTTTCATTTTAAAGTCTTGGATCCTCAAATCTTATTTCCTGCATCCAAAAGGGAAAATGTCTCTACCAATGTCAGGGAGATTGCACATCGATCGAGACGCCAGCACCAAGTCTGTCGGGGGATCACTAGGACACATGGAGCATAAGCAATGCATGCCACATCACTCGTTCATTCTAATATATCTTAGTTTTAATAAAAGTTATTCTAGCTTGCAGGTACCATGTCAAGGTAATATGATTGTAGGAGACTTGATCGTACCTTGTCAAAAGCGAGATCCTATCGAAATATTCATTTGGCCGTGAGTGGAAACACATGGAGGAATGCGATAGGGAGGAAAGGAGAGGGAATGATGTCATCAATACTAAAAATATCACTCCCGCTCTCATTCTTGGGTCCACCGAATCATTAACATGCTTAGGAGTCATAAAAATAGCAATGAAGTGAGAGGCCAGGAGCCAAGCCCTAGATCCCTCAAAAGGATTCTACTAGTGAACCTCATCCGAAGAATCATTCGGAGCCCAAAGACAAAGGGAAAGAAAAGAAGATAGTGATTTCTAGCAAACATAATCCAAAGCTAGCATGATCGCAGAGCCTATCATGCTGGACCCATCGGTGGAAGAGTAAAAAAAAAAAACTTGAGGCACATTTCCCACAATATTATTTCAAAAATGCACATCCTTCCCCATCTTCATCCCATTCCTGAAAATGTTGAAGAGCGGCTCAAGAAAGAAATCGAAGACATATGTGGGTAGTACCAGGAGACCTCTAAGTATGCAAGGAAATTATTTGAGATTATCACGTCCTTAGAGCTCGACATTGCCCACATGAAACAAGAATGAGATTATGATAAGAATTCTTTGGCCTATATGGATAAAGAGCTTGTAGAGAATCATACTAAATTAAGGATGCTGAGCTGGCTACCGAATCTTATAAGAAACAATATAACAACTTGAAAGATCATTTTTATAAAGACCTTGACACGACTATCCTAAGAACAAAATCCATTGAGGATGAACCGTAGGCTGTGAATCAAGAAAATTTGTATTTGAAGGAAAGCGCTAACAGCCTGAAGGCAGAAAAAAGCACTCTTGAAAAGGAGAATAAAGGGTTAAAAGCCAAGTTGGTCGAGGCCGAGGCACTTGTAAAAAAGGAGGAGGAGATTGCTCATACGGCTAAGTCGGCCTCCAACTTGAAAGTTCAACATGATATTGATTTACAGGAGTTGAGGGATCATTTGGAGGAGGAGAGAAAGGTAGAGGAGGAATCCGACCCTCTAATTTTTGGTTTCTATACTTAAGTCCTCAAGTATAGAGATTTATCCTGGGTGGACGATTATCCTCAGACTCTTGACGACGCCTGGAGCAAACTCGTTGAAGAGGATAAGAATGCCTCGAGGATGAGTCTGTCAATAAAGAGGGGCATATAGAGCGTTTTTTGAGGGATAATGAGTCCGGGATTCTGAATGAAAGGAAGGGAAGAGTTTGTTGAAGGAGAAAGAAGATGGCGTTAGGCTTCAGGCTAAATGAAAGACTGTAATTGAAGGGAGATCTGGGTCTTCCACAACTGGTCAGGGTTCTGAAACCATTAAAAAATATAATCATAACTTCTCGGCCCTAAATGCTTTCAAGCCACTAACTCCTATAACCAAAATTCCTGACACTCCCAGATCCACTGGCAGCAATTCCAAGGAAGGTATATCTCTATCCTCTCCCAGTTTGAGAGAGTTCTTATCGCGTGTCAGCGAGCTATGGAGGTGGTAGTCGAAACGCTCATAGTTACAATTGGAAGGCCAGTGAAATGAGTATGGAGGAGCAGCAAGCACTACATCACGGTAAGCTTCTTGCTATAAAAATAAAGTCACTAGTTATTGCTCTAAATCACTTAGGAGCGATTTCTCCTTCCCAAGATAGCAGTCAGAAGTCAGAGAAAGACAAACCGAATGTGACTGCTAAGGAAATGAAGTCAACCCATAGCAGAGAGACAAGAAGCAAAAGGAATTTCAACAAGGACAAACCTAGGAATGGTAATTGTTCAGGGAGTGACAATCCCTCCAAGCGCAAATTTACGATGGAATCCGACATGGAGAAATGGAACAAGCAGAAGACCAATGATAAGATCAAGGATAAATGAACATACCTGCAGTTGTAAATTTCTTTTGCCTGAAGTTTGTGTGAGTGCGACCCTTTCTTTTTGTCTTAATGTCGGTACAGACCTACAGTTGTGAATAAAATAGTCTTTTATGCTTGTAAATTGTTTTCGCTTTTCAATCAATGTAACCACGAGTTTAGTAAGTATAATTAACCCGTAAGCAGTTACACTTAAGGTAAGCGTTAGTCTGGAAGCAGTGTAGTGTATATGTCCTCTATTAATTTCGAGTCATACACAGTGCCGGAGGCATGCTTGAAGTTGAGTTCTATGTCAACCTCATTAGGTTTGCACTTATGCCTCCGATTTTCGTAGGGCTAAGTTAGAGTTATGGGACACCGAGTTCTTGACTTTTATACTCTCCCTTCGTTAATCAAGTTAAAGTTTTTTGGTTAAGCGGTCTTAACTCTTGGTGCACCATTCATGCTAACCTAATGTTTTACACTATTTCTTAAGTCATTAAGATTTAGAGTTAATTACGCTTATGGTCATGTCACATTCACTTTAGCATCGTTCCTCCACTCTAGTCTTAAAGTAAGTATTGCCAATCGAGCATTTGAATTACGCTCATATTTGGTTAACTCTTCCTAACTAGTCGCGGAATTGAGTATGCTTGTTGAATCATTAGTGAGTGAACGTTTTTAGGTGATTAGCCACACCTTTCGTTCAAGTATCGATGCAATCTGGTTGAATCACAACATTTAGTCATGTGATTACAAATAGTCACATAGCATGAAAAGAGCTTTTATTTACGATGCAAAGGCAAACAATGAGTCGAGCCTCATTACATTGTTCAAAAGAAAAGTGCTATTTACAAAAACAATTGGAAATAAAAGCTTAAGTGAAATAATGCCATAGTTGCTCGGAATTCCATGCTCTTGAAAGTCAGCTGCCATCAACATTTGATAACCTGAAAGCTCTGTTTTCAAGTTTCCGTTGAATGACGTAAGGTCCTTTCCACTTCGAGCTCATGTGGACGGGGCCAGCAAAGGCCCACTTTAGGACGAGATCGCCAAGTTCAAAGAATCTGGGCCAAACCTTCATGTTATAGTATCGGGAGACCTGATGTCTGTGTGCAACATCTCGCAAGTTAGCCTCCTCTCCCTTCTCATCAATCATGTCAAGCAACTCCAGGAGGAGCTCCTTATTAATCAAATAATCGTAATAGGTAGTTGGATGAGAGGGGACTTCGAGCTCAACTTGTATTACTGCTTCAGAGGCATAAGCTAAAGCGAATGGAGTATGGCCAATCGGTGATTTGTGGGTTGTTCGATACGCCCAAAGAACAAATAGTAGCTCATCGAGTCACTTGCCTCTATCCTTCTACAATCGATTCTTTAGGATGAACTTTATGATTTTGTTCACTACTTTGACCCATCCATTCAATTGCGGGTGAGCGACTGCAATATATCTCTTCTCGATGCGATATCGCCAACATAAGTATTTGAATTATGATCTATCGATTAGATTGTATTATCAGTTATGATAGTCTTGGGAAGTCTGAATTGACATATAATGTTTCTAATAACGAAGTTGATCATCTGCTTTGTGGATATTATAGTCAATGGTTTTGTTTCAACCCACTTAATTAATGTAATAGTCAACTTCCACAATATCATACTTTGCTCTTCCGTTGGAAATTGGAAGACCATCAATGATGTCTATTCCCCACATCACAAAAAGTCATGGACTAACCATTTGGGAAAGCTGGGTGGGTAGAACTCTTGGAATCTTGGCAAACCTTTAGCACTTGTCGCAACATCATAAGTAATCAGTCATATCTCGATTGACGTAAGGCTAAAAATAACTATTTTCCTTTGTGTAGTTCCCATAGTACCCATTTAGCGTCATCATGGGGGTATAAGAGAACATAGAATCCATTTCTGTAAAACATGTCTCTTTGAATGATGTATCTCATGGATAAATGTAAGAGGGCACGCTTTTCACTTTTCTACTTAGGTAAGGTTTCGTGCAACAGAAAGTTCTTAATGGGAGTCATCTAAGATTCCCTCTTGGGTTCAACAGTCAACGCCCAGTCGACTTCAATTTGATCTATGCTTGGGGTGCTCAATGTTTCAATTGGGACCGACCTCATTTGTTTTGGATTCTCTAAACTAGCCATCTTTGCTAACAAGTCAACATTTTTATTTTGATCACGAGGAATGTTTGAGATGCAGTATGAATAACCTAAAAGCTTCGAAATTCGATTAAGGTAGGGGAAATTCATGCCTCATTAGCTTGGAATTCCTTTCTAACCTGGCATAAGATGATCTAGAGTCATAAAAAATTGAATTGATTTCATTCGTAGTTCCTTTGTAAGCTTGAGTCGGACAATCAGGGCTCATACTCAGCTTCATTGTTGGTCGTAGGAAAGTCCAGCTTCAAGGCATAACAAATCAATCATTCCTCAAAAGTTACCAAGACAACTTCAATGCTATAACATCGGTCGTTACTGGATCCATCTCAACGTTCTCAATATTATCGTTTGAGGCTGTGAACTCTGCAATGAAATCCACCAGCACTTGTCCCTAGATGGCCCTCCGTGGAAAGCAGACAATACAGAACTGGATTAGTTAAATATTTCATTTAAGCAGTCTCATGGATACCTCAGGTTGCTGAAGGACCCGTCGTAACGGCTGGTTAGTGTACACTTTGATGGATACCAAAAGCAATCCAAGCCCATGCGACTCGGCCTATCGCATAGTTCAACATCTCATAAGCATTGCCGAAACACTCATGACTCAAGCCCAGACGGAGTCGTCAAAGAATAGTCGTCCCAGCTCGACCAAGATACTTAAATATACTTACTCGGGATCGATATTCGACACCATGAAGATTTCATACATGAATTCCCTCAACAACTCGTCAAAACTCCAAGTCTAAATTCGTATCCCACAATATGAATTATGTGGTCGATACAGACCGACTTTACCATATTTCATATCCATCATTCCACACAATTCTTATCCTAACCATATTTCGTATCCCCCGCATCCGTATACCTCAACTCACAACACTTTGTATCCATCATCATTTCATATCCCACTCGGTTCTCCTCCATTTCGTATCCCGTCATATCATTGGGATACAAAGTTGGCTAGAAAGCACGACCAAGGCTGGTGATTGACGTAAGCAAAGAGCTCCAGGATACGAAGTCACAAAGTTTTTGGACACAAAGATGGCTAAAGCAATAAGTTCAATAAGGCATGAAGGAAGCAACATGGAGAGATGGACAAGTCCCCGGATCAGTGTAGACCCCGAGGTACGAAATAAGGTTGTGGGTACCATACTTCACCTACTCATACCTGCTCCCTTCCTCCAGCTCTCCTACAAATACCCTCGAACCCGCAGCATGACTAAGGTTGGATCTTAGCTCTTTGAACACTCTAGGAAGAAGAGGACCCTCCTACAACCTTTCAAACATACTCCATTGCTCCGGGAAGAAGAAGAAGCTACTTCTTCGGCACTGGATCATTTCGGGTTGCATAGGCATTTCAAGAAGAAGGAGCTTACCTCCATTCTCAACATGCTAAATCCTTTTCTTGACCATTGCCATTGTTTGACATGATACTATTGTTCCTACCATTGTAAAGTTGTACAAAACATAATAAAAGAGCAAAGCCATTCAAAATGGACGTAAGCCTTCCCGGGCCGAACCAGTATAAACACTGGTATTTACAATTTCTGCACTATTTTCCATTCTGGATGTTTAGTTTCATTATCTTGAAACTCATTGGATGTTGCACCAACATTTGCGCGTCAACAACAACCATAGCGATAAACTAACATTTCGCTTCAAAAGCTCGATCTGTTGCTTTTTTTTAAGCAACCGATGCAATAGGTAAATTTTACTATTTTTCTTTATTTCAACCATAAAAAAACAAATTAATTATTTTAACAACTGACGCAAAAGATTTACTTTATAATTCAAGGTTCTTTAGCATAGAATGACCGTTAATGGCATCATGGAAAATCCCTCTCTTCCTTTCTTATCTTCACGCTAACCATCTCTACTCAAAATCAACTCTTGCCCTTCTCCTCATTTATCAGATATTCTCATCTCCATGCTTACGTCATGCATGGTTCATTCTCTGCTAAACTGCTCTTCTTCTCCAGATCTAAGCTTTTTCGATGAAATCGGTGCTGAGTTTCCACTATCCTCTAGTTTCTTTAATCTCATATCTGCTCCTACATATCTCTTTAACCTTACCGAATACGTCCCTAAACTTTGCGTAATGGCCATTTATAGCCAACTACATGCCATCGGATTCTGCAACATATTCTTCAACTAGGGCTACTGTAGAGATTGGGGTAGCGACACTAACATGGAGCTTATTAGCAAGTAATAACTCCATTTTAGGTAAATACTTTACGCGTTTCGAGTGTATGTCTGTATGGGACCAATTGCTTAATGGTATTCAATATGAGTCTGTACCTGTCTTGTTTGTGGTACATGGAATCAATATTGTGTTTGTTGGTGATGTGGTTTTGCCGAGGTGCTTAGTTGTCTACCAGGGTTTAGTGGTGCTCAGTTTCAATGTAAGCGAGCAACTTCCTCCTAGGTTCTTTTCTGTTTCGGTCGAAGCTTCTTTGGGCCATCGATGTCGAGCATTGGCTATACACGAGATGGCAAGGCACTGATCATAGCTTTTTGTTTGACGGTGGTTCTTGCATGAATTAGACTGCTCTGATCAATCATTTGGTTCATGAGGAGATGTTATGAAATTTTTTGGTCATACTAGCTTTGCTGTTTGGTAAATTGTTGGGTTATGATGCTAGGAACATGCGTGTACCTTTTTGCTACAGTAAGGTCATATCATGGAGCAGTTTTTGCTTCCTCTCAAGTCAACCGCTTTCCCTCTGTGCTACATACTTTCGGCAATGTGATGTACACTATATATTCTTGCACCCTGTATACTTGCTACTGTTGTATATTCCTTTATGGTCATGAATGTTATCCCACTACTTTGTGTAGTATGAAATTTAATGTGATGTAATAAACACCTTGCGTGGAGAAGATACGTAGTCTAGTTAATTAGCTAGCTCCAATGCTATAAGCATGTTAGGTAGAGGGGACAAACCCCTTTAAAATCCGTTGGTCGTGGACGATCTACCTTATAAACCGAATAGCCAATTGTTTACTAACAATCACCTGTACTATACTAATTTTTATTATTAGTTATAATAAAAGGTGTTTGCGGTCCCCTTAAAACTGGTCTGCTTACCAAAAAAACTAGCACAACCGCATTTCATCTCTGCCTTCAATCGCCAATCCAGTTAAATTTTGGAACTTGCTCACAGTAAACAAAATACGACACTTAAATAATCGAAGACTTCCAGTCATGATTTATAACTGTTTTTTGTAACTAGTAAACAACAATGAAGATGAAAAATAAATAAGAAATTCACAAAATCTTATACCTCTTAGAGTCACTCTTTACTGTATACATGATAGTACAACACCTCTTAGTCCCCTGATTTCCACCACACAATTTTGTTTCTCTCTTTAAACTAATTCTCTTTCCCCTCACTAACTTATTTAATTATAATTGTGTGGCTATTATTAGGGTGCAAAAAGGGTGCCACGAAATAAAGAGAGGTGCCACACACACACACACACACACACACACACACATATATATATATATATATATATATATATATAGGGAGAGGAGCATTCCGAGGCATCCCTGTTTTACAGTGCCCCTACCCTACTGTGAGCTACACTCATCCAAATCCAAAAAGATTTTATAGATGTTCGATCCACAAATATATTATCATTTATCCAAAATTCAAACAAGTTCCGACATTAACTCTCTCACTCTACCACCTTATTTTACTATAAATGAAAGATAGATATCAAGGAGTTTTTGGAGTGCTACAATTTAAGGGTGTTGTTGAATGGTTATATATATATATATATATATATATATATATATATATATATATATATATATATATATATATATATATATATATGGCAAGCATTCAGTGGCACCCCAAAAATGCAGCACCCTTTTGATTTCCTTTAATTCCATCTTTCATTTATATTAATTTAATTTAGTGGGAGGTGAGATAATGAGTGGAAGGAGAGAGAGGAATAATGTATGGTGGAAAAGAGGGAGGCTAAAGGGGTGCTCCACTGCTTGAGGTGCTATTGAACCTGCCTATATATATATATATATATATATATATATATATGTGTGTGTGTGTGTGTGTGTGTGTGTGTGTGTGTGTGCATAAAGAGAGAGAGAGCGATCGGGGGCATCCCTGTTTGCAGCACCTCTGTTGCATCCCATAACCTACCGTGAGCTACGGCGATCCAAATCCAACGAGAATTTGTAGATGTTCTGTCCACATATATTATAGCATTTATCCAAATTTGAGCATGTTCCGACATTCATATAATAATATATATTTGATGCTTAAATTTAACGGTTTGAATAAATGTTTGAACGGTGAATAATTGAGTTATGATTTTGAAAATTTTGCGAATGTCAGAACGAGCTCAAATTTTGGATAGATCATTATATATGTGTGGATTGAACATCTACAAATTCTCGTTGAATTTGGATCGCCGTAGATCACGAACGGATTGGGGTGCAACAGGGATGCTCACAAATAGGGATACCCCCGATCGCTCCTTATATATATATATGTGTATATATATGGAAAGGTCTATTTAGACACAAAGGTTTGATACAAAATGAGGGACACAAAATTTGAACCATAGGATTATCCCATGATTTGCATCCCTCACATAAAGACAAATTTATAATATGGTTGAGATTTTGTGTCTCCTGATTTGTGTCAAAATTTTGTATTCGTATAGCGGCTCTCTCTCTCTCTCTCTCTCTATATATATATATATATATATATATTGATATTGATATCAAATTCGGTATCAACACCCCAAAAATTCGATCAACACTTTAAAGTGTGAACAATTACAAGATCAAGAGTAGAAAGACGGGGAAAAGTAAAGTGCACACGACTATTAAAGTAGTTCGGCTCTAAAAGAAGCCTGCGTCCACTATAAGGAAGTTTCCATTATGATTATGATGGTTACAAAATACATTGATCTCAATTTCATATACATCTTCTCTCTTTTACAATAGATTCTCTGTCACACACATAGATGGCACTTGGATCCATGTAAATCGACAGAGAAACGGTAAGATCAGCAGAGAAATGGTGAAATATCTTCAAATGCACGGAGGATGGTGGAGGATCTTCAATCTCTTGATCACTTAGATGATCTCAATGGAAGGTATGGACAATTAGATGGTAGATCTTCGAATGGTGATGACGAATGAAGGTAGGATTTCTTAGGAATGGTGGTAGGAAGGAACCGGCAGCACTTCGTGATCGCAAAGAATCGATCCCCTTAATGGTGGTAGCCATGGACTATTTATTAGTGGAGAGAAAATGAGGAGACGGCTGAAAATATATGGTGCAGGGAACCGATCAGTATATTTTAATATTTACAGAAATGCCACCGGCTAGTTATTTATAGTTTTCATCCAGCTGTCTTAGGACCGATCGGCTTATATGCTTGCCGGACCCACCGATCGGCCTCCTCCAGTGATCCTACTGGTCGGCCACTTGATGATAGTTCTAGGCTACTGAACGGCCTCCTCAAGTGATCCTACCGGTCGGTTGTCTTCTCTTCTCTAAATACCACTGACCGTGCCTTCATACCATCGGTCATACGTACTGCCATACTACCGATCGGTTCACGAACTTCTCTATATTGATCAATCTCACATTATAACCGACTGAGCTGTATTGTACAGATTTCCTGCATTTGATCTATCAAAGCGTATAGGGTCTTTAATAGGTAAACAATTTCCCCTCGGAGTTTATAATTTTTTTGTTTGTAAAAAATTGTGAGCTCCGAAATGAACGTTTTAATCATAGGTTGATGGATCATTCGCTTCGCATTTTATTTGGGACTAGTATGATCTTCTGCACGGTCGGTCGAGATGGCTTGCTAGGCGATCGGTTGGTTATTAAAGTTATACCGATCGGGTACAATGATTCATCTGGGCCATGTAACACCCCACCTACATTAATGTCACTCTCAAAGGGAATACATTAACTTCAGTGAAGCGCTATAGGTAAAAGATGCAGATACATTACAAGACAGACAAATAAAGCAGTGGAAAACAAACTCATTTTATAAGCAATGTAGTTCAGTCAAGCTTTTACAACAATTGACTCAATCATACTTAAAAGTACTACATAAAACTTCTGTCTTGATTCGAAAACTTTCAAGTATATAAGAAACATAAAGCATAGTAAAGTAGCATAAGTCTCCAAATTAAAGTGCAAACACAGCCATAGCCAGAGACAAGAGGATCCAAGCAATACATCAAAGAATCTTCAAGCTTGGAAAGAGAAACAGTTCGAACTAAGCTGAGCTATTCCCTCCCTGACTACCGGGGGGTGGGGGGAACGGAAGAAAAGAAGACAAAAGAAAATGGGTCAGACATAAAGACTGGTAAGTCCAGTGATTTTCAGTATGTAAACAAGTAAAAGCAACATGACATGAATAAACTAAATATTAGACAAGACCATGATAATAGGGATAATAAGATAACATTAGATTAGCATAAGATATGATAAGGCAAGATACAATGAATGCGCTTCTACTCTTTCGCTGCTTCGCTACTACCCTGTTATTCTGATTTCTATATCTCTGCACCACCTAACTAGTGTCCCACCTAGTAATCTATATAAAATGATAATGTGATCCCAATCTTCGCAATTGTGGTAGCCTTCTAGTGTACCTCCATTATGAGGATCCCACCTCAATCTGCCTAATTGCCATGGATATGTTAGATGTACACTTACTACCCTATCGATCGGTTTCCTAACTCACATGTATTTATTACTGGTGTCATTTGACCTCGCTGTATGTATTCATTATTTGTGTCATTCGGCCCCGCTTGTATGTATTCATTACTTGTGTCATTCATCCCTACTTGTATGTATTCATTACTTGTGTTATTCGGCCCCGATTGTATGTATTCATTACTTGTGTCATTCGGCCCTGCTTATACGTAGATACAAGTGCTGGCCCCATCATGGGGTGTATCAATTCCCATGATGGCAACCCGACATGATTCAAGATGCACAGTGTATACTACTGATGCCCAGTGTCTGCTTTTCCACTCCGGAGCACGTGCACACCCATACTCCGTCAGAACTACACTGCTGCACCACCCGCCGCTATTTTGACCGCTAATAATCAGCCCAGTAATTATGCCCCACCCTTCCTAGCTCAGGATACCATGATACATCTATGTGGGTTACTGCTGAAATGGGTCCCCTTTACTAGGGTTTCCTAATCAACATCTTATAATGGTTAAGTGTTCTCAATTTAACTTAACCCCACCCATATGCTTAATTAACATGTTGTACTGGTTAAGTGTTGCGTATTCATATGTTACTTAATCTTCTCACTGATTCATGCATGTTTATTTAACAGTTAAGTTTGTGGGCCTATATACACTAATATTACCCACTTACCAAGATTTACTTAACCCTTCCCCTTATCAAGTCCATATGTATTATTGGTTAAGCTTGCCTTAACCCTATCCACTTTGTTCATGTAATATTGGCTAAGTTGTCTTCTTGTCCATGTTAACTTAACCTACCCACCTAACATGTTACATTGGTTAAGTGTTGCCTTCTTATGTTACTTAAACCTACCACACATCATGTTATATTGGTTAAGTGTTTCCCCTTAACTAATCCCCACTCGTTCATCATGTTAGGTTGGTTAACTTAACCCTACTCGTTCATCATGTTGTATTTGGTTAAGTGTTTCCTGTTAACTTAGCCCTGTTCATTCATCATTAATTCATTCATTGATGCCTTAACCTCTCACATTAGAACTGTTGTTTGCGGTTGCTAGATGTGTCGGGCGGTTCCGAGTAGACTTCTACCTCAAACTCATTCGAACCTCGGGTTTTTGGATTTATGCGCTAACCTCTCACATTATATTTATGTTGTTGCGGTCGTTGGATGTGCCAGGCGGTTGCGGGCAATCTTACACCACAACTCAATCTAACCTCGGGTTAGACACATTCATTTTTTAACCAATTTACTTATTTACCATACATGTCCAAGTCTAGATTTTTATATGCTATTTATCCCAAATTTACAAAACTAGTTATGTTCTAATTCTCAAGTTATGCCCAATCAAGCCAATTGCAAGTTATGCCCCATAAATTCAATTTCAAGTTATTGCTTAAAATAGGTTACACCTACCTAATCTTCCCAAATTTGCAATAATAGTCATGCCCCAAAATCACAATATACATTATGCATGTTGTCCCAACCAATAGTTATGCCCGATCTAATTTAATATTTACAGTTTACACCCAATCTAAATTTAATATTTCTATTTACCCCAAGTTTGCAACAATAACAATTATGCCCAATTATTTCACCAAATACATTATGCCCAATATTTACCCAAAATAGGCTATACCCATATATTCCCCGTATTCCAATCGTTTGTATTTCATGATTTCAGCATAGGCTCGAAGGTAACCCAGGTTCATAAGAGAAAAAGAAAATAGGGAAGAGAGAGAAGGAGCATAAGATAAGAATAGGCATTAAAATAGGCATGTAATAACAGACCTAATACAAGAAAATTTAGATCCATCAAGGATATATTTTTGAATAAACTGATACAATCATTATCGCAGGCATAAGAATAACACCATGAACCAAAAAGGATTATAAACCTAATGTACAACAAAGATAGGAATGATTAAATCGATATAATAACTTCTTAGGCATGTAAAATCATAGATTCAATAGAAAGATAGGGGTAAATCTAAAAAGATTGTCTCATCATCAAGCATAGAATTAAATTCATTTTATTACATGCCAAGCTTACTATTAGGTGTTTAAATATGAAAATAACATGAACTTACGGAAAAAGGACGGATCTTGTATTCTGGGATCTGATTTCTGAATTTGTTAAGCTAATCCTTTGATGTAGACATTTGATTCTCTAGTTTGGATTTGGTTTGGAGATTTCTAACTTGATTTGTAATTTGGAGAAGATGGAGGCTAGGCTAGCTTAGGAATGGACAACTTGAAGGCTTCATAGAATGAGATGTGAGGTCTAGGGTTAAGGTTCGGGGTGATTATATAGAAGTTTAGGATTAATTCTAGCCTTTAGATTAGTCTAGGAGTAATCAGAGCCATCCAAACCAAAGAGATGTGTCATCCAACCAACCACATCATGACACATAAGCCCTAATACCTCAGAATTGATCATTAGGCCAATCAGAGAAGGCCACATCAGCTCAAGGCTATAAACATTCGTCATAGGAACTGGATCTCAAACGGGGTCGACTCCCTACAGGGGGGTCGAAAACTATGTCGACACCCCTATCGGGGGTCGACACCTATATCGACTCCCCTATATGGGGGTCGACACCTATGTCGACTCCCCTGAGGGGGGGATCGACACCTTTGAGTGCGAAATTTCCCGCTCAGCCCGCTCTGACTGAATTTTAAATTTTGAACAGTTTTGACTTTTAATTATTACTTTAATTTAATTTCTATTTAAACGTGAAATCTTTTGAACTCCATTACTTCTTCATACGGAGCCCGGTTTACGCAAACTCAGACTCTATCTCAAGAAAAATTCCGAGACAAACGTAATGGCATAACCCATTTCACCCAATTCTTCTCCTAAAAAATAAGTGTTCTTAAATTCGTTAATTTAATATTCATAGAAAATACGGGGTGTTACATTCGATTTCGTCCCCGAAATCTCCAAGTCAAGAAGAATGCATCCTACTATCCAACATCCATCTACTCAACCATTCAATCACAAGCATCCATTGTCCTTAAAAAGATTTCTAACGCTTTCATGATCATATGCATAGTGTGTGTATATGTCCTTATCTAATGCAAAATCAGGCGGTCTACTGATTCAGTTGACCTCCTTAATGCGAATTATGTCAGTGCCATGAGTCCATCATGCATGCAATTATTCCTAATCATACCTTATAACCTCTACATGAGTGCACAATCATTCATACAAATGCAACATCCATATGATAACACATCAAGTTTCAATCCATATCTAAATACATATATGCATATGCAATATGAAAGTGACTGAGCCAATCTAGTACCTAATGTATGTGTATATGCATCCATGAGCAACCACTTGCAACCATCAATCATAACATGTTTCAAATACATGTTTACATCCATTGGTTTCTACCTAGGGATCAAGAATAGGACCGAGGAGATATACTTAAAAGATAGATACAAGCGTGCGTAAACTTATGGAAAAAGAGATCAAGGACGTACCCTCAAAAAGAAAAGGATAGGATGCTCTTATCTTGTCTTCGGTCTCCCACGTCGCCTCTTCTTAAGCTTCACTCCACTGTATCTTAACTAATTTAACTTCATGATTGCGGAGCTTCTTGACCTCCATTTTCAAAACTCACTAGTAAAGATAGGATCTCGATCACTTACTATGCTAGAGGGTATCCCATGTAGTCAGATTATTTTTCCAAGATAAACAAATGTTAACCATGATGCCAAGTGTATATACTAAGATGATTAGAGGTCTCTCCTCTACTTAGCTTATCCATCATGCCACAAATCTGAGGGTCTTCATGTTACGCCGCTCCTATCCGATCCAAAATCGTAGGCCGCTCTTCTAGCGATGCTAACAAACCAGGTACGAACTTAACTGAGGATCTAAAGCTAAAGGTTGCTATGTACTACAAACTTTACTCCTCTTAAGGTCAGTCCCTTTCTACTTAGGGCGCCTGCCTCAACATTACCCTTGCTAGGGGTATAACCAATCTTAATGTCGTATGAGGTAAGAAATTCCATCTATCGTCGTTGCCTCAATTTCAAATCTTTTTGCGAGAACAAATATTTTAGGACTTATGATTCGTATATATTTCAAATTTTCTCCCTTAAAGGATAATGATGCCATGACTTAAGAGCGAACACCATAACAGCTAATTCCAAGTCACGGTAGGATAGTCTTGCTTATGTACTTTCAGCTATCTTCTTCCATAACTTACTACCCTCTCTTCTAGCATTAAAACGACGCCTAACCCTATCCCACATGCATCCGTATAAACTGTAAATGTCTTGTTCCCTTCGGGCAATGTCAAGACTGGGTTTGTTGTCAGGATTCTCTTCAATCGTTGGAAAGCAACTCCGCAATCCAAATCCCAGGAAAAAGTTAGATTCTTCTTCGTCAATCTAGTAAGTGCGGCTGATACCTTCACAAAGTCCTTAATTAACTTCCTATACCAGCCCGCTAATCCAAGAAAACTTCTTACTCCCGTTGCATTCCTTGGGACCTTCTAATCTTGCACCGCAACTACTTTTGCGGGATCTACCATTATCCCTTCCTTGGATATCACATGTCTTAGAAACCTCACTTCTTCTCTCCAAAAATGATATTTGGAGAACCTAGCCTTAAGCTGATATGCTTGGAGGGTATCCGAGACTTCTCTTAAAATCAAAGCATGTTCTTAGAGAAAGCCAAAATATCATCTATGCACAAGCGAAGTGAGCCATCCGACTTTGTAGCGGAAACAACTAGAGCGCCCTATTCAGAAATACTTTGCCTTATGAACCCTTTCTCAAGTAACTCTTTTACTTGTTTACTGATCCCTTCCTTTCCCTTGGATTCATGTGTCGTACAGGTAATGCAACTGGCTTTGCATTATTAACTAGATATATGCGGAAATCTATCTCGCGTTTTTAGGGGACAAACCCCTAACCTAATCAAAAACATCTGTGTACTCATGGACTATTCTAACGGATCGCAAATCGTCGATAGATGCATCAAGTGATACTAGGTAGCTAAGCCAGATTGATCCCTTAGGATAGCACGAAATATCGAGGGTATTCCCGAGACAAGTCAAAAGCCTAACTACCCTCCTTTCCTAATTACTAGCTAACCAATCCATGCCTAGAATCAACCCATAGCCCATGAAACCAAAAACATAAGCATTACATTTAAACTCAATACTTAATATAGCTATTCTCAAATCCTTACAAACCAAAGATAATTGAGCCGAACCACCAATTGGATTTGAGACAATGATGGGATCTTCTACTATACAAGTACTAAGGTGCAGAGACTTAACTATGGAAGCAGATATAAACGAATGTGAAGAGCCAAAATCAAAACAGTACTAACAGGATGATCAAAAAGAAAAACTAAACTTTCTCAACAGAAACTTTACTACCTCTCTCTCCGGTACGGTGGCGGTGAGAGCACGCACTTGCCCTCCTGAAAATCCTATCCTTTGTTCTTGCCCTTGTCCTTAATTACATAACCCGTTAAACCATAATAAAGACACTTCCTCTTGTCTTAGGTTTTACTATTCTTTCCTCCCTTCTTGTCCTGTGGTTCTTACACTTACACCTCTTTCTTTTTACCTCTTTTTGTGAACCAAGTCCACATCCATGAGTTTCTCATCCTTGGATTGTGCTCCTTAGCCAAACACTCTCATTCTCATCTTTACCATCCTTGTGTAACATGTTGACAAGTCTCTCGAAAGCTTTCACCATCGCACGGAAAACCCTACAAAGATTGAAAGAAAATTAGCCGCAGGTGAAACTACTGCAGCTATAAATAGAAGTTGAGCACTTCTTCGCCCTTTGACAGGTTCCGTAGTCTCATCAAGCCTACGGAACCATGCCGCAATGAGGTTACCCCCCAAAAAGCCAAGAGCCCCGGAGACTCAGGAAAGAAGGAAACAAGGATTCAAATAGATGATCAAAAGTTAGTGCATATGGCTTTGGGGAATTCGCCTTTAAAACAAAACTTTTCTTTTGGAAATGCTTCTTTTAAAACCATTTTGGAAAATAATTTTTCAAATCTTTTATTTGATCCGGTAACCTTCAGCTCTGATACCAAGTGTAACACACTACCTCCATTAATGTCACTCACAAAGGGAATGCATTAACTTCAATGAAGCGCTATAGGTAAAAGATGCAGATAAATTGCAAGACAGACAAATAAAGCAGCGGAAAACAAAGTCATTTTATAAGCAACATAGTTCAGTCAAACTTTTACAACAATTGACTCAATCATACTTAAAAGTACTATATAAAACTTCTGTCTTGATTTGAAAACTTCCAAGTATATAAGAAACATAAAGCATAGCAAAGTAGCATAAGTCCCCAAATTAAAGTGCAAACACAGCCATAGCCAGAGATAAGAGGATCCAAGCAATACATCAAAGAATCTTCAAGCTTGGAAAGAAAAACGGTCCAAACTAAGCTGAGCTATTCCCTCCCTGACTACCTTGGGGGGGGACAGAAAAAACGAAGACGAAAGAAAACGGGTCAGACATAAAGCCTGGTAAGTCCAGTGATTTTTAGTATGTAAACAGGTAAAAGCAACATGACATGAATAAACTGAATATAAGACAATACCGTCACTGAATGTGCTTCTACCCTTTATCTGCTTCGCTACTACCCTGTTATTCTGATTTCTATATCTCTGCACCACCTAACTAGTGTCCCAACTAGTAATCTGTATAAAATGATAATGTGATCCCAATCCCTGTAATTGTGGTAGCCTTCAGGTGTACATCCATTATGAGGATTCCACCCCAATCTGCCTAATAGCCATGGATATGTTAGATGTACCCTTACTAACCTATCGATCGGTTTCCTAACTCGCATGTATTTATTACTGGTGTCATTTGACCTCGCTGTATGTATTCATTACTTATGTCATTCGGCCCCGCTTGTATGTATTCATTACTTGTGTCATTCGGCCCCGCTTGTATGTATTCATTACTTATGTCATATGGCTCCGCTTGTATGTATTCATTACTTGTGTCATTCAGCCCCGCTTGTATGTAGATACCTGTGCTGGCCCCATATGAGGTGTATCAATTCCCGTGAAGACAACCCGACACGATTCAAGATGCACAGTGTATATTGTTGATGCCCAGTGCCTGCTTTTCCACTTTGGAGCACGTGCATGCCCATACTCCGTTGGAACTACACTGCTGCACCACCCGCCGCTATTTTGACCGCTTATAATCAGCCCAGTAATCGTGCCCCACCCTGCCTAGCTCAGGGTACCATGATACATCTATGTGGGTTACTGCTGAAATGGGTCCCCGTTATTAGGGTTTCCTAATCAACATGTTATAATGGTTAAGTGTTCTCAATTTAACTTAACCTCACCCATTTGCTTAATTAACATGTTGTACTGGTTAAGTGTTGCGTATTCATATGTTACTTAACCTTCTCACTGATTCACACATGTTTATTTAACGGTTAAGTTTGTGGGCCTATATACACTAATATTTTCCACTTACCCAAGATTTACTTAACCCTTCCCCTTATCAAGTCCATATGTGTTATTAGTTAAGCTTGCCTTAACCCTATCCACTTTGTTCATGTAATATTGGCTAAGTTGTCTTCTTGTCCATGTTAACTTGACCCACACACCTAACATGTTACATTAGTTAAGTGTTTCCTTCTTGTGTTACTTAACCCTACCACACATCATGTTATATTGGTTAAGTGTTTCCCCTTAACTTATCCACACTCATTCATCCTATTGTATTTGGTTAAGCGTTTCCTATTAACTTAGCCCTGTTCATTCATCATTAATTCATTCATTGATGCCTTAACCTCTCACATTAGAACTGTTGTTTGCGGTTGCTGGATGCACCGAGCGGTTCCGGGCAGACTTCTACCGCAAACTCATTCTACCCTCGGGTTTTGGGCTTTATACGCTAACCTCTCACATTAGATCTATGTTGTTGTGGTCACTAGATGTGTCGGGCGGTTATGGGCAGTCTTACACCACAACTCAATCTAACCTCGGATTAGGCACATTCATCTTTTAACAAATTTACTTATTTACCATACATGTCCAAGTCTAGCTTTTTATATGCTAATTATCCCAAATTTACAAAACTAGTTATGTTCCAATTCTCAAGTTATGCCCAAACAAGCCAATTTCAAGTTATGCCCCACAAATTCAATTTCAAGTTATTGCTCAAAATAGGTTACACCTAATCTTCCCAAATTTGCAATAATAGTCATGCCCCAAAATCACAATATACATTATGCTTGGCGTCCCAACCAGTAGTTATGCCCGATCTAGATTTAATATTTCAATTTACAGTTTACATCCAATCTAGATTTAATATTTCAATTTACCCCAAGTTTGCAACAATAACAATTTTGCCCAATTATTTCACCAAATACATTATGCCCAATATTTACCCAAAATAGGCTATACCCAAATACTCCCCGTATTCCAATTGTTTGTATTTCGCGATTTCAACCTAGACTCAAAGGTAACCCAGGTTCATAAAGGAAAAAGAAAATAGGGGAAGAGAGAGAAGGAGCATAAGATAAGAATATGCATAAAAATAGGCGTGTAACAACAGACCTAATACAAGAAAATTTAGATCCATCAAGAATAGATTCTTGAATAAATTGATATAATCATTATCGCAGGCATAAGAATAACACCATGAATCAAAAAGGATTATAAACCTGATGTAAAACAAAGATAGGAATGAATGAATCGATATAATAACTTCTTAGGCATGTAAAATCATAGATTCAATAGAAAGATTGGGGTAAATCTGAAAAGGTTGCCTCATCATCAAGCATAGACTTAGTTTCATTTTATTACATGCCAAGCTTACTATTAGGTGTTTAAATATGAATATAACATGAACTTATAGAAAAAGGACGGATCTTGTATTCTGGGATCTGATTTCTGAATTTGTTAAGATAATCCTTTAATGTAGACGTTTGATTCTCTAGTTTGGATTTGGTTTGGAGCTTTCTAACTTGACTTCTAATTTGGAGAAGATATAGGCTAGGCTAGCTTAGGGATGGACAGCATAACGGCTTCATAGAATGAGATTGTGAGGTCTAGGGTTAAGGTTTGGGGTGATTATATAGAAGTTTAGGATTAATTCTGGCCTTTGGATTAGTCTAGGAGTAATCAGAGCCATCCAATCCAAAGAGATGTGTCATCCAGCCAACCACAACATGACACATAAGCCCTAATACCTCAGAATTGATCATTAGGCCAATCAGAGAAGGCCGCATCAGCTCAGGGCTATAAAAGTTTGTCACGGGAACTGGATCTCAAAAGGGGTCTACTCCCTACAGGGGGGACGACACCTATGTCGACTCCCCTATAGGAGGGTCGACACCTATGTCAACGCCCCCGGGGGTGGGGGTCGACACCTCTGAGTGGTAAATTTCCCGCTCTGACCGAATTTCGAATTTTGAACAGTTTTGACTTTTAATTATTATTTTAATTTAATTTCTGTTTAAACTTGAAATCTTCTGAACTCCATAACTTCTTCATACGGAGCCCGATTTATGCAAACTTGGACTCTATCTCAAGCAGAATTCCAAGATGAACGCAATGGCGTAACCCGTTTCGCCCAATTCTTCTCCTAAAAATTAAGTGTTCTTAAATTTGTTAATTTAATATTCATAGAAAATACGGGGTGTTACAGGTCGATCATTGCAGACAAGTTTTACGTTTATGTTAAGTTTTTGGCTCTTGCTCTTCTTTATATTATTTCACTTTCTCAAGCCAACCAGAAATTCTCTTTAATGGCAACCGCTCTTCTTTGAAAAACACCCATCTTTATTTCAAATTTCCAATCTCACTCCTCAATCCAGTCTCTTGGTGATCAACCGCTGTCTTGCTCTCATTCAATTCGAATGACTTTGGAGTTGGGATTCTCGAACCTGTGTTCTGCCAGTATTTTTGAATTACTGTTGTCCTTCACTATTCCAACCCGAGTATTCACAAGTATCAATTATTCCAGAAAATGGTATTACATACGATGGTTAATGTCTTGAATGCAATTAGTTTTAGAGTCGAGATGTGTGTTTGAAATACTCAGGATTTCGAACCGTGAACTTTGGTACTGAGGTGATTGGGATTGAAATAGGATTTAGATTGTATTTGAGGAGTTGAAAGTGCATAGGTCCCTCTTAAACTTGGTCTTGATTTATGCATGCCAGATGCTTGATAAAATGCTTAAATCGAAACTATTTAACTTTCTATGCTTTCATGTTGCTGTTGTCAAACAACATGTGTCAGAACCATGTAAATTTTCACTTTGGACTTGCCAATCTCGTGTTGATAATTCTTACGTGTGTTGCCTTTGTCATCGTTATTGTATATAATCTTGTTGGTGAATAGTGGTAACATTTGCATAAAATATGATTGTTGCTTGATCACATCAACTGTCTTAGGGATGGTAGTTACATTTGTATATAATTGTGTTTTAAGATAAGTTATAGGTTTCATAAAATATAGGTGATTGACCGCCCTGATCAACAGTCAGCTCGTAACGGTCAGTTCGCATTATAGGCCGACCGGTAAAATTTATGTACCTACTTGTTTGGCCAACACAGTTCACCGATTATTTAAACTTGTGAACCATATTGACTGACAAGTATTGAATATCGTATAGGTCATTTACTATTATAAACCAACCGATCAGTTATCTCTATACACCATACCAACCGAGTATTGTTATACACAGTACCGATCGACTATAGCCACGCACCATACCGACCAGCTATCACTGTATGCTAACCAACCGGCTACTGTTACATACTGCGTTTGTCGGCTGTGGTTATATACTATACCGATCGGTTATTGCTATGTATCCTATCGGTCGATTGGTATTATGAGCTGACCAATAACTTCCTTTAATCAACAATCTTATTTGCAAAGTGCATACCATCTCTTACCATTACTTATCTTACAATAAAACATTTGTTTTGGGCCATTTATACTCTGTTGTCGATCGCCCATGTTGACAACAAGTTAGATAATTTCTTTGAGAATTTATACATTGCATTTTATGACTTACTCATAAATAATATGTTTGCGTTGTAGTGTTTCATAGACTGTTGAGTCACACACTTTTCACACAAATTTAATCATTCGCATGTTAGTTCGTATTAAAACTCAGAACCGATTGATCAACTATAGATTCTAAATTCCATTTTTGTGTTGATGCATATAATATCTCTAATTTTTAGGAAACGCATACCTTAGTTTGTATTCAGACATAGTTAGTGATGACTCGAAAACAATCTTGTGGACAAACTGAGGAAGCATCTGAATCTACTAGAACCGAAACTTCTGCTCAAACATTAGAAAATGTGATGGCAAATACTCCTGTTCCAAAGGGTAATCCTGAACTGAGGAAGCATCTGAATCTACTAGAACCGAAACTTCTGCTCAAACATCAGAAAATGTGATGGCAAAAACTCCTGTTCCAAAGGGTAATCCTGAATTCCCTGTACCGCATCCTATTGCTGGGGAACCTTTCAAGAGGACTTTGACGAAGCTTACTATACAATCATATAAAAACTTGCGCCTTCAATTTAGAAATTTAGAAGATTATGCCAAGCTTCATGAAAACAATGAATTTGCTGATTCTCCACCTCCTGGATATGTTGCGGTTTATCGACACATGTTAATGGCAGGAACTATTCCCCCTATCAACTCATTCCTGGAAATGATTTTAAAGTACCTGGCTATTGGCCCCATGTAGTTACATCCAAATGGTTACATTATTTTGAATAGTTTATATGTGCTCTTAACGAGAGTTAAGCGACAAGAGCCTACTTTTTTAAATTTTGTTTTCTATATGCCTTTAAAAGGAGGGAAAACCCATCAATTATCTTTGAGGAAGCGAAACATTCCAAGATTATAACGGATTTGGTAGAGAGTGTCAAAGGATATATAGATCATTACTGCTTTATTCGATGCCCGACCAATTTTTCCGGCCAATGGATGGAAGGGGTGAGAATTTTATTGCTTAAAAATCTTTTATTTCCTTTCTACATTTAAGTTTCAAAATCCTATCACTTTTCTTATCTCACAATAATCCCATCTGCTGACTCTGATGATGTTGTAAATGAGGATTTGCTTAACTCTCTAACGGCTATGAATGAAAATGAGAGGAGCAGGAAATTATTAATCACGGAGAAATTCCTCCATCAATATCACTTCCTACGTCCTTCTTGAACCCTTATCTTAAATCTAGCCTTTAAGAAATCCTTTTTGAAAAAGTGCATGGACCATGGTAGAAACAGTAAGACACCCGTAGGACCCCCACTGCCTTCCACTACCGAGGAAGAAATTCCACATCGAGAGGGAAAACAGGTTGGGAAAAGTAAGGCTGCTCTAAGAGACAAAACAATTTTTGAGAAATTTATTGAGAATCACGTTACCCCAATCACTCAAGAAGAGGGTTCTATGGGCACCTTCGGAAGCTTATGTGATCTGGACACCGTTAAAGATCTTAGTCAGGGTGACACCATGTCTTCTGACCTTGCAATTCCATCCAAAAAGTCTAATGCAGAGATAGCTTGGGAACTTTCCCAACTGCCTAGGAAAACACTTGATTTAGATACTCCTCTTGAAATTGGTTCGTTACTAGACATGCATCAGAAAACATAGATGCCGTAAGCTCTTTATGTTTTCCATAAATCTTATAGTTTATTCAAATATATTTTTCAACTTAAGTGCTGAAACTCTGCTTTATTCCCTTTTCTAGATACAAGAATGAAGCACTCGTTATCGGATAGCTTCTCTCGGCAGATTAGTTCTGTTGACCCACAGAGTCTTTTACGGTCTTACCTTTCCTGTCACTCGAAGCATTCTCAATCATCTTCGGGTCCTAAGTCTCAGCATACTTCTGAGCTTTCATTGACTGACCAGTGGAAGAATGGAAAGCCCGATCATGTAGATGTATCAGACAGAGATGATAAGGGCAAGGAGCAGCATCAGAAGAAGGGAGAGAAGAAGAGAGGCAGAGATAAATGAGGTGAGGATGAGACTCTGAAACGTCATAAATCAATTGAGTTCTCAGATCTTGATACCCCCGTCCCTCCTGAATAACCCTTTACCACTTTTCAATCCATTGTTCTAACTTCTACTCAGATCTCGATGATTCTTAACAGGCCATCTTATAAAATTCCACCCAAAAATTTGAAGCTTAAAGATTGTTTTGGAGGTTGGGACTTAAGAGTAAAGTTCTACGACTTGGATTTGCATTCAAATGACAAAAGGGATGTTATCGATGAGCTAGGTACTATAAAGAGATGCATGCTTACCCAACTCGATACTGCCAAGAGTCAACTTGAAATGCGGTTAGACATGGACATAAGCAAAACCGAAAAATGATTCAAGGCGTGGAACAAATTTGGTTACGAGTTTCAAAGGTTAAATGCCCAACACCTTGAGCATATTGAAACTTTGTAAAATGACTAGGCTGGATTGGTCCTCACGACCAGGTCCTAAGAATCTGAAATTGCATCTTTAAAAGATGGAAATACCAGGGTAAATAACTTAGAAGCTGAAAATGAGAAACTTAAAAGGGAGCTTGAGGCTGCTAGAAAACAAGGTCGAGAAGCTCAAGTTTCCTAAGAATTAGCTGAATCTCAATTGGCTTTTGAAAAGTGAGCTTCGGTTCTTATCAACATGAAAAGGCACTTCTTGAAGATAAAATTATTTCCCAGAGCAAAGCTCTTTCTGTGCTGGATAACAAGGCTAAAGTTATGGAAGACAATAAAACCAAGCTGACTAGTGCTCTTGAACAAGCCATAGTTAAAGTTGATGATACTTTGTTCCGGTTTTATGTTTATAGAGTCATGAGTCGCAGAAGTTTAAGCTATTTGAAAGAAGACTTTCCACGAACTGTGGATCTTATTTGGGAACAAGTGGTTATATACTCTAATGGTGTACAAGATAATGTCCTTCAGGAGACTCTCCTAGAAGCAGAAGATCGTGAAGCTTTGGCTAAGAGTAGGAAGATACTGATAGATGAGCGAGCCCAATCTTTTGGGGGGAAAGCCCCGGATACTACTGTTGTTCATGCTCCATCCAGTCCTGCCAATGTTGAGGCTTCAAATTCCCAAACTCTTCCTGTGGACCCTCCTGCTACTCATACTGATGAAAATGTTACTGAAGTTCATACTACTGAGGAGCATGTTGTTCAAGAAGATACCATCAAGCACTGTACAAGGAATGGCGAGGAGAATGACGATACACATTTGAATGTAAATGATTATGATGTTAAGCTTATATGCTCGCAAACCCCAGGTAAAAATGATACTCATTAAACCTTATCAGATTTTGATTATTTTATTTCTTCACCCAGGTTTGCCGAATTCCGTTTTCACTATTCATATTTGCTAGGTTTTCCTTCATCACCTCTTCCTCCGAATGATGTCACCACCATTCAGGCTGCTACTACCGATTCGATCTTAGTGCCAACTAGCACTATCCTGCATATCACTCCTCCGCAAGGTGATACGTCATTACTTACTACATCTGATCTGGAAGCTGTTGATTATGATTATAGTAACGATGAGGACGAGATTTGGGATATTAAGGCTCTATCTACTTTGAAATGCAGGAGGAAGCGCACTGCGAATAAGCAGGGAATTATTAACCTCCCTCTTCATCCATTAAGCACTCTTTAAGGTCTAGTGATGAGAAGAAAAAGAGTAGCTTTTGTGACTTCCAAGCTTTTATTTTAGTTTGTTTCTTTTCTTGCGGTACATTTACACCGGTTGTATATGTGAGTGCCAGTCCTCGCTTACTACTTTATGCTTATGTCGTTGACTTTGTGACCCTGTGATTGACTTGTGGCTCTGTGATTGACTTGTGACTCTATGATGAAATTGTGCTTTATTTTGTTGCATGGAACAATGTTCTTGTTTGTTGTACTACAGCCTTTTACTCAGCTTTGTCGTACCTTTTATCTGCACACTGTACACTGCGCTTGCATATTATACGTGTATCACAATACACTTGTATAACAAACACTTTGTTGACTATGAGGTTGTAACAAACTTATGGTATGTAAAGTTTAGCATTGTTGGTTTGCTTTCAATGCTATGGTTATGCCCCCATATCAAGGTTCGTCACAATCTCGTTAGGGTGGGAATGACCAACGTTTTGAAATTCTCTTGGTTATAGCTAGAATGTTGGAAGCTTTTGTTTCACTTATTAAGGTTTTGACTTTGTTATTGGATTTTGAGCTTCTCAGCTTGCCCAGCGACAAAATTCAATTTAGTTAGTTGACTCATGCAACTTTCCCTATGCCCATGCTTGAGTGTTTTTGTATTTATAATGTATTCAGTCGTATTTCTTACTAGCCTAGCAGTCCAAGCCCTTCCGAAATTAGATTTGATTACATGCCCCCGAAGTGGTCTTGGTTTTTGTGCCTCCGAAGAGGTTTCCTCAATATCTTTCACATCCGAGATGACTAGATATTACGCATATAATGGCTTTCAGTCTTTTATTCAATATTATTCACATCCGAGATGACCAGATGCTACGTAGATAATTGAATTCGGAAGACCTGGCTTAAAGTAGGGTGCCCCCGAAGAGGTCTTGAGTTTGAGTTTTAATCCAGTTTCTGTCTTATCCGTTCTAAATAACTCAAAATCGGAAAGATTATATTGAACACCCCCTTATGGCTGGGATTTCTATTAATGCTGGTCCTTCTAGTTTGTTGTCGGTCCTTCCGGTTTAGGACTGGTACTTCCAGCCTATGTCTGTTGGTCCTTCCAACTTGGGTTGCCAGCCCTTTCAGCCTATGACTGGTACTTCCATCCTAGGTTTGTCGGTCCTTCCGACTTGGGTTGCCAGTCCTTCCGGCCTAGGAGCGGTACTTCTAGCCCAGGTTTGTCGGTCCTGCCGGCTTGGTGTTGATCATTCCAGCTTGGGTTGCATTGTTTCATGAGGCAGGCTCTAGTTCTTTTATTGAGGTTATCTCGATATATAGAAACGAGGTCCTGAGTGTTGCATTTAAGAAGGTATCTCTATGGTGAAACTTGCAATTCTTCGCTTGTTGGCCCGGTTTGGGCTGCTCCCGCCTTTGCATCGTTTTTCGAGTTTGATACCAATCCTTCAGCTGGACGCTTATCTTGATAGGAGACCATAGTCAGGGATTTGGCATCTTAAACCTCCTTCTTTAGGAAGTGTTTTCTTTGATGAAAGGTGCAACTTTCAGACTTGGAGCCCATTTGTTGTGCTTTTCACCGTTTGACTCTGGATAGCTTCTTCCTTTTAGATTTGCAAGGTGGTGTGTTTCATCATCTTGTTTAGTTTGCATGATGCTTTTGGCACTCAACACTTGAGTTATCCCAATCGGAATATGCTTAAGAAGTTTCCAGGTTTGGTTATGCTGTGAATGAGCTATTGCACTTGTATTGCCTGCATTCAAAAAATCAATTTTAGGAAGAGTTTGCAAATATATGATTCATGCGAGCAAATAGACTTTCTCATTTCATGAATTTTCATATGTACATAGCTCAAATGTAATGCAAGCAAATATTTACAACTTTTACAACAGGTTTGAACAATGTATTATAGAAAGTAACGGCAAAGATGTTCCCTATTCCAAGCCCTAGGAATTTGGATTCCATATCTGGTGGACAACTTGAAGGTGCCATCTCAGAGTTTCTGGATTATAACATATGGCCCTCCCCAATTTGGCCTGAAAACCACGGTTCTAGTCGTTACTTTTTTCAGCACAAAGTCTCTGATCTTGAAAGTCATGTGTCTGACTTTTGAATTGAAATGTTTGACCACCCTTCTTTGATGTGCAACAACCCTGAGTTTTGCTTCATTCCTCTTTTCTTCAAGCTGATCGAGGGATTCAAGCTATAACTTCTCGTTCTCCTTCAGGTTGAAATGGATCCTTCTGTGAGCGGGAACTTCCAATTATATGGGAATCATAGCCTCCAAGCCAAAAGCCAAGGAAAAGGGAGTATGCCCAGTTGCAGTTTTATGAGTTGTGCGGTACACCCATAGTGAAAGCTCATCTACCCAACCACCTTTAGATTTCTCTAATCGGTTCTTTATGGTTGACTTTATGATTTTGTTAACCGCTTCTACTTACCCGTTTGCCTGCGGGTGGGCGACTACTGCGAAGCTTTTCTGGATTTTATATTTGGCACAGAAGCTTTGGAACTCTTCGCTCTCAAATTAGATTCTGTTGTCCATGATTATCTTCTACGGCACTCCAAACCTGCAAATGATGTTTTTTAAGACAAAGTCAATAACTTTCATTGAGGTTAAGGTTGCCAATGGTTCTGCCTTAGCCCATTTAGTGAAGTAATCCACGACGACAATGACATATTTGAATCCATACTTTGCTGTGGGTGGTGCTCCTATAAGATCAATGCCCCGCACAGTAAATGGCATGGATTGAACATTTGAGTTATCGATGTGGATGGTGCTCTTGGAATCTTCACAAATCTTTGACATCTGTCACCTTTTTGGTGTATGCCGTGTAGTCTCGATTTACATCTGACTAGAAATAACCATATCGCGGAATTTTCTTGGCCAATTTCTGACCACCAGTATGGCCTCCGCATTCTCCTTCATGCAATTCCATCATGATTACCATTGATTCCTCCTTCGTAACACATCGAAGTTGAGGCACAGAGAATCCTCGCCTGTAGAGCCGTCCATCCTGAATAAGGTACATAGCAGCCTTTCGCAGGATCTTCCTTCGATTCTTGGCTTCTGTTAGGAGTGCACCGGTTAGGATATATTCTTTGACTAGTGTCATCTATGAGTCCGGCTTATCGGTCGCCTCCATGACCTAATCCATGTCAATTTGTTCCGTGCTAGGACTAGAGAGGACTTCTACTGGAACCAATCCTATTAGTTGTGCATCTCCTGTGCTTGTATACTTTCTAGTGAATCTGCTTTGGTGTCCTCTTCTATAGGAATGTGAGATATGGTGTAATATTTGAAGCTTTCCAGTAGTTCCCAAGCCTTGGATAGATAAACTGGCAAGTTACTCATTTTAGCTTGGAACTCTTTCCGAACTTGACATACCACCAACTACGAATCACTGAAAATTTGTAAGGTCTTTAGCTGCAATTCCCTTGCCAATCTTATTCCTACAACGAGGGCTTCATACCCGGATTCACTATTTGTTGACGGAAACTCGAGCCTTAGTGCATAACAGATGGATTTTCCTTTAGGAGTTTCTAGGATCACTCCTGCCCCTGAACAATAATCATTTTATGCTCCATCAATAAATAGTTTCCACTGAATGTTGGTTTCGACAACAGGTTCCTCTTTCCAGTCTCCTCGATCAGTGAACTCTATGATAAAATCTGCAAGTGCTTGTCCATTAATTTCTCTCCAGGGATGGTATGTAGCATCATACTGACTTAGATCAATATTCCATTTCAGCAACCTCCCGGAAGCTTCTGGGCGGAACATGACTTGCTTCAAAGGCTGATCAGTGAGGACCTTAATAGGATGAGCCTGAAAGTAGGGGTGGAGTTTCTTCGAAGTAATAAACAAGCAATAGGCAAGCTTTTCCAGCTTTGGGTAATTCAACTCTACCCCAGTTAGCCTTTTTCTAATGTAATAGACAGACCTTTGAGCTTTCGAATCCTCTTTCATCAAGGCTGCACTTAGAGCATGAGCGGACACTACCAAGTATAAGAACATGTCTTCTCCGTCATTGGGTTTGGAAAGCATTGGAGGTGTCGCCATGTTCCCCGGGCACCTGTCCGTTGCCCTTGATATGAAGCAATTCAAGGCTGCAATTTTCCCGTTTAAGCATTGGAGTTCCTTCTTGGTCCTTGGAGCACACACTTCCCTCAAAGCTGATATCTGAGCTGGTTTGGCCTCTATGCCCCGGGCATTGACCATGAATCCCAGGAATTTGCCTGAAGAGACTCTGTAAGAGCACATGTAACAACCCAAACGTTCCCGTAAAGGAAAGCCCGGATTGCTTTGAGAACAACACACATCAAAACACAAACAGAAGAACATTTTCGTTGCTATTACAACAATTACATCAGAGTACAAGAATGTATCAGAGTATAAATAAATATTACACATTGGAAATACAATATCAGAGATTTTCAATTACATTTTAAATAGCAGCGGGAAAATAATACAAAATACAACTGAAAGAAATACATGGCTACAGAGTTTTCCGAATATCGCTTCAGCTGTAAACCAGGATCCTGTGAATGTAATATCTGCAAAACCAAAACTACTAGCTGCCTGTGTAGAAAATATGGGCACTCAGAGTTTAGGTTAAAAACAATAAACTCCAGGTCAGTCATGGGACTGGTGTGAGAACTAAAAACAGTTATTAACTTTATTTTAAAGTTAGGTAAATCAAGGGACCTCGCCGCTAACGTGGAACGGGTTTCCTCCCAAGAATACCAGTGCATAAAATAAACAGCGCAATGCTCTTTAGAAAAATGAAACCATTATAAGACTCAAGTCCCATGCAATGCAAGCCGAAGGATTGAGTTTTACCTTATGATGGTAAAAAAAATGCTTAGTACACGAAATTCATATTTTATACTATAAGTGCATAGTGTAGAAATCAATTTCGAATATAAATGTATCAATCCTAGGTGGCATAATATATCCTGTAACGACATAATATATTATGTCACCATATAGGTATATAACTAAAATCGTAAAGCTCGTATTGGAAAATTGGGTTTCCATCATGATGGTTGCTGATTCGAAAGATCTATCGCGAATGTATCTCCACGGCTTACATCTCGGCAAGAGAAAACACTGTAATACATATACTACGCACTTTGGATGAACATCAATATGTTCAATCCCCATGGAATTCGGCTGAAATGACCTATCCCAATCTCCAGGTATGTAGCGACCACACTCAGCACAACTCGGTCGACCAAATCCATATATATACATATATATATATATATGTAAAGTATATTGGTCAAACCTACTAATCAAACAAATCGTTCACCATCGTACCGAGGTGTGAGGCTCGCGAAGTAACGTTGTACACAAAGCTATGCTAATAAAAGTTGTGCTTTGATTATCATCCACAAGGCTCTGCTTTTCAACAAAAGCCTTGATCCATGCATCTTAGCATGCCACACTGTCAATCCATGCCATATCATTGATCATCTACTAATATATATAACCTCTAAGCTCGTACATCTCAGAGAAGGGTGTTAAGCAGAGAATAAATTCTCCACTACCAAACAGACAAATATATATTTAGCAGAGATCAACGAATACAACATAAAGGAATACCACGTCAGGCATACCATCCACTTACAAGTCCGTTCTGGGTCTGAACGAAACCGCAGGCACCTTATTCCTCGTCCAATATGTCCAATATAGGAGAGAGGCCTTCTCATATCCGTCGATCTCCAAGTACGTTTGGACGATTACCACTTATTACCTTATCTTGGGTGTACGGCCCAATCAAGACATCAGTAATCACCCAAATGATGTGAAGAACTCTGGTCTTCAACCAACGTTTTTATCTTCGACTCTTGATCGTCGTAGAAATTATTCAGAATGGGTTAAACCCGGTCTTTCCGAATAATTCACGTATTTTATAATCAAGTGCTATAAAAACAATCATACGCCTCATTCTGATTCAGAATATTTTTATTTAAATATTCACATTACTAATCTAATTTAAGATTCATTAAAACTCTAATTCAGTTTTAATCTAAAAAATTATTACTTAATGATTATTCAAATTTAAGAAATTAATCTTGTCTTTAACTGGGTTAAAGAACCAATGTCATTTAAAACGTTGTTTCACGATAAACCCAAAATCATCTTCCATTAAGTATTGGAATCTACACGGAAATCATAATAGTATATAATCGATTTAAATTTCCGTGTCAGACTAATAATATAAATGGAATATCGATACGACCTTTTAAATTCCATATATAGTAACAGTCTTCATTCACAGAAGCTCATTTCGATTATTATTAAATCGAATTCCATTCAATTCCAATTTAATATATTAAATTGGAAAAATTTACTTTGGAACATTTCCATTTAAATCTAAATAAAAGATTTATAAATTTCAAAATTATATTTTCGCTGTAAATCGGGTTAAAGAACGAATGTCGTTTAAAACACAGTTCACAATAAACCCAATTAACATTTCATTTTATTCCAATTACTAAATATAATTGGAAACTCTAATAATATTAATTAAAACATTTATACATTTCATATGGTGTTTAAGAATAGTGTTATTTAAGACACCATTCACGATAAACCCAAAATCCAATTTATTAACTCTAATTCCAATTAAATATTAATTAATTGGTTTTTTTATTTCTAGTTAATAACTAGTTTATTTCAAAAAAAAATATTTATCTTTACAAAAGTTGGAATTTTTCATCCAAATTCTTTTCAAATCATTTGTTATGATTTTACATAATTTTTCCATATTTTTAATAATCTTATTAAGGCCCTTACAGTCGATTTCCATAAACGGTCATCGAACTGTACTTACAACGGTCATTTCCAAATTTGATTTGAACATAATTCCAAATCCAACCGTTAGATTTCAAATCTCCTATATTCATTGGTAAGCTCTTTCCGATACGAAGCTAATGATTCCAGTTTTAGGAGAATCTGGCGGTCAGATCTCCTGTTACGCCAATTTGAAGTTAATGGTCGAAATTCGTGAACGGTCGATGCGCGGCGTGTTCTATTCAGGCCATTAATTATATAAAATATTATATATATATATATATATTTCATTGATTTCCTTTGAAACGTATTTATAAATTATTTATAATTTCATTTCAAAATGATTCCAACTTCAATTTCGATTTTAAATAAAAAATTGAATATTCTATATCTTTATCATACTAAAATAATAATATTTTCAAAATATTAATTTTGAAATCACTTCTTTTCAATATTTATTATAAAATGAATAAAATTTACCGATAAACCCGTTCGGGTTAAAAATGGCAATTCTATACTTAACCCGACTTTATATTTTTATATTTTTGTGTCCATCTAAAAACGGATGTCAAAATCATAATTTTATTCTTCACTATATATTATTTTAATATATTGTTTATCTTAAAATATCCTTTATATTAAAATGTTCTTTATATTAAAATGATCCTTTACATAAAAATGTTCTTTTACATTAAAATGGTTATTTACATTAAAATGTTTCTTTATATAAAAATGATTCTTTTATGTAAAAATGTTTATTTTATATAAAAATGGTCCTTTACATAAAAATGTTTCTTTACATAAAAAGGTAATTTTTAATGTTAAAACACTTTTGTCAACATTAAATCTTTTTATCGATTCATTTTTTACATTAACAATGTAATTTTTAATGTAAACACAGTTTTATCAAATTTGAATCTTTTTTTATATTATTCATCTAACATTAAAAATGTATTTCTTAATGTAATCACGAATTCATCAAACATAAATTTTATATATATATACAATGAAAATGTAACTTTAATTGCTTCAAACAATTTTTCTTATATGAATATTTTCATATTTTGTACATTCAATAAAAATGTAACTTTTATTGTTTCAAACATTTTTCATTTCTAATATGAATATTTTTCATATTTTGCGCATTCAATAAAAATGTAACTTTTATTGTTTCAACATTTTACTTAAAATTATTCTTTATTTTAAAAGATTCTTTATTTTAAAATATTCTTTATATTCTGAATCGGAAGCCGACTCAATCAATTACCATATAATTTCAGTTATATGGATTTCATACATCGCATGTATACAACAATAAGGATAAATAATCAACAAACAGTCCATTCACATCCGGAATGAAATTTACAACTGTGTGAGCATTAAAATAAATAAATAATGCTCATCATAGACTGTCAATCCATCGATTGACATATAATTAAATTCAGGGGAGGTGTAAATAAATTATCATCCCCAGACCCGTGTGGGGTTTTCAAACAACAGCAGTATATCTACATAAATAATTGGTTAACAATTTAAACCAATTCTAATCTGGTTTGAATTGTTTTTCAAATTAGCCAATTTTCACTGGTTAAAGTGATAAGTAAATATTTATAATTTAATTTCACCCACTACATAAATATTAGCATTATTTTTAATATGTTGATCATCACAACATCACAAACAATTACACAATACAGTCAATTTAAATCATCCATGGTTTGTGGACGAGGGAAGTGATCTAACATACACCGTATAGATTTTAAGATGATTTAACATATAAAATTTAAACTGGCCATTCTATATATTTTCAGTTATGAAAATAAATAAATAACTATGCAGAATTTGTAGTGAAGAGTTCTCACCTTTGGTTTCCACTCCATCTTTTTTTTATTTTGAATTTTAATACGGTTTTGGTTCCATTCTGCTTCCAGTCAGTTCCATCACAATCTGTTTCACGCGGTATATATATATATATATATATATATTAAAAATCATGTTTTTTCATACAATGCAATATATAATTTAAAACAATGCTATTTTATAAAAATAATATTTTTATTTATAATGCTCTTTATTTTAAAAACATATTTTTATTTACAATGCTATTTATTTACAAATCATATTTGTAAACTATGTTATTTACTTTTAAAACAATGTAATTTTATACTTTAAAAACAATGTATATTTTATACTTTAAAAGCAATGTCATTTTATACTTTAAAACAATGTCATTTATACTTTGAAAGCAGTGTAATTTATACTTTAAAAAAATGTAATTTATACTTTGAAACAAAGATTTTTATTTTCAAAACCAATGATCCTTATTTTTTTTCTTCATTCTAAAACAACCTATATTTTGATCTCTAAAATAATGTATATTTTGATCTCTAAAACAATGTTCTTTTTGAATTTTAAAACAAAGTTCTTTTTACTTTACAAAGAAGTGTTACTTTTATATTTTACAAATCATGTTATTTTGATTTTATAAAACTATGCTACTTAAAACAAATCATGTAATTTTTTTTTTTGAAAACAAATCATGTTATTTATATTTTGAAAACAAAACATGTTATTTATATTTTGAAACAAAATATGTTATTTATATTTTGAAAACAAATCTATGTTGTTTATATTTTGATATCTGAAATTAAACTAAGTATGGGCTAAAGAAGAAAATTAAAACCTTTCCCTGTTAACTCCTCCTTTTACGTTTACATACCTCAGCCACTACTTGACCCATTTCGTCGATTGAAAGACCTGATCGCCGCTATCACCTGAGACCATCGGACGGTGATCGATTTTGCTCCCTCAACGCACCGGAGCGCCTGCTACCACCGCCATGAACGACGGTGAACTCTGTCCCACCTCCTGCCCTGATTTTGCGTTCAAACTTGGCAACTTGGAGCACAAAATTCTCTTAACTCGCGACTTTAAAAATGATCATAACCGTACAGTATGTTGATCTCATCATGTTCTTTGGTTTTGCTTTTGGGTCCGTGATTTAATTCGAGGTATTTAGAGAGGAAAAAGGGAATCAAATTCGGAGCGTAGTGGCCATTGAAATTTGGAGCTAGTTGCTGAACGTGGGTATTAGGGTTTTGAAATTATACGGTATACAAGTGTATTTATACTGTACTTTATTTAATTTTAATTCATTTATTTTCAAAAATATTCTTATGTCTATACAAACTCCAAATCAAACCCAACGAGTGTTGCCCCTAGCCAAATACCCCTATTCCGGACACAATGAGATATGTTCCATAAGCCAATTTGACTGTTTCGATAGGTTTTTTTATTAAAATTAAAATATAAATCAATATATTTAATTTGAACGTACATTTTAAATTACTGGGGCCACATACTAACTCTAAAAATTTCAGAAAAATTATATCTAGCTTTGTTTTGCCGACACGGTCCTAACAAAACTAATTTTGTAGAATTTCGAGACCTTTTGAAAAGTGGTCATTTTCTGGTCTATCCAATTTGACTGAAATTGACAAAAACACATTTTCTTCTGCCACGCTCACATAGTAATTCCAAAAATTATGAAAATTGGAATCTAGCAATAATTTGACATTCTGGTTCCAACAAAAGTGGTTTCGTCGAGAACGGAGGTCGTTTGCAAAATGGCTATTTTTAAGGCTATATATTATATTAAAATATATATAATTTCTACAACGACTTTTCTGAATTTTAAACTGGACATAACTTACAACTTATAAAGTGAAATCTTAGTTTCTTACATTCATTAGAAAGATATAGTTAAACAGATTCAAATATTTCTTGTTTCATCCAATTCAGATTTAAAATGAATTCTGTATATTAAATTGAAATTAGAAATCAAAATTTCAAACTACCGCGCCATTTCAAACTCCCTTTATAGTTAAATAAAATATATTCGTTTTAACTTCGATTAAAATAAATTTTAATCGTTATTATTTAAAATAAATTATTTTAAATATCCAAAACCCATTAAATTAGCTAAAATAAAAAAATTAATTGGTTCTGAAAATCCGGGTTGTTATAGTACTTTAGAGGGTTCAACTTCATACCGTACCGGCGTAGAATATCAAACATGTGGGCTAGATTTTCTAAATGATCAGCAACCCTTTTTGAATTTACCAGCATATCATTGATATAAACCTCCATTGTTCTGTCGATTGTGTTTCTTAGACATGGCATTCACGAGCTGCTGGTAAGTTGCCCTTGCATTTTTTAAGTCGAATGGCATCACATTGTAGCAATATAGGCCGAGATAAGTGATAAAGCTCATGTCCTCTTGATCTGGTCCATACATCATGATCTGATTGTAGCTTGAATAAGCATTCATAAATGACAGCAACTCATGCCCTGCTGTAGAATCCACCTGCCAATCTATTCCGAGGAGAGAGAAGCTATCCTTTGGACATGCTTTGTTAAGATCTAAGTAGCCAATGCGAACTACCCATTTTCCATTTGCTTTCTTCACAAGTACGGGGTTGGAGACCCAGTTTGGATAGGTAGATTCTCTGATGAAGCCATTTTCATTTAACTGTTAACTTCCTCCTTAGAGCTCTTGATCTTTCCGGCCCTTGGGTTCTCCTTTTCTGTTTGACAGATAGAACACATGTATCAATATTGAGCTTATAAACTGCAACATCTGGAGATATGCCACACATGTCAGAATGGCTCAACGCAAACACATCTAAGTTAGTCTTCAAAAAGAAAATCCACTGACTCTTAAATTCTGGGCTCAGCTGAGATCCTATATTCAGAACACAGTTTGGATCTTTCGGTTTAACAACAAAAGGAATCGTGATCTAAGCCAAGGTCGCTCTTCCGTCACCTACACTGGCTTTTCTAGGGTCCATTTCCTTTCGCGCTCCACAGTGTTCGCCAGTGCAGGGACCCTGCTTTAATTGCTATAAGGAAGGTCTCGAATGCGGAGCAGAGCCTCCGCACTCTTCCTAATCTCTTTCTTCATGGCTTTTCGTAACTCTGCCTTGTAGCACTCCCTTGCGATAGCCTGATCTCCCTTAATGGCACCAACTCCATTCTCAGTTGGAAACTTCATGGTCAAGCACTATGGAGCTAGTGCAACTTTAAAGCTTACCAGAGTTTCCCTTTCCAAGAATGCATTGTAAGTGGAAAGTTCGTCCACCAGGACGAAAGTCTGCATCATAGATACTTTGTGTTCCCCATCTGCCAATTCTACAAGAAAGTCGATTTCGCCGATGGGTTGTGTAGGTTGTCCAGTGAATCTATGAATCTTATTTGGACATGCCCGCACATACACCATGGATAGCTTCATTTTCTAGAAGGAATTTATGAAAAGGACATTAACGGAAGCTCCCGTATAAACTAGGACTCTTCTTATAATTGTTGGACTAAGACCGACCGTGAACACCATAGTATCAACAATTGGTGTAAGCAGTCCATCGGAATCTCTATTCTTGAACACCACATCTTCAGCTGAAGTTTTGGGCATCTTCATCGGAATCTCTATTCTTGAACACCACATCTAAAGTGCTCTTTAGCTCATTAGCATATTTCTCTATGTCCCCCCATCTTCTTCCGGCTGGGTAAGGATCTCGATAAATCGTATTGATTATTGGTCTTGAGTCGACAGGAGCTTGAGCCTTCCCTCTAGGTCCTGCTTGACTGGTAGCATTACTCTACCCCTGGGTCGCTTGAGGACCTTGGGGATTTCTTACATATTGCTGAAGCTTGTTCTTTTTAATGGGCTCCTGAATCAAACTCTTCAAGTGTCTGCATTCGTTCGTTTTGTGCCCCAGCTGATTGTGAAAGCAACATAATTTTCCAGAGTTAGCCTGCTGCTCTATACTCTTCTGTGGCTTTAATTCAGGAAAGATGCTCGAATCCATTATAGCAGAGTAAATTTTCTCTGGCGTTTCATTCAGGGGAGTCAACTCTGAATGTTTGAAGAACCACATCTTCTTATAGGACTGGTTATCCTTCCCCTCGTTCCCCGTTTTCTGCCCAGAAGTGTTTTTTAGATCAGCTTGGACCTCACTACCCTTCCTTTCACCGGTGGCACTACTTTCGGCAGCATTTTGAACAACGGGAGGATCGTCCTCCATGCTCATTTATTCTTTAGATTTTTTATAGAACTTTTTCAAAGTTTTGGATTTCTTCATTTTAAGACACCTCCCAAACTCTGACTTCTTATCAGTAGCACCCTTCAGCGCCGCTAATACGTATCAAGGTTCTGGATCTATGACTTCGGCTGCCTAGCTTGGCACCTTGTAAGAAAAGCCTTGATCATTTCCCCAGGCATTTGCTCCATTTCTCTCAACGACATCACATCCCTTACTTTGGTAGTTTGTAGTCGAAACTGGTCTTGGAACCTTCTTGCCAAATCAGCAAATTGATCCACGCATTTAGGCGGTAGTCTAATGAAGCTATCCCTTCTAGACACACGGGGAGTATAAGCATTTTATCTCGTCAGTGGCCCTAGCTCCGTTCATGTTTGATCATATTTGAAAAAAAGATGTTCAGATCTCCGGTTCCACCATAGGATGTTATTGTCGGTGCTGTGAATTTCTTAGGGAACTTCGCTTGGCGGATTCTTGCTTGGCAAAAACTATCATTCCCTCTCATCATCTTGACGAGTCATGTTCTCTTTCATTATTTGTTGGCTCATGTACGAGATGTACTTCTCATCACCAGTTCGTTCCACGGAGCAGGCATCAATCCTTTTACCGGAATGATCACGGTTCAAGTTCCGATGCCCTGGACCTTCCTTGGGATGTGCCCTTTTGGTGGGATTAGTGGCGCTTCGAGTTGTACGTTTCTTGACATGCTGCGGTGCTTTGACTTTATAGTCTTCAATGCCAACCTCCCCCTTGTCTTCCACTAAGAAGTGGGAACGACAAGGATCTGAGGAGGAAGAGTCCTCTTTTTTGTCAACATTTACCACAACCTTCGGAGGCGGGGGATTGACTTGAGCATTAAGCAAAGCATCAAGCTTTTCCATCATCACCTTGGTCGTAGCATCCATTTTTTTTCATTCAAACCATTTACCACCACGTTCAATTCCTTTCGAGTTACAGCCGGTCTCGAGGACTCTCCAACCTCTTGGTTCAAGGTTTATGGTGAAATCGCATCATTACCAGCATTTCCATTACTCGTAGTAACTCTAGCAGATTTGCTGTTTTTCTTTGAAGCGGCCATAATTTCTGACAACCTTTTGAACATCGAAGCAAATTCTTCAACGGGCCCACTTTTTAGGCTTCGGGAGCCTATCGTAGCAAAAAAGCTTTAGCATAACACTTTAGCAAACCCCCACCAAGGCTCTTAACCTTGTGGTCATGGGTTCGGGTCCCACGGTGGGCGCCAAAAATGTTGATATCAAATTCGGTATCAACACCACAAAAATGCGACAACACTTTAAAGTATGAACAATTACAAGATTAAGAGTAGAAAGACAGGGAAAAGTAAAATGCACACGACTTTTAAAGTGGTTCTGCTCTAAAAGAAGCCTGCGTACACTATGAGGGAAGTTTCCATTATGATTATGACGGTTACAAAGTACATTGATCTCAATTTCATATACATCTCCTCTCCTTTACAATATATTCTCTCTCTCACACATAGATGGCACTTAGATCCATGCAAATCGACGGAGAAACAGTAAGATCAACGGAGAAATGATGAAATATCTTCGAATGCACGGAGGATGGAAGAGGATCTTCGATCTCTTGGTCACTTAGACGATCTCAATGGAAGCCATGGCCGATTAGATAGTAGATCTTCGAATGGTGATGACGAATGAAGGTAAGATTGCTTAGGAATGACAGTAGGAGGGATCCGGCAGCACTTTGCGATCGCAAAGAATCGATCACCTTAATGGTAGTAGTCATGGCCTATTTACAGGTTGAGAGCAAATGAGGAGAAGGCTGAAAATGTATGGTACAGGGAACCGATCGGTATATTTTAATATTTACAGAAATGTCATGACCAATTGTTTACAGTTGTCGTCTAGCTGTCATAGGACTGATCGGCTTATATGCTTGCCTAACCACCGATCAGCCTCCTACCGGTCGACCACCTTGATCATACTTCTGGGCTACTGACCGGCCTCCTCAAGTGATCCTACCGGTCGACCGCCTTGATCATACTTCTGGGGTACTGACCGGCCTCCTCAAGTGATCCTATAGGTCGGTTGTCTTCTCTTCTCTAAATCCCACTGATCGTGCCTTTATACCACCGGTCGGCCGTACTGCCATACTACGATCAGTTCACGATATTGATCATTCTCACATTATAACCAACCGAGCTGTATTGTACTGATTTCCTGCATCTGATCCATCAAAGCATATAGGGTCTTTAGTGGATAGATAAAACACACACACACACACATGAGGAGCGTTAAATGTCCCCCAGTTAGTGAGCATCCCAAAAGTCCATCTATAAAAACCAAACATTTATACTAGTTTAAGTTAGTGGGAGGTGAGAGAAACGTGATATATATAGTGAAAATTAGAGGGCATTTTGGGGTGCTGCATTGTTTCGGGTGTCACATTGAACGCTCGCTATATATATATATATATATATATATATATATATATATATATATATTGAGGCAGGTTCAATGGCACTCCAATTATTTAGCACCCCAATAGCCTACCGCATTTCCTCCCTCTCTCCTTCCACTACCATTAATTAATATAAACAAGAGGTGGAAAACATGAATGACCAAAGGGATGCTCCATTTTTGGATGTCATTGAACGTTCGCAGGTATATATTATATATTCTCTGATACAATTTACGTTGATTGCAATATAACTTAGCCATAAACCACCTTGTATTTGATTGTTGTTCACGTCTCATTCCTCCTTATATAATTCACTACTCCACCTGGAAAAGGCAAACAAACAAATATTACACTATAATCGGCTTTGAATTACGTGTGAACCGATGGCATACAAAAAATATAGCTCTGAAGAGTGAAGAGCAATAACTTAGAAAAAAAAAACAATTCATCTCCTATTAAATAACCAATAGACCAAATAAAAGGCATTCATGATATTGTACGTAAGTTCAAATATATAGTTCCTAGTAGCTGATAGGAAGTATTAAAATGCAGTGCCATTATCAAAACATGTAGAAACATTACATGCAGCTTATGCAACAGATACAGCTTCCTTAATCTTCCTTTTGTAGGAACTAACTAACTAACATAAAGGACGGAAACGACGTTGTTTTGCTGCCAAAAAGTATGAAATAGGCCCCCGTTGAGGTCTTACTGTGGTACAGAATTAATTAATGTTGTAAAACGTTTAATCGGCTCAATATGATAAACTGCACAATTTTTGATTTAATCTACTTTTGTTTTCAACTAAAGAATGCAATCGAAATCTTCGGTCGGTGACTGATAGAAGGAATCAATAAGTAATGTTATGAAGATATCAACACACTAAAACATATTGAACAGTACACAATAAAATGCACAAAAGATGGACACTCTCCGCCCTTTATCCACTCAAGGCACATATAACAAGGCATTTATAACATAAACACAAAGTTAAATGATAAAAAGCTTAATTCATGAGTTCTGCAACTAAAAATTTAGAACAACAATGGTTAATTTGTACCTTGATTTTTGGTAATGAAAGAACACTAGGGCAACTAAAACAACAGTGATGTTACTAGCGTCACCTCCAGTGAAATCCTTCTTGAATTTTTCAGGGGTTTTGCCAGAATGGGAAAACATGGACTGCTGGGCCTGCCTGAAGCTCACATTTTCCCACTGGGCAGCGGCAATGCTTCCGGACTCATGGGTAGTGCTTGTGCCTATATCATGGAGCACTGATCATCTGTACTTAATTTCTGTGGTCTTTGAACATTCGACAACTAATTTTATATTTTGGAATCTATAATTTGATCATTAATATATTTAAGTCTGAAATGACATAGTATGTAAAAACTCCTTCAATCTAGACAACAAACACATGTTTCACAGCTAAGGAATGATAAATCATTTAAGTATAATAAAAAGTTGTTCTCAAATTGTTTTCTACATAATTGATTATTGTGTCAAAATAACGTAAACATGTAGCTAGAGCAATCACCAACTAAACATTGGAAAACATCATGATCAACAAAGTTATTAAACTCAAGATTGTAGCATTCATGAAATAAGTGTATGATTGGAAAACAATGTTGGAAATATTGTGAATTATTTAAAACATGAAATAAGCGTATGATGGCTCCTATTTGTGAATAGTCCCACATCATGGGATTATATGGAAGAGGCAAGCTTATATACTTGTTTCTAAGAAGCTTTGATGGGGCCTTGGGCTCCCAATGCATGCTTTGTTGTGAGGAGGGAGCCCATGCATCATGACCACCACACACGCGCGCGCCCGACCGACCGGCTCGGCTCGGCCCGGGCTTTGGGCCCTGGCTATGTGGTGTAGACACTTATATTTTTGGTCCAGAAAACACTGCTATTTTCGAACCAGTTTTTAAATCAGGAAAATAATTTCTGAACCGATTTTTATATGACGCGGTAAAACTTTGACCAAGTATTTTCGCAGATCCGATTTTTCTCCACTGACCAGATTTTTCGAATACCCTGATCCCCGTCCATATATTATCATTAGATTAGACGAGATCTATATATAGAAAAAAATTCTGCATTCTCTTTCTCCGCCATTAAAATAATCTTAAGAAATTTTCGAGCAGTAAAATCAGAAAGTGCAAATCTGCACTGATTTGTTTGTGCAAAGCAGATCAGTTATTAATCAGAGAGAGGCTGTTTTATCCTAGAGGCGGCGGCGAAAGTACGAACTGGTTTTGCACCATCGACCAGATCGCCGAATCGTCTTCAAGAAAGCGACCTGGTCCGCGACTCAGCCATTGTTTCCCAACAATTTGAAGACGAAAAGAAACAATGGCTTCGTTGCTGCCCTACAGACAATTAATCAATGGGAGGACACTAAAATGATCTGGTTGGAACAGTCGTGATGATCATTGGCGTGTCATCAGCCATTGTAATAGATCTCGCTGCTGCTGGATGCCGCATCATCGCCGTGGCCAGGCATATCGAACGACTGAAATCACTTTGCAACGATTGAACGCGATGAAATCTGAACTGTGGACCATGGATCTACATGCTCAGGTTCTGTTTTCGCCTTTCTTTTCAGCTGATTATTTCAGATCTATTTTGACCTAAATCATATGATTTAATGAGTTTTATTTTGAAAGTGTCATTAGAGGAGGCACTATTTGAATGCAAATAGTGAAAATGTTTTTATTATAAATTGACATTATTTAAGTGCATAATTATGTTGAAAATGTCATTAAAATTTTGGCATTACTGAAATACATATGATTATATGAAAATGTCATTAAAATTAACATTAATAGAACACATATATTATTTGGAAATGTCACCAAAAATTTTGATATTAATAGAATGTGTATGTTATTTGATAATGTCCTTAAGAATCGACATTAATTGGATGAATAGGTTTTTTACATCAAATAAATTGACATAGTTTATATGCATACAAGTGAAAAGATAGAATATAGAACATCTTTGTTGCATACATATGTATTCAATATTTCTACATGAGTTAGACTGCATTGTAGCCTAATATGGAGGACAGCATGTAAATTGTGACTCCTTGAGCCAAACCAAAAGAACATGCTGAATTTTATTTTATTTTTTCGAAAATGCAGAAAATAATATTTTATGAGATTCACTTACGTTAGTCTCTGAGTTTACGTATATTTTTCTATACAATAAAATATGAATTCTCAAACATATGAACATCTTTAACATTAATAAGCTTCCACGACCAGTCAGTATAGAATAGAATGGGAATCCGCAAGGAAACCATAAAGGATAACAGCAACCAACCCAAAAGAGTGATTCTGGACAGTTGTTTCTATGTTACAACTGTGAAAAACCAGATCATATGACACGAAAGTGTAGGAACAGGTAAGGCCCTGCACCGCAGGCAAACCTGAATAAGAAGACTCTAACGGCTATGATTACTGAGATTCACCTTTTGGTGGATTAGATGGTTGGTGGGTAGACATTGGTGTTTCTCGCCGTGTCTGCTATGATTGTGATATATTCACAATATACATGGTTGTTGATGATCAGAAAGTGTATTGTGAGATCCTCGCACCACTAAAGCTATAGAGATTGGTAATGTGGAAATAAAGCTTATAATTAGAAAGACAATGATTCTTAAAAGATGAGATGCATTTGACATGTTTAAAACATTCAAAACTGAAATTTGAGAATCAAGTTAATAAGAAGATTAAGAGACTACGTAGTGATAGAGGAACAGAATATGAATCTAATTCTATTCTGGATTTTTATGAGATATATTGTACATAAGAGAACTGCACCATATTCACATGAAATGAACGGTAAAGCTGAAAAAAAATAGGACCTTTACCGAGTTAGTAATTGTCACTTTTATTAAATTTTGGTGTAGCATAACATTAGTGGGGGGATATTTTATAGACTGTATGCTATGTTCTGAATAGAATCCCCAAATCCAAGAACAAAATTTTGCATTATGAAATTTTAAAGAAATATAAATACAATGTATCATACTTTAGAACTTGGGGTTGTTTAACATATATTCGCATTCCAGACCCTAAAAGAATAAAATTGGCAAAGAAAATCATACGAATGTGTATTTATAAGCTATGCTGTTAATAGCAAAGCATACCGAATTTATGACCTAAAATACACATAATATAATTTGAATCAAATGATGCCAATTTTTATGAAACGAAATTTCCTTTTAATTTAAGGAATAGTGGGGGCACAACAAGTATGCCTATTAGAACAGAACTTAATAAAAGTTCTGAAGTTGAACCTAGAAGAAGTAAAAGAGCGAGAACCGTAAAAGATTTGGTTCAGATTTTTGTGCTTTTACTATATAGGAGGATCACTTGAACCTCCAAGAGGCCTTATTTTATTTAAGACGCCGATTTTTTGGTGAAAGGTTATAAATGATGAGATGGATTCTCTAGAATCCAATAAGACTTGGCATTTGACAGATTTACCCTCTGGTTGTAAATTTATAGGCTGTAAATAAGTATTTAAAGGAAAATTAAAACCTGATGGCACTGTTAATAAATATAAGGCACGATCAGTAGCTAAAGGTTTTAAACAAAAAGAAAATATAGATTTCTTCGACAATTTCTCACCTATGACTAGAATAACATCCATTCGGGTATTAATTTCACTTCTATACATTTATAATTTACCAAGACACCAAATGGATGTTAAAACCGTTTTTTTTAAATGGTGAATTAGACGAAGAAATTTATATGGACCAGCCTGAAGGATTTGAAGTACATGGTCAAGAACATATAGTATGCAAATTAGATAAATCATTATATGGTTTAAAACAAGCATCTAAACAATGGCATGAAAATTTGATAACTTTAATCAATTCACATTGTTTTAAAGTTAATGAAAGTGACAAATGCATTTATAACAAATCTGAGAATGACATTTGCACTATTATATGCCTTTATGCAGATGACCTACTCTTTTTGGGTCAAATATTCATGTCATAAATTTAGTCAAATCCTTATTGAGTGCCAATTTTGATATGAAAGATCTAGGTGAGACGAGTGTAATCCTTGGTATTAAAATTACTAGGACAGAAAAGAGAATTTCTTTGGATCAATCTTATTTACATTGAGAAGATTCTAAAGAAATACAATTGTTTAGACTGTAAATATGCAAATACCCTATATGATCACAGTGTAAAGTTATTTAAGAACACTGATGAAGGTGTAAGACAGTCTGATTATGCGAGCATCATTGGCAATCTTTGATATGCCATTGATTGTACTAGACCCGACATTGCCTATGTCGTGGGATAATTGTGCAGGTTTATCGGTAGACCTAGTATAAAGCATTGACATGATATTGAAAGGGTCATGAGATACCTTAAACGAACCATGAACCTTGGATTACATTATGAAAAGTTTCAAGCTGTACTTGAAAGATATTCCGATGCTGACTGGAATATTTTATCTGATGATTCTATTGCGACCAGTGGCTATATATTTAGCATTGCTGGAAGAACTGTTTCTTGGAAATCTAAGAAACAGAATATCTTGACTCAGTATACTATAGTGACTGAGACAATAGCACTAGCCAAAGCTAGTGAAGAAGCAGAGAACTGAAGAAATCTGCTAGTTGAGATCCTTATACGAGAAAAATAGACACCTGTGGTGTAATCGATTGTGATAGTTCCGCGGCTATTACAAAAAGTATAGAACCATTATAACAACGGCAGAAAACGGCGTCGTAAGCACAATACTGTAAAAGAACATCATATATATAGTGATGAAAGATTTGACGACTATTGAAAGAAAAACAGAACCGATAATACAACGGTAAGATATGACAGTCGTATGCACAGTATTGTTAGAGAACATCACATATGAGGTGATGATAATTTGGCAGATCCTTTGACGAAAGGACTGACCAGAAAGAAAGTCCTTAATAATTCTAAAAGAATGGGACTACTGCCTGAGATAGTGGAATCACGCACAATGGTAACCCGACCTAAATGACTGGAGATCCCAAGAACTAGGTTCAATGGGTAAAAACAAGTTGTGTAGTGATAGTAGATGAACATGCTAAATTTATATATTAAGAAGCATGTATTCCTGAAGTGATAGAGGATGAGTTAATAGAAACTCTTAATGAGATCTATACTCTATTTGGAGTGGAGTACCTACCTTCAGGAGTACTCTTGATAGACTCACCTATGTGAATGTGGAAATGAGGCCGTTTCCTATGGAGTTTTGGGCAGAACTTCTAGAGCGTTCACTAAACTGGGATAGACGTGTATGGCCATAAATGCACGGGCTTATTTGATTGCACTATGGAAAAGATTGTGTGTGGTTTGATGTCAGGAATAGAGTTCAAGACTACGAGTCACTCTAGTAAAAACTGAATCTTATTCACTACGCAAAGGTTCAAGTCGGATGACACCTTTGTTTATGCACAGTCTTATGTGTTTAGAAACTGCTCGATAATATTTTAAAAAATTCAAGTGGGGGATTGTTGGAAAGATTGTGAATTATTTAAAACATGAAATAAGTGTATGATGGCTCCTATTTGTGAATAGTCCCACATCATGGGATTATATGGAAGAGGCAAGCTTATATACTTGTTTCTAAGAAGCTTTGATGGGGCCTTGGGCTCCCAATGCATGCTTTGTTGTGAGGAGGGAGCCCATGCATCATGACCACCACACACGCGCGCGCCCGACCGACCGACTCGACTCGACCCGGCCCGGCCCGGCTCGGCTCGGCTCGGGCTCGGGCTCGGGCTTTGGGCTTTGGGCCCTGGCTATGTGGTGTAGACACTTATATTTTTGGTCCAGAAAACACTGCTATTTTCGAACCAGTTTTTAAATCAGGAAAATAATTTCTGAACCGATTTTTATATGACGCGGTAAAACTTTGACCAAGTATTTTCGCAGATCCGATTTTCCTCCACTGACCAGATTTTTCGAATACCCTGATCCCCGTCCATATATTATCATTAGATTAGACGAGATCTATATATAGAAAAAAATTCTGCATTCTCTTTCTCCGCCATTAAAATAATCTTAAGAAATTTTCGAGCAGTAAAATCAGAAAGTGCAAATCTGCACTGATTTGTTTGTGCAAAGCAGATCAGTTATTAATCAGAGAGAGGCTATTTTATCCTAGAGGCGGCGGCGAAAGTACGAACTGGTTTTGCACCATCGACCAGATCGCCGAATCGTCTTCAAGAAAGCGACCTGGTCCGCGACTCAGCCATTGTTTCCCAACATATAATAAAAAGTTGTTCTCAAATTGTTTTCTACATAATTGATTATTGTGTCAAAATAACGTAAACATGTAGCTAGAGCAATCACCAACTAAACATTGGAAAACATCATGATCAACAAAGTTATTAAACTCAAGATTGTAGCATTCATCCTGACCTAGATTACAATATTGAGTAAAATTCATACAGTAACCGTTTACAGGGAACTACTGGACTGATTCTTTACCTCGTCCATTAAATTCATAATAGCTGGTCTCGGTCCCTCTGTAAAGAGCTTGCAACCTGTGAATTGCCAATATGGCTGAATGGTACTTAAAAAATTAACACAAAGTAAACAACATTATTATCTTTGATTTTCTTAAGAAACACATTTAGTTATATAGATGATCTAATATGGCTAGGAGCGAAAACAAACTTTTCCACATTCTGCAAATTTATAAACCTATGTGGATTTCATTGACTCTACATGAAAATTTGTATTTAGAAAAAAGTTTGTAGAAGATTAACCATTTGGAGAATACCATAACTATGCCTGAAACTATGTCCAACCATCTATGCAGTTCACTCTAAGTCGTAGCTCTGATACTTCTTGCTGAAAACAATGGCTGAGTCACGTACTTCGTCGCTTTCTTGAAGACGATTCGGCGATCTGGCCGGTGGTGCAAAACCAGTTCGTACTTCCGCCGCCGCCTCTAGGATAAAACAGCCTCTCTCTGATTAATAACTGATCTGCTTTGCACAAACAAATCAGTGCAGATTTGCACTTTCTGATTTTACTGCTTGAAAATTTCTTAAGATTATTTTAATGGCGGAGAAAGAGAATGCAGAATTTTTTTTGTTGTAGATCTCGTCTAATCTAATGATAATATATAGACGGGGATCAGGGTATTCGAAAAATCTGGTCAGTGGAGAAAAATCGGATCTGCGAAAATACTTGGTCAAAGTTTTACCGCGTCATATAAAAATCGGTTCAGAAATTATTTTCCTGATTTAAAAACTGGTTCGAAAATAGCAGTGTTTTCTGGACCAAAAATATAAGTGTCTACACCACATAGCCAGGGCCCAAAGCCCAAAGCCCGAGCCCGAACCGAACCGAGCCGAGCCGAGCCGGGCCGGGTCGGGTCGAGTCGAGTCGGTCGGTCGGGCGCGCGCGTGTGTGGTGGTCATGATGCATGGGCTCCCTCCTCACAACAAAGCATGCATTGGGAGCCCAAGGCCCCATCAAAGCTTCTTAGAAACAAGTATATAAGCTTGCCTCTTCCATATAATCCCATGATGTGGGACTATTCACAAATAGGAGCCATCATACACTTATTTCATGTTTTAAATAATTCACAATATTTCCAACAATCCCCCACTTGAATTTTTTAAAATATTATCGAGCAGTTTCTAAACATATAAGACTGTGCATAAACAAAGGTGTCATCCGACTTGAACCTTTGCGTAGTGAATAAGATTCAGTTTTTACTAGAGTGACACGTAGTCTTGAACTCTATTCCTGACATCAAACCACACACAATCTTTTCCATAGTGCAATCAAATAAGACCGTGCATTTATGGCCATACACGTCTATCCCAGTTTAGTGAACGCTCTAGAAGTTCTGCCCAAAACTCCATAGGAAACGACCTCATTTCCACATTCACATAGGTGAGTCTATCAAGAGTACTCCTGAAGGTAGGTACTCCACTCCAAATAGAGTATAAATCTCATTAAGAGTTTCTATTAACTCATCCTCTATCACTTCAGGAATACATGCTTCTTAGTTTATTATATAGCATGTTCAACTTCTATCACTACACAACTTGTTATTACCCATTGAACCTATTTCTTGGGATCTCCAGTCATTTAGGTCGGGTTACCATTGTGCGTGAGTCAACAATCTAAGGGCAATAGTCCCATTCTTTTAGAAGAATTATGGACTTTCTCTCTTGACAGTCCTTTCGTCAAAGGATCTGCCAAATTTTCTTCACTACGTACGTAATCTACTCTAACGGTACCTGTAGAAAGTAGCTCTCTAACCGTGCTGTGCTTACGACGTATTTGTCGTCTCTTACCGTTATAATAACGGTTCTGAACTTTTGCAATAGCCGCGGTACTATCACAATGTATCAACACAGCCGGTATCGGTTTTTCCCATAAGGGAATCTCAGCTAGCAGATTTCTCAAATATTCTGCTTCTTCACTAGCTGTGGCTAGTGCTATCATCTCAGACTCCATAGTGGACTGAGCCAAAATAGTCTGTTTCTTGGATTTCCAAGAAACAGCTCCTCCAGCGATGCTAAATATATAGCCACTGGTCGCTTTAGAATCATCAGATAAAGTATTCCAGTCTGCATCTGAATATCCTTCAAGTACAGCTGGAAACTTTTCATAATGTAATCCAAGGTTCATTGTTCGTTTAAGGTATCTCATGACCCTTTCAATAGCATGCCAGTGCTCTATACTAGGTCTACTGGTAAACCTGCACAATAATCCCACGACATAGGCAATGTCGGGTCTAGTACAATCAGTGGCATACCGAAGGCTGCCAATGATGCTCGCATAATCAGACTGTCTTACACCTTCACCAGTGTTCTTAAATAACTTTACACTTGGATCGTATGGTGTACATGCGGGTTTACAGTCAAAGTAATTATATTTCTTTAGTATCTTCTCAATGTAATGAGACTGATCCAAAGAAATTCCCTTTTCTGACCTAGTAATTTTAATACCGAGGATTACACTCGCTTCACCTAGATCTTTCATATCAAAATTGGCACATAATAAGGATTTGACTGAATTTATGGCATGAATGTTTGACCCAAAGATGAGTAGGTCATCTACATAAAGGCATATAATAGTGCAAATGTCATTCTCATATTTGTAATAAATGCATTTGTCACTTTCATTAACTTTAAAATCATTTGAAATGATTAAGTTATCAAATTTTTCATGCCATTGTTTAGGTGCTTGTTTTAAACCATATAATGATTTATCTAACTTGCATACTTTATGTTCTTGACCATGTACTACAAATCCTTCAGGCTGGTCCATATAAATTTCTTCGTCTAATTCACCGTTCAAAAAGGCAGTTTTAACATCCATTTGGTGTATTAGTAAGTTATGAATGGAAGCAAATGAGATCAATACCCGAATGGATGTTATTCTAGTTACAGGTGAAAAAGTGTCAAAGAAATCTATATTTTCTTTTTGTCTAAAACCTTTAGCTACTAGTCGTGCTTTGTATTTATCTATAGTACCATCAGGTTTTAGTTTCTTTTTAAGCACCCATTTACAGCCTATAGATTTACAACCAGGGGGTAAATCTGCCAAATGCCAAGTCTTATTGGATTCCAGAGAATCCATCTCATCATTTATAGCCTCTCGCCAAAAATCGGCATCTAAAGAAGATAAGGCCTCTTGGAGGTTTAATGGATCCTCCTCTATAGTAAAAGCACAAAAATCCGAGCCAAAGTTTTTCTCGGTTCTTGCTCTTTTACTTCTTCTAGGTTCAGCTTCAGAACTTTTATCAAGTTCTGTTCTTATAGGCGTACTTGATGTGCCCCCACTATTCCTTAATTTAAAAGGAAATTTAGTTTCATAAAAATCGGCATCATTTGATTCAATTATATTATGTGCATTTAAGTCATAAAATCTGTATGCTTTGCTATTAATAGCATAGCCTATAAATGCACATTCATATGCTCTACTTGCCAATTTTATTCTCTTAGGGTCTGGAATGCGAACATATGCTAAACAACCCCAAGTTCTAAAGTATGAGACATTGGGCTTATGATTCTTTAAAATTTCATAAGGTGAAATTTTATTCTTAGATTTAGGGATTCTGTTCAGAACATAGCATACAGTCAATAAAATATCCCCCCACCAATGTTTTGCTGCACCAGAATTTAGTAGGATGGCCACTACTAATTTGGTAAAAGTCCTATTTTTTCTTTCAGCTTTACCGTTCATTTCAGGTGAATAGGGTGCAGTTCTCTCATGTACAATACCATGTAATTTATAGAAGTCCAGAATTGAATTAGATTCATATTCTGTTCCTCTATCACTATGAAGTCTCTTAATCTTTCTATTTACTTGATTCTCAATTTCAGTTTTGAATGTTTTAAACAATTCAAAGGCATCACTTTTATGTTTCATAAGATATACATATGTGAAATCAGAACAATCATCGATAAAAGTGATAAAATAACGATGTCCATGTCTAGTCAAAGTACCATCAAGTTCACATATGTCAGAATGAATCAAGTCTAAGGGTTCAGATTCTCTATTAACAGACTTGTGAGGTTTCTTAGTGATTTTTGCTTGTGTACAGAATTCACATTTATCAGATTCAGATTCTGCTATCTTAGGTATCATATCTAGAGTGCTCATGTTATTAATTATTCGTTTATTAACATGACATAATCTAGAATGCCAAATATTAAAATCACACAACATATAAGCAGAATTATTCACTTTATTCAATTCAACATTTAATTTGAACATTCCCTCACAAGCATAACCCTTTCCTACAAAGTTTCCCTTATACACTATAGTATACAAGTCAGCACCAATAAATTGAGTGAACCCTGCCTTATTGAGAAGATAGCCAGAAACCAGATTCTTCCTCATCTCTGGAGTATGCATAACATCTTTGAGGATTACAGTCTTTCCAGAGGTAAACTTGATCTCCACGTTTCCAACCCCAGCAACTTTAGTGGTGTGGGAATCTCCCAGCAACACTTTCTGATCATCAGCAGCCGTGTATGTGGAGAACATAGCACGATCATAACAGACATGGCGCGAAGCACCAGTGTCTATCCACCAGCCATCTGATCCACCAACAAGGTGAATCTCAGAAATCATAGCCATAAGTGGCTCATCCTCAGTCAAGTTAGCCTGTGGTACAGAGCTAGGCTTGTTCCGACACTTTCGTGCCATATGACCTGGTTTGCCACAGTTGTAACGTAGAAACAACTGTCCAGAGTCATTCTTTTGGGCTGGTTTTTGCTATCCTTTTGGGTTTCCCTGCGGATTCCCATTGTTGCGTCTGTTCTGATTCTTAAAAGATTTCTGATTTGGTTTCAGAACTGCGGGATTGGTCTTTTTAGTGTTGTTGTTTGAAACAAACAACACTTCCTCTTTCTGGTCCTGTTTGCGTGCTGCCTCCTCAATGCGAAGGCGAGTAATCAGACTCTCTAAGGAGAATTCCTTAGTCTTATGGCGCAAGAAATTCTTAAAGTCTTTCCAACCTGGGGGAAGTTTGTCAATAATAACAGCAACTTGAAACTGTTCATCTAAAACCATACCTTCGGAGATGATCTCATGAGCTATTTTCTGCAGCTCATGAGATTGCATCTCTACTGATCTATCGTCTGTCATCTGATACTTCAGATAGCGGCTCACAGCATACTTCTTCGCCCCTGCCTCCTCTGTATCGTATTTCTTCTGCAGTGCTTCCCAGATCTGCTTCGCTGTCTTGTCTTCTGAATTGTAGTAATCATACAGATCATCGCTCAATCCGTTCAGAATAAAATTTTTGCACAAATAATCCTGTTCTGTCCAGCTTTGCAACTGCTTCGATTGTTCGTTCCAGGATGTCATCTGCGCTGCGTCAGTTCCGTCAGGCTTGTCTGGCAACTGCGGTTTCTCGGTGGTAAGAGCAGCAGCCACCTTCCTCATCGTCAGATAGAACTCCATCTTTTGACGCCAGCGTTTGAAGTGCAGACCTTCGAAACGAAATGGAGCAGCAGTCACCAATGGGATCTGGAATGCAGAAGCAGGAGCAGCAGCATCATCTATAGTTGTTGTCGAAGCCATTGTTTCTGCTCGTCTTCAAATTGTTGAAAACAATGGCTGAGTCACGTACTTCGTCGCTTTCTTGAAGACGATTCGGCGATCTGGCCGGTGGTGCAAAACCAGTTCGTACTTCCGCCGCCGCCTCTAGGATAAAACAGCCTCTCTCTGATTAATAACTGATCTGCTTTGCACAAACAAATCAGTGCAGATTTGCACTTTCTGATTTTACTGCTCGAAAATTTCTTAAGATTATTTTAATGGCGGAGAAAGAGAATGCAGAATTTTTTCTGTTGTAGATCTCGTCTAATCTAATGATAATATATAGACGGGGATCAGGGTATTCGAAAAATCTGGTCAGTGGAGAAAAATCGGATCTGCGAAAATACTTGGTCAAAGTTTTACCGCGTCATATAAAAATCGGTTCAGAAATTATTTTCCTGATTTAAAAACTGGTTCGAAAATAGCAGTGTTTTCTGGACCAAAAATATAAGTGTCTACACCACATAGCCAGGGCCCAAAGCCCAAAGCCCGAGCCCGAACCGAACCGAGCCGAGCCGAGCCGAGCCGGGCCGGGTCGGGTCGAGTCGAGTCGGTCGGTCGGGCGCGCGCGTGTGTGGTGGTCATGATGCATGGGCTCCCTCCTCACAACAAAGCATGCATTGGGAGCCCAAGGCCCCATCAAAGCTTCTTAGAAACAAGTATATAAGCTTGCCTCTTCCATATAATCCCATGATGTGGGACTATTCACAAATAGGAGCCATCATACACTTATTTCATGTTTTAAATAATTCACAATATTTCCAACACTTCTTGAAACTCCACACTTTACATGAACTTAACCATTCTCATTATCGTTGTTAATAAATAAATGATCAAAGAAGCAAGCAAAAAATAGAATCACACACAAGATTTAACGTGGAAAAACCCTTTGTGGGAAAAAAACCATGGGAAAAAGGCAAACTTTATTAATTAATTGCTGGAGTTTTACAAGCTGCTTGCATACAAACAATAGCAATAAAATTATCTTCTACTTTCATGCAGCCAAAGAAAGGGAGGGAGAGTAAAATAAGGATCTACATTATCCTTTAGATGAGATGGCTGAAAATATCTAAATGTGAGAGTAAAACTAGGATCTAGATGAGATTCTTTAGATGGCTGAAAATATCTCAATGTGAGAGTAAAACTAGGATCTAGATGAGATCCTTTAGGTGGCTGAAAATATCTCAACGTGAGAGTAAAATTAGGATCTAGATGAGATCCTTTATGTGGCATCAGCTGGACTAATTCTAATGAGAATTTCGGATCACAAATTAACTATCTCCACATTGAGACAAATTCTCATCTTGAAGTAGAAAGATGAACTACAAAAAACGAACTCCTTCAACAAATAAATATTTGCCTTGCTCCAATAGTCCATAAAGACTATACTGTAACACCAACCAAGCTTGAGCAAAGCTCAAACTTAGTAATTGGAACTGGCTTTGCCGTCATATCAGCGGGATTGTCATGAGTACTTATCTTGCAAACTTTAACACCACCTTTAGCAATAACATCTCGGATGTAGTGATGCCTAACATCTATATGTTTAGTTCTCTCATGAAACATTTGATCCTTTGTAAGACATATAACACTCTGGCTATCAGAAATATAGTAATGCAAGTTGTCTCTCCACAAAGCTCAAAGTATAAGCCTCTCAACCAAGTAGCTTCTTTACATGCTTCAGAAATAGCCATATACTCGGCCTCAGTAGTGGATAATGCTACGGTAGTTTGCAAGCAACTCACAGCACAACCACCAATGGTGAAAACATAACCTGTTAATGATCTTCTTTTATCCAAATCACTGACAAAGTCAGAATCCACATAACCAACAAGTTCATCTTTAGATATACCAAACTGCAAACAAGCATTTGCGGTCCCATGAAGATATCTGAAAATCCATTGAACTGTTTTCCAATGCTCTCTTCCAGGATTGGCCATGAATCTACTGACAACACTTAAAGCATGTGATAAATCAGGACGCGAACAAACCATGTCATACATAAGTGAACCAACTGCACTAGAACAGGGAACTCTAAACTCAATATCCTCATCTGATTGTGGACACATGGCTAATGACAATTTGAAATGTGCAGCAAGAGGAGTACTTACAGGCTTGACATCAAGCATATTAAAACGGCAAAGCACTTTTCTAACATACCCACTCTGACTTAGGTATAATTTTCCAGAAGTTCTATCTCTTGATATCTCCATGCCAAAAATCTTCTTAGCATCCCCCAAATCTTTCATTTCAAACTCTCTACTCAACTGCCTTTTCAAATTTTCAATTTCTGCCTTGTCTTTTGAAGCAATCAACATATCATCGACATAAAGTAGCAAATAAACGGCTGGATGAGTAGTAATTTTCAAATAGACACAACTATCATAATTGGACCTTTTAAAACCTTGAGATTGCATAGAAGTGTCAAATCTTTATACCACTGCCTAGGTGACTGTTTCAATCCATAAAGAGATTTCTTTAATTTACAGACAAGGTTTTCTTTTTCGGGGATGATAAAACCCTCAGGTTGTTGCATATAAATATCCTCTTCTAATTCTCCATGTAAAAATGCAGTTTTTACATCTAACTGTTGAAGCTCATAATCATGCATAGCAACAATACTGAGTAAAATGTGAATTGAGCTATGTTTCACAACAGGGGAAAAAACTTCATTATAGTCAATACCTGGAATCTGACTGTAACCTTTTGCAACTAATCTTACTTTGTACCTTGTCTCATCGTTTAGCGAAACACCTTCTTTTCCCTTGAAAACCCATTTGCAATGAATAGGTTTCTTCTCTTTAGGCAATTTGATTAAGTCCCAAGTGTCATTTCTTTCAAGTGACTTCATCTCATCATGCACAACAGCCATCCACTTATCAGAATCACTAGAGATAACAGCCTCAGAATATGAAGAAGGCTCGGCAATACCTTCTATTTCTTCTGCTACAGCACACGCATAAGCAACAACATTTCCTTCCTCAATAAACCTTCTTACTGGTTTTGGATTCCTTTTAGGTCTGCTCGTTGCAATACATTGCTGCGGTGGTTGCATAACTGATGGATGATCCTCAACAATGGGTGCTTCATCATGTCCCTCAATTTCTGCGTTTGATGTAGCATCTGAATCAATAATATGCTCCACCTGGACATTTGATTTCTGCTTACTCTCAACAAGATCACTAGCAGATGGAATATCATGTAACATAGTAAATTCATTAAACACGACATTTCTGCTAATTACAACCTTACTTGTTTCAGGATTCCATAATTTATAGCCTTTAACACCAGAATTATAACCAAGAAAAATGCACTTAACAATTCTTGGCTCTAGCTTTCCATTATCAACATGAGCATATGCAATGCATCCAAAAACTTTCAATTCGGAATAATTTGCTGGAGAATCGGACCATGTCTCAATCGGAGTTTTCTTACCAATAGCAACAGAGGGAGAGCGGTTGATGAGATAACAGGCTGTGGAAGCAGCTTCAGCCCAAAAACGCATATCCAAATCTGCGTTTGACAACATGCAGCGAGCCTTAGAAATGATAGTCCTGTTCATACGCTCGACAACCCCGTTTTGGTGAGGAGTGTGAGGTATGGTGTAGTGTCTAACAATGCCTTCAGCCTTGCAAAATGAATTAAATTCATCTGAACAAAACTCCATCCCATTATCAGTCCGAAGCTTCTTTACCTTCCTTTCAGTTTGTCTCTCAACCATAGTCTTCCACTCTTTGAAAGCTGAAAAAGCTTCACATTTATGATTCAAAAAATAAGGCCAAACTCTTCTGGAAAAATCATCAATAATTGTCATCATGTAACAAGCACCGCCCATGGATGCTTTCCTAGACGGTCCCCATAAATCCGAATGCACATAATCTAGAATTCCTTCTGTTGTATAAACTGAAGTGTTGAACTTCACTCTCTTATGCTTGCCAAAAATGTAATGCTCACAGAACTTCAGCTTGCTTGATTTGTACCCATCAAGAAGACCCCTCTTGTTCAACTCTGACAGACCTAATTCACTCATATGCCCAAGACGCATATGCCAAAGATTAGCAGTATCACAATCAGAAATATTATTTGAGATAACAGGGGCAGCATTACCTGAAATAGTAGTGCCTTGAAGATAATAAAGGCCATTTGTTTGCCTAAGATTTCCCTTTATTACAATAAGAGAACCATTTGTGACTTTCAGGATACCACCTCCACCTGAATATTTGTACCCTTTGTCATCAAGAGCACTTAAAGAAATCAGATTTTTCTTCATGTTGGGAATGAACCGAACATCTGCTAAAGTTTTGATTGCGCCATCAAACATCTTGATCTGAATAGAACCAATTCCTGCTACTTTAAATGCCGAATCATCACCCATCAAAACTGAGCCAGCATCATTTGTAGGTTCTAAGGTTGTAAACCAATCTCTATTAGGATACATATGGAAAGTGCAAGCAGTGTCAAGTATCCATTCATCCTTAATCTCAGTACATCCAGCAAACACGGTAACAACAAGCACCTCATTGTCAGAACTATCATTACGAGCATAATTTGCGTTAACTTCATCTTCTTTGTTATCCTTTGATTCGTTTGTACCATTTCTCTTTTCCTTGTTCTGCAGCTTATAACATTCGGATATTTCATGTCCATCCCTCTTACAATATTTGCAAGATTTGTATTTGCCTTTAGATTTAGATCGACCTTTATAGGCATTTGAACCATTACCTTGAGATCCATTATTTGAATTTTTCTCCTTTGTCCTTCCACGAATGGACAAGCTTTCGACTTGAGAGCTTGATCCATTTTAAGACACTAGTTGTTTTATTTTCTCCTTGGCATGTAAGGCTTCATATACATCATTTAGAGTGAGAGTGTCATGACTATATAATATGGTATCTCTGAAATTTGAGTAAGAGCTGGGCAGAGAACACAACAGGATTAAACCCAAACCTTCAACATCATATTTGACTTCCATTGCAGCCAAGCCAGAAACCGTCTCTTTAAAATCAGAAATATGGTCTAGCAAATTACCTCCCTCTTGCAATTTGTGCAGGAACAGCTTTTGTTTGAGATGCATCTTACTTGTGAGATCCTTGGTCATGCAAATTGACTCCAATTTCAGCCAAAGAGAAGCAGCTGTCTTCTCGTTCAAAACTTCTTGCAAAATATTATTAGGTAGATGGAGCTGAATTTGAGACAAAGCCTTCCGATCCCTTCTCTTCTCATCATCGGTCCATATTTCAAATCTCTTGTTTCCGAATCCATCCAATGCATCATCATAATCAGCTTGTGCGAGCAACGTCCGCATCTTCACTTGCCATAATGAGAATCGAGTGTTCCGATCCAATAGCGGATCATCATACTTTAACGACGCCATGTTGAACGAACCAGCGCTCTGATACCACTTGTTAATAAATAAATGATCAAAGAAGCAAGCAAAAAAATAGAATCACATGCAAGATTTAACATGAAAAAACCCTTTGCGGGAAAAAACCATGAGAGAAAGGCAAACTTTATTAATTAATTGCTGGAGTTTTACAAGTTGCTTGCATACAAACAATAGCAATAAAATTATCTTCTACTTTCATGCAGCCAAAGAAGGGGAGAGTGTAAAATAAGAATCTACATTATCCTTTAGATGAGGTGGCTGAAAATATCTAAATGTGAGAGTAAAAGTAGGATCTAGATGAGATCCTTTAGATGGCTGAAAATATCTCAATGTGAGAGTAAAACTAGGATCTAGTTGAGATCCTTTAGGTGGCTTAAAATATCTCAGCGTGAGAGTAAAATTAGGATCTAGATGAGATCCTTTAGGTGGCATCAGCTGGACCAATTCTAATGAGAATTTCGGATCACAAGTTAACAATCGCCAGGAGCAAAAAGAACTTTTCTTCATTCTGCAAATTTATAAACTTACGTATTTCATCGACTGTACATGATATTTTGTATTTAGCAAAAGATTGTAGAAGTTTAACCATTTGGAGAACACCAGAACTATGCCCAACTATGCCTGAAACTATGTCCAACCATTTATGCAATTCGCTCTAAGTTTATATTGGATACAATTCTTGAAAAAAAAATCACAAACTTAACCATTCTCAGTAGTTTATGAGAAAGTCATACAAAAAATTAAGGACTACCAAACTCAGGTGGGACTGAAAGAAGAAAAGGAAAGAAACTAAAGATTGAAAATATTTGGTATATAACTATTTTATTTCTAGTTACAATGTGTACGCGGTAGGCTATACATATATATGTAGGAATAGAGATATGTGACCTGAGGATAGTCACATGAACCAACACCCCGTCCCCTAAAAATAAGGAATCCAGATTAAGTTTCTCTTAATGCCATGGATTAAGCGAGTTTGATTTTCAGATTTGAACTCATTTAGAGTCAGATTAAACTAGAATTCGTTATTTTGAATTTGTCATTAAAATTTTGAACTTTAATTGAATTTAATGATTGATAACAGTGCGGTGCTAAGGGCGCCTTGCAAGCTGCTTTTGTGTGTCACACTACCACCAACCGAACAGTGTTCGGCCAGCGGTTGTTGGCCGAACGTGGCAAAAAAATATCTCGGCGGTAATGGTCGTGCCCGAAGCATTTTTCGTGCACTAATAGTAAACCTTAACGTATGGTTGGGTGTTTCTTTTTTCACTTCTTTCCATAATCACTAAATTAGTTACCATTAATTTCAATTAGATTATTTAACAAGAGATATATCAAGTAGATTAAGATAACTCAATCGAAACCTACGTATAACAACTATCTTAAATTAGTTACTAAACAAACCTACAGATACAAATTAAATTAAATTGAACCACTTGTACCTTAATCGAATTATTTACTGTTAACATAAGAGGTCCACTTTCAAAATCCGGATTCCTAATGAGAATCCTTGGAAAATAGGGAAATATTTACATTCCTGAAACTTGCTTCAGGTGCAGGAGGAGTGGTTCCCTCTTTCTAGCATGAAGAAATAGCTAAAGTCCTTTTCCTTTCTCTATGAGTGTTTAGGAACAACTGAACAAGCCAATAGCAGTTATATTAAATATTGAATGGAAATGATGCCAGATTCGAGAATATAAAGGCAACTAAATAGCTAATATACCAAAAGCAACTCCAACAGTTGCTTATTCAGATCTTGAATTTATATAATATGGGAAAGTTTGGTTCCCAACAAACAATTTTGCCTTGAATATTCAACGCAAATTTCAGGGATCAATTCTAAATTCAGAATAGGTCCCAAATGCCAATAAATCAGCGTTTTCTGTTGGGCACTGATTAAATAGGAACCCAACAAAAGGCGTTGATTTAATCCGCGCTCAAGCTAACGAAACAACCAAAATTGGGTATATTTTTATTTCTTTTAAATGAGTTCGGAAGTTGATTTAATCAACGCTCTATACATGGATGCTGATTTAATTAGCATCCTTTTGTTCGGTTGCACACGTAATATTCAAGCTAAATATTACAATTCGTAAAATTACGAATTGTAATCTGTTGAGGATGCTCTAAATACTAAATGGAAATGATATTAAAATCAGACTATTAAAGAAAAGAATGAAACACTGCTTCGATATCCATATGGCTGTTACATGGGTTGGCCTATGTCTGTTCAAAGCCCACTATCAAATACTTGCCTATATATTACTATGTACATCATTGCGCTATTCTATTCGAAATACAGAGAATTTTTACACTTTTCATTTACATTTTTGGCATTATCTCATTTCTTCTTTACATCAAAGCTTCGTCATGGTATCAGAACGAAACACTTAGCAACATCTACTTGTGAAATTTTCTCAAAGACCATTTTAAGAAGAAAGTCTGCAGGGGAATAAAATTGTCAGTAATGATGAATACACTAAGTACCTCAGACATGACAGATTAATAAGTTCTTGGCTCTAATCATCTATCAGCACCAACTTATTAACACATGAGATTTGGTGTAAATCAACAAGTGAAATATGGGAAACTATTGAAAGAGTGTTTAACACGCAATCTACAGCAAAATTCATGCACCACAGGGGAGAACTTCGCAATATCAAGAAAGGAAATGATGCAATGAGAGATTATTTAGTAAAAATCAAGAAACTATACGATTTGTTGGAAACAGCAGGTCATCACACACTTGAAAATGAGCAAGTGCAGACCGTATTAAATGGTCTTGAAGATGAATAGAAGGTTTTGTATCAATTCTATCATCTAAGAAGACAGTCTATAACACCTCGCACTTTTCTGCATCCAAATTTCGACAAAAAACGAAACTTAAATACATCCAAGCATGGAGCGTGTAATTTTGGTACCTGCAAATAAATAAGCATGAGCATAATGAAAGTACGATAAGATAACTCTCAGCAAAAGCAAAATTGGATAAATAAGTAGTAACTCAAACAACTACCTTTTTAATGTAAGTCACTTTTCCAACACCGAGCATGAGAGAGAACGAGAACCGAAAGCCAAACTTAAACATTTGTGAGAACCCGAATAGAAACCCTGTGTGGTTGTAATGAGGAGGGGGGGTCAGAACAATAAGATTCTAGTGAATATGAAATGTACAACACAGATTATAATACACAGATGTATCCCGTTTGGCTCAACCCAAGATGTATGCCTACCAAGGTTAGTGATTCTAGTCTAACCTTGTAAATGTTTACGCATGACTTTACTACTCTTCCCAAAGTGTAATACCAAGATAGGACGTTTACGCATATATTTGCAAAGTTTTTATACCAGAGCATGGATGGTTATTTAATCGAGGTTAGACCCCTAGTTACGGAGTTTCTATACACACACACACACTTTTTCATTCACTTATCCCTTATTATTTAATGTCGCACTATCGGTGACAAATAGGATGGATTCTCCCTGATCGCTTAAGAACCTAGGCGGACCTATTGGTCATTTATTATTCCTCGAAGATTTATTTAACATTAACGTAAACTAGAGGACACTAGTTAAGGGCCCTACTAGTTAAGGCTTCTGTCATTCACGCATAAACCCTTGCCCACATAAGGTGAGAGATGGTACTTTATTGCTCGTTATACCATCTAGCTAGCCTTATTAGATAACCCTCTTAGTCGCTTATTACTTCCCATAGGATAGGTAACCATATTAGACATTTTTAGTTTTTAGGTTTGGATAGGCCCATACACACCTGCCATTTAAGACCCCTAAACTGAAAGACCTAATCCCAGGTGGACTCTTTAACCCCGACCGCTTATGACCTAGGAAGCGGACTATACGCGAAGGTTATTAGGTTCGTATCCCATTAGCCTTTAATACTTTTCCCTGTTGGGATAAAGTGGGCAACGTTATTAAGTAATCCCCGTTTAGTCTCTCTTCACGGAAATACTATACGCACATGATTAATTTTCATCACGGGTTCCTATGGTTAATAATGTTTCACATTACTAACCTATTAAGTCCAATTCTAACTTTTAATTATAAGTTCTATATTAACTAATTGTAAATAAGGAAAGTTATATTCTCCTTTCCCTAGGATATTTATTTAGTATTTCCCTAATTGGACTTAGTATTTAAACAACAATCGATACCCATTAATCCATTTTTTTCTCCATTTATTTCTACTTATAAGTTTATTGCCATTTATGACCATAACAATCATATTTTCCTAGGGCACCTATTTACACTCGGTATCGTTAGTTTATTAGTCCCGAAGTGTCTGTTTGTTGTACCCCAACAAATAGTTATTATTCTTATTTTTTTATTTTTTTATTGGTTGACTGTTATATGTATATATATTTATGCACCAGGCCTCTCACATTAAGTTGACTACTTGTGGATGTTGGATTTGCCGGTCGGTTCTGGGCAGACTTCTACCACAAGTTGAACTTAACCTCGTGCCTTAGTACACTTACATTTACGCATTAGACCGCTCACATTAAGAAGACTACCTGTGGATGCTGGATTTCCGGTCGGTTCCGGGCAGACTTCTACCACAAGTTGAGCTTAATCTCTTGTCTAAATGCGGTAATAATTTGAATTTCCTAATTGGTGTGTACAACATTAATTCTAACTAATTTAGGAATTGCAACCATTATCCTATTATATTTACTTTCATCAATCAACGTTGGTTACAATTGTTATTTATTGATTTGCGGTCCTATTTATAGCAATTAATTATATTCATTGCTACAAATAGTCACCACAAATATATCAATTCAATATGGATTACATTGTCATATAGTTCCATCATTAAACATTATCCAAACATTCAAATATTCAATGTAATGAATACTTATTCGTTTTACGCTAATTTGGACAGATAAATTTATATTTTATGTTTTCGTGCAGTAAACGTAGTTATTTTTTTTTAAATTTGATGATTTGGTTTAATAAATAACCAAACATTTCTTTTTGTATTCTATCTTGCCAAAAGGTTTCAAATCTTACAAAAAGACCGCTAGTTGTAATTATTGTAACAACCCTCCTGGAATGGGCCTAGATTTCCACCAAGAAAAGGCCTTCGAAAATTAAAGCCATTCTAAACGGGTCTTTGGTTCCTGTAAGGATTACATTTTCACAGATAATAGTGACATATTCTTCGAATGGAAATCTCACACAGTGGAAAGAGAAAATATAATATTCAAATAAGAAGTACCATTATTTTAAAAACCTTAGAAATACATAGTCGCAGTTACATTTATTCAATAGGTACGTCAAATAGTTCAGTCTCATAAGATTCTAAAAGAAGTGAAGCAATAACTGCTAATAATATCATAATAACTTCATCTTCTCCATCTGCTTCAATCATGACTTCATTCATGACTTTACCCCATCTATTGACTTGTTGGATGTTAAGGAGAGGAGGTCAAAACATAAAGCTCTGTGTGACTGAAATATAGTGTTACTAATGTCCATACCCATTATTTTTAGCAAGTTACATATGTTAAGGTATGCCTATACAGCACACAAGATTTCATACAAACATAAATATGTAACCAATGAGGTGGATATCCAAGTCAATCGCCCATTAGTGTTTTAAGGGTAAAGACCCAATGAGGTGGCATTCTGGTCACTTATGACCCTATTAAAGGTTGATTCTTACTATCTCTTATAACCCTGAGGTGGACCCCTAGCCCTTTAAGAACCTCGTCCTAGTATGTTAACGTTTTTAAGTCTATTCTCTCATTTGTAATATGAGAAGTAGTATTGTGAACGTTACTACTTAACTAATATTACCCGGCAGGACACATGTAACACCCCACGTCCATTAATGTCACTCACAAAGGGAATGCATTAACTTCCATGGAGCGTATTTAGTGTATAGAACAGAATATAACAAGACAGATATAAATAATGGTACTTGAAAATTTTAAAACAACTTTTATTGCAGCGGAGAAAATAGTTTGATTACAACAACAACTTCATAAACCAAGTACACTTAATATCCATCTTGATAAATTGTTTTAGAGTACATAAAATAAAAAGCATAAACCCCAACACAAGTAGCCATAAAAGAGATGAGCTGAACTTTACTTTCAGCAATCCAAGCGCTTCCAAAAGAGAAAGAAAGAGATCCAAGATCAAGCTCCACTAGTAATAGTCTCACCCTGAGAACCTGGGGGGGGGGGGGGAGGAAGAAAAGAGGCGAAAACAAGGGGGGTCAGACATAAAGTCCGGCGAGTATAATAACTTTAACAATATAATTATTAAAGTAACTAGGATAAGGCATAAACTGGTAAGATAAGATATGACCATGAAACAAGTGGGCATGACAAAGAAAATAAGAGGAATACTCTGGCGTTAAGCTCGTTCCTAATCACTATAGGATAATTACTATACTACACCAATGCCAACTACACCGCACCATTACTAGTCACCCTAAAAGTTGATCCCGCTCACCGAACAGAATAATATTAGTGGTAGTTTCGTGTCCTCCTAGCTGTCTTCATAGGTGTCGTCTGCCCCTATCTCCGCTAGTTGTACCCCCTACCCTCCCCATTCTAATTACAATGTTTATTCACAATATGGTAGTTATACTCCAAGCTGTCTTCATAGGTGTCGTCAGCTCCTATCTCCACTAGTTGTACCTACTACCTTCCCCATTCGATCGGCTTCCTAACTCATAGATACCCGTGCTAGTCCCACAGTGGGGTGTATCACTCCCCAAAGTGGCAACCCGATATCACTAAAGATGCACGACTTATATCTACAAGACGCAACAACGTCTTACCTACCAGCCCACGCACGCACATGACCCCGTTGGACTTGCGTTGCCACCGCTAACCCGTTTTGACCTCTTACAATCAAATTCGGTAAACGTGCCCCATCCTAGACGTGGGTCGAGCTCACAAAGATGCTAAATGGGTTACTGGTTTGAAAAGGGTCCCCACACAAGCTTTCCACCTATGCTTGGTCCCTACTAAGATTCCCCACTTAACCCCTTCTTATTCATGTCTTCTTACATGTTTTCAACTTGGTTAAGTGTTTATAATTATATCCCACATGTCCCCCATGTTATCCACTTAACAAATCAACATGTGTTATTGGTTAAGCTTGTCTTAACCCTACCCGCTTATCAGACCGATATATTATTGGTTAAGCTGGTCTTAACCCCATTCACTTATATCTTATTAGATAAGTTGGTTTTAACCCTATCCGCTTATCTGATCAATATATTATTATTGGGTAAGTTTGTCTTAACCCTATCCACTTATCAAATTAATATATATATATATTATTGGTTAAGCTGGTCTTAACCCTTCCCACTTATCAAATTATTTGTTAAGCTGGCCTTAACCCTTCCCACATATCAAATTTTACTTAGTTTATAATTAGGTACTTCTTAGTTCACAGATGCATTGGTTAAGAGAATAACTCCCTAAGTACCAACCCCGAAGACCGAGGTCAACATCAGATCGTTACTCAGAGAATCACCCACTCAACCAAACTTCTATTAGTCATTCATATGTCTTTAATCAGCATTAATTAATTATTAAGGCACCTAATCGTATTTCACACACCACCCAAGGCACCCACTTAACCCCCCATGTCCCACCACATGTTTATCTGGTTAAGTGTTACTTAATTCATTAGAACCGTAACCTTGTAAAGACCTCCCACATTAGACTCTCATTTGCGGTTGCTGGATTTTCCGGGCGGGTCCAGGCAGTCTTATACCGCAAACGAGCATAACCTTGTGTCTTTACAACTGTTACGCATTTAATTCGTGCCTTTGACCTCTCACATTTGACTGGAATTTGTGGCTGCTAGATTTTCCGGACGGGTCCGGGCAGTCTTACACCACAAATGAGTCTAACCTCGTGTCTTAGGCGGTTTATTATTACACATCTTTATTTAACCCCAAATTGGATTAATATCCCTATTCAAATTTGTCGATAAATTCCAAATTTATTTATGTCCATAATTGTCTCTTAAAATTATGTCCATAAATACCAATTATGCCAATTAATGTCTCAAATTAGTTATATGCCTTTTTATGGCCATTTTTGCTAATCCACAATTTTATGTATATTCAATATTATCCTATCATCCCCACGCTATTCGTACGTTTTCATATGACATATGTTACACTTGCAAATAGTCTAACTTATAAAAGAAAAACAACATCACATAACAGATAAAATAGATCTAAGGATCATAAGATTACATAGCCAATAACTTGCATATGAATTTCAGTCAAACTAGCATATGATACAAAACTAGCATAGTGATGGGCATAAACTTGCATAACTTATGTACTGCTATAGATCCAAATATAAAGGTGTGAACTTGCATATGGATCTAAACATAAAGGTGTAAACTTGCATATGGATCTAAACATAAAGATATGATCTTGCACATAGATCTAAGCATAAAGGTGTGAACTTGCATATGGATCTAAACATAAAGGTGTGAACTTGCATATGGATCTAAACATAAAGGTGTGAACTTGAATATGGATCTAAACATAAAGATATAATCTTGCACATAGATCTAAGCATAAAGGTGTGAACTTCTATATGGATCTAAACATATAGATTAATGTCACATAAACTAGCATATGTATATACATGTTTCACATATATTTTAACAACCCAAACTTGCAAAGATTCATATAAGAATATATGATCCAAACTTGTATAAGATATATGATTCAACTTACATAGGATTCACATAAGAACTAACATATGATCCAATTTGCATAAAATTCACATAAGAACTAACATATGATTCGACACCACAAACATACATATAATTTACATCACATGATTCAAAATCATATTCTTATGATCCCGCTTGTATCTTATCATAATTAAATTAACGAATTATCTTGTGAAAGCTATCATACTCACAATAAAAAAGGATAGTCTTCTCTTTTTGGAATCTGTATTCTTAAATTGATTTGCTCGCCTTTGATGTAGACTTAGTTGTTATTTAGTTTTGATTTGATTTTTGATTCAAGCCTCTATCTTGCTTTAGGGTTGAAAGTGCATGGCGGCTACTCTAGGTTCTCCATTGACGGCATGGCAGCTCTTGTTATGAATTAGTGGGATTAGGGTTGAGAATTTAGGGGTGTTTTATAGAAGATTAATTGATTAAGAGTCGTCAGATTAACCTAGAATCAATCAAGACCATCCAGTCAAGATAAAATGACACCTCAGCCCTAATGACTCAGCAACAGGTCATAAAAGCATCATCTTTCAGATCTCCCCGGGGGAGGGGGAGGGCAGGTCGACACTAAGGTCGACCTGTATAGGGGAGGTCGACACTAGGGTCGACCCCCTGGTCGACCTGGTCCCTGTTTCAAATTTTGAATTCCTGAACCTGGGCAGTTTTTAATTTAAATTTATGAAACTTCGGAAGGCCATAACTTCTTCATACGAAGTCCGATTCACACAAACTCGGATTCTATCTCAAGCAGAATTCCGAGACAAACGCAATGGCGCAACCCGTTTCCCTTAATTCCCACATTTGAAATTAAGTATTCTTTAATTTGTTAACTTTAATATTTAAAATTACGGGTGTTACATTCTCTCCTCCTTAAAGGATTTCGTCCCCGAAATCTCCAAGTTAAGGATAATGCATATCCTAACATCCTATCATCCATCTACTCAACCATCAAACACAGGCATCCATTGTCCTTACAAGATTTCTAATGTTGTATGAACATATGCAAGAAGTTTGTGTATATGTTCCTTACCTAATGCAAAATCAGGCAGTCTACTGATTCAGTTGACCTCCTTAATGCAAATCATGATAGTGCCATGCGTCCATTATGTATACGAAAGAATCCTATCGATACACATTATTTCTACATGTGTGCACAACCATTCATCAAAATGCAACATCCATATGATAACACATTATACATCCATTAATTTAAATATGCACATACATTTATATGCAATATGAAGGTGATTGAGCCGATCTAGTGCCTAAGGTGTGTGTACATGCATCCACGAGCAACCACTAGCAACCACTTACATCCATTTGCATCCATCAAACATAACATGTCTCAAACACATGTTTGCAACCATTGGGTTTTTTCCTAACTAAAGATCGAAGATATAATCGAGAGGACACACTAAACGATAGAACAAAGCGATAGAAGAAGGAGAAGTTAAAAATATATCCTTAAAAAGGAAAGGGTACAACATATGCATCTTGCTTTCCGTCCCCCAAGTTGCGTCTCCTTAATCAGCTCCCCATTGGATTTTAACCAACTTGACCTCTCTATTGCGTAGCTTTATGACCTCCGATCCAAGGATGCATGTAGGAGCTCGTCTAATTGTGGCATCTCGCTCCACTTCCACCTCTCTAATTATGCTCGTCTCCACTACCTCCGCCGTATCGTGTAAACTCTTACGCAATTGTGACACGTGAAAACACGTCATGAACACCCCTAAGCTAGTTGCCTCTTCTCATGTCTTTCCAAAATCTAGGATACATAACCTCAAAAGATCTTCAAGGATTCTATTCACCCCTTTCTATCCATCCACCTGTTCGTGGATGATAAGTGATGCTCGTACTTATTGCCTTCTGCCTATCACCTTTTTCCGCTTGCATGGAAAACTACTCCAAACCTCGTCCCGCAAGCACCGGTATATATTGTGAACGGTTTGCTCTCATCTAGCAAAGTTAAAACTGGGGCTGATATCTTTGCAAGACCTTAACGAACTTCCTATAGCAGCCCGTCTTCCCTAGAAAACTCCTTACTTCCGTTTCTTTTATAGGAGCCTTCCAATCTTAGATTGCCACCACCTTTGAAGGATCCACTGCTATTCCTTCCTTAGAGACCATGTGTCCTAAGAACCTTGCCTACTTCCCCCAAAAATGACATTTGGAGAACTTTGCTTCGAGTTGATGCGCTTGTAGGGTCTCTAAGACTTTTCCAAGATGTACAGCATGCTCTTCCTCGCTTCTAGAGAAAATCAAGATATCATCTACAAAGATTACCACAAATTTATTTAGAAACTCCCCAAACACCCTACTCATTAAGTCAACGAAATATGCGGGTGCATTCGTCAAACCAAAAGGAATGATGAGCCGCTCGAAGAAACCATCAGGAGTTCTAAATGCAGTCTTATCTATGCTGTCTTCAGCCACCCTTAGCTGATGAAACCCTGTAGCTAAATCCAGTTGCGAGAAAACTGAAGCACCCACCAATTGATCGAATAAATCGTCTATCCTCGGCAATGGGTGTTTGTTCTTCTTTGTTAGCTTATTCAGCTCTCTATAGTCCACGCATAATCTAAGTGAACCATCAGCTTTCATAGCAAAAACGACTGTAGCACCCCACTCCGAAATACTTCTTCTTATGAACCCTTTCTCAAGCAATTCTTTCACCTGCTTACTGAGTTCTCTTCTCTCTTTCGGATCTATGTGGTGCACTGGTAATGCAACTGCCATTGCATTATCTACTAGATATATTCGAAAGTCTATCTCACGCCTCAGGGGTAAACCTCAAACTTCGTCAAAGACGTCACTATATTCACGGACAACACGAACAGATTTCAAATCATCATTGGATGTGTCAAGGGATTCTAGGTAGCTAAGCATTACCGGACCTCTAGGGTCACAAGAAATATCAAGGGTCTTTCTACAACGAGTCAACAATCTAACTACCCTTCTTTCACAATCTAGGATGGCACCGTATCTAGTTAGCCAATCCATACCTAGAATCAAGTCGTAGCCCATGAAGCCAAGAACAAAGGCGTTGCATTCAAACCCAACGCCCAAGATAGACACTCTCAAATCCCGAAAAATCATAGAAAGATGAGCCGAACCACTAATAGATTTGAGACTACTATGGGATCCGCAATTAGACTAGTATTTAGGTGTAGTGTTTCTACTAATGAAGCAGATACAAACGAGTGTGAAGTGCCAGAGTCAAACAATGTACGAACATGATGATCAAATAGAAAAACTCAACTTTCAACGGAAATGTTTCTACCACTCTCATGTCCTGGTGCCATGAGAGCCTGAATCTGCCCTTTCGCCTGCCCTGGTGCCATGAGAGCCTGAAGCTGCCCTCCAGAAGTTCTTTACCCTTGCCCCTGTTTCCTTGGGCAGTCCTTAGCTAGATGACCTGCCTCTCCACAGTGGAAACAACTAGTCTTCTTCTTTTTCCTACATTCTTTACTCAGATGGCCTAGTGTCCCACAATTAAAGTACTTCTTCTTTCCTTTTCCATTATGTTCTTCCCACCTTTCTTGTTTTTTTGTTGTGGTCTCTTTTAGTCCCCTTTCTACTCCGGTGCCTTATTAACATTAGCACCTTTCTCTTCCTCATGCATAAGCGCTATGTCAACCAATTTCTCAAAGGTAGCCCCCATAGGAATGTGGGTCATAGCTAACCCATGTAGTGGCTCATTCAAACCCTTAACGAACCTTAAGGCCTTCCTCTCAGGTGTGTTTACCAATTCCAAGCCAAATCTAGTCAACTGATTGAACTTGTTGACGTACTCCTTTACTGATAAATCCCCTTACTTCAATGCCAAGAATCTTTCCATATATAAATTCTCTTCTGCTCATGAGAGAAACTTCATTTCAAACCTACACTTGAAATCCATCCATGTCTCCACCGGATGTTCTCCATTCGTGACCTCCCACCAAAACGAGGCTTCGTCTTTCATTAACCAAGCAGCCAATTCGACCTTCCTCCCGTCGTCTATCCTAAAAGTACCAACAAGTCCTCCACTTCCTCCTAGTTTTGACAGACGTACCAGTTCCATGAAGTGGTTTTCCATCCATCGTACGGAAGTTCTTACATATCTTAGAAAAAGCGTCTATATGCGTGGAGGAAGAAATTCAAAAAGGAAAGAGGAAGAGATTCAAAACGGAGAATCGAAGGAAAGATATATGGCTCTTGGGGGTTATGTTTTTAAAACAAACTTTTCTCTTGGAAATACTTTCCTTAAAACATACTTTAAAGTATTTCTATATAAAATTATTTTTGAAAAATAGTTTTTCAAAATTCATATCTGGTCTGGTAACCTTTAGCTCTGATACCACGTGTAACACCCCATGTCCATTAATGTCACTCACAAAGGGAATGCATTAACTTCCATGGAGCGTATTTAGTGTATAGAACAGAATACAACAAGACATATATAAATAATGGTACTTGGAAAATTTAAAACAACTTTTATTGCAGCGGAGAAAATAGTTTGATTACAACAACTTCATAAACCAAGTACACTTAATATCCATCTTGATAAATTGTTTCAGAGTACATAAAATAAAAAGCATAAACCCCAACACAAGTAGCCATAAAAGAGATGAGCTGAACTTTACTTTCAGCAATCCAAGCGCTTCCAAAAGAGAAAGAAAGAGATCCAAGATCAAGCTCCACTAGTACTAGTCCCACCCTGAGAACCTAGGGAGAAGGAAGAAAAAAGGCGAAAACAATGGGGGTCAGACATAAAGTCTGGCGAGTATAATAACTTTAACAATATCATTATTAAAGTAACTAGGATAAGGCATAAACTGGTAAGATAAGATATGACCATGAAATAAGTGGGCATGACAAAGCAAATAAGAGGAAAATTCTAGCGTTAAGCTCGTTCCTAATCACTATAGGATAATTACAATACTGCACCAATGCTAACTACACCGCACCATTACTAGTTACCCTAAAAGTTGATCCCGCCCACCGAACAGATAATATTAATGGTAGTTTCGTGTACTCCTAGCTGTCTTCATAGGTGCCGTCTGCCCCTATCTCCGCTAGTTGTACCCCCTACCCTCCTCATTCTAATTACAATGTTTATTCATAATATGGTAGTTATACTCCTAGCTATCTTCATAGGTGTCGTCTGCTCCTATCTCTGCTAGTCGTACCCACTACCTTCCCCATTCGATTGACTCCCTAACTCGTAGATACCCGTGCTGGTCCCACAGTGGGATGTATCACTCCCCAAAGTGGCAACCCGATACCACTAAAGATGCACGACTTATATCTACACGATGCAACAATGTCTTACCTACCAGCCTAGGCCCACGCACGCACATGACCCCATTGGACTTGCGTTGCCACCGCTAACCCGTTTTGACCTTTTACAATCAAATCCAGTAAGCGTGTCCCGTCCTCGACTTGGGTCGAGCTCACAAAGATACTAAATGGGTTACTAGTTTGAAAAGGGTCCCCGCACACGCTTTTCACCTATGCTTGGTCCCCACTAAGATTCCCTACTTAACCCCTTCTTATTCATGTCTTCTTACATGTTTTCAACCTGGTTAAGTGTTTATAATTATATCCCACATGTCCCCCATGTTATCCAATTAACAAATCGACATGTGTTATTGATTAACCTTGTCTTAACCCTACCCGCTTATCAGATCGATATATTATTGGTTAAGCTGGTCTTAACCCCATCCACTTATATCTTATTAGTTAAGTTGGTCTTAACCCTATCCGCTTATCCGATCAATATATTATTATTGGTTAAGTTTGTCTTAACCCTATCCACTTATCAGATTAATATATATATATATATATATATTATTGGTTAAGCTGGTCTTAACCCTTCCTACTTATCAAATTATTGGTTAAGCTGGCGTTAACCCTTCCCACTTATCAAATTTTACTTAGTTTATGATTAGTTACTTCTTAGTTCAAAGATACATTGGTTAAGAGAATAACTCCCTAAGTACCAACCCCGAAGACCGAGATCAACATCAGATCGTTACTCAGAGTATCATTCACTCAACCAAACTTCTGTTTGTCATTCATATTTGTCTTTAATCAACATTAATTAATTATTAAGGCACCTAATCGTATTTCACATGCCACCCAGGGCACCCACTTAATTTCACATGCCACCGAAGGCACCCACTTAACCCCTCATGTCCCACCACATGTTTATCTGGTTAAGTGTTACTTAATTCATTAGAACTGTAACCTTGTAAAGACCTCCCACATTAGACTAGCATTTGCGTTGCTGGATTTGCCGGGCGGGTCCGGGCAGTCTTATACCGCAAACGAGCCTAACCTCGTGTCTTTACAACTGTTACGCATTTAATTCGTGCCTTTGACCTCTCACATTAGACTGGCATTTGTAGCTGCTGGATTTTCCAGGTGGGTCCGGGCAGTCTTACACCACAAAAGAGTCTACCTCGTGTCTTAGGCGGTTTATTATTACACGTCTTTATTTAACCCCAAATTGGATTAATATCCCTATTCAAATCTATCAATAAATTCCAAATTTATTTATGTCCATAATTGTCTCTTAATATTATGTCCATAAATACCAATTATGCCAATTAATGTCTCAAATTAATTATATGCCTTTTATGGCCATTTAGGCCAATTCACAATTTTATGTATATTCAATATTATCCCATCATCCCCACGCTATTCGTGCGTTTTCATATGACATATGTTAGACTTGCAAATAATCTAACTTATAAAAAGAAAAACAACATCACATAACACATAAAATAGATCTAAGGATCATAACATTACATAGCCAATAACTTGCATATGAATTCACTCAAACTAGCATATGATACAAAACTAGCATAGGTGATGGGCATAAACTTGCATAACTTATGTACTGTTATAGATCCAGACATAAAGGTGTGAACTTGCATATGGATCTAAACATAAAGGTGTGAACTTGCATATGGATCTAAACATAAAGATATAATCTTGCACATAGATCTAAGCATAAAGGTGTGAACTTGCATATGGATCTAAACATAAAGGTGTGAACTTGCATATGGATCTAAACGTAAATCTGTGATCTTGCACATAGATCTAAGCATAAAGGTGTGAACTTGCATATGGATCTAAACATATAGATTAATGTCACATAAACTAGCATATGTACATACATGTTTCACATATATTTTAACAACCCAAACTTGCGTAAGATTCATAAAAGAATATATGATCCAAACTTGTATAAGATATATGATTCAACTTACATAGGATTCACATAAGAACTAACTTATGATCCAACTTGCATAAAATTTACATAAGAACTAACATATGATTCAACACCACAAACATACATATAATTTACATCACATGATTCAAAATCATATTCTTATTATCCTACTTATATCTTATCATAATTAAATTAACGAATTATCTTGTGAAAGCTATCATACTTATAATAAAAAAGAATAGTCTTGTCTTTCTGGAATCTGTATTCTGAAATTGATTTGCTCACCTTTGATGTAGACTTAGTTGTTATTTAGTTTTGATTTGATTTTTGATTCAAGCCTCTATCTTGCTTTAGGGTTGAAGTGTATGGCGGCTACTCTAGGTTCTCCATTGATAGCATGGCGGCTCTTGTTATGAATTTGTGTGATTAGGGTTGAGAGTTTTGGGGTGTTTTTATAGAAGATGAATTGATTAAGAGCCGTCAGATTAACCTAGAATCAATCAAGACCATCCAGTCAAGATAGAATGACACCTCAGCCCTAATGACTCAGCAACAGGTCAATAAAGCATCATCTTTCAGATCTGCTCGGGGGGGGGGGGGGGTTCGACACTAAGGTCGACCTGTATAGGGGAGGTCGACACTAGGGTCGACCCACGGTCGACCTGGTCCGTGTTTCAAATTTTGAATTCCTGAACCTGGGCTGTTTTTAATTTAAATTTCTGAAACTTCGGAGGGCCATAACTTCTTCATACGAAGTCCAATTCACACAAACTCGGACTCTATCTCAAGCAGAATTCCAAGACGAATGCAATGGTGCAACCTATTTCCCTTAATTCCCAAATTTGAAATTAAGTATTCTTTAATTTTTTAACTTTAATATTTAAAATTACGGGGTGTTACAACACCTATGTCGTTTAAGACTTCCCTTAGACAGTTGGTGGGCATGCAATGGCTACATATCCTTCAATTACCAATATGTCCCTAGTTGAGCCCGTACAAGCTTCTAAAGGAAGTGAACATCCCTGTGAACTACCCTACTCCGTCAATCGTTTTATGTCTAACCACTTTTAAAGAAGGGGGACCCAAAGACCTACCTTAATACTAATAAGAGTGGGTCCCATGACTTTGGTTCCTCTCCAAAGAATAAACTTCGTAGGGATCCCAGTCCTAACCACTTAAGACCCGAATTAGATAAAAATGTGAGTCAGCCATTTAAGACCTTCTTAAGGCGTAATAAACCGATTTGTTTTCACACATCAAACTTACACACACACACACACACACACACACACACATATATATATATATAGTTATATATACATACGCACTAAACCTCTCACATTAAACCGTATACCTGTATATGCTGGATATGGCGATCGATTTCGGTCAAGCTTCTACTACAAGTCGGTTTAACCTCGTGTCTAGTGTACTAAGTTTATGAATGGCCCATAACACCTAGACATCTCACATTAATTGGGCCTACTTGTGGATGCTGGATATGTCAGTCGGTTCTGGGAAGGTTTCTACCACAAATGACAACTAACCTCGTGTCTATGTGTTAGTTATATATATATATATATATATATATGCCATTTTATATATACACACACAAGAAAACAAGTATATACATATATTTGTTAAGGGGACATTTCAAATTCCAACTCTAACGTAATCGTGTTTATTTCGCTAAGATAACGTTAATTACGTTGATTACATTTAAATAAGTAATATAATAATAGCGCCTAGTTAACGTAACATTCTTATAAACGGGAAACGTTCTAACGAGGTGGCATTTGTCATCTTACTCAAATTAAGGCATACAAGTTAGATTTTTTTCATATTTTACCGCCACAACATAAACATGATGGCATAATGAACATATAGCAAATAGCAGTCAATGAAAAACATATATATATATATATATACACACACACACACACATAACAATTACAACTTGTATTCTAGGCACGTAGAAATGATTTCAATATTAAATTAAAAGTAGAGTGTTACATACATTCTCACATGTATGTTTACAATCCATATTTCACACAATTCACCTTTTTTGTGGTGTTATACACCCAAAAATGTTTACATTTGGCTTATTCCAATTTATGAATGCGTTTACATCCAAATTAGGATCCACACTCAATTCAACTACGAAACAATTCAAATCCAAACCTTTATAGGCTAAATCAAATGATAACAATGGTGAATAGCACAAAATATAAATAATAGTACAACACTAATATTTACCTTTAATCCTATACAAAAACCACAATTCCACAAAACCATTTCAACATGAAAATTTCCTACGTAATTACAAAATAGAAGATTTGGGGATTTTATTGTTATATTATTGCATAACCAAATCTTCATAAGCATAACAATTCATATGGAAAACTGTTAATAATATGAATATGCCGTTAAGCAAAACTATATTCCACTCACAAACTAGGTAGAGATGTGGTAGAATGTCAACATCCGCGATGTTTCTCAACATTCAAGCGAACTCTGATTGATCTCCTAAAAATATACATATAAAAAACATATAATTAGATTCTTATACATATTTGTATATGCTAAATTCTATAATCCTAAACTTAGATAGATTGAAATAGAAAGATATAGAATGGAACTAGAGAAGTAGAAGAAACCTTCACCCTATTCTCTTTATTTTTCTATGGAATTCAGCAACATGGAGATAGAGAGGTAGAATAATTAGGTTTTCTAGTGTGGGGTTTGAGGGGTTATTTATATTTGCTCGTGTGAGCATGAGTCATTGGATTAATGAAATTTAATTAGACCCTTACATATAAAAATAACCTCTTAGAAAACCCTAATCCACGTTGGCAGAATTGGGCTTCTCAACCGTCTAGTTGTCGACCGGCGGTCGACCCCCTCAAGGGGGGGCGAACGACACCTTCGAGGCTGGAACGCCCAATTTTTCTACGTTGTTGAGCGGTTTACTTTATTAATTACGTTCTTAATTTGCTTCATTCTTTTCCATATATCCAATGTATGATGTCCCCTAGATCTTATCTCCGATTTCAAATTTTGAATTGTCCTCTTTCATTTTAAATTATTATTTGGATAATATATATAATATTCACATAATTACATATATACACTCTCCGTACACTGTCTAAATTCATTTTTCATAACTTCTTCATACGTTAACCATTTTCAGCATATTATATGTGAAAACGATTCAGAATTTCGCCATAAATCTAAAAAAAGAGTTTCGTAGCCAAATTCCTAAAGCTGCAAAAATCTTGTTTTCCAGCCATATCATTTATTTTCTTGTTTTTAATTATTTAATTTATTTATTAATACTTATGAATTTTACGGGGTGTTGCAATTATTGTATATTATGCCCGATTAGTAAAATAGACATATCTCAAATTAACAAGAAGTACATACGTGTATATATATTTTTGGAATAGCTAATGCAAATTACGCACAACTATTTATTTTTATATTTATACATATGTCTTCACCACTTTTCTTTTTTAAATCTTTTTGTCATATCTCGTGTGAATTCAAAATGACATCATTTTGTTCAAAAAGAGGAAAATGACATATTTACAACAATTAAGCAAAAACCCAACAACATTGACTACAAATAGGTATAACAATTCATATGGAAAATTGTTAATAATATGAATATGCCTTTAAGCAAAACTTGATTCCACTCACAAACTAGGTGAAGATGTGGTAGAATTTCAAGATTTGCGATGGTTCTCAACGTTCAAACGAGCTCTGATTGATGTCCTAACAATATACATATAAGAAACATATAATTAGATTCATATGTATCTGTATATGTTAGCTTATATAATCCTAAACTTAGACAGATTAAAATAGAAATATTTAAAATGGAACTAGAGAAGTAGAAGATACCTTCACCCAATTCTCTTTGTTTTTCTATGGAATTTAGTAGCATGGATGCACAGAGGTAGAATAATTAGGGTTTCAAGTGTAGCATTTGAGGGGTTATTTATACTTGCTCGTGTGAGTATGAGCCGTCGGATTAATGAAATTTAATTCGAGCCTTACATATAAATATAACCTCTTAGAAAACCCTAATCCATGTTGGCAGAATTGGGCTCCCCAACAGCCTAGCGGTCGACACCTTCGGGGCTGGAACACCCAATTTTGCTGCGTTGCTGAGCTGTTAATTTTATTAATTACGTTCTTAATTTGCTTCATTCTTTTCCATATATGCAATATATGTTGTCCCCTATATCTTATCTTCAATTTAAAACTTTGAATTTCCCTGTTTTACTTTAAATTATTATCGCCACGAACCCAAAAAAGGGAGTTTCATAGCCAAATTCCTAAAGCTGCAAAAATCTCGTTTTCCAGCCATATCATTTAATTGCTTGTTGTTAATTATTTTATTTATTTTTAATAGTTATGAATTTTACAGGGTGTTCCATTCTCCCCCCTCCCTTAAAATTGATTTCGTCCCGAAATCTATTTAAGGGGTGAAAAATACAACTCGCTCGAAACATCCATGTTGTACACCCATGCTATTTATAATTCATCCATAGGCATCCATGACTCGCAGTGACTATGAACTGCAGAGCCACTGAAGTGAACTCTATCCTAGCACGTAGGTGTAATAAGTGATGCATCATGTATGCAAACAACCTAAATATGCTTATATTTCTATACGAGTGCGCTGTGCAATGGTGTTGCAACCATTTCCTAACATCCAATCTAGTAATCACGATGTATCCATAAACATTATTTTGAGGAAAAGTTCCCCATGAAAATCTTAGGGTGAGTCTGTCTCACCTTATCCTCGTTCTCCCATGTGCTTTCCGCAGGGTCATTCCCCCGTTGTACTCTGACAGGGCAAACTATTTTGTTATGAAGTATCTTGATTTTGTGCTCTACAATCCTTGCAGTGGCAGGGGCACCCTGGACTCCACCTTGAGTTTCTTTATATCCCTAATTTCATTAAGCTCGAGTCTGATAGCAGAATCATGAAGGCATTTCCTTAGATGAGATACATGAAAAACATTATGGATTCCCGATAGACGCTTTGGGAGATCCACTCGATAGGCCAAAAATCCTATCTTCTCGATGACACTAAAAGGCCCAATAAATTTAGGACCCAACTTCCCTGTATTTCCAAACCGAACAGTTTTCCTGAGAGGGGTTACTTTCATGAACACCAAGTCTCCAACATTAAATTCTAGTTCCCTCCAACGCTTCAGCATACGATTTCTAACAGTCTTGGACTGCCTCCATTCTCTATCAAATCAAAGGTATATTCTCCGTGGATTCAGGGATGAAGTCTAGTCTGAGTGTAAACTTGTCGGTAGTTTCCCACCAACAAGATGGTGATTTGCATGGCCTCCCATATTGCACTTCGAAAAGGGCCATACTAATCGTCGCTTGAAAAATATTATTATACGTGAACTCCGCAAGCAGTAGGTGCTGCTCCCAAACTCCTCCAAAGTCGATGATACAAGCCCTGAGCAAGTCATCTAAGATTCTATTTACTCTCAATGTCTATCCATCAGTATGCGGATGATAAGCCGTGCTTAAGTTAAGGGTCGTCCCCACTGCTTGTAGGCTTCTCTCAAATTCGCTTGTGAATAAGGAATCTCTATCACTCATGATACTTGATGGAATACCGTGGAGTCTAACTATCTCTTTGACATATAATTAGGCTAGCGAGGCTGCAATCCTTGTCTTCTTGATTGGTATGAAATGGGCGCTTTTGGTTAAATGATCTACCACAACCCAAATGGCCTCATTACCCTTTTGGCTTCTAGGAAGTTCATCTATAAAGTCCATAGAAATATGTTGCCACTTCCATGTAGGGATCTCTAAAGGTAACAACAATCCTCCGGGCCTCCCTTGCTCCACCTTGACCTTTTGGCATGTTAAACATTTGGCCACGAATTCGGCTGTCTTTCTTCATTCCTTCCTAATGGAGATTCCTCTTCATAGCCTTGTACATCTTATCCCCATCGAGGTGTATAGTCAGTCTCGACCTATGACGCTCCTCTAAAATTTCTTTCCTCAACCCTTCATCCTTAGGGACATAAAGTTGTCCATCCTAAAATAAACTCCCATCATCGCTAATCGTGTACCAAACCGAACGAGGAAAGGTCTCTCTTTTTACCACTTTCTCCTTTATTCCTCTTAACTCTTTGTCAATGTCTTGTGCACTTTGGATTCTTTCTCTTAGGGTAGGTATAATTATCATAGCCCTAAGAAAATCATCGGACGTGTTTGGTGAGGATTGTAAATTAAAATTTGCAAGGAACTCTAACTGTTTCCATTCTATCATCCACAACATTCCCCTTGCCTGGGGTATACTGAATCGTAAACTCAAATGAGGCAAAATATCCCATCCATCTTTGTTGTCTTAAGTTTAGGTCGCATTGAGAAAATAAATACCTAAGGGATTTATGGTCAGTAAACAATTCAAACTTCTCACCTAAGAGATAATGCCTCCACATCTTAAGAGCGAACACTACTGAGGCTAACTCAAGGTCGTGCAGTAGATATCTTTTCTCTTGATCCTGGAGTTGTCTACTAACATAAGCCATTACTCTTCCTTCTTGCATAAGGTCTTCTCCTAAACTGGTCTCACATGCATTGGCGTAAACAGTAAACAAAAAATTGAATCGTTGGGTATAATTAGGACTGGTGCGCTAGTTAATGCTTCCTTTAATTTCTTAAAGGATGTGTCACTTTTATTACTCCAAGTGAACACCAAATTATTCCTTATCAATAGGGTCAATGGAGTAGCAATCTTTGCGAAATCTTTAATGAATTTCCAATAATACCGGGTCAATCCAAGGAAAGTTCTTACCTCTGTATCATTTCAAGGTATCCTCCATTCCTTGATTGCCTCGATCTTTGCGGGGTCTGCGACCAAGTCTTTACTAGACACAGTATATCCTAGAAATCTTACTTCTTCCCTCTAGAAATGGAACTTCGAGAATTTTTCTTTCAGTTGGTTCTTTCTTAATATCCTTAACACTTATCTCAAGTGTTTTTCATGCTCTTCACGGTCCTTTGAAAATATAAGGATATCATCGACGAAGACCACCACAATTTTATTTAGAATTCCCCTAAACATTCTACTCATGAGGTCTACAAAGAAAGCAGGTGCATTCGTTAGTCCGAAGGGCATAACTTCCCATTGGAACAATCCGTCTGGCATCCTAAGCACAATTTTGTCATGTTATCCCCGCAATTCTTAACTGGTAAAATCTAGTAGCAAGGTCTAGATGGGAAAATACTCGGGCTCCTACCAAGTGGTCAAAAAGGTCATTGATTCTTGGTATAGGACACATGTTCTTTTTGGTCAATTTATTAAGCTCCTCATAGTCCACACAAAGTCTCAAAGGTCCATCTGCTCTGGTGACATATACAATAGGTGCACCCCATTCTGAGGTACTTCAACGAACAAAACATTTTTGTAACAACTCTGAAATCTGTTTATCTAACTTCCTTGTTTCCTTTGGCGCTATATGCCTCAAGGGCAGTGCTACATGTCTAGCGTCCTTCTCTAGGTCAATACGAAAGTATATTTCTCTATGGGGCGGAAGTCCAGTGACTTCCTCAAAAACGTCCAAAAACTCACAAACTATAGGGACCGAAGATGGTCCTACAAAACTAGGAGACAAGGAATACAATAAGGCTCCTTGTTTCTAATATCACAAGGAATATTTAGGCTACGTCCTCCTTGGCTCCTAAGACGAACGAGTCTCTTATTGCAATATAGGACGGCCCTATAAAATGATAGCCAGTCCATGCCTAAGATAAGGTCATACCCCATAAAATCCAATGCATACGCTTCGCAATGGAACTCGACAATGTCGACCTCCAATACTAGGTCTTTACACAATAGATCAAGATACTTAGATCCTCCGATAGAGTTGGCCACCTCTATCGGACTATCCGCGATAGATATGGAAAGGTTCCACAGATTTACTAATCGATTGGAGATAAAAGAATGGGTCGCTCTGGAATCAAACAAGGTGTACCCTGAATTTCCTAAAATAGAGATAATACCTTCAAGTGCAGGCTGCCCTTGGTATCTTAGTGGTCGGCTTTGAATTGGGGTTGCTTCAATTGCATAGTTCTGGTCACTCTTGACAACTTTGGGCGATCTTTGGACATGTGTCCTTCTTCATGGAAGTTGTAACATTTTCCTCTAAACAACTTTTTCGCCAACGAGATCTTACAATCCTTGGCCTCATGGCCCTTGCGGTTGCACCTCATACAAGTCTTTGCGTCCTTTTTGAAGTTCTTCTTCTTCTTGTTTTCCACCATTCCTTCTTTGTATTTATGTTGGAGCTTTCTCCTTCCTCACCCTCCTTATCCTCCCTTGAGCTTTCAACCGTGCAAAGGGTAGATGTCTCAACTAGAGTCTAAAAAGTTGCCTCAGATGCTACTTGGGCTAATAAGGTTTCCTTCAACGAAGAGTTCAGTCCTTTCACAAACCTAAGGGCTTTGTTCATGGGGGTGTCTACCAATCCTCTACCAAACTTACATAACTCAGGGAATTTGGATACATATTCTTGCAAACTCAAGCTTCCTTGCTTGAGGTGGATGAATTTCTCTAGCTGAATAGTCATTTCCTCCCTTGGCCAAAATTTTGCTTCAAATCGGATCTTGAATTTGGCCCATGTGAAGAACCGCCCTCGTTCTCCATTGATATTAAATTCCACTACTCTAGGGCTTCATCCTTCAAATACTAGGCCACTATCCTTCTTTTTATTTCATCGAGCTAGGAAGTAGCCTCAAAGATTCTTTCACAGTGCATAACCCAAGATTAGGCACTAGCAAATCCATCATTTCCAGAAAACAGTTTCCCTCCGTAATTCGTAAAGATCTTACATAAGTGAGAAAAATCAAAGGCCACATTAGCGACAGGAGCTGCAAGAGACGCCGGGGCAGGATTAGCCACATGGACTTGTTCCACAGTACGTAGGTATTGCTGGAACTATTCTAGCAAGTAGTGGGGTCTTGCCAGGTTGTCGTTCTCATTAGGATTTTCATCCATTCTACTATCTGAAAAGAAAAGGAAGAATCCCTTAGTGGATACTCTTGAGATAGTATTTAAGCTGAAAAAGAAAGAAACGATAAAGGTTCCTAGTATAAATGCGTATGCTTATTGGGGTAAACATATATTATATACATATAGTTTGAAAAATCTTTTCCAAATCACAAATACGTCCCTCATACGTAATTTTCTCCTAAAGCGGGTAGCCCATGCTCTGATACCAAATGTAACAACCCACCAAGAATGAGCATAAATTTTGACCCTGAAAAGGCCCATCAAAACTTAGAGCCATTCTAAATGGGTCGTTGGTTACTATAAGGATTACATTTGCACAGATAATAGTAACATATACTTCAAATGGAAATCTCATATAGCGGAAAAAGAAAAACAATATTCAAATAAGATGTACCATTATTTCAGAAATGCATAGTCGCAGTCACATATATTCAATAGGTACATAAAATAGTTCAATCTCATAAGATTCCAAAAGAAGCAAAGGAATAACTGCTAACAATATGATGATAACTTCATCTCCTCCATCGGCATCAATCATGACTTCACCCATAGCTTTACCCCATCTACTGACCTGTTGGATGTTAAGGAAAAGGGTTCAGAACATAAAGTACTAAGTGACTGAATATAGTGTTACTTATTGTCCATACCCTATATTTTTAGTAGGTTACATATGTCAAGGTATGTCTATGCAACACACAAGATTTCACACAAACATAAATATCTAACCAATGGGGTGGATATCCAAGTCAATCGCCCATTAGTGTTTTTAGGGTAAAGACCCAACGAGGTGCCGTTCTCCGTCACTTATGGCCCTATTAAAGGTGGATTCTTACAATCTGTTATAACCCTGAGGTGGACCCCGACCCTTTAAGAAACCTGTCCTAGTACGTTAACGTTCTTAAGTCTATTCTCTCATTTGTAATATAAGAATTGTATTGTGAACATTACTACTTAACTGATATTACTTGGTAGGGCACCTATATCGCTTAAGACTTCCCTTAGACAGTTGGTGAGCATCCAATGGCCACATATCCTTCAATTACCAATCTGTCCCGAGTTGAGCCCTTACAAGCTTCTTGAGGAAGTGGACCACTTTTAAAGAAGGAGGACCCAAAGACCTAACTTAATACTAATGGGTGGGTCCCATGACTTTGGTTCCTCTCTAAGGAATAAACCTTCGGAGGAACCCTAGTCATAACCACTTAAGACCCAAATTAGATAAAAAGGTGAGTCAGGCACTTAAAACCTTCTTAAGGAGTAGTAAACATATTTGTTTTCGCACATCAAACATACATATATAACTATATATAGTTGTATAGTTATATATACATACACACTAGACCTCTCGCATTAAACCATATACCTGTAGATGCTGGATATGCCGGTCGGATCCTGGCATGCTTCTACTACAAGTCGGTTTAACCTTGTGTCTAGTGTACTAAGTTTATGAATGTCCCATAGCACCCAGACATCTCACATTAGCTGGGTCTACTTGTGGTTGCTGGATATGCTGCTCGGAAATAGCAACTAACCACGTGTCTATGTGTCACACACACACACAGACACACACACACACACACACACACACATATATATATATATATATATATATATGTTTAAGCCATTCTACATATACGCACACACAAGAAAACAAATATATACGTATATTTGTTAAGGGGACATTTCAAATTCCAACTCTAACCTAATCGTTTTTTTTTGGCTAAGATATTGATTACGTTTAAATAAGTAATATAATAATAGCGCCTAATTAACATAACATTCGTACAAACGGGAAACATTCTAACAAGGTGGCAATTGTCATCTTATCCAAATTAAGGCATACAAGTTAGATTTTTCCCTATTTTACCGCTACAACATAAACATGATGGCATAAAGAACATATAGCAAATAGGAGTGAATGGAAAACATTTATATACGTAACAATTACAACTTGTATCCTAGGCATGTAGAAATGATTTCAAAATTAAAAGTAGAGTGTTACATACATTCTCATATATATATGTTTACAATCCATATTTCACCTAATTCACCCTTTTTGTCATGTTTACATTTGACTTATTCCACTTTATGAATGCGTTTACACCCAAATTAGGATCCAAACCCGATTCAACTATGAAACAATTCAAATCCAAACGTTTCTAGGCTAAATCAAATGATTATAATGGTGAATTGCATAAAATATAAATAATGGTATAACACTCATATTTACCTTTAATCCTATACAAAAACCAAAATTCCACAAAACCAATTCAACATGACAATTTCCTACGTAACTACAAAATAGAAGGTTTGGGGATTTTCTTATTATATTATCCCATAACCAAATCTTCATAGGCATAAATATTCATATGGAAAACTATTAGTAATATGAATATGCCTTTAAGAAAAACTAGATTCCACTCACGAACTAGGTGGAGATGTGGTAGAATTTCTAGATCTGCGATGGTTCTCAACGTTCAAGCGAGCTCTGATTGATCTCCTAGGAATATACATATAAGAAACATATAATTAGATTCTTATACATATTTGCATATGCTAAATTCCATAATCCTAAATTTAGATAGATCGAAATAGAAAGATATAGAATGGAGGTAGAGAAGTAGAAGAAACCTTCACCCTATTCTCTTTATTTTTCTATGGAATTCAGCAACATGGAGGCGGAGAGGTAGAATAATTAAGGTTACTAGTGTGGGGTTTGAGGGGTTATTTATACTTGCTCGTGTGAGCATGAGTCGTCGGATTAATGAAATTTAATCATAGCCTTACATATAAATATGACCTCTTAGAAAACCCAAATCCATATAGGCCGAATTGGCTTCCCAACCGCCAAGCGGTCGAACCCCTTCAAGGAGGAGCGGTCGACCCCTTCGGGGCTGGAATGCCCAATTTTACTACGTTGCTAAGCTATTTATTTTATTAATTACGTTCTTAATTTTCTTCATTCTTTTATTTATATCCAATATACGATGTACCCCAGAGCTTATCTCCAATTTTGAATTTTCCTCTTCTGTTATAAATTATTATTTCGACAATATATATTATATTCACATAATTTTCTATATTATTCTTCGTACACTGTCCAAATTCATTTTCAAAACTTCTTCGTACATTAACCGTTTTTAGCATATTATATATGAAAACGATTCAGAATTTCGGCCTGAATCCAAAAAAAAGTTTCGTAGCCAAAATCCTAAACTTGCTAAAATCTCATTTTCCAGCCATATCATTTAATTGCTTGTTTTTAATTATTTAATTTATTTATTAATACTTATGAATTTTATGGTGTGTTCCAATTATTGTATATTATACTCGATTAGTAAAATAGACATATCTCAAATTCACAAGAAATACATATGTGTGTATATATTTTTGGAATACCTGATGCAAATTATGCACAACTATTTATTTTTATATTTATAAGTACGTTTGCCCCACTTTTCCTTTTTAAATCTTTTTGTCATATCTCTTGTGAATTTAAAATGACATCTTTTTGTTCAAAAAGAGGAAAACGACATATTTACAACAATTAAGCCAAAACCAAACAACATTGAATAAAAATAGGTATAATTCTTTTAAATATTACAATCACATATATTACCAATCATATCTTTTTACCCAAATTCACATAATTTATTATTCTACACTAAACTAGAGATCTGGAATGTAACTATAATTAAATGGTGTTTAATGGGTCTGATTTCCAGATCCACAGTGCTTGTCAACAACTGCAATATATTATACAACATAATTGTAGGAATATGTCTAAACAAATTTAAGAATCCTGCAATTAATATTATGCATAACCACAATTTACAATTCGCAAGTTTGGACAATTTTTACAATAAGATCTGATAGGTGCTAATTCCCTTACAATAATATCATGAGCAGATCTGATGAAAATAGGCATAAATTTTGAGATTTATTACTGTTAGACCAAAAAATGGTCCTAACACCCAATTGTCTAGGATTTGCGAGGAATAATAGTCTAAAATGTAAAAAATCAAGTAGAGACACAAGGTTTATAGTGGTTCGGCGTTAACAAGCCTACATCCACTTCATAGTTTCTCATTTCGTTCATGGATTACAATTACAAGGAATTTAATCACTCAATCGCTCAAATACAATGAATATTTCTCTCCGAATTCATTGATTTTCATTGGAGAAGAAGGTGGTTATTGGTGGGGGAATTCGGCCATGGCTACCATGTTTGAATGAAATGTCAAAAGGTCCTTTCAAATGGCCATGTTGTGGTGTATTTATAGCTGTAGAGAAGCTCTGGGCGGTTCCGGTTCGGATGGGCCACGTGGCGTGACCGGAGGAGATCTCAGAAGTAGTGGAGAACGTGGAAAAGTGGCTACCAGGTCGTTCTTTGCCAAGTGGAGTCCGATCCGCAATTGTAGGAGTCGGTCATGCCAAGAGAAGAGGTCAAACTCCGTGTGCAGAAGAAGGTCCAGTCGGTTCGGATCCGAACCGAACCAGTTGTTCGAGCAGAATGCCTGCACGCACTTCCGTACAGAATACTTCAGGCGGTTCGGGTAGAGGGTACTCCGATCCAATCCGGGGAGGGGGATCCGATCCGATCCGAAAGCAGGGATCCGATCCGATCCGAATGGGGGATCCGATCCGATGACATTTGCATGAATAATTCAAATTTTCCATCTTTCTATCACTCCATACAAGTGATCGCCAATCAATGTAAGTTCATACTCAAGTCCCTGGCTTTGGGTAGCCTGGTCACAAAGCAGGCTAACATTTTGCCCCACAAAGTACATCTTGTTGCAAATAAGATGTACTTTGAATAAGTCGAGATGATTCTTTTTGGATCTTTTTCTGTATAAATGGCTTGTCATATGCCGCATTGCTTCCGTTGATGCTTATCGGGCCAAATTTCATGGCTAAAGTGGTCAAGATGATCAAGTAATCGTTTAGACTTCGTCGAATCAAGAGGTAGAATTCCTTCATCATAGGTTATGTGGTATGTTTGAAAATGTTAGACCAAAAAATGGTCCTAACGCCCAATTGTCTAGGATTCACGAGGAATAATAGTCTAAAATGTAAAAAATCAAGTAGAGACACAAGGTTTATAGTGTTTCGGCGTTAACAAGCCTACATCCACTTCATAGTTTCTCATTTCGTTCATGGATTACAATTACAAGGAATTTAATCACTCAATCGCTCAAATACAATGAATATTTCTCTCCGAATTCATTGATTTTCATTGGAGAAGAAGGTGGTTATTGGTGGGGGAATTCGGCCATGGCTACCATGTTTGAATGAAATGTCAAAAGGTCCTTTCAAATGGCCATGTTGTGGTGTATTTATAGCTGTAGAGAAGCTCTGGGCGGTTCCGGTTCGGATGGGCCACGTGGCGTGACCAGAGGAGATCTCAGAAGTAGTGGAGAACGTGGAAAAGTGGCTACCAGGTCGTTCTTTGCCAAGTGGAGTCCGATCCGCAATTGTAGGAGTCAGTCATGCCAAGAGAAGAGGTCAAACTCCGTGTGCAGAAGCAGGTCCAGTCGGTTCGGAACCGAACCGAACCAGTTGTTCGAGCAGAATGCCTGCACGCACTTCCGTACAGAATACTTCAGGCGGTTCGGGTAGAGGGTACTCCGATCCAATCCGGGGAGGGGGATCCGATCCGATCCGAAAGCAGGGATCCGATCCGATCCGAATGGGGGATCCGATCCGATGACATTTGCATGAATAATTCAAATTTTCCATCTTTCTATCACTCCATCCAAGTGATCGCCAATCAATGTAAGTTCATACTCAAGTCCCTGGCTTTGGGTAGCCTGGTCACAAAGCAGGCTAACATTTTGCCCCCCAAAGTACATCTTGTTGCAAATAAGATGTACTTTGAATAAGTCGAGATGATTCTTTTTGGATCTTTTTCTGTATAAATGGCTTGTCATATGCCGCATTGCTTCCGTTGATGCTTATCGGGCCAAATTTCATGGCTAAAGTGGTCAAGATGATCAAGTAATCGTTTAGACTTCGTCGAATCAAGAGGTAGAATTCCTTCATCATAGGTTATGTGGTATGTTTGGCTCCCGTGTGAGATCGTACATGTTAAAGTTGATGCCAAACGACGCCATCTTCCTAAACAAGTCAAGTGCATTGCTAAGCTAAGATTTCTTTAGTGTATAAGGCAATGTATATAATAGCAGTCCAAGTCACCGTTCGGATAGAGCACATCAGAGTCGGCATATGAATTTGTCATTTTTGCTTGGATCTGGACAATCTCGATATCAGGATATTAATCTAGGACTCCATGATTGCATCTAATCGTAATAATAGTGCATCCGAAAGCCATGATCACTTCAGATTGTTTTATAGTCCCGTGATCACATACGAGTCAGTACGAGTGTTGAAAACATGCAAACCACTAGCTGGTAGGATTATCACAATTGTAAGGCAGCAGAGGAGTTCATCATACTCTCCGTTTGATGCAGTTGTAGATCAAGTCTTTGAATTCTTGCTTGATCCGTAATTTCGCTCACTTGGATGGTCGGGATGAATCACGTCATATTCTAAAGATATAATGTATATGTTCTGAATCATGCATTGAGTCAGGGTCATGTTTAAAGTCAATCTGTCGGTTGAAGTTGATGTTCCTAGCATTAGTGGAGGACGAGCAAAGTCAGTGCTTATACCCCCAGCATTGTTGGGGGTTATGATAGGTCAATCAGACATCCAATCTTTTAGCCTTTATACTTTTTTCTGCCGCATCGGGTTAGATATGTAGGTTCAACAATCTTAGTCACCCTGTGTCGTTATGTGCACATTCCCAAGTCATCAAGGGTTGGAGTTGTATATGCGAATGGTCGAATCACATTCGCGTTGGGGTCAACCCATCTGTTTAGCCAGAAAGCAGTGATCGCCTTATTGAGTATATCAGCAAACTTAGATACTCTCCTTGCATCAGCTGCAGAGTTGAGTAAGCTCGTCAGTCGTGCAAGCGAGCGAACGTCGTTAGTGAGTTATTCGAGTTCCTTCGTTCACGCTTTGGCATAATCCGAAATAGCCATCATAGTCTTGTTGAGTCTATCTCCCATGCTTGGTTCCATTAAGCTTGACAATCAAGACCGCGGGCCCGATTAATGACATTGGTCATTTCCAGAATTGTAAATTCCTGTTAGTCTTTCCTGGGGCTTTTCTTTTTCCTTTATTATTTGAAGAGTCAGATGGTGCTCCATTCTGTCGTGAAGACATTGAGATCATCCATTTCAACATTAGCACACTCTTATTGCACGAATCTGTCTGTCTCAGGATAGGATTTTCCAACGTTTCTAGGATAATCTCATGATAGAGAGATACCGAGGTTTGTTTCAGAGGTGAATCCGCCAAGTCCTCTTGGTGGGTCTCGATGTAAAGAGATTTTGAAGTTTGAGATATCCAGAATACCGGATACTACAGCAATCAACGCCATATATGGTCCAGGTCGATTTACCGATGCCACTGCGGCGTTGAATCTTTCAAGGAATGCATGCAGGGTCTTGCCTGATCTCTGTTGAAGCATCAATTAATGTTGCCAATTTGGCCCTCGTCTTTGAGAAGTTGTCGCTAATTACCTAATTTAGCTCCAGTGCCCCCGGTATGAAGTCTTAAATTGGGTGGAAGCCGGTTTCTGGCTTCTTGGTTGTGCATATGTAATAGCAATCAATCAGGCTTCTGTTTTTTAATTCTGTATGGTGATCCGCTACTTGGATGTATGCAGGTTGCTCTTGAGGAGCCATTCTTCTCCTTATAGTCTGGGTTATTGTGAAGCTCAGATAATCGTAAATGTGCCTAAGGCTGGCAGATAGTCAGATGATGATGTTCGAAGCTCTTATCCTGTACTCCCCATCCATGGGGATTTTACTAAACGGTGGTCATCAAATCCACGTATTCTATGAATTCATACTCCCTCATCGAGCTGTGAGTTAGAGTTTGATAGAAAATGATTTATTCGTGTCCAGCTCATGTTAGTCCTTGGTCTCCCACCCAAGCTTTGAGGTTCGGAGTCGGATGGCAATAAAGTTAGACTATAGCTTTCTCGAATGCTCTCGTCTTCCCCCTACATAGGGAGCCTCATGTTGAGGTTGAGCTGGATTTTAAACATTCCTCCGAATTGGAGCAAAGGTTGGTCGGGCTCCGCTTAAGTTTTTCGGCGGCTCTTACATATCCATCGTTTTCATCCAAAATGTCACGGTCGGAAGTTGCATGTTACAAATACCTGGGAGGAGGTTGGTTGTATCTTTGTTTCATCAAAGACGACCATGCTAACTTGTCCTAGGGTCTCATATTATCTGGACCACGGGGCAGGGAGCGTATGAGCCAAGTTCATTATCGTTTGAATTCCCATGAAGCTCGCTTTAGAGAATAAGTCGAAGCTACTAGGCCCTCCATCTATCCGAGTAGAGAAGTTATCCACCATTTTTTGTCGTTTCCGGAGAAGTTCATCTCGCTGATCCATGTGAGTTCACAAATCAGCAAGGGTACCATCCATTTCATATCTAGCTTGACATGCTGAGGGATCATCACAAGAAGAAATCTGCTACCTTCCTTCGATCCTAGCGCCTTCTGCGCCAATATCCTCAGCACGGAAGAAATTTCTATCTTCCTTCTTCTTCGCTTTTGAGTCTGAGTGTCAGGCAATTCGCCTCCGCGCAAGTTAGGAGTCAAAGCAATGGCATCTCCCTTTACATGGGGTCTTTCAACCGGGAAATCAGTCCGGACTAGCAAATGGACATTCACTTTGCATCCATTTCATGGTCCTCAAGCAGCCTGTGAAGATCGAGGTATAAGTTAGTCACAGACATATAACATTTATGAATATTTTCAACAGTGGGGCCCCAGTCCGGGGGTAATGGAGAAAGGTCGGCAGTTGTATCACATCCCTTTTAAATTTAGACATGGATGCATGGAAAAGAGACATTGCTTTATAAGCTTATGTGCTCGAGTTATCCAAGCGCTCGAGTTATCATGTTTTCCATTCAATGTATTTGCGAGGTAGCACTCGTCGTTGCACTCGGGCTATGGCCAGTCACACATGGGTGTATATGTTGATTTGATATATCACTCTTAGGACCTCCTTTCGGTGATTGCATTGAGTCGTGTGGGAAGCTTAGCATTAGAAGTCGACGTCATTCCTTCAAACACGACCTCTTTGTTATTGTACGCGAGTATCCCTTGTGTCTTTGCTTTGTATCTGTACATAATCTTGCAATTCGAAAAAGAATAGTCAGCTTAGTCTTGCAAGCTACTAAGTCAATCTTTAAGTCACAAGCAATTGTAGCTCGAAATGAAAACATGTTGAGTGCTAATCTATCTAGCATAGAATTATTAAATGTCAAAGTGTCAGGTGTCGTAGTTTGGAGGTATAGTGTCTGTAGCCTCCATTTAATTTTGAAACACGGGTCGCGTCCGAAGCGTGTTTGAAGTTAATTCAGAAATCTATTTCCGTGCCCCCAGCGTTGATGGGAACCGGATTAAGTCATTTGGATGTCTGATCCGTAAGTCCTTTATAATCCTGTCCTCAGTCGGAGGGCAATGAAGATTGCATGCACCTCGCAGCATTGTCCTTTATACTCTCTCCCAAGTCGTGAGAGTTAGAGTTATGGGTGTAGTGGTCTTAAGTCATGGTGCACCATTCATACTAACCCAACAGATTTATACTCTCTCTCAAGTCGTGAGAGTTAGAGTTATGGACGTCGCGGTTCGTCCTTTATACTCTCCCAAAGTCAGTTTGGGTTAGAGTTATGGATCGAGTGGTCTTAAATCTTGGCGCGCCTGTCACACTCGTCCTAAGTTTATACTCATATCCAAGCTCTGAGAATTAGAGTTAGTCGGGCAAACAGTCGGGTCACATTTGCCTTGGCATCATCCCTTTGCTCCTACATCAAGGGCAAAGGTCGCCATCAGGGATGGTTGGTTCACGTCCCTATTGATTTTATACTCCTCCCATCGGAAACATGGGAAAGAGTTAAAGACGTTTTTTGGAGAGCGGTCGAGTCACACTCATCCTCGTCTTAACATTTCCCTTTTGCCCCCACATCGAAGGCAAAAGTTATGTCGTTCATGTGATCGTGCCCCTGTCATTTTTGCACTCTTCTCGTTGGATCAGGGCATGGAGTCATAGAACTGCTAAGTGGTTATGTCACACCCGAGTATATCTCTATGTCTTGCATGGCGAATCAATGGATAGATGATGAGGAGGCCTCATTAGTATGTCCATATATGGATAACACAGGTCGAACTCGTGTGCATTTACTCTCTTGCCCCCACGTCAAGGGCAAAAAAGTCGGTGAATGAATGGTCGAACTTCTTTTGCTTTAGAATGTTGTCGTTAGGCCAATAGTAAGCGGGTGAAGGGTCGAATCACGTTCGCCAAAGCTTTACATTCCTCCGATCAAACTATGGCAGGGGTTGTCGGTACCAAACCTCGGGTTCCTGCAACATTCATATACGAATTTGCATGAGTTAATCATGTCAATAACTCAAGAAGTATGTAAAGGAAAAATGCATGATTGGAAAATAAGTATGTTGATAGGCGGTGCTGCCTCCTTTATTTGGATTTATGTAATTCGATGGCATCGACTGCAGGATCTGATTGTATGGACGGTCGAACCGCGTCCATCTGGAGTCGGATCTCAACTCTGAAATGCAATGATCGATGCACAATTATCTTGAGATCTGCCACGTGTGAGCCAAGGAGTGGATGGTCACCTCGGATCCATCTTAAGGTATACAACTTCTCTCAGGCGAAGGACGTGGCTCTGTAAACGAGCAATTCAATCGGGCTCGTTACGACAATGCTCCATAATTCTTCCTGTGGGTGCTCAAAGTTTGATCGGTACCAGATTCGGGGTACCTACATCATCCACATATAAATTCATCTGAGTTAGTTACATCTATAACTCATAAAGCATGGAAATATAAGAGTCATGGTTAAAAAGTAATCCTGTTAAAGGAATGAATATCATTCTGTGCGAAGATGGCATTGCACGCTCTTTGCAAGTCCATTTTTCCTCACTACATCTCTGTCAGGGGATGGCTGTCACAATCTTTAGCTGGAGATGAACATCTTTTCAAGCCGTTGTGGGGTGGCGGTCTTAAGAATGAACAGACCTTGAAAGAGGACTTGGAGTAACAAAGGCAATTAGGTAAATACTATAAGCGAATGACGAGGTCGCATCTTATTTGAATCGCCTTCTTGCCCCCAAGCTAAGGGCAAGGATTGAGTATGAGGGAGTCATGGCTGTTAGGGGGATAGTCATATCTCATCCATCCGCAGATATGCCTTTAGTTCCACGTTGGGAATAAGATCTAATGCACAGATAATCAATCAGCATCAAGGCTTAAGTGCTCTAAACCTTTAACTTGCTACCTCTATCGAGTAGCATCTCCTAATTAGCTAAATAGCAGGCTATTCCAGTAACATGGTCGCCATGGACCATTCCCATTCAATCTTTCATTAGGAATTTCAGCAATAGATACCAGGGTGTAATGTAAGCTCTAATCGCCGCTAGAGCTGGTCAGTTTAGACCTTAGTCAGATAAACTTGACTACAATAGCATGGCTTCCAAGGCTTGAAGTAATGTTCATGTTTTCTATCACAATTTATGTATGAAGTCGAGAGCTAATGGTCGATTCATATTTGTTTTGATCTCGAACTCTCATCTCTTGACAAAGGTCATATGGTGACTGGTGAGCAGTCAAGTTGCTATCATCCGAGCAAAGATTCATATGTCCAATCATGGCCTGCAGGGGTTCAGCTGTTACCTATCGCTGGGCACCAAAGTATGTTGACCTAAACCTTATTCGATGGAAATCAGTCTTCCTCAATGCGATTGACAACAAATAGCCATTGCAAAGGTTAGCTAAGTTCTTCGGGAGGTGAGACACAGGACATTTTATTCATCACATCATACAATTGAAGTGTAGCTTTGGGATGTTGGGATCCTTAGCTGCTTTCTGGTATCCCACTATTGACAATCAAGGTCACTAAAATCATATGAATCATCTTTGAAGTAGTGTTCGAACTGTTCTATATAACTATCATTCGATGCTCCGCCGATTGGACAGGTTTAAGTCATATAAATGGGATGGTCACTACTCATTAGGGAACAACATCAGTTGCATTGCTGAAATCCACACTATCAGAGTTCCAGAAGATGAGGCAACTATTAGACAATCATTATCTCGTATACTGTCGTTGATAGCAAGCTGAATCTGACTGACAGTTCCTCCCATTGAATGGCATCGGCAAATAGAGGCTATGGCTTCTGGAGGAATCCTAGTCGTTGCCATTTGGTTGTCATATTCTTTGACTATCCACCTTATCTTCATTAACAAACTTTGATGACTACTGTTGGTCAAAATATACGTCGAGCCGAAGGCGAGCCGTGCTCCGAGCCGAAGGCGAGGCCGTCAGCGGGTCCGGGCGCAGCGCCGGCGGGGGTCCGGGGCCCCGCAGTCCCGGCGGCGATCGAAAATGTGGGCACCGCACGATTTTTTCGATTTTGGACGATGGAGCCTTTTCTGAAATGGTCATAAAAATGTATTTTTTCCCAAAAACAGCTATTTCGGTTCGGATCAGATCATCCCTTCAAATTGCGGCTCGGGATTGCCTTCACGTTGGGTCGGATCATAGATGCACATCGGTAACATTCATTTCCTCGGTTCGGTTCGGGGTACCCACTTCGGTTCGGAGATGCATCACCAGGTCGGATCGGGGTATCAACAGCAGCTGGATTCGAGTCCTGCTCAACGGGTCGGGTCGGAGCATTGTCCCCTGATTGACATAGAAATGTGTTATTTTTATGCTCTTATATCTTATCTTTTGTATATAAATAAATATTACTTGGGTATTGTTTTGTTACTTTTTACAGATATTCCAACCCAGCCCGCATGCAACCAGAAATGTAGAGAAATAGAGTTCAATTTGCTGTGTATTTGCATTTTGAAGAATTGTAAATGAAGATATCACATATAGTTGCTGTTGGACAAGAAAAGGATTGATAACAAGGCTTTGCACATCACAAATCAATGAAGAAGTGTCAAGAAAACAAGAGGAAAAGAGAAAAGGCCCAAATTTGCTTTAATTATCAAAGGCCCATTTATATTTTTCATTGTAAAATAATTAGGGATGTAATGACCAGGCCCATTTATCATTAGGGTTAGGGTTAGGGTTTGGCTATCTACCCTATATATATACCCCTGTAATAACCTTGTGGCCACCATCCTATATCTCATCTCTTATTCCATTGTTCTAATAAAAGTTCTTCTTTCTCTTTTATTTTCTGCATTTTTTTGTTTTCTTAGCAACTAGTGTTGTCTATACGATTAGATTCGGTAGAACACTATTTGTATTTTGCACTTATTTGCATTAGCGATTTACCGTCTGATTAGATTCAGCGGAAATCCTAATTTTAATTCTTGTTTGTTATTTCAATTTCTGCAATTTCAATTTCTGCTTTTATTATTTTCTTAGGTCAAATTGGATTTGATTAGATTCAAATCTAATTCATAGTTTTATTTCCTTTCCATTGAAATTGTGATCTGATCGTCGGTTCAGTTAGATCTGTTCTGAATCAAATCACAGTTTTAATTTTGTTTTGTTTTATTTTCAAAATCAACCTCCAAAGTTCGTCTAACACGCCCACGAAACATATAAATAATAAAATTTAACTTTCCTCCCTGTGTTCGACCTGTATGCTACACACCTGTATGCTTGCAGAATTTATTACAAATGTCGCGCTTTTCTAATTCATAGACTAGCGTCGATCATCCCCGGGTCGGTTCGTTGTGCCACTCCGGGTTAGACGTCTTCGGGTCGGATTGGATCGGGTATGTCATTGGATCGGGTCGGGGTTACATCATCAGCAAGCGGTCGATTCGGATCTTTTCCTGCGGTTCGGGTCGGATTGATTTTTCATTTTATTGGGGTCGGATCGGACCCCTGGTCATTGGATCCGAACCGATGCTGCTATTACTAGTTCTGGCGTCTCAGTGTATAACTTCGTGGGGTCGGGTCGGACCCGACCCGAACTGAGTGGGGCTATCCGAACCGAAGCCATGCGATTCTGCATTAACTCAATCCGATCTGCTGGTCACCCGCATCCGATCCAGAGACTTTTTCGGACTGGAAAGTCATTAAAAATGTTGAATTTGCCGGATTTCCTCATCGGACTTGGCGATCCAATAGTAGAATGGAGAATCCCTATAGGTTGAGAATCTTCATTTCTCAGTGAAAGCACCAAAAAGTTGGACCAAAAAATGGTCCTAACACCCAATTGTCTAGGATTTGCGAGGAATAATAGTCTAAAATGTAAAAAATCAAGTAGAGACACAAGGTTTATAGTGGTTCGGCGTTAACAAGCCTACATCCACTTCATAGTTTCTCATTTCGTTCATGGATTACAATTACAAGGAATTTAATCACTCAATCGCTCAAATACAATGAATATTTCTCTCCGAATTCATTGATTTTCATTGGAGAAGAAGGTGGTTATTGGTGGGGGAATTCGGCCATGGCTACCATGTTTGAATGAAATGTCAAAAGGTCCTTTCAAATGGCCATGTTGTGGTGTATTTATAGCTGTAGAGAAGCTCTGGGCGGTTCCGGTTCGGATGGGCCACGTGGCGTGACCGGAGGAGATCTCAGAAGTAGTGGAGAACGTGGAAAAGTGGCTACCAGGTCGTTCTTTGCCAAGTGGAGTCCGATCCGCAATTGTAGGAGTCAGTCATGCCAAGAGAAGAGGTCAAACTCCTTGTGCAGAAGCAGGTCCAGTCGGTTCGGATCGGATCCGAACCGAACCAGTTGTTCGAGCAGAATGCCTGCACGCACTTCCGTACAGAATACTTCAGGCGGTTCGGGTAGAGGGTACTCCGATCCAATCCGGGGAGGGGGATCCGATCCGATCCGAAAGCAGGGATCCGATCCGATCCGAATGGGGGATCCGATCCGATGACATTTGCATGAATAATTCAAATTTTCCATCTTTCTATCACTCCATCCAAGTGATCGCCAATCAATGTAAGTTCATACTCAAGTCCCTGGCTTTGGGTAGCCTGGTCACAAACCAGGCTAACAATTACAAATGAGATAAATACGTTGATATAAATATATATAAATTTCTTACTCACCTCCAAGCATCCAAATCCAAAGTTTGAATCGTTTAGGCCTACAATTCCCTAATTCTTATAAATCTACAATTTATCTAAAAATGGGACAATTTCAGATTTGTAGAGATGTAAGAAAATGGGAAAAGAGGGAAGAATCTATTGTTGAGCACTACTTTGCATTATTTTCCATTGGATATGATAATCCTCTCAATCCTATATGATTTGTATGTGATTTGTTGTATAAGTGTATATTTTTAATTAAGAAATTAGGTTTGGAGAAGGAGAAAAATGGCAGAGCTTCACTGCTACCCACATATTTGTATGGAAAATAATGAGGCCATACCCCTTTATTTATAGGAGTGTGCTGGACTTGGACCGTTAGATCCATTTTAATTAATAGTTGTCCATTCGTTAAAAATACATAATAACCTAACTTTATAAAACCTACCCGTCATTGGGCGTTCTGACGCCCAATGGGTCGACCACCTGGGTCGTCAAATGCCCAGCAAGGCTAGTATATATAAAGTATATAATAATTAAATTATTTTGATTTATTTATTTTTTGTTTGCAACTTTTTCATACGAACTTCGTTCGCGAAACTCAAAATATGAACTTGACAAAAATTCCGAGACGAACGCACCGGTTAAAGTTACATGGTCAAATCCATCATTTGCAGAAATTCCTATTTTTGAAATTATAATAATTAATTTATATTGCCAAAATTCCAAGTTGTTTCATTCTTCCCTCCTTAAAAGAATTCATCCCGAAATTTTGACACCTAGTCATATTCTACACAACCAATTTACATCCACTTTGCAACCATGTGTATATGTACATGTGTACATAATGCAATTTCAACCATAAAACATGTATACAAGATGATTCTATATCGGATCCTCCTATATTTGTGCATTATACTTTTGAAACATTTTTGGAAACATGATGCAAAACATCTTAAATATACTGGTAGTTCTATATGAATGCAAATTTTGAAAACTCTTTTTCATCCATTACCTTCACACAATTATGAGTAAAAGTGTGAAACAACCAATTTTGCATCCACACCATACCATCCAAAATGTCATGCAGTCTAATCGTTTCCTATTTTATTTCTCCTAAACCGGAAAAAGGAAATCAAAGCGAAGTATTCTAATGTTTCCTCCGCTTACAATTTATCCATTTTCCGCCTTACAATCGAATTTTCACCTCAACTTCCCAAAATACTCCAAAAATTTCAATTTGTAGACTGTTAAGGAGGCTTAATACAAGTTCTAAAACGTAAAACGAGTTAATTAATAACCCGCGCGCATCGACAAGGTATGGAAACATTGTTTCCAAGGCTAAAACAATCATTTCCTTGTTTTCATTAGCATTTTTATCGTATCATCGGTCCTATTGCATCGCTAAAACACGCACATAAGCATCCAAAAAAATCTTCCGTATGCCGTTCATGTGACCAAAAATCGTAATTTTTTCATAAAAATAAATTTCCGCTTGAAATTTCTTATGTTTATTATGAAAATTTCTTTTCAAAATCGTTTCACTTTTCAATAAAAATAAGAAAAAGATTAAAAAAATCAAACATCGTTTTCCAAAAACTTTAAAAATGTATTTTGCGTAAATTTAAATGATTCAAATCACATGTTGGCGAAAATGGAAGTCAGTCCTGCCAAAAATGCGAAAACTGAAATTACACACAAAAGACCAGAAATAAATTTTAGCTTTAACAATAAAGTGTGATTTATTTATTATATACTCGTGACGTGAAACCGTTCCTTCACTAAAATTATCCAACACCGAATTCTATTCTTTCAAGTTCTAGGACAACAGTTAGCTTAGATAAGAAAAACGAGATTTCATTCAAATAGACATGCGTGAAGGACAAAAATATCTCCAAACACAGAAATCTCATTAACCAAAGTCATTCCATTTAAACAAGACTAACAGTTATAAGCACGAATCACACCACGCCAAGAAACCGATGCTCGAAAGGGAAAACAACAATGACGACGACAAAACGACAACACCGAAACTCCTAAAACAATGGCTATAAACAACTAGATTTCTTGCTCTATGGTCGAAGCTCATACCAATTTTTATGATCTTTAATTAACCATATCATGGTAACATAATGCTCAATCTCATGTTACAACACTGCTGGTGTTGTTGGAGGTTCCTACATTACCATCTCTTCTAAAAGAGAATTTATGATGAGAAAAGAAACCTACCACAAAACTGGTTCTCATGGAAATCCACCTAATATTGTCTAAAAACAAGATGGATAGGCGAAATTTTAGAAAGTAACTCCACGAACAACACATAAGAACAACTAGCTGAATCAAATATGATGCGGCACTAGATGATGGTTATGTCATCGATCATGCAGAAGATTAATTTTTGCATAATGAGACAAATCTAGTCATAACTTCCCATTTATAGAACGATGTGTTAAATGGGTCACACGTCTACAAGGGTAGTTCTAGATTTCCGAACTCAAAACCCGACATTAAGATAATGAGATTCGCTGCAAAACCTCCAAAGCTGGTCAGACAAAAAGATTATTCAAGTCCGCACAAGACACAGATTCCTATGAAATCTCATCGTGATTCTCCTTAGAAAAACCATCCAAAAGATAGCTTAATTTTCATCTCTGAAACGACGATCGCCTTTGAAAGAACCTATTCTAACACGGTATAACAATGGCGGATGCAGCAAAAACAGTTAATCCTATTATAAGATCTCGAAGCAATGGACCGGTGCAAGTCTAACTGCCCCGAAAAAAATTCTTAGCCCTAAAGCGGTTATTATTTAAAATAAATCATTAAATTCAAAATAAATATATACGTTCTAATTTTATTCAAAATAAATTTCTAGTCGTTATTATTTAAAATAAATCATTTTAAATATTCAAAATTCATTAAATTTGCCAAAATAAAAATTTAAAGTGGTTCTGATTTTCCGGGTTGTTACAATCTCCCCCACTTAAAATCTTTTCGTCCTCGAAAAGGAACGGAGCTGAAAGTTGTTTATCTAATCAACTCGACTTTCGGTCTGGCTTTCATTCTTCAACTTTTCAGTTTCTAAGAATATACTTATTTTTCAAAAATTTGGCAAACACCCTAAATTTTCGAAAAATTTCGCCATAACCTCCTTTGTACAGGGAGCATCGGGAAAATCCCCAAACCGCCACACGGGCCGTCTCATCTCAAAATGAAAAAGAAAAAGACAAGCGGCTAGCCAATCGGCTCATAAAATCATCCAAACCCAATAAATTAGTAAACATGTACCTATTTGTCGGGCATACAATTTTATTCCTCTTCTCTAGCCTCCTTGCTGTGACCTGTTCAATGTATGTACATGTACATGCATGCAATTTCAAGCAATTTTCAATTCAATCCAATATTTTGATTCAATTTGGCCTAATGGTTCAAAATTTTAATTAATCAACCAATAATCAAACAACACAACCATCTACCAATTAGTTGATTAATGTTTCAAACACATAACTTTGATACATAGTCAAAAATCATATTTTTGATGCCAATTCACAAATAATAAATCCTATCTAGGTTAGATTCTCACACCAATCTATTGGAAATAAATAGACATCCCACTTTTGAAACTCGAACACAAATGTTGATGATGTCTAGACTATCATCAGAATCATCGCTGGGCGACTAGAGTGTGATTCTATATCTATCCAGTATATTAAAATTTCGAATATACGTTTGCAAGGAGTACATCCAAAATCTTTATATACTTGATTGCCCAAATTCAATATAAAATAAATATTCAAATACATATAGTATGGTTTAAATTTTCAAAACAAAATTCGTTTTCATTTTTATTTTAAAAACACTACTCTTCACACTCGTTCTACGATACTACTGATCCTATCTCTAACGAGTAATTCTTATTGGATATTACTAATCCAATCTCTAATGAATTCTTTCATTTGGTTCTAATGTGCCTTGTTCTCCGAGCTCTGTAAACCAACGCTCTGATACCAAAATGACACGACCCAAACTTCCATGCAAAGGAAAGAACGGATTGTCTGAGAACACGACAAATCAGAACACAAACAGAAGAACATTTCATTGCTTACTATAACAATTTACATCAGAGTACAAGAATATACAGAGTATGAACAAACAATATACATTTGACAAATATCAGAGATTACAAATTATTGTGCTGCAGAAAATAATACAAAATACAACTAAAGGAGATAAACGGATACAGAGCGTTCTGAATATAGCTCCAGCTGTAAAACCAGGATCCTGTGAATATAAATCTGCAAAACCAAAACTACTAGTTGCCCTTGTGGAAAATAGGGGCACCCAGAGTTCAGGTTAAAACAATAAACTCCAGGCCAGTCATGTGACTGGTGTGAGAACTAAAACAGTTATTTCAATCTTTACTTTAAAAATAAAGCAAATCTAGGGACCACGCCGTATAACACGCAATGGGTTTCCTCCCAAGAATACCAGTGCATATAATAAACAGCGCAATGCTTGTTGGAAAAATGAAGCTATTATAAGACCCAGGTCTCATTACACAATGCAACGCAAGCCAAAGGATAGGGTTTTCCCTTATAATAGCCAAACATGCTTGGTATATTTAAAACAAATCATTTGATACTATTATAAGTGTATAGTGCATAAAACAACTTCATATGTGAATGCATCAATCATAGACGGCATGGGTACCATATATCATGTCGCCAATACTAGGCTCTACAATCAAAACCGAAATGTCATGTATTGGAAATTGGATTTCCATCATGAGTCGAGGCAAGGGATGTACTCCTCACTGGCTTCGAGACACTCTAGCAAATGCCTCAGGATCTCCCATAGAAGACCCTTGGATCGTCCAAGGCCGGTCCTCCCTTACGTTTGAGGATTGGCAATTCCTGAACACACGTTTCCCGGTCCTATAGGACCTATATCCATCGGCTTAGTAGAGACTGATATATCCGAGGCACTCGCATTCCAACAACCACAAAGGTAAAAATAATATAAATGTCTGGGCTTGTAAAACCCCGACACCACCCATAGCTAGAAAGAAATGTAATGTTCTCCTTGGGTTCCCTTATCCCGTTTTTAACCCATACCGAGGTGTGAGGCTTGCGAATTAACGCTATACACAAAGCTATGCTATATTAAAGCTGTGCTTTGATCATCAACCACAAGACTCTGCTTTTCAACAGAAGCCTTGGTCATTTACATCTCAGCATGCCACACAGGCAATTCATGCCATGCGACTGATATATATCGATACATAACCTCTGAGCTCGTACGTCTCAGAGAAGGGCGTTAAGCAAGAGAATAAATTCTCCGTCGCTGAACAGATATATATTCAATAGAGATCAATCAACACAGAATAAAATCCAACGTCAGACACACATCCATTTACAAGTTCTTTCTGCGTCTGAACGAAACCGGAGGCACCTTATTCCTCGTCCTGTATGTCCAGTACAGGAGAGAGGTCCTCGCATATCTGGTCGATCTCCAAGTATGTCTGGACGTTCGCCACTTATTACCTTGTCTTGGGTGTCCATCCCAATCAAGACATCAGTAATCATCCAAATGATATAAATACCTCCAGTCTTCAACCACCGTCTTCATTCTTCATCATCGACTTATCGTCAAATCAGTTATTCAAAATGAGTATAAACCCGGCCTTTCCGAATAACTCGCGCATATTATAAACAAGTGATATAAAACACAACATATGCCTCATTCCAATTCTGAATATTCTTTTATTTAAATAATCATATCCTTTGGGGAAGGTTCCCATTAATTTTATCAAAGATAAATTCTTTAAATTTATTCTTTAATCTTCCCTAGGATATCAATTCAAACCAAATTACGGTTTATCCAAACTAGTCGGGGTTAGCGCACCTTACTGAAGTAATCATTTGTTTAATTTCCCAATCCCAACCTATTCATCCCATGGAGCAAAACTGGTCATACTCCATATTTAACACCACGGTGTTGTTGGTAAATTTAATTACCCCTCACGTACAAATCTAATTAAAGATTTAACTATCGCTAGGAGAAAAAATGATGATAGTCCATTCTCGATCATTTCCCAAATTTGATAATTTAAATTATCAATTCAAATTTCAATCTAATTAAAGATTCATTAAAACTCCACCTGGTTTTAATCTTCCCAAAAATCAATATTAATGATTATTTAACTTCGGAAACACAAACATGTTGCATCGACAATCTATACTGCACTATTTCTGCTGATATATAACCTCTAAACTCGTACGTATTAGAGAAGGGTGTTAAGCAAGAGAATATATTCTCCACCACCAAACAGATATATATGTAATAGAGATCAACCATATAGTTCGAAATACGATGTTAGACATGTAATCCTGTCTTTAACTGGGTTAAAGAACTAATGTCATTTAAAACACAGTTTCACGATAAACCCAAATCACATTCCATTAATGGAATCTTCATGGAAAACAAATCAATATATAATCGAAATCAATTTCTGTATCCGACTAATAATATAAATGGAATAACAACAAAACCTTTTAAATTCCATATGTATTAACAGTCTTCCTCCACAGAAGTTCACTTCGATTATCATCAAATTGAATTCCATTTAGTTCCAATCTAATATATTAAATTGGAAAACTTTACTTTGGAAAATCTCCGTTAAATCTTAATAAAAAGATTTATAAATTCCAAATCACATTTCACTATAAATCGGGTTAAAGAACGAATGTCATTAAAAACACAATTAACAATAAACCCAGCTCACATTCCATTTTCAATTCCAATTAAGTGTTAATTAATTGAAAATTCTTCTTTAAATCTTAATTAAAAGATTAATTCTTTTCACATAGAGTTTAAGAACAGTGTTACTGAAGACCCCATCCCATCAGTCTCTGACCGTAAATTAGTAAAAGAACAATTCCCTAAGTATTAATCCCGTAGGCCGAAACCAACATCAGATCAATACCCAGGAAACCATTCAACTTAGCTAATATCCAGTTACTTTCTATTTTTCTTATCTTCATTGGGTTTAAGAACAGTATTGTTAAAGATACCATTCACGACAAACCCAAAATCTCATTCCATATGTTAATCGGGTTAAAGAACAAGTGTTATTTAAAACACCATTCACGATAAACCCAAAACCCAATTTGATATTAAATACAAGGCTCTGAATCGAAAATATATCGGCTTATATTCAAAATCAAATTCTGAAACCATAAAATATCGTATTGGGAATAACGATATATATATCTTCCAAATTCCTCCACAATTTTCATACAATCACGGAATCCAACATCGAAATATTCGAAAGATAATTTCGATTCAAATCCATTCCCATTTATATATTGGAAATTCTGGTTATTTTTAAAACCATTTCAAATCCAATTTATTTATTTAAAAATATTGGATTATAATTCTAGTTCATAACTAGTTCATTTCGATAAAAAAATATTTTTATCTTTTCAAATATTGAATTTTTCATCCCAATTCTTTCCAAATCATTTATTATGATTTTACACTAATTTTTGATATTTTTAATAATTTTATTAAGGCCCATACAGTCGATTTCCATAAACAGTCATCGAACTGTACTTACAACGACCTTTTCCAAATTTGATTTGGACATAATTCCAAATCCAACCGTTAGATTTCAAATTCCTTATATTCGTTGGAAAGCCCTTTTCGATACGAACCCAATGGTTCTGGTTTAGGAGAATCCGATGGTCGGATCTCCCATATTGTCCATTTAAAATCAATGTACGAAATTCGCGAACTGCCGCGGCGCTGCGCATTCTATTCAGGCCATTAAACATATATAATATATATTATATATATATTTCGTCGATTTCCATTTAAAACGTATTTTATAAATCATTTTAAATTCGTTTTCAAAACGATTTCAACTTCTTATTCAATTTCAAATCAAATTGAATATTCCTTTTCATTAATAGATCAATTGTAATATTTTCAAAACATTAGATTTTGAAATCACTTCCTTTTCGATATTCATTATAAAAATGAATAAAATCGATATAAATTTCTTTCACGTCAAAATGGCGTTAATCTAATCAACATGGCTACATATATTTAAATATTTTCGTCAAATCGAACATCAAAATCATATTTTGATCCATTACTGAATATTATTTTAAAATATTCCTTACTCGACATTTTAAAATATTCATTAATTTAAAATATTCGTTCTTTCCGAATTGGAATCAGGCACAGTCAATTACCATATAATTTTATTTATATGGATTTTTACACACATGTACACAACAATAATCAAACACGGTCAACCATCATCCAGAGTGTATTATACAACTGCATAAGCGTTAAATATGAATATTCAATGCTTATGATAGCTTGTCAACCAACTGATTGATATACAACTAAATATTGAGATTAGTGGAAGTCCAATATCATCCGAATACCCGTGCGGGGTTTTCAAACAACAAACACTGATGATTATTTGTGCAATTGGGCGATGTGTAAAATTTATCGTCCCAATCAATATCAGTCAAATGAGTGTACATAAACAAATCGTCCGATTTGTAAATGAATATTTATTTTTTTCATTACACGTTAAAAATTATATTTTTAATGATAAAATATTATATTTCAACATATGAATATTTAATACAGACCATTTCACATCACAAACATTTTTCATAACACAATCAAACAAACAAGTCGTCCATGGTCTATGGACGACGGGTGTCGGGTGCTGCTAAGCACCGTCTGCATCCTAGTATATATTTTAACTAGAAAATAAAATTAAAGTGAGAAGTTCTCACCTTTGGGATCCAGTCCTCCAGTTTTATTTTCAGATTTCTGAACCATTTGGATTTGCCCGCAATTCCAACGCAATCCTTTTCACGCTGTTCATAGTAAAAATCACATTTTTATTATGATGATTATATATTTAAAATCATATTTTTACTTTGCTATAAAAATCATATTTTTATCGCTACTTCACATATATAAAAATCAAATTTTTATTGCTACTTCATATATATAAAACTCGAATTTTTATCGCTACTTCGTATGTATATAAATCATATTTTCATAACATCACTACATGTATAAAAATCGTATTTTTATATAAATAGAAATCATAACTTTATATTGTTAAAAATTATATCTTTTTATTTTTATAAATCTCGTCTTTTCTATTTTAAAAATTTCGTCTTTTCTATTTAAAGATCTAAATTTTTCTAATTAAAAATCAAATCTTTTCATGTATAAAAATCATTTCTTTACGTTATAAGAAATCTAATCTTTACATATTGAAAAATATAATCTTGGCATAAGGAAAAATCTAATTTTGATATAAGGAAAAATCTAATTTTTATATTCACATGAATATATATAAAAATCAAATCTTTATTACCATAAAAATCTAAACTTTATTATCATAAAAATAATAACTTTATATTATAAAAATAATCAGACTTTTTTCTACAATAGAAATCAGAAAACTCACTTGCATTTGGTAAAAACTGAAGCTTTGGTGGTGGGGGTTGCTCGCTTGGGTGAGGAGGCAGAGCCATAGGGTATCGTAGGGCGGTCAGGCAGTGCAGAGGGTGTAGTGCACGGTGGTCACGGTGGATCTGGGTGTGGAGGTTTGGGACAACGGTTTTTGGTCGAAGAGAAAAAGGGGGAGTGGAGGGTTTCTGCGACGGATTTGGCGAAGGGGAAGACTGGTGATGCGTGGTGGCGCAGGTAGGGCCCATGGTGATGCCGGTGAGGACAAAGACGAGGCGCGAGGGACCTCGTTGCCCTTTTTCTCGATAGCAGAAATTAGGTTTGGGGGGGGGGACTTCTGATCGGAGAAATAAAATTGAGGGGGCTTATATGTAAAATTGTTTATTAATATATTTTATTTTATTTTTCTAATTCTCCAGCAAAAAAAATTGACTTTACATTTGAACTCTAAACGAGACCCAATGACTGTCACCTACCCCCATTCCGAACAAAATGGGATATATCCAGTAAGCCAATTCGACCATTTTGATCAATTTTTCTTTAAATTAAAACATAAATCAATATATATTGAATTTGAACACACATTTTATTTTACCGGGGCCACATACTGATTCCAAAAATTCCAGAATAATAAATCTAGCTATGTTTTGACGATACGGTCCTAACAAAACTAATTTTGTCGTATTTGGAGACCGTTTGAAAAACGGTCATTTTCCAGTCAATTAAATTCAAACTGAAATTTCCAAACACGTTTAAATTCATCTCGCTTGATTCCAAAAATTATGAAAATTGGAATCTAGAGATAATTTGACATTCCGGATCCAACAAAAGTGGTCCCGTCGAAAATGGAGGTCATTTGCAAAATGGCTACTTTTAAGGACTTTATTCACATAACGACTATTCTGAATTTTCAACTGGACATAACTTTTTATTACCGCTATGAAATTTGGATTTTTCGGATTCTTTGGAAAGATATTTTCGAACAAATTCAAATATTTCTGAGTTCACTGAAATCCGGTTTATTTTGAATCTTGTACATTCAATTGAAATTTGAAATTGAAATTTGAAATCGAATTTTGAAACTACCGCGCCATTTCCAATTTCTTTTGTACTTAAAATAAATATTTATATTCAAACTTCGATTTAAATAAATATATATGTTCTAATTCTATTCAAAATAAATTTCTACTCGTTATTATTTAAAATAAATCATTTTAAATATTCAAAATTCATTAAATTTGCCAAAATAAAAAAATTAAATTGGTTCTGATTTTCCGGGTTGTTACACTCAACAACGATGTTGTGACTAAACAACGAACAAACTTAAAACAGGAAATCAACTAGAAACTCGAAATACAATTAAAATGGATTTTCCCCTTACTAGCTGACAACAAACAGGTGATCCAAAATCAAATACCCCAGAAACCAAGATGAAAGATTTTTTTCATAGGCTTTTTGAAGATAATTTAAAACTTCTATAAAATGGGATTTTTTTTTTATAAACTAACGGTTTCGTATTTATAAATACATTTTATTATTACATTATTTATATTCATGTTTATATTTCAAACTGAAAAACCTTTTCGTGCTAAAAAATGTTGGGGCTTTAAAATCTTAAGGATTAATTGTGATAATTTCGATAAATTATGCAATATATATATAGGAAGAGAGATAATAAAAATCACAAGGAATAATTATTTATTATTCTTAAGTTTAATGGCATATTCCTTGTCATTTCTAGTTTCATCCTTCCAACCAATCAGATTATATTTATTAGAATTACACAATAACCTTATAATTTTGAAATACGAATAGATTAAAATTCTATAAACCATATCTTTACAAAACTAAACCTTTGTAAAACCATTTTCCGAAACCGTATCTCAAACTTTCAAAGCCCAATTTTTATTTTTCCAAATAGTTTTAAAAAAAACAAATTTCTCAAATACAAGGCCAAGAACTCAACTAAATGTTTTAATAAAGGTAGATTCAGAAATTCAACAAAGTAACAAATGGATATACCTTGTGATTATATTTTCGAAAATGGATACAACACACTAACGTGAACTTTTCTAGTTTTGGATTGAATAATGGCCTTAATCGGAACTACTAAACAAAACCACTATATGTCATCCTCTTGCTCTTCACAACGAAATTGCTAATGTACTGTGGGGTAAGACAGAATTGGCTAGAAACCCGAACTCGATATATTTCAACTCTTAGTCGCTTCAACCTCATTTTCACTATTTAGCCCATGACTAATTCATTGTCGAAATAAATTTAAGTCGAGTAAGAAAGACGAAGAAAAACAGAAAATAAGATCGAATTACATTCTCTCACGAGTCCTAATTAAACTAATTCCTCTGATCATTTAACCTATGCTCTGATATCAAATGTAACATCCCACACTTTTCTGCGCCTAAATTTCGATAAAAATCGAAACTCAAACACCTCCAAACATGGAGCATGTAAATCTGGTACCTACAAATAAATGAATATGAGAATAATAAGAGTGTGATAAGATAACTCATAATGGAAACAAAATAGGATAAACTAGTATTAACTCAAACAACTACCTTTTTAAAGTAAGTCACTTTGCTAATACCAAGCATGAGAGAGAACGAGAACCGAAAGCCAAACATAAACACTTGTGATAATCCGACCTTCTAGAAACCCTGGGTGGTTGTAATGAGGAGGGGGTCAAAACAACAAGATTCTAGTGAACAGGAAATGCACAACACAGAATATAATACATATATGTATACCGTTTGGTTCAACTTAAGATGTATGCCATCAAAGATAGCGATTCTAGCCTAACCTTGTAAATGTTTACGCACGACTTTACTACTCTTCCCAAAGTATAATGCCGATAGGACGTTTACGCATATATTTTTGAAGACTTTATACCAGAGCATGGTTGGTTTTTTGATCGAGATTAAACCCCTAGTTACGGAGTTTCTACATGTATACTTTCATTCACTCATCCATTATTATTTAATGCCTTACTATAAGTGATAGATAGGGTGGATTCTCCCTGAACGATTAAGAACCTAGATGGACCTATTGGTCACTTATTATTCCTTGAAGATTTATTTAACATTAACATAAACTAGAGGACACTAGCTACGGGCCCTACTAGTTAAGGCTTCCATCATTCATTCGTATCCCTTTGCCCACGTAAGGTGAGAGATGGTATTATATCGCTCGTTATGCCATCTAGCTGACCTTATTAGATAACCTCTTAGTCGCTTATTACTTCCTGTAGGATAAGTAGCCATATCTGACATTTTTAGTTTCCAGGTTTGGATAGGTCCACACACACCTGCCATTTAAGACCCCTAAACTGAAAGACCTATTCCCAGGTGGACTCTTCAACCCTAGCTGCTTAAAACCCAGGAAGGGGACTATACGTGAAGGTTATTAGGTTCGTACCCCATTTACCTTTAATACTTTTCCCTATTAGGATAAAGTGGGCTACGTTATTAAGTCATTCCCGTTTAGTATCCCTTCATGGAAATAATACGCATGCGATTAACTATCGTCATGGGTTCCTATGGTTAATAATGTTTCACATTACTAACCTACTAAGTCCAATTTTAATTTTTAATTATAAGTTTTATATTAAAAAATTGTAAATAAGGAAAGTTATATCCTCCTTACCCTAGGATATTTATTTTAGTATTTCCCTAAATGGACTTAGTATTTAAACAACAATCGATACCCATTAATCCCCTTTTTCACCATTTATTTCCGTTCATAAGTTTATTGTCATTTATGACCATAACATTCATATTTTTCTAGGGTAACTATTTACACTGGGTATCCTTAATTTATCAGTCCCGAAGACTATTTATTTGTTGGTTGAATGTTATATGTATATATATATATATATATATATATATATATATATATATATATATATATATATATATATGCACCAAGCCTCTCACATTAAGTTGACTACTTGTGGATGTTGAATTTGTCGGTTGGTTCTGGGCAGACTTCTACCACAAGTTGAACTTAACCTTGTGCCTTAGTACATTTACATTTACGCATTAGACCCCTCACATTAAGCTGACTACCTGTGGATGCTGGATTTGTCGGTCGGTTCCGGGCATACTTCTACCACAAGTTGAGCTTAACCTCGTGTCTAAATGTGGATATAATTTAAATTTCCTAATTTGCGTGTACAACGTTAATCCTAATTAATTTAGGAATTTCAACCATTATCCTATTATATTTTCTTTCCCCAATCAAATTATCGAACTACCGCGCCATTTTCAATTCTATTTATAATTATATATAATTATTTATATTCTAACGACGACGCGTATAATATATACGATCGAATTATATTCAAAATATATTTCTCGTCGATATTATTTAAAATAATTCATTTTAAATAATCAAAATTCGCTAAAATTGCCAAAATAAAAATTTTAAACTGGTCCAGATTTTCGGGTTATTACAATCTCCCCCACTTAAAACTTTTCGTCCCTGAAAAGGAACAAAGTCGAAAGTGGTTTGATTAATCAGCCCTACGTTCGATTTGGCTTCCATTCTCCAACTTTTCAGTTTCTGAGAATTTTCAAAATTTTCAAAAATTTGACTAACACCCTAAATTTTCGAAAAATTTCGCCATAACCTCCCCTGCACCGGGAGCATCGGGGAATTTCAAATAGCTTCCCCGGTCCTTCAGATCTCAAAAAGAAAAAGAAAAAGCCAAGCGGCTAGCCAATAGGCTCATAAAATCATCATCACCCAAACAAAACAGTAAATTATGTAGTAAACATGTACCTATTTGTCGGGCAAACAAATTTTATTCTCTGCTCTAGCCTCCTTGCTATGACCTGTTCAATGATATACATGTATATGCAAGCAAATGCGACCAATTTTCAATACAATTCAGTTAGGCATAATGGTTCAAAATTATCAAACAATTAAATAAACAACACAAACATCAATCAATTAGTGGATTAACGTTTCAAATTCATAATTTGATACATACACAAAAATCATGTTTTTGATGCCAATTCACAACAATGTGTCCTAGCTATATATATATAGGTTTTGGTTCTCACACCAGTCTAATGGAAATATATAGGTATCACACCTTCGAAACTCGAACATAAATGTTGATGATGCGATCGCTATCATCAATATCATCTTCGGGCGACTAGAGGGTGATGCTATATCTATCCAATATATTAAAACTTTGAATACACGCGGATCAGACGTATACGCAAAATCTATATATACTGGATTGTCCACATCAATATAAATAAATAACCAAATACGAATAATTGATTTAAATTTTCAAAACAAAAATTTGTTTTCATTTTTAAAAATTTACTCTTCACACTCGTTCTAGGATACTACTGATCCCATCTCTAACGAGTCATTCCCATTGGATATTACTAACCCAATATCTGATGAATTCTTTCGTATGGTTCTAATGTGTCTTGTTCTCTGCTTTGTAAACCAAAGCTCTGATACCAACTGTAAAAACCCGTAACTTCCCCTTAAAGGAAAGCGTCGGATAGTTCGAGAACAAACCACAACAGAACACATACAGAAGAACATTTCATTGCTTATTACAACAATGCATCATATTACAAGAATATACAGAGTATAAATGAATATTACACAGAAATATCAGAGATTTAAATTACATTTAAATACATCGCAGCGGAAAAATAATACAATACACAACTAGAATGAGATATACGGATACAAAGCTCTCCGGATATCATTCCAGCTGTAAACCAGGATCTTGTGAATATAAATCTGCAAAACCAAAACTACTAGCTGCCCGAGTCAAAATAAGGGCACCCAGAGTTTAGGTTAAAACAATAAACTCCAGGTCAGTCATGTGACTGGTGTGAGAACTAAAACAGTTATTATTCTTTATTTTAAAAGTTAGGTAAATCAAGGGACCACGCCGTATAACACGGAACGGGTTTCCTCTCAAGAATACCAGTGCATAAAACAAACAGCGCAATGCTAAATAAAGAAAAATGAAGCTGTTATAAGACCCAGGTCCCATCACACAATGCAACGCAGCCGAGGATTGGGTTTTCCCTTATAACAGCCAAAGAATGTTTGATACGTTTAAAACAAATCGTTTGATACTATTATAAGTGTATAGTGTATAAAACAACTTCAAATCATAAGTATCAATCATAGGCGGCATGGGTACCATATATCATGTCGCCATACTAGGCTCTACAAATAAAACCGCAAATGTCACGTATTTGGAAATTGGGTTTCCATCTATGAACCGAGGCAAAAGATAGTCCTCAACCGATTCGAGACGCTCTAGCCCGTGTCTCAGGCAAGTACTCAGTCAAGCCTTGGATCCTCAGGGCCAGTCCACCGATGTGGATTAAACTTAAACCCTGAACATGCGTTTCCCCGCCCTATGGGGCGTAGGTGAGCCAACTAAATGACTCCATTGGTTCGAGAACGACTGATCAATCTGAGGCGCCTCGCAACAGCAACAACCACATAAGTCAAACTCGTCAGGGCGTGTAAAACCACTGACGCCACTTCTAGCTAGAAAGAAACGCATGCCCTCCCTGACGTCCTCTCCCATTTTTGGTTCATACCGGGTGTTAAACTCGCGAAGCAAACGTTACACAAAGCTACGCCACAAAGGCCTTGCTTTGATCATCACCACAAGACTTTGCTTTTCAACAGAAGCCTCGATCAATTGCCACTTAGGCATGCCACACAGGCAATTCACTCCATGCGTTTGATATCCATCGATATATAACCCCTGAGCTCGTACGTCTCGGAGAAGGGCGTTAAGCAAGAGAATAAATTCTCCGCCGCCAAACAGATATATATTTAATAGAGATCAATCACACGGACTAAAATCCAATGTCGGACACACAGTCCATTTACAAGTCCGTTCTGGGTCTGAACGAAACCGGAGGCACCTAGTACCCCGCAAACCCTTCGATCTCCAAGTACGTCTGGACGATCACTAACTGTTTCCATCTTCTTGGGTGTACAGCCCAATCAAGATCATCAGTAATTACCCAAACGACGTGAAGACTTCCGGTCTTCGACCATCGTCTTCATCTTCGACTTATCGTCGTATCAGTTATTCTGAATGGGATAAACCCGGTCTTCCCGAATAACTCGCGTATATTTTATAAAAGTGCTACACAAACACAACATACGCCTCATTCCAATTCATCAGTCACTAACCGCAAATTAATCAAGAGAATAATTCCCCAAATATTAACCCCGAAGGCCGAAACCAACATCAGATCAATATCCAGAAAACCGTTCTGCTTAGCTAACCGACAGTTAGTTTCTGATTTCACATTCATAGGGAAAGGTTCCCATTAATTTTATCCAAGATAAATTCCTGAATTTATTCTCTAATCTTGCTTTGAATTTCGATTCAACTAGTCGGAATTAGCGAACTTTACCAAAGTAATCATTGGTTTTAATTTCGCAATCCTAACCTATTCGTCCCATGAAGTAAAACTGGTAATACTTCATATCTAACACCACGGTGTTATCGGTAAATTCAATTACCATTTCACGTTCAAATCTAATTAAAGATTTAACTAACGCCTGGAGCAAAACTGGTGATACTCCATTTCGATTATTTCAATCTAATTAAAGATTCATTAAAACTCCACTTAGTTTTAATCGTTAACTGGGTTAAAGAATCAGTGTCATTTAAAACACGGTTCACGATAAACCCAAAATCACATTCCTTTAATTATCGGGTTAAAGAACGAGTGTTATTTAAAACACTGTCCACGATAAACCCAAAAATCAATATCAATTCAATTCCAATTAAATATTATTTAATTGGTACACTTCATTAAATCCAAGAAAAAGATTTAATCTTTTCTCAACTGGGTTCAAAAACAGTGTTAGTGAAAACACAATTCACGACAAACCCAAATCACATTTGATATTCAATACAAGGCTCTGAATAGAAAATATATCGGCTTATATTCAATATCAAATTCTATGATTAACAAATGCCGTATTGGAAATAACGATATAAATAGATATCTTTCAAACTTCCATAACAACATCCGTATAATCACGAATCCCAACATCGAAATATTCCAATGACAATTTCGATTCAAATCCACTCCAATGCAATCATTGGAAATTTTGGTTATTTTTAAAACCCTTTTCAAGTTCAATTTATTTATTTAAAAATAAATAGAATTATAATTCTAGTTCAAAACTAGTTCATTTCGATAAAAATCTATTTTTATCTTTTCAAATATGGAGTTTTTCATCCCAATTCTTCCCAAATCATTTCTTATGATTTTACACAAATTATTACTATTTTTAATAATTTTATCAAGGCCCGTACAGTCGATTTCCAACAATGGTCATCGAACTGCACTTATAGCGACCTTTTTCAAATTTGATTTGAACATAATTCCAAATACAACCGTTAGATTTCAAATTTCTAACATTCGTTAGAAAGCTCTTTTCGATACGAACCCAACGGTTCCGGTTTTAGGAGAATCCGACGGTCGGATCTCCCGTAATGTCCGTTTGAAATATATGGTCGAAATTCACGAACTGCCGCGGCGCGGCGCGTTCTATTCAGGCCATTATATTATATATATATATAATATATACTTCGTCGATTTCTATTTAAAACGAATTATATAAATAGTTTTAAAATTCGTTTCAAAAGCAATTTCAACTTTCATTTCAATTCAAATCAAAATTGAATTCTTCTTTATAAATTCGTTTTAAAATTCATTTCTATTCAATTCAAATTTCAATTCAATTTGAATTCATTTCAATTCGCTTTCAATTCAATTTGAATTCGTTTTCAATTCATTTCGAAATCGTTAAATATTCAATTCATTTCGAAATCGTTTTCAATTCAATTCATTTCGAAATCGTTTTCAATTTAATTCATTTCGAAATCGTTATATATTCAATTCATTTCGAAATCGTTTTCAATTCAATTCATTTCGAAATCGTTTTGTATTCAATTCATTTCGAAATCGTTTTCAATTCAATTCATTTCGAAATGAATAGAATCGATATAAATCGTTTACGTCAAAATGGCGTCAATCTAATCAACACGGCTTCATAAATTTCTATTTTCAAATATTCTATTTCAAATATTTCTTTTTCAAAATAGTTGTTATTATCAAAATATTTCGTTCAACACATGACCAATCTCAATGGATGAAACTGTCAACACATGAACCTTTATTTTATATTATAAAGATGTAAATTTTATTACTAAAATATTTCGTTCAACAAATGACCAATCTCAATGGATGAAACTGTCAACACATGAACCTTTATTTTATATTATAAAGATGTAAATTTTATTACTAAAATATTTTGTTCAACACATGACCAATCTCAATGGATGAAACTGTCAACACATGAACCTTTATTTTATATTATTCTTTATTTTCTAAATTGGAGTGAGCCCCAATCAATCACCATATAATGTTAATCATATGGATTTTCATACATTACGCACATATAATAGCATTGAAAAATAATCAACCATCAACCAAAGTGCACTACACTGTATAAGCATCAAATATAGATATCTAACGCTTATAACAGCCTGTCAATCGATCGATCGACATATTTAATCAATCAGGATGAGTGAACTTCAAATTTCATCCTAACACCCGTGTGGGGTTTCAAACAATCAAACACAGATTTTAGTTGTGCAGTTGGGTGATGTGTAAAATTTATTGACCCAATCAATGTCCTTCAAATAGGTGTACATAAACAAACCATTCGGTTTGTAAATGAATATTTTATTTTATTCACTTCACGTTAAAAATTATATTTTTAACGATAAAAACATTTTATTCCAACATATGAATTTCTATTCAGTTCATTCTTTAAATAAAATGATATTTTTATTTTTCTAACATATTTTAGAAAATTTCGGCAGCATAACGGCACGATACTAGAAACGGGACGAGGCCTAGCCTTATCCCCGGTCTAGTGAAGGCCCACGCCATTCACACATCAATAAAAATCACCAAACAACCAAATTCAAATCACATCATATAACTAATCTATGCAACCAAACAAACAAGTCCATGGTCTGTGGACGATGGTGTCGGGTGCTACTAAGCACCGTCTGCATCCTAGTATATATATATATATATATATATATATATATATAACTAGAAAAAGAAATTGAAAGGTGAGAAGTTCTCACCGATAGCTATCCAATCATCTTGACTCTTCTTTGATAGAAATCTTCATCGTCATCGCATCTTCGTTGCTGTAGCCACTACATATGTAAAAATCGAATTTTTACTTCGTTATTCAATATATAAAAATCGAATTTTTACTTCGATGTTAAATATATAAAAATCACATTTTTAATTCGAAGTTCAATATATAAAAATCACATTTTTAACTCGAAGTTCAATATATAAAAATCACATTTTGAATTCGAAGTTCAATATATAAAAATCACATTTTTAATTCGAAGTTCAATATATAAAAATCACATTTTTATTTGTAAGTAAAACCCACGCCTTTAGCAAAGTAAAAATCTACTCTTTAGCCAATTAGAAATCGAGTCTTCCTATGACTAAAAATCCTATTTTCTTTCTAAGTAAAAAAAAAACAAACTTTTCTACCTTGATAAAACTAATTTTATAAACGTTAACTAATTATTTAAATTAAATAATTGTAAAAACTTACTGTTTCAATTTTCTGCGAAGGGGGGAGTCGGACCTCTGACCGTCAGCGAGGTGGCAGGTCGGAGGGGCCCACGACAGTCAGGTAAGCGGCGGAAGTGGCTGTTTAAGGGGAGAATGGGGCTAGGATTTTCTGGTAGGAGGAGGGAGAGGGTTAGAGGCGACTGAGGGGAAGGAGATGCAGCCAGGGAGAGCCATCATCAGAGGCGGGGAGGTGGAGGGGCAGCGCCGATCAGGTGAGCGACGCTATGGGTTTCGCGATTCAGAGGAGTTCACATCTTCGATGGAGGTCACGAGGGGGGAGAGCGGGGGCCAGCGGGGTGCTGCTCCGCCTGAGCGTCGGCGGCGCAGTGGGCGTCGCGCCCCCTGGAGGCGCGGCTCCGTTAGCTAGGGCACAACCCTATTTTTTTTATTTCAATTTTAAAATGATACGGGGGGGGGGGGGGGGGGATGGGGGGCAGAGTTAAAAAGGGGGGAGATAACTTTTTATTTAATTATTTTATTTGTAAAAAGTTGACTTTTTACATACGACCTCTAAACGAGGTCCACCGCCTGTCGTCTATAGCGTTTTACCCCCATTCCGAACACAATGGGATATGTACCGCAAGCTAATTCAATCGTTTCAATCAGTTTCTTTTAAATTTACATTTAAATCACTATATTGAATTTTAAACGTACATTTCAAATTACCGGGGTCACATACTAACTAGAAAAATTCCAGAAAAATATTTTCTAGCTTCGTATTGACGATACGGTCCTAACAAAACTAGTTTCGTCGAATTCTGAGACCGTTGGAAAAATGGCCATTTTTTCAGTCGACTAAAATCAACTGAAACTGGTCAAACGCGTTTTCCTTTGCCACGCTCACATATTGATTCGAAAAATTATGAAATTTGGAATCTAGCAATAATTTGACATCACGGACCCAACAAAACTGGTTTCGTCGAAATCCGAGGTCATTTGCAAAATGGCTATTTTTAAGGGCCTGAATTCCATAGCGACCATTCAGAATTTTCAACTGGACTTATCTTTTGATCCCCGCTATGAAATTTCGATTATTCGGATTCGTTGGAAAGATATTCCCAAATAGATCCCAATGTTTTTGGTTTCACTAAAATCCGGATTGTTTTGCACCCGGTACATTCAATTGAAGTTTGAAATCGAATTATCGAACTACCGCGCCATTTTCAATTCTATTTATAATTATATATAATCATTTATATTCTAACGACGACGCGTATAATATATACAATCGAATTATATTCAAAATATATTTCTCGTCGATATTATTTAAAATAATTCATTTTAAATAATCAAAATTCGCTAAAATTGCCAAAATAAAAATTTTAAACTGGTCCAGATTTTCGGGTTATTACAATCTCCCCCACTTAAAACTTTTCGGCCCCGAAAAGGAACAAAGTCGAAAGTGGTTTGATTAATCAGCCCTACGTTTGATTTGGCTTCCATTCTCCAACTTTTTAGTTTCTGAGAATTTTCAAAATTTTCAAAAATTTGACTAACACCCTAAATTTTCGAAAAATTTCGCCATAACCTCCCCTGCACCGGGAGCATCGGGGAATTTCAAATAGCTTCCCCGGTCCTTCAGATCTCAAAAAGAAAAAGAAAAAGCCAAGCGGCTAGCCAATAGGCTCATAAAATCATCATCACCCAAACAAAACAGTAAATTATGTAGTAAACATGTACCTATTTGTCGGGCAAACAAATTTTATTCTCTGCTCTAGCCTCCTTGCTAGGACCTGTTCAATGATATACATGTATATGCAAGCAAATGCGACCAATTTTCAATACAATTCAGTTAGGCATAATGGTTCAAAATTATCAAACAATTAAATAAACAACACAAACATCAATCAATTAGTGGATTAACGTTTCAAATTCATAATTTGATACATATACAAAAATCATGTTTTTGATGCCAATTCACAACAATGTGTCCTAGCTATATATATAGGTTTTGGTTCTCACACCAGTCTAATGGAAATATATAGGTATCACACCTTCGAAACTCGAACATAAATGTTGATGATGCGATCGCTATCATCAATATCATCTTCGGGCGACTAGAGGGTGATGCTATATCTATCCAATATATTAAAACTTTGAATACACGCGGATCAGACGTATACGCAAAATCTATATATACTGGATTGTCCACATCAATATAAATAAATAACCAAATACGAATAATTGATTTAAATTTTCAAAACAAAAATTTGTTTTCATTTTTAAAAATTTACTCTTCACGCTCGTTCTAGGATACTACTGATCCCATCTCTAACGAGTCATTCCCATTGGATATTACTAACCCAATATCTGATGAATTCTTTCGTATGGTTCTAATGTGTCTTGTTCTCTGCTTTGTAAACCAAAGCTCTGATACCAACTGTAAAAACCCGTAACTTCCCCGTAAAGGAAAGCGTCGGATAGTTCGAGAACAAACCACAACAGAACACATACAGAAGAACATTTCATTGCTTATTACAACAATGCATCAGATTACAAGAATATACAGAGTATAAATGAATATTACACAGAAATATCAGAGATTTAAATTACATTTAAATACATCGCAGCGGAAAAATAATACAATACACAACTAGAATGAGATATACGGATACAAAGCTTTCCGGATATCGTTCCAGCTGTAAACCAGGATCCTGTGAATATAAATCTGCAAAACCAAAACTACTAGCTGCCCGTGTCAAAATAAGGGCACCCAGAGTTTAGGTTAAAACAATAAACTCCAGGTCAGTCATGTGACTGGTGTGAGAACTAAAACAGTTATTATTCTTTATTTTAAAAGTTAGGTAAATCAAGGGACCACGCCGTATAACACGGAACGGGTTTCCTCCCAAGAATACCAGTGCATAAAACAAACAGCGCAATGCTAAATAAAGAAAAATGAAGCTGTTATAAGACCCAGGTCCCATCACACAATGCAACGCAGCCGAGGATAGGGTTTTCCCATATAACAGCCAAAGAATGTTTGATACGTTTAAAACAAATCATTTGATACTATTATAAGTGTATAGTGTAAAAAACAACTTCAAATCATAAGTATCAATCATAGGCGGCATGGGTACCATAAATCATGTCGCCATACTGGGCTCTACAAATAAAACCGCAAATGTCACGTATTTGGAAATTGGGTTTCCATCTATGAACCGAGGCAAAAGATAGTCCTCAACCGATTCGAGACGCTCTAGCCCGTGTCTCAGGCAAGTACTCAGTCAAGCCTTGGATCCTCAGGGCCAGTCCACCGATGTGGATTAAACTTAAACCCTGAACATGCGTTTCCCCGCCCTATGGGGCGTAGGTGAGCCAACTAAATGACTCCATTGGTTCGAGAACGACTGATCAATCCGAGGCGCCTCGCAACAGCAACAACCACATAAGTCAAACTCGTCAGGGCGTGTAAAACCACTGACGCCACTTCTAGCTAGAAAGAAACGCATGCCCTCCCTGACGTCCTCTCCCATTTTTGGTTCATACCGGGTGTGAAACTCGCGAAGCAAACGTTACACAAAGCTACGCCACAAAGGCCTTGCTTTGATCATCACCACAAGACTTTGCTTTTCAACAGAAGCCTCGATCAATTGCCACTTAGGCATGCCACACAGGCAATTCACTCCATGCGTTTGATATCCATCGATATATAACCCCTGAGCTCGTACGTCTCAGAGAAGGGCGTTAAGCAAGAGAATAAATTCTCCGCCGCCAAACAGATATATATTTAATAGAGATCAATCACACGGACTAAAATCCAATGTCGGACACACAGTCCATTTACAAGTCCGTTCTGGGTCTGAATGAAACCGGAGGCACCTAGTACCCCGCAAACCCTTCGATCTCCAAGTACGTCTGGACGATCACTAACTGTTTCCATCTTCTTGGGTGTACAGCCCAATCAAGATCATCAGTAATTACCCAAACGACGTGAAAACTTCCGGTCTTCGACCATCGTCTTCATCTTCGACTTATCGTCGTATCAGTTATTCAGAATGGGATAAACCCGGTCTTCCCGAATAACTCGCGTATATTTTATAAAAGTGCTACACAAACACAACATATGCCTCATTCCAATTCATCAGTCACTAACCGCAAATTAATCAAGAGAATAATTCCCTAAATATTAACCACGAAGGCCGAAACCAACATCAGATCAATATCCAGAAAACCGTTCTGGCTAGCTAACCGACAGTTAGTTTCTGATTTCACATTCATAGGGAAAGGTTCCCATTAATTTTATCCAAGATAAATTCCTGAATTTATTCTCTAATCTTCCTTTGAATTTCGATTCAACTAGTCGGAATTAGCGAACTTTACCAAAGTAATCATTGGTTTTAATTTCCCAATCCCAACCTATTCGTCCCATGAAGTAAAACTGGTAATACTTCATATCTAACACCATGGTGTTATCGGTAAATTCAATTACCATTTCACGTTCAAATCTAATTAAAGATTTAACTAACGCCTGGAGCAAAACTGGTGATACTCCATTTCGATTATTTCAATCTAATTAAAGATTCATTAAAACTCCACTTAGTTTTAATCGTTAACTGGGTTAAAGAATCAGTGTCATTTAAAACACGGTTCACGATAAACCCAAAATCACATTCCATTAATTATCGGGTTAAAGAACGAGTGTTATTTAAAACACTGTCCACGATAAACCCAAAAATCAATATCATTTCAATTCCAATTAAATATTATTTAATTGGTACACTTCATTAAATCCAAGAAAAAGATTTAATCTTTTCTCAACTGGGTTCAAAAACAGTGTTAGTGAAAACACAATTCACGACAAACCCAAATCACATTTGATATTCAATACAAGGCTCTGAATAGAAAATATATCGGCTTATATTCAATATCAAATTCTATGATTAACAAATGCCGTATTGGAAATAACGATATAAATAGATATCTTTCAAACTTCCATAACAACATCCGTATAATCACGAATCCCAACATCGAAATATTCCAATGACAATTTCGATTCAAATCCACTCCAATGCAATCATTGGAAATTTTGGTTATTTTTAAAACCCTTTTCAAGTTCAATTTATTTATTTAAAAATAAATAGAATTATAATTCTAGTTCAAAACTAGTTCATTTCGATAAAAATCTATTTTTATCTTTTCAAATATGGAGTTTTTCATCCCAATTCTTCCCAAATCATTTCTTATGATTTTACACAAATTATTACTATTTTTAATAATTTTATCAAGGCCCGTACAGTCGATTTCCAACAATGGTCATCGAACTGCACTTATAGCGACCTTTTTCAAATTTGATTTGGACATAATTCCAAATCCAACCGTTAGATTTCAAATTTCTAACATTCGTTAGAAAGCTCTTTTCGATACGAACCCAACGGTTCCGGTTTTATGAGAATCCGACGGTCGGATCTCCCGTAATGTCCGTTTGAAATATATGGTCGAAATTCACGAACTGCCGCGGCGCGGCGCATTCTATTCAGGCCATTATATTATATATATAATATATACTTCGTCGATTTCTATTTAAAACGAATTATATAAATAGTTTTAAAATTCGTTTCAAAAGCAATTTCAACTTTCATTTCAATTCAAATCAAAATTGAATTCTTCTTTATAAATTCGTTTTAAAATTCATTTCTATTCAATTCAAATTTCAATTCAATTTGAATTCATTTCAATTCGCTTTCAATTCAATTTGAATTCGTTTTCAATTCATTTCGAAATCGTTTTCAATTCAATTCATTTCGAAATCGTTTTCAATTTAATTCATTTCGAAATCGTTATATATTCAATTCATTTCGAAATCGTTTTCAATTCAATTCATTTCGAAATCGTTTTGTATTCAATTCATTTCGAAATCGTTTTCAATTCAATTCATTTCGAAATGAATAGAATCGATATAAATCGTTTACGTCAAAATGGCGTCAATCTAATCAACACGGCTTCATAAATTTCTATTTTCAAATATTCTATTTCAAATATTTCTTTTTCAAAATAGTTGTTATTATCAAAATATTTCGTTCAACACATGACCAATCTCAATGGATGAAACTGTCAACACATGAACCTTTATTTTATATTATAAAGATGTAAATTTTATTACTAAAATATTTCGTTCAACAAATGACCAATCTCAATGGATGAAACTGTCAACACATGAACCTTTATTTTATATTATAAAGATGTAAATTTTATTACTAAAATATTTCGTTCAACACATGACCAATCTTAATGGATGAAACTGTCAACACATGAACCTTTATTTTATATTATTCTTTATTTTCTAAATTGGAATGAGGCCCAATCAATCACCATATAATGTTAATCATATGGATTTTCATACATTACGCACATATAATAGCATTGAAAAATAATCAACCATCAACCAAAGTGCACTACACTGTATAAGCATCAAATATAGATATCTATCGCTTATAACAGCCTGTCAATCGATCGATCGACATATTTAATCAATCAGGATGAGTGAACTTCAAATTTCATCCTAACACCCGTGTGGTGTTTCAAACAATCAAACACAGATTTTAGTTGTGCAGTTGGGCGATGTGTAAAATTTATCGACCCAATCAATGTCCTTCAAATAGGTGTACATAAACAAACCATTCGGTTTGTAAATGAATATTTTATTTTATTCACTTCACGTTAAAAATTATACTTTTAACGATAAAAACATTTTATTCCAACATATGAATTTCTATTCAGTTCATTCTTTAAATAAAATGATATTTTTATTTTTCTAACATATTTTAGAAAATTTCGGCAGCATAACGGCACGATACTAGAAACGGGACGAGGCCTAGCCTTATCCCCGGTCTAGTGAAGGCCCACGCCATTCACACATCAATCAAAATCACCAAACAACCAAATTCAAATCACATCATATAACTAATCTATGCAACCAAACAAACAAGTCCATGGTCTGTGGACGATGGTGTCGGGTGCTACTAAGCACCGTCTGCATCCTAGTATATATATATAACTAGAAAAAGAAATTGAAAGGTGAGAAGTTCTCACCGATAGCTATCCAATCATCTTGACTCTTCTTTGATAGAAATCTTCATCGTCATCGCATCTTCGTTGCTGTAGCCACTACATATGTAAAAATCGAATTTTTACTTCGTTATTCAATATATAAAAATCGAATTTTTACTTCGATGTTCAATATATAAAAATCACATTTTTAATTCGAAGTTCAATATATAAAAATCACATTTTTAATTCGAAGTTCAATATATAAAAATCACATTTTTAATTCGAAGTTCAATATATAAAAATCACATTTTTAATTCGAAGTTCAATATATAAAAATCACATTTTTATTTGTAAGTAAAACCCACGCCTTTAGCAAAGTAAAAATCTACTCTTTAGCCAATTAGAAATCGAGTCTTCCTATGACTAAAAATCCTATTTTCTTTCTAAGTAAAAAAAAAACTTTTCTACCTTGATAAAACTAATTTTATAAACGTTAACTAATTATTTAAATTAAATAATTGTAAAAACTTACTGTTTCAATTTTCTGCGAAGGGGGGAGTCGGACCTCTGACCGTCGGCGAGGTGGCAGGTCGGAGGGGCCCACGGCAGTCAGGTAAGCGGCGGAAGTGGCTGTTTAAGGGGAGATTGGGGCTAGGATTTTCTGGTAGGAGGAGGGAGAGGGTTAGAGGCGACTGAGGGGAAGGAGATGCAGCCGGGGAGAGCCATCATCAGAGGCGGGGAGGTGGAGGGGAAGCGCCGATCAGGTGAGCGACGCAATGGGTTTCGCGATTCAGAAAAGTTCACATCTTCGATGGAGGTCACGAGGGGGGAGAGCGGGGGCCAGCGGGGTGCTGCTCCGCCTGAGCGTCGGCGGCGCAGTGGGCGTCGCGCCCCCTCGAGGCGCGGCTCCGTTAGCTAGGGCACAACCTATTTTTTTTCTTATTTCAATTTTAAAATGATACGGGGGGGGGGGGGGGGGGGCAGAGTTAAAAAGGGGGGAGATAATTTTTTTATTTAATTATTTTATTTGTAAAAAGTTGACTTTTTACATACGACATCTAAACGAGGTCCACCGCCTGTCGTCTATAGCGTTTTACCCCTATTCCGAACACAATGGGATATGTACCGCAAGCTGATTCAATCGTTTCAATCAGTTTCTTTTAAATTTACATTTAAATCACTATATTGAATTTTAAACGTACATTTCAAATTACCGGGGTCACATACTAACTAGAAAAATTCAAGAAAAATATTTTCTAGCTTCGTATTGACGATACGGTCCTAACAAAACTAGTTTCATCGAATTCTGAGACCGTTGGAAAAATGGCCATTTTTTCAGTCGATTAAAATCAACTAAAACTGGTCAAACGCGTTTTCCTTTGCCACGCTCACATATTGATTCGAAAAATTATGAAATTTGGAATCTAGCAATAATTTGACATCACGGACCCAACAAAACTGGTTTCGTCGAAATCCGAGGTCATTTGCAAAATGGCTATTTTTAAGGGCCTGAATTCCATAGCGACCATTCAGAATTTTCAACTGGACATATCTTTTGATCCCCGCTATGAAATTTCGATTATTTGGATTCGTTGGAAAGATATTCCCAAATAGATCCCAATGTTTTTGGTTTCACTAAAATCCGGATTGTTTTGCACCCGGTACATTCAATTGAAGTTTGAAATCGAATTATCGAACTACCGCGCCATTTTCAATTCTATTTATAATTATATATAATTATTTATATTCTAACGACGACGCGTATAATATATACGATCGAATTATATTCAAAATATATTTCTCGTCGATATTATTTAAAATAATTCATTTTAAATAATCAAAATTCGCTAAAATTGCCAAAATAAAAATTTTAAACTGGTCCAGATTTTCGGGTTATTACAATCTCCCCCACTTAAAACTTTTCGTCCCCGAAAAGGAACAAAGTCGAAAGTGGTTTGATTAATCAGCCCTACGTTTGATTTGGCTTCCATTCTCCAACTTTTCAGTTTCTGAGAATTTTCAAAATTTTCAAAAGTTTGACTAACACCCTAAATTTTCGAAAAATTTCGCCATAACCTCCCCTGCACCGGGAGCATCGGGGAATTTCAAATAGCTTCCCCGGTCCTTCAGATCTCAAAAAGAAAAAGAAAAAGCCAAGCGGCTAGCCAATAGGCTCATAAAATCATCATCACCCAAACAAAACAGTAAATTATGTAGTAAACATGTACCTATTTGTCGGGCAAACAAATTTTATTCTCTGCTCTAGCCTCCTTGCTATGACCTGTTCAATGATATACATGTATATGCAAGCAAATGCGACCAATTTTCAATACAATTCAGTTAGGCATAATGGTTCAAAATTATCAAACAATTAAATAAACAAAACAAACATCAATCAATTAGTGGATTAACGTTTCAAATTCATAATTTGATACATATACAAAAATCATGTTTTTGATGCCAATTCACAACAATGTGTCCTAGCTATATATATAGGTTTTGGTTCTCACACCAGTCTAATGGAAATATATAGGTATCACACCTTCGAAACTCGAACATAAATGTTGATGATGCGATCGCTATCATCAATATCATCTTCGGGCGACTAGAGGGTGATGCTATATCTATCCAATATATTAAAACTTTGAATACACGCGGATCAGACGTATACGCAAAATCTATATATACTGGATTGTCCACATCAATATAAATAAATAACCAAATACGAATAATTGATTTAAATTTTCAAAACAAAAATTTGTTTTCATTTTTAAAAATTTACTCTTCACACTCGTTCTAGGATACTACTGATCCCATCTCTAACGAGTCATTCCCATTGGATATTACTAACCCAATATCTGATGAATTCTTTCGTATGGTTCTAATGTGTCTTGTTCTCTGCTTTGTAAACCAAAGCTCTGATACCAACTGTAAAAACCCGTAACTTCCCCGTAAAGGAAAGCGTCGGATAGTTCGAGAACAAACCACAACAGAACACATACAGAAGAACATTTCATTGCTTATTACAACAATGCATCAGATTACAAGAATATACAGAGTATAAATGAATATTACACAGAAATATCAGAGATTTAAATTACATTTAAATACATCGCAGCGGAAAAATAATACAATACACAACTAGAATGAGATATACGGATACAAAGCTTTCCGGATATCGTTCCAGCTGTAAACCAGGATCCTGTGAATATAAATCTGCAAAACCAAAACTACTAGCTGCCCGTGTCAAAATAAGGGCACCCAGAGTTTAGGTTAAAACAATAAACTCCAGGTCAGTCATGTGACTGGTGTGAGAACTAAAACAGTTATTATTCTTTATTTTAAAAGTTAGGTAAATCAAGGGACCACGCCGTATAACACGGAACGGGTTTCCTCCCAAGAATACCAGTGCATAAAACAAACAGCGCAATGCTAAATAAAGAAAAATGAAGCTGTTATAAGACCCAGGTCCCATCACACAATGCAACGCAGCCGAGGATAGGGTTTTCCCATATAACAGCCAAAGAATGTTTGATATCTTTCAAACTTCCATAACAACATCCGTATAATCACGAATCCCAACATCGAAATATTCCAATGACAATTTCGATTCAAATCCACTCCAATGCAATCATTGGAAATTTTGGTTATTTTTAAAACCCTTTTCAAGTTCAATTTATTTATTTAAAAATAAATAGAATTATAATTCTAGTTCAAAACTAGTTCATTTCGATAAAAATCTATTTTTATCTTTTCAAATATGGAGTTTTTCATCCCAATTCTTCCCAAATCATTTCTTATGATTTTACACAAATTATTACTATTTTTAATAATTTTATCAAGGCCCGTACAGTCGATTTCCAACAATGGTCATCGAACTGCACTTATAGCGACCTTTTTCAAATTTGATTTGGACATAATTCCAAATCCACCCGTTAGATTTCAAATTTCTAACATTCGTTAGAAAGCTCTTTTCGATACGAACCCAACGGTTCCGGTTTTAGGAGAATCCGACGGTCGGATCTCCCGTAATGTCCGTTTGAAATATATGGTCGAAATTCACGAACTGCCGCGGCGCGGCGCGTTCTATTCAGGCCATTATATTATATATATAATATATAATATATATACATCGTCGATTTCTATTTAAAACGAATTATATAAATAGTTTTAAAATTCGTTTCAATAGCAATTTCAACTTTCATTTCAATTCAAATCAAAATTGAATTCTTCTTTATAAATTCGTTTTAAAATTCATTTCTATTCAATTCAAATTTCAATTCAATTTGAATTCATTTCAATTCGCTTTCAATTCAATTTGAATTCGTTTTCAATTCATTTCGAAATCGTTATATATTCAATTCATTTCGAAATCGTTTTCAATTCAATTCATTTCGAAATCGTTTTCAATTCAATTCATTTCGAAATCGTTATATATTCAATTCATTTCGAAATCATTTTCAATTCAATTCATTTCGAAATCGTTTTGTATTCAATTCATTTCGAAATCGTTTTCAATTCAATTCATTTCGAAATGAATAGAATCGATATAAATCGTTTACGTCAAAATGGCGTCAATCTAATCAACACGGCTTCATAAATTTCTATTTTCAAATATTCTATTTCAAATATTTCTTTTTCAAAATAGTTGTTATTATCAAAATATTTCGTTCAACACATGACCAATCTCAATGGATGAAACTGTCAACACATGAACCTTTATTTTATATTATAAAGATGTAAATTTTATTACTAAAATATTTCGTTCAACAAATGACCAATCTCAATGGATGAAACTGTCAACACATGAACCTTTATTTTATATTATAAAGATGTAAATTTTATTACTAAAATATTTCGTTCAACACATGACCAATCTCAATGGATGAAACTGTCAACACATGAACCTTTATTTTATATTATTCTTTATTTTCTAAATTGGAATGAGGCCCAATCAATCACCATATAATGTTAATCATATGGATTTTCATACATTACGCACATATAATAGCATTGAAAAATAATCAACCATCAACCAAAGTGCACTACACTGTATAAGCATCAAATATAGATATCTAACGCTTATAACAGCCTGTCAATCGATCGATCGACATATTTAATCAATCAGGATGAGTGAACTTCAAATTTCATCCTAACACCCGTGTGGGGTTTCAAACAATCAAACACAGATTTTAGTTGTGCAGTTGGGCGATGTGTAAAATTTATCGACCCAATCAATGTCCTTCAAATAGGTGTACATAAACAAACCATTCGGTTTGTAAATGAATATTTTATTTTATTCACTTCACGTTAAAAATTATATTTTTAACGATAAAAACATTTTATTCCAACATATGAATTTCTATTCAGTTCATTCTTTAAATAAAATGATATTTTTATTTTTCTAACATATTTTAGAAAATTTCGGCAGCATAACGGCACGATACTAGAAACGGGACGAGGCCTAGCCTTATCCCCGGTCTAGTGAAGGCCCACGCCATTCACACATCAATAAAAATCACCAAACAACCAAATTCAAATCACATCATATAACTAATCTATGCAACCAAACAAACAAGTCCATGGTCTGTGGACGATGGTGTCGGGTGCTACTAAGCACCGTCTGCATCCTAGTATATATATATATATATATATATATATATATATATATAACTAGAAAAAGAAATTGAAAGGTGAGAAGTTCTCACCGATAGCTATCCAATCATCTTGACTCTTCTTTGATAGAAATCTTCATCGTCATCGCATCTTCGTTGCTGTAGCCACTACATATGTAAAAATCGAATTTTTACTTCGTTATTCAATATATAAAAATCGAATTTTTACTTCGATGTTCAATATATAAAAATCACATTTTTAATTCGAAGTTCAATATATAAAAATCACATTTTTAATTCGAAGTTCAATATATAAAAATCACATTTTTAATTCGAAGTTCAATATATAAAAATCACATTTTTAATTCGAAGTTCAATATATAAAAATCACATTTTTATTTGTAAGTAAAACCCACGCCTTTAGCAAAGTAAAAATCTACTCTTTAGCCAATTAGAAATCGAGTCTTCCTATGACTAAAAATCCTATTTTCTTTCTAAGTAAAAAAAAAAACTTTTCTACCTTGATAAAACTAATTTTATAAACGTTAACTAATTATTTAAATTAAATAATTGTAAAAACTTACTGTTTCAATTTTCTGCGAAGGGGGGAGTCGGACCTCTGACCGTCGGCGAGGTGGCAGGTCGGAGGGGCCCACGGCAGTCAGGTAAGCGGCGGAAGTGGCTGTTTAAGGGGAGATTGGGGCTAGGATTTTCTGGTAGGAGGAGGGAGAGGGTTAGAGGCGACTGAGGGGAAGGAGATGCAGCCGGGGGGAGCCATCATCAGAGGCGGGGAGGTGGAGGGGCAGCGCCGATCAGGTGAGCAACGCAATGGGTTTCGCGATTCAGAGGAGTTCACATCTTCGATGGAGGTCACGAGGGGGGAGAGCGGGGGCCAGCGGGGTGCTGCTCCGCCTGAGCGTCGACGGCATAGTGGGCGTCGCGCCCCCTGGAGGCGCGGCTCCGTTAGCTAGGGCACAACCCTATTTTTTTTTTTCAATTTTAAAATGATACGGGGAGGGGGGGGCAGAGTTAAAAAGGGGGGAGATAATTTTTTTATTTAATTATTTTATTTGTAAAAAGTTGACTTTTTACATACGACCTCTAAACGAGGTCCACCGCCTGTCGTCTATAGCGTTTTACCCCCATTCCGAACACAATGGGATATGTACCGCAAGCTGATTCAATCGTTTCAATCAGTTTCTTTTAAATTTACATTTAAATCACTATATTGAATTTTAAACGTACATTTCAAATTACCGGGGTCACATACTAACTAGAAAAATTCCAGAAAAATATTTTCTAGCTTCGTATTGACGATACGGTCCTAACAAAACTAGTTTCATCGAATTCTGAGACCGTTGGAAAAATGGCCATTTTTTTAGTCGATTAAAATCAACTGAAACTGGTCAAACGCGTTTTCCTTTGCCACGCTCACATATTGATTCGAAAAATTATGAAATTTGGAATCTAGCAATAATTTGACATCACGGACCTAACAAAACTGGTTTCGTCGAAATCCGAGGTCATTTGCAAAATGGCTATTTTTAAGGGCCTGAATTCCATAGCGACCATTCAGAATTTTCAACTGGACATATCTTTTGATCCCCGCTATGAAATTTCGATTATTCGGATTCGTTGGAAAGATATTCCCAAATAGATCCCAATGTTTTTGGTTTCACTAAAATCCGGATTGTTTTGCACCCGGTACATTCAATTGAAGTTTGAAATCGAATTATCGAACTACCACGCCATTTTCAATTCTATTTATAATTATATATAATTATTTATATTCTAACGACGACGCGTATAATATATACGATCGAATTATATTCAAAATATATTTCTCGTCGATATTATTTAAAATAATTCATTTTAAATAATCAAAATTCGCTAAAATTGCCAAAATAAAAATTTTAAACTGGTCCAGATTTTCGGGTTATTACACCTTATAAAACCTAACTATCACTAGGCGTTCTGACACCTAGTGGGTCGACTACCTGGGTCATCAACTGCCTAGTAAGGCTAGTACAAATAAGGTATATAGTAATTAATTTATTCTGATTTATTTATTTTCCATCCATTTTTGTATTTCGTTTGTAACTTTTCAATATAGACTCCGTTTCCGAAACTCCTAACATGAAAGTTGAACATAATTCTGAGACGAACGCATCAGTTAAAGTTGCACAGTTAAATTCCATTGTTTGCAGACATTCTAATAATTAATTTATATCGCCAACATTCTGGGTTGTTACACAACCCCTGATATGCAGCATGTACACTCAATATTACATGCTCACGAAGCAAGAATAGAGCATAAGAAACCACAAGATATAATGTGTCTATCAACTACACTACAAACTACAAAAGAAAGAATGCAAATTATCACAGAACTAAATACAACAATTAAAGTGGTGGTTATTATAATAGAATAAGGGGAAGAAGAGGAGACAAGTCTAAGCCCAGCTGTCAAATATGTGAAAAAATAGGGTAAGTACTGCTAAATGCTACTTTCGATTCGATCGGAATTAACTAGCTCAAAGTTCTGGGAACTAGAGAAATTCAAACACAAGTGCAAATTTGTGTCAAAGTCAAGATGGCTCGGACAAGCGGATCAGTGTGAACAACAGTCAGCTTGGAGCAATTGCGAGAACTGATCATATTTAAGATGATGCTTGGTTTACTGATTCAGGTGCTACAAACCATATTACTAATAATTTGGAGAATTATAATCTTGGAAACAAAGGGTGCATAGGTAATCAACTAATTTGCTTAGGAAATGGTAACTTTGTAGACATAACTCACATTGGCAGTGCACACATCAGTGAAAGAAAAAAACAATTATTTGTAAACAATATTTTAACGGTACCCAAAATAAATAAAAATCTTATTAATGTTTCTCAATTCACTGGTGAAAATAATGCATTCTTTGAATTTTACCCCAATTACTGTTCAGTCAAAGATATGCAAACTAAAGAAATTCTTTTGCATGTAAAGTTGACAAGGAACTATATAAGTTCAATCTAGCTAATTAAAAAAAAATATGTTGAAGACGATTGTCACAATGTTTAAGATATTTTTGATAATAGTAGAGAAAAGAATACATTTGATCATTGGCACAATAAACTAGGTCATCCCAACAAAAAGATTGTAAGGAAAATTCTTTCAGAAAATAAAATTTCTTTTCTTGATTGTGCACTACCATATGTATGCACATATTGTCAATTAGGCAAAAGTCATAAGTTACCATTCTCAGAGTCTCAAACAGAGTACAGAAAACCATTTGAATTGGTTGCTTCTGACCTCTAGGGACCTGCTCCTATAAGTTCCGATTATGGGTACAAATACTATATATCCTTTATTGATTCTAATTCTATATATACATGGATATATTTTTAAAATCCAAGTCTAATATTAATGTTGTCGTCATGCATTTTATAACAACGGCTGAAAATCTAACCAACTATCAAGTTAAGGTCATAAAAACAAATGGTAGCAATGAATACAAAAACATAAACACCTTTTTAGTAAAGAGAGAATAGTTCACAGAGTAACATGCCCTTATACATCTGAGCAAAATGCGTTCTTGAAAGAAAACAAAGGCATATAGTTGAAACCGGTTCATCACTCCTAGCTTATGCTTCTATGCCACTAAATTTTTTGCCTGATTGATATAGCACAACTGTCTATTTAATAAATAGACTAACAAGTGTTACATGAGTTAAGTCTACTTGAAAAACTATCTAATATAAAACCAGATTAGAAACTTTTAAAAACCTTTGAATGTCTGTGTTTTCCTTACCTTAAGCCTTACAATAAAAATATTCTTAACTTTATATCTAAACCATGCACCTTGATTGACTATGATTCGAATAAAAAAGGTGTAAATGCTTAAATGAAAGTTGTAGAATTATCAGTAGCGGACTTGTTGTTTTCAATGAATATGAGTTCCCTTTTAACTAGTCAAATATCAAGTCTATTGCTAAAGTTATGAATCCAAATAAATCCATCCCAAACTTGCGAATATACTTTGAAGTAACCACAAAGGTTGAAGTTGAAGGGACCAGAGATGTTGCTGAACCTCAACTCACTATACCCATCAGGCCAGGTCATTATTCACAATCCTCCAGTCACACAAGTTAGCTTCCTGCAATGACAATAATACATGATCAAAAAAACATGAGTGAAAGTGAAACTAATATAAGTACACTAAGGGAAAGTGATGAACAAACCACAATGAGAAATACTAGTCATCCAATGGTTACTAGAGCAAAAAGTGGAATTTTCAAGCTAATTTTTTTACAGCAATATCAACTTCAAATGAACCAGAATTCTTTAGGCAAGCGATTAAAGATAACATCTGGAAGACAACAATGGATGAAGAGTATAGTGCTCTTGTGAAAAATAAAACTTGGGAATTAGTCTCTCTACTAGGTAACAAAAATATAGTTAACTGGAGATGGACATATAGGCTGGGAAGAAATCCTGATGGTACCATCAACAAACAAAAAGCCAGGTTGGTGGCTAACTCAAGAATACAAGTTTGATTTTAATGGAACTTTCTCTTCTGTGGTTAAACCAGCCACCATTAGAATTGTTCACACAATTGCTTTGCGTAATAGTTGGCACATAAGTCAGCTAGATGTCAACAATGCATCCGTAAATGGCACTTGCAAAAAGAAATTTATATGAAACATCCTCAAGACTATGAGCAAAACCCAAACCTTGTGTGCAAACTTAGTTAAACTATATATGTGTTGAAACAGGCTCCTAGAGTGTGTTTTTATACACTAAAAGCCAATTCTATTTGCAAAGGCTTTTAGTTTATCAAATCTGACAACTCCGTGTTTATTAAAAATTGCAACTCATTATTTATATATGTGCTAATTTATGTTGATGACTTAGTTACAGGTAACGATGAGTGCCAAATTGAGGAGCTAATTCAACACTTAAACAAGGCATTCTCTATTGAAGATCTTTTTCAATTAAACTATTTTCTTAGAATAGAAGTGGCAAAGAAATCTGACATGGAAATGATTCTAAGCCAAAGAAAGTACATTAATGAGTTAGTTGTTAAGACTAAAATGGCTGATGCAAACCCTCAACCTACACCAACGATTAACAAACAAAACTATTCCAACAACAGGAGAGAATCTATACCCAATTGTAAGCAAATACATGGGTATTATTAGTGCTTTAAATATGATATTATAACAAGGCCAGATATAGTTTTCAGTATTAACAAACTATCTCAATTTATGTAGGAGCCCTTGGATGCACACTAGAAATATATAAAGATGGTTCTAAGATATCACAAAAGGATTGTTAATTGTGGGTTGGAAATAAAGAAAAGCAAGGATTTGAATATTGATGGTCACTATGATGCAGACTGGGCCAAAGACCCTGACGATAGAAAGTCAGTGAAAGGTTATTGTATTTATTTTGGAGGCAACTTGATATCATGGAGTTCAAAGAAACAATCCACTAGGGCTGGACATTTTTACCATATTACAACTTACCATCCATTACCAACTGCTACCAATGAAAGTGGTACCGAACAATCGGTAACCAATTTGATTGGTACGGTATGCCAAACCACATGAAAATATGCGGTACGGTAATGGTAGTTGAGCATTAACAATGGTAATTATCATACCTACCACATATCTTAAACAATACATATGTATATTCTTATATTTCATCATATATGTTTATTACATAACAAGGAACTTCTAATATGTAATGATTTAATAAAATACCTTGGAAAATATTATTTCGATACAAGATTGAATGCAATTTCTAACATATATCTTAGAAACGGTATAATTTATATGATATTTTCGGTCATCCATAAAGTTTTCATGCATGTTTGACTACCTAAAATTAGATAGATAAATTATAAAATATAATAACAAAAAAAATCAATTTTAATATTTAATATGTTAGCGTGAAATATTGTAAATAAAATGATGTCATACTAGTGAACGGCAAAAACTTATTACCGACCTCTACCAACCATTACCGACCATAAACCATACTGTTGGTAATCGATTTCTTTGTTTGGTAATGGTATGATTTTTCTTTTACCATATAAAGTTGGTACGGTAATGGTTTTGAATACAAAGTTCCGTTACCGAACCGATTACACCCCTACAATCCACTATTTCTAGAGCAAGCGCAGAAGTCGAATAATGTAGTGTTGCAAGTGCTACACCAGAGATAATGTGGATTCAACGACTACTAAAATAACTAAAAATCACTTCAAGCAATAAGGAAACACTGTGGTATGATAATCAAAGTACGTTATACATGACTGCAAACCCTTTCTTACACTCATGAACAAAACACAAAGAAATAGACTTGTATTTTGTTCATGAGCAAGTAATTAAGGGTGAGCTATAAGTATGCCATGTGTCGACTTATAGCAAGAAAGTCGATATTCTCACAAAAGCATTATCAACAAAAAACTTCAACAGATTCAGATCTAAGCTCAAAGTCATAGATCATCAACCTGGAAACAAGTCTAAAGGAGAGAGTTTACCTTCGCTTTAACTTAATGCAACTACCTGACAAGTTTTCTTCTATGTTGTGCTCTCCTTCATTTTTCATCCATATTTGTTGCTACCCCTTCGATTTACTTGTCCCTCACTCGAGGTCCTCTCGATTTTCCAAAGATTTTAAGGATAAGGTTCATCTTCTCGTCCAAATCGATGGAATTATTTGAAGAGGCTAGAACCCTAATTTTGGTGGATATCAAATTGAGGGGAAGTAAAGAAAAGAATGAAACACTGCTTCGATATCCACTTGGATATTTTTCTTTTATTTTTGTTTTGTACATGGGTTGGGCTATGTCTATTCAAAGCCCAATATCAAGTTTTTTTATATATATTACCATGTACGTCGTTTCTCTATTGTATTCGAAATACAAAGAGATTTTCTCTTTTCATTTACATTATTCTGCATTATCTTGTTTCTTCTTTACATCAAAACTTCATCAATTATAATGCCAACTGAATAGCTAGCATATTAAACATACTAGTAACATAGCATACAACTCCTTAATGGCTGGATATAAAGAGATTGGGTGGATATAAAGAGATCGATGCAATATTACTTGCTTTACATACATCTTTTATTGTGAATATTAATGCAACTATTTTAATTGTTTTGGAAATATAAGAGATAAATGCAATACTCAAATTATTCTATGTTATTTACAACAAGTATTTGTACAAATAAGTAAGTTGTAACAACCAGTTAGAACATTTACTCTTATTAAGATCCCAATTATTTCGCTATTGCATGCATGAAGACCAAACAGTTATATAAGTCATGCATTCGAAGGAGAAATATTATATGTCCATTTTCAATTAATTTGGTCGAATATCAATATTTTATCTTTTAAATAAATGGTTAACTTAATAAATGGTCTAAAATATAAAGTCTACAATTTTTATTTTTATTTTTATTGTAAATATTAAAAACTATCTTATTATTTTCCATCATAAACAAAAGAAAAGAGAAGGAAAATAATACAAGAACAGTTCTAGTAAAGAAGCAAAGATTTATCATTAAAAATTATTTTATCCATCACAATGTAATTAAAGCAACCAATAAAGGTTGCTTAACAGACATGGGCAGATTGTTGAAAACATATACTTAAGCAAAGGATGCAGCTCATGATACACGTACATATAAGATAAAATATTCATGTCTATAACATTCGACCAGTACAGAGACTGGTCAGAGAAAGGGTTCATAGAATGTTGTACCTGGATTGGCAGTTGTGGCAGCTCATGTCCTTGCAAACGTAACGCGGAGGATCTAGGTTAAGGTCCACATCCACGCAATTTTTTTTGTCAGGTCTGCATGATGTTATGATGTCCCTATACTCGCATCTTACAAATCTAGTGAGCGTCCGTCGCAAGCTCCACAGTTGTCACAACATCCCCTGTCTTCTTCATCTTCTCCAGTGTTATGTATATTACACATTACGGTATGTATATTACACATTACGGGTTACCGATCGTGTGGTGCATGTATATAGCAAAGAAATGTGATATGCACAATACTAATAGTAAAGCTTAAGATTAATGTGTAAGAATGCATTACTAGAGAAAACCAGTAATTATGCAACATAAACTATTGGCAAATATGTTTTTAAAAAATAATTGCAAAGATTTTACAAAAACAGACTATGCCAATTATACAATAGATTTTTTTTGCAAACGATTTGAAAAAACTGATTTATATAAACTGTTTGCAAATAGTTTGCGAAGAAATGATGTTTGATTATATAACGGTAAATCAGTGCAGAGAATTTCCAGAAACCTATTTGCAAAAACCCGTTATAGAGAATCAGTGAGATGTATAGTTCTTTTTTGTTTGTCTGAGTCCAGAATGCACTGTTTTCTTGAAATAATATTGTTCCCTCTATGGTGCAGAAAGTTGATGAGCAATAATTTTCCAAGGTAAAATGGACCTACTCTACAAAATTGCACTTGAATTTGTATAGCCTGACGAACTCAAGAGAGTAAATAAAAACAAAATTAAATAAGGAAAAAGAAGAGAGTATTTCAAAAGAATTTATTTTTCTGTTATGTCCGCCTCGTCCTATATATAAGTGTTGGAATGATGATTAACGGTTGTAACGCTTGAAAAGGTTGTGTAATGACTCGAATTTTTAGCCATTAAGTTTGAACACTTAAAATTGGTTTTAAATGTTGATTTGGAAATTTAAGTAACTCTAGTTCTACGATTTGGAGTATTAATTTTATTTGAATAGTAAAATAATAAATTTAGTTCTAAAATAATTGAGAATAAATTGGATATGAGGTATAGTATGAATTGGATGATTTAATAAGACCCAATTAGGTTCAGATTTGAATATATAATAAGGAATTTACTAATTAAACGAAGTCTGAATGTATTAGTTCAAATTAATAAAAAAAACAAGCTCGTAGTGTCCCGGTAGTTTGTAGTTTTATGATTTGAACTTCAATTCAGTGTACAAAGTCCAATATTAGTCGGAATTGTATGAAGCAAGAATCTTCCGAATCTATTGGATTATAGTTTTCTAATGAAGGAGAAAAATTGATATTTCATCGTGTATATTTTGAGTTATGTCAAAATCAAATATTCAGAAAAAACGCGGCATAATCTTTTATGAACTATAACGATTTATTAAATAAAATAGAAGGATTTTTAATAAATTGAACATCGATTTAACTTAAAATTTGAAAATATTGAGATTAAAATCCAAATTAGTTTATTTTGAAGCTATATAAATTCTATTTGAATATATATGGTAATAATAATTTATTATTAATAGATTTGATTAATTTTAAATCGGTTTGTATTTAATTGATTTAACACAGAACTTAAGAATAGCCAATTTTCAAATGACCTCGGATTTCAACGAAACAAATTTATTAAATCCGAAATGGTTAGTTAGTGTAATATTTCAAATTTTAGTTCAGCTAAAGTTATTGTGTGATCGTGCAAAATGTAAAAACGTATCGATTTACCATGTGAAATTAAAGTAGGAGTTTTCTAACGATCTCGAAATTCGACGAAATAAGTTACATCGTGTATGGAATATTAAGTGATTGCAAAAAATTAATTTTCATTGCGGTCGGAGCTCATATGGTATTGTTTAAGCGTGAAACTTCAGATGTAAGTTTCATGTGAATATTTTGATAATAAAAAATATCCTCATCCTCACCTTAAAAACTCGCTACCCACTTCCTCATCGGTTCCTGCTCAACGAAAATTTTAGGCTACCATCTTCGATTCTTCAGAAAATCATAGAAAATAAATTACCCATTGAAATCATAGGTTTTTGGGTTCGTTGGAATTATTAGATCAAAGGCTTCATTTATACATCCGTTTTTAGTGGTGCGGTCCAATTTTCTAATATCCGACTTCTTACAGTAAATCTAGGGCATTGTTTTTCTTGGAATTTTAGAGGAATTGGGTCAAACAGAGTTTGGCATATGGTTTATGAGATCGAGGTGCGTCATTGGCCAAAATCGGTAGAGTTTGGTGCCAATTAAATTCACACTTATTCTGGAGTTGCCGTGTGTGAAGTCAAGGTGCAAATCATTAGTGATGATCGAGTGGCATGCGCTAAAGGGGGCTTAGAGGGATGTCGTGAGGGAGTGCTTGGCCGAAGTTTAGGCATCTGCAGGTGACGCGAGGAGGAGATTGGTGGTCCAGGTTTTGTATGTAGGTTATAATATTTCAAATTTGTGGAGGAAGAATTAAGCGGCTAATGGCACTAATTAAGGTAATTTGTGATTTAAACAATAAGTTAATTAAATTTGTAATATATATAATCGATAACTTACGAAATATATAACTCTTGCATACGTTATTAGAATCGAACAAAACATGCGACGTTGGAATCGCAGTGACGAACACTATGCATACAAGTCACAAACATCTGTATGTATTAAGTGTAATGGCCTGACTTTTCCATGCCATTTAATTTGACATTTAACTACTCATGTCCAACTCAAACGACACAGGAAAGTGGATTTGTTAATAGAAAGAAATTAGAAGTTGTGGAAAGAAGGAAAGAAATATTAGAATAGAAGAAAATGAAGTTTAGTGTCACATAGCGGAATGAATAAAATATAATATATTAACAACTCTTTACTCAAAAGGAAATTGTGTATATATGATCACAACCTCAGAGTACACAACATATCAATGAAACATACACAGCAGAAATATATTATTACCAAAAAATATGGATATACGTCTTGACTCCAGCTTCCCTTCTGAAGCTCCAAGTGGAACCTAACTTGATAATATATTAGGTCTGACCCGAGTACAATTGAAACAAAGAAAAATCAACCCGGATCAGTCTGGAATACTTTTAGTGATAAATTCATAACAAAAACATCTTGCTTAACTTTAGGAAATCCTTTTGAAAGAAAAGGATAATCTTAAGACCAGTCCACACATAAATACGGACGGTTTTTACCTTACGATAATCCAGAATATTTTAATATATCAAAATCTAGTAATATTATAATGATGTTTATCAAACCACAAATATATAACCATCTAGCAGGGCGCTTGCATCTCACGCTCTACATAGTATATAATCAAAAACTGCACAACTCTTATTGGAATTTGGATTTCCAGCATGACAAGGTATGGGACCACTTTTCAATCAATGTACTCTAGAGAGGACACACTAAGGTTCAACAAGAATATCTTGCAACCCGGCCGCACATCACCGACCACTTATTCCACTTAAATGTATCGAATATATTATCACCCATGGTTGGTACCAAAATAACCGTTTCTTGGGAGATACAAAAGCGAAAGAAGAATAAACATGATTTTTCTCTAGATGTAACAAATATACCCTAATAGGAATGATCTACATAGCCACGTGGCATGCGCGATTTCTGGTATTTCCCGGTTGATGAGGCTTGAGGTCACGATTTAACTTTTTATTGAAGATATCAAAACTTTGAATGTCACATCATCAGATCTGTCAAATCACTAATTGACGTCCACAAATATACTCTGGGTGTTAAGCTAAAAGAAGGTGTCTTCTCCACCCCCAAACATTATATATTTTTAAAAATCAACGTACGTGACCCTTAGGAAATACTCTGTTAGATATTCGTCCATACAAATTATCCAGGAAAAGGATGAACCGAAGGTAGCCTCCCACTATATCCTATATAGGAATCACCCTAAGGATCAAGCAAGTAGTCCTTGCAATCTGTAGATTCCAACCACGATAGAATCACTGTATCTTTAGTTGCAAGTTAAAGATTATAAGTGGTTCTTTCATTTTATGAAGATCTACGATCTTCAATTGCTTCACCTTAATAAATAATGTTACAAATTAGTTTTGAATGCAATGTTGGTTCAAAGTGGTTTTAGGTCTAATTCCCATCCTAGTCTCTTCATAACAACACGTCAAAATTCCAAGAATAACATTCATCGATAGTCTAGGTTTTAACTATCAACTCAAACAATATAGATTAGTACTTCGGCATCTCAGGTTCCTTTCATCAAAAACCATTCATTAAAATTATTCTACCGATTAACAGAAATTGATTCCATAACTCATCTCAACAAACCTCTTTTCTTTTCGTTACGTTGATAACAAAATCAACCCTTGTTGCTTTTAGAATAAACATCTTCAAAACTCATCTCATTATTTCCTTTATCTTGAAATATAGCTATATTTAATAAAAGCCTATTTTCTTTCCATTATCTTACAAATATCATTATATATACCTTTAATCAATCGGTATAGTTTAATTGCCAAAAACTTATCGGAGCCAAAAAAACGTCAAGTGATGTATTCTCATAATATAACCATAACTTTTAATTTTATCATTAAAATTCTTATCAATTATAGTTTACAAACAGGCTTATGAAAATTATAGTTCTATTCCCAATATCCAATCTCATTTCAAAACCCATATAACCTTTATTCTCATCTCCTGAAACCAAACCATTGAAAACAAAACTATATCCTTTACCTTTATAATAGGAGTATACCAAATTCACTTTTTACATTTCTTTACTGTGAAACAATACTATACTTGAAAAACCCATTTATACTTGCTTACTTTGGAAATATCATTTTATATTTTCTAAACATCTTTTTTTATTCCCGTTGCTTCGGAAATATTATTATATATATTATCTTAATTTCCTTTTATTTCGCGAAGTGATAAACCGTTTCTCAATAATAATCACAAGTACTTTCAAATTATAGTAATTTTTCTTTCCAAATTATTTGAGCATTGGGGTTTAAGCCGTCAAAATTTTCTTTGCTTATACAACATCTATTATAAACCATTTATCACTTCGAAATATTTATTTCAAAATATTTTCTAGTTCCTCGAAATCAAACTTCCATTTCATATTCTTTTATGAAATCATCTATCAAAATCATTCATTTAGATTCTCGTTCATAATTAAATGAATCAAACTCTATCGATAAATCAACAACATCACAAGAAGCGCTACGAATAGGCTTATATCGATTAATTTTGTCAAAATGAATTTATATCATCCCAAACTTCATTTTATCTATTCAATTCACTTTCAACCTACTTATTATGATTTATAATAATTTATACTTATTTTTAATAACTTAAAAATAGCTCATTCCTTAAAAATTCAGTTTCGGGTCTTAAATTGCGAAATCTGTATTTTTCTAAAAAATTGATTTTGACTTATCTAAAAATCTAACCGCTAGATTTTAAAACTCTATATATCATTGGAAAACTCTTTCCATTTCGAACTCAACGTTTTTTTTTGTAGGAAAATCCCATGGTCGGATTTTCCGGTACGTCAGTTTGAAGTCAGTGGTCGAAATTCCTGAACTACCGCTGCGCGACTAGTTCTATTCTGACCAAACTTCAATTTTTAAATAAAATTGAACCAACTGTAATTTCAAATGGTTTATTAACTATATACCATGTATCAACAACCAATATAACATTCAATCCACATATCATGGTATATACCATATAAGCCTTAAACCATTAATGCTTAAATGGTTTTGTCAATCAACAAATTAACCGCGATATACAATAATCAATCAACATTAATATTCATCAGAATCATTTCGTTATCATTCAACAGATTTCATATCGATAACTAATAACTAATCACTTGGTTAATTTCCATTAAATGACCACTTAAGGTTCAATTCTAATTTCACCAGTATTAGTTCTAAGTGTTCTATACCCAGGTAACTACATATAATCCAATCTTTTCCATGCTAAACATAATCATACCATATTATCAAATCATATTATTAACCCTAAGTCAGTGTATAACTCAATCGAGTTCACAAATATTAAGTAATAATTAAATAGCCCTTATTCAGTTCAAAAGTTCTCACCATAGCTATCAACTCCACCAATCCTTTGTGTAAGACTCCCTAACTTCACTATGACCTTTCCAATACCCAAGAAACCAATTTTGCACTTGAGTATCCTCCCAAACTAAGCTATGAACTAGTATACATACTCAAATATATCTTCAACTTGCTAAAATAGAAAAAAATGTGGGATCTTTAAGGTTTTTAAGGAAAAAGCTTGGATTTTTGGCAAGGGGAGCTCACGGCCTAGGGGTGGTGGTCATGACCATAGTCTATTATGGGGTGAGGCATAAGTATGTAGGGTCATAGGGAGGAGTACTGGTGGTAGAAGGAGAGTAAGAGTTTGGGTAGTGAAATAATGGAAGAAAGGTAGAATTTATAAAATTTTAGGAGGGATATGAGGGGTTGGTCATGGTGGCCCACAACACAGTGGATAGGGACATGGGCATGGGGTTAGGGAGCTAGGAAGGCTGCTGGTGGTGGTAGAGTAGGTGATTGTGACGAACAGGAATTTCGCTCGGTCCGAACCAGTCGCTAAACCGACCCAGACCGTTCGAAACGCCCTATCGTTTGAGAACACGACAAATCAGAACGCAGACAGAAGAACATTTCATTGTATATTACAACAATGCATCAGATTACAAGAATATACAGAGTATAAATGAATATTACACAGAAATATCAGAGATTTAAATTACATTTAAATACATAGCAGCGGAAAATAATACAATACACAACTAGAAGGAGATATACGGATACAAAGCTTTCCGGATATCGTTCCAGTTGTAAACCAGGATCCTGTGAATATAAATCTGCAAAACCAAAACTACTAGCTGCCCATGTCAAAATAAGGGCACCCAGAGTTTAGGTTAAAACAATAAACTCCAGGTCAGTCATGTGACTGGTGTGAGAACTAAAACAGTTAATCTTTATTTTAAAGTTAGGTAAATCAAGGGACCACGCCGTATAACACGGAACGGGTTTCCTCCCAAGAATACCAGTGCATAAACAAACAGCGCAATGCTAAATAAGGAAAAATGAAGCTGTTATAAGACCCAGGTCCCATCACACAATGCAACGCAGCCGAGGATAGGGTTTTCCCTTATAACAGCCAAAGAATGCTTGATACGTTTAAAACAAATCGTTTGATACTATTGTAAGTGCATAGTGTATAAAACAACTTCAAATCATAAGTATCAATCATAGACGGCATAAGTGCCCCATCCCACTATGTCACCATACTAGGTTCTACAAATAAAACCGCAAATGTCACGTATTTGGAAATTGGGTTTCCCTCTATGAATCGAGGCAAAAGATAGTCCTCAACCGATTCGAGACAATCTAGCCCATGTCTCAGGTCCCAGACTCAGGTGGGCCTTGGATCGTCAGGGCCGGTCCACCGATGTGGATTATTATGCCTGAACACTACGTCTCTCCGCCCTATGGGGCGTAAACGAGCCAACAAATGACTCCATCGGACCCGGATCGTCCGATCAAACCGAGGCGCCTCGCAACAGCAACAACCACATAAGTCAAACTCGTCAGGGCGTGTAAAACCACTGACGCCACTTCTAGCTAGAAAGAAACGCAAGTCCTCCCTGATGTCCTCTCCCGTTTTTGGTTCATACCGGGTGTGAAACTCGCGAAGTAAACGTTACACAAAGCTATGCCACACAGGCCGTGCTTTGATCATCACCACAAGACTTTGCTTTTCAACAGAAGCCTCGATCAATTGCCACTTAGGCATGCCACACAGGCAATTCACTCCATGCGTTTGATATCCATCAATATATAACCCCTGAGCTCGTACGTCTCAGAGAAGGGCGTTAAGCAAGAGAATAAATTCTCCGCCGCCAAACAGATATATATTTAATAGAAATCAATCACACAGACTAAAATCCAATGTCAGACACACAGTCCATTTACAAGTCCGTTCTGGGGCTGAACGAAACCGGAGGCACCTAGTACCCCGCATATCCATCGATCTCCAAGTACGTCTGGACGATCACTAATTGTTTCCATCTTCTTGGGTGTACAGCCCAATCAAGATCATCAGTAATTATCCAAACGACGTGAAGACTTCTGGTCTTCGACCACCGTCTTCATCTTCGACACCACGTCGAATCAGTTATTCAGAATGGGATAAACCGGTCTTTCTGAATAACTCGCGTATATATTATAAAAGTGTTACACAAACACAACATACGCCTCATTCCAATTCAGAATATTCTTTTATTCAAATATTCCTATACTTTGGGAAAAGTTCCCATTAATTTTATCCAAGATAAATCCTTTAAATTTATTCTTTAATCACCTTTGAATATCAATTCAAACTAGTCGGGATTAGCGAACCACACCGAAGTAATCATTTATTTTATTTCCCAATCCCAACCTATTCATCCCATGAAGTAAAACTGGTAGTACTTCATATCTAACACCACAGTGTTATCGGTAATTCAATTACCATTTCACGTTCAAATCTAATTAAAGATTTAATTATCGCCTGGAGTAAAACTGGTGATACTCCATTCTCGATCATTTCAATCTTAATTTAAGATTCATTAAAACTCCACTTAGTTTTAATCTTCAACTGGGCTAAAGAATCAGTGTCATTTAAAACACGGTTCACGATAAACCCAAAATCACATTCATTAATTATCGGGTTAAAGAACGAGTGTTATTTAAAACACTGTTCACGATAAACCCAAAAATCAGTATCAATTCAATTCCAATTAAATATTATTTAATTGGTACACTTCATTAAATCTAAATAAAAAGATTTAATCTTTTCTCAACTGGGTTCAAGAACAGTGTTAGTGAAGACACCATTCACGACAAACCCAAATCACATTCGATATTCAATACAAGGCTCTGAATAGAAAATATATCGGCTTATATTCAATATCGAATTCTACGACTAACAAATGTCGTATTGGAAATAACGATATAAATATATATCTTTCAAATTTCCATAACAACCCCTGTATAATCACGAATTCCAACATCGAAATATTCCGAGGACAATTTCGATTCAAATCCACTCCAATGCAATCATTGGAAATTTTGGTTATTTTTAAAACCCTTTTCAAATTCAATTTATTTATTTAAAAATAAATAGAATTATAATCCTAGTTCAAAACTAGTTCATTTCGATAAAAATCTATTTTTATCTTTTCAAATATGGAGTTTTTCATCCCAATTCTTCACAAATCATTTCTTATGATTTTACACAAATTATTACTATTTTTAATAATTTTATCAAGGCCCGTACAGTCGATTTCCATCAACGGCCATCGAACTGCACTTACAGCGACCTTTTTCGAATTTGATTTGGACATAATTCCAAATCCAACCGTTAGATTTCAAATTTCTAATATTCGTTAGAAAGCCCTTTTCGATACGAACCCAACGGTTCCGGTTTTAGGAGAATCCGACGGTCGGATCTCCCGCAATGTCTGTCTGAAATAAATGGTCGAAATTCACGAACTGCCGCGGCGCGGCGCTTTCTATTCAGGCCATTATATTATATATATAATATATACTTCGTCGATTTCTATTTAAAACGAATTATATAAATAGTTTTGAATTCGTTTCAAAAAAACATTTTCAACTTCCTTTTCAATTCAAATCACAATTGAATCCTTCTTTATAGATTCGTTTTAAAATTCATTTCTATTCAATTCAAATTTCAATTCAATTTGAATTCGTTTTCAATTCAATTCATTTCGAAATCGTTTTCAATTCACTTCATTTCGAAATCGTTTTCAATTCACTTCATTTCGAAATCATTTTCAATTCACTTCATTTCGAAATCGTTTTCCATTCACTTCATTTCGAAATCGTTTTCAATTCACTTCATTTCGAAATCGTTTTCAATTCAATTCATTTCGAAATCGTTTAAAATCGATATAAATATCGTTCACGTCAAAATGGCGTCAATCTAATCATCACGGCTTCACATATTGATATTTTCAAATATTCCATTTCGAATATTTCTGTTTCAAATATTTCTATTTTAAAACTGGAATGAGGCCCAATCAATTACCATATAAAGTTAATTATATGGATTTTCATACAACACATGTATAATAGCATTGAAAAATAATCAACCATCAACCAAAGTGCACTACACTGTATAAGCATCAAATATAGATATCTAACGCTTATAACATCCTGTCAATCAATCGATCGACATATTTAATCAATCAGGATGAGTGAACTTCAAATTTCATCCCAACACCCGTGTGGGGTTTCAAACAATCAAACACAGATTTTATTTGTGCGGTTGGGCGATGTGTGAAATTTATCGACCCAATCAATATCAGTGAAATCAGTGTATATACAAACAAATCGGCCGATTTGTTTATAACTATTCATTTATTCACATTCACGTTAAAAATTATATTTTTAACGATAAAACATTTTATTTCAACCTATGAATTTCTATTCAATTCATTTACACAATAAAATGATATCTTTATTTTCTAACATATTTTAGAAAATTTCGGCGGCATAACGGCACGATACTAGAAACGGGACAAGGCCTAGCCTTATCCCCGGTCTAGTGAAGGCCCACGCCATTCACACATCAATCAAAATCACCAAACAACCAAATTCAAATCAAATCATATAACTAATCTATGCAACCAAACAAACAAGTCCATGGTCTGTGGACGATTGTGTCGGGTGCTACTAAGCACCGTCTGCATCCTAGTATATATATATATATAAATAGAAATGAAATTGAAAGGTGAGAAATTCTCACATATAGCTATCCTAGCTCCACGGCACTTCATTGATAGAAATCTTCATCGCTATCGCATCTTCGTCATCTTCGTTGCTGCTTTCACTACCTATGTAAAAATCGAATTTTTACTTTGCTATTCCATATATAAAAATCATATTTTTATTTCAAAGTTCAATATATAAAAATTCTATTTTTATTTCGAAGTTCAATATATAAAAATTCTATTTTTATTTCGAAGTTCAATATATAAAAATCCTATTTTTATTTCGAAGTTCAATATATAAAAATTCTATTTTTATTTCGAAGTTCATTATATAAAAATCCTATTTTTATTTCGAAGTTCAATATATAAAAATTCTATTTTTATTTCGAAGTTCATTATATAAAAATCACATTTTTTTCTCACTACATATATATAAAAATCGTATTTTTTATATCGAAACCTTATAGGTAAAAATCGGATTTTTTATTCCACTACTTCACATGTAAAAATCGAATTTTTATTCTACAAAGAATATGAATTAAAATCATATCTTTATATTTTTAAAAAATCTAGTCTTGTTATCACATAAAAAAAACTAATATTTCCTTGCCATTCATATAAAAAATCTAACCTTTACTTTGTAATCATATAAAAAAAAAAAATCAAATCCTTACTAGCATTTGCAATTTGTATTTATAAAATCATTCTTTATATCGTAAAAACCCTATTTTTAAAAAAAAATGATATATATATATATATACATACATATAAACCATATTTTATATCATATTATTTCATATAAAATCCTATTTTGATCATACTATTTATAAATTAAAAATCTATGCTAAATATACAAAAAATCAGGTTTTTTTAAATCAATGTTAAAAACTGATTTTTTTTTAAATAATGTTAAATAATAATAGTAAATAAAAATAAAAAAAGAATCACCTTTAATCACATTTAATAAAGCGTTCTCTTCCTTTTTAGAACCCCGAAGCACCATCTGCATCCTCTCGAACACGACGTCGCCACTAGGGCTTGGAGCTGCCGCTGCCACAGATTGCCGGAGGTGGATCGGCGGTGTCCTGGAGGTGGCGCAGGCTCGGGGTGGCGTCGGGGGTCCCTGCGTGGGCCAGGGGAGAGTTGCGGTGGGTTTTAGGGGGGGCTCGAGGTGGATTCGGCGAGGAGGAGAAGAAGAGGGTCGCGGAGGAGAAGCAGGCGGAGGGGAGTGGAGGCCGCGCCTGAGGCGCGGTGGCGCGGTGATGGGAGGAGCGACGAGCTCCTCCTTTTTTTTCTTTTTTATTTTTATTTTCCCTGTTGAATGAATTTTAATCGGGGGGGAGGGGCAGAGATAAAGGAAAGGGTTTTTTTTTATTATTTAATTATTTAATTCAACCTAAAGTTGACTTTTTCATACGAACTCGAAACGAGACCCACCGCCTGTCCTCCATAGCGTTTTACCCCCATTCCGAACACAATGGGCTATGTATCGTAGGTTGATTCGTTCGTTTCGATTAGTTTCCGTTGAATTTACATTTAAATCACTATATTGAATTTTAAACGTACATTTCAAATTACTGGGGTCACATACTAACTCTAAAAATTCTCAAAAAATATTTTCTAGCTTCGTATTGACGATACGGTCCTAACAAAACTAGTTTCATCGAATTCTGAGACCATTTGAAAAATGGCCAATTTCCAGTCGATTAAAATCAACTGAAATGGTCAAAACACGTTTTCCTTTGCCACACTCACATATTGATTCGAAAAATTATGAAATTTGAAACCTAGCAATAATTTGACATCACGGTTCCAACAAAAGTGGTTTCGTCGAAATCCGAGGTCATTTGCAAAATGTCCATTTTTAAGGGCCTGAATTCCATAGCGACTATTCAGAATTTTCAACTGGACATATCTTTTGATTCTCGCTACGAAATTTTGATCTTTCGGATTCGTTTGAAAGATATCCACAATTAGATCCCATTATTTTTGGTTTCACTAAAATCCGGATTGTTTTGCTCCCGGTATATTCAATTGAAGTTTGAAATCGAATTATCGAACTACCGCGCCATTTTCAATTCTATTAATAATTATATATAATTATATATATTCTAACGACGACGTATATAAATATATACGTCGAATTATATTCAAAATAAATTTCTCGTCGATATTATTTAAAATAATCTATTTTAAATAATCAAAATTCGCTAAAATTGCCAAAATAAAAATTTCAAACTGGCTCGCATTTTACGGGTTGTTACAGTGATGGAGGCCATTAAAGTTGAAGAGTGGAGCTAAGGTGGAAGAGAAGGTGAAAACAAAAGGGAAAAAATAAAGTGAAAGAAATGTCTCTCTCTTCACATGCTTAAGGAGGGGGCATTTTGGAAGAATTTGACAAGTGTAGAGTGAGATAGTGATGTGTATAAATGTGGAAAAAGGTAGGAAATTGTAACACCCCACCTCCGTTAAGGTCACTCACAAAGAGAATGCCTTAACTTTGGTGGAGCATTTTAGTAAACAGAACAGAAACTTACAAGACAAATAACATAGTACTTGAAAATTTTATAACTTTATTTCAACAGAACCGAAATAAACTTGGTTACATCCTTTCAAATCACAATATCAGAATTCAAGTACAAAATATCAGTCTTGTACAAAAGCCTTCAGAATGCATAGTTTAAAATCATAATCTCCACAGAAGAAGACAAGCCATACTTTAAGCACTGCAAGCGGAAGAAATCTGGATCAAGCTAGAGTATTCCCTTCTACAAAACCTTGGGGGGGGGGAACGGAAGAAAGGAGGCAAAACAACAAGGGTCAAACAAAAAGTCTGGCAAGTCCAGTGATTTTTAGTTATGAAAAGATAATAATAACATGACATGAACATAAAACTGGATGAGAGATAGCTGTAACAGGTGTAGCAGATATAACAGAAGAACAGAATGACATAAGCTATTTCTTTACACTTCTCTGCACTAATACTAGTATAACAGAATTAGGTGTCACCCTAAGGTCTAAACTAAAACAGAAACGGGTACATAATAATTTAACAGAAACAAGATGCTAATAATGGGCCTTTACTACCCGATCAGAACAGACAGAAGCAGAAACAGATTAATCCCTACGGAAACAGAATGTAGAATTAGGTATACACTAGTAATTGGGCCTTTACCACCCGAACAGACGGTACCACGCAGAAACAGACAGGTGTTGGCACTCAACAGAAACAGACGGTACCAACAGAAACAGACAGAACTAAGTGTACCCTAAAACCCTACCCCAAGCGATCGGCTCCCTAATACATAAATACCCTGTGTCGGCCCCACAGTAGGGTGTATCACTCCCTAAAGTGACAACCAATTGGCACAGACCTATTTACAGATGTCACGGCGTCTTACATCCTCAGAGGCAGACCGGGATCCATGCACGCACATGAGCCGGTTGGAACGCACCATCAACACCCCTCGCCATTATCAGAATGAACCGCTTATAATTAGTTCAGTAAGCGTGCCCGGACCCTACCTACTGTTGGGTCAAAGTTTTGATACCAGAAAGGGTTACTGACTAATATGGGTCCCAAACAACAGATGACACAAGTGATTCCCCTCCTAACCTTGTGTCCCCAGACTAACAAATTTCAGCTTAACTTGTCTACAAGTTTCAGACATACAAAATTTAGATTAACTAGTTCACAGATCATACAATCAAGTTAACAGGTTTTCAGACTAACGGATCAGATGTTCGGATCAACAGGCTTACAGATTAACTGGTTACAGATTAACAGACTTACAGATTAACTGGTTACAGATTATCTAACTTTGTATTGGGCCTACGGATTCATGAAACGGGTTTATCAGATTCATTGGTCCAATTGGTTTAACCTTACCCAACACGTTTTAGACATCATAATTATCTCAGATTTTCATTAATTAAATATTAATGCCCAAACCTCTCACATTAGACTGACAGTTTGCGGCTACTGGTTAGGCCAGTTGGTTCCGGGCAGGTTTCTATTGCAAACTGAGTCTAACCTCGGGTTTCAAGCACGTTATGACTAACTTCTCACATTAGAACCTATTGTTTGCGACCATTGGAATATGCCGGGCGGTTCCGGGCAGAATTACGCCGCAAACTCATTCTAACCTCGAGTTAGCCATGTTTATCTTTGCGGCCAATTAGTTAATGATTTACCATTTATACCCACGCCTAATATACATGTCAATTGTTCATAGCTAATTCAGATTATGTCAATAGCGGACTAATTATACCAACTCAACAGATATAGCAGATAACAGATTCTTCAGATTAGGCGACTTAACGGATTTATCAGATTAAGCAAACTAGCAGATTTAGCACTTTCAACAGACTTAGCAGATGACAGATTTGGCAGATGAACAGATCTAGCAGACTAGGCAGTAGAGCAGAACTAGCAGATTAAGAAATATAACAGAAATAGCAGATTAGGCAATGTAACAAAACTAGCAAATTAGGCAAATATAACAGATTTAATCATTTATTAAATTTTCACAAACATATCTTGCCTAATTATAAATCTTGCCTAAGTTCACATGCATAAATAATAGTCTTGATTCACAATATGATCATATACCCCATGTTTGCATTACATTTACATAGCATAGATTATGGTCATAATTTACCATTTATCATATGTTTCAATTTTTATTAAACTTGCATCGTACAGAAGATGCATATATAAATTATACCAAATATAGTTATCGACTACTATGCATGTCATATATTCCAAAGATCCCTTACTTAGTTGTTTATTTACATTAATACATACCCTACTCTCATGTAAATCTTTATACCTAAGCCATATTCTCTTTATCTCAAGTCATATGTTCAATTACCCTTTATGTTATAAATATAACATGTCCAGTCATATGTCTCAAATTTATGTTCTAGCTACAGTCCATGTTCTTTCCTCAAATCAGTCACCTATTGGTCATGCCCAATTCATGCATCATTCATTTTATTGTCCCAAACATTTTAGCGTATGTTAATCTCTTATGAGATTGGCTCAGGCTCGTGGTAGCCTGGCTATAAAACAGAAGGAGGAAAGAGATACAAAAAAAGATAGATCCAAACAGAACAGAACAGATATAACCTCAGATTCAGATTTATAATTCATGTCACAATCAGAATTAACGTTTATATCGGAAAATAACTGTACTTGCCTTGATTGGATTAAAGAAAGAACTTTAGTTGTTGCAGAATTGTTGCGGAAGCTTTAATCTCTAATTTGAATTGAATTGCTTAGGTTGATGTTGATTAGCTTCTAGTTTTGATTCCAGCAGAGTAGTGACGCCATTTTTATTTTTATTTAGAACAGAGGCAGAGAAGAAGAAGAATAGAATTGTGTGTAGAGGAGGCTAGGTCTTAGGGTGTATTTATAGGTGTAGGAACTCATTTCAGCCATCAGATTAACCCTAAAACCAATCCGGACCATCAAAAATCATCCTAGGGCTTCAAAAATGGGTTCTGGGCCACCCCAAGCCGACCAGGTTGACCTGTACAGAGGGGGGGTCGACACTATAGTCGACCTTGGGGGGGGGGGGGGGGTAGGTCGACTATAGTGTCGACACTATGGTCGACCTGGGTCAGTCTGCCAAAAAGTCTGCTGAAATCTTGTTTTGGCCATATCTTGGTCATACGGACTCCGTTTTTCGAAAACTTGGACTCTATTTCGCGTATTTTTCTGAGAGGAACGCAATGGTGATGTCCATTTTACCTAATTCCTGATTCTTTAATTAGTTATCCTTATTTTACTATCTTTTCCGTTACATACATCGTTATCGAACTAATTTTTCTTCTCTTCCATGTATTAATTAATTCTTCATATGCATCACCATTATTTACCTATCATAAGCATATTTTCATATATTTTATTTCATTTTTAATTATACTTAAAAATGCGGGGTGTTACAGAAATAGTGCAACATAAAGTCAAATCTTCTTTATTTAACTTGAAAACCCTTAAGGCTTAATTAATTAAGGTATTATCTTATACTTGGATTATTACCTTCATGAAACTCTTAGTGCATGTTAACATATCAATTTAAAATGTCATTAGTCATTAAAAATACTAATATAGATTTTTCAAATTTCAACATTATCCAAAACTGCTTAATTCAATCGAATTTCAATAAACGATTCCTATGTGTTTTCAACTTGTATGATCAAACTGTAAGTCCAATCAATACGAAATTTGAAATCCTACTATGTTTCACAAATACGGTTCCAACAAGCCTAGTCTTGTCGAATTCGGAGACCATTTAAAAATGGCCTTACTTCTAGCTTTTATTGAATTTTAACTAATTTTTCAACATGCGTTTATATTACATATGCTTACATACGGACTCCGATTGATACGAAATTTGAAACCTAACAATAATTTACTATTCCGGATCTGATGAAGTTAGTTTCGTTGAAATCCGAGGTCGTTTGCAAAAATATCAATTTTTAGGCTATTGAAATAATATTAAAATATCAAATTTTAAAATATTTACTTTTAAATCAATTTTAAAAGTCCACTAATATTATTTAAATTCATATTTTAAATTGACCAATAATCCGAGGCATTACAAACTCCCCTAAGTAAAAGCTTTTTGTCCTCGAAAAGGAATGAAGAAGTAAGCATGTTGATTTTCTTTCCTACCAGGTTTCAGAATTTATCGAGTATCCAAAATCGTTGATAATTTCAATTTCTATATCGCAATTATGCACTCTCGTATACATAATATTTTTTACTCATTCTAGGGCATTGCTAACCCTATCTCTAATGAGTTTCCCTTCTAGGATATTACTAATCCTAGATCTGATGAGTTCTTTCCTTTTGTTCTAATAAGTCGTACCCCAAAGCTTTTGAATTAACCAAAGCTCTGATATCAACTGTAATAGCCCGAAAATTCCCACCTTTAGAATCGACTGTAAACCACACAAGTTTGATCTGAACGGCAGAAACCTCGAGACATTAACTTTGGGCATACAACAAATTTGATAGAAACTAAAGACTTTTCATTAATACCATATCAAAATTACATCAGAGTACAAGAATATCTGAGTACATCGCAAATATCAAATAATAATAAATACAATACAATACACAGCGGAACCATAATTACTTTAGGTGGAAGACTATTAAATGCTCTAGACAAAGCTCTAGATTCAATAAAGAATCCTACTCAAGAAAAATATCTGCAAACAAAACTACTTGGTTGCCCATGTGGGAAATATGGGCACACGAGTTTGCAAGCGAAAAACAAACTATGAGTCAGTCATGGGACAGGTAGGAGAATTCAAATCAGCTATAATTCATTTCAAACTTAGGTAATTCATAGGACCATGCTGTACAACATGGAATAGGTTTTCCTCATACAAATACTGATTCCTAATAACTCAAAACCAAATAGTTTTATTTTCACTATTAGATTTATCAAATCTTTTTTATTTTCAAAACCCTTCTTTTAAAAGTAACCTCTTCGTACTCAAAATCCCCATGTTATTTCAAATCATTGAAATACTAGATATTTCTTTAATATCAAATCATACTTTACTTCGGGATCTCAAAACAAATCACTTTGGAAATTTCAGATATCTATCACACAGTATATCTAAACATATGAAACCAGATCGGGAGGTTTCTCCCGATAACAAGGCAGCTGGGTCCCATGCTTCTTATCTCGATAATCATTCTAGTGTATGTCCCACTATATCTAGAGGAGCCTCATACGATATGTCCTCTCGCAAGTGGAGTCCCATACCGGTTTGCCCAGGCTTTTAGTCACGGGTAGCGTTGCTCTCATCATCTCCCCATTGCACTTTGACTAGTCTGACCTCTCGATTCCTCAATCTCTTGATCTCCGACCCAAGAATGCGCGTAGGAGCTCGTCGAATTGTCGCATCACGCTCTATCTCCACCTCTCTAAGAAAGCTCGGCTCTACCACTTCCGCGGTCTCGTGCAAGCACTTCCTCAAATGTGACACATGGAATACGTCGTGTACACCACTAAGTCTCTCGGGCAACTCCACTCTATATGCCATCTGCCCAATTTTCTCCTTAATAGGAAACGGCCCTACAAACCTTGGTGATAATTTCCCAACGGACCCAAAGCGAACAACGTTTCGTAATGGAGACACTTTGACAAAGACCATGTCCCCAACTTCAAACTCGAGATCTGTCCTCCTCTTATCCACATAAGATTTCTGCCTATCTTGCGCTGCTTTCATCCTCCTTCGAATCAAGTCGATCTTCTCCGAAGTCTCCCTAATCATATCGGGCCCAAGTAAGATCTTATTCGTAGATTCCCACCAACATGTAGGTGAACGACAAGGCCGTCCATATAGAGCTTCGAATGGTGCCATACCAATGCTGGACTGAAAGCTATTATTATATGCGAACTCAACCAATGGAAGATGCTCTTCCCATGTACCCCCAAAGTCTAGGATACATAGCCTCAACAGATCCTCTAGAATGCGATTCACCCTCTCAGTCTGGTCGTCCGTCTTAGGATGATATGCGGTGCCCAAACATAACTGAGTCCCTACCGCCTCTTGTAAGCTTCTCCAAAATTCGCTAGTGAAAATTGGATCGTGGTCGCTCACTATGCTAGAAGGAACACCGTGCAAACGTACTATTTCTCGAATGTATACGGAGGCTAGCCATGGAGCAGCCCTCTTACTCTTTACGGGAATGAAATGGGTGCTTTTAGTAAGTCTATCTACTATAACCCAAATTCCCGTATTACCCTTCCTTGATCGCGGTAACCCATCCACAAAATCCATCGAGACACTTTCCAACTTCCATAGTGGAACCTCCAATGGGTGAAGCAACCCACCGGGTTTCTTTTGCTCCGCTTTTACTTGTTGGCACACCAAGCATCTAGCGACATACTCGGCCACATCTTTCTTCATGCCGGCCCAAAAGTAAACTCTCTTCATGTCTTTGTACATCTTGTCCCCGCCGGGATGAATGGTCATCTTCGAACGATGTGCTTCGTCAAGAATAGTCTTCCTTAGGTCATCGTCTTTTGGTACACAAAGTCTACTGTCCCTACGTAACCAACCCTTATCATCTAGGGTATACCTACGGAGATGGCTTGATGACTCCCCTCCTTTGAGTTTTTCTACTAACTCAACCAATTGCGGGTCGTCTCGCTGTGCCTCGCCAATCCGTCCTAAAAGCGTAGGTCTGACCTCCAAGGATGCTAGCAAACCAGGTACGAAGTCAACGGAAGGTCTAAAGTAAAACATTGAAATGAATTCTAAACTTTGCCGCTCAACAAACAAAGGACTTAAGGATAATCTTTTTCTACTTAAGGCATCTGCCACCACGTTACCCTTGCCAGGGGTATAGGCTATTTCGAAGTCGTAGGACACTAAGAACTCCATCCACCTTTGCTGCCTTAAGTTCAAGTCCTTCTGAGAGAATAGGTATTTTAAAGACTGGTGGTCAGTGAATAATTTGAACTTCTCGCCAAGAAAATAATGACGCCAAGACTTAAGCGCGAAAAAAATAGCGGCCAATTCTAGGTCATGTGTAGGATAATTTTTCTCATGCGCTCTCAACTGCCTTCCACCATAGGCTATTACCCTACCCACTTGCATTAAGACTGCGCCTAGTCCTGTCCCACAAGCATCAGTATAAACGGTAAACGGCTTACTCCCGTCTGGAAATACTAAGACTGGGCCTGAAGTCAAAGCTCTCTTCAAACGTTGGAATGCATCATCACAATCTACGTCCCATGTGAAAACTAGGTTCTTCTTCATCAAGCGTGTCAATGGAGTTGATATCTTTGCGAAGTCTTTGATAAACTTCCTATAGTAGCCAGCCAACCCCAAGAAACTTCTCACTTCGGTAGCATTTTTAGGAACCTTCCAAACTTGGATGGCCACCACCTTCGCGGGATCCACGGCTATCCCTTCTTTGGAAACCACATGCCCCAAGAACCGTACTTCCTTCCTCCAGAAGTGACACTTAGAAACTTTAGCCTTAAGGCTATGCGCTCGTAGGGTCTCCAACACTTCCCTAAGATGTAGGGCATGCTCTTCTTCATCCTTAGAAAAGATCAAGATGTCATCTACAAAGACTACCACGAATTTGTTAAGGTACTCCCTAAACACCCTACTCATCAAATCAACAAAATATGCTGGGGCGTTTGTCAAACCGAAGGGCATCACTAGCCATTCATAGAAACCGTCCGGAGTCCTAAAGGCAGTCTTGTCTATGCTATCCTCAGCCACTCTCAACTGATGGAACCTAGTGGCTAAGTCCAACTGTGAAAACACTGAGGCGCCAACTAACTGATCGAAGAGATCGTCAATCCTCGGCAGTGGGTGTCTGTTCTTCTTAGTAAATTTATTAAGTTCTCTATAGTCCACACACAGTCTAAGGGACCCATCTGCCTTCGTGGAAAAATACTACTGGAGCACCCCACTCTGATATACTTCGTCTTATGAACCCCTTCTCAAGCAACTCCTTCACTTGCTTATCGAGTTATCTCCTTTCACGTGGAGCCATGTGGCGTACTGGCAAAGATACTGGTTTCACATTATCCACAAGATATATTCGAAAATCTATCTCCCGCTTCGGAGGCAAGCCCTTCACCTCCTCAAACACATCCGAATATTCTCGGACCACTCTAATAGATCGTAGATTTTCCTCAGACGTGTCAAGAGATTCTAGATAACTTAGCATAACCAAATTTATGGGATTACAAAAGATTTCGAGAGTGTTGCCAAGGCGAGTCACGAGCCTAACTACTCTCCTTTCACAATCAAGAACGGCCCCATTTCTGGATAACCAATCCATTCCTAAAATTAGCCCATAGCCCGTGAAGCCCAACACAAAAGCATCACATCTAAATTCAACGCTAAGTATGGAAATTTTCAAATCCAAACACATCATGGACAAATAAGCTGAGCCCCCTATTGGATTCGAAACAACTAAGGGATCCTCTACTAAACTGGTGTTTAAGTGCAGTGATTCAACTAATGATGTAGAGATAAATGAATGTGATGCGCCCGAATCGAATAAGGTACGGACAGGATGATCAAACAGAAAAACTAAGCTTTCAACAGAAATGGTTCTACCTCGTTCTTGCAGCGGTGGGACCGCGAGAGCCTGAACTTGTCCCCTAGCCTGCCCTGGTGCCATAAGAGCCTGCACCTGTCCTCCCGAGGTAGCTCCTGCCCTCTGACCCTTCTTTGGGCAGTCCTTCACTAAATGTCCCGCATCGCCACAATGAAAACAACCTGTCTTCTTTTTCTTTCGGCAATCCTTGCTGAGATGGCATGGGGTTCCACAGTTAAAGCACTTCTTCTTTCCCTTGCCATTATTGTCTTTTCCACCCTTCTTGTTTTGTTGTTGTGGTTTCTTTTGATCCCTCTTCTTCTCGGGTGCCTTATCAGCTTTAGCGCTTTTCTCCTCATGCATGAGCGCCATTTCTACTAACTTCTCAAAGGTGGCCCCCATCGGGATGTGGGTCATAGCCAACCCTTGCAATGGTTCATTCAAGCCATTCAGTAAACCTTAGAGCCTTCTTCTCCGGCGTGTTTACTAAGTCCAAGCCAAACCTTGCTAACTGATTAAATTTATTGACATATTCTTTCACTGTTGAGCTTCCTTGCTTCAATGTCAAGAACCTTTCCATATATAGATTTTCTTCCGCCCTTGAGAGAAACTTCGCCTCGAACCTACGTCTGAAATCCGCCCAAGAGTCAACAGGACACTCCCCATTAGTGACCTCCCACCAAAACGAGGCCTCTCCCTTCATCAACCAAGCTGCTAAACGAACTCTCCTCCCTTCTTCTACTTCAAAGATTTCTAGTAATTTTTCCACCTCCTTAAGCCAATCTCTAGCTTCCACAAACGTTTCTGACCCTTGAAATGGTTTTCCACCCATAGCCTTGAGTTCCTTGCACGTCTTTGCAAAAGTATCTATGCGAGGAGGAGGAGGAGGAACGGGTGCAACTGGTGGTGGAGGAACATTGGCTGGACCTGCAGCGGACCTAGCCTCCTATAGCATCCTGGTATCGTTACACCGTCGGGTAGATTAAGATCTTCAGCCATGCTGAAATGAAAAAGGAAAGATTCAAAATGGAGAATTCGAAAGATAAAGATATGTGGCTATTGGGGATTATGTTTTTCTTAAAAACTTTTCTCTTTAAATTTCTCATTAAAACATGTTTTTAAAACACTTCTTCCAAAAACGGGAGGCGACGGTCAGACAAGTTCCTTCCCGTAATCTTGGATCAGAAGTTAAGAAGCTACGCAATAGAAAGGTCAAGTTGATGAAGGTTCAGTGGGGAGATAACCCGGAGGATGCAACTTGGGAGACCAAAGATAAGATTTTGCGCTTCGTACCGTTTTCTTTTCAAGGGAATGTTCTTAACCTCTCTTCCAAAAGCTTTTATTCGTACTTGCTTCTATCATTTAGGCATATCCTATTGATCGAATCCTCAACCTTTAGGTAGAAATCCCAAGATTGTAAACATGTGTTTGAGACATGTTATGTTTGATGGATGCAAGTGATTGCTAGTGCTTGCCCGTGGATGCATACTCACACATTAGGCACTAGATCGACCCAATCACTCTCATACTGCATATGGATGTGTGTGCATTTTTCTCTCTCTCTTTTAATGGATGAAAGTGGATGTATCATCATATGGATATTGCATTTGGATGGATGATTGTGCACTCATATAGAACTTACATGCTATAATAGGATTGTTGCATACATGTTGGATTCATGGCAGTAACATACATTGTATTAAGGAGGTCGACTGAATCAGTAGACCACCTTATCTTCGCATTAGTATTCGGACATATACACACACCTTTGCATATGTTCAAATAAGAATTAAAAGCCTTTAATAACAATGGATGCTTACGATTGGTGGATGAGTAGATGGATGTGGATGGTTGGATATACATTCTTCTTAACTTGAAGATTTTGGGGACGAAATCCTTTGAGTAAGGGAGAATGTAACACCCCATATTACTAACAACACTAAAGAGGATACATTAAAGAATAATTAATATATATTAAGGGAAACGGACTGTGCCATTGTCTGCATCTCGAAATTTTGGTTAAGGTAGACATTTGGTTTGTGTAAAACGGACACCGTATGAAGAAGATATGAAGGCTTGAAGTTTGTATACGCGCAAGAGAATTATATGCATCTACAAACAAGCCAAATATTTAAAAATTAAAAAATTAAAAACAGTGAGCGGGAAGGCCAAACAACGAAACGGACCCATTCTGGGGTCGACCTGGGACCCTGCTGGGTCGACCCAGGCTCTTTAGGGTCGACCCATGGGTCGACACCCAAAGGGGGGTCAACCCCCCATACAGATCTGGGAAGATTCTCGATTCTGAACCTGGACTTGTTTCTTGGCTTAGTTCGTTAAACCTAGGCTATAAATAGAACCCTATATCCATTGTTTATTCATCTAATTCAATAGCGACGACGAAGTGCTGGTCCAACATAGTTTGATCTTTCCTATTCTTCTTCAACAAACAAGTCACTTAAGTTTAGATCTATGATTCAACATCAGAAATCTCTTCTTCTATTTCCTAGATCCAAACACTGTGAGTCTATGTTAATTTTGGATCTAAATAGTTAAAAAGTAAATATTGACATGACTATAATTTGGATCTATGCCTATGACTATGTGAATCATATCATATCTGTTATAACCTGACTATCTCAGTTATTCTGAAATGCCTATGAACTAGATCTGAAGCTATACTTATTTATCATATCAGATCTGGCATTGTTTTAGATCTAATTTACTATTTAGATCACCTTATGCATGTTCCTATTATGTTTGTAGCCAAATCAGATCTGTTGTAACTTGTGTACCTATGATGTTTTGACATGACTATGATTAGGATCTTAACCTTTATCATGTCAGATCTACCTTTGATTATAGATCTAAATTCATTGCTTAGATCACCTTATACCTGTTCTATTATGTTTATGGCCAAATTGGGTCTGTTATTACTTGGGCATCTAAACAACTATTTATATCTAATCATGCCTATCATGTTCATCTCTGTCCTTTTTCCTCCTTCTTTCCCATTTTTATTTTTATATCCAGGCTACCTTCAAGCCTAGGCATGCCGCTGAAATAAGCAATGAATTAACGGGAAACGATGGGGAAATTGTTAATATTTGGCATACCTTGTAATTTAAAGTTTAGACATAACTTGAATGAAATTTATGAACGTGAATTTGGGGGGCATAAATTGAATTGTGAATAAAGACCTTAAATTGGGACATATGGTCCATTATGAACATAACTTGGGAAAAGGGTTATGAAAACCTATAACGACATAGGTAAATTTGTTTATAATGGAAATGCCTAGAATTACAATAACTTAAATTGTAAACCACGCTTAGGCACAAGGTTAGATTACACTTGTGGTGGAAGTCTACCCGGAACCAATCGACATATCCAGCAACCACAAGTGGTGAATCAAATGTGTGAGGCCTTAAGTGCACAAATACGAGAAGTGCTAAGACACAAGGTTAAGCCCGATTTGTGGAATAAGTCTACCCGGACCTGCCCGACATATCCAACATCCACATGTTGTAAGCTTAATGTGGGAGGTCTAGCGCATTATAACCATAAATGGTAATGAATCGAGGTAAGCAAGGAAAGATAGTAACCTATTATGATTAATTACTTTAATGATAATGTTATATATAATAGGTAGGCTTGTCCTAGAGACAAGTGGAAATTTTAACATAAGTTATAATAAAAAGAAAAGAAGCTTATTAGTAAATCTTAGTTAAGAAAACTAAGTTAATAAGTAAACAACTTCAAGTTGTATTGATATGTTAAACGGAAAACAGGCGAACTGAGATGAAGTATACTTAATTACATATTAAGTAAAACATATTATTGCAACTATGGAATCAGACAATGAATAATACATAGGGATCGTAAGATTACTTCCGTTAATTACAATCTAGGGGTGAAAGATTGTAAGATTTCTTCCGCTAATTACAATCTAAAGAATAACATGTAATGGAGCTTATTAATAAACTTAAATGGAATAAGTTATATTTATATTAATAAGCAAGTGGAGTTTCTGCAAGTGAAAAGAAGACAATGTATGGAGATAACATGTTAGTCTGTAATACTTAACCTAGTTGAATCTATAAGGATTGTATGAATATGAAGTTGAATAGGGTTTAAGTAAACTTGGTTGTAACAGTGGGAGGGTTAAGGATATCTAGGCTGGGTGGGTAGCATTTATATATAGGCTGGGTGGGTAGTATTTATATATAGGCCCACAAAACTTAACCAATTGGGGATTATATATTAAAGACACCTATAGGTAAGCATAACTGGTAGGAATGTTAGGGTTATGTATTAAAGACACCTATAGGTAAGCATAACTAGTAGAAAAGTAGGGGTTATATAATTAAAGACACCGTAAGGTAAGTATAATCTGTAGAAATGTTGGGGTTATGTAATTAAAGACACCTTAGGGTAAGCATAACCTGTGGAAATCCTATTTGGGATGCAAGACGGGGAGAGAGCTAGCATAATCTTGTGTGGGGGACCCGTTTCAGTCAGTAACCCATACGTAAGTATTGAAACAAGTACTTCGCCCTAGGTTGGAGTGGTGCACACTTACTGGGCTGATTGTAAGAGATCCAAACGTAGAGGACGGTGTGGGCGGCGTAAACCAACCGGAGACGTGTGCGTGCATGGGGCGGGTAGCGGGAGCTAAGACGACCGTGACACCTGTAGATATGGTTGTGCATATCAGTGAAGGGTTGCCACTATAGGACATGATACATCCTATGGTGGGGCCGACACAGAGTATCTATGCGGATTAGGGAGCCGATCAGTTAGGGTAGTAGTTAGGGTACATCTAGACTCTGGTAAGTTTAGGAGTCTATTATTGGGGCTGCTTGTGGATTTTATGGGGTTAAAACCTCTCACCAGATTACGCCTAAGTCTGTCGTTTTATACATATTGGGGATCATCTCATTCTGGTTATACTAGTATCAGTGCAGAGAATCAGAGTAATCTTTAGAAGCGCGATATACCCTATCATGTTTAACCAGTTTACCTTGTCATACCTGCCTTTGTGATGTTATCTCCCTTATCCACTTTATATGCCTGTCATGCTACTTTTACTTATTTACTTGCTAAAAGTAACTGGACTCGCCAGACTTTATGTTTGACCCTTTTTGTTTCCTCTTCTTTCTTCCGTTCCCCTCAGATTCTCAGGGTGGGAATACTCAAGGCCGAACAGGATTCTGCTATCATTTTGTTGGATCTGCTTAGATGTATTGCTCAAGCTCCTATCTTTGCTACTGTAGCTATGTTTTTATTTAGGTAATTTGCTTCTTTTATTTCGTGCTCTGATGTTTAAAAGCAAGACAAAAGTTTTTATGATGTACTAGATTTTATGTAATGCAGACATATGATATTTTGAACCAAGAGGCTTTATGATTAATAAAGTTAGTTTTTATTCCGCTGCTATTTTTATATCTGTCTTCTAATGTTCTGTTTCTATTTACATTTAATGCTTCACGAAACTTAATGCATTCTCTTAATGAGTGATGTTAACGGACGTGGTGTGTCACACGACGGGGAGGTGTGCATGGGGTGGGAGAGCTAGGAAGGCCAGTAGTGGTGGTAGAGTAGGTGGTCAAGGCCATTAAAGTGGAAGAGTGGAGTTAAGGTTAAAGAGAAGGAGAAAACAAAAAGGCAAAAAAGATGAAAGGAGATGTCTCTCTCTTCACATGCTTAAGGAGGAGGCATTTGGAAGAATTCGACAAGGGTGGAGAGGGGGAGTGATATGTGTAAATGTGGAGGAAGGTAGGAAATTGTGCAACATAAAGTCAAATCTTCTTTATTTAAATTGAAATAACCCTTAAGGCTTACTTAAGGAAGGTATTATCTTATACTTGGATTATTACCTTCATAAAACCCTTAGCGCATGCTAACATATCAATTTAAAATGTCATTAGTCATTAAAAATACTAATTTCCAAATTTCAACATTATCCAAAACTACTTAATTCAATCAAGTTTAAATAAATGATTCCTATGCGATTTCAACTCGTATGATCAAACCCAAAGTTAAATATATGAAATTTGAAATCCTACTATGATTCACAAATACAGTTCCAACGAGCCTGGTCTCGTCGAATTCAGAGACCATTTAAAAAATGGCCTTATTTCTATCAATTATTGAATTTTAACTAAAAAGTTGAAGTACACAAGCCATAATGAAAGTTGAGCTGGTTAGTTAAACAACTTTTTGCTCCGTTCTTTTTCGAGGACAAAACAGTTTTAAGTGGGGGAGGTTATAACTACCCGTATTTTCAGAACCAAATTAAAATTTTAATTTAAGATATTTTTAGTAATATGTTAATATAAATAGGTTATTTTTGCTAAATAAAATTTGAGAATAAATTTAAAATTAGTTTTTTTATTTTATTTGACTTAAAATAAACTCAGTAAAATTATTAAATTGATTTGTAAGCCTTGTATTTGAAAATTTTGAAAATAGAATTTTAAAATCATCGCATAGCCCTTAAAAAGTGAAATTTTACTAGCGACCCAGAATTCGACGAGACCAATTTTGTTGGATTCGGAATAATAATTAATGGCTAAATGTCGAATTTCACGCGAAATAGAGTTAGTATGTGGCCGTGAGAGGCAAACCTGTTGGGGGCAAAACTGACAGACAGTTTACAAAAAAATGTTATTTAGACGATTTCAGAATCCGATTTCACCTTTTTTTGGGGATTCGTATCATCAAATAATGGTAGAATCCAAAATATCGTATTTTTTGGAATTAATGTTTGGGTGTACAAAAAGAAAAGGTACGCTAAAATCACATTTTTGAAGCTAATTTGAGCATATTTGATAAATTTAACTAAAGGTCAAGCAAACCCAGAATTCGATGAAACTTAATTCATTAGATTCGTAATTCCATATAAAATCTCATGCCAAAATTTCATGAAGAATAAAGATCGTTTGCAGTCTGACGATTTGGAGAGAAACGAGCATATAATCACTTTTCTTCCTTTCTCTCTTCATTGTTTCTCACTTCTTTCTTCCTACTTCTTCACCAAAATAAAGGCCTCCTCCCTCCCCTTGCTTCTACGGCCCTCCTCTCGCAGCCACCACCCGCAGCCGCCGCCTCTCTCCTCTCCTCCACCTCCTCCTCCTCTCTCTCTCTCTCTTTTTAAAACCTTAACCCTAAATCACCACTACACCACCCTAGCCGCCTCCATGGACCCCATCGCCGCTGCCACCACCCCCGCCACCCCCCGCCGCCACTACTTCGCCAGTCAGGCCACCCCCTCCGGTCGTGGGGCCCACATCCTCCAAAATCCCCTCTTTTTCAATTTATCCCGTTTGCAAATAACCTCCTCCCGTTCTTTGCTCAATAACTCGTTATACGTGCATTTCTGGCCAAGGCCCTTTAAATAAAAGTCATAGATCTCGTTTTTCTCTATGAAATGCACATACCAAAATCGAATTTTGAAGTTCGGAGCTCCACGGAAAGTGCGATTGAAGTTTGCAGATCTAGAGAAAACAGTGGCGATTTCTGGCGAATCCTTGCATTTTCGAGAGAAAGTGCATTAGGCAAAAGTTGTCCAGAATGGCGTTTCCGTATTGGTGACCAAGTTTAGTAACGATTGGAGGTCGTGTGCAAACTGTAGAGCCAGAAATGTGAATTCGAGTAGCGGGGAGCGACAACGATGAATGCGCAACGCTAAATTCTCCTTAAGAAGTGTCGTGATGATTGGTTTTGCTTGAGTGAGAACTTCTATTGTGACGGCCCGCCCCGCACCAACCGACACATACTCCAAAAGTGCGCTGTACACATGTCCAGTTAGCACGGAACGGGTCGTCAGAAGGAAAGGGAAGAAGGAAATGAACATACAATGAACCTGTAGAATGTCTCACAGCGCATAGAACAAAATATAATAATAACATACTTGACATAAAACAGGAGAGACACTGCATAAGCTAAAAACCAGAACTAAGCATCATAGCAGCGGATATCCAAAATATAGCTTATTACAACTTTTCAGACTGTCTCAAAGCAAAAGTAAGATAAATGAGGTACACTACTAATGCCCAAGTAGCGACCACCAACGACACAGGGAGAATGTGTGTGTTTATATATATATATATATATATATATATATATATATATATATCATACGTGGATTGGGTCAGTACTGGATCGGGTTATTGGTCAATACTGGATCGGGTCGGGTTCTCTTCAAGTTATCGGTTCGGGTCGGGTGTCCCCCATTGATTCGGGTCAGTTCCTCTTCTGATACGGTTCGGGTCGGGTGTCTTCCATTGGTTTGAGTCAGCTGCTTCACCTCGGGTCTGGTCGGGTGCCATCTCTCCTCCAGTTCGTGCCTCCGCTCCGATCCGTCTCCTCATCCTTCACGTGCTCCGATCCGATCCCTCATCCTTCATATGCTCCTATCCGATCCGTCTTCAGGCTTCCGCTCCGATCCGCCTCCCCCTTAATCCGATCCGATCCCAGTTCAGTTAGCGTGGCCTTCCTTTTTGCCAACTTTTCCCCAGTGTCAGGCTCCGATCCGAGCCCCATATCCGATCCGATCCGAAACCTGCACTGTTTCTGAAACTGTTCCAGCAAGTGTTTATGCCATTCGACGACGTTTTCGACCATTCTAACTATTGAAACCAATCACAAAGCATTTTATACAGTCGTAGCAACATGCATAATCAACCACAAACATCAAAACATCAATATAATAGGTTAAAATGGATCAAACATACCCAAAATCCCACATTTCCTCTTAAGCATGTTTAGGTGAAACTAATGATAGGATTAGCAAAACTTAACCAAATTAACCCAAATTCATATCAGAGGTCTAAAACATCATTTAAGAATTTATGAACATTTTTCCCGAATTTTATCACGCTTAAATTCGCTAATTAACACTAATCACCCCTAATTAGCCATAATTAGTGCAAAACTATGCAAATCACTCACCTTAGCCACAAATAAACTAAGATCTGAAATAAATCTCTGATTTGATGTGAATCTCTATGCTAAACAACAGCTCCAATGTTGATTTGATGTAGATCTTCCTTGATTAGAGGTTGCTAAGCCAAATCCTTGACCAAAAGGTGATTTGGAGGTGATTTAGAGGTTGGAGGCCATTTTTAGGGTTCCTTGGTGATAAGTGGAGGCTAGAAAACTGAAATGGAATGATGCTCTATCTCATTTCAGCCTTCCCATAACCCTAATCCTGAAACGGGTTATGGGCCTACTCACTAATCACCCGATTTGGCCCGGTTAAGCAGTTTTTCACCCTCCAAACCTTATTTCAGCCATATCTCCCAAACGGTAAGTCCGTTTGGCTATTATGACCACTCTACCGAAAGGTAAACCATCAAACGAAATCCAATAGAAGTGGTTTCAGGTTAAAATTCCTTTCCAATCAAAAGTTATGGCCAAAACAGTACCAACTAAGGGCAAAATGGTCATTTAAAAATCGACAAAAATCATGAACAAGGGAAATGACTCTAATGGATGTTTCCCAAAGTTACACGACCATACGACTTCATACGGGAATGAAATAAATATTCTACAATCCTATGATGTGTAGAATACGGGTCGTTACACTCCCCCCCCCCTTTAAGAAATTTCGCCCCCGAAATTCCCTAATCAAAACACAGACAAAGGTCCTGCATGCCTATCAATCATAAAACAACAATCAAACATGCAAAACATGCAAAACAAGCAAAACAAGTCTACCCTAGCATGCGGAAAACTAAATTGCAAAGTTAATCTTACCAGGTAAAGAGTTCTGGATATGCCTTTCTAATGCTCTCCTCTGTCTCCCAAGTACAATCATCCTCATCCTCGCCCCACTGAACCTTGACTAGCTTCACTGCCTTCCTTCGAAGTTGCTTCGTATCGTGCCCCACAATACGGATCGGCTTGCGGTTCCAACCGCCTCGGGTTCTACTTCGAAGTCCTCTAACTGATCAGGTGAAATAGTCATATCTGAGTCGTGAACGAACTTCCTTAGTTGGGAAACATGAAATACATTATGAACTCCCGCCATTTTCTCTCGTAAGCCAACTCTATAGGCCAAATTCCCGACTAGTTCAAGAATAGGGAATGGGCCAACAAATCTTGGTGCCAACTTGCCTCTCCTGCCAAATCATATCACGCTCTTCAACAGAGAGATCTTGACAAACACCAAGTCACCAACGTAGAATTTCAAGTCTCTTCTCCTCTTATCAGCATAACTCTTCTGCCTATCTTGGGTAGCTTTCATTCGTTGCTGAATGATCTTGATCTTATCGAAAGTTTCTCTCACCACATCTGGTCCAAGCACAAACTTCTCGCCAGTCTCTATCCAACATGATGGTGAGTTGCTTGGTCTTCCGTACAAAGCTTCATATGGAGCCATACCGATGCTGGATTGGTAGCTATTATTATATGCAAATTCTGCCAGATGCAAATGGTCATCCCATGATCCACCAAATTCCAATATGCACGCTCTCAAGAGATCTTCCAATATACGATTCACCCTCTCCATCTGACCATCGGTCTGAGGATGATATGCGGTACTGAGATGTAATCCTGACCCTAGAGCCTCTTGTAAGCTCTTCCAAAACCCACTAGTGAACAACGAGTCTCGGTCACTCACAATGCTTTTGGGTACTCCATGAAATCTCACTACCCACTTCATATACAATTCTGCCAACTTGGCTGCCGTTCTGGTCGATTTGACTGGTATGAATCTTGCACTTTTAGTCAATCGATCCACAATTACCCAAATGCTATCATATCCCGATCTAGTCCTTGGTAAACCAACGATGAAATCCATCGAGACTTGCTCCCATTTCCATTCGGGAATTTCTAATGGTTGCAACAACCCACTAGGCTTCTTTTGCTCGGCTTTAACTAGCTGGCAATTCATGCATTTGGATATAAACTTCCCAACGTCTCTTTTCAACCCTTCCCAGTAGTAAGTCTGTCTCATGTCTCGATACATCTTATTACCACCGGGATATATAGTCGGTTTTGAGTGATGACATTCTCTAAGCACTTCATCCCTCAAACCATTTACGTTGGGTATAACTAGCCTTCCATTCCTTCTAAGCCATCCATCTCGATCAAGCCCATACACATTCATCTCCTCACCGTCGATGTTCATCTCTAACTTGGAGATGATTTCTAATAGATTAGGATCGTCCCTCTGACTAGAACCAATCCGCTCTATCAAAGTGGGTCTGATCGTCAAACTAGCTAGCATGACTGGATCCAATTCGCACTTTGGTCTGAAATCAAACCCCGCGATATACTCCAGTTGCTTCCACTCAAGAAACATTCCCGTAAGCTGGCATGTCTCCTACTCAAGGCATCGGCTACCGCATTACCTTTCCCAGGTGTGTATGCGATATCAAAATCATACGAAGCCAAGAACTCTAACCATCTCTGCTGACGGAGATTCATATCTTTCTGAGAGAAGAGATACTTTAACGATTTATGATCGGTAAACAACTCAAATCTTTCTCCCAAGAGATATTGTCTCCACATCTTCAGCGCAAACACAATCGCTGCTAGTTCCAAATCATGGGTAGGATACTTCTTCTCATGCGGCTTTAGCTGTCGACTAGCATAAGCTACAACCCTACCTTCTTGCATCAATACTGCACCCAGTCCGGTACCACAAGCATCCGTGTATAACGCCATCTCTTCATTCCCTTTAGGAATGACTAACACTGGCGCACGCGTCAACTTCTCTTTTAGACTCTTGAAGGCATTCTCACACACTCTGTCCCAGACGAAGGACTGATTCTTCTTAGTCAACTGAGTCAACGGTGCTGCCATCTTGGAGAAGTCCTGGATAAACTTACGATAATATCCAGCTAATCCCAAGAAACTTCTCACATCTGTTACATTCTTGGGTGTAGGCCAATCCTGTACCGTAGCCACCTTCGCAGGGTCCACGGCAATACCACTCTCTGAAACAACATGACCCAAGAATCTCACTTCCCTTCTCCAAAATGACACTTTGAGAATTTCACTTTCAATTGGTGTTTCCTCAACACCTCCATCACTATCCTCAAGTGTCCCTTGTGTTCCTCCTCTGTCCTTGAATAAACAAGGATATCATCCACGAACATAAGAACAAACTTATTCAACTGATCTCTGAATACTCGATTCATAAGATCCACAAAGTAGGCTGGTGCATTGGTCAACCCAAACGGCATGACCAACCACTCATAAAATCCAGACGGCGTTCTAAATGCCGTTTTCGGAACACTCTCATCCGCTACTCGAAGCTGATGAAATCCTGTCGCGAGGTCCAACTGGGAGAACACTCTTGCTCCTTCCAGTTGATCAAACAAATCATCTATCTGCGGTAGATGATACTTATTCTTCCTCGTTACCTTATTCAACTCGCGATAGTCCACACACAAACGAAGGGAACCATCTGCCTTAGTGGCAAACACAACTGGTGCTCCCCACTCGGAGACACTCCTTCTAATAAACCCCTTCTTCAAAAGATTTCCGACTTGCACCCCGAGCTCTCGCTGCTCCCTTGGTGCCATACGACGAAGTGGCATCACTATAGGTCTGGCATCTTTCACTAAATCAATACGGAACTCAATCTCTCGGTGTGGTGGAAGCCCGGTCACCTCCTCGAAGACGTCCGGATACTGGCCAACCACGGGCACATCTGACAACTCATCCTGCGGGATGTCAAGGGAATTTACAAAACTAGCCATAACCCCATCACTAGGTAGACTACCAAACACTACCCTCCGCCCATCATCCGCCCTCACTGTCACCAAAAAGCCCTCACAGTCTACCACCACCCCGTATCTTTGGAGCCAATCGACTCCCAATATAATGCCATACCCAGTAAAGCCCAAAACAAAGCAATCACATACAAACATACATCCATGACTCGATAAGACCAAATTCCTGCAAATCAAACTAAGGCTAGTCGAACCACCAATCGAGTTCATCACAACCAATGGTCTATCGACTATCTCGGGTTCCAGTCCCAACCTATCTACCAGGTCACTAGATATGAAGGAGTGGGAAGCCCCAGTATCAAACAAAACTCGAACTGGTACATCATAAATAGAAAGCATACCTTGAATAACAACATTCTTTCCTTTCTCCGCCGCAGTTGGGGCATTCGACGAAGAAGGAATAGCATCAATAGCATATGCTTTCACAATCTGCTTCTCCTTAAGAGGTTGCGGACACTTATCCTTCTGATGTCCCATTTGACCACAGTTGTAGCACTTCCTTTCCGCTGGCTTGGCCCGACATTCTTTAGCATAATGGCCTTTCTTTCCACGGCTGAAGCACTCAACATCCTTCTTGCTCTTTTTCTGGCCACCCTTAGATTGGTCCTGCTTCCTCTTATTCTGAGAGTTATTCTTGCCTCCACCGTCTGCTTGCGGCTTTGGCCCTTCTGCAGATGCAGCCTCAGTCTTTGACTTAGGGTAAAGGCTCTCTGATCTCAAAGCTTTCCCCACGATCGATTCAAAAGTCTCATCGATGTGGTTGATAAGCCTTTCCCCCAAGTATCCATCCAAACCAGTAATGAACTTCTCATTCTTCTTCTCAGGAGTATCGATAAGAGATAGTCCATATTTCGACAAAGTGTTGAACTCAGCAATATAATCAGAAACTTCCCTTCCGTTCTGCTTGAGTTCCAAGAACCTCTTGAACAATACTGACTTCTGGGCAGCTGGAATGAACTTCTCGCTAAAGCGAGCCTTAAACTGATCCCAAGTAACCTGATCCTCTGGAGTAGCTGTTCTAATGGCATTCCACCAATTCATCGCTCGCCCTTGCAGCTGACAAGACGCTAGCCTTCTCTTCATCGCATCCTCAAGACCCAAGTCATCAAAGATACGATCACAGCTATCCATCCAATCTTGAACATCTGTGGGCGACTCCGTTTCGTGGAACGGCTTTCCACCAAAATTAGTGTAATCCTTGCACAACTTGGCGAAATCGACCCTAGGCGCCTGCACTACTGGGCCAACACCAACCCCGGGATTGGGAACTGCCCCTTGCACTTCTCTAAGCATGTCTCTCATGAGGTTAGTAAACATTGCCCTCATGTCAGCGGCATTCCCTTGGTTGGTCCCTCTACCAGCACCCCTCGTGTCTCGGCTCATCGTCAATCTGAAAAAGGGAAACGATTAAGGACCCCATACTGGTGCTAGTGCAGTGCGACTTCATTCTTATACTACTAGTAGTATATATATACATAGCTTTTGAAAACCAAAGTAATTACAAATACGCGCTCTCATATACGTACTAACTCTCCCTAGTGTCTTTCCCTAGGTTAACTACGCAACCTAGAGCTCTGATACCAAGTGTGACGGCCCGCCCCGCACCAACCGACACATACTCCAAAAGTGCGCTGTACACATGTCCAGTTAGCACGGAATGGGTCGTCAAAAGGAAAGGGAAGAAGGAAATGAACATACAAAGAACCTTTAGAATGTCTCACAGCGCATAGAACAAAATATAATAATAACATACTTGACATAAAACAGGAGAGACAATGCATAAGCTAATAACCAGAACTAAGCATCATAGCAGCGGAAATCCAAAATATAGCTTATTACAACTTTCAAACAGTCTCAAAGAAAAAGTAAGATAAATGAGGTACACTACTAATGCCCAAGTAGCGACCACCAACGACACAGGGAGAATGTGTGTGTATATATATATATATATATATATCATACGTGGAAGCCTCCTGCCCGCCTCCGAATCAGCTACTCGCGCATCACCAGCTAACCTGTCTCTAGTCTGCTCGTGTGAGCACCCAGAGTAATAAGAGGAGACATAAAACTCTGGGTCAGACATAAATCCTGGTATGAGCGATAAGCATCTAAAGTGAACAATAACAGGTAGACTAAAACATACCTGAACCTGCAACCAAAGAATTAGCACTACATACTGTACAACACTCTAAGGTACCATATCAAACGGTGTAAAGATACAGAGGTGGGGGAGGTGTGCATGTCATAATGATGGAAAACAATCAAACACAGCATCCATCCTCACATCTCTCACTCAGTGCGTAAAGCATATGATATTCACCACTTCGATCACCCAACATGCCTGCTACGATCACTCTGCCCCAAGAAGTCATAAATGGCTTCACTGCACTGATAACGTAGCCACTAATTCCTCGCTATGTCCACTTGCCCCCTGGAGTTATTCACCCCATCTGCGCTGGCTCATAGCCTTACCAATCCTTACTATGTCCACTTGCTCCATGGAGTTGTTCACCCCATCTGCGCTGGCTCATAGTCTTACTACGCATCACCTTGCCCCTCAGGTCATAATAACCCTACTGCACTGATAACGTAGTCTTGCTACCATCACCTTGCCCCTCAGGTCATAATGACCCTACTGCACTGATAAGTAGCCATCATTCATTTTCAGTGGTGAATCCAAGTTATGAACGTCGACAACTCCTTAGCACACGTCCCGCAACAAAGCCCAACCATGAAGTGAACTCATTGGTTCCCAACTGGATCCTGAGCTCTAACTTCCCATATTGGACTACCTTTGCATCTCGGGTTATTGGTCAATACTGGATCGGGTCGGGTTCTCTTCAAGTTATCGGTTCGGGTTGGGTGTCCCCCATTGGTTCGGGTCGGGTCCTCTTCTGATACGGTTCGGATCGGGTGTCTTCCATTGGTTCGGGTCGGGTGCTTCACCTCGGGTCGGGTCGGGTGCCATCTCTCCTCCAGTTCGTGCCTCCGCTCCGATCCGTCTCCTCATCCTTCATGTGCTCCGATCCGATCCCTCATCCTTCATATGCTCCTATCTGATCCGTCTTCAGGCTTCCGCTCCGATCTGCCTCCCCCTTAATCCGATCTGATCCCAGTTCAGTTAGCGTGGCCTTCCTTTTTGCCAACTTTTCCCCAGTGTCAGGCTCCGATCCGATCGAATCCCTTGCCCAGTTCAACATATCCGATCCGAGCCCCATATCCGATCCGATCCGAAACCTGCACTGTTTCTGAAACTGTTCCAGCAAGTGCTTACGCCATTCGACGACGTTTTCGACCATTCTAACTATTGAAACCAATCACAAAGCATTTCATACAGTCATAGCAACATGCATAATCAACCACAAACATCAAAACATCAATATAATAGGTTAAAATGGATCAAACATACCCAAAATCCCACATTTCCCCTTAAGCATGTTTAGGTGAAACTAATGATAGGATTAGCAAAACTTAACCAAATTAACCCAAATTCATATCAGAGGTCTAAAACATCATTTAAGAATTTATGAACATTTCCCCGAATTTTATCATGCTTAAATTCGCTAATTAACACTAATCACCCCTAATTAGCCATAATTAGTGCAAAACTATGCAAATCACTCACCTTAGCCACAAATAAACTAAGATCTGAAATAAATCTCTGATTTGATGTGAATCTCTATGCTAAACAGCAGCTCCATTGTTGATTTGATGTAGATCTTCCTTGATTAGAGGTTGCTAAGCCAAATCCTTGACCAAAAGGTGATTTGGAGGTGATTTAGAGGTTGGAGGCCATTTTTAGGGTTCCTTGGTGATAAGTGGAGGCTAGAAAACTGAAATGGAATGATGCTCTATCTCATTTCAGCCTTCCCATTACCCTAATCCCGAAATGGGTTATGGGCCTACTCACTAATCACCCGATTTGGCCCAGTTAAGCAGTTTTCCCCCTTCAAACCTTATTTCAGCCATATCTCCCAAACGGTAAGTCCGTTTGGCTATTATGACCACTCTACGGAAAGGTAAACCATCAAACGAATCCAATGGAAGTGGTTTCAAGTTAAAATTCCTTTCCAATCAAAAGTTATGGCCAAAACTGTTCCAACTAAGGGCAAAATGGTCATTTAAAAATCGACAAAAATCATGAACAAGGGAAATGACTCTAATCGATGTTTCCCAAAGTTACATGACCATACGACTTCATACGGGAAATAAATAAATATTCTACAATCCTATGATGTGTAGAATACGGGTCGTTACATCTATCTTAAATATTCTAAGTGAGGTTCTTTCTTTGATTAGTATATTAGCGTAGTTTAATTAGTTATGAAAAGTTAATTAGTTATGGATTTTAAGTTGCTAAGTAATGCGAAGAAAATTAGTAAAATGCAAGTTAGAAATTGCATCACGTTATAATTAGAACGACATTTGAATTTTCAATTAGTTATATTAACCATTGCATGTAATATCCCTTTTGGAGTTCAACACATGAACTATTCACAAATCAAATGCATTAGACGCGTTGTATGAATATGTGACACTTGCATTTCATACTCCGTGGATGGACACTTGTTGTGCCGTAAATGGCATTGGATGATTGGTTATGTTGTGATATGGATGTGAATTAAAAATAATTAATTGATTGTCAAAGATGTCATGTTATTTGTAGTAGTAAAAATGGAGTAAAAATACATTTACAAGTTGAGCGTCTTGTTTATGTTCACATATTTAAATAAAATCAATGTGATGAAATAAATAGTTCGTTAAATAATTGTTGTTGGTTGAAAACCACATGCGGATCTTGGGACGATATTTGACTCACACCTCTCCCTTGTGTGAGATTGCGGTTAATCGATTGATTGATGGATTTATGTAAGCATCAATTATTTGACTGAAGCTCATATGAAAATAAAATGCACATTGGATGTCATTTTGGATGTTGATAGTTGTTTGCAGCTATTGTTAGGTGCATATGACGAATGTAATCCACATTAATTTATTTATGTGTATATTGGTTGAAATTTTATTCTAATCCGGAATAAATGTGAATAGCTTTACAATGTAATATTTAAGGAAAATTAGGAGTTGATTCTGATGTCCGATTTTGAATGGACACGAAAATATAAAAATGTGAAGCCGTGTTAAAAATGTAAACGCTATTTTGACTCGAACGGATTTTTATATCGATTTTATTCATTTTTATAATGAATATCGCGAAGATTGAATTTCAAAATATTACATTTTGTAAATATTACCATGTTAAGATCATAATAAAATGGGATGCTCAATTTTAATTAAAAATTGAAATGGAAGTTGGAAGCGTTTTTAAAAGAATTTATAAACATTTAATAAAATACGTTTTTGAATGGGAATCGACGAAATATAATATATATATATATATATACTTAAATGGTTTGAATAGAACGTATCGCACAGCGGCCGTTTGCGAACTTCAACATTGGCTTGAAATGGACATAACAGGAGATCCGACCGTCAGATTCTGCTAAATCCGAAACCTTGGGTTCATATCAAAAAATTCTTTCCATTTCCAATGAATATATGAGATTTAAATGGTTAGATTTTAAAATATGTCCAAATCAGTTTTGGAAAAGGTTGCTATCGATGCAACTCGGCGGCAGATGTTGGAAACCGACTGTAAGTGCGTTGATAAAATTATTAAACATATGAATAAATTATGTAAAATCATAATAAATGTTTTGGAAAGATTTTGGATGAAATATTCCACATTTGAAAAGATAAAAGGAATTTTTATCTGAATGAACTAGTTAATAACTAGAATAATAATCCAATGATTTTTATAAATAATAAATTGGACATATGAACGGTTTTGTCATAACCAGAAGTTCCAACATATAAATTGGAATTAAATGGAGAATGGGATTTTTGGGTTTGTCGCGAATGGAATTTTCATTAATACTATTCTTGAACCCATTTGTGAATAGAATGAACCACTGGATTAAGATTTAGAGAAGTTTTTCGGTTTATTTAATTAATTTGGAACTGAATGGAATTCAATTCATAATAATCGAAATGAGCTTTTGTGAAGTAAGATGTTTACTATTTATGGAATTTAAAAAGGCTTCTCCACTATTCCACTTATAGTATTAGTCTGATACGTGAATTTATATCGATTACAAATAGTTCTGATTTCCGTGAAGATTTCATATAAAATGGAAGATGATTTTGGGTTTATCGCGAATGGTGTTTTACATGACATTTGTTCTTTAACCCAAGTAAAGACAACGTTAATTTCCAAAGGTTGAATAATAATTAAGTAATGATTTTTGAAGATTAAAAACGAATTGGATTTTTAATAAATCTTAAATTAGATTGAAAGTAAAATGATAATTAAATTTACTGATAACAATGGGTGTTAGATATGGAGTACTACTAGTGTTGCTTCATGGGTTGAATAGGTTGGGAATGGGATAATAAAATTAATAAACACTTTGGTAAGGCTTGATAATCCCGATTAGTTTTATAAACCTTAGTTCGGTTTAGGATTGTTAAAAGATTATACCAAATCTTTTGCAATGGGTATTAAAGAAAGGTTTAAACAAGACGTTTAAATGAATTAAATCTTTGATAAGAATAAAGGGAACTTTTCCCAGAGTTATGAATACTTGAACAAAAGAATATTCAGGATTGGAACGAGGCATATGATGTATTTATATATCACTTGATTATAAGATACGCTAGTTATTCGAAAAGACTGGGTTTAACCCATTCTGAATAACTGTTACGACGATTAAAAGTCGAAGATATTGAAGACGGTGCAAAACCGACAATCTTCACATCGAATGGATTGCTATTGATGCACTTGATTGGAGTTGCTGCCTTGAAGGGGTTATAGTGGTAGTTGTCTAGACGTATTTGTTGATTGTTCGGATGTGCGAGGGCATCTCTTCTGTTTGGACATATGGGACGAGGAATAAGGTACCTCCGGTTTCGTTCAGACCTAGAACGGACCTATAAATGGATTATGTTTGACATTGTATTGTGTGTTGTATCTGTTGATCTCTGATATATATATATATATATATATATATATCTGTTTGTTGGTGGATATTTTATTCTCTTGCTTAACACCTTTCTCTGAGACGTACAAGCTTATAGGTTATTTATTGGTGGAAATCATTGGTATTGTGTGGATTGGCAATTTGGCATGCTAAGATGCAAGGATCAAGGCATTTGTTGAAAAGCAGGGCCTTGTGGATGATGATCAAAGCACGGATTTAAGTAGCATAGCTTTCTGTATAGCGTTAATTTGCGAGCCCCACAACTGGTATGAGCCATAAACGGGATAGTGACTGCAGGGAGTGCATGCGTTTCTTTCTAGCTAGAAGTGGTGTCATGGTAAGAGCCCAGACATTTTTACTTATGTGGATGATTGATTGTGAGGCTCCTCAGATATAGAGCCATCTAAAACACTCAAGTGATAGGTTCAATAGGACCGGGAAACGTATTGCTCAGGAATAACCAATCCATAAATGTTAAGTGTGGACTGGCCCTGAAGATCCAAGGGTTGCCCATAGGTGTGATCCTGAGGTATTTGCTAGAGTGTCTCGAAACCGATGAGTAGACATTCCTTTCGTTGACTCATGATGGAAATCCAATTTCCAATACGCGACTTGTCGGTTTTAGTTATAAACCTATATGGCGACATAATATACAATACCTATGTCGTCTATGATTTATACATTTATATTTGAATTTGTTTCTGACCCTATGCACTTATAGTAATATCAAAGACATTTGTTTTAAGCATATCAAGCATATTTGGCTATTATAAAGTAAAACTATATCCTCTGTTTTGTGTTGCATTGTGTGAAGGGGTCTGAATCTTATAATAGCTTCATTTTCCAAAAAGCATTGCGTTGTTTATAAAATGTTTTATTTTTGCGTATTAATGAGAGTGAACCCGTTCTGTGACATACGGCGTGGTCCCATGATTTACCCTATAAAAGTTTAATAACTGTTTTAAATTCTCACACGAGTCCCATGACTGAATTGGAGTTTATTGTTTTCACCGAAACTCTGGGTGCCCATATTTTCCACACGGGCAGTTAGTAGTTTTGGTTTTGCAGATTTCTATCTAATAGGATTCTGGTTTACAACTGGAGCTATATGGGGAAAACTTTGTATCTGCGTATTTCTTTCAATTGTGTTAGTAGATGTATTTCCGCTGTGCATTGTATTTATATATTTTATTTTCGCTGCTATGTAAATAATTATTCTCCGATATTGTGTTTCCGCTGTGTATATTATTTATTCGTACTATGATATTCTTGTACTATGATGAAAATTGTTGTAATAGCAATGAAAAGTTTTGTCATTCTGATGTGTCATGTTCTTGCACAATCCGTGCTCTCCCGTCTCCTCGGAAGCCAGGTCGAGTTCGATGTGTGACACTATCCTTTCCTTTGTATTTTGAAATCCCTTTTTCAATTACAATGTTTTACTTAATTCAATTTTTAAGTAAATGTTTATATTTAAAATCATCGTCTTTGTTTAAAAACCTCTTTACAACCTTTGTTTTTATAATTTTTCCAATCCCTTTATGCTAATAATCTATCTAGCATCTTATAATAACTAACTTGGATTTTATTACCATATCCATTTATTGCATTCTAATTCTTTACTAACTTTATTTAAACCACTTACCTTTACCCTTAGGAAAACTCTTTCCATTGTTGGCCATCTTACTTAATTTAAAATATTAAGTGAACGCCTAACTAAAATCATTTCTTTTGCTTTAAATGCCATTAAAACCTAGTTTATATATTTTAATTCATCCCAAGAATCTATTTATAAAACCCTTTGTGCTAATCCATTTCATATCTTTTATTTCCGGAAGTCCTTTCTTGAATTCATCGGTTTTGAATATCACATTAACCCGAGATTTCTTTTTAAAACTTTTATATGTAAGCTTGTATTTACAACAATAACTCTTCGTATCCATAATTCAATTTAGATTTCACTATTATTCGATTCTTTCTTATAAGGAATTCAAATTATAAAACAATCACTTTAATTATTAAAATAACTATAGTAAAAGTAGTTAACTTTTGATTAACTAAAAATAGAATAGTTAAACCTTTTTTAAGAAGGTTATTTAAATACTAATTAATTTTATTAACAAAAAAATGCTCGAAAATTACCTTAAATACAGTAAATTAAAAGATTAATTAACTTTAAGAACATTCGTTAAGTTAACAATTATTTGTAAGAGCTATTTCTATTAGTTTAATTTAAAACAATTCAATCTAATAATTACTTTCAATTAAAAGAGTTGACATCGTCAACAAGTAAATGTCAGTTAACTCGTTAACTGATTTATATTAATCCTTTTTATTAAATAATTAATAATTAATTAACATGATAATACCACCTAATTGTTTTATCAAAACAATTATCCCATACTATTAACCATAAGGTTAATTCCTAACCTCACTTGCTTATAAATCTCATAAAACAAAAAAAACAAAAAAATCTAAAAATCATCCTATAAAACTACTATAAAATACGATTATAAATATTGGTTTATTTATAAAACTTATACATAAAATATAAATAAAAATATTGCTTTAGTTAAAAAATAATTTATATAAAGACAATTTCGTCAATTTTCCCGATGGCAATCAACGTATAAAAAGGACGTGTTTTAGGCCATTCGCTACCAACCACTAGATCTGTACTATCCATTGAATAAAAACATAATGACTTTAGATTTTAATTCAATGATCAACATCCAATCAATAATCAACATTTAATTAGGGCATAACGTTAATTGGGGTGAACAATTCATATATATGAACAATATAAATAACTAACAATATATAATTTATTTGAGGTATTCAGTTGAATCCCTGTAGCCTGGTCTTCCCTATAGCACATATCATTTTATAATAATGTATGAAATATTTTAAACAAATCCATCCAATATGACATAAATATAAATGTCAACAATCATTAAACAATCGATAATTATCCAGGCCATCCAATCATCCAATTTATACTATTAACTATGGATTATAATTATATGAATTTATCATATCATAGAATTCCAGAAAGCGTAAAAGTTAATTCAAATTTATTTCTACTGACGATTTAAGCATTGTTTCATTTAATTTTAAGCAGGCATTTAAAATTTAACGAGAACCCAATTGCCGCAGATCTCCTCCGTATTAGCCTAGCAGCGTAGCTTTCGTCAGTACGATCTCAATGGATCTAGTTCCGCGTAATTCTGTCAACATAAGCACGAGATATCCTTGTTACAAGTTTCACTTTAAATTAAAGTAGATAATATTCTTTTAATTATAGAAATTAAGAGCTAACCCCTAATTATAGTTAATTAATCCCACTTACCACCTTAAAACGTGATTAGGCCTTTGTTAATCCTCTTCGTTTCCACCTAAATCCCCGATTCACCATTGTCAGCAGAACACAATCCCTAAACCTCATCAGCGCCTTCGCAGTCGACGTCGAGACCACCCCTACGACCTGCTAACATCACCATGCCAACGCCTGCTTCCATCGCTAGCCACCTCATATCATTATTCATCTCCAAATCACCAGAATACGTCCTCGAACGAAAATAGAAAATTGCCCAAATTCAGATGCCTCCGATCATCGCAGAGGGCGCACCTCCACCGACTTCACTGCCTTGCTATCCCCTCCATATTCGCATCAAGGTCCACTACCACTCGACATCACCAGTGACCAGGAAACACAAATTTAAGACCAAACATCCCAAAAACAAAAAACTCCGATCAACTCCCAAATCCGACCACAATAATCAACATTAAGTTATTTGACCAACATGGAAAAAGTCGCCCATACACTTCACTACAACTTTTCTTCATGTCCCCTCACCTGAAACTAACCCAATCGCACACAATCTAATGAAATTCGAACTCCACTCCTACAGTATATGGCGATTTCCGGTCATCATAACCCACCATCGGCCACCAAATCTTGACATTAGCTTCACCTCATCGTCCTCTCCAATTCTTCAGTTGACGACCTTCACCAATTCGCGACCATTCATGAGATATAAATTAGTTTATGATTTTGGATTTTATTGCAAAATAACTAGCTGATGAACGTTTGGAGCTGAGCTGGGTGGTATATATATGATTAATATTATTTTAACTTGAAATAACTGCAGATATTTTATTGAAGATGACTAACAATGTTTTATTTGTGCCTATCGCCAATTTCAATCGATGTTTATTAGTCCGTATGATCACATATGAACCGTTTGCGATGAAAATGGACATCAAGGTATAATTCGACATTTTGGACCCAATGAAACTTGTTTCGTCGAAATCCAAGTCCGTTTGCTCAAATGGCACCGTTTTTTGTTCAAGTGGTCGATTTATTGACATTTAATTTTCGTTCACTCATAAAATTACTCTGATAGGCACGAAACATGAAAACTAGCAATAATTGGCCATCACGGAATTAATAAAATTTGTTTCATTGAAAATGGAGGTTGTTTGAATAATAGTCCTTTTTGAGGGTCCAAATTAAATTAATATAAACCAATTTTCAAACACCTCAATATAATGATAGTAAATTACGATAATTGGATATATTCAAGTAGAATTTCATATAGCTCCAAAATAAATTATCTCAGGTTGAATTTCAAATCAAAATGATATTAAATATATTAAAAATCCTTTTATTTTATATAATAAATCGTTATGGTTTATAACCGATTCCATAACGACCTTTTGAAAAATTGATTCGGACATAACTAAAAATCTACAAGATGAAAACTCGATTTTCTCTTTCATTAGAAAATTATTATCCAATAGATTCGAAAAATTCTTGTTTCGAAGAAATCCGACTTATATTGGATCCTGTACATTCATTTAAAGTTAAAAATGTAATATTACGAGCTACCGCGACGATGCAGCTCGTTTTATAATTAAATTATAAACTATACTTTCAAACATCGTTTAATAAACGAATTCGTTATAATCATTCAACTATGAACCGGATTAAATCCTTTTAAATTGCCAATTCATATTAAACTGCAAATTTAACTACTTCCTATTATTTTAGAATTAAATTATTATTTTATTATTTAAATTGAACTAATATTCAAAACCATTGAATTCAAGTCATTAACCTCCAAATAACCATTTAAAACCAAATTTGAATATTCAATTAAACATTTAAAAATCTGGGCCGCTATGTTTCTCCCTCCTTAAGAGAATTTCGTCCCCGAAATTTCTAAGGTAGGAAAAAATATTGTTTTGAAGGTTTATAAAAATTTTCATAAATTCCACTTAATTTAAAACTTATATTCCACTGCTTTAATTAGTTTTAAATAGAAAATCATTTCATTTTGAAAACTTTCAAAAAATTTGAAAATATTCTAACTCTTTAAGTTTCCAAATTTTTTTGGCAGAGTCCCCCCTTTACGGATATTGCAGGAACAACAAATATATATTCATCGACCCACAGAGTTGGAAAATCCAATTCAAACCCCAAATTTTTTATATTTTACATAGGCGTACCTTATCCAAGCGTTATTAAGCAATAAGCAATAATTTATACTTGAGCCTGCTTAATTATTATGCAGCTCTAACCAAATTGGATTCAGCCAGCTTCAGAACTCAATCAATATAGACTTAAAGATGAATTAGGCCCTGCACCTGTTCTTTACTTAGATAGAATTCGTTAGTTTTATAATCTTGCTAATTATGTTCAAACGTCCAAGTCATCCATTCCAAACAATTTCACATGAAATTTTATTTATAGCCAATTCATTAGCAATCCATTAAGATTCATTATCTTGAATTCATTGAATTTTATTCAAATTTATTATCTCAGATTTATCCCAATAGGTTCAATCCATTTACTCCAGATTGGTTTCAATCAAGTTTATTCATCCAACTTCATAACCCTATCCATTTGAAACAACATTGGATTATTTGGTTGATTGCCAAATAATATTATAATTTGATAAAACGATTTCCTTCATTACTTTAAAGAATATATTAGGCAAAAATAATTTAAAATAAATTTTATATCAGATTACAAATACGCGCTCTCATATATATACACTCAAACTCAGTCTAGGGTGTTACTAGCCCCATCTCTATTAAGTTACCCCACAGAGCCAAGTTTATCACTATATCTTATACTATGATACCAAATGTAACGACCCGACATTTCCGTACCATTTAAGTTGACATTTAACTACTCATGTCCAACTCAAACGATACAGGAAAGCGGTTTTTTAATAGGAAAAAATTAGAAGGTGAGGGAAGAAAGAAATACTAGAATAGAAGAAAATGAAGATTAGAGTCTCAAAGCGGAACGAATAACATATAATATACCAAAACTATTTACAGAAAAGGAAACTGTATGTATATATATATGTATATATATATGTATATATATGATTACAACATCAGAGTACACAACATATCATTACAACATACACATCGGAAATATATTATTGCCAGAAAATACGGATATAAATCTCGGCTCCTGCTTCCCTTCTGAAGCTCCAAGTGAAACCTAACCTGATTACATTTGAAGGAAAGCAAAATCAACCTAGATCTGTCTTGAACACTTTCAGCGATAAATTTATAAAAATAACATCTTTCTTAACTTCAAAAAATCCTTTTGAAAGAAAAGGATAATTGTAAGACCAATCCATACATAAATACGGACGGTTTTTACCTTACGATAACCCAAAATATTTTTGATATATCAAAATCCGGTGATATTATAATAATGTCTATCAAACCACAAATTTATAACCGTCTAGTAAAATGCTTGCATCTCACGCTCCACATACTTAGTATATAATCAAAAACCGCACAGCTTGTATTGGAGTTTGGCTTTCCTACATGAAAAGGTATGAGACCACCTTCCGATCAGTGCACTCTAGAGAGGATACACTGGGGTTCAACTAGAACATCTTGCAAACCGGCCACTCATTCCACTTGAGTGTATCAAATATATTGTCACCGACGTTTGGTATTGACATAACCATTTCCTAGGAGATACAGAAGTGAAAGAAGAACAAGCTTGAATTTTCTATAGATGGTGACAAATATACCCTAATGGGAATGATCCACATAGCCATGATGCCTGCACGATTTATGTCGATTAACGAGGCTTTAGGTCACAATGTACCTTTTTAGAGAACATCTCGTAGTTTTGAATGCCACATCTTTATATCATCAAATCACTAACTGACATCCACAAATTTACTCTAGGTGTTAAGCTAAGAGAAGATGTCTTCTTCGCCACCAAACCTTGTATATTTATAAAAATCAACGTATGTGGCCCTCATGAAATACTATGTCAGACATTCATCCATACAAGTCATCTAAGAACAAGATGAACCAAAGGCACCCTCCTACTACATCCTATATAGGAATCACCCTAAGGATCAATAGCGAGTAGTCCTTACAATCCATAGATTCCAAACACGACAGAATCACAGTATATCTTTAGTTGCAAGTCAGATATTAATAGTGTTTCTTCCATTTTAATGAAGATCTATGTCATTTACTCCATCTTATTAAATATTCCTGCAAATTAGTTCCGAACGCAACGTTGATTCAAAGTGGTTTTACGTCTAGTTCCCATCTCGGTCTCTTCAAAACAACACGTCAAAAGTCCAAGAACAACATTCATTGATAGTCGGGGTTTTAATTGTCAAATCAAATAGTATATATTAGTACTTCGGCAGCTCAGTTTCCTTTCATTAAAAACCATTCATTTAAATTTATTTTATTGATTATTACAAATCGATTCCATATCTCATCTCAAGAAATCTCTTTTGTTTTCATTTCTTTGGAAACAAAATCAACCTTTATCCTTTTTAGCATAAACATCTTTAAAACTCATCTCATTATTTCCTTATCTCGAAATATAGCTATATTTCAAAAAAGCCTCTTTTCTTTCCAATATCTTGGAAATATCATTATATATACCTTTAATAAATCAATGTAGTTTAATTGTCAAAACTTATCTGAGCCAAAATAACGTCGAGTGATGTATTCCTATAATATAACCATAACGGTTAATTTTATTTTTAAAATTCTTATCAATTATTGTAATGTCCCGGGATTTTTAATAATCAATTGCTAAACCGTAAACGAATGATCACATAACTAACTAAATTAAATTAATAGAATGTGATTAGATAATTGAAGAAAAATAAAATTTATATTTTATACTACATGCTTATGTATCGCTATGTATTAAGTTATGAAAATATCTTTTTTTTTTTTGCAAGGCTTACCGGTTTTATAGTGGTCCGTAACACTGTTTTATTAAAAAAGAAAAAAGAGGGATACAAAGGAGTTCAGGTGATATACATAAGGCATATCAGCTCAATGCTTCCACACACGGAAGACAAGCACCAATTTCACATTAGATTTTACAAAATAACATGTCATTTCAAGTTGCATATATTTTTCCTCCTAAGACTACTTTCCAGTGACAGCTATCCATTTTCATGGAGATTTCTCAACATTTCTTTCTTCATGCTACGAGTGACGTGAGTTTTTGGGCCTGCCTTTTCAGAAGAGATAGAGGTCGCTTGAACAGGAATGATATCAGGAGGTCTCGCCTTATATGTAGCAGGAGGGGCTATATGCGCATACGGGTTACTCGGATCTGTGACAGTATGAGCTTTTTTTACTTTCTTCTTGGCACTTGCTAGTATACATTGTAGCACCGCCAAAACGTTGTCCAACTGCGCAGTATGCATTTGATCGTAAACTGAAGTTGAGCAGTAAGCGTTAAAGTTGTCCATTTTCTTCGTCGTGTCATGAAACTCTGATGAGTCAACGACTCTGCAAGCTAACTCAGAGTGGAGAGCTTTGCTGATTCGAACTATGTCAGAATTGATAGTTCGTATGTGCGCTAATATGGCGGTTTCAATAGCACTCAATTCAGTTGTATTGGTCTGCAGGCTTTCAGTTCCAGACTGTTCAGCGTCTTCCTTGCTGTTCAGATTTGCATTCGTTTTATTTATTACTCCTCCCTCGCTTTCATTAATTCCTGACATATCTCCTCCTTCATCATTTGCTTCTCTATTCATCTTAACACTTAATGGATTCTTCATATTTGTACAAGCCTTACCATCAATGTTTGCACTCTTTTGGGTATCGTTAGCGTTATCTGTAGGGGTTCCAAAAACTTTAGATAGGATATCCTCAACATGTGCTATCTCTTTTGCTTGCTTTCCTATCTCCTTATCAGTTTTCATGTTGTGGATCTTCTGAGCACTTACTTCCGGATTTAGTATGATTTTGCTCAACTTTTCTACGCCGCTTAGAACATAATCGCCGCTGACTTTTGCATCTTCGTCATCACATATACTCTCGTCGTTGTTACCTGCATCACGATACTCGCCTTCTATAAGATCATGGTTTATCTCATGCGCGGTGTTTTCCATTTCACTCATTGGAAGAAGCGAGAACCGATTAGATGTTCCGACTGCAGCATCAACTTGAATAGGAGGTGAAACATCAACTAGCACTTGTTTACCCTTTTCTTTTCCACTTATGCGAATTCTAACCGGGCTCTTCTTCTTGACCACTTTGGTCCATGAGTCAGATTTGGTTGTTACTTCACTTCTCGGACGTTGAATAGGTCTGCTGTCTCAAACCCCTTTATGCATATCCATCCTTGCTCTAGTAAAAACCTTTACTATTCTGTTTTCTTTGGACTGATTCAATGATTTATCACTTGTTTCCACTACATTGCTCATTTTTCCATTTTCCTGTTCATTAAGATTTTGGCACTTGTCTGTAGAGTGGCCAAATACATAACATAGCTTACACAATTCTGGTTTCCAAAGGTATAGAATTTTAATTCTCTTTATAGTACCATCTAAATTTCGAAAAGGAAAAGAGTCTGGCAGGGGCGAAATCGAAGAAACTTCGACCATACATCTAGCATATTCGAGTCTTTTCATGCTTTCAGTGTTGGAATCCATACACAAGAATTTACCGACTCTGGTAGCTAGCCAGCTAATACCACGCTTCGACCAAGCTACCAAAGGAATGTTGTACATTTTGATCCATACCGGTACCACTGTAACACTATTCGCCACATTGCTCAATCCAGGTTCCCACGGCTTGACTATGAATAATTTGTTGTGTATTATTACCGGGTCAGCTTCGAGGATCCGAATACGATCCGCCAGTGAAGAGAAATGAAAGAAGAAGATACTCCCGTTTGATTTAAAATCAACCATACCTTGTGGCTTCCAGTGGTTCTTTAAGAAATTGACGACCGCATAGTACGGCAGTGGTGAGTCCAAGAAGAACCCGACTAGAAATTCACTCCACTGCTCCTTACTTGCCTGGATAATATCGTCGGTAGGTATAAGGTTCTCGCCATCGAATTTCAGCTCAAGATCGTCAGCAGTGAATGTTCCGGCGTTTTTCGGCTTAGCAGCGAAGAGGGTTGACCACTTCAGCTTCGGATTAGGGTCAGGTAAGGTGTTGGCTGAGGGCGATGTTGGGTTTGGGGTGGGGATTGGGTAAACGAAGGGAGGAGGAGGATCAGGCGAGGGTGGTATAGGTTGCGGCGGCGGATCTAGGGTTTTAGAGGAAGGGGGTGAAGCATTGGTATGTGTGGAAAGGAATCGTTGAGGTGCGATGGCAGACACCATTTTTGATACGTATGTCCTTAAATTTTGATATAGACTTATCTTATGTTATGAAAATATCTTTCATGTGTATAAGAATACTTATCTTAGTTCATTCTAACTTATCCAGAATAATTAATTAAAAAAGGAAATTTACTTCATAAGGATTGGTGACATGAAAGATTAACACTTAAGTGATTAAAGTTAGGTTGCCATCTCATGAAAGAATGGACGCTTTTTTTCATGAAGCATTAATTAAAGGAAAATTTGGCAGCTAAGATTTCATTTAAATAAATATATATATATATATATATATATATATATATATGTGTGTGTTTGCAAAATTCTTACTGCACACATGATAGAATTAGCATCTAGTTGTTCCCATCAACATGCTAGTGCACAGGGCATTTAATTTTTACATTGCCTTAGCAGCTAAGATATTTTTACTTTTGTACAATTTATACATAAACTAAGGGCACTAGCTTGCTAAAACCTACTGAAACAATTCGACTATCATATAGGGTATTGACATCACAAACATGACCATCCTATTGGGGAAAAGGAACATTCTACACCATGACTATTCACTGCAAGCATTTAAGATGCTTATTTGTTTAATAGTATAATGCACATATAATAGGAGCACACCTTCACATTTTTGCACACACCATTTTTCGATCAAACTGAAGAGAGAACTCAAGCCAGAGAACCATTTTGAAAGCTTAAAGAACAGAGTAGAAAACAAGTGAGTAAACTAAATCTTCATATTAGTTGTTGTTTTTCTAAGTTAATACCAGTGTTAAAATGAAATATTGAACCTTGTTTGATCATATGCCCAGTTTAACCCTGCATAAGATGTTAACCTGCTGTGTATTGTTTTTGTCAGTTTTACACCCCTGTTTCCAATGATGAATGCTTGATGATTTTACTAATTAAAGCCGCGTATATTTATAAACATGTATCACCTTGATGCTAAGTAATCCTGTCAACAAGTTAGAACCAGTTTGATGAAAATACTGATGTTATATAAAACCCTGTTTCCCATAAGAGAATTATACAAGATTCTCATATTAGGATGTTATCTGAATACAAGAATCTATGGCATCCTTAGGTAGTGTTTACTTAGTAATACAAACAAGAATATAATTAAAATCTATATGTATATACAAAGAAAACCTGAACCTGTTATTCTCTGTAACAAACATTTTAACATGAAAATTCAAATAATGCAGAATCATGATTTGAGTATATAAATGAAATCGTGACGCCAAACGATGATTTTTAGTGGTGGTTTCAAGATTTTAAATAAGAGATTTCCATGATAATGTGTGATGAACAGAAAATACATCTTGATCAATTTCCGGCGACCGAAGCAGTCGGAGTCCATGGCATGAGGAAGGAAGCAATATCTAGGATAAAGGATCACAAGAAAAATATAAAATGATTTTTCTATTGTGTGGATTTTGTGATCGAGGTATAATTAGGTTTTTGGGTTCATTTTTGAAATCATTGTTCATCGACGAACTGCACCAGTGCGGGGGCTTTTTAGGTGATCGGTCCAGGGAGGAAAGTAGGAGGTGGATGCCGGCAAGGACGAGGTGAAGTTTGATGGTAACTAAACTGGCGATGTGGTGGTGAGAGGTGGATTAGTAGACGTGGTTGATGAAGGAATTCGGGTTGAACACCCAGATCTAGACGTGGATGATCGGAGTTGAAACTGGAGGGGGAAACAGGATCAGTAAGTCAAATGGAGTTTGGAGGAGGTGATACGGTGGTTGTTCGGTGGCCGGAGCAGGTGTGCACATGCACCACAGCACAGTGGTGCACTGGATAAAAACGATACAGAAGAAGAGAGAAGGAGAAAGAATTTTTGGTGATGATCTCGCAAAACTGATGTAGTACCTTGTAAATTGGTAGCATAGTACTTTGGTGTTGGGCAAAAAATGGGAATTTGATATGTTGGCTGGAGCATGAGAATTTGAAGTGGTCCGGTGCGCGCCTCATGGAGTATTGGGATGTGGTACTTTGGTAACCTGGCGTTTTGGTAGTATGGTACTGGAAATGTGATACTGGGCATAGCATGGGATTTGGGGAGGAATTGGCATGCGCAGCATAGAGTTTTGGCAAGTGGTACTTGGAAAATGCAACGGTTTTGGCAAAAGGATTTTTAGGCGGGTTTTTAATTTAATCAAGTTTTAAAATAAAAATAGAAAATCAAATAAAAATAAATAAAAAGAGATGAGCCAAACATCTTGGGCTTTCAAAGGAAAATAGGAGAAGGGAGATGGGTTGTAGTAGCAAGGCTTTTAAAGGATTCGACGAGTTTAAAAGCAAAACAAAAAGGAAATAATAAAATATAAAAATAGAGAATTTATATAATTATTAATGTTATTTAGAAATAAAAGATAATTTGCAAAGTTGACAAAGGTATAAAATGTCGTATAAACAAGCCGACATTTTAGAGCAGAATGCCGTGTGCGACGCACACACATTAGTTGTTTATTTATAAAAGATAGTCAAAATGTCTGATTTAAACAATGTAGAATATACCATACTGTTTGGCTGAAGCTCGTAAAATAAAGAGTATATAAACTGAATTATATTTAATCCAGTTCATTTTAGGTTGATAACTAATTCTTTAGAGAAATGTTGAGATCAAGTGAATATTAAAACAGTTCTTAAATATCAATTGATAGAAATGACATTACATGAATCATTTCGGAGAGTCCGAAATTAATATGTGTAATGACCCGAAAATCCCCGTCCTCCGAATCGACCGGAAGGCTCGATCCAAACTTCGGAAATCGTCGATTCACTAACTTTGGGTGCAAAACACATCAGAACAACAACAGAAGACTTTTATAAACATCATAATAATTTTACAACAAAGTACAAAATATATCAGAGTACATCGAAAAATAATACAACAGCCGAAGATTAATTTACAATAAATTTAATACAATGCAGTGGAAACAAATAGACTAATACAGCGGAGGACTATCTGGATACCGCATTAAGCTTCGATCCAGAATCCTACTCAAAAAACAAATATATGCAAAACAAGCCACTCGACTGCCCGTGTGGAAAATAAGGGCACCTGAGTTTTCAAGTGAAGCAAACTACGAGTCAGTCATGGGACTGGTATGAGAAATATTTAATTAAATTATCTAAAAATAAAGCTAATCGTAGGACCACGCCGCTAACGCGGAACAGATTTACTCCATTGGATCGCCAGTGCATAAAACAAGTAAATCTTTTTAAAACAACGCAATGCTTTTTAGAAACATGAAATCATTATAAGACTCAAGTCCCATCACACAATGCAATGCAAAATGGAGGATAGAGTTTAACCTTATAATGATCAAACATGCTTGAAACGAAAAGTCTATCATCCACATAAGTAAGATGTCTGGGCTCCATACAATGACACCACTTCTAGCTAGAAAGAAACGTCGTGCACTCCCTACGTTCCTTATCCCATTATGACTCTTACCGGGGTGGGAGGCTCGCGAAGTTACGCTATACACAAAGCTATGCCTAAATAAAGTTGTGCTTTGATCATCAACCATAAGGCTCTGTTTTTCAACAAAAGCCTTGATCAATTGCATCTTAGCCTGCCACATTAGCAATTCACGCCATGTAACTGACGTCTATCAATATATAACCTCTGAGCTCATACGTCTCAGAGAAGGGGGTTAAGCAAGAGAATAAATTCTCCGCCACCAAAAAGAGATATATTAAACAGAAATCAACTAACACAGAACGAAATTCAATGTCAGGCACACATCCCTTTACAAGTCCGTTCTGGGTCTGAACGAAACCGGAGACACCTTATTCCTCGTCCCGTATGTCAAATACGGAAGAGAGTGCTCACATATCCGAACAATCAACAATTACGTCTCGCCAACTACTACTGTAACCCTTTACTGGGAGCTAACCAATGCAGGGCATCAGTAGTCGTCCATTCGATGTGAAGATCATCAGTCTTCAAACATCGTCTTTAATATCTTTGATTTAAATCGTCGTATAATTATTTGAACTGAGATTGAACTCGGTCTTTTCAAATAATTCTTGAATATATATAATTTAAATCATTTCATATCGTTAATATTATTTTATAACTATTTTTATTTATATAAAAATAGTCTAATTTAATTTAATGACGCTTCAGGTCAATACATGGCCCTGGCGCTGTTTATACCCAAATTTGATTTACACATTTCTCAAAATCTAACCGTTAGATTTTAAAAAACTTAACATCGTTGGAAAGAATTTCCCAAAGCGGACCTAACTGTTCCAGTTTTAGGAAAATCTGACGGTCTGATCTTTCGTTATAATCGTTTAAAGTTACGATTGCCGAAAAGCGAACTACCACGCGCGATTCGTTTTATTTTAACTTATATATATATATGTTTCAACGATTTCACTAATATATTAAAAATGATGTTTTCAACAAACAAAGCAAATATTAATACATAAACATTTTCCTATTTTACTAACATGTAAAATGTAACATTTTAATTACAAATCCTATTCTAACTTATAATCCCTTTTTATCTAAATGTACATGTAAAAGGTACCATTTTTAATGAAACTAAATAAACATTAAAATGTCCATTTTAATCTCTAAACAATTTCCAATGTGCATGTTATTTTTATTAATGAGTCATTTTATACATTAAAAATGTTTCTTTTTAATGTTTACATAACTTTGAAAATAAACATGTCATTTTAAATAATGAATATTTTATACATTAAAAATGTTTCTTTTTAATGTTCAACAATTTTCTAATAAACATGTTACTTTAAATAATGAATCATTTTATACATTAATTTTTTTTTCTTTTTAATGTTTACAAAATTTTGATAATAAACATGTCACTTTAAATAATGAATCATTTTATAATTAAAAACGTTTCTTTTTAATGTTTACATAATTCTGACAATAAACATGTCACTTTAAATAATGAATCATTTTATATATAAAAAATGTTTCTTTTTAATGTTTACATAATTTTGACAATTGTTAGATCAAAAAATGGCTCTAACACCCAAATCGTCGTATTTTGAGCATAAGATATGAAGAAATAATCGAAAAATAGAGAAAAAGGCAAGACAACAAGATTTTTATAGTGGTTCGGCGTTAACGAGCCTACGTCCACTTCATATTTTCTCATTCCATTCATGGATTACCATTACAGTGAATATTCTCTCCAAATTCATTGATTTTCATTGAGGAAGATGATAGTTATTCATGGAGAAGTGTTAGCCATGGCTGCCATGGACAAGGAGATGCCAAAAGTCCCCTGAAAATGCCATCTGAAGGTGTATTTATAGCTGTAGGAAAGCTCCTGGGAGGACTGGGTCGTGGTAGGACACGTGGCATGCGATCCGGAAAAGTAGGAGATCGAATAGCCTTAAGAATAGGTCAAAACAGTGCATGTATCTGCAGGTTCGGCGATCGGTTCGTGGGTCTGGGATCGGTTCGTGATATGGGCTCGGTTCGTGATATGGGCTCGGTTCGTGAGCTGGAGTGGACGGATCGTGGCTTGAGGACACTCCGCGAACAGAGGGGGCGATCCGATCCGGTATCCACGATCCACGGTACGCGATCCGACCAGGAATGACACGAGTTGATGCTAATCTGGACCCGTTCACGGAAACGGGCATAACTTTCAAACCGTAAGTCCGATTGAGCCGAACCAAAGCTCAAACTGAAGCTTATTCAGAGGGCTACAAGCATATGATGTGAATAGATCCAAATGAGGTCGTTTGATAAGGGTTTCAGACCAGTTTATACTGGTGTTGTGATTTTTAACAAACTGCCTTGTGTCTTCTGACGATGCCTCCAATGTCGGAGAGTGATGTTATCCAGAGATTCCATATGAGGCAGCATTTATCCAGAGGTGTGTCAACACGATCTTTGCTTTGGATAGCCTGGTCACAAAGCAGGCTAACATTTTGCCCCCCAAAGTACATCTTATCGAAGATGAGATGTGCTTTGAATATGTTGAGGTAAATCTCTCTGGAACGTCATTTATCCTTGAGAAGGCTTTATCCAATTGTTGCATTGCTTCCATTGGAGCTAGTCAGGCCAAGTTCAAAAAGTCATGCTAAACCGTTGGCTCCCGAGCGTGATTCTACATGCACAGATCGTTGCCAAACAACGGCATCATTCCACACAAGTCATGCGCATGGTAGGATCGATCTTTCTTTTATATACGAGTCAATGTATGGAATAGTCACCCGAATAATGGAGTGTTTCAAGAATCTTCGGGCTCTAAGCTACCATCTGGACCATTGGGATGGAGCACGCCAAAATCATCATACGAGTTTGTCATTTGTACTCAAGTTTGGACTAGCCTGATATCTTGATATTGATTCAGGATCTTAAAATCGCATTGAATCGTAACAGTAAGGAATTCAAAAGCCATGATCACTCTGGATCGTAGTCGAGAGACTCCACAATTGTTACGGATCATTTCTTCATCCAATATTCACATATGAAGCAGGCAGTAAGGGATGTTGTTAAAATTATATGGACCAGTGCCTATAGGATCGTCACCATCGCAAGGTAGTAGATAGGTTTCCACTCCTTCCATTCGATGTAGTTTGAGTCTTTAAGTTCACATTTGATCCACAAGCTAGCTCGCTTGGTCGGCAAAGATGAGTAAGGTTGTACTCCGGAGGCATGACATACATGTTTTGAATCCCATTTCATGCCTGGATTGTCTTTAAAGTTAGTCTATGAACCGACGCTTGCGCTCTCAGTGCCATCGGAGGACAAGCGAGGTCAGTATTTATGCCCCCAGTATCGATGGGGGTTGAGTTGAGTCAACAAGGCATTTAGTCTTGAAGATTTTATACTTCCTGTCGTTGCATCTGGTAAGAGTTGCAGGTTCAGCAATCTTAGTCCACCCAGATCATTCTGTACTGTTTCTCAATTTAGCAAAAATCGGAATTGTATATGCGAATGGTTGAACCACATTTGCTTTGATATCATCTCTTCTCTTTAGTCAGATAGTGAGGATTGCCTCATCGGGCATCAGCGACTTCGGTTACTCTCATCAGATCAGTTGTGGAGTTAAGTAAGGTTGTTGAATGCGAGTGAATAAATGTCGTTATGAAGTTAGTTGGGCCCCTCCGTTTATGCTTCGGCATAGTCCGAAATGGTTATCACAGTCTTATTGAGTCTCTTTCTCATGCTCGGTTCAATTGTGCTTGACAAATAAGATCATGGGCTCAATAAGTGGTATAGGTTCTCTTTGTAACTGCACATTTTTGTCATTCTTTTCCGGGGCTTTTCCTTTGTCCTCACCGTTTCAGGAATTGAAAGGTGCTCTATTTTTTAGTCGGAAAAGCATCTTGGTTATTCGTCTCGACGTTAACACTTTTTTTTTGTCATAAAGGTCTATCCACCTTAGGGTTGAATTCGTCAGAGCCTCTGAGGAAGTCTCGTTGTGGTGAAGCATTGAAATATGTGGGAATAAGAGGATATTCTAATGTCCCATGTGAAGAGGCTATGATTGTCGTTACCCACATCATCTTGAGAAGAAAAGCTTCTCGAGAGGTGCCGAACCAAACTAGCGAGTAGGTTGCCATCAAAGAATTGATGCATATTATCAAGATCCTGGCTGGTGCCCCCAGCATCGAATCTGAGATTACAAAGGGGGTCTTTGCTGATTTCTTGTTTCCATGTCGATATTGCCCCCGGGTCATGGTTTGAGTCATTCGACCTGACCGGGTTCCTATTTTTCGAATTGTTGCGTTCTTTCTCGGAGCTGGGTATGAAATGTCGCTCGAGTATTCATTCGAGTTGGAGTTAAAACCGGTTGTGCATGATCTGAGTTCATTGTGATTCTTGCATTCTCATCTAGGAAGTTGCAGGTAGCCGTTCCATCGCCCATGTTTCCATCTACGACGCTCTGAATCGAAGCTGCATGTTGTGTGACTGCTGATTGGTTCGTGTTCATCTCAAGCTGATGGTTGATATCTGACTATGCCTAGTTCGTCATTACTTGAACTTCAATTTTATCATTTCCAGCGAATTGATGATTGTTGCTCGGCCTTCCAGTTTAGTGCTGGCGCCCTCACCCTCGGGGGTTTGTTCTGAGTAGCGGACTTCAAATCCATATCTTTCATACTCCCTCTTCGCATCATGAGTTAGAGTTGGGTGAAAATCGATTTGCTGGTACGAAATCCACGCTAATCTTTTGTCCTTTATCCAGGCTCTGAGGATCGGCATCAAACGACGAAAGGTTAGACTATGATCGTCCCGAGTGTTCCGGCTTGCCCCCTGCGTCAAGGGAAAGGTCGGAGATACGATGGTGTGTCACATCTAACGGTTGCATGAGATGTATCTAGTCTCATCTGAGCTTTCGAGTCTGGAAGTAGGTTAGGACCAAAAAACGTTCTCTTTGCATTTGTTTCCTAGTCCTCAAGGAGCCCTTTTGAATTCAGACATGTAAACATGAGGAGAGAAAGTTGCTTTCAGTTTGACCCCCGAAACTCCGGCGGGGTAAGAGTTCTTGTGGCGCTAAGTCTCTAGCACCTTTATACTCTCCCGTCCAAGCTCTGAGGACAGAAATCAAGCGGTGAAGAGTCAGATTGTAGTCGCCTCGAGTGCTCCCGTTTGCTCTTTGCATCAAGGGAAATGCCGGGGACGAAATGGTTGCATCATGTTCAATTATTACGTGGAATATATCCAGCCTTATCTGAGCTTCCCATTCTGGAAGTAAGTTGGGATCAGCAGATGGACGTTCACTTTGCATCTGCTTTTTGGTCTTCAAAGGGGGCCTGTTAGGATCACAACACAAGTTAAACACAGGCACTTAAGTTATGCCGTTTGTAAATATTTTCAATAGCCATGGCCCCAGTTATAGGGTAAGTGCGAAAGACATGCGGTCGGATCACTTCCCTTTCGAATTCAGACATGTATACATGAGAAGAGGAAGTCACTTTCAGAATTCAAGCGATCATACTATCCAAGCATGGAGTAGGACGTGTTTGGGACGGTACAAGAAGCCTGTAATTCATAAATGTCCAGAATTCCACGATTACGTCGAATCGTATTAAGGCCAAGGAATCAATGATCGCTCAAGATCGTACTAAGGTAGGGTAGACATCAAAAAATCTCAGGGCCTCGCCAGGTCCTTCCAGTTGCGAGTATGAAGTTGTATAACATGTCGCTGAACAAATCACTATCCAGGCTTCTTTTTCTGTCGTCGCCGTGAGTCGCACAGGCAGCTTAGAATTATACGCCTACGTCATCCTTCTGGACGCGGCCCTTTAGTTATTCCCTACTGATCTGCTGTTGTTGTACGAGTTCGGATCTCGCATTTTGTCCAGCTTTGTTTTGTGAGCCTGTACTTAGTGAATGAAATTCCATTTCTTTTTGTACTGCTGTGTTCGTGTGTTGCCTCCCATTCCCGGAAACGAGTGGTTCGAGCTCCATTTTCATTCTTGGTCCCAGTCGTGTAGGATCCCTTGAGTGGCATATGTCGTCATGCATTTATACTTTCCTGATCCTTCAGCGGAGCAGAAATTATGGGGGGTGCTGAGTCTCCAACACCTTTCTCAGCGCTTAATCATAGACGCTTTTATACTCTCCTGGCGGTCTCCAAGGTTAGAGTTCGAACTCAGTTGTTCTGTCGCTCCCCGATCCTTCAGCGGGGTGAGAGTTCTTTCGCATTATCCTGTACCTGCGAGCATTCCATAATTAGTTATGCATTTAAACATTTGAAACGCAAATAAGCAAACAAGTCATGAAACATTATAAGTTATCAGTGCAACTTATAAGTGAAAGTGCAGTAAAGTAGTATGTATGTATAGGCATGCCCCCAATCAATCATTAACTTAGTGCCTGGCCAGGTCTTGTTGAGGATTGATTAGGACCATAACTGTGTTGCCCCATGTCGGGACATGGAGGATTTGGGATCAGCTTCCATCCTGCCCCCCCCCCCCGATCCTTTAACGGGGGAGGAATTTTCCCGAGGCGCTAAGTCTCTAGCGCTTTTATACTCTCCCGATCCTTCAGCGGGTTAGAGTTGCTGGGGCGCTGAATCTCTAGCGCTTTTATACTCTCCCGATCCTTCAGCGGGTTAGAGTTCGAGCTCGGTTCATGATCTGCTCAACGATCCTTCAGCGGAGCAGAAGTTCTCAGCGCTAAATCATAGACGCTTTTATACTCTCTCTCGACTCTGGAGAGTTAGAGTTGGGACTCAGTTGTTCCATCGCTCCCCGATCCTTCAGCGGGGTAAGAGTCCTTTCTCAGCGCCAAATCATGGACGCTTTTATATTCTCCTGGCGGTCGCCAAGGTTAGACTTTTGCTCAGGCGGCTCCGATCATGGTACACCGCCATGCCTTGTGGACGTCATCTTTGCGTCCTTTATACTTTCTCTCAGCTCTGGAGAGTTAGAGTCACGGATCAAGCGGTCTGCAATCATGCATGCTCATCAAACTCGTCCTAGGTTTACATTTTAATCCAAGCTCCGAGGATTAAAACCAGTCGGACAAGCAGTTGGAGCATTTGCCAAGGCTTTGAGTTCCTCCGAACAGTCTACGGGAGGAATGGTTGGCACCAGACTTCGGGTATCTGCATTATTCACACCGCACGAATTAGTCATGTCAGTAACTCGGAAAGCATGTGAAAGCAAATTTTATAATTGAAAAGTAAGCAAATTAAGAGGCAGTGCTGCCTCCTTTATTTGAATTCATGTAATTTGGTGGCGTCGAGCGTAGGATCGAGCCATGTAGGCGGTCACACCGCGTCCATCTGGAGTCGGACTACGACTTTGCGATTCAATGACTTATGTACAATTGTCTTGCGGTCTGCCACGTGTAAGCCAAGGATTGGATGATCATTCTGAATACACCTTGAGCTATATGACTTTCTTTAGACGGGGGGGGGGAGGGGGCATGACTTTGCTAGCGAGCAGTTCAGTCGGGCCCGTTATGGTAGTGCTCCATAATTCTGCATGTGGGTGTTAAAAGTCTGATCGATACCAGATCCAAGGTACCTACACCATCCACATATTATTTCATCTAAGTTAATTACATCAATAACTCATAAAGGATGCAAATATAAGAGTCATGATTATAGAATAATCCTGTTAAAGGAATGAGTATCATTCTGAGTGAAAAATGGCGTTGCATATTCATTGCAGGTCCATTTTGCTTCGCCCTATCTCTGTCAATAAAGGGCTTGATCGGGGTCTTGACATGGCAAAGGCGGCTAGGTAGGCACTACAAGCGAGTGATGAGGTCGCATCTCCTTCAAATCGCCTTTTTGCCCCCATGCTGAGGGTAAGGATAGAGGGTCAGGAAGTCATGACTAGATTGCTAATGGTAGCACATCTTTGCATTGGTGTTAGGTCGTAAATTAGCATGTGAACAATGGATTCATGCTTATAGAAATTTTTGCACTTTCCATGCTAGGAAATAGGATATTACTGCTGGTGGGATAATCATATCTCATAAATTTGCTGATATACCCTCGATCCCATATCAGGGACAAGGGTTGGTGCGCCGACAATCAACCAGCATTCATGCGTAAGCATTCTAGATCTTCGACTCGCTAACTTTCAGGCAAGACTAAGTCAATTGGCCAGGCAAATTCTTGATGTATCAGCTCCGAATTAGATGATGTAATCTCGAGCAATTTATGCTCAAATCTGTAGTTGCCCCCAGCCTTAGGGGAGTGAGTCACTTGGCAGATAATCGATGAAAAGAGTGGAAGTATGAGCCTTCACTTTCTAACATCAGAATGTCGTTGGCCAGAAGTTTCATTCATGTACATCTCCCATCTAATGGGTGGCTGACTGGTGATTTGGTCGAATCATTTAGGGCGGTGAATTTGGCAATTGCATTCGTTGGTGTTTGTTTTGGGACAACCTTCCAAGAGAAATAGGCAATGTCGAATTGCATGTCATACCTCGAGGCATAAAGAACGATTGCACGCCTTTCACTTCACCTTGTTAGATGCATTTTGTGCTGTAGGAAGTTTATCATGGAGTTAACCATGACTCTCTTCCGGGTTTGGTCTCCAACGTTGGATCAACTTCCATTTTATCTATGGTTGTATTTCATAGTGTCTTGATAGGGATCATCTCTATCTTTTCTGGATTATCGGAACTTTCTTATTCGACCAGATGATTCGACTTTAGATTTTCTGTGTATGAAATATGAGGTATGTTGTAACGTTCCAATCCATCCAATAACTCTTCTGCCCATTCTAGGTAAGCTGCGAGTTGTGGTTTCTCCGACTGGAATTCCTTTCGAGTCGTCCTTTGGGGGTTATCTGCAAAACTTCGGCGTTGGATTGCTGGTCATTTCTTGCACCATCCGTATGCAACTTGCAGGTACTTGATTTCATCTTTCATTTCGAATGGCAACTCCATATAAAATCCCGCGATAGAGAACTTACCGCATACGTCTTATTTTCTTGACAGGAGCACACTTCAGGTTTTTACTCAAGAAATGACTCATAATTTGGGATAAAATCCCGCAAATATTAGTACTGGTCCAAACGAACACATCCAGGCCCGCCTACAGTATAAGTTCTCTCGTTCGGAAGAGGTCTAAAGGAGATCCGATGTGAAGACCTTAGTCAGGTCGGCGTCACCAGTCGGAACACGTGCAGTTGCGTTATTAGATGTCACCCTTCTTCATCCCGAATCACCATCCTCTCTGGAATCTATGTCTTCGGGCAGGTCGTTTGGCAATTCCTTTTGCGATGCTCCCATCATTCGCAAGATTGACACCTCCTTCACACTCCATTTCATCTGGAGGGGAAGCGTCTTTGGGTTTCACGCAATCTCTGTTGCGTAGCATATTCCATCCTTCCTAATCAGTCGGCTTCTCCAATAACTTGGTCACCATAGGCCAGCCTCACTCCGTCTTTGGTAGGGATATTTAACGGTTAACACCCATATGCTATGTAAGCTCTGAATTCCGCTAGACCTGGTTGGTTGAGACCACGCTCAGATAAGCTTGAATGCAATAGCATGGCTTGCAAGGCTTCAAGTAAGGTTCGTATATCCTATCACAACTGTTGTATGAAGCGGAGAGCTAATGGTTGATTCATATTTGCGTTGATCTCAAGTTCTCATTTCTTGACCAATGTCATAAGGTGGCTGGTGAGCAGTCAAGTTGTTATCATCCCAGCAATGATCCATATATCCAATCACGGCCTGCGGAGGTTCAATTGGTTCCTATCTCTGGGGACCAAAGTACATCGATCTAACCCTTGGACACGTGGAAATCAATCTATCTCGATGCGGTTGACGGTAAATAGGTGAACTGAGACCATCATTATTTTGTATATTGCCATAGCCAGCGTGTCGAATCTTTTCAACAACTCCTCACATTCAATAACATCGGTAGATAGAGGTCATGGCTTCTAGAAAGAATCCTCAGAATACCTACCGAATCTTGGTCGATAAGAATTTGTGATGATTGTGGGTCAGAATGTACTCCGAGCCGAAGGCGAGTCGTGCTCCGAGCCGAAGGCGAGGCCGTCAGCGGGTCCAGGCGCAGCGCCGGCGGGGGTCCGGGGCCCCGCAGTCCCTTGTTCGTCACCACTTTTCTGGGTCGCGGTTCGCTACTGTCGTCTGGTTCGTGGCTCGGATCGTCAATTAATCATCGTCTTCGGATCAGATCGCGGATCCTACACCAGGTCGGGTCGTGAAGATCATTCTGGGTCCAGGTCGTGGAGGTCGTTCCGCGATCCGCGAATCGGATCGTGATGGCTCCTGCGATCCGCGAATCGGATCGTGCGAATCGGATCGTGATGGCTCTCTGGGCTCCGTTCGCGGAGGTCGTTCCGCGAACCGCGAATCGGATCGTGATGGCTTCTGCGATCCGCGAACCGCGAACCGACCACCTGCTCTAACCTGCTCCTGTGCATTTTCTTTATAATCCTCATTCAGTTCTCAGTGAAAGCACCAAAATGTTAGATCAAAAAATGGCTCTAACACCCAAATCGTCGTATTTTGAGCATAAGATATGAAGAAATAATCGAAAAATAGAGAAAAAGGCAAGACAACAAGATTTTTATAGTGGTTCGGCGTTAACGAGCCTACGTCCACTTCATATTTTCTCATTCCATTCATGGATTACCATTACAGTGAATATTCTCTCCAAATTCATTGATTTTCATTGAGGAAGATGATAGTTATTCATGGAGAAGTGTTAGCCATGGCTGCCATGGACAAGGAGATGCCAAAAGTCCCCTGAAAATGCCATCTGAAGGTGTATTTATAGCTGTAGGAAAGCTCCTGGGAGGACTGGGTCGTGGTAGGACACGTGGCATGCGATCCGGAAAAGTAGGAGATCGAATAGCCTTAAGAATAGGTCAAAACAGTGCATGTATCTGCAGGTTCGGCGATCGGTTCGTGGGTCTGGGATCGGTTCGTGATATGGGCTCGGTTCGTGATATGGGCTCGGTTCGTGAGCTGGAGTGGACGGATCGTGGCTTGAGGACGCTCCGCGAACAGAGGGGGCGATCCGATCCGGTATCCACGATCCACGGTACGCGATCCGACCAGGAATGACACGAGTTGATGCTAATCTGGACCCGTTCACGGAAACGGGCATAACTTTCAAACCGTAAGTCCGATTGAGCCGAACCAAAGCTCAAACTGAAGCTTATTCAGAGGGCTACAAGCATATGATGTGAATAGATCCAAATGAGGTCGTTTGATAAGGGTTTCAGACCAGTTTATACTGGTGTTGTGATTTTTAACAAACTGCCTTGTGTCTTCTGACGATGCCTCCAATGTCGGAGAGTGATGTTATCCAGAGATTCCATATGAGGCAGCATTTATCCAGAGGTGTGTCAACACGATCTTTGCTTTGGATAGCCTGGTCACAAAGCAGGCTAACAACAATAAACATGTCACTTTAAATAATGAATCATTTTATACATTAAAAATGTTTCTTTTTAATGTTTACGTAATTTTGACTATAAACATGTCATTTTAAATAATGAATCATTTTGTACATTAAAAATGTTTCCTATTAATGTTTAACAATTTTCTAATAAACATGATACTTTAAATAATGAATAATTTTATACATGCACACAATAAAAGGAATGTTGTATTTTTTTAACAAATTCTACATTAGCATGTATAGAATAAAAAGGATGTTTTATTGTCTACACAATGTCTATATTGACATGTATATAATAAAAAGGATGTTTTATTGTCTACACATTCTATGTTTTATATGTATAAAAATAAAAAAAATATTTTATTTTCTACACATCCTATGTTTAACATGACAAATAAAAAGAAGAATTTTTATTTGTATACAATTCCTATGTTCAACGTGACAAATAAAAAGAGAATTTTTTTTTTGCATAATAATTCCTATGTTTCTAATGACAAATAAAAAGAGAATTTTATTTTGCATAACAATTCTTATGTTTCTAATGACAAATAAAAAGAGAATTTTATTTTGCTTAACAATTTCTATGTTTCTAATAACAAATAAAAAGAGAATTTTATTTTGCATAACAATTCCTATGTTTCTAATGACAAATAAAAAGAGAATTTTATTTTTCTACATGTTTTCTACATTTCATATGACAAGTAAAAAGATAATTTTATTGTCTACACAATTCTATATTACATATGTATAAATAAAAAGAATTTTTATTTGTATAACAACTTCTATATTTAAGATGACAAATAAAAAAAAGATTTTTATTTATATTCAAATTTCTATATCTAACATGACAAATAAAAAGAAATTTTTATTTGTACATAAATTTCTATATTAACATGACAAATAAAAAAAGGATTTTTATTTGCACACGAATTTCTATACTAACATGACAAATAAAAAAAGGGATTTTTATTTGTATAAATTTCTATATTAACATGACAAATCAAAAAAAGGGATTTTTTTTTATTTGTATAACAACTTCTATATTTAGCATGACAAATAAAAAGGGAATTTTTATTTGTATAACAACTTCTATATTTAACATGATAAATAAAAAGGGAATTTTTATTTGTACAAGAATTTCTATATTAACATGACAAATTAAAAAGGGATTTTTATTTGTATAACAACTTCCATATTTAACATGACAAATAAAAAGGGAATTTTTATTTGTACACAAATTTGTATATTAAACATGACAAATAAAAAAGGGATTTTTATTTGTACACAAATTTCTATATTAACATGATAAATAAAAAAGGGAATTTTTATTTTTATAACAATTTCTATATTTAACATGACAAATAAAAAAGGGAATTTTTACTTGTATACAATTTTCTATATTTAACACTACAAATAAAAAAGAATATTTTTATTTTTATACAATTCCTATGTTCAACTTGACAAACAAAAAAGAATATTTTTATTTGTATACAATTCCTATGTTTAACATGACAAACAAAATAGAATATTTTTATTTATAACCAATTTTTATTTTACCCTATCATTCATGCATATACATTAAAAAATATTTTTTTATTGTATTTAAATTTTGTCCATGAAAGAATTTAGATCAGAGAGAAGAGAGAGATGAAACAGTAAACAATCAAAAGGCTACATTTTTATTAATATGAATTGATTCGCTATTACAATGCTAATCCCTATATTTATAGGGTCAATTATTCTCTAGAATATTCCTAGCACATTCTTTATTCTGGAGCATATTCCATGGCATATCTCTTGGCATATTCTCTAACACCAAATATAAGATAATGTATTTATTTGTCCTTATCTCAACATTAACTCATTCTTAATATCTTTCCTTAATATCTCAACATAATATCTTTCCTTAATATCTCAACACCCCCCCTCAAGATGGAGCATGCGGATCACAAATGCCCATCTTGGATTGCATCACGAACAAAATGACAGTCAGCTTCAAACTTCCATACGCCATCAGCAACTCTTCACTTTTAACAAATGGTTTTTAAAGTGGACCAACCACTCAATAATGGTTTTTAAAGTGGACCAACCACTCAATAATGGTTTTTAAAGTGGGCCACACTAAATAATGGTTTTTAAAGTGGACCACACTCAATAATGGTTTTTAAAGTGGACCAACCACTCAATGGTTTTTAAAGTGGACCACACTCAATATACAGTCAATAATGGTTTTTAAAGTGGACCACACTCAATAATGGTTTTTAAAGTGGACCAACCACTATAAATAATGGTTTTTAAAGTGGACCAACCACTAGAAATAATGGTTTTATGGAAGATGACTGGTAGTTATTACAGTAGATCCATCAGCAGGGCAAAAGAATACATCAGTTGAGGGGGATGAATAGCTATAACAAATGCCAAACGAAAATCACAAGATCAATGTGCCAAGGAGCAGCAAACATAATCAAATTAACCAAGTTCATAGCCTTCAGGGATGAGAAAATACGAAAAAATGTAGCACAGCAAAACTCATCATAGATAGCCACAACAGTGAACCCTCTTTTTTTTTTTAATAATTATATACATATCTCTTTCCTCCCTTTAACCTGCTCTGATACCATGAAAGAATTTAGATCAGAGAGAAGAGAGAGATGAAACAGTAAACAATCAAAAGGCTACATTTTATTAATATGAATTGATTCGCTATTACAATGCTAATCCCTATATTTATACGGTCAATTATTCTCTAGAATATTCCTAGCACATTCTTTATTCTGGAGCATATTCCATGGCATATCTCTTGGCATATTCTCTAACACCAAATATAAGATAATGTATTTATTTGTCCTTATCTCAACATTAACTCATTCTTAATATCTTTCCTTAATATCTCAACATAATATCTTTCCTTAATATCTCAACAGTCCAATTCAGTCACATCCAATTAAATCCAATAGATCAACACAATCTGAATCTTAACAACGGATATATAAAAAATCTCTAACGCAATAACAATTAAATTTTAATTTTAATTTTTGAATAAGAAATCTCACTTATAAGCTAAAAATAATATTTTTAGCGAACAAATATTTGTGATAATTAAATACTGATAAAAACCATGGCAGTTTATATAAAATAAATGTACAAGAGAATTTAGCAAAGGAGTTCTAACCTTGAACGGTTTTGAAATCGTTGAATAACGATTATTTTTAACTGGATAAAACTGTATGTTCAATTCGGTCAGAATTTCCAATTGTTTCCAAATTTGTCCTAGTCAGTTCCCTGGTGTTGCTCTCTTTACTGCGATTCCAACGGATCTGAAATCCTTCGATTTTGATAAGAACTGAACAAGATATAACCATTTACGTGTTAATTAAATTAATTAGTGACTTAAGAAAATTAATTTAAATAATTAAACTAAAGTAACCACATTTACACGTTCTTCTTCGTTACTGCTTTGGGCCGCACCCCAAAACCCACGCTCAACCACGTTCCTTGACTACGCCCGCGCCACTGGCATCGCTGGAACCCCATCGACGAACACCACCCTGAAGCCCTTCGAATCCTCCCTCACCACCGGCGAATTGGTGCATCTCGGCGCCCCCCATCAGCATAGAAACTCATACGAACGGTGGATCTTTATGCTCGATTTCTGGTGAATTTACTCCATTAATTCCGATCTCCTCTGTTGGATTTATAGAGCGTGGAGAGCTCTTCCTTTTTGCTTTAGAAGTTTTGAAAATCATAGCTTAGATTAGGAGATTGAATCGATTTAGTTTTGGAAATTTCTGGCAATACAATGATGAACGGCGGCTATGGATTAGAATTAGGGTTTGGGATATGCTATATTTATAATATAATATTATTTAATTCTCCAAATTTCAGAAAAAGCCCGTTAAGTCTTATTAACTCAAAATCCAGCCCAGTAAATGTCGCCCCTAGCCAAATACCCCTATTCCGGACACAATGGGCTAGGTCTCATCAGCCCATTTGATCATTTCAGCCCATTTTTCTTTAAATTAAAATATAAACCATTTAATTATTTAATTTAATCTTATATTTTAATTTACCGGGGCAGCATACGAACACCCAAAATTTTAGAAAAATAAATCTAGCTATGTTTTGACGACACAGTCCTAACAAAATTTATTTTGTCGAATTTGAAGACCGTTTGAAAAATGGTCTTTTTAACAATCGATCCAATTTGACTAAAATTGACAAAACACGTTTTTTTGCCACGCACACATATTAATTCCGAAAATTATAAAAATTGGAATCTAGCAATAATTTGACATTCCGGATCCAACAAAAGTGGTTTCATCGAAAACGGAGGTCATTTGCAAAATGGCTATTTTTAAGGGCTATATATTATATTAATATATATAAATTCCATAGCGACTATTTTCAATTTTAAACTGGTCATAAATTTTAATTTATAAAATGAAATATCAGTTTCTTACATTCATTAGAAAGATATAATTAAACAGATTCAAATATTTCTTGTTTTACTGAAATCCGATTTATTTTGAATTCTATACATTTAGTTAAAGTTTAAAATCAAATTTTCAATCTACCACGCCATTTCAGGCCCGTTTAATAATTCAAATACATTTATACATTCTAACTTCGATAAAATTAATTTTTTAGTCGTTATTATTTAAAATAAATCATTTTAAATATTCACTCCATTAAAATTGCTAAAATAAAAAATTTTAATTGGTTCTGAAATTCCGGGTTGTTACAATCTCCCCCACTTAAAATCTTTTCGTCCTCGAAAAGGAATGGAGCTGAAAGTTGTTTAACTATCCAACTCAACTTTCATTCTTTTATTGGTTTCAATAATTTTATTAGCTGAACTAGTAATCACACAACACAATCATCAATCAATTAGTTGATTATCTTTTCAAATATATATATATATATATATATATATAACTTTTATATATTCAAATCTTATTTTTTAAGATCGGATTATATACATAATCACAAATATGTTAATTATAAACTTGTCACTCTCAACTCATTCTAGAGGATTTCTAACCCCATCTCTAACGAGTTTTCTCATTCCAGGATACTACTGGCCCTGTCTCTAATGAGTATTCTTATTGGATGTTACAAATCCAATCTCTAATGAGTCTTTTATTCAGTTCTCATGAGTTGTACCCCAAAGAATTGAATTAACCAATGCTTTAATACCACATGTAATGACCCGAAATTCCCCGTCCTCCGAATCGACCGCAAGGCCCGATCCGAAAGTTGGAAATCGTTGGTTCACTAACTTTGGGCGCACAACACATCAGAACAACAGCAGAAGACTTTTATAAATATCATAATATTGTTACATCAGAGTATATAATATATCAGAGTACATCGAAAAATAATACAACAGCGGAAGATTAATTTACAATAAATTTAATACAATGCAGCAGAAACAAATAGACTAATACAGCGGAAGATTATCAATGCTCTGGACATCGCTTTAAGCTTCGATCCAGAATCCTGCTCAAAAAATTAATATCTGCAAAACAAGCCACTTGACTGCCCGTGTGGAAAATAAGGGCACCCGAGTTTACAAGTGAGGAAAACTGCGATTCAGTCATGGAACTGGTATGAGAAGTCTTTACTTAACTTATCTAACAATAAGGCTAATCACAGGACCATGCCGCTAACGCGGAACGGGTTTACTCCATTGGATTGCCAGTGCATAAAACAAGTAAATCCTTTTAAAACAACGCAATGCTTTTTAGAAAAATGAAATCATTATAAGACTCAAGTCCCATCACACAATGCAACGCAAAATGGAGGATAGAGTTTTACCTTATAATGATCAAACATGCTTGAAACGAAAAATATTTAATATTACTATTAGTGTATAATCAGTTTAAAATACTTCCAAAGTAAATGTATCAATCTGAGATGGCATAGTACCTCATCCTACTATGTTGCCATATATAGGTTTACAATCAAATCCGTAATGTCATATTAGAAATTGGGTTTCCATCTTGAGTCAAGGCTAGGGATGGTCTCCTTACCGATTCGAGACACTCTAGCAAATGTCCCAGGGCTCGGACGCTGGTGAACTCTTGGATCCTGCAGGGCTGGTTCATAAATAATTTAGTGGATTAGTTATGCCTGAACACACATTTCCTGGTCCTATTGGACCTATCACTTTTCCAATAGCGACCAATATATTGAGGCCTCGAAATCTATCATCCACATAAGTAAAATGTCTGGGTTCCATACCATGACATCACTTCTAGCTAGAAAAAAATGTCATGCACTCCCTGCGTTCCCTTATCCCTTTTTTACTCTTACTGGGGTGTGAGGCTCGCGAAGTTACGCTTTACACAAAGCTATGTCTAAATAAAGTTGTGCTTTGATCATCAACTACAAGGTTCTTCTTTTCAACAAAAGCCTTGATCAATTGCATCTTAGTATGCCACATTGGCAATTCACGCCATGTAACTGACATCTATCAATATATAACCTCTGAGCTCATACGTCTCAGAGAAGGGTGTTAAGCAAGAGAATAAATTCTCCGCCTCCAAATAGAGATATATTAAATAGAAATCAACTAACACAGAACGAAATTCAATGTCAGACACACAACGCTTCACAAGTCCGTTCTGGGTCTGAACTAAACCAGAGACGCCTTATTCCTCGTCCCTATTCAAATACGGAAGAGAGGTGCTCGCATATCCGAATAATCAACAATTACATCTAGCCAACTACTACTGTAACCCTTTACTGGGAGATAACCAATGCAGGGCATCAGTAGTCGTCCATTCGATGTGAAGATCGTCAGTCTTCAAACACCGTCTTTAATATCTTCGATTTAAATCATCGTATAATTATTTAAAATGAGATTGAACTCGGTATTTTTAAATAATTATCAAATATATATAATTTAAATCATTTCATATCGTTAATATTATTTTATAACGATTTATCGCTATTTTTACTTATATAAAAATAGTCCAATTTAATTTAACGATGCTTCAGGTCAATACGTGGCTTTGGCACTGTTTTTACCCAAATTTGATTTACATATTTCTCAAAATCTAACCGTTGGATTTTAACAAACTTAACATCTTTGGAAAGAATTTCCCAAAGCGGACCTAACGGTTCCAGTTTTGGGAAAATCCGATGGTCAGATCTTTAGGTATAATCGTTTAAAGTTACGATTGCCGAAAGGCGAACTATCGCGCGCGATTCGTTTAATTTTAACTTATATATATATGTATATGTATACATATTATAATCAACGATTTCACTAACATATTAAAAATGATGTTTTCAACAAACAAAGCATATATTAGTACTTAAACATTTTCCTATTTTACTAACATGTAAAATGTAGCATTTTAATTACAAATCCTATTCTAACCTATAATCCCGTTTTATCTAAATGTATATGTAAAAGGTACCATTTTTAATGAGACTAAATAAATATTAAAATGTCCCTTTGAATCTCTAAACAATTTCCAATGTACATGTTATTTTTATTAATGAGCCATTTTATACATTAAAAATGTTTCTTTTTAATGTTTACAAAATTTTGACAATAAACATGTCATTTTAAATAATGAATCATTTTATACATTAATTTTTTTTCTTTTTAATGTTTAATAATTTTCTAATAAACATGTTAATTTAAATAATGAATCATTTTATACATTAAAAATGTTTCTTTTTAATGTTTACATAATTTTGGCAATAAACATGTCACTTTAAATAATGAATCATTTTATACATTAAAAATATTTCTTTTTAATGTTTACATAATTTTGACAATAAATATGTCACTTTAAATAATGAATCATTTTATACATTAAAAATGTTTCTTTTTAATGTTTACATAGTTTTGACAATAAACATGTCACTTTAAATAATGAATCATTTTATACATTAAAAATGTTTCTTTTTAATGTTTACATAATTTTGACAACCTCTATATTTAACATTACAAATAAAAAGGGAATTTTTATTTGTACACAAATTTCTATATTAACATGATAAATAAAAAAGGGATTTTTATTTGTATAACAACTTCTATATTTAACATGACAAATAAAAAAGGAATTTTTATTTGTACCCAAATTTCTATATTAAACATGAAAAATAAAAAAGGGATTTTTATTTGTACACAAATTTCTATATTAACATGACAAATAAAAAAGGGATTTTTATTTGTATAACAATTTCTATATTTAACTTGAAAATAAAAAAGGGAATTTTTATTTGTATACAATTTTCTATATTTAACATGACAAATAAAAAGACTATTTTATATGTATTCTATTCCTATGTTCAACATGACAAATAAAAAAGAATATTTTTATTTGTATACAATTCCTGTGTTTAACATGACAAACAAAAAAGAACATTTTTATTTATAACCAATTTTTATTTTATCCTATCATTCATGTATATACATTAAAAAAAATTATTGTACTTAAAATTTTGTCCAATTCAATCACATATAATTAAATCCAATAGATCAACACAATCAAAATATTTCAAATCAAATCACAAACAACACACAATCTGAATCTCAACAGCGGGTATATAAAAAATCTCTAATGCAATAACAATTAATTTTTAAATAAGATATCTCACTTGTAAGCTAAAAATAATTTTTTTGGCAAACAAATATTTGTGATAATTAAATACTGATAAAAATCATGGCAGTTTATATAAAATAACTATACAAGAGAATTTATTGAGAGAGTTCTCACGTTGACCGGTTTTGAAATTGTTGACTAACGATTATTTTTAACTGGATAATACTGTACGTTCAATTCAGTCAGAATTTCCAATTGTTTCCAAATTTGTCCTAGTCAGTTCCATTTTATAGCTCTCTTTTCTGCGATTCCAACGGATCCGAAATCATTCGATTCCGATAAGAACTGAACAAGACATGACCATTTACGTGTTAATTAAATTAATTAGTGACTTAAGAAAATTAATTTAAATAATTAAACTTAAGTAATCACATTTAAACGTTCTTCTTCATTACTGCTTTAGGCCACACCCCAAAACCCATGCTTAACCTCGTTCCTTGTCTACGCCCGCGCCACCGGCATTGCTGGAACCCCATCGACCAACACCACCCTGAAGCCCTTCGAATCCTACCTCACAGCCCGCGAATTGGTGCATCTGGACACCCCACATCAGCCCAGAAACTTGTGCGAATGGTGGAGCTTTATGCTCGATTTCTGGCGAATTAATCCATTAATTCTGATCTCCTCCATTGGATTTATAGAGCGTGGAGAGCTCTTCCTTTTTGCTTTAGAAATTTTGAAAATCATAGCTTAGATTAGGAGATTGAATTGATTTAGTTTTGGAAATTTCTGGCCATACAATGAAGAATGGAGGCTATGGATTAGAGTTAGGGTTTGGGATATTCCATATTCATAATATAATATTATTTAGTTCTCCAAATTTCAGAAAAAGCCCGTTAACTCTTATTAACTCCAAATCCAGCCCAGCGAATGTCGCCTCTAGCCAAATGCCCCTATTACGGACACAATGGACTAGGTCTCATCAGTCCATTTGATCGTTTTAGCCCACTTTTCTTTAAATTAAAATGCAAACCATTTAATTATTTAATTTGATCGTACATCTTAATTTACCTGGGCCACATACGGACTCCAAAAATTCTCGAAAAATAAATCTAGCTATATTTTGATGATACGGTCCTAACAACGTTAATTCCATCGAATTTGGAGATCATTTGAAAAATGGCCTTTTTAATAGTCTGAGACGACCCAAAATCCCGTTCTCACGGAAACAGGGTTATCTTTGGAATATAACATAGAAACAGATAATTGTAGAACAGAATTAAATAAATACACCATATAATGAACAATAAATTATACTGGATAAAAGTAATCATCAGAGTTACACAGTATACAGGATCTTACTTAGTACAAATACAGTTCAACTATACATAAATGTCTACAGCGGAAATAAACAAAATATGTACAATAGGAGCTGAACAGCATAAAAAGAGGTAAATGATAGAATCCATCTTCAGCTCCAGCTATCCAGAAAAAGAACCAGCTAAACCTGAATACAAGGCTGCCCGTGTAGAAAAAGGGGCACCCGAGTTTGAGAGTGAAACAAACTACGAGTCAGTCATGGGACTGGTATGAGAAATCTATTCAACACATATATAATATGGCTAATCCTAGGACCACGCCACTTTCGTGGAACGGGTTTACTCCATTGGATTGCCAGTGCTTTAAAACAAATCTTTCTTTTAAACATCGCTATGCTTTTTATAAAAATGAAGCCATTATAAGACTCAGTTCCCATCACACAATGCAACGCAAACCGGAGGATAGAGTTTTACCTTATAATGGCCAAAATATGATTGATACGAATAAAACAAGGCAATTGATATTATTGCTAGTGTTTATATGTTTTGAAAACAATATCAAATCATAACTATCAATCATAGACAGCATGGGTACCATATATCATGTCGCCATATATATATACAATCAAAACCGCACGATGTCGTATTTGGAAATTGGATTTCCGTCATGAACCAAGGCAAAAGATAGTCCTTACCGAATTCGAGACGCTCTAGCCCGTGTCCCAGGCAAGTACTCAGTCAAGCCTTTGGATCGTCAGGGCCGGTCCACCGATGTGGATTAAAATTCCTGAACACTGCGTTTCCCCGCCCTTTGGGGCGTCAACGAGCCAACGAATGACTCCATCGGACCCGGATCGTTCGATCAAACCGAGGCGCCTCGCAACAGCAACAACCACATAGGTGAAAAGTATATAAATGTCAGGGCTGGTAGGTCACTGACACCACCCTAGCTAGAAAGAAACGCAGGCCCTCCCTGATGTCCTCTCCCGTTTTAGGTTCATACCGGGGTGTGAGGCTCGCGAATTCACGTTATACACAAAGCTACGCCACACAGGCGGTGCTTTGATCATCACCACAAGACTTTGCTTTTCAACAAAAGCCCTGATCACTGCATCTTAGCATGCCACACAGGCAATTCATGCCATGCGACTGATGTCCATCGATATACAACCTCTGAGCTCGTGCGTCTTAGAGAAGGGCGTTAAGCAAAAGAATAAATTCTCTGCCGCCAAACAGATGTATATTTAACAGAAATCAATCAACACAGAATAAACTCTAATGTCAGACACACAGTCCATTTACAAGTCCGTTCTGGGTCTGAACGAAACCGGAGGCACTAAATACCTCGCAAACCCTTCGATCACCACGTACGTCTGGACGATCACCACTCATTATCCATATTTCGGGATGCCTCCCAATCAGGACCTCGGTTACTATCCAAACGAGGTGAAGATCTCCGGTCTTCGACCATCGTCTTTATCTTCGACTTTCAATCGTTGGTCAATTATTTGAAATGAGAATTAACTCGGCCTTCTCAAATAATTCACGTATATTTAGAATTTCAATTCAATTTATTCCAATGGTTAAATTATTCGACAACACCAATTTTGTTCTTTAATGTAATTTTCACACCAAACACATTCAACCATCAAATACAACATAAATCGAGCAAATTCAGTTTATTTCCACTCCATATTGTTTATGGTGTTTTATAACTATTTATCGCTATTTTTATTTATTTTAAAAATAGCCAATTTATTCAAAACGACGCTTCGGGCCATAACGCGGCCGTGGCGCTGTTTTTCTTCAGATTTGATTTACACATATCTGAAAATCTAACCGTTGGATCTTCACAAAATTTACATCATTAGAAAGGTCTTTTCAAAACGAATCCAACGGTTCCAGTTTCGGGAAAATCCGACGGTCGGATCTCCCGGTACAATCGTTTGAAGTTTCGATTTCAAAATACGAACTGCAGCGTCGTTATTCGATTAAATATATAATTATATTTATATATATATATATAAATATAATCGCTTCTGGCGCTGTTTTTCTTCAGATTTGAATTAAACATTCCAGACAATCCAACCGTTGGATTTTTACAAGGTTGGTGCCGTTGGAAAGATTATTCCAAGGCGAACCCGACGGTTGAGGTTTCGGGAAAATCTAATGGTCGGATTTCCCGTACTAGTTGTTTGAAATCATGGTTTCAAAATACGAACTGCACGGCTTTGTTTCGTTTTAATTTTATTTATATTTATATATTTATATAAATATAGTTCATTCTATGATTTCCATATCGTTTTCACTTCAAATATTTTTCTAACACCTTAAAATTTTGGAAAATTTCGCCATAACCTCCCCTGCACCGGGAGCATCGGGAAACCGCAAATAGCTTTCCCGGTCCTTCTAATCTCAAAAAGAAAAAGAAAAAGAAAAAGCCAAGCGGCTAGCCAATAGGCTCATAAAATCATCACCCAAACAAAACAGTAAATGTGTACCTATTTGTCGGGCACAAAATTTTATTCCTCTTCTCTAGCCCCTTTGCTATAACCTGTTCAATGAATATGCATGTACATATATATATACAGTTCTTATCATTTATCATTTTCTATTCAACTTCATATTTGATTTCTATTTGGTTTAAAAACACCATTCATTCTAATGTTACATAAATAGGTGCAAATCATTTCATTAGCTAATTAATGAATATTTCAACTCATATATGTTTATTTTGAACAAGTGGCTATTTTTAACACTTCACATTTCAATGATTTATGCATACAATAAAAATGAGATTTTTATTGTAAAAAAATTCATTTCAAAACACTATTTTTCTATATAGTTCAAGTTGGTGATAAAAATGGGATTTTTATCATAAAACAATTTCTTTTAAGACGAGATTATTTTACACAGTTCATATAGTCGATAAAAGGTGATTTTTATTATCAAACAATTTATTTCAAAATATGAATACCATTCAACACATGAATTTCTAATCAACGAATGAATATCAATTCAACACATGAATGTTTTCTATAGTTTCTATATATAGATAAAAATGTGATTTTTATTATCAAACAATTTATTTCAAAATATGAATACCATTCAACACATGAATTTCTAATCAACGAATGAATATCAATTCAACACATGAATGTTTTCTATAGTTTCTATATATAGATAAAAATGTGATTTTTATTATCAAACAATTTATTTCAAAATATGAATACCATTCAACACATGAATTTCTAATCAACGGATGAATATCAATTCAACACATGAATGTTTTCTATACAATGAATAAATATAGTTTAAGTAGATGAAAATAATTCAAACATACGAATATTATTTAAAATTTCGGCAGCATAACGGCAGGGTAGTTAAAACCGGGACCGTCCCTAGTACGGCTCCTCGCTCTACCTTAAAACCTCGCGGTTTTTGACAATGGGGATCATGCATCTAGTTCGCACGCAGGCGGCATGTATATATTTATTTCATTTCCACAAACTAATCCTATGTGGTTTCAACCAAATATTTCTCAACCACAAATGGGTATATTTCAACCACAATCAACCAATATCAATCACAAACAATCCCAAACAATCATTCGCTATCAATCAATTTTCACAACAATTTCAACCAATAAATATCGTCCATGGTTTGTGGACGAGGGGCGTGTATATATATATATATATATATATTTATTTATTTATTTATATATAGCAATTCACTTTTATTTCAACACATATATATATATATAGAAAAAGAAATTGAAGAGTGAGAAATTCTCACCAATAGCTATCCAATAACACGACTCTTCCTTTATAGAAATCTTCGCCAATCTCGCCTTTCGTCGCTTTCGCCCGTAGCCACTACATATGTAAAGATCGAATTTTTTTCTATGTTATTCAATATATAAAAGTCGATTTTTTTTTATGTTATTCAATATATAAAAATCGAATTTTTACTTCGTTATTCCATATATAAAAATCGAATTTTTACTTCGTTATTCCATATATAAAAATTGAATTTTTATTATGCTTCGATGTTCAAATCTTTTCCTTTTTAAAGTTCAAATCTTTTTCTTTTTAAAGTTCAAATCTTTTTCTTTTTAAAGTTCAAATCTTTTTCTTTTTAAAGTTCAAATCTTTTTCTTTATAAATTTTAAATCTTTTTCTTTTTAAATCTCAAAATAAAATCAGTTTTTAAACCCTTTTTAAAAAATCAGTTTTAACCTTTTAAAAAAACCAGTTTTAACCTTTTAAAAAAATTTGTTTTAACCTTTTAAAAAAAACAGTTTTAACCTTTTAAAAAAACAGTTTTAACCCTTTTTAAAAAAAAAAGTTTTAACCTTTTAAAAAAAACAGTTTTAACCCTTTTAAAAAAAACAGTTTTAACCCTTTTAAAAAAAAAATCAGTTTTTCCCCTTTTTTAAAAAATCAGTTTTTCCCTTTTTAAAATCTGTTTTAAATTCTTTATAAAATCTATTTTAAATTCCTTATAAAATCTGTTTTAAATTCTTTATAAAATCTGTTTTCAGAATTAAAAATAAAAACAAAATAAAATAGAAATACTTACATTGTTGCGAAGAAGGTGGGGGGGGGTCGATGTCAGGGTCGGCGGTGGGTCTCGTCAGGGCGGAGCTGGCTTCGAGGGGGGCGGCGCTAGGGTTTCGAACGGGGGAAGGCGGCTTCGTGGTTTCAAGAACGAGGCGTCGCGTGGAGGGAGGATTGGCGAAGCGGAGGGTTCGTCGGCGATGGAGGGAGGAGCAGGCGAAGCGGAGGTCTCTTCGACGAGGCGATGGTGGTCGGTCTCCTCCTTCGACGAGGTTTTTTTTTTTCTTCTGGTTATTGGACTTCGGTAATGAATTACGGGGGGGGGGCAAGGTATAGGAGGGAATTAAAATTATTTTTATTATTTTATTATTTAATTTCAAAAAAGTTGACTTTTACCTATGACCTCTAAACGAGGCCCACCGCCTGCCGTCCATAGCATTTAACCCCCATTCCGAACACAATGGGATATGTATCGCAAGCTGATTTGATTGTTACAATCAGTTTCCGTTGAATTTTCATTTAAATCACTATATTGAATTTTAAACGTACATTTCAAATTACTGGGGCCACATACTAACTAGAAAAATTCCAGAAAAATATTTTCTAGTTTCGTATTTACGATACGGTCCTAACAAAACTAGTTTCGACGAATTCTGAGACCGTTTGAAAAATGGTCAATTTCCAGTCGATTAAAATCAACTGAAACCGGTCAAACGCGTTTTCCTTTGCCACGCTCACATATTGATTCGAAAAATTATGAAATTTGAAACCTAGCAATAATTTGACATCACGGATCCAACAAAAGTGGTTTCGTCGAAATCCGAGGTCGTTTGCAAAATGTCCATTTTTAAGGGCCTGAATTCCATAGCGACTATTCAGAATTTTCAACTGGACATATCTTTTGATTCCCGCTATCAAATTTCGATTTGGCAGATTCGTTGGAAAGATATCATCAATTAGATCCTAATGATTTTGGTTTCACTAAAATCCGGATTGTTTTGCATCCGGTATGTTCAATTGAAGTTTGAAATCGAATTATCGAACTACCGCGCTATTTTCAATCCTATATATAATTATAATTAATTATATTCGTTTTCAAATGTCGATTCAAACTCAGTTTTCATCGCCATTATTTAAAATATTTATTTTAAATATTTAAAATCCATTATTTTAGCCAATTTAAAATTTTTAAATTGGTTCAGATTTTCTGGGTCGTTACAATCTCCCTCACTTAAAACTTTTCGTCCCCGAAAAGGAATAAAGTCGAAAGTGGTTTGATAAATCTACAATCACACAACACAACAACCAATCCAATTGTTTTTAACATTTCAAAAATATACTAATCAAATCCTATGCCCCTTAAAAATCATTCAGACTATATAATTAAAAGTGCACATCTATGAAAAGAAGATAACAATAGAGTAGAGAATTGAATGGTAATGCAAAGTAGGTTAAATGTACCTTGCCCCGGAGTCAATCAGAGATATCTACTCGGCATCTAGGATAAGCTTTCTGAATGCTCTCCTCAGTTTCCCAAGTACAATCTCGCGGATCTCCACTCCATTGCACTTTGACTAAGCGAACCTTCTTGTTCCTCAGCTCTTTGGTTTCTTTGCCGATGATCTTCAGCGGCTCTCGCCTCACGGCTAATTCTGGAGTAATTTCAATGTCCTGCTGAGCTGCTTCTTCCACGATCAAGTCTGGATCATGAACGTGCTTTCGAAGTTGAGATGTATGAAATACATCATGCACTCCAGGCAACCAGTCTGGCAATTTAACTTTATATGCGAGAGTCCCGATCCGTTCCAGAATAGGAAACGGACCAACAAATTTGGGTGCTAACTTTCCAGTTTTACCGAACCGGATAACTCCTCTCATCGGCGATACTTTCAAATATACATAGTCGCCAACTTCAAAGGATATATCTCTTCTTCTTCTATCGGCATAGCTCTTTTGTCGGCTTTGAGCGGCGAGTAATCGCTTCTTAATAAAATCGACTTTGTCGGCAGCTTCTCGAATCATATCGGGACCCAACACAAGTCTATTTCCAGGCTCGACCCAACAAGCAGGAGATCGACACGGTCTACCATACAATGCTTCGAATGGCGACATTGTCAGACTCGCCTGGTAGCTGTTGTTATAAGAGAACTCAGCCAAATGCAGATGGTCTTCCCATGATCCACCGAAATCTAGAACACAAGCCCGCAATAGATCTTCTAAAATGCGATTCACCCTCTCAGTCTGACCGTCTGTCTGAGGATGATAAGCGGTGCTCAAGTTCAACTTCGTTCCTAGCTCGACTTGAAATGCTTCCCAGAATTTGCTAGTGAATATTGCATCTCTATCACTGACTATACTGAGCGGCACTCCATGTAGTCTAACTATTTCCCTGAAGTAAATCTGCGCCAGACTCTGAGCGGTTCTATTTGATCTGACAGGTATGAAATGGGCGGTCTTCGTGAAGCGATCTACGATCACCCAAATACTGTCATTTCCTTTTCTGGTTCTGGGCAGACCATCAATGAAATCCATAGAAATATGTTCCCACTTCCAGCCAGGAACTTCTAGCGGTTGTAATAATCCAGCCAATTTCTGTTGATCACTTTTGACTAGCTGGCAAGTAGGGCATCGGCTAACATATAAGGAAATGTCCCTTTTCATCGACTTCCACCAGAAAGTGCGTTTGATGTCATTATACATTTTGCTTACTCCCGGATGGATACTGAGTTTTGACTTGTGGCATTCATCCAGTACTTCTTTTCGAAGTTCAGGAATGTTAGGGACACAGATTCGACCTTTGAGCCTTAAAATCCCATCATTGTCTACTTGAAAACTCGAGGGTTCGCCTTGTTGAATTATCCCTCTGATCTTCTGAATGAAGTGATCATCCTCCTGAAGAGCATATATCTTATCTAGCAATGAAGTCGTGATGATAAAACTGGAGATCATTACATTCTTTCGGCTTAATGCATCGGCCACGACATTGGATTTTCCTGGAGTATATATAATTTCAAAGTCATATGCTGCAAGAAACTCCAGCCAACGCTATTGCTTCAAATTCAGGTCTTTCTGAGTGAACAGATACTTTAATGACTGATGATCTGTAAATAGTTCAAATCTCTCACCCAGAAGATAATGTCTCCAGATTTTCAAAGCGAACACGATAGCTAATAACTCAAGATCATGAGTCACGTAGTTCTTCTCGTGCGGCTTCAGTTGACGGCTAGCATATGCTATCACTTGGCCTCTTTGCATTAACACTGCGCCAAGGCCTTCTCTAGACGCATCAGTCCATACTTTTAGATCTTGGTTGCCATCGATGATGGTTAACACTGGAACTGTCGTTAATCTCAACTTCAGCTCTTCGAACGCTTCCTCACTCTCTTGAGTCCATTTGAACTTAGAATGCTTCTTTGTAAGCTTCGTTAAGTGACCAGATATCTTCGAAAAGTTTTTAACGAACTTCCGGTAATAGCTAGCCAATCCGAGAAAACTACGGACTTCAGTGGGGGTACTGGGCTGTTTCCAGTTTTGAATAGCCGTGATTTTACTTGGATCAACAGCGATTCCTTCTTTCGATACAACATGGCCCAGAAATTTCACTTCATCTTGCCAAAAGATACATTTGGAAAATTTGGCTTTTAATACATTCCGTCTCAGAATTTCCAAAACCTGTTCCAGATGCTTTTCATGTTCGGCCTTTGATTTATAGAAGATTAGAATATCATCAATAAAAACCAGAACAAATTTATTCAAAACCCCTCTGAACACTCTATTCATCAGATCGACGAAGTAAGCTGGAGCGTTACACAAGCCGAACGACATTACTAACCACTCGTAGAATAAGTCGGGGCCTCTGAACGCTGTCATTGGAACACACTCCTCGGCAATTCGAAGTTGATGGAATCCTGTAGCTAGGTCCATTCATGAGAATACTTGTGCGCCATTTAATCGATCCAACAAATCATCAATCCGAGGCAATGGATATTTGTTCTTTATTGTCTGATTGTTTAGATCACGATAATCCACACATAGACGTAGAGTACCGTCAGATTACGAACACCACTGCTGCACCCCAATCCGAGAAACTAGGCCTGATCAGACCTTTCCATACTAGCTGTCGTGTTTGATTGTCTAATTCTTCCTTCTCTTTCAAGGACATTCTTCGAATTGCGTGAACTACTGGCCTTGCATTGGGAATTAAAGCAATCTTGAAATCTATTTCTCTCTGCGGAGGTAAGCGAACAACTTCCTCGAACACATCCGCATAGTTCTTGATGACAGAAATGTCTTTGATGAGGTCAGGAATATTCTCTGTGACCTCAGGGATATTTTCTATTTGAGCTGGAGAAACATTTAGAGCTGCCCATAAGTCTTTTCTATTAGCATTCTGACCTTCACACGGTATGGTTATATAACTCCCGGATTTAATCTTAGCTCTAACAACTCTCTCGGCGCATCTAACCTCTGCTTCATATTTGGTTAACCAATCCAATCCCAAAATAAGATCGAATTCATCAAAGTTCATGACGACAGAGATAATAGGGAATTTATAGCAAGAAAAAGAGACGGGTACTGCACAAACCCAGCTGAGATTGATGGAACCTCCCACTGGATTTCGGACCGTCATTGGCTCTTTGAGCTTCTTCAAATTCAAATCCAACTTCTTGACTGCACTCTTTGCAATAAAGCTTCGTGACGCGCCAGTATCAAACAGTACTTTAACTGGAATGTTCTTGACATTGAGCGTGCCTTCTAAAACATCAGCCCTTTCTTGACTAGCTGAGGGCTCAGAAATCGCTGCCAATTCATTTATATGCACTGTTTCAGATTTCTCTAAGAGTTGGCACTCCCGTGCAATATGACCTGCTTGGTGACACTTATGGCATTTCCTTTCCCCATGGGGGTTCTTTTGTTTCTTAGTGGCCTTAGATCCAGCTTTGATTCTTTTCTTTAAGGGCCCACAATTTATCGACAAATGTCCTTTCTTATTGCAGTTAGAGCAAATACAGTTGTTACTGGTTCTTTCCCAGATTCAGCCCTTTTTCTCTTGGCACTGGGCTTCTTACTGGCTTCAAGAATATCAGTTTCCGACTCTCCTTTGTCACTACAACAGACTTCTTCTTCGTCGCGCAACATTCCTTTCTTATGGAGATCTTCATACTAATAGGCCATATATATCATTTCAGAAAAAGGAAGCTTCACATGCCCCAATACTTTATTCTGGTATTTCCTTTGAAGCCCGTGAATAAATATCAAATTCTTTCTCCTCGTATTCTGAATTAGATGGGGAGCAAAGTGAGCAAGTTCATTGAATTTCTTATGATATTCTGGGATGGTCATATCACCTTGTATTAGATAAGAAAATTCATCACATAATCTCTCGGTTGCTTCGGGAGGAGTAAATCTTTCTAAGAAAATCACTTTGAATCTGTCCCAGGTGATATCACCTTCTGGATTATCTTTAATAAATGAATCCCACCAAAACAAAGCTTCTTCTTTGAGTGCCCAAGACGCCAGTAATCTTTTCTGATCGTCTCTCAGCTTTAAACCCTCAAAGATCTTCTCTGAAGAACGAATCCAAGCTTGTGTTTCCATAATGGACTCCTTGCCTAAGAATGGCGATCCACCAAGATTTCGAAATCTCTTGAATAGAACTTCTATATCGGATTCTGGCTGTGGGAGCACAACTGGCTCATTAGCTGGTCGAGCCATACGATCATTTCTTCTGTTCCTGCCACTCATTTTCTAGTACGTCTGCAATTAGCAGAACAAGTGTCAGGTCAATGGGAAAGATATTTGAAAATATAGAGACAAATACTTGAATGTAAATGTGTCTATCGATGTGTTATTTCATTCTGCTACTCATACTAGGATATTACTGATCCTATCTGTATTAAGTTACCCATCCTAGAACACTACTGGTTCTATTTCTGACGAGTTCGTTCAACTGTTATATTCCAGAACTAAGCTTAACCAAAGCTCTGATACCACGTTGAGACGACCCAAAATCCCGTTCTCACGGAAACAGGGTTATCTTTGGAATATAACACAGAAACAGATAATTGCAGAACAGAATTAAATAAATACACCATATAATGAACAATAAATTATACTAGATAAAAGTAATCATCAGAGTTACACAATATACAGGATCTTACTTAGTACAAATACAGTTCAACTATACATAAATGTCTACAGCGGAAATAAACAAAATATGTACAATAGGAGCTGAACAGCATAAAAAGAGGTAAATGATAGAATCCATCTTCAGCTCCAGCTATCCAGAAAAAGAACCAGCTAAACCTGAATACAAGGCTGCCCGTGTAGAAAAAGGGGCACCCGAGTTTGAGAGTGAAACAAACTACGAGTCAGTCATGGGACTGGTATGAGAAATCTATTCAACACATATATAATATGGCTAATCCTAGGACCACGCCACTTTCGTGGAACGGGTTTACTCCATTGGATTGCCAGTGCTTTAAAACAAATCTTTCTTTTAAACATCGCTATGCTTTTTATAAAAATGAAGCCATTATAAGACTCAGTTCCCATCACACAATGCAACGCAAACCGGAGGATAGAGTTTTACCTTATAATGGCCAAAATATGATTGATACGAATAAAACAAGGCAATTGATATTATTGCTAGTGTTTATATGTTTTGAAAACAATTTCAAATCATAACTATCAATCATAGACGGCATGGGTACCATATATCATGTCGCCATATATATATACAATCAAAACCGCACGATGTCGTATTTGGAAATTGGATTTCCGTCATGAACCAAGGCAAAAGATAGTCCTTACCGAATTCGAGACGCTCTAGCCCGTGTCCCAGGCAAGTACTCAGTCAAGCCTTTGGATCGTCAGGGCCGGTCCACCGATGTGGATTAAAATTCCTGAACACTGCGTTTCCCCGCCCTTTGGGGCGTCAACGAGCCAACGAATGACTCCATCGGACCCGGATCGTCCGATCAAACCGAGGCGCCTCGCAACAGCAACAACCACATAGGTGAAAAGTATATAAATGTCAGGGCTGGTAGGTCACTGACACCACCCTAGCTAGAAAGAAACGCAGGCCCTCCCTGATGTCCTCTCCCGTTTTAGGTTCATACCGGGGTGTGAGGCTCGCGAATTCACGTTATACACAAAGCTACGCCACACAGGCGGTGCTTTGATCATCACCACAAGACTTTGCTTTTCAACAGAAGCCCTGATCACTGCATCTTAGCATGCCACACAGGCAATTCATGCCATGCGACTGATGTCCATCGATATACAACCTCTTAGCTCGTGCGTCTCAGAGAAGGGCGTTAAGCAAAAGAATAAATTCTCTGCCGCCAAACAGATGTATATTTAACAAAAATCAATCAACACAGAATAAACTCCAATGTCAGACACACAGTCCATTTACAAGTCCGTTCTGGGTCTGAACGAAACCGGAGGCACTAAATACCTCGCAAACCCTTCGATCACCACGTACGTCTGGATGATCACCACTCATTATCCATATTTCGGGATGCCTCCCAATCAGGACCTCGGTTACTATCCAAACGAGGTGAAGATCTCCGGTCTTCGACCATCGTCTTTATCTTCGACTTTCAATCGTCGGTCAATTATTTGAAATGAGAATTAACTCGGCCTTCTCAAATAATTCACGTATATTTAGAATTTCAATTCAATTTATTCCAATGGTTAAATTATTCGACAACAACAATTTTGTTCTTTAATGTAATTTTCACACCAAACACATTCAACCATCAAATACAACATAAATCGAGCAAATTCAGTTTATTTCCACTCCATATTGTTTATGGTATTTTATAACTATTTATCGCTATTTTTATTTATTTTAAAAATAGCCAATTTATTCAAAACGACGCTTCGGGCCATAACGCGGCCGTGGCGCTGTTTTTCTTCAGATTTGATTTACACATATCTGAAAATCTAACCGTTGGATCTTCACAAAATTTACATCATTAGAAAGGTCTTTTCAAAAGGAATCCAACGGTTCCAGTTTCGGGAAAATCCGACGGTCGGATCTCCCGGTACAATCGTTTGAAGTTTCGATTTCAAAATACGAACTGCAGCGTCGTTATTCGATTAAATATATAATTATATTTATATATATATATAAATATAATTGCTTCTGGCGCTGTTTTTCTTCAGATTTGAATTAAACATTCCAGACAATCCAACCGTTGGATTTTTACAAGGTTGGTGCCGTTGGAAAGATTATTCCAAGGCGAACCCGACGGTTGAGGTTTCGGGAAAATCCAATGGTCGGATTTCCCGTACTAGTTGTTTGAAATCATGGTTTCAAAATACGAACTGCACGGCTTCGTTTCGTTTTAATTTTATTTATATTTATATATTTATATAAATATAGTTCATTCTATGATTTCCATATCGTTTTCACTTCAAATATTTTTCTAACACCTTAAAATTTTGGAAAATTTCGCCATAACCTCCCCTGCACCGGGAGCATCGGGAAATCGCAAATAGCTTTCTCGGTCCTTCTAATCTCAAAAAGAAAAAGAAAAAGCCAAGCGGCTAGCCAATAGGCTCGTAAAATCATCACCCAAACAAAACAGTAAATGTGTACCTATTTGTCGGGCACAAAATTTTATTCCTCTTCTCTAGCCCCTTTGCTATAACCTGTTCAATGAATATGCATGTACATATATATACAGTTCTTATCATTTATCATTTTCTATTCAACTTCATATTTGATTTCTATTTGGTTTAAAAACACCATTCATTCTAATGTTACATAAATAGGTGCAAATCATTTCATTAGCTAATTAATGAATATTTCAACTCATATATGTTTATTTTGAACAAGTGGCTATTTTTAACACTTCACATTTCAATGATTTATGCATACAATAAAAATGAGATTTTTATTGTAAAACAATTCATTTCAAAACACTATTTTTCTATATAGTTCAAGTTGGTGATAAAAATGGGATTTTTATCATAAAACAATTTCTTTTAAGACGAGATTATTTTACACAGTTCATATAGTCGATAAAAGGTGATTTTTATTATCAAACAATTTATTTCAAAATATGAATACCCTTCAACACATGAATTTCTAATCAACGAATGAATATCAATTCAACACATGAATGTTTTCTATAGTTTCTATATATAGATAAAAATGTGATTTTTATTATCAAACAATTTATTTCAAAATATGAATACCATTCAACACATGAATTTCTAATCAACGAATGAATATCAATTCAACACATGAATGTTTTCTATAGTTTCTATATATAGATAAAAATGTGATTTTTATTATCAAACAATTTATTTCAAAATATGAATACCATTCAACACATGAATTTCTAATCAACGGATGAATATCAATTCAACACATGAATGTTTTCTATACAATGAATAAATATAGTTTAAGCAGATGAAAATAATTCAAGCATACGAATATTATTTAAAATTTCGGCAGCATAACGGCAGGGTAGTTAAAACCGGGACCGTCCCTAGTACGGCTCCTCGCTCTACCTTAAAACCTCGCGGTTTTTGACAACGGGGATCATGCATCTAGTTCGCACGCAGGCGGCATGTATATATTTATTTCATTTCCACAAACTAATCCTATGTGGTTTCAACCAAATATTTCTCAACCACAAATGGGTATATTTCAACCACAATCAACCAATATCAATCACAAACAATCCCAAACAATCATTCGCTATCAATCAATTTTCACAACAATTTCAACCAATAAATATCGTCCATGGTTTGTGGACGAGGGGCGTATATATATATATATTTATATATAGCAATTCACTTTTATTTCAACACATATATATATATATATATAGAAAAAGAAATTGAAGAGTGAGAAATTCTCACCAATAGCTATCCAATAACACGACTCTTCCTTTATAGAAATCTTCGCCAATCTCGCCTTTCGTCGCTTTCGCCCGTAGCCACTACATATGTAAAGATCGAATTTTTTTCTATGTTATTCAATATATAAAAATCGAATTTTTTTTATGTTATTCAATATATAAAAATCGAATTTTTACTTCGTTATTCCATATATAAAAATCGAATTTTTACTTCGTTATTCCATATATAAAAATCGATTTTTTATTATGCTTCGATGTTCAAATCTTTTCCTTTTTAAAGTTCAAATCTTTTTCTTTTTAAAGTTCAAATCCTTTTCTTTTTAAAGTTCAAATCTTTTTCTTTTTAAAGTTCAAATCTTTTTCTTTTTAAATTTTAAATCTTTTTCTTTTTAAATCTCAAAATAAAATCAGTTTTTAAACCCTTTTTAAAAAATCAGTTTTAACCTTTTAAAAAAAATCAGTTTTAACCTTTTAAAAAAAATTTGTTTTAACCTTTTAAAAAAAACAGTTTTAACCTTTTAAAAAAACAGTTTTAACCCTTTTTAAAAAAAACAGTTTTAACCTTTTAAAAAAAACAGTTTTAACCCTTTTAAAAAAAATCAGTTTTTCCCCTTTTTTTAAAAATCAGTTTTCCCTTTTTAAAATCTGTTTTAAATTCTTTATAAAATCTGTTTTAAATTCTTTATAAAATCTGTTTTCAGAATTAAAAATAAAAACAAAATAAAATAGAAATACTTACATTGTTGCGAAGAAGGGGGGGTCGATGTCAGGGTCGGTGGTGGGTCTCGTCAGGGCGGAGCTGGCTTCGAGGGGGGGCGGCGCTAGGGTTTCGAACGGGGGAAGGCGGCTTTGTGGTTTCAGGAACGAGGCGTCGCGTGGAGGGAGTATCGGCGAAGCGGAGGGTTCGTCGGCGATGGAGGGAGGAGCAGGCGAAGAGGAGGTCTCTTCGACGAGGCGATGGCGGTCGGTCTCCTCCTTCGACGAGGTTTTTTTTTTCTTCTGGTTATTGGACTTCGGTAATGAATTACAGGGGGGGGCCAAGGTATAGGAGGGAATTAAAATTATTTTTATTATTTAATTTTTCAAAAAAGTTGACTTTTACCTATGACCTCTAAACGAGGCCCACCGCCTGCCGTCCATAGCATTTAACCCCCATTCCGAACACAATGGGATATGTATCGCAAGCTGATTTGATTGTTACAATCAGTTTCCGTTGAATTTTCATTTAAATCACTATATTGAATTTTAAACGTACATTTCAAATTACCGGGGCCACATACTAACTAGAAAAATTCCAGAAAAATATTTTCTAGTTTCGTATTGACGATACGGTCCTAACAAAACTAGTTTCGACGAATTCTGAGACCGTTTGAAAAATGGTCAATTTCCAGTCGATTAAAATCAACTGAAACCGGTCAAACGCGTTTTCCTTTGCCACGCTCACATATTGATTCGAAAAATTATGAAATTTGAAATTTAGCAATAATTTGACATCACGGATCCAACAAAAGTGGTTTCGTCGAAATCCGAGGTCGTTTGCAAAATGTCCATTTTTAAGGGCCTGAATTCCATAGCGACTATTCAGAATTTTCAACTGGACATATCTTTTGATTCCCGCTATCAAATTTCGATTTGGCAGATTCGTTGGAAAGATATCATCAATTAGATCCTAATGTTTTTGGTTTCACTAAAATCCGAATTGTTTTGCATCCGGTATGTTCAATTGAAGTTTGAAATCGAATTATCGAACTACCGCGCTATTTTCAATCCTATATATAATTATAATTAATTATATTCGTTTTCAAATGTCGATTAAAACTCAGTTTTCATCGCCATTATTTAAAATATTTATTTTAAATATTTAAAATCCATTATTTTAGCCAATTTAAAAATTTTAAATTGGTTCAGATTTTCTGGGTCGTTACACAGTCGATCCAATTTGACTGAAATTGACAAAACACGTTTTCTTTTGCCACACTCTCATATTAATTCCAAAAATTAGGAAAATTGGAATCTAGCAATAATTTGACATTTTGGATCCAACAAAATTGGTTTCGTCAAAAATGGAGGTCGTTTGCAAAATGGCTATTTTTAAGGGCTATATATTATATTAAAATATATATAAATTCCATAGTGACTATTTTCAATTTGAAACTGGACATAACTTTCAATTTATAAAGTGAAATATCAGTTTCTTACATTCGTTAGAAAGATATAATTAAACAGATTCAAATATTTCTTATTTTGCTGAAATCCGATTTATTTTGAATTCTTACATTCAGTTAAAGTTTAAAATCAAATTTTCAAACTGTCGTGCCATTTTAGGCTCGTTTAATAATTAAAATAAATTTGTTCATTCTAACTTCGATAAAAATAATTTTTTAATAGTTATTATTTAAATAAATCATTTTAAATATTCAAACTCCATTAAAATTGCTAAAATAAAATTTTTAAATTGGTTCTGAAATTCCGGGTTGTCACAATATTCCACTTCGATTTGATTTATACGTCGCATGTCAGAAATATTGAAGATAATTGAAGACGGAGATATGCAAGGGCTTTTTTGTTTTACAGAATAGTGCCTTTGGTTTGTCCAGTCCAAGGACAACTTGTATGGACGAATGTCTGATAGAGTACTCCTAACTAATCACGTACATTAATCTTTCCAAACGTAGTTATGTGGTGGTAGAGGAATTCGTTTCTCTTACTTTATACTCATGATATATTTTTGAAGAAATCAATTAGTAATTAGCGGGTTTTGATGATGTGGCATTCAAAGGAAATTAAAAGCGTGTGTCAAGGTAAGTTTAGCCTCCAGCTTCACAACTAGGAAATGACAAAAATCAGGCAGACAACATGGCTATCTGGGTAGCTCCCATACCTTGTCATAGTTGGAAATCCATTATCCATATGCGTTAACCGGTTTTGTTTGTATATTATGTAAGTAGAAATGTGAGATGAAAGCATTTCTATTAGATTCTAAATTATTTGTGGAAACCCTAGACATTATCATAATATCTTATTTAAGTATACAAACTGTTTGTAACTAATAAGGTAAAAGCCCGTTCCGTATTTACGGCGTGGTCTTATGAGTATGATTTTATTTCTTAATTTGTTTTAAAATCGTTTACTCACACCAGTCCCTGACTGACCCAGAGTTTATTTTTCTGTGTTTTCCTTAAGCTCTGGGTACTCATAACACTTGTTATGAGTAGACAAGTGATCCAGGTCTTGACTTAACTTTTGGAATGGCTGGATGGGAAGGATCTGAATGTTGGCCTATCTATCGTATATATGTATAATTATCTGCAAGCTGGTTTATCCATGATGTTATGTATAGTTAACTGCAAAGTTAATTTATCACAAATGTTTAAGTATGTAATTTGTGATGATATGTATCCGTATGTATGAAGTACTCTAATGTACTTGGCTTATGATATGTAATATTTTGGGTTATTATGTTTTGTTCAAGTTCCGCTGTGAGATTCTGATGTTTTCTTTAGTTTTATCTTCTATCTATCTTTTATTCTTTTATAATGATACAACTTCCAAGGTGTTCGAAAGTTGGGTCATTACAATTATAGTTTACAATCTTGCTTTTGGAAATTATAATTTTATTCCCAATGTCCAATTTCATTTCAAAACCAATATAACCTTTATTCCAATCTCCCGTAACCAAACCATTGAAAACAAAAACTATATCATTTACCTTTACAATAGGCGTATATAAAATTCCCTTTTAATGTTTCTTTACTGCGAAAACAACACTATGCTTGACAAACCCATTTATACTTCCTTACTTTGGAAATATCGTTTTAAATTTTCCAAACCCTTTCTGTATTTCCTTTGCTTCAGATTTATTATTATATATATTCTCAAAATTTTCTTCTATTTCCTTTACTTTAAAAACAACATTCTATTTACTTAACCAAACAGTACAATATGATTTCCTCCCTTATATGTGGACCACAACGATGGCAATTGACCGGTTGTTTAAAATATAACTTCAAATAGTTTATTTAACCTCCAAACTCTCAAATTAACGTTAACGATATAGAAATATTATTTTAAATTTCCAATATTCATTTCTGTCTCAACCCTATGTAAATTTATATTTCATCTTTCCAAAATATCAATCGTTTATTTATTTCATTAAATAAGTTTAATATAACATACTACATTTATTATTTAGAAAATAGTACCATATACTTAACCATGTGGTAAAGTATGGTCTCACGTTATATCTAATCCAAACAATGTCATATGATACACTGTTTATAATAAAATTCAATAGTTCTATTTTATTTCCTTAAACCTTACAAATAACACTACATATTATTTCTCATATAGAAATAATAAAATAATTCCAACATCTTACCATTACAAACTAATATCATCTTTACATAATCTTGAAGTTGTCCAAGTTGGGGTATTCTACTTACCTCTCAGACCTTAATCGATAACGTTCATATCTTCAGTTGAATAAAAGTTTATGCCTCAAAATCTGTATTACTAATAATATCAATCCAAATCTTATACTCCATTTGATTTCAAATATGGTTTTATAAATCATTATTTACATTTGAAATCTCCTTTTAATTACATTATCTTTTACTTAATTTATTAAGTACGCATTCACCAAAACATGTCTTTTGGCTTTAAACCATCTTAACATAATTTCATTTATCAATTTGGATTATATCCTTTAGAAATAACTTGCGCCAATCGTTTTAAGCATTCTTTTTTTTAAATATTAACTCGAATTTTATTAACCAAATCTGTTACCAAATTCAACACATATTTAACTTGGATATTATGTCTACAAATATGCTGACCAAATATTTTATAGAAAATTACTGACTACCTTTCCTTTGTATTTTGAAATCCCTTTTTCAATTACAATGTTTTACTTAATTCAATTCTTAAGTAAACATTTATACTTAAAATCACTATCTTAGTTTAAAAACCTCTTTACAACCTTTGTTTTTTATTATTTTTTCAATCCCTTTATACTAATCTATCTTAGCATCTTATAATAACTAACTAGGATTTTTATTACCAAATCCATTTACTATATTCTAATTCTTTACCAACTTTATTTAAGCCACTTACCTTTACCCTCAGAAAACTCTTTCCATTTTTGACGGTCTTACTTATTAAGTAAACTCCTGATTGTAGTAATTTATTTTGCTTCAAATCCCTTTATAACATGGTTTATAAATTTGAATTCATTCCAAGAATCTATTTACCAAACCCCTTATGCCAATCCATTTCATATCTTTTATTTCTGGAAATCCTTTTTTTGTTACATCGCTTTTAAATATCACCTTAGCTCGAGATTCCTTTTTAAAAATTTTGGTTGTAAATTTGTATTTTCAACCAAAACTCTTCAAATTCATAATTCAATTTAGATTTCACTATAACTCGATCCCTTCTTAAAAGGAGTTCAAATTATAAAACAACCACTTTAGTTACTAAATTAACTACAGTAAAAGTAGTTAACTTTTGATTAACTAAAAATAGAATAGTTAATCCCTTTTTGAAAAGGTTATTAAAAAATAATTAATTTTATTAATAACAAACTACTCGACAATTATCTTAAATACATTAAATTAAAAGATTAATTAACTTTAAGAATATTCTTTAAGTTAACGATTACTTGTAAGATCCATTTCTATTAGATTAATTTAAAACAATTCAATCTAATAATTACTTTCAATTAAAACAGTTGACGTCATCAACTAGTAAACATCAATTAACTCGTTAACCGATTTCCATTAAATCTTTCTATTAAATTAATTAATTTAATAATAGAACCTAATTGTTTTATCAAAACAATTATCCCAAACTATTCACCGTAATGTTAATTCCTAACCTTACATGCTTATAAATCTCATAAAACATAAGAATTTGATAAAAATCCTTTGGATATCTTTGGTTTCTTTTCAACTGGGTTGTATTCCCATTTATGCTTGTTGTTTTTCTCAGTCTCGACAACATTTTCCTTCATCACTATTGCATTAGTTGATTTCTTTTTAGATCTCCTATTGTCCTCTTCGATCCTGAGTCAAATAACAAGATCTTCCATTGTCTTTTACTTTCATTTATGCTTTAGATAATTCTTGAAATATTTCCATGACGGAGGTAGATTTTCGATGGTGGCAGCCACTGGAAATGACTCGCTTAATGACATTCTTTCATCGTGGATTTCATGAATTACCACCTGCAACTCCTGGATTTGACTGATAATAGTTTTGGCATCTGTCATTTTGAAATTGAGGAGCTTTTCGACAATGAATTTCTTCATTGCATCATCCTCCGTTTTGTACTTTTGTATCAAAAGAAGCCCAAAGTTGCTTTAAATTCTTCATCATGCAGTACACATTATACAGATTGTTATCCAGTCAATTTAATACATAGTTTTTGCATATGAAGTCTGAAATTTTCCAAACATTGAATGCTTCGAATTTCATTGCATCAGACTCCAATTTATTTACTTCTAAAGCATCATCAATTATATACCTTGCAAGATTTCGAGTTATCAAGTAGAACAACATTTTCTGTTGCCAGCGCTTGAAATCTACTCCACTGAATTTTTCTGGCATCTCACCATGCAATAAAGTGACAACGATTGTTAAAACCATTGCTCTATTCATAGTGATGGCCACAAGTTGCTTGTTGTCGATGTGTTATTGTCCTAAGCCATTGTTTGTAATACCATGACTCCAATCAATAACAGATTTAAGAATTTTAGTATATTTTGTCCATAATACAATGACTCCAAATAGAAGAACTATTTTATTGAGGACTAAAGAATTTTGGGTTGCTAACTTAAGTGGAAAGGTTATTTTGTTAGGAAATCATGTATAGGATGTGTTTGAGAATATTTCCCCATATTTAAGATTTTGGTTAGTGCATATTTAAAATTATTACTTGCAATTAAATTATAAAAAATGTGTGAGTTGGGTGGAGGACTAATTTCCCTGTTTGAAACTTTACAAATGAATCAGAGATAAATTTATTGAAACTTAAATAAATTGTCACCTATAATGTATAGAAGAAATGAGTTTTTTTAAGTTATTTTAGTTGAGAAGAAAATTTGATGAAATGACAAAATGAAACCAAAATAAAATGAATTTAATAGATGCTTGAATGAAAATTTACTAAAATAAAAGTAGACAACAATGAAAATTAAATGAGAAAAATATTTGCAAATGTGCTAAAAAGATTTATAAAATGAGAAACTTAAATAAACTCGACATGAATTAAAAATGAATATTGAGTGAATAAATTAAAAATAGATAAATTGATTAGGAAGAAACGATGTAAAAGAAGTAACTTGGAACAAATAAATTGTTTATAAGTGAAACGAATGTGAATGAAATAAATATGTACATAAAATGAAAAAATAAACTTCAACGACAAATTGAATGCAAAAAAATGGGACATGTACTTAATTGTAACATAGATTTAGTGAATCATTTGAATTATATATTTGTTGCTATTAAACGAAACAAATAAGAACGAATAAACTGAATAAAAAAAATTTACATAAGAGGAACAAAAATGAAAAGTGAATAATTGAATGCAAGTGTAATGTATGCTAATGAAATAAATAAATATGTACATGAATTGAGAATGAATTTACAGAAGTAAATATGCGTTGAATTTAGAAAAGTGTACGTAACGAAACTTATGTTGAAACGTTAATGTTGGACTTTTGAGGATTATTTGGAACTGTTTTGTTGACATACCATGCTATTATTGTTACTTATGTTTTGTTATATGGAATGTATGTTATGTATGTTATCCTTATTTTGTATTTTTGTTCTCATTCATGTTCAAGTGTCTTAATAGATTGCAATGGTGCGCTTTTGCTTATGAAGTTCGCTTTTGCACAAAATGTTAAGAATAATTAGCAAATATGCTTTAAACCGCTAAATAAGGTACGTATCTCGGATTACATATCGTATTTGGGTTGAATATATGTTGATTCCCCTAAATAGGGATGTCTCATCGTGTGGATGAGATGTATATTGATATATTTGTGTTTTGTAAATTTTTCTGGTCAAGTCGTACAAAGGAAACGATGCCCAAATTTTCCGTAAATCCGAGTGTTAGAAAAATTTTGAGTTTTAAAATTCTATAATTTATTTTTCTTTCTAACAATTCTTTGGCTAAGTAAGAGTATTTATCTAGTTATATATGTAGGCATAATTAGATGTGACGTTTCCTTTCGAGGACGAAAAGTGCTGAGTGGCGAGAATGTAGCCAACTAGTAATTTCAACATCTTAAAATACAAAGTTAATTAAAATTTTAATGTTTTAAGTGAATGTCTATGACCTTAATTTAAACTTGAAACTAAAAATCCCAATTTATGTCGCAAGCATGAACTTGAATTCCTAATATAAACTTGAAATTGTATGTTGTTTTGGAATTTAAGACGTAAAATGACAAGTTACATTCCTGGTTTTGTGAAACAAATGTAAAATCTATAATTGTTAATAAATATTGACTTCTTAAATTGAATACATAACATAGAGGTAATCTAAACAATTTTGTAACGTAAATGACTAAGTTTGTTTGCTCTGTTTAAATCAAATTATGTGATCGATTCATGGCAGTGACAACCGAGGTACTATTTTGAAGTTAAATTTTTTAAAGTTGAATTAAATTATGAAATTTAACATTTGAGATACGTCTAACAAGACATAATGGAGGAATAAATTTAATAATATAATAAGCAATTCGTTCTGATTCGCGTTAATTTAGTAACATTTTCTAAATCTTCAAGAACTGAACAATGTCAGAATTTAAGCCAATTTAAACTAAAAATATTAAACTAAATTCCAAGAAGAACTTGATTTTTCGTTTTGCGAAATTCGGACATTTTTTGATCTGAATCTACAATTTCAAGTCAAAAATACATAAACAAATTATGTTCATTCGTGTATCCTAGTCTGTATTTCATCCATATTTTTTCATACATAAATCTTTTGGAATACTAAATAGAACTTGAATATAGAATTTAAAATGAAAAATTTTGATTTTTGTAAACTCGTTCATTTTATATTTGGTTATCGGACACTTGCTAAACATCTCTTGCATTGAATCAACACTTGGTGTTCAAGTGGACACCTATTGAAATTTTACTGAGAAAAACCAAATTTTGCCCTTCTTCGTTAATCTGTAGAAGGAAACAGACACTATAATGACCCGAATTTTCGGTCAATTTAAAATTTGGATTTAAATAAGATTAGTGGACTTTTAAAGAAAGTGATTTAAAAGTAGATGTATTAAAGTTTGATATTTTAATATTATTTCAATAGCTTAAAAATAGGCATTTTGCAAACAGTCTAAGAATTTGATGAAATCAATCTTATCGGATCTGTAATGGTAAATAATGGTAAGGTACCAAATTTCAAATCGATCGGAGTTCATGTATAAGCTTGCGTAATATAAACACGTGTTGAAAAATCAATTACATGTCATTTTCTCATGTAAACTGCGCTTGGATAGAAATATAGAAAATCTTTATATAATAGTAGCATAAAATCCAAGTACAGATATAAAAGGTACATAAAAGAAAAATGGAAGATGTGAAGTTTACCATTTTCTATCTTTTTATAACATAACAAGTCGAATTTAGAAAATTAGAATTTTCTGTAATTCGCAAATGTAAGTTGGTTGGTAGGGTATGGATGCAAAAAATTGGATGAACAATGCTCTTACTCTTTAAGTGTGTAGGAAAAATTAGATGACAAGGTATTCTGATTTTCAAAATATTGCATTCATATTGAAATTGCCAGTATATTTAGGATATGTGTATCATGCTTTCAAAAGGTTTTCAAGAAAATCTACATTCATATAGAAGATAATACTTAGGCATTCATTGCATTCATGTATTATTATATTGTATTACACTTTGCACAAGTGCACACATGGTTGCAAAATTAGATATACACATGATGATTGTAAATTATGCGAGGAATTACTTAATTTTACATTTACAAAATTTCAAGGATCAAAGTTCCTAAGGGTAGGAGTATGTAACACCCTGCATTTCTAATTAAATAATAAAATAAATATTTGAAAAGTTTTCAGAATTTGGTCATGGAATTAGCGTCATGTCATCTATGGTTATTTATGGTTTGCAAAAAATGGATTAAAAATGAAAACGATATCTTTAAATGAAGTTTTAAAACAAATGTGAAAAAGAATATGTAAGAGGAACAAAAATAAGAATGTTAAATACTAATATTTTTAGTCTAATGAACAAAAGTTTGTGTAGTCCTATTGGTAGAGGAATGCCTCTCTATGTGAGTGGTACTAGTTCGAGTTCCGTCAACATCATATTTTTAATTTAGAGGGATGCTATAGAAATGCATGTTCTTAGAGAAATATGTATGTACATGTATATGTGTATGTGTGTGGAAAAATATATGTGTATGGATAGGAAATCCAAAAGTAACATGCAAACAAGAAAAATGAGTAAGAAATAAATGTCGGCATAACGCTTATATTTTGCGAAGAAATGATATTGTGCGTAGATATATACGCATAAATTTAAAAATTGAAACTAAAACCCAATTTTAGGGTGTAATGTAATAAATGTATAATGAATGAAAAGTAGACAAGAAGATAGCTGTGTTTGAAATTAGAATATATATATTAAAAGGAACAATTCAATGAACTGGTAGCGTTAATAGTGACATTAATTTAGCAGTTATTAACAGACAAAGATTTGAAGAGTTATATGCAAATATATGCGCATAAGTTTGAAATTCAAATATTGGATATATTTGTAAATGGAAGAAAATAAATTGCATAAGCAATATTCAGAAAGTAAATAAACGTTATCAGCAACATTAAACAAGAAATTATATCGGCAAAATTCACATTAATGGCCCAGGCCATGGGTCGACACACCTAGAGGTGGGCCGACACATCTCTAGGACAGACTAACATAATATTTTGACTTGTATGGTTCAGATTTAATTTTATTTAATCTGACATACCAGAATCTACTGTACACCTATAAATAGACTAGCAAAGCCTAGCCTTCAACTCATATTTTCTGTGACAACAACAAGGCTCTGCCATTTTCTTTCTTCTTCAAATTTTTAAGAAACTAGAATATTAGTTTTTAGAAATTTTGATTCAAAATTTGAAGACAAAGACTATAGATCTACAATATAGGTGTTCAGATTTCTTGTCAATGTAAGGTAATTCTGTGAATCGGAATTATTTAGGTTTCTTTCTTTCCTTCTTCTTTTAGCATCAAGTTTGTAAATCTGTGGTTATCTTAATATTAGATTCAATTAGAAAGACCACGAAATAGTAGATCCGGATCAGATTCAAGGATTGGAAAGCAATCAGGTGAGTGGATTTAAATTATACCTTTCGGTAACGGTATATTTATCGTGTACATCCCCCATAATTCTTAATGTGATAAATAATTGTAATTTGTGGTAATTGCGATATAATCTATTTCTAAGTACATTAAGAATAATACCATTGTAGAAATTTATTCTATTAATTCTCTTCTTGGGTTAGGAATTACTGTAATACTGAAATTGTAAATTCGACAATAATTATGCATATGTTCTCGAGATTGTTATTCAATAATAAATTGGATATGCTGAAAAAGAGGATAGTAGTGAATTGAAATAATGGTAGAAGAATTGATATGCCTAAGTTTGTATAGAAATTTACAGTAAATGGAAATGGTAAATGAAAACAGGAATTAACATCTAACACTTAAAATGAAAAGAGGAAAATCAGTAATGGACCGAGTTAATTGGATTTTGGAAAAAACGGATACATTTCCACGATGGAAAAATTATTGTGAACATAGTTGCACAAAAAGAAAGGAAAAGGGTATCAGTGTTAAATAGGGATTCTTCTACCATATTGCACACTAATCAAATAAAATATATATGTTTGTCCACTGTTAACGATATTTTCCATTAACATTTGAGATAGGTTAAAGGAAGTGGACCTAAGGATATAATGAGATTATTTAGTTCCCATAAGCTAGAGTTAGTTCACCGTTTCCTAGATATCAAGGTTTTAAACTCGAAGAATAGTTACTCTTCCTTCAAGGAGTGAGTATCATGCTTACAAGACTCAACAACCAATAGTTACCCTGGGATAAGGGTTCCCTATGCGTAAAGCAAGTTGGAAAGCTAAACGGCTTGTAGAAGAATATTTTGGTAATCTAGTCCTTTTGAGCTTGATTGAATTCACTGCTCCTTAGGTATCAAGACCTCTAATCCAAGGATTAGTTACTCTTTCTTCAAGAGGTGAGTATCGCGCCTGTGAGTTTTAAGGATCAACTGTTACCCTAGGATTGGGTTACAACAATCATCACTAATCGGCACTAACATACGCGTTAAGGGCATTTAGGTAATTGTTGGAAAGGTTGGGGTGAGGAGCGTAGATATACGTAAGCATCACAATATACAATATAGTATGCAGAACAGTAGAGAACACAATAATTTATAGTGGTTCGGATCGGATTGAACCTATGTCCACTTTAAGGGCTTTGATGATTTTATTCATGGAGGAGGTTACATAAGAAATCCCCAAATTGATTTACAATTATGGTTAGCTCTCTTAGAAATGATAGAAAGATTGTAGAATGAGGTTAAATGTAATACCCGGTGAATTCTATAACGTTAAGCTTCACAAATTAAAGTGTAATTAATTCTAAATGAAAGAATTAAGGGAAATGGGTTACGCCATTACGTTCGTCTCGGAATTCTGCTTAAGATAGAGCCCGAGTTTGCGTAAATCGGACTCCGTATGAAGGAGTTATGACCTTCGGAAGTTTCAGAATAGAATTTAAATTCAAACAACTCAGTTTAAAATTCGAAATTCGAAAAACAGGTTCAAACTGGGCTTGGCGGGAAAATTCCCGCCCAGAGACCAGGTCGACCATAGGGTCGACCATGGTGTCGACCTGGCCACCCCAGGTCGACCTGGGTGTCGACCTGCCAGTCGACCTACCTGGTCGACCTGGCTGGCTAGGTCTGGCTTTGGCTCGAATTTCTATGGCTCGGTGTGTCACTAGGGCTGACATGTCACCTGTTGATTGGCTCTTTGAACTTTGTATGGTCTAGATTCCTCCTGTCTTCATCTGACGGCTCAAAACAATTTAAAAATCTGTAAATACACCCTAAGTCTCAACTGAAAATTCACACAAAAAATAAGATGGGAGTCATCATGCTGCCAGGGAGGAATTGAGCATAGCCGTCAAGAGAGAAAAGCCTAGAGACGAATCAAATTAAGAAGAAGATTTTAGTTTAACCAAATTAATCAACGCAACGTTAATGTACCCAAAGGAGAGCATCTTAATTTCAGAATTCAGAATCCAGAATTCAAGATTCTACATTCGTTGTAAGTATAGTGACCTTTCAGAATATGAATAAAAACTGTGATGTGAATCGCTGTAAATAAAAATAGAAATTGTGTTATTGTAATGATATAGATTCTGTGTATTGTAAGGATTCTGTCATGATTTGTGTATTGATATTTGTGGCCTAAATTGATTGATGCAAGCCTATTGAACAATTGTATATGAAAATAATGACACTTGCAAGTTTGTGGCAAAAACTAGAATTTGATCCCTTTATGTCTAAGGCATGGACTATATACATTCCATTAGTCTAAGTTAGAATTTATGTAAACATGTTATAGATTTGAGACCTTTTATGCCTACATGACCCAAAACCTATGATATCATTCTTATGTTTATTTGCAAGTATAATTGGATCTATGTTAAGTATCGTTTGGGTTACATAAACTATGCAAGTTCATGTTGAAATAGGCTATATGATTAGATGTTAAAATTGGACATTTTGGTGAATATACAACATGCTAGTTTTGTGGTTGACATTATGCCAAGTTAAACATGTTTTAATACAAGTTTGTATATGCCTAAACTATGCCAATTCATATGTCACCTACTTAGTTATACTTTGATTTGAATGCAAGTTCACATGACCCATAGTTTATGTTGAATCGCTAAATTGCAAGTTCATGCGCCACACACCTTTATGTATTGTAAATGTTACATGTGCTTGATTTCCCCTTTTTCTCACGTTTATAAAGTTGGGCTGAATTGTGTCAAGCCCAACACTTGTTATAATGTTGCGAACGTACAAACGGGGGTAATAACGTTGGGTGTAAAACATTGAAAAATATATGTTGCCATGTTTGGCACATGCCAATGACATTTAAGTGGTATGAATTGTTGTACCCAAGAATAAAAGTCATGACATTTACATATAATTGAGAAGTAATAAAATATGTAAATTTAGAAAACACGATATGCTTAACCCGAGGTTGGATTGAGTTGTGATGTAAACCTTCCCGGACCCGCCCGGCTGTCCAGTAGTCACAACAATACTTATCCAATGCGGGTGGTTAAGCATTGAGCCCAATAATGACCCGAGGTTAGACTGAGCTACGGTGTAAACCTGCCCGGAACCGACCGGCACATTCAGTAACCGTAGCAATATCTGTCTAATGTGAGTGGTCAGGTGCTCTAAGAGGCTAAGGACAGATGGTAGGGTTAAGTCAACTATAACACTTAACCAAATTCAACATGTTAACAAGAATTGATGGGTGAGGTTAGGTAAATACAGACACTTAACCACTTAACATGTTTGACTAGAAAAACCTAGTAACGAGGGACCCGTTTCAGCAGTAACCCAAGTTAGGTATCATGGTACCCTGAAACTAGGCAGGGTGGGGCACGATTACTGGGCTGATTGTAAGCGGTCAAAACAACGACGGTGGGTGCACAGTGTAGGTCTAACGGGGTGCGGGCGTGCACACACTCCGGAGCAGATAAACAGGGCATTGGGGACACCAGTAATATAACCTATGTCTTCTAGAATTTGTGTCAGGGCCACCACCATGGGTCTTGATACACCCCATGGTGGGACCAGTATAGGTATCTATAATTCTTGGGGGCCGTATGACACATGTTTACGCGAGTAGGAGACGATCTTTAAATAAAAATGGGGATCACTTCACCCTCAGCATGGGGTGCAAGTAAAATAAGCTCAAGTAGGTGCAGAGATATAGTATGGGTGCGATAGTACATTCGACACTTCCTTAGCTTGTGACACTTTCCTATTTTCAGGTTATATCTATCATGCCCTTTTCTTATTCACATACTGAAGAGTTACTAGATTTATTCCGGCTTTATGTATGACTCTATTTTCTTTTCGTCTTCTTTTCTTTCGTTTCCCCTCCTTCCCCCCCAGGTCCACAGGGAGGAAACAACTCAGCTCAGTCAGACTCTTTACAAGCTCCAAGAACGTAGATGTATGATTTGGATCTCTTTTGCTCGGATTATGGCTTTGGATATCACTATGGGGATTTTTGTCACTTTATTTATGTTTTATGCTTCTTTAATAATCAAGACAGTAATGAGGTTGTAATGATGGAAGTATTTTGAGACAATTATGGAATGTTTTATTTGAACACGTAATGACGAAATAAAAGTCTGTTTGGTTTCCGCTGTTTAAAATATGTGTATTTATATCTGTCTTGAGTTTATCTGTGGCTTTCACTTATAAACCTCCACCAAAGTTAAGGCATTCCCTTTGTGAGTGACCTTAACGGAGGTGGGGTGTTTCACTTGGTATCAGAGCATAGGTTTACCAAATAAGATAAAAAAATTCAAACTATTTTCAAAAAGAAGTTTAAATAAGCATTTTTTTAAGAAAAAGTGTTATATTTATAAAAAGGCATAATCCCCCAAAGCCATGTGCACTATCTCTCTCTATCCTTCGTTTTGAATCTTTCCTTTTTGTTTCAGCATGTCTGGGGACCTTACTCCCCAACTACAGATGCTTTTACTCCTCCTCCTCCTCTACGTGAACCAGCAAACGGAAGAATCGCCGAACAAGAAGATGGATAATAGTCAAGGAAGAAGGGACCACAACAATAATAACAAGACACGTAAGAAAAGGAAATGCTATTTCTGTGGCATTGTTGGACATGTGGTGAACGGCTGCAGAAAGAAGAAGAGGAAGATGAGTGCTACTTGCTTCCATTGCGGTGTGGCTGGACACATGGCTAAGGACTGCCCAAAGAAGCGAGGGCAAGGACAGAAGGCTGGATCCACTTCAGGGGGTCAGGTTCATGCGCTAGTGGCACCTCCGTAGGAACGAGGTAGTAATATTTCTGTAGAAAGTGTAGTCTATCTTTATGATCATCCAGTTCGCACACTTTTTGACTTTGGCGCATCACACTCCTTTGATTCATCTGCCTTAGTAGAATCTCTGCATCTAGACACTAGTATGGTAGAGGATCCCTTAGTAGTTTCAAATCCAATTGGGGGCTCCGCTTACTTGTCAATGGTTTGTTTGGGTTTGAAAATCTCTATTCTCAACGTTGAGTTTAGTTGTAATGCCTTTGTTTTGGTCTTCTCGGGATATGGTTTGATCTTAGGCATGGATTGGTTATCCAGTAATGGTGCCATCCTTGATTGTGAGAAAAGAGTAGTTAGACTCTTGACTCGGCTTGGAAACACTCTAGAAATTTCTTGTAATCCCTTGAATGTTGTTATGCGTAGTTATCTAGATTCGCTTGATGCTTTTGATGAGAATTTGCAATCAGTTAGAGTAGTCCGGGAATATCTGGATGTCTTTGAGGAGGTGAAAGGCTTACCTCCGAGGCGGGAAATAAACTTCCGCATATATCTTGTGGATAATGCAAAGCCTGTAGATTTACCTGTCAGACACATGGCTCCAAAGGAGAGAAAGGAGCTCAGTAAGCAGGTTAATGAACTTCTCGAAAAGGGGTTCATTAGACGGAGCATTTCGGAATGGGGTGCTCCAGTGGTGTTCGCAACCAAAGCGGACGGTTCGCTTCGCCTTTGCGTCGACTATAGGGAGTTAAACAAATTGACCAAGAAAAATACGCACCCTCTTCCCTGAATCGACGATTTGTTTGATCAGCTTGTAGATGCGTCGGTCTTCTCCCAACTTGATCTGACAACTGGGTTCCATCAGCTAAGAGTAGCTGAAGGCAGCATTGATAAGACAGCATTCAGAACCACAGACGGTTTCTTCGAGTGGCTTGTCATGCCTTTCGGCTTGACAAATGCACCCGCTTATTTCATAGACCTAATGAGCAGGGTGTTCAGAGAATTCCTCAACAAATTTGTGGTTGTCTTCGTAGATGATATCTAAATCTTCTCAAAGAATGAGGAAGAGCATGCTCAGCATCTGAAAGAAATCATGGAAACTCTCCGTACACATCAGTTAAAACCCAAATTCTCCAAGTGCCACTTTTGGAGAAAAGAAGTAAGGCTTCTTGGGCATATAGTGTCCAAAGAGGGGTTGGCTGTGGACCTCGCAAAAGTGGTTGCAGTGCAAGATTGGAAGTCACCAAGAAATGCTACCGAAGTCCGAAGCTTTCTTGGGCTAGCCGGTGTTTACCGAAAGTTTATTAGGGATTTCGCGAAAATCTCAGCTCCACTCACAAGGCTAACAAAGAAGAATATGGTGTTCACTTGGGATTTGTACTACGAGTTTGCTTTCCAACGATTAAAAAGGGCTCTTACAACAGCCCCAGTTCTGACTTTGCCAGATGGAAGCAAAATGTTCACAATATACACAGATGCATGTGGAACGGGACTAGGCGCTGTCCTAATGCAAGCAGGAACAGTAGTAGCTTATGGTGGAAGACAATTGAAAGTTCATTAAAAGAACTACCCAACCCACGATCTTGAGTTAGCCGCCATCGTCTTTGTGCTTAAGTCTTGGCGCCATTATCTCCTAGGTGAGGAGTTCGAATTATACACTGACCATAAATCGTTGAAATATCTCTTCTCGCAGAAGGATCTTAACTTGAGGCAGCAAAGATGGATGGAGTTTCTTGCCTCGTATGACTTTGAAATTTCCTATACTCTCGGCAATGGCAACATAGTAGCAGACGCGTTGAGCCGAAAGAAACTGACCTTAAGCCCTCTCTTTGTGGAAAGGCAAAGCCTGGAGTATATAGCCAGTTTTAACTTTAGGCCCTCCTCGGATTTTGTACCGGGTTTGTTAGCATCTCTCGAAGTACGCCCTACTCTCTTGGACTCAATAGGGGCTGCACAACGTGAAGACCCTCAGCTTGTTGATGTGATTGATAAACTTATTAGGGGTGAGACTTCTAGTCACCTCGGTAGGTACGCCATCGATGATAAGGGATGGCTGAGGCGAGATGGAAGATTATGCATCCCACAAGCAAGGGAGTTGACAAAGAAGGTTCTCGAGGAAGCGCATCATTCCAAGATGACTATACACCCTGGCGGTGATAAGGTGTACAAGGATATAAAAAGGACTTTCTTTTGGAGTGGCATGAAACAAGACGTGGCAGATTTCGTTTCTAAGTGCATGACCTGCCAACGGGTCAAGGCGGAACAGAAGAAACCTGGAGGACTACTTCATCCTTTAGAGGTCCCATAGTGGAAGTGGGATAGCATTTCAATGGACTTCATTGATGGACTGCCTAGGTCGAGAAGAGGCAACACTAGCATTTGGGTAATAGTGGATAGGCTTACTAAGAGCGCCCACTTCATACCTATCAAGACTAGAAGGACTGCCTCATCTCTAGCATCTCCTTATCTTAAGGAAATAGTTTGATTCCATGGGATAGCCTCCAGCATTGTTAGTGACCGAGATCCTATCTTCACAAGCGAGTTTTGGCGGAGTCTGCAAGAAGCTGTAGGCACACAGTTATGTTTGAGCACGGCCTATCACCCCCAAACCGATGGCCAGACGGAAAGGGTGAATAGAGTTTTAGAGGATCTTTTGAGACTTTGCGTTATTGACTTTGGAGGGACTTGGGAGGATCACCTTCCTTTAGTGGAATTTGCCTACAACAACAGCTACCAAGCTACCATCGGTATAGCGCCCTTCGAAGCCCTGTATGGAAGACCGTGCAAATCACCAACTTGTTGGTGGGAGTCTACAAATAAGCTTATACTTGGGCCAGACATAATTCGAGAGACTTCGGAGAAAGTGGACTTGATACGTAGGAGAATGAAGACTGCCCAAGACATACAGAAATCCTACGCCGACAAAAGAAGGACCGACCTTGAGTTTGAGGTTAGGGACGGGGTTTTCCTTAAGGTATCACCTTTAAGGAACGTCGTTCGCTTTGGGTCCGCAGGAAAGCTAGCACCAAGATTTGTAGGACCGTTCCCTATCATCGAGAAGGTTGGGAAGATGGCCTATAGATTAGAGCTACCCGAGAGACTGGCCGGAGTTCACAACGTCTTTCATGTTTCTCACCTCCAGAAGTGTTTGCATGAGTCTGTGGAAGTGGTGGAACCCAGCATTCTAGAAGAAGCCGAAGTGGAACGTGAAGCAACCGTGATGAGAGTTCCAACCCGCATCTTAGGAACTGAAGTGAAAAGCTACGCAACCGCGAAGTCAAACACGTTAAAGTTCAGTGGAGCGATGCCGAGGAAGACGCGACTTGGGAAACTGAGGACAGAATACGCGCTACCTACCCTCTTCTTTTTGAGGGTACATCTTTGATCTCTCTTTTTCCTTAAGTTATGCTTTATCTATCTTTTTAGGTATATCTCCTCAGTCCTTTTCCTAACTCCTTAGGTAGAAAACAAATGGATGCAAACATGTATTTGAAAACATGTTATGGATGTTGGCTGCAAATGGTTGCTAGTGATTGCTAGTGGTTGCTCGTGGATGCATATACACACACACCCCAGGTTATAGATCGGCTCAGTCACCTCATATTGTATATGCATATCTGTATTCTCATTTGTATATGGTTGAAACTTGAAATGCTATCATATGGTTGCCGTATTTGTATGAATAAGTTGTGCACTCATGTAGAATTATAAGTAGGAGAAATTTGCATAAATAATGGATTCATGACACTTACATGATTCGCATTTAGGAGGTCAACTGAATCAGTAGACCGCCTGATTTCTACATTAGATAAGGACATATACACACACTATGCATATGATCATGAAGCATTAGAAGTCTTTTAAGGACCATGGACGCCTGTGTTTGTTGGTTGAGTAAATGGACTGTTGGATGGTAGGAAATACATTCTTCCTAACTTGAAGATTTCGGGGACGAAATCCTTTTAAGGGGGGAGAATGTAACACCCTGTGAATTCTATAATGTTAAGCTTCAAAAATTAAAGTATAATTAATTCTAAATGAAAGAATTAAGGGAAATGGGTTACGCCATTACGTTCATCTCGGAATTCTGCTTAAGATAGAGTCCGAGTTTGCGTAAATCGGACTCCGTATGAAGGAGTTATGACCTTCAGAAGTTTCAGAATAGAATTTAAATTCAAACAGCTCAGTTTAATATTCCAAATTCGAAAAACAGGTTCAAACTGGGCTGGGCGGGAAAATTCCCGCCCAGAGACCAGGTTGACCATAGGGTCGACCATGGTGTCGACCTAGCTACCCCAGGTCGACCATAGTGTCGACCTGGGTGTCGACCTGCCAGTCGACCTGCCTGGTCAACCTGGCTGGCTAGGTCTGGCTCTGGCTCAAATTTCTATGGCTCGGTGTGTCACTAGGGCTGACATGTCACCTCTTGATTGGCTCTTTGAACTTTGTATGGTCTAGATTCCTCCTGTCTTCATCTGACGGCTCAAAACAATTTAAAAATCTATAAATACACCCTAAGTCTCAACTGAAAATTCACACACAAAAATAAGATGGGAGTCATCATGCTGCCAGGGAGGAATTGAGCATAGCCGTTAAGAGAGAAAAGCCTAGAGACGAATCAAATTAAGAAGAAGATTTTAGTTTAATCAAATTAATCAACGCAACGTTAATCTACCCAAAGGAGCGCATCTCAATTTCAGAATTCAGAATCCAGAATTCAAGATTCTGCATTCGTTGTAAGTATAGTGACCTTTCAGAATATGAATAAAAACTGTGATGTGATTCGATGTAAATAAAAATAGAAATTGTGTTATTGTAATGATATAGATTCTGTGTATTGTAATGATTCTATCATGACTTGTGTATTGGTATTTGTGGCCTAAATTGATTAATGCAAGCCTATTGAACAATTGTATATGAAAATAATGGCACTTGCAAGTTTGTGGCAAAAACTAGAATTTGATCCCTTTATGTGTAAGGCATGTACTATATACATTCCCTTAGTCTAAGTTAGAATTTATGTAAACATGTTATAGATTTGAGACCTTTTATGCCTACATGACCCAAAACCTATGATATCATTCTTATGTTTATTTGCAAGTATAATTGGATCTATGTTAAGTATCGTTTGTGTTACATAAACTATGCAAGTTCATGTTGAAATAGGCTATATGATTGGATGTTAAAATTGGACATTTTGGTGAATATACAACATGCTAGTTTTGTGGTTGACATTATGCCAAGTTAAACATGTTTTAATACAAGTTTGTATAAGCCTAAACTATGCCATTTCATATGTCACCTATTTAGTTATACTTTTATTTGAATGCAAGTTCACATGAACCATAGTTAATGTTGAATCGCTAAATTGCAAGTTCATGCGCCACACACCTTTATGTATTGTAAATGTTACATGTGCTTGATTTCCCCTTTTTCTCACGTTTATAAAGTTGGGCTGAATTGTGTCAAGCCCAACACTTGTTATAATGTTGCGAACGTACAAATGGGGGTAATATAGTTGGGTGTAAAACATTGAAAAATATATGTTGGCATGTTTGGCACATGCCAATGACAATGACATTTAAGTGGTATGAATTGTTATACCCAAGAATAAAAGACATGACATTTACATATAATTGAGAAGTAATTAAATATGTAAATTTAGAAAATACGATATGCTTAACCCGAGGTTGGATTGAGTTGTGATGTAAACCTGCCCGGACCCGCCCGGCTGTCCAGTAGTCACAACAATACCTATCCAATGTGGGTGGTTAAGCATTGAGCCTAATAATGACCCGAGGTTAGATTGAGCTACGGTGTAAACCTGCCCGGAACCGACCGGCACATCCAGTAACTGTAGCAATATCTGTCTAATGTGAGTGGTCAGGTGCTCTAAGAGGCTAAGGGCAGATGGTAGGGTTAAGTCAACTATAACACTTAACCAAATTCAACATGTTAACAAGAATTGATGGGTGGGGTTAGGTAAATACAGACACTTAACCACTTAACATGTTTGACTAGAAAAAACTAGTAACGAGGAACCCGTTTCAGCAGTAACCCAAGTTAGGTATCATGGTACCCTGAAACTGGGCATGGTAGGGCACGATTACTGGGCTGATTGTAAGCGGTCAAAATGACGGCGGTGGGTGCACAGTGTAGGTCTAACGGGGTGCGGGCGTGCACACACTTCGGAGCAGACAAACAGGGCACTGGGGACACCAGTAGTATAACCTATGCCTTCTAGAATTTGTGTCGGGGCCGCCACCATGGGTCTTGATACACCCCATGGTGGGACCAACATAGGTATCTACAATTCTTGGGTGCCGTATGACACATGTTTACGCGAGTAGGAGCCGATCTTTAAATAAAAATGGGGATCACTTCACCGTCAGCATGGGGTGCCAGTAAAATAAGCTCAAGTAGGTGCAGAGATATAGTATGGGTGCGATAGTACATTCGACACTTCCTTAGCTTGTGACACTTTCCTATTTTCAGGTTATATCTATCATGCCCTTTTCTTATTCACATACTGAAGAGTTACTAGATTTACTTAGGCTTTATGTCTGACTCTATTTTCTTTTCGTCTTCTTTTCTTTCGTCCCCCCCCCCCCAGGTCCACAGGGAGGAAACAACTCAGCTCAGTCAGACTCTTTACAAGCTCCAAGAACGTAGATGTATGATTTGGATCTCTTTTGCTCGGATTATGGCTTTGGATATCACTATGGGGATTTTTGTCACTTTATTTATGTTTTATGCTTCTTTAATAATCAAGACAGTAATGAGGTTGTAATGATGGAAGTATTTTGAGACAATTATAGAATGTTTTGTTTGAACACGTATTGATGAAATAAAAGTCTGTTTGGTTTCCGTTGTTTAAAATATGTGTATTTATATCTGTCTTGAGTTTATCTGTGGCTTTCACTTATAAACCTCCACCAAAGTTAAGGCATTCCCTTTGTGAGGGACCTTAACGGAGGTGGGGTGTTTCAAAAAAGCCCCCAAAATGTGACCCTTGGGGTCTTATTTGTAGAGGATTTGGCCCCCTTTTTGTTGCTTCTTTTTGCCGCCCTTATTGCCACTTTTTTAGCGTCACCTTTTTGCTTTCGTTTTTGTCTTTGTCTGCCTTTCTCCAGCTTTCTACACCATTCTGGTGTCATTTTTGTGTGTTTCTGCCTTTCTCCAGCTTCCTACACCATTCTGGTGTCGTTTTGGTCTTTTTCTGCCTTTCTCCGGCTTCCAACACGATTCTGGTGTCGTTTTTGTCTTCTTCTGGCTTTCTCCATCTTCCTACACCATTCACGTGTTAGTTTTGTCTTTTCTGGCTTTCTCCAGCTTCCTCTAGCTTTCTAGGTCTTTATCCACCATTATGGAGTCAGTTCCAGCTCTTTAGGACTGTCTCCAGTTTTCTGTTGCTGTCTCCAGATTTCTCTGGCTTTCTCCACCATTCTAGTGTCGGTTCCAGCTCCCTTGTGTTGTCTCCAGCTTTCTCTGGCTATTCCCAGCTTTTTCTAGCTTTCGCTGGCTTTCTCCACCATTCTAATAACGTTCCTACACCATTCTGGTGTCGTTTTCAGCTTTCTCTACCTTTCTTGTTTTAGCCATTATTCCCAAACGATACGTCCATTTGTTTAATGTGACCACTCTACGGAATGGGAAACCATCATCTGAATCCAGTGGAAGTGGTTTCAGGTCTGATTCTCTAACCAATCAAAAGTTATAGGAGAAACATGATTTCATTTTCTTCTTTTGGTGTTGACATAGCTGTACCCAAGGCTTTTCCTTTTATACTTTCTGGTATCGAAGATTCTGCTTCTTTATATTTGGCCAGTGCGAATTTTGGTGTTAAAAGTTTGCCCCCCCCCCCCCACCCTACCAGTATAACGATTTTTTTTCTTTAGGAAAAATCCCGTGGCTTCTACACAGCTTGCCTGTCACTTAAGAATCATTATAAAAATATTTGGTATTAGTTTCATATAACCAAGAGTAATGATGTAGAGGGAAGCATAAACTTTTTCTTAATCAAATAGGACCTGAACATGAATTCCAAGTTTTAAACATTTTTGTGGACTTAGTGTGCAAATTCAAACATGTATTTGTGTAGGATCATATGATTTAAAGCTTAGCATTCTTCTATCAGCGTTGGATGAGCATTTCATTATTGTTTCTTAGGCATTCAATATTCAAGAATTCATTCTTGGAAGTATGATATAAAAAATTCAAAATTTACATTTGGATATTTGCAATCAGAGATTCACCATTGACGAACATAATGTGTTAATAAAAGTAATATGACTTGCATAGTATGTGGTATTTCACTTATAATGTACCAAATATAATCTTTTGGGTAGGATTCATAATAATGAATGTTAAAGGTAGACATGCCATGAGTATAGGAAACTTCCCTGTTATGAGGTGTCACGATATCACAACCGTTGTTGGAAGGTTTCAAATGAGACGCCAAAAAGGGTTAGCCTGGGTGCTTACTGAAACATCTTTACTTTATAACAAAGATAGTATGTCCTAAATTCACTTAACAAAAGGAATTTAAATATTCTTTACCGAAATAGGAATAGGGGATTCTAAACTTTGTTGTCAGAACAATGCAGATCTAAAGGTTTATTTTCTGAAGATATGATAAGATTTGAACACCTGTTAGAAATAGCGAATAAGTTTCTCCAGGATTAACACTGGAACTTATGTAACAGAAATTTGAAAACCATAATAGGAATCCCAAGAGTTATACTTGGTTAGGATAGAAAATTTCAAAATCCTTACATGAAAGTTGTAACAACCCGAAAATTTTAACATAAATAGTTATTTAATTAGAATATCAAAATATGAATTTCTACAAACGATGGAATTTGACCACGAAACTGTAACAACCCGTATTTTCATAAACAAATTAAAATTTTGATTTAAGCTATTTTAATGAATACGGGAATATAAATTGGTTATTTTTGCTAAATAAAAATTGAGAATAATTTTAAAATTAGTTTTTATATTTTATTAGACATAAAACATATTTAGTAAAATTATTAATTTGATATGTAAGCCATGTATTTGAAATTTTTGAAAATTCGATTTTTAAAATCATCGCATAGCCCTTAAAAAGTAAAAATTTGTTAGAGACCTCAGAATCCGACGTGAGTAATTTTATTGGATTCGGAATAAGAAATCATGGCAAGATTTCAAATTTCGCGCCAAACGGACTCAGTATGTGGTTGTGCACGATAAACCCATTTAGGGGCAAAACTGATAGTCAGTTTACAAAGGAACATTATTGAGACGATCTCGGAATTCGACTTCACTTTTTTTCTAGGTTCGTATCATCAAATAATGGTAGGATCAAAATTTTTATAATTTTCGGAGTTAGCGTATAGGTGTCCAAGATGAAAAGGTATGCTAGAATCTGTTCATGTCCAAAAAGTTGCATTTTGCATATGGACGAATTTGGACTCAAAACCACTTCCATTAAGTTCAAAATGCCGTTTACATGCTTGAAGACTGTAAGCTTCAATATATTCTAAGATCGTGAAAATTGGCACTTGGGTTGGGTCTCAGTTTAGATAACTTAGCACACCATATAACCCCCAAATCAGGCTCCTCCTCTTCATTCCATTCTAACACTTCAAACAAAAATAGAAATAGTGGAAAGAAAGGGCAATAGAAATTCCCTAAGCCCTAGCTTAATCTAGGAGCTCCAATCTTGTAGGAACCAAGTGCAAAATCAAAGGAAAAGCTTAGGTATGTCCATCTCCATCTTCTCCATCTCATTTCCACTTCAATTCATCATAGTTCCTATGACCTAATTCTTAGGAAATATATTCATATGATCATAGGTTGTTGATTCAAGCGTTTTTATCGAAGAGAGATCGTTCTAGCTCGTTATTAGATTGATTCATTGCTTCTAACCATCAAAGGTGAGTTCTTTAATGAACCCACATCCATGCCACAAGCCTAGAGGCTTGTAAAGTGTAATTCAGGTTCATTTAGAGTTGTGTATATGCATATGAATTGGTTAGATTAGTATACACTTTCCGATAAGTGAATTTTAATTTCATTATATTGAAATTTTGGTGCGAATCGTTCACACGATCAAATGCACATGATTTGAATCGATACCATGTTTATTAGAGGCCTCGTTGAAGTCCCTAAGTGTTCGCAAGACTCGAATGATCACGAACGATCGATGGCGTCCGACCGTGAGGGTCACTACCCTTCCAATCCAACCTGGGCAACAGCCCAGGTTCAAACCAATCGACTGGTCCATTTCAAAACAATCGAGTGGTGGTTAACCAGGGCAATAGCCAAAGTTCGGACCAGTCGACTGGTCTGAATGGACCAGTCAACTAATCTGAATGGACCAGTCGACTGGTTTTGGCTGTGGACCAGAGGAATCTCAGTCCACAGTCTAGATTCATCCAGGCTCTTTCCCGGCCAAAGTCCGGACAATTTGGCCTTTTTCTATGACTTTTCAGTTTCCCTAATTCACAAATTTCAGTAGCTCGATTTTTTTTGAAATTGTTTTATTAATCATTTCAAATTATTTTAAGCGATTTATATTGTTTGCAAACCAATTTATAACATCTTTACTTTATAACAAAGATAGTATGTCCGAAATTCACTTAACAAAAGGAATTTAAATATTCTTTACCGAAATAAGAATAGGGGATTCTAAACTTTGTTGTCAGAACAATGCAGATCTAAAGGTTTATTTTCTGAAGATATGATAAGATTAGAACACCTGTTAGAAATAGCGAATAAGTTTCTCCAGGATTAACACTGGAACTTATGTAACAAAAATTTGAAAACCATAATAGGAATCCCAAGAGTTATACTTGGTTAGGATAGAAAATTTCAAAATCCTTACATGAAAGTTTGATTTTAATGTCTGATTTTAGATGGACACGAAAATATAAAAATGTGAAGCCAAGTTAAGTATATAAACATTACTTTGACTCGAACAGAACTTTTTATCAATTTTATTCATTATTATAATGAATATCGAGAATATTGAATTTCAAAATATTACATTTTTAAAATACCATCATGTTGAGATCATAATAAAATGGGGTGTTCAACTTTAATTAATAATTGAAATGGGAGTTGGAATCACTTTTAAATGAAACATTTTATAAAATACGTTTTTAAATGGGATTTTTGGGTTTGTCGTGAATGATATCTTAAATAATATTGTTTTTAAACCAATTTATGAATGGAATAAATCTTTTAATAAAGAGTTAGAGAACTTTTCCAGTTTATTCAATTACAGTGGAATTGAATGGAATTCGATTCATAATAATCGAAATGATCTTCTATGAAGGAAGACGTTTACTATTTGTGGAGTTTAAAAAGGCTTCGCAATTATTCCACTTATAGTGTTAGTCCGATACGGAAATTTATATCGATTATAATTTGTTCGAATTTCCATGAAGATTCCATATTAATTGTAGAGTATTTTGGGGTTTATTGTGAACGATGTTTTTACATGACATTTGTTCTTTAACCCAAGTAAAGACAAGACAAATTTCCAAAGGTTGAACAATCATTAAGAAATGATTTTTGAGATTAAAGCTGAACTAGATTTTTAATGAATCTTTAAGTATATTAAAATGAGAATGGGATAATTAAATTTATCAAATTCGAGAAGTGTTCGAAAATGGAGTACCACAAGTTCTACTCCATGCGATAGTTAAATCTTTAATTAGATTTGAACGTGAAATGGTAATTGAGTTTACCAATAACGCAATGGCTGTTAGATATGGAGTACTACCAGTTTTTCTCCATGGTAAGAATAGGTTGGGATTGGGATAATAAATTAAATGGTTACTTCGGTAAGGCTCGAAAATCCTGACTAGTTGATAAACCTTAACTGGGTTTAAGTTGTGAAAAGATAAAATAAAGTTTTTTGAGAATGATATCCTAAGGAAGATTAAAGAATAAGTTTAAAGGAACTTATCTTTGATAAAATTAATGGGAAATTTTCCATAAAGATATGATTATTTGAATAAAAGAATATGCTGGATTGGAATGAGATGTGTGCTATCTTCCTGTATTTATCACATGATTTTAAAGATACATTAGTTATTCGGAAAGACCGGGTATAACCCATTATGAATAAATGTTATAACGATTAAAAATCGACGATGAAGATGGTGGTTGAAGACCGGAGATCTTCACATTGAATGGATGATTACTGATTTCTTAATTGGGTTGTACACCCAAGACGAGGTAATAAGTGGTGATCGTCCAAACGTACTTAGAAATCGACTGGATTTGCAAGGACCTCTCTCTTGTATTGGACATATGGGACGAGGAATAAGATGCCTCCGGTTTCATTTAGACCCAGAACGAACTTGTAAATGGATTGTATATCTGACTTTGTATTTCATTCTGTATTGATTGGTTTGTATTCTATAAGTATCTGTTTGGTGGTGAAGAATTTATTCTCTTGCTTAACACCCTTCTCTGAGACGTACGAGCTTTGAGGTTATATACTAATAGACATAAGTTGTATGGCATGAATTGTCAGTGTGGCATGTTGAGATGTTATGATCAAGGCTTTTTTTGAAAAGCAGAGTATTGTGGTTGATGATCAAAGCATAGCTTTGATATAGCATAACTTTGTGTATAGCGTTGATTCGCGAGCTTCACATCCCGATGTGTGTCAAAAACGAGATGAGGACCTTAGGGAGGACATGCGTTTCTTTCTAGCTATGGGCGATGTCATGGTATGGAGCCCAGACATTTTACTTATGTGGTTGATGGATTGCGAGCTGCCTCGGATATGATTGGTCGCCAATGTCCAAGTGATAGGCCTGATAAGACCGGGAAATGTATTGTTCAGGAATAACTAATCAACAAATGTTAGGTGTGGATCGGCCCTGACGTTAACCAAGGGTTGCCAATAGGTGTGATCCTGGGGATCTTGCTAGAGGTGATCCGAAACCGGTGAAAAAGATCCCTTGCCTCGACTCATAGATGGAAATCCAATTTCCAATACGCGATCTTTCGGTTTTCGTTGTAAACATATATGGCGACATAATATAGGTACCTATGCCGTCTATGATTGATACATTCATATTTGAAGTTGTTTTGTACACTATGCATTTATAGTAATATCAAAAATATTTATTTTAAAGCGTATCAAGCATGTTTGGCTATTATAAGGTAAAACTTTATCCTACGGCTTGCGTTGCATTGTGTAATGGGACCTGAGTCTTATAATAGCTTCATTTTTCATAAAGCATTGCATTATTTTATTTTTAAACTGATATTCATGTGGAGTAAACGCGTTCCGTGTCATACGGCATGGTCCCATGATTTTTCCAACTTTTTAGTAAAGACTTAATAGTTGTTTTAAGTTCTCACACCAGTTCGATGACTGACTTGGAGTTTATTGTTTCTACCTAAACTATGGGTGCCCATAATTTCCAAACGGGCAGTTAGTAGTTTTGGTTTTGCAGATTTCTATTTAATAGGATCCTTATTTACATCTACAGCTATATTCGGGAAGCTTTGTATCCGTGTATTTCTTTCAGTTGTTTTAGTTGATGTATTTCCGCTATGCATTGTATTTAGACATTTTATTTCCGCTACTATGTAATTTATTCTCCGATATTATTTTTCTGCTATGTAAACTATTTATTCGCACTCTGATATTCGTGTACTCTAATGTAAATTGTTGTAATAGCAATGAAAAGTTCTATCGTTCTGTGTTCTGATGCGTCGTGTTCTCATTACAATCCGCTTTCTCGAACGGTCTTGGTCGGTTTAGCGATCGATTCAGACAATTTGCAATTCGTTGCGTGTCAGTTTGGTATCAGAACTTTGGTTAACAAAGCTCGAGAAAAAGGCACATTAGAACCGAATGAAAGAATTCATCAGAGATAGGATTAAATACATTCTATAAGAATGGCTCGTTAGAGATAGGGTTAGTATTGCCCTAGAATGAGCTTGAAGAGTATGATTTAGGAAGGAAAAAAATGAATTTAATTTTAAAATTATATCTTATTATACGTATTTGAGTATTTTATTTTATATTGATTTTGGAATGTCAAGCATAAGAAGATTTTTCATATACGCCTGATCCACATGTATTCGAAGTATCAAATATATTGGATAGATATAGAATCACACTCTAGTCGCCCGGAGGTGATTCTGATGATTGAGATCTCATCTTCAGTATTTATGTTCGAGTTTCGAAAGTGAGATATCTATATATTTCCAATTGACTGGTGTGAGAACCAAAACTTAGTTAGAGTTTAATGTTTGTAATTTAGCATTGAAAATATGATTTTGAGTATATATAAAAGATATATGTTTGAAAAGCTAATTAACTAATTGATTGCTGGTTGTGATGAGTGATAATTAGTTTGACTAATTAAAATATTGGAATGATAAAACCAAAGTGAAAATGAAGGGTAAAAGTTTGCCAAATCGAACTTAATATTGAACTGAATTGAAAATTAGTTCCAATTGGATACATATATATTATATACATGTATATATATATGTTGTACATGTTATTGCTGGAAGCTAAGAAAAGGAATAAAATTGTATGCCCGACAAATAGGTACATGTTTACTATATTGAATGAGTTTGATGATTTTATGAGACGATTGGCTAGCCACTTGAATTTGGATTTTCTTTTGATATATGAGAGCCTGTAAAGGCCATTTGTATTTGTATCAATCAACCCGTACAGAGGAGCTTATAGAAAAATATTTTAGAAAGTTAAGGTGTTAGCCAATTTTCAGGGAAATTTAGAAGTTCTTAAAAACTGAAAAGTTGAAGAATTGAATCCAGAATAAAAGTCGAGTTGGTTGGTGAAACAACTTTCAGCACCATTCTTTTTCGAGAATGAAAAAATTTTAAGTGGGGGAGATTGTAACAACCCGTATTTTCAGAACCAAATTAAAATTTTGATTTAAGCGATTTTAATGAATACGGGAATATAAATTGATTATCTTTGCTAAATAAAATTTGAGAATGATTTTAAAATCAGTTTTTATAATTTATTTGACTTAAAACAAACTCAGTAAACTATTAATTTGATTTGTAAGCCTTGTATTTTAAAGATTTTAAAAATTCGATTTATAAAATCATCGCATATCCCTTAAAAAGGGAAATTTTGTTAGAGACCTCAGAATTCGATGAGACCACTTTTGTTGGATTCAGAATAACAAATCATGCCTAGATTTCAAATTTCATGCCAAACGGGCTCAGTATGTGGCCATGCGCGATAAAGTCGTTTGGGGCAAAACTGATAGTAAGTTTACAAAGGAACATTATTGAGACGATCTCGGAATTCGATTTCACTTTTTTTTCCAGATTCGTATCATCAAATAATGGTAGGATCCAAAATTTCATAATTTTTGGAGTTAGCATATGGGCATGCAAGATGAAAAGGTACACTAGAATCTTTATGTGTCAAAAAGTCGCATTGTACGAATTTGGACTCGAAACTACTTCCACTGAATTCAAAATGTCGTTTACACACTCGAAAACTATAAACTTTGATATATTCTGAGTTCATGAAAATTGGCACTTGGGTTGGGTCTTCATTTAGCTAACTTATCCTACCATATAACCCCCAAATCAGCCTCCCTCTCTTCATTCCATTCTAACTCTTCAAAAAAAAATAGAAATGGGGAAAACAAAGGGAAATAGAAATTCCCTAAGCCCTAGCTTAATCTAAAAGCTCCAATCTTGTGGGAATCAAGTGCAAAATCAAAGGAAAAGCTTAGGTAAGTCCATCTTCGTCTTCTCCATCTCATTTCCACTTCAATTCATAGTAGTTCCTATGACCTAATTATTAGCAAATATGTTCACATGATCATAGGTTATTGATTCTAGCATTTTTATCGAAGAGAGATCGTTCTAGCTCGCTATTAGATTGATTCATTACTTTTAACCATCAAAGTTGAGTTCTTTAATGAACCCACATCCACGCCACAAGCCTAGAGGCTTGTAAAGTGTAATTTAGGTTCATTTAGGGTTGTGTATATGCATACGAATTGGTTATATAAGTATGCACTTTTCGATAAGTGATTTGAATTTTATTATATTGAATTTTGGTGTGAATCGTTCTCACGATCGAATGCACATGATATATTGATACAATGTTTATTAGAGGCCTTATTGATGTCTTTAAGTGTTCGCGAGACTCGAATGATCACGCGCGGTTGATGGCCTTCGACAGGGAGGGTCAATACCCTCCCAATCCGACCTGGGCAACGACCCAGGTTCGAACCAGTCGGCTGGTCCATTTCAGACTAGTTGACTGGTGGTCTACTTGGGCAGCAACCCAGGTTCGGACCAGTCGACTGGTCTTACCGGACCAGTTGACGAGTTTTGGCCGGAGCTTGGACCGTTTGGCCTATTTCATTGACTTTTCAGTTTCTCTAATTCACAGATTTCAGCAGCTCAATTTTTTTGTTAAATCGTTTTATAAATTGTCTCAAATTATTTTAAGCGATTTAGATTGTGAGCAAACCAAATTCTCTTTGTTTGTAAAATAAAAATGGTTAAATACGATCTAGTATGAAAATGTATGAAATGAATTATGGATATGTTATGACTTGAATATTTAATTCAATGACCGAATTAAATTCTCGATTAAACCTTTTTACATAAGGTAGTGAATGGTGAAAGCCAATGATTCATTAAATAATTGTTGTTGGTTGAAAACCCCACACGGGTCTTAGGGTGATATTTGACTCACATATCTCCCATGTGTGAAATTGCTGTTAATCGATTGATTGACGGGTTTATATGAGCGTCAATTATTTGATTGAAGCTCATATGAAAATAAAGTGCACATTGGATGTCATTTTGGATATTGATAGTTGTTTGCAACTATTGTTGGGTGCATATGATGAATGTAATCCATATTAATTTATTTATATGGATATGGGTTGAAGTTTTATTCCAATCCAAGATAAATGTGAATATATTTATAATGTAATATTCAAGGAAAATTAGAAATTTGATTTTGATATTCGATTTTGGATGGACACGGAAATATAAAAATGTGAAGCCGAATTAAGTTATAAATGCTATTTTGACTCGAACATATATTTTTATTGATTTTATTCATTATTATAATGAATATCGAGAATATTAAATTTCAAAATATTACATTTTTACCATGCTGAGATCATAATAAAATGGGATGTTCAACTTTAATTAAAAATTGAAATGGGAGTTGGAATCGCTTTTAAACGAATTTATAAACATTTTACGGAATACGTTTTTGAATGGGAAATTTGGGTTTGTTGTGAATAGTATCTTAAATAATACTGTTTTAAACCAATTTATGAATGGAATAAATCTTTTAATAAAGATTAAGAGAAGCTTTCCAGCTTATTTAATTAAAGTGGAATTGAATGGAATTCGATTCATAATAACCGAAATGAGCTTTTGTGAAGGAAGACGTTTACTATTTATGGAATTTAAAAAGGCTTCGTCATTATTCCACTTATAATATTAGTCTAATACGGAAATTTATATCGATTATAATTTGTTCAAATTTCCATGTAGATACCATATTAAATGGAAGAGTATTTTGGGGTTTATTGTGAATGATGTTTTTACCTGACATTTGTTCTTTAACCGAAGTAAAGAAAAGATAGATCTCCAAAGGTTGCACAATCATTAAGAAATGATTTTTGAGATTAAAAATGAGAATGGGATAATTAAATTTATCGAATTCGAGAAGTGTTCGAGAATGGAGTATCACCAGTTTTACTCCATGCGATAGTTAAATGTTTAATTAGATTTGACTGTGAAATGGTAATTAAATTTACCAATAACACAGTGGGTGTTAGATATGGAGTGCTACTAATTTTGCTCCATGGGATGAATAGGTTGGGATTGGGATTGGGATAATAAATTAAATGGTTACTTCGGTAATGCTCGATAATCCTAAATAGTTGATAAACCTTAATTGGGTTTAAGTTGTGAAAAGATAAAGTAAAGTCTATCGAGAATGATATCCGAAGGATGATAAAAAATAAGTTTAAAAGAACTTATCTTTAATAAAATTAATGGGAATCTTTCCCAAAATATGTGAATATTTGAATAAAATAATATCCTGGAATGGAATGATATGTGTGCCATCTTTGTGTATTTATCACATGATTCTAAAGATACGTTAGTTTTTCGTAAAGACCGGGTTTAACCCATTCTGAATAACTGTAATGACAATTAAAAATCGATGATGAAGACGGTGGTTAAACAACGAATATCTTCACATCGAAAGGATGATTACTGATGTCTTGATTGGGTTGTACACCCAAGATGAGGTAGCGGGGATCGTCCATACGTACTTGGAGATCGACCGGATTTGTGAGGACCTCTCTCATGTATTGGACATATGGGATGAGAAATAACATGCCTTCGGTTTCGTTTAGACCTAGAATGAACTTGTAAATGGATTGTATGTCTGACATTGTATTTAGTTTTGTATTGATTGATTTCTATTCTATAGGTATGTGTTTGGTGGTGGAGAATTTATTGTGACACCCCATGTCCGTTAATGTCACTCACAAAAGGAATGCAGTAAGCTTCGTGAAGCATTATAGGTAAACAGAAACAGAAATATTATAAGACAGATATAAAATGATAGCGGAATTAAAAACTTTATTAATCATAAAGCATCGTGGTTCTAAAAACATCACATGTCTGAAATACACAAAAGCCGTTACATCATAAAAACTACTATCTTGTACTTTAAAACATCAGAGTACATAAAAGAAGCAAAATTCCCCAAATAAAATATAGCCATAGTAGAAAGGATAGGAGCTTAAGCCATACATATAAGCAGCTCCAGCAAAATGAAAGCAGAATAACGGTCAAGCCTGAGTATTCCCACCCTGAGAACCTGGGGGGAACGGAAGAAAGAAAAGGAAACAAAAAGGGTCAGACATAAAGTCTGGCAAGTCCAGTTACTTTTAGCAAGTAAATAAGTAAGAGTATCATGACAGACATATAAAGTGGATAAGAGAGAGATAACAACGTATAAGTTAGGTAAGACAAGGTATACATGATAGCTTGTATACTTCTCTAACGATTACTTTGACTAATACTAGTATCACCGGAATGAGATGATCGAAACAACAATAAGATGGTAGACTTAAGCATATGTCCAGATGTATCCTAACCACTACTGTAATGACCCGGGGAATCTGCAATCCTGGTTATCGACATAGAACATCCATATCGACTAACCAAGCATCGTAAAATACCGGATAGTCCGTGAAAGAAATTAGAGGGTGAGGATAGATAAGATAGAAACATAGAATAGAAGAAGAAGAAGTACATACAACATCAGAGTAAACACGAATCTCACAACGAAATGAATAAATATATTTCATAACATAACTTTGAAATATAAATCTGTACTTGAATAGACATATCATTTCCAAAGTACAGCAATTACAACATAGCGGAAAAACCATAGCTATATAATTCTGAAGCCTCCTGCTCCTGCTCTTCAAGTATCTGTAAATCCCGACTACTTGACTGCCCGTACAAAATTAGGCACCCAAGAGTTTAGGGAAAACAAAACAAAATAAATTCTGAGTCAGTCATGGGACTGGTGTGAGTAAAACAATTTAAAACAGTTTGAGCAATAAAACGATATTTCATAAGACCATGCCGTATAACGGAACGGGTTTTTCCCTTATGAGAATCCAAAACATTTGATTTAACTTTCAAAATCTCTTTTTGAAAGAAACGATAAACTTTATATCAAAACTCTTTTGAAATTATAATAATGTCTATCCGCCACAATATAATAATCATCTAGTAGAAACACTTGCATCTAACGTTCTACATATATAATATCAATTAAAACCGCGGGCTCTTATTTGGGGAATGGATTCCAACTATGACAAGGTATGGATCCACCTTCCGCTCAGTGTACTCTAGAAGTGATACACTGGAGTTCAACAAGAACATCTTGCAACTCGGCCACACATGACCGACCACTCATTTCGCTTGAGTGTATCAAATATATTGTCACCTTACAGTTGGTAAACAAATGTAACCATTCCTGGGAGATAAAGAATTGAAAGAAGTAATAAATATGAATATTCCCTAGATGGTGACAATATACCCTACTTGGTTGCGAACCACTTAGCCATGCTGCCTGCCCGATTTCTGTCGTTTCCCAGTTGATGAGGCTGGTGGTCATTATGTATTTTTCAACAGATTACTCATTCATTCACTTTGAATGCCACATTGTCATACCCGGAAAATCACAAATTGGTTTCCCCAAAAATACCACAGGTATAAGATAAGAGAAACGAATTCCTCTGCCACCAATGTAAATACGTTTGAAACGATAAACCTACGCGATCTACCAGATATACTCTGTCAGACATTTGTCCATTCAAGTAGTCCTGGGACTGGACAAACCGAAGGCACTATTCCATACATCCATCATAAGAAATCTCTACCTAGGACTTATACAACAATCCTTTCACTTTACTCCGTCTTCAATTTGTCTTCGATATATTTGATTCGAAATGCTAACACCCATATGGAGTGGTTCTTGGATAAGAATCCAACCGGTCTCTCCGTATTGACGACGGAAAAATGGTCAAAACTTTAATAGGCTGTGATTTAACTATCAAAGAAAAACACGTGTGCAAACAACGATATTATTTCCAGATCGAAATTTTATCGATCAATCATCATTTAACATTTATCTCTTTAGTTCATTAATTTACTTATCTCCTGTTTCCATATATTCTAAATTCTTATTTTCTATTACCAGAAAACATTTCTGATTCTTATTTGGAAAACATTTCCAAAACCCCTTCACTGGATTTAAATTGATGTTTAAAGCATACATCACCATACCAACTCAAACCATTTTCCTCATTAACTAAATTCACTGAACCATCATTCACTATCAAACCTTACCATTCCTTAGTTAAGAATTAAGTCAATCAAGTTGGGGTATAATTACCTCTCAACCTTAACTAAACAACGTTTTAACTTCAAAATAGTCAAAGTCTATCTTTTAAATCTTTAACAAATTTCCTTACGTAACTCTCTTTCAAATAAATCAATATTTGACAATTCTTTCCTTTAAATAAACTATATTCGATAATCTCTCTTCTTCGGATAACCTATATTCGAATAACTCTATTCAATTAACACTATTCGATTAACTCTAATTGATTTACTCTTATCAGTTAGCTCTATTTGATTAACTCAATTCTATTAACTCTATTTGATTAACTCTATTGGATTAACTCTATTCAATTAACTCTAACCATTTTGCTCTTATCAATTAACTCCTTTCGAATAAACTATATTCAATTAACTCCTTTCGAATAACTAATATTCGATTAACTTCTTTCGAATAACTAATATTCGATTAACTCCTTTCGAATAACTAATATTCGATTAACTCCTTCGAATGAAAAATATTCGATTAACTCTCTTTCGATTAACAAATATTCAATTAACTCTCTTTCGAATAACTAATATTCGATTAACTCTAATTCGATTTAACTCCATTTGAATAACTCTAATTCGATTTAACTCTATTTGAATAACTCTAATTCGATTTAACTCTATTTGAATAACTCTAATTCGATTTAACTCTATTTGAATAACTCTAATTATTTTCTACATAAATATCTCCTTTTATAACTCTATTTGTTTAATAAATAAATATTCTTTTCCAATCCTATTTATTTAACAAATAAATCTTTTATTTTCAATTCTATTTGTAAATGTTTTACAATATTCCCTTTCCAAATCTATTTGTAAATGGTTTACAAATATATCCTTTTCATTTCAATTTGTAAATGTTTTACAAATATATCCTGTTCATTTCTATTTGCAAATGTTTTCCTTTTCATTTCTATTTTATAAATATTTTACTTTTAAAATCCCTTGATTTTATAAATATTCCTTTATATAAAATCCTTTGGTTTTATAAATATTCTATTTCAATATATAGTTTGAAATCTTCCTTCTATATAAAATCTTTTGATTTTATATAATATTTTATTTCAATATAGTTATTGAAATTTTCCTTTTTCATCCCAGGTATTTAAAACACCAAACAACAGTGATCGATATCATTCAAACTAACATAATCAACAATAGATTATATATCACATCATATATCACAATATATGAAAAACAGTAAAATAAATGTTGAGGAATCCAGTTGGATTCTTCCAACCTGTTTCCCTGCATCCGCAGATGTTACACAATATAATTAACATCGATTTCATTCAATACGAAATATTCTGCTAAATAGAATCAATATTTAATTAACGATTTATATATATCGTTATCCATACTTTCAACCAACTGACTAGCAGTTCATCCAAACAGTTAACACACAACAATCAACAGATAATTATCAGTTCTAAGAATACGTTATAGAAATATAACTATTTATAGTTGGTGAGTTTTACTCACCTTGGACGATCATCGTTAATAATGATAACCATCGCTTGGTTCAGACGGACAATTTATTTCACAATAAATTGTAACGAGCTCCAATGGACTTCCATCAGTTTCATTGCGAAGTCCTCTCCGTTACGATCCTGTCGGACCTTGTTTCGTATGATTCTGATATCGTAAGTTAAAGTTATATAATTTTACAATTTCGACGACATATAACTGTCATTAACAATTTATTAATTAAATAAATAAATACTTACTTAAACTAATTATTTCCGCTTAAATCTTCGGGTACAGCTAATTCTTTCTCTTCTCAGTGTTGAGAAACCCGACTCCTCCCTCGTACCATACTCAAGCCACTATGTAACTTTACTCCCTCACCACCTCATAAATCAATAATAATGATATAATTGGGTTTACAAGAAACCGGCCCACCCTGATTAGTTTCCATCTCTTCCTGTACATTTCCAACGTCAGTAGTCAGTACCCCCAAATTACCAATTGCCTTAACTTAAAACCACGTTGTCCTTAATCATCGGTGATGTGTTTAACGCCTTATCCCTCATCTTCACAATCTCCTTCTTCCCTCAGATAAACAAAACCCGTACTGCTCTTTAAGCCACAAACCAAAATTGATTCTTGCTCCTTCAATCGCTCCTCCATCTTCCCATTAAAAATTCAATAAAAAACATCATCGTTCTCCTCTTCAAAAACCCTACCCAACCGTACCCAAGTCCTTCAACTCGCACCTCCTTTCGATGAACGAATTGATTCCCTACAGGCCTGCGATATCGAGCACGCATGCGCCAGAGAGCATCGCACTCCTTTAAACTAACTCCACGTGTGCGGTTCGCGTTCCATAGTCCACTCATCCTCTCCCCAGGTCCTCCTTCACTACACAGAAGGAACTGTATCAAACCCTAGCTCGACGCCAAATTTTCCAACGAACCAGATGATGTTCGAACAGTACTGGAGCAACACTAATTTGAAGAGTAACTCACCAGGATCACATATAGATACATTCTGGGATTTATAAATTTAGATTGGATTTACTATGGATTTTTAAACTCCTCATTTTTCTATGTGAATGTTTTCATTGGCGACGGAAAATATTTTGAGCTAAGAGGTGAAAGAATTTGGTTTAGGTATTTTGTACTTATAGGATTTTTGTTTTGATTTTGTGGAGAAGATGATATCCACGTTTGGTTTCTGGCTTTAGAAACTTGCGACTGGGAATTCATGAAGGCGTGACTCTTTAAATCATAGAAATGTTAGGATATTTTTAGGTACCCCGTTTCATAAAACTCCACTAGATTTCGGATCTCAATCGACGAAATTAAAGATACCGTTGTAATCAACGATGCCCCAAGATCCAAAAAATGTAATAACGTCGGTAGGTTAACTCATATTGTGAAATCCAAAAATAAATGATTTAGGGTGCAAACTACACCAAATGGAAAGTTGCATATTTACTTAATTAAAAATTACAGTAAAATTCTAAAAATCAAATCATCACTACATCTCAAAAGAATCTTGCCCAAATTCGAATCCGATATCTAAATATACTTGAATAACCGTCATGGCCATAAACGAATATGTCGCTGTTTTTCTGAAAATTTGATTTGGACATAAATAAAAATCTACATGACGAAATCCCGATTTTTCTCTTCCACTAGAAAAATATACTTCACTAGCTCGGAACATTTCTTCTTTGACAGAAATCCGACTTAAAACGACTTCTGTATATTCGTTTAAAGTTCGAAACCCCAAATAGCGAACTACCGCGCCATTTCGAGCTCAATTATAATTATAATATAATTATACGTTCAAACTTCGTTTGTATAATATCTTTGTGAATATAATTCAACTCTAAACTGAATTATATATTTTAAATAATCCAATTAACACAATATTGTGAATTCTAATATTTTTGATTATTTCTGAATTAAATATATTATTTAACTATTATATTAATTAAATATTCAAAGTTATTTAATAAAACGACCATTTAATTCTATAAATCACTTTATAAATAATTAAATTAATTATTATATCGCTGAAAACACGGGTCGTTACATTCTTTCCCACTTAAAATAATTTCGTCCTCGAAATTGCTAAGGTAGAAAACAAACCCTATTGACTGGTTAGAACTTATTTGTTCAATTCTTAAATTCAGTTTCAACTAAACCAATTTAATTTCAATTAAAATATTAATTAATTCTCATCAATGAAAATTTTCAAAAATCCAGAAGATTTTCTAACACTCGAAATTTTCGAAAAATTCCGCCAACACCTCCTTTGCGCGGCTCAATCGGTACAACCACAACTCACCTCTCTAGGCCTTCTCCAACCCAAAAAGAAAATCAAGCAGCCAAGCGGCTTGCCAATTCGGCTCATCAAAATCTCATACCATATGAGATATAAACTTGTACCTTTTTGTCAGGCATTTCAACTCTATCACTTCCATATGCTATCAACTCAGCATATACCAATGCAATCCCAATCAAATTGATCAATTTACCCTCAACACGTCTATTCGCTTATATCCAAAACAAATCCCATTTCAACTCAAGTTCAATTCTTGATTCCAAATCTTGATTTACCAAACCAATTCTATATCAACTTAACAGATTTCAATTAAATTCCATCTTATTTTCACAAATTTCTATTTAAATATGTTTTAATTCAAACAATCTTTTCCTGGGAGTTTTAAATAATTTTGTTTTTTCACAAATCAAATATTCCATTTCGGAATCAAAAAACTTGTTTTTCTCAAAACAATTCAAAACTAAAATTTTGGTAGCAATCCGTCACTTAGAAACTCAAAAATGAACACCGATGATGCACCATCGGAATTTATTTCCCAGCGATCAAAGTAAGTTCAATACTATATCACTTTTCAAAACTATTTCTTAAACCATTTCCATTTTGAAATCACTTCAAAATATCATTCCAATGTTTGTAAACAATTTAAAATCTCCCAGGATCTTAAAATTCCCATATATTTAATCCAAATCCATTTACAAACACCTATTCAAATTTCTAAGTTTTTTATTCAAATTCTGGTTCAAATTCAGATTTAATTCATTTCGTAACACTTATATGAATTCTGATTGGTTATTTACATAACCATTTTAATTTATAATCATACTCGATTATATTAACAACCAATATATCTAATATATTATAATTACAATATATATATTTTCTCTATATCAAAATATACTTTGGGTAAAATTATTTCCATTTACCCTCTTTTCAAAACCTATCGTGTCGACCTATCGTATTCGAGTGTTCAGAAACTCCTACTGATACAGTGGATCAAACTGATCGACCAGAATTCATAACCAACTCAAACAATAAATCTCCACAATATAAAACAACTTTTATATCAAATAACAAATACGCGCTCATATACAAACACTCACTCAATCCAGGGTATTGCTAACCCCATCTCTACTAAGTCATGCCACAGAGCCAAGGTAATAACTTAACTTAAGCTCAGATACCACTGTATCGACCCGGGGAATTTGCGATCCTGGTTATCGACATAGAACATCCATATCGACTAACCAAGAATCGTAAAATACCGGATAGTCCATGAAAGAAATTAGAGGGTGAGAATAGATAAGATGGAAACTTAGAATATAAGAAGAAGAAGAACATACAACATCAGAGTAAACATGAATCTCACAGTGGAACGAATAAATATATTTCATAACATAACTTTGAAATATAAATCTGTACTTGAATATACACTTCATTTCCAAAGTACAACACTTACAACACAGAGGAAAAACCATAGCTATATAATTCTGAAGCCTCCTGCTCCAGCTCTTCAAGTATCTGTAACTCCCGACTACTTGACTGCCCATACAAAATTGGGCACCCAAGAGTTTAGGGAAAACAAAACAAAATAAACTCTGGGTCAGTCATGGGACTGGTGTGAGTAAAACAATTTAAAACAGTTTGAGCAATAAAACGATATCTTATAAGACCACGCCGTATAACGGAACGGGTTTTTCCCTTATGAGAATCCAAAACATTTGATTTAACTTTCAAAATCTCATTTCGAAAGAAACGACAAACTTTATATCAAAACTCTTTTGATATTATAATAATGTCTATCAGCCACAATATAATAATCATCTAGTAGAAACGCTTGCATCTAACGTTGTACATATATAATATACAATTAAAACCGTGGGCTCTTATTTGGGGAATGGATTCCAACTATGACAAGGTATGGATCCACCTTCCGCTCAGTGTACTCTAGAAGCGATACACTGGAGTTCAATAAGAACATATTGCAACTCGGCCACACATGACTGACCACTCATTTCGCTTGAGTGTATCGAATATATTGTCACCTTACAGTTGGTAAACCAACATAACCATTCCCGGGAAATGTAGAATTGAAAGAAATAAGAAATATGAATATTCTCTAGATGGTGACAATATACCCTACTTGGTTGCGAACCACTTAGCCATGCTGTCTGCCCGATTTCTTTCATTTCCCAATTGATGAGGCTGGAGGTAACAACGTATCTTTCAACAGATTACTCATTCACTCACTTTGAATGCCACATCGTCATACCCGTCAAATCACAAATTGATTTGCCCAAAAATACCACAGGTATAAGCTAAGAGAAACGAATTCCTCCGCCACCAATGTAAATACGTTTGGAACGATCAACTTACGCGATCTACCAGGTGTACTCTGTCAGACATTCGTCGATTCAAGTTGTCCTGGGACTAGACAAACCAAAGGCACTATTCCGTACATCCATCCTAGGCAATCTCTTACTAGGAATTATACAACAGCCCTTGCACTTTACTCCGTATTCAATTTATCTTTGATCTATTTGATTCGAAACGCTAACGCCCTACGGAGTGGTTCTTTGGACAAGAATCCTACCGGTCTCTCCGTATTGACGATGGAAAAATGGTCAAAACTTTGATAGTCTGTGATTTAACTATCAAAAAAACACGTGTGCAAACAACGATATTATTTCCAGATGGAAATTTTATCGATCATTCTTCATTTAACATTTATCTCTTTAGTTCATTAATTTACTTATCTCCTGTTTCCATATATTCTAAATTCTTATTTTCTATTATCAGAAAACATTTCTGATTCTAATTTGAAAAGCATTTCCAAAACCCCTTCACTGGATTTAAACTTATGTTTAAATCAAACATCGCCATGCCAACTCAAACCATTTTCCTCATTAACTAAATTCACTGAACCATCGTTCACTATCAAACCTTACTATTCCTTAGTTAAGAAGGAAGTCAATCAAGTTGGGGTATAATTACCTCACAAACCTTAACTGAAAAACGTTTTAACTTCGAAATAGTCAAAGTTTATCTTTTAAATCTTTAACAAACTTCCTTACGTAACTCTCTTTTGAATAAATCACTATTCGATAACTCTTTCCTTCGAATAAACTATATTCGATAATCTCTCTTCTTCGGTTAACCTATATTTGAATAACTCTATTCAATTAACAATATTCGATTAACTCTAATCGATTTACTCTTATCAATTAGCTCTATTTGATTAACTCAATTCTATTAACTCGATTTGATTAACTCTATTGGATTAACTCTATTCAATTAAGTCAAACTAATTTACTCTTATCAATTAACTCCTTTTGAATAAACCATATTCGATTAACTCCTTTCGAATAATTAATATTCGATTAACTTCTTTCGAATAACTAATATTCGATTAACTCCTTTCGAATAACTAATATTCGATTAACTCCTTCGAATAACAAATATTCGATTAACTCTCTTTCGATTAACAAATATTCAATTAACTCTCTTTCGAATAACTAATGTTCAATTAACTCTAATTCGATTTAACTCCATTTGAATAACTCTAATTCGATTTAACTCTATTTGAATAACTCTAATTCGATTTAACTCTATTTGAATAACTCTAATTCGATTTAACTCTATTTGAATAAGTCTAATTATTCTCTACATAAATATCTCCTTTTATAACTCTATTTATTTAAAAAAAAATATTCTTTTCCAATCCTATTTATTTAAAAAATAAATCTTTTCTTTTCAATTCTATTTGTAAATGTTTTACAATATTCCCTTTCCAAATCTATTTGTAAATGGTTTACAAATATATCCTTTTCATTTCTATTTGTAAATGTTTTACAAATATATCCTTTAATTTCTATTGGTATTGTTTTCCTTTTCATTTCTATTTTATAAATATTTTCCTTTTAAAATCCCATGATTTTACAAATATTCCTTTATATAAAATCCTTTGATTTTATAAATATTCTATTTCAATATACAATTTGAAATCTTCCTTCTATATAAATTCTTTTGATTTTATATTATATTCTATTTCAATATAGTTATTGAAATTTCCCTTTTTCATCTCAGGGTTTTCTTACGGTATTTAAAATACCAAACAACAGTGATCGATATAATTCAAACACACATAATCAACAACAGATTATATATCACATCATATATCACAATATATGAAAAACAGTAAAATAAATGTTGAGGAATCCAGTTGGATTCCTCTTACCTGTTTCCCAGCATCCACAGATGTTACTCAATATAATTAACATCGATTTCATTCAATATGAAATATTCTGCTAAACAGATTCAATATTTGATTAACAATTTATATAAATGTCGTTATCCATACTTTCAACCAACTAACTAGCAGTTCATCCAAACAGTTAACACACAGCAATCAACAGATAATTATCAGTTCTAAGAATACGTTATAGAAATATAACTGTTCAGAGTTGGTGAGTTTTACTCACATTGGACGATCATCGTTAATAATGATAACCATCGCTTGGTTCAGATGGACAATTTATTTCGCTATAAATTGTAACGAGCTCCAATGGACTTCCAGTCAGTTTCATTGCGCTTCTCCCCTACGATCCTGTCGGATCTTGTTTCGTCTGATTCTGATATCGCAAGTTAAAGTTATATAATTTTACAATTTCGACGACATATAACTGTCATTAACCATTTATTAATTAAATAAATAAATACTTACTTAAACTAATTATTTCCGCTTAAATCTCCAGGTACAACTAATGGTTTCTCTTCTCAGTGTTGAGAAACCCGACTCCTCCCTCGTACCATACTCAAGCCACTATGCAACTTTACTCCCTCACCACCTCATAAATCATTAATAATGATATAATTGGGTTTACAAGAAACCGACCCACCCTGATTAGTTTCCATCTCTTCCTATACATTTCCAACGTCAGTAGTCAGTACCCCCAAATTACCAACTGCCTTTACTTAAAAACCACGTTGTCCTTAACCATCGGTGACATGTTCAACGCCTTATCCCTCATCTTCACAATCACCTTCTTCACTCAGATAAACAAAACCCGTACTGCTCTTCAAAGCCACAAACCAAAATCGATTCTTGCTCCTCCATCTTCCCATTAAAAATTCAATAAAAATCATCACCGTTCTCCTCTTCAAAAACCCTACCCAACCGTACCCAAGTCCTTCAACTCACACCTCCTTTCGACGATCGAACTGATGCCTTATATGCCGCGATATCGAGCACGCAAGTGTCGGAGAGCATCTCACTCCTCCAAACTGACTCCACGTGTGTGCCTCGTGTTCCATAGTCCACCCATCCCCTCCCTGGGTCCTCCGTCACTACACAGAAGGAACTGTATCAAACCCTAGCTCGATGGAAAATTTTCTAGCGAACCAGATGATGTTCGAACAGTACAAGAGCAACACCAATTTGAAGAGTAACTCGCCCGGATCACATATAGATATATTTTGGAATTTATAAATTTAGTTTGGATTTCCTATGGATTTTAAACTCCTCGTTTTTCTGTGTGAATGTTTTCACTGGCGGCGGAAAATGTTTTGAGCTGAGAGGTGAAAGAATTAGGTTTAGGCATTTTTTACTTATAGGATTTTTGTTTCGATTTGTGTGGAGAAGATGGTCTCCACGTTTGGTTTCTGGCTTTAGAAACTTACGGCTGGAAATTCAAGAAGGCGTGGCTCTCTTTAGATCATAGAAATGTTAGGATATTTTTGGGTACCCCGTTTCATAAAAATCCACTAGTTTTTGGATCTCAATCGACGAAATTAAAAATACCGTTGTAATCAGCGATGCACCACGATCCTAAAAATGTAATAATGTCGGTAGGTTAACTCATATTGTGAAACTCAAAAATAACTGATTTAGGGTGAAAACTACACCAAATAAAAAGTTTCGTATTTAATTAATTAAAAGTTACAGTAAAATTATAAAAATCAAATCATCACTACATCTCAAAAGAATCTTGCCTAAATTCATATCTGAAATTTAAATATACTTGAGTAACCGTTATGGCCGTAAACGAATATGCCGCTGTTTTTCTGAAAATTTGACTTGGACATAAATAAAAATCTACACGACAAAATCCCGATTTTTCTCTTCCACTAGAAATATATACTTCACCAGCTCGGAACTTTTCTTGTTTCACAGAAATCCGACTTAAAACGGCTTCTGTATATTCGTTTAAAGTTTGAATCGCCAAATAGCGAATTGCCGCGCCATTTCGAGCTCGATTATAATTATAATATAATTATGCGTTCAAACTTCGTTTATATAATATCTTTGTGAATATAATTCAACTCTAAACTGAATTATATATTTTAAATAATACAATTAACACAATATTGTGAATTCCAATATTTTTGATTATTTCTAAATTAAATACATTATTTAATTATTATATTAATTAAATATTCAAAGTTATTTAATTAAACGACCATTTAATTCTCTAAATCACTTTATAAATAATTAAATTAATTAATTATTATATCACTGAAAATACGGGTCGTTACAACTACCCTAATCGATCGGCTCCCTACTCCACGTAGGTATTCTATGTCGGCCCCGCCTTAGGATGTATCACATCCTACAGTGGCAACCCTTCACTGATATGCACAGCCATATCTACATGTGTCACCCTCATCTTAGCTCCCTTTTCCCGACCCATGCACACACATGTCCCCGGTCGGTTTGCACCGCCCACATCGTCCTCCTTGTTTGGATCTCTTACATTCATCTTAGTAAACGTGCCCCAACTCCGACCTATTTCGAAGTACCCGTTTGATACCTATTAAGGGTTCCTGACTGAAATGGGTCCCACAAAATATAATACAAGCTCTCCCCCTTGTCTTGTATCCACACTAGGATTTCCATCGGTTATATATACCATTAGGTGTCTTTAATTACACAATCCTATCATTTCTACAAGTTATGCTTACCCTAAAAAGGTGTCTTTAATTACATAACTCTAATATTTCCATCGGTTATGTATACCACTACGTGTCTTTAATTACATAACCTTATCGGGATAAGTTTGTGGGCATATATGGAAATATTACCCACCCCCTCGGATTTACTTAACCCACCCACTGTTCAACCAGACTTACTTTATCTCAACTTAAGTTCATATTCATACAATCCCTATGGATTCAACTAGGTTAAATATTTAAGGTTTATTACGATATTTTCATTTATGGTTATGGTATGCTAGACCTCCCACATTAAGCCTACCATTTTTGGATGCTGTACATGCCAGGCGGGTTTGGGCAGACTTATTCCACAAATCGGGCTTAACCTTGTGTCTTAGCACGCCTCGTATTTTTGCACCTAGACCTCCCATATTAGATTCACCACTTGTGGTCGTTGGATATGCTGGGTGGGTCCGGGCAGACTTCCACCACAAGTGCAATCTAACCTCGTGTCTAGGCGCAAGTACAGTTCTAATTACTGTAATCCTAGGCATTTCATTATTAGCCAATATTCCTATGTCGTTATAGGTTATAGGTTTTATGCCCATTTTTCCCAATTATGTTCATAGTGAATTATATATCCAAATTTATATACATAAACATTATTCAAATTATGCCAATTTCCCATTAACAAATTATACCCAATTTCAATATTTTTCCCCACGTTCCCAAACTAGCGCATTCGCATAATTTAGTGGCATGCCTAGGCTCGAGAATAGCCTGGGTATATAAAATAAAAAGGGAAAGGAGAAGGGAAGATGAAGAGATGATTACCCTAACAAAACTGACATAAGCATATGATGGCATAATGATAAGATGGACATACAAGAACAGATAGATGAACTTGTGATATTAAAACAGGTTCTAACATAGTAGGGATGTCATAATATACATGATTAGATCTAAATAAAGGTTTAGATGTCCAACTAATGACAGATCTAAATTAACCACAACGTGATAATCATAAGATGATCCAAATAACAAATTAGGTCCATAATTAAAAGTAGATCTGTCACGATAAGGGTTGAGTTTCAGGTCATAGTCAATTCAAAATGTCATAGATTCGAAAATTACAATAGATCTGAAATGATTTAGTCATAGGCATAGATCTAAATTACAATATGATGGATTCACAAATTACAATAGATCTGATATGATTTAGTCATAGGCATATATCCAAATTTACAGTCATATCATGTTTACTTTTAATTATTTAAATCTAAAGGCAACTAAAACTGACTGTGTTTGGATCTAAAACAATATAAGGAGAAGAAAATAGTTGATGAATCTCTGATCTATGCTTGATTCTCTAAATTTGATTGCAGAAGAAGAAGGTTTTTTGGTTCAGTCTAGGCACAAGCAACACTTAGGCCTCCACTGATTTTTACTGAAGTAAATAAGAGAAATGAGTCTGTATTTATCGCCGCCAGCCTCCGAACCGACCTAGCCACATCATCCCTAGGGGGGGTCGACCCTGGTGTCAACACCCCCCTTGGGGGGTCGACCTAGGGGTCGACACACCCATTAAGGGGTTGACTCCCTAGGCGGGAATTTTCCCGCTCACCCCGAATTCTAGAATTTGAACGATCTTGAACTATCTGGACTGATTTTGAATTCTTGGACCACACACATATATATATTTATCTTGCATGTACACAAACTTAAAACCCTCATAACTTCTTCATACGTTGTCCGTTTTACGCAAACCAAATGTCTGAATTTTGAGACAGACGCAATGGCGCAGTCCGTTTCCCTTAATTATGAGTATTAAATTAATTATTATTTAATTTATCCTCTTTTAGTGTTGTTAAAATACGGGGTGTTACATTCTCCCTTACTCAAAGGATTTCGTCCCTGAAATCTCCAAGTTAAGAAGAATGCATATCCTACCATCCATCACCCATCTACTCATCCATCAATCACTGGCATCTGTTGTCCTTAAAGACTTCTAATGCTTATATGAACATATGCAAAGGTGTGTGTGTATATGTCCAAACACTAATGCAAAGATCAGGCGGTCTACTGATTCAGTCGACCTCCTTAATGCAATGTATGTTAGTGCTATGAATCCAACATGTATACAATAATCCTATTATAACATGTAAGTTCTACATAGGTGCATAACCATCCGTCCAAATGGAACATCCATAAGATAATACATTCAATTTAATCCATAAAAAGAAGAAAAATGCACACACACTATATGCGGTATGAGAGTGATTGAGCCGATCTAGTGCCTAATGTGTATGCATATGCATCCACGAGAAATCACTAGCAACCACTTGCATCCACTTGCATCCATTAAACATAACATGTCTCAAACACATGTTTACATCCATGGGATTCCTACCTGAAGGTCGAAGATTCGATCGATAGGATATACCTAAATGATAGAAACAAGCATAAATAAAGAGCTTTGGAAAAGGAAGTTAAGATCATACCCTCGAAAAGAAAAGGAAATAAAGTATGAATCTTGTCTTTTGTCTCCCAAGTTGCATCCTCTGGGTTATCTCCCCACTGAACCTTCACCAACTTGATTTCTTTATTGCGTAGCTTCTTAACTTCTGATCCAAGAATATGGGAAGGAACTCGTCTGATTGTTGCCTCGCGTTCCACCTCTACTTCTTCTAATACATTTGACTCCACAGCTTCTGCGGTATCATGCAAGCACTTCCTCAAATGAGAAACATGGAAAACATCGTGAACGCCAGATAATCTCTCTGGAAGCTTTACTCTATAGGCTATTTGTCCAATCCTTTCTGTTATGGGAAATGGCCCTATGAATCTTGGTGCCAACTTCCCTACAAATCCGAAGCGAACCACATTCCTCAAAGGTGACACTTTAATGAAAACCATATCTCCTATTTAAAATTCAATGTCAGTTCTTCTCTTGTTTGCATAGGATTTCTGCCTATCTTGAGCAGTCTTCATTCGTCATCTAATAAGATCAATCTTTTCAGACGTTTCTCTGACAATATCTGGTCCAAGTAACAGTCTTTCTGTAGATTCCCATCAACAAGTTGGTGATCTGCAAGGTCATCCGCACAACGCTTCGAAGGGTGCCATGCCAACGCTAGCCTGATAATTGTTGTTATAGGCATAATCTACTAAAGGAAAATGTTCTTCTTAAGTCCCTCCGAAGTCTAGGATACACGACCTCAAAATATCTTTACAACTCTGTTCACCTTCTCCGTCTGTCCATCAGTCTGAGGATGATAAGCGGTGCTCAAACGTAACTGTGTACCTAATGCTTCTTGCAGACTCCTCCAAAACTCACTAGTGAAAATGGTGTCACGATCGCTTACTGTTGGACCAAAAAGTGGTTCTAACACCCAAATTGATTAAAAGCAAAATGAAATGAAATCAATAATAAAAATGAACACACAGGATTTATAGTGGTTCGGCAAAGAAATGCCTACGTCCACTTGTTTTTCACTATTCTCAATGATTCAGTTGCAAATACAATGAAATATTCACTTGATTTCTCTCACAACTCACTTACAATCACTCAATTGTCTAAAAACAAATAATGAAAGAAGATTTGGATTTTCCGGGAGTGCTGGAATTCGGGTAATGAAGGTGGTTGAACTCTCAAAGTGTCAGAAAAAAGATCCTTTTCTTTGTCTCCAGACGGGGTATTTATAGGTGTGAATTTGCTCAGAACCCGATCCGGATCGGAGCCACGTGTCATCCATCCCATCAGCCTCGGGTTCGGATGAATTTCTATGTTGACAACGCATCAGAGTAGTGGACGTTGAGGGTAGGAACTGGTCATTGCCGATCCGAATAACCAGGCGCTCATGCAGGAGAGTGACATGGAAGACAGGCTCAGATCGGAGGGGTATGCACAAGGGGTTCGGATCGGAGTACCCGATCCGACCCGGATTGACTTAGAACCAATTCTCTCTTCTTTTTACTCTGCTCAGCTCCGCTCCGATCTATTTCCGTAGCAATCAAGTGGCTTTCCGATCCAACTGGGAGTATATTGCTCTCCGATCCGAACAGCTGTGCCTTTCTGATTTCAACAGCAATAGTTCACCGATCCGAACAGAAGACTTTATCCGATCCGAACCGATGCGTTGCTCCGATCTGACCTGCTTCAGTTCTTCCCAAGTTTTTTCAATGTTTCACCTCTGGACTTTGTGTTGCCCAGTTCACAAAGTGGGCTAACATTTTGCCCCCTCAAAGGATGCTTCTATTGGAGACGGAGCATACTTTGACCATCATTGCACAGCGCTCTTCGAGGTGATTTTTCTTTTTCTTCAAATTTCAATTTAATTCATTGCTGAGCTAAAGAACTCGGTTCGGTTCGGATTCCGATCCGAACAGATCCCTTTTCCTTTCTATTTTTCACTGGACTGTCGGGCCAAGCTTCGCTTCTGGGCTGTCCATCCGATCCGAACAAGAATTCCTCTACTGGGCTGCCGATCCGAATGGGGAGACGAATAGACACTCTTCTCTCCTATACAAACACTGCCTTCTTCCTCCTTTCATTTCTACTGTTTTATTCCCAAAGTTCTGTAAAACGAGAGAAAAAACTCAATTCATGAAACATCAAAATTCTCCTTAATTCTCGACGAAATTACACTGGTAGACTATAAAACTTTGAACAATTCCTTTTTTAATTACTCCCGATTCGAATTCGTAGACGATTAGGGTGATTTGAGCATGAAATTCTGATGAACTTGCCGCCGTGACCCTCCCTCGTCATCATCACCAATAAACTCGTCGTCGTCTCGAGATTGGAACGGAGGAGATTATAATCCGTTGTTAAGTGCACCAGCGTAGAATTGCTTGGCTTCGATTTGAGTGACTGGCACGAAATTGGCCTTGGAATCGGTTAGGGAAGAAAGAGGGTGAAGGAGAAGAAGAAGATGATGGAGAATCGGTTCGGTTCGGAAGGATATGAAAGGTGAAAAAACAAAGGAAGAAGGAAGGAAATTCAGGAGGTCGGACCGGGTCGAGGCAAGCAAAGAAAGAAAAAAGAAAAGAAATCCAGGAGATCAGATCGGGTCGGAGCAAGTATTTAAGAAAGGGGGAAAGGAGCCTACCTAACCGGATCGGGTCGGATCGTAAGACGATGGAGGAGAAGTATAACTACGTGATCCGATCTGAACCGTTAGGGGACTCTGCCTCCGATCCAATCCGATTTTGATTTCTGAGTTTCGATAAGATATCCAAGCCTAAGGCCACGCCCCCGATCCGACCCCAATGAATGCTCCCGAACCGAACCGAAGCACAGTCTACCTTAACGCATAAAAACTCGTCTAACTGGCCCAATCAACTTTCGGCATAATCTTCAATTTAATGGACAGTTAGGATAGTGCCTTGCGAACGTAACTGGACATCAAGAACTACTTCAATCTTTATATTTTGCCAAACTTTTTCGTCGCGCTTTTAAACATTTACTTTGCACTTTCCATATACACTGTTTACACTTTAGTTTGCACACATGCACGGGGGGATACGGGCTAATTTACTCTAATTTGTGCTATTGCTTCTTCAATAGTTTTATGACCATGAGACCCAGACGCTCTTCCAGATTAGCTGAGAGGAAAGAAGCCCCGGAAACCTCTAACAAGATTTCTCTCGAGGACATATCTTCTCCGTCGGATCCAGAATGGAATAATGAGGATCCAGACTACGACGTCGGAAATCGTAAAAGTGACGAAGCATCTTCAGAGAATGAAGTTTCTTTAGGCTTTGAAGAGGAAGGAGGGGTTGGCGACGACCGGGCTCCTGATGAGTTTGAATCGGCTGTCATATTGGAATCACCTCCAAATTCCGTTGAATCAACAATCGACAACGATCGACTTATCCGAATTTGTTTGAAATATGGGATAATGAAAAGGGACACTCTAGTGCCTTCAAGCTCTGACCGTCCCCACAACCCTCCAGAAGGATGTATGGCAGTCACTCGGTTGATGTGTATGGTCGGCGCTATCCCTCCATTTTCTCCCTTCATCGTTGACTTTCTAAGACAAATGCAGATTGCCCCCATGCAGCTGCATCCCAATTCTTATGCCTACTTGCACACTTTGTACATACCATACCGTGAGATCTTAGGCATAGAGCTCACGTTCGATGACGTTCATTTCTTCTATAACTTCAAGCATCGGACTCGAGAGACTCCATCTTTCTGCTATTTTGAGTCTGTTCCTAAGAGGAAGATAATCTCGGCGCCATTCAGCAGCAAAGCTGGAGATTCCAGACTGGAATGGTTCTATGTGAAGCGACATCCTGGATGTGCCAGTAGGTGGACGAAATCAAGTAAAGCACTCATTTTCTAAATCCGAGCTCTATACACTCGAGTCATCACCTTAACTTGTTTTCCTTTTTGTTTGCAGTCGACAATCCAAAACAAATATCAGATCAGGTGTTCTTTGACAGGATGCACCAACTTCTTAATGGCGATCAAAAATTTTTGACTATCGATGAAGTCCTTAAGGACGAATATCTTCACTTTCATGGGCTGTTATCCGTTTTTCGTAGTATTGGTCATGGGACGGCTCCATACGTATATATTCCTCCAGTGGATGTAGTCCCAGGACAGGAGAAGGCTCGGGAGTTCCTACAGTGCCTCTTCAAACTTCACCTTCTCCATCTTCTACTCAAGATGACGAATTGGCTAACCCGGCCGAAAAGCTTCGTGAAGGATATACTGCCCCCGAGGAGGCTACTTCCCTAGAAAAGTCAACATCCTCCCAAGAGTCGCCACTTAATGCTTCCGAGTGGGATGTCCCTAGTACTGATGACCAAATATTTCAGGGTTTGGGGGATCTCCCCTTACCTGAAACTATATACACTTCAGAGGATTTTAGGAAGAATCCTTTAGTTTTCACCTCTTCTGAAGAGACCACTTCTGCTAAGGCCAAAGAGCCTGCCCGTACTAGTCTAGCTTCAGACTCGGGTTGGTTGGGGGGAAACACACCACTTAGGACACACTTTATACAACAGCATTAGCATTCACTGCACCTCTTTCTCTGTGAATCCATTGATTCTGAATTTCGTTTGTCTTATTGTGCAGGCACGATGTCTCGATCTTACTATGATATCAGGAAGCTTCGCCGCAGCATGTCTAATCCACCTCAGGATATCGAGTATGATCGCCGCGATGATCGCGGTAGGGAGGAGAGAATGCCTTATGATCCCTATCGCTCCCGACCCTCACGTTCTCGCTCTCCCGTTCGTTCGGATCAAGAGAAATACAAAAGTTATCAAAGCCGTAGGGAAGAGAACAGGCCACAATCGAAAGACTCCACCTCTTTCCACGAAAAGCGCAGCAGAGAGAGAAGTCCTCCAAAAGATACTGAATCTCGAAGTAAACGCAAGGTTCCTGCTACTAAACGACCTAGGACAGACAAAGAAACTATTGAATCCTCCACACGCAGGGACACTGAATTAATGATCCCCGCTCCTCCACCACTAGATGCGGAGGCTGCAATCAAGCTGGCGTACTTGGAGGAGCAATTTCCTGAACACTACTTCGAGACTTTGACTTTTTTACCTGCCCTTGAACCTATTTCTTCTAAGTGGGCAGATGAGGCCAAAGCAAAGATAGACGCGGTTGAAAAACAGTATTCTGAGATGTTTAAATATTCACGCAATCTTTCCAGAATTATCCGTACTCTAATCACGAATGCTGATTCAATGCAAAAATCCGCGGAAGAAGATGCTAAGGCCTTAAAGAACCTTGGTAAAGATTTGGAGGACACACAGGCCCAGCTTGCTATTGCTCAGAGGGACGCTACCAACTTCAAACAACAATTTGAGGATATGCAAAAATGTTATCATGACTTGCTTGAATCTCACACTCAGGAGCGTTCTGAGTTAAAAAAGCAAGCTGATGATGCTAAGTCAGAAGCTGCTAAGACACGCCTTGCTTATACTGACCTCGAACGGAAAAATGCCGAGTTTGCAAAGAGGAATGCTGAACTAGAAAAGAAGAATGCTGACTTGGCTTCAAAGCTATTGGAGGCAGAGAACAGAGCTGCCCTGGCTGAGGGCAATGTTGAGTGTGCTATCAAATCTGCGGAGGAAGCCCGCAAACAACTGTCAGAGGCGGAGGCTGATATTCAGGGTTTCGGCGAATTAATGATTGAATTCTTCGCACATATCATCCGTCGCCGAAACATTTCTTGGATCGAGGATTATCCATCCACTCTAGTTCAAGCATGGAATCAGATCGTCGAGTGGGAAAAAGAGGAGATCAAGGTCGATTCCATCGATGAAAATAAGCAAATGGAGAAATACTTGAGGGATGATGAGCCGGAACGCTTAGCTGAAGGGCGCCGCCTCATTGCTGAGGCCATGGAAGAAGAGAGACGGAAGTCTAAACAAAAGAATGCTCTCGAAGCTGGTTCCTCTTCTACTACCCCTGCGACTTCTGAAGTAGAGGGGTATGATCCTGAAAATACGGGAATCCCCCGCACAACTCTGCTATCCCCTATTCCTGAAACAGCATCAGAGGCAGTAGTCACCCCTGCCGAGAAGTCTTCGGAAGGTATCCATACCTTTTCTCCTCAATTTGTCAAGGCTATTTCTACCTTTAGCCACGTGATTGAGCAATCGATGGAAAACCCATTGTATTCGCCTGAGTTGATAACTGTTGCTTCTCATTCTGTAGGTATTGCGCCATCCGAAAAGACAGATGTGACTCAGGGAGCCACCGCCGGGGCAGAGCCTACAGAAAAGGCAAAAGGAGGGGAGGACAAGGCTGTTCCTATAGACTTGGGAGAAGGAAGTGAGCCGACTAAGGCCGCCACTCCCCACGATGAAGAAATGATAGCATCTTTAAAGGATGATGGCGGTGACGGAGGTCATGGGGAGGAACCAGAAGTTGCTATAGTCGGGGAGTCAAAAAATGCTGATGATGTTACTTTGCCTGCAATGAAAGCTGATCAAGACAAACGCTTGCAATTAAAAGCCGAAGAACTAGACCCTGAAGCCCTCAAGCCCCTCGCAGTTGTGGATGCGGGATCAAGGTTAGTTGTTAAGCTCTCAACTAGATCTATTACAGAGGAACTCGCTAAAAAATCTTCTCTTGATTCCAGCGCTCCGCCCTCCGGGAAGAAGTCTACCGGTTCCAGCACCGCATCTTCAGGAAAGAAGAAATCAAAACGAATCTTGAAAGAGGCCGAGAAAGAAGCAAAGGATGCGGAGAAAGCCGCCAAGAAGTCCAAAGCTCACTCAAAATCTAAATAGTGGATTGCCTTGTATCGTTTTAGCATTTGGTGAACCAACAATTGCTGCTACAAGAGCGGCTCTTGCACCTTCTTTTTTAGCTACTCTCCTGTACAAATTCATTCATTCGTAAATAAATAAAAAATAATTCATTTTCTGCAATGTCTGTTTGTCAATAGTTCTGCACTTATGTAAAAATGCATGTCTTACTATAGTTATGAAATGAAGTTACGGAGGGAGGAAATATGCGTAAACATATATGCCCCCAGTCAATTCTCAGAAATTATTTAATGCTTAATCAAACAATCTGAATGCACCCGATTTTTTGATGGGATAGCATTTCCTGTATTGTCAGTGCCTGTCTTTTTTCTGGCATTTCTTTTATACTCTCTCTCTCTCTCTGGAGAGTTAGAGTTCGAGCTCAGCGATCTATTCATTCCCCGGTCTTTCAGCGGGGGAAGATCTTTTCTCAACGCTCAGTCGGAGACGCTTTTATACTCTCTCTCTCTCTGGAGAGTTAGAGTTAAGGGAATAATTTCTTTCTCAGCGCTCAGTCGGAGACGCTTTTACACTCTCTCTCTCTCTCTGGAGAGTTAGAGTTAAGAATGTCGTTTTCTCATTCTTTTATGTCTTGCCGCACAAATAGTCGTTGTGCTTTTTCTTATGTTTAAACTGTCCTCAACCTTTTCTGGTTTTGAATCATCCTGTATTCCATAATCACAATAGAATAATCGATGAATGTATATATATAATGCATAAAAGTAAATAACACACAATATTTTTATAGTGGTTTGGCTAAGTCGTAGCCTACATCCACTTTATAGTCCTTTATTCATATCGTCAGATTTTCCCAAGGCAAGTCGTGCCTTATTACAGAGTTCATAAGAAAAATAACAAAGAGTACAACATTTCTAATCCAAATATTGCATTAAGTGTTGGGCATTCCATGCTCTAGGGACTTCTTCGCCATCTACGGTCGTTAACTTGAAGGTTCCTTTTTCAAGTTTCCGTTGGATGACAAAGGGTCCTTCCCACTTTGGACCGAGGTGAGGAAGGGATGGAAAGACTCTCTTTAGCACCAAATCTCCTGGTTCAAAAGTCCTGAGGCGAACTTTTTTGTCGTAATAGCGTGCCATCTGACATCGATGTCTTGCCGCACGCAAATCTGCTTCGTCCCTTTTTTCTTCGACTTCATCAAGAGACTCAAGTAAGAGTGCCTGATTCATCATCGGGTCATAATACGTCACCCTGTGGGAAGGAACTTCCAGCTCAACTGGAATTACTGCTTCTGAGCCAAAGGAGAGAGAGAAAGGGGTATGACCAGTAGCCGTCTTAAATGTTGTCCGATATGCCCACAAAGCTAAGGGCAATTCGTCAACCCATTTTTCCTTTGCGCGCTCTAACCGTTTCTTGAGGATGGATTTTATTACTTTGCTTATTGCCTCAACTTGCCCATTCGACTGCGGATAAGCAACCACAGTGTATCGCTTGTCGATCTTATACTTCTGGCAGAAATTTCTGAATTCAGTACCATCAAACTGGGTTCCGTTGTCAGTTATAATGGTCCTTGGGATCCCGAACCGGCATATAATATTTCTAACCACGAAACTTATCACCTTTCTTGCCGTGATTTTGGTCAAGGGCTCAGCTTCCACCCACTTCGTAAAATAGTCCACAGCGACTATTGCATATTTCGCTCCTCCTTTAGCAATTGGTAGAACTCCAATGATATCAATTCCCCATGTGGCAAATGGCCAAGGACTCACCATGGACTTGAGTTGGGTCGACGGTGCTCTGGGGATTTTGGCGAATCTTTGGCACCTATCGCAGCGTCCTGAATAATTAGCTGCATCTTTATTAATTGTGGGCCAAAGTATCCATATCGCAATATCTTTTTTGCTAAAGTCTGACCTCCTGTATGATCTCCACACTCACCTTCGTGCACTTCCCTTAGTACACGTTTGATGTCGTCGTGTGCAATACATCGTAACAGGGGCATAGAAAATCCTTGCCTATAAAGAATATCATCTTGTATTACATATCTGGCAGCCTTGCGAACTATAGCCCTTTTCTCACTCTTCTTTGATGGGAGTGTCCCATTCTTAAGGAAGTTCTTAATTGGGGTCATCCACGACTCCTTCTCCGGCTCCGCTTCAAAAGCGAACTCAATTTCCATTGACTCAAAGCTTGGCGATTCCAACGTTTCAATTGGAATCATTTCAGTCTCTTCTGGATTGTCGGAACTAGCCAGCTTTGCCAGCCTATCCGCCTTCTGGTTTTCAGCTCTTGGGATATGTGTTATGTTGTACCGCTCTAAGTTGCTCAATAGCTCTCTCACTTTCCTGAGGTAGGCAATAAGTCGAGGTCCCCGAGCCATAAACTCTTCTCGCACTTGGCAAACAACGATTTTAGAGTCACAGAATATGTCCAACATTTTTATTCTGAGGTCTTTAGCAAGCTTTAGCCCGGCAATCAGGGCTTCATATTCAGAGTCATTGTTAGTCGCCGAAAATTCTAATCGTAGAGCATAATATAACGACCGTCCTTCAGGAGTGACTAAGATGATTCCAGCTCCGGACCTTCGGTCGTTCTTGGCTCCATCTGTGTATAGTTTCCACGGATCTATCTTTAACTCATCCTCGGACTTAACCACTTTGTCATCAATTACTTCCTCCTCTGGGATGGTGAACTCCGCTATAAAGTCTGCCAGAGCTTGCCCCCTGATCGACCTTCGTGGTTGAAAATTTAAATCAAACTAACTTAATTCTATATTCCATTTGATCAACCTTCCCGATGCTTCGGGTCTTTGCAACACATGCCTTAGGGGCTGGTCAGTGTATATGGTTATGGGATGAGCTTGGAAATAGTGACAAAGTTTTCGGGATGCGATTAGGAGGCTGTAAGCGAGCTTCTCAATCTTTGGGTAGTTGCGCTCTGCCGCTGCTAATTTCTTGCTTACATAATAGACTGGCCTTTGTACTTTGTCTTCTTCTCGAACTAGAGCTGTGCTAACGGCGTGAGCTGAGACTGCCAAGTAAAAAAACAATTCTTCGTGATCCACTGGCTTTGACAAAATCGGCGGTTTCTCTAGCAGTTCCGATAAATTTCGAAAGGCCTCAACACAGTCCGGAGTCCACTCGAAATTCTTCTTTCCTCTTTTAATCAAATCAAAAAACGGAACACATTTGTCTATGGCTTTGGAGATGAATCTACTCAGCGCAGCTACTTTCCCTGCAAGACTTTGGACATCTTTAATTCTCCTCGGCTCTTCAATGTTCCTAATCGCTGCTATCTGGCTAGGGTTGATTTCAATTCCTCGGGAGCTCACAATGAAGCCTAGAAACTTTCCCGATGCCACTCCAAATGAGCATTTCAGAGGATTCAACTTCATCCGATACCTTCGCAGGATACCAAACATTTCCGCCAAGTCTTGCGTATGGCTGGAGGACTGTTTCGATTTGACAAGCATATCATCCATGTAAACTTCCATAGTCTTCCCTGTTTGATTATAAATCATTCTGTTCACCAAGCGCTGATAAGTGGCTCCGGCGTTTTTCAATCCGAATGGCATTACAACATAACAATATAACCCCAAATTCGTAATGAAGCTCGTATGCTCTTGATCTGGCGCATGCATAGGAATTTGATTTTATCCGGAATATGCGTCCATGAAAGAGAGAAGTTCATGACCTGCTGTCGAATCTACAAGCTGGTCAATCCTGGGAAGTGGGAAACTATCTTTTAGGCAAGCTTTGTTCAAATCTGAAAAATCAATGCAAGTCCGCCACTTTCCATTCGGCTTCTTTACCAAGACGGGATTCGATATCCAGTCGGGATATGTCGAATCTCGAATAAATCCGTTCTGCTTCAGCTTCTCCACTTCCTCTTTGAGAGCAGCCGACCTCTCTGGGCCCAGCATACGTCTCTTTTGCTTCACAGGCGGATGTTTCGGGTTTACATTTAATTTGTGACTTATAATGGATGGTGATATCCCACACATGTCAGCGTGGGTCCAGGCAAACACGTCCAAGTTTGCCTTCAAGAAGTCCATTAGTTCTTTGGCTCGACGTGGATCCAATTGAGAACGAATCTTCAAAACTTTTGTCGGATCAGCTTCATCAATGGGAATTTCCACTGTCGCTTCATTAGGAGTTGCATTCCTAGCCTCTGGTTCCTCGTCTTTTCTGGGATCCAGGTCTTCAGGCGTTCCTTTGAGCAACTCCTTCGGGGTCAATTTCTCTAATTGCTATGCCGAGCCCCCCTTTGGGGGAGGCGAGGCATCTTTACTCTCGATGTTAAGTCCTTTCATCAACATCTTTAATTCGAAAACATAGCAGGCCCGTCCGGAAACTTGATCCCCTCTCATCACTCCAGTTCCGGCTTCGGTTGGGAACTTAAGCAATAAACACCAAGGGACGATACAAGCTCTGAACTCAGCAAGGGCAGGCCTCCCCAAAAATGCATTATAAGGCGAATCCACGTCCAATACTACGAACTGAAGCATCCGCACTCTTCGGCGTTCTCCTTGCCCCAAGGTCACGGGCAATTCTATGTATCCCATAGGAGCTGTTGACGCCCCGTTGAAGCCTCTGATCCATCCTTCACATGGCTTCGAATCTTCAGATTCAAGCTTCATCTGATCGAATGACTTTTTAAATAAAATAATGACATAACTTCCGTTGTCTACTAATACCTTATGAACCAAGGCCGGCCCAATGGTGGTAGTAATAACCAACGGATCATCAGTGGGTGATTGGATCCCAGTATTATCTCTACTGCGGAATACCACGTCGTCAAACATGGTCTTCTGCTATTTTATGGGGGTGATATCTTCCAAATCATCACCTTCATTCACATCTATGTGCTTGGCAGCATTAACATATTGATCCATCGTTCTGAAACTACGGATTGCCGGGTGAGGTCCACCCACTATGGAGTTGATAACAATTCCTTTACCTTTCTGCTGCGCTGTAGGCTTGGGAGCAGGTAGAATCTATTTTGGAGCATGCTCTCCTTGCCCTCTGTCCCTCGAGGCAACCTTGTATTCATCCAACTTCCCTTCACGCAGCAGCTTCTCAATCACATCTCTCAAATGCCGACATTCATTGGTTGAATGCCCATGGGTTCCATGAAACAAACAAAACTTCCCAGTTGCCATTTCTTTCTCAGTCGAATCACGAGGTGGCGGTCTTTTATACTGCAAAACGTTGTACATATCCAGGTAAATATTCTCCAGGGTGTCGTTCAATGGTGTATAATTCTCGTAGGTCTGGAATCGGGGTCTTTTGTTAGGATCACTTCCCCTATTTCTATTTCTTCAGTTACCGTTCGCATTACGGTTATTGTTGTTGCCCCCGTTTCCAGCATTGTTGTTTCCACCCTTGTTACCCACATTTACTTCAACTTTTCCGGAACTTTCCCCAGACTGCTTCATGGCGATGTTACTCTGTACATTTTCTTTTGATGCCGCTTCAGACTTTCTCTTCCGATTTGCCCTGGCTTCCTCTCGTCTTAAATAAATATCGGCCTTTTCATAGAATATCTCTCTTGTGGAGGGTGTCTTCCCAGAAAGGTAATCTCCAAACTCAGATTCAGGATCGACTCCTTCCTTTAATGCCATAAAAATGGTGGGCTCACGCGGGTCACTAACTTCAGTCACAGCTAAGTTAAAACGGTCAAGATATGACATCAAAGACTCTCCTGGCGCCTGCTTAATTCTTGATAATTCAATAACACTTTTGGACTTTCGGGTATGGAGTCGGAACTGATTCATAAAACGTTCGCTCAGTTCCCTGTAATTCGAAACCGAACGAGGGGGAAGTCGGGTATACCAGAACAGCACCACATCTTCTAAATAGATCGGGAATGCTTTACACTTCACTTCATCAGGAGCAGCAGCAGCATTCATGAGCCACGAGTATCACATCAAATGCTGTCCCGGATCAGTTCTCCCATTGTACTTGTCCATCTGTGGCAGGTTAAAACGCCGGGGAAACTGGAAGTCGAGGATATCGTCGGTGAAAGGAGTATGGTTTCGCTCAATGCCATAATCTTCATTTGTATAGTTCCGGCTCTCGGACATGATCTGGCGCACCATTGCCTGTACATCAGCATTAGTTAGGGGGCGTTCAGGTTCCCTGGCCCTGGTATCTGGGTTCCTTCTGGGCTCTTGTTCAGGAGATGCCCTTCTTCTTTGAACTGCTTCTGCTCTATTCCGTTCCCTGCGCTCCCGGTCGATCTCGGGAGGAGGGGACTGGAGCCTTTGCCCCCGAGTGGGATCATTATTTCCTAGTGCTCGTGCAATATCCTCGCGAGACCCCAAAGATCCGAATGTCAGCTGCTCCACATTTTGAGGTCGTTCGAGCGGCCTTCATTCACGGGGCCGCTCTTTCTCGGAAGATGAAGACTGATCCACTGGTGTGTGACGAACCGGTGACGGGGTTCTCTGTCGACGGAGTTCGCTAATCTCCCTGCTCATGAGCCTCATATTTTCCTACATCATGAGATTAGTGCGCTCGTGGACTTTCATAGCCTCCCTAGTACTCTCAAGCATGTCAAGTAAGCGCGAGAAATCTCCTTGAGTAATGGGCGCAGATGGGTTGACCTGATCACTGACCCTAGCGGCTGGAATTGGAGCATTTGTAGGGACTCGAGTAGAGGTGCCAACATCACCAAGAGTCGGATTGGATCAGAGATGGGAGATCAGGTCGGTTCGGAGCTGGGGAGCCTAGTCGGGTCGGTACATGGCAAGCTGCTCGGGTCGGTTCAGATTGGGGGAATGCACTGCTTCAGAATCTCCTACCCGGATCGGATCGGAGCTCTCCCCCTGGAGGCGGTTCGGATTTCCTGCATCGGTTCGTCCTGCTGCTGAACTCTGCCCACGAGACCTTGTCACAACCGCATTTTGCTGATCTTCGCCAGCTCCATTTCCTCGACCAGGTTGAACTTCTTTGCCTTTTCCTTTGGCCATGATTCTCCGACAATCACTTCAACAAATATCCAAGGGCGTTGAAACTTGAGGATTAACTTCTTTGAACTCAACGGTCCAAAAAGTAGAATGATAATCCCGAAAAACAAAGAATTCAGATGAGTTCTCAGTGAAAGCACCAAAATGTTAGACCAAAAAGTGGTTCTAACACCCAAATTGATTAAAAGCAAAATGAAATGAAATCAATAATAAAAATGAACACACAGGATTTATAGTGGTTCGGCGAAGAAATGCCTATGTCCACTTGTTTTTCACTATTCTCAATGATTCAGTTGCAAATACAATGAAATATTCACTTGATTTCTCTCACAACTCACTTACAATCACTCAATTGTCTAAAAACAAATAATGAAAGAAGATTTGGATTTTCCGGGAGTGCTGGAATTCGGGTAATGAAGGTGGTTGAACTCTCAAAGTGTCAGAAAAAGGATCCTTTTCTTTGTCTCCAGACGGGGTATTTATAGGTGTGAATTTGCTCAGAACCCGATCCGGATCGGAGCCACGTGTCATCCATCCCATCAGCCTCGGGTTCGGATGAATTTCTATGTTGACAACGCATCAGAGTAGTGGACGTTGAGGGTAGGAACTGGTCATTGCCGATCCGAATAACCAGGCGCTCATGCAGGAGAGTGACGTGGAAGACAGGCTCGAATCGGAGGGGTATGCACAAGGGGTTCGGATCGGAGTACCCGATCCGACCCGGATTGACTTAGAACCAATTCTCTCTTCTTTTTACTCTGCTCAGCTCCACTCCGATCTATTTCCGTAGCAATCAAGTGGCTTTCCGATCCAACTGGGAGTATATTGCTCTCCGATCCGAACAGCTGTGCCTTTCTGATTTCAACAGCAATAGTTCACCGATCCGAACGAAAGACTTTATCCGATCCGAACCGATGCGCTGCTCCGATCCGACCTGCTTCAGTTCTTCCCAAGTTTTTTCAATGTTTCACCTCTTGACTTTGTGTTGCCCAGTTCACAAAGTGGGCTAACACTTACGATGCAGGTAGGTACTCCATGAAGATGAACAATCTCACGAACATAAATCGCTGCCAACCATGTTGTCGTCCTCTTACTCTTAACTGGAAAAAAATGAACGCTCACAGTAAGTCTATCTATTACCACCCAAATACTGGTGTTGCCTTTCTTTGATTTAGGCAAACCATCTATGAAATCCATAGAGACCCTCTCTCACTTCCACTGTGGAACCTCCAAAGGATGAAGTAAACCACCGGGCTTCCTTTTCCCAGCTTTGACTTGCTGACGAACTAAACATCGAGAAACAAACTCTGCCACATCTTTCTTCATCCAAACCCAAAAGAAAACCCTCTTCATGTCCCCATACATCTTATCATCGCCTGGATGAATAGTCATCTTAGAATGAAGGGCTTCTTCTAAGACAGCCTTTAACAAACTTCCAATTTGAGGAACACAACGCCTTCCATCTCGTCACAACGACCCTTTTTCCTCAATGGAATATCTATTAAGGTGACCAGGAGTCTCCCCTTTACTGAGCCTATCCAAGATGTCTGAAATCTGTGGATCATCTCTCTACGAAGCTCCTATCTGATCCATAAGATAACGTCGTATCTCTAGCGATGCAAACAAACCAGGCAAAAGCTTGGTGGAGGGTCTAAAATCAAAGGTCGATATGAACACCAAGTTTTTCCTTTCCACAAACAGAGGACTTAAGTCCATCCTCTGCCTACTCAGTGCATCTGCCACCACATTACCCTTGCCAGGGGTATAAGCAGTCTTAAAATCATAAGAAGCTAGGAACTTCATACACTTTGTTGCCTTAAATTAAGATCCTTCTGCGAGAACAAATACTTGAGCGATTTATGATCGGTGTACAACTCGAACCTCTCTCCAAGCAAATAATCACGCCACATCTTAAATGTGAATACTATGGCAGCTAGCTCTAAATCTTGGATTGGGTAGTTCTTCTCATGGACTCTTAGCTGTCTACCCCTATAACACACTACCTTCCCTTCTTGCATCAGAACCGCACCAAGACTTATACCACTGGCATCAGTGTAAACTGTAAACACTTTATTTCCATCAGGCAAGGTCAAGACTGGGGCTGTTGTCAGAGCCCTCTTCAGTCGTTGGAAAGAAACATCACAATCTATATCCCATGAAAACGCCAACACTACAAGAAAAACCGAGATTAGCGACAGATTTTTAGCAGCGGAAAATTCCATCGCTAATTAGCGGTGGATTTCCATGGGCTTTGTAAGAGAAAATATTTTGGATTTTATATGTCATCTTATTATAAATTATTACCGTCGAATACTAATTCTGTTGCTAAATCAATGGAAATTGCAGCTCTTTACCGTCATATAATATTTAACGCTAAATTCCGTTGCTAATAGAGTCGGATTACCGTCGACATAATTTTGAAGCTATTTTCCTGCAGTTTTCCAAGAGATTTGAAATGAACTTTTATATTTATTATTTATAAAATGTTTTAAATTATTGTTATTACTTAATAATTAATTAGTAAATTTAAATTTTAAATAATTAATGTTAATAATACATTAGTAATTAATAATAAATAATGACTATTAGAAGTAAATAAAATTCAATAGTTAATGCTGATTATTATTTTTTTGAAAATTAATGCTAATTAATTATTAATTACTATATAATATAAATAAGAGGTAATAGTAATTAATAAAATACATTGTTGTTCGATGTTTATTAAATTTGTTTTGATAATCATTGATTATTTAATAGTCTTTAATACGATTAATTAAATTAATATCAAGAAATTAGTAATACATATTTGCTTTTAAGAAATTGATTGGTACGTATTATTTGATAAATAATTAGTAATTAAGAAAAAAAAAATGGTCAAAGTTTAAAAATAAGAAGTTAAATAAATATTAAAGAATTTCGAAATTCAAAAAATTCAAACATTACCATACAAGTTATTATTTTCATGCATATTAATGTACTATTAAATAATTAAAAATTGATATGTGATAGTTAATATAAGTATATAATAGTTATTATAAATTAATATCTACTATTAACAATTAGTTGTTGGTAATCTATAATTAATAATAAATATTTAATTAGTGATTAATTACAGCTGTGCATAAGATTTAAGTAGCGCACTTATCTCTAATATACAAGTTTATCTCCAATATAACCAGTAAATTGCTATTCGTAGAGTCCCCAATTAATGTACAGTTTTTTTACACAAATATAAGTTCTGATTTAACTGGTTATATTGGAGATAAACTTTATTGTACATTATCGTTTATAGACATTATTGGTAAACTTTAATCTATTAATTTATTGTTGCTACAACAAAATCACCTTTTTACAATGTTTTTTTGACAATGACTGATAGTAAAACTTTGTAAAAGTTGTAATTTTACAACGATTTTGACAAAAAAGTTTAAAAATCTTATGTTTTCAGAACATTTTGTTTAGAAACATTGTAAAATATAAACTTTTACAATGTTTTCATTTGACGCTATAAAGCAGGAAGTTTTGACAACATTTACTTCTAATGATTATCTACTTATCTTTTTCTAATTGATAATTAAATAATAATAATTAGTCATGAACAAATAATAATAATTATAAATAAATAAATATTAAATTATAATAATAAACTAATGGATAAAAATTAATAATTTATTTGAAATATGAATATGTATAAATAATAAATAAATTCATAATCAAAAAATAAATGATATTTGATTAATATTATTATTAAAAAGTAATTAATAATTAATAATATTTTTTTGTATGAATTAATTATAATTCATGTTTGAAAGAGGTATTTTTATGAATTAATTAATTATTTGTTATTAGTAATTATTGATATTGTCGTTTTTAAATTTTTTTAAGTATCTTTAAATTTATATTAAATTAATGTTTAAATAATTTTTTTTTCAAAAACTGATGCCTTTATGCATGTTTAAAAATAATAATCAATAGTTTTTTGGTTCCACCTTAAATTTTAAGTTTGGCTATTTAAATAATTCGTAATTAATATGAAATAACTGATAATTAATCAATGCTAATGTTTAATAATTAAAGTTTAATCGCTTTGCAAAAAGAAATAACTAAAGTTTAATACCTATTTATTAATTTTGAATAGCAACTTTATCTGATTGACACCTGCAAATGTCTTCTTCTTTTGCAACTTGCCACTTATATATCTAAAAGTTTATTGGCTCCAATATCTGAAATTTTGGCTCCAAGTCCAAAATTTGAGCCAAAATATTCACGTTTATTGAGAGTTGCTTTGCTGGAAAATATTCAAAATCGCGTGACTTAATTATTATTCAACGTACCGCTTGAAAATCAAAAGAAAAAAAATTCCCCTTCTCAAAATTGTTCTGCCGCCATCATCATCCTCTCAGCCCTAATTTTCGCCACCATCTTCTCCTTAAATTTGTTCTAAGCAACCGCTTTATACATCCTACTCCACCAAGCTTCGTTCCAACCCTACGCCCGAGTTCCCTGCCATTTCGTCTTCGTTGATCTCTTCCTTAGCATGTTCATTAGCACCAGTCGATTAAGCATTAAGCACTCCTCCTCTAGCTCTGTGTTTGCAACAATTTTAGAGTGTTTTGTTTTAGTATGAGATTGCTCACTCGTATTTCCTAGGGAATTTCAAGAGCTGTTTTTGGGTGGTGTTAGTTCACGGTTGTATCGTCTTCTGGCTTTTGGGTTCACTGGAGGTATTCCTGCTGTAGTTTCTTTTTTGTTTTGTTTTGGGCGTTGAAGAAAAAAAATTGGGCGTTGTTCTTATTTTTGTTTTTTTGTTATTTGTGGATGTGGATTAAAAAATTTGGGTGCTTCTCTTTTTTCTCCTCATTTTGGATTTAACATGTAGAATAATGTCTGCAAGGAATATTGATTTTGTCTACATGAATCAAATGATTCCTGCTTATTTAAATCTGCTGTCAGTCGAATCAATACCCATGCTAATTCAGTTATTTGGAAGAAGTTCTTACCAGATAAACTTAACAGTCCAAACTAAGAATCTATTATGTAATACTTTAATCAACAGACTGTCAAGAAGTTTCTGTATGATTTGAGAATGCAGGCAGAGGTGATTGTTGTTACTATGAAGTCATGGGAAGCTAATGTTGAAGAAGGGCTTCAGCAGGACGATTCGATAGAGGCTTTTACTAGTGCGCAGAGGAGGATCGCTTCTTACCTCGATGATGTGAAAGAGACTGCTAAAAGAGAAGGGAAGCCCTTGATGGCAGATGGGAAGCAAGTAGCGATCGATGAACAGCAAGTTGATAAGTTTTTGTACACGATGTTGAAGCTGAACTCGACTATATTGAGGTATTCGAGAATGAAACTATTGGTATATACTATGGTTTGACAATTGCTGGTTTTTACTATGTTTTCTTTACTGTTAGCGAAGGCTCAATAAATGGTTTCTATCATGATCAAAACAACAGCCCTTTTCAGAAGCTTGAGCTAAATCGTTCGAACGAAGGTCAAGTAGGTTTTTCATTTTCATCGTACCAACTAATGTAAAATTTAAAGCATATACAAAATATTCGATATGAGAACTGTATGCCTATGATCATCTAGAATATTATTATCGTTTACGATGCTAGACATATCATGGTAGGAATTAGTACGAAACTGGAGATACAACTCTGATTTACATATCATGGTAGGAATTAGTACAAAATTGGAGATACAGTTCTGATTTTGTCATGTTTATGTCTTATGGAGGGCGTATTAGTCTAGTGCAATCAATGGTTCTTACCAAAAAAAAAAGGTATTCGAGAATGGAAGTAGTCGTGTTTGTGAGTTTGCTACCACCGCCTTTGAATCACTTTGCTTCTTTTTACAGGGAGTACATGGATTTGCTTGTTGAGAACCGTGCCCCGAATGCTTATAGTTATAGGGTATAAAAGAGACATTGTTGCCTTTTTCACTTGATTTTTATAGGGAGAAAATGTTGTATTCCTGCTTATTTTTATAAAGAATCATTCCAGTCTGGAGTCTCACAATCAGCGACCAATTCATGTGGCATGGTTTCATAAGAAGAAGCGCTTAACATCACAAATAAAATCCGTCTGTCCTCAAATGTTAGAAGCAAAAGGATGGGTCAGCTAAATGCTCTCAGTGGAACAACTTACTGCAACAAAACACATCAGTTCGATAAGCCAATGGAGAGAGACAGCTCACTTAACGGCAATTCATCCTCACCATCTATTGTTGTACCTGTTCTTTTTGATCAGAGAAGCTTTCAATACTACGTAACGGCAGTTCATCATTCCAATATCAGTATTGTTATGGATTTTATGTGTTTATGTATGGGATAATGTAACACCCCGTATGTTGAATAACTTGCTATAATATAAAACAGGGCAATATTAAATTTAAGTATCTGAATCAGGGGAAATGGGCTATGCCATTGCGTTCGTCTCGGAAAAATATGCGAAAAAGAGTTCGTGTTTTCGAAAATCGGAGTCCGTATGACCAAGATATGGCCTCGCGAAGTTTCACGAAAAATTCAAATTCAAAACAGATTCAAATTTCAGAAAAATCAGGGTAGGCGGGAAAAATCCAGCCCAGACCCAGGGGGTCGACCTGGGGGTCGACTGGGGAGTCGACCTCCCCCCAGGTCGACTGGGGAGACGACCCTAGGGTCGACCTGGGGGTCGACCGCCCTGGTCGAGCCCAGGTGACCTGGGTGCACCAGTTTGGCTTTTGGGCTGTGTTTTGGTGGCTAGGACGTGATCTGATGGCTCTAATCTGATTTAGGGTTAATCCAAGGGCCTAAAACACCTAACTAATCTATAAATACACCCTAAGACTACCCTAATTCATACTAAAAATAGCTACAACACCGTTATGCCGTCAAAATGCAACTTGAAGGAGCCTCAATCAATCTAAAGAGGAAGATAGCTTCTCAAATCAATCTCTAATCAACTCTAGCAACTTATTCTTCTTCTTAGGAGTGCTAATCAACAAGTTGTGAGTTTTCTATAGCCTTAATGACCAATTATTGAAGTGATTATGATAGGATATGATGAGGTTATGGCTATGAATGTGGATCAATGCATGTTATGCAAGTTATATGCTATGTGTTAATGATGTTATGCATGTTATACAAGTTATGTGCTATGTGTTCATGATGTTATGCAAGTTATAAAGTCATATGCTATGTGATCATGATGTTATGCAAGTTATGCAAGTCATATGCTATATGTTCATGATGTTATGCAAGTTATGCAAGTCATATGCTATGTGATTATGATGTTATGCAAGTTATGCAAGTCATATGCTATGTGATTATGATGTTATGCAAGTTATGCAAGTCATATGCTATGTGATCATGATGTTATGCAAGTTATGCAAGTCATATGCTATGTGATTATGATGTTATGCAAGTTATGCAAGTCATATGCTATTGCGTTTATGATGATATGCAAGTTATGCAAGTCATATGAGAAACATTGATCTATTATGACACCATGATATGCATGTTTGGTGTATGCAAGTTCATCTATGATATGTATGCAAGTTTGGTGTATGATTATATGCAAGTTCACATATGACATGTTATGCAAGTTTGGTGATTGATTATATGCAAGTAACATGTGCAAGTTTACACCTTTGTATGATATGCATACATATGCAAGTTAACCCCTTTGTATGTCATACATATATATGCAAGTTTACCACTTTATATGACATGAGTAACTTATGCAAGTTAATCTCTTTATGACATATGTGATTCATGCAAGTTTGGGTTGATTATTTATGCTAGTTGGGTTTGATGCTATATGCATGATGACACCTTTAAAACCCATGTTGATGCTAATGTTATGCAAGTTGAACCCATTGTATTTGTGATGAATCTTCCCTTTTATGTCATGTTCGCGAATTACGTGGGGAACGATGGGGTTAATATACATGTTAATGAAATGGTGTGAAGTTGGTATGATTATGCATACCATAAAGTGGATGGACATAATTGAGTCAATTATGTACATCGTTAAAATTGGAATTAATTAGGGAAAATTAATTCGAAATATAGGGGTGATTAATTAGGTGTAATTAATCTACTAAGACACGAGGTTGGACCCTTTTGTAGCATAAGACTGCCCGGAATGGACCGGCAAATCCAGCAGCTACAAATGATAGTCCCAATGTGAGAGGTCTTAGGCACAAACTAAATACGTGACAAGTGTAAAGACACGAGGTTAGACTCGGTTATGGCGTAAAGCTGCCCGAACCCAACCGGCAAATCTAGCTGCCATAACAGATAGTCTAATGTGAGAGGTTTTTACAACGGTTACATTCTTAATTAATTAAGAAACACTTAACCAGATAAGCATGTAGGGGACATGAGGGGTTAAGTGGGTGCCTTGGATGGCATGTGGAAAAATCTAGTGGTTGCCTTGGGTGGCAATAGAAAATACGATTAGAATACTTAACCAAAGAGGAACATGTAATTAAACATGATTAAAGGGTTAAGTGGGTGCCTTGGGTGGCATGAGGAAATCTAGTGGTTGCCTTGAGTGGCAATAGAAGATAAGATTAGAATACTTAACCAAAGTGGGACATGTAATTAAACATGATTGAAGGGTTAAGTGGGTGCCTTGGGTGGCATGTGGAAAAATCTAGTGGGTTGCCTTGGGTGGCAATAGAGAATACGACTAGAATACTTAACCAAAGTGGAACATGTAACTAAACTTTATTAAAGGGTTAAGTGGGTGCCTTGGGTGTCATGTAGAAATCTAGTGGGTGCCTTGAGTGGCAATTGAAACATGATAAGATGACTTAACCAAACCTTAACATGTAAGTGGGCATGATTATGAAAAAGGGGTTAAGTGGGTTGCACTAGATAAAATGACAAGCTTAAGTAGTAGCTTGTGGGGGGCCATTTCAATTGAAAAAGGGGTTAAGTGGGATGAACTAGATAAAATGACAAGCTTAAGTAGTAGCTTATAGGGGCCCATTTCAATTGAAAAAGGGGTTAAGTGGGATGCACTAGATAAAATGACAAGCTTAAGTAGTAGCTTGTGGGGGCCCATTTCAATTGAAAAAAGGGTTAAGTGGGATGCACTTGATAAAATGACAAGCTTAAGTAGTATCTTGTGGGGGCCCATTTCAATTGAAAAAGGGGTTAAGTGGGATGCACTAGATAAAATGACAAGCTTAAGTAGTAGCTTGTGGGGGCCCATTTCAACCAGTAACCCATATGTATCTTATTGGGCTTGACCCATGTCGAGGACGGGACACGCGTACTGGGCTTGACTGTAAGAGGCCAAAACGGGGTAGCGGTGGCAACGCGATTCCAACGGGTTTCATATGCGTGTGTGGACCCGGGCTTGTAGGTAAGACGTTGTTGCATCGTGTAGATATATGCCGTGCACCATTGATATTATCGGGTTGCCACTTTGGGGAGTGATACACCCCACTGTGGGGCCAGCACGGGTATCTACGGTAGGGAGCCGATCGCTTGGGAGTAGTGGGTACACCTAGTGGAGATAGGGGCAGACGGCACCTATGTAGTCAGCTAGGGGTACACGAAACTACTGGGTAAATTTTCTAAGTACACTTAGTGGGATCAACCTTTAAGTAGGAATTACCCTTGGGTCGGTAGAACTGGTGTGGTGCAGTGTAGGAATTACCCTTGGGTGGGTAGATCTGGGGTGGTGCAGTGTAGTATTTATCCTTAGGTGGATAGGCGCGCCTTTACCGTTATCTTAGTTTATCCTAAGTCTAGTTGGCTACCTAGTGTAGTCATTTATCCCCAGTCGTACCGTACCAAGTTTATATCATACCCTAATTACTTAAATGATTGTATTGTTAAGGTTATAGGGCTCACTCAGACTTATGTCTGACCCCGTTGTTTTTATCTTTTTCCCCAACCCTCAGGTTCTCAGAGTGGGCCTAGCACTAGTGGGCTTTGATCAGATTGCTTGGACTCTTGATGAAAAGCTCGGTTATCTTTTCTATTATGGCTATTAGTATGTAGTGGGATTATGTATTTATGTTTTAACAAGATGGATATTTTGTACTTGACTCTTGTTGGTTTTTGAGATGTAACCAAACATGTTTACCTTCTGCTGCAATGAAATGATGTTTTAAAATTTCAAGTATTTATATCTGTCTTGTTGTAATTCTTCAGTTCTATATTCACTTAAATACTCCACCGAAGCTAAGGCATTCCCTTAGTGAGTGACCTTAGCGGGTGTGGGGTGTTACACGTGGTATCAGAGCCAGGTTACCATAACAGATAAAATTTTTAGAAACTATTTTTCTAAAAACATTTTCGGCAGAAGTATTTTCAAAAACATGTCTTTTAAGAGAAAAGTTTTTGAAAGAAAAGCATAATCCCCAAGTAGCCATATCTTTATCCTTCGGATTCTCCGTTTTGAATCTCTTCCTCTTTCTCTTTTTGAATTCCCCCTCCGCGTATAGATGTCTTTTTAAGATAAATAAGGACTTCCGTATGAAGGACGGAAGAACCACTTCAAGGGACTAAGACGTTTGCCAGGCCAAGAAGTTAGTCCAAGGAGGTGGAGGGCTTATAGGTACCTTTAAGATGGACGAGAGAGGAAGGTTCAAATAGCTATTAGGTAAATAAAGGACAAAACCTCATCGTGGTAAAAAAGCCACGAAAGGAGAATGTGAAGGGGAAGGCTAGTTGTTTTGGAGAAATAGGACAACTTGAGGTTGTCGAAAGAGGTAAGGACGAAGTACAGGATCTTCTGGAGGGTAGATGTATTCCCTCACGACGGGTATACCTGATGGGGGTAGGACCGTCTAAGTTGAAATTTGGTTCTCTCGATCATCCTGTTCGAACTTTATTCGACTCTAGTGCACCACATTCATTTATCTCATCATCATTAGTTGAGTCACTGCACCTAGTCACTAGTTTGGTAGATGATCCCGTGGTTGTTTCAAACCCAATTAGGGGGCTCCACTTATTTTTCCATGATATGTTTGGGTTTGAGGATTTCCATACTTAGCGTTGAGTTTAGAGGTGATGCTTTTGTTTGGGCTTCACGGGCTATGGGTTGATTTTGGGCATGGGCTGGATATCCAGTAAAGGGTGCCGTTCTTGATTGCGAAAGGAGAGTTGTTAGGCTCATGACCCGCTTGGGTAACACTCTCGAGATTTCTTGTAATCCCATAGATTTTGTTATGCTAAGTTATCTTGAATCGCTTGACGCTTCGGTCGAGAGTTTGCGATCTGTTAGAGTGGCCCGGGAATACTCGGATGTGTTTGGGGAGGTGAAGGGCTTACCTCCGAAGCGGGAGATAGACCTCCGAATATATCTGGTAGATGATGCTAAACCAGTATCTTTGTCAGTGCGCCACATGGCTCCTCGTGAGAGGAGGGAACTCCATAAGCAAGTAGGGGAGTTGCTTGAGAAGGGGTTCATAAGACGAAGTATATCAGAGTGGGGTGCTCCAGTAGTTTTTGCCACGAAGGCGGATGGGTCCCTCAGACTTTGTGTAGACTATAGAGAACTCAACAAGCTCACAAAGAAGAATAGATACCCATTGCCGAGGATTGAGGATCTCTTTGATCGGTTGGTTGGCGCCTCAGTGTTTCACAGTTGGACTTAGCCAAGGGGTTTCATCGGTTGGGAGTGACTGAGGATAGTATAGAGAAGACCGTCTTTAGGACTCCGGATGGTTTTTATGAGTGGCTGGTGATGCCATTTGGTTTGACGAATCCCCCCGCATACTTTGTTGATTGGATGAGTAGGGTGTTCAGGGAGTACCTAAATAACTTCGTAGTGGTCTTTGTGGATGACATCTTGGTCTTTTCTAAAAGTGAAATAAGTTTTCGTGTGTGCTTAATAGGTTAAGCAAAGCCAGTTATTTGATCAACGGTGGTGTTGGAGCGAGACTGGCAAGGACATCCAGAGTTGAACAAGGGCTTAATTATTTAGTCGTTTTACTAGTATCATCTCACGTAGGTCGTCTTAATCCGAAGGAGGTATCCCTTGGGTGTTTGTCTGATATTGGTTTAGGCCTTTGGGGCTTGCACTTGGGGGATGTCGAGTTCGACTATGATGGTCTGCGTGAGAGATGGATAGTAGTGACGATTTTTGGGAGAATATCCTGGTTTTCTCCAGAAGTGGAGAAAAGCATACCCTACATTTTAGGGAAGTGTTGGAGACTCTTCGAGCGCATAGTCTTGAGACAGCAAAGGTGGATGGAGTTCTTAGCATCCTATGATTTCGAGATAGCGTATACCCCTAGCAAGGGTAACGTGGTGACGGACGCCTTGAGCGGAAAAAGGTTGTCCTTGAGTCCATTGTTCGTGGAACGGCGAAGCTTGGAATTTATCTCGATGTTTGGTTTCAGACCTTCCATTGACTTTATACCCTGTTTGCTACCATCCTTGGAGGTCAGACCTACTCTTTTGAGACGGATTGGCGAGGCACAGCAGGACGACCCACAGTTGGTTGAGATGGTAGAGAGGCTCATAAGGGGGAAGTCGTCCAGCCATTTGAGTAGGTACACCCTAGACGATAAGGGGTGCTTGCGTAGAGACGGTAGACTTTGTGTACCGCAAGACGAGGGTTTAAGGAAGACTATTCTTGATGATGCGCATCGTTCTAGGATGACCATTCATCCCGGTGGGGATAAGATGTACCAAGACATGAAGCGAGTTTTCTTTTGGGCCGGTATGAAGAAAGATGTGGCCGAGTATGTCGCTAGATGCTTGGTGTGCCAATAGGTGAAAGCGGGGCAAAAGAAACTCGGTGGGTTGCTTCACCCATTGGAAGTTTCGCAATGGAAGTGGGATAGTGTCTCGATGGATTTTATTGATGGGTTACCTAGATCGAGGAAGGGTAATACGGGAATTTGGGTTGTAGTAGACAGACTTACTAAGAGTGCCCACTTCATACCCGTGAAGAGCAAGAGAACTGCTCCATGGCTAGCTTCAGTTTATCTTCGAGAGATAGCTCGGTTGCATAGGGAACATGACGTATTCCATGTGTCACATTTAAGGAAGTGCCTACATGAGACAACAGAGGTGGTAGAGCCGAGCCTGATTAGGGAAGTAAAGGTAGAGCGTGATGCGATTATTCGACGAGCTCCTACCCACATCCTTGGGTCAGAGATTAGGAATTTGAGAAACAGAGAGGTTCGACTAGTCAAAGTGCCAAGGGGAGAAGACGAGAGTAATGCTACTTGGGAGACAGAAGCGAAGATGCGTTCATTTTACCCATTCTTTTTTTTTTGAGGGTATGTCCTTTAAACTTCTCCTTTATCATTTGTCTAGTGCTTATCTTATCTTTAGCATGTCCACTCATTAGTACCTTTGACCTTTAGATAGGGTAAACCTATGGTTGAAACATGTGTTTGAGACATGTTATGATTGATGGATGTGTGTGGATGCAAGTGGTTGCTAGTGGTTGCTCGTGGATGCATATACACACACTCTAGGCACTAGATCGGCTCAATCACTTCATATTGCATATTGCATAAAATTGTGTGTAGGTAGCTATATAATGGATGTATAATGGTTGCATTATCATATGGATGATGCATTTTGGTGTATGGTTGTGCACACATGTAGGAATAGTATGTGTCGATAGGGATCTTTTGCATACATATTGGATGCATGGCACTATCATGGTTTGCATTAAGGAGGTCAACTAAATAAGTGGACCGCCTAATTTTGCATTAGACAGGGAACATATACACATACTCTTTGCATATGTTCATACAGCATTAGAAACTTTAAGGACAATGGACGCCAGTGTTTGATGGTTTGAGTAGATGGTTGTTTGGATGGTAGGATACGTTCTTCTTGACTTAGAGATTTCGGGGACGAAATCCTTTAAGTAGGGGAGAATGTAACACCCCGTATGCTGAATAACTTGCTATAATATAAAACAGGACAGAATTAAATTTAAAAATCTGAATCAGGGGAAATAAGCTATGCCATTGCGTTCGTCTCGGAAAAATACGCGAAATAGAGTCCGAGTTTTCGAAAATCGGAGTTCGTATGATCAAGATATGGCCTCGTGAAGTTTCACGAAAAATTCAAATTCAAAACAGATTCAAATTTCAGAAAAATCAGTGTAGGCGGGAAAAATCCCACCCAGACCCAGGGGGTCGACCTGGGGGTCGACTGGGGAGTCGACCTCCCCCCCAGGTCGACTGGGGAGACGACCCTAGGGTCGACCTGGGGGTCGACCGCCCTGGTCGAGCCCAGGTGACCTGGGTGCACCAGTTTGGCTTTTGGGCTGTGTTTTGGTGGCTAGGACGTGATTTGATGGCTCTAATCTGATTTAGGGTTAATCCAAGGGCCTAAAACACCTAACTAATCTATAAATACACCCTAAGACTACCCTAATTCATACTAAAAATAGCTACAACACCGTTATGCCGTCAAAATGCAACTTGAAGGAGCCTCCATCAATCTAAAGAGGAAGATAGCTTCTCAAATCAATCTCTAATCAACTCTAGCAACTTAATCTTCTTCTTAGAAGTGCTAATCAACAAGTTGTGAGTTTTCTATAGCCTTAATGACCAATTATTGAAGTGATTATGATAGGATATGATGAGGTTATGGCTATGAATGTGGATCAATGCATGTTATGCAAGTTATATGCTATGTGTTAATGAAGTTATGCATGTTATGCAAGTTATGTGCTATGTGTTCATGATGTTATGCAAGTTATGCAAGTCATATGCTATGTGATCATGATGTTATGCAAGTTATGCAAGTCATATGCTATATGTTCATGATGTTATGCAAGTTATGCAAGTCATATGCTATGTGATTATGATGTTATGCAAGTTATGCAAGTCATATGCTATGTGATTATGATGTTATGCAAGTTATGCAAGTCATATGCTATGTGATCATGATGTTATGCAAGTTATGCAAGTCATATGCTATGTGATTATGATGTTATGCAAGTTATGCAAGTCATATGCTATGTGTTTATGATGATATGCAAGTTATGCAAGTCATATGAGAAACATTGATCTATTATGACACCATGATATGCTAGTTTGGTGTATGCAAGTTCATCTATGATATGTATGCAAGTTTGGTGTATGATTATATGCAAGTTCACATATGACATGTTATGCAAGTTTGGTGTTTGATTATATGCAAGTAACATGTGCAAGTTTACACCTTTGTATGATATGCATACATATGCAAGTTAACCCCTTTGTATGTCATACATACATATGCAAGTTTACCCCTTTATATGACATGAGTAACTTATGCAAGTTAATCGCTTTATGACATATGTGATTCATGCAAGTTTGGGTTGATTATTTATGCTAGTTGGGTTTGATGCTATATGCATGATGACACCTTTAAAACCCATGTTGATGCTAATGTTATGCAAGTTGAACCCATTGTATTTGTGATGAATCTTCCCTTTTATGTCATGTTCGCGAATTACGTGGGGAACGATGGGGTTAATATACATGTTAATGAAATGGTGTGAAGTTGGTATGATTATGCATACCATAAAGTGGATGGACATAATTGAGTCAATTATGTACATCGTTAAAATTGGAATTAATTAGGGAAAATTAATTCGAAATATAGGGGTGATTAATTAGGTGTAATTAATCGACTAAGACACGAGGTTGGACCCTTTGGTAGCATAAGACTGCCCGGAACCGACCGGCAAATCCAGCAGCTACAAATGATTGGCCCAATGTGAGAGGTCTTAGGCACAAACTAAATACGTGACAAGTGTAAAGACACGAGGTTAGACTCGGTTATGGCGTAAGGCTGCCCGGACCCAACCGGCAAATCCAGCTGCCATAAAAGATAGTCTAATGTGAGAGGTCTTTACAACGGTTACGTTCTTAATTAATTAAGAAACACTTAACCAGATAAGCATGTAGGGGACATGAGGGGTTAAGTGGGTGCCTTGGGTGGCATGTGGAAAAATCTAGTGGTTGCCTTGGGTGGCAATAGAAAATACAATTAGAATACTTAACCAAAGAGGAACATGTAATTAAACATGATTAAAGGGTTAAGTGGGTGCCTTGGGTGGCATGAGGAAATCTAGTGGTTGCCTTGAGTGGCAATAGAAGATAAGATTAGAATACTTAACCAAAGTGGGACATGTAATTAAACATGATTGAAGGGTTAAGTGGGTGCCTTGGGTGGCATGTGGAAAAATCTAGTGGGTTGCCTTGGGTGGCAATAGAGAATACGACTAGAATACTTAACCAAAGTGGAACATGTAACTAAACATGATTAAAGGGTTAAGTGGGTGCCTTGGGTGGCATGTAGAAATCTAGTGGGTGCCTTGAGTGGCAATTGAAACATAATAAGATGACTTAACCATACCTTAACATGTAAGTGGGCATGATTATGAAAAAGGGGTTAAGTGGGATGCACTAGATAAAATGACAAGCTTAAGTAGTAGCTTGTGGGGGCCCATTTAAATTGAAAAAGGGGTTAAGTGGGATGCACTAGATAAAATGACAAGCTTAAGTAGTAGCTTATGGGGGCCCATTTCAATTGAAAAAGGGGTTAAGTGGGATGCACTAGATAAAATGACAAGCTTAAGTAGTAGCTTGTGGGGGCCCATTTCAATTGAAAAAGGGGTTAAGTGGGATGCACTAGATAAAATGACAAGCTTAAGTAGTAGCTTATGGGGGCCCATTTCAATTGAAAAAGGGGTTAAGTGGGATGCACTAGATAAAATGACAAGCTTAAGTAGTAGCTTTTGGGGGCCCATTTCAACCAGTAACCCATATGTATCTTATTGGGCTCGACCCATGTCGAGGACGGGACACGCGTACTGGGCTTGAATGTAAGAGGCCAAAACGGGGTAGCGGTGGCAACGCGAGTCCAATGGGTTTCATATGCGTGTGTGGTCCCGGGCTGGTATGTAAGACGTTGTTGCATCGTGTAGATATAAGCCGTGCACCATTGATATTATCGGGTTGCCACTTTGGGGAGTGATACACCCCACTGTGGGGCCAGCACGGGTATCTACGGTAGGGAGCCGATCGCTTGGGAGTAGTGGGTACACCTAGTGGAGATAGGGGCAGACGGCACCTATGTAGTCAGCTAGGGGTACACGAAACTACTGGGTAAATTTTCTAAGTACACTTAGTGGGATAAACCTTTAAGTAGGAATTACCCTTGGGTGGGTAGAACTGGTGTGGTGTAGTGTAGGAATTACCCTTGGGTGGGTAGATCTGGGGTGGTGCAGTGTAGTATTTATCCTTAGGTGGATAGGCGCGCCTTTACCGTTATCTTAGTTTATCCTAAGTCTAGTTGGCTACCTAGTGTAGTCATTTATCCCCAGTTGTACCGTACCAGGTTTATATCATACCCTAATTACTTAAATGATTGTATTGTTAAGGTTATAGGGCTCACTCAGACTTATGTCTGACTCCGTTGTTTTTATCTTTTTCCCCAACCCTCAGGTTCTCAGAGTGGGCCTAGCACTAGTGGGCTTTGATCAGATTGCTTGGACTCTTGAAGAAAAGCTCGGTTATCTTTTCTATTATGGCTATTAGTATGTTGTGGGATTATGTATTTATGTTTTAACAAGATGGATATTTTGTACTTGACTCTTGTTGGTTTTGGAGATGTAACCAAACATGTTTACCTTCTGCTGCAATGAAATGATGTTTTAAAATTTCAAGTATTTATATCTGTCTTGTTGTAATTCTTCAGTTCTATATTCACTTAAATACTCCACCGAAGCTAAGGCATTCCCTTAGTGAGTGACCTTAGCGGGTGTGGGGTGTTACAGATAATGTTAGCACCAGTTGAATAGTTTTGTTGTTAATAATTCAGCTTGGTTTATGAATTAAGGAAGGATTATGGATGTTGTTTTTTGAATGTGATTACGGATGTTCGTTTTTCTTGCAAATTATATTTGTTTTTTAATATGTAATTTATTTCAATGTTCACAGTTGAATGATGTTATATATATATACATATATATATATATATATATATATATATATATATATATGCAGATCAGAAGGGGAATAACGGCGGATTACCAACAAAAAAAGAGAGGTTAAGTTTACTCTTATTTAATTTCCGTCGCTAATCCCTTGGCAATTAGTAAGCGTTTACCAACGCCTTTTATAAATAATATTTAATTATAAATTATTAATCCATCGGTAAACAGTCGGTATATAAATTAAAATTAAATTAATAAATAAAATTTTATTTTTATTATATAATTAGTAAAATGACGGAAAACTGTCGGTAAACTCATGCTAAATTCCATCGCAAAAATCTGACACAATTACCGTCATGGTTTTTACAGACCACCGGGATATGCAGGAAATTCGTCGCTAAAGCCAAAATAGCGACGGATTAGAAGCGGATATTGCCGCTGCTATATGTTGTTTTTCTTGTAGTGCAAATTCTTCTTCGTCGGCCTTGTGAGTAGGGCCGATAACTTTGCGAAGTCCTTAATGATCTTCCTGTAATAGCCTGCTAATCCCAAAAAGCTTCTCACCGCCGTTGCATTCTTTAGAATCTGCCAGTCCTGAACTGCAACTACCTTTGCGGTATCTACTACTATCCTTTCTTTAGAAACCACAAGCCCTAGGAATCTCACCTCCTTTCTCTAAAAATGGCATTTGGAGAATTTTGCCTTAAGCTGATGCGCACGGAGAGTTTTTAAAACTTCCCTCAAATGTTAGGCATGCTCTTCCATGCGAGAAGATCGAGATATCACCAACAAAGACCACGGCGAATTTATTTAGAAACACCCGAAACACCATACTCATCAGATCAGCAAAATAGGCGGGTGCATTCGTCAACCCAAAAGGCATAACTAGACATTCAAATAAACCATCTAGAGTCATAAAAGCGGTCTTATCTGTATTGTCGTTAGCCACCCACAACTGATGAAACCCCGTGGCCAGGTCTAACTAAGAAAATACCGAGGCACCAGCAAGCTGGTCGAACAAGTCATCTATCCTCGGAAGTGGTTGCCTGTTCTTCTTGATGAGCCTATTCAACTCTCCATAGTCCACACACAAGCGAATCGAACCATCCGCATTTGTCGCAGATACTACTAGAGCACCCCATTCAGATATGCTTCGCCGATAAATCCTTTCTCAAGTAGCTCTCATATTTACTTACTTAGCTCCCTCCTTTCCCTTGGAGCCACATGGCGCACTAGAAATGCAACTGGCTTTGCATTGTCCACCAAATATATACGAAAATCTATCTCGCACCTTGGGGGTAAACCTTGAATCTCATCAAATACATCAGAATAATCTCGGACTACTAGAACAGATTGCAAATCATCGTTAGATACTGTAACAACCCGAATTTTTATAACATGTTAAAGTCATAAATCAAGGCAGAATTAAATTTTAAAATAAGAATAAGGAGAAATGGGTTATGCCATTGCGTTCTTCTTGGAATTCTACATGAAATCGAGTCCGAGTTTTGAAAATCGGAGTCCGTATGACCAAGATATGACCCTCCGAAGTTTCAGGAATTTAAATAAAATAAAACAGCTCGAAAATAAAGCCAGAAATTCGAAATTTAAACCCAGAGAAGGCTGGCGGGAAAATTCCCGCCCATATACCCAGGTCGACTGGGGAGTTGACCCTCCCCCCCCAACCAGGTTGACTGGGGAGTCGACTGGGGAATCGACCCCCCTATGACTAGGTCGACTGGGGAGTCGACCTGGGGGTCGACTTGCCTCCCGCACCTATTTCCTAAGCCAGATGCATTCTGATGTATTTAGACTTGTTTCGTGACCAGATTCGTCTGCCTAACCCTATATAAGCAGCCCCCTAGCCTCATTCTTTCCACACCATTTCATTCTGCCCTTATGCTTCTTCTACGATAATCAAAATAATATGATATAAAGGAAGAAAAAGGACTGCATCTTCTCCATCAAGACTACGCTTAGAGATTTTCAAATTGGGGGATTTCAATTAGAACACGATCAATCAAATAGAGATTCAGCAATCAAATTTTGCTTTCTAATTCTCGATCCATGCACGGTAAGTTCTAGTTACTTTGAGATCAAAACTTGTTAATTGTAATTTGGACATGAGATAAAGTGAAATTTGACTTAAGCATGATAATCGATTCATATCTATTCTTGTTCTTCTTGGATCTTGACATTTGGAATATTGCTTTGAAATCAGTTTGGGCCTATTCGCATTTATAAATCAAATGTTATCATGCCTATGACATTGAAACCATTGTTAACGGCCAAGGACTATGACTGAGAACATAAGACTATGCCTATGACTAAGAACGTAAGACCATTGCCTATGACTATGACAAGGACAATTGTGGCTAATCACCTATGACTCGTGACTATGAATTACTGCCTATGATTATGAACATAAGACTATGACCATGACTTTGAAACTATTACAGTTAATTGCCTATGACTATTAGGGTAGTTGCCCAGAACTCTTTTGGATAATTATCCATGACTATTGTATAACTATTGTGGTTAATTGACTATTATAGTTGATTGCTCATAACACTATAGTTGAAAACCATGTTGAACACTGAATTGGCATTTAGTTGGATCCTATACCTAGCGTGTGACTTGCTTAGTTTATTCGTTATTATGTACACCAAAAACCATTGACCCATTATCCTTGTATTTGGCTTGCTTGTGCATGCCTATTCTTGTATGTCAAGTTTTTATCACAACTATCGCCTTAATTTGCTAGATTTGAAAACCCTGTTAATTTTTATATGCCAGTGATGTTGTAATCGATTATCTCAAGTTATATTATGCCAGTCTTGTAATCTCTTTTATCGCTTTATGCTTGTCCCTTCTGCCAATCATAGTTTGATGTTATTCCCTTTATCTCTAGATTTAGATTTGCTTGTAATTTAGATTGATTAACATTTACATGCGATGGGAATACGATTTGGGTAGATTAGGCTAAACATGAACTGGTTATAAACATGAATCATGAACATGATAATAGGAATAAGTTGAAACATGAAGCTTGGCACGAACTTGACATGAAACTTGAACATGGTCATGACACTAGAATGAACTTGAAAATGGCCAACTCGAGGTTGGGTTGAGTTTGCAGTGTAAATCTACCCGGAACCGCCCGGCAAATCCAGTTACTGCAAACAATAGGATCCAATGTGAGTAGTTGGTCATATCGCACTTGAAACCCGAGGTTAGACTGAGTTGTGGTGTAAATCTGCCCAGAACCGCCCGGCATATCCAGTGACCACAACAACAGGTCTAATGTGAGAGGTTAGGGTGCATTGATGAATTAATGCCACATGATAGGGTTAAGTCATGAACATGAAAGACAATACTTAACCAACTTGAGACATGATTGGTAGGGTTAGGTCATGAACTTGAACGACAACACCTAACCAACTTGACACGTGAATTGTAGGGCTAAGTCACGAACGTAAATGACAACACTTAGCCAATTTGACATGCTAGATTGATAAGGGTTAAGTCTCGAATTTAAATGACAACACTTAACCTATTAGACGGAAAACCTAGTTACGCGGTCCGTTTCAGCAGTAACCCACAAGATGTATCATGGTACCCTGGGACTAGGAAGGGTGGGGCACGATTACTGGGTTGATTTTAAGCGACCAGAACGACGGCTGTGTGGGTGCGCCAGTGTAGGTTCTAACGGAGTGCAGGCGTGCACACACTCCGGAGCAGAAAAAGCAGGCATTGGGCATCAGTAGGCTTGTCTGTGCATTCTTGATTCGTGTCGGTGGTTGGCATCATAGGGCTTGATACACCCTATGGTGGACCTAGCACAGGTGACTACATTCGTGATTGGGCCGTATGATAGAAACACAACGAGTAAGAACTTGTAGGGAGCCGATCGATTATTGGATCGTTCCGTTGGACCCAGCAATGGGTCATTCACGATTTTGGGCCCAGGGATCATTTCATGATTAATACTTGACATGGGTTGGGCTACTAGTACAGTTGGTGCAGCGAACCTTGAACATGTGGTGCTATACTTGACCTATACTTGATTTATCATGTTTTCTTAGTCTATCTTATCCAACTTGACATCATACTCATGTTTACTTTCAGTTTATACATGTCATGTTACCTTTACCTGCTTTATGCTGAAAGTCACTTGGACTTACCAGTCTTTATGACTGACCCGTTCCCTTTCGCCTCTTTTTCTTTCGTTTCTTCCCCCAGGTTCTCAGGGAGGAAACTCTAGCTCTTAGCTTGGATTTAGCTTGCTTTCTATGAGCTCATGTACGGTTTGGTCTTGAGCTATGCTATGGCTGCACGTCTGCAATTTTTGCGGAATAATTTACTTTTGTTTATGCTTCTTTATTTAGAACTTGATGTAATGAAATAAGGGCAACTTGTACTTTGGATATATGAGGTTTTGACTCTTTTCTTGAAAGTAAAAAAGATTTGGTTTTTAATTTCTTCCGTTGTTTCATTTATGTTCTGTCTTGTGATATCTCTGTGTATGTTAACCTAGATAATGCTCCACCAAAACTAGTGCATTCCCTTTGTGAGTGACCCTAGCGGAGGTGGGGTGTTACATTTGGTATCGGAGCAGAAGGTTACCAGACTCGGCAAAAGCTTTTAAAAACCTTCTGAAACTATTTTCAAAATCATTTATAAAGAAGCATTTTTCAAGAAAAGTTTATTTTGAAAAGGTTATTCCCCAAAAGCCATTAGCACTTTCCTTTGTTTCCTCGTTTGAATCTCTATCTTTTCGTTTTTCAGCATGTTTGGGAATCTTAACTTTCCAGAGGGCGTGCCAATATCTGGCTGGTTCAGGAGGTACTTAGAGGCTAGGGCCAACGATGCAGGCCCAGCAGATATTCCTCCTCCAGCTGCAGCGATTCCTCCTCCACCTCCTCCTCCCCCTCGTGGAAATGCTTTCACAAAGACGTGTAGAGACTACAAGGCTATGGGTGGAAAGGACTTCTATGGGACTGAATCCTTTGTGGAAGCAAGGAACTGGCTGAAGGAGACCGAAGATATGTTCGTCATCTTCGAAATTGACGATAGGCAAAAGATACAGCAAGCAGTGTGGCTGCTTAAAGATGAAGCTTCGTATTGGTGGGAGATTACCCATGCTGAGAGGCCAGTGGAAACTTGGGAAGACTTCCGGATGAGATTTGTGATGAAATTTTTCTCCCCAGATGAAAGAAGCCTGCAAATAGAGAGGTTCCTAACTCTTAAGCAAGGAAGCATGACGATCAGGGAGTACGTCTATCAGTTTAATCAACTGGCCAGATTTGGGCTGGATTTAGTGAGCACCCAACACAAGAAGGATCTTCGCTTCGTCAAAGGTTTGAATGAGCCACTACACAGCCTTGCTATGACTCATGTACCCATGGGGGCGACCTTTGAGAGCTTGGTGGATATGGCCCTACATCATGAAGAAGACGAGAATGGCAAGAAGGAGGTCAAGGCGAATGATTCTCAAAACAAGAAGAAAGACTCCGAGAAAGGAGGCAAGAACAACAACAACAACAATGAAAATAAGACACGTGAGAAAAGAAAGTGCCACTTCTGTGGTATTGAGGGGCATATAGTCCAGGATTGTAGAAAGAAGAAGATGAAGATGGGAGCATGCTTTCAGTGTGGTGAAACTGGACATATCAGCAGGAACTGCCCTAAGAATCAAGGGCAACCCCACAAGCAGGACCATCTTGGGGTACATCTTTAACATCTCCTCCTTGACGCTTTGTTTTATCTTGCTTATATTCTCGATCCTATCTTGAGAACCTTGGGTAGAACCAAATGGATGGAAACATGTATTTGAAACATGTTATGGTTGATGTTTGCGAATGGTTGCAAGTGGTTGCTCGTGGTTGCATAACACACATTAGGCATTAGATCGGCTCAGACACGTTTTCATATTGCATATGCATGAGTGTTTATACTTGTTTATGGATGAAATTGAATGTGTTATCATGTGGATGTTGCATACGGATGAATGTTTGTGCACACATATTGTAACACCCCACACCCGCTAAGGTCACTCACTAAGGGAATGCCTTAACTTCGGTGGAGTAATTTTAAGTGAATATAGAACAGAAAAATTACAACAAGACAGATATAAATAATACTTGTTAACTAAAACATCATTTCATTGCAGCAGAAGGTAAACATGTTTGGTTACAACAACAAAACCATAAAACAAGAGTCAAGTACTAAATATCCATCCTGATAAAAACATAGGTACATAATCCCACTACATAACTAATAGCCATAATAGAAAAGATAAGCTGGGCTTTACATCAACGGTCCAAGCTCCAAAAGGATAGATAAAGCAATCTGATCAAAGCCCACTAGTGCTAGGCCCACTCTGAGAACCTGAGGGTTGGGGAAAAGATAAAAAAACAACGGGGTCAGACATAAGTCTGAGCAAGTCCTATAACTTTAACAATACAATCATTAAAGTAATTAGGGTATGATATAAACTTGGTACGGTAACGACTGGGGATAAATGACTACACTAAGCAGCCATCTAGACATAGGAAGAACCAAGATAACGGTAAAGACGCATCTACCCACCCAAGGATAATTACTAAACTGCACCACACCAGTCATTCCTAACTTAGAGGTTGATCCCACCCAAGGACTTAGAAAATTTAACTAGTAGTTTCGTGTACCCCTAGCTGACCACATAGGTGCCGTCTGCCCCTAACTCCACTAGGTGTACCCACTACTCCCCAAGCTATCGGCTCCCTAACGTAGATACCCGTGCTGGTCCCACAGTGGGGTGTATCATTCCCCAAAGTGGCAACCCGATACTATCAACGGTGCACGGCTTATACCTACATGATGCAACAACGTCTTACCTACCAGCCCGGGTCCACGCACGCATATGAAACTCATTGGACTTGCGTTGCCACCGCTAACCCGTTTTGGCCTCTTATAGTCAAGCCCAGTACGCGTGTCCCGTCCTCGACATGGGTCGAGCCCAAAAAGATACATATGGGTTACTTGTTGAAATGGGCCCCCCAAAAGCTACCCACCTAAGCTTGTCCCTTTTCTAGTGCATCCCACTTAACCCTTTAATCATGTTTAATTACATGTTTCCACTTGGTTAAGTATTCTAATCGTATTTTCTATTGCCACCCAAGGCAACCAACTAGATATCCACATGCCACCCAAGGCACTTACTTGATTTCCACATGCCACCCAAGGCACCCACTCAACCCCTCATGCCCCACTACATGCTTATCTGGTTAAGTGTTTCTTAATTGATTAAGAACGTAACCTTTGTAAAGACCTCTCACATTAGACTATCTTTTATGGCAGCTGGATTTGCCGGTGGGTCCTGGCAGCCTTACGCCATAACAGAGCCTAACCTCGTGTCTTTACACTTGTCACGTATTTAGTTTATGCCTAAGACCTCTCACATTGGGCCAATCATTTGTAGCCGCTGGATTTGCCGGTCGGGTCCGGGCAGTCTTATGCTACAAAAGGGTCTAACCTCGTGTCTTAGTCGATTAATTACACCTAATTAATCACCCCCATATTTTGAATTAATTTTCCCTAATTAATTCCAATATAACGATGTACATAATTGACTCAATTATGTCCATCCACTTATGGTATGCAGCATCATACCAATTTCACCACAATTTTGTTAACATGAATATTAACCCCATCATTCCCCACGTAATACGCTAACATAACATACTTAAAAGGGAAGATTCATCACAAATACAATGGGTTCAACTTAGCATCAACATGAGTTTTAAAGGTGTCAACTTGCATATATGACCATAGCATCAAACCGAACTAGCATAAATAATCAACCCAAACTTGCATGAATCACATATGTCATAAAGAGTGTAACTTGCATAGATGTTCATGTCATAGACCTATCATAAAGGGATAAACTTGCATACATGTCATAGGTCTAAAATGGGATGAACTTGCATATGTTACTCATATCATAAAAAGGGGTAAACATGCATATGTATGCATACCATACAAAGGGGTAAACTTGCATATGTATGCATATCATACAAAGGTGTAAACTTGCACATGTTACTTGCATATAATCAAACACCAAACTTGCATAACATGTCATATATGAACTTGCATATAATCAACCATCAAACTTGCATAACATGTCATATATGAACTTGCATATAATCAAACACCAAACTTGCATCGCATGTCATATATGAACTTGCATATAATCAAACGCCAAACTTGCATAACATGGTGTCATAATGGATCAATGTTTATCATAGTGATTTGCATAACTAGCATCATGAACATATAGCATAAAACTTGCATAACTAGCATCATGGACATATAGCATAAAACTTGCATAACTAACATCATGAGCACATAGCATATGATAACATAACTTGCATTGATCCACATTCATAACCATAACCTCATTATATTCTATCATAATTAGTTTAGCAATTGCTTGCTAAAGGCATAGAAACTCACAACTTGTTGATTAGCACTCCTATGAAGAAGATTAAGTTGCTAGAGTTGATTAAAAGTTGATTTGAGAAGCTATCTTCTTCTAAAATTTGATGGAGGCTCCTTCTAATTGCATTTTGACGGCATGACGACGTTGTATCTATTTTTAGTATGGATTAGGGTAGTCTTAGGGTGTATTTATAGATTTAGGATGTAATTTAGGCCCTTAGATCAACCCTAGATTAGGTTAGAGCCGTCAGATTTCATCACAAGCCCCAAAACACCGCCCAACAGCCAAAGCAGTGCACCCAGGCCAAACTGGCTCGGCCACCTGTGTCGACTCCCAAGTCGACTGGGCAGTCGACTTGGGTCTTGTGGTGTCGATTCCCAAGTTGACTCCCCAGTCGACTTGGGGTGTGGCAGGAATTTTCCCGCCTAGCTCCATTTCTGCATTTGAAATCTGTTTTTGAAATTTGAATTTTCTGAAAACTTCTTCGGGCCTTAACTGGGTCATACGGACTCCGATTTTCGAAACTCGGACTCTATTTCGCGTATTTTTCCGAGACGAACGCAATGGCAGAGCCCGTTTCCCCTGATTCATATCTTAAAATGTAATCCTGCCCTGATTTATATTATAACAAGTTATTCAACATACGGGGTGTTACATTCTCCCCTACTTAAAGGATTTCGTCCCCGAAATCTCTAAGTCAAGAAGAACGTATCCTACCAACCAAACAACCATCTACTAAACCATCAAACAATGGCATCCATTGTCCTTAAAATTTCTAATGACGTATGAACATATGCAATAAGTGTGTGTATATGTTCCCTGCCTAATGCAAAATCAGGCGATCTACTGATTCAGTTGACCTCCTTAATGCAAACCATGATAGTGCCATGCATCCAATATGTATGCGAAAGAACCCTATCGACACATACTATTTCTACATGTGTGCAAAACCGTACACCAAAATGCATCATCCATATGATAACACAACCATTATACATCCATTAATATAGCTAACTACACATAATTATATGCAATATGCAATATGAAGTGACTGAGCCGATCTAGTGTCTAAAGTGTGTGTATATGCATCCACGAGCAACCACTAGCAAACACTTGCATCCACATGCATCCATCAATCATAACATGTCTCAAACACATGTTTCAACCATAGGTTTACCCTATCTAAAGGTCAAAGGTACTAACGAGAGGACATACTAAAGATAAGATAAGTACTAGACAAACGATAAAGGAGAAGTTAAAAGACATACCCTCAAAAAGGAATGGGTACAGTGAATGCATCTTCGCTTCTGTCTCCCAAGTAGCGTTGCTCTCATCATCTCCCCATTGCACTTTGACTAGTTGAACCTCTTTGTTTCTTAACTTCCTAATCTCTGACCCAAGGATGCGAGTAGGAGCTCATCGAATCGTCGCATCACGCTCTACCTCCACTTCTCTAAGCAAGCTCGGCTCTACCACCTCTGCGGTCTCATGTAGGCACTTCCTCAAATGAGACACATGGAATACGTCATGTACACCACTAAGTCTCTCGGGAAACTCTACTCTATATGCCATCTGTCCAATCTTTTCCTTAATATGAAACGGCCCTACAAACCTTGGTGCTAACTTCCCAACAGACCCAAAGAAAACAACATTCCGTAATGGAGATACTTTGACAAAGACCATGTCCTAACATCAAACTCAAGATCTGTTCTCCTCTTATCCGCATAAGATTTCTGTCTGTCTTTTGCCGCTTTTATCCTTCTTCGAATCAAATCAATCTTTTCCGAAGTCTCTCTAACCATATCAGGCCCAAGCAAGATCTTATCCGTAGATTCCCACCAACATGTAGGTGATCGACAAGGCCTTCCATAAAGAGCTTCAAAAGGAGCCATACCAATACTAGACTGAAAGCTGTTATTATACGCGAACTCCACCAATGGGAGATGCTCTTCCCATGTACCTCCAAAATCTAAGATACATAGCCTCAAAAGGTCTTCTAGAATATGGTTCACCCTCTCGGTCTGGTCGTCCGTCTGAGGATGGTATGCGGTGCTCAAACACAACTGAGTCCCTACCGCCTCTTGCAAACTCTTCCAAAACTCGCTAGTGAAGATGGGATCTCGATCACTCACTATGCTAGAAGGTACACCATGCAATCGAACTATCTCTCGAAGGTAAACTGAAGCTAGCCATAGAGCAATCCTCTTACTCTTCACGGGTATGAAATGGGCGCTCTTAGTAAGTCTGTCTACCACAACCCGAATTCCCGTATTACCCTTCCTCGATCTCGGTAACCCATCGATAAAATCCATCGAGACGTTATACCACTTCCATTGCGGAACTTCCAATGGGTGAAGCAACCCACCAGGTTTCTTTTGCTCCGCTTTCACTTGTTGGCACACCAAGCATCTAGCGACATACTCGGCCACATCTTTCTTCATACCGGCCCAAAAGAAAACTCGCTTCATGTCTTGGTACATCTTGTCCCCACCGGGATGAATGTTCATCTTCGAACGATGTGCATCATCAAGTATAGCCTTCCTCAAACCCTCATCTTGCGGTACACAAAGTCTACCGTCTCTACGCAACCACCCCTTATCATCTAGGGTGTACCTACTCAAATGGCTGGACGACTCCCCCCTTATGAGCCTCTCTACCAACTCAACCAATTGTTGGTCGTCCCGCTGTGCCTCGCCAATCCGTCCCAAAAGAGTAGGTCTGACCTCTAAGGATGCTAGCAAACCGGGTATAAAGACAACGGAAGGTCTAAAGTCAAACATCGAGATAAATTCCAAGCTTCATCGTTCCACGAACAATGGACTCAAGGACAACCTTTTTCTGCTTAAGGCGTCCGCCACCACGTTACCCTTGCTAGGGGTATACGCTATCTCGAAATCATAGGATGCTAAGAACTCCATCCACCTTTGCTGTCTTAAGTTCAAATCCTTTTTAGAAAACAAGTACTTCAACGATTTGTGGTCAGTGAACAATTCGAACCTCTCGCCAAGAAGATAATGGCGCCAAGTCTTAAGCGCAAAAACAATAGCGGCCAACTCTAGATCATGCATAGGGTAATTTTTCTCATGCACTCTCAACTGCCTTCCCCCATAGGCTATTACCCTTCCCTCTTGCATTAAGACTGCGCCTAGTCCTGTCCCACAAGCATCGGTATAAACAACAAATGGCTTACTCCCATCCGGCAGCACTAAGACTGGAGCTGTGGTTAAAGCTCTCTTTAACCGTTGGAACGCATCATCACAATCTACGTCCCATGCGAAAACTAAATTCTTCTTCGTCAAGCGAGTTAATGTAGCTGATATCTTCGCGAAGTCCTTGATAAACTTCCTATAGTAGCCAGATAACCCCAAGAAACTCCTCACCTCGGTAGCATTCTTCGGAACCTTCCAATCTTGGATGGACACTACCTTCGCGAGATCCACAGTTATCCCTTCCTTAGAGACCACGTGCCCTAAGAACCGCACTTCCTTCCTCCAAAAGTGATATTTAGAGAATTTATCCTTAAGGCTATGCGCTCGAAGAGTCTCCAACACTTCCCTAAGATGTAGGGCATGCTCTTCTTCACTCTTAGAAAAGACTAAGATGTCATCCACAAAGACCACCACGAACTTATTAAGATACTCCCTGAACACCCTACTCATCAAATCATCAAAGTATGCAGGGGCGTTCGTCAAATCAAAGGGCATCACCAGCCACTCATAAAAACCATCCGGAGTCCTAAAGGCAGTCTTGTCTATGCTATCCTCAGCCACTCTCAACTGATGAAACCCCGTGGCTAAGTCCAACTGCGAAAACACTGAGGCGCCAACCAACTGATCAAAGAGATCATCAATCCTCGGCAATGGGTGTCTATTATTCTTTGTAAGCTTGTTGAGTTCTCTATAGTCTACACAAAGTCTGAGAGACCCATCCGCCTTCGTGGCAAAAACCACTGGAGCACCCCACTCCGATATACTTCGTCTTATGAACCCCTTCTCAAGCAACTCCCCTACTTGCTTATGGAGTTCCCTCCTCTCACGAGGAGCCATGTGGTGCACTGGTAAAGATACTGGCTTAGCATTGTCTACCAGATATATTCGGAAGTCTATCTCCCGCTTCGGAGGTAAGCCCTTCACCTCCTCATACACATCCGAGTATTCCCGGACCACTCTAACAGATCGCAAACTCTCGACCGAAGCGTCAAGCGATTCAAGATAACTTAGCATAACAGAATTCATGGGATTAAAAGAGATCTTGAGAGCGTTCCTCAAGCGGGTCATGAGCCTAACAACTCTTCTTTCGCAATCAAGAACGACACCATTACTGGATAACCAGTCCATGCCCAAAATTAACCCATAGCCCGTGAAGCCCAAAACAAAAGCATCACATCTAAACTCAACGCTAAGTATGAAAATCTTCAAACCCAAACATATCATGGACAAATAAGTGGAGCCCCCAATTAGGTTTGAAACAACCAAGGGATCATCTACTAGACTGGTGTCTAAGTGCAGTGACTCAACTAATGATGATGAGATAAACGAATGCGATGCGCCAGAGTCAAACAAAGTACGGACAGGATGATCAAACAGAAAAACCATACTTTCAATGGAAATAGTTCTACCTCTTTCCTGAATCGGTGGAACCGCGAGAGCCTGAACTTGCCCCCTTGCCTGACCTGGTGCCATAAGAGCTTGCGCCTGTCCCCCTGAGGTAGATCCCATCCTCTGCCCCTTCTTAGGACAGTCCTTCACTAGATGCCCTGGTTCGCCACAGTGGAAGCAGCCAGTCTTCTTCTTCTTCTGACAATCTTTGCTTAGGTGGCCTGGTGTCCCACAATTGAAGCACTTCTTCTTTCCCTTGCCACCGTTGCCTTTCCCACCCTTGTTTTGTTGTTGCTGTTAAGGTCTCTTCTGATCTCCTTTCTTTTCGGGTGCCTTATTAGCATTGGGACCCTTCTCTTCCTCATGCATAAGTTCCATGTCTACTAGCTTCTCAAAGGTGGCCCCCATAGGGATGTGAGTCATAGTCAATCCATGCATCGGTTCATTCAAGCCTTTAATGAACCTCAAAGCCTTCTTCTCCGGTGTATTCACCATGTCTATGCCAAACCTTGCCAACTGATTAAACTTGTTGACATATTCCTTCACTGATAGGTTTCCTTGCTTTCGAGTCAAGAACCTTTCCATATAAAGATTTTCTTCCGCTCTTGAGAGAAATTTTGCCAAAAACCTTTGTCTGAAATCCGCCTAAGAGTCAATAGGGCGCTCTCCATTAGTGACCTCCCACCAGAACGAGGCCTCTCCCTTCATTAACCAAGCAGCTAACTTGACTTTCTTTCCTTCTTCCATCTCAATGATGTCTACCAACTCTTTCGTTTCCTTAAGCCAATCCCTAGCTTCCACAAAAGTTTCTGATCCTTGAAAAGGTTTCCCTCCCATAGCCTTAAATTCCTTGCAAGTCTTAGCAAAAGTATCCGCGCGAGGAGGAGGGGGAGGAAGATCGGGTGCAACTGGTGGTGGAAGAAGATCTGCTGGACCCGCAGCGGCGGCCCTAGCCTCCATCAACCTCCTATACCATACTGGTATCGCTACACCCTCCGGAAAGTTAAGATCTTCATCCATGCTGAAACGAAAAAGGAAAGATTCAAAACGGAGAATTCAGAAGATAAAGATATGGCTATTGGGGATTATGCTTTTCCTTCAAAAACTTTTCTCTTAAAAGACATGTTTTTGAAAATACTCCTTCGAAAATGCTTTTAGAAAAATAGTTTTTCTAAAAGTTTTATCTGTTCTGGTAACCTGGCTCTGATACCACGTGTAACACCCCACACCCGCTAAGGTCACTCACTAAGGGAATGCCTTAACTTCGGTGGAGTATTTTAAGTGAATATAGAACAGAAAAATTACAACAAGACAGATGTAAATAATACTTGTTAACTAAAACATCGTTTCATTGTAGCAAAAGGTAAACATGTTTGGTTACAATAACAAAACCATAAAACAAGAGTCAAGTACTAAATATCCATCCTGATAAAAACATAGGTACATAATCCCACTACATAACTAATAGCCATAATAGAAAAGATAAGCTGGGCTTTACATCAACGGTCCAAGCTCCAAAAGGATAGATAAAGCAATCTGATCAAAGCTCACTAGTGCTAGGCCCACTCTGAGAACCTGAGGGTTGGGGAAAAGATAAAAAAACAACGGGGTCAGACATAGGTCTGAGCGAGTCCTATAACTTTAACAATACAATCACTAAAGTAATTAGGGTATGATATAAACTTGGTATGGTAATGACTGGGGATAAATGACTACACTAAGCAGCCATCTAGACATAGGAAGAACCAAGATAACGGTAAAGACGCATCTACCCACCCATGGATAATTACTAAACTGCACCACACCAGTCATTCCTAACTTAAAGGTTGATCACACCCAAGGACTTAGAAAATTTAACTAGTAGTTTCGTGTACCCCTAGCTGACCACATAGGTGCCGTCTGCCCCTATCTCCACTAGGTGTACCCACTACTCCCTAAGCAATCGGCTCCCTAACGTAGATACCCGTGCTGGTCCCACAGTGGGGTGTATCATTCCCCAAAGTGGCAACCCGATACTATCAACAGTGCACGGCTTATACCTACACGATGCAACAACGTCTTACCTACCAGCCCGGGTCCACACACGCATATGAAACACGTTGGACTTGCGTTGCCACCTCTAACCCGTTTTGGCCTCTTATAGTCAAGCCCAGTACGCGTGTCCCGTCCTCCACATGGGTCGAGCCCAAAAAGATACATATGGGTTACTGGTTGAAATGGGCCCCCCACAAGCTACCCACCTAAGCTTGTCCCATTTCTAGTGCATCCCACTTAACCCTTTAATCATGTTTAATTACATGTATCCACTTGGTTAAGTATTCTAATCGTATTTCCTATTGCCACCCAAGGCAACCCACTAGATTTCCACATGCCACCCAAGGCACTTACTTGATTTCCACATGCCACCCAAGGCACCCACTTAACCCCTCATGCCCCACTACATGCTTATCTGGTTAAGTGTTTCTTAATTGATTAAGAACGTAACCTTTGTAAAGACCTCTCACATTAGACTGTCTTTTATGGCAGCTGGATTTGCCAGTCGGGTCCGGGCAGCCTTACGCCATAACAGAGCCTAACCTCGTGTCTTTACACTTGTCACGTATTTAGTTTATGTCTAAGACCTCTCACATTGGGCCAATCATTTGTAGCCGCTGGATTTGTCGGTCGGGTCCGGGCAGTCTTATGCTACAAAAGGGTCCAACCTCGTGTCTTAGTCGATTAATTACACCTAATTAATCACCCCCATATTTTGAATTAATTTTCCCTAATTAATTCCAATTTAATGATGTACATAATTGACTCAATTATGTCCATCCACTTATGGTATGCAACATCATACCAATTTCACCACAATTTTGTTAACATGAATATTAACCTCATCGTTCCCCATGTAATACGCTAACATGACATACTTAAAAGGGAAGATTCATCACAAATACAATGGGTTCAACTTAGCATAACATTAGCATCAACATGGGTTTTAAAGGTGTCAACTTGCATATATGACCATAGCATCAAACCCAACAAGCATAAATAATCAACCCAAACTTGCATGAATCACATATGTCATAAAGAGGGTAACTTGCATAGATGTTCATGTCATAGACCTATCATAAAGGGATAAACTTGCATACATGTCATAGGTCTAAAAAGGGATGAACTTGCATATGTTACTCATATCATAAAAAGGGGTAAACATGCATATGTATGCATACCATACAAAGGGGTAAACTTGCATATGTATGCATATCATACAAAGGTGTAAACTTGCACATGTTACTTGCATATAATCAAACACCAAACTTGCATAACATGTCATATATGAACTTGCATATAATCATCCACCAAACTTGCATAACATGTCATATATGAACTTGCATATAATCAAACACCAAACTTGCATAGCATGTCATATATGAACTTGCATATAATCAAACACCAAACTTGCATAACATGGTGTCAAAATGGATCAATGTTTATCATAGTGATTTGCATAACTAGCATCATGAACATATAGCATAAAACTTGCATAACTAGCATCATGGACATATAACATAAAACTTGCATAACTAACATCATGAGCACATAGCATATGATAACATAACTTGCATAACTAGCATCATGGACATATAACATAAAACTTGCATAACTAACATCATGAGCACATAGCATATGATAACATAACTTGCATTGATCCACATTCATAACCATAACCTCATTATATCCTATCATAATTAGTTTAGAAATTGCTTGCTAAAGGCATAGAAACTCACAAATTGTTGATTAGCACTCCTGTGAAGAAGATTAAGTTGCTAAAGTTGATTAGAAGTTGATTTGAGAAGCTATCTTCTTCTAAAATTTGATGGAGGCTCCTTCTAATTGCATTTTGACGGAATGACGACGTTGTATCAATTTTTAGTATGGATTTGGGTAGTCTTAGGGTGTATTTATAGATTTAGGATGTAATTTAGGCCCTTAGATTAACCCTAGATTAGGTTAGAGCCGTCAGATTTCGTCACAAGCCCCAAAACACAGCCCAACAGCCAAAGCAGTGCACCCAGGCCAAACTGGCTCGGCCACCTGTGTCGACTCCCAAGTCGACTGGGTAGTCGACTTGGGTCATGTGGTGTCGACTCCCAAGTCGACTCCCCAGTCGACTTGGGGTGTGGCGAGAATTTTCCCGCCTAGCTCCATTTCTGCATTTAAAATCTGTTTTTGAAATTTGAATTTTCTAGAAACTTCTTCGGACCTTAACTGGGTCATACGGACTCCAATTTTCGAAAACTCGGACTCTATTTCGCGTATTTTTCTGAGACGAACGCAATGGCAAGGCTCGTTTCCCCTGATTCATATCTTAAAATTTAATCCTGCCCTGATTTAAATTATAACAAGTTATTCAACATACGGGGTGTTACACATATAGTGTTTATGTGACTAGGATTATTTGCATACATGTTGGATTCATGACACTAAACATATTTTGCATTAAGAAGATCAAACAGGCCTGATCATTTGCATTAGATAAGGAACACATACACACACTTTCTGCATATGTTCATATAGCATTAGAAATCTTTTAAGGACAATGGTTGCTCGTGAATGATGGTTGAGTAGATGGATGATTGGATGGTAGGATATATTCTTCCTAACTTGAAGATTTCGGGGACGAAATCCTTTAAGGACGGGAGAATGTAACAACCCGAATTTTTATAACATGTTAAAGTCATAAATTAAGGCAGAATTAAATTTTAAAATAAGAATAAGGGGAAACGGATTGCACCATTGCGTTCGTCTCGGAATTCCCCATGAAATCGAGTCCGAGTTTTCGAAAATCGGAGTACGTATGACCAAGATATGACCCTCCGAAGTTTCAGGAATTTAAATAAAATAAAACAGCTCGAAAATAAAGCCAAAAATTCGAAATTCAAACCCAGAGAAGGCTGGCGGGAAAATTCCCGCCTATATACCCGGGTCGACTGGGGAGTCGACCCCCCCCCCAACCAGGTCGACTGGGGAGTCGACCCCCCCCCCCATGACTAGGTCGACTGGGGAGTCGACCTGGGGGTCGAACTGCCTCCCGAACCTATTTCCTGAGCCAGATGCATTTTGATGTATTTAGACTTGTTTCATGACCAGATTCGTCTGCCTAACCCTATATAAGCAGCCCCCTAGCCTCATTCTCTCCACACCATTTCATTCTGCCCTTATGCTGCTTCTACGATAATCAAAATAATAAGATAAAAAGGAAGAAAAAGGACTACTTCTCCATCAAGACTACGCTTAGAGATTTGCAAATTGGGGGATTTCAATTAGAACACGATCAATCAAATAGAGATTCAACAATCAAATTCTGCTTTCTAATTCTCGATCCATGCACGGAAAGTTCTAGTTACTTTGAGATCTAAACTTGTTAATTGTAATTTGGACATGAGATAAAGTGAAATTTGACTTAAGCATGATAATCGATTCATATCTATTCTTGTTGTTCTTGGATCTTGACATTTGGAATATTTCTTTGAAATCAGTTTGGGCCTATTCGCATTTATAAATCAAACGTTATCATGCCTATGACATTGAAACCATTGTTAATGGCCAAGGACTATGACTGAGAACATAAGACTGTGCCTATGCCTATGACTGAGAACATAAGACCATTGCCTATGACTATGACAAGGACAATTGTGGCTAATCACCTATGACTCGTGACTATGAATTACTTCCTATGATCAAGAACATAAGACTTGGACCATGACTTTGAAACTATTACAGTTAATTGCCTATGACTATTAGGGTAGTTGCCTAAAACTCTTTTGGAATATTATCCAAGACTGTTGTATAACTATTGTGGTTAATTGACTATTATAGTTGATTGCTCATAACACTATGGTTGAAAACCATGTTGAACACCGAATTGGCATTTAGTTGGATCCTATACCTAGGGTGTGACTTGCTTAGTTTATTCGTTATTATGTACACCAAAAACCATTGACCCATTATCCTTGTATTTGGCTTGATTGTGCATGCCTATTCTTGTATGTCAAGTTTTTATCAGGACTATCGCCTTATTTTGCTAGATTTGAAAACCCTGTTAATTTCTATATGCCAGTGATGTTGTAACCGATTATCTCAAGTTATATCATGCCAGTCTTGTAATCTCTTTTATCGCTTTATGTTTGTCCCTTCTGCCTATCATAGTTTTGATGTTATTCCCTTTATCTCTAGATTTAGATTTCTTGTAATTTAGATTGATTAACGTTTACATGCGATGGGAATACGATTTGGGTAGATTAGGCAAAACATGAACTGGTTATAAACATGAATCATGAACTTGATAATAGGCATAAGTTGAAACATGAAGTTTGGCACAAACTTGACATGAAATTCGAACATGGTCATGACACTAGAATGTACTTGAAAATGGCCAACTCAAGGTTGGGTTGAGTTTGCAGTGTAAATCTGCCCGGAACCGCCCGACAAATCCAGTTACTGCAAACAATAGGATCCAATGTGAGTAGTTGGTCATATCGCACTTTAAACCCGAGGTTAGACTGAGTTGTGGTGTAAATCTGCCCGGAACCGCCCGGCATATCTAGTGACCACAACAACAGGTCTAATGTGAGAGGTTAGGGTGCATTAATGAATTAATGCCACATGATAGGGTTAAGTCATGAACATGAAAGACAATACTTAACCAACTTGAGACATGATTGATAGGGTTAGGTCATGAACTTGAACGACAACACCTAACCAACTTGACACGTGAATTGTAGGGCTAAGTCACGAACTTAAATGACAACACTTAGCCAATTTGACATGTTAGATTGATAAGGGTTATGTCTCGAATTTAAATGACAACACTTAACCTATTAGATGGAAACCCTAGTTACGTGGTCCGTTTCAGCAGTAACCCACTAGATGTATCATGGTACCCTGGGACTAGGCAGGGTGGGGCACGATTACTGGGCTGATTGTAAGCGACCAGAACGACGGCTATGTGGGTGCGCCAGTGTAGGTTCTAACGGAGTGCGGGCGTGCACACACTCCAGAGCAGAAATAGGAGACATTGTGCATCAGTAGGCTTATCTGTGCATTCTTGATTCATGTCGGTGTTTGGCATCATAGAGCTTGATACACCCTATGGTGGACCTAGCACAGGTGACTACATTCGTGATTGGGTCGTATGACACAGAAACACATCGAGCTAGAACTTGTAGGGAGCCGATCGATTAGTGGATCGTTCCGTTGGACCCAGCAATGTGTCATTCACGATTTTGGGCCCAGGGATCATTTCATGATTAATACTTGACATGGGTTGGGCTACTAGTATAGTTGGTGCAGCGAACCTTGAACATGCGATGCTATACTTGACCTATACTTGATTTATCATGTTATCTTAGTCTATCTTACCCATCTTGACATCATACTTATGTTTACTTTCAGTTTATACATGTCATGTTACCTTTACCTGTTTTTATGCTGAAAGTCACTTGGACTTACCAGTCTTTATGACTGACCTATTCCCTTTCGCCTCTTTTTCTTTCGTTTCTTCCCCCAGGTTCTCAGGGAGGAAACTCTAGCTCTTAGCTTGGATTTAGCTTGCTTTCTGTCAGCTCATGTACGGTTTGGTCTTGAGCTATGCTATGGCTGCTCGTCTGCTATTTTTGGGGAATAATTTGCTTTTGTTCATGCTTCTTTATTTAGAACTTGATGTAATGGAATAATGGCAACTTGTACTTTGGATATATGTGGTTTTGACTCTTTTCTTGAGAGTAATAAGATTTGGTTTTTAATTTCTTCCGTTGTTTCATTTATGTTCTCTCTTGTGATATCTCTATGTATGTTTACCTAGATAATGCTCCACCAAAACTAGTGCGTTCCCTTTATGGGTGATCCTAGCGGAGACGGGGTGTTACAGATGCATCAGGAGACTCTAGGAAACTAAGCATAACAGATCCTTGTGGGTAATAAGAAATCTCGAGGGTCCTCCCATGACAAGTTAGAACCTAATGACCCTCCTCTTATAATTCAAAATGGCACCATACATGGTTAGCCAATCCATCCCTAGAGTCAAACCCGAGCACATACGCGTTGCACTCAAACTCGACGCCTAAGATAGATATCCTCAAACCCCGACAAATCATGGACAAATGAGTCGAACCACCAATGCAGTTTGAGATAATAAAGGGATTCACTACCATACTAGTATTTAAGTGCGGAGATTCAACCCTAGAACCAGATATAAATGAGTGTGAAGTGTCAGAATCAAAAAAGTTCTAATAGGATAACTGGAAAGAGAAATCAAACCTTCCACAGAAATTTTCATACCTATATCTGGAGCACTGATCACATGAGCATGCACCTGCCCTCCAGAAGCTCCTGCCCTTTGACCTTGCCCCTGTGGTCCCTATTTCTTCGAGTACTCCCTAGCAAAGTGTCCGACCTCTCCACAATTGAAGCAAGTATTCTTCCTCCTTTTATAGTCTTTGACCAAGCGACCCTCTCGCCTACAACTGTGACATTTCCTCTTATCCTTAGCCTTGTCATTCTTTCCACCTTTCTTTTGTTGTTGTCATTGTTGTTGTTGTTGTTGTTGTTGTCCCTTCTTATTTTGCATCGTTTCCTCATCTTTTACTTCCTTCTTTTCTCCCTCGTTTTCCTCATGCATCAGGGCTATATCAACAAGCCTTTCAAAAGTTGCTCCCATTGGGATGTGGGACATAGCTAACCCATGAAGGGGTTCATTTAGCCATTTAGCAAACCGCAAAGCCTTCTTATGCGTAGTGTCAATCAATTCCAATCCAAACTTTGCTAGTTGGTTGAATTTGTTCGCATATTCTTTAACAATCATGTTTCCTTGTTTGAGCACCAAGAACATCTCCATTTGCATGCTTTTCTCAGCTTAGGAAAGAAACTTCATTTGAAACCTCCACCTAAAATCATCCCATGTCTCCACCGGACGTCCAGCTTGGGTTACTTCCCACCAGAACGAAGCTTCATCTTTCAGTAGTCAGGCAGCTAACTAAATCTTCTTTCGATCTTCCACTTCAAAGATTACGAACAAGTCCTTGGTCTCCTTGAGCAAATTCCTTGCCTCTACGAATGTTTCGGCTCCACGGAATGGCTTCCCTCCAATGGCACATAAATCTTTGTAGATCTTAGCGAAATTATCTACTCTTGGAGGAGGAATGATGGGTGCAGTTCAGGGAGGAACATTTCTTTGGCCTTCGGCATGCGCCGTAGCCTCTAGATACCTACGGAACCAGCCAGATATCGTAACGCCCTCTGGAATGTTAGGTTCCCCCGACATGCTAAAACGCAAAGGAAAGAGACTTAGACAAAGGATCGAAGGATATTACATATGGCTTTGGGGAATATATTTTTCAAAATAGATTTTTCTTTTTGAAAAATGCTTTCTTTTTAAACCTTTTTTAAAATAGTTTTCAAAAACTTTTATCTTATCCAAAAACGTTCAGCTCTGATACCAAATGTGACGCCCCACATCCGTTAATGTCACTCACAAAGGGAATGCATTAAGTTTCATGAAGCGTTATAGGTAAACAGAAACAGAAATATTATAAGACATATATAAAATGACAGCGGAATTAAAAACTTTATTAATCATAAAGCATCATGGTTCTAAAAACATCACATGTCTGAAATACACAAAAACTGTTACATCATAAAAACTACTTTCTTACACTACACCAAAACAGGTGATTGCCAACGAGTATAACCGTCGCAAACAATTTCAGCAACGCTTATTAGTGTTGCTACGGAGGGGTGGCAATGTAGTACCAATGCTTATAAGCGTTGGTAGATTTTCCCTCCCAACGCTTATAAGCGTTGGTATATTTTCATTCGCAACGCTTATAAGCGTTGGTAGTTTTTTGTTTGCAACGCTTATACATGTTGCAATGTTTTTGTTTGCAACGCTTATACAAGTTGCAAGATTTTCATTCACAATAACTAACATGATTATAATATAGACGATATTTAATATGAATCCAAAATAGATATTATTCTCAATTTAAAAAGTATGATTCAATGAATACCAATAGACAACATTCATAATTAAGAACGACATAGAATTAATATCAGTTAACAATATACAAGTATAATACATAACTAAGTTGCTAAATTCGATACATAATTAAGTCGCAAAACTCAATAGATAAATGAAATTCTACAAATACCAAATACAAAACATGGTAGTACTTCTCTTGAATTTCTTTTATGTCCAGCCTTCCATTTCGTCGTTCGCAAAATATTTGCTTTTGGATTTGCATAGCACAGATTTCGTGTGTAATCTATGTTCTTCTTTCCATCATCCGCAAACATGCACAGGGTTCCATTATATGCAAAGGTCAAACTGCTGCAAAGTCCATCAGGAGATAAAATAATAAGGAACTCGTGAATGATTAATGGCTAGGTTTCAAAAGTTGTTGAACCCGTGCTAGAGTAGAGAAAAAAAACACTCACGTATCCACTGAACTGTTGTACAACTTCTTTGACATCATGAACAGTAGTCATTACCGGAAATCCGAGACCTCGGCTTCTTCTGGTTTGTGTATCATAAATTAACTGCAATAGTATAGATTTCAATATTACTAATATGAAAGTGCGATCAAGTAAAACAAACTCCACTAAAGAAAAACACAGAGATCGTTAATTTCAATATTACTAATGTTAACTTTCATAGAATTGAAGTATCTGTGAAACCCAAAATAATGCAAAAAAACAGTGAAAAAAGAAAAAAAATTGCTCTCTTAATTTGCTCGATCTTTTCTCCAATTAATTCGACTATGACCAAGCGAGCAAGAATCCACTTTTAAATGGACTTTTCACGGTGACCATAATATGTTCTCAAACATTTGAAGAGATATCTCAAAATTTTCAGATCTATCTGCAACTAGTAGGAAATCACGAAGTCTTACTCTTGTTCGAGAATGACACGACGAAGCACGGTCATATCTTGGGTGAAGATGTAGTCACATGGTCAACTCAGAGGCATCATGTCTAAGAGTGAGCATGGTCGGTCAACCAAACCAATCAATTAATTAAAACTGTTAACCGATTAAAAATAATGGTTCGGTTAACCATTTCATAGGTTGAAATATGTGCATCTGCCGATCACCGAACTGAACTAGTTAAATTTAATCCTTGCTAACCAGTCAAATTAATCGGTTCCATTAACCTTTCAAACCCATCGTTTAACTCAAACATTTGAATAACTCAAATGTCAGGGTCACTGCTTTTTTCTTGAGCAATATAATTTTACACTTGCTCTGTTTTCACATGCAACATAGTATTGGAATAACTCAAACGTCATAGCTAAATAAAAAATAGATTTGAAAAAGAATTGATATTTACCGAGCTATTGTTTACTTACATATCATTTGCCTGATAAGTAACATTAATATATACTGTATCAGAGTGACATATTTATATAGGGTATATTCATCAAATTGTATAAAAAATAACTCTTAATGCAATATTTGATTACCGGGTGTGAAGCAGCTATAGAGAGTCCAACTGTCCAAGGTGACCACTGATCATTTAAGCATTAGCAATAGGACTGCCACCCCCACTTGGAATCAGACTGCTCCGTCTTGTACATGTTCATGCTCCAGTATTCCTCCGCAAGTTATATAACTATAACCAGATGATGTCAGGGTTTACAAGTGTCAGTATGCATACATTTGACTTTGCTTATACTGATTTTTAATGTGGTAAACATATTAATTTGAGCTTCTCATTGTTTCTTTCAACAAATATCCTTTCCAATTTTTATTCTCGTTGCAACAGCATCAGCATAACATTTGATTGATGCAAGTTGTAGAAAGTCAATATGCATAAGCAAAAATTATGTTTTATACCAATTGTTAATCCATTAGTTAATAAGTGATTTTATATACTAAGAAAGAAAATATTCTTCAGGATACTTACCAATACACCAAATGCGACAAATGCATCATCAGATTCATGTTTTGCTTGAGTCAAGTGGCATGCATATTCTCCATATAGCAAATGTCACACATTGAACAGCCGATTCAACCTCAAGCCGGGTACAGTTATGCAGCTGGACCTGCAGACGGATACCCACCACCTGCAGTTCGTTATATATATGATATGATTTGAAATTAGTAAAAAAAAAGGGAAAAAAACTAGAACAAAAACACAGGCTCAAACAAAAGAGATATCGCAAATATTTGCTTAACAATGATATGCCATTAAGATTTTTGATAGTAACTAATAGACATTCAGACTTAACAATACATAGGTTCATCCTAAACTTGTAAATCACCGGGCTTGACCTGCAAGCATTAATATTTGCTGTGGAGTGAAAACTGGGTTCACATGCCCAATTTTAACTTAACCTGCAAATGACGCTTTAAGGAATATCCTAGTGGAGTTTATTTCTCTTAAAAAGACCTCTAATGTACATTTTCAAAATCAGACAAACCAACAAAAAATGCGATGATCGTCACCTACTACAAACGACAACAATGAGTTTATAAATTAGTTTAGAAACTGAGGCTTCCAGTTCAGATTCAAACTAAACTGAGCCTGAAAGGTTCAGTTTAGAATCAATAATTTATCTCATAGGCACCAAAATTAATATACATACCTTTGACCTTCTTCCTTGTTTCTAATTTCCATCAAATTATTGATACCATTATACTTTACTCGTATAACAAAAATTATACCATAGTAATTTTTTTTCCTAAAAAAACCACTAAGAAAAGCATTCAAAAAAGAATAAATAAAAAATAGCACAAACATGTATGCCATGCGCATCTAGCTTCACAGTAGTAGATGACTTTATATCAAAATTTAAAGACTTCGGATTCGAAAGCATTACTTGAAGCAGTCCTATGAATTACTAAAGGAACAAAAACATGAATATATGTATGCATTCAAGAATTGCTGCAGATGACTAGGTGAATATTTTAGAATACACACCTTGCGTCATGTACATGACCTATTTGTCTTGAGCTCTTACTCGTATAAAAAGAACATACAAATAACAAGAACATGTATTCTCGTGCATCATCTATACTTGGGTTATGTAAATGATATATTGCCAGAAGTTTATTGAGTATCATACACACACAGAGAGAGTTTGTGAGAGCGTAACATAAAGATATGAATATCTATCTGCTATTCACTGTTCTATAAAACAAATGAATATTTATAAAACAGGTGGCATATACAAACAATTTCAGATCTATAATGTGTATTACTTAGTGTACAATTCCCTAGTATATTTACACTTTTAATCAAATCACTACACATCACCTTAAACTGTATGAACAGATATGCAAAATGGGCCATGTGTCACTAAGCAATACACCTATCACCAAAAGATCTGAATAAATATGTAACTAGTAAATATGTAACTAGTCATGTGTTTGCTATTAATGTGATATATATGCTAAACTGACTAACCATTTACATAGCAGGTCATTTATTTCTCATATAAAGCAGACATATCAAACTGTCTAAATAGGTATAGCAAGTTGTGTGATTATTAATCATATACAAATGTATAACTATGTAAACCAATATATATACTTCAGACCATGTGTTCATCAATCAAACACCAATGTATTACTGCTTAAACAAATAAGTAGCAGGTCAAGTGTTAACCATACAATAGGTATGCATATCTATCCCAATTTGTTAACTGGTCTTTTAACATATGTATATAAACCTGTGGTCAATCGAAGGCACAAAGTCAACCATGCAATACAACCAAGCATCCAATACACAAGACAATCGATTGAGTCAGAGTATTTAATCCCCCTTATTTCATTGTATTCATACCCCACCCTACTTTGAATACCCCAAATAATACCTTTGTGCTTCTACTTATGTTTACACAGAAATATTCAGTAACTAACATTCTATTCAAAGTTAAACCCCACAAGCATGACTTCCAACCACTGTTTTTAACAGTCATAGCATTCAGATCCATACAACATCAACCCACAAAAATACACAAATCGGCATATATATCACTAACAAACCTCTGCGTTTTATTATAATGATCCTGCTGTAAACGTATCCATAAATCTGCTGCCTCTAAAAGGATTTAATGCAAAAGAAAAGAGAATGCACTCACCTAGGGTAAGCTCTCGACTTTATCCCTTTTTGTGAACTCGATTAAATCTTCGATTATGATCTCTCCAGTTCTTGATTATGCAAAAATCAGACCATATAACCAAAGATGAGACACGTAGAAACAAATCAACAAAAACATGATTTAAGTGAGCAAAAATAAAATAAAAATATACCTGAAGCGACTGAATGGGATTGAAATCGAGATTGAAATCAGATTTGGATAATGATTCAGGCGGGCGCTTCTTGGATAATGAAATCGTATTTGGATTGAAATCGAGACTGAACGGGATTGAAATCTACTCGCGGATGAATCTTCGGAAAGCTGCTTTTTTTGTCCTCAGAAATCGGATTTGGATAATATGATTTAGGCGGCCGCTTCTTGGATAAGCGTTGGGCAAACGATTGGCACATGGTAAATAGGGTTACGGAAGGAAGTTTACGTTTTTACCCTTAGAAATCAGCGCTAACAACCCGTATAAGCGTTGCCAATAAAAAAATTATAATTATGTATTTTTGGCGACACTTTTTTAATATAGCAACGCTTATTATTGTTATTACTGCAACAAAAATAAGTGTTGGCGATTGTGAAAAAAAAGGGTTGCCAAATGGCCATTATGGTGTAGTGTTATACTTTAAAACATCAGAGTGCATAAAAGAAGCAAAATTGCCCAAATAAAATATATCCATAGTAGAAAGGATAGGAGCTTGAGCCATACATCTAAGCAGCTCCAGCAAAATGAAAGCAGAATCATAGTCAAGCCTGAGTATTCCCACCCTGAGAACCTGGGGGAAACGAAAGAAAGAAGAGGAAACAAAAAGGGTCAGACATAAAGTCTGGCAAGTCCAGTTACTTTTAGCAAGTAAATACGTAAGAGTATCATGACAGGCATATAAAATTGATAAGAGAGAGATAACAACATATAAGGTAGGTATGACAAGGTAAACATGATAAAGTGTATACTTCTCTAAAGATTACTCTAACTAATGCTCGTATCACCAAAATGAGATGATCCCAACAACTATAAGATGGTAGACTTAGGCATACGTCCAGATGTATCCTAACCATTACCGTAATCGATCAGCTCCCTACTCCACGTAGATACTCTGTGCTAGCCCCGCCATAGGATGTATCACGTCCGATAGTGGCAACCCTTCGCTGATATGCACAGCCATATCTAGAGGTGTCACGGTCGTCTTAGCCCCCTCTGCCCGGCCCATGCACGCACATGTCTCTGGTAGGTTTGCGCCGCCCACACCGTCCTCCTCATTTGGATCTCTTACATTCATCCCAGTAAGTGTGCCCCAATTCCGACCTAGTTCGAAGTACCCGTTTGATACCTATTAAGGGTTACTGACAGAAATGGGTCCTACACAATATGACACAAGCTGCCCCCTTGTCTTGTATCCCCACTAGGATTTCCATCGGTTATGTATACCATTAGGTGTCTTTAATTACACAACCCTATCATTTCTAAAAATTATGCTTACCCTAAAAAGGTGTCTTTAATTACATAACTCTAATATTTCCATTGGTTATGCATACAACAAGGTGTCTTTAATTACATAACCTTATCGGGCCAAGTTTGTGGGCCTATATGTAAATATTACCCACCCCCTCAGATTTACTTAACCCACCCACTGTTCAACCAAATTTACTTAACCCCAACTTAAGTTTATATTCATACAATCCCTATGGGTTCAACTAGGTTAAGTATTCAAGGTTTATTACCATATTTTCATTTATGGTTATGATATGCTAGACCTCCCACATTAAGCCTACCATTTGTGGATGTTGGACATGCCGGGCGGGTCCGAGCAGACATATTCCACAAATCGGGCTTAACCTCGTGTCTTAGCACGTCTCGTATGCCGAGCGGGTCCGGGAAGACTTCCACCACAAGTGCAATCTAACCCCATGTATATGCGCAATTACAGTTTCTTGTTACTGTAATAATAGGCATTTTATTATTAGCCAATTTTTCCTTTGTCCTTATAGCTTATAGGTTTCATGTCCATTTTTCTGGATTATGTTCATAGTGAATTATATGTCCAAATTTATATACATAAACGTTATTCAAATTATGCCAATTTTCCCCTTAACAAATTATACCCAATTCCAATGTTTTTCCCCATGTTCCCAAACCAGTGCATTCGCATAATTTAGCAGCATGCCTAGGCTCAAGAATAGCTTGGCTATATAAAATAAAAAGGGAAAGGCGAAGAGAAGATGTTAGAGATGATTGTTCTTACAAAACTGACATAAGCATATGATGGCGTAGTGATAAGATGGACATATAAGAACAGATAGGTGAACTTGTGATAATGAAACAGTATCTAACATAGTAGGGATGTCATAATAGGCATGATTAGATCTAAATAAAGGTTTAGATGTCCAACTAATGATAGATCTAAATTAACCACAACATGATAATCATAAGATGATCCAAATAACAAATTAGATCCATAATTAAAAGTAGATCTGACATGATAAGGGTTGAGATCTAGGTCATAGTCAATTCAAAATGTCATAGATTCACAAATTACAATAGATCTAATATGATTGAGTCACATGCATAGATCCAAATTACAATATCATGGATTCACAAATTACAATAGATCTGATATGATTCAGTCATAGGCATAGATCCAAATTTACAGTCATAACATGTTTACTTTTAATTATTTAAATCTAAAGGCAACTGAAACTCACTGTATTTGGATCTAGAACAATAGAACGAGATGAATATAGTTGATGAATCTCAAATTTACGCTTAAATCTCTAAATTTGATTGTACAAGAAGAAGGAGTTTTGGTTCAGTCCAGACACTTGCAGCACTTAGGCATCCATTGATTTTCAGTGAAGAAAACAAGAGAAATGAGTATGTATTTTTAGCGGTTAACCTCCAAACCGACCTAGCCACATCAGCCCTAGGGGGTCGACCCTGGTGTCGACACCCCCCTTGGGGGGTTGACCTAGCGGTCGACACCCCCCTTAAGGGTTCGACTCCCCTAGGCAGGAATTTTCTCGCTCACCCCGAATTCTGGAATTTGAATGATTTTGAACTTCTAGATTTGATTTTGAATTCTTGGACCCTATAAATAAATATATATATATATATATATACACATACGTACATAATTATCTTGTGCGTATTCAAACCCTCATAACTTCTTCATACGGTGTCCGTTTTACGCAAGCCATATGTCTATATTGACCAGAATTTTGAGACGGACGCAATGGCGCAGTCCATTTCCCATAATTCTAAGTATTAAATTAATTATTATTTAATTTATCCTCTTGTAGTGTTGTTAAAATATGGGGTGTTACATTTATTCTCTTGCTTAACACCCTTCTCTGAGACGTACGAGCTTAGATGTAATATATTGATAGACATCAGTTGTATGGCATGAATTGTCAGTGTGGCATGCTGAGATGCTATGATTAAGGCTTTTGTTGAAAAGCAGAGTATTGTGGTTGATGATCAAAGCATGGATTTGATATAGCGTAGCTTTATGCATAACGTTGATTCATGAGCTTCACGCCCCGGTGTGAGTCCAAAACGGGATGAGGACCTCGGGGAGGACATGCATTCCTTTCTAGCTATGGGTGATGTCATGGTATGGAGCCAGACATTTTACTTATGTGGTTGATGGATTGTGAGGTGCCTCGGATATGATTGGTCGCCAATGCCCAAGTGATAGGTCCGATAGGCCTGGGAAACGTATTGTTCAGGAATAACTAATCCACAAACGTTAGGTATGGACCGGCCCTGATGCTAGCCAAGGGTTTTCAATAGGTGTGATCCCGGACATCTTGCTGGAGGTGAACCGAAACCGGTGAGGAAGATCCCTTGCCTCGACTCATAGATGGAAATCCAATTTCCAATACGCGACCTTTCGGTTTTTGTTGTAAACCTATATGGCGACATAATATATGGTACCTATGTCGTCTATGATTGATACATTTATATTTGAAGTTGTTTTGTACACTATGCACTTATAGTAACATAAAAAATATTTGTTTTAAAGCGTATCAAGCATGTTTGGCTATTATAAGGTAAAACTCTATCCTCTAGCATGCGTTGCATTGTGTGATGGGACCTAAGTCTTATAATAACTTCAATTTTCAAAAAACATTGTTTTGTTTTATTTTAAAATTATATTCATGTGGAGTAAACCCGTCCCGTGTCATACGGCGTGGTCCCATGATTTTTCCAACTTTTAAGTAAAGATTTAATAACTGTTTTATCTTATCACATCAGTCCCATGACTGACTCAGAGTTTATTGTTTCCACCTAAACTCTGGATGCCCATAATTTCCACACGGGCAGCTAGTAGTTTTTTTTTTGCAGATTTCTATTTAACATGATCCTGGTTTATAGCTGGAGCTATATTCGGGAAGCTTTTTATCCGTGTATTTCTTTCAGTCGTGTTAGTTGATGTATTTCCGCAACGCAATGTATTTATACATTTTATTTCTGCTACTATGTAACTTATTCTCTGATATTATTTTTTCCGCTGTGTAATATTATTTATTCGCACTCTGATGTTATTGTACTTTGATTTAATTGTTGTAATAACAATGAAAAGTTCTATCGTTCTGTGTTCTGATGCGTCGTGTTCTTGTTACAATCTGCATTCCCGAACGGTCTTGGTCGGTTTAGCGATCGATTTCGATCGAGCGGAATTCGGTGCGTGTTAGAAATTATAGTCGTTGCGTTCATCTCAAAATTTTGGCCAACTTTCATGTTTGAAGTTTCGCGAATGTAGTCCGTATGAAAAAGTTACGGACGAAAGAAAAAAACGGACGGAAATAAATAAAGATAATAAATTATATATATAATACCTTTTATAACGAGCCCCCATTCGGCAAACTGGCCGTAGGGCGGTCGACACCCTCCTAGGGAGTGGTCGACCGCTTCGGGTCTGTAGTGCCCAATCACGGCTAGGTTTTAAGGGGTATTCTTGTTATAATTTATAAAGCGAATGGATGAATATTATTTAAAATTAATCCAACAGTGGAATGGTTATTTCCACCACTATAAATTAAGGGGTAAGGCCTCATTCTTTTTCCATTCAAATCTATAATAGCGGCAGAGCTCTGTCGTTTACCTCTTTCTTCTAACCTAATTTCTTCAATTAAAAATATATGCATATAAAAAAATAAATTCCAATTCATATGAAATTGAGAGGATAAATAGATTCAACGGAAGAGAATGCAAATTGATGCGCAACGATAAATTTTTCGCTCTCTTCCATTTTTCTTACATTTCTACAGATCTAGAACTTTCCCCTTTCTAGGTAAATTGTAGATTTATAAGAATTTGGGAATTGTATGCCTAAATGGTTCAAACTATTGAATTTGGAAGCTATAATGTGAGTGAAAAATTAACACATACATTTATAATAATGTATTTATATCATTTGTATTAAATTCAATTTTTAAGCATGTGTCTATCAGATCTGGTAAATAAATTGTGGTAATTAGATTGATATCCATCATACCTGGTTATAAAAAGTATTAGAATTTGTGAATTATACATTGTGGCTATGCATAAAATGAGTTGTAGGATCTCTTAAAACTGTTTACACCTATTCCTACAGTTATGTCATGAAATATATTGCAATTATGTTTTAGAATGTATTGTGGACATTGCTTAATATTGTAGATCTGGAAATCTGTCCCGTTACACACCAATTAGAGGTAGTCACATTCCACATCTTTATTTCAATGTTGGAAAATAAAATATGTGAATTTGGGTAAAAAGACGAAATTGGTAAATTATGTGAATTTGGAAAGATATGATTGTTAAATTATGTGATTGTAACTATACCTATTTGTATTCAATATTATTGTGTTTTGGCTTAATTATCGTAAATATTTCATTTTCTTCTTTTTGAAAAAAAAGATGTCATTTCGAATCCACAAGAGGTATGACAAAAAGATCTAAAAAGGAAAAGTGATGCAAACGTACGTATAAATATAAAAATAAATATTTGTGCGTAGTTTGCATCAACTATTTTAAAAATATATTTAAACATATATACTTCTTGTGAATTTGAATTGTGTTTATCCCACAAATTTGGCATAAGTTACAATAATTACCGCTAACGGTCTTTTTGGAAGATTGGAAACCTTTTGGCAAGATTGAATGCAAAAATAAATGTTTGGTTATTTACTAAACAAAATCATTTAAATAAAAATTAAAATAATAATAAAAGATAACTACGTTGACCGTACGAAAACATAAAATATAAATATATACATATTATCCGTCCAAATCAGCGTAAAACGGTAAGAGATACATATAATATTGAATGTTTGAATGGTATTCATTTATGGAATCATATATGTAAATTGTATTTCATATTAAATGAATATATTTGTGGTGTCTGTTTATAGCAATCAATATAATTAATTGTTATAAATAGGACCGTAAATCTATAAATAACAACTATAACAATTGTTGAATGGCGAAAATAAATATGATAGGATAATGGTTATGATTCCTAAATTAATTAGGATAAATGTTGTGCACTCAAATTAGGAAATTTGAATTATAATCGCATTTAGACACGAGGTTAAGCTCAGTTGTGGTATAAACCTGCTCGGAACCGACCGGCAAATCCAGCAATCACTGGTAGTCATCTTAATGTGAGGGGTCGAATGTGTTAATGTAAATGTACTACACTACACCAGAAGAGCAATTTTGGCACGGCTTTGTGCCATGGCCAATTAGGCCGTGGCAAATAAGGCTGTGGCAAAAAATTTGCCACGCCCGTTAGTCGTGGCAAAATTTAGTTTTGCCACCGCTTTTAGCCTTGACAAAGCTAAGTTCTGTTACGGCTCTTGGTCGTGGCAATTTTTCATCATGATTTTGGGTAAATTTAGTCACGGCTTTGAGCCGTGTATAAATTCAAATGAAAAACTGCATTCTAATTAGGTGCCTTTAGCTTAAGCATAAAGCTCCCATCTGAGAAAAATATGAGCAGGATACACCCACCAAAACAAACTGCGATATTCATAACTACAAAGTTCAAATAAACAACTCATGCTTAATTTGCACAAATACAACATATCCAAATTAAAATCTACAAAGTTCAACTTCAATTCACAATGTCGGTTGATATCAACAATTCAAATTACAAACCCTTACTTCAAAGTTCAATTATATCTATTTGTTGATATAATAGTGCCGAATAGAATCGGGACTACAAATGCAAAGCATGATATATTTTCATTCTTTTCTCTTTCACATTATAAAGACAAAAGCCCAAAGCTGCATTGAAAGCATTAACTTCAAACAACTGAAACATCCATCATTGCATTGCCCGGATCATCCTGCAACACATTCAACAATTAGCAAATAATTTAAAAAGATAAGATCATCATATGAAGAACAAGTGTTAAATGTTTACAAATATGGTACATTAATAAGATCCAACATGAAATAACAAGATGCGTCTCAATGCTTAGCAACTAAAATTAAAAATGAATTAGTGGTTTCTAAACTGAAGCAATTAAAAACTGCAGCAATTAAAATTAAAACTACACACAAGTTACATAAATAACACAAAAAGGAAAACTGAAGCAGTTTTTGAATGCTGAGCACATTATACTTGTTATCTGTTTCTGTAGCCACCGAACTATCTATTAAAGAAGGATAAAAATTGGTTATTGAATAGTGGTTTCTTGTTAGTAGTTTTTGATCCGACATGAGCAACAAATAAACTACCAAACTTTTCATTCATCACTTTGCCAGTAAACATTGGGGGCCTTACCAGTAATCTCCCAGACCAACTTTCATGTATCCCTATTTTTATATTTAGACATCTAGGATCCAACATCATCATATATTTAGACATCCAGGTTCTTTAAAGGAAAATACTATTTCTTAGTAATATAAGACAAAGATATGTTACATAGAATCTAAACTAGCACAGATACTTAGAGCAAGATTCTGCTTTTATGTTTTGTGAAAATGCTGAAACCTAATATTGTGTTTTGTGTGTTAACATCAATTTTTAAGTTGGTTATTTTTTTTCCGATTTACCAGTACTTTTATATAAACAAATCCAAAATTAAAAATAACAATCGAACCAGACTGTAAAGTTTTTGCCTTTTAAATGTAATGATGCGGGCTTTGTTTTTAAACCAACAACATTAACAAATGAATATGAATTTAAAATCCAAATGTGATGTCAAGTGATCTATTCTATACCATGTATGGATTTAAAATCCAAATATGATGTCAAGTGATCTATTTTGTACCATGCAAATTTGAACCAATACTTCTAATCTATCCCTTTTCCCTACATTGATGCAATTGCAATATGTTCTACTGAAACAGTCATACTAGTATCATTTTAAAGTTTAAAAAGAAGTTCAAAATATTTCTAGTTTTCTACTGTTAAACAACATATACTTTATAATAGTATAGTAAAATACATGAATACAGTAATACCAGCGAATTACCAGTCATAAAACATATGTTACTCATACCGGAATCCATGGGATATGCAAGTAAGATTTTAACAATAAATGTTAATATGAGTTTATAAGTAGGAACAATTTTCCATTAGTATTCCACCATAAGCTAAGCATAACTGTATGTACCGTTTTAGTGATTCTACCAAAGATATGGATCAACTTTTTATTATTGTGTGTAATTTTTTTTAACAACATAGAAAAATGTAATGGTTCAGAACTTATCAGGTGCAGCTGCCAGTGAAAGGGAGAATCACATGGATTTATAATTTGGGCGTAAGACTAGCACTGCTGAAACGTTAAACGGGAAGAAAGACCCATGTCAAAGGTAATAACAAACGCATTATATATTTATTTGTTTGGACGACTAATCCTATATAATCTTTTTTCCTTAAATAGTCAATTATTTCATCACTCATCACTGATCAGGGCAGAACAACTAAGAGATTTTTCAACATGAGATTATAGCTGAATTTAAATAGTACCTGAAATGGATCAAACATTGCATGTATTAAATCTTCTATACTCCAAAACTCAAGAATAGAGACTATAGTAATAGCATGCTCATTAACCTGCAAATAAAAAAGTTGACAGCAATAAATTAATAGTTTTAAACATCAAACATTGTGTCAATCAAATCAAAGCTGACATGGCATCACTTGCCTAACGGTTTAACATATAATATAAAGATAAGTATACTGAGAAATAAAATCAAAAATAACAAATATAGATGTTCCAAGATTATTAGAATCAAGATCAGTTTAAATGGTTCAAGTTTGATGTCTCCTAATGGCTTACTATTAGTAATAGTGCATCATAGCATAATGCATATTCTTCCATGCGACCAATAGTTTTGTAGTCATTGTCTTATCAAACTTATATTGAAGCATGAAAGCAATAGTAATACTTAGAAATATATGTGAACGGTTGACCCTCCTTTTATGGGATGTAAAATCCATTGACCCTCATTTTCAGAGACTAATAGATCATGCATTAGAAAGCAGATGCTAATAAGTTGGATAATCCAGATATCTGAGCAAACTGAAATAGTGGCATGGTTTTTCTGAGCAGCCGAGGGAGAATAATAAATAATCGCTTCTCCTTGGTTCAAACCGGAGACCTTGAATGTGCACTCATGTTTGTGTGAAAGTTGCACAAATATGGAAACGTAATAAACAGTATTTAGATTTGCCATCAGTTATTCTATTACTCCACAAAAAAAAGTAAATAATTTTAAAGAAGTAAATAAAGACATGGTATTTATACTGGTTCCACTATCATTCATAAGATAGTGTACATCTAATCCAAAAAAAGGAGAGAGATTTTATTCCACATAAGAGAGATACACTACAAGAAAAACCGAGATTAGCGACAGATTTTTAGCAGCGGAAAATTCCGTTGCTAATTAGCGGCGGATTTCCTTGGGCTTTGCAAGAGAAAATATTCTGGATTGTATATGCCATCTTATTATAAATTATTACCGTCGCATACAAATTCTGTCGCTAAATCAATGGAAATTGCATCTCTTTACCGTCATATAATATTTGACGCTAAATTCCGTTGCTAACAGAGTCGGATTACCATCGACATAATTTTGATGTTATTTTCCTGCAGTTTTCCAAGAGATTTGAAATGAACTTTTATATATTTTTTTTTTATTTAATGTTTTAAATTTGTGGTATTACTTAGTAATTAAATAGTAAATTTAAATTTTAAATAATTAATGTTAATAATACATTAGTAATTAATAATAAATAATAACTATTAGAAGTAAATAAAATTCAATAGTTAACGTTGAATTTTTTTTTGAAAATTAATCCTGATTAATTATAATTTACTATATTATAAATAAGAGGTAATAGTAGTTAATAAAATACATTGTTGTTCGATGTTTATTAAATATGTTTTGATAATCAACGATTATTTAGTAGTCTTTAATACGAATAATTAAATTAATATCAAGAAATTATTAATACATATTAAAGAATTTCGAAATTAAATAAATAATTAGTAATTAAGAAAAACAAAATGGTCAAAGTTTAAAAATAAAAAGTTAAATAAATATTAAAGAATTTCGAAATTCAAAAAATTCAGACACTACCACACAAGTTATTATTTTCATGTATATTAATAATAAATATTTAATTAGTGATTAATTACAGCTGAGCATGAGATTTAAGTAGTACACTTATCTCTAATATATTATGAGACAACACATTTTCAGTTTATAAAGATCAGAATTTAAACTGAAATATTATATATACATATATAATATCATGTTCTTTATAATGGTGTATAATGTGATTTCAGTATACATGTTTCCTAAGTTCAATAAGTATTGCAATTATCTCGAATATAATATGAGACAACACATGTTCTTTATATATGTGGTTTTTTATTTTTTTATGAATTTTCAGAATTCTTTACTTGGTCATATAAGATAATTCTTTACTTGGTCATATAAGTATATAATAGTTATTATAAATTAATATCTACTATTAATAATTATAATCTATAATTAATAATAAATATTTAATTAGTGATTAATTACAGCTGAGCATAAGTTATGGTCAAAATAAAACATTAATAATATGTTAACGTTAAGTTATGGGCAAAATATAACATTAATAATATGTTAACATTAATAATATGTATAATACGATTAAAATATAACATCAGTTATACGATTAAAATATAACATCAGTTAACGTTAATACCATCCGCACATCAGTTAACGTTAATACCATCCACAACAGGTCTATTATCCGAACTTAGAACTAAACATTTTCTTTCATTTCGTTCCGCCTTTCTTGCCACATCGCTCTTCAGCTTTCATCACGCCGCCTTCTTCGTTTCGCACCGCCCTCTTTGTCGCGCCACCCTTTTCGTCGTGCCGCCGCGCTCTGCAGGTAGTGAAGTTTTTCAGAGTTTAATTATTTTCGTGGATTTTGTTAATTCTAGGGTTTTAGGTCTAAATCAGGGTTTTATCATGTTGTAGATCTAACGATTTTACTGCCCAGTTCAATTACTGCCCCTACTTGTAATGTTTTAGGTCTAATGATTTTGTCCTGTTGTCATGTTGTAGGTCTGAATCTAGGGTTTTAGGTATCCTATTTTCACGTCTTGCTATTCATTGCCAACATCATGCTGCTATTTACGGCATCCATGTTAAAATTTATACCTGTACGACTATCGCTTCGCCTTGTTCCGAAGACCTGTTGTATGTTGGTGTTACTATGTTGCTTGCATGCATCCCCATTTTGATACTGGTCCGCATATTCTAGTTTGTCATTTTGGAAAAGAACACCTGAACTGAACTTGGGAAATTTGTCATGGTAACTATTTACATGTATGGATCAGATGTCTTTTACCTGCAGATTTTAGATGTCCATCCTACCTCTTAATATACATTGTAAATGCAATGATTTCCTTGCTGAAATTACTTCATGCATGCTGCTTATAATCATTTTGCCTTGCCACTGTGTGAAAAGCTCCACCCTGAATATGGACATAAATTGCAAATGAACTGTCATTCATTTTAATACATTGAACTACCTTATGAACTATCCATACATATATTTCCCCATGTTTATTTGACAAAGAAGATATTAGAATGCTAGAAACTGTATACATAGAAGAAAAGCTCACTTGTATATTGTCTATATGTCGGTTGTGTAACCTGTGATGTGACCAGACCCGGTCCTTACGGTAGAAATCTTGCTGCCTTATTTGTTGGGCACATTGACCTTTGTTATTAACATATACCTAATTGCACTCTTTTGAGCGTCATCTCCTTTAGTAATATACACCTAAGGAAAACATGCGAAAATACTAGGAATGAAGGGATAACACAGTATTTACTGATATACTTCATGTCTTGCATCCTTCATATACCTATGTTTGGACCAGAATGCCTTGCATCCGTCATGTCTTTTATAAACAGTATTTACTGATATACTTCATATAAGACACACAGTTAAAACACCATACAGGTATAACCTAACTATTTTTTTTCCTATTATGTATTGATCACATGCATCATGTAGTTTTTTCCTATTATGCATTTTCCGTGCTTATGTTTTTTCCTATTATGTATTGATCACTAATGCCTTGCATCCGTGCTTATGTTTTTTCCTATTATGTATTGATCACATGCATTAATTTTTTTTCTTGTAAAGATCACATGTAGTTTTGATATTTATACAATAGTGCAGAATTAAAAGTTAAAATGGATTATATGAGGGATCGTAGTTGGATGTATAAGCGGAAAGATGGACGTGGTGTAATGTTGGAGGATTTTTTCAAGGGTATAGATGTATTTGTTGATTTTGCATCTAGAGAGTTTGGAAATCAAGAAATTCGATGTCCTTGTCAAAAATGTAAAAATGAAGCTCTTAGGGATGGTGATACCATTAAATTCCATTTGTGAAAATATGAATTTGTGCTTGGTTATGAGTTATGGAGATTTCATGGAGAAGTTGGTGGTGCTACCAGCAATAACGATGATGGAAATAGTAATTGGGATAATGATGATAATTATTTCCAAGATAATAGGATGGAAGCCTTGGTTTATGATGCTGGAGGTTCACTCCTTCACAACATGTCTGAGAGAGATTCAAATATGGAGGAACCCCCTAATGCAGAGGCGAAGAAAATTTTTGATTTGTTACATGCTGCGAAGCGACCTTTATGGGATGGTTGTGAAACCCATACAGAGTTATCTGCAACTGCTAGATATATTGCGATCAAAGCAATATAAAATAGTTCCAAAAACGAATTTGATGAGTATCTTAAAATCAGTAAGGAAATGTTGCCTCCTGATAATGTCTTGGGTGATAGTTTTTACAAGATGAAGAAGTTGGTGACTGCATTTAGTTTGCCATATCAAAAAATAGATGCATGTCGAAATGGTTCTATGTTGTTCTGGAAAGATGACAATGAGCTTAGAACTTGCAAATATTGTTCCGCTGAATGATACAAAGCAAAGAAAAATAAAAGAAAAGATGTCCCATACTCAAGGTTGCACTACATGCCACTTATTCCTAGGTTACAAAGGATGTATGTGTCTATGGCTACTGCATCGCACATGAGATGGCATGCTACTCGGAATTATAGCGATGGATTGTTGTGTCATCCTTCAGACGGAGAAGCATGGAAGCATTTTGATAGAACATATCCTGACTTTGCGAAAGAGACACGTAATGTTAGATTAGCCATGTGCACGGATGGATTTGCGCCATTTGACCAATTTGGTAAACAATATTCTTCTTGGCCAGTTATTTTTACGCCTTATAATTTGCCACCATGGATGTGCATGAAAAATCCTTATATGTTCTTAACTCTTCTAATTCCTGGGCCTAGAGATCCTAAACAAGGAATAGACGTATATTTGCAACCACTAATTGATGAGTTGAATCTCCTTTGGAATGGAGTTCTTACGTATGACGTGTCAATGAAGAATAATTTTATCATGCGTGCATCTTTGTTATGGACCATTAGTGACTTCCCAGCTTATGGTATGCTCTCTGGTTGGAGTACGTCTGGTAGATTAGCATGTCCGTATTGCATGGAGTGGACATCTTCATTTCATTTGGCTAATGGAAGCAAAATGACTTGGTTCGATTGTCATCGTTGTTTTTTAGATTTCGATCATCCATGTAGACGAAACAAGAAAGATTTTCAACGAAACAGAGTCATTAATGATCCAGCACCACTGATGTTGTCTAGTGAAGAAATTTATGAACGCGTGCAATATTTTCCAAAAATATATAATAACCCAAATGGGTTAAATTTCAACATTGAAGGCAAAGGTTTGAGTCATAATTGGTGTAAATAAAGCATATTATGGGAATTGCCATATTGGAAAAATCTATTACTTCGTCATAATATTGATGTCATGCATAATGAAAAAAATGTTTTTGAGAATGTATTCAATACAATTCTCAATGTCAAAGGTAAAACTAAGGACGATTTGAGATCAAGACGAACGACTTTACTGCAAACGTCCCGAACTTGAGCTTGGTGAAGATGATAGTAACTTTAAACCTAAAGCATGTTATGAGCTAAGTCGGGATAGCTGTAAAATTCTATTGATGTGGGTGGAGAATCTTCGATTACCGGATGGTATTGCTTCAAATTTACGTAGATGTGTTGATTTGAGTAGCTTGAGAATGAACGGAATAAAAACCCATGATTGCCACTTATTTTTGGAGAATCTTTTTCTAGTTGCTTTCAAAGAGTTGCTTCCGCATAAAGTTTGGTGTGCTATAACGGAGCTTAGTCTATTTTACAAGGAGTTATGCACAACAACACTAAAATTGGACCGAATTGAGAAGCTTGAGAAGATCATACCAGAACTAATTTGCAAATTGGAGATGATATTTCCCCCTGGTTTGTTTAATGTAATGGAGCATCTTCCGATACATCTTCCTTTCGAAGCTAGAATGCGGGGACCTGTTCAATATGGGTGGATGTATCCGTTTGAAAGGTTATTTTATAAAACTCATATCATATTAGTACATATTATATATTTTCAAATTTGTTTACACATGACACTTTAGTTTTATAAGGCACTTGAAGAAAAAAGTGAATAATAAGGCATGCATGGAAAGATCAATTTGTAGTGCCTACATCATGGAAGAGGCGGCAACATTCTTTTCTTATTACTTTGAGGATCATGTAAAGAAAATGGATACAACTATCTCACGCAATGATGTTAGTACAGACGAATTTTTCAATGATCGTTCATTATCCGTGTTCAAAAAAGAAGGACGTCCCTATGGTGGTTGGAAAAAACATTGGTTTACTGATGAAGAATACAACGCTGCTCGAAATTACATTCTTCTTAACTGCAAAGAAGTGGAACCTTATATAAGGTGAATTTTGGTAGCATTCAATGATTTTAATTTCAAAATTTAAGTACCTTACTCACTTTAGTGCTCTTGCAGAATGTTTGAGGAGATGAATCATGCTATTCCACGAGCATCAAATTTTAGTGATTGGTTTCTCAATTATGTAAGATTAATATAACAAAATTCAGCTACTTTTTATTTGAAAATGTATCAAATATACTTATGTATATATTAATTTATGTTTATTATAATAGGTATGTGATCCTGTTAATAAAGTCATGGATAAACGATTAAAGTTTATTGCATTTGGACCTCAAAAAGAAGTGAGGAAATGCAAAGTATTATTTGTGAATGGGTATAAATTTTAAAAAGAGGAGTACGGATATGGAAAATCAACTTATAATTGTGGCATATGTGTTAAAGGCAACAATGACCCAGAAATGCATATGCAAGACTATTATGATATTTTGAAGGAAATTTATGAGCTGACTTACTCTACCGATCCGGAGCAAAAAACTTTCCTATTCAAATGTCAGTGGTTTGACAATACACCTAAAATTGGAATTAATGTGCATCCTTTGTACAATCCCATTGAAATAAATCATAAGTCCAAGTATTAGACCTATGATTCGTTTATTCTAGCAACACAAGCAATTCAGGTCTATTATGTAGCATATCCATCTGAAAGGAGAAACAAAAATGATTGGTGGGCTGTACTTAAAACGAAAGCTAGGTATACATTTGATGAAAACATCTTGAATGATCAAGCTTATCAAGAAGACATCGATCATATCGTTGAATTCACCATGGACAGAGACGGTGACATTGGACCTCTTAATGATGGCATTCAGGTCATGGAAGTTTTTGATACACGTGTAGAAGATGATAATATAAGTGTAGACCTTGAGAGTGAAAATGAAAGCTCAGAAGATGATGAATTAGATGTTGATGGAGAATGATAGTTGATAAGTTTGTTAACATTTGTGACTGAGAAATTTGATGTTTTGAATGTTTTGATTGTTTTCATTTCTCTACTTATTCAGTAAACCATTGTTATCATTTTTAGTAAACCATTGTTGTCATTTTTCTATTTTTCTGTTTCTGTGATCTCGAACATCTGCATGACACGATATTTATGAATTACGACAATGTGCCAAATTGTAATCTCGAACATCTGCAAAAACAGGGGCTTACAAAACTGCTAGTAATTTTTATTTATGCCTCACCGATAAAAAATATTCATTGTAAAATTGTTTCCTCGAACATCTGCTAGTAATTTTGAGGTAAATGTCAATGCCAATTAGTCCATTCGTATGGCAGTTGCTACCTTTTTCTCTTAGTTTAACTGATAAATTCAAATTTGAACAGTTGCTACCATTGTAGATGTTGAGGAGTTCATAGTATAAATTTTTGTTTAGTTGCAGCTATTCACTTTGATATCATCCTAAGAACAATTGGGCACTCATTGCTTTGTCGCCAATATCAAATTTGTTGTCACATTGGTATGGACTATTGAGTGCATGATCTTAAATATGATGCTTATCCATATATCTATTATTTGCGATTACCTTTTTTATGGTCTCATGTAGATTTTACCAAGATACCGAGGTAGTGGTTTGTTTCTTTTATCCTATCAGGTTAATACATAGTCAAATGTCTACTTGTAATGACATTTTGCTGTTATATTACATGCTTATTGACATGTTTGTGTACATAGGTTGTTCATTTCTATAATGAATTTACCTTAATCAATTTTAGTTCATCTCTTTTCTTTTTATATCCAAGGTGAGATTTTACCTCACATGACTATCCCAGCATGCACTGAGGCCATGTACTGATTTGAATTGAATTGCTAAATAATTAGTTTGATAGGTAAAGAATAAATTAGTTTATAATTTCAATTCTAGAAACCGTGTGTTGCCGATATGGCTGGGCACAAATACACAAATATATACATTGTATAGAAACTCCTTGTTTGAATTAGCTTGCACTTTCGTCTGTTACAAGAAGTAGGACATGTCCTTGCTCTAAAAAATAATTAAGCAAGTGCCTATTCCTTTTGCCTTGAAAGAAAGTTGACAACACTTTATTTTTGTATATGAGTATTTGTGTGCACCTGCGCCTTAACCCATGCTAATGCTTTGCGTTGGAAAATAGCCTCATGTTGTCTTTGATTTCATGACCTACACAATATTCTTATTTTATTTTTCCAAACTTAAACAAATTCATGTGTTTTAATAACTTCAACAAATTCATGTACAGTAGGTTTTGTCTTATATGTATGCTTTTAGAGTACTACCTGGCATTTTTCTATATACAGTAACTATAATATACATTTTTGTAGCTTCACATTAACATGTATGCATGCGTTTCACATTATATATGTATTTCACTTGGTAGCTAGCTTACATTATATATGTATTTCACTTTGTAGCTAGCTTTGTATATAGCATATATACATATAAGTGCAAGTTTACTTTCTCTTTCACTCTGTAGCTAGCTAGTTTTGAATATAGCATATAACTTGATTTTCTATTCATAATTCAAAGTATCACTGTTCCTTTCATGTGCTATGCTCTTACCACAATTAGTGTAAATGATTTTGTTGAAACGCTCAGTTAAAAGTAATGCAATGATGTACAAAATTATGAGTTTAAAATTTTATTTTTGTAGGTATCCATAATGAATATAATTGTAATGTTAAGTAAATTTATGATATTTATAAAGACTGTTTATGTATGGAATATAATCACTGTGTATGTATAGTATATTATGACAGTTTTTCTATTTCTGTTTTTTTATAAGATAATGCATGTTTATATTATGACTGTTTTTTCTGGTTTTATAATATGACTGTTTCTAAATATAATGCCTATTTTTAAATATTTCATGCATGATTGACAGATATGGTTGGCGCTACACGTGGACATTCGTATGTTTCCCAGGAACACGAGCAAGGAAAAGTAAGAGGACGAGGACGGGGAAGTCCTCTACTTATTCAGTCAACTCTACCACCTAGTCATACCATTAAACCATATCCACAAAGTAAAATAAAAAATGATCAGTCGGCATCACTGCGTCCTCGTTGCCCTACACGGCTTTCATCACAGCATACTTCTTCCCAACCTGTCTCCCCGCTGCAAAGTCAACTATCTACTCCGCAGTCTCCACAGCCTATTCCTTTGCATGGTGCTCCTCCACAAACGGATCGACAATCTACTTCTCTGAATCCTTCTCCGCAGCTTAATCCATTGCATGGTGCTTCTCCACAGCTTAATCGGCAATCTACTACTCCGCAGTCTTCATCACAGACTACTTCGCAGCATGATTCTCTGCATGGTGCTTCACAGCTTAATCGGAAGTCTACTACTTCGCAGTCTTCATCACAGCCTTCTTCGCAGCATGATCCTCTACATGGTGCTTCACAGCTTAATCGGCAGTCTACCAATCTGTAGTCTTCATCACAGCATTCTCCGCACCTTAATCGGCAATCTACTTCTTCGCAGCCGTCTCTGCACCTTAATCGGCAATCTACTTCTTCGCAGCCGTCTCCGCAGCTTAATCGACAATCTACTTCTTTGCAGCTGTCTCCGCAGCACGGTACTTCTCCGCAACCCAGTCCTCTACCAATAACGCAAACTGGTGCTTCTCCGCAATATGCTAACTTTGATGCTCAACATAACTCTCTACCCAGTCCACAAAACATTACGAATGAGCATAGCCGTGCATGTTCGCCGGCAACACATGATGGTGCAACAATCCCCACAGCAAAGTCGATTAATACAATTGGTCGTGTCGAACTTCGACTTATAGAAGCAAAGGATAAGTAAGCGCTTTGCAGTGATTTGTATTTTAATTTTATTTGACTTGCATTATGATAACATGGAATATATTCTATACAGCACTGTTTCAATGCATCCTTCCAGTGAACTATCGAGGAGGATGACTGCGTCTTTTCATCAGCGTTTGGCTGATTTTTGGCCCACTTTTGGAAAGATACCGTCAAACTACAAGGATCTTCTTTTTGATGATTTTTTGGTAAGGTTTGACATCTATTATGAGTACTAATAGTTTCTGGTATTGGCAGTTCTTTTTTTTCTAGTATTCATGAAATTTTAGCTTACTGTAATGTGCCTTTAGTGTCATTGACGAATGTTGTAGCCTTGTTTAAAGTGTATTTTAAATTTTCTCATAGGATCATATGAATACATAATATATTTTTATTTTTTCTAACCAACAATAAACTACTAAACATTAATGAATTTAGCGTCAATACTATAAATGGAAGGTTTGATAAATAATTTGACGCTGTCTATCCCTTATATAACATCTGACGTGATATGCTTGCATATTCTTTTACACATGCAAGGAAATGGTCTTTAAATGATTTTATGCTTGTGTATGGTCCCTATAAAAAATGATTATTTATTTAGAAAATATTTGTTAATAAAATATTTGTTTAGAAAATATATGCTACTTAATTAGCTTGGTTTGTTAAAATGTCAACTCAAAATAAGATGAATTTATAACTGTTGAATTTACATCTTTTTATATCAACCACTGGTAATGAGTGCGCATTTGAGGAGTGTTGAATTTAGAGTTGGTTTAATGTTAATAGCCAGTTAAAGGACCAGTAGTGAAAACAATGCTAATGGCTTAGAGATTAATGTGCATAATAGGAGATACATAGTTAATTTCTTGTTTACCTAGTTATATGTTTAGTCTGCAGTAGCAAAATTGTTAAAGTCCAGTCCAGAGAAAAATATGTGTTGATTCGATCCAACAATTTCATATGTCGAATAATATTTATCTAAGTATTGAGTTGGTCGATAAACTATAAAAATGGTTTATATTGTTAGTGGTTGCGAAAGTTGATATCTTTGAACTTTAAAATGGTGTTTCACTGTCATCGTGTTATAAATATTATTGGTCAGCTTCATATAACGTTATTGATAGTGGAATAGTAATATAAATATAAACTTTAGTCATACTGATAGAATTTAATTTTAGTATTTTGGGAAAGTATAAACTTTAGTTCGTTGGGCATCATTCATATGTCATAAATTCAATTCATCATTTCTATAATTTTCATTCAATGAATACTGCACGTCTTCACTTGCTAGTATGAATTCAAAGATAAGCATCCTACATTTTTTTAATTAGGGTCCAAGTCTGCTTCTGCATTAAGGCATACTGATAAATATTAGTTAACTAAATTTATTAAGGTCGTTTAGTTTTGACAAAATAGTATGTAGTTATAGGCATATAGTATTTTTCTTTTACATAGTTTCGAGGCCATAACAACATCATGTTCTTAGGCAATGCAGTGCAGAATTATGTTTGGTTTATCTGTAACATATTGAATAATGTATAAAATACTAAAAAAATTATGGGCGAACACAGTATAACGTGAACCTGTTTTGTGATGAATCAAGAACTTCAACCCTAAAAACCAACACATATAATTGTCTAAATTAACATCCAGTTTTAGATTTACATTTAGTTCTAAGTTTTAGTCTTGATTCCAGTAAATTTTGGTTTCATGTTTGAGTCTCGGGTTGAAAAAATAGTAGTTTTGCTGTGTACTTAAATTGTTAGTTTTGGCTTCATCATATGCTAATTTTCGCTTACATTCTTTCTAAACATTGGGCTGAAATTAAACATATCATATACACATTGCAGGGTTAGGTGTATGGTTACGAACCTTATCCAATAGAGACCATACGAAAGCTCTGGAAGACGAAGGCTAGCAAACGATATTCCGATATGGTTAGCGATATGAAAGAAAAGAACGCTAAACCAATCTTTATGAGTCAAGCAATTTGGGAGCAGTGGCTTCAGCACTGGAATCGTCCAGAAGTTAAGGATAGATCAAAGAAAGCTTCGACAAATAGAAACTCTAATCCTACTTTGCATAGTTGCGGATCTATTTCTATCCAGGAGCATGCTGTAAAATTGGTAAAAATTTTATGTCATGTAACTCTATTTATTTTAGCATTATGAAAAATAAAACTGCCACTATTAACATACAAAAGAAATTATATAGACCAAAGATTATGGTAGGCCTCCTTGTATGCTTGAAGTATTTGAACGTACTCATGTCAAGGCGGCAGCGCGTAATAGCACCGACTCCTCTTCACATTCTTGGATAGATCCTAAAGCAGCTAATTTTTATGTATGTAACTATTTTTTTAAATAAAAATTGTTGAGAATATATTTTAAAAATCTTTTAAAAAAATATTTCTTAACAGGACAATTTGATGAAAGCTTGCGTGGAGCATCTAAACGAACTTCGAGAGACAGCCGGTGAAGACGTCGGAGAATTGCCCCCGGAGACAGTGGATAGCTTATTTGAATCGCTTGTAGTGCCAAATGCAAAAAAACGTACTTATCCCATTGGGAATTTGGAGGTACTTAATTGCTGTTTTTTCCTTACTGTCTCTTTTTCTTACTGTCTAATTGGGGTCTTTTTTCTTACTATCTTGGTGTCATTTATGTATGGCTGTATACTGTTATAGTAGGTTCTACTATGTACATTGCTGTGTCAAACTGTTGTGTGTTAGCTGTAGCATCAGTTATTATTGCACCAGGTTCAATTTTTTAATTAGACTGGCAGCCTACAGAAAAAAACAGGCATAGAAGGTAACTATTGATAACTGGATTTGAGTAATTATGTTTTAAGTGTAAGTACTGATCACTGGACCCAAATGATTCTTCCATTTTGTAATTAAAATCACATTCTTTCAAGAATTTAATTGCAAAATAAATAAAGTCAAGACCTCTTGATTGGTTGGGTCTCCAAAGGGCCATGGTGCTTTAGTTCTAGGTGATTTCATCCCATACCAAATATTCCAGAGTAATTTTATTACTTGAGTCTATCCTTTTGCATATGCTCATTGTTGTCTGCACCATGAACGTGCGCTGTTTACATTTGGTCCTTGGTCATTGCAATTTTTGTCCATGTCTTCATTGCTGTGTATTTCCATTGTCTACATGTGTCATGTTCACATTTCCATTGTAGAAACAACCGCATCCTATTTTCACGTCTTGCTATTCATTGCCTACATCATGCTGCTATTTACAACATCCATGTTAAAATTTATACTTGTACGACTATCGCTTCGCCTTGTTCCAAAGACCTGCTGTATGTTGGTGTTACTATGTTGCTTGCATGCATCCCCATTTTGATACTGGTTTGCATATTTCAGTTTGTCATTTAGGAAAAGAACACCTGAACTGAACTTAGGAAATTTGTCATGGTGACTATTTACATCTATGGATCGGATGTCTTTTACCTGTAGATTTTAGATGTCCATCGTACCTCTTAATATACATTGTACATACATGATTTCCTTGCTGAAATTACTTCATGCAGGTTGTTTATTATCATTGTGCCTTGCCACTGTGTGAAAAGCTCCACCCTGAATATGGACATAAATTGCAAATGAACTGTCATTCATTTTAATACATTGAACTACGTTATGAACTATCCATACATATATTTCCCCATGTTTATTTGATAAAGAAGATATTAGAATGCTAGAAACTGTATATATAGAAGAAAAGCTCACTTGTGTACTGTCTATATGTTGGTTGCGTAACCCATGATGTCACCAGACCTGGTCCTTACGGTAGAAATCTTGCTGCCTTGTTTGTTGGGCACATTGACCTTTGTTATTAACATATACCGAATTGCACCCTTTTGAGCGTCATCTCCTTTGGTAATATACACCTAAGGAAAACATGCGAAAATACTGGGCTATATATTTCATGGATTGAAAACTAAGGTAGAACGACCGGAATTAGCTTTTCTTATCGGGTTCGAATATGGTTCATTTACGTACAGCAATCATTTACAAAAAAATCATAATATATAATTTCAAGCAAGTGTGCATTTGACAGTTTTTATTATGTTTTCAATGGGGAAAAAGAAACAAAGATGAAAACTTAATGGAAAAGGTGTTGTGGTATTTTGAGTATGAGAACAACAGATCTTTTGAAATAATCACGAATGTTTTAAAATGTACCTATGCAAGAGCTTTGGCCAGTAACTAAATGTCTTCTAAACTGATTTCACTACTGAAAATTACAATGTTACAATGTTTCTTGTCATTGCACGACCCATCCCTAGGTCTGTGAATAAGGAGTTGCTCCTGATCGAGCATTTGTTGCAATGTTATGTTTGAAACTGAATATCGTTATCTTAACTCAGCATAACTCAGTATTTACGGATACCTGCATTAATGTATCATCAACGAAGCTGTGGCTTCAAAAAAATTAAATTCAATATGAATTACATAACTCAGCATGCAGTCGACTTCTATTCCCTTTGTACAAATTTTGTTTGCATCATTTTGTGGACCCTGAAAGGTTGCGTTGATCAATCATAATAAGTGTTATTTATAAGGATATTTTCTGGTGTGCGCAACGAAAGCGCATATAAAACCCATTATATTTAAAATTTTAACCAGCTTGATTAAAAAAAACGAGGATCACACCACCCTAACTTCACTGTTTGATAAACTGTTTGGTCTGCAATCAGAGTTCAAAGCATGTTGTACTCAGGTTATGCATGTTTTAGTTCAATATTGTTGTGCTTTAACTATTACTTTTTTCCAGTTTGGCGCACATATCAGGGTAAGTTACCATGTATAACTGCTGCATGTAAATTTGCTGACTTGTGTTGTGTTTTCTAGTTAACTAAGTAGGAAGGTAACATAATTGTAGTTGGGTAATTAAGGGTTTCAATCATAGAATGCACCTGTTGAAGATAATGAACGGACTTTATACTTTAGGCATTATCAGTCAAGCAAAGAATTAATATGCAGAGAACTGTCTAATGCTTGTTAGGAAATGTGTATACTTATACCGTTAAACAGTCACTGTATGCTTTCCGAAAATTTTGCTGGTGGATTGCATCTTTTGCATAAAACAGTGGGTCTGGACTAAAAGTACTAAAACTTTATTACCCTGCAGTTTTGCATCCTCTTCAAACTTAAAGTATTAATGCCTTTATGTCATTTTTACAATGCAGCTTCCATCGTCTTCTCAGCAATCAAAACGTCAGCTTGTTAACAATGAAGATGACGACCACGAGCTACAAAAAACAGTCGAGGAGATGCGCATCGAACTTGAGAGTGAGAGACCAGAACGAGCAAGACTCTCAGAACAACAGAAGGCAGATAAGGAGGCCTTTGAAGCACAACTGGCAAAGGTGATGGCAATACTCAAGGGCCATGAAAGAGTTTCACGTGCGCCTTCGCGATCTGTGTCTCGTTCGTTGGCTCCTTCACCAGAGTCATCTATGTAGCTTGATTGGTATGTTATGACTTGTTTTGTAGGGATGTGGTTGTAGCACAACTATGGATATGTTTGTTATTTTGGTAGTTATGGGTTTTAGTACTGTTGTGATGGTCATGGGTTGTATGTGGTTTAACGTTCACACCAGCTGAATAATTTTGTTGTTCATAATTCAGCTTGGTGCACGAAATGAAGGATTGTGGATGTTTTTTATGTGATATGCTAATATTATCTACGTTGTGTTGTTGTTTAGAGTATTATTTGTACGTGGATGACAATTTTATACTGTTTTTCGCTCGCTTTTAATATCAGTATTTGTAACTGAGTAAGCAGTATAAAATTAATTTGGAAAGCTGGTACAGCAGGGCGGTAAAAAGAGTTAATGCCATATCAGAAAGGGAATACCGACGTATTAGTATCAAAGCAGAAAATCTAAAAAATGTGTTCCAAATGTTCCGTCGTAAATTCGACACTGATTTGAAAGATTTTACCGTCAAATTACCAACTAAAAATAATTAAAGGAAACATACACCAATTTATTTCCGTCGCTAAACCTTTGCTGAATAGTAAGGGCTTACCGACAAAAAAAGGGCAAGATTTTTGATCAAAACTTCTTGTCGTGGATCCTTGGGTAATTAGTAAGGGTTTACCGACAGATTTTATAAAATAATTTTTTATACTAAATTAATAATCCGTCGGTAAATAGTCGGTATATAAATAAAAATTAAAATAAAAGTAAATTAATAAATATTATTTATTTTTGTTATAAAATTAGTAAAATGACGGTAAATTGTCGGAACATTCATGCTAAATTCCATCGCAAAATCTGACACAAATACCGTCGAGGTTTTTGCCGACAGACGCAATATGTAGGAAATCCGTCGCTGATACCTGTTTAGCGACGGATTTGCAGCGCATTCTGCCGCTGTTAATCTCGGTTTTTCTTGTAGTGATACAAGAGATTACAAGATAAGAGTTTACATAATCAAAAAACCTCAAATTAGGCTTAACAAGAAGACACTCCATTTGGGGATCGTTGGCTCCATGCCAGGATAGGTATATAATGCAGTCCACCCCTCAATATATAGCCAGTGAATAAACTATGTGAGTCATCAATCAAATTACCAAGATAAGGTAACAAATAATGGAGGCAAATTGCAGTGGAAACAAGTGGCGCAAACATAGCAAATAGTCAGTGAATTCCTTTCCTTAGCAAAGATGGAAGAAAATAATCCCTACATTAATTTCTTGGCCATCTCATGCAAATGCAATCAATGCATATCCATATTAAAATATTTTCTTTTCATTTGGCATATTTGTTTTCACCTATTGTGATTTTGTATCACCAAACTTTAAAGCTCCCACCTTGATGCAAAATCACATATCTCCAACACCCCACCTCAAATCAAATTCTCTTCACCACATAAAACTCTTCTAAAAAGAACTTCACCTTAAAGCAAAATCTCATAATGAGAAAGAAACCAAAAATGAATATTTACCTAATGGGTTCCAGCAAAGCTACCCCTTAACTACCTTGTTAACAACCTCAGACTACGTCCCCGCCCGCCAACAAAATGATGCAAATATCCAAAAAAGGGCAGATTTCAAAGTAATCTCAACACCACCAAGACCAAAAAATAATTCTCTCAATGACTAATTTAAATACAGAGCCATATTGCAAATCTCTGTACATACAAAATTTCTCTCTCCGGCCACTTAATTAAAACCATTACAAACTTCACCCACCATCTAAAAAAGACGTATCTTCCTCATGAAATGCACCCCGCAAAAACAATGGTAAAAAAAAGCTTGTAATACCATAAAAATTCCCAAATCCAATAATCCCTTCAACACACTAAACTTCTTATCACGCCAAGATTCCATGATTGGATCGCCCTTCTCTCTCAACATAATCTTCTCCACCAATGCCTTCTTTATTTCCCCAAAATAATAATAGCATAATTACCATAATACATGCCGCTTTTTCTTGAAACCATTGATGCACAATCTAAACAAATCGCCTTGCTTTGATACCAATCTATTGTACAAAAGTTGCACAAATGCGGAAGCGCAACAAACAGGATCTAGATTTTCCAAATGTACATTAATAAATCTAACATAAATTATTCTATTACTCTTAAAAAAAGTAAATAACTTTAAAGAAGTAAATAAAGACATGGTATTTATACCGGTTCCACTATCATCCATAAGATAATGTACATCCAGTCCAAAAAAAGGAGAGAGATTTTATTCCACATAAGAGAGAGATACAAGAGATTACAAGATAAGAATTTACATAATCAAAAATCTCAAAGTAGGCTTAACAAGAAGAAACCCCATTTGGGGATCGCTGGCTCCATGCCAGGATAGGTATACAATGTAGTCTACCCCTCAACATATAGCCAGTGAAAAAAACTATGTGATTCGTCAATCAAATTACCAAGATATGGTAATAAATAATGGAGGCAAATTGCAGTAGAAACAAGTGGCACAAATATAGCAAATAATCATTAATTCATTTCCTTAGAAAAGATGGAAGAAAATAATCCCTGCATTAATTTCTTGGCCATCTCATGCAAATGCAATCAATTCATACCCATATTAAATATTTTCTTTCTATTTTGCGTATTTTTTTCCACCTGTTGTGATTTTGTATCACTAAAATTTAACACCAACAACAATAGGAAACCAATTTGCTTTGTTTTTAGTAAATAACATTTATTTCCATCAAGATGAAAATTAAAGCTCATCAAAAACCTGCCCATGGCATTAAAAGGGTAGTCGGTTTATTATCCATCCAATAATAATCCCTTTCACGTGATCACGTCAGACATGAGAAAGCTTATCCAGGTAATACATAATCTCCTTAATTGTTGAAATAATTAAGCCAGAAGTGGGTACTAAAGAACAGAGCAACATGCTCAGTGCAATTTACCTAATGATGCCCCATGTTGTTTACAAAAAAATACATGATGTTACCACAAAACAAGGGACACGTGCCCATATAAACCCACACTTACAAGTGGACATACCCAATACATGAATCAGCTAATGCAAGTGAAGTTTTTATGAGAACTGTTAGGAAAGACAACAACTACATGATTTTTCATGCTTATAATAAAGCAAGAAAGACCACAAGATTTTTCATTATAATTTAGTGACTATACTTGAAGACATAGTATCCTGCTGTATCATACAATGCGATTTTATGAAAACGGTTTACTTCAAAATCAAAAGGAGAGTAATACAAAGAAATATATGTTCTTGCATATAGTATCCTTTTGCATCTCTATAGATCTATCAATAATAATTCTATCCAATTTTTAGAAATATATGTTCATGCATTACCTAATTGTCAATCAAAAGGGGAGTAATATTTAAATTAATTCATACTAAGAAGTATGCAAATAATCTATTAATATACAAATAATAAGCGATAGTTTTATGTTAAGGACTCGTAATCTTCAATATATTATATCAATGATACAGACATATACAATAGTGTATTTTTAAAGAAATACCCTTATGATTCAAGTTAACACGTCAAAAATCATGTACATTTACTTCTTTTTTTTTTTTTGCAAACGCAAGCAAGTTGAAATTGGACCGCTAGCTGATCTTATTAAAAAAACTTAGCGGCTTAAACTAGACTCTACCAGATCTTATCTAACTACAAAATAAAACGGAAAGTGGACACAAACAAAAAAGAGTAACATACAAAATGAGAAGGAAAAAACAAGCACAACAATATTAGGAAATTGATAACAAAAGGCCATGTCTACTAGTGCACGTGCCAGATAATCCCTCCGAACATCATGCATGCACTAATACAGTGCTTAATCCTCTCATTTAAATCAGCTGCAGTTTTTTATCTCAATATAAAAGCACGTTAGTTTCTTTCCCTCTAGTACAAACTTAAAACAAATGTAAGTGCACATAACAAGGTCCCACTCTTCTTATATCTTTTGTCATATAGTGTGCAAATGTTTTTCCATTCTTCCTGATTGGCCATCAATGGGGTATGCAGTGAAAAATAATGAAGGGTATCATTTCATATTTGATAAAGAAAGGGAACTTAAAGAAAATATGCATAACCGTCTCCAGTTAAAAATCGTAAAAGAAGCTGCACTACCACTTATGCCTAGCCGAGTTAATTAAGCGTGCGTAAACAATGCATTGTTAAGGACTTCCCAGAGGTTGTTACCCACCTCTGATAACTATAACCATCCATCATCATCGGTCATTTATGGTTCGCTTTGGCAATTACTTGGTGTCATGCACAATGAAGTTGTAACAACCCGTATTTTTATAGCATATTAAAACAAGAAATCAAGGCAGAATTAAATTATAAAGTCAGAATCAGGGGAAACGGGTTATGCCATTGCGTTAGTCTCGAAATTTTACATGAAATAGAGTCCGAGTTTTCAAAAATCGGAGTCCAGATGAAGAAGTTATGGCCTGTACAAGTTTCAGCAGTTTTCAGGCAGGACTGGCCCAGGGGGTCGACCATAGGGTCGACCTACCCCCCCCCCCTAGGTCGACCATAGGGTCGACCTACCCCACAGGTCGACCATAGTGTCGACCCTCCCACCTTACAGGTCGACCTGGTCGGCCTGGTTTGACCCAGAACTCATTTTTGAAGCCTGAGACGTGTTTTGACGGTCCGGATTGATTCTAGGGTTAATCTAAGGGCCCAAACTAGTTGCTACACCTATAAAAACACCCTTAGACCTAACCTAATTCATGTCAAATCATTCTTACACTATTATGCTGCTAGACTTCCTCTTGATCATGGACGTCGCTCTCTAAACTTTTCTCTTAGCCTCCAAACTAGATTCAAACTAGAGATTAAAGCTTCTACAGCAATTCTACAACAATTCAAGAAGATAAATCAATGTCTCTGCAATGTTCTACGACAATTTTAGTTCTTAATTCATTATCCATGCTCTGTAAGTTCTAGTTATTTTCAGATTAAAATAATTAAATTTAATATGGACATGTGATGAAATGAAATTGGACTTTCGATTCAATTCTTGTTTCTTCTTGGATCTCGATCTTGAGAACTTTTCTATCTTTATTCGCGTGACAAGTTTATGGTCTATTCAGCCTGTTGTATATCAATTTTTCTTGGTTCATGTTGATATTATTATCAAGATCTATTCATTATGCCTGAGATGATGATTTTATGTCGTTTTCCCTCTGATCTTGTTTTTATTGCAACTTCTACCTCCCCCTATTTATTTTCTTTTGATGAACCTAGGTCAATTTCGGACCTAGGCCTAAAACTATGATATACGTGCGATGGTATACGGGGGAAATATTGGAATATTTCCTTATGGAATATATGTGTTTGGTGGAATTGAAGGCATAATATGAAAATTTGATGTTTGGGGATAATTTACCATTAACATGAAACTTGATATTTGGGTATTGTCATTATAATGGTAATTGCAAGAATGGGGATTGGCATATATAATTTGACATGGATCTTGATATATATATAATTTGACATGGATCTTGATATATGTAATTTGGCTAGAACTTGTTATGAGTAAATTGGTGTAAACGTAGTATACATGTAATTTTGGGTATAAAACTTGATCTACGTAAATTGGGCATAGCTTTGTAAACATGTAAATCATGAATCTTGACATATGTAAAGCGGCATGAAACTTGGTATATGTGTAAATTGGTATACATGTAAAACGACTTAAATTGAACATATGTAAATTTGGTACGAATTGGGCATATGTAAAATTTACATGTAATCTAGAACTTGGGCATATGTTAATTATGTAAAATTTGGAGTTGAAACATATATGATAATTTATGACTTAGTAGAGGTTTAATATGAACGCACCTAAGTTGGGTTTTGGGTAATTGGCATATATTGTAAATAAAAGGCTATAAATTGACATAACCTTATAGTGAATTATGATAATAAATTGGGAATACGTTTTGTGGCAAAAATGTGAATCATGAACATTTCTATATGTTAAACACATGAACTGATATTGGGGTTTTGGGTGGAATACGACCATTAATGAACCTTTGACACGAGGTTAGACTCGGTTTGTGGTGTAAATTTGCCCGGAACCGCCCGGCAAATCCAGTAGACATAAAGTGTCAGTCTAATGTGAGAGGTCGAAGGTCGAATTGTAGGCGTAATGATTTATGACACGAGGTTAGATCTAGTTTGTGGTGTAAATCTGCCCGGAACCGCCCGGCAAATCCAGTGGCCACAAAATGCACGGTCTAATGTGAAAGGTCATGATTTGTTCGTCATAATGAATGAATTAAGGAAAACTAACCATAACAAGACGTGGGTATGGTTAGAGGGTTAGGTGGGATGACATGGAAATTTGACATGTGAATATGGACCTAACCGGTATGAGTTAAGAACATGTAAAACTTATAAATGTGGGCTTAACCAACTGTTTGCGAACAAATTATACAATTGTAAACAACTGTAAAATTCGTTCGGTTTTCCTAAACAACAAGGATTGTTGTAGAGGGTGTCGAACTCTGGGACCAAAAATATTTTAATTAATAAATCCAATCAAGTTATTCCAGAATTTTGATTGATTGAAAACACAGAAAATAATAGCAATTAAATAAAAAGGGAGATTTATCTAATAAGAGAAAGCAATTAGGGGATAATGACATAGATTAGATTCACACTCATCAATAGCCAACAAATAAATATAGATCTAATTCATGTTTCTGTCACAAACACGAATTAACGATAAATAGATTCTTAGAAACAAATAAGTAAATAACGACAAGCATAGCCTATGCAGGAGCTGAGCTCTTAAACAACCATAGACTATCAGGACAAATTCACAAATTAATTTCTAAAAACTTAAAACTAGATCTAAATCTGATAATTGTTAGATCGAACACGAATATACCCTGTGAAGGAGCATAGCTCTTAAACGACACAGAATATGAGGGTTCAGATCTAACCCTTGATTCAGATCCAGATTACATGTATACAGTCCTCATCTATTGGCTATGTGATTCATCTTGAATCATATCTATTAGCGTCATCACCCCCTAATCGAAGGGGATTAGCTAGACATAGCTAAAGAAGAAGAAAAACAGAAATTAAATAACATGAACATAAATAAAATTAAAACTAAATAGAACAGAGGAAGAAGAGTTTTATTCCAAGAAAAAGATTACAGAATAAAACTAAGTGTATTTTACAATGAATGAGATAGAGTGTATTTATAGCTGATATGACAAAGGCTACTTGGCAAATTCCATAATGTAGGACTAAAGAATTAGCCCAGCTAACACATAAGCTAGTGTGAACGCAGCTGTAGAGTGAGAGGCCTTGCAAATGAGCTAATGTGAACGCAATATGAGTCTTTATTGAGCCAAATCTACCCAACTGAACTCTATTTGCACCCGTTCTTCAAGCTTTAAACTCTTCAAGCTTTAGAAATTTCAACTTCACTCTTTTTAATCAAATTCTTCATGCTTTATCCATCAAATGCTCTAAACCAAGCTTTTTATCGACAATCTGAAAACACAGCTATAAATACACAATATTAATTATTTTAAATATAAAACTAGATAAATAAGCGGATAAAATATACACATTTACGTGTATATCACCAACATAACTGTTAATCAGACTAATGGGTAGGTTAAGTAACATAGCTAGGCTAATGACACTTGACCGTTATAACATGACTAGCGGATGGGTTGGGCTAACTTGAATAGGTTGATAACACCCAATCGATATAACCTGATGCATGGTAGGGTTAAGTAAACACACGAGGGTAACACTTAACCATTATTGTAACAACCCTGATTTTTGGGGTTAATTTTAAAATTTTATTTTAAGAAATTTCAATGAATGAATATATTTACAATTATTTGTTTTAAATAATAACGATGGAAAAACTTATTTTATTTCGAGTGCGAACTTGAAATTTATATTGAATTCATTCCGAGCCTGAAATCGGCGCGGTAATTTCAGACTTGAAATTCCAACTTTGAAAAATTATATAAAATAAAATATAAATCGGAATTGGACGAAACAAGAAACGCTAGGACCGTATTGAAAATATCTTTCCAAAGAGTTTCAGAAATTAAGATTCCAGTTTATAAATTGTAAGTTATGAGAAAATTAAATTTTCAGAAAAACGCTATAGAATTCGTATATATTATATATAAGGCCCGAAACGTAATTTTTTTTGCAGAATAAGGAATTAGGACCCGAAACCATCTCCATTGGTTTCAGAATGTTGTTTACATATAAAAATGACTATAAGAACTTATATTTTTGAGTTTCGGAAAAATTCCACTATTTTTGGTAATTTTAAATATTAAAATATACACCTGAAAAATAGAATTTTTGCAAACGAACTCCGAATTCGACGAAACAAGTTTCTATGGATTCGGAATATTAAATTAAGGTTAAATTCTAAAATTTATAATTTTTGGAATTATTTTGTGGCCTGTATAATTTTTACAGTGGAAATACAGCCTATTTTCAGACTTCGGAAATTTATAATAAATTCATACGGAATCAGAAAATTACGAAATCAGGTTCGTTGGGTTCGTAATGACCTGAAATAATTATGTTTAAAAATTTATTAATTTTGAAATTCGCATGTATTTATAAGAATTTCTGAATTGAAGAAAACAGTTGAAAATTAAGTAATTGGACACGTAATGATATTTGGGCCCAAACAAAAATTAAACCCATGGTATATATTATCTTTTTTCTGAGATAATGGGCTGAAATTCGAAATGCACAGCAGCCACTTCTCTTTTCCATCATTTTTCTCAATTTCCATGGCGGCTCCCTCTTCCTTTAAAATTCATAAAAAATAAAATTTCTTCAAAACATAGCAAATTATATGTCCACTCGAAGGTATCGACGATACGAAGCTAATGGAGTCGTCGGTTTCGTCAAACAGCGCACGGATTCGCCGGAATCTCATCTCAAAGCTCGTTGAAAATCGAACCCATAAAGCTCAAAACCAAAATCACAAATTTCCCGCGAATCTAGCGAGAACTGGAGGAAGTGACGAACACGGAAGTTCTTCGTCTACGCAAGACAAAGATGCTCAAAAAATTTCAGGCAGTTTGGAGGTGTGAGGCGGCCTGTGGGACCCGCGAGGCGAAATCCGTTCGTAGGCGATTTCCCGATGATCGGAGAAGCTTTAGGGGCGGCTCTTTCTGGTGGTGGTGCGTCTCGCCAAGACGAAGACGTTGGCGGTGGTCCCGTGGCGTCAGGTGGCCTGAAGCATCGGCAAATTGCGGTCAAAGTTCTGCGGTGAACAGTGTTTCGCGGTCAATGGGCTGAGGGTATTTTCTATTTTATTTTTAAATTATTTAATTAATTTCCAAAACTTTAAAATTGCATAACTCACTCATACGAAGTCGAAAATCGACGATTTCAGGTGCGTTGGGATCGTGGCGACGAGTTGGACGCATGGATACTAATTTTTTCCAATTCTGAGACAGTGAAATTTTTAGGTATTTTCACGAATATTAATTAATTATTTAATTTGTCCGATCTTTAAAAATTCATAACTCTTTCATACGAGGTCCGTTTACAAACCGTAAATTGCGTTGGAATCACAAAATTAAGAGCTTCGCGATGGCGCAAACCGCAGCTGAAAAGGAAACAGTAAAATTTTGGCCAAAATTCAATGTGAGAATTCAAAATTCTATTATTTAATTAATTATTAAATTATTTTCTCGCTTTAAAAATAATTGCATGATGATGTTTATTCAATTCTGAAATGTCTGGTGTTGTATGAATAATTGGTTGTGATTGCAATATGTTTTGTTGTGTACGATGTGTTAGATCCGTATTAAAATTGCAGATAATATTGAATTTTATTTACGATTAGAAATTAGATCTAAAATATATTATATTCAGAATTACATCATATTTATTCAGATTTAGTTATTATAATTTATTTCAGGTTATTAAATATTATTTCTATTATTCTGTAATGAAAAATAGAATTTGATCGACAAATAAAAACTCATTTTTATTTGTTAATATTATAATAAGAACTTGAACGACAATGAAAGCTTATTTTTATTTTTTGAATTTACAAAAGAAATTGAGCGATAAATCCATTCTTATTTTGATTTGTCTACATTAAAAAGAATGAATAAAAAGAATATATTTTAATATGAGGTTCTATCATTAAAAAGAATGAAAACAGAAAATTTCATTTTTTTTATGTAAAAATAGTTTTCAATCAAAAGTCATAATTTATTTGTCAATTTGATGTTCAATAAAAGTTGCAACATAAAAATCTCATTTTTTATGAAATAGTGTTTCCATAAAAAGAAGTAACATTAAAAATTTCATTTTTAATGAAATAGTGTTTTCATAAAAAGAAGCAATGTAAAAGGTTTTATTTTTATGTGTTCATTGTTTTCAATAGAAAGATTTTACATTAAAAATTACATTTTTAATGTGATTTGGGTTTCATCGTAAAGATTAGAATAAAAAGATTATATCTTTATTTTCATTTTGTTGAAATGAAGAGTTTATAAAATAAGATTGCATTTTTGTTGAAATTTTGTTCATTGAAATATAATTTGTTCTTTTATTTGTATTCACATATACAAATAAAACATTGAAAATAATCTGTTCTTTTTATTTGTTTTCACAAATACAAGTGAACATAGAAAATAAAGTTTGTCCCTTTTATTTGTACTTACATATACAAATAAACCATTAAAATGAAATATGTCATTTTATTTGTATCCTCAAATACAAATAAAACATTGAGACAAAAGTTCATTTTTTTTTTCTTTTTCATTTATATTCACAAATACAAATATGCACTGAAAATAAATTTGCTCTTTTAATTGCACTCACAAATGCAATTATGCATTAAAACAAAATTTGTTCTTTATTTTGCATTCACTAATGCAAATCTAACATAGGAAATAAGTTAACTTTTTATTATGTTCTTCAATGTGAATGTAACATGAAATAAATAAAATTGGCCTTTTTGTTTGCATTCACAATGCGAACAAAACTTAAAAAGACATGTTTTGGAAATCACAATGTTTGTTTACATTTTTATATGTAAATAAGAAATTATTTTCAGAAGTTACATTATATTTGTAAATATATTTTGTAAATAAAAAGTTGTTCTTTTATTTTGCATTCACCAATGCAAAGGTTTTTTGAAAATAAAATTATTCTTTTATTTGCATTTACCAATGTAAATATACATTAAAAATAAACTTGCTCTTTTGTTTGCATCTAAAAATGCAAATATATATTTAAAAATGAAACTTGTTCTCTTATTGCCAAACACAAATACATTATAGAAAATGAATGATCCTTTGTGTTTGTGTTGTCAAACACAAATATAACATAGAAAATTAAAAATGGTCTTTTTATTCGTGTTCTTAAACACGAATAAAACATTAAAATAAAAGAACATTTTTTGTGTACTCCAACACAAATATAACATGATTTTAAAGTAGTACATTTTTATTTTTATTTGCATTTTCAATGCAAATATTCCATGAAATCAAAAATTCACATTTTTGTTAACATTTCATAATGTAAACAATACAAGAAAAAAAAATAAAAATTACATTTTTGTTTGCATTCTACAATGCAAACGAAATATAGAAAATAGAATATGTATTTTTATTTGCATTCTATCATGCAAATAAAACAAAGGAGATAAAATTACATTTTTGTTTGCAACTTCAGTTGCAAACAAACAAGAAATAAAAATTACATTTTGTTGCAAATTTAGATGCAAACAAATTTATTAAAAACAAAAGATACATTTTTGTTGCATGTTTTAAATGTGAACAAAGCATTAAAATAAAAGTTACATTTTTAATTATTTATTTACTTCTCTTGATGTAAATAAACATAGAATAAAGAGTTGTTCTTTTATTTACATTTCTTGATGTAAATAAAACTAAAAATTTAATATTACGCTTTTATTTGCTTTACTCAACGCAATTAAAACAGGAGAATAAAAGAAATATTTTCATTTGCAATCCTTAATGCAAATAAATTATGAAATGAAAAAGTTACAATTTTTTTTATTTACATTCCTCTATGTAAATAAACATCAAATAAAAAGGTTGAATCTTTATTTGCATTCTCTATTGCAAATAAAGCATGAAATGGATATTTATATTTTGTGTTATTATTTATATCCCCTATTACGAATGGGATTAAAAGATTACATTTTTCTTTTCATTTATTTACAATGAAAGGAAATGAAATAAAGATTATATTTTTATCATCATTTTTGATGCGATAAAAGAATAGAAATAAAGATTACATTTTTATTGACATTTTACATGCGATAAAAAGAATAGGAATAAAAGAGATATTTTTATCATCGTGTTATATATTGTGTATTACACTGCCATAGGCAAGTTACCTGACTTGTTTATGTGATGGGTCGAGAATTTTCACACATCGCCCAAGTGCACAAATTAGTTTATCATTTGCTTGATTGGTTGAAAACCCCACATGGGTGTTGGGATGAAAATTAACATACACTAATCCCAATATTTAGTTGTATGTTGATCGTTAGATCGACAGGCTGTGATGAGCGTTATTATTTAATTTTAACGCCTACACAGTTGGAATTTACACTTTGGATGAAATGGATGATTTGATGATTATATTGTTATTGTCATATATATGATGTGTGTGAAATCCATATAATGCAAATTATATGGTAAATGATTGAGTCGCATTTCGATTCAGATGATCTTTTAAATAAGAGTATTCTTACACTAGAAATTCTTTTATATAAAGGATATATTTTCATAAAAATATATTTTAGTTAAGTATATTTTTTTTAAGATAAAGAATATGTGTAAAAGATAAAAATATGTAATATGAAGAATACTTTCCAATTAGAATCTTTTGTATAAAGAATATTTTAATGATTATTTTAAAATACATTTTATAATAACGAATTAATATTTAAAGGGAAATCCTTTAGTTAAGATTATTAGAATTTGCAATTATATTTCATGATATGAGATACATTGAGATGTGAAGTGGATTTATCGTGGATGGTGTTTTTAAATGACATTTGTCTTTTAATCCAATTTACATCGAAATTATTATTTGGAATTTATAAATCCATTTTATAGATTTGAAAAGAGCATTTCCTAAAAATCTAGTTTTCCAATTTAATAAAATTAAATTGGAATTAAGTGGAAAATTCGATTGGTAATAATCGAGATGGGCTTCTGTAATAGAAGACCGATATTATATATGGAATTTAAGAGGCTTTGCCGTTATTCCATGTACATTGTTAGTCCGATACAGGAATTCACATCGATTATGTATTGATTGATTTCTGTGGAATTCCATATTTAGGAAATTGATTTGTGGGTATCGTGAATTGTGTTTTAAATGACACGAGTTCTTTAACTCGTTTAAAAGAAGATTTATTCTTTAAAATAAATGATCAGTGAAAATGATTTTTGATATTAAATCAAATTCAGAATTTTTAATAAATCTTTTAAGGAAGATTTATGATTAAATTTATTAATTTATCTTTGATAAAATTAATGAGAATCTTTTAATATGAATATCTTATTAAAAGAATACTCTGAGGGGGAAATGTGGCGTAATGTGTGATTTTCCAATATTTGATTTTTAATCACAAAATACGCGAGTTATTCAGGAAGACCGGGTTTAACCCATTCTGAATAATCATCACGACGATCAAGAGTCGAAGATGAAGATGGCAATTGAAGACCGAAGTTTCCACATCGTTGGGATGATGATGACTGGTATCTTGAATTGGGACTGGACACCCCAAGGCAAGGTATTTGGTAATGATCGTCCAAACGCATTTGGAGATCGACGGACACGTTGTTTCGCTCAGACCCAGAGCGGACTTGTAAATGGATTGCGTGTCTGACATTGTATTCTTTTCTACTGTATTTGTTGAACGCTACTGATTATATATTTCTGTTTGGTGGTGGAGAATTTATTCTTCACTTAACCCCCTTCTCTAAGACGTATGAGCTTAGAGGTTATATATATATTGGTAGATGATCAATGATATGGTAGAGTCTGACAATGTGGCATGCTAAGATGCAATTGATCAAGGCTTTGTTGAAAACCAGGCCTTGTGGTTGATGATCAAAGCACAGTCTAATTAGGCATAGCTTTGTGTATATCGTGACTTCGCGAGCCTCACAGCCCGATAGAGTCTAAAACGGGAGAAGGGAACGCAGGGAGTGCACACGTTTCTTTCTATCTTGAGTGGTGCCAGGGACCTACCAGCGCTGGCATTTATTCATTGTGGTTGTTGGATTGTTCGAGGCCTCGGGTTTATGCGGTCGCCACTGGCCGTAGTATAGGTCCAAAAGGACCGGGAAGCGTGTGTTCAGGCATAACTAATCCACAAAAGCAAGTGTGGACCGGCCCTGCAGGATCCAAGGGTTGGACAGAGTACCAATCCTGGGGCATTGCTAGAGTGTCTCGAATCGGTAAGGATCTCCTCCCTAGCCTTGACTCAGATGGCAACCCAAATTTCCAATACGACATCACGCGGTTTTGATTGTATACCTATATATGGCGACATAGTGGGATGGGGCACTCATGCCGTCTAGGATTGGTACATTTACTTTGATGTATTTCAAATTGGTTGCACACTATTATTATATAATACCGTGTTTATCGTATCAAGCATCTTTTGATCATTATAAGGTAAAACCCTATCCTCTGGTTTGCGTTGCATTGTGTGATGGGACTTGGGTCTTATAATGGTTTCATTTTTCTAAAAAGCATTGCGTTATTTTGACGATTTACTTTAGTCATGCACTGACAATCTATAGGAGAAAACCCGTTCCGCGAAAGTGGCGTGGTCCTGTGATTAGCCTTATTATATTATATAGGTTAAGTAGAATTCTCACACCAGTCCCATGACTGACCTGTAGTTTGTCCACTGGCAAACTCGGGTGCCCATATTTTCCACACGGGCAGTCGAGTAGCTACTTTTGCAGATATACTAAACAAGATCCTGGATTGAAGACTGAAGCTGTGGCCATAATGTTGATAGCCTTCCACTGAGATTAGTTCCGCTGCAATGTATTCGTTTATTGTAATTTATTCTTCCGCTGTAATTTTATTCCCATGTACTCTGATATGTATATTCTGTACTCTGATGTAACATTTATTATAGTGTTATAAAAGTCTTCTGTTATCTGTTGTGATGTGTTGTATGCCCAAAGTTAAAGTATTCGTAGATTTTCACCTTTTGGATCAGACCTGTGTGGTTTATGGTCGATCCAAAGGGCGGGGATTTGCGGGTCTTTACAATTATAATATGACTGGTGGATGGGGTTAAGTTAACATGCACTTAACCAATATAACGTGATGCGTGGTAAGGTTAAGTAACAACAGAGGGTAACACTTAACCGTCACAACATGATAAGTAGGTGGGCTAAGTCAATGTCCACTTAACCAAAATGACATGACATGCAGTGGGGCTAAGTTAACACAAGGGAGAACACTTAGCCAGTATAACAAGGCTTGCGGTAGGGTTAAGTAACACAAGGAACAACACTTAACCGATATAACATGATGTGTGGTAGGGTTAAGTAAAACAAGATGAAACACTTAACCAACTTAACGTAATGGACGGAGAGGGTTAAGTACATATCGCGTTGGTGGGTAATATTAGTAAATATAGGTCCACAAACTTAACCATTAATAAGCACGCTTGAATAGGTGGGTTAAGTACATCACGAGAAGGTGGGTAATATCTGTATATATAGGCCCACACACTTAACCAGTAGGAAACCCTAGTAACGAGGACCCATTTCAGCAATAACCCAAATCAGGTATCAACGGTACCCTGAAACTAGGCAGGGTGGGGCACGATTACTGGGCTGATTGTAAGCGGTCAAACGAAGGCGGTGGGTGCACAGTGTAGGTCTAACAGTGTAGGTCTAACCAGGGCACTGGGGACACCAGTAGTATAACCTATGCCTTCTAGACTTGCGTCGGGCCGCCACCAAGGGTCTTGATACACCTCATGGTGGGACCAACATAGGTATCTACAATCATTGGGGGCCGTATGACACACATAGGTAGCATAATCCCTAGGTTGGACCTAGGTGGCATAAACCCTAAATCCGAGAAGCGTTCAATAGGTAGCATAATCCCTCGGTTGGACCTAGGTGGCATAAATCCTGGTTGAATCTAGGAAGCGCTCGATAGAAAACCCTACATTAGATCTAGGTAATAAATAATAGATGTACACGTGAAAGTAACGTTAATTTTCGGGGATTGGGATCACGTTATGATTTTATCATTTTATATAGATTACTCGTTGGGACACTAGTTTGGTGGTGCAGAGAAAATAGATATCATTTTAGTGGTGAAGCAGAGAAATCTTGCGATGCTTGATAGAAATCTTGCGAAACTATACTTAGTTCATCTTGAATGGGAACCTTGCAATGTTATACATGACAGAAATCCTATGATGTTATTCTTAGTTATCGTGCCTGTAGCTTATCTTGTCATCATGCTTATGTTTACTTTCAATTTATTCATGCCATGTTATCTTTACCTGTTTTTATGCTGAAAGTCACTAGGACTTACTCAGTCTTTATGACTGACCCGGTTTGTTTCGCCTCTTTTTCTTCCGTCCCCCCCCCCCCCCCCCAGTTTCATAGGGTGGGAATACAGCTTAATTCGGATCTTACCAAGCTCCAAGGCTCTTTCATGTATGGCTTGGATTTCTCTTGGCTATGGCTTGCTTTACTTTATTGCGGAATACTACAATTTATTTTCATGCTTCTTTGTTTTTGAGAAAGACAGATATTTTAGCTATGTATTTGGGTATTGGAAGTTGATGGGCTTTTATTATAAACAATTCTATTTAATAAATGATTTGAAGTACTTCTACTTTACTTTCCGCTATTTTATATATGTCTGTCTTGTAATATTTCTGTTCCAGTACCCATAATGCTCCATTGAAATTAAGGCATTCCCTTTGTGAGTGACCTTAACGGATATGGGGTGTTACATTTGGTATCAGAGCAGAAGGTTACCAGACTGGGCAAAATCTTTTAAAAACCTTTTGAAATTATTTTCAATACGTTTACAAAGAAGCATTTTTCTAAAGAAAAGTTCTGTTTTACGAAAGGCATATTCCCCAAAGCCATATGCACTATCTTTTGATTCTCTCCTTGAGTCTCTTCTCTCTTTCTCTTTCACCATAGTTTGTAGGCATGCGACACATGTCGGAGGGCAAAGTAGTGTCCAATCTCCATCTGTAGCCGCAGTAGTTTTACTTGCGACTAATCTTATTTCAAGCTATGTAGGGTTGTCGTGCGATGGAAGTAGCTTTTGAGAAACTTTTCAACAAGCCATACGAGGATAAAGAGCACAAGCCTAAGGATGAGAAACATGTTGATATGGTTTAATCCACGAAAGAGGAGAAAGGTGAAAGGAAAGAGGCGAAGTGAAAGAATAATAAAACCCATGACAGGAGAGAATATCTTTGGTATGGTAAAAAGGGACATGTAATTAAGTATTATAGGACAAGGACAAGGGCAAAGAACAAGATCGTCGAGAGGGCAATTGTATGCTCTCACTACTAGCGTACCTAAGAGAGGTGGTAACGTTTCTGTTAAAGGCTTACCTTTTCTTTTCTATCATCCCGTTAGAACTTTGTTTTTGTACATCGCATCCTTTTAATTCTGCTTTGATAGTTGAGTCTCTGCCCCTTAGTACTAGCGTAGTAGAGGATCCCATTTTATCCTCAAATCCTATTAGGGAATCGGCTCATTTATTCATGACTTGTTTGGATTTGAGAATGTCTATGCTAAGTGTTGAGTTTAGAAGTAATGCTTATGTTTTTTTTTTTTGGGCTATGGGTTGATTCTAGGGATGGAGTGGTTATCCATAAATGGTGCCATTCTTGAGTACGAAAAGAGGGTAGTTAGATTCTTGACTTGCCTTGGTAATGCCCTCGAAGTCTAGTGTAACCCTTAAGGTTCTACCATGTTTAGTTACCTAGAATCTCTTGATACATTTATCGATCCGCTCGAGTAGTGTTCACCACTAAGGCGAATGGTTCATTTCGCTTATGCATGAGTTATAGAAAATCACCTTAGTAAGTACATTTGGCAACATGGTTGACATTTGTTTGTTTTCAAGAGATAGTTCTTCTGCATGGAATACCTTATAATAAGTAAACGAGATCTAGGATTCACTAGTGAATTTTGGAGAGCTTGCATGAAACCATGAGTACGCAGTTATGTTTGAGCCGAGTATACTAGAAAAAGAATAAATGAAAGTGGAACGAGAGACAACAGTGAAATGAGTTCCAACTCATATTTTGGAAACAAGAATTAAGAAGCTACGAAATTATAAAGTTAAAGACGGACAAAACACAATGGAGTTAAGCTCAAGGAAATGCGACTTAGAATATTGAAGACTAGACACGCGCATCATATCTCTTCTTAAGAGTATATCCTTAATCCCTCTTTTCCTGTAGAGCTTACCTGTATGCTATATTTTAAGTATAACCTCTCGGTCCTATTCCCCATCCTATTTCTGTTGCAAACCCCATAAGGAGTATGACTCATCTGTTAGTAATACATGTTGGGGTTTGAGGGTGTCCGTGGGGTTGACTAAACTTTTTGGGTTTTATAGGATATGGGTTGGTCCTAGGAAGAGATTTCTTGTGACCAAAAAGGAGTCCATCATGCTTAGTTTCCTAGAAACATATATATTGGTTGGTTAATTCTTTAGGTGTGAGCCTGATGTTGATTTCAGTCTTCGGGGCTGGTGCTTACGGAGTTCTTCTCCAAATCAGTATATATGTGACATAGATTTCTAGTTTTGACATTGCCTAATGGGCACAAGGTTTTTACTTGCTTCTATCATTCGACTATACCTTTAGGTAGGAACAATTGGGTGTAAACATGTGTTTGAGACATGTTATGATTAATGGTTGCTAGTGGTTGCAATTGGCTGCTAATGGTTGCTCGTGATTGCATAACACACATTAGGCACTAGATCGGCTCAGACACATTTCCATATTGCATATACATGAGTGTTTATACTTGTTTATGGATGAAATTGGATGTGTTATCATATGGATGATGCATATGGATGGATGTTTGTGCACACATATAGTGTTTATGTGACTAGGACTATTTGCATACATGTTGGACTCATTGCACTAAACATATTTTGCATTATGAAGATCAATCAGGCCTGATCATCTACATTAGATAAGGAACATATACACACACTTTCTGCATATGTTCATACCGCATTAGAAATATCCTAAGGACAATGAATGCCTGTGATTGATGATTGAGTAGATGGATGATTGGATGGTAGGACACATTCATCTTAACCTGAAGATTTCGGGGATGAAATCCTTTAAGGATGGGAGAATGTAACAACCCGTATTTTTATAGCATATTAAAACAAGAAATCAAGGCAGAATTAAATTTTAAAGTCAGAATCAGGGGAAACGGGTTACGCCATTGCGTTTGTCTCGAAATTTTACATGAAATTGAGTCCGAGTTTTCAAAAATCGGAGTCCGGACGAAGAAGTTATGGCCTGTACAAGTTTCAGCAGTTTTCAGGCAGGACTGGCCCGGGGGTCGACCATAGGGTCGACCTACCCCCCCCCCCCCCCAGGTCGACCATAGGGTCAACCTACCCCCCAGGTCGACCATAGTATCGACCCCCCCACCTTATAGGTCGACCTGGTCGGCCTGGTTTGACCCAGAACTCATTTTTGAAGCCTGAGACGTGTTTTGACGGTCCGGATTGATTCTAGGGTTAATCTAAGGGACTAAACTAGTTGCTACACCTATAAAAACACCCTTAGACCTAACCTAATTAATGTCAAATCATTCTTACACTATTATGATGCTAGTCTTCCTCTTGATCATGGCCGCCGCTCTCTAAACTTTTCTCTTAGCCTCCAAACTAGAGATTAAAGCTTCTACAGCAATTCTACAACAATTCAAGAAGATAAATCAATGTCTCTGCAATGTTCTACGACAATTTTAGTTCTTAATTCATTAGCCATGCTCTGTAAGTTCTAGTTATTTTCATATTAAAATAATTAAATTTAATATGGACATGTGATGAAATGAAATTGGACTTTTGATTCAATTCTTGTTTCTTCTTGGATCTCGATCTTGAGAACTTTTCTATATTTATTCGCATGACAAGTTTATGGTCTATTCATCCTGTTGTAAATCAATTTTTCTTGGTTCATGTTGATATTATTATCAAGATCTATTCTTTATGCCTGAGATGATGCTTTTATGTCGTTTTCCCTCTGATCTTGTTTTTATTGCAACTTCTACCTCCCCCTATTTATTTTCTTTTGATGAACCTAGGTCAATTTCGAACCTAGGCCTAAAACTACGATATATGTGCGATGGTATACGGGGGAAATATTGGAATATTGCCTAGTGGAATATATGTGTTTGGTGGAATCGAATGCATAATATGAAAATTTGATGTTTGGGGATAATTTACCATTAACATGAAACTTGATATTTGGGTATTGTCATTATTATGGTAATTGCAAGAATGGGGATTGGCATATATAATTTGACATGGATCTTGATATATATATAATTTGACATGGATCTTGATATATGTAATTTGGCTAGAACTTGTTATGAGTAAATTGGTGTAAACGTAGTATACATGTAATTTTGGGTATAAAACTTGATCTATGTAAATTGGGCATAGCTTTGTAAACATGTAAATCATGAATCTTGACATATGTAAAGCGGCATGAAACTTGGTATATGTGTAAATTGGTATACATGTAAAACGGCTTAAATTGAACATATGTAAATTTGGTACGAGTTGGACATATGTAAAATTTACATGTAATCTAGAACTTGGGCATATGTTAATTATGTAAAATTTGAAGTTGAAACATATATGATAATTTATGACTTAGTAGAGGTTTAATATGAACGTGCCTAACTTGGGTTTTGGGTAATTGGCATGTATTGTAAATAAAAGCTATAACTTGGCATAACCTTATAGTGAATTATGATAATAAATTGGGAATACATTTTGGAGCAAAAATGAGAATCATGAACATTTCTATATGTTAAACACATGAACTGATATTGGGGTTTTGGGTGGAATACGACCATTAATGAACCTTTGACACGAGGTTAGACTCGGTTTGTGGTGTAAATCTGCCCGGAACCGCCCGGCAAATCCAGTAGCCACAAAGTGTCAGTCTAATGTGAGAGGTCGAAGGTCTAATTGTAGGCGTAACAATTTATGATAGGAGGTTAGACCCAGTTTGTGGTGTAAATCTGCCCGGAACCGCCCGGCAAATCCAGTGGCCACAAAATGCACGATATAATGTGAGAGTTCATGATTTGTTCGTCATAATGAATGAATTATGGAATACTAACCATAATAAGACGTGGGTATGGTTAAAGGGTTAGGTGGGATGACACGGAAATTTGACATGTGAATATGGACCTAACCGGTATGAGTTAAGAACATGTAAAACTTATAAATGTGGGCTTACCAACATAACTGTTAATCAGACTAATGGGTAGGTTAAGTAACATAGCTAGGCTAATGACACTTGACCGTTATAACATGACTAGCGGATGGGTTGGGCTAACTTGAATAGGTTGATAACACCCAATTGATATAACCAGATGCATGGTAGGGTTAAGTAAACACACGAGGGTAACACTTAACCATTATAATATGACTGGTGGATGGGGTTAAGTTAACATGCATTTAACCAATACAACGTGATGCATGGTAAGGTTAAGTAACAACAGAGGGTAACACTTAACCGTCACAACATGATAAGTAGGTGGGCTAAGTCAATGTCCACTTAACCAATTTGACATGACATGCGGTGGGGTTAAGTTAACACAAGGGAGAACACTTAGCCAGTATAACAAGGCTTGCGGTAGAGTTAAGTAACACAAGGAACAACACTTAACCGATATAACATGATGTGTGGTAGGGTTAAGTAAAACAAGATGAAACACTTAACCAACTTAACGTAATGGATGGAGAGGGTTAAGTAGATATCGGGTTGGTGGGTAATATTAGTAAATATAGGACCACAAACTTAACCATTAATAAGCACGCTTGAATAGGTGGGTTAAGTACATCACGGGAAGGTGGGTAATATCTGTATATATAGGCCCACACACTTAACCAGTAGGAAACCCTAGTAACGGGGACCCATTTCAGCAGTAACCCAAATCAGGTATCAACGGTACCCTGAAACTAGGCAGGGTGGGGCTCGATTACTGGGCTGATTGTAAGCGGTCAAACAACGGCGGTGGGTGCACAGTGTAGGTCTAACGGGGTGCGGGCGTGCACACACTCCGGAGCAGACAACCAGGGCACTGGGGACACATGGAGTATAACCTATTCCTTCTAGAATTGCGTCGGGCTGCCACCATGGGTCTTGATACACCCTATGGTGGGACCAGCATAGGTATCTACAATCATTGGGGGCCCGTATGACACACATAGGTAGCATAATCCCTGGGTTGGACCTAGGTGGCATAAACCCTAAATCCGAGAAGCGTTCAATAGGTAGCATAATCCCTAGGTTGGACCTAGGTGGCATAAATCCTGGTTCAATCTAGGAAGCGCTCGATAGAAAACCCTAGATTAGATCTAGGTAATAAATAATAGATGTACACGTGAAAGTAACCTTAATTTTCGGGGATTGGGATCACGTTATGATTTTATCATTTTATATAGATTACTAGTTGGGACACTAGTTTGGTGGTGCAGAGAAAATAGATATCATTTTAGTGGTGAAGCAGAGAAATCTTGCGATGCTTGATAGAAATCTTGCGAAACTATACTTAGTTCATCTTGAATGGAAACCTTGCAATGTTATACATGACAGAAATTCTATGATGTTATTCTTAGTTATCGTGCCTGTAGCTTATCTTGTCATCATGCTTATGTTTACTTTCAGTTTATTCATGCCATATTATCTTTACTTGTTTTTATGCTGAAAGTCACTAGGACTTACTCAGTCTATATGACTGACCCGGTTTTTTTTGCCTCTTTTTCTTCCGTTCCCCCCCTAGGTTCACAGGGTCGGAATACATCTTAATTCGGATCTTACCAAGCTCCAAGACTCTTTCATGTACGGCTTGGATTTCTCTTGGCTATGGCTTACTTTACTTTATTGGGGAATACTACAATTTATTTTCATGCTTCTTTGTTTTTGAGAAAGACAGATATTTTAGCTATGTATTTGGGTATTGGAAGTTGATGGGCTTTTATTGTAAACAATTCTATTTAATAAATGATTTGAAGTACTTCTACTTTACTTTCCGCTATTTTATATATGTCTGTCTTGTAATATTTCTGTTCCAGTACCCATAATGCTCCATTGAAATTAAGGCATTCCCTTTGTGAGTGACCTTAACGGATGTGGGGTGTTACAGAAGTCGTCTTCCATAAGGATATATAATGTCATGGTCACTGAAACGACCCAAACTTCCTAGTAAAGGAAAGACTGGATTGCTTTGAGAACAACACACCTCAGAACACAAACTGAAGAACATTTTATTGCTAATTACCACAATTACATCAGAGTACAAGATTATAATAGAGTATGAATACTTATTCCACAACAGAAATACAATAATATCAGAGATTTAAATTACATTTAAATAGCAGCAGAAAAGGTATACAAATATACAACTGGAAGGAATACACGGATACAGAGCTTTCCGAGTACCGCTTCAGCTGTGAGCCAGGATCCTGTCAATATATCTGCAAAAAGCTACTCGACTGCCCGTGTGGAAAATATGGGCACCCGAGTTTGCCAGTGAAACAAACTACAGGTCAGTCATGGGACTGGTATGAGAAATCTAACTTAACTATCTATAATAAGGCAAATCACAGGACCACGCCGCTAACGCGGAACGGGTTTACTCCATTGGATTGCCAGTGCATAAATTAAAGTAAATCGTTAAACAACGCAATGTTTTTTTTTTTTTGAAAAATGAAACCATTATAAGACCCAAGTCCCATCACACAATGCAACGCAAACCGGAGGATAGGGTTTTACCTTATAATGGTCAAAAGATGCTTGATACGATAAAAACGGATTTAATACTAGTGTGTATATGTTCTAATAAAAACATTTCAATCATAATGTATCAATCATAGACGGCATGGGTACCATATATCATGTCGCCATACTAGTTCTACAATCAAAACCGCAATGTCGTATTGGAAATTGGATTTTCCATCATGAGTCGAGGCTAGGGGCAAGCTCTTCTCCGATTCGAGATACTCTAACAAATGCCTCAGGATCACCCGCAGTGAACCCTTAGATGCGGTAGGGCCGGTCCCCGCCTATCGGCAGTGGATTGGTTATGCCTGAACACACGTTTCCCGGTTCCTTTGGACATATAATATGATCACTATCGGCCTATAAAAATCCGAGGCACCTCAAAATCCATCATCCACATAAGTAAAAATGTCGGGCCTTGTCAAAACCCTAACACCACTACTAGTTAGAAAGAAACGTGAGCACTCCCTACGGTCCATATCCCGTTTTTGACTCATACCGGGGTGTGAGGCTCGCGAAGTCACGATATACACAAAGCTATGCCATAATAGGCTATGCTTTGATCATCCCACAAGGCCCTGCTTTTCAACAAAAGCCTTAATCATTTGCATCTAGGCGTGCCACATTGACAATTCACGCCATGCGATCAATCACTATTAATATATACCAGGGTGTTAAGTAGAGAATAAATCCTCCACCAAATAGACATACACTAATAGAAATCGATTTAATTCACATGGAACGAAATCCAATGTCAGACATGCATCCATTTACTAGCTTATGCTCTAGGTCTGAGCGAAAACCAAATCCGAACAATCAACAATAGTCCGGACGACCACCACTGAGGCCCCTTCAAGGTAGCTACTCCCATCAAGGGTCTCTGTAGCAACACATCCATTCCATGTGAAGATCGTCGGTCTTCAATCCTCGTCTTCATCTTCGACTCTTCATCGTCGTAGTAATTATTCGGGATGGGTTAAACCCGGTCTTCCCGAATAACTCACGTATTTTATAATTAAAAATCAAGTACTATAAATGTAACAACCCGTATTTTCAATAACCTGTTATAACATAAATCGAGGCAGAATTTAATTCTAAAATCTGAATCAATGGAAACGGGCTATGCCATTGCGTTTGTCTCGGAAAAATACGCGAAATAGAGTCTGAGTTTTCGAAAATCGGAGTCCGTATGAAGAAGATATGGACGAACGAAGTTAGGCAGAAAAACCGAAAATCAAGCCAGAATGCACTGGCGCACTTGTGAAGTGCGCCAGCACAAAAATACACTGGCGCACTTGGGAAGTGCGCCCGTGTCGAGCCATTAGCCTGCACAGCTTTCTGGCTTGACCCTGGCTGGCTTGGTGCACCTGTTTTGGTTCTCTGGTCTGTTCTGCTGGCCTATGACGATTTTTGATGGTTTAGATCTAAACTAGGGTTAATCCTATGGCCTAAACTAACCTAAACTTCTATAAAAGGACCCCTAAACCTAGCCTAAATCATCATTATTCATTCATACAACTAAACTATGGCAAAATCAATCCTCTCATGGCCTCCACTCTCTTCATACAATTCCTAAATAAATTTCTATGAGATTTTCCATGCATACAAGTGTTTTCAAGCTTGTATGAGTGTCATTAGCTTGCATTCAAGTCAAGTTTCTATATTTGCATCATAAAGAAAGAGTTTTGATCATTTTGGCTCAAGGGTTTTTATGTTAGAGCTTGCATTTTGGGTCTATTTGATTGCATAAGGGCTTTGTCATATCTTTTGAGCCTTCATAAGTATTGTAAGCCCTATTCTACTTTCATACTTAAACTCTAAAGTTAAATGTATGATATGCAATTTTATATGCAAGTTTACTATGCTATGATATGCAAGTTTATGCAAGTTTATATGCAAGTTTACTATGCTATGAAATGCAAGTTTATCATGTTGTGATATGCAAGTTTATATGCAAGTATGCCAAGTTATGTTATGCAAGTTTGGGTTGAACATTTTGTTCATGCTATCATGTTATGCAAGCTTATCTTGGGTTTATGAACATAAAGCTTCAAGCTTTATGCTAAAGGTTGCATTTTGGCAACATGTAAGTTATCATATCTCTTATGATAACTTGCATGTGAGGCTAAATGCGAACTTATGGCCATGTCTACATGTCATTTAGCACCATGTATCACCAATATGCCAAGTTTGGTTTTATGCATGCTTTTGAGGCCTAAAAATGTAATATGCAACATATGTACATTTCATATGCCACCATGTTGAGCTTGTGGCTTCAACACCTTTTATGTCATGATTATGCCAAGTTCCCTCTTTCTATCCTTTATGCGCTATTGCGATATGTAAGCGATGGGATTGCGTTTGGGGTTGGGTAAAAGTAAAAGACATAAAAACATAAGCTTGGGAATTTACCTATTAAGTTAGGTCTACCCATTGGGAATTTACCTATTAAGTTAGGTCTACCCAATTGCTTGAAAACTTGTAACATGTTTTGGAAACATGATGGACATGACACTTAGAAAAGATAAGTGTGGCCAACTCGAGGTTGGGTTGAGTTTGTAGCGTAAACCTACCCGGAACCGACCGGCGTAACTAGTTGCTACAAACAATAGGACCCAATGTGAGAAGTTGGTCATGTTATACCTTGAACCCGAGGTTAGACCAAGTTGTGGTGTAAAGCTACCCGGACCCGCCCGGCTTAACTAGTAACCATAACAAGGTCTAATGTGAGAGGTTAAGGCGCATTAAATTAATTAATGCCTCGTGATTAGGGTTAAGTCATGGTCCACTCAATACTTAACCAACTTGGGCTTGGTAGATTAATCAGGGTTAAGTCGTGAACTCATCGTTACACTTAACCAAGTTAATCCATGATTATCAAGAGGGTTAAACCATACTTAACCCACTAGAAAATACTAGCAATGGGGGCCCACTCCGCAGTAACCCCAAAATCGTATCATTAAGGCCTTAGAGGCTAGGCTAGGGAGGGGGCACGATTACTGGGCTGGAGGTAAGCGACCAAATAAACGACGGCCGTGTGGTACGCCGATGTAGTTCCGGACGGACTATGGTCGTGCACGTAGTCCGTGTTTGGAGAAGTCACCCATGGGTACCAGTAGATCGAGACTGTGCACTCATGTTTATGGTGTCCAGGGGTTGGCACTCTAGGGCTTGATACACCCGAAGGGTGGACCCGGCACAGTTCGACTACAATTAAGTTTGGGCCGTATTGACACCAACACGTGACGGGTTAGGCTTAGGGAGCCGATCGACTAGACCATGGGGTTGGACCTTGTATTAGGGTCATTTCATGTTATTGGGCCAAAGCTTGGGCCAAGGGATCAATACTTGTTTATTCAAGTCATGTTAGTTTGCTAGTACACCTGTGGTGCAAAACCTTAATCCTGATTATGCGATGACACCTTTATCTACCTTGTTAGTTAATCATTATGCTAGTATCCTTATGATCATACCTGCTGCTCATGCCAGTTAACTTTATCAGTTTACATTGATTGTAGTAGGGCTTACTCAGTCTTTTTGACTGACCTGTTTTCTTTCGCCTCTTTTCTTCCATTCCCCCCCCCCCCCAGGTTCTCAAGGAGGGAATATTGGAGCTTAGCTTGGATTTCTGGCCGCTTGCTTGAGGGATTTAGCTCATGTACGGTTTGACATGAGGCTAGCTATGGCTATCACTTCTTTTGGGGATTAGTACTTATGTATTTCAGTTTTTCAGTTGATGTTGTTTTATCTAGACTTGTTTATTTGGAAAGTTGACATTATGATTATGTTGTACCAGACTTGTTTTGAAATGGTTTGAAATCTTCCGCTGTTTTATCCATGTTATTTACTCTGTTTACATATATACATATGTTCTTGTTATGCCTTGATATATCATTATGCATGTTTACCTGATTCAAATGCCCCTCCAAAGTCAGAGTGCTTGCAAGAGTCACCCTGGCGGAGGTGGGGTGTTACATTTGGTATCAGAGCATATGGTTTACGAGAAGGAACAAAAAGGTTTTTAGAAAACTTTTGGAAAACTATTTTCAAAACCAAGTATAAAGTATTTTCCAAAGAAAAGTCTAGTTTATTTTAAAAGGCTATTCCCCAAAAAGCCATTAGCAAAATTCCTTCGTTTATCTCCATTCTGAATCTATCCTTTTTCTTCGTTTTCAGTATGACCGATAACTTTGCCATTCCGGAGGGAGTACACGTACCCGTTTGGTATAGGAGACTTTTGGAGGCTAGGGCGACCGAAGCCGGCCCCGTAAATATTACTCCTCCTCCTGTAGTTAATGTTCCTCCTCCTCCTGTCGCTGAGGTTCCTCTTCCTCCTTCCCCTCAGCATCCTAGAACTGACTTCGCAAAGATTTGCCAAGATTTTAAGGCGATGGGTTGCAAGAATTTCTTTGGAACCGAGACTTATGTAGAGGAAAGGAATTGGTTGAAAGAAACCGAAGATCTTTTTGTCTTCTTTGATATAGGTGACCGTAGGAAGGTTTTATTAGAAGTATGGTTGCTAAAGGAAGAAGCGACACGTTGGTGGGTGGTCACCACCGCTACTAGGCCAATTGAGACTTGGGATGACTTTCGGGGAAAGTTTGGACTAAGGTTCCTATCACTGAAGCAAGGGGACATGACTATTAGGGAATACATAGATAAGTTTAATCAACTGGCTCGGGTTGGTTTAGACTTGGTTAACACAACTCAGAAGAAGGCCCTATACTTTGCTCTAGGATTAAAAGAGCCATTACATGGTTTAGCCATGACTCATATACCTTTGGGGGCAACTTTCGAGAGTTTGGTGAATATGGCCCTACGAAGAGAATAGGAGTGACAAGAAGGAGATCAAGATGAATGATACTCAAGCCAAGAAGACTGATTCCCAGTGGAAAGGAAATCAGGGTAATCCAAGCGGTTAGAGCAGTCAAGGCAATAAGAACAAGAACAAGAGTCAAGGCAACAAGGGGAACAACAACAAGGGCAAGGACAACAAGGAGAAGTGCTATTATTGCGGTTTAGTTGGGCATCTTATTAAGGAATGTAAGAAGAGGAAAAGGAAGAATGGCGAATGCTTTCATTGTGGTGAGTTTGGACACTTCACTAGGGATTGCCCGAAGAAGCGAGGGCAAGGCTAGGGTCAGACTCAGCGTGCTGGACCTTCAGGAGGGCAAGTTCATGCTCTCAATACCGCTCCAGTTCCCGATCGAGGTAGTATTTCTGTTGAAAGTCTTGTTTACATTTCTGTTCATACCTTGTTTGATTCTGGTGCATCGCATAGTTTATCTCGTCTGATCTAGTTGAAAGTTTGCACCTAAGTACTAGTCTAGTTAGTGATCCCGTCTGTGTCTCAAATCCTATTGGGGGTTCCGCCCATTTGTCTATGATATGTGGGGATTTGAGGATCTCTATACTGAGTGTAGAGTTCTTGTGCAGTGCTTATGTTCTTGGTTTTAGGGGATACGAATTGATATTGGGCATGGATTGGTTGTTCAGATATGGAGCCATTCTTGATTGTGAGCTAAGGGTCGTGAGGCTCGTGACTCGCCTCGGAAACACGCTAGAGATTTCTTGTGATCTGAGAGGTCCCGTCATGTTGTGCTATCTGGAATCACTCGACTCGTCAATGGAAACTCTTCAGTCTGTGAGAGTGGTTCGAGAGTATCCGGATGTTTTCGATGAAGTTAGGGGGTTGCCCCCTAAGCGAGAGATTGATTTCCGTAATTATCTGGTGGATAATGCAAAGCCGGTTTCTATGCCCGTTCGGCACATGGCTCCGCGTGAAAGGCGGGAGCTAAGTAAGCAAGTGAAAGAGTTGCTTGAGAAGAACTTCATTAGACGAAGTATATCTGAATGGGGAGCGCCTGTGGTATTTGCTACCAAGGCAGATGGTTCTCTCCGACTTTGTGTTGACTATCGAGAGTTGAATAGGCTGACTAAGAAGAACAGACACCCGTTATCGAGGATTGATGATCTCTTTGACTAGCTTGTCGGTGCTTCTGTTTTCTCTCAGCTTGATCTTGCTACGGGATTCCATCAGCTCAGGGTAGCTGAAGATAGTATAGACAAGACTGCGTTCAGGACTCCAGATGGATTCTTCGAATGGCTTGTCATGCCGTTCGGCTTGACTAATGCACCCGCATATTTCGTGGACTTGATGAGTAGGGTGTTAAGGGAGTTCTTGAACAAGTTTGTCGTGGTCTTCGTAGATGATATTCTAATCTTCTCTAAGGATGAGGAAGAGCATGCAAGGCATCTCGTGGAGGTGATGGATACGCTTAGAGCACATCAGTTGAAGGCCAAGTTCTCCAAGTGTCATTTTGGAGAAAAAGGAGTTAGATTTCTTGGGCACATAGTTTCTAAGCAAGGCTTAGCGGTGGATCCCGCTAAGGTAGTTGCAGTTCAGGATTGGAAGACTCCAAGGAATGCAACCGAAGTAAGAAGTTCTCTCAGTTTGGTTAGGTAGTAAGCGTCCCTTGAGTTTAGACCTACCCTTCTGGATCAAGTAGGGACTTCAAGAAAGAAGACCCATAGTTAGTCGAGATCATAGACAAGTTGATTAGAGGCGAGATGGTAAGTCACCTCGCTATAGATGACAAGGGATGACTAAGACGCGATGAGAGAAAGAAGGTTCTTGAAGATGCACCTCACCCGAGGAGGTGGCCGAGTTTGTCCCAAGGTGCATGTTGTGCCAACAGATTAACGGCCGAGTCATAGAAGCCCGGTGGGCTATTATATCCATTAGAGGTCCCCGCAATGGAAGGGGGAAAAGCGTCACGAAGGATTTCGTGGATGGACAACCTAGGTCAAGGAAAGAGAATACGAGCATGCGGGTCATAGTAGGTAGACTTACGAAGAGTGCTCATTTCACTCCGGTAAAGAGCGAAAGGACTGCATCCTAACTAGCGACAGTTTACTTTCAAGAAATAAAGCGGTTGCACGAGGTTCCCTAAAAGTATAGTTAGTAATCATGACTCACTAGCCAGCTTTGGGATAGTCTACGGGAAGTCGTGGGCAAGCGACTGGATCTAAGCACGGCTTATCATTCGCAGGCGGATGGTTCATTGGCAACATGGATTGGTATTTTCAAGAAGAGTTCTGCTGCGTGGAATACTTTATCGTAAGTAAACGAGATCCAGGATTCACTAGTGAATTTTGGAAAGCTTGCATGAAACCATGAGGTCGTAGTTATGTTTAAGCCAAGAATGATAAGAGAGTAAGTGAAAAAGAAGATGAGAGGCGACAATGAAATGGGTTCCAACTCATATTTGGAAATAAGAGTTAAGAAGCTAAGAAATCATGAGGTAAAAGACGGTCAAAGCACAGTGGAGTTAAGCTCAAGGAAACGTGACTTAGAATATTGAAGGCTAGATACGCGCATCATATCTCTTTCTAAGAGTATATCCTTGATCCTTGTTTTCCTGTGGAACTTACTCGCATATTATCTTTTTTATGTATATCCTCTCGGTCCCATTTTCGGTCCTATTTCTGTCGGGAGGTATGACTTATTGGCTAGTAATACATGTCAGGGTTTGAAGGAGTCCGTTAGGTTGACTAAACCTTTTGGGCTCTTATAGAATATGGGTTGGGTTAGGAAGGGATTTCTTGTAATCCGAAAGGAGTATATCATGCTTATCTTCCCGATCTCTTTGTAGCATATCTTTTGCTATCCATGTTTGTCTTGATTATCTAGTTTATCGTGTTAATCTTGTCATGAGAATCTTAGGTAGAAACCCTTTGGATGAAACATGTGTTTGAAATATGTTATGCTTGATGGTTGCAAGTGGTTGCAAGTGTTTGCAAGTGGTTACTCGTGGATGCATTATACACGTTAGGCACTAGATCGGCTCACACACTCCTCATATTGCATATGCATGAGTGTTTATGTTTATTCATGGATGAAAATTTTTGTGTTATCACATGGATGTTGCATATGGATGTATGTGATGTGCACACATATAGATGTTATACATTATGTTAGGAATTGCATACATGGGGATTCATTTCACTAACATAATTTGCATTGATGATATTTGCATTAGATAAGGACATATACACACACCTTTGCATATGTTCATACAACATTTAGAATCTTGTAAGGACAATGATTGCTCGTGGATGATGTTTTGAGTAGATGGATGTTGGATGGTAGGATACGTTCTTTCTAACTTGAAGATTTCGGGGACGAAATCCTTTAAGGATGGGAGAATGTAACAACCCGTATTTTCAATAACCTGTTATAACATAAATTGAGGCAGAATTTAATTCTAAAATCTGAATCAAGGGAAACGGGCTATGCCATTGCGTTCGTCTCGGAAAAATACGCGAAATAGAGTCCGAGTTTTTCGAAAATCGGAGTCCGTATGAAGAAGATATGGACGAACGAAGTTAGGCAGAAAAACCGAAAATCAAGCCAGAATGCACTGGCGCACTTGTGAAGTGCGCCAGCACAAAAATACACTGGCGCACTTGGGAAGTGCGCCCGTGTCGAGCCAGAAGCCTACAAAGCTTTCGGGCTTGACCCTGGCTGGCTTGGTGCACCTGTTTTGGTTCTCTGGTCTGTTCTGCTGGCCTATGACGATTTTTGATGGTTTAGATCTAAACTAGGGTTAATCCTATGGCCTAAACTAACCTAAACTTCTATAAAACGACCCCTAAACCTAGCCTAAATCATCATTATTCATTCATACAACTAAACTATGGCAAAATCAATCCTCTCATGGCCTCCACTCTCTTCATACAATTCCTAAATAAATTTCTATGAGATTTTCCATGCATACAAGTGTTTTCAAGCTTGTATGAGTGTCATTAGCTTGCATTCAAGTCAAGTTTCTATATTTGCATCATAAAGAAAGAGTTTTGATCATTTTGGCTCAAGGGTTTTTATGTTAGAGCTTGCATTTTGGGTCTATTTCATTGCATAAGGGCTTTGTCATATCTTTTGTGCCTTCATAAGTATTGTAAGCCCTATTCTACTTTCATACTTAAACTCTAAAGTTAAATGTATGATATGCAAGTTTATATGCAAGTTTACTATGCTATGATATGCAAGTTTATGCAAGTTTATATGCAAGTTTACTATGCTATGAAATGCAAGTTTATCATGTTGTGATATGCAAGTTTATATGCAAGTATGCCAAGTTATGTTATGCAAGTTTGGGTTGAACATTTTGTTCATGCTATCATGTTATGCAAGCTTATCTTGGGTTTATGAACATAAAGCTTCAAGCTTTATGCTAAAGGTTGCATTTTGGCAACATGTAAGTTATCATATCTCTTATGATAACTTGCATGTGAGGCTAAATGCGAACTTATGGCCATGTCTACATGTCATTTAGCACCATGTATCACCAATATGCCAAGTTTGGTTTTATGCATGCTTTTGAGGCCTAAAAATGTAATATGCAACATATGTACATTTCATATGCCACCATGTTGAACTTGTGGCTTCAACACCTTTTATGTCATGATTGTGCCAAGTTCCCTCTTTCTATCCTTTATGCGCTATTGCGATATGTAAGCGATGGGATTGCGTTTGGGGTTGGGTAAAAGTAAAAGACATAAAAACATAAGCTTGGGAATTTACCTATTAATTTAGGTCTACCCATTGGGAATTTACCTATTAAGTTAGGTCTACCCAATTGCTTGAAAACTTGTAACATGTTTTGGAAACATGATGGACATGACACTTAGAAAAGATAAGTGTGGCCAACTCGAGGTTGGGTTGAGTTTGTAGCGTAAACCTACACGGAACCGACCGGCGTAACTAGTTGCTACAAACAATAGGACCCAATGTGAGAAGTTGGTCATGTTGTACCTTGAACCCGAGGTTAGACCAAGTTGTGGTGTAAAGCTACCCGGACCCGCCCGGCTTAACTAGTAACCACAACACGGTCTAATGTGAGAGGTTAAGGCGCATTAAATTAATTAATGCCTCGTGATTAGGGTTAAGTCATGGTCCACTTAATACTTAACCAACTTGGGCTTGGTAGATTAATCGGGGTTAAGTCGTGAACTCATCGTTACACTTAACCAAGTTAATCCATGATTATCAAGAGGGTTAAACCGTACTTTACCCACTAGAAAATACTAGCAATGGGGGCCCACTCCGCAGTAACCCCAAAATCGTATCATTAAGGCCCTAGGGGCTAGGCTAGGGAGGGGGCACGATTACTGGGCTGGAGGTAAGCGACCAAATAAACGACGGCCGTGTGGTACGCCGATGTAGTTCCAGACGGACTATGGTCGTGCACGTAGTCCGTGTTTGGAGAAGTCACCCATGGGTACCAGTAGATCGAGACTGTGCACTCATGTTTATGGTGTTCAGGGGTTGGCACTCTAGGGCTTGATACACCTGAAGGGTGGACCCGGCACAGTTCGACTACAATTAAGTTTGGGCCGTATTGACACCAACACGTGACGGGTTAGGCTTAGGGAGCCGATCGACTAGACCGTGGGGTTGGACCTTGTATTAGGGTCATTTCATGTTATTGGGCCAAAGCTTGGGCCAAGGGATCAATACTTGTTTATTCAAGTCATGTTAGTTTGCTAGTACACCTGTGGTGCAAAACCTTAATCCTGATTATGCGATGACACCTTTATCTACCTTGTTAGTTAATCAGCATGCTAGTATCCTTATGATCATACCTGCTGCTCATGCCAGTTAACTTTATCAGTTTACATTGATTGTAGTAGGGCTTACTCAGTCTTTTTGACTGACCTGTTTTCTTTCGCCTCTTTTCTTCCGTTCCCCCCCTAGGTTCTCAGGGAGGGAATATTGGAGCTTAGCTTGGATTTCTGGCCGCTTGCTTGAGGGATTTAGCTCATGTACGGTTTGACATGAAGCTAGCTATGGCTATCACTTCTTTTGGGGATTAGCACTTATGTATTTCAGTTTTTCAGTTGATGTTGTTTTATCTAGACTTGTTTATTTGGAAAGTTGACATTATGATTATGTTGTACCAGACTTGTTTTGAAATGGTTTGAAATCTTCCGCTGTTTTATCCATGTTATTTACTCTGTTTACATATATACATATGTTCTTGTTCTGCCTTGATATATCATTATGCATGTTTACCTGATTCAAACGCCCCTCCAAAGTCAGAGTGCTTGCAATAGTCACCCTGGCGGAGGTGGGGTGTTACAATAAAAACACATCCAACGTCTCATTCCAATTCAGAATATTCTTCTAATAAAATATTTGCATTATTTATAAAAGATAAACTCTTTAAATTATTCTTAAATCTTACTTTTAAAGATTTATTAAGAAACCAATTTGGTTTTAAATATCATAAATCATTATTCAATGATTAATTAAATTTAAGAAATTAATCTTATCTTTAACTGGGTTAAAGAACTAATGTCATTTTAAAACACCGTTCACAATAAATCCAAAATCATCTTCCATAAATTATGGAATCTTCACAGAAATTTAATCAATATATAATGGTTATAAATTTCTGTATCCGATCAATAATATAAATGGAATAACGGCAAAGCCTTTTAAATTCCATATGTTGTATCGATCTTCTTTTACAGAAGCTTATCTCGGTTATTATTAATTCAAATTCCATTCGATTCCAATTTAATATATTAAATTGGAAAACTTTACTTTTGGGAAAATTCCCATTTAAGTCTTAATAAAAGATTTATAAATTCTAAATCATATTTTCACCGTCAGTCGGGTTAAAGAACACATGTCACTTATAAACATGGTTCACAATAAACCCAACTCATGTTTCATCTTATTTCAATTACTAAGTATAATTGAAAACTTTTAATAAAATAAAAGATTATTCTTTTCATACGGGGTTTAAGAACAGTGTTATTTAAGACACTATTCACGACAAACCCAAATTCCAATTTATTTAATTAAATTTCAGTTAAATATTAACAAATTGGAAAACTTCATTAAATCTAAATTTAATGATTTATTCTAGTTAATAACTAGTTCATTTCAATAAAAATATATTTTCCTACAATATATTCCTTTTTCTAAAATATTCTTTTTCAAAAATATAACTTCTAAAATATTCCTTTTCTAGAATATTCTTTTATTGGAATGTGACTCAACCAACAACCATATATTGTATGTGATCAATAATCATGATAAATAATTATCAAACATCCAAATGACGACCAAAGTGGAATCTATAACTGTGTGAGAATTAAAGTAAATAACTAATGCTCATCACAGACTGTCAATCCATCGATTGACAGATAACTAAATATTGGGATTAGTGTGTATCCAGTACCCTCCCAATACCCGTGTGGGGTTTCATCCATCAACCAAATGATAAATTATTTGTGCACTTGGGCGAGTGTGAAAATTATCGTCCCAATCACATAGACAAGTCAGATAACTTGTAAATGGAAGTGTAATATTCAAACTTGAAAATACTAAACATTATATTTAACACACCACACGTTTCAACATCACAGACATATATTTCAATTCTTTTCTTGTGAACAAATGACAAATGATAATAAAATGCCATCTTATTCTAATGACACAATTTAAAACAAAGTGTCATTTTAAACTAATGTCACATTTATAACTAACATAATGACATCTTATAATAAACATATATGTCATTGTTGTTTGTATACAAATTCTAATGTATGCATTTACCTTAGAATGATATACTCCTTTTTAATATAAACCTAATGTATACATTTCCATTTAAAAAGGTATTTTCATTATGCATACAAATCTTAATGTATGCATTTACATTAAAATGATATTTCTTCTTTTATATAAATACTGATGTATACATTTACATTAAAATGAAATTTTTGTTTAATCCCTTTAAACTAACCAAAATGTAAACTTTTGTCTAATCCAAAATTGTAAAAAAAAATCTGATAAACAAAATGTATATTTTTAACTAATCCTTCTAAATGATCAAAAACATGTATTTTAACTCATTCTTTTAATTTGCAAAATGAACGTTTCCAATTCAATCTTTTAAAATGACCAAAATTGATAAATTTGTCAAATTCTTTTTAATGCAAACAAAATGACAAATTTTCCTAATTCCTTTTAATGTAAACAAGATGTGATGATTTTTTTGATCTTTTTAATGTAAACAAAATGGCTCTTTTATCATATTTAACATTTCTAAACAAAAATGTTTCTACTATTCACTAATCAAGCTTTGACCAAAATGTTAATTCTATTCACTAATCAATTTTTGACAAAAATGTAAATTCTATATGAACATCATTAACAAAAGTGATGTTTTAATTCAAAAGTATAATTTCTAGAAAAATGTGTATATTTAATCATGTATGACATTTCTAACAAAATGTACCCTTTTATTTGTGTAAAACATTTCTAACAAAATGTATATTTTATTTGTGTAACAAGTTCTAAGTTTCAATTGACAAATAAAAAGTGAACTTTATTTTCAATAACTTCAGTGTTCATATATGACAATTAAAAAAAATGGTTTTTATCTTCATAACCTTGTTTACATTTCTAATGACAAAATAAAAGAGGAATTGTTTGTCATACCATGTTTTACATTTATAAAGACATGTTTTATTTAACCTAACATATGCTAGTAAAGTGATATTTTATTTCAATGTAACATTCTACAACAAAATGTTCTTTTTTAATTCCAACATAAATGTCTCTTTTTAATTCTAACATAAGTGTTGTTTTTATTCTAACTTAAATGTCCTTTTTAAATTCTAACATAAATGTTATGTTTTAACAAAAATGTAATTTTTATTTCACTAATTAAGTTTTAACAAAAGTGGTATTTCTATCCTAATGTACATTTTACATTAAGAATGATATTTTATTCTTAGTATAACTGATTAGAATGATAATCTTGTTTAACAAAAATGAATATTTCATTCTAATATACATGTTTTAACAAAAAGGAGTATTTCATTTTCAATATGCACACAAATGTCATTTTTGTCTTCATTCTTTTAAAGTAAACAAAAATGCTAATTTTCTTTAATCCTTTTTAATGACCAAAATGTGATCTTTCTTCTCAATGAACAAAAATGTATATTTTGGTTTTAATCCTTATTAATGACAAAAATGTGATTTTTACTTTGTTCTTTTAATATGACAAAAATGTCCATTTTAATCATATTAACATTTTATAAACAAAATGTCTTTCTTTTATCATATTAACATTTTATCAACAAAATTGCTGATTTAACAAATTATCAAAATTCTGTGTTACACGTATGTTGAAAATTTCTAATTCAACATATTTATAACATTTGGTGTGATACACATTTGATTCTTTTTATATAAACAAAAATGGTGTATTTTTGTTTAAACCAATTCCTAATTTACATAAATGTTTCAAATTCGATAGTACAACAAACAAAATGAAAATTTTGTTTAGTTAAATTCAAATTAACAGAAAAGTTAATTTTTTACTTCCTTTTACATTTTTTTTACAATAAAATGAACAAAATAATAAATTTGTTCAATCTAACTCTAATCAACAGAAATGTAACTTTTAACAATTCTATTGCCACAATCAACATCAAACAAACAGAGGTTTATTTACAATTAACACAGAATAATAATAACAATATGAATTAACTGCAAATTTATAACAATAATTTCAGAATTTATTTCAAATTTTAAAAGAAAGAAATAAATAAATTTCTCACCGATGATTTTATTCAGATCCGGAATTTGGTCAAAATTGGATATGCTCAGAATCAGTCCTAGTCAGTCCCATAATGTAGAGTTTTCTGTCACGAGCGCAACGCATTTTGTTTTGTTGAATTTCGTCTCTGTTTGCAAAAGTTATGGATTTTGATATTTTGAGTAATTAAACGAGATAATTAATTAAATTAATAATATAATTTAACCTTAATGTTCTTTCCTCCTTCGCCGTTTTCAACTATAGGAAGTTACCCAACCGATCATCGACTTGAACACTCCGCATCCGCCGCCACCAGACTGCACCGAACGTCGATCCAACATGCGCCCTCCTACCGCCCTAGCACCGACTTCCTGCGCCTCTACTCCCGCCCAGCTCGAGGGCCCCACCTGGCCGCAGTCCACCTTTGAACACCGCACGTTCCCGGTATGATTCAGGCCACTACAGCACGCCATTGTCGATCACGACCGTTGAACTGAGAGAGCTCAGAGAGCTCTTCGATTTGGTATTTGGGGATTCCATTTTTATGGAGGGGAGAGGGAGATCGAAAGGGAGGAAGGCCAGAGCGCCTCAACCATTGTTTGAATTGGAGGCGGCTGCACAGTTGATTTAGGGTTTCTGAAAAGTACGGCGTATACTAGGGAGTATTTATACCGTATTTTGGTTTTATTTAATTTCATTTAATTCAGATAATAATAGTTTAACACCACGAACTCTAAATCAAACCCAACGAGTGTTGCCCCCCCGCTAACAACCCCCGTCCTAGACACAACGGAATATGTTTCATAACCCAATTCGGTTGTTACGATATGGTTTTCTTTAAATTAAAATATAAACCAATTTATATTAAATTTAAACGTACATTTTAAATTACCAGGGCCACAAACGAACTCTAAAAATTACAGAAAAATTATTTCTAGTTATGTTTTGAAGATACGGTTCTAACGAGACTAATTTCGTCGAATTCTGAGACCGTTTGAAAAATGGCCATTTTCAAGTCGATTAAATCTTACCAAAACTGACAAAACACATTTTCCTCTGCCACGCTCACATATTAATTCGAAAAAATATGAAAATTGAAACCTAGTAATAATTTGACATTCTGGTTCCAACAAAAGTGGTTTCGTCGAAAACCGAGGTCGTTTGAAAAATGGCTCTTTTTAAGGCCAATATATTATATTAATATATATATATATAAATTCTACAACGACTTTTCTAGATTTTGAACTGGACATAACTTTTAAATTATAAAGTGAAATTTCAGTTTTTCAGATTCGTTAGATAGATATGATTAAACAGATTTAAATATTTCTTGTTTCGCTCAATTCTGATTTAAAATGAATCATGTACATTCAATCAAAGTTCAAATTCAAATTTTCAAACTGCAGCGCTGTTTTAAACTCCTTTTATAATTGAATTAAATTCATTCGTTTTAAACTAAATTTGTCATCGTTATTATTTAAAATAAGTTGTTTTAAACATCCTAAATTCATTAAAATTTCTAAATTAAAAATTTTAAATTGGCCCCAAAATTCCGGGTCGTTACAGTCACTGTCGGATAATGGTAGCATAAGCGTGAGTGCTCACCCGCGAATTTTTCATACTGTTATGGATCTGTATCTCAAGGCTACCAACTTTTCTTCGTGGAGACGTTGAGCTCTGACATCCGCTATGTTTCGTTAGCGAACTGACAATAGTGGACCGCTGCTCATGGTCATATGTGGATCATTGAATTACTTTTGTAAAAATGTAGACTTGATAAATCAGCTGTCATTATTGGGTCTGTCATGCTTGTGCCTTCGACCATGATTTCACAACTAACTATGAACCAATTGACACCCGCCAACCATAGAATACTTATGTGGGCGTATACGCTAATATCCATGTAATAATAAAATGGACATCAGTGTTGCTATATATGTCACGCCTTCTGCCATACTAATGGACACAACAATTCTTTTTCTTAAAGTGTCAATACGTGGTTTGAAGGGCATTCTTATGTGTGAGTATGCATATACAGCTGGTGCTAAATCCATATAGCTTAAACATAGTTCAATGTTAATTGCAAATGATATGATAGGAGCATAACGGAATCTGAATTAGGCGAACTCAGGGCAACAAATCTTTTGATAGATCTAATTTGTTGTAATATTTTTTTAAAATAACATAAGAAAGAAAGTGTATAGTAAAACCAATAGATAACACATGTAAAATCAAGTAATGCACGTAGATCTTGGTAAAGCATGACTTCTCAGGACATCAAGTAATACACTCTTGTATATATACAATTTAATATAGTCATGCAAAATAATAATAAAATTCGACGCTGAAAAGCCAATGTATTTACTCAAAGACAAAGTTTGCAAACTTGGTAAGGCATGTCTTCCCCTACATTTACTTTTGCTAATGATGCAATGCTCGAGGTAATTGAGATACATGCTAGGGTAGATGAAATTGCCAAGGGAAATATGGTGGTGAAAATTAGAATGACGAAACCTTCTCGGCAGATAGGCCCGGTCTATCCACTTACTATAACCATTTATTTGTTGGTTGTTACTCACCTCTAATGTTTTTACATCCATGTTGGAATAAGCAAAAAAAAAAAAGTACTACCGGACTACTGCTGTAAGGGTTGAATGCACACTATTGAAAAATAGGATTGATTGGCCGAATATATATTACGGACGTAAGCTATGACATGTAATTGAATATATGTTACCGTTGAACAATAGAAAGTAGGGAGCATAATTGTATATCCCCGTTACATTGAATACTATAACAGAATCGTTGGTAAGATTTATGATTCAAGTGAACACATAAAAAATCACGTACATTTCTAAAATTATCACTTGTTATATCTGAACAATTCCACTATTCATTCTAATAAAGAAAAATGATAATACAGGAAACAAGAACTCAACAGTGCCAAACTTCACAAGCTGGTTAAAATAGGCGGTCTTTGTATCCCTAATTCTATCGAGAATTGGGAGGCCAAAAAGTAAAAATGGTGATGCAGGATCTTACAAATCGAAATAAGACTGAAAACAATCAAACATATAATTAGGGTTTCGATTTCATACCTGAAAAATCACCTAAATCAAAACCATGGAATGAGACGAAGATGTAAAACGGATCTATTAACAAAATGTTTTCAATCTACAATATAACGAACGGTAAAAAAAAATTAATCTTGGTAGAGGTTGAGCACCTTTTACTTTGGGGATCGATACGATAACTTTTGTTTTGAGCGTGAAACAAAAAGGACACAAGGGTACGAGGGTGTGAAAATTTTTCCTTTAATTTTGGAATGGGCCAAGTCCGTTCTAAATTTACCATGGCCCATAGCCATGCTAAATGACTTTGCCCCGACTTAAAATCTTTCCAAAATTGCCATGGCTAAAGGTCGTGGCAATTCTTCCACCTTTGGGTATGGAAAAACTGGAAATATGGTGCTGTGTAAGGCACGAGGTTAAGTTCAACTTGTGGTAGAAGCCTGCCCGGAACTGACCGACAAATTCAGCATCCACAAGTAGTTAACGTGAGAGGCCCGGTGCATAAATATATATATAACGTGCAATAAATAAATAAGTTTGAAATGTCTGTTGGGGTACAACAAATAAATATATTCGGGACTGATAAAATAGGAATATTCCATTGTAATTAATGTCTTAGGTTAAAGTTATGGTCGTTAGGCTCATAAATGACATTAGTTGTTATCAATGGAAATCAAATATAAATGATCGCCTTAGGAAAATATGACCATGATGGTCGTAAAGGGCAATAAACAAAGAAATAAAAAGAAAATGGGTGTCATAAGGGAATATACCCATAATAAATGAAGCATGTAAGTATAGCATTTCCGTGTAGAGGAACTAAGCGGGAATGACTTAATAACGTAGCCCACCTTATCCCAAATAGGGAAAGGTATATAAGGCTAATGGGGTATGAACCAATAACCTTCGCGTATAGCCCGCTTCCTGGGTCTTAAGCGGCTAGGGTTGAAGAGTCATCCTGGGAATGGGTCTTTCAGTTTAGGGGTCTTAAAAGGAAGATGTGTGTGGGCCTATCCAAACCTGGAAACTAAAACGATAGATATGGCTACCTATCCTACGGGAAGTAATAAGCGACTAACGAGATTATCTAATAACGTGAGCTAGAAGGTATAATGAACGATAAAATACCATCTCTCACCTTATGCGAGGAAAGTGTATATGCATGAATGACGGAAGCATTAACTAGTAGGGCCCGTAGCTAGTGCCCTATAGTTCATGTTAACTTTAAGTAAATTATCAATAAATAATAAGTGACCAATCGGTCCGTCTAGGGTCTTAACACCCTATCTATCACTGATGGTGAGGCAATAAATGATGAAAGATAAAACGAATGAAAGTATATGGATATAGAAACTCCGCAACTAGGGGTCTAATCTCGATATAGTAACAGCTAAGCTCTGGTATAAAGGCTTCACAAAGATACGTGTAAATGTCCTATCTTTGTAATAAAAAATTTGGGAACGCTACTTTGGGAAGAGTAGTAAAATCATGCATAAACAATTACAAGGCTAGGCTAGAATTGCTAACCTTGGTAGGCATACATCTTGGCTTAAACCAAACGGGATACATTCATGTATTATAACCTGTGCTATACATTTCTTAGTCACCATAACTTATTGTTCTGACTCCCCTCCTCATTGCAACCTCTCAGGTTTCCTAGAGAAGGTTGGGTTCTCACAGGTGACTAAGTTCGGCTTTCGGTTCTCGTTTTCTCTCATGCTTGGTACTGGCAGAGTGACTTACTTTGAAAAAGTTAGTTACTTGAGTTAATACTAGTTTATCCTATTTTGTTTCCGCTGTGAGTTATCTTTTATCGTACTCTGGTTATACTAATGCTCATTTATTGCAGGTACTAGATATACAAGCCCCATGCTTGGATGTGTTTAAGTTTCAATTTTTTCTGAATTTAGGCACTAAAAAGTGTGGGGTGTTACAAAAGTAGCAGATATCCAAGACTCATACTTGGTAAAATAGGAACCTAAAATCATATAGGGACCCTGGGACTTATACTCGGGCCAATAGAAATCAGAAATCATATATAAACCCCAAGACTCACATTCGGGTAAGCAGAAAGCCAAAAAGTCATATAGAAACGCGGAGACTCACAATAGGGTAAGCAAAAAGCCGAAAATCATATAAAAACCCCGAGACTCACACTCAGGTAAGAAGAAAGCCAAAATTCATATAGAAACCCCGAGACTCACACTCAGGTAAGAAGAAAGCCAGAAGTCATATAAAAACCCCGAGACTCACACTTGGGTAAAAAGAAAGCTAAAAATCATATAGAACCCCCTAGACTCACAATCCGGTAAGCAGAAAGCCAGAAATCATATACAAACCTTGATACTCACACTCGGGTAAGCAGAAAGCCAGAAATCATATAGACCCCCAAGACTCACAATTGGGTAAGTAGAAAGCCAAAAATCATATAGAAACCCTGAGACTCACTCTCAGGCAAACAGAAAGTCGTAAATTACATCAACAAATTACACCCTAATTGGGAGTTGTGGAGAAGCATCATGGTTAAACAAATCACCTTAATGAAAGCACAAGAGAATCATTGAACATTAATAAAAGTCATCTGCTATGAGCATTAAATACCATCCAAAGGTTATTCATGCGAACAACATTAAATAACTCAAATATCAATGAAAGTGATCAAGAAATTAAGAATGATTGGCGGGTTTCTTGGAAGCCCAATAGAGATAACATATGGGTGAAATAATCTTACATATTCCAAGAAGTAACTTACTCGGATGCGTATGTAGAGGATTGCTTTCAAGATAAATTAACCATATCCTGCATTGATTAATCGTTTTGGCAGATGTTTCGTTTGGCTTTCTAGCTATTGGGTATCTAACGTTTAGTCTTAATCCTAACCCATAGGATATGCACATGAATGATTACTCTCTAAAACAGTGACATTGGTCCCTTTATATGGGAAGATGTAAGCAGTATCAGCCCCACTTACTGGTACTATAATTTGCAGGTGGTGTTAGCCTCACATAGGAGGCAACTACACTAGGTGGAGATGTAACTTTGTTTGTTAGCCCCACTTAGGAGGCAACTCCACTAAGCGGAGATGTAACTTTATTTGTTAGCCCCATTTAGGAGGCAACTCCACTAGTGGAGTTGTAACTTTGTGGCTTCTCTTCTTGGAAGCTTTATTTGTTGCTCCTCTTCTAGAGGTTTGTTTGAAGCTTCAATTCTGGGAGGTTGTGTTTACTTATATGCAGTTAATGCCCCGCAATTACCCTGCTATAACCTCGCTATATCCTGTAGCACACTACCACCGCAACGCTTTTGCTCAAATAGCCTCTGATATAGCCTCTCCGCTTTAAGCCACGCTATTTTCCGCTATTCCCGATACATCCCTTTATTTCCGCTATATTTTATTGTTTCCGCTATATCTTTGATGAAAGAAACGAACTCAAAAATGAAATTTATGCATCAAAAAAATTGTTAAATTAGGGATTTTGAATGAAAATTTTAATATCTACTTTTAGAAACAGAAATACTCTAATATGCTATTGAATTTAATTAATTTAAACGGAAGTTTATGTTTATTTGTCGATATTTGCACATATTTTATTTAAAATTAAAAATGTACTAACTAAAGGTAAATTAAGTGTTAGCTTTTCACTTACTTATCATTTATATATTCATAAAAACATTTTGAATGAGTTATATGTGTTATTTTAGAGTCATCCGCTATATCCTGCTATTTCCTCGCTTTATCCCCGCTATGACTTTTTGGACCTCCGCCGCATTGGATCCGCTAAGTGCTTTAACTGCATAGGTTTGCTGTTGCTTCTGTCTGTGGAAGCATTGTTTGTCGCTCCTTGTCTAGGAGGTTGAGTTTGTTGTTGTTTCTCTCTCTGGAAACTTTGTTGATGTAGCTTCTCCCCCTGGAAGCTTTGTTTGTTGTGCCTTTTCTTCTAAAGTGTCTATTGGTTCGTCCTTCCCTCTAAAGGCGTTATTGATGTCATTTATCAAGGGTAGGTTCCACACCTTTCATAGAACCATTTAAGTATGTAAATATAACATGTTTGAAAAAGTTCGTGAAATTCTGAAATAGTGGAGATAAAATTTAGAAGAAATTTAATTAAGCTGAGCTCTGATGAGTGCTTAATCATTCCTTTATTGCATGTTTATCTGGACGGCTTCCCTCGAAGCTTGTCATTGGTTGATAACTTTGTCGTGCATTTATTCATGCATTGCGTTCATTAAGTGCTCCCATTTGAACTTTCATTCCCTCTCTTGGGATGAGAGGTAAACATAAATTGGAAGTGCTCTACGTGCTCGCCTTAAGCATTCATTCCCTTCCGCGAGACGAGACATAAGAAAAAGGTGCTCCTTCAAGCCTTTGTTGTATGCATAAGCTTGAACATGGTTTGATTTTTACCATTAATAGCACTCAAATTTACATTAATATTTGTTTGATTGCAAGCAAGATATAAAGTGAAATGGCTATTGAAAGTAAGTATTTGAGATAGAAGACTGATTATTAAGTTTTCATTTCCATGTTACGGTGTCTTCGATCTGCTTCCCGTTGGTCTTACTTCGAATTTCTCAAATGGGCTTCTTTTCCTTTTTGACTTGATATTTTTTTTTATCAAACTCCAACATTGACTGATTTTGTGTCCTTCTGTCTTGTGATAAGAGCAATAATCTTTCCTTTTGTTCGATTTTGTAGAACCTTCTGCAAGGGGATTGGAACCAAGCCCTTCTTCCTTCTATTCTTGCTTCAAGCTTTTCCTTGCGTTAAGTATTTCTTCCATAAGAATGAATTTATCATCCCTGGAATACAACTCTTTCAAGCTTTCGCATTCATTTAAGATAAGCTCCTTCCAAAGAGGGGATGGTATAAGCAACCCTGGTCGTACAGCTCTTAGCTTCTCTCAATTCGTTGCCGCTTTCACTTTGAGTGACTTATTGTGAAACCTCTTTAGATAGTAGTTAAACGACTCCTGTAGTCTTTGTTTGATTTTAGATAAATCATAAATGCTATTTGTTGAATCCTTTTGCATATGAAATTGTGTGTTGAATGCGGTGGACAAATGTTTCCGAGTTGTAATGACTGGGCCATGATAATGTTTGCGCAATTTAAGAGCTATTCCACGAAGAGTTGTCTGGAAGACCTCGCATAGAAGGGCTTTAGAAGCGTTATAACTGTAGTCCCATCATATGCGAGTTTGTTTTCTTATATTTTAGACGGAACCTTCACTATCATTATCTCTCGGGAGAAGGGGATTCCTTGCAACATCCTGTCTTCTACCTATGTTAGGCTTTCTTTTTCTTTTGAGCTAACCACCTCTTTTGATGCTTGGTTGTTTCTCCACAAAACTGGACTACTCTGTAGATTTTATAAAGGCTCGCTTTGGTTATAAAGCTTTCGAGGTGTATTGTTCTTGATTCTGCTTCATAAGGTTCCCCTTCAAGGGACCTTCAGACTAAGTCTTCTTCAATGAATTCTCTAGTTGCATCAACTTGCATAACCAAGTGTAGTATTTCCAACTCATCTTTTATTAAAGTTGAGTTCCTTCAGTTTCTAGTTTGGCTATGTTGATGTTGCTTTCTTCGATGGATGACGTGTTGGATCCTTCTTTACAACTCCTCGATTGAATCATCCTTTAATTGACTTTCAGAGTGTCTTGTTATGATGGAATGAGAAATACGGTTGGAAGGTTCAAGATAAGTACGGGAGGTAGGAGATTAAGGGTTAACCACAAGGGCGGAAGTATAAAAATAAGGTCGGGAGTTCAAGATTATGTTATTCTTCAAATGGCTTAGATCAATGATGTTGACGTAGCCATTCGGAATTTAGAAGCTCCTTATCAAGATTCTAACTATAATCTTACTTCTTCAAAGCTCAATAAATTCTAGGATGGAATTGCATAGTTAGGAATGTGGTAAGGTTATCCAAAGGATCAATGGTTCAAGCCCTCCTTTTAGCACCGAAACGTTAACGATATGTTTCATCAACACCGGAGATAGGTCTACGAAAGTGGACCTAAGGACAGAATGAGATTATTTAGTTCCCACAAACTTGAGTTAGTTCACTGTTTCATACATATCAAGGTCTTAAGCCCGAAGATTAGTTACTCTTCCCTCAGGGGTAAGTATCACGCTTACGAGACTCAACAACCAATAGTTACCTTGGGATAACGGTTCCCTAAGCGCAAAGAAAGTTGGAAAACTAAACAACTTGTAGAAGGATATTTGGTAATATAGTCCTTTTGAGCTTGACTGAATTCACCTCTCCTTAGGTATCAAGACCCCTAATCCAAGGACTAGTTACTCTTCAAGAGGTGACTATCACGCCTGTGAGACTTAAGGATCAATAGTTACCCTAGGATAGGGTTACAACAATTGTCACTAAAGTACGTTTTAAGGGCATTTGGGTAATTGTTGGAAAGGTTGGGGTGAGGAGCATAGACATACATAAGCATCACAATATACAGTATAATATGCAGAACATTAGAGAACACAACAATTTATAGTGGTTCGGTTCGAATTGAACCTATATCCACTTTAAGGGCTTTGGTGATTTTATTCATGGAGGAGGTTACATAAGAAATCCCCTAATTGATTTACAAACTAAGGTTAGCTCTCTTAGAAATGTGAGTAAGATTTTGGAATGAGGTAAAAAAGTGCCCCAAAATGTGACCCTTAGGTCTTATTTATAAAGGATTTGGCCCCCCTTCTGTTGCTTCTTTTTGCCGCCCTTTTTGCCACTTTTTTGGTGTCACCTTTTTGCTTTCGTTTTTGTCTTTTTTGCCTCTCTCGAACTTCCTACACCATTGTGGTGTCGTTTTGGTCTTTTTCTATCTTTCTCCAGCTTCCTACCCCATTCTGGTGTCATTTTTGTCTTATTATGACTTTCTCCAGCTTCATACACCATTCTGCTGTTCGGTTTTGTTTTTTTGGCTTTCTACAACTTCCTCTAGCTTTCTCTGGCTTTCTCCACCACTCTGGTGTCGGTTCCAACTCTCTCGGGATATCTCTAGCTTTCTTTGTTTGTCTCCAGCTTTCTCTGAAAGTGTACAGCTTTCTCTGGCTTTCTCCACCATTCTGGTGTCGGTTCTAGCTCTCTCAGGTTGTCTTCAGCTTTCTCAAACTGTCTCCGGCCTTCTCTGGCTGTCTTCAGCTTTTTCTAGATTTCTCCGGCTTTTTCCACCATTCTGGTGTCGTTCTTACACCATTCTGATGTCGTTTTCAGCATTCTCTACCTTTCTTGTTTCAGGCATTATTTCCAAACAATACATCCGTTTGTTTAATACGACCGCTCTATGGAATGGGAAACCATCATCTGAATCCAAAGCGAGTGGTTTTAGGTTTGAATCTCTCACCAATCAAAAGTTATAGGAGAAACAAGATTTCTTTTTCTCCTTTTGGTATCAGCATAATTGTACCCAAGGCTGTTCCTTTAATACTTTCTGGTATCGGAGCTTCTACTTCTTTATATTTGGCCAGTGTGAATTTCGGTATTAACATCCATGATAAAAATAAAAGAAATGGCTTGCAACTATGGATCTTGATTGATGTGCATTATAGAAATAGATCATTACATCTTTCCACTAACCATTCTAATGAGTTGTGTGAAATATTTTTCCGAAATAACGAAGACATACAAGAAGGTAAATAAATAAAATTTACAATAGTAAAAGTTTGGCTAATGTTAAGGAAACTAGGGAAAATATGATGAACATGGAATATAACTTATAATAATTAATTATACGAATGAGAATGTATATAACAGGTAGGCTTGCCTTAGGGCTGGGCAGCTAAAGCGCTTAGCTTTTCCATAGCAGTGGAGGCGCAAAAAGGTGTAGCGGGGAAATATAGGGGGTATGGCGGACACGAAAAAGGCTCAGTAGTGGTGAAGCGAAATACTTAAAATTAATTAATTATTGTTCTCACATTATATGTACTAGAAGAAACTAACACCAATTGATCTTATATAACAAAATAAAAGAATATCATGGTTACACACACTAGATTTAACGATTATAATATATTGGACAATTATGCCACAAAATTAGCTATTATGCTATCTTTATTAATTTTTTGAAAACACAAAATAGTCAAATCATTCTTTGTATAATAATATTGCTAAAGCAGAAGCTAAAAAGCCTTGATTTAGTAGATGAAGCAAAAAAAAGAGGTGACAAAAGAGGATCTACTGTTCGTCAACATCAAATTGAAATAGTGTAGTAGTTGGAGAACGCTACAAGCTATACTAGGGATTTTGCAAAGGTATAGCGGGGGTTTTAACTACATAGTCCTAGGGACAAGTGGAATTATAACATGGGATATGAAAGCTAATGAAAGGAGAAATTATTAACAAAACTTAGTTATGAAGGATCTAAATTAACCCTAGAGGGGGGTGAATAGGGTTTATTGCAATTTTTGATGAGTAATTAAATAATATCAACACAGATAATAATCAGAGTAAATGCGGAAAATAAATTATACATAGATATACCTGGCTTTGGTAAAACCTTGCGCTCAAAAAGCAATACTGATCTCTATCACCGAGATCAGATTTCCCCGAATTACAAACTCATAATTCATCTCCCTAGTTTTACGAATAAACAAGAAAACCTTAAACATGATTATAATTAAAACCAAAAAACAAATAAAACCCTAGTTTTTAAAACTAATACTTTAACCTCCTTTATTATTTTGAGCCGACCACTTTAATTTCTTTGTGTTAGGTCACTTTGGTGGCTTCTTCCTTTATCTCAATGATGGTCGAATTATGGAATTTAGGATTTGTGCTCCTGTGTGCAAGTCTCGACTTCAAGTCTTTCTGTATTACATTAATTCTTCAAAGGTTTCGATGATTGTCCACTAGTCGATGATTTGGCCTTGCTCGATCGAAAAACTCCTTGTTTCTGTGAGTTCTCCGAATCTATTTATTTGATATTCTGCTTGGATTTTTTTCAACGTTTATCGCCGATGAATACGTGGGTGTTAAGTAGGATTTAAAATCCGAAATTATCTCTGATTTCATCTTAGAATTGGGAATGATATTTGCGAAAATTTTGGGTTCATGGCTTTGAGTTGTTGAGTTTGAATATTGCGCTAGCTTCTGGAGTTTTGATTCAGTCTTCCTTGCTAAAAAAATCTCATATATATAAATTTATGGAAATAATTATTTACGTGTAAAAACCCTGACTTCGAATTTGTGGCTTGATTTCTAGATCTTCGAAATTCATTTCTGGTTGACTATTTCAAAACTAAACTTTCCAGTAATTAAAAAAAATAATCTTGAATCGCATATTGTCCTTGATTTGCCAAAGAATTGAACTGATGCTATAACAAATTGAACTGATACTACACATTAACTTGTCTCGACTTTGAACTGATGCCTTGATTTCTGGTACTTTGAATGTCCATAAGTTTGAACTGATATTAACACATTGATTTGCCATATACTTGACCTAATACTACATTTTAATTTGTCTCGACTTTGAACTGATGCCTTGATTATGCATGTTACATATATTCATGTTACCCTACTTAGTTATGTGTTGAGGTACTTGGGTTTTTGCTCCTCCTTGCATCTACCACCATCCTTGTGTAATACTGCTTTTATGGGTAGTTTGAACTTGCCATTGTGTTATTTGATTTTGAGGATTTGTATCATGTTGGTCCCATTAGCCCATGTAATTATCATATTGCACTGCATCTGTTTTGAAACTTCTTTGATTTTGAACATGTATTCTTATGACCTTCTGCCCATACTTGTATATATTACACCACTTGTTATCTTGTTGAATGTAAGCTTGCCAAAACCCAAGCTGCCGTGTGATCATATACTTGAAATAAAAGCCTTAATGTGCATGTGGATTTCTGTGGTCAAAATGTTGTACAGCTGCTTATGTGTTCTGCTACCTTGTTGTACTGAAACTTGTGCACTCTTCTTGACATTGGCCTGCTACATGATACTCGAGTTTGTTTGTCATTTGTTGTCTTGCTACTGTTGGTTTGGTTTCCATGCAGCTTTGAAATGTATACGCTGCATGTATATATTTGCACCATGGTTTAACCCCTTGGTTCATGGCTGCTCATGTTGCCTGAGCGAACCTGATTTGTACATGGTTGTAGCATACTTGTTTATGCTGTCTCGTTTGTCATTGCATTTCACATGTCCCATTTTTATCATGATGAACCATTGTTCCTTCAATGTCTATACATACATACATACATACATACATACATATATATATAGGCACATATGTATATAAATATGTATGTGTTTGTGTTTGCATTCGAACTGGATTTCTTGGTTCATGTCCATTCATGTTTTTTGACCATATTGTCCCTGCATAGAAATATGTGTATATACATACACATGTATGTGTATACATGTATAGTGCACGTACATAATATATACATGTGAGTACTATAGTCGACGTCTACCTTGTGGTATTTACAGTGGATCGTTGTGAATATCACAAGCTGTCTAGACACAGATGGATATATATATATATATATATATATATATATATATATATATCAGACCAATTCAAAAAAATGATGAGAAACACACCAATATTCTGAGGCAAATAAAATTTAAAATAAATTTATATTTGCTTGTATTTAATTCTATTTTTATTCCAGTTTAAGGTGTGTGTTTCTGTGACAGGTATGAATGTGGCTAAACTGGATTATATTGGAAGAATAAGAAGACTGTATGTCAGTGAATGTTTTTATAACTGTGTGTGTATAACTAAGTGTGAATGTAATGTAGTGAGGAACTTCTGTATATTACGGTTGATTGTAGACATGAATAAATTGTACTATTATTTGTGATAAACAATTTGAATTGAAATAAAAATATTTTTTTTGATGCTCAATTTGGTTTGTCTTTTTGTTTGAATTCTATGAATAGTACAGTTTCATGTGATATATATTGAAGTGCGACACGTCAAATCTAAACAGAAATATCCAAACATATTCATGTGAATTGTGAAAAGTGGAGTCAGTGATATGTACTATTTCAACTGTAGAAATAAAATATTTATTTAAAAAAAATACTGTTTGAATGTTAAATTCTGTGTAATAGTATTCTATTCAAGAAATATTTATTTTCGTATGTGATGGGAATTATATATAGTAGTACTATTTACAAACACATTTATAAAATAATATATATGTTTGTTATCACCAAACAAAAATCATATTGTTATACTCAACAATCTCTCCCTTTTGATGATGGTAAACATACACTAAGATTGTGAATGTAATAAATGTGTTTGAATGCGAAATATAATAATCCCCCTACTTGTATGCTCCCCATACACCGAACTCCCCCCTCCCCCACACACACACACATATATATATATATATATATATATATGTGTGTGTGTGTGTGTGTGTGTGTGTGTGTGTGTGTGTGTGTTTTTGTGTGTGTGTGTGAGTGAGAGAGAGAGAGAGTGGTTTAAAAATTCAATTGAATTTCCAATATTAAAATATTCTTGAATTATTTACTCATTAATCATAATCTTAATTACTCTTCCCTTTTTGTTATCATCAAAAGAATAATAGAAATCGAAACAGTGATGAACATAGACTATAAATATATATTCAAATCAAGAGGGAAAATATATATTGTAAATCTCATTTAGTCAAACAAAAATCATAATATTTCTTCAAATTAGAAGCGAATATCACTTTTCAGAATGATGGATTTACATTGATTTTATAAAAATGAGGAGAGTCTTTTTTTTAAAAATCAAATGTAGGATTTATACATTTCATAATTTTTAAATAAATTTTAAATTTAACCACAAAATAATTTAGAGTTATGTAAGCGCTTTCTAACCACGCATAACTGCTAGGACTTTTAAATGGGGTTAGTAGTAACTTAAGTTTTGGGGATTGTTAAAGGGACTCGATTTTTGGTTAAGGGGAGTACCATTTTCAATTTATTTTAAAATTGTTAAGGGGTTAAAATAAATTACACTCCCCTTAAACATGTTAATAAAATTTCCAATGCTAACCCTATGCTCATTAATGTGACCTTACACTTTCTCATGTTCTAAAACATTTCTATTTTACAGACAACCAAATTTGGTGATGCTAAAGTATGCAGTGACTAAGCAGCGCGATCAAGGTCGAAAGAAGAATTTATAGCGTCTTCCCACCATTTTTTAGTTACAGGATCAAGTGCACACACAGCAACTCATCCACCATAACTTAAACATACAACGTAAATTCAGTTGCAGATTCCTTTACACAATTAAAATTCTTTTATATACTTACCTATGTGACTGGCTTTCAGAGTCTGTTCTAACTGTAAATATATAATTGATTTGTAAAAAAAAACCTTTTTTTTCATTTTCTTTTCCTCATCCCTGCTCCAACTGATAGCAACTACTAGATATGTGGTTCGTTCAGACCGTTTCTTCTCCATTCTCTCCAATGCTTTCTTTTGTAAACGAAGTCTTGGCTCTTTCTTTGTTAATGAAGCCTCTAACCAGTTAAGGTACTTATATTAGAAGTTAGTACATATTTTTCTACAAGTATTTTATAGAATACTTGTCGACTATGAACAGTTAGTAGTTATCATGACAAACGAAGAAAAATTAGATTGTGAATTAAAGAAAGTCCAAGGAACATCCACATTTTCAGTACTAAAGATCATCATTTTCTTGATAATATCACTAATGCCATGACCTGAAGAACATTTGATAGAAGAAGAACAAAGTGTTAGGTATCTCAAAAGAGACGGAAAGTGGAAGAAGAGAATCAACGGCATGAGTTTGAAGCTGAAAATGAAATAAAGCAGCCCATGGTTTACAATTTGATGAAAAATTAATCACAATTGTGCACTTTTATTGTAACTGAAGAAATATTGTCGTTGATTCACTGATATGTGAAATATTTTCTACATTTTTTTCAACAAATATAAGCATTTGTCGTGTCTACAAAGCATGTGTCTCATTTAGCATGTCTAAAAATTAATGATAGGGTTTAAGGCAAATGTTTGGTAGGTCAAGAGGTCGGGGGTATTTTACTCCATATTTTATTTTATTTCTAAAATTACAAACCCTCCCTTAACAAATTAAATTTTAAATGCAATCCCCTTAAAAAAACCTTATCCAAAAGTGGAGTCGCTTTAACAATCCCCTAAAATTTACCCTCTCTTATGAGTTCCATCCATGCATAACTGCGAGGACTTTTAAATGAGAATGGAAGCACATAGAGATTAAGGTGATTAACCCATGCATAATCGCGAGAACCTTTAAATGAGAGTGAATACCAAGGAAAAAAATCATCATTTTTTATTTAATAATTTCCTCAAAATTTTCCTTTTTTCCAAAACAATCTAAACTCCCCACATTATATAAAACCAGGATGAGTGACAGAAATATGGTAAAAATAGAAGATGATCACGAAATAAGCACTAATTCTAAAATATTATAAAATTTGTCCAGTCATCATGAGAATTTAAATAATAATTTCTCTTGTTATGAAATATACCATAGTCACAACTCACCACAATTTCATAAATCTATTAATAATTTTGATAAGTTTCAAAAATGGTTCAACTCGATCAATAATTTTAATTTTTGAATAAATAATCAAAAATAATTTTAAAATTGAAATTATCAATTTCATGAGGGGTTTTTGAAATATCAATGCAAGTTGAAAATCAGTTTTAAAAATCAATTAGTAGAATATGAAATTTTCTAATACTTCTAAGACTGATTGCTCCTAGATAATTTAAAAAGCACTTGTATATGTAATTGAAATTGCCTGTGGAATTTAAAGAAATCTAGTCACTGATTTTTCAACTCATCTTCCAATCACCAAGACACTCAAACGAATCTTCACAAATTTATTTCCTTTATCAAAGGAGTGGAAAATCCGTTGTAAAGTTAGAATTTCAAGAGAAATTTTCGGGGTATTTTTACAAAGGACAATCAATGGTTCAAATCAAAAACAAGTTATCTAAAAAAATATTTTTTAGAATTAAAACTCAAATATTATAATCCATAAGATTCAACAATCAATCACAAATTATTTCAAACTCAAAATAATCAAGCAAAGTCAAAAACTATGAAATTTTCACAACTAATCAATCATAACTTTCAAGTAATACGCTGAATTGAGTGCAGTTTTTCAATATTTTCCAAAGTGAATTAGAAGTAATTCAAAATAGCAAAGATGTGTGAAATTTCATTAGCTTTTCAAAAAACCATAAATTTTAAAATTCCGATTAACATTGTTCAGGATATGTTCAAAATACTACAGCACTGTCAAAAATTCAGCTACCAGTCTAAAAGCTAAACTTCAAATGAATTGCAGTTTTTCATCAATTTAAGTTCAGAATCTAGAAAAACTCAAAACATAAAAGTTGTAGACAATTGAACTGAATTTCCTGAAAATCAAGAATTTTGCAATTTGAAGTTAAAAAGCTCAAGAATTGTCAAAAATTCTATGACAATGTCAATACAAATAAGAGAATAAAAAAATGAGTTTAGAGATCACACCTGACTTACCATTATCGATGTGAACTAATGAATCTCCAACTCCGAGATCTATGGCTATGGAACTCCAAATGACTCAATAATGTGGAACAATTTGAATTTTATCTTTTTTAAGCATAGTTGTTCCTTAGCCCCCTTCGGTACCTAAATATTTATAATATCGAGTGGTCTAACAAAAATTGTTTTACCACTCTTAGCCTCATTTACACATTTTGGTACCCAAACCCTTTTGTATAATAATCCATTATCATCCACTAAAGTTCCCTTAGGAACCCAAATTCTTTTAGTCTTAATGGAATTTATTTTATTGTCTTTTGCGATCCAAATTTGTTAAAATGAATTGTTTATAAATGAGTTTTCACTTCGTTCGTGACTTAAAGCCCCTTTGAAATTATTAGAGTTCACATTTCCAGTTCGATCCTTTCCAAATCTGTTTGAAGGATTTTTAAAATCATTAGAATTTCATTTTTCAACTTGATCAATTTTCCCAAAGCCAAGTCCTTTCTTGTTCTCAACAAAAAATTGGTTTTTTAAAAACATGTTCAACGATTTTTCTCCTTTAGAAAATTTTGCCAAAGTTGATTCTAGTCGTTGAATTTTAGATTTAAGATCATTATTTTCTTTCATTAAATTTGGACAACAATTAATAGCGATTTTCCTCTTTTCAGCATCAGTTTATTTTAAAACCAAATTTTCGTTTTTCAAGCGCTTTGATTTTAGCATTGGACATAGAAATTTCAATTTCAAATTGTTTACACTTTCAAAATCAAGTTTTTCAAATTCTCTAAACTTTTCAATCTCCTTTCAAAATCACGATTATCGTTTTTCAAATTCACGTTTTCGCTTTCAAGCAATTCAAAACCAGTTTTGAACTTCTAAAAATCATCACATAAAATCTGACATTTTTCACATTCTGAAAACTGTGAATTTTTAACTTTTTCAAATTTTCTTTCTAATCTATTATTTTCTTGAACTAATTTTGACCAATCAGATTTTAGTTTCTTAACTTTTAACTCGAGAGAATCAAAAGTTTTTGTGAGATCGTGACACATTAAAATCAAATCTTTATAAGTGAAATTTGATACATAGATTGAATCCTCTTCACTCCTTTCCGAATCAGATTGAGCCATAAGACACAAATGAGCTTTCTCTTCATCACTATTAGAAACTTCTTCTCCTTCCTCATCGTCGCATGTAGCAGTAGAAGCCTTCTTCTTTCTCTTCTTTCCCTTTTCATTGTTAAGCTGTGGGCAATCTGGTTTGATATGTCCGGGTTTCTTGCAATTGTAGCAAAAAAATTCATCGTATGAGCTATTTGAATTTTTGGACTTGTTAGATTTTGAATCCTTCTGCTGCAGCTTGGATTTTCCGTTAGCCCTTTTTCTAAAAACCTTGGCTAACTCTTCAAAAGGGTGTTTCTCGTCACTTTCAACGGTATTATTTAGAGCAATCGTCTTTTTCTCTGATTCAGAATTCTTTCGTTCTTCTCTTGCTTTTAACTCCATCTCGTAAGTAATCAGATTTCCAATTAACTCCTCCATGCTTAATTTGTTTGGATCTTTTGATTCTTGAATCATCGTCACTTTAGCTTCAAAATTCATCAGTAGCACTCTCATATTTTTCTAATCAATTCCACTTCGGTATAATCTTTGCCAAGAGCTTTTGCATTGTAAACAAGTGATGAGAAGCATCCAAACATCTCTTTTATATCTTCATCTTTTTGCATAGAAAAATTTTCATATTCATTGTTGAGTAGAGCAAAATGAGATTCCTTAACTTGAGATGTTCCTTTGTGCGTGACCTCCAACGTATGCCATATTTCCTGCACAGATTCACAATGAGATATTTGGTTAAATTCAGTTTTATCAAGGGCATAGATTAAAGCATTCATTTCATTAGCTTTAGTTGAAAATAATTTTTCATCATTAACATCCCACTTATCTTTTAATTTAGGAATTTCAACACCATTAACAATCACAATGGGAGACATATAACCCGTTTTAATAATATCCTAAACATCATAATCAAGTGAACTCAAATAAATTTTCATCCTAGCTTTCCAGTAGGCATAATCAGTTATGTTAAACATAGCTGGCCTAACTATGGACTAACTCTCAGAAAAAGAATTATTAGACATATTATGGCTCTAGAGTTAGAAAATACTCGCTCTGATACCATTTTTAGGATCTAAATTAACCCTAGATGTAACACCCCGTATTTTCTGAGAATAATAAAATAACAAGTTAAAGAATAATTAATTTGTAAAAGAAGAAATAGGTGAAACGGGTTGCGCCATTGCATTCATCTCAGAATTCTGCTTGAGATAGAGTCCGAGTTTGCGTAAATCAGACTCCGTATGAAGAAGATATCTTTAAATTAAATATTGCAGCAAAACATGAAAAAGAAGAATGAGAAAAAAATAATGTTTAGCATTGTTATAAGGTTTGAAAGCAAAATACTTAGTAGCTCATTTGGTTAGAACATGTGACTTGCATACAAGAGGTACAAAGTTTGATCCCCGCCAGCACCATATTTTTGTTTTAGGGGAATGACTAAAAAGTAGCTTAGTGTGAACGTAGTTCAAAAAGTGGTTTAGTGTGAAAATTGTTAATTGGGAAGATAGATGGATATATATATATATATATACATATATATATGTATATATATATATGACGTGTACGCATCATGTGGTGCACGTGGCGCATTTTTTGTTGGTCAAGGATTGTCTTTTTACGTGGCCTTCTCTGATTGGCTTTGTTACAGATTCTAAGGTGTTAGGGCTTATGTATCATGGTATGATTGGCTGAGTGACACATTGCTTTAGCTGGATGGTCTAGATTGCTTTTAGGTTGATCTGACGGCTCTTATTTAATTTAAATTCTATATAAGCAACCTAAATCTAAAACCCTAAGCCACACAAAAATATTCCTAAGACCGTCAGGCTGTCAACACTCAACCTAGAGTAGCCGCCATTCCCATTCAACTAGAAAGCAAGATAGAAGCAAGAATCAAATTAAATCAAATCTAATTCAACTAAGAGAATTCAACGTCTACAACAAAGGAAAGCTATCTAAATTCAGAATACAGATCTCTGAACACAAGACTAGTCTCCTTTTTGTAAGTCCGGTTATCATTTAGACTTAAATGATATTAGAATCGTGACTTAATAAATGGATGTAGAACAACGCCTAATGTAAATTTATGCCTATCCTTCTTGTTAAAACTGAATTGATTGAGACTATGATTCTTGTCATGCTAAGTGGTGATCATGTTGTATGTAATTTGATAATAAATGTTAAACGCTTGGCAATGAATCCATATGTGGTGTAATGTGGCAATGACATATTATGTTGTGTATTTTGGCCATGACATAAATTGGCGATGACATATTATAATTTTGTGATGGAATATCATATTGTGTAATTTGGCGATGACATACCATATTGTATAATTTGGTGATGACATTTCAAGTTGTATGATTTGGTAATGACACTTATATGTTGTATGACAATTTGGGGATTTTGCTATGTTCAACCATGTTCACATATAAGATCCAAAACTACATGTTAATATCATTAGGTTCATGTTAGATTTGAACCAACTGATTTGCAAGTTCGCAACTACTTGTCTAATTTTAAGTTTATGTAGTTTTGTATAAAATCCCTATTTCATGATTCATGTTGAATAGATCTAAATTTTCAAGTTCATAATTAAATGTATATTGTTCTAAGCCAAATTCATATGATACATGTGTAGTTAGATCCATATTTTTATGATGCTGGAATTATTACATGATCCTCTTTTTCCCCTTTTGTGTATAAGATTAGGCTATGTATCAAGCCTAACATTTTATGTGATTTGTGCGAGCGTTTAATGTGGGTAACGTTGGGGAAATACATGAAATTACATATAATTGGCATATTTGGCTTATAAACATGTAAATGGTTTATGGCATAAAAGTGGTATAAATTTTTATAACTAAAATTATGAGCTTGATTTAGAGGGAAAGTGGGCCATGACAATAAATTGTTGATAATTTACATAAAAGGATAAATATGCAAATTTAGTAAAATACGAATATTCCTAACCCGAGGTTAGATTGAGTTACGGTATAAGACTGCCCGGAACCACCGGACAAATCCAGCAACCATAACAATATAGATCTAATGTGAGAGGTTAGCGCATTGAGCCCAAAAGAACCCGAGGTTAGACTGAGTTACGGTGTAAAACTGCCCGGAACCGACCGGCACATCCAGTGACCGTAACAATAGCTGTCTAATGTGAGTGGTTGATGCTTTAATAAAAGAATTAAAGATAAGACAGGAATGGTAGGGTTAAGTTAATTAAGGTAACACTTAACCAATACACCATGTTAATTAGAGAAGTGCGTGAGGTTAAGCAAATTTAGAACGCTTAACTGTTATAACATGTTAATTAGACAAGTGGGTGAGGTTAACTAAATTTAGAACACTTAACCGTTATAACATGTTAATTAGACAAGTGGGTGAGGTTAAGTAAATTTAGAAACACTTAACCAATATAACGTTATTTGTGGTAAGGTTAAGTTAAAACAAGAGGGCAACACTTAACCAGTATAGCTTGATTTGTGGTAAGGTTAAGTTAAAACAAGAGGGCAACACTTAACCAATATAACTTGATTTGTGGTAGGGTTAAGTTAACACAAGAAGGCAACACTTAACCAAAGTAATATTAAACGTAGGTGGGTTAAGTTAACTTGAATTGATTGATGACACTTAACCAATACAACAAGATGAATACGTGGGGTTAAGTTAAGAAGAAACACTTGAACAATATAACTTGATGAACGAACGGGGTTAAGTTAATAGGAAACACTTAACCGATCCAACATGATAAGTACGGAGGGTCAAGTTAATAAGAAACGCTTAACCAACGTGACATGATGAATGAGTGGGTTAAGTTAACATGAACGGACAACACTTAACCAATATGACGTAATGTGCGGGAGGGCTAAGTACATATTGGGTTGGTGGATAATATTAATAAATATGGGCCCACAAAACTTAACCATTAAACAAACATGCTTGAATCAGTGGAAGGGTTAAGTACATATCGGGTTGGTTGGTAATATTAGTAAATATAGGCCCACAGAACTTAACCATTTATTAAAAATGCCTGAATCGATGGTAGGGTTAAGTACATATCTGGTTGGTGAGTACTATTAGTAAATATAGGCCCACAAACTTAACCAATAGGAAACCCTTGTAACGGGGACCCATTTCAGTAGTAACCAACATGGATGTATCACAATACCCTGAACTAGGCAGGGTGGGGCACGATTACTGGGCTGATTATAAGCGGTCAAAGCAGCGACAGGGGGTACGTCAGTATAGGTTCCGACGGTTTACGGGCATGCACGTACTTCGAAGTGGGAAAAACAGGCACTGGGTACCAGTGGTTATACACTGTGCATCTTGAATCATGTCGGGTCGCTATCATAAGGACTGATACACCTTATGGTGGGACCAGCATAGGATATCTACACGCAAGAGAGGGCCGAATGACACGGACACGTGGAACTTTAATATAAGTAGGGAGCCGATCGATAGGATAGTAAGGGTACATCTAACATCTTCATGGCAATTAGGCTGATTGAGGTAAGATCCTCATGCTAGATGTACACTTGAAGGCTACCACAATTGCAGGGATAGGGATCACGTTGTAATATTATCATTTTATACAAATTACTAGTTGGGACACTAATTGGTGGTGCAGGGATAGATATAAAAATCGGATTAACAAGGCAGTAGCGAAGCAAAGAAAGAGTAGGAGTGCATTCAGTTTATCTTGCCTTATCATACCTTATGCTTATCCTATGTTACCTTATTTCTTTGTTGTTGTCCTGCATCCAGTTTATTCATGTCATGGTTCTCTTACCAGTTATATGTGAATAATCACTGGACTTACCAGACTCATGTCTGATCTAGTTTTGTTTCGCCTCTTTTCTTCCGTTCCCCCCAGGTTCTCAGGGAGGAAATGTTACCACTTAGCTCAGTTTTCTTTTCAAGCTCGAAGGTGGTCGATGTTTTGCTTTGGACTCTCTCTACCACTGCTATGGCTGGCTCATGCTTTACTGGGGAATATCATTGTTATTTTTGTGCTTCTTTTACACTTGAAAGTTAGTAAATCAAGACAGAAGTTCTATGTATTACTTTTAAGTATGATTTGCGAAAATTGTTGTAAAAGCTTGACTGAATCACATTGTTAATAAAATGACTTTATTTTCCACTGTTTTATTTGTCTGTCTTGTAATTTATCTGCATCTTTTACCTAAAGCGCTTCACCAAAGTTAAGGCATTACCTTTGTGAGTGACCTTAACGGAGGTGGGGTGTTTCACTTGGTATCAGAGTCGAAGGTTACCGGATCAGATAAAAGATTTGAAAAATTATTTTCAGAACGATTTTAAAAGAAACCTTTTCTAAAGAAAAGTTTTGTTTTTAAAGGCATATTCCCCAAAGCCATATGCACTATCTTTTTTTATCCTTTATTTGAATCCTTGTTTCCTTCTTTCCTAAGTCTCTGGGGCTCCTAGCTTTCTGGGAGGTAACTTCATTGCGGCATGGTTCCGTAGGATTGATGAGACTGCGACACTTGTCAAAGGGCAAATAAGCGCCCAACTTCCATCTATAGCCGTAGTAGCTTCACCTACGGCTAATTTTCTTTCGAGCTTTGTAGGATTTTCCATGCGATGGAGGCAGCTTTCAAGAGACCTATCAACAAGTTACACAAGGATGGAAAAGATGAGAATGAGGGAGTTTGGTTATGTAGCACAACCCAAGGATGAAGAACTCATGAATATAGACTTGGTTCACAAAGGAGGGGAGGAAAGAATAGTAAAACCTAAAAACAAGAGGATGTATCTTTATTATGGTACTGGTCGTACAATTAAGGGCAATGGCAAGAACAAATGACAGGATTTTCAGGAGGGCAAATCCATGCTTTCACCGCCATCGTACCTGAGAGAGAGGTAGTAAGGTTTCTGTTGAAAAAGTTTAGTTTTTCTTCTTGATCATCCTATTAGTACTCTTTTGATTTTAGCGCTTCACATTCGTTTATATCTGCTTCGATAGTTGAGTCTCTGCACCTTATTACTTGTATATTAGAAGATCCTATTATTGTCTCAAATCCAATTTGTGGTTCGGTTCATTAATCTTTGGATTTGAGATGCTTATGTTTCCGGGTTTCATGGGCCATGGGTTGATTCTAGGAATGGATTGGTTAGCTAGTAATTGTGAAAGGAGAGTAGTTAGACTTTCAACTTGCCTCGGGAATACCCTCGAGATTTCGTGCAATCCTAAGGGATCAGTTTGTCTTAGCTACCTAGAATCACTTTATGTATCTATCGACGATTTTCGATCCATTGGAGCAGTCCATGAGTACGCTAGATGTTTTGATTAGGGTAGGGGTTTTCCCCCTAAAACTCGGGACAAATTTCTGCATATATTTAGTTGACAATGTAAAGCCCATTATGCGATCAGCAATAGTTTTGGAACTAGATTGGTGAGGATAGCCAGAGTCAGTTAAGTGCTCAATTGTTTGGTTGTTTTACTAGTATCATCTCACATAAATCATCCAAATTCGGAGGAGGTATTCCTTGGGTGCTTGTCTGATATTGGTTTAGGCCTTTGGGGCTTGTACTTAAGGGATGTCGAGTTCGACTAGAATGGTTTGCATGAGAAATAAATGGTTATGGCAGGCGCCCTAAAGTAAGACTGACCTAAAGAGAGGTAAAAAGTACATAGAAACCTTTAGCTTTAGACCCTCAGATTTGTGACATTATTGATAAACTAAGTAGAGGAGAGAACTCTAATCATCTTAGTATATACACTTGGTATCTTGGCTCACACCTGTTTATCTTGGAAAGATAGTTCAACTACATTGGATACCCTCTAGCATAGTAAGTGATCGAGGTCCTATCTTTACTAGTGAGTTTTAGAAATGGAGGTCAAGAAGCTTCACAACTGTGAAGTTAAATTAGTTAAGGGACAGTGGAGTGAAGCTCAAGAAGACGCGACGTGGGAGACTGAAGATAAGACACGTGCATCATACCCTTTTTCTTGAGGGTATATCCTTGATCTATTTTCTAGGAATTCTAGGCATGTTTGTTCCTACCTTTTTAGGAATATTCTCTAGGTCATATCTTCAATCCTTAGGTAGAAGCCAATGGATGTAAACATGTGCTTGAAACATGTTATGGTTGGTGGTTGCAAGTGGTTGCTAGTGGTTGCTCGTGGATGCATATACACACATTAGGCGCTAGATCGGCTCAGTCACTTTCATATTACATATGCATGAGTGAATTTTTATACATATGAAATGAAACTTAATGTGTTATCATATGGATGTTGCATTTGTATGAATGATTGTGCACTCATGTAGAAGTTATAAAGTACGATTAGGAATAATTGCATACATGATGGACTCATGGCACTGACATAATTCGCATTGAGGAGGTCAACTGAATCATTAGACCGCCTGATTTTGCATTAGATAAGGACATGTACACACACTATGCATATGGTCATGATGGCATTAGAAATCTTTTTAAGGTCAATAGATGCCTGTGTTTGATGGTTGAGTAGATGGATGATTGGATGGTAGGATATACATTCTTCTTAACTTGAAGATTTCGGGGAGGAAATCCGTTAAGGAGGGGAGAATGTAACACCCCGTATTTTCTGAGAATATCAAAATAACAAATTAAAGAATAATTAATTTGAAAAAGAAGAAATAGGTGAAATGGGTTGCGCCATTGCGTTCATCTCGGAATTCTGTTTGAGATAGAGTCCGAGTTTGCGTAAATCGGACTCGGTATGAAGAAGACATCTTTAAATTAAATATTGCAGCAAAACATGAAAAAGAAGAATGAGAAAAGAATAATGTTTAGCATTGTTCTAAGGTTTGTAAGCAAAATACTTAGTAGCTCATTTGGTTAGAACATGTGACTTGCATACAAGAGGTACAAAGTTCAATCCCCGCCAGCACCATATTTTTGTTTTAGGGGAATGGCTAAAAAGCACCTTAGTGTGGACGCAATTCAAAAAGTGGTTTAGTGTGAAAATTGTTAATTGGGAAGATAGATAAATATATATATACACATATATATATGTATATATATGACGTGTATGCATCATGTGGTGCATGTGGTACATTTTTTGTTGGTCAAGAATTGCCTTTTTACGTCGCCTTCTCTGATTGGTTTTGTGACAAATTCTGAGGTGTTAGGGCTTATGTGTCATGCTATGATTAGCTGAGTGACACATTGCTTTAGCTCAATGGTCTTGATTGCTTCTAGTTTAATCTGATGGCTCTTATTTAATTAAAATTCTATATAAGCAACCTAAATCTAAAACCCTAAGCCACACAAAAATATTCCTAAGACCGTCATGTTGTCAACACTCAACCTAGAGTAGCCGCCATTCCCATTCAACTAGAAAGCAAGATAGAAGCAGGAATCAAATTAAATTAAATCTAATTCAACTAAGAGAATTCAACGTCTACAACAAAGGAGAGTTATCCAAATTCAGAATACAGGTCTCTAAACACAAGACTAGTCTCCTTTTTGTAAGTCCATTTATCATTTAGACTTAAATGATATTAGAATCGTGACTAAATAAATGGATGTAGAACATCACCTAATGTAAATCTATGCCTATCCTTTTTGTTAAAACTAAATTGATTGAGACTATGATTCTTATCACGCTAAGTGGTGATCATGTTGTATGTAATTTGATGAAAAATGTTAAACGCTTGGCAATGAATCCATATGTGGTGTAATTTGGTAATGACATATTATGTTGTGTATTTTGGCAATGACATAAATATGCAATGACATATTATAATTTGGCAATGGAATATCATATTGTGTAATTTGGCGATGACATACAATATTGTATAATTTGGTGATGACATTTCAAGTTGTATGATTTGGTAATGACACTTATATGTTGTATGACAATTTGGGGATTTTGCTATGTTCCACAATGTTCACATATATGATCCAAAACTACATGTTAATATGATTAGGTTCATGTTAGATTTGATCCAATTGATTTGCAAGTTTGCAACTACATGTCTAATTTTCAGTTTATGTAGTTTTATGTAAAATCCTTATTTCATGACTCATGTTGAATAGATCTAAATTTGCAAGTTCATAATTAAATGTATATTGTTCTATGCCAAATTCACATGATACATGTGTAGTTAGATCCATATTTTTATGATGTTGGGATTATTACATGTTGCTCTTTTTCCCCTTTTGTGTATAAGATTAGGCAATGTATCGAGCCTAACATTTTATGTGATTTGTGCGAACGTTTAACGGGGGTAACGTTGGGGAAAAACATGAAATTACATATAATTGGCATATTTGGCTTATAAACATGTAAATGGTTTGTGGCATAAAAGTGGTATAAATTTTTATAACTAAAATTATGAGCTTGATTTAGAGGGAAAGTGGGCCATGACAATAAATTGTTGATAATTTACATAAAAGGATAAATATGTATATTTAGTAAAAGACGAATATGCCTAACCCGAGGTTAGATTGAGTTACGGTATAAGACTTCCCGGAACCACCTGGAAAATCCAACGACCGTAACAATATAGATCTAATGTGAGATGTTAGCGCATTGAGCCCAAAAGAACTCGAGGTTAGACTGAGTTACGGTGTAAAACTGCCCGGAACCGACCGGCACATCCAATGACCGTAACAATACCTGTCTAATGTGAGTGGTTGGTGCTTTAATAAAAGAATTAAAGCTAAGACAGGAATGGTAGGGTTAAGTTAATTAAGGTAACACTTAACCAATACACCATGTTAATTAGACAAGTGGGTGAGGTTAAGTAAATTTAGAACACTTAACTGTTATAACATGTTAATTAGACAAGTGGGCGAGGTTAAGTAAATTTAAAACACTTAACCGTTATAACATGTTAATTAGACAAGTGGGTGAGGTTAAGTAAATTTAGAAACACTTAACCAATATAACTTGATTTGTGGTAAGGTTAAGTTAAAACAAGAGGGCAACACTTAACCAATATAACTTGATTTGTGGCAAGGTTAAGTTAAAACAAGAGGGCAACACTTAACCAATATAACTTGATTTTTGGTAGGGTTAAGTTAACACAAGAAGGCAACACTTAACCAAAGTAACATGACACGTAGGTGGGTTAAGTTAACTTGAATTGATTGATGACACTTAACCAATATAAGAAGTTGAATACGTGGGGTTAATTTAATAAGAAACACTTAACCAATATAACTTGATGAACGAACGGGGTTAAGTTAATAGGAAATACTTAACTGATCCAACATGATAAGTAAGGAGGGTCAAATTAATAAGAAACGCTTAACCAACATGACATGATGAATGAGTGGATTAAGTTAACATGAACGGACGACACTTAACCAATATGACGTAATGTGCGGGAGGGTTAAGTACATATCGGGTTGGTGGGTAATATTAGTAAATATAGGCCCACAAAACTTAACCATTAAATAAACATGCTTGAATCAGTGGAAGGGTTAAGTACATATTAGGTTGGTGGGTAATATTAGTAAATATAGGACCACAAAACTTAACTATTTATTAAAAATGCTTGAATCGATGGGTGGGTTAAGTACATATCAGGTTGGTGGGTAATATTAGTAAATATAGGCCCACAAATTTAACCAATAGGAAACCCTAGTAATGGGGACCCACTTCAGCAGTAGCCCACATGGATGTATCACGGTACCCTGAACTAGGCAGGGTGGGGCACGATTACTGGGATGATTATAAGCGGTCAAAGCAGCGGCAGGAGGTACATCAGTGTAGGTCATATGGATGTATCACGGTACCCTGAACTAGGCAGGGTGGGGCACGATTACTGGGCTGATTATAAGCGATCAAAGCAGCGGTAGGAGGTACATCAGTGTAGGTTCTGATGGTTTACGGGCATGCACGTACTCCGGAGTGGGAAAAAGCAGGCACTGGGTACCAGTAGTTATACACTGTGCATCTTAAATTGTGTCGGGTCGCTATCATAAGGATTGATACACCTTATGGTGGGACCAGCACAGGGTATCTACATGCAAGAGAGGGCCGATTGACACAGACACGTGGAACTTTAATATAAGTAGGGAGCCGATCGATAGGGTAGTAAGGGTACATCTAACATCTTCATGGCAATTAGGCTGATTGAGGTAAGATCCTCATACTAGATGTACACTTGAAGGCTACCACAATTGTGAGGATTGGGATCACGTTGTAATATTATCATTTTATACAGATTACTAGTCGGGACACTAGTTAGTTGGTGCAGAGATAGATATAAAAGTCGGATTAACAAGGTAGTAGCGAAGCAAAGAAAGAGTAGGAGCGCATTCAGTTTATCTTGCCTTATTATACCATATGCTTATCTTATGTTACCTTATTTCTTTGTTGTTGTCCTGCATCCAATTTATTCATATCATGGTTCTCTTACCAGTTATATGCTGAATAATCACAGGACTTACCAGACTCATGTCTGACCTAGTTTTGTTTCGCCTCTTTTCTTCCGTTCCCCTCCCCCCCTCCCCCCAGGTTCTCAGGGAGGAAATGTTACCACTTAGGTCATTTTTCTTTTCAAGCTCGAAGGTGGTCGATGTTTTGCTTTGGACTCTCTCTACCACTGCTATGGCTGGCTCTTGCTTTATTGGGGAATATCATTGTTATTTTTGTGCTTCTTTTACACTTGGAAGTTATTAGATCAAGACAAAAGTTCTATGTATTACTTTTAAGTATGATTTGAGAAAATTGTTGTAAAAGCTTGACTGAATCACATTGTTAATAAAATGACTTTATTTTCCGTTGTTTTATTTGTTTGTCTTGTAATTTATCTGCATCTTTTACCTAAAACGCTTCACTGAAGTTAAGGCTTTCCCTTTGTGAGTGACCTTAACGGAGGTGGGGTGTTTCACTAGAGGGGGAGGGTTTATTACAGTTTTTACTGGGTAATTAAATAATGTCAACACAGATAATAATCAGAGTAAATGCGGAAAATAAATAACAAACAGATATACCCAACTTGGGCAAAACCCTGCCAACTGCTGCATTCCCCCAAGGTTTATACTAGGAATTAAAGCAATCTCTATGCTTACAATTTGCTATAAACTCGCGACACTCGCTCACAACTATTCAAACCATACGCGCAAAACCCCGTACTGATCCACGAGATCAGATTTCCCCGAATCACAAACTCGTAATTCGTCTCCCTAGTTTTACAAACAAACTGGAAAACCTTGAACATGATTATAAATTAAAAACTAAAAAACCAAATAAAAACCTAGTTTTAGAAATAAATCTTTTAAGCCCCTTTATTAATTTGAGTTGCCCATTTTTATTTCTTTGTGCTTGGTCTCTTTGATGGCTTCTTCCTTTATCTCAATGGTGGCCGAATTATGCAATTTAGGGTTTGTGCTCCTATGTACAAATCTCGACTTCAAATCTTTCTGAATGAAATTGATTCTTTGAAGCTTTCGATGATTGTCCACTAGTCAATGCTTTGGCTTTGCTCGATTGAAAAACTCCTTGTTTTCTTGAGTTCTTTGAATCTATTTATTAGATTTTCTGCTTGGATTTTTTTTGATGTTTATGTCGATGACGATGTGGATGTTAAATAGGATTTAAAATCCAAAATTATCTCTAGTTCCATCTTAGAACTGGTCAAGATATTTGCGTAAATTTTGGGCTTGAAATCTTAACGGCTTTCAATTGTTGAGTTTGAATATTGCGCTAACTTCTGGAATTTTGATTTAGTCTTCCTTGCTGAAAAAATCTCATATATATATATATATATATATCTAGAAATAATTATTTGCACGTAAAAACCATGACTTTGAATTTGTGGCTTGATTTCTGGATCTTTGAAATTCATTTTTGGTTGACCATTTCAAAATTAAACTTCCTAGTATTTAAAAAAAAAAATTGAATCGGATATTGTCCTTGATTTTCCAAAAACTTGAATTGATGCTATAACTAATTGAACTGATACTACACATTAACTTGTCTCGACATTGAACTAATGCCTTGGTTTCTGGTACTTCGAATGTCCATAAGTGTGAACTGATGTTAAAATGAACCGATACTAACACATTGATTTTCCATATACTTGACCTAATACTACCCTTTAACTTGCCTCGGCTTTGAACTGATGCCTTGATTATACATGTTACATATATTCATTTACCCTACTTGGTTATGTGTTGATGTACTTGGGATTTTGCTCCTTCTTGCATCTACCACCACCCTTGTGTAACACTGCTTTAATGGGTTGTTTAAACTTTCCATTGTGTCATTTGATCTTGAGGATTTGTATTATGCTGCTTTCATTAGCCCATGTAATTACCATGTTGTACTTCATCTGTTTTGAAACTGCTTTGATTTTGAACATGCATTCTTATGACCTTCTGCCCATACTTGTATACATTACACCACTTGTTATCTTGTTGAATGTAAGCTTGCCAAAACCCAAGCTAAAGTATGATCATGTACTTGAAATAAAAGCCTTAATGTAAGTGTGGATTGCTGTGCTCAAAATGTTGTACAGCTGCTTATGTATTCTTCTACCTTGTTGTACTGAAACTTGTTCTCTCTTCTTGACATTGGCCTGCTACATGATACTCGAGTTTGTTTGTCATTTTCCGTCTTGCTCTTGTTGGTTTGGTTTCCATGCATCTTTGAAATGTATATGCTGCATATATATATATATATATATATATATATTTGCACCATGGTTTAACCCCTTGGTTCATGGCTGTTCATGTTGCCTGGGCTGAGTTGATTTGTATATGGTTGTAGCATCCTTATTTATGTTGTGTCGTTTGTCATTGCATTTGACATATCCCATTTTTATCATGCTGAACCACTATTCCTTCAATGTCTATACATACATACATACATATACATATATATATATACACACACAGATGTGTGTATATATATATATATATATATATATATATATATATGCGTGTGTGTTTGTGTTTGCATTTGAACTGGATTTCTTTGTTCATGTCCGTTCACGTTGTTTGACCATATTGTCCCTGCATAGAAATATGTGTATATACATACACATGTATGTGTATACATAAATAGTGCACGTGCAGAATATGTATATATATATATATATATATATGTGTGTGTGTGTGTGTGTGTGTGTGTGTGTGTGTGTGTGAGTACTACAGTCAATGTCTACCTTGTGGTATTTACAGTGAATCACTGTGAATATCATAAGCTGTCTAGACAAAGATATGTGTGTGTGTGTGTGTCTCTATACATACATACATACATACATATACATATACATACATATATATATATATATATATATATATATATATATATATATATATATCAGACCAAGTCTAAAAAAATGATGTGAAAGACACCAAAATTCTAAGGCAAATAAAATCTAGAATAAATTTATATTTGCTTGTATTTAATTATATTTTTGTTCAGTTTACTGTGTGAGTTTCTGTGATAGCTATGAATGTGGCTGGACTGGATTATATTGGAAGCATAAGAAGATTGTGTGTCAATGAGTGTTTTTATAACTGTGTATGTATAACTGAGTGTGAGAGTATTGTAGTGAGGAATTTCAGTATATTAAGATTGATTGTAGACATGAATAAATTGTACTATTATTTGTGATAAACAAATTGAATTGAAATAAAAATATATGTTTGCTAGTCAATTTAGTTTGTCTTTTTTGTTTGAATTCTTTGAATAGTAAAATTTCTTGTCATATGTATTCAAGTGATAACGGTTGTGATAACGTTGTAAGATAAGGTTATGATTAATTAAGAAGAAATAAAGTAGGCTTATTATACTAGACTTATAATTGAAAGTGCTAAGTCTAATAATTGTAATAAATAATAAGCAGAAGTCCGATCCGCGACAAAGGGCTGAACAAAGAAAATATGTAGACAATTGGGAGGTAATAAACCAAGTGACTTGAATAAAAAATGTGAGTACGTGGATAATCAAGTTTATTACCAATGCGATAAGGTAAAGCAAGCATGTGATTAAAAGATTAGACGTAGGATCTAATAACCCGATTGTGTGATGCGCTGGGACCAGTCCGTACGTATGAAGGTGAAGAACCCAACAGGGTAGATCGTTGTGGTGTCGGAAGACACGAGAGAAGCACGTCCAATTGATTATTCTATAGGACTGGTGGGAACCACGTGGCTACTGTGGGGCATGGTAGGGTACTCTGTGTTGGTTCTCTGTGCGGTGGTATTTGGGATGTACCCACAGAGGTTTGGTTGTACGGTTCTACCCGATGAGTATACCTTGACTGCAACTGTGATGTAGTAGTCAGGAGGCTGTAGCGGATGGCTAAGGGTGATTCAGCGATTTGCCTCGTTAGTGGGAGACGGTGGTACGAACCTTATTAATTGTAATAATCACTGGATACATGTCATCGACAGTCGGTGGGATGTGGAAAGACTAGGACTAAACCTACAGAACTTTTATCTTTCACCATTGGGACATTGGTTGCGAGATACGCCAAACTGGATGTTAGATTGGTTGAAAGGGGGACGTCACTTAGCTCTTGAAGAAATCTTTCATTAGTTGAAGGAGGGGCCAGGGTAGGGCCACTGAAAAGATATACCGTATGTGAATATCTGTATTGTAGGCCTAATGAAGTTGTCCTTTATTGATATTTAAAGCTCCCGACCGAGTTTAGTGCATTGGATGTAGCCCTATTACGGGACTCGGGTTGTAGTAGGTTGTACGTTCAGGTGAGGATTTGGATACACACACTGGATGGTGTATTGTAGATATTAGGGCATTACTTTGTGTTCAAACGTGATTCAATTCAGGTGTTTGGATACAACTGTCCGTATGCTTACGTGGCATAGCGAAGGTAGTTCTGTGCGATTACGTGGCATACCGATATAGATTTCCATATGCAGCTTGGCGTAGAATGTAAGTTGTACATGCCTCTATGGCATGACGGCGGAAACCGTACAAGAAGGTTACTATGGAGAGTACCTTGAGATGTTGGGTATAACTACATATGTTGTATTAGATTTAATCTACTGCGGAGTAGATGGGTACGACGTGAGTGCAGAGCCTTGAGTGCTATTAACCCAAATAACCTAATAATTAAGAAAATGTAACTGAACGGTATATGTAGAGTTATTTCATAATGTATAATTTGTCCTCTCACAAGAACTTTGTGTTCTGACCCCTTCCTCATAACATACTCGCAGGTTAGATTTATGGCAGAGAGTTGGTAGCCTTTGTGTTTTTATTTCGGTAAGGCTATATTTGATTATTATATTTTATCCAATCCGTTGAGAGATATTCTATTGAGCTCTGATATATTTATTACCTCTGTATTTTCTGCAGGATGCCAGACAAGCCAATTCGAGTTTTGACAGATTGAGATTTTGGAAAAAAAAATCTGCCTGTCGAAATTCGGGGTTTTACATATCGTGTCTAATCATTCCATCTCCTGGTCGTTACCAACCTTTAATTGGGATCCTGCACATAAGTAGAAGTTGCCACATAAGTAATACCTAGCTCTATACCATGGTACACATTTTATCTAGAAGGAGACGACAACTCATATCCTTACTGCATTTTTCCTATTTTGGCCATTTTCCAGGGTGTGAGGCTTTCCGAAGTCACGATACACAAAGCAACGCTTCACTAAGCCACGCTTTGATCACCAATAGCTCATTACTCAGTATACCACACTGTCATTTCATGACATATAACTGATAGTTTCTAACCATACAACCTTTGAGCTCATGCGCTTCAAAGAAGGGTGTTAAGCTATGAGAATAAATTCTTTTCTACCAATCAGAAATATGTTTAGTAACAACAAATCGATACATTACAAGATACAATGTCAAGCACACATCCATACAAGTTCGTTCTGGGTTTGAACGAAAATGAAGGCATCTTATTCCTCTTTTAATAAAGGAGAGAGGGCCTTTGCTAATCCAGAAAAACTCCAAATATGTCCAAATTAGTACTATATATAACCTCATAATAGGGGTGACCCACCTAAGACATCAACATGCAGTCCTTTCGATGTGAAGAATCCGTAGTTTTCAACCATCGTCTTCAATTGCTCCATAACATCGTATAATTATTTGGAATGGTTTTCAGATACAAGTTCAATCCCAATATTTACAAATAATTAGCGTAATTTAAAAACAATGATGGACTACATCAGCTTTTAATCAAATCTCCCTTCTGGTTAATCAAAACCTTCCTTTTATCAGAAAACCCATTTCTTTTAAATTCAAAACCAAATATTCATTCCTTTAAAGATTCCAATCCCGGAGTTCTTTTAAACTCGAAATCCCACTTAAATTTTAATTAAAGATTTATTCACAAATTCCATAAATTAAGCATATCCTTTAATCCATAGATTAAATTACACCAAAATCGGTTGGTATTGAATATAAGATTCAATAGAAATTATACCAACTTATATTTGATACCAATTCACAAAATCACGAATACTATAAGTGGAATAACGATACAATTATTTTTCAAATTCCTCAGATGGTATATGTCTTATAATGGAATTCCATATTAAATATTCTAAGATTATTTCCATCAAGTTCCAATTTGAAAACCTTTATTTTTAAAAATTTAAAATCATAGGTACTGAATGAATACCATATCAACTCATGTTCGATATCAATTTCCATACTCAACTGATACCATAAGTGGAATGACGGTAAATCTACCTTTTAAATTTCCTAAATAGTACAAGTTTACATATGGTATTAATAACGACATTCAAATATCACTTTCCATCATTTCCAATTTCACTGATAATTGGAAAACCATTTTGCCTTACTACCAATATGTTTTAAGTACTATAAACTTCTAAAAATACTTCATTAATCAGTTAAAACTGGTTGATCGATCAAAGTTCTCAAAATAATATGCTGGTTTAAAACTTCAAAATATTCTATTTCAAAAAATGTGGCAAAAGCGTTACAATAGCATCGCAAAACAACCTTTATTAGCTAGTTTGATCAAAATAACCTTATACTATCCAAAGCTAAAATTTTCCAATTCAAATTAATTTTAAATAATTTATTATGATTTTACAAAAAAATCGATATTTTTAATTGAGTTAAATTAGCCGTTTCTAGTTACCATCAATAAACTACGCTTATAGCGACCTTATTCAAATTTGTTTTGAACATAACTCGAAAATTATTCATTGAAATTTGAAAATTCCTTTTTCATTTGAAAAATATTGTTATAATAAAGCAAACAATTTTCATTTCACATAAATCCAATTTAAATTGCATTAATTATAGGCGATTGAAGTCTATGGATGAAACTCGCGAACTACCGCAGCGTGACACGTCCTATTCAGACCATATTACGGCTTAAATTTAAAATTCATCTGATTTAACTCAAAGATGATTATAACCCTTCATAAACATATATAAAATCATTTGAAAATAATATTTTTAAAACTTGACTTCACATTCAATTTAAATTCAAAATTGAATACTATAATATTATTATATTATTAAAATAATATTTTTTTCCAAAATTTGTAGACATCAAACTAAATATTATATAAGACTAATGGAATGATCAGTTTGAAATTTAATCCTCGTTTATATACCTAACTCAACTTCAATCTTGAAAATCGTTATTCAAAATCGATTTCAAACTTGTACATGCAATATATAATCAACATTTATTTCAAATACGTTTCCACCTTTACAAAAGTTATTCGTATATATTTTAATTCCATATCCAAACTGTTTTGGATACCAAATTCAAAACTCCATTTTTGTTCATTATTTTAATATTATAATAACATAAATCATACATACGTTGATCAAAGACATAACTAATCACCTCTATAATGTCATAACTTCAGTGTCGTAGGTGTGGGATCACATTTAAACATCAACTAACCGCAATATTCAAACATTTATATAAAACTCACGTCAATATTGTCAATCAGTACCATAATCTACGTGCAAGCGTTATGGTAATCAATGCTTATCTGTGTATCAATGTTTCTAACTACACAACCATTCAACTAACATCACACATGTAATTAACATCCATAATTAACCATATATAACTAATTAACTAAATTGGCTATTAAATAAAATCGAACATCCTTAAATTGGAGTTCTCACCCACATAGCTTCTTACCCACATAGCTTCTTTATAACTTCACTGTATGACTACTCTTGAACCGTCGGGCAACATCACCGTGTCTCGAGCTACTTTCTTCTCTCTACCCAAACACACACACACACACACACACACACACACACACACATATATATATATATATATATAATTTCTTTTTTTTAGAGGAGGGAGAAGACCGAGCTTGGGTGGTGATGGAGTGGGGTGTCGTTGGACATCGGTCGCGCGTGGTGAGGTACGGCGGATGGTGGCGGTGCTAGGATGTGACAGCCGCCCCGTACCAGCTAACATTTCCTCGAAATGTGTTGTGCCAATGCCCATCTAGCACGGGATAATCGTCAAAAGAAAGGGTTTGCAACTATGAATCATCAAGAACCTAAAGTATATCTCACAGCGCATGGAATAAAATATAGTAATAACATAACTTGATATAAAACAGGCGAGACAGTGCATAAGCTGAAAACTAAACCATATCCATCAGAGCAGCATAATCCAAAATACAACTTATGGTTCAAACCATTATTACAACTTCAAAATACTGTCACTAAAAAGCAAATAAAAGAGGTACACTACTAATGCCCAAAGAAGTTACCAGCAACAACACAGGGAGAATATATGTATATAGTACATGAAAGCCTCCTGCTCGTCTCCGGCAGCTACTCGTGCATAACCAACTTACATGTACCTAGTCTGCACGCTTAGGAGCACCCAGAGTAATAAGAAGAGACATAAAACTCCAGATTAGATGAAAGTTTGGTGTGAGCGATTGCAAATCTGTGCAGCTAAATAAAGCAATAACAGGTATAAATAATCATACCTGACCTGGACCTGCAACCAAAGAGTTAGCACAACAAGATGTACATCACTCTAAGGTAACACTTAACATTGGATGTAAAAATGGGAGTGTGCGTGTCATAGTGATAGCAAACATAAAACATAGAAATTATCCTCACATCTCTCACTCAGTGCGTAAAGCATACGATATCCACCGCTTTGATCACCAGATCCACTGGGGCTATGACGGAGTCCTACTCCGTACAATTATTGCTACGACCACTTTGCCCTTTGGGGCAATGTTGAAGTCCCACCTCGTACAACTGTTACTCTGACCCCACTACACTGATACATAGTCAATAACCCTAACGAGTTAACCAGTCCACACATCCCTAGGTCTGGTTCGTCTGCATGCCCCCTTTCTCAATGGTGAACCAAAGTTATAGATATCGATAACTCCTTTCCACACGTCCCGCAGCAAAGCCCAACTCTAGATGTTAACTCGTCGAATTCCATCAGGATTCTGAGTAATAACTTCTCATTTGGACTTCCTTTACATCTCGGGATCTGGTCTCCTCCAGTTCGGTTTGGAAAACAAGCATCCATTCGGGTCGGTCTTCTTCTCCTTATCCGGTTCATGAGAAGCAACAGGTCGGTTCGGGGTACTTCAATTCGTGACTCTCCGGTTCAGGTGCTTCGGGTCGGTTCGTGGGGTCTCCATCTGGTCGGATCGTGCTCCCCCACCTGGTCGGGTCATGCCATCTCACTAGTCGTGTTCCTCCATCGGTTCGTGGGTCGTGCTTCTTCCACCGGATCGGTTCGTGGTTTCCTCCATCGCGTCGGTCGTGGTTACTTCATTGGGGTCGGGTCAGTACGTGAGCTCCTTCAGGCATCGGGCCGATTCGTGAGTGCCTCCACCGAGCTGGGTTGTGCCCTCATGTCATGAGCCACACCATGTAGTAGATTCCAGCAAGATATTTTCGCCACAGGACAACGTTTTCAACCATTCTAACTTTCCTATGCAATCATAAAACATTCCAAACAACAGTAACAACATATAGGTTCAATCAAAAAGATCAAAACATCAAACATATAGGTTATTTTAGATCAAACATACACAAAATCCATGATTTTCCCCTTAACCATGTTAAACCTATCTAACTATTGGATCAGCAAACTTAATCCAAATTTATACCAGTGACATAAAATAATATTTTAGAATATTCCTATATTTTTCCAGAATTTTTAGATGCATAATTACGCTAATGATCACTAATCACCTCTAATTAGCCATAATTAGTGTATAAACATGCAAATCACACACCTTAGCCAATAATTAATTATAGGTTCGAAACTTCTACTGATTTGGCTCGGATTCCTATGCGGTGCAGCACCTCTAGCTTTAATTTGATGCTAATCCGACTTGATTTGATGTAGTTTTGCTTAATTAGTGATTAGAAAGTGATTAGAGAGAGATCTAGAAGATGGATGTCATTACTAGGGTTAGAGAAATGTTAGTGGCAGCTGGAAAAAAGAAAGGAAATGTTTCTCCAAACCCTTTCAGCCCTCCCATAAACCTAATCGTAAAATGGGTTATGGGCCTAGCTGCTAATCACCCTATTAAGCCCGATTAGGCTATTTTCCATCCTCCAAACCTTATTTCAGCCATATGTCCCAAATGGTATGTCCGTTTGATTAACGTGACCACTCTACGGAATGGGAAACCATCATCTGAATCTAATGGAAGTGATTCTAGGTCAAAACTCCTTAAAAATCAAAAGATATAGGAGAAACAAGATTCACCAAGGGCAAAATGGTCATTTAAAATTCGGCTAAAATCGTGAATGTGGGAAATGACCCCAATAGTCGTTTCCCAAATTACATGACCATATGACTTCGTATGAAAAGAAAATAAATACTCTCCGATCCTACGATACATAGAATACGGGTCGTTACACTCTTCCCCTCTTAAGAAATTTCGCCCCCGAAATTCCTTATCCACGAAAACATACAATGATGCCCTGAATGCCTATCAACCATCTACAAACATTCAAACATACAAAATAACACAACAAGCCTATCCTAGCATGCAGTTTACTAACAAGGGAATAACTATATTGCGATTAAAATCTTACCAGGTAAAGAGCTTTGGATATGACTTCCTTATGCTCTCCTCGGTTTCCCAAGTGCAGTCATTCTCATTATCACCCCACTGGACCTTAATCTGTTTCACCGTCTTCCTCCGAAGTTGCTTCATATCGTGTCCACCAATACGAATCGTTCTGCGGTTTCCAACTGCCTCGGGTTCTACCTCGATATCATCCAAATGATCTAGTGAGATAGTCCTATCAGAATCGTGCACGAACTTCCTTAACTGGGAAACATGAAATACGTTGTGCACTCCCTCTATCTTGTCAGGTAATCCAACTTTATACGCTAAATTCCCAACTTGTTCGAGAACTAGCATTGGACCAACAAACCTTGGTGCTAATTTACCCCTCCTACCAAACCGAATCACACTCTTTAATGAAGAAATCTAGACGAATACCAAGTTGCCAACGGAGAATTCCAAATCTCTTCGTCTTTTATCAGCATAACTCTTCTTCCTATCTTGGGCAGCCTTCATTCACTGTTGAATAACCTTGATCTTATCTGAAGATTCTCTTATTACATCTGGCCAAAGCACAAATTTCTCATCGGTTTCCAACCTACATGATGGTGAATTGCACGGTCTTCTGTACAAAGCTTCAAATGGAGCCATACCAATACTGGACTGGTAACTATTATTATTTGCGAACTCAACCAGATGCAAATGGTCATCCCATGACCCTCCAAAATCCAATATACAAGCTCTTAGGATATCCTCTAACACATGATTCACCCTTTCTGTTTGATCGTCGGCTTGGGGATGGTACGCGTTACTGAGATGTAATTCTGACCCTAAAGCTTCTTGTAAGCTCTTCCAAAACCCACTAGTAAATAATGGATCTTGGTCACTCACAATACGTTTAGGTACTCCATGAAATCTCACTACTGTAATACCCCACCTCCATTAATGTCACTCACAAAGGGAATGCATTAACTTCGGTGGAGCATCATAAGTGTGTAGAATAGATAAATTACAAAACATACAAATTTTAAAAAGCGGAAAATAAATAAAAACTTTACTTCATTGATAAAATAGCAGCTTGGTAAAACAGCTTGTACAAAGATTGTTTTCCAACACCCATTACAACGAAGCATCTGTCTTGTATAAAAAAATAAAGAAGCATAAAATTACAATGATATTCCCCAATAAAGCACGAGCCAGCCATAGTAGTGGAAAGGAGAGTTCCAAGCAATACATCGACTATCTTCGAGCTTGGAAGGAAAACTGAGCTAAGTGGTAATATTCCCTCCCTGCAAACCTGGGGGGAACGAAAGAAAAGAAAGCGAAACAAAACAGAGTCAGACATAAAGCCTGGTAAGTCCAGTGACTTTCAACATGTAAATAGGTAAAAGCATCATGACATGAATAAAATGGATACCAGACCATAACCATGATAATAAGCATAACAAGACAACAAATGATGATCGTTAGATATGACAAGGTAAGATACACTGAATGCGCTTCGGTTCTTTCTCTGACTTCCTATTTTCTCTGCACCATCCAACTAGCATCCTAGCTAGTGTCTTTTATAGGATGATTCATATTCCCTACTAGTGTCCCAATTAGTATCCTATGAAAAAGGATCTGTATCCCCTACTAGTGTCCTAACTAGTATCCTATGTCATATAATAAGTCGATCCCAACCCCAAAATTGTGGTAGCCTTTAGGTGTACATCTAGTATGAGGATCTTACCTCAATCAGCCTAATTGCCATGAAGATGTACCCTTACTACCCTATCAATCAGCTCCCTACTTGTATTAATTTTTCTTGTGTCTATGTCAATCAGCCCTCTCTTGCGTGTGGATACCCTGTGCTGGTCCCATCATAAGGTGTATCAATCCCTATTACAGCAACCCCGCACGATTTAAGATGCACAGTGCATAACTACTGGTACCCAGTGCCTGCTTTTTCCACTCCGGAGTACGTGCACGCCCGTAATCTGTCGGAACCTACACTGACATACCCGCTACCTTTATTTTGACCTCTTATAATTAGCCCAGTAATTGTGCCCCACCCTGCCTAGTTTAGGGTACCGTGATACATCTATGTGGGTTACTGCTGAAATGGGTCCTCGTTACTAGGGTTTCCTAGGGTCTATTCGTATATCCCCTCAAATTGGCTAAGTGTTATCCATCCATTCAGGTTAACTTAACCCATCCACACGTCATGTCATGTTGGTTAAGTGTTTCTTATTAACTTAACCCTTCTCTTTCATCACGTTGTAATTGGTTAAGTGTTTTCTATTAACTTAACCCTGTTCATTTATCATATTATATTGGTTAAGTGTTTCCCCTTAGCTTAACCCCACTCGTTCACCATGTTATATTGGTTAAGTGTTTCCCATTAACTTAACCCCACTCGTTCATCATGTTACGTTGATTAAGTGTTGCCCGCTTGTGTTAACTTAACCCTACCACTTGTCATGTTACATTGGTTAAGTGTTGCCCTCTTGTGTTACTTAACCCTACCACTTGTCATGTTACATTGGTTAAGTGTTGCCCTCTTGTGTTACTTAACCCTACCACTTGTCATGTTACATTGGTTAAGCGTTTCCCTATCACTCATCATGTTATATTGGTTAAGTGTTGCCCTCTTGTGTTAACTTAACCCTACCACTCTTAGCATGTCAGTTCATTAGCATTAATTCTTTCATTAATGCCTCAACCTCTCGCATTAGAACTGTTGTTTGTGATTGCTGGATGTGACGAGCGATTCTGGGCAGACTTCTACCCAAACTCATTCTAACCTCGGGTTTTAGGCTTAATGCACTAACCTCTGACATTAGATCTATATTGTTGCGGTCGCTAGATGTGCCGGGCGGTTCTGGGTAGTCTTACACCGCAACTCAATCTAACCTCAGGTTAGGCACGTTCATCTTTAGCCAATTTACATATATACTATACATGTCCAAGTCTAGATTTTATATACTAATTACCCCAAATTCAAAAAACTAGTGATGTTTCAAATTCCCAAGTTATGCCCAACAAATTCGATTACAAGTTATTACTCAAAATAGGTTACACCCAATCTTCCCAAATTTGCAATAATAGCCATGCCCCAGAATCGCAATATACACTATGCTTGGCATCCCAACCAATAGTTATGCCCAATCTAGATTTAATATTCCAATTTATAGTTACCACCCAATCTACATTTAATATTTCAATTCACCCTAAGTTTGCAACAATAACATTTACACCCCAAATCACAAGTTACAAATTATGTCCAACAATTTCACCGAATATGTTATGCCCTATTATTTCACCAAATACATTGTGCCCAATATTTACTCAAAATATTCCCCATATTCCAATCGTTCGTATTTCGCAATTTCAGCCTAGGTTCGAAGGTAACCTAGGTTCATAAAAGAAAAACGAAATAGGGGAAGAGAGAGAGAAGGAGCATAAAATAAGAATAGGCATAAAAATAGCATGTAACAGCAGACCTAATACAAGAGATTTAGATCCAACAAAGATAGATTCTTGAATAAACTGATACAATCATTATCGCAGGCATAAGAATAACATCACGAACCAAAGAGGATTATAAACCTGATGTACAACAAAGATAGGCCTGATTTAATCAATAAAAATAACCTCTAAGGCATGTAAAGACATAGACTCAATAGAAGGATAAGGATAGATCTGAAAAGATTATCTTACAATCAGGCATAGACTTCGATTCTCTTTATTACATGTCACGATTACAATCAGGTATTCAAATCTGAAAATAACGTGAACTTACGTTACTAGGATTAAGAAACGGTAATTGAATCGTTGTTGTTGTAGCAAAACTAATATTCTAATTTGATTCGAGGCTCTCTAATTTTCTTCTTGAATTTAGGTTGAAGAATGACGGTTAGGCTAGTTTGGGGATGAACAGCATGACAGCACCATAACCTTTGAGCAATAGAATTAGGGTTGGGTTATGAGTATATATATATATATAGGATTATTAAGAGCCTTTAGACCAACATAAGGGCCATCCAAACCATCCAGTCCAAGAGAATGCATCATCAGGCCAATCAAAAGTCGCCACGTAGCTCTATGACTCAGAAATTCGTCACTGCCTCGTAACCCAGATACAAAACGAAGTATTTCACCCAGATCTGGGGGGGGGGGGGGGATCGACACCCCTATGGGGGGGTCGACACCTATGTCGACACCCCCTAAGGGGGGTCGACACCCTCTGGCGGGAATTTTCCCGCCCAGCCTGTTTTTGGCTGATTTTGAATTTCGAACTCATTTTTCACTTTCTGGATCTAATTCTGAAGTACTGAACCATATATATATATATATATATATATATATATATATTCTCCCCTACACGTATACAAACTTCTAAGGCTTATAACTTCTTCATACAGTGTCTGATTTATGCAAACTCGGACTCTATTTCAAGCAGAATTCTAAGGCGAACGCAATGGCGTAACCCATTTCGCTTAATTTCCACTTATAAAATTAAGTATTCTTTAATTCATTACTTTAATATTCACAAAAAATACGGTGTGTTACATTCTCCCCTCTTTTAAAGGATTTCGTCCCCAAAATCTCTAAGTTAAGAAGAATGTATCCTAACATCCAACATCCATCTACTCAACCATCAATCACAGGCATTCATTGTCCTTAAAAAGATTTCTAATGCTTTCATGATCATATGCACAGTGTGTGTACATGCCCTTATATAATGCAAAATCAGGCGGTCTACTGATTCTGTTGACCTCCTTAATGCGAATTATCTCAGTGCTATGAGTCCATCATGTATGCAATTACTTCTAATCATATTTTATAACTTCTACATAAGTGCCCAATCATTAATAAAAATGCAACATCCATATGATAACACATCAAGTTTCAATCCATATACAAATACATATGCAATATGAAAGTGACTGAGCCGATCTAGTGCCTAATGTGTGTGTATATGCGTCCACGAGCAACCACTAGCAAACACTTACATCCACTTGCATCCACCAAACATAACATGTGTCAAACACATGTTTACATCCATTGGCTTCTACCTAAGGATCGAGGATAGGACCAAGAGGATATACTTAAAAGATAAAGACTAGCATGCAAATAAACTTTACGGAAAAAGAGAGATTAAGGATATACCCTCAAAAGGGGTATGATGCGCATATCTAGTCTTCAGCCTTCTAAGTCGCATCTTCTTGAGCTTTATCACATTGTGCTCTGACTGTCTTAACTACACGATTTCGTAGCTTCTTAATTTCTGTTTCCAAAATATAAGTTGTAACTCATTTCACTGTTGCCTCTCGTTCCACCCCTTCTCCTTCTAGTATACTCGGCACTATAGCTTCTGCTGTGTCATGCTAAAAAGGTCTTCCAAAATTCACTAGAGGGTATTCCATGTGGAAGAACTATCAGTTGAAAATAAACAGATGTTAACCATGTTACCAGGTGTAGTTATTAAGGTGATTAGAGGCCTCTTCTCTACTTAGCTTATCCATTGCATCAAGTATCTGAGAGTCTTTTCTTTGTGAAATCCCTATTTGATCCAAAAGCTTAGGTCTTAATCCTAGCGATGCCAACTACTAACTTAACCAAAGGTTTTAAAATCAAAGGTTGATATATATTCTGAACTTTTCCTTTTCACATAAATAGGACTTGAAGCCAACCTTTTTCTTCTTAAGGCATCCGCTACGACCTTACCCTTCCTTCTTACATCAAAAAGGCGCCTAGTCCCGTGCCGCATGCATCCGTGTATACCGTAAACCTTTTACTACCTTAAGGTAAAATTCAAAATTAGGGCCATTGTAAGAGCCATCTTCGATCGTTGGAAAGCGATATCATAATCAATATCCCGAGCAAAGGTTAGATTCTTCTTCGTTAATCCAGTAGGTGGGGCTAGTACCTTAGCAAAGTTATTAATGAACTTCCTATATTAGCCCGCTAGTCCAAGAAAGATTCTTACTTCTGTTGCATTCCTTGGGACCTTCCAGTCTTGCACTGCAACTACTTTTGTGGGATCTACTGTTATCCCTTCTTTGGACACCACATGTCCTAAAAACCTTACTTCTCCTCTCCAAAAATGAAATTTTTGAGAACTTCACCTTAAGTTGATGTGCTCGAAGTGTATCCATGACTTCTCTTAAATGCAAAGCATGTTCTTCCTCGTTCTTTGAGAAAATCAAGATATCGCCCACAAAGACTACTACAAACTTATTAAGGAACTCCTTAAACACCCTACTCATCAAGTCAACAAAATAATCGGGTGCATTCGTCAAATCGAAAGGCCTGACGAGTCACTCAAAGAAACCATCATGGGTCCTAAAAGAAATATTGTCTATACTGTCCTCGGCTACTCTTAGCTTATGAAACCCTGTAGCCAAATCTAGTTGGGAGAAAATAGACGCAGCTACAAAGATGATCAAACAAATCATCTATTCTTGGAAGTGGGTGTCCATTTTCTTTAGTCAGCTTGTTTAATTCTCTATAATCCACGCATGGGCGAAGTGAACCATCCCCTTAGTAGCGAACACTACTGGAGCACCCCATTTAGAAATACTTCGCCTGATAAACCTCTTCTCAAGCAACTCTTTAACTTGCTCGTTGAGCCCTTCCTTTCCCTTGGATTCATATGCCATACAGGTAATGCAACTGGCTTTGCATTGTCAACTAGATATATGTGGAAGTCTATCTTGCGTTTTAGGGGACAAATCCCTAACCTAATCAAAAACATCTGCGTACTCATGGACTACTCCAACGGATTGCAAATCGTCGATAGATGCATCAAGTGATTCTAGGTAGCTAAGCCGAACTGATCCCTTAGGATCGCACGAAATCTCGAGGATATTCCCGAGGCAAGTCAAAAGTCTAACTACCCTCCTTTCACAATTACTAGCTAACCAATCCATGCCTATAATCAACCCATAGCCCATCAAACCAAAAACATAAGCATTACACTTAAACTAGATACTTAATATAGCTATTCTCAAATCCTTACAAACCAAAGATAAATGAGCCGAACCACCAATTGGATTTGGGAGAATAATGGGATCTTCTACTATACAAGTACTAAGGTGCAGAGACTCAACTGTGGAATCAGATAGAAAAGAATGTGAAGTGCCAGAACCAAACAAAGTTCTAACAGGATGATTGAAAATAAATACTAAACATTCAACAGAAACGTTCCTACCTCTCTTAGGTACACTACCACATGTCCTTTGCCCCTTGTCCTTCGGGCAATCCTTGATAAGATGTCCTGCTTTACCATACTGAAAACTACCACCTGTCTTCTTCTTCCTACAATTAAATGACCCACTATACCACATAAAAAACACTTCCTCTTGTCGTGGGATCTATTATTTCTTCCACCCTTCTTATACTCCAATCCCTTATTTGTGATTCTTCCACTTTGGCCTCTTTCTTTTCACTTTTCTCCTTCTGCGTGGATTAAGCCATATCAACAAGCTTCTTATCCTTGGGCTTGTGCTCCTTAGACCAAACTCCCTTATTCTTATCCTTATTATCCTTGTGTAGCTTGTTGACTAGTTTCTCGAAACTACCTCCATCGGACGGCAACATACAAGGCTTGAAAGAAAATTAGCCGCAGGTGAAACTACTGCGGCTACAGATGGAGGTTGGGCACTACTTCGCCCTTGACATTTGCCGTATACCTACGAAACTATGGAAAAAAGAAAGGAAAAAGAGATTCAAATAGAGAATTGAAAGATAGTGCATATGGCTTTGGGGAATATGCCTTTTAAAAACAATACTTTTCTCTTGAAAAACGCTTCTTTAAAACATGTTTAAGAAAACAACCCTTTTAAATATGCTTTTGAAAAATCTTTTATCTGTTCTGGTAACCTTTAGCTCTAATACCATGTGTAACACCCCACCTCCATTAAGGTCACTCACAAAGGAAATGCATTAACTTTGGTGGAGTGTCATAAGTGTATGGAACAGATAAATTACAAAACAGACAAGATTTAAACAGCGGAAAATAAATAAAAACTTTACTTCATTGATTAAACAGTAGCTTGGTAAAACAACTTGTACAAAGATTGTTTTCCAATACCCATTACAACGAAGCATCTGTCTTGTTTAACAAAATAAAGATGCATAAAATGACAATGATATTCCCTAATAAAGCACGAGCCAGAAATAGCAGTGGAAAGGAGAGTTCCAAGCAATACATCGACTATCTTCGAGCTTGGAAAGAGACCTGAGCTAAGTGGCAATATTCCCTCCCTACGAACCCCGGGGGGGGGGGGGGGGTGACGGAAGAAAAGAAAGCGAAACAAAACAGAGTCAGACATAAAGCCTGGTAAGTCCAGTGACTTTCAGCATGTAAATAAGTAAAAGCATCATGACATGAATTAACTGGATACCAAACCATAACGATGATAATAAGCATAGCAAGACAACAAATGATGATCATTAGATATGACAAAGTAAGATACACTGGATGCGCTTCGGCTCTTTCTCTGACTTCCTATTTTCTCTGCACCACCCAACTAGCATCCTAAATAGTGTCTTTTATAGAACGATTCGTATTTTCTACTAGTGTCCCAACTAATATCCTGTGAAAAAGGATCTGTATCCCCTACTAGTGTCCCAACTAGTATCCTATGTTATATAATAAGGTGATCCTAACCCCGCAATTGTAGTAGCCTTCAATTGTACATCTAGTATGAGGATCTTACCTCAATCAGCCTAATTGCCATGAAGATGTTAGATGTACCCTTACTACCCTATCGATCGGCTCCCTACTTGTATTAATTTTCCTTGTGTCTGTGTCAATCGGCCCTCTCTTGCATGCAGATACCTTGTGCTGGTCCCACCATAAGGTGTATCAATCCTTATGATAGCAACCCAACACGATTCAAGATGCACAATGTATAACTACTGGTACCCAGTGCCTGCTTTTTCCACTTTAGAGCATGTGCATGCCTGTAATCCATCGAAACCTACACTGACGTACCCCTTGCCGCTATTTTGATCGCTCATAATAAACCCAGTAATCGTGCCCCACCCTGCCTAGTTCAGGGTACCGTGATACATCTATGTGGGTTACTGCTGAAATGGGTCCCCGTTACTAGGGTTTCTTAGGGTCTATTCATATACCCCCCACATTGGCTAAGTGTTATCCATTCATTCAATTTAACTTATCCCATCCACACGTCATGTCATGTTGGTTAAGTGTTTCTTATTAACTTAACCCTTCTCTTTCATCACGTTGTAATTGGTTAGGTGTTTTCTATTAACTTAACCCGTTTCATTCATCATATTATATTGGTTAAGTGTTTCCCCTTAGCTTAACCTTATTCGTTCACCATGTTATATTGGTTAAGTGTTTTCCATTAACTTAACCCCACTCGTTCATCATGTTACGTTGGTTAAGCGTTGCCCTATTATGTTAACTTAACCCTCAACTTGTCATGTTACATTGGTTAAGTGTTGCCCTCTTGTGTTACTTAATCCTACCACTTGTCATGTTACATTGGTTAAGTGTTACCCTCTTGTGTTACTTAACTCTACCACTTGTTATGTTACATTGGTTAAGTGTTGCCTTCTCGTGTTACTTAACCCTACCGCTTATCATGTTACATTGGTTAAGCGTTACCCTATCACACATCATGTTATATTGGTTAAGTGTTTCCCTCTTGTGTTAAATTAACCTATCATTCTTAGAATGTCTGTTCATTAGCGTTAATTCATTCATTAATGCCTCAACCTCTCACATTAGAACTGTTGTTTGCGTTGTTGGATGTGCCGAGCGGTTCCGGGCAGACTTCTACTGTAAACTCATTCTAACCTCGGCTTTTGGGCTTAGTGCGCTAACCTCTCACATTAGATCTAAATTGTTGCGGTCGCTGGATGTGTCGGGCAGTTCCGGGCAGTCTTACACCGCAACTCAATCTAACCTCGAGTTAGGCACGTTCATCTTAGCCAATTTACATACATAATATACATGTCCAAGTCTAGATTTTATATGCTAATTACCCCAAATTCGTTACTTCAATATTCACAGAAAATACGGTGTGTTACAACTACCCACTTCATATACAGTTCTGCTAACTTAGCTACCGTTCAATTCAACTTGACCGGTATAAACCTTACTTTGGGTAAATCGATCCACAATCACCCAAATACTATCATAGCCCAGCCTAGTCCTTGGTAAACCATCGATGAAATCCATTGAGACTTGTTCCCATTTCCATTTTGGAATTTCTAAAGGTTGTAACAAACCACTAGGCTTTTTTTGCTCGGCTTTAATTAGCTGGCAGTTCATGCACTTTGATATAAACTTCCCAACGTTTCTCTTCATTCCTTCCTAGTAGTAGGTTTGCTTCATGCCTCAATACATTTTGTTACCACTGTGATGTATAGTCAGTTTCGAGTGATCACACTCTCTAAGCACTTCATGTCTCAACCCATCGACATTGGGTACAACTAGTCTTCCATTCTTTCGATGCCATCCTTCTCGATCAAGCCCACACTTGTTCGTCTCCTCACCGTCGATACTCATCTCTACCTTGGAGATGATTTTCAATAGGTTAGGATCGTCCCTCTGACTGGAACCGATCCACTCAATCAAAGTCGGTCTGATTGTCAAACTTGCCAACATTTCTGGATCTAATTCACACTTAGGTCTGAAATCATATCCCGCGGTATACTCCAGTTGCTTCCATTCTAAAAACATAGCCCCCAAATTAGCATGTCTCCTACTCAATGCATCAACTACCGCATTTCTCTTTCCGGGTGTGTATGCAATTTTAAATTCATATGAAGCCAAGAACTCTAACCATCTCTGCTGACGAAGATTTAAATCCTTTTGGGAGAAAAGGTATTTTCATGACTTATGATTGGTAAACAACTCGAATCTTTCTCCCAAGAGATAATGTCTCTACATCTTCAACGCGAACACGATTGTTGCCAATTCCGAATCATGGGTAGGATATCTTTTCTCATGTGGTTTCAGTTGCCGACTAGTATAAGCTACAACCCTACCTCCTTGCACCAGTACAGCACCTATTCCGGTGCCACAGGCATCCGCGTATACAGTCATCTCCTTGTTCCCTTTTGGAATAACTGACACTGGAGCTCACGTCGACTTCACCTTTAGACCCTTAAATGAATTCTCACACCTTTCATCCTAAACAAAAGCTTGATTCTTTTTGGTGAACTAAGTTAACGATGCCACTATGTTGGAGAAATCTTAAACAAACTTACGATAATATCCAGCTAACCCCAAGAAACTTCTCACGTCCGTTGCATTCTTTGGCGTAGAATAATCTTGCACCGAAGCCACCTTCGCAGGATCCATGGTAATACCATTTTCTGAAATAACATGGCCCAAGAACCTCACTTCCCTCCTCCAGAAGAGACACTTAGAAAATTTCGCTTTCAATTGGTGTTTCTTCAACACCTCCATCACTGCCCTCAAATGTTCCTTGTGTTCTTCCTTTATCCTCGAGTAAACCGAGATGTTGTCCACGAACACAAGAACAAATTTATTTAATTGATCCCTGAAAACCCTATTCATAAGATCCACAAAATATGCGGGTGCATTGGTCAACCTAAATGGCATGACCAACCACTCATAGAATCCAGACAGCGTCTGAAATGCTGTTTTAGATATACGCTCAACTGCTACCCAGAGCTGAAGAAATATTATCGTGAGATCCAACTGGGAAAACACTCTTGCTCCATTTAACTGATCAAATAAATCCTCTATCCGTGGAAGAGGATACTTATTCTTCCTAGTCACCTTGTTCAACTCGCATTAGTCCACACATAAACGAAAACCATCGACCTTAGTAGAAAATACAACTAGTGCTCCCTACTCTGAAACACTTCTTCTGATAAATCCCTTCTTCAAAAGATCACCTACTTGCACCTCTAGCTCTCTCTGCTCTCTTGGTGCCATACGACAAAGTGGCATCACTACAGGTCTGACATCTTTCACTAAATCAATCCAAAACTCGATCTCCCGGTGTGGTGCAAGTCCGGTCACTTCCCCGAAGATGTTCGGATACTCGCCAGCAGTAGGAACATCTGATAACTCATCATGCGGGATGTCGAGGGAATCTAGAAAACTAGCTATCGCCCCATAACTAGGTAGGTAACCCAATACTACCTTCCGCACATCATCCGCTCTAATGGACACCGAAGACCCTTATAGTCTACTACCACCCCATACCTTTAAAGCTAGTTGACTCCCAAAATAATGCCAAACCCGGTAAAGCCCAAAACAAAGAAATCACAAGCAAGCATACATCCATGACTTGATAAGACCAAACTACGACAAATCATACAAAGGCTAGTCGAACCACCGATCAGATTAGTCACAACTAAAGGTCTATCAACAATCTCGGGTTCCAATCCCAACCTATCTACCAGGTCACTAGATACGAAGGAATGAGAATCCCCGGTATCAAACAATACTCGATCAAGAACATCATAAACAGAAAGCATACCTTGAATAACGACACTCTTTCCCTTCTTTGCTGCAGTTGGGGCATTCGACGAAAAAGGAACAACGTTAATAGCATATGCTTTCACGTGCTTCTCTTTACGGGGTTGGGGACATTTACCCTTGAGATGTCCCACTTGGCCACAGTTGAAGCACTTCCTGTCCGTTGGCTTTGCTCGACCATCTCTAGTATAGTGGCCCTTCTTGCCACAGCTAAAGCACTTAATATCTTTCTTATCCTTCTTTTTCTGACCATCCTTGGTTTGGTTCTGTTTCCACTTGTTCTGGGAGTTCTTCTTTCCTTCACCACTTGCCTGCGGTTTTGGCTCTCCTGCTGATGCAATAGCAACCTCGGTCTTCGTCTTAGGGTAATGGCTCTCTGATCTCAATGCCTTTCCCACAATAGATTCGAAGGCCTCATCAATATGGTTTACAAGTCTTTCCCCCAAGTACTTATCTAGGCCAGTTATGAACTTCTCATTTTTCTTCTCGACAATATCGATAAGAGATAATCCATATTTCGATAAGGTATCGAATTCAACAACATATTCCAAGACTGCTCGACCATTTTGCTTAAGCTCCAAAAATTTCCTAAACAATTCTGATTTCTGAGCAGCTGGAATAAACTTGTCACTAAAGCGAGTCTTAAACTTATTCCAAGTAATTTAATCCTCGGGAGTAGCCGCTTTAACAACATTCCACCAATTCATAGCTCGTCCTTGAAGCTAACGCGATGCTAACTTTCTCTTCATTGCATCATCGATCTCCAAATCCTCGAAGATGCGCGCACAACTATCAAGCCAAACTTGAACCTCCATATCGATTCTGTTCCACGGAACGACTTCCCTCCAAGACTAGTATAATCCTTGTTGAGCATGGCGAAATCGGCTCTAGGCGCCTGCACTACTGCACCATCACCGTTAGCAGCATTAGGAACTGCTCCCTAGGAATCCCTTAGCATCTCTCGCATGAAGGCAGTGAACATCATCCTCATATCAGGGACATTCCCATTATTGGCCCCTGAACTCGCTCCCTCTTCAACTCCCGATGCGGGATTCCTCATCATACTCCTCGTGTTTCGGCTCATCGTTCAATCTGTAAAGAAAAAACGATTAACCATCTCCTTAGTGGTGCTAGTGCAGTGCGACTTCATCCTTAGATATGCTAATCGTATATATATATATATAGTTTATGAAAACCAAAATACCACAAATACGCGCTCTCATGTACGTATACTTTCTCTCTTTGATGTCTTCCCCTAGGTTAGACAACGCAACCTGGCTCTGATACCAAGTGTGACGACCACCCCATACCAGCTAACATTTCCTCGAAATGCGTTATGCCAATACCTGACTAGCACGAGACGATCGTCGAAAGTAAGGGTTTGTGACATGAATCATCAAGAACCTGAAGTATATCTCATAGTGCATGGAATAAAATATAGTAATAACATAACTTGATATAAAACAGGCATAAGCTGAAAACTAAACCATATCCATCAGAGCAGCGGAATCCAAAATACAGCTTATGATTCAAACCATTATTAGAACTTCAAAATACTCCCCCTAAAAAGAAAATAAAAGAGGTACACTACTATTGCCCAAAGTAGTGATCAGCAACAACACGCGGAGAATATATGTATAAAGTACGCGGAAGCTTCCTGCTCGTCTCTGGACAGCTACTCATGCATAACCACCTAACTTGTCTCCAGTTTGCTCGTGTAGGAGCACCTAGAGTAATAAGAAGAGACATAAAACTTTGGATCAAGTGAAAGTCTGGTGTGAATGATAGCAAATCTATGCAACTAAATAAAGCAATAACATGTATATATAATAATACCTGACCTGGACTTGCAACCAAAGAGTTAGCACAACAAGAAGTAGAGTACTCTGAGGTAACACTTAACATAGGATGTAAAAATGGGAGTGTGTGTGTCATAGTGATAGCAAACATCTCACTCAGTGCATAAAGCATACGATATCCACCGCTTTGATCACCATATCCATTAAGGCCATGACGGGGTCCCACTCTGTACAATTATTGCTACGACCACTTTGCTCTTTGGGGCCATGACAGAGTCCCACCCTGTACAACTATTACTCTGACCCTACTGCACTAATACATAGTCAATGACCCTAACGAGTTAACCAGTCCACACAGCCTTGGCTCTGGTTCATCTACATAGCCCCTCTCTCAATGGTGAACCAAAGTTATATATATCGATATCTCCTTTGCACACGTCCCGCAGCAAAGCCCAACTCTAGAAGTTAACTCGTCGGTTCCCATCTGGATCCTGAGTAAACATTCTCATTTGGACTTCCTTTGCATCTCGGGTTTTGGTCTCCTCCGTGTCGGTTTGGAAAACAAGCCTCTATTCGGTTCGGTCTTCTTCTCCTTGCCCAGTTCATGGGAAGCAGCGGGTCAGTTCGGGGTACTTCGGTTCGTGACTCTCCGGTTCGGGTGCTTCGACTCGGTCCGTGGGGTCTCCATCTGGTCGTGCTCCTCCACCTGGTCGGGTCGGGCCATCTTACCGAGGTCATGCTCCTCCATCAGTTCATGGGTCGTGCTTCTTCCACCGGGTCGGTTCATGGTTTCCCTCATCGGGTCGGTCATGTTTACTTCTTCTGGGTCAGGTCGGTTCGTGGTTTCCCCCATCGGGTCAGTCGTGGTTACTTCATCTTGGTCGGGTCGGTTTGTAAGTGCCTCCACCGAGCCGGGTCGTGCCTCATGTAACGACCCGCACCATGTAGCTGATTCCAACAAGCTAATTTCGAAACACGACGGCGTTTTCAACCATTCTAACTTTCCTAGGCAATAACAAAACATCCCAAACAATAATAACAACATATAGGTTCAAACTAAAAGATCAAAACATCAAACATATAGGTTATTTTAGATCAAAAACATACCCAAAATCCATGATTTTCCCTTAACCATGTTTAACCCTATCTAACTATAGGATTAGCAAACTTAATCCAAATTAACCCAAATTTATTCTAAGGACATAAAATAATATTTTATAATTTTCACAGATTTTTCTAGAATTTTTAGATGCTTAATTTCGATAATTATCACTAATCACCTTTAATTAGCTATAATTAGTGTATAAACATGCGCGTCACTCACCTTAGCCAATAATTAATTATAGATCTGAAACTTCTACAGATGGCTCGGATTCCAATGCGGTGCAGCAGCTCTACCTTGAACTTGATGCCAATCCGACTTAACTTGATGTAGTTTTGCTTAATTAGTGATTAGATAAAGAGATTTAGAAGATGGAGGCCATTACTAGGATTAGAGAAATGTTTGTGGTGGCTGGAAAAATGAAAGAGAATGTTTCTCCAAACCCTTTCAGCCCTCCCATAACCCTAATCCTGAAATGGGTTATGGGCCTAGCTGCTAATCACCCATTTAAGCCCGATTAGGTTGTTTTCCATCCTCCAAACCTTATTTCAGCTATATTACCCAAGCGGTAAGTTCGTTTGATTATTGTGGCCACTCTACTGAATTGGAAACCATCATCTGAATCCAATGGAAGTGGTTTCATATCAAAACTCCTTACCAATCAAAAGTTATAGGCGAAACAAGATTCACCAGGGGCAAAACAGTCATTTAAAATTCGGCAAAAATTGGGAATGTGGAAAATGACCCCAATAGTCGTTTTCCAAAGTTACACGACCATATTACTTCATATGAAAAGAAAATAAATATCGTATGATCCTACGATACGCAGAATACGGGTCATTACATAAGAGGTGGCTAGCATGAGTTAGTGGGGGAAATGTGGTGTATGCCGAGAGTTGGTGGAGGATAAGACGGGGGTGGTGGCACCGGAATTGTAAAGGAGGAGAAAGTCGAACTTTGGCCAAGCTGGAGGTGGCGCCATGGCCAAAAGGAAAAAGAGGGGAAGGAAGAAGGAGAGCTAGGGAAATGGAGATGGACGTAATGGGAAAATGAATAGGATAAGTGCCTCTTTTATAGAATGATTCAAGGGCATTCTTGTCATTTGGTTTAAGGACACATATCATCCTAAGAAACCTTATTTTCATGCATGAAGCTACCTTGTCAAACCACCTTAGGAATACCATGTTCTTCCTTTTAAAACCATGGCTTCTTGAATATCGTTTCCATTTGAAACATTTTAGTAACATCTTTTAAGTGTTTCTATTTTGTAACACTTATATACATTGCAACAATTCAAGATCTGGTTTAACATTTTGTCATTTAGACATCTGATACTCACATTATCAAAACCGAACGATATTATCAACTTATTTGACATTTCAAAATAATTATTGTATTTAAGACGTATTTGTATTTGACAGAAGGTTATGTTAACAAAATTGTTTTATAGGCATGTATTTAACAAATTCGTTGTGACAAAATTGACAAATTCTTACTTAATATTTTACTGTGATATTTTGACAAAATTAAATATGTATTATTATTACTTGATCACACACACACACACACACACACACACACACACATATATATATATATATATATGCTTGTAATTTTCAAAAAAAATAATATATGCTTGTCTTCGATTTGAAGTTACATGGGGATAATTAGTTTATGAGGAGACCTGGTATATGGTTTTTAATGAAGCAGTTGTTCTTCATTATAATAGTTTTGGATTTATAGTGGTCTGATTTGTCCTCAATGATCCATACATATTAAAGGTTTTCAGCACATAAATGTGGATCTATTATAGAAAAATGGATATTGGAGATTTTTCTGTTGATTATGTTCGAACCAGTTAGAATTTGAAGGCATGATGATATTTACTATCATAAGGATGAGTGATTTCTTCAGGTTATGTTTACGAGTAGACTTTCACCTAAAAATTTGCTTCACATTAACAGTATAGGGTAGAGATAGGTTGATTATAATATTGACGGTATGTTTCTTGCAGTTATGTAATCCATATATTAGTTTGTCGATCCTGGCAATAGGATTGATTTATAGGAGTGAATAAATCATCAACCAGACTTATTGTTCGGATTTGTATATTTTTGGGAATTCACATAATTGATGAGCTTTGCTTCAGCCGTTAATATTGTGTTGGTTTAGCTCTGTTGTTATGTTTGTTGTGGAAAGTTGTTGAGTTGTTGGTAAATATGTAGGAGGTTCTATTGATGAGGAAGTGTTCATTTAGGGATTACTTGTTAGTCGGTGGTTTCAGAAATCACTTGTCATGGGCATTTAGGTTTGTTCAGGTTCATCACAGAGGTAATAATATTCGAAGATGTGCTTTAAACTTCGCATTTTGAAGAGCAATGTGCTAATCTTTGATGATATACTGATATATACACTGAAGGTCGATGACGGTTGATGATTAATAAGTGAAGCCTTTAGCTTGAGTTAAGGTGCTGAGTTAGAGAAGTGCAGAAAGTGCACGGAAGTGGGAAGAAGGCTTCTTCATGGGCCGGTTTACTAGTTAGGATTTAACTGCATGTATTTTCAGTTTTTCTTTTTTAAAGGTTAGAATGCTAACTTTTTTTATGTAAGTTTTTTTAGTACAAATAAGGCTCTCTGATCTCAATGCCTTTCCCAGAGTAGATTCGAAGGTCTCATCGATATGGTTTATAAGTCTTTCCCCCAAATACTTATCTAGGCCAGTTATGAACTTCTCATTTTTCTTCTCGGCAATATCGATAAGAGATAATCCATATTTCGATAAGGTATCGAATTCAGCAACATATTCCGAGACTGTCTACCATTTTGTTAAGCTCCAAAAAATTCCTAGACAATTCTGATTTTTGAGCAACTGGAATAAACTTGTCACTGAAGCGAGTCTTAAACTGATTCCAAGTAATTTAATCCTCGGGAGTAGCCGCTTTAATAACATTCCACCAATTCATAGCTCGTCCTTGAAGCTGACGCGATGCTAACTTTCTCTTCATTACATCATCGATCTTCAAATCCTCGAAGATGCGCGCACAACTATCAAGCCAAACTTGAACCTCAATAGTCGATTTCATTCCGCGGAACGACTTCCCACCAAAACTAGTATAATCCTTGCTGAGCATGGTGAAATCGGCTCTAGGCGCCTGCACTACTGCACAACCACCGTTAGCAGCATTAGGAACTGCTCCCTGGGCATCTCTTGCATGAAGGAAGTGAACATCATCCTCATATCAGGGACATTCTCATTATTGGTCCCTGACCCGCTCCCTCTTCAACTCCCGATGCAGGATTCCTCATCGTACTCCTCGTGTTTCGGCTCATCGTTCAATCTGTAAAGAGAAAATGATTAACCATCTCCTTAGTGGTGCCAGTGCAGTGCGACTTCATCCTTAGATATACTAATCATATATATATATATATAGTTTCTGAAAACCAATATATCACAAATACGCTCTCTCATGTACGTATACTATCTTTCCCTGATGTTTTCCCCTAAGTTAGACTACGCAACCTAGCTCTGATACCAAGTGTGACAACCGCCCCTTACCAGCTGACATTTCCTCGAAATGCATTGTGCCAATATTTGACTAGCACAAGACGATCGTCGAAAGAAAGGGTCTGTAACAATGAATCATCAAGAACCTGAGGCATATCTCATAGTGCATGGAATAAAATATAGTAATAACATAACTTGATATAAAATAGGCGAGACACTGCATAAGCTGAAAACTAAACCATATCCATCAGAGCAACGGAATCCAAAATACAGCTTATGATTCAAGCCATTATTAGAAATTCAAAATACTCTCCCTAAAAAGAAAATAAAAGAGGTACACTACTAACGCCCAAAGCAGTGATCAACAACAACACACGGAGAATATATGTATAAAGTACGTAGAAGCCTCCTGCTCGTCTCTGGACAGCTACTCATGCTTAAGCACCTAACTTGTCTCTAGTTTTCTCGTGTAGGAGCACCTAGAGTAATAAGAAGAGACTTAAAACTTTGGATCAGGTGAAAGTCTAGTGTGAATGATATCAAATCTGTGCAGCTAAATAAAGCAATAAAAGACCTGACCTGGACTTGCAACCAAAGAGTTAGCACAACAAGATGTACAATACTCTGAGGTAACACTTAACATAGGATGTAAAAATGGGAGTGTGTGTGTCATAGTGATAGAAAACATCTCACTCAGTGCGTAAAGCATACGATATCCACCGCTTTGATCACCATATCCATTAAGGCCATGACGGAGTCCCACTCCGTACAATTATTGCTACAACCACTTTGCCCTTTGGGTCCATGACAGAGTCCCACCATGTACAATTATTACTCTGACCCCACTGCACTGATACATAGTCAATGACCCTAACGAGTTACCAGTCCACACAACCCTGGCTCTGGTTCATCTACATAGTCCCTCTCTCAATGGTGAACCAAAGTTATAGATATCAATATCTCCTTTGCACACATCCCACAACGAAGCCTAACTCTAGTAGTTAACTCATCGGTTCCCATCTGGATCCTGAGTAATAACTTCTCATTTGGACTTCCTTTGCATCTTGGGTTTTGGTCTCCTCCGGTTCGGTTTGGAAAACAAGCCTCTATTCGGTTCGGTCTTCTTCTCCTTGCCCGGTTCATGGGAAGCAGCGGGTCAGTTCAGGGTACTTCGATTCGTGACTCTCCGGTTCGGGTGCTTCGGCTCGATTCATGGGGTCTCCATCTGGTCAGGTCGTGCTCCTCCACTTGGTCGGGTCGTGCCATCTTACTGGGGTGATGCTCCTCCATCGGTTCATGTGTCGTGCTTCTTCCACCAGGTCGGTTCGTGGTTTCCCTCATCGGGTCGGTCGTGTTTACTTCTTCTAGATCGGGTCGGTTCGTGGTTTCCCTATCGGGTCGGTCATGGTTACTTCATCTGGGTCGGGTCGGGTCGTGATCTCCTTCCGGCATCAGGTCGGTTCGTAAGTGCCTCCACCGAGCCGGGTCGTGCCCCCATGTAACGACCGGCACCATGTAGCTGATTCCAACATGCTAATTTCGCCGCATGACGGCGTTTTAAACCATTCTAACTTTCCTATGCAATAACAAAACATCACAAACAATAATAACAATATATAGTTTCAAACTAAAAGATCAAAACATCAAACATATAGGTTATTTTAGATCAAAAACATACCCAAAATTCATGATTTTCCCCTTAACCAGGTTTAACCCTATCTAACTATAGGATTAGCAAACTTAATCCAAATTAACCTAAATTTATTCCAAGGATATAAAATAATATTTTAGAATTTTCACAGATTTTTCTAGAATTTTTAGATGCATAATTTTGATAATTATCACTAATCACCTTTAATTAGCCATAATTAGTGTATAAACATGCGCGTCACTCACCATAGCCAATAATTAATTATAGATCTGAAACTTCTACTGATGGCTTGGATTCCAATGCGGTGCAGCATCTTTACCTCGAATTTGATGCTATTCCGACTTAATTTGATGTAGTTTTGCTTAATTAGTGATTAGATAGAGAGATTTTGAAGATAGAGGCCATTACTAGGGTTAGAGAAATGTTTGTGGTGGATGAAAAAATGAAAAGGAATGTTTTTCCAAACCCTTTCAGCCCTCCCATAACCCTAATCCTGAAATGGGTTATGGGCCTAGCTGCTAATCACCCTATTAAGCCTGATTAGGTTGTTTTCCATCCTCCAAACCTTATTTCAGCTATATTACCCAAGCGGTAAGTTCGTTTGATTAATGTGACCACTCTACTGAATTGGAAACCATCATTTGAATCCAGTGGATGTGGTTTCATGTCAAAACTCATTACCAATCAAAAGTTATAGGTGAAACAAGATTCACCAGGGGAAAAACGATCATTTAAAATTCGACAAAAATCGGGAATGCGGAAAATGACACCAATAGTCGTTTTCCAAAGTTACACGACCATAACTTCATATGAAAAGAAAATAAATATTCTACGATCCTACGATACGTAGAATACGGGTCATTACATAAGAGGTGGCTAGCACGAGTTGGTAGTGGAAATGTGGTGTATGCCGAGAGTTGGTGGAGGATAAAATGGGGGTGGTGGCACCGGAATTGGGAAGGAGGAGAAAGTCGAACTTTGCCAAGATGGAGGTGGCGCCATGGCCAAAATGAAAATGAGGGGAAGGAAGAAGGAGAGCTAGGGAAATGGAGATGGAAGTAATGAAAAAATGAAGAGGGTAAGTGCCTCTTTTATAAAATGATTCAAGGACATTCTTGTCATTTGGTTTAAGGACACATGTCATCCTAAGAAACCTTATTTTCATGCATGAAGCCACCTTGCCAAACCACCTTAGGAATACCATGTTCTTCCTTTTAAAACCATGGCTTCTTGAATATGGTTTCCATTTGAAACATTTTAGTAACATCTTTTAAGTGTTTCTATTTTGTAACACTTTATACGTTGCAACAATTCAAGATCTGGATTAGCATTTTGTCATTTAAACATCCGATAACTCACGTTATCAAAACCGAACGATATTATCAACTTATTTGACATTTCAAAATAATTATTGTATTTAAGATGTATTTGTATTTGACAGAAGGTTATGTTAACAAAATTATTTTATGGGCATGTATATAACAAATTCGTTGTGACAAAACTGACAAATTCTTAATTAATATTTTACTGTGATATTTTGACAAAATTAAATATGTATTATTATTACTTGATCACACACACATATTTATATATATATATATATATATATATATATATATATATATATATATAGGCTCGTCTTCGATTTGAAGTTACATGGGGATAATTAGTTTATGAGGAGATCTGGTATATGGTTTTTAATGAAGCAGTTGTTCTTCATTATAATGGTTTTGGATTTATAGTGGTCTGATTTGTCTTCAATGATCCATAAATATTAACGGTTTTCAGCACATAAATGTGGATCTATTATAGAAAAGTGGATATTGGAGATTCTTCTATTGATTATGTTCGGACCAGTTAGAATTTGAAGGCATGATGATATTTACTATCATACGTATGAGTGATTTCTTCAGGTTATGTTTACGAGTAGACTTTCACCTCAAAAATTTGCTTCACAGTTAACAGTATAGGGTAGAGATAGGTTGATTACAGTATTGATGGTATGTTTCTTGCAGTTATGTAATCCATATATTAATTTGTCGATCCTGGCAATAGGATTGATTTATAGGAGTCTATAAATCATCAACCAGACCTATTGTTTGGATTTGTATATTTTTGGGAATTCACATGATTGATGAGCTTTGCTTCAATCGTTAATATTGTGTTGGTTCGGCTCTGCTCTTATGTTTGTTGTGGAAAGTTGTTGAGTTGTTGGTAAACATGTAAGAGGTTTTGTTGATGAGGAAGTGTTCATTTCACTACAACAAAACAGATCTATTACAACGTCCATTTTACAACGGGCGTTTGCCGCCCGTTGTAATAGACTGCTGTTACAATGGTCATTTTCTGGACCGTTGTAATAGATGCATGTACAACACCCTTTCTACAACGGGCATATAATGCCCGTTGTAATAAATGATATTACAACGGTCATTTTTAGGCCCGTTGTAATAAATATCTATTTTACAACGGTCACAAAACGCCCGTTGTAATAGATGTCTATTTTACAACGGTCACAAAATGTCCATTGTAATAGACGCTAATTTTTGACAATTAATAATTACAATACTTCCATAAAATTAATTTTGATTATTTAATAATTAATCATTAATCATATATTACTTATTATTAAGTATAATATCATATTACTAATTACTAATCATTAATATATTATATTATTTATTAATATTTAATAATCAATCATTAATAATATTATATTAATCATTTATAAATTATAGTAATTAATGATTATTAATAAATAATCTCTAATTATTAATTATTATATATAATCAATATTCCAACAAACTTAATTTTACTTTCCAGTTATTAGTAAATAATATATATCCAGTAATCAATATCAATAATTTATAATTAACAATAAACATTAATAATTTATGATTAATAATATTACTACACTATATGAAAAATAATCATTTTAACCGATGTTAATTTTACAATGATCATATAAATTTATGCTAATTAACAATAAACATTAATAATTTATGCTAATTTTTAATTTTGAAGGTTGTTTTTTATTTTTTATTTTTTAAACATTGTAAGTCTGTAGTATTCAACGATATTTACCAAATATTGTAAACTCGAAGTTGATCAACAGCAATAAATAGTTGTAAATTCTATTTATTTATTATTTTACAACATTATCATAACGTTATGTCAATCCATATTTAGGACAACGTTTGTTATACGTTGTTACGATTATACAACTTTTGATTAATGTTATAAATTCTAATATTTCAACTTGATATATTTTTGTTTTAGGAAAAAAGGTTTTAGTTTGCCTTGCAAAAAAAAAAGGTTTTAGCAATCCATACCAACTTTAAAAGTAGATCTGAACCGTTCTTTCAAATTGACTTGTTCGAACCATGCTATTTTTGAGGGGCTCATATGCGAAAAACATCGAATTAAAAAAAATCACGTTCTCCTCTAACCCTAAATTCGGTCTCTCGTGATTTCTCCATCAAATCCCTAAATTCCCTAAATTATTATCTCTTGTAGGTGCTTAATGGTGGAACCACTTGGACCAACCTCCTGTGATAGTCTATCAATTACGATCTTCTCCACTACCTTGCAATTGAAAGCCAGACTCATCTGCAACAATCTGAAAATCGAGCTCCTCTGCAATTCGAGATCCGCTGCCACCTGAGTTGAGTTTCTGTGCCATCATTGCCTTTTCATGCTATAGATACAGTAACCTTAATTCCTTTAGATTTGATTTATTTATTACTTTTACCTAATTATTTTGATCTGAATATGGAGTAAACCTAAGTACCTAATCAATTTGTTTTACAATCTGAGTATTTGGTCATTTTTAGCGTTTATCACTAAAAAAAAATGTCATATTCTGTTCTATAATTTTTTTAATATTCCTTGAGAATTAGACAATTCGATGAAACGATTCACTATTTCATCTGCAAGCATGTTTTCTTCAGCCGAGAACAACCCTAGTTTGTTAATGAGGCTATGTACTTGTATTCTATTTTGATTTCTTATTATAAATTGTAGACTATTATGATTGAACATGTAATGAAGCAATTACATGAAAAACATTGTCACAGTTATGGTAGTTTCCCATGTAAAAATTAGGAAACTGAAAATAATGGTATATTTGAATGACTAAATAATGAGGAGGCACTTTTCCATAAATGCAAACTGCATATTTGTCTACATATTTCAGTTGTTGTGCCATATATAAAGTACTATGCGATTGAATATCAGCGACATGTCCCTAGGCAGCAACGTGTTTGGTTTAACTGTGTTTTCTTTGGAGTATATTAACATCTTTCAGTAATATGTATACTTCGTATTTCCTCTGCTATAACACTTTTATTTCATTTTTTAATATATATACTTTGTTTGCTATATTTGATTTATGTGCCAACTTACAACCCTAACCATGCACCTACTAACTTTAACACTGACAGTTTTGCTATTTTAATATGCCCCAGCTAGGATGTTGGAGATGAACAGCTCGACTCAGGTATGGTTAAGAACAAGATTACTGGTAAACATCACAGGAAAAGAGGTTTATCTAATAGCACCATTCTACACTGCATCTGGCTGCTTTCGTAAGTGGATAATCTTCTTCTGCTGTGATTAGTGCATAACCCATATGAACTTTGACTATATGCTTTGTGCTGGTGAGTTTCTGTTACTTGTTATGATCTTACTACTTATTACTAAGCTATTAGTCATACTCTTGTCTTTAACTGTATAACATTGATGAAAAATATGATTATCACTATCTATTTTTTTAAATAACATGTAGTCACTTGCTTCTTCTTCTTCTTATTATTATTATTATTATTATTATTATGGTGTTTCTAATGTCTACATAATTTTGAATTCACAAAACAGTCTTTAGATGTATTTACCTTTGCAGATTAACTAGCAGCATTAGTGGAACTTCAGAATGTGGCTCATGATTGTAGTGACACACACAACACCCCCCCCCCTCGGTATATTTGTAAATATATTATACGCGCGCACACACAGTCTGACCATGAATCATGAACAAATAGCATTGAAATTTATCTCTTCCTGTGATTTATAATATGAAAGAGTTGCTTAATAGCTATCTGTTTTGCTAACAGATTTTGAGAAATATATATGAAAATAAGACTATTCTTTGGCATTTAAAAATAAAACCATTCTGCTGAATTAGTTCATTTCCCAATATCATGCGCACTATCCCTTTTAACTTATTATCTCTTTCCAAAGTATGAAAAGAACCTTATCCTTAATTTATCCGACCTGCTTTGTATGATGTATGCAACTAGCAATAGTCGAAGGAAAGTCTCTTTGTCCATTACAATAATGATGAAATATAAAGAAATTCTTCCTCCACGAATCGTAAGACTATTGAATCAATTTTTAATGTGACTTCTTATTTAATTTATTAATATTTTATATTAGATATGAATGATAATTTGATTATCTTTTGATTTCAAGTTGTTGATCATTATGCTTCATGTTGTTTTGAGGAGCTATACAAATAAGTTCTAATTAAGCTTTCCCCTATATCACACAAAGCTGTTAAGTGTAGACCGAAATCCAATATTAAAGATGGGACTCAAGTTTCAATGTGTTTTAGGAACTAGAATAGGTTTTAGTATGAATGCACATAGCTGTTCTAAATATTGAATATTTTTGCATTGATTAACAAAGACAAAATCAAAAATGGAGGAATGATTTCATATGAAAATAAATCCGTTCAAGAGTTCTGTATATTTTTTTGTTACCTAAAACAAAACTGATATGAATAATGACATAATTTTTTTTTGCTCGATTGTCACAAAATGAGATATTTTTTAACAGTTTTCATTCGTTGTGCAACTACGTTTAAAATTGAACACATAAATACTTTCCTGCTCCAAGAATATTCATCAGATTTTGTATCGTGGCTTTCCAGTTTATGTTCCTGTTTAAGGTATGTACCAATTTCCATAGTTATTGCTAACATACAAATATCAATTGAATTTGGAATCTCACCTATTAAAATAGAGAGTACATTTTTAATACATCCATTTCATAATTTCCAAATTAAAACCTTAGGGAATTTCCGACTACTTAGAGTTTTGTGCTTCTCAATCGATTTTGTGTACCTATCATAACTGATATTTCATCCCTTCGGCCATTGTCAGTAGGCTATACATGAAAAACTCACTCGTTGATATTTTATAATATTTGCTCTACTTACGAATGTGGATGTAAACCGATATTTTGCCATCATACCACGATTTACACCCTTTATGATTCCAATACACATAATTTATCCCAAGATAACTGTTGTGTGAACAGGTAATTTGTCGCATAAGAGGCACAAAATTGATCTTTTAACTTTTTGTTTGTTATTCTTTCTGCAGTTGTAGTATATCATTTATGAAATATTTTTATTTTTTTGACATATTATCAGCAAAGCATGATTTTCAAAAGTAATTGACATATTATCAGCAAAGCATCGATTTTCAAAAGTAAAAACTCATTGCTATATGGTATTAAATATTATATTTTATTACTTATGAAATTTAGTTGTTTTTTACAAAACAGCTTAGAACTATATGAAGTACACAGTGGAAATCTTAAGTAATATAATTACTGAACTGGTTCTTAGTTCTGTCATTTAAATGCAGGAGTAGCGCAAACATTCAACTGGTCGACGCTATGGGTATCTTCAATTGACCTTTTTTTGGTATGTACAAATTGTGCAGACCTATAATTCTGCATCTTTAGAACGCTATTTTTCATTTTGAAGCTTATTGAAATAGTTGACTTGAGGAAGGTATCGATGTCAGCTTCTAAATATACTAGGTACGCAAATTTAGTTCAAATAATTTTAAACGTATATTCTAACCATGTGACAGTAAAACTCTAATAGCTTTAATTTTGCACTTGAAGTTGACTATGTAACACTATACCTTCTGTCTTTAATTTCCAAAAAGACCAGCAAGTCCTTTGTTGCGCATAATATTTTTGTAGACCCAGTATGACATTTTTAGAAGCTTTAATCTCCCAAATTTGTCCGAAGCTTACATATGCGTTAATTGTAGGACTCGGTTTTAAGGTGCTGTTGATTCCAATACTAAAGTTATATATATTATGATTGGCATCTAAAGTTGTACAGAAAACTTAGCGAGCTAAATAAACGCATGATACACTGGAACGCATGGACACTATATCCAGTGAACGAGGTTACATATACTAGCAAATCTACCTTATTTAAAAGAACAAAGAGCAAATAGTAAGAAAAATCTATGTACATATGCAATGCGGGGGTGTCCAGCATCCCTATTTTGTAGCACCCCATTTTAAGCCACTCATTAATAGTTACAAACTTTTGTTTGAAGATCAATCAGCTATAGGTGACGACTTCTCCACAGATGACTTAAAATTCACTATGTAGGTAATGTTGATGATAGATAGTTTATAGTCATGCAAGTTACATTATGAAACATAGATTTGTATCACCAAACAATGAGATGAAATCAACATCATGTATAATTAATGCTTAATATATCGTCATATTTCACAGTGCAAAAAGAAAGCCAAATTGAATAAATCCTTAGAAAAAAATAGTTTTTGTTAGAAGTTGGCAAAATGGTACATGACTGCAATCTCTTCATGAGAGACATTGAAAGGGATGCACCTTAAATGATCCTTGATTTCCACATATTTTTTCTATGTATAGGTTTGGTAGACTAATTCAACATGAAATTTTCCAAAATCATGCTAAATGAACAGAAGTTATAACTTATAACAAAGTTCTGTTTGCTGCTTTTCAGGTTTGATGATTATACATGTTTAATGTGTCAAAATATATTTGAAAGCTTATAAACCAAAATACAAAGGATATCCACACTACTTTTGTCACAAACTTGACTCAGTTTGCGATTGAAGCCGCAAACTGAGTCCAGTTTGCGACTGAGTTGCAAACTGGAGTCCAATTTGCAACTGAATCGCAAACTGAGTTGGACTCAGTTTGCGGCTTCTGTCGCAAACTGAGTCCAGTTTGTGACTGAGTTGCAAACTGTTGCGACTGAAGTCGCAAACTGCATCAGTTTGTGAACAGAAGTCGCAAATTGGATCAGTTTGGACTGCATCAGTTTGTGAACAGAAGTCGCAAATTGGATCAGTTTGCGACAGAAATCGCAAACTGAGTCCAGTTTGCGACATCTGTCGCAAACCGACTCCATGTTAATCTGCGGTAAAATGATGCTTGTTATTGTTGTCTTCTTCTTGTTGTTGTGGAGATGGAACTAAACTAATATTTGTTATTTTAATTTCTTATACCATTATAGGTTTGGTAGCCCATGCAACTGATTTTTCAAAAAAGCAACTTTCACATGTTATTTTCTTTTTCTTTTGTTAGCCTTTATTATTATTAACGTTTTTATTCTCACTTTCTAGGCTAGTAGTTGTCCCAGAGTGATATCTCTTGATTTTTCTACACAAGTTGATTTTACATATCTTGTTAGCATAATCGGACGTCTTGGTCAGTCTTGTCATAAATGAAGAACATTCACATTGCATCAATAGGACATTGCAATCAAGCTGAAAAAACTGAAGAACATTCACATTGCATCAATACGACATTGCAATCAAGCTGTGCTGGCTCTAGCAGAAGCAAGCTTAAGGTATGGTGCATATTTAGCAGAATTTGCAGTTTGTTTGTAACAATATATTTAGCTTAAGGTATGGTGCAAACCAGTGGACATGCATGCTACAAAGGTTTATTTGGGTAATGCTAATTCCTCATCAAAATATGGTAACTTTTTTTTCTTTTTTTGCAGTCACACCGTGCTAGTTAATATATGCAGTCTCAAGATCAACAGGCCGTTGGATCTGTCGTCGCTTGGCACAAAGATTACATTTCTTGGTCTAGTTTTGGTACTTATGAAACTAGTTATGTAATTTATGTTAGAACTATGTCGACGTAACTTATGTAACCTTTTGGAATGTAAACTTATCTAGTCTTTTGGAGCATAAACTTATCGAACTTTTTGAAATGTGTTGGAATTATATGATTCTTGCTTCAATCTTTTAGTATGTGTTATTATGTGATTTTGATTGTTGCATTACAGTATTTATTGCATGTTAAAATATTCATTATTATTATGGATGCATATCGCAACAGTTATATTTAAATTTTCTATTACAACGGGGAAAAACCGTTGTAATATACTGTATTACAACGGGCAAAGGCCGCTTGTAATTTATTAGCTATTACAACGGGTTAATAACCATTGTCATTGAGTCATTGCACGTGACAGAGCCAGTTATTACAACGGTCTTTTACAATAGTCATTGCCCGTTGTCAAATAGTCAGGAGCTATTACGATGGGTCATATTAAGACGGGCATATGCCAGTTGTGAAATACATATTACAACGGTTTTTGCCCGTTGTAAAAGGACTGTTTTGTTGTAGTGTTTAGGGATTACTTGTTAGTTGGTGGTTTCAGAAATCTCTTGTCATGGGCATTTAAGTTTGTTCAGGTTAATCACAGAGGTAATAATTTTCGAAGATGTGCTTTCAGCTTCACATTTTGAAGAGCAATGTGCTAATCTTTGATGATATTCTGATATATACACTGAAGGTCGATGACGGTTGATGATTAGTAAGCGGAGCCTTTGGCTTGAGTTGAGGTGTTGAGTTAGAGAAGTGCAGAAAGTGGGAAGAAGGCTTCTTCATGGGCCGGTTTACTAGTTAGGATTTAACTACATGTATTTTTAGTTTTTTTTTTTTAAAGGTTAAAATGCTAACCTTTTTTATGTAAGTTTTTTTAGTACAAATAAAGTGAACCAATTTTCATATATATATATATATATATATATATATATATATATATATATATATATATTTGAAAATTCAATTTTCATATATATACATATATATATATATATACAAAAAATCAAATTCATATTTAAATTGAATTCAATTTATATTCAAATATGCTAGTTTTAAATTGGTTTTAAAAAAAATTAGATTGTTACTCAGAGAGTTTTTTTGTATTTTAAAATTAAATTGGACCTGAGCCAAATTGCCCCTAATTTATAATACACATATTTATGTAGTATGCTTTATTACAAGTATTTGAAATTAATTCAGTGATTAAATTTAGTGAAGTAATTGAGTTGAAATAACACTAATGATAATCTTTTTATTTCCATTTATATCTTTGTAGTAACATTAAATTAATGTAAATCGTATAATGAAGCTACTGTACTGTACTGTAAAAATGGTTAGGATTGTCTCGCATGTTGTTAAGATAGGAATGACGATTTGAATAAATAATCCCACATCACGGAATAAATTGAAGGAGTGAAGTACAAGCATGAGTTGTTAGACACGTAAAACCAGGGATTCCTTTTGTTATAAGGATGTATGTGTGTTAACTCTTATGTGTGCGCCTTATGTAGGAGAAAGAGGGTTTTTGTTCCGACAAAAACATGTCGAGTTAGGTGTGGTTTTAAACAATATGCGGCGCTAAGAGCATCACAATAATAAGTGTTTCGGTTTTAAACGTGCGGCGCTAAGAGCATCACAATAATAAGTGTTTCGGTTTCAAACAACGTGCGGCGCTAAGAGCACCACAGTAAGTGTTTCGGGTACCGTCGACCAAAAGTTATTTGATCCGCGGGCAAACATGGCAAAAAAGAAAAAAGAAAATTGCTGGGCTGTAGCCAAAAGTGTGATGCCCATGGCATCACACTGAATAAGTGGTATTTCATAGTTGCTTGCGTAGCGTCTACGGGGTTTTGTGTATACGATTGTACAACAACCTTACGTAAGAGTTGTAAGAGTTCAACCAGCTGAAGCCACTTGATTCTGTTTCACTCATATTTACCCATGTCGAGCTCCTAGCTAATCCGTACAGCTGAAAGTCCTCTCAGCTTGAAATTCTTTAAAACCAGCATGGCAGTTCTCATGACTAGGCAGATAGGTATCATCGCTAAGGCGAGACAAAGGTACGGTACCTCCCTTGATTAAAGCCACAACATGCTATAAACGCACTTAAACAAGCATATATATATATATATATATATCTCTTTATGCGTCAAGCTTTTGCTGCATATGACACATGAAACTTTAAACACTTCCCTCTTTCTTATGTCTGGAGCCTTTGGGTTTTTATTTTTATGCAGGGTTCAGTTTCAATGTTTATGTAGTTGGTGAAAAGAAACGAACGTTGCCGTGCATAATACATACACGAGTAAGATGATAATTATGCAGCAGAAACGTGGGCTCCTTGAGCGAAAGAAACAATGTACCAGCCTGATCATATCATATGTTGTGCAAAGCAGTAGCAACTTATATATACCTACCTTCGGTCGCAAGAATCGTTGCCCTAGAAATCGATGAGTAGTCATGGTCGCATGTACCCATATATCGGGTCCATGAGAGCTCAGCGTATGGTATGATCCTCTTTATATTTTATACTTCTCCGAGTTCTAGATAGACTAATGTATAGATATTACGTTATCTACTATTATGCGCTGTGCTCCACTAGCATTAGGGTAGATCACATCTGATGGAGACATGGGCTTATTGATAATGTATTATATGTTAGCTGTTATGTCCGTCATCTTTGTTTACACTCGTGAGGATTTGGTTCTTACAAATGGGGGCATATATGCGTCCTGTAGGGGAAACTTTTGGTGTCCACCCAACCTTTATCTAAGTATTGGAACCATTTTATTTATTCAGTCACTAAACTTTGATTATGATGGGTAGAGTTATTGAATATAACATAATAGATAAAAAAAACTAAAAGAAAAGGAATTCGAAATAAATAAAAATAAATATCTCAACCATTAAAACATAGTAAATACAGAAAAATAATAAATTCGAAATAAATATCTCAACCTATTCTATTTGTGTCCACCTCTATTATATTAGATTAATACCAAGGAATGATGAGCTTTGAAGCCCTCCCTCATTTGTCCAATCTAATTCTATAATATATAAAATTTAACATAAGACTCTTCACACTAGTAGAGGAATAGGGCATTTCAACGACGGTCTACCAACGGCGAAAATAAAACCATTGGAAACCGATGGAATTACTATCATTGGCGGCCGTTAGTAGCCGTTAGAAATTTTCCAGCATATTTTCCAGAAACCGCGACCTCATTATCACCATTCAGCATCCAGAATTCAGTTTCTCCCCCAATTCCACCATTTCCTCCCCTTCAATTTCGCAGCCAACACCCCAACAACCACCCCCAAGCACCTATGATCCATTTAGACGTTTCTCCAATCCGTCTCCACCCTTGTTGCTCTCCAAAATATTATTTTTCAGCTGAAGTTGTTTTTTGCATTATACGCAAGGTTTCAGGAAGTACTGACTCATTTGCTTGAGGAGTCCAGTCGGGATGAGTTGACACCGAAGGAAGAAGATAACATATTTGGCGTTGTTATGTATACGTCGCAGTGGAGCAGTCGTTATAGCTTTGGTAACCTACAATAATGAAACCCTTTGCATTCATACAATAAATTAACATTTAAATATATAGTGTTATAATATTTTATATGCTGACATACCCATTTTGCTATTCATTCTATTTGCAGACAAATCAAGCTAAGAAGGCCCAAGACAAAGAAGAAATTAAAAACTTTAGAATTATGATTGAGCAGCTGTAAAAGAAGAATAGTCTGCGGGCTATACAGATGAAGCAGCTAAATCAGAAGCTTGCGCAGTATGTATAGAATCATGGTACTTTTCTTCGTCATCTGGTGCTTCCGGAGGCGACGAAGATGACGCTTGAGGTATGTGTTTTTCTATGACTTGGAGATGGTGACATTTTGTTTGAATATTGTATATATTGGCACAGAGTGGGTGAGGATGATACTTTTGATATATTTTATGGACCTGTAACTTTGATGTATTTGGTTTGTGGAGATGTATGTGTTGGATTTTTGAATGTTTTGATGGTTTGTTCTGTATATGTTGATGTTTCTTTGATTTGTTTTGGTTGTTTGTATTGTTATTGGTATATATGTGTTGTATATATGTGGAATTGATTGAAATTAGATTGAAAATGGATTGAAAATGAGTTGGCTGGAAGGTTATTTTTTGCTGTTATAAAACAAAATAATCCAGGTTTTCCAACGGTTAACAACGGCGTCCAACGACATATTGGTCCTTGGTTTTAAACGGTTTCCAATAGTAAATAACTTTTTGAAGTCGTTGGAAAGTATACATTAGATCCGTTGGAAGCCATTGGAAAGCATTAACTCTATTCCATCGGCAATTCCAACGGGTTCAAACGGCTGCCAACTGCTATGAACCGTTGGAATAACCGTGTCAGTGTCATTATTTGTCTTCGCGTTCATTCTTAATAATGTCTCATCAACTTATCTCCCGATCCATACCGGTTTTCTTTATAATATATATATCTTTTAAGATAAAGCTTCTTTCAGTTCTCATGAATAAATAAAAATTAATATCTAAAAGAAAACTAAAAGAAAAGGAATTCGAAATAAATAAAAATTAATATCTCAACCATTAAAACATAGTAAATACAGAAAAATAATAAGTTCTAAATAAATATCTCAACCTATTCTATCTGTGTCCACCTCTATTATATTAGATTGATACCAGGAATGATGAGCTTTGAAGCCCTCTCTCATTTGTCCAGTATAATTCCATAATATATAAAATTTAACATAAGACTCTTCACACTAGTAGAGGAACAGTGCATTTCAACGACGGTCTACCAACGGTGAAAATAGAGCCATTGGAAACCGATGGAATTACTGCCATTGGCGGCCGTTAGTAGCCGTTAGAAATTTTCCTGCATATTTTCCAGAAACCGCGACCTGCTGCTCATTATCACCATTCAGCATCCAGAATTCAGTTTCTCCACCAATTCCACCATTTCCTCCCCTTCAATTTCGCAGCCAACACCCCAACAACCACCCCCAAGCACCTCTGATCCATATAGACGTTTCTCCAATCCGTCTCCACCCTTGTTGCTCTCCGAATTATTATTTTTCAGCTGAATGTTTTTTGCATTATACGCAAGGTTTCAGGAAGTACTGACTCATTTTCTTGAGGAGTCTAGTCGGGATAAGTTGGCATCGAAGGAAGAAGACAACATATTTGGTGTTGTTATGTATACGTCGCAGCAGAGCAGACGTTATAGCTTTGATTATTTAGAATGAATTATTTTAAATAATAACGACGGAAAATTTATTTTCGGCGAAGTTAAAACGAATAATTTTATTTTAATTATATAACGAGCCTGAAATGGCGCTGCAGTTCGAAAATTCAATTTCGAATTTCAAATGAATATACAGAATTCAATATAAGTTAGAATTGAACGAAATAAGAAATATGTGAATCTGTTTGATGATATCTTTCCAATGGATATAAGAAACTGCGATTTCGTTTTAAAAGTTGAGAGTTACGTCCAGTTTAAAATTCAGAAAATTCACTGTGGAATTTATATATATTTTAATATATATATATATATATATATATATATATATATATATATATATATATATATATATAAAGGCCTTGAAAATAGCCGTTTAGCAAACGATCTTCGTTTTCAATGAAACCATTTTTGTTGGATCCGGAATGTCAAATTATTGCTAGGTTTCAAAATTCGTAATATTTCGATTCAATATGTGAGCGTGGCAATGGAAAGCGCGTTTGACCAGTTTCAGTTGATTTTAATCGACTGGAAAATGGCAATTTTTCAAACGGTCTCAGAATTTGACGAAACTAGTTTTGTTAGGACCGTATCGTCAATACGAAGCTAGAAAATATTTTTTGGGAATTTTTCTAGTTAGTATGTGACCCCGGTAAATTGAAATGTGTGTTCAAATTCAATATATAGAGTTATATTTTGATTTTGATGAAAACTGATCGAAACAGTCGAATCAGCTTATGATACATATCCTATTGTGTTCGAAATGAGGGTAATTAGTTGGGGATGACAGTCGGTGGGTTCGAGTTGGGGTCCAAATGGAAAGGTAACTTTTTGAAAGAAGAAAACTATAATAATAAATATATATTATATTATTTCCCTCATCCCTTTATCTCTCCTTCTTTGGTCAACACCCCCCCTCCCCCCAATTCTTGTTTCATAAATCGAAATTAGAAAGAAAAAAAAGAACGACGGGGTTTTCCGCGATCCGCCTCCCTTCGCGCCTTTGGCCACCGCCCAAGACCGTCGCTCCCCTCCCTCCACCTCCTCCTTCGATCGCTTCTCCGTCGACGGCCGCAAGACTGCGATGAAGCCATCACGAATCCCAAAGCGCCGCACCCCAAATCAACCACCGCCCTCCACTTCCGGACCTACAGCCCCCAATTGACGCGCCGGTCAGCTGCTCCACCTTCTGCGAGCGAGCAAGCAAACCCCCCTTCCATCAGTGAGTGTTTTTCCCTTTTAATTATTTTAAAATGCATTGTTTTCAAGCATTGATTCTTCTTATATGAACAATAGCATAAAGATTCAATTTTTCCTATGAAGTTAAAGAAGTAAAGATTCATTTTTTCTTATGTAGGTTTGAAATAAAAATACGATCTTTATCATGAAGTTAGAAACATAGAAATATGATTTTCATATATATGTTGTAGCGATAAAAATTCGATTTTTATATATATGAAGTAGCGATAAAAATATGATTTTTATCTATATGGTAGCAACTTAAAAATATGATTTTTATATTATAGATGTAATAAAATTATGATTTTTATATTACAGAGATAACAAAAATAGGATCTTTATATATGTAGTGAATAAAAAGTATGATCTTTATTATCTGAACACCGTTATAAAAATAGAATTTTTTATCTATATAGTAGCGATGTAAAAATAGAATTTTTATCTATATAGTAGCGATGTAAAAATAGAATTTTTATCTATATAGTAGCGATGTAAAAATAGAAGTTTTATCCATATAGCATAGTTATAAAAATATGATTTCTATATAATAGAGAATATAAAAATGTGATTTTTATATATGTAGTGGCTACGGACAATGAAAGTGACAAAAGGCGAGAACGGCGAAGATTTCTACATATGAGGAGTTGTGGCGTTTGGTTTAGCTAGTTGGTGAGAACTCCTCACTTTAATTTATTTCTAGTTTGAAATATATACTAGGACGCAGACGGTGTTTAGTAGCACCTGACACCTGTCGTCAACAGACCATGGATGACTTGTTTATTTGGTTGCTGTGTTGTGAAATTTAATTGTGTGATGTGTAATGAAATAAAATATTTTATAGTGGAAAATATTTTATCGTTAAAAATATGTTTTTTAACGTGTATAAAATAAACAGTAATAAACAAATCGGAGAATTGTTTATATACACTGATTTGACTGATATTGATTAGGACGGTAAATTTTACACATCGCACAATTGCAAAAATAAAAATCTGTGTTTGTTGATTTGAAACCCCACACGGGTATTGGGATGATATTTGATGTACACTAATCCCGATTGTTTAGTTGTATGTCAATCGATGGATTGACAGACTGGGTAAGCGTTAATTATTTATATTTGATGCTTATGCAGTTGTGTGGTGCACTCTAGATGATGGTTGATGATTTATCATTGCTGTTATATACATGTGTTGTAGGGAATCCATATAATTAACGTTATATGGTAATTGATTGGGCCTCATTCCAATTTGGAAAACAGAAAGAAAATTCATTTGTTGAATTGCAAAGAAAATTCATTTGTTGAATAGTAAAGAAAATTCATTTGTTGAATTGTAAAGAAAATTCATTTGTTGAATTGTAAAGAAAATTCATTTGTTGAATTGTAAATAAAATTCATTTGTTGAATTGTAAAGAAAATTCATTTTTAAATAGAAATAAAATTCATTTGTTGAATAGTAAGGAAATTCTTGTGTTGAATAGAGAAAATATTCATTTGTTGAATAGAATAACGAAGTTATTGAAATATATAAAGCCGTGTTCATTAGATTGACGCCATTTTGACGTGAACGATATTTATATCGATTATATTCGTTATATAATGAATATAGAAAAGAAAGCAATTTCAAAATATAACATTTTGAAAATATTATCATTTGTATATCGATAATATGGAATATTCAATTTTGATTAGAAATTGAATATGAAGTTGGAATCGTTTTGAAAACGAATTTAAAACGATTTATAAAATACGTTTTAAAAGGAAATCGATGATATATATATACATACATACACATAATGGCCTGAATAGAACGCGCCGCGCTGCGGCAGTTCGTGAATTTCGACCATTGACTTCGAATGGACAATGCAGGTGATCCGACCATCGGATTCTCCTAAAACCGAAACCGTTGGGTTCGTATCGAAAAAAGCTTTCTAACGAATATTAGAAACTAGAAATCTAATGGTTGGATTTGGAATTATGTCCAAATCAAATTTGGAAAAGGTCGCTGTAAGTGCAGTTCGATGGCCGTTGATGGAAATCGACTGTACGGGCCTTGATAAAATTATTAAAAATAGTAATAATTTGTGTAAAATAAAAGAAATGATTTGGGAAGAATTGGGATGAAAAACTCCATATTTGAAAAGATAAAGTAGGTTTTTATCGAAATAAACTCGTTTTGAACTAGAATAATAATTTATTTATTTTTAAAATAAATAAATTGGATTTGAAATGGTTCTGAAAATAACCAGAATTTCCAATAATTGAATTGGAATGGATTTGAATCGAAATCATCTTCGGAATAGTTCGATGTTGGATTTCGTGATTATACAGATGTTGTAATGGAAATTGGAAAGATATATTTATATCGTTATTTCCAATACGATATTTGTTGGTTTCAGAATTTGATATTGAATATAAGCCGATGTATTTTCTATTCAGAGCCTTGTGTTAAATATCAAATGGGATTTTGGGTTGTCGTGAACGGTATCTTTAATAATACTATTCTTAAACCAAAATGGAGTTAAGAAAATTAAGAACTAACTGGGGATCAGTTAAGTTGGATGGTTTTTTGGATATTGATCTGATGTTGGTTTGGGCCTTCGGGGTTAATGTTTAGGGAACTGTCCTCTTACTAATTTACGATTTGGGACTGACTGAAATGTGATGGGATTTTGGGGTTTATCGTGAATCGTGTTTTAAATGACATCGGTTCTTTAACCCGGTTAAAGATTAAATCTAAGTGGAGTTTTAATGAATTTTTAATTAGATTGAAAAGATCGAGAATGGAGTATCGCCAGTTTTGCTCAAGGCGATAGTTAAATCTTTAATTAGATTTGAACGTGAAATGGTAATTGAATTTACCGATAACACCGTGGTGTTAGATATGAAGTATTACCAGTTTTATTTCATGGGATGAATAGGTTGGGATTGGGAAATAGAATAAATGATTACTTCGGTGTGGTTCGCTAATACCGACTAGTTTGAATTGATATTCAAAAGGAAGATTAAAGAATAAATTTAAAAGAATTTATCTTTGATAAAATTAATGGGAACCTTTCCCTAAGAATGTGAAATTTAGAAACTATCTGTAAGTTAGCTAAGAAGAATGGTTTCCTGGGTATTGATCTGATGTTGGTTTCGGCCTTCGGGGTTAATGTTTGGGGAATTATCCTCTTGCTAATTTACGGTTAGTGATTGATGAATTGGAATGAGGCTATGTTGTGTTTGTGTAACACTTGTTTATTATATACACGAGTTATTCAGAAAGACCGGGTTTATCCCATTCTGAATAACTGATTCGACGTGATGTCGAAGATGAATACGGTGGTTGAAGACCGGAGGTCTTCACGTCGTTTGGGTGATTACTGATTATCTTGATTGGGCCGTACACCCAAGAGGAGGGAATCAGTTAGTGGTCGTCCAGACGTACTTGGAGATCGATGGATATGCGAGGAATAAGGTTCCACCGGTTTCGTTTAGACCCATAACGAACTTGTAAATGGACTGTGTGTCTGACATTGGATTTCATTCTGTGTGACTAATATTGTTGCATAGAGTGGTTTGCCTGTGTGGCATGCTAAGATGCAAATGATCAAGGATTCTGTTGAAAAGCAGAGTCTTGTGGTTGGTGATCAAAGCACGGCCTGTGTGGCATAGCTTTGTGTAGCGTTGATTCGCGAGCCTCAAACCCTGGTTGTGAACCAGAAATGGGAGAAGGACCTCAAGGAGGACATGCGTTTCTTTCTAGTTATAAGTGGCGTCAGTGGTTTTACACGCCCTGACGAGTTTGACTTATGTGGTTGTTGTTGTTGCGAGGCGCCTTGGATGTATCAGTGACTATGTGAAGCCGATGGAGTCATTTGCTGACTCATTGACACCCCAAAGGGTGGAGAAACGCAGTGTTCAGGCATTTTAATCCACATCGGTGGACCGGCCCTGTCGCTCCAAGGGACGATGCGTTCTGTTCCTGAGACACGGACTAGAGCATCTCGAACCGGTAGAGGACTATCTTTTGCCTCGGTTCACAATTGGAAGTCCAATTTCCAAATACGTGAATTTGCGGTTTTATTTGAAGAGCCTAGTATTGGCGACATGATATATGGTACCCATGCCGCCTATGATTGATACTTATGATTTGAAATTGTTTTGACACTATATACTTATAATAGTATCAAATGATTTGTTTTAAAACGTACCAAACATGTTTGGCTATTATAAGGGAAAACCCTATCCCCCGGCTTGCGTTGCATTGTGTGATAGGACTTGGGTCTTATAATAGCTTCATTTTTCCAAAAAGCATTGTGTTGTTTTGTTATATGCACTGGTATTCTTGGGAGGGAACCCGTTCCGTGTTATACGGCGTGGTCCCTTGATATATCTGATTTACAGTAAAGTTTTAAATAACTGTTTTAGTTCTCACACCAGTCCCATGACTGACCTAGAGTTTATTGTTTTAACCTAAACTCTGGGTGCCCTTATTTTGACGCGGGCAGCTAGTAGTTTTGGTTTTGCAGATTTATATTCACAGGATCCTGATTTACAGCTGGAACGATACTCGGAAAGCTCTGTATCCGCGTATTACTTCTAGTTGGGTATTGTATTATTTTCCACTGCTATGTAATGTATTGTAATTTCTGATATTTTGTGTAATATTTATTCATACTCTGTATATTCTTGTAATCTGATGAATTGTTGTAATTAACAATGAAATGTTCTTCTATCTGCGTTTTGGTTTGTCGTGTTCTCAAAACAATCAGGAGTTTCGAATGGTCTTGATCGGTTTAGCGACTGATTCGGATCGAGCGAAATTCCCGGTCGTTACATTTGGTATCAGAGCTCTGGTTTACAGAGCTAGAGAAAAAGACACATTAGAACCATTCGAAAGGATTCATCAGAGATTGGATTAGTAATATCCAATGAGAATGACTCGTTAGTGATGGGATCAGTAGTATCCTAGAACGAGAGTGAAGTGTATATTTTTAAAATGATAACAAATTTTGCTTGGAAAATTAAATCGTTTTATACGTATTTGAATATTTATTTGTATTGAATTTGGACAATCCAATATATAAAGATTTTGCGTATATGCCTTGCAAACGTATATTCGAAGTTTTAATATATTGGGTTGATATAAAATCACACTCTAGTCGCCTGGAGATGAAGTTATTGATGACTTTACAACATCAGTCGTTTGGGTTCGAGTTTTGAAGGTGTGATATTTATATATTTCCATTAGACTGGTGTGAAAACCAAAACTAAATAGGGTTTATTGTTGTGATTTGGCATCAAAAATCTGATTTTTAGACTATGTATCGAAGTTATGAATTTGAAAAACTAATTAACTAATTGATTGCTGATTGTGTTGTTTGATTCATAAATTTGAACCATATAGCCAATTTGAACCAAATAGTAAATTGTATTGAAAATTTATCGCATTTGCATGCATGTACATGTACTGACATTGAACAGGTCATTGCAAAGAGGCTAGAGCAGAAGAATAAAATTGTTTTCCCGACAAATAGGTACATGTTTACCATAATTTACTGTTTTGTTTGGGTGATGACGATTTTACGAGCCGATTGGCTAGCCGCTTGGCTTTTTCTTTTTCTTTTGGATTGAAGAAACCCATGGGAGGCTATATGAAATATCCCGATGTCCCCGGTGCAGGGGAGGTTATGGCGAAATTTTTCGAAAATTTAGGGTGCTAGCCAAATTTTTGAAAAATTTGAAAAGTACTTAGAAACTGAAAAGTTGAAGAACTTAAGCCGTGATGAAAATAATGAAAGTTGAGTTGGTTTGTGAAACAAATTTCGGCTTCGTTCCTTTTTGGGGACGAAAAGTTTTAAGTGGGGGAGATTGTAATAACCTGGAAATCTGAGCCAATATAAAATTTTTATTTCGGTTATTTTAATGGATTTTGATTATTTAAAATGAATTATTTTAAATAATAACGACGGAAAATTTATTTTCGGCGAAGTTAAAACGAATAATTTTATTTTAATTATATAACCAGCCTGAAATGGCGATGCAGTTCGAAAATTCGATTTCGAAATTCAAATGAATATATAGAATTCAATATAAGTCAGAATTGAAAGAAACCAGAAATATGTGAATCTGTTTGATGATATCTTTCCAACGGGTGTAAGAAACTGAGATTTCGTTTTAGAAGTGGAGAGTTACGTCCAGTTTAAAATTCAGAAAAGTCGCTGTGGAATTTATATATATTTTAATATATATATAAAGGCCTTGAAAATAGCCGTTTTGCAAACGACCTTTGTTTTCTACGAAACCACTTTTGTTGGATCCGGAATGTCAAATTATTGCTAGGTTTCAAAATTTGTAATTTTTCGATTCAATATGTAAGCGTGGCAAAGGAAAGCGCATTTGACCAGTTTTAGTTGATTTTAATCGACTGGAAAATGGCAATTTTTCAAATGGTCTCAGAATTTGACGAAACTAGTTTTGTTAGGACCATATCATCAATACGAAGCTAGAAAATATTTTTTGGGAATTTTTCTAGTTAGTATGTGACCCCGGTAAATTGAAATGTGTGTTCAAATTCAATATATAGAGTTATATTTTGATTTTGATGAAAACTGATCGAAACAGTCGAATCAGCCTATGATACATATCCCATTGTGTTTGGAATGAGGGTAATTAGTTAGTGACGACAGTCGGTGGGTTCGAGTTAGGGTCCAAATGGAAAGGTAACTTTTTAAAAGAAGAAAACTATAATAATAAATATATATTATATTATTTCCCTCATCCCTTTATCTCTCCTTCTTTGGTCAACACCCCCCTAATTCTCGTTTCAGAAATCGAAATTAGAAAGAAAAAAAAGAGAACGACGGGGTTTTCCGCGATCCGCCTCCCTTCGCGCTGCTGGCCACCTCACCCACCGCCCAAGACCGCCGCTCCCCTCCCTCCACCTCCTCCTTCGGTCGCTTCTCCGACGACGACCGCGAGACTGCGATGAAGCCATCGCGAATCCCAACGCGCCGCACCCTAAATCAACCACCGCCCTCCACTTTCGGACCCACAGCCCCCCTTGACGCGTCGGTCAGCTGCTCCACCTTCTTCGAGCGAGCAAGCAAACCCCCCTTCCGTCAGTGAGTGTTTTTCCCTTTTAATAATTTTAAAATACATTGTTTTCAAGCATTGATTCTTCTTATATGAACAATAGCATAAAGATTCAATTTTTCCTATGAAGTTAAAGAAGTAAAGATTCAATTTTCCTTATGTTGGTTTGAAATAAAAATACGATCTTTATCATGAAGTTAGAAATATAGAAATATGATTTTCATATATATGTTATAGCGATAAAAATTCAATTTTTATATATATGAAGTAGCAATAAAAATATGATTTTTATCTATAGGGTAGCAACTTTAAAATATGATTTTTATATTATAGAAGTAATAAAAATACGATTTTTTTATTATAGAGATAACAAAAATAGGATCTTTATGTATGTAGTGAATCAAAAGTATGATCTTTATTATATGAACACGGTTATAAAAATAGAATTTTTATCTATATAGTACCGATGTAAAAATGGAATTTTTATCTATATAGTAGCGATGTAAAAATAGAATTTTTATCTATATAGTAGCGATATAAAAATAGAAGTTTTATCCATATAGCGTAGTTATAAAAATATGATTTCTACGTAATAAAGAATATAAAAATGTGATTTTTATATATGTAGTGGCTACGGACAATGAAAGTGACAAAAGGCGAGAACGGTGAAGATTTCTACATATGAAGAGTCGTGGCGTTTGGTCTAGCTAGTTGGTGAGAACTCCTCACTTTAATTTATTTCTAGTTTGAAATACATACTAGGATGCAGACGGTGTTTAGTAGCACCCAACACCCGTCGTCCACAGACCATGGATGACTTGTTTGTTTGGTTGCTGTGTTGTGAAATTTAATTGTGTGATGTGTAATGAAATAAAATATTTTATAGTGGAAAATATTTTATAGTTAAAAATATGATTTTTAACGTGTATAAAATAAATAGTAATAAACAAATCGGAGATTTGTTTATGTACACTGATTTGACTGATTTTGATTGGGACGATAAATTTTACACATCGTCCAACTACACAAATAAAAACCTGTGTTTGTTGATTTGAAGCCCCACACGGGTATTGGGATGATACTTGACGTACACTAATCCCGATGGTTTAGTTGTATGTCAATCGATGGATTGACAGACTGTGTAAGCGTTAATTATTTATATTTGATGCTTATGCAGTTGTGTGGTGCACTCTGGATGATGGTTGATGATTTATCATTGCTGTTATATACATGTGTTGTAGGGAATCCATATAATTAACGTTATATGGTAATTGATTGGGCCTCATTTCAATTTGGAAAACAGAAAGAAAATTCATTTGTTGAATTGCAAAGAAAATTCATTATTTGAATAGTAAAGAAAATACATTTGTTGATTTGTAAAGAAAATTCATTTGTTGAATTGTAAAGAAAATTTATTTGTTGAATTGTAAATAAAATTCATTTGTTGAATTGTAAAGAAAATTCATTTGTTAAATAGAAAGAAAATTCATTTGTTGAATAGTAAGGAAATTCATGTGTTGAATAGAGAAAATATTCATTTGTTAAATAGAATAACGAAGTTATTGAAATATATAAAGCCATGTTGATTAGATTGACGTCATTTTGATGTGAACGATATTTACATCGATTATATTCGTTATATAATGAATATAGAAAAGAAAGTGATTTCAAAATATAACGTTTTGAAAATATTATCATTTGTATATCGATAACGTGGAATATTCAATTTTGATTAGAAATTGAATGTGAAGTTGGAATTGTTTTGAAAACGAATTATAAAATACATTTTAAAAGGAAATCGATGAAATATATATAATATATATATTATATATGTATCATGGCCTGAATAGAACGCGTCGCGCTGCGGTAGTTCATGAATTTCGACCATTGAATTCGAATGGACATTGCATGAGATCCGACCGTCGTATTCTCCTAAAACCAGAACCGTTGGGTTCGTATCGAAAAGAGCTTTCTAACGAATATTAGAAACTAGAAATCTAATGGTTGAATTTGGAATTATGTCCAAATCAAATTTGGAAAAGGTCGATGTAAGTGCAGTTAGATGGCCGTTGATGGAAATCTACTGTACGGACCTTGATAAAATTATTAAAAATAGTAATAATTTGTGTAAAATCATAAGAAATGATTTGGGAAGAATTGGGATGAAAAACTCCATATTTGAAAAGATAAAAGTAGATTTTTAATGAAATAAACTAGTTTTGAACCAAAATAATAATTTATTTATTTTTAAAATAATAAATTGGATTTGAAATGGTTTTGAAAATAACCATAATTTCCAATAATTGAATTGGAATAGATTTGAATCGAAATCATCTTCGGAATAATTCGATGTTGGATTTCGTGATTATATAGATGTTGTTATGGAAATTTGAAAGATATATTTATATCGTTATTTCCAATACGATATTTGTTGATTTCAGAATTTGATATTGAATATAAGCCGATATATTTTCTATTCAGAGCCTTGTGTTTAATATCAAATGGGATTTTGGGTTGTCATGAACGGTATCTTTAATAATACTATTCTTAAACCAAAATGGAGTTAAGAAAATTAAGAACTAACTGGGGATCAGTTAAGTTGGATGGTTTCTTGGATATTGGTCTGATGTTGGTTTCGGCTTTCGGGGTTAATGTTTAGGGAACTGTCCTCTTACTAATTTACAGTTAGGGACTGACTGAAATGTGATGTGATTTTGGGGTTTATCGTGAACCGTGTTTTAAACGACATCGGTTCTTTAACCCAGTTAAAGATTAAAACTAAGTGGAGTTTTAATGAATTTTTAATTAGATTGAAAAGATCGAGAATGGAGTATCGCCATTTTTGCTCTAGGCGATAGTTAAATCTTTAATTAGATTTAAACGTGAAATGGTAATTGAATTTACCGATAACACCGTGGTGTTAGATATGAAGTATTACCAGTTTTACTTCATGGGATGAATAGGTCGGGATTGGGAAATAGAATAAATGATTACTTCGGTGTGGTTCGCTAATCCCGACTAGTTTGAATTGATATTCAAAAGGTAGATTAAAGAGTAAATTTAAAAGAATTTATCTTTGATAAAATTAATGGGAACCTTTCCCTAAGAATGTGATATTTAGAAACTAACTGTAGGTTAGCTAAGAAGAATGGTTTCCTGGGTATTGATCTGATGTTGGTTTCGGCCTTCGGGGTTAATGTTTGAGGAATTATTCTCTTGCTAATTTACGGTTGGTGACTGATGAATTGGAATGAGGCGTATTTTGTGTTTGTGTAACACTTGTTTATTATATACGCGAGTTATTCAGAAAGACCGGGTTTATCCCATTCTGAATAACTGATTCGACGTGGAGTCCAAGATGAAGATGGTGGTTGAAGACCGGAGGTCTTCACGTCGTTTGGGTGATTACTGATGATCTTGATTAGGCCGTACACCCAAGAGGAGGGAATCAGTTAGTGGTCGTCTAGACGTACTTGGAGATCGATGAATATGCGAGGAATAAGGTTCCTCCGGTTTCGTTCAGACCCAGAACGAACTTGTAAATGGACTGTGTGTCTGACGTTGGATTTCATTCTGTGTGACTGATATCGGTTGCATAGAGCGGTTTTCCTGTATGGCATGCTAAGATGCAAATGATCAAGGCTTCTGTTGAAAAGCAGAGTCTTGTGGTTGATGATCAAAGCACGGCCTGTGTGGCATAGCTTTGTGTAGCGTTGATTCTCGAGCCTCAAGCCCCGGTTGTGAACCAGAAACGGGAGAAGGACCTCAGGGAGGACATGCGTTTCTTTCTAGTTAGAAGTGGTGTAAGTGGTTTAACATGCCCTGACGAGTTTGACTTATTGGGTTGTTGCTGGTGTGAGGCGCCTCGGATATATCGGTGACTATGTGAAGCTGATGGAGTCATTTGTTGACTCATTGACACCACAAAGGGTGGGGAAACGCAGTGTTCAGGCATTTTAATCCACATCGGTGGACCGACCCTTTCACTCCAAGGGACGATGCGTTCTGTTCCCAATACACGGACTAGAGCATCTCGAATAGGTAGAGGACTATCTTTTGCCTCGGTTCACAGATGGAAGTCCAATTTCCAAATACGTGACTTTGCGGTTTTATTTGTAGAGCCTAGTATTGGCGACATGATATATGGTACCCATGTCGCCTATGATTGATACTTATGATTTGAAATTGTTTTGACACTATACACTTATAATAGTATCAAATGATTTGTTTTAAAACGTACCAAGCATGTTTGGCTATTATAAGGGAAAACCCTATCCCCCGGCTTGCGTTGCATTGTGTGATAGGACTTGGGTCTTATAATAGCTTCATTTTTCCAAAAAGCATTGTGCTGTTTTGTTATATGCACCAATATTCTTGGGGGGAAACCCGTTCCGTGTTATACGGCATGGTCCCTTGATATATCTGATTTACAGTAAAGTTTTAAATAACTGTTTTAGTTCTCACACCGTCCCATGACTGACCTGGAGTTTATTATTTTAACCTAAACTCTGGGTGCCCTTATTTTGACACGGGCAGCTAGTTGTTTTGGTTTGGTAGATTTATATTCACAGGATCCTGATTTACAGCTGGAACGATACTCGAAAAGCTCTGTATCTGTGTATTACTTCTAGTTGGGTATTGTATTATTTTCCGCTGCTATGTAATGTATTGTAATCTCTGATATTTTCTGTGTAATATTTATTCATACTTTGTATATTCTTATAATCTGATGAATTGTTGTAATTAACAATGAAATGTTCTTCTATCTGCGTTCTGGTTTGTCGTGTTCTCAAAACAATCAGGGGTTTCGAACGATCTTGATCGGTTTAGCGACTGATTCAGATCGAGCAAAATTCCTGGTCGTTACAGCTTTGCCGGTCTGCGGTATTAGTCCTTGATTAGTAGGTATCGAAGAATTCTTTTAACTGCTTTCCACTGATCATCTGTAGGCCATTGTAGGTATTGACTCACTTTATTGACAAAGTAAGCGATGTTAGGTTGTGTAATTGCGATATACTATTAGGCATCTGTTATGCTTCAATATAGTTTTGGATTTTGGAATGGTTGTCCCTTGAGAGTTGCTGATTTGTTGCCATGGGTGTTGGAAGTGTATTTCCTTCGTCCATGTTGGCTCTTTGAAGTATTTCATGAATGTATTTTTTTTGGTTAAGATGCATTTCAGTCCTTGCTTTCCTTTTTTACTTCAATGCCTAGAAAGTAATTGAGTTCCCCGAGATCTTTTATAGAGAATTCAATGTCTAGTAGCTTGGTGATGTTGTTGATTTCTGTATCACTGTTTCCTGTTATGATGAAGTCATCAGCATACACTAGAATGTAGGTAATGTTGTTGTTGGAAAATTTTGTGAATATGGAGTTGTCTGGTCTTGTTGACTGATAGCCTTGCTTAACCAGTGATGCTTTTAGTTTATCGAACCAAACCCTATGTGCCTTATTAAGTTTGCATACCGAAGTTTCTTGTCCTTTCTAAATAAATCCTTATGGTTGTTCCATAAAGACCTCTTCCTACAAAACACCATTTAAGAAAGCGTTATTGACATCCATTTGCTTGATGGACCAGTTCTTATATAAGGCTATAGTCAGAATTATTCGAATTGAGGTGGGTTTCACGACAGGTGAGAGTGTTTCAGTGAAATCGAATCCACACTGCTACGAGTACCCCTTTCCTACAAGCCTAGCATTATATTTTGATACTGATCCATCAGCATTTCGTTTTAATTTATATGTCCATTTGCTTCATATAATGTTTTTGTCGCTAGGCATCTCTACCAATGTCCAGGTTTTATTTTTGAGAAGTGCATTGTACTCCTCTTGCATTGCATCTCTCCATTTAGCACTTGATGCAGCTTCCTTGTATGACATGGGTTCTGTTGAGTCCATATTTATGTTATAAACTTTGGGCTTATAAATGCCACTCTTTGCCCTCGTCATCATGGGCTGTTGGTTAGTTATGCCTCTGATGGGTTCCAGCTGGTCTATGTTGGTGTTGCTGCTTGCTTCACCCTCAGGTATTCTGTTTTTTTTCCTTTCATTTCTACTAATTTCCTCATATGTATTACTTCCTAGATTGGTGTTGTGACTTGATGTTGTGTGTCTATCCTCATTTTGATTTGTGTTGCGTGATTCTTGTTGTATTAGCTGAATTATGACTTCATCATCATTGAGATCGCACTGTCTGGTATTTTGGAAATTTTTTGGTTGTTTTAATTTTTGATACTCTAAAAGAGAACACATCTTCATTGAATACCACATTTCTTGAAACATAGATTTTTCCTTTGATGTGTATGCATTTATACCCTTTGTGATCTTTGAGGTAACCTAGAAATGTACATGGCATAGACCTATATTCTAGTTTGTGTGCATTGTATGGTCTTAACCAAGGGAAACACTGACATTCGAAAATTTTTGGGTGATTGTAGTCTGGTATAACATTATACAACACTTCCTGTGGGCACTTGAAATTAAGTATTTTGGTTGGCATGATGTTGATCAAGTACACAACAGTGTTGAATGCCTCTGGCCAGAACTTCAGTGGAATAGAGGCTTTTGCAAGCAATCTTAGACCAGTCTCTACAATATATTTGTGCTTTCTTTCGATAAAACCATTTTGTTCTGAGGTGTGTGGACATGTAATTCTATGTTCAATCGCCTTGTTTTGAAAAAATTGTTTTAGTGGAAGGAATTATGTTCCTCCATCAATTTGAACTTTCTTAACTTGGTGACCAATTTGTTTTTCAGCAGTATCTATAAATTGCATAGTAATATTGTTTACTTCAGCTTTTGATTTTAAAAAGTAAATCCATATAAATCTAGAATAAACATCAATAAAGGAAATGTAATATTTGTATCCATAATCAGAGGTTATGGGTGCAAGTCCTCATACATCGGTAGCAACAAGCTCTAGTGGTGTTGTGTATGCGGTTTCAAAGTGTGGAAATGCATGTTTTTGGCTTTTACCCATTTGGTAGAATTCACACACATATCTATTTGGAATATCGTTAATAGAGATTTTATTCTCGTCGCATACAGCTTTGACAATTTTTATGCTTGGATGCCCAGTCTATCATGCCAGAGATTAAAAAAATTACAAGACTTAGAAATATTGTTAATATTTGGACTTTAATTGTTACAAAATTTAGACTGTCCTGTACTTGCAGTAAACCTATATAGTCCATTACTTTACCTACCCTGCAAAATAGTTTCTCGGGTCGGTATATCCTTGACTAGACATATGTTTGGGTAGAATTCAAAGAACACGTTATTATCTTTGGAAAATTGTGAAACACTCATTAGATTTCTTTTGATTTCTGGAACACGCAGCAAATTATTTAAAAAAAAAGTCTAGAACCGTTTAAACTTGCATTTCATGTGTGTGTGATGTGTATATTCTTACCGTTACCAACAGTTAAGGTTTGCATAACTTCGTACTACCTATTGTCGAGATTCAGGTTGTTTAAGTTGTTTGTCACGTGATGAGTTGCACTCGAGTTAGGATACCAACACTCATTATTTATGTCTTTAATTATTGCATTTTCAATATTGTGGGCCTGCTTCCCCTAGATTGTCCTTGCGTGTGTTTGCATTGATAGTTGAGTTGTTTGTGTTGTTCTGATTTGGGGTGTAATTAGCATTGTATCTGAAGTAGCACTTGTTTGCACAGTAACCGTACTTCTCACGGATCTGACATCGAATTCTGTTGTTGCTATTAAACCTTCCTCCCCTGCCTCTGGCTCTATTCGAGTGACCTCCCCTTTGATTATAGTTGTATTGTTGTTGTTGGCAGGGTCTATAGCTCCTTTCGGGTTGTTTTCCTTTGTAGCTAGCTATATAGTTGATAATAGGGTCTGGATTAGTTGTTTTTCTTTGCTCAATCCTTCCCTCATAAGCCAGTAGAGTAGTGTAGACATATTAGAGAGTTGGGGTTGGTTTGATTAAGGATACTATAGCAACAATAGCTTCATAGCTCTCATCAAGACCACTGATAATAGACAAGATTTGTTCAGTTTCATTGATTTTGTGGCCGGCAGCAGATAGCTGGTCACAAATGCCTTTGGCCTTGAGCAGGTATTCATTCACTGTCATGTTTTCTTTCCTTATGTTGTTAATTGCCTCTTAAAGTACAGTATACGTGCAGAAGACTACGAGGTGAAATTCCTTTCTACTGCTTCCCACACATCATGTGCTGTTTTGTAGCCAATGATTTGTATGTGCTGATGGTTGATGTCAGCAATGTACAGACTAGACTGTCTTGTCACTAGTGAACTGTGTACTCTTGGTTTGTTATTAACTTGGCATTACCATCTTTTATAAATTTGGCTGGAACTTGCTTGGTTCCTAATATGTAATCTTCAAGACCGTAACCTCTAATGGCTGTTTTGACTTGCAATTTCCATAACAGGTAATTCGAGTCATCTAATTGGACCGAGATCAGATTAGACTGAGGCTTAGTGATGGCTTTTATTAGGTTGAGAGTGGCCTCCTGAGTATTTTGAGGCACCCTCGAAGCTGACATTGGTGATGAGGTCACCCATTGTATAGCATAGCAAAGCAGAAAGAATGGAGAATAGAGAAGGATTCAAGAGTAAGCTGTTAAGCTTCGGTGGATAAGCTGCTAAGCTGTTAAGGCTCTGATACCAAGTTTGGTTTTTTGATAGAGAGAGGGGTTGTAGAATAGATACAAGTTTGTAATATTATTGATAGAGAATTGATTACAAGATGTGTATGGTACAGTGCTTTATACAGATGGAGTACATGAGGTGGGCTGAAATAACAATGCAACGGTAATAATTTATAAAAGGAAAAATAATATATTATGAGCTGGATCCTTATCCAATGACTAAGCATGATGTATGTATGGATGAGTCAGTGATGCAGCATGATGTGTGTATGGGTGAGCTATATCCTTATCCAGCGACTCTGCATGATGTGTGTATGGATGAGCTAGTTCCTTATCCAGCGACTCAGCATGATGTATGTATGTATGAGCTAGATCCTTATCAGTTTAGTAATACACATTTTTTTAACAACCTGGATTTCTGACCATTCAAGCAATAATCCACACATGTCGACCCAGAACAAATCCAAAATACAAATAGTTATTGGGATGAATATAAGAAAAAGTAAGAAAGAAGAAAACAATCACAGAATCTCATAACGGAATGACAAAATATAATAAATGAATAGTAGTTTATTATATTGTTAAATATACATTTGATTATACTTTACAATAATTATCAGAGTTAAACTATCACAAAACCTACCAATAAATGCGTCACAATAATATTAATAAATGTTTCTTTCAAGCTCCATCTTCATCTTCATAACGAGGTCTTCACTAACTGAAAAACTCACGTAGACTCAAGTACAAACGAAAAGACAAAAACATTCGGATCAAAACTAAAATATTCCCATATCAGTCAGACCAAAACCATATAACAATATGAGTGTCACAGCGTTAGAGATGCTTACGGTAATTCACACCTCATATCCAATGTGTTCGTGAGTGCAGTAACTTAAAAGAGGTTATGAGAATTTTCATCTCCTAAGGATCCGTTAAACTAGATATTATATAAAACAATATGTCATTATAATAATGTCTATGGTTAAATATAAAATATCAAAATAGCATAAGTGAAATTACATTTTTACGCTTACACCATTTATAATACTGTAGTCAATACAGATATTGTAAACAAGTGGCTATCAGATGACACTCCATAAGTACGTTACATATCAAAATCGTAGGGAGCTCGATTATGATAATATGGCAAGGCATACAAGGCAATACCTAGGGTAGGAACCTACCAGTTGCATGCCCGGATTGGTGGTAACGCATAGCCACAGCTACCACCCACCTCGAAGCAACACTTCCAAATCAAGGTTGCGCAACAAATCAAGCGAGGAACTATAATAATCAAGAAAGAAGTGTTGCCGATAGGGTAGCTAACCCACTTGGTCACGATATAGCTCTTATTTTAGACATTTTAATTTTGACCCAAAGGTCAAGGATATCCATCATCACTTTCTAACTTTATTTCAGTAGCATTAGCCAAACTATCTACTTCATTCTGGATTCTCCACTACAGACACAATTGTAAAAGTGGTTCTCGGTATTGGCAAAGAGTATGGCAATATCCAATCCTGGTCTCTTTAACAACCAAACTCTTAACATTTTTCACATTCATTAGATCTTTACATTTAAAAATGGTTCATACTTCATATAGAAATATCAGATTTTGCTTCAAAATCATCTCATATTCGAAATAAAATATGTTTTTATATTAAAATATACATTTAACCAAACTTAGAATATTGAAACAATTCCAAATTTTAAAATAGTTTAAATATTAAAAGTAGTTGAAATTTTTTATATATTAATATAGTTTAAAAATATTTGAAAGAATTTGAAAATAAATAGTTAGCATATAAAAGATTTATATATATAAATAGTTTGAGATTAAAATTAGGAACTACCAAAATAATTAATTTCTAAAGTAGTTTATTTTTTTGGCAAGGCCGACTGGTTCTTAAGGTGACTAGAAACACCATTTATTAAGTAGAAAGGTATTGGTACTCTCCACATGCACAGAGTAACATTTCTGATTTGAAATGTCCAGCCACCATCATTACAAAAATATAACTAAGATAACAACAATAACTTAGAACATAGACTAACCACTAGTAAGAAACACTACTCAACTAAAGAATCATCATCCAAAAGGTGCCAGTGTAGGGTGTCATATTACGCTTATGGGACCAGAAACGGAAAGCTAAATCATAAACATTGAAGAGTAAACGGTTTTTGTCCCAAGATATGTCTTACATAATCACGATGTTGTTTTCACCAATTTCGTCCTCATCCCACAGAACCAATCTCCTACCATGCAGCTTGTAGAAGAGATGACTGCGCTCTTCATCACCAATAAATATAAAGAAAAGTTCATTTGTATCGCAATGCATTTCAGAGGGGGAATGCATCCAGGCATTTCCGTTCCCATTCCAAGAGATATCAGGATCTGGAGGAACATCAGGCAAGATAGTAGCTGGAGGCACAACCTCCACAAGATCTTCCTCAACCTCCACTTGAGCCACCTTCCTACCAGTAGGGACCCAAACACAAGATGAAGGCATAGGAAGGGGAATCATAATTGGGAGTGGTAAATTTGCTTTAAGTTGACATGTAACTAAGCAGTGACCAAAAGATTTGCAAGTTGTCCATATATCTGGTTGCCACCTGTACTTGACATCCACATAGTGAACACGATTATCTATGTTAACACTGATCTGTGTTGGCAACGGTTTACCAGGAGTAATCTCAATTGGTTCCCTAACATATACTAAGTTCCTTCTTGCTACAGTGTTTGCATCAAAACATTTGAGTTTACCTATGTGACATGTGAGCCAATTAAAGCCAAGAAGTGGTTGTAGCACCAAGGGAATATAGGTGGATTGCGCCCAGACAGGAACCGAAAGAACCTGTTCACGAACTCTATTTATCGAAACACTCCAATTAGTCACTATAAACGGTCTTCCATCAATGATTGAAGGCGCGACTTCCAACACTCAAATCCTCTCATCAGCAGAGGAGAATTCCAAGCAATATAGTCTATCGACGAAGGCTATTTTCATTAAGGCAAGGATTTTCCATGAATTTCAGCAAGTTGTTCTCATTTCTACAGTAGGGGGTTTTGAATCCAAGAAATATCCTATAAGATGATCACTCCATAAATTTGCAGCTTCAACATGAATTTCCTAAGGAAGGATGCAACCACTTTCAGCCTAAAGAAGGTCAAATTCCACGAGCGTGCATTCTCCCGCTACATGTGGAAGCGAGTCAAATAATATTGTCCATCTCTTAGGAGCATTTGGGGTCATCGTTGCTTCAACAAAAACTGATGGTGCAATGTTTGAGGGTAGATGGCTCGTAGGAATTATTGTTGGGATGCTTTGGTTCATTTGACTTGTAGGTTTTTGGGTAGTTGAAACATTAGTCTGGTTATTTGAGGAGATCTGTCGAACAGGTGGTGGGTGTCGAGTGTTTTCACAAGGTAGAGAGGTAGAGAGTTAGAGAGGCAAAGACCACCTAATCCAGCACTCACTAATGACTTATTGTCATCCCGATCCCGTTGGGATTCCAAAGTTGCATTTCCATAGCCTAAAGACTGCCTCAACGGAGGCGAATTGTTACCACCGAACTTAACACGTTACCCAAGTCAACATACAAATTTACATTTTCAAACACTTTTCACCTGGCATAGGACAAGAGCATTCACCAGGCAACAACCAAGCGGGAGCATGCTCTAGCAAAGGCAATAAAGGGGACTTACCGTTTTGTAGAGTCTGTAGTGAAACTGGAGAACGATTTGAGGCAATTTCACCGATTAGGGCACTCAAGGGATAGGAAGCAGGAAGCATGAAAACGGATCGAGGCGAAGCTCCATCAGCATTAGCTTCATTTTCAGATTCAGATGAGGATTTAAGGGGTTGAGCTCGACTACCAGATCTCGTCAACATTGATGATGAGGGCTGAGGCTTTGTGTTCTTTTTCTTGGACATTAGAGAGGATCGTAGAGACGCGGAGGAGAAGAAATGAAGAGGAGGCGGAGGTGCAAGATTGACAAATTTAGGTTTTCAAAGCTGGGAAAAAGGCATCTGCCATGCTTTTTTTTGAGTGATCTAAAGTAGTTTATTAAAATAGTTAATATATATAAGCTAAAATAAATAATTTATAAACAAAAATAGTTATTTAGATAAATAGTTTATATAATGGGTTAAAATACTTTATTTTGATTTAGAACTGTTTCTTCTAATTTTAAATAGAGCTGAAGTCATATTCCAATTTCAAATCAATTTAGTCCAATTCAATACAAATCTTTCAGTTCAAATAAACTTCCATTTTAAATTCAATCCCCTTCAATCAATTCAATTCAAGTAGCTAAGTTTCCAATCAGAATTCTCATTTTGAATGATTAAGGCATTCAAACCATTTGGCCGGCTCTGATTATAGTGATACAAAGGAATGGTGAGCCTTGAATCCCTCACTCATTTGTCCAATCTATTCTATAATTTTAAATTTAACATATGACTCTTCGTTATCTGCTTGCACTTTCACTTTCAGGTTGTATAATATATTCTTCTTTGTTTACATACATTTTTCATTTTAACCCTTAATTCATTTCTCTTTTCACACATTAACTTAATGTATTAATGATGTCTCCTCAACTTATCTCTTATATATCAATTTTCTTTATAATATTTATTTTTTACAGTAAAGCATCTACCAATATTTATGAATTTCACGGGTAATTAATAATTCAATCCATATTTTCTTTCCACGTTATGGGAATTAATTCCAGTTCCATTCATCAACAAAAAGTTCCATACTATTTTATTTTATATCATTTTCATTTTTTGCAAGAAAAAAATGAAGTAATATGTACAATTTTCGATCCGATAAGATAATTTCTCTTCATGAATTCAGTTAGTTAGGTTCTCTTATTTATTTATTTCTTTGCTATATTTATGTGAAATTTAATAAGTACTAATTGATGTTACTTTTCATTTTTTTTCCTTGCAAACTTTAATTATTAGAAGTGTTGGCTTGATATATTCTAGCAAAGTTGTTGTTTCTAAAGAAACTAATGAACAATGTATTATATAAGGTATTCAGTTTTCACTACAAGATAAATAGTGCATTCCAACACCCAAGGGCCATTGATATGACCGTTGGATCCCATTGGTAAGGCCATTGATATATATATAGATCAACAGTTTCCAACAACTTCCAATGACTTCAACGGCAATTTTCCAACGATTTCCAACTATGAAACATAGTCACGTGTCTTTTATTTCTGGCCATGAAGCCATTGGAAAATGTTGAAAACCGTTGAAATTGGCCGTTGACCGCCGTTCGAAGATGTTGAAATATATGATCCTGTAAGCCATAGCCGCCAGTTGGAAGACACTGGAAATCTGGGTTTTTTATACATATTTCAAGCTAATCACTTCCAGCCACACACAATATATATATATATATATATATATATATATATATGATTTTACACTCTAGAATATTCATTTATATTATTAAGTTTTGATTCAAGAATTTTCTAGAATTGTATATATGATTAAACACTTGAAAAATAGTTTTAAATTTAAAGTAAAGTACATATGTTGACATACATAATGGCCTATATAGATATACAACTGTCATTTTTTTCAATTTTCAAAGAAAGTGTCTTTTCATCATCTGAAACGTTTACGAGACGTTGCAACCTCTCACAAACTATAAAAAGGGGTAATTTCGATTTTTTTCATGGTTTTTCTTCTACATCTTCACTCCTCTTCATACCACCATTATTCTTTATCATTTTCTTGATTCCTATAATTATACATTGCTGATCTATCCAAATTACATAAAACTTCATCTATTCTCAATCTATTTGTTACACTTTAAATTGAAGTGTTATTGAAGAGTTATAGGGCTTTCGTAATCATTTAGGAAGTGTTTTGGAAAGGGTGTGTTCCTTGTAGCCTTGAAATCAAGGAAAGGGAGTTGTGATAACCGTATAGCCATAGGATCAATGTTGTTTGGAGTGGTGTTAAGCTTATAGCCCTGAAATCATGGTGTTGTACTTGGATATTGACAATAATAAAACTCTGCACAACCCCGTGTTGCGTGGGACTGGACATAGGAGTAATATGAACCAATATAAAATCCGGTGTGTTCTTTCCTTTCCTACATTTTATTTTTATCTGTTTCTGTGTTTGATCCTGTGTCTGTGATCATCTTTGGTGTGTTTGATTCATATAAGTATATCATTAAGTTTAAGATTTTTGTAAATTCCTTATAAACACTATTCACCCTTCCCCCTCCCCCCTAGTGTAAGTCTTACCTTAAGATCTGCATTCGACATTCCCTAAAAATTGGTATCAGAGCATAGGTTTTCAAAAAGTTCATAATTTGATTTTTGAAAATATTAAATGGCAACCAACACTGGTAATAATAGTTCTTTTATAGGTAGTCAGTCCACTATTAGACCACCAATATTTAATGGCAGTAACTATTCATATTGGGCATGTAGAATGAAAAATATATTTGCAATCAGTAGGATAAGACATATGGAATAATACACAGACTGAGTATATTGAACCCACTACTAATTTGGCACAATGGACAAATGAACAAAAGGCTGCTGCACAAAGCAATTCTAAAGCCATGAACATGTTGTTCTGTTCATTAGATAGAAATGAATTTAATAGAGTGTCATTTCGTAAGTCTGCATATAAAATATGGAGAACAGTACAAATTACTCATGAAGGAACCAATAATGTTAAATAGACAAAGATATCAATGAAAATTAATCAGTTTGAGTTATTTAAAGTGAATGAGAATGAATCTACCTCTGATACGCATTGTTGAATTTAAGAGATCGTGCATTCATTAATAGCATTGGGAAAAACTTATTCAGAAGTAGACCAAGTTAGGAAAATACTTAGTTCATTGACTCCAGAATGGGATTAGAAAACATTGGCGATTGAAGAAGCTAATAATGTCAGTGAAATGAAGATTGAGGAGTTAATTGAGAATTTAATGTCTTATGAAGTTCAATTACTGAAAAAAGGAAAATAAGCCCATAGAAAAGAAATTTATAGCATTCAAAGCAACAACAGATGGTCTGACTCAAGTAGTGAAGATGACTAAGAAATTGCTTCAATGACAAGGAATTTCAGAAAATTTCTAAGATATAAAAGGAGAAATGATTTTCAAAGAAATGATCAAGGAAGTTCAGTAAGAAGTGATGATTGATGTTATAATTGCAACAAACCAGGCCATTTAAAGTGAATGTGTCCATATCTGGATAAATCAAATCAACAGACAGACAATGGTAATTCGCCAAAGAAAAGAAAGAGGGTATACGCAGCAACTTTAAATGATTCAGATTCATCATCAAGTAATGAAGAGCTAGAAACTGGAAATTCAAACATGTGTTTCACAACAATTCAGAATTAAGAAAATATCAATGAAATGGATCTAAAAACCAAGTAGATCTTAATTAAATTTTATTTTTTTTGGTTGAGTGGATGTTTTGTTTGTTTGCCTTGTTTGAATTTAAAATTTAAAATTTAAACTTTAAAATTCAAACTTGAAATTTGAAATTCAAAATAATAATAAAAATAATATAATAAATAATAAATAAAATAAATTTTAGATGTATGTTAGGAGTAGTATTAATTCAGGAAATAATAAATCTAAAATACAAAACATAATATAATAAAACCAAAAAGTCAAAACAACATGTCCTTTGAAATTCAACATGTATGTTGACATACATAAATGGGCATGTCGACATATAGGCCAGAAAATGAAATTCAAAATTTGAATTTCAAAAGTGTAAACTTTCAAACTTCCCTCTAACTTTTCACTAACTCCCAACCCAAGGTCTAAAAAGGTGTCATTGATTTCAGAAAAGTTGTGCTTATTCAATCTCTATTTATTTATCTATTCAATCCTATTCTCTCCACCTCTCATTCAAATTTCAAACAACTTTCTTCATATCTATACTCTTCAATGACTTCCTCAAGCACACCCCAAATAATTAGTTTATCCAAAACCGTTAAAGGATATCACTACAACGATAAAGAAGCAAAAAATGCCTATGTTGACTACCTAGCAAATGGAAAAGTCAATTCCGGAGGCTTCGCCATTTTTGAAGATTTTCCATCTTACAATCTTCAATCTCTTTTCGAAAAAAATGGAGTTTTAAGTCTAATGGATTCATGGGATAACAATGAAGTATGTTATCCTAATCTAGTCAAAATGTTCTATGCAAATCTAAATCATCCATTTTACGAAGGAAATGAAGATCAAGTATGGAGTAGCATAAAAGGCACTCGAATCATTTTAGATTGTGAAATTTTGGGTAATATCTTGAATTATAAGATTACGGGCACAGATTTTTCGGAATTCGAAATTGATGAAATGGATTTGGAAACCTTTCATCACATATTTGAAAGAGATGATCATTTAGAATTCAATAATCGCTTTTTCCGCCCAAAAACAAGAATTATCCATCTCCTCCTTTAACATACCATCACTCCTCGTTCCAGAAATTTCAACAACCCTACCCTCAAATTGCAAAAAGCACTCTTTGCTATTATTGGTGTTTATGACATCAACTGGGCCAATATGATTTTAAAAGAATTTAAGCCCTAAGAAATGTCCACAAGTGAAAATACTCTTTATTATGGAGTTTACTATAACACCCTGAATTTTCTATGAATATTAAAATTAACAAATTTAAGAATACTTAATTGTTAAATTGAGAATTAAGGGAAACAGGTTATGCCATTGCGTTCGTCTCGAAATTCTGCTTGGAATAAATTCCAAGTTTTCGTAAATCGGACTTCGTACGAGAAAGTTATGGCCCTTAAAAGTTCCAGTAATTTTATATAAATTAAAACAGTTCAGAATAAAAGAAATTCAAAATTCAAAATTCAAACAGGGGAGCAGGCTGGGCGGAAATTCTCCCGCCCAAGGGCCAGGTCGACCAGGGGTCGAACTACCCATACAGGTCGACCAGAGGGTCGACCTAACCCTCCCCCTTGGCAGATCTGAAATGTGATGATTTCTAACTCTCTGCTGAGTCATTAGGGCTGATGTGGCTGTTCTAGATAATTCTATCTAGTCTGGATGGTTGGATTTGTTCCTATGATAATCTAACCGCTTAGATTAATTCAAACTTCTATAAAAGAGTGCCTAGACTCAAACCCTAAACCTAAACAAAAATTTGTCTCTTGGCCACCATGCTGCTCCTAGGATAATTCTTCTTCCTAAAGCTTAGGATTTAGCAAGTCAGAATTCCAATTCAAAAGACGAACGAACCATTCTCTTTTCTAACCTATCTTTGTGAGTACTATTTCTTTCATAATATAATTAATAAATTAATTGTGATAAGTTATAACTGGATTATGAGAACATGTCTGTTGAATCACGTGATGTTGTTTAACTTTGTTATCTTATGTTGGTAGATCTATTTCATATGTCCAATTATACATGTTTAACTTGATTCATTTTATGCAAGTTTGGGATGTGAATCATATGCTAATTCGTATGTGAATTTTATGCAAGTTTGGGATGTTAAATTGTATATGAATCTTATGCAAGTTTATATGTAAATTGTACACATGTTTATATGTGAATCAAGTATATACATATGCTAGTTTATATGCAGAAACATCTGATAAATTCATATGCAAGTTGTAGAAATTCATATGCAAGTTTAGGTGAAAACTATATTCACATTTTTAGGTGAAAGTTATATTCACATATGCAAGTTTAAGTGAGACCCATAATTCATATATGCAAGTTCGCAATCTCATATTTAGATCCATGGTAGTTTATGCAAATATATGATTCTATATGACCATTGTCTATGTAAATTATTAGCTATGCAAATTTATGTCATAATTCCTATTTGCAAGTTGGATCTATTTTTATGTGTTATGTAAGTTGTGATGTTTCTTTTTTTTATAAGTTAGACTATTTGCGAGTCTAACATATTTCATATTTGAACGTACGAATAGCGTGGGGACAATGGGAAAATATTAATTATGTAAATTGTGAATTGACATAAAATGGCTTTAAAAGCATATAATTAAATTGAGACATTAATTGGTATAATTTTTATACCTAAAGAGTATAGACATAATTTAGGTGACAATTATGGACATAATTAATTTGAAAATTATTGACAATTTGAATAGGGATAATTAATTCAAATTGGGGTGAAATAATGTGTAATAATAAATGCCTAACACATGAGGTTAGACTCATTTGTGGTGTAAGACTGCCTGGACCCGCCCGGCAAATCCAGCAACCACAAACGGTATTCTAATGTGAGAGGTCGAAGGCATAAATTAAATGCATAACAATTGTAAAGACTCAAGGTTAGACACATTTGCGGTATAAGACTTCCCGGACCCGCCCGACAAATCCAGCAACCGCAAACGGCAGTCTAATGTGAGAGGTCTTACAAGATTACGGTTATAATGAATTAAGTAACACCTAACCAAGATAAACATGTGGTGGGACATGGGGGTTAAGTGGGTGACATGGGTGACATGTGAAATATGATTAGAAACACTTATCCAAATTTAAACATGTAAGAAGACATGAATAAGATTGGGTTAAGTGGAAAATTCTAGTGTGGACCAAGCATAGGTGGAAGGCTTATGTCAAACACGGGGGACCCTTTTCAAACCAGTAACCCATTAAGTATCTTTGTGAGCTCAAGTTAGATCGAGGACGGGACACGCTTACTGGGTTTGATTTAAGAGGTCAAAACAGGTTAGCAGTGGAAATGCAAGTCCAATGGGGTCATGTGCGTGCGTGGGCCGGGATAGCAGGTAAGACGTTGTTGCATCATGTAGATATAAGCCGTGTATTTTTAGTGGTATCGGGTTGCCACTTTGGGGAGTGATACACCCCACTATGGGACCAGCACGGGTATCAACGAGTTAGGGTGCCGATCGCATGAGGGTAGTGGGTACAACTAGTGGAGATAAAGGCAGGCGGCACCTATAGAGATAGCTAGGGGTACACGAAACTACCATTATGATTATTATGTTCAGTAGGCGGGAACAACTTTTAGGGTGACTAATAGTGGTGCAGTATTGTAATTATCCTATAATGATTAGGAGCAAGATTAACGCAATAATATTCCTCTTGTTTGTTTTGATCATGCCCACTTGTTTCACAGTCATTCCTTGTTTTACCAGTTTATGCCTTATCCTAATTACTTTAATAATTATATTGTTAAATTTATAGTACTCGCCAGACTTTATGTCTGATCCCCTTTGCTTTCGCCTCTTTCATTCCACCCCCCCAGGTTCTCAGGGTGGGACTAGTACTAGTGGAGCTTGATCTGGATCTTTCTCTCTCTTTTGGAAGTGCTTGGATTGCTGGAAGTAAAGTTCCGCTCATCTCTTTTATGGCTACTTATGTTGGGGTTATGCTTTTTACTTTATGTACTTAGAAAAAATTTTGTCAAGATGGATACTAAGTGTACTTGGTTTTTCTGTTGTTTTACGATGTTGTTGTAATCAAACAATTTCTCCACTACAATAAAAGTTGTTCTGAATTTTCCAAGTACCAATATATGTATCTGTCTGGTTATATTCTGTTCTATTCACCAATAATGCTCCATGAAAGTTAATGCATTCCCTTTGAGAGTGACATTAACAGACGTGGGGTGTTACACGTGGTATCAGAGCTAAAGGTTAACAGAACAAATGAGAGATTTTGAAAAACTGTTTTTCAAAAGCGTTTTAAAAAGAAATACTTTCAAAAGTATGTTTTAAGGAGAGTATTTTCAAGAGAAAAGTTTATTTTAAAAACATAACCCTCAAGAGCCATATATCTTTCTTTCGAATTCTTCGTTTTGAATCTCTTCATTTTTTTTCCAGCATGTCTGGGTAACCTGAGATCCCGAGGGAATACCGATACCAACTTGGTTCAGAAGGTATCTGGAGGCTAGGGCCACCGCCACAGGCCCAACAGACATCCCTCCTCCCCCTCCTCGTGTTGATAATTTTTCAAAGATATGCAAAGACATTCGAGAAATCGGCGGAAAACCTTTTCACGACTAAGAGACGTTTGTTGAAACTCGAAATTGGCTTAAGGCGGTGGAAGATTTGTTTGGTATCTTCGAGGTACAAGATGGAAGGAAGGTCCAGTTGGCTGCTTGGTTAATGAAGGACGAAGCCTCGTTTTGGTGGGAGGTCACAAATGGAGAGCGTCCAGTAGAGGCATGGGTGGATTTCAGACATAGGTTCGAGATGAAATTTCTCTCATGAGCAGAAGATAATTTATACATGGAAAGGTTCTTGGCATTGAAACAGGGGAATTTATCAGTAAAGGAGTACATCAACAAGATCAATCAGTTGGCGAGATTTGGCTTAGACTTGGTGAACACACCTTAAAAAAAGGCCCTGAGATTTGTTAAATGTATAAATGAGCTGCTACATGGGTTAGCTATGACCCACATTCCTATGGGGGCTACCTTTGAGAAACTGGTTGACATGGTGCTTATGCATGAAGATGAGAAAGGCGCTAATGCTAATAAGGCACCAAAAAAGAAAGGGGATCAAAAGAAGTTACAGCAGCAACCTAAGAAAGGTGGTAAGGACAACAATACCAAGGGAAAGAAAATATGCTTTAATTATGAAACACCAGGCCATCTGAGCAAGGACTGTAGGAAGAAGAAGAAGACTGGCTGCTTCAATTGTGGTGAGGCAGGACATCTGATCAAAGACTGCTCGAGGAAACAAGGGTAAGGGCAGGGTCTACTTCTAGAGGGCAGGTTCAGGCTCTCATGGCACCAGGGCAGGCAAGAGGGCAGGTTCACGCGCTCGTGGCACTAGGACAGGAGAGAGGTAGAAACATTTCAGTTGAAAGTTTGGTTTTTCTGTTTGATCATCATGTTCGTATTTTGTTTAATTCTGGCGCTTCACACTCGTTTGTGTCTGCTTCGTTAGTTGAATCACTGCACCTAAGTTCCCATAGTAGTCTCAAATCCTATTGGTGGTTCGACTCATCTTTCAATGATTTGTCAGGATTTGAAAGTGTCTATATTGAGCATTGAGTTTGAATGCAATGCCTTTGTTCTTGGCTTCACAGGCTATGGATTGATTCTAGGCATGGATTGGTCATCCAGTAATGGTGCCATCCTCGATTGTGAAAAGAGAGTGGTTAGACTTATGACTCGCCTTGGCAACACTCTCAAAATCTCTTGTAATCCCATACATTCTGTTATGCTTAGCTACCTAGAATCTCTTGATGCGTCTGTTGAAAACTTGCATTCTGTTAGAGTAGTCCTTGAATGCCCAGATGTATTTAAAGAGGTGAAGGGCTTACCCCCGAAGCGGGAGATAGACTTCTGCATATACCTTGTTGATAATGCAAAACTCGTAGCTCTACCCGTTAGACACATGGCTCCAAGGGAGATAAAAGAGATCAGTAAGAAAATCAAAGAGCTACTCGAAAAGGGGTTTATAAGGCAGAGTATTTTTGAATGGGGTGCTCCAGTAGTATTCGCAACCAAAGCGGATGGCTCACTTCGCCTATGCGTTGATTAAAGGGAGCTAAACAAGCTGACCAAGAGGAATAGACACCCACTTCCAAGAATAGATGACTTGTTTGATCAGCTTGTTGGTGCGTCTGTTTTCTTCCAACTAGATTTAGCTACCGGGTTCCAAGTGTCGCTGAAGACAACATTGATAAGACCGCCTTCAGAACCCCGGATTGTTTCTTTGAATGGCTTGTCATGCCTTTTGGATTGACAAACGCACCCGCTTACTTCATTGACTTGATGAGCAGGGTGTTTAGAGAATTCCTTAATAAGTTTGTGGTGGTCTTCATATATGATATTTTGGTTTTCTCAAAAAATAAAGAAGAGCATGCTTTGCATTTAATGGAAGTCATGGATACTCTTCGCGCACATCAGCCGAAAGCCAAATTCTCCAAATGCCATTTCTGGAGAGAAGAAGTGAAGTTTCTTGGACATGTGGTGTCCAAAGAATGGTTAGCTGTGGACCCCACAAAAGTAGTTGCGGTGCAAGATTGGAAGGTTCCATGGAATGCAATCGAAGTCCGAAGCTTTCTCGGGCTAGCGGGCTTTTACCGAAAATTCATTAAGGACTTTGCAAAAATCTCAGCCCCACTCACAAGATTAATGAAGAAGAACCTAACTTTCGCTTGGGATTTGGATTGCGATATTGCTTTCCAACATTTGAAGAGGGCTCTAACAACAACCCCACTTCTGACATTGCCGGATGGGAGCAAGATGTTTATCGTATACACGGATGCATGTGGTACGGGACTAGGTGCTGTCTTGATGCAAGAAGGGAAGGTAGTAGCTTACGGGGGCAGACAGTTGAAAGTACATGAGAAAAACTACCTAACCCACGATCTAGAGTTGGCTGCCATCGTCTTTGCGCTTAAGTCTTGGCGCCATTATCTCCTAGGTGAGAAGTTTGAACTATATACTGACCATAAATCGGTGAAGTACCTTTTCTCGTAGAAAGATCTTAATTTGAGGCAACAAAGGTGGATGGAGTTCTTGGCATCCTACGATTTCGAGATTCCCTATACCCCTGGCAAGGGTAATGTAGTAGCAGATGCCTTAAGTAGGAAGAAGCTGACCTTGAGTCCTCTCTTTGTAGAAAGGCAAAGCTTGGAGTATATAGCAAACTTTAACTTTAGACCCTCCTCTGAAATTGTGCCGGGTCTGTTAGCATCGCTAGAGGTGCGGCCTACTCTTTTGGACTCAATAGGAACCGCGCAACGAGAAGACCCTCGGCTAGTTGACATGATGGATAAGCTACTTAGGGGTGAGACTTCTAGTCACCTCACTAGATACTCTATCGATGATAAGGGTTGGCTGAGACGGGATGGAAGGCTATGCATCCCACAAGTAAGGGATTTAGTGAAGATGGTCCTCGAAGAAGCACACCATTCTAAGCAGACCATACAACCAGGTGGAGACAAGATGTATAAGGATATAAAAAGGGTTTTCTTTTGGAATGGCACAAAGAGTGATGTAGTTGAGTTCGTCGCTAAGTGTTTGATATGCCAGCAAGTAAAAGAGGAGAGAAGAAGCCTGGTGGTCTGCTTCATGCCCTAGAGGTCCCACAGTGGGAGTGGGATAGCATTTCGATGGACTTTATTGTTGGGTTGCCTAGGTCAAGAAGGGACAATACCAGTATTTAGGTAATAATGAACATGCTCACTAAAAGCGCTCACTTTATACGTGTTAAAAGTAGAAGGACTGCCTCGTCCCTAGCATCCATTTATCTTAAAGAAATAGTTCGACTCCATGGGATACCCTCCAGCATAGTGAGTGATCGAGATCCTATATTTACGAGCGAATTTTGGAAGAGTTTGCAAGAGGCTGTAGGCACACAATTATGCTTAAGCACGACATATCACCCCCAAACCGATGGCCAGACGGAAAGGATGAACAGAGTATTGGAAGACCTCTTGAGATTGTGCATTCTTGATTTTGGAGGGACATGGGAGGATCATCTTCCTCTAGTGGAATTCGCCTACAACAGTAGCTACCAAGCCACCGTAGGAATGGCGCCCTTCGAAGCTTTATATGAAAGACTATGCCGACCACCAACTTGTTGGTGGGAGTCTACAGACAAGCTAATACTTGGGCCAGACATGATTAGAGAGACATCAGAAAAGGTGGATTTTATAAGAAGATGATGAAGGCTTCATAAGATAGACAGAAGTCCTACGCAGACAAAAGAAGGACCGACCTTAAGTTTGAGGTTGGAGACAGGGTGTTCCTTAAAGTATCTCCTTTGAGGAATGTCGTTCGCTTTGGGTCCATAGGAAAGCTAGTACCAAGATTTGTAGGGTCATTTCCTATCATTGAAAGTATTGGGACGATGGCTTACAGAGTAGAGCAACCCGAGAGACTGGATGGAGTTCATAATGTTTTTCATGTTTCTCAACTACGAAAATGCTTACATGAATCTACGGAAGTGGTGGAGCCAAATATACCAGAGGAAGTAGAAGTAGAAGGAGAAGCGACTGTGAGAAGAGTTCCAACTCGTATCTTGGGTACGGAAGTCAAAAAGCCTCGCAACCGTGAATTCAAGCTTGTTAAAGTCCAATGGAGTGACGCTGAGGAAGACGTGACTTGGGAAACTGAGAGGAAAATACGTGCGGCCTGCCCTTTTCTTTTTGAGGGTACCTCCTTGATCTCTTTTTCCATAAGTTTATTCATGCCTATATCTATCTAATAAGTATATCTCCTCAGTCCTACTCTTTAGCCTTAGGTAGAAACCTATGGATGTAAACATGTATTTGAAACATGTTATGATTGTTGGTTGCGAGTGGTTGCAAGTGGTTGCTAAAGGTTGCGAGTGGTTGCAAGTGGTTGCTAGTGGTTGCTCGTGGATGCATGTACACATACATTAGGCATTAGATCGGCTCAGTCACTTTCATATTGCATAAAAATGCGTGTGCATATTTAAATTTATGGATGTATAATGGTTGTGTTAACATATGGATGCTGCATTCTGATGAATAGTTTTGCACACAGTAGAAGTAATATGTATCATTAGGATTCTTTTGCATGCATAATGGACGCATGGCACTATCATGATTTGCATTAAGGAGGTCAACTAAATCAGTGGATCGCCTGATATTGCATTAGATAAGGAACATATACACACACTTTCTACATATGTTCATACAGCATTAGGAACCTTGTAAGTACAATGGATGCCTGTGTTTTATGGTTGAGTAGATGGATGATTGGATGTTAGGATATACATTCTCCTTAAATTGGATATTTCGGGGGAGAAATCCTTTAAGGATGGGAGAATGTAACACCTTGAATTTTATATGAATATTAAAATTAACAAATTTAAGAATACTTAATTGTTAAAGTGATAAATAAGGGAAACGGGTTACGCCATTGCGTTCGTCTTGAAATTCTGCTTGGAATAGAGTCCAAGTTTTTGTAAATCGGCCTTCGTATGAGAAATTTATGGCCCTCGGAAATTCCAGTAATTCTATATAAATTAAAATTGTTCAGAATAAAAGAAACTCAAAATTTAAACAAGGGAGCAGGCTGGGCGGGAATTCTCCCACCCAAGTGCCAGGTCGACCAGGGGGTCGAACTATCCATATAGGTCGACCAAGGGGTCGACCTACCCCTCTCCCTTGGCAGATCTGAAATGTGATGATTTCTAACTCTCTGCTGAGTCATTAGGGCTGATGTGGCTATTCTAGATAACTCTATCTAGTCTGAATGGTTGGATTTGTTCCTATGATAATCTAACGGCTTAGATTGATTCAAACTTGTATAAAAGAGTGCCTAGACTCAAACCCTAAACCTAAACAAAAATTTGTCTCTTGGCCACCATGCTGATAATTCTCCTTCCTAAAGCTTAGGATTTAGCATGTCAGAATTCCAATTCAAAAAACGAACGAACCATTCTCTTTTCTAACCTATCTTTGTGAGTACTATTTCTTTCACAATATAATTAATAAATTAATTATGATAAATTATAATTGGATTATGAGAACATGTCTGTTGAATCACGTGATGTTGTTTAACTTTGTTATCTTATGTTGGTAGATCTATTTCATATGTCCAATTATACATGTTTAACTTGATTCATTTTATGCAAGTTTGGGATGTGAATCATATGCTAATTCGTATGTGAATTTTATGCAAGTTTGGGATGTGAATCATATGCTAATTCGTATGTGAATTTTATGCAAGTTTGGGATGTTAAATAGTATATGAATCTTATGCAAGTTTATATGTAAATTGTATACAAGTTTATATGTGAATCTAGTACATACATATGCTAGTTTATATGCAAAAACATCTGATAAATTCATATGCAAGTTGTAGAAATTCATATGCAAATTTAGGTGAAAACTATATTCACATTTTAGGTGAAAGTTATATTCACATATGCAAGTTTAAGTGAGACCCATAATTCATATATGCAAGTTCACAATCTCATGTTTAGATCCATGGTAGTTTATGCAAATATATGATTATATATGACCATTGTCTATGTAAATTATTAGTTATGCAAATTTATGTCATAATTCCTATTTGCAAGATGGATCTATTTTTATTTGTTATGTAAGTTTTGATGTTTTTTTTATAAGTTAGACTATTTGCGAGTCTAACATATTTCATATTTGAACGTACGAATAGCGTAGGGACAATGAGAAAATATTAATTATGTAAATTGTGAATTGATATAAAATGGCTTTAAAAGCATATAATTAAATTGTGACATTAATTGGTATAATTTTTATACCTAAAGAGTATGGACATAGGTGACAATTATGGACATAATTAATTTGAAAATTATTGATAATTTGAATAGGGATAATTAATTCAAATTGGGATGAAATTATGTGTAATAATAAACGCCTAAGACATGAGGTTAGACTCGTTTGTGGTGTAAGACTGCCCGGACCCGTCCGGCAAATCCAGCAACCAAAAAAGGTAGTCTAATGTGAGAGGTCGAAGGGATAAATTAAATGCGTAACAATTATAAAGACACGAGGTTAGACACGTTTGCGGTATAAGACTGCCCGGACCCGCCCGGCAAATCCAGCAACCGCAAACGACAGTCTAACGTGAGAGGTCTTACAAGGTTACGGTTATAATGAATTAAGTAACACTTAACCAAGATAAACATGTGGTGGGACATGGGGGTTAAGTGGGTGACATGGATGACATGTGAAATACGATTAGAAACACTTAACCAAATTTAAACATGTAAGAAGACATGAATAAGAAGGGGTTAAGTGAAAAATTCTAATGGGGACCAAGCATAGGTGGAAGGCTTGTGTCAAACATGGGGGACCCTTTTCAAACCAGTAACCCATTAAGTATCTTTGTGAGCTCGAGTTAGATCGAGGACGGGACACGCTTATTGGGTTTGATTGTAAAAGGGCAAAACGGGTTAACGGTGGCAACGCAAGTCCAACGGGGTCATGTGCGTGCGTGGGCCTGGGCTGGTAGATAAGACGTTGTTGCATCATGTAGATATAAGCCATGCATTTTTAGTGGTATCGGGTTGCCACTTTGGGGAGTGATACACCCCACTGTAGGACCAGCACGGGTATCTACAAGTTAGGGAGCCAATCGCATGGGGGTAGTAGGTACAACTAGTGGAGATAGGGGCGGGCGGCACCTATGGAGACAGCTAGGGGTACACGAAACTACCATTATGATTATTATGTTCAGTAGGCGGGATCAACTTTTAGGGTGACTAGTAGTGGTGCAGTATAGTAATTATCCTATAATGATTAGGAGCGAGATTATCGCCAGAATATTCCTCTTGTTTGTTTTGATCTTGCCCCCTTGTTTAACAGTCATTCCTTGTTTTACTAGTTTATGCCTTATCCTAATTACTTTAGTAATTATATTGTTAAAGTTATGGTACTCGCCAGACTTTATGTCTGACCCCCTTTGTTTTCGCCTCTTTTCTTCCTCCCTCACCCCAGGTTCTCATAGTGGGACTAGTACTAATGGAGCTTGATCAAGATCTTTCTCTCTCTTTTGGAAGTGCTTGGATTGCTGAAAATAAAGTTCATCTCATCTCATTTATGGCTACTTATGTTGGGGTTATGCTTTTTACTTTATGTACTCAGAAAACAAATTGTCAAGATGGTTATTAAGTGTACGTGGTTTTTCTGTTGGTTTATGGTGTTGTTGTAATCAAACTATTTCTCCGCTGCAATAAAAGTTGTTCTGAATTTTCCAAGTACCAATATATGTATCTGTCTTGTTATATTCTGTTCTATTCACCAATAATACTCCATGAAATTTAATGCATTCCCTTTCAGAGTGACATTAACGGACTTGGGGTGTTACATTTACCTTACTAGAATTTTCATGTATTTCAGAGTTGATCTCAAAGGAGAAGAGTTTGTATCAAGAAAGGTGTTGGACTCCACAAATATACATCTTATGCAAATTCCACTCACCTTTAAGCCGTATGAAACTTACGAAGATAAACAAGCTTGTATGCAACAACAGCAAAATCATACGGATATCGAAGAAGAAGAAGAAACTTCTTTGGAAAGTGTAGAGTGTCCATCCAATACTAGAACCATTTCCAAAGAAATGCTTGTCCAAAATCTAGCAAAATTAGCCAAGAACCAAAAGAAGATCAAAAAGACTCTTACTCATATGTCTAAGTTCATTGGCAAAGTAGGAAGAAAACCTGGAATATCATCTTCCTTCTCATCATCCGCTGAAAACTAAACTTATCTAGTTTATGTTTTCTTTCATACTTGCTTTCAAATCTCGTATTATTTGAATGTATTTGCTTTTAAGAAGTAATGAATGGTGTTTATTTCTATCAAAAAAATCTTTAATTTACCGTAAAAACACATTAGAATTAAATAAATTAAAATAATATAATAAGAATTAACTAAAAAATGAAAATCTCCGAAAAATCACTAATGTATGTCGACATACATTTTTCCTTATGTCGACATATAACCACCAGGTTTTTAAATTTGTTCAAAATTTAAATAACTAACTCATGCCTATTCAATTCCAACAAATTCCTGACCCTATAAATACCTATATCTTCCATAAAAAAAATTCTGTCATTTCTCCATCCTCTTTAATCAATTCTTATCTAAAATATCAAATTATAGCAAATCCCATTCATAATTTGAGTAAAAATCTTGAACAAACTTTGAATTCATTCAAGAATATCTTATCAATATTACTACATAATCAGCATCATTTTGAATTGAGACAAATAAAGATGGTAGAACAAAAAGAGAAGCACTTTGTTGATGCCATCCATTGGTTAATATCTTCTCTTTTCAGAGATGAAGACAACAATCTCGCTAAAGTACCACCCACAAAAGAAAATGAAGATTGGTAAGTCATCAAGAAGGATCCAATCTATGAAGGAGACGGATGGGTAGAAATTCCAAGATACATTTGATTTGAATACATATGATTTGATTGGCTTGTTTGATTTGAATATGTTTGAATTTGATTCGAATCTATTTAAACTTGTGTGTAAATAATTGCTTGGTTTGGTTGCTTGGATTTTGAACTTGTATATATTGAGTTAAACAATTGTAAATATTAACTATAATACTTGGATAGATTGATTTGTTTATACCTTTAGAGTAATATAGCATAAATTTAGGGGGAGTATATTTAGAATTTCTTTTTGTTGATGATAAAGGGGGAGAAATTATAAAATAAGGATTAGTTAGACTTAGTTTAAGGGGGGAGTATGTAGGATTCATGATGACAAGGAGAGTATTAGAAGACCATATCAAAATGTATCAACAAGTATAAACATGTCTGAATACTTTATTAATCAAGGTTGTCATCATCAAAAAGGGGGAGATTATTGGAGAACGGAGTTTTGATGACAACAACCTTATTTCAAATATCATTATTATAAAATATATACTAACATTTCTACCTCGAATATATACATATATAAATGCAGGATTTGTATATAGGACTTAAATACTGAAGATTGTACGGTTTTAGAGTTTCAAGAGATTCAAGACTCAAGAGTTTTCAAGTTATTAAGAGTTCAAGACAAATATAGTAATAGAGTCTAGTTTATATGTAAGACTATGAATAACACTCCAGGTTCAAATTCTAATTTTCAAATTTCAAACTATTTTCAAGAATATTTTTTTACTTATGATTTCAAACATAAAAGTTTTAATATATAAGTTTATATATATATATATATATAGTTATATAATTTTATAGTTTTAATCCTTATAACTTATAAATATGTTTGATAATATATTATTATTTCATATGATTTTACACTTTAGAATATTCATTTATATTATTAAGTTTTGATTCAAGAATTCCCAAAATAATATATATGACTAAATACTTGAAAAATAGTCATAAAAATAAAAATAAAGTATATATGTCGACATACGTAATAGCCTATGTCGAGATACAACTGTCATTTTATCAATTTCCAAAGGAAGTGTCTTTTCACCATTTGTAATGTTTCCGAGACGTTGTAAACTTTCACACACTATTAAAAGGGAATGATTTCTAATTTTTTTCATAGTTCTTCTCCATCTTCACCACTCTTCATACCACCATTATTCTTTATCATTTCCTTGATTTCTATACAGATAATTTGCCGATTTTTACTCAAATAACATAAAACTTCATCTTTTCTCAATCTCTATCTACTACTATCTGTATTTAAGTGCTATAGAGGAGTTATAGGGATGTTATAATCATTTGGGAAGTGTTTGGAAAAGGGTGTGTTCCTTGTAGCCCTGAAATCAAGGAAAGGGCACGGTGTTAACCTTGTAGTCGTAGAATCAAGGGTGTTTGGAGCGGTGTTAACCTTGTAGCCTTGAAATCAAGGGGTTATACTTGGATATTGATAATAATACAACTTTGCGTGATCTAGCGTTTTCTGGGACTAGACGTAGGAGTAATCTGAATCAGTATAAAATCCGATGTGTTCTTTCATTTTTTGCAATTTATTTTTATCTGTTTCCGTGATTGTGTTTGATTCTATGTCTTTGATCATCTCTTTTGTGTGTGATTCATATAAGTAAATCATTTAAGTTTAAGATTTTTGTAAATTCCTTATAGACACTATTCACCCCCCTCTAATATTATTCTTGCCTTAAGATCTGCATTTCGCATTCCCTAACATACACCACAATAAAAGATGAAAATAGTGATGGAACTTTCCATTGTTATATTTGTGACAGATTTGTTGGTGATTTGCAAGGGATAATTTTTTTAAAAAATCATTCTAATTTTTCTTATATAGTCACTGACATTTTATATATCCACCATTAAACTGTTGCAAATTGCGTTAATTTACCGATGGAAAATTTTCAATACAAAACTTTATCGCAAATTGAGGCAGATTACGGACGGAAGCTTTTTGAAGCTTTTTTGCAATGGATTTTCCAAGAAATTTCCAATGGATGAATATTTCTAAATTAGAATTTGGCAAGGCTCATATAATTTATCCAAGATGAGATTTATAATACACATATTTTTTTAACAACTTGGATTTTTGACCATTTAAGTCGACAATAATTCACACATGTCGACCCAAAACAAATCCAAAATACAGATAGTTATTGGGGTGAATATAAGAAAAAGAAAGAAAGAAGAAAAAGATCATAGAATCTCATAGAAGAAAGACAAAATATAATAAATGAATAACAGTTTATGAAGTTGTTAAACATACATATATTATACTTTACAATAATTATCAGAGTTAAACTATCAAAAAACCTACCAATAAATGCATCAGAATAATACTAATAAATGTTTCTGTCAAACCCCATCTTCATCTTCATAATGAGATCTTCGCTAACTGAAAAACTGAGCCTGGCCCAATTACAAATGAAAAGACATAAAAACACGAATTAGATCTAAAATATTATTATATCAGTCAAACCAAAACCATATAACAATACGAGTGTCACAGGGTCAGAGATGCTTAGAATAATTCACACCTCATGTCCATTGTGTTCGTGAGTGCTGTAACTCAAGAGAGGTTATGAGAATTTCTATCTCGTAAGGATTCGTTAGACTGGATATTATATAGTATAATATTCTATTATAACAGTGTCTGTGGTTAAATATAAAATATAAAAACAGCGTAAGAAAAATTACATTTTTACCCTTCCATCATTTATAATACCGTTGTCTTTACAGATATCGTAATGTCCACAGTAAATTAGTGGCCATCAGATGGCACTTTATGGATACGGTACAAATCAAAATCATAGGGGGCTCGATCAGGGTAATATTACAAGGCACACAAGGCAATATCTAGGGTAGGAACCTACTAGTTGCACGTCCGGACCGGTGGTAATGCATAGCCGCAGCTATCGCTCACCTCGAAACGACACTTCCAAATCAAGGCTGCGCATCAAATCAATTAAGGAACTATAATAATCGAGAAAGAATTGTTGCCGATAGGGGTAGATAACCCACTTGGTCACAGTATAGTTCTTGTTTTAGTCATCTTAATTTTGACTCGAAGGTTAAGGATATCCATCATCGCTCTCTTACTTTATTTCAGTAACGCTCTCCAAACCATCCTAGTTCATTCTGAATTCTCCACAACATGCACATTTGTTAAAGTGGTTCTCGGTATTGGCAGAGAGTATGATAATATCCAATCTCGATCTCTTTAAAACCAAACACTAACATTTTTCACACCGGTTGGATCTTTACATTTAAAATTGGTTCATACTTCATATAGAAATGTCAGATTTGCTTTAAAACCATTTCATATTCGAAATAGAATATATTTTCATATTTAAATCTATGTTTAACCAAACTTAGAATATTGAAACAATTCCAAATTTTAAAACAATTAAAAATTTAAAGTAGTTGAATTTGTTTATATACTAAAATAGTTTAAAAATATTTGAAACAATTAAAAATAAATAGTTTGCATATTAAAGGTTTATATATATAGTTTAAAATTAAAAATGGGAATTATTAAAATATTTGATTTCTAAAGTAGTTTATTAAAATAGTTAATATATATAAGTTAAAATAAATAGTTTATAAAGGAAAAAGTTATTTAGATAAATAGTTTATATAATGGGTTAAAATACTATATTTTGATTTTGAATTGTTTCTTCTAATTTTAAATAAACCAGTTTGAACCAACTTCCATTTTAAATTCAGTTCTCTTCAATCAATTCAATTCAAATAGTTAAGTTTTCAGTTAGGATTCTCATTTTGAATGATTTTAATTTATAACGAATCTCGATTTCACAATTCAAATATCACTTTAAATCAATTTCAGTTTAACGTAAATTTCAAAATTGGATGAAAGAGTACAATTTCAGTAGATTCAATTCATATTAGATTCCATTTTTAACTTCAATTTAGAAATGTTTTCTTTAGCCGTTGTATTTCGAAATACAAAGTTCAAATTCAAAGGAAATCAATTTATAAAACATCATTTATATTGTCTTTAAAACAATATTTCAAGGTTCAAGGTTAATACAAATATTATTTAACCAATCTGTATTCGTATATAATTTTGTATCATTAGCCATGTGTTACTTAAAATTTAATTTCATTATTTCAGGAATAGAATGTATATCATTTCAATCCAAATCAGGAGTCATAGGTACTTATCATTTCAACATATGTTCTTCATTCATTTTAATGATTAATTCCAGGTTTATTTGATGTTCGTAACATATAGGTAAATCATTAGGATTAATCCACACAACAAATGGTTACATATAATTATGGCGAATAACGGAGTGAATCACACAATTAAACATCGACATATAAGATATACTCTCCGTCTAAACAATTCAATATCACATCAATTTACTAGTTATTAGGTGTCAGGTTTAACTAGCAATTAAATTTTAATTAACCCCGACTATAACAATTAAAGTAAACTTATTATCGATGCAAAATTAACATATATTTGCATTTTAAACTACCAAACAACCATCAACAAATTCATATCATAACATGATTTTAATTTAACTAATAATCAAATATTTTGGTTAAGCGTGAGTGGGTTTAATCACTGAACTTTGATTTAGAACTCGTTTGAAATACAAATACATCCCCAAAAATTGAACAACCTAAGAATTTGTCCAAACCAACTCCATGTTCTCTGGAATTTCGATATGATCCCAACATAACAAACTGCACGCCAATTTGGGTATATATGAGGAATTTATTCGCTTTTAACATTTGGAATATTAAATTAAAACAAAAACAAACAAAACATCTCTCCCAATCACCTTCCTCCAGGTCAACCTTCCCTTTCCTTTGTTTTCTACAAGAAAAAGCATTGATGTTCCACCCCACATTTCTTATTGTCACCCATATGAGGATTTCATTAAAAAATATGAAGCATTCTAGGTATAAAGACGTAAAACATCATAGACACTAAGATTTCACAAGACATAAAATAATAAATTGACAGTAGGAAAGAAGGAAATAATCCATATTTTGTACACGTCCTTCACGATAGAATCAACAAAGAAATCTGAATTATACACTTCCTCCCTATAAGCCTAGAGGGAAAGAAAAGAGAAAGGAAGAAAGGAAATGGGTTAGACATAAATTTCGGTGAGATGCTATGATCATTAGCACAACTGCTAAGTTAAAGAAAATAGATAAATAGTAGTTCTATTATCATAAATGGTAAGCGCCAATGCACACCTAAAAGTGGATAATTATTGATATGAATTGGGATAAAAGACTGACTGTTCTTAACTAAAAGACAACGATGATAATAATTATCGTACTAAAATTAATTGACTGTTTTGCACATCTACAACTTCGAACCTAAATAAATAATTAGGAAGAAGTTTCCTAATACTCCCCATCGATCGGCTTCTGTTCCCAAATGTGAATAACCTATGCCAGCTTTGGAATTTGGGGTTATCAATCCTGAACCCATCAATTAAAAGGACACAACATTAATCACAGGCATTATAGCGTCTTATCTTCCACAATTGGAACAATGCACCCTAATTGCTCCCCTGGAATGCGCCTATACCCACCTCGTTTAAACCATTTACCAATTAGTTCAGTCAAGCATGCCCTAGCCTCTATCTAGTGCAAATCCGTGACAACAACGGATACTGATTAGTACGAGTTCTCAAACAAAAATTCGCTTGATACAAGTCACCCCTATACTTGTTACTCAATTTATAAATAGGATTTCTTTGAGCTACTTATATCCCACTGGAACAGCCTACCTATTTCTGCGAGCCCCTTGTATCCCATGGGAAGGACTCCCTATATCTTAGCTTATTAATCCCATAATTTTAACTCAACACATTTAAGTTCATTAATAATCCCAGTATAACCATGTGTTATATTCCTAGTTTGTAATTAAAATTTCTAATTAGATGTAATCTTTTTATACAACCCTTCCTCATGTCACTTAATATTAAATTAAGTATTATCTATTCCACTTTACATGCTTTTCACTTGCACATTACTAAATGACCAATTAAGTGCAATTTTTCCCAATTCATAAATTTTAATATTCTTCAACTAAGATTTGTCCCAATTTACAGTACTTTATTTCAATATAATTGTAATGACTTGGTGTAATGTCCCATATTTTTGGTAGTCGGATATTTAAATTATTTTATTATTTTAAATATTGATTTGGAATTTTGAATGGATTTATAACATATAATTCCCTTATTAAACGAAGTTTAAATATTTAATTTATATTAAATTATAAATCGAGCTCGTGAACGTCGCGGTAGTTCATAATTTACGATTTGAACTTCATTTGGGTAAGCAGAATTAATTTTAAGTCAGAATTCTCTAAAACAAGAATCGTCTTAATCGATTTGATTATAATTTTCTGGTGGAAGAGAAAAATGGATATTTCATGTTATAGATTGTTAGTTATGTCCAATTCAAATTTTCAAATAGTCGTTGTGGAATTCGTTAATAAACGATAACGTTTATTAAATGAAATATAAAGGGTTTTTATATATTTGGATATCGATTAACTCGAAAACGATAATATTGAGTTTAAAAATATATATGTAACAATCCAGATTTTTGGTCAAATTATTTTAATTTTTTTTTTGCGATTTGATAATATAAATGGATATTTATATAATTCGTTATCGTTTTAATAACCGAAACACAATTTATTTCGAATATATGTAATTATCGTAATATGAGAATCTGAAACAATTCAATTCGAAATTTAAACCGAGTCAAAACAATTTAGATAATTAACTAAAATTCTAACTGAATAGAAACGTCGATAATAATAGTTTATTATCAAAGAATAAATTATTTTGAATTTGATTTATATTGATTTAAATTAATTTCTTTTTCAAATGATAGAATGAGGCTTCAGAACCTCTTTCAGTGTGTTTAGAATTGTGGAGTCAGTTGTTGTGTTTCTATTGGAGTTCCGGACCTCGAGATATATTATTGTACAGATAAGTACTAAATCAAATCCGAATCTATTTGAAAAGAAAAAATATCTCTTAAAATCAAATCAAATTAATAACCTACCCGATTATATGTCCGTAAGCTATCACTTAAAAATGTATTATACACATACATATTTCTTAATGGTGATGTATTCCATCTTTATAAATAACGCGACATACTCTTCCTATTCCTATCCATTTTTTCATTTGCTAAAAATAGTTCACAATCTTTATATATGAAAATAAAGCATATAAATCCGTGATTTTCTCACAATTGTCTACAGCATGTTAATGAAATCGAAATAAAACCCTAAGCTTACAAGTCCAATACTGTAACACCCCGCCTCCGCTAGGGTCACTCGCAAGGGAATGCACTAGCTTTAGAGGGGCATTATTGGTAAACATCCACAGAAATATCACAAGACAGAACATATAAAAATAGCGGAAGTAAAAACAAACATTCATAACATTAATAAATGAGGTCAAAAGCCTTTTTACATCAGAGTACATCAAAACCTGTCTTGCTGAAATAAAGAAGCATGAAACCTTTTTCATAAATTATTCCCCAATTAAAACAGTAAAGTAGCCATAGCCAAGGAAAGTCCAAGCCATCCAAGATGACCTTCAAGCCGAAGAAGTCTGAACTAAACAACAGTATTTCCTCCCTGTAACCTGGGGGGGAAACGGAAGACAAGAAGCGAAAGAAACGGGGTCAGTCATAAAGACTGGTAAGTCCTATCTACTTCCAGCATAAAAACAGATAAAGGTGACATGACATGCATAAACTGAAAGTAAACACAAGGATGATGTCAAGATAGATAAACTGAACCAAAATAACAGGATGAACTACTGTACCCAGATAAACTAAGGTGTCATGATAAATTACGATGTCAGATAAAACAAGGTATCAGGCCGTCAGGTTCCTATCAAGCATCACGTCCCATGGTATCTATTTAGTCTAACGTTCTATGGAATTTTTCATATATATATATATATATATATCTTTACTGGTTTTTACATGTATATTTGCTCTGCACCCTCCGTACTAGTATCCCAGCCTTGTTATGTGTTAACCATGAATGTTCCTTACTCAAAGTCGTGTAATGGTCCATGTCAACCTAATATATCGCATATATAGGTTACTCAAATCATATGTTTCTTTCCATGTATATAAGTTCAGTCCTTTGCCGTACCTCGTACGGGCTTCCTCATGTCGTATTATCCTTGAAATCGTTTGGACTGTCACCCTTGTTTTAGCTAGGCTCTTCCATATGAATCATCGTTTGAACTACTAGGACTTACGCCACCTAGGACCACTAGGGATTACGCTTACCTATTGCACGCTTTCGTATTTCGGTTTGGGTTAAACCATCTAGGCCACTAGGGATTACGCAAACCCTCAACCGCGCCCTTTTTCCCACGCATTCATCGTGAATCGTTTTTCTATAACTGTATGCACATGTATCACATCGTGCCATCCGAGTCCTGTCACAGGGCAAAACAAGAAATACAGGACTCGGTCGGGAGCTTTAGATTTATCTGCCAATGCAGATACTAAGGTCTGCTTTTCTACACGTGGCTATGGTCCCACGAGACCCCTCCCTCAACTAGTGAAAGGCAACACAAGAGAAAATCTTGCATGAGAACTACACTCCGGCCAGCCCACATCCTACGGCCTACCTCACCCATAATTAGATAGCAATTATGGTCTGTTGGGTGTTCCCTGCCTTTCCGTACGTACACGCTTGACTCAAGATGGTAGATGATCGACGAACTTGCTATCTCGGGCACCTTATGTATTCGTCGACTCACTGCTATCCACCCCAGTCTTTAGGTCGCTCGCATAGCAACCAAGGCATATTCTTGGTTCTTCTACCGCAGACCTCAACCTCTCGTGAGCCTAGTATAATGACCTGGCAGCTCACAGAGGGATCCCAAGAATATCCTCACGTTCCCCGAAGCCGCTGCTTCGTTACCCAGTTCGTTGGAGCCTTTATCTAAATCAGATAGCCTGCTCCTACACGCATACTTAAACGTTGACCTAACGTATCGGGTTACTAATCTATCTAAGAAATGGTCCAAATTTCCTTGACTAAGAATTATTACTTAGTTTCCCTTAACTAAGGTTTACCACTTAGCCTTATTTCCATAATCCTTGTTAACTATGGTTATTTACCTAATCCTCCGAATTAGGGTTTATCTAATGGGTTAAGTGTCACTTAAGTTCATAACTTAGCCCGTCTACAAACCATGTCAAAATTGGCTAAGTATCCAAGTCCAAGACTTAACCCTACAAACCATGTGTCAAGTTGGCTAAGTATATTAAGCAATCCATAACTTAACCTCGTCTAATTATCATTTTAGATTGGTTAATTATATAAATTAACTTGACCTTGTCAAATTACCGAGTCAAATCAGTCAAGCGTATTCAAGTGATTCGTGACTTAGCCTTATCATGTTTTCACGTTAGATTGGTTAAGTATAGGTCACTTAACCACATCAAACTAACGAGTTGGATTAGTTAAGTGTAAATCAACTTAACCCCGTCCAATTACCATGTTTAGATTAGTTAGGTCTGAGTTGACTTAACCCCATCCATTAACTGTATTAAACGGTTAAGTGTTACTAAGAAAATTTACCTAACCTTATCAAGTTATCGTGTTGGATTGATTAAGTGTTGGTTAACTTAATCCCGTCCCCTCGTCGTATAAAAATGGTCAAGTGTCGTTAGGCAAATCAAGTTACTTAACCTACCCAACCCTGTCATGTTTTGTTAAGTATCATTAGCCTAATCAAATTACTTAACCCATTTGTCCATGTCATATTTGGTTAAGCCTCATTAATCAAATTAACTTAACCCTATTATGTGGCATTAATTATTTAATGCACCCCAACCTCTCACATTAGAATTTGTTGTGGTTACCTAGTTAAGCCGGTGGGTTCCGGGTAGATTTACACCACAACTTGGTCTAACCTCGGGTCTTAGGCGCGACATGACCAACTTCTCACATTGGATCCTATTGTTTGTAGCTACTAGTTAAGCCGGGCGGGTCCGGGTAGATTTATGCTACAAACTCAACCCAACCTCGAGTTGGCCACTTTCATGTTTAGCCTAGTGTCATGTTCATGGTCAAGTTTTCAAGCAATTGGGTAGACCTAACTTAATAGGTAAATTCCCAATGGGTAGACCTAACTTAATAGGTAAATTCCCAAGCCCATGTTTTTATGCATATTTACATGTTAACTTCCATGTTTATATTTCAAGTCATATTTTCAAGTATAAACACATGTCATATTCAAGTTAAGATTTCGCGACATGTTCATGTTTATCTAACTACCCAAAATCGTGTTTTCCCAACGCAAGCAAAGCGAGTCAACATAGTAAGGATACTATGTCACATATTGGTCTCAAAACATGCATGATGCCAAAAAGGGCTTGGCTTCCACATGCATAACATCATAAAGGGATTGGCCATAAACATGCATAGTGTCATAAGGTAATTTGGCCACAAACATGCATAGCATAAAAGGGGATAACTTGCATAAGTGTTCATGTCATAAACCTATCATGAAGGGATAAACATGCACATGTCACTTATGTCATAAGAAGGGGTTGGTTTTATGTACATGCATAAGCTCCAAAGTTCAACTTATGCAACTATTTCACAAGTCAAAGTGGCTCTAAGTGTTCATGCTATCATACTACAAGTAAAGGTCCAATCTTGCATGGCAAACTAAGTCCAATGCAACATGAATAGCATGGTTTAGTCGCTACAACATCACCCAAAGTCATATGTTCATGTTAAAGAGGCAAACTAGGTTCCCATAGGCTAACATACTCATGTTACTTTGCATTTTATCCCATGTCACATCAAAATCATCGTTTAAATCTACAAGTAGCTAGAACTTACATAGGCAAGGCTTAGGAAAGGGATCATGCATTATCTTGACGAAGAAAGGTGGCTCCTTTGAAGAAGAACCATCATGAAACTCGCATAGCAATGTTGATTTGGCCTCTATTTGGTGTAGCAAGCTTGCATCTTTTGATTTGAACCCGATTTGAATGCATAGGCTCTAGGGATTGGAGATGGAGGCCATGATCAAAATTGATTTTGGCAGCACTTAGTTGCTAGGTTTGATTTTTAGGGATTTAGGTTAGGTTTAGGGTCTTTTTATAGAGATTAGGATAGTTTTAGGCCCTTAGATTAACCCTAGGATAGATCAGGACCATCAGATCTCGGAAGCTTCCAGAACCAGCCCAAGAACAAGACCAGGTGAGACAAACAGGTGCGCCAGGCAACTTGCCCCGGCCACCCCCTGTCGACAGGCAAGTCGACAGGGCTGTCGACTTGATCTGGGCCCAAGTCGACAGGCCTGTCGACAGCCCTGTCGACGTGGCCTAGGCGGGAAACCTCCCGCCTAGCCCCAGATCTGTTTTTCAAAGCTATTTCCGAAGTTCAAATTTCCAGAAATCTTCTTTGGGCCTTTAACGGGTCATACGGACTCCGATTCTCGAAAACTCGGACTCTATTTCGTGTATTTTTCCAAGACGAACGCAATGGCACAGACCGTTTCACCTTATTCAGAATTTATAATTTAATTCTGTCTTGATTCTTGATTTAACGTGTTGTAAAAATTCGGGTTGTTACATTCTCCCCTTCTTAAAGGATTTCGTCCCCGAAATCTCAAAGTTAGGAAGAACATATCCTACCATCCATCATCCATCTACTCAAACCATCATCCACAAGCAACCATTGTCCTTAGACGACTCCTAATGCTTTATGAATGTATGCAAAACGTGTGTGTACATGTTCCTTAGCTAATGCTAATGATCAGGCCTGAAAAATCTTTTGAATGCAAAAATATGTTTAGTGCTATGAATCCATCATGTATGCAAATAGTCCTAGTCATATACACTATATGCGTGCACAAACATTCAACCATATGCAACATCCGCATGATAACACATTCAATTTCATCCATAAACAAGTATAAATACTCGTGCATATGCAATATGAAATGTGACCGAGTCGAGCTAACATCTAATGTAAATTCGCGCATCCACGAGCAACCACTTGCAACCATTTGCAACCATATCAACCATAACATGTTTCAAATACATGTTTACATCCACAGGGTTCTACCTAAGATTCCCTGAAACAGGGTAGAGAAGATAAACAGAACAAACTTCGTACGGGGTTTGTAACAGAGACAGGACCGAGAGGATATCCATAAAAGATAGCCTACAAGCAAGCTCAACAGAAAAACAGGGATCGAGGATATATTCCCAAAAGAGATATCATGCACGTATTTAGTCTTCAGTCTCCTGAGTCGCATTACCTTGAGCTTAGTTCCATCGTGCCTTGATCGCCCCTTTTTCTTCACGATTTCGCAGCTTCTTATTTCCTGTTTCCATAACATGAGTTGGAACTCATTTCCTCGTCGCCTCTCGTTCCACTTGCACTTATTCTCCTTCTAGAATACTTGGCGCAAACAGGACTGCGTACATATTATTCCATGCGAGCCCTCAAAATTCACTAGTGAATCCTGGACCTTGTACCATAAGGTATTCCACGTAGAAAAACTTTCTCTTGAAAGTAAACAAGTTACCGTGCGCACTTACTAGGGTAATTCCCATAACCCATACATAATCGAAGTAAACCATCCGTCTTATTAGCGAACACCATTCGATCGGGTTTCTAATTTCCAACAAAGGCATCTAGGGATTCTAAGTAACTAATCATGACAGAACCCAAAAGGTTACGCGATACTTCAAGGGTATTACCGAAGCAAGCCAAGAGTCTAACTACCCTCCTTCTAAAACCGAGAGTGGCACCCCTTACTGGATAACCACTTCATCCCTAGAATCCATCCACAACTTATAAACATAAGCATTATTTTCAAGCTCAACACTTGATATAGACATTCTCAAATCCAAACAAGCCATGAGTAAATGGACCGATCTTCCAATAGGACTTGAGACAAAAACGGGATCCTCTACTACACTAGTACTAAGGTGCAGAGACTCAACTATCGAAGCGGACTTAAAAGATGCGGTGATCAAAACAAAGTCCCGACAGGATGATAGAGAAGAAAAGCTAAACCTTTAACAAGATCGTTACCCTCCTTCTGAGGTACCCTAGAAATGAGAGCATACTATTGCCCTCCGAATGATCTTGTCCCTGTTCCATGATACTTAACTATCCGTCCCGTTTCACCATGCCAAAGGTACTCTCTCGTCATGGGTTTCATTGTTCATCTTTCTCCCTCCTTTTAGGACTCAGCCATACCAACATGTTGCTTATCCCTGAGCTCGTATCCTTTATCCTTGTTCTTACTATCCTTTCATGCATAACTCTGCAACGGTCTCTCGAGAACCACCTCCATCGTACGGGAAACACTTACGCAGCTAGAAAGACTAGTCGCAGTCAAAACCACTGTGACTACAGATGGAGGAAAGAAAGGAAAAGAGATTCAATCAAGGAAACAAGGATAATGCTAATGGCCTTTGGGGAATAGCCTTTTTCTTTTTAAAAGAAAATTTTCTTGAAAAATGCTTCTTTGTAAACGGTTTTTCAAATAATTTTCAGAAGGTCTTTAAAAACTTTTGCCCAGTCTAGTAACCTCGCTCTGATACCAAATGTAACACCCCGCCTCCGCTAGGGTCACTCGCAAGGGAATGCACTAGCTTTAGAGGGGCATTATTGGTAAACATCCACAGAAATATCACAAGACAGAACATATAAAAATAGCGGAAGGAAAAACAAACTTTCATAACATTAATAAATGAGGTCAAAAGCCTTTTTACATCAGAGTACATCAAAACCTGTCTTGCTGAAATAAAGAAGCATGAAACCTTTTTCATAAATTATTCCCCAATTAAAACAGTAAAGTAGCCATAGCCAAGGAAAGTCCAAGCCATCCAAGATGACCTTCAAGCCGAAGAAGTCTGAACTAAACAACAGTATTTCCTCCCTGTAACCTGGGGGGGAAACGGAAGACAAGAAGCGAAAGAAACGGGGTCAGTCATAAAGACTGGTAAGTCCTATCTACTTCCAGCATAAAAACAGATAAAGGTGACATGACATGCATAAACTGAAAGTAAACACAAGGATGATGTCAAGATAGATAAACTGAACCAAAATAACAGGATGAACTACTGTACCCAGATAAACTAAGGTGTCATGATAAATTACGATGTCAGATAAAACAAGGTATCAGGCCGTCAGGTTCCTATCAAGCATCACGTCCCATGGTATCTATTTAGTCTAACGTTCTATGGAATTTTTCATATATATATATATATATATATATTTACTGGTTTTTACATGTATATTTGCTCTGCACCCTCCGTACTAGTATCCCAGCCTTGTTATGTGTTAACCATGAATGTTCCTTACTCAAAGTCGTGTAATGGTCCATGTCAACCTAATATATCGCATATATAGGTTACTCAAATCATATGTTTCTTTCCATGTATATAAGTTCAGTCCTTTGCCGTACCTCGTACGGGCTTCCTCATGTCGTATTATCCTTGAAATTGTTTGGACTGTCACCCTTGTTCTAGCTAGGCTCTTCCACATGAATCATCGTTTGAACTACTAGGACTTACGCCACCTAGCACCACTAGGGATTACGCTTACCTATTGCACGCTTTCGTATTTCGGTTTGGGTTAAACCACCTAGGCCACTAGGGATTACGCTAACCCTCAACCGCGCCCTTTTTCCCACGCATTCATCGTGAATCGTTTTTCTATAACTGTATGCACATGTATCACATCGTGCCATCTGAGTCCTGTCACAGGGCAAAACAAGAAATACATGACTCGGTCGGGAGCTTTAGATTTATCTGCCGATGCAGATACTAAGGTCTGCTTTTCTACACGTGGCTATGGTCCCACGAGACCCCTCCCTCAACTAGTGAAAGGCAACACAAGAGAAAATCTTGCATGAGAACTACACTCCGGCCAGCCCACATCCTACGGCCTACCTCACCCATAATTAGATAGCAATTATGGTCTGTTGGGTGTTCCCTGCCTTTCCGTACGTACACGTTTGACTCAAGATGGTAGATGATCGACGAACTTGCTATCTCGGGCACCTTATGTATTCGTCGACTCACTGCTATCCACCCCCAGTCTTTAGGTCGCTCGCATAGCAACCAAGGCATATTCTTGGTTCTTCTACCGCAGACCTCAACCTCTCGTGAGCCTAGTATAATGACCTGGCAGCTCACAGAGGGATCCCAAGAATATCCTCACGTTCCCCGAAGCCGCTGCTTCGTTACCCAGTTCGTTGGAGCCTTTATCTAAATCAGATAGCCTGCTCCTACACGCATACTTAAACGTTGACCTAACGTATCGGGTTACTAATCTATCTAAGAAATGGTCCAAATTTCCTTGACTAAGAATTATTACTTAGTTTCCCTTAACTAAGGTTTACCACTTAGCCTTATTTCCATAATCCTTGTTAACTATGGTTATTTACCTAATCCTCCGAATTAGGGTTTATCTAATGGGTTAAGTGTCACTTAAGTTCATAACTTAGCCCGTCTACAAACCATGTCAAAATTGGCTAAGTATCCAAGTCCAAGACTTAACCCTACAAACCATGTGTCAAGTTGGCTAAGTATATTAAGCAATCCATAACTTAACCTCGTCTAATTATCATTTTAGATTGGTTAATTATATAAATTAACTTGACCTTGTCAAATTACCGAGTCAAATCGGTCAAGCGTATTCAAGTGATTCGTGACTTAGCCTTATCATGTTTTCACGTTAGATTGGTTAAGTATAGGTCACTTAACCACATCAAACTAACGAGTTGGATTAGTTAAGTGTAAATCAACTTAACCCCGTCCAATTACCATGTTTAGATTAGTTAGGTCTGAGTTTACTTAACCCCATCCATTAACTGTATTAAACGGTTAAGTGTTACTAAGAAAATTTACCTAACCTTATCAAGTTATCGTGTTGGATTGATTAAGTGTTGGTTAACTTAATCCCGTCCCCTCGTCGTATAAAAATGGTCAAGTGTCGTTAGGCAAATCAAGTTACTTAACCTACCCAACCCTGTCATGTTTTGTTAAGTATCATTAGCCTAATCAAATTACTTAACCCATTTGTCCATGTCATATTTGGTTAAGCCTCATTAATCAAATTAACTTAACCCTATTATGTGGCATCAATTATTTAATGCACCCCAACCTCTCACATTAGACTTTGTTGTGGTTACCTAGTTAAGCCGGTGGGTTCCGGGTAGATTTACACCACAACTTGGTCTAACCTCGGGTCTTAGGCGCGACATGACCAACTTCTCACATTGGATCCTATTGTTTGTAGCTACTAGTTAAGCCGGGCGGGTCCGGGTAGATTTATGCTACAAACTCAACCCAACCTCGAGTTGGCCACTTTCATGTTTAGCCTAGTGTCATGTTCATGGTCAAGTTTTCAAGCAATTGGGTAGACCTAACTTAATAGGTAAATTCCCAATGGGTAGACCTAACTTAATAGGTAAATTCCCAAGCCCATGTTTTTATGCATATTTACATGTTAACTTCCATGTTTATATTTCAAGTCATATTTTCAAGTATAAACACATGTCATATTCAAGTTAAGATTTCGCGACATGTTCATGTTTATCTAACTACCCAAAATCGTGTTTTCCCAACGCAAGCAAAGCGAGTCAACATAGTAAGGATACTATGTCACATATTGGTCTCAAAACATGCATGATGCCAAAAAGGGCTTGGCTTCCACATGCATAACATCATAAAGGGATTGGCCATAAACATGCATAGTGTCATAAGGTAATTTGGCCACAAACATGCATAGCATAAAAGGGGATAACTTGCATAAGTGTTCATGTCATAAACCTATCATGAAGGGATAAACATGCACATGTCACTTATGTCATAAGAAGGGGTTGGTTTTATGTACATGCATAAGCTCCAAAGTTCAACTTATGCAACTATTTCACAAGACAAAGTGGCTCTAAGTGTTCATGCTATCATACTACAAGTAAAGGTCCAATCTTGCATGGCAAACTAAGTCCAATGCAACATGAATAGCATGGTTTAGTCGCTACAACATCACCCAAAGTCATATGTTCATGTTAAAGAGGCAAACTAGGTTCCCATAGGCTAACATACTCATGTTACTTTGCATTTTATCCCATGTCACATCAAAATCATCGTTTAAATCTACAAGTAGCTAGAACTTACATAGGCAAGGCTTAGGAAAGGGATCATGCATCATCTTGACGAAGAAAGGTGGCTCCTTTGAAGAAGAACCATCATGAAACTCGCATAGCAATGTTGATTTGGCCTCTATTTGGTGTAGCAAGCTTGCATCTTTTGATTTGAACCCGATTTGAATGCATAGGCTCTAGGGATTGGAGATGGAGGCCATGATCAAAATTGATTTTGGCAGCACTTAGTTGCTAGGTTTGATTTTTAGGGATTTAGGTTAGGTTTAGGGTCTTTTTATAGAGATTAGGATAGTTATAGGCCCTTAGATTAACCCTAGGATAGATCAGGACCATCAGATCTCGGAAGCTTCCAGAACCAGCCCAAGAACAAGACCAGGTGAGACAAACAGGTGTGCCAGGCAACTTGCCCCGGCCACCCCCTGTCGACAGGCAAGTCGACAGGGCTGTCGACTTGATCTGGGCCCAAGTCGACAGGCCTGTCGACAGCCCTGTCGACGTGGCCTAGGCGGGAAACCTCCCGCCTAGCCCCAGATCTGATTTTCAAAGCTATTTCCGAAGTTCAAATTTCCAGAAATCTTCTTTGGGCCTTTAACGGGTCATACGGACTCCGATTCTCGAAAACTCGGACTCTATTTCGCGTATTTTTCCGAGACGAACGCAATGGCACAGACCGTTTCACCTTATTCAGAATTTATAATTTAATTCTGTCTTGATTCTTGATTTAACGTGTTGTAAAATTTCGGGTTGTTACAAATACAAACATGAACCTTTAATTTGACCGCTCTTCGCGTGTTCTTGATGAAGCTGCATCAATATCGATATCTAGGGGCTCGATATGTTTCAGTTCAGAGCTAGGGTTTAATTCGATTTCAGGGATAAAGTATTTAGGGGTTAGCGCGTTATGGTTGGGAATCGAAGGCAATTCAAAGAGTGATAGGGCGTGAGTTGATCAGCTAGTCTAACGACCCGCCTTCTTGCCCGGTTCTCGACGGTAATTAAACCAACTTAAACCATTCAAAAAGACAAATTGTTATGGGTACATACATAAGTTAAACAAAATAACTGAACTTTTCATTGAATACTTCAATAATTACATCAGAGTTACAAAGAATATCAGAGTTACAACATACATACAACGGAAGAAAAGATATAAATAAACTTTTGGCGCAAGAACCAAAAAGATACAGCAGAAGCTTTAACCCTGGCGTGAACTCCAATTCTGAAAACGCTCTGAACTTCGCTCCAACGATCTATAACTGCAAAACTAAACTACTAGCTGCTCGTGTGAAAATTGATGGGCACCCAGAGTATAGGAAGGAACAATAAACTCCATGGCAGTCATGGGACTGGTGTGAGAACATAAAAAGAGTTGCTTTTAGGATTCATTTTAAAGTTGCGAAATTCACCGGACCATGCCGCTATTGTGGAACGGTTTTACTCCATGTGAATTCCCGTGCATATAACCATGCAATGACTTTTGAAAAATGAAGCTATCATAAGCTTGTCCCACATCACACAATGTAAGCGTACGCCAGATGGACGAGGTTTATCTAATGATAACCAAATATTCTTTCATACGTAAAAATCCTCTTTCAAACCCATAATACATATATATATAGTGTGGAAAGCATTTCACAAATAAATGTATTAATCCAAGACAGCATAACACCCCATAATATTATGTTGCCAAATATATATATATATATATATATATATATATATACAATCAAAATCATATGGCTCGTATTGGAGATTGGGTTTCCAACTTGATGATTCCTGGCACGAAAGATCAATCGGAACTAAAGCGATATGTAATCACGGGTTTTTCATCCAAACGTGAACACCAATACAAATCGCGAGGTAGATCAACGGTTTTCGACCAGACACGGCCCCCCGAACATACCCTATTCCATAAGTCATAAGTGGTTTCCCACTGCTGCAGCGGTCATTATCAATTCATATATATATACAACCTAACCGCCAATTTCTCATCATCCGTGGGTGTGAGGTTTGTCGATGTCACGTCATACACAAAGCATGCCTAGAAAAGCAATGCCTGATCGTACAAGCTCATTTCATTTCTTAAGTATGTCACATTGTCCATTCGCCACATGACCACTGATTTCCATACATACATAACTACTTCGGGCTCATACGTCACAAACCAGATACATATCAATGAAAATCAGTGTTATGCCGTCAATTACAATGTCAAACACACCATCCATACAAGTCCGTCCTGGGTCTGAACAGAACAAAATTCGAAAGTTCTCCCAATACGTTCGGACTTCCTGCCACTCCGGTAATAAGGACACCTCTCTACTATAGCTATCAGTAAAGAAACCAATCGGCATGCAGTTCGCTCGATATGAAGAACCACAATCTTCAACCGTCACTTCTACGTCTTCATTTATTATGTCATACAGTTATTTCGAATGGTTTTCAGAAAATAAAACCAAGGCTTTAACAAAAAAAAAAAACGCACGCGCATGCAAAGACCAGGCCAAGTGCCATGCAGATGCATGCGATTTTTTTTTGTAAGGGCGTAAACTAACAATGGGAGAGGCAAAGTAGAAGATGGGCGAATGCTTTTAGGTGAGGAGGAGAAAGGCGGCTTCGAGTTGAGGGAAGCGGGCCATGTTGCGATGGTCAGAAGCTTGGTTGGATGTGCGGTGGAGAGAAGCATGCCAAGGTCTTCACGTCATTTTCATTTCTTTTCTTGCGAATGGAGGGCTGGTTTAAATGCAGGAGGGAAGAGGGGGCGACAACTGCTCACGGTGGAAAAAGAAAGAAAAGGTGAGGGGAGAGTCTGGACTTGTGCACACACCATTTTCATGCTTGCAATGTTTTCATATAAGTGGAGGAGCCGGAAGACGAAGGTGAAGTTGAGAGGAAGAGTGCAGTGTAGCAGTTTCCATGAGAAGGTGTAAGGCCGAATGCATTGATAGTTTCCACATTTCCCATTTCTTTTCTTTTTTGAAAAATGGTGGAAATTTTACAAGGGAGGAGAAGAGCAAGGCTTTGAAACTTCATACAGTAATTTAAGATGTGAATGATGAACGTGTGGCTTCAAGTAGAACACGTGGTGGAAGGATTCACGCACAAATTACAAGTGTCTCATTTCTTCAGTATACACTCTCGTGTGTGTGTATATATATATTTTATAAAGGAGTCCAGTACCATGCGTTTGAATGTAGAAGTCTCGCTGAACATTGTAACGCGAATTTATATTTCTGAGCGATTGTATTTCATTTCTATATTTTATTTTATAATTATAAAAGGCGAAAAAACACAACTAACAATAAAATCGTGTATACCAATGTACTACGATCCCAAAACAGAAACAAAACGGACCGGTTGATCAGTTCTGTAAAGTGTCAAGAGGGATCCCAGTTACCCCAAAGTACGCTAGAAAAATATATGCTTATTTTTCGAAATAAAAATTTCAATAAATTTCTATAAAATATTTTAAGACTACGGGAACTGAAACTGAACAAAAATTTGCGATGAATATTTAATTATGATTTAATTTCAAATCATAATTGCCTTTCGAGACTGAACTACAACTGAATTTTGAAAAATTCGATTAATGACAAAACATTTTCTCCAAACAAAATTGTTATAACTAATTTCACAATAGAATTAAACTTTCAGTCTGTTAAAATACTATTATTGACTTAAAATTTGATTCAACAATAATTTAAACCCTTTTAAACTTTATTTAAATTCATATTAAATTCAAATTTGATTTTGAAAAAATCTTAGATCGTTACAACTGGTGGAATAGAGGGGTTTGAAGAGTTTTGATGAAATCGATGTCGTGTATTCTATCGCAACCTATTCTAGGAACTAGAGTTTGCGATTTATTTTTCAACGAGATTGCGTTCGAGTGGAGGGACGTCTTGATACTTCTGAAATGTATTTGGTGGATTTTTATGCGATTTAGCATTAAACAGGCCGATACCTGTTGCAACTAAAGGAAGTAATGAGGCATTCCATCTGGGTTGGGCGAGCATAAGCGAAGTACTTTTTGAAGAAGAGAAGTAGGAGAAATAATAGAAGGTGAGCTTTTAATTGAATTCTATTAGTTTAATAGTTAACACTAAAATTAGTATACTATTAGAGAAGAACTGTTGTTTACTGTTAATCTAGAATATGGGAACTAAAAAGAAAATCTTATTTAGTGAATCATTATATAAATTTTAAATTAGATAAGTGAAATATTTAAATTTAAAATCATTAGTTGTTCAAACCCAGGGAGTTAGAAAATAATAATTAATTAATGATAGTATGTTCTGGATATTTAACCTTGTTAAGAAAATTTATTTGCTAAATTATAAAATTTGGATTTTTATTAGACAAGGAGGAGTTCAAAGACTCGGAAATCAATGGAAAGAAACTGAAACTAGTACAAGTGCAAATTTAAAATTAAGGTGAGCAAACTCACTCTCTGGTTCGCTTATAATTTTATTGTAAAAGAAATTTTATTTAAAAAAATTTTTATATGTTATTATTGATTGTTTGGATGCGTTTAAATATCTATGTGGCTATTATAAATATATTGGTTATTTAAGCTTGGTGTTTGTGGCTATTATATATATATATATATATATTAGTGGTTGGATATTTCCCGAAGTACCATTAGCGGGTGCCCGCAGTATCATTAGCGGGTGCCCGCAGTATCATTAGCGAATGACCCTATGCGCCCCCATAATAAGATAGTGGATGACCTTCTATACCGTGATATCCTACCTCGAAGCAGGATGGATATTATTTATGTTATCTAACGTCTGTGGATGCAGGGGAACTGGTTGGAGGAATCCAACTGGATTCCTAAAAAATATTATTATTTGTTTGTTTTCATATATATTATCATATATGCTGTGTTAGAAAATGTAATGGCCCGAATTGTCGTATTCTTTGAGTTGACTAATTACACCACACGTCTATCCCAAATTGCACAGAAATATGAATCATTAATAGAAAGAAGTTAGAGGATGAGAAATAAAAAGAAAGAAACAAAACTAATAGTGGAACAAATAAAATATATTATATAACATAATTTTTGAAATATATCTCTTTTGAATATACATACCATCATCAGAGCACGACAGTAATTCTTGGAACAGTTATAAACACCTATTTCCAGATACAACATAGTACACAGTGGAAAATGTGACAGTCTATCACTAATTGTTGAAGTCTCTTTCTTCCACCTCTTCCAGGCGAATCTGAAAAATCCCGACTACTTGACTTCCCGTACAAATTTGGGCACCCAAGAGTTTAGGGAAAACAAACAAAATAAACTCTGGGTCAGTCATGGGACTGGTGTGAGTAAACTCCAACCAATTGTTTAACTTTCAAAATCCTTTCGAAAGAAATGAGAATCATAAGACCGATCCACACATAAACACGGATGGATTTTACCTTACGATGACCAAAAATATTTTTGATATCAAATCTAATGAAATTATAATAATGTCTACATCAAATAAATAGAATCTAGAGAAACGCTTGCATCTCACGCTCCATATATAATATAAAATCAAAAACCGCAGGGCGCTTATTGGAGATTAGATTTCCAATATGACAAGGTATGGAACTACCTTCCGATTGTGTATCCCTAGAGGGGAATACACTGGGTTCGACAAGAACATATTGCAACCCGGCCCACACATGGTTGGCCACTCATTCAACTTGAGTGTACCGAGCATATTATCACCAACGATTGTGATCAGCAACCATTACTGAAAGCATACAGTAGCTAATAGAATAAGAAGCAAATGAAATTTCTTTAGATCAGGTGATAATACCCCTAATGGGAATGACCCACATGGCCATGCTGCCTGCCCGATTTCTGTCATTTTCCGGGTGATAAGACTTGAGGTCACGATTATCTTTCAGCACATCTTGCCATCATTTATTTTGGATGTCACATCGTCAGACATTCGTCTATATACGTTGTCCTTGGACTGGACAAACCGAAGACACCATCCTATCAACCCATCTGGGGAAATTTCTACCTAGGGTTAACAAAGTAGCCCTTGCATTTTACACCTCTTCAATTGTCTTCAGCATAAGTCGATTCGTAATGCTTATGCCAATACGAAGTGGTTTTCAGATATTAAATCTGATCCCGGTCTCTCCATATTGACAACGGAGGCATAAAATAAACAAAAAAGCTTTGATCGTCGGTGATTTAACTATCAAAGGAACATCCATACAATCAACGGTTCTATTTCCAAAAGGAGATTCTATCGATCAAGGATCAAAAAACCCTAGCCCCCTTTTATATCTACTCCTAATTATATTGTCGATTCCAGTTTCCATTTTCCATCTTCCTGATTCTTTCAAAATTCAATTGTTTACCTCGATTTTTGGAAAAACATTTCCGTTAATATAATCCCTTTATTCGAGAAAATATCTTTTTTTTCAATTAGAACACGAATCCTTACTTTCTGTATGTAGAAAATATACCATATTGATATTCGAAAGTATTTCCATATGACCAATTCATTTCATTGGGGGGAAATATTTCAAAATTTCTTTAAATTAACCCGATGTTAAAAAACGTCGTTATTATAACTCAAACCATTAATCCTTATTATCTAACCATATTGCTAACCAATTTTCACTATCGAACCTTAACCATTCCTCCATCAATCATGAACTCAATCAAGTTGGGGTGTAAATACCTCTCAGACCTTAATTGAACAACATTCTCAACTTTGAAATAGTCAAGACTCACAACTTCAAACAAAAACCTAGCTTACGCGACTCTCCGATTCAATCTAAGAATCCCTTCTTTTACGAAAAATATGGATTATAATGGTAGAGTTATAATCGCTATTTCCAACTATTTAATTTATAAACATTTATTTCAACGATAGTGCTACAATCGCTATTTAGCTTTATAGAACATTTAATATAATAGTAGCGTTAAAATCGCTGTTTAGATTTACAAAACATCTGTTATAACAGTGGCGTTATGATCGCTGTTTTAAATAAAGTACTGTGTGCGACGCACATGCTTCCGTTGTTCATTTTTAAAAGATAGTCAAAATATCTGGATTTAAATAACGCAGATATATACCATAAGATAGTGGTTATATAAAGATTAAAAAAAAGCCCGCTTTCCACCTTCTTTACAACAAAACCTCTTTCCTTGGATTTTATTTCAAAAATCCATTTATCAATGTTTAACACAAAACTATCTTATGTGTTTTCCTTCGCATTTAAATTTTTTATTTCAATTAAAGTACTTTGCTTAATTCAAATTAAGTCATCACTTTGGTTTTAAAAATAGAAACTCATTTAAACCTTGTTTGGATTAATCACTTATACTAATCTGTTTACCGTCTTTTCACCACTTATCTTAGATTTCATTCTAAAACTATTAACACATTTTAGTCTATTATTACCCTATTTACCATCTGCCCTAAAAGTTTCATTCCATTGAATTTTCTTTACTTAATTTAAAAATTAAGAAAAAGCCTTATTTAAATCTTTCCATTTACTGGAAAATCCCATTTACAAATCTCATTTAAAACTTAGATTACAAATCCCTTTATGAAACTCTTATCATCTCCTTAATCAAACTATAATGCCACCAAATCATTTCTTAATTGAATCTCCAATTAAAATCATTGTTTTAATTATTATTAATTAAAATAACAATTAACCTTATTATTAACTATATTAAAAATAGTTGACTTTGCTATTAACTAAAAATAGTATAGTTATCGCTTTAAAAAGCTTATTAAATAATAATTAACTTTGTTAACACTAACCAATTCGATAATTATTTTAGTTATAGTTAATCGAAGATTAACTAATATTTAACACCCTTCGTTAAATTCAAATTAATTTCAAATATTGGTTTCAAAACCATTTTCCATTTTCCATATAAATTCAAATTTGAATTTCTATTTTAATTTATTCAATGATAAATAGTTCACTTAATTTATACTTTCGTTTATATACAAATTCTTGTTTTCTCCATTTACATGTTTTTTTAGTTTCAACTCTATTCGAAATTACATTTCCATTTTCTGAAGAAAAAAAATCCCATTTTAAAACTCAAATTTCATTTTCTATATTTGAAAATATTTTATGGTATTTAAATACCAAATTCTAGGGCCAGTGACATTTAAACACAATAAGATCAATCACGGTTAATATATCAAAGCATAGGTCACAACTAATGCAAACACAATAATATAAATGTTGAGGAATCTAGTTGGATCCCTCCAACCTGTTTCCCTGCACACACAGATGTTAATCAACATCAATAATATTAATTTCACATAAAAATAAAATGTCAGAACTGATAATCGTTCAACGATGTAATCATATCAACCATTTCAACCAATTTAATCAACAATTCAACCAATCAACTATTTGCACAGTATAAAATTACTATAAATAAATTTAAAGCTCGTTCATATAAAAATATAAACGAGACAGAGTTAGTGAGTTTACTTACCTTGGTTTGTAGTTGAGGATTGCTGTATCGCTTTACATAGTTTCAAACGAGCGTTTGAAAATATATAAAATTCTAGGTTATTTCAAATCATTCCGTTCTAGCTCGACTGTTTACTATATCTCAATATGAGTCTAATGGAACTTGTTTCGTGTAATTCTGTTAATAGACGAGCAATATATGATCATTATAAATATTTGATCTAAATAAAAATTCAATTTAATTTACTAATCTTATTTAACCCTTTTTAATTACCGCTAATTCACGTGATGATCCCTTGCAATCCCCATTCTTTCACGACAAAACAATTACTGCTCCTCCTTAATGCCTTTTAGCAAACATCAACCCTCACACATACATCGACCTCCTTTGCCTCCCCCAGAAACTTCATCCCAACCAGCGGCGAACACTTTGGCACCCTCAACTCCAATGTCCTCCTGAAATCAATGCACAATTGTGCGAATTTTCTACCACTAAAATAATGCCCGGAGCTCCACCATATGTAAGCCTTACCCCGGTAGAACCAACGCCCATGCACACCTTAGAGCCAAAACACGTGCAGCTCCTTCTCCCCTGCTTTTCTCGAAATCGTTTGTAGCCTTCACATAAGTAGTTAGCACCATTTTTATTTATTTTTTAACCGCATGCCCCATTTGATGTCTGTTTCCCTTTCACGCAAGTCACGCCAGAGCACCGCGTTTCTCTTCTACTTCGTTACCGTAGCTTGCAGCTCGGTCTCCCTACAAAATTCCTGACATCGATCTTCACAGTCACTGTATAAACCTTTCATTAACCAATTGAAATCCTTCTTCCTCTTGCAGCTAGAACCCGCAACTCCTTTCAATGCTAAGACCACAGCTATTTTAATCCATCCAATGCAACCCCCACTGTTTTCATTTCGTGACTTCCTTCAGTAATACTTCGAATGACCTTCCTCACCTAAACGCCACCGTCGTTGATGCCGGAGTCCACCGGAGACTCATCCAACCCCCTAGTCGTGACCACCATACCTTCCAGCGCCTCTGCCTTGAGCGGCACACCCCAACTCCTCCTCCTCCTCCTCCTCTCGCAAGTCTAACCCAGTAACCCAAAACCCTTCAACTGACCTAAACTCCTACCACTAACTTTTAGCAACCACTGGACCGGCACCGTTGGGTGCGCTAGCCTTCACCGCTCCGGCCTCCTTCAAACACTACCACTCAACGACAATCGATACCGCCGCGAATCCCCATAAAGCCACTTCGCTTGGTACCATTGCTAACTTAAGCTTCTCTGGTTAATTTTGGGACCTCAAAACAAGAATCAGACTCATCTTTTTACATGCTGAATTGAAGTTTAGGATTTTTAGAATTTTATTTCGATTTTCTTGTATTTTAGAAATGGCCAATTCAATTTTTTGAGGAAGAGTTTTTTTCAATGTTCTGAAGGCAAGAAAAAGAACAGCGATGGCTTATTTTTTTTTTTATAGATTTGGGTAGCTTGATACACACGTAAATAAGGTGGTTTGGCACACACGAAACTGATGGATTTGCAAGCACGATATTCAATGGCTTGGAGGGAACGAGATTGAAACTTGGAGCGAACGCTGTTTCTGAATTGTACAAGGAAAGCTAATTTTCAAATGATATTAGTTTTTCGTACCTTGCTACGTATAAACTCATTCACAGACGAGCTACCAGCGACAAAAATTAAAAAAACATTATATTGAACAACGGTCTTAGAAATATAATAAAATAGACGAATCAACTTATTTGTGAAATTCCCAAAAATGTTGAATAGGGTGTAAATTACATTAAAACAAAAAATTGTTTATTTTGAAATTTAAAAATTACAGTAAAATTCTATAAATCAATTTAAAAATACGTCATTTAAAATCTTTACCAAATTCGAAATCCACATTTTAGAATAAAGAGTTAGAATATTAATAAATAAATAAAACAAAATAAATTTGATAAAAATAATTCAATATTTTCGTATATACCCAAATAGAACTCCATATAACTTCAAAATAATCTAGTTTGAATTTTAAACTCGATATTTCTATTTTTAAGTTAAAACGATATCCAATATATTTTAAAATCAATTTATCTTATTAAATAAATTCCTTAAAAGTTTCTATATATAATTCAAAAAAAATATTTAAAACAAATTTAAATATTCAGAATTCAACTGCTAAAAATCTGGGTCGTTACATTCCTTCCCCTATAAAATAATTTCGTCCTCGAAATTGCTAAGCAGTAAAAATGCTGTAACTCTAACTCCTCATGACCTATTTAGTTGAATTCTTATTTTCCATATCTTCATTACCCAGTTCTTACCCGACCTTCGAATTCTCATACCAATACTTGACCATTCATAATTCTTTCCAAATGATCTGTCCGCCATTTTTGGACAATCCATCATCACTTTCTTGTCTTTAATCCATATGCTCTTCTGCATATCCATATCCATTCCAATTGATTTTAAATCCATTTATCAATTTCATTATTCCTCTTGAAATTTTATTAAATAATTCTGTTTTTCATATTTCAATTACAATTAACCACTTGATTTTAAATTATGAAAAATTTCTTGAAAATTTTATAACTTTTTAAATTTTCGAAAAATTTCGCCAACATCTCCTTTGCACGGCTCAATCGGTACAACCACAACTCGCCTTTCTAGGCCTTCTCCAATCTAAAAGAAAATCAAAAAGCCAAGTGGCTTGGCCCATAGGCTCATAAAATCATCAAACCTAGGTAATATTATAAACATGTACCTTTTTGTTGGGAAATTTTTACTTCTTGCATTTGCTTCCATTCAATATCTGCTCATCATATATATATCCATTTCCAATAGGTTTCAAATCAATCCAACTTCCAGTTTTTAACACTCTAATCAACTTTTGATTAGTATACTCCCATTCTATCAATTCGAATCTGATTTCTGTTTAAATCAATCCACTTTGCTTGGGTTTAAATCCATCACAAATATATTTTAAGCAACAACATCCAATATATATTCAACTTGCTTATCCATAAGTCGAATTCATATAATAATTTGAATCTCAACATTTCTTTTTATTTAATTTCATTCAGAATTATTTCTAATTCAATCCAATTTTATTTAACTTAATTTAAGTTAAATTTTAATTCACTTGATGCATTTTTACCATTACAATTTATTCAGCTTATACAAGTTAAATTTTAAATTCATAATTCAAATTCCCCGTTTTTATTTCAAACTCACTTGAAATAGTATAGATTTAAAAGTAACTTTTTTCAGACAAATTTTCCATTAACGAACTATTACGGTAGCAATCTGTCACTCAGAAACTTGAAAATGAATACTAATGATGTCGCGATCCATTATCAGAATTATGGTCTTGCCACTGAAGTGATTTCAGTGCTTAATCACTTTAAAAATCCATTTAAACCATTCTTATTCAGAAATACTTTAGAGTAATGTTATATTACTTTATAATATTTCAGAAAATATTTTCTAAACACCCAGAATTTAAATTCCAATTATGGTTTGAACTTAATCTTGGTTTATCTCATTTGTATACATTATCCATATACAAATTGTATAATTATTTCAATATTTCATAATTCCATTTGATTGTAATAACAATCAACACATTCATATATAATAATTTAGAAATTATTTCTTTTATATCAAAATAATTTTTGGGCAAAATTATTTCATTTACCCATTCTAAAACAATAATGTATCGAATTGCATTGTTCGAGAGTTTAGAAACACCAATGATACAGTTGTACATTCTGTATCGATCAAATTTCATAAACCACTCAACATACCAGCCAACACATTATAAAACAATTTTTTTATCAAATCTACAAATACGCTTTCACATATATATACTCAAATTCAATCTAGGGTATTACTAACCCCATCCTTATTGAATTTCGCCACAGAGCCAAGGTTACAACTCAATCTTTAACTCTGAAACCAAATGTAATGGCCCGAATTTACGTACTCTTTGAGTTGACTAATTACACCACATGTCTAACCCAAATTGCATAGAAATACGAATCATTAATAGAAAAAAGTTAGAGGATGAGAAACAGAAATAAAGAAATATTAGAATAAAAGAAAATGAAGAACAAAAAACTCACAGTGGAACGAGTAAAATATATTATATAACATAATTTTTGAAATACAAACCTGTTTTGAATATACATACCGTCATCAGAGTACGACGGTTATTCCTAGAACAGTTATATACTCATGTTTCCAGATACAACATAGTACACAGCATAAAATGTGATAGTCTATAGATAATTGTTGAAGCCTCCTGCTTCCAACTCTTCCAGGTGAATCTGAAAAACCCCGACTACTTGACTGCCCTTACAAACTTGGGCACCCAAGAGTTTAGGGAAAACAAATAAAAAAAACTCTGGGTTAGTCACGGGACTGGTGTGAGTAAACTCCAACCATTTGTGTATCTCTAGATGGGAATACACTGGGTTCGACAAGAATGTCTTGCAACCCGGCCCACACATGGCTGGCCACTCATTTAACTTGAGTGTACCGAGCATATTGTCACCAACGGTTGTGATCAGCAATCATTACCGAAAGCATACAACAATGAGTAGAATAAGAAGCAAATGAAATTTCTCTAGATCAGGTGATAATACCCCTAATGGGAATGACCCACATGGCCATGCTGCCTGCCCGATTTCTGCCATTTTCTGGGTGATGAGGCTTGAGGTCATAATTATCTTTCAGCACATCTTGCCATCATTTATTTTGGATGTCACATCGTCAGACATTCGTCTATATACATTGTCCTTTGATCGTCGCTTCCCTATGAAATAGAAAAGCGCGATTTATGAAATAATTACTGCAAGCGCACAGGTGTGCAGCATACAGGTCGAACACAGGGAGGCAGATTAAATCAAATTATTTAAATAATTTCTTGGGCGAGTTAAACGAAGCTTGGGGATTGATTTTGAAAACAATAAAACTATTATTGAATTGAGTACAAATCTGAATCTAATCAAATATATATTCAATCCAATATGACCTAAGAACACAATAAAAAGAACAGAAATTAAAACTGTAGAAATTGAAATAATAAACAGGAATTAAAATTAGGATTACCGCTGAATCTAATCAGACGGTCAATCACTAATGAAAAGAAGTGCAAAATACAACTAGTACTCTACCAAACCTAATTGTGTAGATGGCACTAGTTGCTAAGAAAATAAAAAATACAGAAAAATAAAAGAGAACTGGAAACTTTATTAATGTAGAAGAAGAGAAAATAGGATGGTGGCTACAATGACATTACAAAGGTGTTTATAGGAGATAACCAAACCCTAACCCTAATTACAAATGGGCCTAGCCATTACATCACTAATTAGTTTACAATGAGAATCTCAAATGGGCCTTAGTTAAAACTATTAATTTTTTTGTCTTTCTTCTTTTCCTCTTGGTTCTTTGACAAGCCTCCCTTGATTTGAGATGTGCATGGCCTTTTTATCAATCATTTTCTTGTCCAACAGCAACTAGATGTGGGATCTTCCTCTATAATTCTTCAAAATGTAAACATATAGCAATCTGATCTCCATTTCTCTACTTTTCTGGTTGCATGCGGGCTGGGTTGGAATATCTGTAAAAGTAACAAAACAATAGCCAAGTAATATTTATTTATGTACAAAAGATAAGATATAAGAGCATAAAATAAACACATTTCTATGTTAATCAGATAACCCCAAACTTATCTTTTACTCGTCCTCGAGTAAAGCAAAATTTAAAAACTAACTAGATAGGTCACACTTTCATAGGAAACACGATTGCATTGAGCGTATGCAACAAGCCGTTATACCTCTAGGTGTCCCTAGTAGGACGAGTGGTGTCTCGGGAGGGTTTTCAGCGGATACTACCGACAAAATCCAAATGCAGTTTGTGTGGATCTAATGTAACTACATGAATGCAATGGTTATATACAAAAAAACAAAAAACAAAAATGACAACATGACTTGTTTTAGGAAAGTGGTACAACAAATTAAGTTAACAATTTCTAGTCAGTTGATTTTATTTTAGATACCTCATCTTGTCACAAATTTTCAATATAAATCAAGATTTCAAATGTTAAATTCCAGTTTGGCCAGTTAGTTCGGTCGATAACATAGTGCAGCCATGAAATTGATTCTTAGTTTGCTTGGCACAGTTTGCAAAGTGGTATTATTATTTTCTCATGTATGGCTAGTCAAATCAATAAGGTCAAGAAGTGTTTGGGCATCATCGCTTATTCTTTATTCTATAAAATTTTAAAATTTATGATTAAGTACATACACCTAACTTAGAAGACCAAGGTTTACCACCCATGCACTGCCTCGCAGTCTAACGGAGAGTGGGTAAAGAGCTTGGCGGATTGTGCAGACCGACTTTGACTTTGTCAACAACGTGTCGGTAATCCTTAGGTGTCCAATCTCATAAAATGAGACCAAGATATTCCAACGCTGACTTTGTCAACAACATGTCGGATAGAGCTTGGCGGGTTGGCACACCAACGCTAGATATACAACAATGTTGGATACCCATGGATTGCTATTATTATTATTATTGAATACATAAGAACAAAAGAGAGTTACGCAAATACAGCTTAACACAACTTATTTTAAAGATCCGAAAAGCTAATATAAGTATTTTAAGTCCTCCACTTATTTAAACAAAGACTACAATATAGAATAAACTTAATGGCCATCACCTAAAAATCTCCCTATGTACCAGTTACACTATTATCCCTCAAAATTCAACTTTTCATTATATTTCTTATTCGATCTTAGCTGAGAGAAAAAATACTATCAACTGATTAACAATCCTTAACTTATTTTGTTGTATCAATCTAAAATGAGTCATGTTTCAAAAAAAAAAATTATGGTATGTTACTACGATCTAAAATGCATTATGGTCCTATATGAAAAGAAAAAAAATTAAAGAAAAATAAAAGGATGTAATGCAGACTCCCCCCACACTTGAACTAAACAGTGTCCACACTGTAACGTTTCCTAAATTTGAAAGATCGTACCCAAAGATGGATTAAATGTAAAATGATTTTTAAAATGAAATGCAGTCTAACTATATATAAGAATGGATCATATATACAATGACATATGTGTTTGCGATGTATGCGATGCAAAGAATGCCACCACCTGTTTCCTCCACACTTGGTTCTAGCCCTATGAGTCCCATTCCCACTATGTCTAGGCATGTTCTCTAACAAGCAAAAGTTTTTGAAAACCATCTCATCTTTATACCTCGATTTATAGTCCAGTAAATGAATGTTCAGAGTCGTCCTAACATGAAGTTTTTTAACCAAGCTAAGATTCCAAAAATAGTTCATGTGTTCAACAAATTTGTCAGTGTAATTTTTCAAAAATTTGTGATTGTATATAAATTCAATGAAATCTGAAATCTGAGTGTTGTTCAAGACTATGTGATCACATTTCTCATCATTAACTGACAACGTATTTTCGACACTGACAATTTCAAGTTCGTTTGAAATTTTCTCAAAGTTAAAATTTTTGAACTCGTGATGTGAATCTACTTCTTCCTCATTTGGCAACTCATCCTGTACAATCCAACAATTTCATGTTTATTAAAATCTTTCTCAAATTTTAAGTTTTCTAAAATTTCAAGATCTTTATTTTGTTCAATTTCAAAAATTTGAAGTTTCTCGCAGTCTGAAAGAGAAAGATCAAAATCCAAGCTTAAATCTTTTTCTGAAAAGAATCGAAATCCAAATCATTTATTGAATTTTGAACAACTTCATTTAGATCGTTATTCTCAATTTCCAAAGTTGTTATCTAAAAATTTTCACCATCAGTAAAGAATGGATTATTTTCTGATTCATCGCTTGTTTGAATTTGATTTTGTTGTTCAAGTTGTTCTTTAAAATATGTCATTAAACAAAGAAGTTCATCAAGCTGTCTATCTTTTTCACCAAGCTGTCTATCTTGCTTTTCTAACCTCTCTCTAAGAAAGTTAAGATGATATTCTTCAGAATCGTTGATTTGAGAGCTCTCGTTTTGGATTTCTTGATACTCAAAATTAAAGTTCACATCAATTTCACGATCAATATTATTTCCAATGTGATAGTTGTTTGAATTTTCAAAAAAATTACAATGATATTGGAAATCATTTTGATCATAGAAATTATGTTTGTAACCAAAACTATTGAAATTCGAGGGAAAATTGCAATTTGATTATTTTCAATATGTTGATATGGGCTATAATTTTGAAAATTTTGGTTTTCAACCCTACATTGATGTGGGTCAAAACCATACTGAGATTCAGAGCTATTTTGATATGGATGGGGCCCATAATCGAAATTATTGAAATTTGAATTGAAGTCGTCATTTCGATCATAACTTTGAAAATATTGGTCATTTTGAAAATTTTGAAAATTGTTGACATTTGGCTCACGAAATTTTGGAAAATTTTGCTTCATGAGTTGTAATTCAAAATCATACTCTTCAAGCGGACGTCTACTTCGACTTTTATCCCACAATTCTCTCAAGGATTTTTTTTGAATCAGACATTTGAAATGAAATCAAGACAAGACAGAAATTATTCTCAGTTCGAAATAGTATAAAATACCGAGTTGTGCTCTATTAATTAACTGACTCAATTAGAAGGGGGAAGAGGGTCTTATGGCCGTTCACGTATAGTATAAATACTAAGGGATACGACCAATGTTTTACGGGTAGTATGCAACCTCTTTTGCCAATAGTTCAATAAATTGAACTACTATATATCCGCGATCCAATTATACGAGACAATCAACTTCACAAAGCACCACTTTTCAATTATATTATTTTGAAATATCTAGACAAATTCAATTGTTGAAAAATGATGAGATTGATGATAGCAGTAATGGAAATTTCAATCGACCACAAAAATCAGACAATAATAACCGCAGAATGTTTAAAATATTGTACAAACAAGCCGCTGCCCCTGCAGAAGATTTTTACAAGCAATTTCTATATTGGTTTTCTTTGCAGTAGAGCACTTGTAGAGTTCAGAAAACTTTATAGCGGTATGGCTGTCCGTCCAGAGAAATTGAATAGCTTGGACTCTGGATCCTAATTCGTTGCTTTGTTTGACCATGTTCCTTTGATGCTTGCGTTGATTTTCTTTGTGATATCCCTTTTTTGTGTAAGAAAATCAAAGAGAATTGAATATAAACCAAATAGAAACAAATTAAAGAATAAAAAAACTCAATGGAAACGAGGCAACAATACAACTCAAAAATAATAATAATAGGACATTGCGTTTCACAAGTCCAAGTCAAAATCCCCTTTTTTATGCCACAATACCTACGTTATAAAAAAAACAATGACTAAGAAGTAGTACAGCACCGTCTCCACAAAGTACTAATCAAAAATTTCAAGCTTACGCCCCCCTTTTGTTTCTCAAACACAGTCAGAAACAACAAGCAAGATTTCCCCTTTTTTTCTAAGGGATCCGAATTCGAACCACAAGTTTCGGATGTTGGGTGTTGATTTTGGCTAGGGTTTTCAAACTAGGGTTTATGGTATCGATGGTGGGAGAGTTTGTACGAGGTGATTGAACTGATGATATTCGGTTTGTGTTGAACTAGTTGCGACTTAAACCGGAATTGCGATTTGACTTTCGGGATGGTGAACTTTGTTGAAGTGTAGGGGTATTTTCTTTGATTGACGCAGTGAGGGTTTCGGTGTAGGGTTCCAATAGGAGCGGACTGTAGATGATGTTGGTATGTAGAGATTTCGTTTGTGATGAGAGATAAAATTTTGTGCTTGGAGTTTGCGCGAGGGAAATGAGAGATCAGGGTGCGGTTTGGGTTTTGAGGGCTGATGGGGTATTTATGGATTTTGGTGGCTTGCGAGTGCTGGTGGAGGAATCGTTGGAGATTTGTGTGTTTGGATTAATAGGACAGTGGGGTAGAAGATGGCTTGGGTATGTTTGAAGGGGAAGGTGATGGTGGTTTTGCTTCAGATTTTTGGTGAACGGTGAATTGGGGTTGCGGATTTCAGGATTTTCAACTCGGCGTCGGTAGGAGTTGCTGTATAATTTTCAAACTTGTGGCCTAATTTATCGGGAAGTTGATCGGTGGATGTTTGAGTTTGAAGGTGAAAATTGTAGTAAGGAGTCTGTGCGATTTGGTGAGGGAAAGTTTGAGTTAAATGAGGTTAAAGGGATGATGGAAATTGTGGTGGAAGAGATTTAATGGATTGAAAGGGGTGAATGGTATGGAGAAAATTGGGCGATGGCTATGGTAGGAAATTGTGGCAGGCTACTAAACAGGGAGAAAAAAGGAAATGCAAAATTTTGTTTTTGTTTTATTCTTTTGTTTGTAAAAGAAGTAAGAGAGTGTAAAGAAATTGGAAAGAGAAAGAAATTGATTGGGGAAAAAAAGGAAAGAAATAAAATTTAAAAAAATTGGCAAGATTTTTTTTTATGTAGTAATGAAGAAAACAAATTGTACAAAGGAAAGAAATAGATGGAAAAAGGAGAACAAAAAGGGAAAAAAGTTGGAAAGAGGAAAGAAATAAAGAAAAAAATGGCAAGACTTTTTTTTTCTTTTTTTTAACAAAATGTAACAAAATGTAAAAATAAAAAAAAAACTAACACGAATCAGATATTAAATAAGTAATAAAATTTAAATATTGCTTCCCCGGCAACGGCGCCAAAAACTTGATCGTCGCTTCCCTATGAAATAAACAAGCGCGATTTATGAAATAATTACTGCAAGCGCAAAGGTGTGTGTAACACCCCGAATTTCGGTTAATGCTAAAATTCACTAATTGCAGAATAAATAATCTCAGATGTGAGAATTGGGGGAAACGGGTTGCTTCATTGCGTTCATCTCGGAAAAATACGCCAAATAGAGTCCGAAATTTTGTAAATCGGAGTCCGTATGGCCCAGTTATGGCCCAATGAAGTTTACAGAAAATTCAAAGTTCAAAACAGATTTAAAATTCAGGTTCAAATTTCGAAATTGGGGCCATTGGGCGCAGGGGGGAAATTCCCGCCTAGCTACCCAAGTCGACAGCCCTGTCGACTGGGCAGTCGACTTGGCTAGGACCAAGTCGACAGCCCTGTCGACTTGGGTGTCGACAGGGGGTGCTCGGCCAGTTTGGCCTGTTGCACCATTTTAAGGTTTGGCTGTGTTTTGGGGCTGTTTTCTGGAAGCTTCCGAGATCTGATGGTCCTAATCTAATTTAGGGTTAATCTAATGGCCTAAAACACTTGCCTAATCTATAAATAAGACCCTAAGCTAGCCCTAAATGATCATAATCCTATCCTCTAACTAAACTATGCCAAAATTTTCTATGATCATGTCCTCCACTCAAAACCCTAGCCTCCATCCTCTTTCTAAATTATTTCTATGAAGGCTTTCATGTTCATACAAGCATTTTTAAGTTGTATGGGTGGTCATTAGCTTGCATTCATCATCAAGTTGCAAGCTTTATTTTCAAGGCTAGAGTTTTTGGGTGATTTTTGGCAAGGGTTTGCTTATTGGAGTTTAGTGGTGAGTTTCTATAGCCTTAATAATCAATTGTTAAATTGATTATGATAGGATATGAGAAGATATGGCTATGTTCGTGGATCAATGTGTTTATGCAAGTTTAGTATAGTGTATGTTGTGTGTTTTGCGAGTTTTATGCTATATGTTATGCAAGTATAATGCTATGTTTTATGATGCTCATTATGCAAAACACTTTGTTGAACATTGATTTATATGTAACATGTTATGCAAGCTATATGTGAAATTATATGCAAGTTCATATGTAACATGTTATGCAAGCCATATGTGAGATTATATGCAAGTTCATGTGTAACATGTAATGCAAGTTATGTGCATGATTATATGCAAGTTCATATGTAACATGTTATGCAAGCTATGTGTTTGGTTATATGCAAGTTATGTGCATGATTATATGCAAGTTCATAGGTAACATGTTATGCAAGTTATGTGTTTGGTTATATGCAAGTTATGTGCATGATTATATGCAAGTTCATATGTAACATGTTATGCAAGTTATGTGTTTGGTTATATGCAAGTTAACATGTGACATGCTATGCAAGTTCACACCTTTGTATGACATAAGAATCATATGCAAGTTACCCCCTTTGTGACATATGTGCTTCATGCAAGTTTGGGTTAAATGCTAGTTGGGTTTAATGTATGCTCATATATGCAAGTTGACACCTTTTAAACCCATGATAAAGTTATAGGCTATGATTGGTTAAACCCATGGCATTTGTGATGAATCTTCCCTTTATTATGTCATGTTATGAGAACGAATTACGTGGGGAACGATGGGGTTAATATGCATGTTAATAAAATGGTGTGAAATGGGTATGCTTAAGCATAACATAAAGTGAATGGACATAATTGGGAATTTACCTATTAAGTTAGGTCTACCCATATTATGGAATTGGGAATTTACCTATTAAGTTAGGTCTACCCATGTTATGGAATTGGGAATTTACCTATTGAGTTAGGTCTACCCATATTCTTGAAATTGGTAATTAATTAGGGATAATTAATACAAATTATGGGGGTGATTAATTAGGTGTAATTAATCTACTAAGACACGAGGTTGGACCCTTTTTGTAGCATAAGACTGCCCGGAACCGACCGGCAAATCCAGCGGCTACAAATGATTGGCCCAATGTGAGAGGTCCTAGTCATAAACTAAATACGTGACAAGTGTAAAGACACGAGGTTAGACTCTGTTATGGTGTAAGGCTGCCCGGAACCAACCGGCATATCCAGCTGCCATAAAAGACAGTCTAATGTGAGAGGTCTTTACAAAGGTTACGATCTTAATTAATTAAGAAACACTTAACCAAATTAGCATGTAGTGGGGCATGAGGGGTTAAGTGGGTGCCTTGGGTGGCATGTAGTATGTAACGGCCCGCCCCGCACCAGTCTGCATTTCCTCCGAGAGTGCGCTGTACACATGCCCAACTAGCACGGAACGGTCGTCAGGAGAAAGGAAAGAAGAGAATGAACTAATCAAGGAACCTGTAGAATGTCTCACAGCGCATGGAATAAAATATAATAATAACATACTTGACATAAAACAGGTGAGACAGTGCATAAGCTGATAACTAACAATCAATGTCAACATCAGAGCAGCGGAAATCCAAATACAGCTTATTACAACTTTCCAAATTTACTGTCTCCAATCAAAAGAAAACTAAAGTAGAAGATACACCACCAATGCCCAAGCAGTGATCTTCAACAATACAGGGAGAATACTATATATATTACGTGGAAGCCTCCTGCTCGTCTCCGGATCATCTACCCGTGCATCACCAGCTAACCTGTCTCTAGTCTGCTCGTGTGAGCACCCAGAGTAATAAGAAGAGACATAAAACTCTGGGTCAGACATAAAGCCTGGTATGAGCGATAAGCATCTAAACAGAGTAATAACAGGTATACTAAACCATACCTGAACCTGGACCTGCAACCAAAGAGTTAGTACCACATACCGTACAATGCTCCAAGGTGCCATAATAGATAGTGTAAGAATACGGGGTTGGGGTGTGCATGTCACAATGATAGAAACCAAATCATCCATAGCAACCATCCTCACATCTCTCACTCAGTGCGTAAAGCGTACGACATCTACCACTTTGGAACACTAGACAAACTGAGGCAACGACGAATCCCGACTTGTAGAAACCCTGCTGTGACCAAGCCAAACACTTGGAGTCATGACCAAACATTTCAATGACCCACTCCATTGGTCGTAGCCCTTGGTTCTACCAATGCCATAATGGCCCTGAATCCGCCTTCGTACCTCCTACCATAGTGGTCCAAAGTTATAGACGTCGATAACCCCTTGGCACGCGTCCCGCAGCAAAGCCCAACTCATGAAGTGAACTCGTTGATTCCCATCTGAATCTTGAGCTCTAACTTCTCATTTGGACTTCCTTTGCATCTCGGGTTTCTGTCATCACCCTCCGGATCGGTCTTCATTCTGTATGTAACTCTCTGATTCGGTTCGTAGTCACCAGCTCGTAGCCTTCAACCTCGGATCGGTTCGGATCATCCTTCACGCTCGGGTCGGATCGTATCGCACCATATGGATCGCACCTCGTCAGCTCGTGGCGCCTTGTCGAGTCGGTTCGGGCTTGTCAGTTCGTGGCAACCCACTGGTTCGGGTCGAGCTACCCATCTGGATCGTGGTGCTTCCCTTCAGTCGTAGAGGAACATCGGTTCGAATCGGGAGCTTCTTAACGGGTCGGAGTAGCTCATTCTCACGAGAGACGGATCGGATCGGCTCATCGGATCGGGGTCTTCAGCCATCGGCGGATCGGGTCGCGCCATCGGATCGGATCGTGGTCTTCCCTTCGTGGCTCCGAGCTCTGGCATGTGGCGCGGTTCGAGAAGGCGGGTCGGTTCGTGGGCATGGGGGCGATCCGATCCGGATAAATTCCTGCACTTCGTTCCAGCGACAGTTTTTCGCCATTCCACGGCGTTTTTGACCAAACTAACACTTCTAAGCAATCACAAAACACACCATAGAGTCATAGCAACATGTGATAGCAACCACAACAGCAAACAATCACTCAAATGAATCAAAATGGATCAAAAGTGGCCAAAGCTCCTTATTTTCCCTTAAGCATGTTTAAGTAAACTGGTCATAGAGTTAACAAAACTTAATTAAACCGAACCAAATTTCAACCAGAGGCCTAAAACATTATTTAGGAATTTCTAAACATTTTTCCAGAATTTATTAGTGTATAAATTCACTAATCTTCACTAATTACCCTTAATTACCGTAATTAGTGCAAAAACTATGCAAATCACTCACCTTTGCCACAACTAGAACCCCAAAACCGAAATATTCTCTGATTTGGCGCTGTTCCCAATCTCATACAGCAGCTCCAACCTTGCTTTGGTGCTTTTTCTTCTTAATTTAATGTTTGCTAAGCCTAATCTTCAATTAGAAGGTGATTTTTGGGTGTTTTAGAGTGATTTAGAGAGTGGAGGCCATGACTAGGTTAAGGGAAATGAAAGTGGCGGCTGGAAAATGTCTAAAGAAATGTTTTCTAACCCTAATCAGCACCTATATCCCCCTAAACCCGAAATTCCCTTTGGGCCAAGCTGCTAATCACCCGGTTAAGCCCAATTAAGCTGTTTTTCACCATCTGAAACTTGTTTCAGCCATATCTCCCAAACGGTGAGTCCGTTTGGCTAATGTGACCACTCTACGGAAAGAGAAACCATCATCCGAAGTCAATGGAAGTGGTTTCAGGTCAAAATTCCTTTCCAGTCAAAAGTTATGGCCAAAACAGTGCCAACTAGGGGTAAAATGGTCATTTAAAAATCGGGAAAAATCACGAACATGGGAAATGACCCCATTAGTCGTCTCCCAAAGTTACATGACCATACGACTTCGTATGTGAAAGAAATAAATATCCTACGATCCTATGATGCGTAGAACGCGGGTCGTTACACTCTTCCCCCCTTAAGAAATTTCGCCCCCGAAATTTCTTAACCCAAAACATACAAAGGATCCCGCATGCCTAACAACCATATACAACAATCAAATATGCAAAACAAGCAAACAAGCCTATCCTAGCATGCGGAAAAACTAAATCGAAGTCAAAATCTTACCAGACAAAGAGTTCTGGATACTTCTTCTTTATGTCCTCCTCTGTTTCCCAAGTACAATCACTCTCGTCCTCGCTCCACTGTACCTTTACTAGCTTCACCGCCTTTCTTCGAAGTTGCTTCATGTCGTGCGCGACAATACGGGCCGACTTGCGGTTCCCAACCGCCTCGGGTTCTACTTCGAAGTCCTCTAACTGATCAGGTGAAATAGTCATATCTGAGTCGTGGACGAACTTCCTTAGTTGGGAAACGTGAAATACGTTATGAACTCCCGCCATCTTCTCTGGTAAGTCTATCCTATACGCCAAATTCCCGACTAGTTCAAGAACAGGGAATGGACCAACAAATCTTGGTGCCAACTTGCCTCTCCTGCCAAATCGTATTACGCTCTTCAACGGGGAAATCTTGACAAACACCAAGTCACCAACGGAGAATTTTAGGTCTCTTCTCCTCTTATCAGCATAGCTCTTCTGCCTATCTTGAGCAGCCTTCATTCGTTGTTGAATGATCTTAATCTTATCTGAAGTTTCCATCACCACATCTGGTCCAAGCATAAACTTCTCGCCAGTCTCTATCCAACATGATGGTGAGTTACAAGGTCTTCCGTACAAAGCTTCAAATGGAGCCATACCGATACTGGATTGGTAGCTATTATTATATGCAAACTCTACTAGATGCAAATGGTCATCCCATGATCCACCGAAATCCAATATACATGCTCTCAAGAGATCTTCCAAAATACGGTTCACCCTCTCCGTCTGACCGTCGGTCTGAGGATGATATGCAGTACTGAGATGTAACTCTGACCCTAGAGCCTCTTGTAAGCTCTTCCAAAACCCACTAGTGAACAACGGGTCTCGGTCGCTCACAATGCTTTTAGGTACTCCATGAAATCTCACTACCCACTTCATATACAATTCTGCTAACTTAGCTGCCGTTCTGGTCGATTTGACTGGTATAAACCTTGCACTTTTAGTCAGTCGATCTACAATTACCCAAATGCTGTCATATCCCGATCTAGTCCTTGGTAAACCATCGATGAAATCCATCGAGACTTGCTCCCATTTCCATTCGGGAATTTCTAAGGGCTGTAACAAACCACTAGGCTTCTTTTGCTCGGCTTTAACTAGCTGGCAATTCATGCACTTGGATATAAACTTCCCAACGTCTCTTTTCATCCCTTCCCAGTAGTAAGTCTGCTTCATATCTCGATACATCTTGTTACCACCGGGGTGTATAGTCAGCTTTGAGTGATGACACTCTTTAAGCACTTCATCCCTCAATCCATTGACATTGGGTACAACAAGCTTTCCATTCTTTCTAAGCCATCTATCTCGATCAAGCCCATACTTGTTCATCTCCTCATCGATACCCATCTCTAACTTGGAGATGATTTCCAATAGGTTAGGGTCGTCCCTCTGACTAGAGCCGATCCGTTCAATCAAAGTGGGTCTGATCGTCAAACTTGCTAACATTTCTGGATCCAATTCGCACTTTGGTCTGAAATCAAACCCCGCGATAAACTCCAGTTGCTTCCATTCAAGGAACATAGCCCCTAAGCTGGCATGTCTTCTACTCAATGCATCAGCCACCGCATTGCCCTTTCCTGGTGTGTATGCGATGTCAAAATCATAGGAAGCTAAGAACTCTAACCATCTCTGCTGACGGAGATTCAGATCTTTCTGAGAGAAGAGATACTTTAACGACTTATGATCTGTAAACAGCTCAAATCTTTCTCCCAAGAGATAGTGTCTCCACATCTTTAACGCGAACACGATCGCTGCCAATTCTAAATCATGGGTAGGGTATCTTCTCTCGTGCGGTTTCAATTGCCGACTTGCGTAAGCTATAACCCTACCGCCTTGCATCAATACAGCACCCAGTCCGGTACCACAGGCATCCGTGTATACCGTCATCTCTTCATCCCCCTTAGGAATGACTAACACCGGTGCGCTTGTCAACTTGTCCTTTAAACCTTTGAATGCATTCTTGCACCTTTCATCCCAGACAAAAGCTTGATTCTTCTTGGTCAACTGGGTCAATGGTGCTGCTATCTTGGAGAAACCTTGGATAAACTTACGATAATATCCCGCTAGCCCCAAGAAACTTCTTACGTCTGTTGCATTCTTGGGCGTAGGCCAATCCTGTACCGTAGCCACCTTTGCCGGGTCCACGGCAATCCCATTTTCGGATACAACATGGCCCAAGAACCTCACTTCCCTCTTCCAGAAGTGACACTTAGAAAACTTTGCTTTCAATTGGTGTTTTCTCAACACCTCAATCACTGTCCTCAAATGTTCCTTGTGTTCTTCCTCGTTCCTTGAGTAAACCAAAATATCATCCACGAACACAAGAACAAACTTATTCAACTGATCTCTGAATACCCTATTCATAAGATCCACAAAATATGCTGGGGCATTGGTCAGCCCGAATGGCATGACCAACCACTCATAAAACCCAGACGGCGTCCGAAATGCCGTTTTAGCTATACTCTCAGCTTCCACTCTAAGCTGATGAAAACCTGTTGCGAGATCCAACTGAGAAAATACTCTCGCGCCACTCAACTGATCGAACAAATCATCTATCCGCGGTAGAGGATACTTGTTCTTCCTCGTCACTTTATTCAATTCGCGATAGTCTACACACAAACGAAGGGAACCATCTGCCTTGGTAGCAAACACAACTGGTGCTCCCCATTCAGAAACACTCCTTCTGATAAATCCCTTCTTCAAAAGATCGCTGACTTGCACCTCGAGCTCCCGCTGCTCTCTTGGTGCCATACGACGAAGTGGCATCACTATAGGTCTGGCATCTTTTACTAAATCAATACGAAACTCAATCTCTCGATGTGGTGGAAGTCCGGTCACTTCTTCGAAAACATCCGGATACTGGCCAACCACGGGCAAACCTGACAACTCACTATGCGGAATGTCGAGGGAGTTTAGGAAACTAGCCAATTCCCCCTTACTGGGTAGACCACCAAACACTATCCTCCGCCCATCATCCGCCCTAGCTGTCACCAACAAGCCCTCACAGTCTACCACCACCCCGTATCTTTGGAGCCAATCTACTCCCAAAATAATGCCAAACCCAGTAAAGCCCAAAACAAAGCAATCACAAACAAACATGCATCCATGACTCGATAAGACCACATTACGACAAATCATGCTAAGGCTAGTCGAACCACCAACCGGGTTCGTCACTACTAAAGGTCTATCGACAATCTCGGGCTCCAATCCCAACCTATCTACCAGGTCACTAGATATGAAAGAACTGGAAGCTCCGGTATCAAACAAAACTCTAACAGGAACATCATAAACAGAAAGCATACCTTGAATGACGACATTCTTTCCCTTCTCCGCCGCAGTTGGGGCATTCGACGAAGAAGGAATAGCATTAAGGGCATATGCTTTCACCATTTGCTTTTCTTTAGGGGGCTGTGGACACTTGTCCTTGTGATGTCCCATTTGGCCACAGTTGAAGCACTTCCTATCCGCTGGCTTGGCCCGACAATTACTAGCATAATGGCCCTTCTTACCACAGCTGAAGCACTCAACATCTTGCTTATTCTTTTTCTTCTGGCCATCCTTAGCTTGGTTCTGCTTTCTTTTATTCTGAGAACCACCCTTGCCTCCACCACTTGCTTGTGGCTTTGGCTCATCTGCAGATGCAACCTCCGTCTTCGGCTTAGGGTAGAGACTCTCTGACCTCAATGCTTTCCCTACAATCGACTCAAACGACTCATCGATGTGGTTAATAAGCCTTTCCCCCAAGTACTGATCCAAACCGGTTATGAATTTCTCATTCTTCTTCTCGGCAGTATCAATAAGAGATAACCCGTACTTCGACAAAGTGTCGAATTCAGCAATATACTCCGAGACAGCTCTGCCATTCTGCTTGAGCTCCAAGAATTTCTTAAACAGCACTGACTTTTGAGCAGCTGGAATGAACTTCTCGCTAAAGCGAGCTTTAAACTGCTCCCAAGTAATCTGATCTTCGGGAGTAGCTGCCTTTATAGCATTCCACCAATTCATTGCCCGCCCTTGCAGCTGACGGGACGCTAGCTTTCTCTTCATCGCATCCTCGATACCCAAATCCTCGAAGATACGTTCGCAACTATCCAACCAATCTTGAACATCCGTGGCCGACTCCGTTCCGTGAAACGGCTTCCCACCAAGGCTAGTATAATCCTTGTTTAGCTTGGCGAAGTCAACTCTTGGCGCCTGCACTATTGGACCACCACCATTTCCACCATTGGGAGCTGCCCTCTGTACATCTCTAAGCATCTCTCTCATGAGGTCAGTAAACATCGTCCTCATGTCAGCAGCATTCCCATTGTTGGCTCCCCTACCAGCACCTCTAGTATATCGGCTCATCGTCAATCTGAAAAAGGAAACGATTAACGACTCCATAGTGGTGCTAGTGCAGTACGACTTTATTCTTATACTACCAATAATATATATATATATATATAGCTTTTAAAAACCAAAGTAATCACAAATACGCTCTCTCGTATATGTATATTATCTCTCCCTGATAACTTCCCTAGGTTAACTACGCAACCTAGAGCTCTGATACCAAGTGTAACGGCCCGCCCCGCACCAGTCTGCATTTCCTCCGAGAGTGCGCTGTACACATGCCCAACTAGCACGGAACGGTCGTCAGGAGAAAGGAAAGAAGAGAATGAACTAATCAAGGAACCTGTAGAATGTCTCACAGCGCATGGAATAAAATATAATAATAACATACTTGACATAAAACAGGTGAGACAGTGCATAAGCTGATAACTAACAATCAATGTCAACATCAGAGCAGCGGAAATCCAAATACAGCTTATTACAACTTTCCAAATTTACTGTCTCCAATCAAAAGAAAACTAAAGTAGAAGATACACCACCAATGCCCAAGCAGTGATCTTCAACAATACAGGGAGAATACTATATATATTACGTGGAAGCCTCCTGCTCGTCTCCGGATCATCTACCCGTGCATCACCAGCTAACCTGTCTCTAGTCTGCTCGTGTGAGCACCCAGAGTAATAAGAAGAGACATAAAACTCTGGGTCAGACATAAAGCCTGGTATGAGCGATAAGCATCTAAACAGAGTAATAACAGGTATACTAAACCATACCTGAACCTGGACCTGCAACCAAAGAGTTAGTACCACATACCGTACAATGCTCCAAGGTGCCATAATAGATAGTGTAAGAATACGGGGTTGGGGTGTGCATGTCACAATGATAGAAACCAAATCATCCATAGCAACCATCCTCACATCTCTCACTCAGTGCGTAAAGCGTACGACATCTACCACTTTGGAACACTAGACAAACTGAGGCAACGACGAATCCCGACTTGTAGAAACCCTGCTGTGACCAAGCCAAACACTTGGAGTCATGACCAAACATTTCAATGACCCACTCCATTGGTCGTAGCCCTTGGTTCTACCAATGCCATAATGGCCCTGAATCCGCCTTCGTACCTCCTACCATAGTGGTCCAAAGTTATAGACGTCGATAACCCCTTGGCACGCGTCCCGCAGCAAAGCCCAACTCATGAAGTGAACTCGTTGATTCCCATCTGAATCTTGAGCTCTAACTTCTCATTTGGACTTCCTTTGCATCTCGGGTTTCTGTCATCACCCTCTGGATCGGTCTTCATTCTGTATGTAACTCTCTGATTCGGTTCGTAGTCACCAGCTCGTAGCCTTCAACCTCGGATCGGTTCGGATCATCCTTCACGCTCGGGTCGGATCGTATCGCACCATATGGATCGCACCTCGTCAGCTCGTGGCGCCTTGTCGAGTCGGTTCGGGCTTGTCAGTTCGTGGCAACCCACTGGTTCGGGTCGAGCTACCCATCTGGATCGTGGTGCTTCCCTTCAGTCGTAGAGGAACATCGGTTCGAATCGGGAGCTTCTTAACGGGTCGGAGTAGCTCATTCTCACGAGAGACGGATCGGATCGGCTCATCGGATCGGGGTCTTCAGCCATCGGCGGATCGGGTCGCGCCATCGGATCGGATCGTGGTCTTCCCTTCGTGGCTCCGAGCTCTGGCATGTGGCGCGGTTCGAGAAGGCAGGTCGGTTCGTGGGCATGGGGGCGATTCGATCCGGATAAATTCCTGCACTTCGTTCCAGCGACAGTTTTTCGCCATTCCACGGCGTTTTTGACCAAACTAACACTTCTAAGCAATCACAAAACACACCATAGAGTCATAGCAACATGTGATAGCAACCACAACAGCAAACAATCACTCAAATGAATCAAAATGGATCAAAAGTGGCCAAAGCTCCTTATTTTCCCTTAAGCATGTTTAAGTAAACTGGTCATAGAGTTAACAAAACTTAATTAAACCGAACCAAATTTCAACCAGAGGCCTAAAACATTATTTAGGAATTTCTAAACATTTTTCCAGAATTTATTAGTGTATAAATTCACTAATCTTCACTAATTACCCTTAATTACCGTAATTAGTGCAAAAACTATGCAAATCACTCACCTTTGCCACAACTAGAACCCCAAAACCGAAATATTCTCTGATTTGGCGCTGTTCCCAATCTCATACAGCAGCTCCAACCTTGCTTTGGTGCTTTTTCTTCTTAATTTAATGTTTGCTAAGCCTAATCTTCAATTAGAAGGTGATTTTTGGGTGTTTTAGAGTGATTTAGAGAGTGGAGGCCATGACTAGGTTAAGGGAAATGAAAGTGGCGGCTGGAAAATGTCTAAAGAAATGTTTTCTAACCCTAATCAGCACCTATATCCCCCTAAACCCGAAATTCCCTTTGGGCCAAGCTGCTAATCACCCGGTTAAGCACAATTAAGCTGTTTTTCACCATCTGAAACTTGTTTCAGCCATATCTCCCAAACGGTGAGTCCGTTTGGCTAATGTGACCACTCTACGGAAAGAGAAACCATCATCCGAAGTCAATGGAAGTGGTTTCAGGTCAAAATTCCTTTCCAGTCAAAAGTTATGGCCAAAACAGTGCCAACTAGGGGTAAAATGGTCATTTAAAAATCGGGAAAAATCACGAACATGGGAAATGACCCCAATAGTCGTCTCCCAAAGTTACATGACCATACAACTTCGTATGTGAAAGAAATAAATATCCTACGATCCTATGATGCGTAGAACGCGGGTCGTTACATAGTAACTAGTGGGGGTGCCTTGGGTGGCATGAGGAAACTAGTGGGTTGCCTTGGGTGGCAATAGAAAATACGATTAGAATACTTAACCAAAGTGGAACATGTAATTAAACATGATTAAAGGGTTAAGTAAGTGCCTTGGGTGGCATGTGGGAATCAAGTAAGTGCCTTGGGTGGCATGTGGAAATCTAGTGGGTGCCTTAAGTGGCAATTGAAATATGATTAAATGACAAGCTTAAGTAGTAGCTTGTGGGGGCCTTAAGTGGCAATTGAAATATGATTAAATGACAAGCTTAAGTAGTAGCTTGTGGGGGCCTTAAGTGGCAATTGAAATATGATTAAATGACAAGCTTAAGTAGTAGCTTGTGGGGGCCTTGAGTGGCAATTGAAATATGATTAGATGACTTAACCAAACCTTAACATGTAAGTGGGCATGATTATAAAAAGGGGTTAAGTGGGATGCACTAGATAAAATGACAAGCTTAAGTAGTAGCTTGTGGGGGCCCATTTCAACCAGTAACCCATATGTATCTTATTGGGCTCGACCCATGTCGAGGACGGGACATGCGTACTGGGCTTGACTATAAGAGGCCAAAACGAGGTAGCGGTGGCAACACAAGTCCAACGGGTTTCATATGCGTGTATGGACCCGGGCTGGTAAGTAAGACGTTGTTGCATCGTGTAGGTATAAGTCGTGCACCGTTGATATTATCAGGTTGCCACTTTGGGGAATGATACACCCCACTGTGGGGCCAGCACGGGTATCTACGTTAGGGAGCCGATCGCTTGGGGAGTAGTGGGTACACCTAGCGGAGATAGGGGCAGACGGCACCTATGTAGTCAGCTAGGGGTACAAGAAACTACTGGGTAAAATTACTAAGTATACTTAGTGGGATCAACCTTTAAGTAGGAATTACCCTTGGGTGGGTAGAACTGGTGTGGTGCAGTGTAGTAATTATCCTTGGGTGGGTAAATGCGTCTTTTCGTTTATCTTAGTACATCCTGTGTTTAGTTGGCTACTTAGTGTAGTCATTATCCCCAGAGGTACCATACCTTGTTTATATCATACCCTAATTACTTTAATGATTGTATTGTTAAGGTTATAGGACTCGCTCAGACTTATGTCTGACCCCGTTGTTTTTTTATCTTTTTCCCAACCCTCAGGTTTTCAGAGTGGGCCTAGCACTAGTGGGCTTCGATCAGACTGCTTTATCTATCTTTTGGAGCTTGGACCGTGGATGTAAAGCTCAGTTTATCTTTTCTATTATGGCTATTAAGTTATGTAGTGGGATTATGTACTTTTGTTTTATCAGGATGGATATTATGTACTTGACTCTTGTTTATGGTTTTGGTGTAACCAAACATGTTTTACTTTCCGCTGCAATGAAATGATGTTTTAAATTCTCAAGTATTACTTATATCTGTCTTGTTGTAATTTTTCTGTTCTATATTCACTTAAAATACTCCACCGATGTTATGGCATTCCCTTAGTGAGTGACCGTAGCGGGTGTGGGGTGTTACACGTGGTATCAGAGCTTAAGGTTACCAAAACAGATAAATTTTTTAGAAAAACTATTTTCTAAGAATATTTTTGAAAGGAGTATTTTCAAAAACATGTCTTTTAAGAGAAAAGTTTTTGAAAGAAAAGCATAATCCCCGATAGCCATATCTTTATCTTTCGAATTCTCCGTTTTGAATCTCTTCCTCTCTCGTTTTGAGTTTCCCCTCCGTGTATAGATGATCTTTCTAAGATAGATAAGAATGGAAAACCACTTCAAGGGACTTAGACGTTAGTCGGATTAGAAGTTGGTTCAAGAAGGAGGAGGACTGGTAGGTACCTATTGGATAGACGATGGGAGGAAGGCTCAAATAGTTGTTTGGTTAATGAAGGATGAAACCTCATTGGTGGGAGGTTACGAGTGGAGAATGGGAAGAAGAAGGCGAGTAGTTATCCTTTTGGGAGGAATAGGACACCTTATTAGGGTTGTCCAAAGGGGCAAGGGCAAGGTATGGAATCTTCTGGAGGGTAGTTGTATTCCCTCACGGCTAGTGTACCAGATGGGGATAAGACCGTCTAGGTTGGAATTTGGATTTCTTTATTATCCGGTTCGAACTTTATTTGATTCTGACGCATCGAGTTCGTTTATCTCATCGTTGTTAGTTGAGTCACTGCACTTAGACACCAGTTTAGTAGATGATCCCTTAGTTGTTTCAAACCCAATTGGGGGCTCCATGATGTGTTTGGGTTTGAAAGTTTCTATACTTAGCGTTGAGTTTAGATGTGATGCTTCTTGGGATTCACGGGCTATGGGTTAGTTTTGGGCATGGACTGGTTATCCAGTAATGGTGCCGTTCTTGTTTGTGGAAGGAGAGTTGTTAGGCTTACGACCCGCTTGGGTAACACTCTCGAGATCTCCTGTAATCCCATGGAATCTGTTATGCTAAGTTATCTAGAATCGCTTGACACGTCGGTCTAGAGTTTGCGATCTGTTAGAGTGGTCCGGGAATACTCGGATGTGTTTGAGGAGGTGAAGGGCTTACCTCCGGAGCGGGAGATTGACTTCCGAATATATCCGGTAGACAATGCCAAACCAGTATCTTGGCCAGTGTGCCACATGGCTCCTCGTGAGAGGAGGGAACTCCACAAGCAAGTAGGCGATTTGCTTGAGAAGGGGTTTAGAAGACGAAGTATATCGGAATGGGGTGCTCCAGTAGTTTTTGCTATGAAGGCGGATGGGTCCCTCGGACTTTGTGTAGATTATAGGGAGTTTAACAAGATAACAAAGAAGAATAGACACCCATTGCCGAGGATTGATGATCTCTTTGATCAGTTGGTTGGCGCCTCAGTGTTTTCGTAGTAGGACTTAGCCACGGGGTTTCATCAGTTGAGAGTGGCCGAGGATAGTATAGAGAAGACTACCTTTAGGACTCCGGATGGTTTTTATGAGTGGCTGGTGATGCCATTTGGTTTGACGAACGCCCCCGCATACTTTGTTGATTTGATGAGAAGGGTGTTCAGGGAGTACCTAAATAAGTTCGTGATGGTCTTTGTAAATGACATATTGGTCTTTTCTAGGAGCGAAATAAGTTTTCGTATGTGCTCAATAGGTTGAGCAAAGCCAGTTATGGGATAAACGGTGGTTTTGGAGCGAGACTGGCGAGGACATCCAGAGTTGGACAAGGGCTTAATTATTTATCCGTTTTTACTAGTATCATCTCACGTAGGTCGTCTGAATTCGAAGGAGGTATCCCTTGGGTGTTTGTCTGATATTGGTTTAGGCCTTTGGGGCTTGCATTTGGGGGATGTCGGGTTCGACTAGGGTGGTCTGCGTGAGAGATGGACAGTTGTGATGATTTTGGATGGGGTAATATCCTGGTTTTCTCTAAAAGTGGAGAAGAGCATGCCCTACATCTTAGGGAAGTGTTGGAGACTCTTCGAGCGCATAGTCTTAGGACAGCAAAAGTGGATGGGATTCTTAGCATCCTATGAGTTTGAGATAGCGTATACCCATGGCAAGGGTAACGTGGTAGCGGACGCCTTAAGTAGAAAAAGGTTGTCCTTGAGTTCATTGTTCGTTGAACGACGGAGCTTAGAGTTTATTTCTATGTTTGACTTTAGACCTTCCGTTGACTTTGTACCCGGTTTGCTAGCCTCCTTGGAGGTTAGGCCTACTCTTTTGGGGCGGATTGGCGGAACGCAGCGAGACGACCCACAGTCGGTTGAGTTAGTAGAGAAGCTCATGAGGAGGGGGAGTCGTCCAGCCATTTGAGTAGGTACACCCTAGATGGTAAGGGGTGGTTGCGTAGAGACGGTAGACTTTGTGTACCGCAAGACGAGGGTTTGAGGAAGGCTATACTTGATGATGCACATCGTTCGAAGACTACCATTCATCCCGGTAGGGACAAGATGTACCAAGACATGAAGCGAGTTTTCATTTGGGCCGGTATGAAGAAAGACGCGGCCGAGTATGTCGCTAGATGCTTGGTGTGCCAACAAGTAAAAGCGGAGCAAAAGATACCCGGTGGGTTGCTTCACCCATTGGAGGTTCCGCTATGGAAGTGGGATAGTGTCTCGATGGATTTCGTCAATGGATTACCAAGATCGAGGAAGGGTTATACGGGAATTTGGGTTGGGTAGACAAACTTACTAAGAGTGCCCATTTTATACCCGTGAAGAGTAAGAGGACTGCTCAATGGCTAGCTTCAATCTACATTCGGGAGATTGTTAGATTGCATAGTGTACCTTCCAGTATAGTGAGCGGTCGAGATCCTATCTTCACTAGAGAGTTTTGGAAGAGTTTGCAAGAGGCGGTAGGGACTCGGTTGTGTTTGAGTACCGCATATCATCCTCAGACGGACGGCCAGACCGAGAGGGTGAATCGTATTTTAGAAGACCTTTAGAGGCTATGTATCTTGGATTTTGGAGGTACATGGGAAGAGCATCTTCCATTGGTGGAGTTCGCATATAATAACAGCTTTCAGTCTAGTATTGGCATGGCTCCTTTCAAAGCTTTTTATGGAAGGCCTTGTCGATCACCTACATGTTGGTGGGGATCTATGGATAAGATCTTGCTTGGGCCCGATATGGTTAGGAAGACTTCGGAAAAGATTGATTTGATTCGAAGAAGGATGAAAGCGGCGCAAGACAGACAGAAATCTTATGCGGACAAGAGGCGAACAGAGCTTGAATTTGATGTTGGGGACATGGTCTTTGTCAAAGTATCTCCGTTACGGAATGTGGTTCGCTTTGGATCTGTTGGGAAGTTAGAACCAAGGTTTGTTGGACCGTTTCCTATTAAGGAAAGGGTTGGACAGATGGCCTATAGAGTGGAGTTGCCCGACAGACTTAGTGGTGTACATGATGTATTCCATGTGTCACATTTGATGAAGTGCCTACATGAGACCGCAGAGGTGGTAGAGCCTAGCTTGCTTAGAGAAGTAGAGATAGAGCGTGATGCGACTATTCGACGAGCTCCTACTCGCATCCTTGGGTCAGAGACTAGGAAATTGAGGAATCGAGAGGTTCAACTAGTCAAAGCACAATGGGGAGAAGATGAGAGCAATGCTACTTTGGAGACGGAAGCGAAGATGCGTTCATTGTACCCATTCCTTTTTGAGGGGATGTCTTTTAACTTCTCCTCTATCGTTTGTCTAGTACTTATCTTATCTTTAGTATGTCCTCTCGTTAGTACTTTTGACCTTTAGATAGGGTAAACCTATGGTTGAAACATGTGTTTGAGACATGTTATGATTGATGGATGCATGTGGATGCAAGTGTTTGCTAGTGGTTGCTCGTGGATGCATATACACACACTCTAGACACTAGATCGGCTCAATCACTTCATATTGCATATTGCATATAATTGTGTGTAGGTAGCTATATTTATGGATGTATAATGGTTGTGTTATCATATGGATGATGCATTTTGGTGAATGATTGTGCACTCATGTAGATATAGTATGTGTCGATAGGGTTCTTTCGCATACATATTGGATGCATGGCACTATCACGGTTTGCATATGTTCATACATTAGATAGGGAACATATACACACACTTTTTGCATATGCTCATACATCATTAGAAATTGTTTTAAGGACAACCCGTGTTTTATGGATTGAGTAGATGGTTGTTGGGATGGTAGGATATGCATTCTCCTTAGCTTAGAGATTTCGGGGACGAAATCCTTTAAGGAGGGGAGAATGTAACACCCCGAATTTCGGTTAATGCTAAAATTCACTAATTGCAAAATAAATAATCTCAGATGTGAGAATTGGGGGAAACGGGCTGCTTCATTGCGTTCGTTTCGGAAAAATACGCGAAATAGAGTCCGAAATTTTGTAAATCGGAGTCCGTATGGCCCAGTTATGGCCCAATGAAGTTTACAAAAAATTCAAAGTTCAAAACAGATTTAAAATTCAGGTTCAAATTTCGAAATTGGGGCCATTGGGCGCAGGGTGGAAAATTCCCGCCTAGCTACCGAAGTCGACAGCCCTGTCGACTGGGCAGTCGACTTGGCTAGGACCAAGTCGACAGCCCTGTCGACTTGGGTGTCGACAGGGGGTGCTCGGCCAGTTTGGCCGGTGCACCATTTTAAGGTTTGGCTGTGTTTTGGGGCTATTTTCTGGAAGCTTCCGAGATCTGATGGTCCTAATCTAATTTAGGGTTAATCTAATGGCCTAAAACACTTGCCTAATCTATAAATAAGACCCTAAGCTAGCCCTAAATGATCATAATCTTATCCTCTAACTAAACTATGCCAAAATTTTCTATGATCATGGCCTCCACTCAAAACCCTAGCATCCATCCTCTTTCTAAATTATTTCTATGAAGTCTTTCATGTTCATACAAGCATTTTTAAGTCGTATGGGTGGTCATTAGCTTGCATTCATCATCAAGTTGCAAGCTTTATTTTCAAGGCTAGAGTTTTTGGGTGATTTTTGGCAAGGGTTTGCTTATTGGAGTTTAGTGGTGAGTTTCTATAGCCTTAATAATCAATTGTTAAATTGATTATGATAGGATATGAGAAGATATGGCTATGTTTGTGGATCAATGTGTTTATGCAAGTTTAGTATAGTGTATGTTGTGTGTTTTGCGAGTTTTATGCTATATGTTATGCAAGTATAATGCTATGTTTTATGATGCTCATTATGCAAAACACTTTGTTGAACATTGATTCATATGTAACATGTTATGCAAGCTATATGTGAAATTATATGCAAGTTTATATGTAACATGTTATGCAAGCCATATGTGAGATTATATGCAAGTTCATGTGTAACATGTAATGCAAGTTATGTGCATGATTATATGCAAGTTCATATGTAACATGTTATGCAAGTTATGTGTTTGGTTATATGCAAGTTATGTGCATGATTATATGCAAGTTCATAGGTAACATGTTATGCAAGTTATGTGTTTGGTTATATGCAAGTTATGTGCATGATTATATGCAAGTTCATATGTAACATGTTATGCAAGTTATGTGTTTGGTTATATGCAAGTTAACATGTGACATGCTATGCAAGTTCACACCTTTGTATGACATAAGAATCATATGCAAGTTACCCCCTTTGTGACATATGTGCTTCATGCAAGTTTGGGTTAAATGCTAGTTGGGTTTAATGTATGCTCATATATGCAAGTTGACACCTTTTAAACCCATGATAAAGTTATAGGCTATGATTGGTTAAACCCATGGCATTTGTGATGAATCTTCCCTTTATTATGTCATTATATGAGAACGAATTACGTGGGGAATGATGGGGTTAATATGCATGTTAATAAAATGGTGTGAAATGGGTATGCTTAAGCATAACATAAAGTGAATGGACATAATTGGGAATTTACCTATTAAGTTAGGTCTACCCATATTATGGAATTGGGAATTTACCTATTAAGTTAGGTCTACCCATGTTATGGAATTGGGAATTTACCTATTGAGTTAGGTCTACCCATATTCTTGAAATTGGTAATTAATTAGGGATAATTAATACAAATTATGGGGGTGATTAATTAGGTGTAATTAATCTACTAAGACACGAGGTTGGACCCTTTTTGTAGCATAAGACTGCCCGGAACCGATCGGCAAATCTAGCGGCTACAAATGATTGGCCCAATGTGAGAGGTCTTAGTCATAAACTAAATACGTGACAAGTGTAAGGACACGAGGTTAGACTCTGTTATGGTGTAAGGCTGCCCGGAACCAACCGGCATATCCAGCTGCCATAAAAGACAGTCTAATGTGAGAGGTCTTTACAAAGGTTACGATCTTTATTAATTAAGAAACAATTAACCAAATTAGCATGTAGTGGGGCATGAGGGGTTAAGTGGGTGCCTTGGGTGGCATGTAGTAACTAGTGGGGGTGCCTTGGGTGGCATGAGGAAACTAGTGGGTTGCCTTGGGTGGCAATAGAAAATACGATTAGAATACTTAACCAAAGTGGAACATGTAATTAAACATGATTAAAGGGTTAAGTAAGTGCCTTGGGTGGCATGTGGGAATCAAGTAAGTGCCTTGGGTGGCATGTGGAAATCTAGTGGGTGCCTTAAGTGGCAATTGAAATATGATTAAATGACAAGCTTAAGTAGTAGCTTGTGGGGGCCTTAAGTGGCAATTGAAATATGATTAAATGACAAGCTTAAGTAGTAGCTTGTGGGGGCCTTAAGTGGCAATTGAAATATGATTAAATGACAAGCTTAAGTAGTAGCTTGTGGGGGCCTTGAGTGGCAATTGAAATATGATTAGATGACTTAACCAAACCTTAACATGTAAGTGGGCATGATTATAAAAAGGGGTTAAGTGGGATGCACTAGATAAAATGACAAGCTTAAGTAGTAGCTTGTGGGGGCCCATTTCAACCAGTAACCCGTATATATCTTATTGGGCTCGACCCATGTCGAGGATGGGACACGCGTACTGGGCTTGACTATAAGAGGCCAAAACGGGGTAGCGGTGGCAACGCAAGTCCAACGGGTTTCATATGCGTGTATGGACCCGGGCTGGTAAGTAAGACGTTGTTGCATCGTGTAGGTATAAGCCGTGCACCGTTGATATTATCAGGTTGCCACTTTGGGGAATGATACACCCCACTGTGGGGCCAGCACGGGTATCTACGTTAGGGAGCCGATCGCTTGGGGAGTAGTGGGTACACCTAGCGGAGATAGGGGCAGACGGCACCTATGTAGTCAGCTAGGGGTACAAGAAACTACTGGGTAAAATTACTAAGTACACTTAGTGGGATCAACCTTTAAGTAGGAATTACCCTTGGGTGGGTAGAACTGGTGTGGTGCAGTGTAGTAATTATCCTTGGGTGGGTAAATGCGTCTTTTCGTTTATCTTAGTACATCCTGTGTTTAGTTGGCTACTTAGTGTAGTCATTATCCCCAGAGGTACCGTACCTTGTTTATATCATACCCTAATTACTTTAATGATTGTATTGTTAAGGTTATAGGACTCGCTCAGACTTATGTCTGACCCCGTTGTTTTTTATTTATCTTTTTCCCAACCCTCAGGTTTTCAGAGTGGGCCTAGCACTAGTGGGCTTTGATCAGACTGCTTTATCTATCTTTTGGAGCTTGGACCGTGGATGTAAAGCTCAGTTTATCTTTTCTATTATGGCTATTAAGTTATGTAGTGGGATTATGTACTTTTGTTTTACCAGGATGGATATTATGTACTTGACTCTTGTTTATGGTTTTGGTGTAACCAAACATGTTTTACTTTCCGCTGCAATGAAATGATGTTTTAAATTCTCAAGTATTACTTATATCTGTCTTGTTGTAATTTTTCTGTTCTATATTCACTTAAAATACTCCACCGATGTTATGGCATTCCCTTAGTGAGTGACCGTAGCGGGTGTGGGGTGTTACAGTGTGTAGCATACAGGTCGAACACAAGGAGGCAAATTAAATCAAATTATTTAAATAATTTCTCGGGCGAGTTAGACGAAGCTTGGGGATTGATTTTGAAAACAATAAAACTATTATTAAATTGAGTACAGATCTGAATCTAATCAAATATATATTCAATCCAATATGACCTAAGAACACAATAAAAAGAACAGAAATTAAAACTGCCGAAATTGAAATAATAAACAGGAATTAAAATTAGGATTACTGTTGAATCTAATCAGACGGTCAATCACTAATGAAAAGAAATGCAAAATACAACAAGTACTCTACCAAACCTAATTGTGTAGATGGCACTAGTTGCTATGAAAATAAAAAATACAGAAAAATAAAAGAGAACTAGAAACTTTATTAATGGAGAAGAAGAGAAAATAGGATGGTGGCTACAATGACATTACAAGGGTATTTATAGGAGATAACCAAACTCTAACCCTAATTACAAATGGGCATAGCCATTACATCACTAATTAGTTTACAATGAGAATCTCAAATGGGCCTTAGTTAAATCTATTAATTTTTTTGCCTTTCTTCTTTTCCTCTTGGTTCTTTGATATGCCTCCCTTGATTTGAGATGTGCATGGCCTTTTTATCAATCATTTTCTTGACCAACAGCAACTAGATACGGGATCTTCCTCTACAATTCTTCAAAATGTAAATATATAGCAATCTGATCTCCATTTCTCTACTTTTCTGGTTGCATGCGGGCTGGGTTGGAATATCTGTAAAAGTAACAAAACAATACCCAAGTAGTATTTATTTATATACAAAAGATAAGATATAAGAGCATAAAATAAACACATTTCTATGTTAATCATCCTTGGACTGGACAAACCGAAGACACCATCCTATCAACCCATCTTGGGCAATTTCTACCTAGGGTTAACAGAACAGCCCTTGCATTTTACTCCGTCTTCAATTATCTTCAGCATAAGTCGATTCGTAATGCTTATGCCAATACGAAGTGGTTTTCAGATATTAAATCTGATCCCGGTCTCTCCGTATTGACAACGGAGGACTAAAATAAACAAAAAAAATTGATAGTCGGTGATTTAACTATCAAAGGAACATCCATACAATCAACGGTTCTATTTCCAAAAGGAAATTCTATCGATCAAGCATCAAACAACACTAGCCCCTTTTTATATCTATTCCTAATTATATTGTCGATTCCAATTCCCATTTTCCATTTTCCAGATTCTTTCAAAATTCAATTGTCTTCCTCGATTTTTGGAAAAACATTTCCAATATCATAATCCCTTTATTCAAGAAAATATCTTTTATTCCAGTTAAAACACGAATCCTTACTTTCTATACGCAGAAAATATACCGTATTAATATTTAAAAGTATTTTCATATTCCATTTATTAATTCCTTGTTGACCAATTCATTTCATTTGGGGAAACATTTCAAAATTTCTTTAAATTATCCCGATGTTATAAAACATCGTTATTATAACTCAAACCATTAATCCTTATTATCTAACCATATTGCTAACCAATTTTCACTATCGAACCTTAACCATTCCTCCATCAATCATGAACTCAATCAAGTTGGGGTATAATTACCTCTTAGACCTTAATTGAACAACATTCTAAACTTTGAAATAGTCAAGACTCACAACTTCAAACAAAAATCTCGCTTACTCGACTCTCGGATTCAATCTAAGAATCCCCTTCTTTTACGAAAAATATTGATTATAATGGTAGCATTATAATCGTTGTTTCCAACTATTCTATTTATAAAACATTTATTTCAACGATAGTGTTACAATCGTTGTTTAGCTTAATAGAACATTTATTATAATAGCAGCGTTAAAATCGTTGTTTAGATTACAAAACATGTATTATAATAGTAGCGTTATGATCGCTGTTTTGAATAAAGTACCGTGTGCGATGCACACGCTTCCATTGTTCATTTTTAAAAGATAGTCAAAATGTCTGGATTTTAAAAATGCAGACACATTCCATTCTGTTTATCAAAACCCATAAGATAAAGGTTATATAAGGATAAAAAAAATCTGCTCTCCACCTTCTTTACAATAAAACCTCTTTCCTTGGATTTTATTTCAAAAATCCATTTATCAATGTTTAACACAAAACTATCTTATGTGTTTTCCTTCGCGTTTAAAATTTTTATTTCAATTAAAGTGCTTTGCTTAATTCAAATTAAGTCATCACTTTGGTTTTAAAAATAGAAACCCATTTAAATCTTGTTTGTATTAATCACTTATACTAATCTTTTTACCATCTTTTCACCACTTAGCTTAGATTTCATTCTAAAACCATTAACGCATTTTATTCTATTATTACCCTATTAACCATCTGCCTTAAAAGTTTCATTCCATTGAATTTTCTTTACTTAATTTAAAAATTAAGAAAAAGCCTTATTTTAATCTCTGCATTTACTGGAAAATCCCATTTACAAATCTCATTAAAAACTTGGATTACAAATCCCTTTATGGAACTCTTATCATCTCCTTAATCAAACTATAATGCCACCAAATCATTTATTAATTGAATCTCCAATTAAAATCATTGTTTTAATTATTATTAATTAAAATAACAATTAACCTTATTATTAAGTATATTAAAAATAGTTGACTTTGCGAGTAACTAAAAATAGTATAGTTATCGCTTTAAAAAGCATATTAAATAATAATTAACTTTATTAACACTAACCAATTCGATAATTACTTTAGTTATAGTTAATCGAAGATTAAATAATATTTAACACCCTTCGTTAAATTCAAATTAGTTTCAAATATTGGTTTCAAAACCATTTTCCATTTTTCCATATAAATTCAAATTTGAATTTCTATTTTAATTTATTCAATGATAAATAGTTCACTTAATTTATACTCTCGTTTATATACAAATTCTTGTTTTCTCCATTTACATGTTTTTTTAGTTTCAACTCTAATCGAAATTACATTTCTATTTTCTGGAAATAAATTCCCATTTTAAAACTCAAATTTCATTTTCTATATTTGAAAATATTTTATGGTATTTAAATACCAAATTCTAGGGCCAGTGATATTTAAACACAACAAGATCAATCACAGTTAATATATCAAAGCATAGGTCACAACTAATGCAAACACAATAATATAAATGTTGAGGAATCAAGTTGGATCCCTCCAACCTGTTTCCCTGCATCCATAGATGTTAATCAACATCAATAATATTAATTTCACATCAATATAAAATGCCAGAACTGATAATCGATCAACGATGTAATCATATCAACCATTTCAACCAATTTTATCAACTATTCAACCAATCAACCATTTGCACAGCATAAAATTACTATAAATAAATTTAAAGCTCGTTTATATAAAAAAATAAACGAGACAGAGTTAGTGAGTTTACTCACCTTGATTTTTAGTTTAGGATTGCTGCATCGCTTTACATAGTTTCAAACGAGCGTTTGAAACTATATGAAATTCCAAGCTGTTTCAAATCATTCCGTTCTAGCTCGACTGCGTACTATTTCTCAATATGAGTCTAATGGAACTTGTTTCGTGTAATTCTGTTAATAGACGAGCAATATATGATCATTATAAATATTTGGTCTAAATAAAAATTCAATTTAATTTACTAATCCTATTTAACCCTTTTTAATTACCGCTAATTCACGTGATGATCCCTTGCAATCCCCATTCTTTCCCGACAAAACAATTACTACTCCTCCTTAATGCCTTTCAGCAAACATCAACCCTCACAGATACATCGACCTCCTTTGCTTCCACCAGAAACTTCACCCTAACCAGCTGTAACGACCCGCGTTTTCGTGATCTTGAGTAATCGACATATAACCCAATGTCGACTATCAAGCATCGGAAATACCAGATAGTCCATGAAAGAAATTAGAGGGTGAGAATAAATAAGATAGAAACCTAGAATAGAAGAACGAACAACATATAATAGATAACATATCTTTGAAATAAAATCAGTATATGTATATAGTAACATTATCAGATTACAACACTTACAACATAACGGAAATAACAACAGCTATAAAATCCTGAAGCCTCCTGCTCCAAGCTCTCCAAGTATATCTGTAAAATCCTGACTACTTGACTACCCGTACAAAATTGGGTGCCTAAGAGTTAGGAAAAAAAATAAACTCTGGGTCATTCATGTGACTGGTATGAGTAAAACCATTTAAAACAGTTTGAGTAATTAAACGATATCTCATAAGACCCCGTCGTATAATGAAACGGGTTTTTCCCTTATGAGAATCCAAAACATTTGATTTAACTTTCAAAATCCTTTTGAAAGAAACGATAAACATTATATCAAAACTCTTTTGATATTATAATAATGTCTATCAACCTGTAACACCCCAAATTTTTGAATAATCAGATTAACTAAATTAAAGAATACTTAATTTCAAATGTGGGAACTAAGGGAAATGGGTTACGCCATTGCGTTCGTCTCGGAATTCTGGTTGAGATAGAGTCCGAGTTTGCATAAAACGGATGCCGTATGAAGAAGATATGGACGAACGAAGTTAGGCTGAAAAACCAGAAATGGGCCAGAATGCAGTGACGCACTTAGGAAGTGCGCCAGAACAAAATTGCACTGGCGCACTTGGGAAGGGCACCCATGCAATATTGCACTGGCGCACTTGGCAGGTGCGCCCAGGCCGAGGTAAAAAAATCTGCATAGATTTCTGAGGCTCTGGGTCGAACGGTGAGTCAGTGCTGAGTCATTTCTGACTAGTTAATGAGTCATTAGGGTTTCTGGATAGTTCTAATCTGGACTGAATGGTTGCGGTTAACTCTAGGGTCATCCGACGACTATAATTAAATTGAAATTCTATATAAACATGTGTTGACTTAAACCCTAGAATCAAAATCAAAAATTAGATCAGTGGCCGTCATGTTGTCACTCCAAACCCTAGAGTAGCCGCCACCAACTAGACACAAATTAAAGACAACAATTCAATTCAAATCAATCCTAAAACTACAACAATGAAATTGTCTACAACAAGGGAATGTTAATCAATTACAGAATTCAGATCCGAGAACTCAAGACCCATTATTCAGTGAGTTCTAGTCACTTTTAGGTTTAAATAAATAAAAGTGAATTGTGGTAGACTATGATTTGGGTATATGTTGTTTGTAGTTATGCAAGTTTATTGTTGTGAATCATGAAATGATGCAAGTTCCTTATTGTTGTGAATCATGAAATGATGCAAATTCCTTGTTATTGTGAATCATGAAGTTATGCAAGTTCATTATTGTTGTGAATCATGATATGATGCAAGTTTACTATTATTGTGAATCATGAAGTTATGCAAATTATTATGTTGAGAAACTATGCATGCAAGTTACCTATGCAAGTTGTGTGTTGTTAATTCATGAATCTATGCTAGTTGTTACGTTATGAATCATGAACCTAGATAAGTTACCTATGCAAGTTGATAGGTTGTTAATTCATGAACCTATGCTAGTTTCCATGTTGTGGATCATGAACCTATGTAAGTCACCTATGCAAGAAGTTATGTTATGAATCATGCAAGTTGTTATGTTGTGAATCGTGAACCTATCTAAGTTGTTAATTATGTTGAGAATCATGAACCTATGCAAGTTGTTATTTTGCAAAATCATGAATCTATGCAAGTTGTTAATTGTGTGGTGAATCACAATTATATGTGAAGTTATCGTGTCATTTTCCCTAGTTGTCATGATTATGCCAAAAATTGTACTGAAAACGATCACCTTGTCATTCCCTTTATTTTATTGTTATGGCAAGACTATTTTGTAGCCTCGATGACGCCAAAAATGCAAACGGTTACGCTAGTTAAGAAGAGGGGAAAAAGGGAAATTTGTAATAGGCATAATTTACTTAGTGATTATGTAAATTGGACACATGATTCTGGTAAGGAAACATATAAATAATTACATATTATGACATGTGTAAAAATGGTATAATTTGAATATGACCATTTATGGATAAGAAATCCAAATTGTTAATAAGATAGGTATTGGCACCTATGAAAAAGGAAAGGATTAACTAATTAACTTAATCAATCAAAAGAGAAATGTTTATGCAATTAAAGTCCGAAGATTTAATATTGAGAATTAGCATAAAATAAATTTGTGATGAAAATTGGTATGATTTTTCATACCATAAATAGATGGACATAATTGAATCAATTATGGCCATAGTGAAATTTGGAATTAATTGATAATTTGAATAAGGAAAGTAATTCAAATTGGGGGATGATTAATTAGGAGTAATTAATCGTCTAAGACACGAGGTTAGGCTTTTTTGTGGTGTAAGACTGCCCGGACCCGCCCGGCAAAACCAGCTACCACAAATGCTAGTCTAATGTGGGAGGTCTTAGGCATAAATTAAATGCGTGACAGTTGTAAAGACACGAGGTTAGGCTCTTTTGCGGTGTAAGACTGCCCGGACCCTCCCTTCAAATCCAGCTGCCACAAATGCCAGTCTAATGCGAGAGGTCTTTATAAGGTTACGGTTTTAATGAATTAAGAAACACTTAACCAGATAAACATGTAGTGGGACATGAGGGGTTAAGTGGGTGCCTTGGGTGGCATGTGGAATTAAGTGGGTGCCTTGGGTGGCATGTGAAATACGATTAGATGTCTCAGTAATAAATTAATGCTACTTAACCTAACCTAATACATATGGACTGTATGATGGTTGACATAAGTTAGGGATAAGCAAAACGAATTGGATTGTGGGTGGGTTAAGTACAACTGAAGGGTAGGTGGGTAATATTAATATATATAGGCCTACAAACTTAACCGTTAAATAAATAGGATTAAATCAGTGGGAGGATTAAGTACAACTGAAGGGTAGGTGGGTAATGTTAGTATATATAGGCCCACAAACTTAACCATTAAAAAGGGGTTATGTAATTAAAGACACCTAATGGTATACATAACCGGGCAGAATAGTAAAGTTACGTATTAAAGACACCCTTAGGGGTATGCATAACTAATGGGAATAGGTAGAATTATGTATTAAAGACACCTATAGGTACGCATAACCAATAGGTAAAATAGGGGTTATGTATTAAAGACACCTATAGGTACGCATAACTGATTGAGAGCTATGTAAATAAAGACACTTAAGGTATACATAGTTAGTAGATAACCTAGTGGGGATACAAGACATAGGGGAGGGCTTGTATCATGTTGTACGGGACCCATTTTAGTTAGTAACCCGGAGGGGTATCAAAGTAAAAAACTCCGTACTAGGTGGGGAAGGGGCACACTTACTGATTGATTGTAAGAGATCCAAAACGAGACGGATGGTGTGGGCTGCGCAAACTGACCAGGGACACGTGTGTGCATGGGCCGGGCAGAGGGCGACAAGACGACCGTGACGCCAGTAGGTATAACTGTGCACACCTTTGGTTGCCACTTTAGGGAAGTGATACCCCCTAGTTGTGGGACCAGCACATGGTATCTATAGAGTAGGGAGCCGATCAATTAGGGTAGTGGTTAGGGTATACCCGGACGTATGCCCTAAGTCTACCAATTTATAGTAGGAGGGTAGTGGGTACGACTAGTTGAGATAGGAGCAGGCGGCACCTATGGTAGCAGCTAGGAATACACGAAACTACCACCATCTTTATCATTAGCGGAAGGGATCATCCCATCTTGATTTGACTAGTAATAGTGCAGAGAAGTTAGTAGTGAATCATGCATACACCTTACCTTATTTGTCCTGTCATACCTGTCATCTGTACCGTGATCCTCTTATCCACTTTGTATGCCTGTCATGTTTACCTTTATTTATTTACTGGCTGAAAGTTACTGGACTCACCAGACGTATGTCTGACCTAGTTTGTTTCATCTCTTTTCTTCCGTTTCCCGCCAGGTTCTCAGTGAGGAAACACACAGGTTTGGTCAGGATTTGGATATCATCTTCTAGGGGCTACTTCTGAAGTATGGCTCGAGTCTCTGTCTCTTATATGGCTTGCTCTTTAATATGGGGAATGATGTTTTCTTTTAAATACCTATGTATTCTGATAATATAAGACAGAAGTGCTTTGTTGCAGGGGTTCTATGACTCTTGGTATTATGTAACAAAATGTTTCGGTGATTTAATAAAGTTGTTTATTTTCCGCTGCAAATTTTTTATATCTGTCTTGTGATATTCTGTGTCTGTTTACCAAAAACGCTCCACTGAGTTAAGGCATTCCCTTTGTGAGTGACCTTAATGGAGGTGGAGTGTTACACTTGGTATCAGAGCTGAAGGTTACCAGATTAGATAAAAGTTTTTGAAAACTATTTTCAAAAAGGTTTTAAAAGAAAGTATTTTCAAGAAGGAAAGCCTGTTTTGAAAAACATTCCCCGAAAATCCATATGTAGTAAACTTCGGTCCTTTGTCTAAAATCTCTTACTTTGATAGGATAGGCGAATGCTCTTGCGGCTGATGGATAGGATAGGGATAGAAAATTTATGTAGAAGGTTTAATTTCCTTATCTGGTTATGAAGCTAAGGCTCTTTTTGAATCTGTAATCGAGACACTGCACTTTAATACTAGTCTTGTTTCTGATCCCGTGGTTGTTTCAAACCCCATTTGTGGTTCGGCTCAATTGTTAGTGGTTTGTAGGGGTTTGAAATTTTCTGTGTTAGGCGTCAAAAATTTGAATGTGACATTTGTGTGCTCAAGTTTATGGGCTATGGGTTGGGTCTAAATGGACCAGCTTTCTATGTAGAGGGTCGTTCTAGATTTTGAGAGGAGGGTCGTTAAGTTTCTAGCTTGTCATGGGAAGACCCCAAAGTTTCTTGTGACCCGCAAGGGTGTTTTATGCTTAGCTTTCTGAGAATCAATCTGTAATATGATCTGTACCAGTAGTCTGTAAGTATCTGGATATTTCTGAAGGATATGGGTTTCTACTCGAAGCATACAGTAGATCTCCAGTTTTGACATTGTTTAGTGGGGGTGATTCTTTGGGTGTCAGTCTGAGGTTGATTTCGGTCTTCGGGGCTGAGACATAGGGAATTATTCTCTTAACCGATGTCAAATGGGAACAGAGCTTTTGTTTTAGTTATATCATTTGTTTATATCCCATCAACTGAATCTTCGACCTTTAGATAGGAAATCCATGGATGTAAACATGTGCTTGGGACATGTTATGTTTGATGGTTACAAGTGGATGCAAGTGTTTGCTAGTGGTTGCTCGTGGATGCATTTACACACACATTAGGCACTAGATCGGATCAAATCACTTTCATATTGCATATAAATGTGTGTGCATATTTAGGTTAATGGATGAACAATGGTTGTGTTATCATATGGATGCTGCATTTTGATGAATGGTTGAGCACACATGTAGAAATAATATGTATCGATAGGATTCTTTCGCATACATAATGGACGCATGGCACTATCATGGTTTGCATTGAGGAGGCCAACTGAATCAGTAGACCGTCTGATCTTGCATTAGATAAGGAACATATACACACCCTTTTTGCATATGTTCATATGGCATTAGAAATCTTTTAAGGACAATGGATGCCTGTGTTTGATGGTTAAGTAGATGATTATTGTATGGTAGGATGCACATTCTTCTTGACTTGAAGATTTCAGGGACGAATTCCTTTAAGGAGGGGAGAATGTAACACCCCGAATTTTTGAATAATCAGATTAATTAAATTAAAGAATAATTAATTTCAAATGTGGGAATTAAGGGAAGCGGGTTATGCCATTGCGTTCGTCTCAGAATTCTGGTTGAGATAGAGTCCGAGTTTGCGTAAAACGGATGCCGTATGAAGAAGATATGGATGAACGAAGTTAGGCAGAAAAACCAGAAACGGGCCAGAAGTGCGCCAGAACAAAATTGCATTGGCGCACTTGGGAAGTGCGCCCATGCAATATTGCACTGGCGCACTTGGCAGGTGCACCCAGGCCAAGGTAAAAAATCTGCACAGATTTTTGAGGCTCTGGTTCGGACGGTGAGTCAGTGCTGAGTCATTTCTGACTAGTTAATGAGTCATTAGGGTTTCTGGATAGTTCTAATCTGGACTGAATGGTTGCGGTTAACTCTAGGGTCATCCGACGGCTATAATTAAATTGAAATTCTATATAAACATGTGTAGACTCAAACCCTAGAATCAAAATCAAAAATTAGATCAGTGGCCGTCATGTTGTCACTCCAAACCCTAGAGTAGCCGCCACCATCTAGACGCAAATTAAAGACAACAATTCAATTCAAATCAAGCCTAAAATTACAGCAACGAAATTTTCTACAAAAAGGGAACGCTAATCAATTACAGAATTCAGATCCCAGAACTCAAGACCCTTTATTCGGTGAGTTCTAGTCACTTTTAGTTTAAATAAATAAAAGTGAATTGTGGTAGACTATGATTTGGGTATATGTTGTTTGTAGTTATGCAAGTTTATTGTTGTGAATCATGAAATGATGCAAGTTCCTTATTGTTTTGAATCATGAAATGATGCAAGTTCCTTATTATTGTGAATTATGAAGTTATGCAAGTTCATTATTGTTGTGAATCATGATATGATGCAAGTTTATTATTGTTGTGAATCATGAAGTTATGCAAATTATTATGTTGAGAAACTATGAACCCATGCAAGTTACCTATGCAAGCTATTGCGTTGTTAATTAATGAATCTATGCTAGTTGTTATGTTATGAATCATGAACCTATGTAAGTTACCTATGCAAGTTGATAGGTTGTTAATTCATGAACCTATGCTAGTTATTATGTTGTGGATCATGAACCTATGTAAGTCACCTATGCAAGAAGTTATGTTATGAATCATGCAAGTTGTTATGTTGTGAATCGTGAACCTATCTAAGTTGTTAATTATGTTGAGAATCATGAACCTATGCAAGTTGTTATGTTGCAAAATCATGAATCTGTGCAAGTTGTTAATTATGTGGTGAATCACAATTATATGTGAAGTTATCGCGTCATTTTCCCTAGTTGTCATGATTATGCCAAAAATTGTACTGAAAACGATCACCTTGTCATTCACTTTATTTTATTGTTATGGCGAGACTATTTTGTAGCCTCAATGACGCCAAAAACGCAAACGGTTACGCTAGTTAAGAAGCAGGGAAAAAGGGGTATTTGTAATAGGCATAATTTACTTAGTGATTATGTAAATTGGACACATGATTCTGGTAGGAAAACATATAAATAATTACCTATTATTACATGGGTAAAATTGGGTAAAAATGGCATAATTTGAATATGACCATTTATGGATAAGAAATCCAAATTGTTAATAAGATAGGTATTGACACCTATGAAAAAGGAAAGGATTAATTGATTAACTTAATTAATAAAAAGAGGAATGTTTAAGCAGTTAAAGTCTGAAGATTTAATATTGAGAATTGGCATAAAATAAATTTGTGATGAAAATTGGTATGATTTTTCATACCATAAATAGATGGACATAATTGAGTCAATTATGGCCATATTGAAATTTGGAATTAATTGATAATTTGAGTAGGGAAAGTTATTCAAATTGGGGGATGATTAATTTGGAGTAATTAATCGTCTAGGACACGAGGTTAGGCTCTTTTGTGGTGTAAGACTGCCCGGACCCGCCCGGCAAATCCAGCTGCCACAAATGCCAGTCAAATGTGGGAGGTCTTAGGCATAAATTAAATGCGTGACAGTAGTAAAGACACGAGGTTAGGCTCTTTTGTGGTGTAAGACTGTCCGGACCCGCCCGGCAAATCCAGCAGCCACAAATGCCATCTAATGTGAGAGGTCTTTATAAGATTACGGTCTTAATGAATTAAGAAACACTTAACCAGATAAACATATAGTGGGACATGAGGGGTTAAGTGGGTGCCTTAGGTGGCATGTGGAATTAAGTGGGTGCCTTGGGTGGCATGTGAAATACGATTAGATGTCTCAATAATAAATTAATTCTACTTAACCTAACTTAATACATATGGACTGTATGATGGTTGACATAAGTTAGGGATAAGCAAAACGAATTGGATTGTGGGTGGGTTAAGTACAACTGAAGGGTAGGTGGGTAATATTAATATATATAGGCCCAAAAACTTAACTGTTAAATAAATAGAATTAAATCAGTGGGAGGGTTAAGTACAACTGAAGGGTAGGTAGGTAATGTTAGTATATATAGGCCCACAAACTTAACCATTAAAAAAGGGTTATGTAATTAAAGACACCTAATGGTATACATAACCGGGGCAAAATAGTAAAGTTATGTATTAAAGACACCCTTAGGGGTACGCATAACTAATGGGAATAGGTAGAGTTATGTATTAAAGACACCTATAGGTACGCATAACCGAGAGGTAGAATATGGGTTATGTATTAAAGACACCTATAGTTATGCATAACTGATTGAGGGCTATTTAATTAAAGACACCTTAGGGTATACATATTCAGTAGAAAACCTAGTGGGGATACAAGACATAGGGGATAGCTTGTATCATGTTGTATGGGACCCATTTCAGTTAGTAACCCGGAGGGGTATCAAAGTAAAGAACTCCGTACAAGGAGGGGAAAGGGCACGCTTACTGATTGATTGTAAGAGATCCAAAACGAGACGGATGGTGTGGGCGGTGCAAACCGACCGGGGACATGTGCGTGCATGGGCCGGGCAGAGGGGGACAAGACGACCGTGACACCAGTAGGTATAACTGTGCACACCTTAGGTTGCCACTTTAGGGAAGTGATACCCCCTAGTTGTGGGACCAACACAGGGTATCTATAGAGTAGGGAGCAGATCGATTAAGATAGTGGTTAGGGTAACACCGGACGTATGCCCTAAGTGTCCCAATTTATAGTAGGAGGGTATTGGGTACGACTAGTTGAGATAGGAGAAGGCGGCACCTATGGCAGCAGCTAGGAATACACGAAACTACCACCATCGTTATCATTAGCGGAAGGGATCATCCCATCTTGATTTGACTAGTAATAGTGCAGAGTAGTTAGTAGGGAATCATGCATACACCTTACCTTATTTGTCCTGTCATACATGTCATCTGTACCGTGATCCTCTTATCCACTTTGTATGCCTGTCATGTTTACCTTTATTTATTTACTGGATGAAAGTTACTGGACTCACCAGACGTATGTTTGACCTAGTTTGTTTTGCCTCTTTTCTTCCGTTTCCCCCCTAGGTTCTTAGCGAGGAAACACACAGGTTTAGTCAGGATTTGGATATCATCTTCTAGGAGCTACTTCTAAAGTATGGCTCAAGTCTCTGTCTCTTATATGGCTTGCTCTTTAATATGGGGAATGATGTTTTCTTTTAAATACCTATGTACTCTGATAATATAAGATAGAAGTGCTTTGTTGTAGGGGATTTATGACTCATGCTATTATGTAACAAAATGTTTTGGTGATTTAACAAAGTTGTTTATTTTCCGCTGCAAAATTTTTATATCTGTCTTGTGATATTCTGTGTTTGTTTACCCAAAACGCTGCACTGAAGTTAAGACATTCCCTTTGTGAGTGATCTTAATGGAGGTGGGGTGTTACACAACCAAAACTAAGTAATCATCTAGTAGAAATGCTTTCATCTCATGTTCTACATATATAGTATACAATCAAAACCCCCAGCACTTATTGGATAATGGATTTCCAACTATGACAAGGTATGGAACCAACTTCCGATAGTGTACCTCTAAAGAGGAATACAATCGGTTCAACAAGAACATCTTGCTACCCGACCATACATGACCGACCACTCATTTCGCTTGAGTGTATCGAATGTATATCACCAACGGTTGGGATTAGCAACCGTTTTCCGAAACGGACAGCATCGAATAGATTAAAGAAGTAATTGAAACTCTAGATCAGGTGACATTACACCCTAATTGGAAGCAACACACTTAGCCATGTTGTTGTCCGATTTTTTTCATTTCCCGGTTGTGAGGCTAGAGGCCACGCTTATCTCTGACAGATCACACATTCACTTGAATGTCACATCGTCATACCTGCCAAATCACAAATTGATTCCTTAAAAAATACAACGGGTGTACAGCTAAGAGAAACGAATTCCTCCACCACCAAACGTACATACGTTTGAAGAGATCAACTTACGTGATCCATTAAATATACTCTATCAGACATTCTTCCATATAGGTTATCCTGGGACTGGACAAACCGAAGACACTATTCTTTAAATCCATCTTAGGAAATTTCTACCTAAGATCCCCAGAACAGGCCTTGCATAACTCTGCCTTCAATTATCTTCATCATATTTGATTCGCAACGCTAATGCCCATAGGTAGTGGTTTTCAGATAATGAATTTGATCCTGGCCTCTCTGTATTGATAACGGAAAAATGGCGAAAAACTTCTATAGTCGATGAGTTAACTATCAAAGAAAAAGACGTTTGCAAACAACGATATTATTTCCATATGGAAATTATATCGATCAATCATCACTGAACATTTATCTCTTTAGTTCATTAATTTATTCATTTTTCATTTCCTGTTTCCATATATTCAACATTTCTTATTTTCTAAATATAGAAAATATACGTTATTAACATTGGATAACATTTCCATTTCTTGTTTTCTATATTAGAAAACATCTCTGATTCTTATTTGGAAAACATTTCTAAACCTCCTACATTTGGATTTAAACAGATGTTTAAATAAAACATCGCTATGCCAACTCAAACTATTACACTCATTAACTAAATTTACTTAACCAACCTTCACTATCGATCCTTAGCCATTCCTTAGTTAAAAACGAAGCTACTCAAGTTGGGGTATAACTACCTCTCAGACCTTAATTGAACGACATTTCTAACTTCGAAATAGACAAGGTTCACCTTTTAACCTCTAATAAACTTCCTTATGTAACTCTCGGGTTCTTTATACGAATCCACTTCTTTGACAAAAATCATTTAATTTTGACAATAGTGTTAAAATCCCATGCTTCTAAAATATAATAACTTCAATATAACTTTTATTTATTAATTTGGATAAATAAACAAATAACTAATTTATTAATAAGTAAATAAATCTTGATTAAAACGGAAAGTGAATAGTTCTTTTCGGATTCGATATAATCGAATTCAACGTATAATTCTCTTTCGAATAATCTCTATTCGATAACTCCTTTTTGAATAAACTATATTCGATTAACTCTCTTCGAATAACTAATATTCGATAATCTCTCTTTAGAATAAACTATATTCGATAATCTTCTTTCGAATAACTATATTCGACTAACTCCTTTCCAATAAACTTTATTCGATTAACTCCTTCAGAATAACTATATTCGATAACTCCTTTAACTCTATTCGAATAAACTATATTCGATTAACTCCTTTCGAATAAACTCTATTCGATTAACTCCGTTCTTCGAATAAACTATATTCGATAATCTTCTTTTGAATAACTACATTCGACTAACTCTATTCGATTAACTCTAACTCTAATCGGTTAACTCTAACTCTAATCAATTAACTATAATTCTAATCGATTAACTATGATTTAATTAACTCCCCTAACTCATTTTGATTAACACATTTTGATTAACACATTTTGATTAACTCCTTTGATTAACTCTACATCCATATTCAGTTTCAAATATCGATGTTGAAATCGATTCTTACTTCTCTATATAAGTCCTGACTTATATATTCTATTTATCCAATGATAAATCTTTTATTTAATTTATAAAATATTATTTATAAATTAATCTTCTCAATCTATCGGTTAGAACAGATTCTGTTTAAAATCTTTGCTTTAAATCCATATCATGTTATACCCGTTGGCGAAGCACGGGTCTAAACCTTTCAAATGTAAAATTCTCTTTTTATACAATTTTATTCATTTTTCAAGTATTTCCTTTTATAATCTATTTATTTACCAAATAAATTCCTTTTGATAAATCTATTTATTTTATAAAATATTTCCTTTCTATATAAATCCATTGATTTTATAAGTAATTTCTTTTGTATAAAATCCATTGATTTTATAAGTAATTCCTTTTATTTTCCAACTATTTCCTTTTATAATATCATATTATTTTTGAAACACCCCACCTCCGTTAGGGTCACTCTCAAAGGGAATGCCCTAATTTTGGTGGAGGTTTATAAGTACAAGTCACAGATATACAAGACAGATATAAGAACACATATTTGTAAACAGCGGAAGAACAACAAACTTTATTTCATAAAGTCAAATACGTGTTACAACAACATCCTTTCCCAAAAACATAACATAACACTTTCATAATCTGTCTTGAGTACATTATTTAAAGAAGCATAAATAAAACATAGATAAACTGCAAAAGCCCCATAGTGGATTGTCCAAAGCCATAGTTCAAAACAGGAAAGTCCAAGCAATACATTTCTCTTCTTCAAGCTGGATGTTGAGGTTGGTCAAGCTGCTGTGTTCCCTCCCTGAGGACCGGGGGGGGGGGGGGAGGGAAACGGAAGAAAGAAGACGAAAGAAAAGTAGAGTCAGACATAAAGCCTGAGTAAGTCTAGTACTATTTTGTCTATGAATAAAGAACTGGGTATGATAAGTATAAACAAGAAGTGGGCAAGCACTATAAACTTGGTTAAGTTGTCTAGGGTCGAATATACTATCGTACCCCATGTTGATCTCTGAACCCATATAAACTAGTTTCCAATTTGCACCCCATAATCAGGGTGATGTGATCCATTCTATGATGATCGGCTCCTACTCGCATAGTTACATGTGTCTTACGGCCCCCGATGTTGTAGTTACCTATGCTGGTCCCACCATGGGGTGTATCAAGTCCCATGGTGGTGGCCCGACACAACCTTAGAATGCACAGGTGTGCTACTGGTGTCCAGTGCCTTATTTTTCTGCGCCGGAGTGTGTGCACGCCCGCACTCCGTTAGAACCTACACTGCTACACCACCGCCGTCGATTTGACCTCTTACAATCAGCCCAGTAATCGTGCCCCACCCTGCCTAGTTTCAGGGTATCCTGATACACCTTCTAGGGTTACTGCTGAAAAGGGTCCCCCGTTACTAGGTTTTCTATCTCTAGCCAACATGCTAAGTTGGTTAAGTGTTTCCTAACCTAACCCCCACCAGTCCGTTTTGTTTAGCATGTTCCATTTTGATTAAGTCTTTAGTTCACTTAATCCTATCAATCCTGACTCAGCCTTAATTGTCTTATTAAGGCCCTGACCTCTCACATTAGACAGGTATTGTTGTGGCTGCCTGTTGCCGGTTGGTTCCGGGCAGTCTTACGCCACAACTCAGTCTAACCTCGGGTCCTTGCTGGGCTCCATGTTTAACCTCCCACATTGGATAGGTATTGTTGTGACTACTGGACAGCCGGGCGGTTCCGGGCAGGTTTACATCACAACTCAATCCAACCTCGGGTTAAACACATCGTATGTTCTACATTTACATATTTTGTCATTCTTCTTTATTTCTTATATGTAAATATTTGCGGCCCATTATTAAGTTAATGGTGTAAAGGTTACACCAATCATGGGCCCAACCCATACTTGAATTTGGGCCCTTCTATTTTATATTCTCATTCATTAGTAATTTTTAACCCAACGTTATTTTCCCCCGTTTTACACGTCCGTTTATTATATATATGTTGGGCTTAGCCTTTTAAAGCCCAACTTAGCCATGCGACAAGGGGAGGCTTAAAGCGTGATTACATACACAAAGAGGGGAAGGTGAGCGTATGAACTTGCAAAATGACGTTGGAAATACAAACTAGAAACGGGTGTACTTGCATAGTGGTAACATATACTTTGGTCATAAAGCATAGGTGACATGAATCAAGGCATGTAAACTTGCATAGGTTTAACTGCAACATGAACCTATATTCTTATTTTGGCATAATGTCAAACATAAGCATGGCATAAATATTTCTAGCATAAGCATGGCATAATGTCAAACATAAGCATGGCATAATATCAAACATAAGCATGGCATAAGTATAGTTAAATTTGTTCACATAACCATGGCATAAATATTTCTAACATGAAATCATGATTCTTACTTTAGTCATGTAAACTTACAAAAAGGGACTTTTTGAACCTAACCTAGCCATGTACCACATATGTCATCATATAATTCTTGTAAACAAGATAGACCTAATCATGGTTTTCAATTATGGCAAATATCATTCATAGCCTAGCCATATTCATAAATTTGCAAATAGGTTTTCTAGTACAAAAGCATGGCTTAAAACATAATGCCAAATTCTCAACATAATTTCATATGGATAATAACCAAACTTGTTCCAATTACTTACAAAATGATTTATGCACAAAAATATACATCATGGTGGCATAGAAGCAAACCCCAAACTTGCATGAATTTAAATCAACTACATACATGTAGCTTCAACATGGATTACATAATTTGCGAAATATTCCAAACGTATACTTGCATAGAACTACCGCATGTAGTTCTTTATAATGAATAACATAATTCATAAATATCCAAACGTATATAATATTTCAAATTGATAAGAACGCACAAATATGAATTACTTTATTGCCACAATTCAAGCATACAAACCAACACAATTGTTTATTCATACCAAAGTAAAACTCTACTTACAATGGTGTGATGAATTCTCTAGTTTAGGGATTGAAGACGCAAATTCCTTTGTTGAATTGATTTGTTTAGGTTGCTTTAAGCTTTAGAATCTTCCTCCTAATCCTCTCTTCAATTTGGTGGCTACTCCTAGTCGTTCCTCAGCAACATGGCGGCTATGTTCTTATTTTTGAATGAATAGATTAGGGTTTAGTCTAGGGTTGTTTATATAGAGGTTAGGAACTGATTAGGACCATTGATGTTGCTTGGATTGATCGTAGCCATTCATTCTAAGGAGAGACCAATTAAAACTTGCCACCTAGCCCTAGTGACAAAGCAGACCACAGAAAATCGACCACATAGAGAATAGGCCAGCCGGGTTAGACTGGGCTCGACTTGGGTCTGGACCAGGTTGACACACCTGTCGACAGGCCTGTCGACCTGGTTAGACCAGGTCGACAGCCCAGTCGACTTGGTGGGTCAGGCGGGTGTTTTTCCGCCCTGGCCCATTGGGCCCCATTTTCGAATTTAAACCTGATTTATTCTGTTTGAATTTAAACTTGATTCTCAAACTTCCGAAGGCCATATCTTCTTCATACGGACTCCGTTTTTCGAAAACTCGGACTCTATTTCGCGTATTTTTCCGAGACGAACGCAATGGCGTATCCCGTTTCCCTTAGTTCTTTGATTTCAGATTAATTATACTTTAATTTGTTAATTTCACAGTTATAGAATTTTCGGGGTGTTACATTCTCCCCCACTTAAAAGGATTTCGTCCCCGAAATCTTCAAGTTAGGAGGAATGTATATCCTAACATCCAATCATCCATCTACTCATCCATCAAACACGAGCATCCATTGTCCTTAAAAGACTTCTAATGCTTCATGATCATATGCAAAGTGTGTGTGTACATGTACTTATCTAATGCAAAATCAGGCGGTCTACTGATTCAGTTGACCTCCTTAATGCGAATTATGTAAGTGCCATGAATCCATTATGTATGCAAATTTTCCTATTCTTGATTCCACATGAGTGCACAATCATTCAATACAAATGCAACATTCATATGACAACACATTAAAGTTCAACCATATACGAATACAAACATATATGCATATGCAATATGAAGTGACTGAGCCGATCTAAAACCTAAATTGTGTGTGTATATGCAACCACGAGCAACCACTAGCAATCACTTGCAACCATCATCCATAACATGTTTCAACTACATGTTTCCATCCAAAAAGATTCTATCTAAAAGATACGGTCGAGGAAATATACCTAAAAAGATAGATAAAAGCGCAACTTAAGGAAAAAGAAAGATCAATGATGTACCCTCGAACAGAAAAGGGTAGGCAGTACGTATTCTAGCTTCAGTTTCCCAAGTCGCGTCTCCCTCGGCGTCGCTCCACTGAACTTTGACGAGTTTGACTTCGCGGTTGCGTAGCTTCTTCACTTCCGTTCCTAAGATGCGGGTTGGAACTTTTCTTATGGTTGCTTCGCGTTCCACTTCGGCCTCTTCGAGTATATTTGGCTCTACCACTTCAGCAGACTCATGTAGACATTTTCGGAGATGTGAAACGTGAAAAACGTTGTGGACTCCAGCCAACTTCTCGGGTAGCTCTAATCTATAGGACATTTTCCCAATTTTCTCGATGATAGGGAATGGCCCTACGAACCTTGGTGCTAGCTTTCCTGTGGTTCCAAAGCGAACAACGTTTCTTAGCGGTGATACCTTGAGAAAAACTCTGTCTCCAACCTCAAATTCAAGTTCGGTCCTTCTCTTGTCGGCATAGGACTTTTGTCTGTCTTGGGCCGTCTTCATCCTTCTTCGTATTAAGTCTACTTTCTCTGAAGTCTCTCGGATCATATCCGGTCCAAGTATGAGCTTATCAGTAGACTCCCACCAACAAGTGGGCGATCGGCACGGTCTTCCATATAAAGCTTCGAAGGGCGCCATTCCGATGGTTGCTTGATAGCTGTTGTTGTAGGCGAATTCCACCAAAGGAAGGTGGTCTTCCCATGTCCCTCCGAAGTCAAGGACGCATAGTCTTAAAAGGTCTTCCAAAACTCTATTCACTCTCTCTGTTTGGCCGTCGGTTTGGGGATGATAGGCTGTGCTCAAGCATAACTGCGTTCCTACTGCTTCTTGCAGACTCCGCCAAAACTCGCTGGTGAAGATGGGGTCTCGGTCACTAACAATGCTAGATGGTATTCCATGGAGTCGAACGATTTCCTTAAGGTAAAGTGGTGCTAGGGATGAGGCAGTTCTTTTACTTTTGACAGGTAAAAAGTGGGCGCTTTTAGTAAGCCTATCCACTATTACCCAAATGCTAGTGTTGCCTCTCCTAGACCTAGGCAGCCCATCGATGAAGTCCATTGAGATGCTATCCCACTTCCACTGCGGGACCTCCAGAGGATGTAGTAGTCCGCCAGGCTTTTTCTGTTCCGCCTTAACCTGTTGGCACACCATACACTTAGAAACGAATTCTGCCACGTCCTTTTTCATGCCGTTCCAGAAGAAAGTCCTTTTTATATCTTTGTACATTTTATCTCCGCCTGGGTGTATCGTCATCTTGGAGTGATATGCTTCCTCGAGAACCTTCTTTATTAAATCTTTTGTCTGTGGGACGCATAGTCTTCCGTCTCGCCTTAGCAAACCCTTATCGTCGATGGAGTATCTGCTGAGGTGACTTGAAGTCTCACCCCTAATTAGCCTACCAATTATTTCCACAAGTTGAGGGTCTTCGCGTTGTGCTGTCCCTACTGAATCCACTAAAGTTGGGCGCACTTCGAGAGATGCTAGCAAGCCTGGTACGAAATCAGAGGAAGGCCTAAGTCGAAGCTGGCTATAAACTCTAGGCTTTGTCTTTCAACAAACAACGGGCTTAGGGTCAATTTCTTTCGGCTCAACGCGTCTGCTACTACGTTGCCTTTGCCCGGAGTGTAGGAGATTTCGAAATCGTACGAGGCAAGAAACTCCATCCATCTTTGTTGCCTCAAGTTAAGATCCTTCTGCGAGAAAATATATTTCAACGATTTATGGTCAGTGTAAAGTTCGAACTTCTCACCTAGGAGATAGTGTCGCCAAGACTTGAGTGCAAAGACGATGGCGGCTAACTCAAGATCGTGGGTTGGGTAGTTCTTTTCGTGCACTTTCAACTGCCTCCCGCCATAAGCTACTACCCTTCCTTCTTGCATTAAGACGGCACCTAGCCCTGTCCCACATGCATCCGTATAAACAGTGAACATCTTGCTCCCATCTGGCAGCGTCAAAACTGGGGCTGTTGTGAGAGCCCTCTTCAGTCGTTGGAAAGCAAACTCGCAATCCAAGTCCCAATTGAACACTAGATTCTTCTTAGTTAATTTCGTGAGCGGAGCTGAGATTTTCACAAAATCCTTTATGAACTTTCGATAGAAACCTGCTAATCCTAGAAAGCTTCGGACCTCAGTCGCATTCCTTGGTGTCTTCCAATCCTGTATCGCCACTACCTTAGTAGGGTCCACTGCTAACCCTTGTTTGGATACTATGTGCCCAAGGAACCTCACCTCTTCTCTCCAAAAGTGGCATTTGGAGAACTTGGCTTTTAGTTGATGGACTCGCAAAGTTTCCATGATTGCCCTTAAGTGCTGAGCATGTTCCTCTTCACTCTTTGAGAAGATAAGGATATCATCAACGAAGACCACTACGAATTTGTTGAGGAAATCTCTAAATACCCTACTCATCGGGTCCACGAAATAAGCAGGTGCATTTGTCAAGCCGAAAGGCATGACAAGCCATTCAAAGAAGCCGTCTGGGGTTCTGAACGCCGTTTTATCGATGCTATCTTCAGCCACCCTTAGCTGATGAAAACCGGTTGCTAAATCGAGTTGGGAGAAAACAGACGCCCCTACAAGCTGGTCAAATAAATCGTCAATTCTAGGGAGAGGGTGCCTATTCTTTTTCGTTAGCTTGTTGAGCTCCCTATAGTCAACACATAGACGGAGTGAACCATCCGCCTTTGTAGCGAACACCACTGGAGCGCCCCATTCTGAAATGCTCCTCCTAATGAACCCCTTTTCTAGAAGCTCTTTAATCTGTTTACTGAGCTCTTTCCTTTCTCGTGGAGCCATATGTCTAACGGGCAACGCAACGGGCTTTGCATTATCAACAAGATATATGCGGAAGTCTATTTCCCGCTTCGGAGGCAAGCCCTTCACCTCTTCGAAGACATCCGGATATTCCCGGACCACTCTAACTGATTGCAAATTTTCAACAGAGGCATCTAGCGATTCAAGATAACTAAGCATAACCGCATACGAGGGATTACAAGAAATTTCCAAAGTATTACCGAGCTAGGTTAGGAGCCTAACAACCCTTTTCTCACAATCAAGGATGGCCCCATTATTGGATAGCCAATCCATACCCAAAATCAAACCATACCCCGAAAAGTCCCAAAACAAAGGCACTACATTGAAATTCTATGCTTAGAATAGAAATTTTCAATCCCACACAGATCATAGACAAATGAGCTGGGCCCCCAATTGGGTTTGAAACAATTAAGGGGTCCTCTACCATACTAGTTTTTAGGTGCAGAGATTCTACTAAAGCAGACGAGATAAAGGAGTGTGATGCGCTAGAATCAAATAAAGTGCGAACGGGGTGATCATAAAGATAAACTATACTTTCTACAGAAGTATTTATACCTCGCTGTTGCAGAGGTGGCGCTTCCAGTACATGGACCTGTGCCCCTGGGGTGGATCCAGCCCTCTGCCCCTGTCCTCGTTTCTTTGGGCAGTCCTTAGCCCTGTGGCCTGTCTCACCGCAAGAAAAGCACCCACCATTCTCCTTGGCCTTCTTTTTCCGGCAGTCCTTTACTAAGTGCCCCACTTTGCCACAGAAATTACACTTCCTCTTCTCTTTGTTGCCTTTCCCGCCCTTCTTAAAGTCTGTCTTCTTGGGCTGCAAACCCTCTTTCTTCTTGCCCTTATCCTCTTCATTCAGCAATGCCATTTGCACCAATCTTTCATATGTGGCTCCCATGGGTATATGGGTCATGGCCAAACTGTGTAATGGCTCATTCAACCCTTTTGACGAAACGGAGAGCCTTCTTGTGCGGGGTATTGACTAGGTCAAGCCCAAACCTAGCCAGCTCATCGAACTGATTCACATACTCTCTGACTGTCTTGTCCCCTTGCTTAAGAAATAAGAATTTTTCCAACTGCAAACTTCTTTCCGCATCTGAGAGAAATTTAGTCTCAAACCTTGCCCTAAAGTCCTCCCATGTCTCCACTGGTCTTTCAGCATTAGTGACTTCCCACCAGTAGGAAGCCTCGCCCTTCAATAGCCACACCGCCAGTTGTACTTTTTGTCTATCCTCTACCTCAAAGATGATGAATAGGTCCTCCGTTTCTTTCAGCCAATTTCTAGCTGCCACGAAGGACTCAGTTCCATGGAAATCCCTTCCTCCCATAGCTTTAAAATCTTTACATATCTTAGCAAACGTGTTTCCCCGAGGAGGAGGTGGAGGAAAAGGTGCCGCTGCGGCTGGATGATTTTCTTCAGCTGGGGGAGGAGGAATGGTAGGACCTGGCTGAGTGGCCCTTGCTTCTAAGAACCGTCTAAACCAACCAGGTATTGGCACCCCTTCCGGCAAGTTAAGTTCTTGGGACATGCTGAAACAAAAAGGATAGATTCAAAACGAAGGATAAGAGATAGTTCCTATGGCTTTGGGGGGTGGACTTTGCCTTTTTAAAATAAAATAATATTTTTCTTTTAAAAATGCTTCTTTAAATTTCCTTTTTGAAAATAATTTTTCAAAACTTTTTATCTTATCTGGTAAACCTATGCTCTGATACCAAGTGAAACACCCCACCTCCGTTAGGGTCACTCTCAAAGGGAATGCCCTAATTTTGGTGGAGGTTTATAAGTACAAGTCACAGATATACAAGACAGATATAAGAACACATATTTGTAAACAGCGGAAGAACAACAAACTTTATTTCATAAAGTCAAATACGTGTTACAACAACATCCTTTCCCAAAAACATAACATAACACTTTCATAATCTGTCTTGAGTACATTATTTAAAGAAGCATAAATAAAATTTAGATAAACTGCAAAAGCCCCATAGTGGATTGTCCAAAGCCATAGTTCAAAATAGGAAAGTCCAAGCAATACATTTCTCTTCTTCAAGCTGGATGTTGAGGTTGGTCAAGCTGCTGTGTTCCCTCCCTGAGGACCTTGGGGGGGGGGAAACGGAAGAAAGAAGACGAAAGAAAAGTAGAGTCAGACATAAAGCCTGAGTAAGTCTAGTACTATTTTGTCTATGAATAAAGAACTGGGTATGATAAGTATAAACAAGAAGTGGGCAAGCACTATAAACTTGGTTAAGTTGTCTAGGGTCGAATATACTATCGTACCCCATGTTGATCTCTGAACCCATATAAACTAGTTTCCAATTTGCACCCCATAATCAGGGTGATGTGATCCATTCTATGATGATCGGCTCCTACTCGCATAGTTACATGTGTCTTACGGCCCCCGATGTTGTAGTTACCTATGCTGGTCCCACCATGGGGTGTATCAAGTCCCATGGTGGCGGCCCGACACAACCTTAGAATGCAAAGGTATGCTACTGGTGTCCAGTGCCTTATTTTTCTGCGCCGGAGTGTGTGCACGCCCGCACTCCGTTAGAACCTACACTGCTACACCACCGCCGTCGATTTGACCTCTTACAATCAGCCCAGTAATCGTGCCCCACCCTGCCTAGTTTCAGGGTATCCTGATACACCTTCTAGGGTTACTGCTGAAAAGGGTCCCCCGTTACTAGGTTTTCTATCTCTAGCCAACATGCTAAGTTGGTTAAGTGTTTCCTAACCTAACCCCCACCAGTCCGTTTTGTTTAGCATGTTCCATTTTGATTAAGTCTTTAGTTCACTTAATCCTATCAATCCTGACTCAGCCTTAATTGTCTTATTAAGGCCCTGACCTCTCACATTAGACAGGTATTGTTGTGGCTGCCTGTTGCCGGTTGGTTCCGGGCAGTCTTACGCCACAACTCAGTCTAACCTCGGGTCCTTGCTGGGCTCCATGTTTAACCTCCCACATTGGATAGGTATTGTTGTGACTACTGGACAGCCGGGCGGTTCCGGGCAGGTTTACATCACAACTCAATCCAACCTCGGGTTAAACACATCGTATGTTCTACATTTACATATTTTGTCATTCTTCTTTATTTCTTATATGTAAATATTTGCGGCCCATTATTAAGTTAATGGTGTAAAGGTTACACCAATCATGGGCCCAACCCATACTTGAATTTGGGCCCTTCTATTTTATATTCTCATTCATTAGTAATTTTTAACCCAATGTTATTTTCCCCCGTTTTACACGTCCGTTTATTATATATATGTTGGGCTTAGCCTTTTAAAGCCCAACTTAGCCATGCGACAAGGGGAGGCTTAAAGCGTGATTACATACACAAAGAGGGGAAGGTGAGCGTATGAACTTGCAAAATGACGTTGGAAATACAAACTAGAAACGGGTGTACTTGCATAGTGGTAACATATACTTTGGTCATAAAGCATAGGTGACATGAATCAAGGCATGTAAACTTGCATAGGTTTAACTGCAACATGAACCTATATTCTTATTTTGGCATAATGTCAAACATAAGCATGGCATAAATATTTCTAGCATAAGCATGGCATAATGTCAAACATAAGCATGGCATAATATCAAACATAAGCATGGCATAAGTATAGTTAAATTTGTTCACATAACCATGGCATAAATATTTCTAACATGAAATCATGATTCTTACTTTAGTCATGTAAACTTACAAAAAGGGACTTTTTGAACCTAACCTAGCCATGTACCACATATGTCATCATATAATTCTTGTAAACAAGATAGACCTAATCATGGTTTTCAATTATGGCAAATATCATTCATAGCCTAGCCATATTCATAAATTTGCAAATAGGTTTTCTAGTACAAAAGCATGGCTTAAAACATAATGCCAAATTCTCAACATAATTTCATATGGATAATAACCAAACTTGTTCCAATTACTTACAAAATGATTTATGCACAAAAATATACATCATGGTGGCATAGAAGCAAACCCCAAACTTGCATGAATTTAAATCAACTACATACATGTAGCTTCAACATGGATTACATAATTTGCGAAATATTCCAAACGTATACTTGCATAGAACTACCGCATGTAGTTCTTTATAATGAATAACATAATTCATAAATATCCAAACGTATATAATATTTCAAATTGATAAGAACGCACAAATATGAATTACTTTATTGCCACAATTCAAGCATACAAACCAACACAATTGTTTATTCATACAAAAGTAATACTCTACTTACAATGGTGTGATGAATTCTCTAGTTTAGGGATTGAAGACGCAAATTCCTTTGTTGAATTGATTTGTTTAGGTTGCTTTAAGCTTTAGAATCTTCCTCCTAATCCTCTCTCCAATTTGGTGGCTACTCCTAGTCGTTCCTCAGCAACATGGCGGCTATGTTCTTATTTTTGAATGAATAGATTAGGGTTTAGTCTATGGTTGTTTATATAGAGGTTAGGAACTGATTAGGACCATTGATGTTGCTTGGATTGATCGTAGCCATTCATTCTAAGGAGAGACCAATTAAAACTTGCCACCTAGCCCTAGTGACAAAGCAGACCACAGAAAATCGACCACATAGAGAATAGGCCAGCCGGGTTAGACTGGGCTCGACTTGGGTCTGGACCAGGTCGACACACCTGTCGACAGGCCTGTCGACCTGGTTAGACCAGGTCGACAGCCCAGTCGACTTGGTGGGTCAGGCGGGTGTTTTTCCGCCCTGGCCCATTGGGCCCCATTTTCGAATTTAAACCTGATTTATTCTGTTTGAATTTAAACTTGATTCTCAAACTTCCGAAGGCCATATCTTCTTCATACGGACTCCGTTTTTCGAAAACTCGGACTCTATTTCGCGTATTTTTCCGAGACGAACGCAATGGCGTATCCCGTTTCCCTTAGTTCTTTAATTTCAGATTAATTATACTTTAATTTGTTAATTTCACAGTTATAGAATTTTCGGGGTGTTACAATTTTCCATGAATATCTTCCTTTCAATATCATATTTATTTTCCATAAATATCTCCTTTTCAAAAGCCCTTTTGATTTGTATTACTATTTTCTTTTATAAAAAAAATCCTTTTCCTTTTATATATAAAATCCATTGATTTTATATACATAATTTATTTTCAAACTATGCTTTGAAAATCCCCTTTTATACATCCTAGTATTTCTTACGGTATTTAAAATACCAAATAACAATGATCGATATCGTTCAAACACACATAATCAACAACAGATTATATATCACATCATATAACACAATATATGAAAAACAGTAAAATAAATGTTGAGGAATCCAGTTGGATTCCTCCGACATGTTTCCCTGCATCCACAGATGTTACACTTTATAATTCACATCAATTTCATTTCAATATGAAATACTCTGATAAACAAAATCAATATTTGATTAACGATATGTATAACAATATTGATATGTTTAACCATTCAATTTGCAGTTCAACCAAACAGTCAACACACAGAATCCAACCAACATCAATCAGTTCAAAAAATACATTATAAAAATATAACTATACAAAGTTGGTGAGTTTTATTCGCATTGGACGGTTTTCGTTAAATAACGATAACTATAGTTGGTTCCGACCAGACAATTTATTTTGCTATAAATTGTAACGAGCTCCAATTCACTCCCAGTCAGTTCCAGCGTATAGCCATCGTCCATATAATCCCAATGGATCCTATATTGCTGAATTTCGATCACGTATGAGTAAGTTATCATATCGACAAGTTCCGTATATAATTTAATCAAACTAACTTAAATTTATTTAATACTTTATGGGCCTAACCTCATATAAATCGGCCCACAACCCAACTATTCAGCCCACCCATTTCCACGGTACACCTCCTTCTTCCCGGATAACAAAATCCCGTTGTTGCTCCTTGTTATGGCCATTGCGCTTGCTTCTTGCTCAAACTGCTCTCCAATCTTTCTTGAAAATTCCAATTGAAACTACCATTTAAATTCTCTTTGAATTCTTTCTCACAACATCCCCAAATCGAATGACTCGAAGTCCATCTGCTTACACCAACTCCAGGTACCTCACGTACCTCGTACAGCGTCGGCCAACTCAAATGACCACCGCACTTCACCAAAATCTTCCAAACTTGCGACTCCTGCCCTTGAATGCCACTACATAGTCAAACTCACCTATTGATGCTTTGAAATCCCACATGCTTGAACCCTAGGTTCACTGCGATGAAGAACCGAAAACAGAAAATGGTTCGATCCCTGTGAAAATTACACCAGGCTATGAATAATCCTTTCTGCAGCTCAAATATGTATATATTATAATTTATATAATTTACATTGATTTTCTTTTGATATTTAATCCTCCATTTTCACTGTTTGAAGAACAACGAGAGTGGCGGAAATTCATTTGACTAGAGGAGAATAGAACTAGGTTTAGGATTATAAGGGTATTATACAGGTAGGTTTTAATATTTTTTATTCGATTATATAATTAATATTTAACTTAACGCTGTCTGTATTGGTCCTTAAAAATTCCTGTGATCACATACGATATTCAAAAATCATGAAAATGGACATGCAGCTAGAGTTTGACATTACGGACCCAACGAAACAGGTTTCGTCGAATTCCGAGTTCGTTTGCTCACACAGCGTTTTTTTAAAGTTAAATTATCGAGTGTTTTACACATTAAAAATCGGTACGACCACACACTGACTCCAAAAATCACGAAAATTGGAATCTAACAATAATCTAATATTCCCAATCCAACAAAATTAGTTTTGTCAAAAACGGAGTTCATTTGCAAAACTGGCTATTTTTAAAGCTCTAAATAAACCCTTTTAAATATTAAATATATTTACAAATAATAAAATTAAATATTTATTAATAAATATTATCGTATATATTCACAATAGAATGCCATACAGCTCCAGAATAATCCTATATGAATTTCTAGCTCGATATTTCAAATCCCAATTAAATCGTTATTCGATTTATAATGAAATTCCACGTATATATCGTTATAAATTATAAATGAGTTCCATAACGACTTTTCTAAAATTTGATTTGGGCATAAATCAAAATCTACTAGACGAAATCCTGATTTTTCTCTTCCATTAGAAAAACACACTTCACCTGCTCTAAACGTTTCTTGTTTCACAAAAATCCGATTTAAAACGGATTTTGTATATTCATTTAAAGTTCGAATCACCAAATAGCAAACTACCGCGCCATTTCGAGCTCGATTATAATTATAATATAAATTATACGTCCAACTATCATTCAAATAATATATTCGTTATTCTAATTCAAATTCTAAGCTGAATTAAATATTTTAAATTGTCTAGTTCACATTATGTTGTCAATTCACTATATCCGACTATCTCGGAGTTAAATATATTATTCTAATATTTAAATTAATTAAATATTCAATATTATTTAATTAAACAACCCTTTGATTCTCTAAATCACTAATTAAATAAATTAATTATTATACCATAAAAATACGGGACATTACATTCTCCCCCCCCCCCCCTTAAAATAATTTCAACCTCGAAATTGCTAAGGTAGAAAACTAACCTTATTGACTGGTTAAAAATATTTGTTTACTTCTTTAATTTCAATTTCACTATACCAATTAATTTCAATTAAATATTAATTCATTTTTATTAACGAAAAATTTCAAAATCCTGAAAATATTCTAACATCCGAAATTTTCAAAAAATTTCGCCAGCACCTCCTTTGTACGGCTCAATCGGTACAAGTACAACTCGCCTCTCTAGGCCTTCTCCAAACCAAAAGAAAATCAAATAGCCAAACGGCTTGCCAACTCGGCTCATAAATCTCATATCCAATAGAAATATAAACTTGTGCCTTTTTGTCGGGCATATCATTTGCATCTGTCCCCCATTTCAGCATATACCAATGTCCTTACAATCAATTTCCAATCAATATATATTCAGCACAGCTATTCGCCTATATCCAGACCAAATTCCCTTTCAACTCAAGTTTCATTCTTGATTCCAAACTCATAATCCATTAATCGAGTTCCATTTCAAATTCCTATCCCCCAATACAATTGTATTCGATATTATCCTAATCTAATTCAATTTCCACTTAATTGGTTTCAATTCAATTTCTATTTGCTTTTACAAATTCTACTTTAATTTGTTTTTAATTCAAATAATCTGTTTCTGGGAGATTTTAAATAGCTTAGCCTTTTCCAAAAATAAAAATATTCATTTGGAATATCAAAACAACTTGTTTTCTCAAAACAATTCAAAAACAAAATCTTTGGTAGTAATCCGTCACTTACAACTCGAAAATGAACACCGATGATGTCATGATCATCATCGGAATCTATTTCCAGCTATCGAAGTGAGTTCAGTACTATATCACTTTCAAAACCATATCTAAAGACTTCCATTTTGAAATTCATTTCAAAATATCCTTTTTAATGCTTGTAACAAATTTAAAATCTCCCAGGATTTTAAAATTCACATATATATATAACCCAGATTCAATTACAAACACTTTTATAACCTTCTAGGGTTTTAATTCCAATCCTGATTTAAATTCAGATTTAATTCATCTGATTTCACGTATTTTACTTATATGACTTCTGATTGGCTATTTACATAACCATTTCACATTTTATAATCTTATTCGATTATAATCACAACCAATGCATCCAATATACTATAATACTTCAAATATATATATATATATATATTCTTTATATCAAAATATATTTTGGGTAAAATTACTTCACTTACCCCTTTTTCAAAACATACTGTGTCGGCTCATCGTATTCGAGTGTTTAGAAACTCCTACCGATATAGTGGATCAAACTGATCGATCAGAACCCATAAGTAACTCAACCAATAAATCTACACAATATAAAACCATTTTTATATCAAATAACAAATACACGCTCATATATACACACACACACACACACTCAACTCAATCTAGGGTATTACCAGCCCCATCTCTACTGAGTCACGTCACAGAGCCAAGGTAATAACTTAACCTTCAGCTCTAATACCACTGTAACAACCCGGGTTTTCGCGATCCTGAGTAATCGACATATAACCCAATGTCAACTATCAAGCATCGGAAATACCGGATAGTCCATGAAAGAAATTATAGGGTGAGAATAGATAAGATAGAAACTTAGAATAGAAGAAGAAGAGGAAGAAGAAGAAGAAGAAGAAGAAACAACATCAGAGTAACACGTATCTCACAGCGGAACGAACAACATATAATAGATAACATATCTTTGAAATAAAATCAGTATATGTATACAGTAACATTATTAGAGTAGAACACTTACAACACAGCAGAAATAAAAATATCTATAAAATCCTGAAGCCTCCTGCTTCAAGCTTTCCAATTATATCTGTAAAATCCTGACTACTTGACTACCCGTACAAAATTGGGCACCCAAGAGTCTAGGGAAAACAAAACAAAATAAACTCTGGGTCAGTCATGTGACTGGTGTGAGTAAAACCAATTAAAATAGTTTGAGCAATTAAACGATATCTCATAAGGCCACGCCGTATAACGGAACGGGTTTTTCCCTTATGAGAATCCAAAACATTTTATTTAACTTTCAAAATCCTTTTGAAAGAAACGATAAACTTTATATCAAAACTCTTTTGATATTATAATAATGTTTATCAACCACAACTAAATAATCATCTAGCAGAAACGCTTTCATCTCACGTTCTACATATATAGTATACAATCAAAACCGCAAGCACTTATTGGATAATGGATTTCCAACTATGACATGGTATGGAACCGCCTTCCGATAGTGTACCTATAGAGAGGAATACACTGGGTATAACAAGAACATCTTACAACCCGGCCACACGTGACCGACCACTCATTTCGCTTGAGTGTATCGAATGTATATCACCAACGGTTGGGATCAGAACCGTTTCTCAAAAGGGACAACATCGAATAGATTAACGAAGTAAATGAAACTCTAGATTAGGTGACAATACACCCTAATTGGAAGAAACCCACTTAGCCATGCTGCCTGCCCGATTTTTATCATTTCCCGGTTGTAAGGCTAGAGGCCGCACTTATCTCTGACAGATCACACATTTATTCACTTGAATGTCACATCGTCATACCTGCCAAATCACAAATTGATTTCCCCAAAAATACAATGGGTATACAGCTAAGCGAAACAAATTCCTCCGCCACCAAACGTACATACGTTTGAAGAGATCAACTCATGTGATCCATTAAATATACTCTGTCAGACATTCTTCCATACAGGTCGTCCTGTGACTAGGCAAACTGAAGGCACTATTCTTTAAATCCATCTTAGGCAATTTCTACCTAGGATCTCTAGAACAGCCCTTGCATAACTCTTTCTTCAATTATCTTCATCATATTTGATTCGCAACGCTAATCCCAATACGGAGTGGTTTTCAGATAATGAATCTGATCTCGGTCTTTCCGTATTGATAATGGAAAAATGGTCAAAAACTGCGATAGTCGGTGAGTTAACTATCAAAGAAAAACACGTGTGCAAACAACGATATTATTTCCAGATGGAAATTATATCGATCAATCATCATTGAACATTTATCTCTTTAGTTCATTTATTTATTTATTTTTCATTTCTTGTTTCCATATATTCAACATTTCTTATTTTCTAAATTTAGAAAATCTACGTTATTAACATTGGAAAACATTTCCATTTCCTGTTTTCTATATTAGAAAACATCTCTAATTCTTATTTGGAAAACATTTCCAAAACTCCTACATTTGGATTTAAACAGATGTTTAAATAAAACATCGCTATGCCAACTCAAACTATTACACTCATTAACTAAATTTACTTAACCAACCTTCACTATCGAACATTAGCCATTCCTTAGTTAAAAACGAAGCCAATCAAGTTGGGGTATAACTACCTCTCAGACCTTAATTGAACCACATTTCTAATTTTGAAATAGACAAGGTTCATCTTTTAAACCTCTAATAAACTTCCTTACGTAACTCTCGGATTCTTTTTATGAATCCGCTTCTTTTACAGAAATCATTTAATTTTAACAATAGTGTTAAAATGCCATGCTTCTAAAATATAATAACTTCAATATAACTTTTATTTATTAACTTGGATAAATAAACAGATAACAAATTTATTAATAAGTAAATAAATCTTGATTAAAATGGAAAGTTAATAGTACTTTCCCGAATTCGATATAATCGAATTCAACGTATAATTGTCTTTCGAATAATCTCTATTCAATAACTCCTTTTCGAATAAACTATATTCGATTAACTCTCTTCGAATAACTAATATTCGATAATCTCTCTTTCAAATAAAGTATATTCGATAATCTTCTTTCGAATAACTATATTTGACTAACTCCGTTCGAATAAACTCTATTCGATTAACTCCTTTCGAATGACTATATTCGATAACTCCTTTAACTCTATTCGAATAAACTATATTCGCTTAACTCCTTTCGAATAAACTCTATTCGATTAACTCCTTTCTTCGAGTAAACTATATTCAATAATCTTCTTTTGAATAACTATATTCGACAAACTATATTCGATTAATTCTAACTCTATTCGGTTAATTCTAACTCTATTCGATTAATTCGATAATCTTCTTTTGAATAACTATATTCGATTAATTCTAACTCTAATCGATTAACTATAATTCTAATTGATTAATTATGATTCAATTAACTTCCCTAACTCATTTTGATTAACACATTTTGATTAACTCCTTTGATTAACTCTACGTCCATATTCAGTTTCAAATATCGATATTGAAATCGATTCTTACTTCTCAATATAAGTCTTGACTTATATATTCTATTTATCCAATGATAAATATTTTATTTTATTTATAAAATATTATTTATAAATTAAACTTCTCAATCTATCGGTTAGAACGGATTCTATTTAAAATCTTTGCTTTAAATCTATTTCATGTTATACCCGTGTGCGAAGCACGGGTCTAAACCTTTCAAATGTAAAATTCTATTTTTATACAATTCTATTCATTTTTCAAGTATTTCCTTTTATAATCTATCTATTTACCAAATAAATCCCTTTTGATAAATCTATTTATTTTATAAAATATTTCCTTTTTATATAAAATCCATTGATTTTATAAGTAATTTCTTTTATATAAAATCCATTGATTTTATAAGTATTCCTTTTATTTTCCAACTATTTCCTTTTATAATATCATATTTATATTCCATAAATATCTCCTTTTCAATATCATATTTATTTTCCATAAATATCTCCTTTTCAGAAACCCTTTTGATTTTTATAACTATTTTCTTTTATATAAACAATCCTTTTCCTTTTATATACAAAATACATTGATTTTATATAAATAATTTATTTTCAAGCTACACTTTGAAAATCCCCTTTTCTATATCCCAGTATTTCTTATGGTATTTAAAATACCAAATAACAATGATCGATATCATTCAAACACACATAATCAACAACAGATTATATATCACATCATATAACATAATATATGAAAAACAGTAAAATAAATGTTGAGGAATCCAGTTGGATTCCTCCGACCTGTTTCCCTGCATCCACAGATGTTACACTATATAATTCACATCAATTTCATTTCAATACGAAATATTCTGGTAAACAGAATCAATATTTGATTTACGATATATATAACTATATCGATATTTTTAACCAATCAATTTGCAGTTCAACCAAACAGTCAACACACAGAATCCAACAACATCTATCAGTTCTAAAAATACGTTATAAAAATATAACTGTGCAGAGTTGGTGAGTTTTACTCACATTGGATGGTTTTCGTTAAATAACGATAACTATAGTTGATTCCGACCAGACAATTTATTTTGCTATAAATTGTAACGAGCTCCAATTCACTCCCAGTCAAATCCAGCGTGTAGCCACCATCCATACGATCCCAACGGATCTTATTTTGCTGAATTTTGATCACGTATGAGTAAGTTATCATATCGACAATTTCCATATATAATTTAATCAAACTAACCTAAATTTATTTAATACTTGATGGGGGCTAACCTCATATAAATCAGCCCACAACCCAACTATTCAGCCCATCCATTTCTACAGTACGCATCCTTCTTCCCGGATAACAAAATCCCGTTGCTGCTCCTCATTCTAGCCATTGCGCCTGCTTCTTGCTCAAACCGCTCTCCGGTCCTTTCATGAAAATTCCAACTAAAACTACCATTCAAATTCTCTTCGAATTCTCTCTCACAATATCCCCAAATCGAAAGACTCGAAGTCCATCTGCTCGCACTGACTCCAGGTACCTCGGTACCTCGTACCGCGTAGGCCAACCCAAATGACCATTGCACTTCACCAAAATCTTCCAAACTTGCGCCTCCTGCCCTTAAATGCCATTGCATCATCAAACTCGCCTATCAATGCTCTGAAATCCCACGCGCGTGAACCCTAGGTTCACTACGACGAAGAACCGCGAACAGAAAATGGTTCGATCCCAGTAATAATTACACCAGCAGCTCAAATATATACATATTATAATTTATAGAATTTACTTTGATTTTCTTTTGATATTTAATCCTCCATTTTCACTGTTTGAAGAAGAACGAGAGCGGCGGAAATTCATTTGACCAAAGGAGAATAGAAACTAGGTTTAGGATTGTAAGGGTATTATATAGGTAGGTTTTAATATTTTTTATTCGATTATTTAATTAATATTTAAGTTAACGCTGTCTAAATTTTTCCTTAAAAATTCCTGTGATCACATACGATATCCAAAGATCATGAAAATGGACATGCAGCTAGAGTTTGACATTACGGACCCAATGAAACTGGTTTCGTCTAATTATGACTTCGTTTGCTCACACAACATATTTTTAAAGTCAAATTATCGATTGTTTAACACACTAAAAATCGGTACGGCCACACACTGACTCCAAAAATCACAAAAAATGGAATCTAATAATAATCTAATATTCTGGATCCAACAAAATTAGTATCATCGAAAAAGGAGTTCTTTTGCAAAACTGGCTATCTTTGAAGCTCTAAATAAACCCTTTTAAATATTAAATATATTTAAAAATAATCAAATTAAATATTTATAAACAAATATTAACGTATATATTCACAATAGAATACCATACAGCTCCAGAATAATCCTATATGAATTTCTAACTCGATATTTCAAATCCCGATTAAATCGATAATCGATTTATAATGAAATCCCTTATATATATCATTATAAATTATAAATGAATTCCATAGCGACTTTTCTAAAATTTGATTTGGACATAAATTAAAATCTACCAGACGAAATCCTTAATTTTCTCTTCCATTAGAAAAATACACTTCACCAGCTCCGAACGTTTCTTGTTTCACAGAAATCTAATTTAAAACGGATTCTGTATATTCATTTAAAGTTCGAATCGCCAAATAGCGAACTACCGCGCCATTTCAAGCTCGATTATAATTATAATATAAATTATATGTTCAACTATCGTTCAAATAATATATTCGTTATTCTAATTCAAATTCTAAGCCGAATTAAATATTTTAATTTGTCCAGTTCACATTATATTGTCAATTCAATATTCCGACTATCTCGGAGTTAAATATATTGTTCTAATATTTAAATTAATTAAATATTCAATATTATTGAATATTATTTAATTAAACAACCCTTTAATTCTCTAAATCACTAATTAAATAAATTAATTATTATACCATAAAAATGCGGGGCATTACACCAGCGGCGAACACTCGGGTACCCTCAACTCCAACGTCCTCCTGAAATCAATGTACAATTATGCAAATTTTCTACCGCCAAAACAATGTCTGGAGCTCCACCATATGAAGCTCCACCATACGGTCCTAACAAAACCAGTTTCGTCGAATTCTGAGCTCGTTTGAAAAACGGCCATTTTTAGGTCGACCCATTTTAACAGAATTTGACCAGTCACATTTCCTTTTGCCCCGCTCACATACTAGCTTCAAAAATTATGAAATTTGAAACTTAGCAATAATTTGACATCTCGGACCCAACAAAAGTGGTTTCGTCGAATTCCGAGGTCGTATACAAAATCTCAATTTTCAAGGGCTATATATACTATATAGCGACCTTTCTGAAAATTCATTTGGCCATAACTTTTGATTTCCGCTATGAAATTTTGATTTTTCAGATTCGTTAGAAAGGTATTGATAAACAGATTTAAATATTTTCAGTTTCGCTAAAATCCGTTATATTTTCCACCCGGTACAGTCAGACAAAGTTTGTATTCAAAAATTCAAACTGCAATACTATACCCAATTCTAAATTTTATTGAAATATGCTATTTAAATTATTCAAATTCTTTGGTAATAACCTAATTTAAAAATTTTAAACTGGTTCAAATTTTCCAGGTTATTACAATCTCTCCCACTTAAAACTTTTCGTCCTCGAAAAGGAAATAACAGCTAAGCAGGAAATAAAATGTAAATGCAGAGTATTGTAAAGGTACCTTGCACCGGAGTTAGTCGGAGATGTTCACTCTGCATTTGGGATAGGCTTGTTTAATGCTTTCCTCAGTCTCCCAAGTACAGTCTCTAGGATCACTACTCCACTGCACTTTGACTAAATGAATCTTTTTCCTCCTTAGCTCTCTAGTTTCTTTGCCAACTATCTTTAACGACTCTCTTCTGAGTGCTAATTCTGGAGTTATGTCAATATCATGTTGCGCTGCTTCTTCCACAACAAGATCTGGATCATGAACATGTTTTCTGAGTTGGGATACGTGGAACACATCATGTATACCAGGCAACCAATTAGGTAATGAAACCCGATATGCAAGAGTTCCAATCCGTTCAAGTATAGGAAAGGGACCAATAAATCTCGGTGCCAACTTCCCAGTCTTGCCAAATCTGATTACTCCTCGCATTGGAGAAACTCTTAAATAGACATAATCGCCAACGGCAAACGATATATCCCTTCTTCTCACATCAGCATAACTTTTCTGTCGGCTCTGTGCGGTTTTCAATCACTTCTTAATGAAATCGACTTTATCCGATGCTTCTTGAATCATATCGGGCCCTAACACAAGTCTGTTGCCAGGTTCTACCCAACATGCGGGAGACCTGCACGGTCTACCGTATAATGCTTCAAATGGAGACATTCCCAAACTTGCTTGATAGCTATTGTTGTAAGAGAATTCGGCTAAATGTAAGTGATCTTCCCATGAGCCTCCAAAATCGATAACGCAAGCCCGCAGTAAATCTTCTAAAATTCTATTCACCCGCTCAGTTTGGCCATCTGTCTGAGGGTGATAAGCGGTGCTTAGATTCAATTTGGTTCCCAATTCTTCCTGGAATGCTTCCCAGAATTTGCTAGTAAATAGGGGATCTCTATCACTGACTATATTGAGCGGCACTCCATGTAGTTTAACTATCTCTTTGAAGTAAATCTATGCTAGACTTTGAGCCGTTCTATTGGATCGGACAGGTATGAAATGGGCAGTCTTCGTGAAGCGATCTACGATTTCCCATATACTGTCGTTTCCTTTCTTAGTTCGAGGCAAGCCACCGATGAAATCCATCGAGAATTTTTCCCACTTCCATCCTGGAATTTCTTATGGTTGTAATAATCCAGCTAATTTCTGCTGATCACTCTTAACTAGCTGACAAGTGGGGCATCTGCTAACATATAATGAGATATCTCTTTTCATCGCCTTCCACCAGAATGTGCGCTTGATATCATTATACATTTTGCTCACACCGGGATGGATACTCAATTTGGATTTGTGGCACTCATCAAGTATTTCTCTTTTTAGCTCGGAGATGTCGGGAACACAAATTCTTCCTTTTAATCTCAAATCCCCCTCACTATCCACTTGGAAGCTGGAGTCTATGCCTTCATTGATCCTTTTGATCATCACTTTTACAAAATTATCCTCTTTTTGAAGGGTCGAGATCCTGTCTATTAAAGAAGACGTAATGACAAAACTGGCGATGATTTCATTCTTTCTGCTGAGCGCATCCGCTACAACATTGGCTTTCCCTGGAGTGTATAGAATTTCAAAATCGTATGCTGTAAGGAATTCTAACCAACGATGTTGCCTCAAGTTTAAATCTTTCTGGGTGAACATGTATTTCAAGGATTGATGATCGGTAAATAATTCGAATTTCTCGCCCAGTAAATAATGCCTCCAGATTCTTAAAGCAAACACGATAGCTAATAACTCAAGATCATGAGTTGCATAGTTTCTTTCATGCGGCTTCAGCTGACGGCTGGCATAAGCAATCACTTGGCCTTTTTGCATTAATACTGCGCCTAGCCCTCTGATAGAAGCATCTGTCCATACAGTCAAGTCTTGGTTGCCTTCTATAATTGTCAATACTGGAGCGGTTGTCATTTTCAGTTTTAGCTCCTGGAAAGCTTCTTCACATTCGGGAGTCCATTTGAATTTCTCATGCTTCTTTGTAAGCTTTGTCAATACTCCTGATATCTTTGAAAAATCCTGCACGAATTTCCGATAGTAACTAGCGAATCCAAGGAAACTCCAAACTTCTGTGGGAGTAGTAGGTTGTTTCCAGTTCTGAATTGCTGTAATTTTGCTTGGATCTACAGCAATCCCTTCTTTTGATACGACATGGCCTAGGAACTTAACTTCATTCTGCCAGAAGACACACTTAGAAAATTCAGCTTTCAAGACATTTCTCCTTAGAATTTTCAACACTAGATCTAAATGTTTTGCATGTTCGTCTTCCGACTTAGAGTAGATTAAAATGTCATCGATGAAGACTAGAACAAATTTATTCAACACACCACGGAACACTCTGTTCATAAGATCGACGAAGTATGCCGGAGCGTTACACAAGCCGAACGGCATTACTAACCATTCGTAGAATAAATCGGGACTCCTGAAGGCTGTCAAAGGAACACAGTCTTCTGCTATACGTAATTGGTGGAAACCTGTAGCTAGGTCCATTCTGGAGAATACTGTTGCTCTATTTAATTGATCTAACAGATCATCTATTCGGGGCAAGGGATATTTGTTCTTTAGTGTCTGCTTATTGAGATCTCGGTAATCAACACAAAGTCTTAGAGTACCGTCTGATTTCGGGACAAATACTACTGCTGCTCCCCACGCTGAAAAGCTCGGTCTGATTAGACCTTTCCAAAGCAATTCTCGGGTTTGACTACCTAACTCTTCCTTTTCTTTCGGGGCCATTCTTCTTATTGGATGTACTACTGGTCGGGCGTTAGAAATTAGATCTATTCTAAATTCAATCTCTCTTTGCGACGGTAAGTTTTCCACTTCTTCAAACACATCCGCATAGTTTTTAACGACCGGTATCTTTTCTAATGAAGGGGGAGTAACTTCTAAAGAAGACCAAAATTTTGTTCTATTAATTTCTGAACCGAGACATGGTATAGTGATATGCCCCGATTTTGTTTCGACTTTAACGATTCTTTCGGCACATCTAACTTCGACCTTATATTGTGTCAACCAGTCCAGCCCCAGTATGATATCATATTCGGAAAGGTCCATACCAATCACTTTAAAAGGAAACTGGTACTGAGAAAAGGAAATAGGTGCTTTACAATATGTACTGAGACTAACAGAACCTCCTATCGGATTTCGAACTTTAATTGGTTCTTTAAGCTTTCTTCATTTCAATTTTAATTTGTGAACAAGGTTACCAGAAATGAAACTACGTGATGCACCAGTATCAAAAAGTACAGAAACAAGAATATTTTTAATGGTAAGGGTACCTCCCAAGATGTCGGGTTTACCTGATCCATCGGCGGTAGCTGGCGGGGTCTTCCCGTCATAGACATGAGCCACTTGTGCATTCTGCTTCAGAGGACAGTTCCTGCTATAGTGCCCCTTCTTATGGCAGTTGTAGCATTCGGCTGAGTCATTTACCTTTGGCTTCCTCGGGGCTTTGCATACATTAGAAAAATGTCCTGGCTTCCCGCAGTTGCAGCAATTTCCTTTCGGGATCTTTGCAGTTTTCTGAGTAGCGGCCGCTGTAATGCTAGACTCGGGTTGATCTGTTGAAGCCTTACGCTTATTTCCAGCTTGGCTTTTGGCGCGGTCTTGGCTAGCGTGCCTTTCATCCATGTCTTCGTAATTGCAAGCCATTTCTACCAATTCTGAAAAGGAGAGTTTTATGTTGCTCATAGCTCTGTCGTGGTACTTGCGCTTCAGCCCAAATATGAATCTCTTGTTCTTTGCTTTGTTGGTCAAAATCAGCTCTGGAGCATAGCGCGAAAACTGGGTGAACTTATTTAGATAATCCTGAATAGAGAGATCTCCTTGCTGGAGATTAGCAAACTGCTCTCACATCCTCTCTAGAGCCTGTTCAGGTACAAACTTCTCATTGAACATAGTTTTGAATTGCTCCCAAGTTCTGATAGTACCTGCTGCATCCTCTGAGGTAATGGCATCCTACCACAGCTCTGCTTCCTCCTGAAGGAGCCAAATACCAAGTCGTGCTTTGTTGTTGGTTCCCATACCCATGCCTTCAAAGATTTTCTCACATGTCTTCAACCAAGCTATAGCCTCGGTCACTGTACCAGTGCCAGTAAAGGGTTTTCCCGCAAGGTTCCTGTACCTCTTTGCTACTTTGTCTAGCTCAAAGTCCTCGGGTGCTGGTGGCTGAACAATAGGGCCTTCCACAACTACAGGGATATTCCCCCGTCCTCCTGCTGCATCTCCTCGGCCTCCACGGCCTCCTCTAGCTGCTGCTCGTGTATCCATCTAAGAGAATACTGTATAAGCAAGAAAAGAGTCAAGCTCACAGATTTGATAATTTTCATATATGATAAAGCAGGGGAATACAAGGAAAGATAATGATGATGTACTGATCAATTTGTTTTGCTAATCTGCTTAGCTCATTCTAGGACATTGCTAATCCTATCTCTAATGAGCTACTCGCATTAGAACACTACTGATTCTATTCTGACGAGGTGTTTAATGTGTTAGATCCCGGAACTAAGGTTAACCAAAGCTCTGATACCAATTGTGACGATCCCAAAATCCGAGGGGCGGTATTAAGGATAATCATTGGGAAATAACACATTAATCATCATAGCAGAGAACAGATAATAGCAGAAACAATAAATAGAATAATTTTACATGGGTATGATAGCGGAATCATAACATGTAATAACATCAGAATAGCATAGCGTGGGATATAACTTAGTAAATAAAAGGAAAGTGATCAGTCATCATCGCCAGAGGCGGAATACATACATGCAGTGAGACATAATAAGGGTATCAGTCTACATCGTCGAAGGCGGAATACATATACATATAGTAAGAAATACGGAAAGTAAATCAGTCTGCATCGCCAGTGGCGGAATCATAATATAAGTACAGTAATGGCGGAAAATGTCAAAGTCATCTCTGTGAAGTCAACCTCGCCATGAGCCAAAAATGCACTCTATGCAGCAGTGCAGAGTCAAAAACAACCTGCCACCTGTGTACTAGGCTGCCCGTGTGAAAATAAGGGCACCCGCGTTTGCAAAGTGAAACAAACAACGAGTCAGTCATGGGGACTGGTATGAGGAATCTATTTAACAGTTAAACAACAGTAATAGCAAATCATAGGACCACGCCACTTTCACGGAACGGGTTTACTCCAGTGATTGCTAGTGCATTTAAAACAAAGTAAATTCTTTTAAAACAACGCAATGCTTTTAGAAAGAATGAAGCCATTATAAGACTTAGGTCCCATCACACAATGCAACGCAAGCCGGAGGATAGAGTTTTACCTTATAATAGCCAAATATGCTTGATACGTATAAAGCAAAACCATTTGATATTATTACTAGTGCATATATGTTTCAAAAACGAATAGCATCATAAATATCAATCATAGACGGCATAAGTGCCCCATACCACTATGTCGCCATACTAGTTCTACAATCAAGTCCGTTATTTCGTATTGGAAATTGGATTTCCGTCATGAGTCGAGGCAAGGGGCAAGCTCCTCTCCGCTTCGAGACATTCTAGCAAATGCCTCAGGACTACGCACTCTGGGTAACCCCTGGATCGACTGGGCCGGTCCTCTCTTACGTTTGAGGATTAGTTATTCCTGAACACACGTTTCCCGGTCCTTACAGACCTATAATCGAGGCGCCTCGCATTCCAACAACCACATAGGTGAAAAATAGATATATATGTCAGGGCTGGTAAGTCACTGACACCACCATAGCTAGAAAGAAACGTCGTACTCTCCCAACAGCCCGTATCCCGTTTTTAACTCATACCGAGGTGTGAGGCTCACGAATCTACGAAATACACAAAGCCAGGCCACGTAGACCTTGCTTTGATCATCATCCACAAGACTTTGCTTTGCAACAGAAGCCTTGATCACAGCATCTTGGCATGCCACATAGGTAGTCCACTCCATACGATTGATTTCCATCGATATATAACCCCTGAGCTCGTACGTCTCAGAGAAGGGCGTTAAGCAAAAGAATAAATTCTCTGCCGCCAAACAGATATATATTTAACAGAGATCAATCAGTATAGAACAAAATCCAATGTCAGACACATAGTCCATTTACAAGTCCGTTCTGGGTCTGAACGAAACCGGAGGCGTCAATTCCTCGCAAATCCGTACAATCAACACATACGTTCAGACGGCTACTACTTCCGTCCCCTTCAGGTAGCTACTCCGGTCAGGAACCTCAGTAGCGCCCATCCAACCGATACGAAGATCGTCGGTCTTGAATCGTCTTTGCATTTTCCAATTCGAATCACTCGATAAATTATTTGAAATGAGGGTTAGCTCGGCCTTTTCAAATAATTCACGTCATTAAAATTTAAATCGATTCTTTATATGGTTATATTATTCGACATCCATCTTTCAGTTATTTAGTGTTATTTTCGTGTCAAACACATACAACCATCAAATATCAAACAATTCAAGCCCAAATGGTTTATTTTCAATCAATGACGCTTATAATATTTTATAACGATTTTTCGCCATTTTTATTTATTTAAAAATGGCCATATTTAATTAAACGACGTTTCAGGTCGTGCCGTGGCACTAGCGCTGTTTTTCTTCATATTTGAATTAAACATTCCGGACAATCCAACAGTTGGATTTTTACAAGGTTGGTGCCGTTGGGAAGATATTTCCAAGGCGAACCCAACGGTTGCGGTTTCGGGAAAATCCGATGGTCGGATTTCTCGCACTAATCGTTTCAAATTACGATTCCGAAACACGAACTGCACGGCCTCTATTCCTTTTAATTATATTTATATTTATATATATATATAAACATAGTTCATTCTATAATTTCAACTATAGTTCATTCTATATTTTCAACTTCGTTTTCACTTCAAATATTTCACTAACGCCTTAATATTTTGAAAAATTTCGCCATAACCTCCTTTGTACGGGGAGGGGTTTGGAAATTTATTGGGCCGTATTAGGTACCCAATAAATCCTAAAAAGCATTCACATATTTATAGTGATATATTCTGGTGTTTACGGGGGAGCATGTACTGATAATCACTCCAGAGAATAAATTCCCATCACCCCGTTTCCGTGTGGAAATAAATAGTCCATGTGCCGTATCTAATAACTAGAGCGACGTGATTATTGTCAACTCTAGACCCATGTGGGGTTTTTATTAATCTGGCAATTTATCGTTATAATTTATATAGTCCATATCAGTCATCAGTTCAACCTGTAGTACATAGTCATCGCCATACAAGCCTCTTGCTTGTATGGTAAATCTTCCACCTCGTCACACAAGCTCCAATTACTTATGTGGAATATGATGAAGTATGCCTATCGTCAAGAAGTATGCCATGTAGTGTAGTTCAAAATTAATTGTCACTATCCTATGGCGTTATTTATTATTTCACACAGAATAACCAGCACTCCGCATCCAATGGCATTCACAGGAGTTGATATATAAATAAAATTGCGCAGCCAACTCATCAAGGTTTACCTATTTGTCGGGCACGCAAATAATTTCTTTACTCTACAGCTAATCCATTTTTCCTGTTCAACACATGTATATTTATGCAGAACAAAGCTAATAATAATATTTCTAGCAAATTATTATTTATTTCAACACGTGTGTATTTTTATCCAAGCGTATACATGATAAAGGAATATTTTTATCATCAAAAATATTTATTCGACACGTGTGTATTTTTAACTAAGCGTATACATGATAAAAGAAATATTTTTATCATCAAAAATATTTATTCGACACGTGTGTATTTTTAACTAAGCGTATACATGATAAAAGAAATATTTTTATCATCAAATATATTTATTCGACACGTGTGTATTTTTAACTAAGCTTATACATGATAAAAGAAATATTTTTATCATCAAAAATATTTATTCGACACGTGTGTATTTTTATCTCTTCAAGTTCACAATAAAGGTGTAGTTTTTATTGTCGATTCATTTTATTTTTAAAAGATGATAACATTCAACACATGAATTTCAACTCGACGAACAAATTGCAATTCAACACATGAATATTCGATATAGTTTGTATATATATAAAAATGTGATTTTTATCGCTAAAGCTATTTGTTTAAATTCAAATAATATTCAACACATGAATTTCAACTCAACGAATGAATTGCAACTCAACACATGAATATTCGATATAGCATATGTAATTAATTCAACGAATGAAAATTATTCTAACACATAAATATTTCAGAAAATTTCGGCAGCATAACGGCAGGGTAGTTAAAACCGGGACCGTCCCTAGTACGGCTCCTCGCTCTACCTTAAAACCTCGCAGTTTTTGACAATGGGGATCATGCATCTAGTTCGCACGCAGGCGGCATGTTTTATTTTCAATTCCACAATTCTATTCTAATTTGTTTCAACCACAAGAGGGTATTTTTCAACCACAAAGGTATTTTTCAACCATAATATCAACCACAAACAATTATTTCCAACCATTCGTCATACCATATAATATCACGTCAATCACAAGCAATAAATATCGTCCATGGTCTGTGGACGAGGGGAGTATATATATATAATATAATAATTCACTTGCATTTCATCACGATTCAAAGCATATATGTTTCAAACAACGCTTGTATAATTTATACATCGCTAATATAACTTATACAACACATGTACATGAGGTATACAATGCGTATATAATTTACACTTCGCTTATATAATTTATACAACACGATTTCATTCACACAATAGTTTAGATTCCTCACATTGGTTATTGCAGTGCTAAAAATCGTAGGAAGGTCAGAAAAATCCGCGGCGTCTTCTAGAATGTAGAGAGCCTCCTTGCGGTCACGGTGTCTCCTGTTTCATCGAATTTCGTTAAAGAACGAAAAAGATATTATTTTTTAAAGTTTGCAACACTCTAAAGTGTTTAAAACGTATAAAGGAATTACCTTCATTGTTCGTTCAAAAGGGGATTCGCTGTTTTCGCGAAATCCGTGCGTCGTGGGTCTGATCGAAGGTGATGGCGTCGTAGAGGAGGTCGAGGGCGTCAGGTCGCTGGTGGTGGGGTCGGAGATGGTGGCGGATCGGAGCAGATCTGGCGATGGGAAGGTTGGAAGTTCGTGGGGGCAATTCCGACGATGGCGGAGGCGATGAGGGTCGGCGATGGGTCGGATTTGTAGAGGGGGGAGAGGCGGAGCGAACGGCGGTGGTGGCAGGGTCTGGAACGGCCTGTAGCGACGGCGGCGTGGGCGGAAAGGGATGAACGACGAGGATCATCGTTTTTTTCTGAACGATGGAGGGTTTTGGGTTTTTTTTTTAAAAAAAAAGAAAAATTCCTATTGGCCAGAGCTTTATAGGAATTTTTAAATAGTGTTTTTGCAAACGGACTACTTTTTAAACCCAACGACTGTCGCCACTAGCTAAATACCCCTATTCCGGACACAATGGGATATGTTTCGTTGGCCATTTCGACTGTTACAGTCAGTTATTTTTCAAATTAAAATATAAAACATTCGATATTTAATTTAAACGTACATTTCAATTTGCCAGGGCCACAAACTGAATCGAAAAATTCCAGAAAAATAAATCTAGCTTTGTTTTGACGATACGGTCCTAACAAAACCAGTTTCGACGAATTCTGAGCTCGTTTTAAAAAGGGTCATTTTTAGGTCGACCCATTTTAACAGAATTTGACCAATCACATTTCCTTTTGCCCCGCTCACATACTAGCTTCAAAAATTATGAAATTTGAAACTTAGCAATAATTTGACATCCCGGACCTAACAAAAGTTGTTTCGTCGAATTCCGAGGTCGTATGCAAAATCTCAATTTTCAAGGGCTATATATACTATATAGCGACCTTTCTGAAAATTCATTTGGCCATAACTTTTGATTTCCGTTATGAAATTTCAATTTTTCAGATTCGTTAGAAAGGTGTTGATAAACAGATTTAAATATTTTCAGTTTCGCTAAAATCCGTTATATTTTCCACCCGGTACAGTCAGACAAAGTTTGTATTCAAAATTTCAAACTGCAATACTATACCCAATTCTATATTTTATTGAAATATGCTATTTAAATTATTCAAATTCTTTGGTAATAACCTAATTTAAAAATTTTAAACTGGTTCACATTTTCCGGGTTATTACAGTTTCTCTTCTGCTTCATTACCATTGCTTGCAGCTTAGTTTCCCCATAAGATTCCTGACTTCGATCCTCGCAGTCACTGTATAAACCTTTCATTAACCAATTGAAATTTTTCTTCCTCTTGCAGCTAGAACTCGCAACTCTCTTTCCATGCGAAGACCGCAGCTATTTTAATCCCTCCAACGCAACTCCCTATTGTTTTCAATTCATGACTTCCTTCAGTAATACTTCGAATGACCTACCTCAGCTAAACGCCACCGTCGTTGATGCCGAAGTCCACTGTAGACTCATCCAACCCCCTAGCCATGTCCGTCGTATCTTCCAGCACCTCTGCCTTGAGCAGCACACACCCACTCCTCCTCATCTCGCTAGTCTAACCCAATAACCCAATACCCTTCAACTGACCTAAACTCCGACCACCAACTACCGGACCAACACCGTTGGGTGCGTTATCCTTCACCGCTCCGACCTACCTCAAACACTACCACTCAACGATGATTGATGCCGCCGCGAATCCCCATAAATCCACTTCGCTTGGCACCGTTGCTAACCCAAGCTTCTCTGGTTAATTTTGGGACCTGAAAACAAGAATCGCACCCAGCTTTTTACATGCAGAATTGAAGTTCAGGATTTGTAGAATTTTATTTTGATTTTCTTGTATTTCTGAAATGGCCAATTCAATTTTTTGAGGAAGAGTTTTTTTGATGTTCTGAAGGCAAGAAAAAGAACAGCGGTGGCTTATTTTCTTTTTTTAGATTTAGGCAGCTTGATACACACGGAAATAAGGTGGTTTGGCACACACGAAACTAATGGATTTGCAAGCACGGTATCCAATGGCTTGGAGGGCACGGGATTGAAACTTGGAGCGAACACTGTTTCTAAAGTGTAAAAGGAAAGCTAATTTTCAAATGATATTAGTTTTTCATACCCTGCTACGTATAATCTCATTCACAGACGAGCTACCAGCGACAAAAATAAAAAAAATCATTATATTGAACAATGTGCTATGATCTTAGAAATATAATAAAATAGATGAATCAACTTATTTGTGAAATTCCCAAAAATGTTGAATAGGGCGTAAATTACATTAAAACAAAAAGTTATTTTTTTCAAATTTAAAAATTACTATTAAAATTCTATAAATCAAATTAAAAATACGTCATTTAAAATCTTTTCCAAATTCGAAATCCATATTTTAGAATAAACAGTTAGAATATTAATAAATAAATAAAACAAACTAAATTTGATAAAAATAAATCAATATTTTCGTATATATCCAAATAGAACACAATATAACTTCAAAATAATCTAATTTGAATTTTAAACTCGATATTTCTATTTTTAAGCTAAAACGATATTCAATATACTTTAAAATCCATTTATCTTATTAAATAAATTCCTTAAAAGTTTCTATATATAATTCAAAAAAATATTTAAAACAAATTTACATATTCAGAATTCAACTGCTAAAAATCTGGGTCGTTACAAAAAACCCGTGGTTGATAATTATGTATTTTTTTATTGGTTGAATATCACTAGGCCTAAATGTTGATTATAAAAATATCGTGAAAAGGAGTTTTGAGATATAAAGATGGAAAAATCCATTTTTCTAAAAATAGAATTTGGATTTCGAATAGGCTAAGAAATAATAACTTGTTTGAAAAATAAAAACAAGTATTGAATTTATAAACGGTATTTATAAATTAGATAATGAGGAAAGTTAATTTTTAAACGATGTTTATAGATTAAATAATGAGGGAAAATGAAGTGAATTTATAAACACTATTTATAACTAAAATGGAAAAATTATCATTTGGATAATTTGGGAAATCTAAATTCAGATGTGAATTTAAAAAGGGAGTTGAAATTTGTTTCCAAAAAAAATGATGAATTCATCATGATGTTCAAAATGAGAAATTAGATTAAGATAAATCCGAATGGATTTATGATTTGCATTCGATTAGATCGAATTTATTTAAATATTTTCAGAAATATATATTAGGATTATATTAAATAGAAATTTAAATTTTAAATATGAAAATAAATTCACTGTATATACATAAGTTATAATCAATAATATATTCCAGAATAGGATTTGGGTTTCAAATGGATTTGAAATAGAAACTTGTTTTAATTTATAAAACAAGGAAGTTAAACTTATAAACGAAAAATTAAGTGAAATAAATTATCATTAGATTATTTTGGAACTTCAAATTCAAGTATGAATTTGAAAATGAATTGGAAATCGTTTCAAAGGGGGGATGACGGATGTTATTCCGGAATGTGGAGTTTAAACAGAATTGAGATTAATCTAAGAATTTATAATTTGAATTTGATTATATCGAATTTTATAAATAATTTATTTATAAAAGGAATTGAGATTTTAATATAGCAAATTAAGTATAAATAAATTTATAACCGAGTAATGAAAAATCGACAATTATAGATATTTGGAAATATTAAGTTGAATTGAGAAATTTTGATTTAATATATATTAAAATATATTAGAATGGAGTTGAAATTTATTTTAAACAAAGTATAAACGTTTATATATATAAATATAATTAGAATGAATTCGCTGCAGCGCGGTAGTATATAATTTGGCATTTCGAACTTCAATTGTGTATGTAGAACTCAACTTAAGTCGAAAATTCTTTGAAACAAGAATTGTCAGGACCGATTTGATAATAGTTTTCTAATAGAAGAGAAAAATCCGGATTTCATCTTATAGATTTTGAGTTATGTAAAAATCAAATTTTGAGAAAAACAGTGCCATAACTATTATAAAACAATAATAGTTTATTTAAATAAATAAAAGGATTTTAAGTAAATAAAATTCGAATTTCCATTAGAAAAATTGAGACTTGAGATATAAAATAAATATGAACTCAAGTGGAGTAAGAGAACTGATTTTTGAAACAAAAAAAAAATCAGATTTTTAATTATTGAATAGAATTAACTAATTTGAAGATTAATTAGTTATATCGTGTTTTGAATCGAAATTGGGCATTAGATAAGTGAATGAGGTTAATGAATTTATATTCGAAATCGAATAAGAAACTCGAGTTGAAATGGAATTAGATTGGATTTTTAAGTAAATTAAAAATATATCTGAACATGTTATGTTCAAATAAAGAGTGAAATGGGCCAAAGAGTTAATTAAAGAATAAATTAGTGAAATGAGTTAAAAATGATTGACATGAGTTAGAATAAACTGGGAATGGACGTATAAGGGTTAGAGGGGTATGAAATGAAGTGTATGAAGATTATAATTCGTGTGCTCAACAAAAAAGTACATGTTTAAATTCTATATGAGTTTTTATGCGCTGAATTGGCAAGCCACTTAGCTTTTTGATTATTTTTTTGAATGGAAAGGGCCAAGTAAAGCGAGCTGAGGTTTGAGCTATTGACTGGTACAAAGGAGGTGCTAGCAAAATTTTCCAAAAATTTAAGGAGTTAGAATATTTTTAAGAAAAATTGATAACTAGAAAGCAATATATCGATATATACACACACACACACACACAACACACACACACACACACACATATATATATATATATAATTCGATAAGGAAACGAACTTAAAATAGAATATCATAAACAAAAATGAAAACTATAATTAAATCTAGTAAAATTAGAAAGGGAAACTTATACACGTTTTAAAAATGAGTAATTGGTTTATATGATGTTTATTCTTCGAGATAAGTAGTCTTGTCCGTTTTGAAGTTAACAATGTTATTTAATTAAGGTCTGAGAGGCATTTATACCCCAACTTGATTGATTTCATTATTAACCAATAAATATCAAGATTCAGGCTTGAATATAAATGTTTTAAATAAGATTTAGTTGAATGCAGTATTTGGGTTGTTGTAATAATGTTTTATACAACATTTGTTTTAACCCAAATAAGTGGAATTTTGGAAATATAATAGTAAATATTTCCTAAGTATAGAAATGAATGGTTGCGAAAGGGAGAAGTACTTGAAATGTTTTCCAATTATTAATAGAAGATATTTTATAAGTATAAAAAATAAAAGAAGGCGATATATGGAATTTTTTTCAAAATAGCGTAAGAGGCCAAGATGATTATTGAAAATATTTGGTTAACAAATATTGATAAGAAAATGGAGAAGTGATTTAATTAATGAAATATTAATTAAGGGGCCCAGTGATTGCTTGATGCTTTGAATGGATGCTTGTTTTTTCGATAGTTAAATTATCGACTATCGAAGTATTTGTTAATATCCTTGTCAATATGGAGTAAACGGTTGGATTATTATCCGAAAACCACTCCGTATTGGCAGTAGCGTTGCGAATCAGATTATATGAAGGTAATTGAAGACGAAGTGAAGTGCAAGGGCCTTTTCTATTGATCCTAGGAAATTGTGCCTTCGGTTTCGTTCAGTCCCAAAACGAAGTTGTATGAACGAATGTCTGACAGAGTATTTCCAATGAACGCGTATGTTGGTTTGTAAATATATATATATATATGGTGGCGGAGAATTTATTCTCTTAGCATAACATCCAGATTATATTTGTGTAAATCAATTAATGGTTAACAAAAGTGACAATCTGGAATTCAAAGTGATTGTGTTGTCAATGAAAAGTAAGAACGAGTAGCCTCAAGCGTCAACAACCGGGAAATGACAAAAATCGGGTAGGCAGCATGGCTAAGTGGGTAGCTTGCAATTAGGATGTATCATCACCCATCTAGAGAAATTCATTTCATTCTTTATCCTATTCGATGTTGTCCCATTCGGGAAAACGGTTGCTGATCCCAACCGTTGGTGATATACATTCGATACACTCAAGCAAAATGAGTGGTTGGTCATGTGTGGTTGGGTTACAAGATGTTATTGTTGAATCCAGTGTATTCCTCTCTAGAGGAACACTATCTTAAGGTGGTTCCATACCTTGTCATACTTGGAAATTCATTACCCAACAAGTGCTGGCGGTTTTGATCGTATGTTATATATGTGGAGCGTGAGATGTCAACGTTCCACTAGATTGTTATTTATTTGATAGACACTATTATAATATCAAAAGAGTTTTGATATAAAGATTATCATTTCTTTCAAAAGAATTTTTGAAAGTTAAATCAAGTGATTTGGATTCTCATAAGGGAAAAATCCGTTCCAAGTTGTACGGCATGATCTTATGAGATATCGTTTATTTTTCTCAAACTGTTTTAAATTGTTTACTCATAACAGTCCCATGACTGACCCAGAGTTTATTTTTCAATATTTTCCATAAACTCATGGGTGCCCAAATTTGTACGGGCAATCAAGTGGTTCAGCTGTTTACAGATATTCTTGGAGGAGCTTGGAGCAGGAGTCTTCAACGTAAGATAGTTACTGTTTATTTCCGCTATGTTGTACTCTGATAAGTGTATGTGTTTATACAATAAAATTTTGTATTCCAAAAGATGTTATATATATATATTATATTTTATTCCGCTACGATGTGAGATTTTGTGTTGTTGTTTACTGTTCTTCTTCTATCTTTTTCTTCTTTATTTCCTACTGATTCGTATTTCTGTGATATATATTTAGGTTGGACGTGTGATGTATTTTGTCAACTCAGATAGTATGGAAATTAGAGCCATTACAATATATTTGATTATTCTGAAGTTGTATAATATTTTATTTAGGGAGATACGATAATAATAATTAATTATTATTTAATAGAATTATTTTGGATTTAAATATATTTTATCGTTATTTTATAAGCCGTAAAAATGATTATTTTTCAAACAACCTTCATTTTTGAAGAATCGAGTTTTATTGGAATACGTTATTGTTAGATTTCCAGTTTGGAGCCAATCGAAGCTATTTTATATGTGCGTACAATTTAAAGTTGAACCGATAAATTAAAATAATGTCGTTGTGCAAACGGAGTCGGTTTTCAACGAAATAAATTTCATTGGGATCGAAACGACAATATGTAGCAGTACGTCCATATTCGTTGTGTTTTGAGTTTGTGTGTGACGGTACGAATTTAACGGTTACCAGTAAACAACAGTTACCTATGGAAATTAGATACCGTACATAAATAAAATATAGAAGCTTAAGCCCTAAGAAATGGAGTACTACATAAAAGCCTACCTTAAAGCTATAATTTCAGCAGACCCATCCTACTTTAAAACAGACGTGTATCCCTATCCTAAAACATAGCTTATGTGATTAAACAGGATATGAAAGTTGAAAATATGCACCCTAAAATGTATAGACCTGGGCATGCCTATGTGTACAGTCACCTTCTTTCAATCGCGCAAAGAGATGGAAAACACAACCCAAGCCATTGAAATGAGGAGCGAATGCATGCCTAGCTTAACTGCAAATCTACCTTACCTAAAGCTTTGCAGCCAAGGCATCGTCGTCTATATATACACGAATGAAAAACCTCGTTTTCTTCATCTTTCAAAAACCAAAGCCAAACTTTCCACCAAACTTCTCTCGTTTAAATTCCTCAATACCGTAACTCCATCAACCCATTCGAATTGGTCTCTCACATTATCTTATGAAAGTCAGAGGAAGACAAACTTCCATTTGCCAGTGGAGGTAGGTTTCCCAAGTGTCGAGGTGTGTTGCAAGCAGTGATTTATGGGTATGGAAGTCCAGTTATATGTTGATGTGGGTGGTCACGGTTGCGGGAAACTTGGGTGCAAGGTCAGACCAGAGGGAACGGGGTGTCGGCCGCAAGTCAAAGTAGGCGGTAGAGGAAGTTCGCCGGAGCTCAGGGTCGGTGCATGTTGAGTTGAAATTGCTCGATGATGAAAGTTCGATGGTAATGGCCATTGCGATGGTCAATTGCTAGGGAGGATTCACACTGTTTTCAATAAAGCAAGTAGTAGAAAAGGAAAGAGAAGAGAAACGGTGAAATAAAAGGGTGAAGTGGGAAAAGATGGATCTGGGGAAGAAATACATTGCGTGGAGATAACGTAAAGTATGGGGGTGGGTTAACTTAAACATGGGCCTTGTACACGAGGTAAGGCCCAGGTTTATTATTCGTTAGCATAATATATATCTCTATATTATGAATGTCATGAGGAAATACAAGAGGCAAGGTCTAGGTGTGCATAGGATTAAAGTTATAAGGAGTAGTTTGGTTTTAACATATGCGGTGGACATGAGAAGGGGGATCGAAACAGTGCACGTAGGAAGAAGAATGTTTAACATATGCTTAATCTAAATAACATATGACTAATTAGAATTTAACAATGCCTAATGAATATTTGAGTATGGCTATATATATATATATATATATATATATATATATATATATATAAGATGTTCGAACACGTTTATACAGGTAGGGCATGAGTTAAACATGTGTACAAAATATTTAAACATGCCTAGATATAGTGAGTATACTACACTGGGTTGATCACTGTTGCAATAACAATGGTCACCGTGTTTAAAAATACAAAGGGTCAGCATGGTAGCTAAAATGGGAAGTAGCAGATAGGTAAAAAGAATTTGATTAGGTCACGCTATTTCAGGAAGTAAACTATGTAATAATAGTTATATTTTAATTAGTTAAGTATAGTTTAATTAAGAGTCAATTAATTAATTTAACAATTAAATCATAATGCTAATAACTACTAATTGCAAGGTCCAAATCGAATGAAACAAATTGCGTTGGGACCATAGCGAAGGACAGAAGGTTATGGAACTGTTTTGGATAGAGACGGAGATAGCTGGAAATTTTAGTTAAATTTAACATTGTTTAATTTAACTGTAAACGAACCACTACATCGATAATTGGAAATCAATGTGAGTATAACTCACTCAGTTTTTACCCACTTATATTTATATAAGTCGGGATTTATTTTGTGCGCTATGATTGATAATTGTTTGTGGTTTGCTGCTTATTTATATGTTGGTTGTATTAGTTGATTTAATGTTTGTTTATTTTAAATGAAACTAATCGTGATTCTAATGATTATTTCCAAACGAGATAACTTACCTAGTTGATTACGTTTATAATAATATAAACGTATTAAAATAAAATATGGATGTTTGGATTACTGTTATTTATGTATTGTTGAATATTAAATAGATTTATTGAATTGAGGTAACATATTTGGATGCAGCGAAAAATAGGTTGGAGGAATCCAAATGGATTCCTCAAAATTTATTGTTTACTTTCATATCACATTATATGAACTATTGGCCAATCTAATTAGATGATTGATTTGTTTATTGATCGTTAAATCTAACGTTTTAACAGACAATATTGGTTGGGTAATTGGCAACATATGGCCTGTAAATCAATCGTTTATAGATATTGACTTACCGTCAGCTAAATCGATGGTAACAAAGTTATAAATTTATTTTATAACCGAATATGGATTTTTAAAATATATTATTTTGAATGAAAGTTATTTAAGAGGAAATAAATATTTAGTATTTGTATTATATAAGTTTATAAGAAATTGTTAATTTGTTATATGAAACAAATTCTTATGTTAATAAGAATTATAAGCAAATGATCAGAAAATAAGCTAACGGGTTAAGAGTGGATTAGATGGAATTATTTAAGTTAATAATATTATTAATTAATTTAAAAGGAAGAATTAATTGGAATTGGTTAAGGAAATAACTGTGTTTTGAGTTAACTAAGCTGACCACTTTAACTGGGATTAATTATTAAAGTAAATTAATTTATTGTCAAATAAATCCAATGAAATGGTTTAACGGATATTTGATAATTTTAATAAGATTTTAAATAGACAAATTTATTATTTATTTACTAATAAAGAAGTTAACTACTACAGCGGTGGTTAATGATGAAGTAAATTATTATTTTAATGATAATAATTGAAGTAATTACTTCTTAAATGAAATTTATTTAAGTTAGTAATTGATTTAAAAATGGAATATAGTCGAGTTTTCAAAAGAAATTATGAACAGGTTTCATAATAAACTGGAGTTTTTATAACAAAGTTATAAAAAAGATTTTAAGCGAGTAAGATGGTATAAAATAAATGTTTACTTCATATTTAGATTAAGTAAAATGAGATCAAGATAGAAAAGGGTTTTATATTAAAAACCATGTTTTATAAACCAGGTTTATAAAAGGGCGTGAGGCTAAAATGAGGATTTTAAGTTGGCGCTACTTAATAATTAGATTATGTGAAACGAATGGAATTGAAATGAAAATTTCAAGTTGAAAATGATTGAATGGATTAGAAGTTGAATAATATGAGTTGATAAGGAATTAAGATAAGTAATTAAAGGACCTAACTGAAGGTTGGTTGAGTTGAGTAATTTTTCTGGGTGTTAATCTGATGTTGATTTCGATCTTTGGGGTTGATACTTGGGGGATTATTCTCTTACCAATTTACGGTTGGGAACCATTGAATGTTGAAATATAGAAATGCATAAATAAGAAATGGAAATGTTTTCAACTATGAAAAAGGGTTCGAGGAATTATAATAATAATTCCAAAGTAATGGAAATAAAAAGGATTTGAGAATATAAATTAATATTTACAATGTAAAGGAAATAGAAAGAGGTTTTGTGAAATATAACGTTACTTATGAAGTAAAGGAATTAAGGAGGTAAGTTTTATAATGAGTTCATTCTAAATAAATAAGTGAATATTTTTGTTTCCAAGTAATAAAAATCAAAGAGATTTCGTAACGATGTTTTTACATGGAGTTTGATTGAACTCAAATGTTGGAGTACAAATTATATAAAATGGTTTTGCGAATATTCTTATAATAAGATAAGAAGTAAATACTATGTTTTAAGATACTAAAATATTAGGTAGTTTTAATTTGTTTTAAATTAAAAAGGCCAAGTGATGCTGAGAACTGGACCAATAACTTTATTTTATTTTTTATGGTTGCATGGCTGTTTTATTTGATAGTTAAATAACCGACTATCAAATCTGACCTATACGATTGCTGGAATGGAAAAATCGGGATCGAATTATATTCGAAAATCATTCCGATTAGCAAATACAAAATTGAGAAGATACCAAATGCTAACCAAGATGGAGCAATTGAAGACCATAGATCTTCATGAAACGTAAGGATTACGTAAATCTGTAGTTAACTCCTATAGTTTTCAAAGTCGACTATATGTTAACTTAATTTATAATTTATAACTAGAGAGATACCATGATTTTGTCGTGGTTGAAATTTACGGATTTGCATGGACGTCTCGCTGCTGATCTATCGGGTAATTCCTAGGATGTGGAAGGAGGGTGCCTTTGGTTCATCATGTTCCTGGATGACTTGTATGGACGAGTGTCTGCCAGAGTATTTCTAAAAAATCACATACATTGATTTTTACAAACGTATTTCTGTAGGTGGAAGAGAAGACACCTTCTCTTAGCATAAACACCCAGAATATTTTTATGAATGTCAATTAGTGATTTGACGGATCTGACGATGTCGAATTCAAAGTAAATGGTGATATGTTGTTCAAAAGGTATTGTTAAACCTCAAGCCTCAGCAACCGGGAAATGGTATAAAATCAGGTAGGTCGTATAGTTAAATGGGTCACTCTCAATTAGGGTGTATTGTCACCTAATCTACAGAAATTCCATTTGCTTCTTTATTCTATTCGAATGTTGTCCCTTTCGGGAAACGGTTGGTAGCTCTCAACCGTCGGTGATAATACATTCAGTACTCCCAAGCGAAATGAGGGGTCGGTCATGTTTAGCTTGGGTAGCAAGATGTTCTTGTTGAACCCGGTGTATTCCTCTCTAGAGATACACTGTCGTAAGGTGGTCCAATACCTTTCCAGTTGGAATCCAATCTCCAATAAGCGCCCGCGGTTTGGATTGTATACTATTTATGTAGAGTGTGAGATGCAAGCGTTTCGCTAGATTCTATTTATTTGTATTTAGACACCATTATAAAATCAGAATAAGATATTGATTTCAAAGATTGTTTTGGGTTATCGTAAGGTAAAAACCATCCGTGTTTATGTGTGGATTGGTCTTACGATTATCTTTTTCTTTGAAAAGAAATGTTTTGACTTTAAAATCAAGTTGGATGATATTATAAACTTAGCAAGTTTTCTAACTCTGGTTCACCAGACTGATCCGACGTTTATAATGCTCGGGTTATCCTAGGTTGTACAGGTTTAGGTTTGGATGCTATGAATTTCCAGGTTTATGTTTGGATGCTATGAATCACCAATGCCACGCTTGCATTACCTTGCTGGAAAAAAAACAGCATCCCAAAAAAATGATTACACAAATTCTGGTAGCAATCATATGAAGTTCAACCACTCATGATCTCAACAAATCAAGTTCTGAATAATTTCATCATTTCTTTGATTTTATATGAAAATTTGAAACGTCCATTTTCATTTTGTTTTGCTGATTTTAAAATAAGTGAAAGCAGAGAATGGTTTATACATATGCTGAGATATGAAGAATATAACAAGACAGATTTATATAATTTTAAGTTTATATCAGGTAGCTAAAATATTTGATCGTAGGCCAAATCTAATCCAATCCGAGATTTAGGCCAGAGCTTTTTAGTCATTGCATGTGCTAACATTTAATTTGGGAGACTTTGAATACTTTGTTCACATGGTTAAGCGGATAAACTACATGTGTAGGATATGCTGGAAGATTTCGATCAAGACTTTCAAAGATATGTACTGTAGCTGAAAAATATTTTTACGTAGATATACACTGAGACTTTCCTGGAGGTTTTGAAAGAATTTGCACAGTTCTTGCATGATTTGTTAGATAAGATTTTAAAAATATTTTGAAGGATTTTTGGGGATTTGTGTAGGAATTTATATTATCTGGTCCTAACCTGAAAGCTATCAAAATTCATATAACCACAAGAGAGAGAAAATTCTATCCAAGGTTATCAATGGTTACCAATAAAAGCAATATCAGATATATAAACCGATTAGTTATTGTTGATGGTGATAATAATATTACATGGCATCGTATGTGTCGAAAACCTGCACATAACTTGCTTAATGGTCCAACAGATTTATTATTGATTATAACTTAGATGAGAATCCATTGGTGCAAATAACTTGCTGAATGAAATAAGAAGTGAATATATTTTTAACCCCAGTGTCCCTTTCATATGCAGTGCAAAATGTCGGATGAAGGACAAACAAATAGATTTTTTTCTTCTTCTTTTTTGCTATATATTCTTAGCCGAAAATTTTGACCCGTATATGCGTGATTCGCTATTGGGGACAGGGATCAGATAAGAAAAAAAATAAAAATTTGGCAGGGGATAAGGATTTTGAAGGATTATGAAAGTGACATGTTTTATATTGTTTTATATTCGTGTTTGACATTTAATTCGTACGAACCTCATACAATCTTCGATCGTAACGAACGAAAATAAAAATCTTGCAATAGTTTTGTATTTCGGGCACGATGGAACTGTTTTTCATCGAATTCTGAGATTGTTTGTAAAAATAGCCATTTAATTCCAATCGATACATCTATATGTTCTTATACCATGCACGATCACAAAATAACTCCAACTGACATGAAACTAGAAATCTAGCAATAATTAGCTATAGCGGTCTTAATAATATTTGTTTCATTGAAATTTGAGGTCGTTTGAATAAAGTCTTTTTTTAGGGGTCCAAATTAGATTAAAATAAATTAACTGTAAAATACATTAATATAATAATAATAGAATATTACCATCAGAAATATTCAAGAAAAATTTCATATAATTTTAAAATAAAATACTTTGGATTGAATTCTAAGTTAAATCGATATAAATACTTGTTGATGACAAAAAATGTCATAAACACCAAAGATTCCAATTACTAGGAATAATTAATTTTGCCGTATAGACAAGAGCGGAAAGTAGTAAATAACACAAGAGATTTATAGTGGTTCGGCCTCGTAAGGGGCCTATGTCCAATTTGAAGCATTGTTGGAATATTATTGATCACAAAAGGTTACAAGGTTGAGACCACCTCATGACATCTCATTACATTCATCTCAAAGCTATATGATGTCATCTCTAAAGATATATGTAACACTCCGTAATTTTGTTAACATTGAAAAGGATAAATTAAACAATAGAATTAAGGGAAATGGACTGCGCCATTGCATCCGTATCGAAATTCTGGCCAGGATAGGCATTTGGTTTGCGTAAAATGGATACCGTATGAAGAAGTTATGAGGGTTTTAAGTTTGTATATGTGTAGAAAGAACATATATACACATATGAGTCATGTATGAGTCAGTCCCTATCCAGAACAGTTCGAAAATCAAAAATTCGTCAAGGCGGCAAATTTCCCGCTCTAGGGGGTCGACCCCCCTTAAGGGGTGTCGACCTATGGGTCGACCCACCCACAGGGGTGTCGACACCCCTAGGGATGATGTGGCACTTGGTTTCAGGGGGCTTGGCAGCTATATATATGTTCCAATTCTCCCATTTTCTTCATTAGAAATCATGGAAGCCAAATGCTTCCGGTGTGCGAACTGAGACGAATCCGTTTTCTTCAAACAACTATCAGTTTTGCAAATCAAATCTAGAGATTCAAGATCCATTATTTCTCTTTTCTAATTGTAACGCAGTGAGTTTCTAGTTACTTTTAGATTTGAATATTTAAAAGTAAATCATGAAACACTGTGATTTGGATATGTTGTAAACTATGAATATATGTTATTGTTAAATCTTATACTATGTCATAATAGATCTATTTCTCTAGATCCAATGCAATTTTGGTTATTCTATGTGTCGCCTTTGTGGATCTATAATTGTAACTATATTGTGGTTAATGTAAATCTATTAATTTGGACAGTTACAATACTGATTAGATCCAATTCTTTATGTAAATCACCTTTCACCTATCATATTGTGGTCAATTTAGATATGTTGTTAATTGGACATGTGAATCCATATTTAGATCTAAACATGTTACTATGTCATCCTAATTATGTTATATTTGTTTTTGTGACCACATTATAATTATGTTGGATCTACATAGTTGGACACCTAAATGGTCAATTAAGATCTCGTCATGCTCACTATGACATCATAGTTAGGTAGAACTAGTAATTGCCACAAGTTCATCAGTTTTATGCTTATATGTCCACCTTATCACCGTGCTAGTTTATGTTTGTGCCAAGTTGTGTTAAAATGATCATTTTGGTTATATTCCCATTATTTTCCCTATTATCGTTTATGACTAGGCTATTTTCTAGCCTAGGCATGCCGCTAATTTGTGAGTGCGCTAGTTAGGAAACGGGGGGGGGGGAAGGGTTAATATTGACACAATTTGAATACGAACATTTTGGACATATAATTCGAATTATTGGGTAGAGTGGACATTAAAACCTATAAAGGGAAAGGTTTAATTAATTGATTAATTAATTAATTATGGAATGTCTAGTAATTACAATCAGAAATTGTAATGGCACTTATGACACGAGGTTAGGTTGCATTAGTGGAGGAAGTCTGCCCGCACCCGACCGGCATATCCAGCAGCCAATAATGTTGAACCTAATGTGGGAGGTCTAAGTCCGCAAATACGAATTAGTCTAAGACACGATGTTAGGCCCAACTGTGGAATAAGACTGTTCGGACCTGACCGGCATATCCAGCATCCACACGTGGTATGCCTAATGTGGGAGGTATAGCCCATTATGAACCATAAATGGACATGATAATGAATTGGACTACTTTACCAAATCTAATCCATAGTGATTGTGAACTAAAGTTAGGGTTAAGTAAATTGATTGGATAGTGGATGGGTTAAGCAAATTTGGAGGGGGTGGGTAATATTTACATATAGGCCCACAAACTTAACCCGATAAGGTTATGTAATTAAAGACACCTAGTGGTGTACATAACAGGAGGAAAATATAAAAGATATGTAATTAAAGACACCTTTTAGGCTAAGCATAACTGAATAGTGTTGTGTAATTAAAGACACCTAGTGATATACATAGTCATTGAAAAACCTAGTGCGGGATACAAGACAAAGAGGGGAGATTCTATCATATTGTGTGGGACCCATTTCAGTCAGTATCCTGAAGTAAGTATCAAATAAATTACTCCGTACTAGGTGGAGAAGGGACACACTTACTGATTGATTGTAAGGGATTTAAACGTGGAGGATGGTGTGGGCGGTGCAAACCGACTGGGCCATGTGCGTGCATGAGCCGGGCAGAGGGGAATAAGACGACCATGTCACCAGTAGATATGGGGGTATGCATATCAGTGAGGGGTTGCCACTGTAGTACGTGATACATATACTGTGGGGATGGCACAAAGTATCTACGAAGTTGGGAGCGGATTGATTAAGGTAGTGATTACGGTACATTTGGACGTATGCCCTAAGTCTACCACCTTATAGTAGAAGGGGTCGTCTCATTCTGGTTGTACTAGTAATAGTGCAGAGTAATCATTAGAGAAGCGTATACACCTTATCATGTCTACCTTGTCACACTTTCCATTTATGTAGTGATCTCTCTTATCCACTTTATACGCCTGTCATGTTACTTTTATTTATTTACTTGCTAAAAGTCACTGGACTCGCTAGACTTTATGTCTGACCCTCTTGTTTCCTCTTCTTTCTTATGTTCCCCTCAGGTCCTCAAGGAAGAAACACTCATGCTTAGTCAGGACTCAGATATCGTCAGGCTAGAGTTTCTTTCGAAGTATGGCTCAAATTTTTATCTCTACTTTGGCTTTGTCTCTTTTATTTGGGGAATTATGTTTTCTTTTAAGTATTTATGTACTCTGATGTTAAAAGACAGAAGTTATGTTGTAATGGGTTTTTAGACTCATGGTGTTTTGAACCACGCTGTATGATTTGTGTTTGAAATAAAAAATTAAATTTCCACTACTACCTTATTTATGTCTGTTTTGTGAAATTCTGTGTCTGTTTACCTATAACGCTTCACGAAACTTAATGCATTCCCTTTTGTGAGTGACATTAACTAACGTGGGGTGTCACACTAGGTATCAGAGTTGAAGGTTACTAGATTAGATAAAAAAATTATAATTGTTTTCAAAAAGATTTTAAAAGAAAGTATTTTCAATGAGAAAATTCTGTTTTGAAAAACATTCCCCAAAAAGCTATATGTAATATCCATCGGCCCTTTGTCTATATCTCTTCCTTTTCCTTTTTTAGCATGTCTGGGGAGCAAAACATTCCTAATGTCCCAGAGGGCGTCACCATACCTGGATGGTTCTGTAGGTATTTAGAGGCCGCGACGCCTGCCGAAGGCCAAGGAAATGTTCCTCCCCCAGCTGCACCAATCATTCCTCCTCCTCCAAGAGCAGGTAATTTCGCTAAGACCTGCAAGGACTTCCGTGCTATGGGAGGGAAGTTGTTCCATGGGAACGAGACATTAGTGGAATCACGGAATTGGTTCAAGGAGTCCGAGGACTCATTCGTAATCTTTGAAGTAGACGATAGAAGGAAGGTTCAGTTAGCCGCTTAGCTACTGAAAGAGGAAGCGTCATTATGGTGGGAGGTCACCTAAGCTGAACGTTCGGTCGAAACTTGAGAGGATTTTAGACAAATGTTCAAAATGAAATGTCTCTCCCAAGCTGAGAGAAGCATGCAGATGGAGAGATTCTTTGTGCTCAAACAAGGAAACTTGACGGTGAAAGAATATGTGAATAAATTTAGCCAGTTGTCATGGTTCGGGTTAGAGTTGGTGGATATGCCGCTCAAAAGGGCTTTGCGATTTGCTAAAGGGCTGATGAGCCTCTGCATGGGTTAGCCATGTCCCATATTCCAATAGGGGCCACCTCTAAAAAGCTTGTCGATATGGACCTAATGCATGAGGAAGACAAGGGAGAAAAGAAGGATAAGGAGACATCGCAAAATAGGAAGGTGTGGCCCAAGAAGGGGCAGCAACAACAGCAGTAGCAACAACAGCAGAAGAAAGGACGGAAGAATGATAAAGGCAAGGATAAGAGAAAATGTCACAATTGTGGGAAGGAAGGTCACCTGATTAAAGACTGTAAGCGAAGGAAGAACTCTTGCTACCACTGTGGAGAGGTCGGACACTTTCCTATAGAGTACCCAAAGAAACAAGGATCACAGGGACAGGGTCAAGGGACAGAGACTTCTGGAGGGCAAATGCATGCTCTCGCGATCAATGCTCCTGATAGAGGTAGAAAAAATTCTGTAGAAGGTTAAATTTCTCTTTCAAACCATCCTATTGGAACACTTTTTAGTTCTGGCGCTTCACATTCATTTATATCAAGTTCTATAGTTGAATCTCAGCACTTAATTACTAGTATGGTAATGGATCCCGTAGTTGTTTTAAACCCCATTGGTTGTTCGGCTCATTTATCTATGATTTATCGATGTTTGAAAATATCTGTGCTAGGCGTCGAGTTTGAATGCGATGCATATGTGCTCGGGTTTATGGACTATGTGTTGATTCTAGGAAAGGATTGGCTTACCACGTATGGTGCCATTCTGGATTGTGAGAAGAGTGTCGTTAGGCTTCTGACTTGTCATGGAAGGACCCTCGAGATTTCTTGTGACTCACAAGGGTCGGTTATGCTTAGTTTCCAAGAGTCTCTTAATGCATCTATCGATGACTTGCAATCTGTTCCAGTAGTCCGAGATTATTCTGATGTTTTTGATGAGGTTCGGGGCTTAGCTCCGAGGCACCAGATCGACTTTCGTATATATTTGGTGGACAATGCAAAGCCAGTTGCATTGTCAGTGCGCCATATGGCTCCAAAGGAAAGGAGGGATCTTACTAAGCAAATAAGGGAGCTACTTGAGAAAGGGTTTATCAGTTGGAGCATATCTGAATGGGGTGCTCCAGTAGTATTCGCGACTAAGGCGGATGGTTCGCTTCGTTTGTATGCTGACTATAAAGGGATGAATAAACTCACTAAGAAAAATAGGCACCCGCTTCCGAGGATTGATGATTTGTTTGATCTGCTTGTTGGTGCCTCGGTGTTTTCTTAGTTAGACTTGGCCACGAGGTTCCATAAATTGAGGGTGGCTGAAGATAGCATAGATAAGATAGCTTTTAGGACTCCGAACGGTTTCTTTGAATGGATAGTGATGCCTTTTGGGTTGACAAATGCACCTGCCTATTTTGTCGATCTGATGAGAAAGGTGTTTCGGGAGTTCCTAAATAAATTTGTTGTAGTCTTTTTTGATGATATTTTGATCTTCTCCAAAAGCGAAGAAGAGCATGCCCAACATTTGAGAGAAGTTTTGAAAACTCTCTGTGACCATCAGCTTAAGGCGAAGTTCTCCAAATGCCATTTTTGGAGAAAAGCGGTGATATTCTTAAGGCATGTGTTCTCCAAAGAAGGGATAGTTGTAGATCCCGCGAAGGTAGTTGCAGTGCAAGATTGGCAGATTCCTAAAAATTCAACCGAGGTAAGAAGCTTTCTTGGGTTGGCAGGTTACTACAGGAAGTTCATTAAGGACTTCGCAAAGATATCAGCCCCACTCACCAGGCTGAAGAAGAACTTGACATTTTCATAGGATATAGACTGTGACATTGCTTTCCAACGACTGAAGAGGTCTCTTACAACATCCCCAGTCTTGACTATGCCTGACGGGAGTAAAGTGTTTACTGATTCCACTGATGCGTGTGATACAGGGCTTGGTGCGGTTCTAATGCAAAAAGGGACAGTGGTATGTTATGGGGGTAGACAGTTGAGAGTTCATGAAAAGAACTACCCCACCCATGATCTAGAGCTAGTTGTCATAGTATTCGCATTAAATATGTGGCGCCGTTATTTACTTGGAGAGAAGTTCGAGTTATACACCGATCATAAATATCTCAAGTATCTATTCTCGCAGAAAGACCTCAATTTAAGGCAACAACGGTGGATAGAGTTTCTAGCTTCTTATAATTTTGGGATTGCTTATACCCCTGGTAAGGGTAACGTGGTGGAAGACGCACTATGTAGGCAGAGGATGGCCTTAAGTCCTCTGTTTGTGGAGAGGAAGAGCTTGGAGTTCATATCAGCTTTTGATTTTAGACCCTCCATTGAGATTTTGCCAGATTTGTTTGCATCCTTGGAGATACCACCAACTCTTATGGATCAAATAGGAGCCTCACAATAAGGTGATCCACATGTTTTAGACATCATGGGAAGGCTCGGAAGAGGGGAGACGTAACACCCCGCATCCGTTATGGTCACTAACAAAGGGAATGCCTTAACTTCAATGGAGCATTATGGGTACTGGAACAGAAATATTACAAAACAGACATATATAAAACAGCGGAAAGTAAAATAGAAGTACTTCAAATCATTTATTAAATATAATTGTTTACAATAAAAGCCCATCAACTTCCAATACTCAATTACATAGCTAAAATATCTGTCTTGCTCAAAAACAAAGAAGCATAAAAATAAACTGTAGTAATCCCCAATAAAGCAAAGCAAGCCGTAGCCAAGAGAAATCCAAGCCATACATGAAAGAGCCTTGGGGCTTGATAAGATCCGAACTAAGCTGTATTCCCATCTTGCGAACCTGGGGAGGGGGGGAACGGAAGAAAAAGAGGCGAAACAAACTGGGTCAGTCATAAAGACTGAGTAAGTCCTAGTGACTTTCAGCATAAAAACAGGTGAAGATAATATGGCATGAATAAACTGGAAGTAAATATAAGCATGATGACGAGGTAAGCTACAGGCATGATGAATCAAGTATAACATCCCATACTTCCTATCAAGAGTAGCATCACAAGGTTCCTACCAAGTATCACATCGCAAGGTTTCTATCAAGTATAACATCGCAAGACTTCTAAGCTTCACCATTACACTATTTTCCTTGATTTCCTATATTCTCTGCACCACCTAAGTAGCGTTCCAATTAGTTTACTTAGTTGTAATTACAAGATAAGTGACCCCCCCCCTAACCCACATGATAGCTTTATAGGTACATATCCCACAATGAGGGTCCCACCTCATATTGACAGTTTCATGTCCCCGCCGTACCTATCTTAATTGATCGGCTCTTACTTACAATGTTCCACATGTGTTATATACTAAGGTTACCCCAACCCGGTAGTTGTGGTAACCTTCAGGACTACATCTAATATGAGGATTTCACCTCAACCAGCCCAATTTCCTTGAATATGTTAGATGTATCCTTACTACCATAATCGATCGGCTCCTACTCGACCTAGTTCTTATTTGTGTCATGCGGCCCCCTATTCATATATACCTATGCTGGTCCCACCCTAGGGTGCATCAATCCCTAGGATGGTAACCCCGACACCATTCTTGATACACAGCTTTATATCTACTGATGCCCAGTGGCTAAATTTTCCATTCTGGAATAAGTGCATGCCCGTAATCCTTCGGAACCTGCACTGCTGCATCACCCGCCGCCATTTTGACCGCTTATAATCAGCCCACTAATCGTGCCCCACCCTGCCTAGCTCAGGGTACTGTTGATACCTAATGGTGGTTACTGCATAAATGTGTCCCACTACTAGGGTTTTCCTAGGGTCTATTCGTATACCCCACGGGTTGGTTAAGTGTTATCCATTCAAGTTAATTTAACCCCACCCAACCATCATGTTACCTTGGTTAAGTGTTCTCTCTTGTGTTACTTAACCCTACTACATGTCTTATTATATCGGTTAAGCATTCTCCCCTGTGTTAACTTAATCCATACCACACCTCACGTTAGATTAGTTAAGTGTATGTTAACTCAACCCCATCCACTAGCCATATTATAATGGTTAAGTGTTACCCTCGTGTGTTTACTTAACCCTACCACACATCAGGTTATATCGGTTGGGTGTTATAAACCCATTCAAGTTAAACCAACCCATCCGTTAGTCATGTTATAACGGTTAAGCGTTATCAACCTATTCAAGTTAACCTAACCCACTTGCTTGTCATGTTATGTTGGTTAAGTTTTATTACTTAACCGCAACCACTTGTCTAATTAACCCGTTGTATTAGTTAGGTGTTCTCACTTTACTTAACCCTATCCACTTGTCTAATTAACATGTTATAATGGTTAAGTTTTCCCAATTTACTTAACCACACCTACTTGCCTGATTAACACGTTATCTTGGTCAAGTGTTTTCTAGTGATTCATGACTTAACCCTACCAAGTGTCGTTTATCGGTTCATGCTGACTTAGCCCACCCATATGTCATGTCAAATTGGTTAAGTCCACACATATAAGTTTTACATGTTCTTAACTCATACCGGTTAGGTCCATATTTACATGTCAAATTTCCATGTCATCCTACCTAACCCTCCAACCATACCTATGTCTTATTATGGTTAGTATTCCTTAATTCATTCACTATGACGAACGAAACATGACCTCTCACATTAGACCGTGCACTTTGTGGCCACTGGATTTGTCGGGCGGTTCCGGGCAGATTTACACCACAAACTGAGTCTAACCTCATGTCATAAACCGTTATGCCTACAATTCGACCTTCGACCTCTCACATTAGACCGACACTTTGTGGCTACTGGATTTGCTGGGTGGTTACGGGCAGATTTACACCACAAATGAGTCTAACCTCGTGTCAAAGATTCATTAATGGTCGTATTCCACCCAAAACTCCGATATCAGTTCATGTGTTTAACATATAAAAATGTTCATGTTCGTGTTCATATTCACGTTCATGTTCATGTTTCAACCACGCTCATATTTCTAGTTATATGCCAATTATTAAGTTCATAATTCACGTTTTCGTCCCAAAACGTATTCCCAAATTATTATCATACTTCACTATAAGGTTATGCCAAGTTATAGCCCTTTATTTACAATACGCGCCAACTACCTAAAACCCAACTTAGGCGCGTTCATATTAATCCTCCACCAAGTCATAAATTATCATATATGTTTCAATTCCAAATTTTACATAATGAACATATGCCCGAGTTCTAGATTACATGTCAGTTTTACATGTGCCCAATCATACCAAATTTACATATGTTCAATTCATGTCGTTTTACATGTATCAATATTCTTGCTATTTTACATAGGTCAAGTTTCATACCAAATTACATGCATTCCATGTTTACACAAATTTACCCAAACTTACAAACTTTAATGATAATACTCAAATCCTAATTTCATGTTATGTCGTCAATTCTACCAAACATATATATATATCCAATATAGACAATATTCCCATATTTCCCCATATTCAATTATACGTAAATCGCGGTTTAGGCGTAGGTCCGAAATTGACCTAGGTTCAGAGAAAGAAAATAAATAGGGGAAGGTAGAATTTGTATAACAATCAGTATAGAGGGAAAACTGGCATAAAAACATCATCTCAGGCATAAAAGATAGATCTTGATAACAATATCAACATGAATCAAGAAAAACTGATTTACAACAAGATGAATAGATCATAAGCTTGACATGAGAATGAAAATACAAAAGTCCCAAAACTCAAGATTGAAGAAGCAACAGAAATAGATCTGAATCAATAAGCATACTTAAATCCAATTCCACTTTATTCCATGGTCATATTATTATTAACAAGTTTAAATCCAGGAAGTAACTAGTTCTTACAAATCGTGGACAAGGAATTAAGAACTGAAATTGTCGTAGAATGTTGCAGTGACGTTGTATTTTCCTCTTGAATTGTTGTAGAGGCTCTGTTCTTTGATTTGAATCGAGTTTGAATGCTTAAGCTTTAATTTGGGGGTGGCGGCCATGGTTCAAGAGGGAGTTCAGCAGCACAACAGTGTAAGAATGATTTGTTGTGAGTTAGGCTAGGTCTAAGGGTGTTTATATAGGAGTAGGAAACTAGTTTAGGCCCTTAGATAAACCCTAGAACTAATCTGAGCCATTAAAAATGTCACAGGACAGCAAACAGACCCACCCAACCAACCAGTCGCATCCAGGCCGACTAGGGCGGTCGACCCCCAGGTTGACCCTATGGTCGACCTGGTCTGGCCAGGTCGGCCCCTAGGTCGACCCTATGGTCGACCTGGTCTGGCCAGGTCGACTCCTAGTCGACCCTATGGCCGACCTGGGCTCTGGGCGGGAATTTTCCCGCCCAGCCCGCTTTTGGGTCTTGAATTCGAATTCGAATTCCTGAGCTGTTTTTGATTCTAAAAATTCGTGAAACTTCTAAATGTCATAACTCAGTCATACGGACTCCGATTTTCAAAAACTCGGACTCGATTCCATGTAGAATTCCGAGACGAACGCAATGGCACAACCCGTTTCCCATAATTCTCATTTTAAAAATTAATTATACCCTGATTTCTAGTTTCAACATGTTATTAAAATTCGGGTTGTTACATTCTCCTCTCCTTAAAGGATTTCGTCCCCGAAATCTTCAGGTTAAGAAGAATGTGTCCTACCATCCAATCATACATCTACTCAATCATGAATCACAGGCATTAATTGTCCTTAAGAGATTTCTAATGTTGTATGAACATATGCAGAAAGTGTGTGTATATGTTCCTTATCTAATGCAAATGATCAGGCCTGACTGATCTCTTTACCGCAAAATATGTTTAATGCCATGAGTCCAACATGTATGCGAATAGTCCTAGCCACATAAACACTATAAGTGTGCACAAACATCCATCCATATGCAACATCCACATGATAACACATTTAATTTCATCCATAAAAACACTCATGCATATGCAATATGAAAGGTGACGGAGCCGATCTAGTGTCTAATGTGCGTGTATATGCATCCACGAGCAACCATTAGCAATCACTTGCAACCATCAATCATAACATGTCTCAAACACATGTTTACACCCAATTGTTCCTACCTAAAGATATAGTCGAATGATAGAAGCGAGCAAAAACTTTGTGCCCATTAGGCAATGTCAAAACTGGAAATCTACACCACATATATACTGATTAGGAGAAGAACTCCCTAAGCACCAGCCCCGAGGATCGAAATCAACATCAGACTGACCCGCAAAGAATTACTCAACCTGACCAATATATATGATTCTAGGAAACTAAGCATGATGGACTCCTTTTAGGTCACAAGAGATCCCTTCCTAAAACCAACCTGTATCCCATAAAAACCCAAAAAGTTTAGTCAACCCAACGGACACACTCAAGCCCCAACATGTATTACCAATAGATGAGTCATACCCCCTATGGGGTTTGCAAAAGAAATATGATTGAGAATAGGACCGAGAGGATATACATAAAAGATAGCAAGCAAGTAAGCTATACAGGAAAAGAGGGATCAAGGATATACTCTTAAAAAGAGATATGATGCGCGTATCTAGTCTTCAATCCTCTAAGTCGCATTTCCTTGAGTTTAACTCCATTGTGCTTTGACCGTCTTTAACTTCACAATTTCAAAGCTTCTTAATTCCTATTTCCAAAATATGAGTTGGAACTCATTTCACTGTCGCCTCTCGTTCCACTTTCATTTATTCTTTTTCTTGTATACTCGGCTTAAACTTAACTGCGTACTCATGGTTTCATGCAAGCTCTCCAAAATTCATTAATGAATCTTGGATCTCGTTCACTTACTAGAAGGTATTCCACATAAATGAATTATCTCTTGAAAATAAACAAATGCCAACCATGTTGCCAAGTGTACTTACTAAGGTGATTTTCTATAACTCATGCATAAGCGAAATGAACCATCCACCTTAGTGGAGAACACTACTCCAACGGATCAATAAATGTATCAAGAGATTCTAGGTAACCAAGCATGGAAGAACCTTAAGGGTTACACTAGACTTCGAGGGTATTACCGAAGCAAGCCAAGAGTCTAACTACCCTCTTTTCATAATCGAGAATGGTATCATTTCTGGATAACCACTCCATCCCTAGAATCAACCCATAGCCCAAAAACGTAAGCATTGCTTCTAAACTTAATACTTAGCATAGACATTCTCAAATCCAAACAAGTCATGAATAAATGAGCCGATTCCCCAACGGGATTTGAGACAAAAATGGGATCCACTACTATGCTAGTACAAAGGTGCAGAGACTCAACTATCGAAGCAGAATTAAAAGGATGCAATGTATAAGAACAAAGTTCTAATGGGATGATAGAAAAGAAAAGCTAAACCTTTAACAAAACGTTACCACCTCTCTAGGGTACGCTAGTAGTGAGAGCATACAATTGCCCTCTTGACGATCTTGTTATTTTCCCTTGTCCTTGTCCTATAATACTTAACTACATGTCCCTTTTATACCATACTAAAGATACTCTCTCTTGTCAAGGGTTTTATTATTCCTTCACTTTGGCCTCTTCCCTTTCACCTTTTCCTCCTTCGTAGATTAAGCCATATCAACAAGTTTCTCATCCTTAAGCTTGTGTTTTTTATCCTCATTCTTACTATCCTTGTATAGCTTGTTGGTCGGTTTCTCGAAAGTTACCTCCATCACACTGCAACCTTAGAAAGCTTGAAATAAGATTAGTCGCAGATGGAACTACTGCGGCTACAGACGGAGGTTGGGCACTTCTTTGCCCTCCTACATGTGTCGTATACCTACAAAACTATGGTGAAAAAGAAAGAGAGAAGAAACTCAAGGAGAGAATCAAAAGATAGTGCATATGGCTTTGGGGAAATATGCCTTTCGTAAAACAAAACTTTTCTTAGAAAGATACTTCTTTGTAAACATTTTGAAAATAATTTCAGAAGGTTTTTATAATCTTTTGCCTAGTCTGGTAACCTTCTGCTCTGATACCAAATGTAACACCCCACATCCGTTAAGGTCACTAACAAAGGGAATGCCTTAACTTCAATGGAGCATTATGGGTACTGGAACAGAAATATTACAAAACAGACATATATAAAACAGCGGAAAGTAAAATAGAAGTACTTCAAATCATTTATTAAATATAATTGTTTACAATAAAAGCCCATCAACTTCCAATACTCAATTACATAGCTAAAATATCTGTCTTGCTCAAAAACAAAGAAGCATAAAAATAAACTGTGGTATTCCCCGATAAAGCAAAGAAAGCCATAGCCAAGAGAAATCCAAGCCGTACATGAAAGAGCCTTGGGGCTTGGTAAGATCCGAACTAAGCTGTATTCCTATCCTGCGAACCTGGGGGGAAACGGAAGAAAAAGAGGCGAAACAAACCGGGTCAGTCATAACGACTGAGTAAGTCCTAGTAACTTTCAGCATAAAAACAGGTGAAGATAATATGGCATGAATAAACTGAAAGTAAATATAAGCATGATGACGAGGTAAGCTACAGGCACGATGAATCAAGTATAACATCCCATACTTTTTATCAAGAGTAGCATCACAAGGTTCCCACCAAGTATCACATCGCAAGGTTTCTATCAAGTATAACATCGCAAGACTTCTAAGCTTCACCATTACACTATTTTCCTTGATTTCCTATATTCTCTTTACCACCTAACTAGCGTTCCATTTAGTTTACTTAGTTGTAATTACAAGATAAGTGATCCCTGCATAACCCACATGATAGCTTTATAGGTACATATCCCACGATGAGGGTCCCACCTCATATTGACAGTTTCATGTCCCCACCATACCTATCTTAATTGATCGGCTCTTACTTACAATGTTCCACATGTGTTATATACTAAGGTTACCCCAACCCGGTAGTTGTGGTAGCCTTCAGGACTACATCTAATATGAGGATTTCACCTCAACCAGCCCAATTGCCATTAATATGTTAGATGTATCCTTACTACCCTAATCGATCGGCTCCTACTCGACCTAGTTCTTGTTTGTGTCATGCGGCCCCCTATTCGTAGATACCTGTGCTGGTCCCACCCTAGGGTGTATCGGTCCCTAGGATGACAACCCCAACACCATTCTTGATGCACAACTTTATATCTACTGATGCCCAGTTTCTAAATTTTCCACTCCGGATACGTGCACGCCCGATATCCGTCGGAACCTGCACTTCTGCATCACCCGCCGCCGTTTTGACCGCTTATGATCAGCCTAGTAATCGTGCCCCACCCTGCCTAGCTCAGGGTACCGTTGATACCTAATGTGGGTTACTGCATAAATGGGTCCCACTACTAGGGTTTTCCTAGGGTCTATTCGTATACCCCACAGGTTGGTTAAGTGTTATCCATTCAAGTTAACTTAACCCCACCCACCCATCATGTTACCTTGGTTAAGTGTTCTCTCTTGTGTTACTTAACCCTACCGCATGTCTTGTTATGTCGGTTAAGAGTTCTACCTTGTGTTAACTTAACCCTTACCACACCTCACGTTAAATTGGTTAAATGTATGTTAACTCAACCCCATCCACTAGCCATATTATAATGGTTAAGTGTTACCATCGTGTGTTTACTTAACCTTACCACACATCAGGTTATATCGGTTGGGTGTTATCAACCCTTTTAAGTTAAACCAACCCATCCGCTAGTCATGTTATAGCGGTTAAGCGTTATCAACCTATTCCATGGCCGTATTATTATTAACAAGTTTAAATCTAGGAAGTAACTAGAACTTACAGATCGTGGACAAGGAATTAAGAACTAAAGTTGTCGTAGAATGTTGCAGTGACGTTGTTTTTTCCTCTTGAATTGTTGTAGAGGCTCTGTTCTTTGATTTCAATTGAGTTTGAATGCTTAAGCTTTAATTTGGGGGCGGCGGCCATGGTTCAAGAGGGAGTTCAGCAGTATAACAGTGTAAGAATGATTTGTTGTGAGTTAGGCTAGGTTTAAGGGTGTTTATATAGGAGTAGGAAACTAGTTTAGGCCCTTAGATAAACCCTAGAACTAATCTGAGCCATTAAAAACGTCACAGGCCCGCCAACAGACCCACCCAGCCAACCAGTCGCATCCAGGCCGACCAGGGAGGTCGACCCCCAGGTCGCCCCCAGGTCGACCCTATGGTCGACTTGGTCTGGCCAGGTCGACCCTATGGTTGACCTGGGCTCTGGGCGGGAATTTTCCCATCCAGCCCGCTTCTGGGTCTTGAATTCGAATTCCTGAGCTGTTTTTGATTCTGAAAATTCGTGAAACTTCTAGAGGTCATAACTCGGTCATACGGACTCCGATTTTCGAAAATTCGGACTCTATTCCATGCAGAATTCCGAGACAAACGCAATAGCGCTACCTGTTTTCCATAATTCTCATTTTAAAAATTATACCCTGATTTCTAGTTTCAACATGTTATTAAAATTCGGGTTGTTACAGGAGACTTCTTGTCACCTTAGTAGATATGCCACTGATGAAAAGGGGGTGGATTCGACGAGATGGAAGGCTTTGTGTTCCTCAAATTGGAAGCTTGATAAAGGCAGTCCTAGATGAATCCCACTATTCTAAGAAGATCATTCATCTAGGTAGTGATAAGATGTACAAAGACATGAAGAAGGTTTCCTTTTGGGCTAGGATGAAGAAAGATGTGGCCAAATTTGTTTCTTAATGTTTAGTTTGCCAGCAAGTTAAAGATGAGCAAAAGAAGCTCAGGGGATTACTTCATCCTTTGGAGTTTCCTCAGTGGAAATGGGAGAGCGTCTCTATGGATTTCATAGATGGTTTACCCAGATCGAAGAAATACAACACGAGTATCTAGGTTGTGGTAGATAGACTCACTAAGAGTGCTCACTTTATTCCAGTTAAGAGCAAGAGGACGACATCGCGGTTGGCAGAAATTTATGCTCGTGAGATGATTCATCTTCATGGGGTACCTTCCAGCATCATAAGCGATCGTGACCCCATATTTACCAGTGAATTTTGGAGGAGCTTGCAAGAAGCATCAGGTACACAGTTGTGTTTGAACACCGCTTATCATCCTCAGACTGTTGGACAGACGGAGAGGGTGAACAGGATTCTTGAAGATCTTTTAAGGCTGTGTATCCTAAACTTCGTTGGGACTTAGGGAAGAGCATCTTCCTTTAGCAGAGATTGCCTACAACAACAGCTATCAGACCAACATTGGCATAGCACCCTTCGAAGCATTGTATGGACAACCCTGTAGATCACCAACCTATTGGTGGGAATCTACAGAAAGATTATTACTTGGACCAGATATGGTTAGAGAAACATCCGAAAAGATTGACCTCATTCGGTGACGGATGAAGACAACTCAAGAAAGGAAGAAGTCCTATGCAAACAAGAGAAGGACTGACATCGAATTTGAAGTGGGAGACTTAGTTTTTATCAGAGTATCACCTTTGAGAAATGTGGTTCGCTTCGGATCAGTAGGGAAGTTGGCACCTAGGTTTGTGGGACCATTCCCCATAACCGAAAGGATTGGCCAAATGGCCTATAAAGTAAAGCTCCCAGAAAACCTATCCGATGTTCATGATGTTTTCCACGTTTCCCATATGCGGAAGTGCCTCTATGACACCGCAGTAATTGTTGAGCCGAGTGTGTTGGAAGAAGTCGAAGTGGAACGGGAGGTGACAGTCAGGTGAGTTCCTACCCGTATTCTAGGATCAGAAGTGGGGAGATAATGCAGAAAATTCGACTCGGGAGACCAAAGAAAAGGTTCGTGCTTCGTACCCTTTCCTTTTCGAGGTTATGTTCTTAACTCCTTTTTCAAAATTTTATCAGTGCTTGTTTCTATCATTTGAGTATATCATATCCATATTATTTTTCGACCTTGAGATAGGAATCCTATGGATGTAAACATGTATTTGAAACATGTTATGTTTGATGGATGCAAGTGGATGCAAGTGATTGCTAGTGGTTGCTTGTGGACGCATACACACACACATTAGGCACTAGATTGTCTCAATCACTCTCATACTGCATATGGATGTGTGTGCATTTTATTTTCTTTTACGGATGGAAATGGATGAATTAGCATGTGGATGTTGCACTAGGATGAATGATTGTGCACACATATAGAGCTTACATGTGATAATAGGATTATTTGCATACATATTGGGTTCATGGCACAAACATACTTTGCATTAAGGAGGTCAACTGAATCAGTAGACCGCCTGATCTTCACATTAGTATTGGGACATATACACACACCTTTGCATATCTTCATGTAAGCACTAGAAATCCTTAAGGACAATGGATGTCAGTGATTGATGGATGAGCAGATGAATGATGGATGGTAGGATATGCATTCTTCTCAACTTGGAGATTTCGGGGACGAAATCTTTTAAGTAGAGGGGAATGTAACACCCCATAATTTTGTTAATGTTAAAGAGGATAAATTAAATAATAATTAATTCAGTATTCAGAATTAAGGGAAACGTACTGTGCCATTGCGTCCGTCTCAAAATTCTAGTCAAGATAGACATTTAGTTTGCATAAAATGGACATAGTATGAAGAAGTTATGAGGGTTTTAATTTTGTATACGCGCAGAAAGAACATATATACACACACATGAGTCACGTATGAGTCAGATATGAGTCAGACCCTATCCAGATCAGTTCGAAAATCAAAAAATTTCAAGCGGCAAATTTCCCTCTCTAAGGGGGTATACCCCCTAGAGTGGTGTCGACACCGGGGTCGACCCCCCTTAAGGGGTGTCGACCTATAGGTCGACCCACCCACATTGGTGTCGACACCCCTAGGGCTGATGTGGCACTCGGTTTCAAGGGGCCTGACAGCTATATATATGTGTCCAATTCTCCTATTTTCTTCATTGGAAATCAAGGAAACCAAAAGCTGTCAGTGTGCGAGCCGAGTCAAATCCGTTTTCTTCAAATAACTATCAGTTTTGCAAATCAAATCTAGAGATTCAATATCCATTCTTTCTCTTTTCTAATCCTAACGCAGTGAGTTTCTAGTTACTTTTAGATTTAAATATTTAAAAGTAAATCATGAAAGACTGTGATTTGGATATGTTGTAAACTACGAATATATGCTATTGTTAAATCTTATACTATGTCATGATAGATTTATTTCTCTAGATCCAATGTAATTGTGATTATTCTATTATATCGCCTTTGTGGATCTTGAATTGTAACTATATTGTGGCTAATGTAAATCTATTAATTTGGACAGTTACAATATTGGTTAGAACCAATTCTTTATGTAAATCACCTTTCACCTATCATATTGTGGTCAGTTTAGATATGTTGTAAATTGGACATGTGAATCCATATTTAGACCTAAACATGTTACTTTGTCATCCTAATTGTGTTAGATCTGTTTTTGTAACCACATTATAATTATGTTGGATCTAAATAGTTGGACACCTAAATGGTCAATTAAGATCTCGTTGTGCTCACTATGACATCATAGTTATGTAGAACTAGTAATTGCCACAAATTCATCAGTTTTATGCTTATATATCCACTTTATCACCATGCTAGTTTATGTTTATGCGAAGTTATGTTAAAATGATCACTTTGATTATATTCCCATTATTTTCCCTATTATCATTTATGACTAGGCTGTTGTCCAGCCTAGGCATGCCGTTAATTTATGAGTGCGCTAGTTAGGGAATGGGGGGGGAAGGGTTAATATTGGCATAATTGGAATACGAACATTTTTGGACATATAATTCTAATTATTGGGTAGAGTGGGCATTAACACCTATAAAGGAAAGGTTTAATTAATTGATTAATTAATTAATAATGGAATGTCTAGTAATTACAATTAGAAATTGTAATGGCACTTATGACACAAGGTTAGGTTGCATTAGTGGTGGAAGTCTACCCGGACCCGACCAACATATCCAACAGCCACTAATGTTCAACCTAATATGGGAGGTCTAAGTGTGCAAACACGAATCGGGCTAAGACACGAGGTTAGGCCCAACTGTGGAACAAGACTGCCCGGACCCGACCGACATATCCAGCATCCACACATTGTAGGCCTAATGTGGGAGGTCTAGCCCTTTATGAACCATAAATGGACATGGTAATGAATTGGACTACTTAACCAAATCTAATCCATAGGGATTGTATGATTGTGAACTAAAGTTAGGGTTAAGTAAATTGATTGGATAATGGATGGGTTAAGCAAATCTGGAGGGGGTGGGTAATATTTACATATAGGCCCACAAACTTAACCCGATAAGGTTATGTAATTAAAGACACCTAGTGGTATACCTAACCGGAGGAAAATATACAAGTTATGTAATTAAAGACACCTTTTAGGGTAAGCATAACTGAATAAGGCTATGTAATTAAAGATACCTAGTGGTATACATTGTCAGTGAAAAACCTAGAGAGGGATATAAGACAAAGGGGAGAGCTTGTATAATATTGTGTAGGACCCATTTCAGTCTGTAACCCGGAGTAAGTATCAAATAAAATACTCCGTACTAGCCGGAGAGGGGACATGCTTACTGACTGAATGTAAGGGATCCAAACATGGAGGACGGTGTGGGCAGCGCAAACCGACCGGGCCATGTGCGTGCATGAGCCGGGCAGAGGGGGATAAGATGACCGTAACACCAGTAGATATGGGGCTGTGCATATTAGGAAGGGGTTAGCACTGTAAGATGTGATACATCCTACTGTGGGGCCAACACAGAGTATCTGCGGAGTAGAGGGTCGATCGATTTAGGTTGTGGTTTGGGTACATTCGGACTTATGCCCTAATTCTACCACCTTATAGTAGAAGGGGTCATTTCATTCTGGTTGTACTAGTAATAGTGCAGAATAATCATTAGAGAAGTGTATACACATTATCATGTCTACCTTGTCACACATTCCATTCATGTAGTTATCTCTCTTATCCACTTTATATGCCTGTCATGTTACTTTTATTTATTTACTCGCTAAAAGTCACTAGACTTGCCAGACTTTATGTGTGACCCACTTGTTTCCTCTTCTTTCTTTCGTCCCCCCCCCCCTTGCGTCCGCCAAGGTTCTCAGGGAGGAAACACTCGGGCTTAGTCAGGACTCAGATTTCATCTAGCTATAGCTGCTTTCGAAGTATGGCTCAAGTTTTTATCTCTACTGTGGGTTTGTCTCTTTTATTTGGGGAATTATGTTTTCTTTTAAGTATTTGTGTACTCTGATGTTAAAAGACAGAAGTTATGTTGTAATGATTTTTGAGACTCATGGTATTTTGAACCACGCTGTATGATTTGTGTTTGAAATAAAAATTTAAATTTCCGCTGCTATCTTATTTATGTCTGTCTTGTAAATTTCTGTGTTTGATTACCTATAATGCTTCACAAAACTTAATGTATTCTCTTTGTGAGTGACATTAACGGAAGTGGGATGTCACATTATATGATGTCACCTCAAAGAGGAGATGCCATTAAATTAGCTCTCTAGAGGACCCAAGTTTTCAAATTCCTAACCCCTTTGAAGTGTGAGGCTATGGGCTATTTATGGGTGAGGGCTTAGGTAGGATTAGGTAGGAGTAGGTAAGAATGGGGGACCACATGTAGAAATTCGCACCCGCCACCTACACCTACGCAAAATTCGAACCCGGCTCTGGGTGCGAAATTTCGCACCTGCTGGGTACGAAATTTCGCAACCCGTGAGTACGAATTTCGCACCCCGAGGGATGCAAAGATGGTCTTTACGGGAGGTGCGACGGCTATGGGTACATGGGTTTTGGTGGCCTGAGGTTCGAGTTCACGGCGCGGAATGAGAGGTCTTTGTTTGGCCATGTTTGAAGGAGCAGCGAGGTTCGCGAAAGTTGTTGGCTGAATCTTGACTTTGAGCTGATCTGGTAATTTGGGGCCACACACTTGTTGGTGGAAATCAGATGGATCGGGCGGTGCCCACTGGTTCGACCTAACTAGTTAGGTCGATTGCTGCCGGGACTGTGGGGCCCCGGACCCCCATCGGCGCTGCGCCCGGAACCGCTTGACGGCTCGCCTTCGGTTTGGAGCACGGCTTGCCTTTGGCTCGGCTGCGGACTGATACTGATAGAGATCACGTTCGAGGGATGCAGTAATCTGCTAGTGGCCAAACTCGAGTCTTCTGTACTGGCAATACCTATGGGCTGTAATATCACGTGATGTGTTGAGTCGAGCGTGTCTTGCGTAATTTTGGGAACTGGGCCAAAAGGACGGTTAACACTTGCCCCCTCAAAGTATGTTTTGTGTTAACGGGACGTGCTTTGAAGTGAGAAGAGTCTTGTATGGGCGCAAACATCTCTATGCGGTGCTCAGCGATGGGTTATGACCTTCCTCTTGAGTTGTATGCCGAGAGCGCATTGCTTTGGAGTGGTTAGGACGCCTTGTCGGAATATGCTGGTATGAGCTTAGGATTTCAACGTTACTAAGAGTTTTGACTTGCTTGAGTCTTGCAGCTTGGGTTGGAACCTGTCCAAGGCGTTTAGTTCCTGTAGAATAGGATAATAAATGTTAGTTGTCGACTCTCGATTGCATCGAAGTGCAAACAGTTCATTATCGGGTCATAATTGCGTATGCAATCATGAGTTTGCACGTGGTTTTGTGTGATGCGATTTGAGCTGGGATAGGTAACATGAAAGTGAATTGCATTCCATTGGCTTGTAATCGCGTATTTTAGCTTTTCGAGGAGTTTCAGATCGAAAGCCGACCGTTTGGTGTGTACATTTGAACCCTTAAGTCATATGGGATTGCATTTGAATCAAGCCGGTCTGCTCAGTTGAGGTTTCCAAAGCGTGTATGCATGGTCATTGCCATGACCTAGGCGTGCCATCGCCCTAAGTGGTTGTTGAAACGTGATTGACTTGGTAGTCGTAGCTTCGAAGTTAAGTGAATATGACCGTAGCTTAGTGTACGATCTTGAATTCTGATCCCGAAACGTTCGTTTGGGGCATGTCGACCCCCTAATTGTAGTTTCTTCCTTTCTTCTCTTCTTTGGACAGAAAATCACCTTAAGGCACGGAGGATACCAAAATAGTTCTTTTGTACTTTGGATGTTTGAGGTGTTGTTAGGTTTTCGAGAGAAGGGAAGAGAGATATGGAAAGTAAGAGGGCTTTCGGATTTGGCACTCAAGAACGTGGAGCGGTGGATCTTGGGAAACGAAATTAGTAATTCGAATAAAGGTCGCCGAGTATATGTGAATACGGGATTGGGCTTCGTATCCTGGACGTTTAATAAACCCTCCTGGTTATTCAATAGGTCGAAGTCGATTTAAGGGACATGATAATCTACTAGTGCGAGGGAGCACGACGCATAACTTTTACATTCTGATGACTTAGTCTTGGCTCCAAGCTTGGGCTAGTATACTTAAATATTTTCTTGGCACCCGATGAGCAGACAGTGGTCCGTGAGTTTTGGGTTTTGCGACGCGGTCCTCGAGGAATAAACTTTCTTAGACTGTCGGCTCGAAAAACTTATGTAGGATGTCGATACATAGTTGAGCTGTTAGTCTCGGGATCCGATCAATAACCCAACCATGATGCAGCTGCATCTTGACTTAGGTGTTGTGCTGGCTGTTGGTGATGGCCATGGCGTTTGTTGTTTAGGCTAAAGGTTGTCATCATGTTCCGGAGTGTCTGTTTTTGTGGAGTCCGGGCACTGATGGAAAGCAGAAAAACCTCCAAGGCCTGGATTCTGGCTCTGGAATGCCTTCGTTGTGAGGTGAAGGAGCTCTCAAGATGGTGACTCCATGGGATGCCATAAGGATGACGCCAGTGCAGGGATTGAAGTGGATCTGATCGGGTCCTATGATTGCCAGGCCGGTGCGATAATCCGTAGAGGGTTGCCCCCAAGCCCGGGTATCTGCTAGAATATGCTCGATGTCAGTGATGATCTAGAAAGTTCGGATCATTGTTGAATGTTCCATGTATGTTCCGTAATTGAAGTTGAATGTAACAAAAATGATTGGCGAATGATTTTGGAAATGGACTTATTCGGACTGACCGCTCGGATATGCATGTAATATGTGGACATACGGTCTAGTCATTAGTCTCCAACCCAAGTATGTCGTGACCATCATCCGATCCGAAAATGGTGTTGATGGTTACCGGTAATCATGGTTTTAGTTATTAAAACTAGATGTCGTCACCGCATTCCAATGCTCTTGTAAGTAGGAATCTTTCGCGTCGAGATATGAATTTTTTATTTTGCGTACTGAAAACTTGTCTAAATTCCCCTGTTCCTTGGAGGACTAATGACTATGCTGCTCCCCTTGTCTTTCGGTTTAGGCCTTTTTGCCCAGCCTGCCTAGTATTGATGGAAGGTCAGAAGCTTCTGAGACTTGAGCTTTTGGGTCTGAGTTATCCTCGACGTTAGGTGGGTGTTCCTCTATAGAAATGGCTTCTTTGAAGCTTGCGGTGATGGTCAAGCTTGTGCAAAGATAGGGGAGGACTGTCCCCAAGCTCGAGTTTTTACCAACTGAAGTGGATGCGAGCAATGAACTACCAGAAGTCAAATAGATGCCTCTTTTGATGGGTAACCTCCCTTGGAATGAAGACGACACCAGGATTTGCCCCCGCACTTCCTCAAGCGTCTGAGTCCCGGATGGAGTTACAGTGGGAACAATTTGTAGAAGTAGGAGAACCCATGGACTTCGGGATCCCACATTCATATGAGTCACTTTGGTGGAGGAAAAGTTGTGGTTGGCCGAAGTGCTCGTACGACGGGCATAGAGGATTAAGAGTGCCAACAACGCAAGCTATGGTGGAAGATCAGGAAGCCTGGCTGGTGGCAAAGTCTAAGGAACCGAATGGGAAAAGGGACAAGATCATGCTGCCATACAAGATGCATAGGAAAAGGCTAGGCAGAATGTCGAGGAGAAAATTGTCGTTGTGGTGGTGAAGAAGTAAGCCGATATTGAGGCGGAGAAGGAGAAGCCTCTTAGTAGGGTACGAAAAGGAAAGCCATCAATGATGCCCATCAAAAGGGGGAGAGGATGATGGCGGGAGGCGCACATAGATGTCACATGAATCATTACTCCTGTGAATAGTAGAGGAGGAGGAAACGGTTCTGGAAGGAAGGGTCCCATCACTGGTGGTGACCTGCCAAGTGCCGGACCTGTATAGAAAAAATAAAAGAAAAGAGAAGGATGAGTAACATCAGTAATTGTTAAAGGAATTATAGATACTTTGGGTTAGGTAAACCGATAGTATATGCGAGTGTGGCCCATGCTTTTAGTCCCTAAAGGTATGTTGTGGTTTTCATGTACACCCTGTCATCGTAAAGAAGAAATGTTAGACATGTAGTCTATTTGGGGTGTGTGTGTGAGTGAAATGGAATATGAACAAGTAAAGATCGCATTTTGTGTTAAGTGTTCGAACGTTCTTCTCATGTTTTCGGCGTCCCGTACGTGCACTGGCATACTTGTTGTTACACCGACAGAGATGCGATCGGAGACCGTGCTCTGGGTTCGTTATTCCAGAGGGATGTGATAGAGCGTTGACTTCTAGTAAGTTTCCCTTAGCTCAGGAAACGCGTAGTTTGCGAAGCCAGGCTGAGCGCCTGCTGTTTTGGGTTGCCTGGGGTTAATCCCAAGTGTAGCGAATGGTATGACATTGCGTTATGCGGTCAGTCCGGTAGGTGGCTCTCCCGTCGTTCTTCGGGTTGCGAGTGACGACATCGTTTATTCGCTGGAGATAAGCCCGGATCATCAGCCCGTAGGGTCCGATCATGGCCATAGGTTTCACCTAAGCCTTTAGAGCTTCGGGGAGAAAACGATTTAATGTCGGTCTCGGTACTGCGTCGAGATTTGACAGACACCCGTAGCCAGGGGATAAATTTACATTACTCATGGCTGGCTATTAGGTGGCCCCAAGTCACTTGGGACTTGGGTGTGGAACGATTTATCCTCAGCCTCAGCACGGGGCCGAGGTTTGAGTTAGTGGTTATTTATACTCGATCGCGCCATGGGTCGGCGACTCGAGTACCGTTGTCGGCTTGCATGCCCGGGGTTTCTATCATAGCCAATGTTGTTTGACCTCGATGTTGGATCGAGGTTCAAATGGCAGCACCGGCTCCCGTGCTCGGGGCACCGATGCGGCGATCGAATGTTTATATGCAAGCTATTTGTCAGGATTAATCAAACACGTCATGCACGGAGTAACCATGGAAGGGTGATAGGAAATTGAACATCATTTCTAAGGACAACTCTGGTAGTAGTAGCCTTTGTAACGCTTCGAATTGCAGGAAAGCAAAATATCGTTGGAAGGCGTGAATCAATTGTACACTAAGATATGTAAGGTAAAGGCGAAGATGTTCGTTGTTCCATGCCCCTTGGAGTTCGGCTCCATCCATGGTTGAGAGTTTGAAAGTTCCATCGCAGAGCTTCCCTTGTATGAGTATGATCCTTCCTAACGAGGAGCGAGGCCTGCAGGTGGAGGAAAGACCCGTTTGAATACAAGGTCATCGATGTGTGTTTGAGCGGGCCTTCGGTTGAGTTTCCAGTTGGGCCCCCAAGTGGTCGGAGCGTTAGTTGAGGAGGATGGCTATGATACAACAAATAGGAGGTGTGTCTTGGAGAAGGGGCCTTGCTTTACGTTTTCATTTCATTATATTATTTTTTTGGCAGGCCTATATATACATAGGATGGAATGAGGCATCTATCCGTGAATGGATGATTCTGTTTGAATTGCGACGGTAACGACTATTGAAAAGGTTGCGACCCTTTATCAACAAACATTTCCGTCGGCAATTGCGCTCGAGGTACTATTTTTTGACCTTCAAACATTAATGTGTATGCCTTCTTTATGATATTAAATCATCTCTCTCGCCTCCTCTTTTTTTTTATGGGCAAGCTGATGGTGTTAATGTGTTGATGGCTGATATCTCCAATGATAACCTTGGGGATTGTTGTATTGTAAAGAACGATCGTGGGGGCTAACAGAGGACTGGAACTCTCGGGCTTGCTTCTGAACGTTTCTCTGGTAATGTTTCCTACCGTGACCCCTGCTGATTGGAGGGGGTCGGGAGCACCGTATGGAGGACCAAAAAGGACACGACACAATGAAAAAGAGGTGTCTTTTATCGGAGAATGTAATGACCCGGATATTTCGTCGGTTAAATTTGAATATTTAATACGGTTTTAAATATTTATTTGATAAATTAAATGAATATTTATATTAAGTTATCAGTTTAATAATCAATCTCGATTTAATATCGAATATATTAAATTATCGTAATGCGAAAATATAATTCAGTTCGAGATTTAAAACTAAATTAAATACAGTTCAGACTTCTGTTTGAATTCAAATAATAATATTAATTTATTATCATAGAATTTATTGTTTTAAAGTTAATTTATAGCAATTTAGATTAATATCTTCCACAGATGATCGAACTGGAATTCGATACTTATCCCAGTGTGTTCAGAATAGCGGTTTTACCCTAGAAATGGCAGTGGTTGGGTTCAAAAAAGGAGTTCGGAGTCAAGGGGTACTTTATTTTAAAGGATACCGAAATAAAATATCTTCTTGGGTGGATGGAAATAAAACAAGCACAAAAAAAGGAAAAAGGGGAGCTCCCTGTCCGTTGAAGAACCTCACCCTCTCCATGGTTTAAAATAAGTCCACGATCAGTGTTTTCCCCTACTTAAACAAATCGAAGTCTGCCCCTTTTAAAATGGAAATCCCCAATCCAAATATATACCGCTCCTCTCCAAACCTTCCTTCATCCCATTTCCTCGAATCGGAGACATCGCACCAATCTTCTGAAGCACGGTAGGGAAGTCGCGAGTCCCCTGTAGTCGTTTCAGATGAGAGGCACACGAGAGTTTCGGCACTGCGAGGTTGAAGTTGATGAGATCGACTGTCAATCTCAGGAAGCGACCGAGGTTGTTGAGTTCGATTTCAACAATTGCGAGGCCGGGTTGAATTCGCGATGACCAGAAGGGTTTGGTGCATGTCGATGTCGTGACTTTTCTAGGGCTCGATGACATTCCAGAGGTGCTAGCGATATAGGGCTTTGAGCAGTCGACATGAAAACTTCGACTTTGGGTGATTCGATGATTCAAATTCTACCTGGGGAGATTGTGGTTTAAACAAGGTTGGTTGTTAAGGTAATTGGGTTGTTTTTGATGTTTCACAGAGAAGAAGGGGGTTGAATTCAAACCATGGGTTGAGGTGCCAGTAAGGTGTTTGAGTGAATGCTCTAATGGTGGGTTTGTTCTGCTCGAAGTTTGTTTGTTGAATGGGAGGTCCGGGCCTAAACTATATAAAGGGGAAGTGGGTGATGGTTTTGCAGTAGTGGATTGAGAAGTTCAGATTTGTGCTTTAAGAAAGACAATGGTCGGTTGATCGAAGAGAAATGAAGGGAGTCAGTTAATATGAGTTGTTCGTTCATCTCGGTTGCAGGCGCGATGTCATAGAAGAATTCATAGTGGATTAGTAAGGTAATTAATTAATTTAAATGAAAAATAATTAAGTTAAAATTAAATATATTTTTAAATCAAAGCTTACATAAATTATACTTCATTCATATGAGGTCCGATGGTAACAAAACAAGCAACATCAGAATCGTATCATCAAATAATGCAAGTTGAAGTTGGTTTGAGATTTATCAGAATCAATTGGGAAGTTTAAAATTTAATCAAACGTCGTTCGATTTATACTTAGAGTGGGAATGAGCTGCTATAAAATCATGGTGAGTAAATCTCACTCACCTTAATTAGAATTATTTTTATGCCGTTAAAAATAATTGTTGTTGCTTGTTTGGATTTTTTGGTTGCTTTAAAAATATTAGTTATTTAGGGTTTACTATTATATATATACTGGGTTGATAATTGATTGGATTCCCGCAGTCTCATTAGCGGATGCCCGCAGTTTCATAGCGGATGATTTCCGTATGCGCCCCACAAATATATATTAGTGGATGACCTTCATACCGCGATATCCTGCCTCGAAGCTGGATGGGTATTACTATGTTGACTAACGTATGTGGATACAGGAAAACATTTTGGAGGAATCCAACAGGATTCCTCAAAAATATTATTATCTGTTTGTTCATATATACTGTCATATATGATGTGTTAGAAATCCCGTGATTTGATAACTGACTGTTTGGGGTATTTAAATATCACTGGGGCTTGAATATTGATTTATAAAAATACCGAAAAAGGGTATTTGAGATTAAAAAAGGGAATTCTATTTTTATAAATAGAATTTGAATTTTAAATGAACTATAGAAAATATTAACTTGTTTTGAATATATATAAAACGAGTATTGAATTTACAAACTCTGTTTATAAATTAAAATATGGGATTTGAATTGAATTTATAAACACTGTTTATAAATTAAAATGTGGGATTTGAATTGAATTTATAAACTTTGTTTATAAATATATAATGTGGGATTTTAAGTGAAGTTATAAACGTTGTTTATAAATAATGCATAGAATTGAATATGGAATTTGAAAAGGGAATTCAAAATAGAATTGAATTGGAATTTAAATATAGAATTAGATTTGGTTTATAAGCAAGTTAAAATATATTTGAACATGTTATACTCAAATATGAAGGTGAAATAGGCAAACCAGTTAATTTGCAAATCAATTAACGAACTAAGTTAAAACGATAGGATTAAGTTGAAATGAATTAGAAACGTATGGATATACATGAGACGGGTTCGGAATAAAGTATAGAAGCGAAATAGATAGAGTGCTCGACAAAAAGGTATGTATTTAATTCATATATGAGATTTTATGCGCCGTATCGGCAAGCCTCTTGGCTTTTTCCTTTTCTTTTGGATTGGTGAGGGCCATGGGAGGTTATTTGAAATATCCCGATGCTCCCGGTACAAAGGAGGTTATGGTGAATTTTTCCGGGAATTTAAGGAGTTAGAATATTTTTAAGATAATTTGATAGTTAGAAATCAACGTATCGATATATATAGAAGTCGATAAGGAAACGAACTTAAAAATAGAATAGTAAAATAAATAAAAAAGACTAGGAATAAAATCTCATAAGAATAGAAAGAGAAAGTGTATACGTGTTTAAAAGTGAGTAAGTAGTTGTATGGTATTGATTATTCGAGTAAGTAATCATATCCGTTTTGACGTTATAAATGTTATTCAGTCAAGGTCTGAGAGGTAGTTATACCCCAACTTGATTGATTTCATTATTAACAAATAAATAGTAAGATTCCAGGCTCGAAGATCAATGTTGGATAAGAGTTAGTTGAATATAGTATTTGGGTTGTCGTAACGATGTTTTACACAACATCTGTTTTAACCCAAATAAGTGTAAGCTTGGAAATATAATAAAGAATATTTCCTCAGTATAGAAATAAGGGAGATCGGAAAAGAGACAAGTAATTGGAATATTTTCCAATTATAAATAGTATATATTTTCTAAAGTTTAGAAAATAAAGGAAGGCGATATTCAGAAATGTTTTTCAAATAACGTAGAAGGCCAATATGGTTATTGAAAATATTTAGTTAACAAATATTGATAAAGAAATAGAGAAGTGATTTAATTAATGGAATATTAATTAAGGGCTCAGTGATTGTTTGATAATTGGATGAACACTTGTTTTCTTCGATAGTTAAATCATTGACTATGGAAACACTTGTTTTTATTCGATAGTTAAATCACAGACTATCGAAGTTTTGACCATCGTTGTCAACATGAAGAGACCAGTTGGATTATTATCCGAAGAACCACTCTGTATTGGCATAAGCATTGCGAGTCATATATGCCAAAGAAAATTGAAGACAGAGTAAAGTGCAAGGGCTGTTGTATAAATCTTAGATAACAGTGCCTAAGATGGATATATTGAATAATACCTTTGGTTCATCCTGTCCCTGGATGACTTATATGGATGAATGTCTGACAGAGTATTTGTAGAAAGGTCACGTACATTGATTTCTTCAACCGTACCACGAGTGGAAGCGGAGAAGGAAACTTCTTTAGCTAATACGTAATGTACTGTTGTAGACGTCAATTAGTGATTTTCGATGGATCTGACAATGTGGCATTCGAAGTGAATCTGATGTGATGATAAAGCGTAACCTCAAGCCTCATCAACTGGTAAATGACAGAAATCGGGCAGGCAACATGGCTATGTAGGTCGCACCTATTAGGGTGTATAATCACCTGATCTAGAGTTTCATTTACTTCTAAAAATCTATTGTTGATGCTGTCCCATTCGGGAAACGGTTGATGATCCCAACCGTTGGTGATATACATTCGATACACTCAAGCGAAATGAGTGGTCGGTCATGTGTGGCTGAGTTGCAAGATGTTCTTGTTGAACTCGGTGTATTCTCCTCTAGAGATATACCAGCGGAAGGTGGTTCCATACCTTGTCATAGTTGGAAATCCATCACCCAATAAGTGTTTACGGTTTTGATTGTATATATATGTGGAACGTGGGATGCAAACATTCCATTAGATTGTTATTTACTTGATTTAGACATTATTATAATATCAAAAGAGTTTGATATAAAGATCATCCTTCCTTTCAAAGGGATTTTGAAAGTTAAATCAAGTAAAAACCGTTCCGTGTTATACGGCATGGTCTCATGAGATATCATTTAGTTTTTTCTGAAACTGTTTTAAACTGTTTACTCATACCAGTCCCATCACTGACCCGGAGTTTATGTTGTTTTGTTCTACCTAAACTCTTGGGTGCCTAAATTTGTACGGGCAGTCAAGTAGTTCAGGATTTTATAGATCTAAAGGAGCTTGGTGCAGGAGGCTTCAGCGTTAGTTATATAGAGTTTTGTTCCGTTGTGTTGTAAGTGTTATACTCTGATAAGTGTATGTTATACAGTTGAAATTTTGTATTTCAAAAGTTATGATATAATATATTTTGTTCCGCTACGATGTGAGATTCTATGTTGTTATTTCTGTTCTTCTTCTACCCTTTTCTTCTAAAAAAATGTTTCGTATTTTCATGATATTTGGGTTGGACGTATGATGTATATAGTCAACTCTGATATTATGGATTTGCGGGTCATTACAGAGAAAGTTCGCCTTTAGTTTCTATTCTGCTTCCAATGAGGGAGGCATAAGCAGGGAGGAGTTGCAAACTGGTATCTCCGATGACAATCTAAAGTCAACTGCGTCATGGAAGTTACAGTCCTGGGGGACAATCTTGAGGGATTATTTTCTGGTCGAGGTTGTGTTCAGTAGGAATCTTTGATGAGCGCTGAGTAGCTCAGAGATCCCATGCACTGGGGGTCCTCGATGAGCATCGAGTGGCTCAAAAATCCCACGTAGTGAGAACCTTCTATAAGCGTCGAGTGGCTCAGAGATCCTATGCAGTGCGAGTCTTTGATGAGCGTTGAGTGGCTTGGAGTTCCCATGCGGATGAGTTCCTCGCGGTCGTTTTGCAAGTGATGAGACATGTTTGTGTTGTTTTCGCGAATGTTGTAGGACCGAAAATATCATGTAGAGTCCCTTGGTGTGCTCGTCGTACTTTTAGGTCTTGGCCTTTTGCATGGTTGGGAACATGTTGCAAGGTAGAATTTCCCGGGGGTTTAACTGAAAGCCGTACAACTGCGGAAAGAAGGAAGCCGAAGGCGCTTCCTTTTATTGTTGCGACTACCTTTGCTGACGTGAGCAAGATCGTGTAGAGCAGTGGAACTAGAGTCGTCGGGGCTCTGGGCGGCGCCACGAGCCATGTTGAGGTCATAAGCTCGATCCCTTTGCGCTAGAATTCAGCATAGGAAGTAGCCAGCATTCATGATGAAGATCGCCTAATTCTTTGATTGCTTTTGATCAATCCGTGCTCTAAGTTTGGAATCAGGTGGTATGCCCTTCGTAAGCTAGACGAGTGTGATTCGAGGAGTAGGTTCCTTGACTACAGCCAAGGCGGTGTGGGATCTTACGAGATAGCCTTTGAGAGTTTCACGGTTGCCTTGGTAAATGTTCAAGACTGAGAGGATATCTCTGGGCATTATGGCATGCATCTTGGACTGCGTGACCAAACTTCTAGTGAGTTAGTCGAGAGTGGACATAGTTCAAGGTAGAAGTGGGCAGAACCCGGATAGAGCCGCCTTGCATGAGGACGGGGAAGCACTTACACTTTATGGCATTGGCGACGTGTAATGAACCCATGTGCCATTTGTGGCAGCTAATGAAGCTTCGAGAATCATGGCTTCTTTAAGCATGGGGTAATTTTTGGCATGTCGAAGTGAATAGGTTACGCCTCGTACAGGTTTTGTAGATGTCGTGGGGGTGCCCCCCTGTGGTTCTCTCACGATTCCATGGATCGTGTTGACGATAATTGGAGGTTAGGCTCCGGCTGCATTATAGAGGTCGTGATCTAATCCAGGATTTTGGAGCCTAGGGCGCCTTCTTGACGGAAGATCTTCGGCAATCCGTGAGTCTCCATCTTCGATTATATGATGTTGTGGAAGTCGGTTGAAGTGAACTTGGGCCCAGTTGGATGCTAGAAGCATAGGCGATAAGTTCGGACTCGTAGATTTTTGAGTCCGCCTTGCGGGGGATTGAGCGTCAGAGCCGGGGATGACCTCGATGACGCGTTCCCTTTTTTATGTTGATTCTGACATCACCAAGATTAGAGGTCAGTCGTGCCTTCTTTGAATGCCACATTTGGTGTGTTAAAGTGTCGGGGCCACTCATCTTTATGTACGATCCTAGTGAAGGGATTACGCCTTAAGTGGGTTTCTCTTGAGTGGTCGACGTTTCTTCGCATATTTCTTCTGATTGTTTGGACCACGTCCGGGAGATATGTCAAAGGGGATTTTCTAATGGAATCCATTAGTTTTGACGAATTTTGGGAGTTCCACTCCATCGCGTCTTCTGTTGTACACATCCGGCTCACCCCCTCTTTCATGTCATGGATGGTTTGGCTATCGAGGTTGGGCGAGCTGGTGTGCATCCTGGTCCGGAAGTACTCTGGCCTGACGAGCTGCTGGAAGAGTGGGACTCTTGTTTTGAGTGGCGACAGTCAGGCTCTTCCGAGCAGAAGGTTAGTTGCTCGAACCCGGTTTGTTACTGTGTTCCTTGGTCGTAACTGATGTTCAATCATCATCTCATTTATGTTGTTGTTGTCGTCGTACGAGTGACGATGTTTTTAATGAGACTGAACCTTCTTCCTCGACGTGGAGCCCTAGCTTCGAAAGAAGAAATTTCCGATGCGGTGTGCCGTGAGCAGGCGTTGTTCTAAGCAAGCTGAAGTAGAATGACGATATGTTGACTTTCTTGAAGTTGGTGCATAAGGTTGATGTTAATCTTCAACAGAGCAAGAGCTACATTCTCATATTTCTTATTTAGCATGTGAATCTGTGCTTGAGTCACAAAAGGTTCGGGGTCCACAAGTGGAAGAATATCCGTTTCCAGCCTGTCCTCTGCCACTCGGGGCCGGTGAGAGATAACGGCGTCAATTGCGGCCAACGGGTGAGCGTTAGGTTTTACTGGAATTCTGCTTAATGCCGGTGAGAGTTGTGATGCTTTTTGGACATACTGCTCAAGGCGCTTCTCGCGGACAAGCTTTTCGATTGCGTCTTTGAGTTGACGGCAATCATTGGTATTATGCCCGTACATGTCATGGTATTGAGAGTACTTGCTGGTGTTCCTCTCATGATTAGTGAATTCCCTGTTGTATGGCTTCTTGTATTGAAGCGTGTTACATGTTTTCAGGTAGATTGTTTCCAACTCTTCATTCAGCGGGGTGTAGGTCTCGCATGCCCGGCGGGGGCCGGGCTTCTTGGTTTCCGTAGGAACCTGGCTGTTGTTGCGGCTGCCTTACCTACAGTTATTCGGCCTTTGTTTGTAGGGACTTGGCCCCTTGTTCTTATCAAAGAGCTCCCCTATCTGTTTCCCTTTGATTGTTGGGAAGACCGGCCCTGAAGAGTCGGTTTCGTCTCGCTTTTTCTAGACATAAGTATTGTCTAGCCTTTTCATGGAAAGTGTCGAGGCTTTTTGGCTGCTTCTGATCGATCCATTCTACGAATTCAGAAGTAGGGAGGATGCACTTTGCTAATTGGAAGAGTATGGTGCGAGGGTCCGGATCCTCGATCTCCGCGAGGGTGACGTTGAACCTGAAGAGGTAGCTTTTGAGCGATTCAGCAGGACCTTGGTACAGGTTGGATAGGATGAGGGCGCTCCACCCTGAATTGCTTGACAAATTCTGTCGCTAACTGGCCGAGGTTGTTAATGGAATCAAGTGGGAGGCGAGAGAACCATAACAGAGCGGTTCCTGATAAGAAAACTGGAAAGCACTTGCATTTGACCGGATCGTTGCCCCGGCTCGAGTCCATTTGCCATTCATACCGATTTAGGAAGGTACAAGGATCGGTGGTGCCATCATAAAGCGGCATTTGTAACATGCTGAAGCGCCATGGCCACTTAGCTTCATTTACCCTTCTTGTAAAGGGGTTACGCCTAATGTGCGCTTCCCATGAATCGTGCACATTCCCTCGCACTTCCCTCATAATTATCCGGACCATGTCGGGAAGATAAGTTAGATGGGGATCCGCCATCGGGACTCATGGGTTTTGGTGAGGTTACAAAGTTCGGTTGCAAGGGCGCCATCTATGGTGGATGTCCATGTTATCTTCTTCCATGTCCTCAACATCTATGATTGGATCCGGGTGCGGATGATGAAGCTGAGCGGGTTGATGCAGATCCTGTGCTGGAGGAGCGCGGGCCGCTTGAATTGTAGGTCCATCATTCCGATTAGCGATAGTTGGATTTTGTCGAGGAAGGGGTTGGTTGGCCAGACCCGGTCCGTCATTGATGATCAAGCGAGAGCGATCTCGGTAAGGTGCCCCCTTGCTATATGTGACTGTAGCTCGATCGTTGTTGTCGTTGGCGTAACCATTTCCATTGTCGTTGTCGAGGGCATTTGTTCGAACGACGACGTTGTTAATGAGACTAAACCTCCTTCTTTGATGCGGGCCCCTCGACTCGGAAGAGGAAGTTTCTGAGGCAGTTGGTCAGGGTCAAGCATTGTTCCGAGTTAGTTGAAGTCGAGCAACGATGCGCTGACTTTCTTGAAGTTGTCGCATAAGGTCGATGTTATTCCTTAATGCTTGATTAAACTCGACCGCTATTTTCTCATACTTTTCATTAATCACGCGGATTAGAGCTTGTGTTGCGGGCGCTTCAGGTCCATAATAGGAGGGACATTTTCATTAGTGACCGGGATGTCCGCCGGTTGAGGTTGTTGGAATGTCCCATCCTCGGTTGCGGCAGAAAAGCCTACCATTGCATTCTTTGATCGCTTTGCCATCATTAGCAGACTCGGTGGCAGGTTAAGATGAGGAACCTAAAGCTCATCAAAGGTCAATATGGCAACGTGCGACAAAGGCGTAAAAATCTTAGTTTCTTAGTGAAAGCACCAAATGTTGACAACAAAAAATGTCGTAAACACCAAAGATTCCAATTACTAGGAATAATTAATTTGGTCGTATAGACAAGAGAGGAAAGCAGTAAATAACACAAGAGATTTATAGTGGTTCGGCCTCGTGACGGGCCTTGGTCCACTTCGAAGCGTTACTGGAATATTATTGATCACAAAAGGTTACAAGGTTGAGACCATCTCATGACATCTCATTACATTCATCTCAAAGCTATATTATGCCATCTCTAAGCCATATGATGTCACCTCTAAGACATGATGTCATCATTATCATATATGATGTCATAATTATCATATATTTAATATATTAGGGAAAATACACTTTTGCGCTTCTTCTTCCTAAAGAGGAGATGCCATTAAAGGAGCTTTCTAGAGGTCCCAAGGTCTCAAATTCCCAACCCCTTTGAAATGTAAGGTTATGTGCTATTTATAGGAGAGGGTTTACGTAGGATTAGGTAGGAGTAGGTAAGAATGGGGGACCACATGCAGAAATTCGCACCCGCCACCTGCACCTTTGCAATATTCGAATCTGGCTCTGGTTGCGAAATTTCGCACCTGCTGGGTGCAAAATTTCACACCTGCTGGGTGCGAATTTCCCCGCTACGGGGTGCGAATTTCGCACTTGCTAGGTGTGAATTTCGCACCCCGAGGGGTGTGAAGATCGTTTTTATGGGAGGTGCAAAGGCTATGGCACGGGTGTTTTCATGGCCTGAGGTTCGGGTTCATGGCTTGGACAGCGAGGTCTTTGTTTGGCCATGTTTGGAGGAGTGGCAAGGTTCACAAAAGTTGTTGGCTGAATCTTGACTTTGAGTCGGTCTGGTAATTCTGGGCCACACACTTGTTGGCGGAAATCGGATGGACTGGGCGATGCCTATTGGTTCGACCTAACCGGTTAGGTCGATCGCCGCGGGGACTTTGGGGCCCCGAACCCCCACCGATGCTGCGCCCGGACCCGCTTGACGGCTCGCCTTCGCCTCGGAGCATGGCTCGCCTTCGCCTCGGAGAATGCCTCGCCTTCGCCTCAGTTGTGGACGGATACTGATGGAGGTCGCGTTTGAGGAATGTGGCAATCTGCTAGTGGCCAGATTAGAGTCTTCTGGTACTGGCAAAGCCTCTGGCCTGTAATATCACGCGATATGTTGAGTCGAGCGTGTCTTGCTTACTTTTGGGAACCAGACCAAAAGGTCGTTTAACTATACTGTAAGCTCCCGCCTTTTTAACAACTTCAAATTGGTAATTAAACCAACTTAAAATGTTTAAATTAATGGATCGTTATTTAGCTTACGGAGTTTAAAAACAGAATCAACATAGAAAACACAAACTAAGTAAATAACACACTATTGAACAACAAAATAAACTTTTATATATTAATCAAAATTTTGAATACAAGATGTTTATATACAGCGGAATTGAAATTACAGGTTGAATACAAGAAAATATTTACTGGTTCAATATTTCAGAGTGCGCCGTCTTCGGAATCCCCAGCTTCGCCAGACTTCGAATCCTAAGCTGTAATCTTTAGATCTGTAACACTCAGGTCTGACCCGAGCGTTCCATGTAACAGCATAAAACACTCGAGTCAAGATTATATTTATTTCAAGTAAATCAACTTTAATATCACACTATAACAGTTAATCCCACATCATTCACATGTCATATGCGCGATATACAGTTATGTAGCAACCGCTAGGGACCTTGATCCTAGGAGCTTGCGTATGCACACATGTACAGGTACATGTGTGCACTGCCTCGGCATCCAAAAAATCAGAAATAATTAGGGTAAGCCAAGATCACAAAGATAATGGTATCATATATATAGGCAGCAACGAACCAATGGATAGAGTGTACAAATCAATAAAGTAGTATAGCAATGGCAAATTTTCAAAGACCAGGGCATGTAGGTTCACAACAATACATGAAATGGTTATGTTATAAGTAATTATCAAGTAAGTTTTAAGATGTTGTAAGATTGCATAGTTTACAAAGGAAGTATGGCATTTAAATACAAGGAAATGGAAACAAAATATGCTTTTAATTTATGTACAGATGCTAATAGTCATGGTTAGCATAAATTTGGTACAAAATCAAACAACAAGAGATTGAGGTTTTCAAACTTAATAACTATATATATTATAGATTTACAACAAGGTGGATATGAGAACCAGGATGTGCAGAAATGTGGTGACTATGTGCAGTACAGTTATATTAATGTCATGTTGCTTTTACTTAAATTTCACAATTAGGATTAAAATAATATGTGCGTAGTGGAACAATATGAGAGCACAACTAATATGAAGATAAGCTCTTTCAAACAACATATATTTCAATAAAGAAGCACCAAAAATATAAATGGAAGAAATAAGATGCCTTTGTTTTACCAAGATAGACTTACCAAATGCCTAGTTAGAGCCAGTGGCTCCACTGGTTCAATGTGTCTATATAGTTTCACAGCATCTAAACATGGTGTCAAAATTCTACTAAGTGCCAGGTGTCTAGAAGGTCTAACAAATAAAAATGACAGCCACTTTTCCAGTAATATAATTTTTTCTTCTCCTAGGAACTTTAGTTAAGATTTTAAATATATGGTCTGTAGCTTATCTAATTTTTACATCTCGTTATATACAACAGTTACACCAGCGACTAATGTAAATAAAAACTCCTAACACTTCAAGGTTCCCTTAACAACTAAGTGCATTGTATCAGTTTAAAAGCTAAGTAACATAATGAAATAAATAATTCATTTAATTACAAGGATAATTACGAACTTATAATATTAAAACTGGATGAATTATGGCATTATTGTCCAAGTTCATACAGTTTGTCTAACCCATTGATAATATCTTTATAATAATGTGCACAAAGAAAATTTAAGCACAACTTCTTTATAAGGTACTTTAAGGTTAAGGTTTGATTGCATAATTTTCTTGGCATGATCCTCGATTATTTACTATTATAGTAGTTCTGAACCGGTTTCAGAAGGCATGGTGCACTTGACACATGGAAAAACGGATGAAATAATTGAAGTCAAATAATGCTAAAGTTGAAAGCACTAGATAATTATTCCTATTTTGACGAGGCATGTATTCTAATTAGGGATATACTTGGATGTCATCAGTTAAACCAACGAGCATGTATTCTGATGCATCTGTCTAATATACATATGCTAACTATGGCATATACACATAAAAGATATATATGTATACACTCACACTCATTAGCCACCGCATGTATACAAAGTTAAGTTTCCAAATTCAAACAAGAAACAAGGTTTGCAGAGATTCAACGGTCAACAGGAATCCCAAAACAGAAAAAATATTTCAGTTTATCACATCAAAATACTAGAGATAAGAAATCGTGTGCCTAGCTCACCTTAGAACGGTTGAAGGAGGTGCAGGAGACAAGTGGATACTGGTGTTCTCATAAGTGGTGATGCGGTGCTCATGGTGGTTTCGGTGGGCCAACGGTCGATGGTTTGTGCGATTCGATGAGACGGCGGAAAAACATGAGTTGATGTGGTTGGATCTCTGGCAACTTTCAGTACTCGAACACGGATGTGGGTGTGGTGGCCAAGCGGGTTGGCAACTACGGTGGCAGCGACTGCGATAGTGGTGATTAGGGATTCGTTGATTTGTGGTTTGAAGGTGGAGGGACAGGCGATTTGGCAGAAGCCATTAAAAATTAGAAAAGGTAACAAATTGATTTTTAGGGAAAGAGGATCACTCGCTGCTATTAAAACAAAAAGGGAAAGAAGCGATTTTTTCCCTGAGGAAATTAGGGAGGAACGAGATTATAGAAGTAAAATACTGGGATAAGAACAAAGTAACGTCATTATGTTTTAGGGTACGCAAATTTTAAGACGATAGGCCCGCGTAATTTTTTACTAAGGAAGGTAATATTTAGGGTAGGTGATAACGTGGTTAAATAAAACTTTATCACGAATTATCGTTGAACGCTCAAAATTCGTACCACCAATACCATCTCCAAACACAACGAAAATGACACATACCACTTCGCCTTTGCATTTAGAATCCAATAAAATTAATCTGGTTGTAATCTGACTCTATTTTTATAAAACGTTATTTTTATTTTTAAATTATTTATTAGTTCATCGATTTTATTCCACATGTCAACCAACAACTCTGTTCGATTCAAATTTGAAACGTTAAATTCAATTTCTCTCTATATATGTGTGTGTGTGTGTACGAATACCCACATATCTAAACCAATTTTTTATATATATTTCAAAAATCAAATCTCCAATTTATTTAACATTTATAATGTTTATTTTAAAATTCAATCATTTATATTTTTTAGTCGAATTTCAAATCCAATTCAAATATTCAACCAAATTCAATTCAAATATTCAACAATAAATATTCGATTCCCAACCAACAATTCTGAATTAAATATTGAGTTCAATTCATACTCAAACAATATATTTGATTTTTAAACCCAACTGTCAATAAAAATTTGATCATTAATTGTTAAATCTTTAAATAAAATCCATTTCCAATCGTCGAAATTTCTGGGATGCTACAAATATATTAAACACCCTTTTATTTTATATAAATAATTATTATAGTTTATAAATGAATTCTATAGTGACTATTTGAAAATTCGATTTGGACATAAAACAAAATCTATAACAAGAAAACTCGACTATTCTCTTCCATTGGAAATTTATTGTCCCATAGATTCAGACATTTCTTATACAAAATAAATCCAACTTAGATCAAATCCTGTACAACCATTAAAAGTTCAAAATGTTATATTATGAACAACCGCGCCACTACGGCTCATTTAATAATTAAATTATAAACCATACATTCATACGTCATTTCATAAACGAAATTGTTAATATAATTAAATATAAACTTAAATAAATCCTTTTATATTACCAAATCATACAATATTATAAATTCAGCTAATTCCGACTAATTCAGGATTATATTATTATTTATTTTAATAAAATATTCTAAACCATTAAATTCAAGCTATTAAATTCCAAAACAACATTTAGAACCATTTTTAAATATTAAATAAAACAATTAAAAATCTGGGCCATTACAGTAATGTTCAATTGGTTCTAACACACCCAATTATCTCCTTTTCAATTTCATTATTTTCCATGTTACAGTTCATCTATAAATTGCAATACTTGTCCAATTTCATCGTCTTCCCAATATTACAGTTTGTTTGTTTATTATATCTTCCAATCAAATTTCAACATGACTCTTTCATACTCATTTTCATTATTGTATGAATCACTAAGCCCTGATTATTCCTTTCTATACATTTTCTTCTTATTATTATCCAATTGCGTTATTATTGTCTCATCTCATGTTTTAACCCAATTTGCACAACAATAAGAAAAAATGAAAGTTTTAAGCTCAAAAAGGCCTGAACTCAAAGTCAGAAATAAAAAGTAAATGGCCTAAGCTCTCACATGGCTTAGGCTTAGATAGACCAAAGTAGATCTGAGATAAAAATAAGGCTAATTACGGAACTGTAACGACATTTTATAAGAAGAACAAATGTATTGATAACTAAAATAAACAACAAAAATGGATTTATTGAAAAAGGCAAAATGGAAGAACAGGAAAAAAATTAGATCTAAAATAATTATTTATAGAGAAAATTATTATAGATAGTTGGATCTGTAAATAAACAACAAATGAGCTAGATCTGTGTATAACCACAGAAATATTCAGATCTGTAAATAAACAACAAATGAGCTAGATCTATGTATAATCACAGAAATATTCAGATCTGAAATACTGTAACAACAATTATATCAATTTTAATCTCAACTTGGAAGAAATCTCGTAATCACAGAAATACTCTCCTAAAATTTGAGCAAATCCAATATGCCTCGGTAGATCCTTTCTATCTACGAATATCCTCCGAAAATAAGTATAGAACTGTAACGAACCGGTATTTCGATATTTTTAATATAAATTAAATTAAGATTTAATGCTAAAACAAATATTTATAATGGAGTTTCGACATAAAAATTTGAAACTTCCCATATTTTGAATGTGGTTTGGTTAATATAAACATGGTGATTGAACTAACGCTTTAGCATAACTTAGATTTTCATGTGAAAACATAATCCATTACAATTTGAAAACTTGGAATTTATTTTCGATAATAATGGTTGTGTAAAAACAAACATTTTATAATGGATTTGGATTTGTTTAAAAAAATGAAATTAGACTTGAAAATAAAATCAATTTTTGTAAACCTAATTTGAGATACAATTTTATTTTTTTGGAGGAAAAATGGTTCAAAATTTTAAGAACTGATTTATCTTAATTTCAGTCTTGATATCAAATTATTAAATATTTTTAATTTTCAATATGTGCTCGGCTTGATGAACGAAGAAAATAAATCGTTTCAATATTAATAAATTTTGGAATTTATAACGTGTGTAAACAAGTAAACAAATATCGTTCGCTAGCGCGTTCGTGGCGACATCTCCGCCCGTGTCCTTATACTTGTGTAAATAAATATAAATTTTTAAACACGTTAACAAATAAAAAGGGAAGAAATGAACGGTGGACACTCTGGTTTAAATTTCAAAGCCTTGATATAATGGTAAGTAAATTTCAGCCAAGATAACACTTGTCTATGCTGAACCAAACCGACAAGTGTCCTTCCTCCTTCTGAAAATTTTACAAATGTCGCTATCTTTCCTGTCTCCTGCACAGCTCTTTCTATAGTGCCCAAAGATTCGATATCTTCCTTTGTCAGTTATGAAGATTTCGAAAACACTGTACGAGATATTAAAAATCTTCTTCTGTCAGTAATGTAAGATTTCAAACTATAGAAGATCTCAAAAAAATATCCTTTTGTTTGCAGCTCCAACATTATAATTATTACATAGCCTTCGTCTCCTTTTCATCTGTCGAAATCATTTTTTCTCCAAGCAGGAATAAGGAAATCGATTTACCCATTTTTCCTTCCTTAAAAAAAAATAACAAACGATGGAAAAAAAAGATGTCGAGGTCTTCTTCCATCCAGCTGAGCCGCAACCCTATTTGGCCTCCGACGATCAAGGTCACCGTACGTCTTCATCCCGCTCTCGCCTCCAGCTCCCATCGTGCCTCCACCTACAGGCTGGCATGTTGCCTTTCCGCTGTTGAACTAAAATCGATGCCTACCAAATTAAAGAGGAGCGAAGCCAAAAACCCCATCAGAGGCCACAAGTGGACATGAAACCGCTGGTAAATGCCTCCACGCCAGATCTTATGCGCGACCCGCGCTAGCACCAACGTTGACTCAGGCCATCGTTCTCCATTTGAAGTACTATCCGTCCAGTAGCCTTCTCACACCCATCTCGTGAGAAACAAGGCTCAAGTGAAGGAGAAAACCTCTTTCGAAACCCGCTATTAGGCTGCGCTAGTGACTTAGACTTCCACCCACGTTTGGCCCATACCGGGAGTTCACCAATCCTATGAAACCATCAACCTCCGTCAGCGCACCCTATGTGTTTGGATAAATGCCCGAGAGATGGTTTCGGTAAAGTATGGCAAAGCAGTTGTGACTGCGAGCTCTGTATTTGGGAACATCGCCTGTTAGCTATTCTATCTGATTCAAGCTATTTAACTGTAGTCGGTTGTCAATATAATCTAATCAGCAACTGAAGCAGTTGGTCATCATTGCTCGAGTAACTTGAGTTGAGAACGCACATATATATATATGTACACAAACCAGTTATCCCGTTTTCCATAAGTGGGTGGGTCGAGCTTGTAACCATCTCAGTGTCTACTCGTCCTAGGTCACCTTTATCTTTCCTCGAAAGGTGAATTTTCCTCACTCATAGACTAATATTTTTATTAATTGAATTAAAGATTTGAAATGTTGAATGAAATGTTAGGATGCTCTAGATTTGTTTGCTTCGTGATTGTGCACGTACGACACACATTGTTATTTCATATGACACTATGGATGTATGCCTGATATGCTATGTTTATTTTGTTCATCATGCAAGTTTCCGTTTTGATTAGAAACCATTACAGGTTGAAATGATACATACCTGAACCCTTGTGTTCTCGAATCGATTTGGGATGCGGGTTGAAATGATATATACTCGGGATTCGATTATTTTAAAAATGGATTAAAATGATAAATATTTATATCACTTGACCATAGGATAGAAAATTTCATATGGACACCGTGGTCAATAAAATGAAGTATTTCAAAACATTTATCAAAATTACAAGTAGAAAATTTAATGAAATCTCTATATACCGTAAAGAAAGTTTTAAAAGTAATTTGGTCCAAATATTAACTTGAAATTTTATGAAATCCAATTTGTATAAAAATAAGTTTAAAAATGATTTTGTAAGTTAACACCAAGTTTAATTTATTTAAATAAATTTTATGTTCTTATAATGAGTTCAATAATGTAACAAATTTTGAATTTAGTGCAAGGCATTTACAAAGATTTGATAAATTTTTCCCAAACTTATTTTGATATACGTTTTGTTAATGATTTTTTTTCCATGAAAATATAAGAAGGATTTTGTCAAAATGGGAAGTATTTAAGTTCAAGTACGAAAGAATATAATTTTCTAAATCATGGTGAATACGGGTTTGATTAACAAGTTGGAATTTAACAAATCATATTTTGACTTACAACTAACGTTAAAGTTGTTTTGGGATTTATTATATGAGATAAATATATGAAATCCAAGGAAAACACTGGTTTGGAAATCGTTTTAACCATAAAGTATTGAAATTGAAGCAAATAAATGGTAATTTGTTTAAAGGGTGAAATTTTGATGGGAAAAGAAATTCCGAGACATGGATTTAGATGTGGATTGGATCAATATTATTTGAATAGAAATAAAATTTTCCTCATTACTTGATTTGTAAATAATTTCGATAAAATGGCTTGATCACTTTAACTATAAGAATTTTATATTACATTTCCAACTACATATATATGTTTATACAATATTTTAAATTTAATATACATACACTTTTCTAACTATATATATGTTTAGACCATATTTTCAATATACATATATTTTTCCAACTATATGTATTTATACATTACTTTCAGTTAATATACATGTACTTTCCTATCTATATACATGTTATACATTACTTTCAACATACATATACTATTTTCAAAACTCAACTTTTCCAAATGTATGTCCAATCCAGTCTAGTGAATCCAAAGGATGAAGTATAGGATTTTCAAGTAATAACCATATTTCATGGAGTTTGGAAGTTAAAACAATGGTAGACAAAGAATGGTGAATATTGGTTTTATAATCTTAATCGAACCAATGAAAAATGATTTGTGTAATTGATTTTGGGCAAGACTTGTAATAAGTCAATTTGTGATATTTGAAATATGATTGCAAATCTAACGGCCACAGTGTGAAAAATGTAAGCTTTTGGTTGTTAAAGAGACCGGAGTCGGTAAGTGGCATACTCTCTGTCGGTGCTGGTACCACTTTAACAACTGTGTACGTGATGGTGTATTGGAACAACAGCGAGATGGCTTGGAAGCGACTACTGGATCGAAGATGGCGAACGATAACGAAATGGCCTTGACCTCTGGGTCATAACTAAAATGACTAAAATAGGAGCTATACCGTGACTAATTGAGGTCGCACCTCATATCGAGCATGCTTCTTAGATACCAGCTCTATTACTATTGTGATTGATTTGGGTGCACCCTTTTGATTTTGGGAGTGTGTTACGAGGTGGGCGGTAATGGCTGCTATGCGTTACCACCGGTCCGGGAGTGCAACTAGTAAAATCCTACCCTGGGAATTGCCTCGTGTGCCTTGTCATATTTATCCCATACGAGCCCCATACGATTTTGGTTTAGTATTGTTTTCTATAGAGTGCCCTCTGATAACATCAGTGTGGTGAATTTACGGTACTGCATACACTGTAATGCCTATAAACTGCGTAAGGGTAATATGGTAATCCCGCTTACGCTATTTTCATTATATTTATTTTATTGAATAGACATTACAATAATAGTGTACTATTATATATGTATTAGTTTTGCGGATCCTTAGAGGATGGGAATTCCAAACATCCTTTGAGTTATTGTACATTTCAATGGACACTTCATTTGAGTTAATTCACTTATATAAGACTGTTAGTCCTGACTCATGCATTTTGTTTGTTTATTCCTTGCAAAATGCTCGGGTCAGACCGAGTATTTCAGCTTGGAGATATATCTGTTAGAGCTTGAGATTCGTTGGAGATCCAGCTATCTATCTGCTACGTCATATGCAGTTATGTTCATCTGTGCTTATTACTGAATATCAGTATGGTTCTATATTCATTCTTTCGCTATGTTTATATTTATTTATGCACTCTGATATCATGTAAATTTAAAGAATTTGTGATATCAAATAAATTTTTACTTCCTCTGTGAGATACTCTGTGCTCTGTAGTTGTGATTCTGTGATGATTTCTATTTAAGCTTCATAGGAAATAACGATCTGGTGTTTTGAATGGTTCGAGTTGGTTTAATTACCAACTTCGAGTTGTCAAAAAGCCTAGTTCGTTACAAGAACCAAGCCCCAATACTCCATTAGAATTATATTTTTGAGAAGAGGGTTATTTGAGAGAAGCAGAGAAATGGAGTAGTGAGGATTAGGCTTTATTTTGAAGGCTATTTATAAAAGAGTTAGTGTGTCCAGTTTCGTTAGATTTTAGGTTTAGATTTTAAGCCATTGCATTAGAAGAAGAATCTGGAAGCAAAACCCAAAAGAGAGGCCGAACGGTGGAAATCGTGCTTGGCAAATGTTGACACACTTTTCGTTAAAAGCTGTCACACTGAATATCTAGATAGCATTGCGCTCGGATATGGAGAACATCGTCAGAAGACAGGCAGCGATTTGGTCAAAGTCGCATCACGAACGAAGAAAGGCCCGAAACTCCTATCAGATGACCTTTTTAGGCCCGAAAACAGCGATTACAAAGCTAAGCATTATAACTCTTGTAGATCTCAGAATTAGCTTCAGTTTGAGCTTTGGTTTGGCTCAATCGGACTTACGGTTTGAAAGTTATGCCCTTTTCTATAAACTGGTGTAATCTGGCAATTTCCTGGATAAAGCAACGAAGCGTCACACAATCGGAGTATGGCTCATGCACCTCGGATCGCCTCTCATCGGATCGCCCCCTCGGCTCGTGGTATACCTTCAGATCGCGACCCACTCTTAGTGCACATGGAGACCACGACCCGATCGCCAACACTTCACTCCAGCTCGCAACCAGACCCGGATCGTGATAGTCATATCACGATCCGACCCATGACCACGAACCAATCTCCAGACCTATAGATACGCGCACTGTTTTGACCTATACTTAAGGCTACTCCTGCTCCTACTTTTCCGAATCGGGTGCCACATACCCTACCACGAACCGGTCCTCCTAGAAGCTCCTCTACGCCTTTAAATACACCGAAACATGGCCATTTAAAAGGACTTTTGGTGCTTGATCTTGAGGGGCTTCCACCATTATCAACGCAAGGACTATGCGAACAGCGGAAGGCCATTTCTAATCATTCTAACACGAGGTTATCGTGTATAAAATCAATTTCTAATCTCCATTTCTTCATTGTAAACACGAGGATTTCGTGTATAAACCGAGATAATTGTACTTGTAACTTCTTAGGATTTAAGAAGAGATAAAGTGGATGTAGGCTTGGTTTGAGCCGAACCACTATAAAAATTTTGTGTGTTCCCCATTTTTATTTACTTTTTTCTGCACTCTGTGATTTGTGATCCACATTTGGGTATTAGGCCCAGATTTTGGTCTAACATTTTGGTGTGCCAGGAAGAGGGGCACACTACAACCTCAATTTCTAGATTGAAAGGAGACTCAATGGCAAACAAAAGGAAGAAGACTGGAACTTCCGCTCATGTTGATGATGCTGACGCTGAAGACACAAGGAACGAGGCAAGCGGGGAAGCTTCGTCTCATGGAGATCCTTCTGCATACTTGACCAAAGACGAGATGGATGGAGTTCTCACTTAACTGAGAGATCAGATGGCACGGCAAGATGATCTCCTCCAGAAACAACATGAAATGATTAAACAATTCTTTGCTCGGATGGATGGAAGACCGAGCAGCGCTCAAGTCATTGGAAATGAAGCCACAGAAGCGGCTCGCGCATCATCTGGACTCGGGAGCAACCCCCTCACTCTTGGAAATGTTCAGATTCGACCTATTTCAGCCCCAGTTCAAATGGAAACAAGGACGGAAGCTCTCGCTCCTCAACCCCAACCAGCTCGTGATGGAGATCCAGAAGCGGCTCGTGATAGGGCATCACGACCCAATCGGATCGCCCCCCCCAGATTCATGAACCATGCTCCACGATCCCGCGTCACGAGCTGACCTCCCTGGCTCACGACCGGGTCAGGTCACCCCCCTTGATTCACGAACCGCGACCCGCGATCCGCTCATGATAGCTCACCAACAACTTCCTTCTCTCGCACTCAACGCTGGGAGCACCAGCTCTGATCTTGGCAATTTGCAACAACTTTTTGAAGAAAATTGGCAAGCAGAACTGATTGAACGCCTCTCGAGAGGCCGCACTTATCAGAATGACATGGATGACATCAACCACAACCTGTTCACTCAGGAAATCAGGAATTCCCGCAATCCACTAAATTCAAACTCCCACAACTAGAGCCATATAACGGCAGGACGGATCCTACCATGCACCTGATGCGCTACAAACGGCATATGGAAGTTCAATCGGCGTCGGAAAACATCATGGCTAAGTGTTTTCCCCTCTTTCTGACTGATATAGCAGCTGTTTGGATTCGACAGCTAGAAACAGAATCGATCAACAGCTGGAACATGTTGGTCGCTCGCTTCATTGAACAGTTTCGGGTCCACATCGCACGATCCAAGAACGTCATGCACTCACCACAATCAAGCAGAGGCCAAGGGAAACTCTGCGTTCCTTTCTGGAAAGATTCAACGTTGCAGCAACATCAGTTGACTGACCTGAACCATCGATGGTACAAATGGAAGAGTTATCCGGTGTCTTTGATAATACGGAATTCAAAAAATCTTTGTACCTAGATCCACCGTGAAATCTCGGTGAATTCTACCTTGAAGCAGACAGATTTCTACGGGAAGAAGATGCAACCTCTGAGAAGAAAGTTCTTGATGTAAACATGTTTAAAGACGGAGAACCGTCTGATTCTGGAAATGGCAAAGGAAAAACCGCTGTCAAGAATGACCGCAATCCTCATCCCCGAAGAGGGCCCAGATATGAAAAGTACACTGAACTCAATGCCCCACTCAGACATCTATCTGGACACGAACGGTGCTATCTCCGACCGAAAGCCTCCCAGGAGGGAGCCATCACAGAGAGAACGCGATTTTGGAAAGCACTGCATATTCCACGATATGGACGGACATGACACAAACGACTGCAGGCATCTTCGTGATTTGATTGAGGAACGGGTTAGACGTGTAGAGCTGCCCGAGTATGTGAAACCATCAACAACACCTCCTGCACCCCGGAGAGGGAATGACCCTAGATCGAGTTCTCGTGGGCTCATCATCAACTGATCTGGATGAGAACATCTTTCATTTTCTGCATTTCTTAGGCTTTAAGATTTGTTTTTGCTTTCATTAGGTTTTCCGATTGGTTGAATCGGAGTACACACGTATAGGGTTAGGATGTAGCACAAAAGCGTGCTCCGGACTCGGTGTCTAACCAATTAGGATTTGATTTGGTTTTGCATTTTGAATTGGATAAGGAAGGATTTTCCAAACATGGATTATGTTTGGTGAATTTAAGTATCTTGTCAGGATGTGGCAAGATCCCCGACTTCGGTTAAAGTATGGCTTATACTTATTATGGAACTCTAGGTATGGATTATGCCTAGGGATGGACTATCTTGTCAGGTTGTGGCAAGCATAGCTCTACTTCAGGTCTGAGTATGGTTTATACTCACTTTGGAATATTAAGTATGGATTATACTTAGGAACGACAAATGGTCTTGTCAGGATGTGACAAAAGAAATTGGGTATGGATTATACTCAATTCGAACTCCAGGGTATGGATTATGCCTTACAAACGATCTTGTCAGGATGTGACAAAAGAAATCGGGAATGGATTATACTCGATTTGGACTTCTGGGTATAGCTTATGCCTAGAAATGTTGGCCCTTGCCAGGATTTGGCAGGATAAATCAAACGTCCCTTGAGTATGGTTTATGCTCATTAGACGTTGAAGCATGGTTTATGCTCATAAAATTCAAACAATATCGCCAGGATTTGGCACGCTTTTTTTTCCTTTATCTCTTTACAGGTATGGATTATATCTGTAGCTGGCAGACCCGGTTAGGTCATGGCATTATCAAATTTCTATGGCTTATAGATTTCCTGGACTATCCAGAACACATCTTCCTTCAACCAGCAAGAAATGTTCTGGGGGGAAAACTTGTTGGCACAATTTTTGGTAAAAGCTGTCACACTGAATATCTAAATAGCATCGCCCTTGGATATGGAGAACATCATCAGAAGACAGGCAGCGATTTGGTCAAAGTCGCATCACGAACAAAGAAAGGCCCGAAACTCCTATCAGATGACCTTTTTGGGCCCGAAAATAGCAATTACGGAGCTAAGCTCTGTAACTCTTGTAGATCTCTGAATTAGCTTCAGTTTGAGCTTTGGTTTGGCTCAATTGGACTTACGGTTTGAAAATTATTCCCGTTTCTGTAAACTGGTGTAATCTGGCAATTTCCGTGATAAAGCAACGAAGCGTCACCCGATCGGAGTATGGCTCATGCACCCTCGGATCGCCCCTAATTGGATTGCCCCCTTCGGCTCGTGGTATACCTTCAGATCGCGACCCACTCTTAGTGCACATGGAGACCACGACCCGATCGCCAACACTTCACTCCAGCTTGCAACCAGACCCGGATCGTGATAGCCATATCATGATCCGACCCATAACCACGAACAAATCTCCAGACCTGTAGATACGCGCACTGTTTTGACCTATTCTTAAGGCTACTCCTGCTCCTACTTTTCCGGATCGGGTGCCACGTACCCCACCACGAACCGGTCCTCCCAAAAGCTCCTCTACGCCTATAAATACACCAAAACATGGCCATTTAAAAGGACTTTTGGTACTTGATCTTGAGGGGCTTCCACCATTATCAACGCAAGGACTCTGCGAACAGCGGAAGGCCATTACTAATCATTCTAACATGAGGTTAATGTGTATAAAATCAATTTCTAATCTCTATTTCTTCATTGTAAACACGAGGATTTCGTGTATAAACCGAGATAATTGTACTTGTAACTTCTTAGGATTTAAGAAGAGATAAAGTGGACGTAGGCTTGGTTTGAGCTGAACCATTATAAAAAAATTGTGTGTTCCCCATTTTTATTTACTTTTTTCTGCACTCTATGATTTGTGATCTGCATTTGGGTGTTAGGCACAGATTTTGGTCTAACAGCAAACAACATTGCCAAGCCACAATCTGGGTCGGCCCGCCCTCTTAGGTGGGTCCACACAGGGGCCAACCCACTTAGGTCCTGGGTTGACCCGACAGTAGACCCATATTCATGCTTATATTTTATTTTTTGATTTTTGTTTAATCTTTAAAAAAAGGCATAACTTCTATATTTAAGTCCGATTTCAGCAAACCAAATGTCTATCTTAACCAGAATTTTGTAATGGAACCAATGGCGCAACTCCCATTGCTAGTTCAAAATATTTTTCTGATTAGTATTTATTTTCTCAATTTATTCTTCAATTAATTAATTCGTTAATTAATTATTGTTTGTTAAAAAATTGGGTTGTTACATTCTCTCCTCCTTAAAGGATTTCTCCCCCGAAATCTCCATGGCGAAAGAATAATATAATTGTTTTCTATATCCATCTACTCATTCATCATCCACTGGCAACCATGGTCCTTAATTTATTTCTAATGAAATTTATGTACTTATGCAATAATGTAGTGTGTATGACCCTAACTAATGCGAAAGATTAAGCGGTCTACTGATTCAGTCGACCTCCTTTTTATGCAATTATGAATGTTCCATGCGTCTAAATGTATGTAGCAGTCCTAAGGATATTGATAATTTTATATGTGTTTATCAAATACCATCCACATGCGACAATCATATGATAACATTCATATGTTTCATCCATAAAAATAATACTAAAATGCTCACATCTATATGCATATGTAAGTGTCCTATTCAGTCAGTCTTAGCGCCTGATGTGTGTGTATATGCATATACTACTTCCACTTGCAACCATCAAACATAACATATCTCAAACATATGGTTCAACCATATCCTGTCATCTATAAGCTCAAATCCTAATATCTACTGTAACGTCCCGCATTTTTGTCGGTTTGTATTTGAATATTTAAATCAGTTTAAATATTGAATTTGTAATATAAGTGGATTTATATATTAATTAAAACGAAGTTGAATGTATAAAAATATATATTAATTATAATCGAGCTCAGAACGACCCTGCAGTTCGTAATTTAACCTTCTGAACTTCAACTGAGTGTACCAGACTCGTTTTGAATCAGATTTCTTCGAAATGAGAAACGTTGGAATCTGTTGAACTGTATCTTTCTAACAGAAGTGGAAAATGAATATTTCGTCGTATATACTGCAAGATATGCCAAATCAAATATTCGAAAAGTCGCTGTGAAATCATATATCGACCGTAACAGTTATTTGAATATAACTTGATATTGGGTGCAAATCGGAACAAGGTTCTTTTGAGGCGCAGTGATAATTTAATTTTTATAATTTTACTGGAATTTTTAATTAATTAAATATGCAACTTTTTATTTGGAGTATTATGTACCCTGTATCGGTATTTCGGGATTTCAAAATATGAGTTAACCTACCGATATTATTATATTTCTGGAGTCGGGGCACCTCGCTCGTCACGATGGTGTTCTCATTTCTGTCCGTAACAACCTCTACATAAACGAAATTTGGTAAATCAGAGTGAACAACAAATATGGACATATCCTTCTCGTTTTATTTATTTAAATAATTACTTTGGTTTTCTTAGTGATTTAGATATTTTCCTTCCCTAAGTGTATGGGTATACAGGGACCTACGGGTAACCCCATACTTTGTAGACCGACGTGAAGTGTTCTATAAGTTCAATAGTATACCTACCTTAATCTACTTTGATTAGCCAACCTAAGGTGCATTATTACCCTCTCTGTGTACCGCAAGTCACATAATGGAAACAAATTCATGAACAGTGGATTGAGAAGGCAACCATACCCTAAAATCCTATATCCACGACGCTGCCTTAAAAGGGGAAACACACTTAACTGTGAAGGAACCCCAAAGTGATTGAGATGAAACCAACATGCCGCTATCTTAGCCTTAGCCTGCTACGCTGTACCTATAATACTTAACCTTTAAGCTAAGTTATAAAATTATATATGTATCAATCAAGTACAGACCTTACTCTATACCATGCTCTACAGCATAGCCTACGTTGAAATATTTCCCCTATGGCTGTACCTCATGAAACAACGTAGTGCTTATCCTTTACTTCTTCTTCGCGTATATATAAACCCCATAGCCTCGCCCATTTTTGAGAAAACAAACCCGCAAGTTTTCAAGATTTTAAAACAATTCAAAGGAAACATATAGATTAAAAACTGGTTTGGGTTAATACAAGAAGCGGGGTAGTTTCTGATGTCACGGCGGCTTCGATGGTCAGTTCATCGACGGAGATGGCTGTAGCAAAGGGGTGATGTCTGGGTGGTGAGATCGAATAGTTTGTTGCATGAGGTATGCATGGGGTTTCGGGTTTGGGCTCTAACGCTTGGAAGGAGGGAAAAGCGGTGACAGCGACGACATCAGTAGGAGATGGAGCAGTTTGGGTACTGCTAGATCTGTGGGTATGGCATACTGCATGGTGGGGTACGGCTGCGAGTGGGACATGAAGGATAGTGAAATAAAAATGGAGTTTGGGACATGGGGAATCACGGCAGTAGTGCATGTTTGCTGTAGGAGCGGGGAGCGTTGTTCTATGGTGATGTTTGTGAAGTATACATTGGTCTGGAGATTAGGAAGCTTTGTGTTGAACAGAAGGTGCGGGAGAAGCGTGTAAGTTTGAGGAGAAGAAGTGAACGCAGAGGTGACCAATGATGAAGAGGAAAGGATGGAGTTGGAATGAAATAGTGAGCGGGTATGGTGGGGTGCATGTAGTTTAATGGAGAGAGAGAGAAAGGGTTCGGCTGTTCTCAAAAACTAGATGGCGCATGAAACGTACAGGAGCACATTTAAGTGGAGTTGTATCCATGCATGAGAAATGGTTCGAGCTGCATGAGGTTCGAACTAGGATGCTCGAGATAGGGAGCGGACGTAAGTAAAAACTTAATTAGTGGTTACTGTTTAATTCGTATACAACGGGAGATTGTGATGATGTGTATGGTATAAGGATGTGTTGCGTTGGAGAGAGATCAGTGGTGAAAGAGAGTTCGACGAGAGTACATGGATGATGTAATGGGACTAACAAATGACGTGGTGATGCTCACAAGATGGTAACGAATGTACTGGGCGTGAGTTAAAGTTCTAGGAGAAAGAACTGTTCGGTAGTGGTATTAACAAGATTGAAAGGATGGGTTCATACGTTTAACGTGAGGGGAGAAAGTTGCACAGGGGCACGTGTAAGCACGGTGGAGTTTCGAACTTTGGGGGAGTAACGTGCTTGAATGGAAGGCCATGCAAGCTGGAGAAGGTTGTGTGTAGTGGAAGGTCTGTAGCTTGCCATCGGGTGGAAGGATGGCGTGAACAGGGACCTCAGTGTCTCGTGGATGCGAAAATGGAAAGAAGTGCTGTATAATGGATGCATGCAGGTCAGTTTTGGAATGTACAGAGGGGTTCACGGTATAGGGAAACGAATCACTGTAGCACGGTGAAGTTGGAGAATGGGTTTGTTTACAGTGGAGGCCACGGTTATTTTAATCACCGAAGAAGTTTCGATTTGCTATAAGGAAATAGCAGCAAAAACATTGGGAGTTCGATGTGAGGAAATTCACTAGTGATACCCGAACGAGAAGGGGTGACTAGGGGGGACAGGGTTGGTAACGGATGGTTGTTAACGGCGCTGGTTTTATTCCCTACAAGGTGCGAAGAATTTAATGAAACCGGATCCGTTAAGATCATACGGTCGAAGGCTATGTACGGGAACCGGTCTGCAGCGATGGGAGCACGTTCAGTTTTAGGCAAATCAAAGCGCCGGTTAAATCTGCTGACGCAAATCATCTTTGACGTTTAACGCGCGAAGGTGAGTAAATTCACTCACTCTGATCTATTTAAAATATTTATAATTATATTTTTAATGTTATTTGAATACTGTGTGATGGTCGATTAGGTAGATTACAATATATACCGTTACATATGTACACATCATCGGTTGGACACTGATTCCATCAATTAGAATATCCCCTAGTATAGAGTTAGTGTAAATTGTGTTGACTGACATCCGTGGATGCGGAAACCGGTTGGAGGAATCCGACCGGATTCCTTGATAATTATATGTACTGTTTGTTTTGTATGAACCTGAATTATATTTAAAACCCCATGTGAATATTGATGTTGAACGGAAATTCAACATTTGTTTAGATTAAATAAATAAACGATATCGATTTAGAAAGTGTTAACAGTCGACCGTAAAACCATCGTTTTGTTAAGAAACTGATTTACCGTCAGGCAAATCAATGAAGTTAATCATAGAAATTATATTTTTATTATTAAAGTGAAGTTATAAATTATAATAGAAGTTCTATTATAAACCAGTATTTTAGAGTTCGTTTTTTTAAAGCAAATAAAAGCGATTGTTGACATTTAAACAAGTTTATAAAGTAAAAACTATCCGACGATTAAATATTTGGATAATTATATTTAGGAAAAATAATTTAGAAATATCATTAGATTAATTAGATTAATCTAATGTTAAGAAGTAATTAAAATCAGTTAATGAATTTACTGATGGAAATAAGTTGATTTAATCAACTGTTATTTGGAAACATGATTATTAGATTAATTGGTCTTTAATTAATCTAATGAAAACAAGTTAGAAATAAGTTTATCGAAAATAATGAGAGTTAATTACCATTTAAGAAGTTATAGATAAGAACTGGGAAATGGAGAAAGCAAAGAGTTAATGTTTAAATTAAATATTCATAAACCACAGAGATTCCAAAGTAAGAATATGGTGTTGTAAAACCATATTCCAAAATACAACAAGGAAATACGATTTAATAAATATATTAAGTAATAAGGAATTTGAATACAGACTAGTATCGGTTCTAAGGTAAGAACGTTGTCGATCAAGGTCTGAGAGGTAAATAAAATACCCCAACTTGAACGGCTTCGCTATTACCGAGGAACGATATCAGTTTGTAACGGAAAGAGATGTCAAGATTTTTGTAACGGAAAGAGATGTCAAGATTTTTGTAACAGAAAGAGATGTCAAGATTTTTATAGATGTCAAGATTAGTATAAAAGGAATATGGCGGCGTATGCAAGTATTAGAACTATAGCAATAAAATAACGCTGTTGATAAGATAAGTGTGACTGTTATGTCAAGATTAGTTATAACAAAGAATATTACAGCGTATGATAAGTTGAACTATAGCAATAAAATAACGTTGTTGATAAGGTAAGTGTGACTGTAATTAGTTATAAGGAGAATATTACAGCGTATGACAAGTTTAGAACTATAGCGACAAATTAACTGCTGTTAATTTGACTTAAGCGTGACTTTTATATATAGCAGCACTTCCTAGGAAATGTAACAGTTGGTTTGAAATCCACTTATTCTAGAGTAATAAGTAACGACGTTTGTTCAAAGAAATATAAGAAAGAGTTTAGAAAAAGAATTGGGGAATCGTATTAGAAACCGATGACAGCATTTCGATGTTCGAAATGTGATTAGAATTAAACCGTTAGGATTTGTAACTAGAATTCGACGATGTCGAATGTATTAAAAGTAAACTATTTTTAGGGATTATAATCTGATAAAATAATTATCATTTAGTTTAAACAAATAAATGTTGATAGGATAGGAGTCAGTATTTAGTTATAAACTTGATATCGATTTGATAAGAAGTTGTCTTAGAAAACAGATTTTATAAAGTGGAATAGGAGTGAAAAAGTATGAAAGAGATTTCGGTAAATAAGATAAGGGAGATTATTACGTGAATAAAGAGTTATATGATCAAGGTGTTTAGATTTCTATAAGAAGGGATGGTATTCCCATTTCAAAGGGAATAATGTTTTAAAAGTGAACGTTGGGCCGATTAAAAGGTAAAGATGAATTTGGAAATATTTTCCAGTGTAAATAAGGTAGATTACCCAAGTATAGGAATAAAGAATGTGAACTTAATGGGAAATAGTTCGAACGTTAATAACGGATATTTTTGGAACATGAAAGAATAAAAGTTTATAATAATTGGAAATGTTTTCCAAAGGTGTTAAAGGCAAAAACAGAGTTTGAGAAATATCTAGTGAGATATGGGAATTTGAAAATATAACTAATGTTAAATAAAAAGCGCCCGTGATTGTATGATGTTTAGTTATACATTAGAATGGATGTTGTTTTAACTCCGATAGTTAAATAACCGACAATCGAAGTGTTTGACCGTCGTTGTCAATACGGAGAGACCGGTTGGATATGTTATCTGAAAACCACTCCGTATAGACATAAGCGCTGCTAATTAGGTATGCTGAAGATAATTGAAGACGGAGTTAAATGCAAGGGTCGTCCAGTTCTAGAATGATGTTTATTTGTTTGTCCAGTCCCAGGACAACTTGTATGGATGAGTGTCTGGCAGAGTATTTCCAACGGTCATGCCGTTGATTCTACGAATATACCAAGTTGGTGGGGAGAAGGTAACTTCTCTCTATTCTACACCCAGTGTGCATTTGTGTAATCAATGTATGATTACGGATTTGACGATGTGACATTCAAAGTGAATGGTGATCAGATGTTCTGAAGATAGACGTAGCCTCTAGCCTCACAACCAGGAAGTGACAAAAGTTGGGCTAGGCAGCATGGCTAGTTGGGTCATCCCTAAGCAGGGTGTATTGTTACCGATCTAGAGAAAATTCATATTTATACTTCTTTTCGATTCTGTATCTTCGGATGACGGTTGGATGGCCTACAACCGTGGTGGCAATATATTCGCGACACTCAAGCTAAATGAGTGAGCGATCATGTGTGGCCGGGTTGCAAGACGTTCTTGTTGAACCCTGAGTGTATCCCCTCTAGAGTACACTATTCAGAAGGTGCTCCCATACCTTGTCTGTTGAAAACCATTCTCCGATAAGCGTCATGCGGTTTATGATTTTATACTATATATATGTGGAGCGTGAGATGCAAGCGTTCTACTACTTGGATAATTATTTGTTTAGACATTATCATAATATCACTAGTTTTGATATCAAGAATATTTCGGGTTATAGTAAGGTAAAAACCGTCCATATTTATGTGTGGGCTGGTCTTACTATTATCTTCTTGTTTTGAAAAGGATTTTCAAAGTAAAACAGTATGGTTGGAATTTACTCACACCAGTCCCATGACTGACCCAGAGTTTATTTTGTTCGTTTCCCTAAACTCTTGGGTGCCCAAATTTGTACGGGCAGTCAAGTGTTTCAGGCTTTGCAGATTCACTTGGAGGAGCTCAAAAGCAGGAGGCTTCACCATTAGTTATGTAGAGTTATTTCCGTTGTGATATGATGTATTGTACTCTGATAATGGTATGTATATACAATACAGTTTTGTATTCAAAGTTATGTTATATAATACATCTTATTTTGTTCCGCTGCGAGTTTCGTGTTACTCTGATTCTGTTCAGTTGTGATCTTCTTCTTCTATTCTATTAGTTCTATCTTTTCTTTCTCACCCTCTAAATTCTTCTATTAATGTCCTGGTGTTATCGATGCTTGAATAGTCAACAGTGTGTTTTTATGTTGATTTTCTGGGTCGAAAATTCCCGCCGTTACAGATGGTATCAGAGCTGAAGGTTAAGTGATTACCTTGGCTCTGTGGCGTAACTCAATAGAGATGGGGTTAGTAATACCCTAGATTGAGTATGAGTGTATATGTATGAGCGCGTATTTGTAAATAAAAAAATAAAAACCATTTTATATTGTGTTGACTGGTCAGTCGAGTGGTTTATGAATTCTGGTCGAAACAGTAATGCAAACTGCGTCGATAGGTGTTGCTAAACTCTTGAACAGAGTAATTCGACACAGTATGTTTTCAAAAGATGGGTAAATAAAATAATTTTACCCAAAGTATATTTTGATATAAAAAAAAGAAGTATATATCTTGATATTATTATAATATATTGAATGTGTGATCATTATTATGATCAAAAAGGATTATAATTGAGTTGCCTATATAAATAACCAAATCGAAATATTATCTAATTATAATATGCAAAATCAGATGAACTGAATCTGAATTTAAAACCAGATTTGAGTTAAAACTCTGGAAACTTGGAAAAGAATTGAAATTGAAAAATATATGGAATTTTAAGATCCTGGGTGAATTCAAAGATGTTTTTCCAAGCATTTTGAAAAGAATATTTTGATGAAATTTCAAAATAAATTGTTTAAAAATGAGTTTTGAAAGTAATACAGTATTGAACTCACTTCGATGGTTGGAAAATAAATTCCGATAGTGATCCGGACATCATCGGTGTTCATTTTCGAGCTGGTAAGTGACGGATTACTACCAAAGATTTTGTTTTGTATTGTTTGAGAAACAAGTTGTCAGAAATTCAAATGTTTTGAATTATATATGATTTCAAACTGATTTGAAATAAATCCCAGGAATTTGAATTCTGAAATAAAAATTTAACTTATGGAGTTTAAATGGTAAAAATGGAATTTAAACAATGATAATAAAACTGGACTGAATTTGGAAAGATCCAGAATGAAAATTATAAAAGAAAAATATTGGAGATTCAAGTTATTAAAAATGAATTGATTCTTGGAGAATAAGAATCAAATTTTGAATTAGAGATGGAGATAACTGATTTGAGAAATAAATCAGTAAATGGAATGTCGTAATAAAACTTAACAAGGTTAAGAACTGAGAGTGGAATCGGAGTTGAAATAGAAATTTGGCTTAGTAAAAGCGAAAGACTGGTTTGAGAACGGATTGATGGGAGATCAACCAAGGATGCTTGGATATGTTGGTTTGATAGCAGATCGCAGAGATAGAGTTGAATGCCCAACAGAGAAGGTACACGTTTATATACGAGTATGAGATTTTTTTTTATGAGTCAGTTTGGGCAAGCCATTTGGCTGTTTGATTTTCTTTTGGATTGGAGAAGGCCCGGAGTGGCAAGTTGTTGTAGTACCGAGTGAGCCGTGCAGAGGAGATGCTGGCGATATTCTCTGAAAATTTAAGCTGTAAGGAAATTTTCAGAAATTTTGAAAATATTCGAAATAATAAGGAATTAATATTTTATTTGGAAATAATCAGTTCAGTGGAAACTGGAATTATGAAGTAAACCAAAAAGATTTTTAACCATGTTATAACAGAGATTGTAGCATTTTCCCTATCTTAGCAATTTCGAGGACGAAATTATTTTAAGGGGGAAGGTCTGTAACGTCCCGCATTTTTGTCGGTTTGTATTTGAATATTTAAATCAGTTTAAATATTGAATTTGTAAAATAAGTGGATTTATATATTAATTAAAACGAAGTTGAATGTATAAAAATATATATTAATTATAATCGAGCTCAGAACGACCCTGCAGTTCGTAATTTAACCTTCTGAACTTCAACTGAGTGTACCAGACTCGTTTAGAATCGGATTTCTTCGAAATGAGAAACGTTGGAATCTGTTGTACTGTATCTTTCTAACAGAAGAGGAAAATGAATATTTCGTCGTATATACTGCAAGATATGTCCAAATCAAATATTCAAAAAGTCGCTGTGAAATCATATATCGACCGTAACAGTTATTTGAATATAACTTGATATCGGGTGCAAATCGGAACAAGGTTCTTTTGAGGCGCAGTGATAATTTAATTTTTATAATTTTACTAGAATTTTTAATTAATTAAATATGCAACTTTTTATTTGGAGTATTATGTACCCTGTATCGGTATTTCAAAATATGAGTTAACCTACCGATATTATTATATTTCTGGAGTCGGGGCACCTCGCTCGTCACGATGGTGTTCTCATTTCTGTCCGTAACAACCTCTACATAAACGAAATTTGGTAAATCGGAGTGAACAACAAATATGGACATATCCTTCTCGTTTTATTTATTTAAATAATTACTTTGGTTTTCTTAGTGATTTAGATATTTTCCTTCCCTAAGTGTATGGGTATACAGGGACCTACGGGTAACCCCATACTTTGTAGACCGACGTGAAGTGTTCTATAAGTTCAATAGTATACCTACCTTAATCTACTTTGATTAGCCAACCTAAGGTGCATTGTTACCCTCTCTGTGTACCGCAAGTCACATAATGGAAACAAATTCATGAACAGTGGATTGAGAAGGCAACCATACCCTAAAATCCTATATCCACGACGCTGCCTTAAAAGGGGAAACACACTTAACTGTGAAGGAACCCCAAAGTGATTGAGATGAAACCAACATGCCGTTATCTTAGCCTTAGCCTGCTACGCTGTACCTATAATACTTAACCTTTAAGCTAAGTTATATAATTATATATGTATCAATCAAGTACAGACCTTACTCTATACCATGCTCTACAACATAGCCTACGTTGAAATATTTCCCCTATGGTTGTACCTCATGAAACAACGTAGTGCTTATCCTTTACTTCTTCTTCGCGTATATATAAACCCCATAGCCTCGCCCATTTTTGAGAAAACAAACCCGCAAGTTTTCAAGATTTTAAAACAATTCAAAGGAAACATAAAGATTAAAAACTGGTTTGGGTTAATACAAGAAGCGGGGTAGTTTCTGATGTCACGGCGGCTTCGATGGTCAGTTCATCATCGGAGATGGCTGTAGCAAAGGGGTGATGTCTAGGTGGTGAGATTGAATAGTTTGTTGCATGAGGTATGCATGGGGTTTCGGGTTTGGGCTCTAACGCTTGGAAGGAGGGAAAAGCGGTGACAGCGACGACATCAGTAGGAGATGGAGCAGTTTGGGTACTGCTAGATCTGTGGGTATGGCATACTGCATGGTGGGGTACGGCTGCGAGTGGGACATGAAGGATAGTGAAATAAAAATGGAGTTTGGGACATGGGGAATCACGGCAGTAGTGCATGTTTGCTGTAGGAGCGGGGAGCGTTGTTCTATGGTGATGTTTGTGAAGTATACATTGGTCTGGAGATTGGGAAGCTTTGTGTTGAACAGAAGGTGCGGGAGAAGTGTGTAAGTTTGAGGAGAAGAAGTGAACGCAGAGGTGACCAATGATGAAGAGGAAAGGATGGAGTTGGAATGAAATAGTGAGCGGGTATGGTGGGGTGCATGTAGTTTAATGGAGAGAGAGAGAAAGGGTTCGGCTGTTCTCAAAAACTAGATGGCGCATGAAACGTACAGGAGCACATTTAAGTGGAGTTGTATCCATGCATGAGAAATGGTTCGAGCTGCATGAGGTTCGAACTAGGATGCTCGAGACAGGGAGCGGACGTAAGTAAAAACTTAATTAGTGGTTACTGTTTAATTCGTATACAATGGGAGATTGTGATGCTGTGTATGGTATAAGGATGTGTTGCGTTGGAGAGAGATCAGTGGTGAAAGAGAGTTCGACGAGAGTACATGGATGATGTAATGGGACTAACAAATGACGTGGTGATGCTCACAAGATGGTAACAAATGTACTGGGCGTGAGTTAAAGTTCTTGGAGAAAGAACTGTTCGGTAGTGGTATTAACAAGATTGAAAGGATGGGTTCATACGTTTAACGTGAGGGGAGAAAGTTGCACAGGGGCACGTGTAAGCACGGTGGAGTTTCGAACTTTGGGGGAGTAACGTGCTTGAATGGAAGGCCATGCAAGCTGGAGAAGGTTGTGTGTAGTGGAAGGTCTGTAGCTTGCCATCGGGTGGAAGGATGGCGTGAACAGGGACCTCAGTGTCTCGTGGATGCGAAAATGGAAAGAAGTGCTGTATAATGGATGCATGCAGGTCAGTTTTGGAATGTACAGAGGGGTTCACGGTATAGGGAAACGAATCACTGTAGCACGGTGAAGTTGGAGAATGGGTTTGTTTACAGTGGAGGCCACGGTTATTTTAATCACCGAAGAAGTTTCGATTTGCTATAAGGAAATAGCAGCAAAAACATTGGGAGTTCGATGTGAGGAAATTCACTAGTGATACCCGAACGAGAAGGGGTGACTGGGTGGGACAGGGTTGGTAACGGATGGTTGTTAACGGCGCTGGTTTTATTCCCTACAAGGTGCGAAGAATTTAATGAAACCGGATCCGTTAAGATCATACGGTCGAAGGCTATGTACGGGAACCGGTCTGCAGCGATGGGAGCACGTTCAGTTTTAGGCAAATCAAAGCGCCGGTTAAATCTGTTGACGCAAATCATCTTTGACGTTTAACGCGCGAAGGTGAGTAAATTCACTCACTCTGATCTATTTAAAATATTTATAATTATATTTTAATGTTATTTGAATACTGTGTGATGGTCGATTAGGTAGATTACAATATATACTGTTACATATGTACACATCATCGGTTGGACACTGATTCCATCAATTAGAATATCCCCTAGTATAGAGTTAGTGTAAATTGTGTTGACTGACATCCGTGGATGCGGAAACCGGTTGGAGGAATCCGACCGGATTCCTTGATAATTATATGTACTATTTGTTTTGTATGAACCTGAATTATATTTAAAACCCCATGTGAATATTGATGTTGAACGGAAATTCAACATTTGTTTAGATTAAATAAATAAACGATATCGATTTAGAAAGTGTTAACAGTCGACCGTAAAACCATCGTTTTGTTAAGAAACGGATTTACCGTCAGGCAAATCAATGAAGTTAATCATAGAAATTATATTTTTATAATTAAAGTGAAGTTTTAAATTATAATAGAAGTTCTATTATAAACCAGTATTTTAGAGTTCGTTTTTATAAAGCAAATAAAAGCGATTGTTGACATTTAAACAAGTTTATAAAGTAAAAACTATCCGACGATTAAATATTTGGATAATTATATTTAAGATAAATAATTTAGAAATATCATTAGATTAATTAGATTAATCTAATGTTAAGAAGTAATTAAAATCAGTTAATGAATTTACTGATGGAAATAAGTTGATTTAATCAACTGTTATTTGGGAACATGATTATTAGATTAATTGGTCTTTAATTAATCTAATGAAAACAATTTAGAAATAAGTTTATCGAAAATAATGAGAGTTAATTACCATTTAAGAAGTTATAGATAAGAACTGGGAAATGGAGAAAGCAAAGAGTTAATGTTTAAATTAAATATTCATAAACCACAGAGATTCCAAAGTAAGAATATGGTGTTGTAAAACCATATTCCAAAATACAACAAGGAAATACGATTTAATAAATATATTAAGTAATAAGGAATTTGAATACAGACTAGTATCGGTTCTAAGGTAAGAACGTTGTCGATCAAGGTCTGAGAGGTAAATAAAATACCCCAACTTGAACGGCTTCGCTATTACCGAGGAACGATATCAGTTTGTAACGGAAAGAGATGTCAAGATTTTTGTAACGGAAAGAGATGTCAAGATTTTTGTAACAGAAAGAGATGTAAAGATTTTTATAGATGTCAAGATTAGTATAAAAGGAATATGGCGGCGTATGCAAGTCTTAGAACTATAGCAATATAATAACGCTGTTGATAAGATAAGTGTGACTGTTATGTCAAGATTAGTTATAACAAAGAATATTACAGCGTATGATAAGTTGAACTATAGCAATAAAATAACGCTGTTGATAAGGTAAGTGTGACTGTAATTAGTTATAAGGAGAATATTACAGCGTATGACAAGTTTAGAACTATAGCGACAAATTAACTGCTGTTAATTTGACTTAAGCGTGACTTTTATATATAGCAGCACTTCCTAGGAAATGTAACAGTTGGTTTGAAATCCACTTATTCTAGAGTAATAAGTAACGACGTTTGTTCAAAGAAATATAAGAAAGAGTTTAGAAAAAGAATTGGGGAATCGTATTAGAAACTGATGACAGCATTTCGATGTTCGAAATGTGATTAGAATTAAACCGTTAGGATTTGTAACTAGAATTCGACGATGTCGAATGTATTAAAAGTAAACTATTTTTAGGGATTATAATCTGATAAAATAATTAACATTTAGTTTAAACAAATAAATGTTGATAGGATAGGAGTCGGTATTTAGTTATAAACTTGATATCGATTTGATAAGAAGTTGTCTTAGAAAACAGATTTTATAAAGTGGAATAGGAGTGAAAAAGTATGAAAGAGATTTCGGTAAATAAGATAAGGGAGATTATTACGTGAATAAAGAGTTATATGATCAAGGTGTTTAGATTTCTATAAGAAGGGATGGTATTCCCATTTCAAAGGGAATAATGTTTTAAAAGTGAACGTTGGGCCGATTAAAAGGTAAAGATGAATTTGGAAATATTTTCCAGTGTAAATAAGGTAGATTACCCAAGTATAGGAATAAAGAATGTGAACTTAATGGGAAATAGTTCGAACGTTAATAACAGATATTTTTGGAACATGAAAGAATAAAAGTTTATAATAATTGGAAATGTTTTCCAAAGGTGTTAAAGGCAAAAACAGAGTTTGAGAAATATCTAGTGAGATATGGGAATTTGAAAATATAACTAATGTTAAATAAAAAGCGCCCGTGATTGTATGATGTTTAGTTATACATTAGAATGGATGTTGTTTTAACTCCGATAGTTAAATAACCGACTATCGAAGTGTTTGACCGTCGTTGTCAATACGGAGAGACCGGTTGGATATGTTATCTGAAAACCACTCCGTATAGACATAAGCGCTGCGAATTAGATATGCTGAAGATAATTGAAGACGGAGTTAAATGCAAGGGTCGTCCAGTTCTAGAATGATGTTTATTTGTTTGTCCAGTCCCAGGACAACTTGTATGGATGAGTGTCTGGCAGAGTATTTCCAACGGTCATGCCGTTGATTCTACGAATATACCAAGTTGGTGGGGAGAAGGTAACTTCTCTCTATTCTACACCCAGTGTTCATTTGTGTAATCAATGTGTGATTACGGATTTGACGATGTGACATTCAAAGTGAATGGTGATCAGATGTTCTAAAGATAGACGTAGCCTCTAGCCTCACAACCAGAAAGTAACAAAAGTTGGGCTAGGCAGCATGGCTAGTTGGGTCATCCCTAAGCAGTGTGTATTGTCACCGATCTAGAGAAAATTCATATTTATACTTCTTTTCGATTCTGTATCTTCGGATGACGGTTGGATGGCCTACAACCGTGGTGGCAATATATTCGCGACACTCAAGCTAAATGAGTGAGCGGTCATGTGTGGCCGGGTTGCAAGACGTTCTTGTTGAACCCTGAGTGTATCCCTTCTAGAGTACACTATTCAGAAGGTGCTCCCATACCTTGTCTGTTGAAAACCATTCTCCGATAAGCGCCCTGCGGTTTATGATTTTATACTATATATATGTGGAGCGTGAGATGCAAGCGTTCTACTACTTGGATAATTATTTGTTTAGACATTATCATAATATCACTAGTTTTGATATCAAGAATATTTCGGGTTATAGTAAGGTAAAAACCGTCCATATTTATGTGTGGGCTGGTCTTACTATTATCTTCTTGTTTTGAAAAGGATTTTCAAAGTAAAATAGTATGGTTGGAATTTACTCACACCAGTCTCATGACTGACCCAGAGTTTATTTTGTTCGTTTCCCTAAACTCTTGGGTGCCCAAATTTGTACGGGCAGTCAAGTGTTTCAGGCTTTGCAGATTCACTTGGAGGAGCTCAAAAGCAGGAGGCTTCACCATTAGTTATGTAGAGTTATTTCCGCTGTGATATGATGTATTGTACTCTGATAATGGTATGTATATACAATACAGTTTTGTATTCAAAGTTATGTTATATAATACATCTTATTTTGTTCCGCTGCGAGTTTCGTGTTACTCTGATTCTGTTCTGTTGTGATCTTCTTCTTCTTCTATTCTATTAGTTCTATCTTTTCTTTCTCACCCTCTAAATTCTTCTATTAATGTCCTGGTGTTTTCGATGCTTGAATAGTCAACAGTGTGTTTTTATGTTGATTTTCTGGGTCGAAAATTCCCGCCGTTACATCTACCCTTCCTAAGGTTATCTTAGAAGGAAGCTCCTAACCAAAGGAAGAAGCTACTGATAGAATATCAAAGTGGAAATACTTGCCAAAAGAACACAGTTAAGAAACATAGATTCTCCCTATAAGATAAAAGGTTAAGAAACTTGGATTATTTTATATATATATATATATATATATATATATATATATATATATATATGTAATTTAAAGGATTGGAGCACGATTCTTAAGGCTAAATCTGAATCTGTTTTACATGTATCTTGTTATTCTTCATTCTAAAATTACTGTGAGTGGAAATCCTTTAAGTTGTTATCTTCTGTCTTTTGTAGTTAGGATTTAGATTATTATGCCTGTATGGGAGTTGGATTAAATGAAAATATAATGTTATAAAATCGCTGAAATGATCAATCAAAAATGATATATTTGGGTTTGTGTTATTTAAATAATGGAAGTAAAGATTAGGGTGTTGTGAAATTCTTAGTTTTTTGTTCTGATTCACTTGATTCCTATTTTTAATGTTCATATATGTTTGTGTACTAAAACGTAAGATTTGCGTATTGTAATTTAATAGGTTTAAATGTCTATTTCAAATGGATTTGTTTGAAAGTTCTATATACAATATATTATCTTAAGTTTTTGTATGCAATATAAATTAAAAAGTGAAGCAGTGCCAAAAGCAAGGTTTTTGGGTATGTAATTGGATTTATCGCACCTTACCTAGATTTTTATTATTTAAATAATTATTTAAGCCTAGGTAGAAAGTTTTATTCATATGTGTTGTCATTTCACTTTTTATCTTTAAATGAGAATATGTGTTGAACCATGTTAATCGATATGGAAATTAACCTATATACATTAATTTTCATTGTCAAGATTAACATTTCATACGTATTAGGTCATTATTCTCATGCGCTAAATTCACATCTATTTATCTATATATATTTATAGCGTAATTAAACGTAATGTATATTAGGCGCGTACTAAATATGTTTAAATTAGGAAATTGAATTTAAATGTCCCCAATAGGAATTTATATTTGTATGTGTGTGAGTTAATGACTTTAACTATAATTAACGACACATAAACATGAGATTAACCATTACTTGTGGTAGAAGTCTGCCTGGAACCAACTGGCATATCCAACATGTACAAGTAAGACTGGTTAATGTGAGAGTTCTAGGTGTCATGGGCCATAAGACGCGAGGTTAAGCATAAATTGTAGTAGAAGCATGCTCGGAATCACCTAGCAAATCTAGCATACACACACACACACACACACACACATATATATATATATATATATATATATATATATATATATATATATATATATATTGGGGTGTGTGTGCACACGTGCACGTGTGAAGTAGGCCTACATTGGGAAGGTATTAAGTGGATTACCTTTCTTATTGGGTATTAAGTGATTAGAACTAGGATTGTTCCTAAGGTTCACTCCTTGGTTCTGGACCAGTGTCATAGGACCCTCCCTACTAGGTCTTAAGTGGTCATTGGGTTCGCCTTTCTCTTATAAGGCATTTAATGGTCCTACCAAACAATAACGTATGAGTGGCGTAGTTTTCCAAGAAATGTCTACTTCTTATCTAAAGGCTTAGTGAGAGCTGACCTACGGGAGGTTAATTCAAATGGCCTAAAGGAACCAGCATCTAAGGGAAATAGTAAGTTATTAGGAGTGTTCACCTGTTAGGACAACTAGATAGTAACAAGATGGTCCACAAGGAACGTCTTAAATGAATTTGTATTCCTACCTAAACCAGTATTAAATGGCTATTTACTATCTCTAGACCTATAAGGAGAGTATATATTTAATAATATTGACGTTAGGAATGATGTCTTAAGTCGCTAGGGGTTCGCCATAGGGTATTTAGTGTTAATAGGAATCTTCCTTTATTAAATTAGGTAATAGCCATAAGTGACCAAGTAGAGTCCTCCTTGTAGGGTATTAAGTGATTGTACTAATGTCCACCCTTATATCAACATGTAGGCCTTAAGTGACTGTAGGGATCTCTGCCTCATATGCATGTTTAGTTGTGTATGTTTGTTTGCATAGACATAACATGAAGGATTTACACTGCCAAATATAGGAAATGGTCATTCACAAACTTATATGCTTTTCATTCACCAGAACTTTATGTTCTGGTCTCCCTCCCCTAAAAATAAACAGGTTAGTTGGTGAGGACGCTTGCATTAATGATGATTAGTGATGCTTAAAGGTGAAACCATATGATGGAGGCTTTAGTTATTTATGTCTAGATTATTGTTATTGTTATCCTTATGTATTAGGATATTTATTAATGTACTTTTTATGTATTGAGAGTCGTTGTATCTGATATTTATGATGGTTTAATTTTATGGTACATCTATTTTGAGATATTATATTTTATCCTTTTTGTGACACTGATCTTGTTTAGATTGCTTTGTTATATTTATTTTAGTATTTTCTTATAGGAACCAATGATCCATTTAGAATGTTTCTAAGTTTCGATGGGCCTTTTCTGGGTTGGAATTTAGGTCCATTCCGGGAGGGTTGTTCGAGAATGCACCTTAGATGTATTTCCTTTTGAGTGAGATCACAAGTGGTTACATAACCCACCTCTTTTAAGTATTAAGTGAGGTATGAAGTGGTTAGAAAGTTTGCCTCTTAGTTATTGATTTGTAGGGTGGTTTAAAAGCTTTACATATGTGTAAATGCTCTGTCTTAGGATTTGATAACATATTTTTGAGAATAGTGTTAGTAGTTAATCATTATGTGTAACTGCGTTATGTTCGACTATAATCACTAACCTTGTTAGGTATATAACTTGTACTAAACCAAATGTGATATATTTGTATACCGTGAATAGTCTTATACATTTTTTATTCATCGGGACTTATTGTTTTAAACTCCTCCTCGTAACAACTCTCATATTAACATTAGGTGAAACAGGTTTGTGGAAGTAGTCATGTTTGATTTTTTGTTCTTATTCTCTCATGTTTGGTATTGATGTGACAATTTGCTTTTAATATGATTGTCATGATCGATACTTATTATTCCATATTGCTTCGTCGTGAGTTTAGTTTTATAATACTCTGATAATTCTCAAGCTCATCATTGCAGGTACTAAATTTGTACGATCAGTACTTAGATGAGTTCGAGTTTTGGATTTTCTTAAAATTCAAGCTTAGAAAAATTTAGATTGTTACATGAGGCGCTTGTATAGAAGTTCAACGTGTTCTCAAATCCAAGCAACAATGTAACATCATCACTTCAAGACTCCAAAATTGACCTTACTTATAGTAATTTGTCTAAAAAATTTAGGTGGGTGACTCTGTGATTATCCAATATCTAACAACATGTGACTCCTCATTCCACAAGCTCCCAAGAGTAATACATGGCACAAAGTATTCCATGTTGTAATCTCAACTACTGAATTGATACCTTTTCTCGAAACATTATAACTACCAATATTTTTTATAAAAAAAATTGTGATATAAATTACTTTTGATTAGGGGTGGGCGCGATTCGGTCTGGTGTGGTTCGGAGCCCAAACCGCTTCCGCACTGCATCGAATGGTTAATCAAAAATACAAATCATTGTATTAAGCATTCAAATGGTTTGGTTTCGGTTTGGTTTGGTGTAATACGGTTTGGTTTTTTTTCGGTCTGGTTTGAACCTGTATTAAATATGAAATAAGAGAATTATTTCTATCAACAATCAATTTACAATTGTGTTTCAAGTCACAATTAGGAGGGGCTTGTCATCCTCAATATTCCAGTGTGAGGCTTCCTTTTTGGTTGGTTGGTTTGATCGCTTGTTATAACCTTGTTTTCCTTTTTTGTGTGTTGTTTCCTCTTGTGTGTTGCATGATGTTGTTGCATTGTGTTTTCCGTATGTTTTTCTTTTCTTTTAATAAACGTGGTAGGGGTCCACTTCAATCCCGCTTACCTTGCAAAAAAAAAAAAAAAAAGATTACAACTGTGTGATGTCGTGTCATTTAAAGGTATCATAAATTGAAGGATTAGCTTCTAAGTATATGAATATTTTAATTTTACAATTAATGAAAAGTGAAATTGTTTTAATACATTAACCAAACTTCAATGTTAATTAGTGCATAAACATTAAATAAGATAACTCAAATAAGATGGATAATTCGCATTATCCAAAAAATGATATGAAAGTTAATATACTGAAACCATGTTTTTTCCTTAGTGATAACGATTATTATTAATAAAACAATATCATATGTTGAAAATAGAATAATATGGTTAAAATAAAATATTAGATGGAAATTAGTCATATTTTTATTAACAAAACTAGTGTACTCATACAGTTCAGTCTGGTTTAATACGGTTGGATCAATAGTTTAAACTGCAATCAAACCGTATCGTTGCGAGTTGGTTTGGTTTGGAAATTTCCTTTATAAAGAGGATTCGATTTAGTTTTCTGCACCGTTTTTTCGGTCTGACTTGAATGGTTCCCGTATTGTGGTGCGATTAATGTCCACCTCTATTTTTGATTACAACGTATAGCAGTTGCTATCACAATTAAGGATTTTCCATTTAGTTTGGGCCAACCAAGCGTTCAAGTTTAAGTTACAAGCACATAAGTCTTCTACTTCAGCATTATTCCCAATCCCAATGTTTTTATAACCTTACCAACTTCCTCTTCATTCATAATAATTCCTAGGTTTCGTGAAACATTACTAGTAAAGTTTAAATATATCTCCGCCGTTCAATACCGTAAAAAGGTCAAACATGACCTGGAGAGGGAAACAAAAAAGATAGAGGTGATCCGTGTCCACAAAACTGTAGCGTGAAAACACAAACAGATGAATGAACACTGTGCAGTTGGTAGGCATATCAATTACTCATGGACCCAACGAGCAGACTAACCACTGTATCTGGTCAAGTTCATCACGTCCAGTAGGGTCCAAGCTTATTTCTCAAACATATCTACAACGCCACTTGGCTTCCATTCGAGGCAACCTCGCGTCTACTATTCATCATAAAATATCTTCAGACAACTGTTTAAGGGTCACGTACGGCCTGTGTCAACGACAAACCTTTAACCCGAGAGCTCATCGTCTGGAAAATAGAGAAGAAAAATACATGGTTTTCTGTATCATATACTCATTCTTTCAGAGATTTAATTTAATTGCAAAACAGAGGAAATCAGCTTTTGCTAATTGGCTGGATCCAGTAACGCCCTTGTTTTCGAGAGTGAGTTTGTTCACACTATTAATATAGAGTATGAACAAAAGCTACCCCTTATTGGTGAAAATAAGAGTGACCCTTATGAAGAAATGTAGAATTCAGGGGTCCCTATAACTGCCACCAATGAAAACTTAGAGTTTTGTACACATTTCCCCAAATAGTGTGAACAAGCTCTTAGTGCTTGTTTTCACATTTTTTTAAGGTAAATGAACATAGCTTTTGGTTTTGATTGGGGGAAATCAGTCAGAGGGATCTATACAGACTTCTTGATTTTCATCAATCAAAACTGAGAATTATGTTAATTTATTTTAAAAAGTGTGAACAAACTCGACAATCCATGAAGAGCTAGTTTGTTCACACTTATTTAACTGATGTTATGTTCACATCACTAACGGTGTTAGATTTGTACGGCTGAGATTAAAAGGTGGAATTCAGGGGTCAATCATAGCCTCACACCACTAACACCGTTAGTGGTGTTATGTTCACATCTGTTAAAAAAAGATGTGAACAAACTCCTACCGACAATCCATGTATTTCATCTTCTCTGATCCCATTTCCCGATTTGACCTTTTCCGTTTATTGTCGGGATATCATGTAGTATATAATTATTGTTAGTTATATTATAATATCACCGAGCCTTGTTTATCGGATAACGTATATAGACGCTCATTGGTTGATGTCGGATTTAGGTAATCTCGCCTGATGTGGACGTTACCTTGTGGATAATCTTTTTTGTAGGTTTATTATTATTGTACCTACCAGTCCGTATGCGTTCGTTCGTTGGATCTTTATGCATTGTACGTTTAGTGGAGGGACGTGGCGAGAGGTGTAAACTTTATTTTATGGGATGTTCTTGGCTTGTTATTGTCTAATCGGCATAGTACAATTTATCCAAACACGTGTTGTTGTTCAAATATTATTTGTTTGCATCTAATCTTGTGTGTAAAAATTAAAATATCGTGTGCAATGTTGACCTTAAGGAAAATTGGGCATAATGTTTGTATTCGACCTTATGGCGGAAGAAAATGGGCATAAAAGGAAAAACTTGAAAAAAAAAATTAAATTAAATTAAATTGAAGAAGATCAATTTTAATTTTTATACCGAAGGACAAATTCTTTTTTTAAAAAAAAAAAAAAAAGACTGAAGCATAATGCTAAATATAACTATCATATTATAGTGTAAAATCGAACATAATAATAGTTATAACTAGCATTTTTCAATAGCATAGAAACTAAATATAATGCTAGTTATATTTAGTATTTTGCTTTAGTTCAATTTTTTTTATAATGTTTGTTCTTCAATTAAAAAGTGAAATTTCGTATCCTTCAATATAGTGTTTCCTTAAAAAAAAAAAAAAAAAAAAAAAAAAAAAATTAGTTTTCCATTTTTATCACCGTACACACACACACACACAAATATATATATATATATATATATATATATATATATATATATATATATATATATATATATATATGCAGCTATATGAACACAAAAGTTTAACACAAATAAATAGGCACAAAATCTGAACCACATGATTAATTTGTCTTTATGTGAGAGGTGCAAATCATGGAGTAATACTATGGTTCAGATTTATTGTCCCTCAATTTGTGTTAAATCTTTATGTCTAAATAGAATATATATATATATATATATATATATATATATATATATATATATATATATATATATACACACACACACACACACATACATACATATAGTAAATTTGCTGATATAAACAACTAAATTTGGATGATTTAAAGCTATTCCAAAAAGAGAAAATATTGATTAATCTTCATAATCATTCACATTTGAGAAACAAACAGAAAAAATATTGATTATTCTTCATGATTATTTCTTTTACCCGGCTAAGGAAATATATTACATTTAAAAAAAAAAAAAAAAAAAAAAAAAAAGTGGTCCAAGTCGGCTATTTTTTAGCCTGCTAGGCGAATATTTTTTTATTATATGTCAGCCGACTAAAACAAAGCCGGCTAACATGTTTGACAACATTCAGGTCAAAGTTGCCAAAACAACCCCAAAGAAGGCAACCGACCCCCTGTTGGGGTCCGTTGCTTCCCAACCCAACATTGGGTTGGGATTGGTCTGATGGTCATGGTCATGGTGATGCATATCGACATGATACCTTAATGGTAGTCGTGGTGATACGAGACCATTATAATGATTATCATTGTATGTTTATCTTGTGATGATTGTTATGACTAAGGTGACTAATGTGATGGATGGCTATCTTGTGATCTAAGCGTTCCTAAGTTTGGTAACCCATGCCCATGTTTAAATTAGCATATCCATATGTATATGATTTTTGTGTAGTATATATAGCTAAGTAGTTAAATACAAGGACATGTTATGCATGATTTTCATATTCAGTGCCTATGTTTTACCATACTGAATTTCATCGTATCTTGGTATTGTTTCACCAAGATATTGTCCGACTGAAGCTTTTTGTTTTTCTTCTCATTATCTCAGTACTCTCAGATAAATTAGGAAAGATAGGATTTTCAAGCTAGGGTGAGCATTCGGTCGTTTCTGGGACAAAAAAACTCAAACCGAAATTTTTTCAAACTGAACCGAACTGAATCAAATTAATTTTGGTTAATTCGATCGGTAATCGATTAAACCGAACTTAAAGGATGTCATATTATTTAAATGACGAATTCACTCAAAGTAAAACATAAGTTCATATTTGGAAAAAAATATGTATAGTAAATTTTATGTTTGTAATAAAATTTAATGTATTTGCAACGCATGCCTTTGTATTTTATTATTAATCTAATTATTTAAAGCACTACAATATCGTAAAATTAGGTTACAAATAAAAAGTTTGGTTAATTCGGTTAAACTGATAACCAAAATATATATTTTACAAACCAAAATCAAACCGATTTAGTTTTGAAATCGAACAGACCGGAATGAACCGATTTGGTCAGTTAATTCGGTTTAAACCAAATATTGCACAGTTCTTTTTACTGGACAAGCAATAGGCTAATACTATTATATAATTATTACTATATTTTGTCGCTTTGTTCCAATATACAGAACTATGGAGCTTTATTGATGTTTTGCTTTTATTCAAAGACATATTTCCTTTGAGTTTATTTTGTTTATGAATAAACCATGATATATTTACTTTTTAAGGCTAGTGTGAACATTACAGTCTAATTTCTATTTTGTTCATTTTAATATGCCTTACATGTTTTAAACTTATGTGTGGATGTTATATTTTATTCGATGAGTTGGGCAATATATGGCACGTTATGCATGAAGATTTATTTACTTTGACAATTATATTACTTCAGTCCAGTCCTATTATAGTTCACTCTATAAGTTATATTAGATTAGGGGTTTGCCTCATCATACATAACAAGTTGGAAATTTTATTAGATATTTATTGGAATGATATTTATTTTTGGAAATAAGCGAAAGAGTAAAAGAAGAATGTAGAAATATAATTAGTATGACACTGTAGAATTTTTGACAATGTTTTTTTTTAAATAATATACATTTCATAATAAAAAGGTTAGACCTTTAGGCTCTTGATTGTTTTGTCTTTGGTTGGAATGGAAGGTTATGCATGTTAATGCAAATGCGTCTACTCTCGATTGACAAAGCCATAATACATTAAGTTTGGCTCTGTTGTAAAATTTTCAAAACAATTTCGGGTTTAGGTTTTGTTTTAAAGAGGGAAGCAAGAAGGAAAGAGAAGAAGAGAATGGTGTGGGGATTAGTCCCACATTGTGGAAATGAAAAAAATATATTCTAAGTACTTAAGTGACCTTCTCATGAAGGAGTTGGGGCCTTGGGGATCACACATGTTTGGATTGCTATGAGGAGAGAGACCATGCATCTCAACTACACACGCATGCGCCACTGCCGCCGTTCGTGTGACCAAACCGAAAGAGGTCGAGTGCGGGTCCCGAGTCCGGACCTTCCACGGAAATTTTCCTACCTCTATCTAGAGCACTGGTCGCGAGAGCATGCACCTGCCCTCCAGAAGCTCTTGCCCTTTGACCTTGCCCCTATTTCTTCGGGAACTTCTTAGCAAAGTGTTCGACCTCTCCACAACTGAAGCAAGAATTCTTCCTTCTTTTGCAGTCCTTCACCAAGTGACCCTCCCGTCCACAACTGTGACATTTCCTCTTATCCTTACCCTTGTCGTTCTTTCCACCACTCTTTTGTTGTTGGTGTTGTCCTTTCTTGGGCCATACTTTCTTGTTTTGCGTTGTTTCCTCAGCTTTAACTTCCTTCTTTTCTCTTTTATCTTCCTCATGCATCAAGGCTATATCAACAAGCCTTTCAAAAGTAGCTCCCATTGGAATATGGGACATAGCTAACCCATGAAGGGGTTCATTCAGCCCTTTAGCAAACCGCAAAGCTTTTTTATGCGGAGTATCTACCAGTTCCAATCCAAAGCTTGCTAGCTGGTTGAATTTGTTCACATATTTTTAACAGTCATGTTTCCTTGTTTGAGCGCCAAGAACCTTTCCATTTGCATGCTTTTCTCAGCTCGATAAAGAAACTTCATTTCAAACCTCTATTTGAAATCATCCCAGGTCTCCACCGGACGCCCCACTTGGGTTACTTCCCACCAGAACGAAGCTTCGTCTTTCAGTAGCCAAACGGCTAGCAAAATCTTCCTACGATCATCCATATCGAAAATTCCAAACAAGTCCTCTGTTTCTTTGAGCCAATTCCTTGCCTCTACAAACATCTCAGTTCCATGGAATGGCCTTCCTCCCATAGCCCGGAAATCTTTGCAGACTTTAGAGAAGTTGTCTACACGCGGAGGAAGAGGAGGAGGAACGACGGGTGCAGCTGGGGGAGGAACGTCAGCTTGACCACCACCAGCCATCATGGCCTCTAAATACCTACGAAACCAGCTTGGTATCGTTACATCCTCTAGAATATTAATTTCCCCAGACATGCTGAAAAGAAAAGGAAAGGGATTCAAACAAAGGATCGAAATATATTACAGATGGCTTCGGGGAATATGTTCTTTAAAACACACTTTTCTTTTGAAAATGCTTTCTTTTAAAACCTTTTTGAAAATAATTTTCAAAAACTTTTATCTAATCTAGTAACCTTCAGTTTTGATACCACGTGTGACACCCCACGTCCATTAATGTCACTCATTAAGAGAATGCATTAAGTTTTGTGAAGGGTTATGTAAACAGAAAACAGAAACATTACAAGACAGATATAAAATAGCAGCGAAATAAAAAGAAACTTTATTAATCATAAAGCATCGTGGTTCAAAACATCATATGTCTGAATTACATAAAAACCAGTACATCATAAAAACTTCTTACTTGCACTTATAATATCATAGTAGAAAATAAAAGAAGAAAAATTCCCCTAAAGAAACATAGCCATAGTAGCAAAGATAAGAGCTTGAGCAATACATCTAAGCAGCTCCAGCAAATGATAGTAGAATCCTGGTCAAGCTTGAGTATTCCCTCTCTGAGAACTTGGGGGAGAGGGAAACAGAAGAAAGAAGAGGAAACAAAAAGGGTCAAACATAAAGTCTGGCAAGTCCAGTTATTTTTAGCAAGTAAATAAGTAAAAGTATCATGACAGACATATAAAGTGGATAAGAAAGGCAATTCCAATAAAGGCAGGTATGACAAGGTAAACATGATAGAGTGTATACGCTTCTCAAAAGATTACTCTGCGCCAATACTAGTACAACCATAATAAGATGATACAAACAGCCACAGGATGGCAGACTTAGGCGTACTTCTGGTGAGAGGTTTTAACCCCATACAATCCACAGGCAGACCAATTCTAATAGGCTCCTAAACTTTACCAAAGTCTAGACGTACCCCAATCACTAACCTAATCGATCGACTCTCTACTCCGTAGATACCCTGTGTCGGCCCCGTAGTAGGAGGTATCACTTCCTAAAGTGGCAACCCTTCGTGATGTGCACATCCATATCTACTGGTGTCACGGTCGTCTTATCCCCTTCTGCCTGGACATGCACGCAAATGTCTCGGTCGGTTTGCGCCGCCCACACCGTCCTCCACGTTTTGATCTCTTACAATCAGCCCAGTAAGTGTGTCCTAACTCCGACCTAGGGCGGACTACTCGTCTGATACTGTTCTTTCGGTTACTGACTGAAACGGGTCCCACATACAAGATGATACAAGCTCTCCCCCTTGTCTTGTATCCCGAATAGGATTTCCACAGGTTATGTATACCTATCGGTGTCTTTAATTACATAACCCCATCATTTCAACAGGTTATGCTTAACTAACAGTGTCTTTAATTACATAACCCCAACCGGTTAAGTTTGTGGGCCTATACATAAATATTACCCACCCTACCCAGATTTACTTAACCCACCCACTATTTCAACCAAGTTTACTTAACCCCTATTCAAGTTCATGTTCATACAATCCCTGTGGATTCGACTTGGTTAAGTATTCCAATTCATTACCATGTCCATTTATGGTTATAATGTGCTGGACCCCTCATATTAACCTACCACTTGTGGATGCTGGATATGCCGGCCGGTTCCGGACAGACTTCTTCCACAAGTCGGGTTTAACCTCGTGTCTTAGCACGTCTCGTATTTGTGCACCTAAACCCCTTACATTAGATTCACCACTTGTGGTTGCTGGATATGCCTTGCGGTTCCAGGCAGACTTCCACCACAAGTGTAATCTAATCTCATGTCTAGGCGCAGTTACAGTTCAAATTACTATAATCCTAAGCATTTCATTATTAGCCAATTTTACCTATGTCATTATAGGATTTCATACCTCTTTCCTCAAATATGTTCATAATGAGTTATATGCCCTAAATTCATATTCATAAACATTACTCAAGTTATGCCAAATTTCCCATTTACAAGTTATGCCAAATTTCAATGTTTTCCCCTCATTCCCCATTTAACGTGTTCGCGTATTTCAGTGGCATTCCTAGGCTCAAAAGTAGCCTAGCTATATAAAATAAAAGGGAAAGGGTGAAGGGAAGATGACAGAAATGATTATACTAACAAAATTGACATAAACATATAGTGTATAACAACCCGGAATTTTGGAACCAATTTAAAATTTTTATTTTAGCAATTTTAATGTATTTTGAATATTTAAAATGATTTATTTTAAATAATAACGATTTAAAATTTTATTTTAATCGTAGTTAGAATGAATATATTTATTTTAATTATAAAAGGAGTTAGAAATAGCGCGGTAGTTTGAAAATTTGAATTTGAACTTTGACTGAATGTACAGTATGCAAAATAAATCAAATTTTAGTGAAACCAAAAATATTTAAATTTGTTTAATAATATCTTTCCAATGAATCTAAAAAATTGAAATTTCATAGCAGGAATCAAAAGTTATGGCCAATTAAATACTCAGAATAGTCAATATAGAATTTATATATATATATATAGCCATTTTACAAACGACCTCCATTTTCGACGAAACCACTTTGGTTGGATCCGGAATGCCAATTTATTGCAAGATTCCAATTTTCATAATTTTTGGAATTAATATGTGAGCATGGCAAAAGAAAACGTGTTTTGTCAATTTCAGTCAAATTGGATCGATCAGAAAATAACCATTTTTAAAATGGTCTCCAAATTCGACGAAAATAATTTTGTTAGGACCGTATCGTCAAACATAGCTAGATATAATTTTTCTTTAATTTTTAGAGTCAGCATGTGGCGCCGGTAAATTATAATGTACAATCAAATTAAATAATTAAGTGATTTGTATTTTAAAATAAATGAAGACTAATCGAAACGATGGAATTGGCTTCCGAAACATATTCCATTGTGTCCGGAATGGGGTTATTTGGCTAGGAGCAACAGTCGTTGGGTCTCGTTTGGAGTTTATAGCGATAAAAAGATAATAAGTGAATTAATTAATTAATTAATATTATAAATTAACATTATAAAAAGCCAATAGGAACCCTAACCCTAGCCTAACAGTGACAGCCGCCATCTCGTTTTTAATGGCCTGTTATCCACGAACTTATTTCCTAATTTTTTCTAAATCTATCAAACAAAATCAAATACTTTTAGCAACAAGATGATTAAGCTCAACTAGCTCTACACAATGGATGGTCAAGATCAGATTTTCTGCATTCATTTGAGAGAAACGAGCACTCGAAGGTGCTGCGTTCGTGCGCAGTTTTGGGAATAGAGACGGGCTCGAGTTTTGAGCAAGGCATGGCGCTGGTAGGCGGTGGATTGCTCGACGACGTGGCGGGTTTTGATTTTAGTCCGATGGCCTCATAGTGGTGCAACATTGAACCCTAAAATGGGATGGTGGGTTTTGGTTTCACGGGGAAGAAGAAACGTGAAAAGGGGGAAGGAGCAGGGGCCGTGTGATCTAAGAATGGACGGTGGTAAAAAGAATTTTGTTTAATAATTTATTAATTATTTTAGTTAATAATCAAGTAAAATTTTGAATGTTTAAACAACGATAACTTTTGCAAACAGAAACGAAAATGAATGATTTCAGATGCGTTGGATTCGTCTTGACCAGATCTACAACATGGAACAAACCAAAGCTGAAACGGAGCAATCTAAAATTTTGAAGAATTCAAAACCTAAGGTGAGATCTCTATTTTAATTAATTTTATTATTGATTGTGAGATGATATCCATATAAGTGTTGTCTAAAATCTGAACTGATTGTTTGTGATTGAGTTTAACGACTGGATTGAATTGCGTATGTCAGAAAAATGTTCATGTTTAATAAGAACATGGTTAGACAATAAAATCAACCGATCAAGGTGAGATTTCTCAATTTAAAATTTTAAAATATATATATATATATATATAAATTGATTTTGATTGATTTTGGTTGTGATGTTGGATCTAAATATACGTTGTTCATTAAAATTTGTCATCCTTAGCACGTTAAAGGTTAAGATATCATTCTATCATAAAATGGGATGTCAAAATAATAAAATAACGTTTTTTTACAAAATGTTACATTAGGAATAAAATAACATTTTGTTATAAAATGTTACATTAGAATAAAAATAACATTTTGTTATAAAATGTTGCATTAGATTAAAATTGTCATTTTGTTATAAAATGTTTTATTGGATAAAAATATCATTTTATTTAGAAAATGTCATATTAAATAAATATATCATTTTATTTAGAAATGTCATTGTAACAACCCGTATTTTTGAATAACATGTTATAACATAAATGGAGGCAGAATTAAACTGTAAAATCTGAATCAAGGGAAACGGGCTGTGCCATTGCGTTCGTCTCGGAAAAATACGCGAAATAGAGTCCGAGTTTTCGAAAATCGGAGTCCGTATGACCAAGATATGGCCTCGCGAAGTTTCACGAAAAATTCACAAATTAAAGTATACTTAATTAAGTGAAAGGGGTTGCGCAGAGAAATATATATATTGATATATATATATAATTGAAAATTAAATAAATAAATATGCAAAAATGTTCAAAACAGCGAATTGGGAGAGGGGAATAACCGAACCGGCCGATTTTTGAGGTCGACCCGAGCCTGTTGGGTCGACTAGGGGTTAATCCAGGGTGTTTGGCTGTCAACCCGTGGGCCGATTCGCTCAAATGCAGATTTTGCATTTGAATGGTTCTCATGGTTCAGCTTTAATCTAAAGGCCCTAGATGGTTCCTACACTTGACTTCTTCCCCAAGACATGCTTTGATGGCTTGGATTGAATCTAGGGTTAATCCTATGGCTAATACTATCCTAATCCTCTATAAAAAGACCTCAAACCTAGCCTAAATCACCATTATTCAATCCTACAACTAAACTATGTCAAATTTGTTCCTCTCATGGCCTCCACTCTCATGCTAAAATTTCTAAGTTAATTTCTATGAGAGATTTTGAGTTCATACAAGTGTTTTCAAACTTGTATGAGTGTTCTTAGCTTGCATTCAAGTCAAGTTGAAACATTTCTATTTCAAAGCAAGGGTTTTTATTGAATTGGCTCAAGGGTTTTTCATTTGGAGCTTGCATATTTGGGTTTTTGGTGCTTGCATAAGGGCTTCGTCTCAATCTTTATAATAAATATTAATTTGTGTCTTCATAGCATAGTAAGCCCTTTTCTACTTTCTTTTTATTGAACTCTAAAGTTAAATGAATGATGCAAGTTTGGTTGATCATTATATGCAAGTTTGGTTGATCATTATATGCAAGTTTGGTTGATCGTTATATGCAAGTTTGGTTGATCATTATATGCAAGTTTGGTTGATCATTATGCAAGTTATGTATGACACATGTTATCATGTTATGCAAGTTTGGGTTGATCATTCTACACATGTTATCATGTTATGCAAGTTAAACTTGAGTTTATGGCCTTAAAGCTTCAAGCTTTATGTTAAAGGTTGCATTTTGGCAACATGAAAGTTATCATATCCCTTATGATAACTTGCATGTGAGCCTAAATGCGAACTTCTAGCAACTTCTACATGTTATTTATCACCATGTATCACTCATATGCTAAGTTTGGTTTTATGCATGCTTTTGAAGCCTAATAATGCAATATGCAAGTATATGAACATATGTACATTTCATATGCCACCATGATAAACTTGTGGCTTCAATACCTTGATGTCATGATTATGCTAAGTTCCCCATCTTATCCTCTTTGCGTTGTTGCGATTATGAAAACGATGAGATTACGTTGGGGTTGGGTAACATTATGACATAAACATGGTTTTTATAACATAACGTGATATGTTAACTTGTAATTATGTTTTGGAAACATAATGGACATGACACTTAGCAAATATGAGTGTGGCCAACTCGAGGTTGGGTTGAGTTTGTAGCATAAATCTACCCGGACCCGCCCGGCTTAACTAGTGGCTACAAACAATAGGACCCAATGTGAGAAGTTGGTCATGTTGTGCTCGAACCCGAGGTTAGACCTAGTTGTGGTATAAAGCTACCCGGACCCGCCCGGCTTAACTAGTAACCACAACAAAGTCTAATGTGAGAGGTTAAAGCGCATTAAGTTAATTAATGCCTCCTGATTAGGGTTAAGTCATGGTCCACTTAATACTTAACCAATTTGGGCTTGATGGATTAATCGAGGTTAAGTCAGGAGCCTTGGGTACTCTTAACCAATTTAATCCACGTGTGGATCGAGTTAACCACATTTAACCCGTTAAGAAACCCTAGTTGTGTGGTCCTTTTCAGCAGTAACCTTCTAGGTAGTATCATAAGACCCTAGGACTAGGCTAGGGTGGGGCACGATTACTGGGCTGATTGTAAGAGACCAAAAGAGACGGCTGAATGATGCCCCGGTTGTTCAGGCGGACCATGGTCGTGCACATCAAGTCCGGAGTTGAACACGGGCACCGGTAGGTTTGTACTGTGCATCCTGTAATGGTGTCATAGGGTTACCCCATAGGGCCTGATACACCCTAGGGTGGACCCTGCACAGTCAACTACATTACATGATTAGGCCGTATGACACCGACACTTGACGAGTTAGGCTTATAGGGAGCCGATCGACTAGACTGTGTAGTTGGACCTTGATTTAGGTCACCTCATTATATTGGGCCAAGCTTGGGCCAAGGGATCAATTCTTGTTTTTACTTGACATGTTAGAATGCTAGTACACCCGTGGTGCAAAACTTAACCTTAATTATGCGATGACACCTTTATCTATCTTGTTAGTTAATCATCATGCCAGTATGTTGTTATCCTTATGTTCATCTCAGCTTCTCATGCCAGTTAACTTTACTAGTTCATAGACAGATAGTAGTAGGGCTTACCAGTCTTTTTGACTGACCTGTTTTCTTTTGCCTCTTTTCTTCCGTTTCCCCCCCCCCCCTTCAGGTTCTCAGGGTGGGAACATTGGAGCTTAGCTTGGATCTTTACAGCTTGCTTACTGGATTTGCTCATGTACGGTTTTGGACATTGAGCTAGCTATGGTTTATCACTTCATTTTGGGGATAGTACTTTATGTATTTCAGTTTTTCAGTTTATGCTTTTATCTAGACTTTGTTGTTGGAAAATAATGACCAAGTACTTTGTTGTAACATGACTATGGTTTTGAAATGCTAAGTTTTATCCGCTGCTTTACTACTCTGTTTTACTTATATGTTCTGTCTTGTGATATCTGCATGCATGTTTACCTTGTTTAAACGCCCCTCCGAAGCTAGTGTGCTTGCAAGAGTCACCCTGGCGGAGGTGGGGTGTTACATTTGGTATCAGAGCATAAGGTTTACAAGATTTGAGCAAAAGTGTTTTTGAAACTTGCCTTTTGAAAAACTATTTTCAAAACCAATTAAGTATTTTCCAAGAAAAGTCTAGTTATTTTAAAAAGGCTATTCCCCAAAAGCCATAGCACTATCCTTCGTTTCTTCGTTCCGAATCTATCTTTTTCTTCGTTTATTATGGCCGATCGCTTTAACATCCCGGAAGGCGTACAAGTACCCGTCTGGTTCTGGAGATTTATGGAGGCAAGGGCGAATGAAGCCGGCCCCGCGAACATTCCTCCTCCTTCCCCCGTCGCTAACATCTCTCCTCCTCCCGTAGCTGAGGTTCCTTCTCCCCCTCAGCATCCGCAAGAGGATTTCGCAAATCTTTGCAAAGACTTTAAGGCAATGGGTTGCAAGAATTTTGTCGGAACGGAGACTTCTGTGGAGGCAAGAAACTGGTTAAAGGAAACTGAAGACCTCTTTGCTATCTTTGATGCGGAAGATCGTAGGAAAGTTTTGTTGGCGGTATGGCTATTGAAAGGGGAAGCTGCTTATTGGTGGGTAGTCACCACCACTACTAGACCCATCGAGACTGGGGATGACTTTAGGAGAAGGTTTGGACTAAAGTTTTTATCATCAGCAGAAGAGAACCTTCAGCTAGAGAGGTTCCTATCACTAAAGCAAGGGGACATGACCGTTAGAGAATACGTGGATAAGTTTAATCAACTTGCTCAGTTCGGTCTAGAATGGGTTAACACCGCTCGGAAGAAGGCCCTATGCTTTGCTCTAGGATTGAATGAGCCATTGCGTGGTTTGGCCATATCTCATATACCCCTGGGGGCGACCTTCGAAAATTTGGTGAATATGGCCTTACTTCAAGAGGAAGATAAGAGTGGCAAGAAGGAGGTCAAGGTAAATGAGTCCCAAGGCAAGAAGGAAGATACCGAGGAAAGAGATAAGAACAACCATAGCAAGAACAACAAGTCAAGAGAAAGGAGGAAGTGCAACTTCTGTGGGATTACTGGGCACATAGCCAAAGACTGTAGGAAGAAGAAGAGGAAGTTGGGAGAATGCTTTCACTGTGGAGAGCCTGGACATCTTAGCAAGGATTGCCCCAAGAAGCAAGGACAAGGGCAAGGGCAGAATCAGCGTGCAGGACCTTCTGGAGGGCTAGTGCATACTCTCAACATCGCTCCAGTTCTTGATCGAGGTAGTATTTCTGTAGAAAACCTTGTTTACATTTCTGATTTCCCTGTTCATACCTTGTTTGATTCTGGCGCATCGCATAGTTTTATTTCTAATTTTGTTGAAGGTTTGCACCTAAGTACTAGCCTAGTTGAGGATCCCGTTTGTGTTTCAAATCCAATTGGGGGTTCCGCCCATCTGTCTATGATTTGGGTGGATTTGAAAATTTCTATTTTGGCCGTAGAATTCACGTGTAGTGCTTATGTTCTCGGGGTCACGGGATATGGGTTGGTCTTGGGCATGGATTGGTTGTCCAGTTATGGAGCCATCCTCGATTGTGAGCATAGGGTGGAGAGGCTCATGACTCGCCTCGGTAATACCCTAGAAATTTCTTGTAACCCTAGAGGTCCCGTCATGTTATGTTATGTTATCTTGAATCTCTCGACTCGTCCATCGATGATCTGCAATCTGTAAGGGTGGTCCGAGACTATCCCGATGTCTTTGAAGAAGTTAAGGGGTTACCCCGTAAACGAGAGATAGATTTCCGCATTTATCTAGTCGATAATGCCAAGCCAGTATCATTGCCTGTTAGGCACATGGCCCCTCGTGAAAGAAGGGAGCTCAGTAAGCAAATCAAGGAGTTGCTTGAGAAGAATTTTATTAGACGAAGCATTTCTGAATGGGGTGCTCCGGTGGTATTCGCTACTAAGGCGGATGGTTCGCTTCGTCTATGTGTTGATTATCGAGAATTGAACAAGCTGACAAAGAAGAATAGGCACCCGTTACCGAGGATTGATGATCTCTTTGACCAGTTTGTTGGTGCTTCTGTTTTCTCTCAGCTCGATCTAGCTACCGGATTCCATCAGCTTAGAGTAGCTGAGGATAGTATTGATAAAACTGCGTTTAGGACTCCAGATGGATTCTTTGAATTGCTTGTCATGCCATTCGGTTTGACTAATGCACCCGCATACTTCGTAGACTTGATGAGTAGGGTGTTCAGGGAGATCCTCAACAAGTTTGTTGTTGTCTTCGTGGATGATATTCTGATCTTCTCAAAGGATGAGGAAGAACATGCCAGACATCTCAAGGAAGTGATGGATACGCTTAGAGCGCATCAGTTGAAAGCCAAGTTCTCCAAATTTCATTTCTGGAGAAGGGAAGTTCGGTTTCTTGGACATATAGTTTCTAACCAAGGCATAGCAGTGGATCCCGCGAAAGTGGTTGTGGTTCAAGACTGGAAGACTCCGAGGAATGCAACCGAAGTAAGAAGCTTTCTCGGTCTGGCAGGCTACTATAGGAAGTTCATCAGGGACTTCGCCAAGATTTCGGCCCCTCTTACTAAGTTGACGAAGAAGAACTTAGTCTTTGCATGGGACTTGGAGTGTGAGCTTGCTTTTCAAAGGCTCAAGAGAGCCCTTACCTCAGCTCCAGTTTGGCAACGTGGATTGGCACTGTTTTCAAGAGATAGTTTTCTGCGTGGGATACCGTATAGTATGTAAACGAGATCCAAGATTCACTAACGAATCTTGGAAAGCTTGCATGAAACCATGAGTACGCAGTTGGGTGAAAGCCAAGTATTTTAGGCAAAGAATAAGTGGAAGTGGAATGAGAGGCAACGATGAAATGAGTTCTAACTCATATTTTGGAAATAAGAATTAAGAACTACGGAATTGTGAAGTTAAAAGACGGTCAAGGCACGATGGGAATAAGCACAAGAAAAATGCGACTTAGAAGATTGAAGTCTAGATACGCGCATTTAATCTCTTTCTAAGAGTATATCCTTGATCCCTATTGTTCCGTAGAGCTTACTCGCATGCTACCTTTTAAGTATATCCTCTCAGTCCTATCCTCAATCTTAGTTCTGTTACAAACCCCCTAAGGAGTATGGATTGCCTATTTGTGATATATGGTTGGGGTGAACAAGTTCGCCACCAAACTATTTGGGCTTTATGGGACATGGATAATAATTGATAGATTTACAAAGAGAGCCCATTTTATTCCGGTGAAAAGCAAGAGGACCGTATCGCGGCTAGCATCTGTTTATCTTCAAAAGATAGTGCGGCTGCATGGAGTTCCTTCTACATAGTTAGCGATCGTGACCCAATTTTCACTAGCCAGTTCTGGAACAGTTTGCAAGAAGCAATGGGTACGCGATTGAATCTGAGTACAACCTATCACCCCCGGACGGATGGCCAAACCGAAAGGGTGAATAGAGTGCTAGAAGATCTTTTGAGGTTTTGTGTTCTCGACTTCGGTGGTACTTGGGAAGACCACCTTCCTCTTGTAGAGTTTGCTTATAATAATAACTATCAAGCCAGCATAGGGATGGCACCATTTGAAGCTTCGTATGGGAGGACGTGCAAGCCACCAACATGTTGGTGGGAAGACGACGGATAAGCTTATAATTGAGCCCGACATGATAAGGGACACATCCGAGAGGGTTGAATTGATTCGAAGACGGATAAGAACGGCCCAAGACAGACAGAAATCCTATGCAGACAAGCGAAGGACAGACTTGGAATTTAAAATTTGGAGATATGGTCTTTGTGAAGATTTCTCCTTTGCGAAATATGGTTCGCTGACACCAAGGATCGTAGGACCCTTCCCTACTATAGAAAGAGTCGGGAAGATGACTTATAAGGTGGAATTGCCGAGAAGCTGGCCGGAGTGCACAATGTCTTTCATGTCTCGCATCTCCGGAAGTGTTTGCACAGACCCGCCAAAGTGGTTGAACCAAGTATTCTTGAAGACATGGAGGTAGAGGATGAAGCAACCCTGAGACGAGCTCCGATTCGTATCATGGAAATGAAGACAAAGAAGCTAAGAAGCAAAGAAGTTAAGCTTGTTAAGGCGCAATGGAGTGAAACAGAGGGAGACGCAACTTGGGAAATCAAGGAGAAGAGGCGCGTGCTTTATCCATTTCTCTTGGAGGATACATTTTCAATCTCTTTTCCTAGATTGGTATATCTTCCCTTTGCTATCCATGCTTATCTAGTTTATCTTGTTTCGTAAATCTTGTCATGAGAACCTTAGGTAGAAACCCTTGGTTGAAACATGTATTTGAAACATGTTATGTTTGATGTTTGCAAGTGGTTGCAAGTGTTTGCAAGTGGATACTCGTGGATGCATAATACACGTTAGGCACTAAGATCGGCTCACACACTTTCATACCACATATGCATGAGTGTTTATGCTTATTCATGGATGAAAACTTGTTATGCTATCACGTGGATGTTGCATATGGATGAATGTTATGTGCACTCATGTAGAGATTATAAATTATGTTAGGAATTTGCATACATATGGACTCATTTCACTAACATATTTTGCATTAAGGGGGTTTACTGAATCAGTAACCTCCTGATTTTCGCATTAGATAAGTACATATACACACACCTTTGCATACGATCATACAGCATTTAGAACCTTTTAAGGACAATGATTGCTCGTGGATGATGTTTTGAGTAGATGGATGATGGATGGTAGGATACGTTCTTCCTAACTTGGAGATTTCGGGGACGAAATCCTTTAAGGAGGGGAGAATGTAACAACCCGTATTTTTGAATAACATGTTATAACATAAATGGAGGTAGAATTAAACTGTAAAATCTGAATCAAGGGAAACGGGCTGTGCCATTGCGTTCGTCTCGGAAAAATATGCGAAATAGAGTCCGAGTTTTCGAAAATCGGAGTCCGTATGACCAAGATATGGCCTCGCGAAGTTTCACGAAAAATTCACAAATTAAAGTATACTTAATTAAGTGAAAGGGGTTGCGCAGAGAAATATATATATATATTGATATATATATATATATAATTGAAAATTAAATAAATAAATATGCAAAAATGTTCAAAACAGCGAATTGGGAGAGGGGAATAACCGAACCGGCCGATTTTTGAGGTCGACCCGAGCTTGCTGGGTCGACTAGGGGTTAATCCAGGGTGTTTGGCTGTCAACCCGTGGGCCGATTCGCTCAAATGCAGATTTTGCATTTGAATGGTTCTCATGGTTCAGCTTTAATCTAAAGGCCCTAGATGGTTCCTACACTTGACTTCTTCCCCAAGACATGCTTTGATGGCTTGGATTGAATCTAGGGTTAATCCTATGGCTAATACTATCCTAATCCTCTATAAAAAGACCTCAAACCTAGCCTAAATCACCATTATTCAATCCTACAACTAAAATATGTCAAATTTGTTCCTCTCATGGCCTCCACTCTCATGCTAAAATTTCTAAGTTAATTTCTATGAGAGATTTTGAGTTCATACAAGTGTTTTCAAACTTGTATGAGTGTTCTTAGCTTGCATTCAAGTCAAGTTGCAACATTTCTATTTCAAAGCAAGGGTTTTTATTGAATTGGCTTAAGGGTTTTTCATTTGGAGCTTGCATATTTGGGTTTTTGGTGCTTGCATAAGGGCTTCGTCTCAATCTTTATAATAAATATTAATTTGTGTCTTCATAGCATAGTAAGCCCTTTTCTACTTTCTTTTTATTGAACTCTAAAGTTAAATGAATGATGCAAGTTTGGTTGATCATTATATGCAAGTTTGGTTGATCATTATATGCAAGTTTGGTTGATCGTTATATGCAAGTTTGGTTGATCATTATATGCAAGTTTGGTTGATCATTATGCAAGTTATGTATGACACATGTTATCATGTTATGCAAGTTTGGGTTGATCATTATACACATGTTATCATGTTATGCAAGTTAAACTTGAGTTTATGGCCTTAAAGCTTCAAGCTTTATGTTAAAGGTTGCATTTTGGCAACATGAAAGTTATCATATCCCTTATGATAACTTGCATGTGAGCCTAAATGCGAACTTCTAGCAACTTCTACATGTTATTTATCACCATGTATCACTCATATGCTAAGTTTGGTTTTATGCATGCTTTTGAAGCCTAATAATGCAATATGCAAGTATATGAACATATGTACATTTCATATGCCACCATGATAAACTTGTGGCTTCAATACCTTTATGTCATGATTATGCTAAGTTCCCCATCTTATCCTTTATGCGTTGTTGCGATTATGTAAACGATGAGATTACATTGGGGTTGGGTAACATTATGACATAAACATGGTTTTTATAACATAACGTGATATGTTAACTTGTAATTATGTTTTGGAAGCATAATGGACATGACACTTAGCAAATATGAGTGTGGCCAACTCGAGGTTGGGTTGAGTTTGTAGCATAAATCTACCCGGACCCGCCCGGCTTAACTAGTGGCTACAAACAATAGGACCCAATGTGAGAAGTTGGTCATGTTATGCTCGAACCCGAGGTTAGACCTAGTTGTGGTATAAAGCTACCCGGACCCACCCGGCTTAACTAGTAACCACAACAAAGTCTAATGTGAGAGGTTAAAGCGCATTAAGTTAATTAATGCCTCCTGATTAGGGTTAAGTCATGGTCCACTTAATACTTAACCAATTTGGGCTTGATGGATTAATCGAGATTAAGCCAGGAGCCTTGGGTACTCTTAACCAATTTAATCCACGTGTGGATCGGGTTAACTACATTTAACCCGTTAAGAAACCCTAGTTGCGTGGTCCTTTTCAGCAGTAACCTTCTAGGTAGTATCATAAGACCCTAGGACTAGGCTAGGGTGGGGCACGATTACTGGGCTGATTATAAGAGACCAAAAGAGACGGCTGAATGATGCCCCGGTTGTTCAGGAGGACCATGGTCGTGCACATCAAGTCCGGAGTTGAACACGGGCACCGGTAGGTTTGGACTGTGCATCCTGTAATGGTGTCAGAGGGTTACACCATAGGGCCTTATACACCCTAGGGTGGACCCTGCACAGTCAACTACATTACATGATTAGGCCGTATGACACCGACACTTGACGAGTTAGGCTTATATGGAGCCGATCAACTAGACTGTGTAGTTGGACCTTGATTTAGGTCACCTCATTATATTGGGCCAAGCTTGGGCCAAGGGATCAATTCTTGTTTTTACTTGACATGTTAGAATGCTAGTACACCCGTGGTGCAAAACTTAACCTTAATTATGCGATGACACCTTTATCTATCTTGTTAGTTAATCATCATGCCAGTATGTTGTTATCCTTATGTTCATCTCAGCTTCTCATGCCAGTTAACTTTACTAGTTCATAGACAGATAGTAGTAGGGCTTACCAGTCTTTTTGACTGACCTGTTTTCTTTCGCCTCTTTTCTTCCGTTCCCCCCCCCCTCAGGTTCTCAGGGTGGGAACATTGGAGCTTAGCTTGGATCTTTACAGCTTGCTTACTGGATTTGCTCATGTACGGTTTTCGACATTGAGCTAGCTATGGTTTATCACGTCATTTTGGGGATAGTACTTTATGTATTTCAGTTTTTCAGTTTATGCTTTTATCTAGACTTTGTTGTTGGAAAATAATGACCAAGTACTTTGTTGTAACATGATTATGGTTTTGAAATGCTTAGTTTTATCCGCTGCTTTACTACTCTGTTTTACTTATATGTTCTGTCTTGTGATATCTACATGCATGTTTACCTTGTTTAAACGCCCCTCCGAAGCTAGTGTGCTTGCAAGAGTCACCCTGGCGGAGGTGGGGTGTTACAGTCATATTAGATAAAAATATTGTTTATTTAGATAATGTCATGTTAGATAAAAAATATCCTTTTTATGTGAATTATAATTGTCATATAAAAATATCCCTTTTATATGAATTAGAACTGTCATATAAAAATATCCTTTTTATGTGAATTAGAACTGTCATATAAAAATATCATATTTATATGAATTAGAATTGTCATATAAATATCAGATTATATATATATATATATATATATATTAAATATGAAAATATTCAAGTTTGAATAAAATTGGTTAAATAATAAAAATCACATTTTTATTGAATAAATAGAACTTGTTAAAAAGATCATTTCGTTTGAAATGTTATATCAGAATAAACAGATCATTTTGTTAGAAAAGTTATATTGGAATAAAAAGATCGTTTTGTTAGAATCATGTGATGTTAATTAAAAATATCAGTTTGTTAGAATCATGTTATGTTAGTTAAAAATGTCATTTATGTTAGGAAACATATTTTGTAATAAATATGTCATTTATATTAAAAAACATATTTTTTTTGAATAAAAATGTCATTTATCTAGAATCATGCCATGTTAATTAGAAATGTCATTTGTTTAGAATAATGCCATGTGAATTAGAAATGTCTATTATTCAGAATCATGTCATGTAAAAATAGAAATGTCATTTTATTAGAAAATGTTCATTTGGTTATATATGTTTTGTTAGTTAAAACATTATCGTTCATATGTTAGAAACTTAGTAAAATGTTCATTTGATTATTTATGTTTTGTTAGTTAAAACATTTTCATTTATATGTTGGTGAAATAGAAAAATGTTCATTTATTAAACATACATTGATTCATTAAAAATAATGTCACTTAACATTGTTAGCCTTACAAAAATGCCATTTAGTTCGGACATGTTTTGTGAAATAAAAATACATTTAGTTAGGATAATGTTTTATGAAACAAAAATGTCACTTTTGTCATATTAGACAAGAATAAAAGCATTACATGTAAATATATGTTTTATGAGACAAAAATGTCAATTTTATCATGTTAAGATAGAATAAAAAGAATTATATGTTAAAACATGCATTGTCATTAAAAATGACATTTTTATCATGTTAAATTAAATTAAAATAATCATTTGTTAAAATGTTTTATTAGATAAAAACATAGCCTTTATCATGTTAATAAAATGAAATAAATAATCATGTCTCGAAATATGTGTGTGTGACGTTGAAATGTTTAACGTATAAAAAATAAATGTCAATGTTAATGTGATAGTTGAAATTAAATTATAAATATCCATTTATAATTTAAACAGTGAAAATTTGTTATATAGAAAATGATTCAAACCGAATTATAATTGGTTAGATGTATTAACCAATGATTTATCTAAATGAATTGTTGTTGTTTAAAAACCCCACACGGGTATTGGGATGATGTTTGTTATACACTAGTCCCAATATTTAGTTATATGTCAATCAATGGATTGACAGTCTGTAATGAGCGTTATTTATTTATTTTAATGCTCACATAGTTGTAAAACTTCACTCTGGATGTAAATGTATTGTTGAATGATTATTTATCATTATTGTTATATACAATGTATGAAATCCATATAACTGAAATTATATGGTAATTGATTGAGTCGCATTCCGATTCAGAATATCTTTTATATAAAGAATATTTTAAAATAAAGAATCTTTTAAAATAACAAATATTTTAAAATAATATTCAATGAAGAATAAAATTGTGATTTTTGTGTTCATCTTGGGATGGACACAAGAATATAAAAATATGAAGCCGAGTTAAGTAGCAAATGCCATTTTTTTACCCGAACGAGTTTATCGATCAATTTTATTCATTTTATAATGAATATCGAAAAGAAGTGATTTCAAGATATAATATTCTGAAAATATTAATATTATACTATGGTAAAGATATAGAATATTCAATTTTGATTTAAAAATTAATAATGAAGTTAAAATCGTTTTAAAACGAATTTATAAATATTTTATAAAATACGTTTTAAAAAGGAAATTGACGATATTATATATATATATATATATATTTGAAAATGATTATATATATAGTGGCCTGAATAGAACGCGCCGCGCAGCGACCGTTCGTGAATTTAGACCATTAACTTCAAATTGACGTAACGGGAGATCCGACCGTCGAATTCTCCTAAAACCGGATCCGTTGGGTTCATATCGAAAAGAGATTTCCAATGAATATAAGAGTTTTGAAATCTAACGATTGGATTTAGAATTATGTCCAAATCAATTTCAGAAAAGGTCGCTATAGATGCAATTCGGTGACCGTTATTGGAAGCCGACTGTACGGGCCTTAATAAAATTATAAAAAAATATGGAAAAATTAAGTAAAATCATAATAAATGATTTGAAAAGAATTTGGATGAAAAATTCCAACTTTGAAAAGATAAAAATATATTTTTATCGAAATGAATTAGTTATTGACTAGAATAAATCTTTTAATTAAGATTAAATGAAGTTTTCCAATTAATTGATATTTAATTGGAATTAAATAAAATAAATTGGATTTTGGGTTTGTCGTGAATGGTGTCTTAAATAATACTATTCTTAAACCTCGTATGAAAAGAATAAATCTTTTAATTAAGATTATTAGAGTTTCCAATTATATTTAGTAATTGGAATAAAATTAAATGTGAATTGGGTTTATTGTGAACTGTGTTTTTAACGACATACATTCTTTAACCTAATTTACAGTGAAGGTATAATTTGGAATTTATAATTCTTTTATTAAGATTTAAATGGAAATTTTCCAAAGTAAAGTTTTCCAATTTAATAGAAGAAATTGGAATTGAATGGAGTTCGATTTAATAATAATCGAGATGAGCTTCTATAAAAGAAGACTATTATTATATATGGAATTTAAAAGACTTTCCCGTTATTCCATTTATATTATTAGTCTGATACGGAAATTTATATCGATTATATATTGATCTGATTTCTGTGAAAATTCCATATTTAATGGCAGATGATTTTGGGTTTATCGTGAACTGTGTTTTAAATGACATTGGTTTTTTAACCTAGTTAAAGACAAGATTAATTTCTTAAAGTTGAATAATCATAAAATAATGATTTTTATATATTAAAACTAAATTGGAGTTTTAATGAATCCTTTAAAAGAAGATTAAAGAATAAATTTAAAAGAATTTATCTTTGATAAAATTAATGGGAACCTTTCCCTAATAATGTGGATATTCATTTAAAAGAATATTCTGAATTGGAATGAGGCGTATGATGTGTTTTTATAGCACTTAATTATTGATTATAAAATACGCGAGTTATTCGGAAAGATCGGGTTTAACCCATTCTCAATAATTACTACGACGTTTAAAAGTCGAAGATGAAGATGGTGGTTGAAGACCAGAGATTTTCACATCGTTTGGGTGATTACAGATGTCTTGGTTGGGTGGCATCCCAAGACAAGGTTATAAGTGGTGATTGTCTAGACGTACTTGGAGATCAATCAGATATGCGAGGACCTCTCTCCTGTATTAGACATATGGGATGAGGAATAAAGTGTCTCTGGTTTCGTTCAGACCTAGAACGGACTTGTAAATGGATGGTATGTCTGACGTTGTATTCCTTTATGTTGTATTCATTAATCTCTGCTAAATATATATCTGTTTGGTGGCGGAGAATTTATTCTCTTGCTTAACACTCTTCTCTGGGATGTAGGAGCTTAGAGGTAATATATTGGTAGAATTCAATTGTATGGTATGGTATGGATTGACAATGTGGCATGCGAAGATGCAAATGATCAAGGCTTTTGTTGAAAAGCTGAGCCTTGTGGTTGATGATCAAAGCACAGCTTTATTTAGCATAGCTTTGTGTAGCAATACTTCACGAGCCTCATACCCCGGTATGAACTAGAAATAAGTGAAGGACCCTAGGGAGAACATGCGTTTCTTTCTAGCTAGAAGTTGTATCTGAGTTATACAAGCCCAGGTATTTTTACTTATGTGGATGATGGAAAGCGAGGTACCTCGGATTTGAGTCCCTAGTGGCTCTTTATTTACGCCCCATAGGGCAAGGAGGCATTTTGTTTAGGCATTACTAATCCACTAACATATTTGTGAACCAGCCCAGGTGCTCCGGGTGCAGTTGCGACTGAGTCCTGAGGCTCGGGCTAGAGAATCTTGAATTTGATAAGGATGATCACTTGCCTTGGTTCATGATGGAAATCCAACTTCCAGTACGACACCATACGGTTTTGATTGTATAACTAGTATGGCGACATAGTATATGGTAGCTATGCCATCTATGATTGATACATTATGATTGAAATGTTTTTGAAACATATGTGCACTAATAATAATATCAAATCTGTTTTATCGTATCAAGAATTTTTGACCATTATAATGTAAAACTCTATCCTCCAGTTTGCGTTACATTGTGTGATGGGACTTGAGTCTTATAATGGTTTCATTTTTCTAAAAAGCATTGCATTGTTTAATGATTTACTTTATTTATGCACTGGTAATCCAACGGAGTAAACCCGTTCCGCGATAGCAGCGTGGTCCTGTGATTAGCCTTATTATTATTAGATAAGTTGAGTAAGAGTTCTCATACAAGTCCCATGACTGGTCTGTAGTTTGTTTCACTTTGCAAACTTATGTGCCCTCTTTTCCACACGGGAAGTCGAGTTGCTTGTTTTGTAGATATGTATTTATTAGGCAAGATTCTGGATCGAAGCCTAAAGCTGTGGCCAGAGCAACGATAGTCTTCCACCGCATTATGTTTAGTTTATTGTAAATTTATCATCCGCTGTATTATTTCGATGTACTCTGATATACTGTACTTTGATGTAAGTGTTTATAAAAATCTTCTGTTATTTCTTCTGATGTGTTGAATGCCCAAAGTTAGCGTATTCGGGTTTTTGAATGGTCTTAGTCGATTACGCGATCGATTAGGTCCGGGCGAAATCCGAATCATTACATAATAGCATATTGATAAGATGGGCATATAAGAACAGATCTGGTGAACATGAAATGATAGAACTGATTCTAACATAATAGTGATGTCATAATAGGCATGATAAGATCTAAACAATAATTTAGATGTCCAACTAGTAACAGATCCAATTTAACCACAAACATGATAAGTACAAGGTAATCTTAAAAGTGAATTAGATCTAAAATCAAAGGTAGATCTGAAATGATAAAGGTTAAGGTTCAAGTCAGAGTTATGCCAGAATATCATAAATTCACAAGTTATTATCGATCTAATATGATTCAAGCAGTAACATGCATAGATCTAAATTACAGTCATATCATGTCTTGCTTTTTAATTATTTAAATCTAAAAGTAACTTAAACTCACAGTGTTTGGATCTAGAAAGATAGAAGAAGAATAGCAGAGGTTGAATCACAGATCTACACTTGAATAACTTGATTAACTTGATTGCAGAAGAAGGAAAAGGTTTGATTTAGTCTGGGAACCGACAACATCTAGGCCGCCATTATTTTTCAATGTAGAAAACAAGAGAAATGGAGCCATATTTATAGCCGCCAGCCCCAAACCCTAATTGCCACGTCTGCCTCAGAGGGGTCAACCCCCTTTATGGGGTCGACACCCCCCATGAGGGGTCGACACCCCTTGGGCGGGAATTTTGTCGCTCTCTAAAATTTTGATTTTGAACATTTTTTCGATTTTCTGAATTAAATAAATATATATAATTCTCGTGCACGCATACAAACTTCAAACCTTCATAACTTCTTCATACGATGTCCGTTTTATGAAAATCAAATGTTTATCTTGACCTTAATTTCGAGACAGACGCAATGGCGCAGTCCGTTTCCCTTAATTCTGAATATTAAATTAAATATTCTTTAATTTGTTCCCTTTAGTGTTGTTAAAATTATGGGGGTGTTACATTCTCCCCTACTCAAAGGATTTCGTCCTCGAAATCCCCAAGTTAAGAAGAATGTATAGCCTACCATCCATCACCCATACACTCATCCACCAATCACATGCATCCATGGTCCTTAAAGACTTCTAATGCTTATATGATCATAAGCAAAGGCGTGTGTATATGTCCCAATACTAATGCAAAGATCAGGCATTCTACTAGTTCAGTCAAGCTCCTTAATGCAATGTATGTTAGTGCCATGAATCCAACATGTATGCAATAATCCTATTATAACATGTAAGTTCTATATGGGTGCACAATCATCCATCCAAATGAAACATCCATATGATGATACATCCATTTCCATCCATTAGAAGAAGAAAAATGCACCCACATCCATATGCAGTATGAGAGTGATTGAGCCGATCTAGTGCCTAATGTTTGTGTATATGCATCCACGAGCAACCACTGGCAAACACTTGCATCCGTCAAACATAACATGTCTCAAACACATGTTTACATCCATGGGATTCCTACCTAAAGGTTGAAGATTCGATCGATAGGACATACTAAAATGATAGAAACAAGCATAAATAAAAGCTTTGGAAAAGGAGTTAAGAACATACCCTCGAAAATAAAATTTTACGAAGCACGAATCTTGTCTTCGGTATCCCAAGTCGCATCTTATGGGTTATCTCCCCATTGAACTTTCACTAACTTGACTTCTCTATTGCATAGCTTCTTAACTTCTGATCCAAGAATACGGGAAGGAACTCGTTTGACTGTCGCCTCCCGTTTCACCTCTACTTCCTCCAATATACTTGACTCAACTACTTCTTTGGTATTATGCAAGCACTTCAGCAAATGAGAAACATGGAAAACATCATAAACGCCGGATAATCTCTCTAACGTCTTTACTCTATAGGCCATTTGGCCAATCCTTTCAGTTATGGGAAATGGATCTACAAATCTAGGTGTCAATTTTCTACAGATTTGAAGCGAACCACATTCCTCAAAGGTGGCACTTTAATGAAAACCATGTCTCCTAGCTCAATTTCAATTCAGTCCTTCTCTTGTCTGCATAGGATTTCTGCATATCTTGAGCGGTCTTCATCCGTCGTCTAATAAGATCAATCTACTCGAACATTTCTATAACCATATCTGGTCCAAGTAACAGCCTTTCTATAGATTCCCACAAATAAATTGGTGACCTACAGGATCGTCCGTATAATGCTTCGAAGAGTGCCATGCCAATGCTAGCTTGATAACTGTTGTTGAAGGAAAAATCTACTAAAGGAAGATGCACTTCCCAAGTCCCTCCGAAGTCTAGGATAAACAGCCTCAAAAGATCCTCAAGAATTCTGTTCACCCTCTCCGTCTGTCCATCAGTCTGAGTATGATAAGCGGTGCTCAAACATAACTGTACCTAATGCTTCTTGCAAGCTACTCCAAAATTCACTAGTGAGTCATGATCGCTTATGATGCTGGAAGGCACTTCATGGAGATGGACTATCTCATGAACATAAATTGCTGCCAACCAAGCTGTAGTCCTCTTATTGTTAACTGGAATGAAATGAGCGCTCGTAGTATATTTATCTACTATGACCCAAATACTAGTATTGCCTTTCTTCGATCTAGGCAAACCATCTATGAAATCCATAGAGATGCTCTCCCACTTCCATTGTGGAACCTCCAAAGGATGAAGTAAACCACCGGGTTTCTTTTGCTCAACTTTGACTTGCTAACAAACTAAACATTGAGAAACAAACTCTGCCACATATTTCTTCATCCCAACCCAAAAGAAAATCCTCTTCATATACCAATGCATCTTTTCACCGCCTGGATGAATAGTCATCTTAGAAATGATGGGTTTTCATCTAGGTCTGTTTTTAACAAACTTCCAGTATGGGGAACACAAATCCTCCCATCTCGTCGCAACCACCTTTTATCATCGATGGAATATCTATTGAGGTGACTAGAAGTCTCCCCTTACTGAGCCTATCCAAGATGTTTGAAATCTGTGGATCATCTCGCTGCGAAGCTCCTATCTGATCCATAAGAGTAGGTCATTTCTCTAGCGATGCAAACAAACCAGGCAAAAGCTCAGTGGAGGGTCTAAAATCAAAAGTCGATATGAACTCCAAGCTTTTCCTTTCCACAAATAGAGGACTTAAGGCCATCCTCTGCCTACTCAATGCATCTGCCACCACATTACCCTTGCCAGGGGTATATGCAATCTCAAAATCATAAGAAGCTAGGAACTCCATCCACCTTTGTTGTCTTAAATTAAGATCCTTCCGCGAGAACAAGTACTTGAGAGATTTGTGATCAGTGTACAACTTGAACTTCTCTCCAAGCAAATAATGACGCCACCTCTTAAGCGCGAATACTATGGCAGCTAGCTCTAAATCATGGGTAGGGTATTTCTTCTCATGAATTCTTAGTTGTCTACCCCCATAACATACAATCTTTCCTTCTTGCATCAAAACCGCACCAAGCCCTGTACTACATGCATCAGTGTATACTGTAAACACTTTATTCCCATCGTGTACGGTCAAGACTGGAGCTGTTGTCAGAGCCCTCTTCAATCGTTGGAAAGCAAAATCACAATCTATATCCCATGAAATTGCCAAATTCTTCTTCGACGTCATCCTGGTGAGTGGGGCTGATATCTTTGCGAAGTCCTTAATGAACTTCCTATAATAACCTGCCAATCCAAGAAATATTCTCGTCTCCATTGCGTTCTTTGGAATTTGCCAATCTTGAACTGCAACTACCTTTGCAGGATCTACTGCTATCCCATCTTTAGAAACCACATGCCCCAGAAATCTCACCTCTTTTCTCCAAAAATGGCATTTGGAGAACTTTGCCTTAAGCTGATGCACACGGAGAGTTTTCAAAACTTCTCTCAAATGTTGGGCATGGTCTTCTTCACACTTTGAGAAGATCAAGATATCGTTAACAAAGACCACGACAAATTTATTTAGGAACTCCCGAAACACCCTACTCATCAGATCAACAAAATAGGCGGGTGCATTCATCAACCCAAAAGGCATAACTAGTCATTCAAAGGAAACATCTGGAGTCCTAAAGGCGGTCTTGTCTATACTTTCCTCAACCACTCTCAACTGATGAAACCCCGTGGCCAAGTCTAACTGAGAGAATACTGATGCACCAACAAGATGGTCAAACAGATCATCTATCCTTGGAAGTGGATGCCTGTTCTTCTTTGTGAGTTTGTTCAATTCTCTATAGTCCACACACATGCAAAGCGAACCATTTTCCTTAGTCGCAAATACTACTAGAGCAACTCATTCAGATATGCTTCACCTAATAAACCCTTTCTCAAGTAGCTCTCGTACTTGTTTGCTAAGCTTCCTCCTTTCCGTTGGAGCCATATGGCGCACAGGTAATGCAACTGGCTTTGCATTGTCCACCAAATATATACGAAAATCAATCTCGCACCTTTTTGGTAAGCCCGGTACCTCATCAAAAACATCAGAATAATCACGGACTACTGGAACAAATTTCAGATCATCGATAGATGCATCTAGAGACTCTAGGAAACTAAGCGTAACAGACCCTTGTGGGTCACAAGAAATCTCGGGGGTCCTCCCATAGCAAGTCAAAAGTCTAACGACCCTTCTCTCACAATCTAGAATGGCACCACATATGGTTAGCCAATGCATCCCAAGAATCAAACCGTAGCCCATAAAACCGAGCATATACGCGTCACACTCAAATTCAACGTCGAAGACAGATATTTTCAAACCCCAACAAATCACAGACAAATGAGCCGAACCACCAATGGGGTTTGAGACAACTACGGGATCCACTACCAAACTAGTATTTAGGTGCAGAGACTCAACCATAGAACTAGATATAAATGAATGCGAAGCGCCAGAATCAAAAAGAGTTTTAATAGGATGACCGGAAAGAGAAATCAAACCTTCCACGGAAATTTTCCTACCTCTATCCAGAGCACTGGTCACGAGAGCACGCACCTGCCCTCCAAAAGCTCCTGCCCTTTGACCTTGTCCCTGTTTCTTCGGGCACTCCTTAGCAAAGTGCCTGACCTCTTCACAATTGAAGCAAGAATTCTTCCTTCTTTTGCTTCCCTTCACCATGTGACCCTCACGTCCACAACTGTGACAGTTCCTCTTATCCTTACCCTTGTCGTTATTTCCACCATTCTTCTATTGTTGTTGTTCTCCTTTCTTGGGCCATACTTTCCTGTTTTGCGTTGTTTCCTCAGCTTTAACTTCCTTCTTTTCTCCTTTGTCTTCCTCATGCATCAAGGCCATTTCAACAAGCCTTTCAAAAGTAAATCCTATTGGAATATGGGACATAGCTAACCCATGAAGGGGTTCATTCAGCCCTTTAGCAAACCGCAAAGTTTTCTTATGCGGAGTATCTACCAGTTCCAATCCAAAGCCTGCTAGTTGGTTGAATTTGTTCACATATTCTTTAGCAGTCATGTTTCCTTGTTTGGGCACCAAGAACCTCTCCATTTGCATGCTTTTCTCAGCTTGATAAAGAAACTTCATTTCAAACCTCTGTCTAGAATCACCCCATGTCTCCACCGGACGCCCCACTTGGGTTACTTCCTGCCAGAACAAAGCTTCGTCTTTCAGTAGCCAGACGGCTAGCTGAATCTTCCTACGATCATCCATAATGAAAATTCGAAACCAGTCCTCTATCTCCTTGAGCTAATTCCTTTCCTTTACAAACGTCTCGGTTCCATGGAATGGCCATCCTCCCATAGCCCGAAAATCTTTGCAGACTTTAGAGAAGTTTTTAACACGCAGAGGAGGAGGAGGAGGAATGACGGATGCAACTGGGGGAGGAACGTCAGCTTAACCACCGGCAGCCGCCATGGCCTCCAGATACCTACGGAACCAGCCTGGTATCGTAACTCCCTCCAGAATATTAAGTTCCCCAGACATGCTGAAAAGAAAAGGAAAGGGATTCAGACAAAGGATCGAAAGATATTACATATGGCTTTGGGGAATATGTTCTTCAAAACAGACTTTTCTTTTGAAAATGCTTTCTTTTAAAACCATTTTGAAAATAATTTTCAAAATCTTTTATCTAATATGGTAACCTTCAGCTCTGATACCAAGTGTGACACCGCTCGTCCGTTAATGTCACTAGTTAAGAGAATGCATTGAGTTTCATGAAGCGTTATAGGTAAACAAAAATAGAAACATTACAAGACAGATATAAAATAGTAGTGGAATAAAAACAAACTTTATTAATCATAAAGCATCATGGTTGAAAACATTATATGTCTGAATTACATAAAAACCAGTACATCATAAAAACTTCGATCTTGCACTTATAATACCAGAGTACAGAATAAAAGAAGCAAAATTCCATAAAAGAAACATAGCCATAGTAGCAAAGATAGGTGCTTGAGCAATACATCTAAGCAGCTCCAAAAAATGATAGTAGAATCCTGCCGAAGCTTGAGTATTCCCTCCTTGAGAAGATTGGGGGGAAACGGAAGAAAGAAGAGGAAACAAAAAGGGTCAGACATAAAGTCTGGCGAGTCCAGATACTTTTAGCAAGTAAATAAGTAAAAGTATCTTGCCAGGCATATAACGTGGATAAGAAAGGTAACACCACAAAAAGCAGGTATGACAAGGTAAACATGATAGAGTGTACACGCTTATCTAAAGATTACTCTGCACCGATACTAGTATAACGATAACAAAATGATCCCAACAACTATAAGAGGTAGACTTAGGCGTACCTCTGGTGAGAGGTTTTCACCCCATACAATCCATAGGCCGCCCAATCCTAACAGGCTAATAAACTTTACCAGAGTCTCCCCACACACTACCCTAATCGATCAGCTCCCTACTCCATAGATACCCTTTGTCGGCGTTACAGTAGGAGGCATCACTTCCTAAAGTGGCAACCCTTCGTAATTTGCACAACCATATCTATTGGTGTCATGGTCGTCTTATCCCCTTCTTCCCGGACATGCACGCACATGTCCCGGTCGGTTTGTGCCGCCTACACCGTCTTCCACGTTTTGATCTCTTACAATCAGCCCAGTAAACGTGTCCCAACTCCTACCTGGGGCGGAGTACTCGTCTGATACTGTTTTATGGGTTACTGACTGAAACGGGTCCCATACACAAAATGATACAAGCTCTCCCCCTTGTCTTGTTCCCCACTAGGATTTCCACATGTTATGCATGCCTATTGGTGTCTTTGATTACATAGCACTATCATTTCTACATGTTTTGCTTACCTAACGGTATCTTTAATTACATAACCTCTTTAATTACATAACCCCAACCAGTTGAGTTTGTGGGCTTATACATAAATATTACCCATTTCAACCAGGTTTAGTTAACCCACCCACTGTTTCAACCAGGTTTACTTAGCCCCTGTTCAAGTTCATGTTCATACAATCCCTATAGACTCAACTAGGTTAAGTATTCCAATTCATTACCATGTCCATTTATGGTTATAATGTGTTGGACCCCTCACATTAAGCCTACTGCTTGTAGATGCTGGATATGCCGGTCGGTTCCAGGCAGACTTCTTCCACAAGTCGGGTTTAACCTCGTGTCTCAGCACGTCTCATATTTGTGAACCTAGATCCCTCACATTAGATTCACTCCTTGTGGTTTCTGGATATGACGGGCGGTTCCAGGCCAACTTCCTCCACAAGTAATCTAACATCGTGTCTAGGCGCAGTTACAGTTTCTAATTACTGTAATCCTAGGCATTTCATAATTAGCCAATTTTACCTATGTCGTTATAGGTTTTCATGCCCCTTTTCCCTAAATAAGTTCATAATGAATTATATGCTCTAAATTCATATTCATAAACATTATTCAAGTTATGCCATATTTCCCCTTTACAAGTTGTGCCAAATTTCAATGTTTTTCCCCTCGTTCCCCATTTAACGTGTTCGCATATTTTAGCGGCATGCCTAGGCTCGAAAGTAGACTAGCTATATAAAATAAAAGGGAAAGGTTGAAGGGAATATAAAGTAAATGATTATGCTAACAAAATTGACATAAACATATAGTGGCATATTGATAAGATGGGCATATAAGAACGGATCTGGTGAACATGAAGTGATAGAACTGATTCTAACATAATAGGGATGTCATAATAGGCATGATAAGATCTAAACAATATTTTAGATGCCCAACTAGTAACAGATCCAGTTTAACTACAAACATGATAGGTACAAGGTGATCTAAACAGAGAATTAGATCTAAAATAAAACGTAGATCTAACATGATAAAGGTTAAGGTTCAAGCCATGGTTATGCCAGAATATCATTGGTTCACAAGTTATTATAGATCGGATATGATTCAAGCAGTCACATGCATAGATCCGAATTACAGTGATATCATGTTTTAATTTTTAATTATTTAAATGAAAAAGTAACATAAACTCACAGTGTTTGGATCTAGAAAGATAGAAGAAGAATAACAGAGGTTGAATCATAGATCTACACTTGAATAACTTGATTAACATGATTACAGAAGAAGGAAAAGGTTTGATTTAGTCTGGGCACCGACAGCATCTAGGCCTCCATTATTTTTTAGTGTAGAAAATAAGAGAAATGAAGCCATATTTATAGCCGCCAGCCCCAAAACCCTAACTGCCACGTCTACCTTAAGGGGGCGACCCTCTTATGGGATCGACCCATGGGTCGACACCCCTCTTGAAGGGTCGAACTCCCCTTAAGGGGTCGACACCCCTCGGACGGTAATTTTGCCACTCTCTGAAAATTTTGATTTTGAATATTTTTCTAATTTTTTTGAATTATATATATATATAGATATATAATTATCTTACGCGTATACAAACTTCAAACCTTCATAACTTCTTCATACGATGTCCGTTTTATGCAAACCAAATGTCAGTCTTGACCAGAATTTCGAGACGGACGCAATGGCGCAGTCCATATCTCTTAACTCTGAATATTAAATTAAATATTCTTTAATTTGTCCTCCTTGGTGTTGTTAAAATTACGGGGTGTTACAGAATGATGTTTATTTTTGAAAAGAAGCGAAATAGTAAAAGAAGAATGTGGAAATATAAATAATATGACACTGTAGAATTTTTGACAATGATTTTTTTAAATATATGTTTCATAATAAAAAAGGTTATACCTTTAGGCTCTTGATTGTTTTATCTTTGGTTGTAAAGGAAGGTTATGCATGTTAATGCAAATGCGTCTACTCTTGATTGACAAAGCCATAATACATTAAGTTTGGCTCTGTTGTAAAATTTTCAAAACAATTTCGGGCTTGTGTTTTGTTTTGAAGAGGGAAGCAAGGAGGAAAGAGAGGAAGAGAATGGTGTGGGGATTAGTCCAACATTGTGGAAATGAAAAAAAAGTATTCTAAGCACTTAAGTGGATTTCTCATGAAGGAGTTGGGACCTTGGGTATCATAGAGGAGGGAGACCATGCATCTCAACCGCACATGCGCGCGCCGCCGCCACTATTTGTGTGACCAAACCGAAACGGGTCGGGTGCGGGTTTCGGGTTCAGATCCAATAACAATATTTCCAAATCAAATTTATAAACAGTGATAGGCCGGGTTTTTAGCCCATTACGGACCCGAATATAATATAAATCTGGGCGGGCGCCAAAATTCAAATTTGCAACATTTCGGAAGCGTTGCAAACGCGTGACGCTTTAGAAGTGTTGCAAATGAAGAGATGCAACGTTTCGAAATTAAAACGGATATGACCGTTCCAAACGGTCGCACTGTTCATAAGAAGACACCTCCTTTCGCTGGCTATAAATAGCCATGCCCAGAGGTGTTTCAAGACAACTTCTAATTCATTCTTCTACTTCTTCACGAGTTCTGCACTGTTGTCATTGCAACATCCAGAAAGTGTTGCAATTTTTTTTGATTTGCAACACTTATAGACAATTACAGACTTCGATCTCTTCTTCTTCCTCTTCTTTCTCTTCTTCAATTGCATAATCAGATAATCCAAAATCAGAGTGTTCTTGGTCGGATCAAAACCATACAAACTTTGAACCCGATTACGTTGTTCCAAGGCTTTATTGAATCCTGAAAGTCGATAATCCGATAACCCATTTGCACCTGTTGGGTTGAACTATTGGTTGAAAGAATCTATTATATAGATCTTAAAGTCTGAATTACGACAATCATCTTCCTCCAGTAGTCTCAAACCGCAAAATCCCCAACAAATATTCAGACAATAACATCAATTATTAGTTTTGAGCGCGCTACAAGTGATGAATCAACATTTGACTTGTTTGGAACGATTTGATGGCGAAAATTTCACTCGTTGGCAAGAGACCATGAAGTTCTTTCTAATCACTGTCAAATTGTTCTACATCTTGAAAGACGGATTGGAACTGATACCAGAGGAAACCGGTAACGAGGATGTTGCTCTGAAGGCAAAACGTGCAAAGAATAAAGAGGATGATTTTTTATGCAGAGAGTTCATCCTAAATGCATTATCTACTTCAGTCTACAATACTTACAGGACCTTGGAAACTGCAAAGGAGCATTGGACTGCAATGGAAAGCAAGTATCGCATATCCGAGGCAAGTAATAAAAAGTTTCTTATTTGTAATTTTATGGATTTCAAAATGGTCGTCAACAAGTTCAAATTAGACAAGTGAGTGAAATACTATTGTTGGTGAATCGGCTTAAAGATGAAGGAATTTTTCTCCCTGAATCTTTTGTTGTTGAAGTTATTATTTCGAGACTCCCGAATTCTTGGAAAATTATAATAAAAAATTGAAACATGCGGAAAGGGATTATGATTTCGAATGTTTACAGTGTCATTTTCATATAGAGAGGATTCTCGTAAACGTGAACTAGATGATAATCTACAAAATGAGTCTCATTCTAAGAAAATACTGTTAAAATTACTGAAAAGTTGAAGCCTAAGAATGAGACATAGTTTAAGAAGAAAAATAATTCCAAGAACAACAAAAAGAAGGGTGTGTGTTACTATTGTAACAAACCCGACCACTATGCCTGAGACTGTCGTCTTTGGAAGAAACTAAAAAATGTGAATGTGGTCGAAGAAAAGCTTGTGGCTGTTGTATAAGAGGTGAACTCCGTTAGTGGAATTGAAAATGATTGGTGGCTCAATACTAGAGCAACCATTCATATTTGCAAAGGCGGTAATTTGTTCGAGACTTACGAAGAGAATAATGGAGAATCCAGCGATGTTACTGACGCAAACAAGGTTGCAAGAAAAGTTCTGGGAAAAAGAACAATTGAACTTACATTCACCTCTGGCAAAGTTCTTGCATTAGTAAATGTATTTTATGTACCCAATATTTGTAAGAATTTGGTTTCAGGATAACTTCTTAACAAAGGCTGAATCAAGATGGTGTATGAGTGTAATAAATTAGTGTTGTCCAAGAACAACAAATTTATTGGATAGATTGTAACGGCATGGTTAAGTTGAATCTAATAAAGAAATCTTCTGCTTATATTATTGATTATGTTAATTTATGGCATGGTAGATTGGGACATGTTAATTATAAATCTCTTAAAAAATATGCATAAATTAGGATTAATTTCTAATTGTGATTTTGATTCTATCTCTAAATATGAAATATTTTTTCAAGCAAAATTACACCGGAAATCCTTTAAATTTGTTGATAGGAAAACTGGTTTGCCTGATTTGGTATATAGTGATGTGGGTGACTAAAAAAGTCATATCACCTATGGTGATAACCAATACTATATAACATTTATTAATGATTATACCAGATATGCATATGTATACCTAATGAAATCTAAAGATGAAGCCTCTGATAATTTCAAAATTTACAAAGCAGAAGTCAAAACACAATTTGGAATTAAAATTAAAGAGTTATATTCAGATCGTGGTAGTGAATATTTTTCAAATGAATTTACTTTATTTTGCAAACAAAATGGTATAATTCACCAATGTATCGCCCATATACACCACAACAAAATGGTGTTGTTGAAAGGAAAAATAGAACTTTTGAAGAAATGGTTGATTCCATGCTCATAAGTTCTAATTTACCTTATAACCTATGGGGTGATGCTATGCTATCTGCATGTTACGCTTTAAATAGAGTACCACTTAAAACTAATAATATTTCCCTTTATGTAATATGGTTTAATAGAAAACCTACCCTTAATAGACTTAAAGTTTGGGGTTGCTTAGCATATGTTATAAAACTTGACCCTAAATGATCAAAGTACTGAGAATCCATTGAGATCATCTAGTCTATATCCATCTGTGACTAATGATCAATGAAGATGAATATGCTCCTGCTCAAAACGACAAGGAAGTGTCAGTACCATATAATAGTACTGAACATAAGAGAAGTAAAAGAGCGAGAATAGAGAAGGATTATGGTCCTGACTTCATAACATATCTCGTAGAAGGCAATAAGGACGAAGTCCTTAACGTGACAAGATATGAAATTAATATTGACGACGATCCCAAAACTTATTCTGAAGCTATGAGTTCTAGAGATTCTAGTTTCTTGAAAGAAACTATCAATGATGAAATTTGTTAATGCCTTAGGTACTCTAGGTATTGATTTTGATGACAACAACCATATAAACATCATTACTAACCTATAATTTGAGTTGTGCTATTACATAAGATATATTATGAAGCTATTTATAAAGATAAACAAGAATAAAAAAGAAGAATTACAGAGGAAGGATAATTCAAGCAATTGAAGACCAAAGCCGATTAAAGATGAATGCTGAAGAACCGAGGTGTTGGTTAACCTTAGAATATCTTGTTAAAGATCCCATGGAAATTGTACTTGAAGATAATCAACCATTTACCTCAACTGAATCAGCAAAATCCACAAATATAAGGAATTTTGAAGTGAAGAAAATTTGAAACACTTATAAGGGTTGTTGTGCATGTTTGCAACACTTGCATGTCGACATACCTATTTTGGTACATTTTGACATGTTGACAAATAATGGTTTTCCAGATTTTTAAATTCAAAATTAGAAGTTATTTCCCTCCACCCTTTCACCAAAAGACACATCCTTTCATACACTGTTTAAAGACTCCTGGAAATGAATTTTCACACAGTATTTTCACATTTTCTTCCACTCCTTCTCAATTTACTCTCTACACAAATCCATTGAATACTATCCTATTATTTTTGCAAATCCACTCTCTTTCACTCCTATTCTTCATTGATTTGCAAGCCACACAATTATCAGAGAGTTGTACTTGAATTCATATCATTCTCTCTCTGATTTTATCCTATTTACTCAAAGAATTCAAAATATATTGTCATTAGAGGTCTATAGGATCATTGTACCAAATCAGCAAGAATCTGTATTCAAGATACGACTATTTGCCATTGTTTTTGGTTGTTGATAAGGAGAAGGTGTACCTTGTAGCCTGTGAAATTAAGAATGTAAAGGTGTTCTTGTTACCCCTAGAAAGCAAATGATTATAGTGAAATTATGCACGGTGAAGTGCAGGATTGGATGTAGGATTGGTTAATCTGAACCTGTATAAAAATCTGGTGTTATTTATTTTACTGCATTTTATTTTATTATTTATTTCTTTCTATTTGAATTTTAATAGATATGTAAATACACTTCATCCCTCTAGTGTCTGAATTGCCTTAAGGTCCATTAACAATGTGTTATAGACACCGAAGTTCCCTAAAAATTGGTATCAGAGCAAGGTTTTCAAAGTTATCATAATCTGATTTTTTGGAAAATAAATAAATGGATAGTGACACTAGTAATACCATTTTTAATTATTTTATAGAAGGGCAATCTACTACTAGATGCTTTATATTTTGTGCCAGTAATTTTGCTCATTGGGCTTGTAGGATGAAATTATATTTGCAGTCTAATGGTTTAGATATTTGGAACATTACCCAAGAGGAATATATAGATCCTCAAACTGAATATTCAAAATGGACATTAGACCAAAAGACACAAGCACTTAATAATTCTGAGGCTATGAACATTTTACATTGCTCATTAGATGGAACTGAATTTAGTTGAGTGTCTATTTGTAATTCTGCATATGAAATTTGGAGAATACTGAAAGTCACACATGAAGGCACCAATAAAGTAAAACAAACAAAGAAATTTATGCTAACTCACCAGTTTCAACTCTTTCAAATGAAATCAAATGAGTCTATTTTTGATATGTATTCTAGATTTCAAGGTATAGTACATGCCTTAATATCATTAGAAAAGAAAACTACTGGAGAAGACCAAGTCAGAAAGATCTTGAATTCACTTTCTAGTGAATGGGCCCACTACACCATAAATATCATTTCGTAACGGCTTTGAGCCGTTGCAAATGAAGTTAGCAACGGCTTTTGGCAGTTGCGAAATGGGGGGTAGCAAAAATTTCACTTTGCAACGAACACGAGCCATTGCGAATTATGGTTTTAGCCGTTGCAAATTATTATTTTGCAACGGCTAAAGGCTATTGCTAATTGGAAAACTGAAATTCAAAAAAAGATATTGATTTTGGATCTTTTCTAGTGGTTTATATTCACTATAAATAATTACATATTTGACATAAACAACCACAACAGTTCATATTCAGTACAAAGGTCAATAAACAAAATATTTTCAATATATTCAATACAAACAAACTTTAGGGCACTACATCAGAAATGCCATTGTGCTTCACCTTATAACCTGTGTATCTTAGTTGTCCTTAAACATACAATAAATATTGAACTGCGCTTTATGTCTACAAAATCATGTTGTGACTCTACATCCTATGTCTTTCAGTGGTTTTATTTTTATTTACTTTTCACATTTCAACATGTCCGTTCAAAGATTTCGAACATAAGTATTTTCTAATTAGACTCCGTGCTAGCATGAGTGGTATATATTTGTATTTATAAAATAGTTATTTAGTTTTCAGTTTGGTTTCCAGCAGTGTAAACTAATGGTAGATTAAACTGTCATATATTATGATATATCCAAACTGTCATGGTTTACACCCTGAATGAAATACGTCAATTTTTAACTGTCATGATAATACACATAAGAAATTCATACATATAAGGGTAATATTATTCATATTTAATACTCACTGTTCAAAATAGGTATTTAAAGTTGACCACTAGGCTCCTATCAGATTGATTAGAGGAGTACAATGCAATGCTCCTTAAAGTTGACCATAACACATTGGATAAGCACATAAGAGCAGCCCAACACGGTATCACACCTGTATATAACTGTAGCAACAATCAGACATACCAATGTTGCCGAGGAGTCACCCTCAAACCAGAATGAGTAAGCAAACGCAACTAGAGCAAAAGCCAGGATACTCGGAAGAGGTCGTGAGCAGTAGAACAATAAGTGAAACTGAAATGTTGTTAGTCTCACAAAGAAAGCTTCAACATGGACGCCAAATTTTCTTCTAATCTGAATTCATAGCAACCGAAAAGCTGGTACGACTATGCAACCTAAATATATTTTAGCTATGATGAGACTATAAAGCATTGGAAGGTGTAAAAGTTGCTAAGGTTGTTCCTGTTTGAAATACCCCCATGATGATAAAACTATGCAACCTAACACCATTCTAACCATGATTATCATTTTTTTTGTTGATTGCAAATTCTTATTCGCGCAACAGAAGGAGAGGAGAATATTAAATTTTAATATTTTCCCTTTTTTTCTCTTCTTTGGAACTGAAGATGTTAAAAAAAAGCACATGGCAAAAAAAACACATTAGTGTACATAAAAATTGGCTTCTCAGGCAAGAAACTATTCTTTGTTGGTTTGTACGTATGGAAGGGAGCCTCAGTATTTCTTCACTTTACACTTTGCAATTCATTCTTCATATATTTGACATGAATTCATTTATACTTCCCCAGCAAACACATTTTTCCACTTAATCTCTCTATAAATAAGTTTTATAAGTATGAATGAACCTCAAAAGACTAAAATTAAGTTTTTCCACAACAGCAAATAATATATAATAGAATTATATATTACCAATTGTTAAAAGTGCTTGTCAATTACGAGTCTATGTCAATGTTCTGACAATCCACAACTATTGCATTACTATCAGCTTTCAGTGACCACATCCCTATTTTATTAAGTTTCAAAAAACTTATTGACAACAAAAAGGTCTATCTATTCGACATGTCAACAATTATTGCTATTTATAGGGATATATCTACTGCATTTTACAGGGTTAAGTATTTAACGCATAGCGATCAACTAATTATCAGTTCATTTAGGAGTTAACAACAGTTAAAATAAATTCAAAAGTATGGAATAAGTTGAGAGCAAAAAAAATATAATTTCCAAATTATAAGAAGAGTTTATTGCAGCTTTTTTACCAACTAGATCAAGATTCAGAGAACATAATCATGCAAATTCTAGGTTAGTAAGGACCTTACTGAACAATTACAAAGGTAGCTGCAGTTTTTACAACAGCAAAGCAAGAAGTTATGGCCATCTTCCAAATTTCTCAATCAAGCTTATTGGATACAAAATCTGTAAACTTAAGGGTCAAAAATCCTCATTGTCTCTTTGATTTTTTTCTATTCTGAGATTTCTATTATCAATGTTAATTTTGCTATTCTTCTTTCTATTATCTCATTATCTCGGATTTTGTCCATATATAACAACAAAGCAATACGTTTTTGGTTGGGTCAAATTTTAATGGAATTCCAATAGGAAGTAACTTTTTGCCCATCAATAAAGAAACGTTACATCCATTATTGATTGCAAAGCCTAACCATAGGATTTGGTCAAAACCTAATCATTTTAAAGAAAAAAGAGCATAAATAAAAGTAGCAAGTCACTAAAATATGCACTGCCTTTGTAATTCTATATGGATATAAATTTCACAAGGCAAAGAAACTAAAAACACAAGAATCGGCAATGCAAAGTGTGAAAATTAGAAAATTTCCGATTACCTGATGATGGATGATTGCCAATTACGAGATGATCATGAGAGAGGCTGACTGCGCCAGGATATGGTCAATTTTCAAGGAGGTAGGAGATAATCGGAAGAGGTCGAGGTTTCCAGATCTAGGGCAAGCATCTTCTTTTTTCTGCGTGAATTAGGAAAATGGGAATGAAATCTTGTTATAATGGGAATAGGTGTATTGAAGGGTGTTCTTAATTTTGGAACAAATTTAAGCTGTTGTAAAATTTGAAATGGCTCACGGCCGTACTATATGATATTGCAACGGACTTTAGCCGTTGCTATCTATTTCACAACGACAAAAGTCCATTGCAAATTTTCTGTAATTGGGAGTTGCGAAACTGCTTTTATGGTGTAGTGGGGATCAGAAGACATTTGCAATCGAAGAATCCAGTGATATTAGTACTATGTCAATAGAAGAATTAATTCGTAATCTAATGTTCTATAAAGTAAAGTTGGAGGTTGAAAAGAAAATCGGGGAAATGAGAAGAAATCACTGGCACTTAATGTTATGATCGACAGTGAAGAATCAAATGATGATGCTAATGATGCTGATCTCGTGTTTATTACCAAGAAGGTCAAGAAATTCTTGAAGTACTGGATAATGAAGAAACTTCGAAAAACTAACAACAATAATTCTAGAAATGGAAATGTTGTTAAATGTTTCGAATGTGATAAACCATTCATTTGAAAAGAGACTGTCCCAACATGAGAAAACCAAAGTACTTCTCAAATATTTTCAATAAGGAGAGGAAACATGCATTCAATGCAATATGGGATGATTCATATACATAATAAAGTGATAGTGATTTAGAAGCGGAAAAGGCCAATGTATGCTTCATTTCAATAGATGACTAGGTATGGAATTTTGATAAAGAAATTGCTAAAGTTTGAAATGATATGCATCGAGATTATGAAATACTTAGAAAAAAGTACAATAATAGTTTGGCAGAAATAGATAGATTAAAAATATCTAACGAAAAGTTGAGTAAAGAAAAACAATGTCTAGAAGATGAAATTGAAAGATTTAATGTTTATAAAAATGGAAAGGATTTAACACTTGGAAGTTTCAGAAAACTAAAAAGTGAAACTGAGTCCTTAATATTAGAAAATATTTCAATGATGTCACAGATAACTAATCTGAATGAAAAAAATAACATCTCTAGAAAATGATATTCTTAATCATAGTAAGGATTTTGATAAAATAAAAGCTGATATTGATAAATTTAACAAATGGAAGGATAATCATGAGAAATTATTATCTGCATCTAAAAACACTAGGAATAAACCTGGACTTGGATATACCCCTAAAGTTTAATCAAAGAAGAATAGTACTTATTGTACTAAGTTTGTTATAGCCACCAAGTTCGAACTAAGACCTAGGAAATTAAACTTAAATCTTTCAAATAGGTTTATTAACTTATGGGTTCCAAAATGGTCGGATAATACTGAAAAAGAAAAATATATTGATAATTTTATTAATAAGGTTCATTTGTCAAATGATTATATTTTGAAGGGGCATTCAAACTCTTCATGGGTTTGGCATCCCAAAACTTAACCTCATGGACCCCGAAATAAAAAGGGTACTAGTGTGCGTATTTTATAATTTTTCAGTTACTAAATAGTCGATACTCAAAGCATATGACAAGAAATCTATTGAACCTTGGATAAATATGAAAAGAATTTGTTATTGGCATCACCAAAGTCGGTTACTCTAAAACTCAACTGATTATTTAGTTTATTTAATGTTTTGATTTCCCCACTTGTGTTTTATTTATATGCATATACAAACTCTACATATTGTCTAGCAGTAACTAAATAATTCTTTTTGCTATTTTTGTTGATGACAAAAGGGGAGAGGTATAAATATACTAAACAAAATGCTAGGGGGAGTGCACAGAGTTAGGAGGAGACAAATATAAATAGTATTATATTTTATCTCTCAAATATTTATATGATTGTCATCATAAAAAAGAGAGAGATTGTTAATACCCAAGGTACACTAGGTATTGATTTTGATGACAACATATAAACATAATTACTAACATATCTTTTAAGTTGTGCACTCACATAAGATATATTATAAAGATATTTATAAAGATAAACAAGAACACAAAAGAAGAATACAGAGAAAGGATAATTCAAGCAATTGAAGACCAAAGCCTATTAAAGATGAATGTTGAAGAACAGAGGTATTTAAAGTGCCGAGGAGTTGGTTGGACCTTAGAATATCTTGTTAAAGATCCTAAGGTAATTATACTTGAAGTTAATTAACCATTGACCTTAACCGAATCACCAAAATCCACAAATATAAGGAAATTGGAAGTGAAGAAAATTTGAAACACTTATAAGTGTTGCTGTGCATATTTGCAACAATTGTATGTCAACATACCTATTTTGGTACATTTTGACATGTCGACATATAACGGTTTTCCAGATTTTTAAATTCAAAATAAGAAGTTATTTCCTTCGCCCTTTCGTCTAAAGACACATTCTTTCATACACTATTTAAAGGCTCTTGGAAACGAATTTTCACATAATATTTCCAGATTTTCTTCTACTCCTTCTCCATTTATTCTCTACACAAATCCATTGAATGCTATCCTATTATTCTTGCAAATCCACTCTTTTTCACTCCTATTATTCATTGATTTGCAAGCCACATAATATTAGAGAGTTGTACTTTAATTCACATCATTCTCTCTCTGATTTTATCATATTGCCTCAATGAATTCAAAGATATATTGCCTCAATGAAAGCAAATCTGCAAGAATTTCTATTGAAGAAACAACTACTTGCCACTATTTTTTACATTTGATAAGGAGAAGGTGTATCTTGTAGCCCGTGAAATCAAGATTGTAAAGCTATTCTTGCCGCTTATAGAAAGCAAGTGATTATAGTGAAATTCGACACGGTGAAGTGCAGGACTGGATGAAAGATTGGTTAATCTGAACCAGTATAAAAATTCTGGTGTTATATACTTTACTACATTTTATTTTATTACTTATTTCTTTATATTTGAATTTGAATAGATATAGTAAATACACTTCATCTTTCTAGCGTCTGAATAGCCTTAAGATCCGTTAACACTGTGTTATAGACACCCCATTTCCCTAATAAAATGAACTCTATAATGTTAAACCAACTTGGGTTTTTAAATGATTTACATCCTGGCGCTAAGCCTATAGGATGTAAATGTATATTTAAGAAAAAGATAAATACAAATGGATTCACTGATAAGTTCAAAGCTAGATTAGTTGTTAAGGGATATAAGCAAAGGCAAGGAGTAGATTATTTTGATACATATACTATGGTTGCTCACATATCTTCTGTATGTTGTTTAATAACACTTGCATCAATTTATAATTTGGTCATACATCAAATGGATGTAAAGACAACTTTTCTAAATGGAGATTTGGAAGAAGATATATACATGGAACAACCTAAAGGTTTCATAACCCCAGGCCGAGAAAAGAAAGTTTGTAAATTAATAAAATCACTTTATGTCCTGAAGCAAGCTTCCATGCAATGACATGAGAAGTTTGATAAAGTTGCATTGTCATATAGATTCATTGTTATTGATGCAGATAAATGTATTGATAGTAAATTGGACAACAACGATTATGTTATAATATGTTTATATGTTAATGACATGCTGATATTTGGTTCCACTATATCTTGTGTGAATGAAACTAAGAAGTTTCTATCTTTTAAATTTGATATGAAAGATCTAGGAAAGGCTAATGCTACGCTGGGAATTAAAATCATCAGGAAAGCGGGGAGTTATTACTAACTTAATTTCATTACATTGAGAAGTTCCTAAAGAAGTATAATCGTTATAATGACAAACCAGCACCAACTCCTTTAGATCCAAGTCTCAAATAAGAAAAGAACATTAGATGTACCATTTCTCAACTATTCTAGTGTTATTAGGAGTCTTATGTAAGATATGCATTGCACTAAACCAGACATCACACATGCTATAAGTGTATTGTGTCGATTTATGAGTAATCCAAGTTTCAAACACTGGAAATCTATTTCCAAAGTTTTAGCTTATTTGAAAGGAACCACAAACTATGACTTATCTTATAAAGGATATCCTACTGTAATAGAAGGATATAGTGATGCAACATGGAACAATGTAGAATCCAAACCAAAGTCTACGAATGGATGGATATTTACATTAGGAGGCGCTGTTGTGTCTTGGGCTTCCAAGATGCAGACATGTATATCTAACTCTACTATGTTGTCAAAATTGATTGCTTTAGCAGATGCATGTAAGGAAGTGGAATGACTTAGGAATTTATTAATGAAAAACACATTATGAAAGAAGCCATCTCTGGTAGTCTTGATTAACTGTGATAATCAAGCAACGATATATAATGTCGCTAATAAGAGACATAATGGGAAGTCTACACATGTGAGACTAAGACACCAGATGGTAAGACAGTTACTCAAAAGTAGAGTTATAATTGTTTACTACATAGAAACAAAGAAAAACTTGGATGACCCACTTATAAAAGGTCTTCCAAAGGCAATGGTTTCTATAAAGTCAAAAGAAATGGGACTAAGGTCGGTGAATGAAGATTGATCATCCTTAACATAACCCAACTTATGTCTTGAAAAGGATAGACAATGTTCAATGGGTACCAACAAGTTAAGAGTATGATAATGGAACACTAAATGAATAATCCCATAATAATTAGTGTTGGATTCCGCTAGAACAAAGAATGAATAAATATCCTAAATAAGTCTAGAAACCTAAAAAGGTGTATCGCAGAAACATCTTAAGGGACTTACCTACTTGAGTATGGAAATCAGGTTGTTTCCTAGGAAAGTAAGACCGCTTTCTAAAGTAAACTCATGAACCAGGATTAAAAGAACATGACAATTAACGTGCTGAGCAATATAGAATACTCTAACTAAGGAAATCAACATATTTTGATTGTTCCAGTTATACCATGAATAAATACTTGGTTTAGGATTCTTCACCATAGAATCTCGATAGAACTTTGAATGATTTACACTAAGTAAAGGTTCAAATAAAAAAAATACCTTTTGTTTATGTTTTATTTCCACGATGATGCCAAACTTGATCTTAGAACTTCATAGGCTTGATCCCATTTGGGTATGTAAGAAGTCACACTAGTGATTCAACCGTCCTGTTTATTTTATTTTTAAATTTAGGGGAGATTATTGTAAAAATTTTAAAACAATTTTGGGCTTGGGTTTTGTTTTGAAGAAGGAAGCAAGAAAGAAATAAAAGAAGAGAATGGTGTGGGGATTAGTCCCACATTGTGGAAATGAAAAAAAAAATATTCTAACTACTTAAGTGGCTTTCTCATGAAGGTGTTGGGGCCTTGGGGCTCTGACATGTTTGCTCTATTGTGAGAAGGGAGACCATGCATCTCAACCACACGCGTGTGCCGCCTCCGCCGTCAGTTTGACCGAACCCGGTCGGGTGCCGGTTGTGGGTCTCGGTCCAGAGCCAATAATAATATTTTTGGATCAAATTTATAAATAGTAATGGGCCGGTTTTCTAGCCCATTACGGACCGAATATAATATAAATCTTGGTGGGCGGCAAAATTCAAATTCGCAACGTTCCAGAAGCATTGTAAATGAAAAGGCGCGACGCTTCAGAAGTGTTGCAAGCAAAGAGATGCAACGTTTTGAAATTGAAATGGATATGACAGTTCCAAACGATCGTGGCTATTCATAAGAAGGCACCTCCTTTCGCTATCTATAAATAGCCACGCCCAGAAGTGTTTCAAGACAACTTCTAATTCATTCTTCTTCTTCTTCACGAGTTCTGCAATGCTGCCATTGCAACATCCAGAAAGTGTTGCATATTTTTTGATTTGCAACACTTATAAACCGTTATAGAATTCGATTTCTTCTTCTTCATCTTCTTCTTCAATTGCATCATTTGATAATCAAAAATCAAAATGTTCTTGGTTGGATCAAAATCATGCAAATTTTGAAACCAATTATGTTGCTTCAAGGCTTTATTGAATCCTGAAAGTTGATAGTTCGATAACCCGTTTGTACCTGTTGAGTTGAACTATTGTCTGAAAGAATCGATTATATAGATCCTTAAAATCTGAAGTACGACAATTATTTTCTTTTGATAGTCTCAAACCGCAAAATCCCCAACAGTCTCCAATAATATTTAGGATGTAATTTTTACTTAAACATGTCTTTTAAGCTCGTTTACAACCATGAATACTTTAAAACATAGAATTATGAAAATGTGAGAATGAAGGGGAAACATTAGGCAAAAATAGATCGTTGGATTTATAAAGGCGGACCGTTCTCGAAAATTCATTATGTAAATGATTCCTTTTATAAAAATAATATATCAGCTTTGTGATGTTTTAATTCACAAACTCAAAAGTGTAAAAGCAAACATTCTTCGGTACAATAGTTTGAGTTGACTTATGCAGTGCAACTGCAAGCGATTTGAATGAATAACCTTTTGGTTTATTGTACCAAGTGAGCCAATTCAAATTTGAGTATCCTTTTGTTATTCCTAAAATAGTGAAGTGTGCAAATGATGCCATAAGGAAATCCTATAATGCATGCTCGGTAACAATCATTAGTGTTTGACTACTGCTCCTATTGTCTTAAGAATCTATATTAGACAACAAACATGATGATTGCATATTTTAGGAGAGGAATATTCAAAATTTTCAATTATCTTTTATAAATTTAAATGAACAAATTTAGCATAGTAGAAATAATTGTTTTTTGTTCACTTGGAACTAAAGAAACAAATTTCCTGACCTATAAGGATGGCATAGGTATCTAGGACATGCAATGCCCACTATAAGGTCAATCATTACTAACCATACAGTCTTATGGAAAGTGAGCCAAACTTCAAATATACTTGCACAATATTTCAATATAATACATTGAGAAAAATTGAAGTACATGGATAACACCAAAAAAACATCACAGTCGGTTAATTGAGTAGTAATTTAAGATGTGTGAAACTAAAGACGTACTACAGTTATGTACTTTTACGAATACCATCAATTTTAGATAAAAGAATACTTGATAAGTGGATTTATAGACCTAGTAAATGGATTCATAAACATATATATTATGTTTATCTTTAATGTTGTGTATCATACCAATAAAGCTGGGAATTTCAAACGAACTTCGCTTGGTTGTATATTCTATATATATATATATATATATATATATATATATATATATATGTATGTATATATGTATGTGTGTGTGTGTGTCTATATATATATATATATATATATATATATTGAAGATGATATATATATATATATACATATATATGAGCATTCAATAGCACCCGAAACAGTGCAGCATTCCAAAATGCCCCTTGATTCCACCATATATCCCGTTTCTCTCTCCCTTCACTCATTCTCTCACCTCCTACTAACTTAAACTAATATAAATGCGTGTTTTCTGTAGGGGGCTTTTGGGATGTTCACTATTTGGGGTGTCATTGAACGCTCCTTATATATAAGATACGATCAAGAGCACCCCAAACAACACCACATCTATAGCCCTCTAATTTTCACCACACATTCTCTTTTCTCTTTCTTCCCACTAACTAACTCTCCCCCGCTAACTTATTAAACTATAATGAGTGGTTCAGAATAGAGTGCAAAAGGGGTGCTACTAAATAGGGGTACCCTAGAGTGTACCAAAATTGACATTCTTGGGTCGAGAGACTTGGACCCTGAAATTCTCAATAAACCTTGGAACCAAAGTATTCCAATTGCCTATTGATCCCGACTTCAGCCGCCTAAACCACATAATAGCAATATCTGTGAGATTGAGTGGGAAGCATTTAGCCATGACGTTGTCTGATGCCGATTGTACTTCCATGTGGCATATATCGGGCATAAGTTAGACAACTGAATCCCTCCTACCATCATAGGATTTCAGAACTGATAACTTGAAATCTGGGGGTTCTGTGAATTCCTGATCACCTTAGTGAAGGGACATCGATTACATTGTCAAAATCTGATTGACACGTCCCACCTCGAGTAAACCGTCTGATTATGACTGCAATTCAATTTCCATCGCCAAGAAGTTGCCTCCTATCATCCAAACCAACATTGGTTCCTCCAGCGTCTAAAACAACAGAAGTACGTCGATCAACAATGTGAATGTTTGGATTAGCATCAACACTGGGAATGGGTTCCGCACTGAACCGAATCCCTTCCTCCATATTGGCTTCATTCCCATCCAAGTCCATGTGCACATGCGCATTAGCTAATCCATCAAAGCGAACATCCAAAGTGCGACAAGACAACAGGTTGCGATTCAATTCACATCATCGGGAGAGTTGCCCCCTAGTTGAATCAGTTCGGTACCGAATTGAATAGGATCAGAAGCGATCCGGATCAAATACGAGGGCACTTCCCCTGAGCCAATTCTTGTTGCTCCACTGGGGTTCGGTCCAGTGGTTGCTTAAGCGATTGTTCCGTGGCCTCCTAGCCTTTCGAGCTCTTCCACCCTAGAGAAAAATATGGACACCGTCTCCTTCTTTCGTTTGAGGAGTTCATCCTTTCGTTCCATGTGGGATTGAAGTTCATTAATGATCTCATCCATCTCTTCATGGGTCAGGTAGTTGGAATAACCTACGGCGAAGGAAGCATCGTGACTTATTTTTATTCCTGCGCTTCCAGCCTGCGTGCTTATATACGTCTTCTTTCTTTTCACCATTGCTAGTTCCTAGAGCTATCCAAATCCTTAAAACTAGAAAGATAGTTATCGTGCTCCTACCGAGCACGCAAAATGTTGACGTTCACTTTGCTCAATAAAATAGCAACACTTAAATCCAGAGAATAACCAAGCAAATCAAATCACATAATGCAAAAGAGTAAAGCGACACACAAATTTATAGTGGTTCGGAAAATCCTACCTACGTCCAATTGGTGCAATTTTATTGTTTATACTGTACAATTACAAATACAGTTCGTTGGATTATTTGAAAAGTAGAGAAAAAAGTGTTGTTGAATGGAAGTAGCGAAGTCCTTGCGTAAGAATGCCAAATTCTAGAATTTGATCCCTTGAAAAGATTATTCCTTCACGTACATATAGGTGCTACAGTGATCCGGTACAGAATAGCATGGTGGCTAGAAATCCGGAGTGATGGATATAGTGGAGAAGCCCGCATTCAACAGTGGAGAAAGTGGGACACATCAGAGGGCTAAGTGACCCGGTTCGGCATGGCCAAACCGATGCTTTAATTAGCCGACCCTAAGTAGTGTGCGAGGATACTAAATTGAAGTTTCTGTTGGGGTTTTGTGCACAGCGGAAGTTTGATAAAACACCAGAAAACGGGATCTTTTTCGCCTAATCACTTGAAGATGAATTTGATTGAAAATAACAACACAATAAATTAGAAATAATAGCAATACACAAATATTCCACCCAACCGCCCTCTTTACTGATTCACGAAAAACAAATTTTGTGTACACTTGATGGATCGAAACCAAAAATAAACAAAAATTACAATTGAATCAATAACCTTATTGAGAAAGGGAAAGAATATCTAGGTGACTACAAATATTGTTGGAGAAGAAGAGCGATGAAGAACGATGACAGACCTATAACTCACATGGTTCCTTGATGTTTGATCTAACTAAGAAGGCTGCATATATAAGAGAATAGAAGACCTAGGAAAATATTTAAGTTGCCCCTTCAGAATATCTCTAGAATATAATCATTCATTTCTTTCCTTCTATAATAGAATCAATCAATCAATCAATAAAATCAATTAACTGATCAATCGATAAAATCAATTAATTAATTACATCCTCTTCATAAAATATTTGAATTAATAAATTCAACACTCCACCTTGATTCAAATATCACATACCTCCAACAATCACCAAACAAGTCAACCTAGCTCTTTCAACGACACCTAATCTCAATTAAAACCAACCTCGATTTCAAGGCAACGAGATACACCCCACCTGTTTCCCAAGCATAGGGACTCAATTGATTTCAGTGCAACAATCAAACCAAGTTGATTTGAAAGAACTATGACCACATCTCAATTACAGACACAACCCACTGCCTGCAAAAGATGCATCTACTACCATAATTGCATTGCGCAAAACTAATGGCCTAAAAGTGTTTGTAATACCTCAAAGACCTTCATCTTGTCTTTGTGGATTTCACAACTAGACATCTATAATCTTCAATTAAGCAAATACTCCGAGCTGTGCTGATGATCTGAGCTCTGATACCAACTATTGGGGTTTTGTTGCATCGGAAGTTTGACAAAACACCCATAAAAACAGTATCTTTTCACCCAATCACTTGAAGATGAATTTAACTGAAAATAACAACATAATAAATCGGAAATAATAGCAATGCACAAATATTCCACCCAACCACCCTCTTTATTCATTCACTAAAACAAATTTTGTTTAAACTCAATGGATCAAAACAAAAAATTAAACAAAATTACAATTAAATCAATAACCTTATTGAGAAAGTGAAAGAATATCTAGATGACTACAAATATTGTTGGAGAAGAAGTGTAATGAAGAAAGATGGCAAACCTATGACTCACATGGTTCATTAATGTTCGATCTAACCAAGAAGGCTGCACATATAGTATAATAGAAGACCTAGGCAAATGTTCAAATAGCCCCATCAAAATATCTCCTGAATATAATCATTCATTTCTTTCCTTCTATAATAGAATCATTCAACCAATCACACCAATCAATCAACCAGTCAATAAAATCAATTAATTGATTACATCATCTTCATAAAATATTTGAATTAATAAATTCAATAGTTTCTTGGTTGGTCCATGCCGAACCGAGGCTTGGTGATGTAGGCTGATCTGGAAGATGGACGAATGGGGGAATGGTGCCAATATCGAACCAAAGATTCTCCATCCAACATCAAATCGTTTGTGAAATCTGTGACTTCAATAAAGCCATTCCGAGTTTGTCCGAGATTGTACTCAAGTCCTAAGCACTCCGTTAGCTATAAATTCAAAGTGTGTCTGCCCTGCCAAAAGGCTAGTCAACATAGGTGTTACCTCATGAAGTTATATTTTCATTTATGCCAGGAAAGTTGTCGTTGGAATGGTTGCGATATATGGATTGGATGGTGTCACTACAACAAAAACACCATATTACAACGGTAAAAAAAACACAGTTGTAATAAATGTTTTTTACAACTGTAAATTCACTAAAGTTGTAATAAACATAATTTTAACAACTTTTCATTTTGTTAGTTGTAATAGATGCCTATTACAAACTTCATTTTTATAATATCTATATTTAATAATAATTATATTAATATTTAATAATAATTAATAATTAATAATAAACTTAGGAATCAATAATAGTTATTAAATAATTATTAGTTAATAAGTAGTAATTTATTTTTAATAGTTAATTGCTTATTAATTAATAATTAGTAACATATAAACTTTTAATAATTATCACTGGATTATAACTAAGTAGAAATAAGTAAAAGTTAAATAATAACTATTATTAATAAGTAGTATTTGATTTGATAGTAACTATTTTAGCGGTTTTAATAAATATAATTTTGGCAACTTGTTTGTTCAGCAGTTAACAACCGCTTGTTTGTGCTTTTGATAGATTTTTTTTAATTTTGAAAATAGAAACTGAAACTTTAAAAATAGAAACTCAAATTCCAAAAATAGAAACTTAAATTTATAATAAATTTAAAACTTTTTAAAACATTGAAAAATTCAAAAAACTTGTAAGTAACCTCTTTTGCAGAATTGATATTATTAAATAATTATCTTTTAATAATTAATTTTAAAGTAATCTTCTTTTTTTGGAAAAGCCATAACTTCAAACTGTTAAATATAATTATTATTAATAACTATATTATTAAATACTAACAATATTTGATTTACTACTTAATAATATGTTCAATAATTAATAATCAATAATTATTTGTGATATTTGATAATTACTAAAATACACTTAATAATTAGTAAAAGATATTAAATAATCATAATTAAAAATAACACATGACATTTTGACACTCCTTTTCATTCTGCCGCCACTTAATTCCATTCCGCCACTTATTTTCATTTCCCGCGGACCCCACTTTCCCTAAACCTAATTTTAGATCCAACCCCTTGTTTGTCCTTTCCATTTCCCTTTTTCCCCTCGCCACTGTTATCCGATCCTTTCAATTTTCCCTTTTCCATTTCTGCCGCCGTCCTATTCCTCCTCCTTGGATGACTTTATCGCCCTGATTTGGGCTTCAATCCCTCTCGCTGGCCTAGATCTGAACTTGCTGAGTTCCCCTCCTCCTCCTTGAACATTCCCTAGCTTGCTATCGGTTTGCCCCAGGTTAGGTTTTCGCGAATTCTGATGTTTCTCATATGCGATTTTCCCTTCATGTAGCACTACACTTCATGCCCGAGGTCACTGGCTCAGGTATCCTCTTATCAAAGTGGGCTTTCACCCTTTTGTTTCCCATCTGTTTCACCCTCATGTTTCCCTTGCATGTATGTTTAGGAAATATTAGAGTATACTGTCGTATAAAACTATTCCTTCAAGGAGAAAATATTAAATCGATGATTATATATTACATCGGTGAAAGTGGAGAGCTTCTTTTGGCTAATCCTCTGAAAAAGGGAAAAGATATCCATCGTACATTATAGTATACCAAGGTCTTTGATTCAGCTACAACTCAAGGTTATTACTTATTTATATTCTTTTACATTAAAAATCCATTAACTTAAGCTTTTTGTATACATGTTCTTATTGTGAATTGAATTTGCATTGTCAACCTATAATCTCTTTTGTTTTATATGACAGAGGAAGTGTTTTCGGATATTCAGCCTTTAATCCATTCTGTTCTTGATGGATATAATGTCTGTATATTTGCATATGGGCAAACTGAATCGGAGAAGACGTACACTATGGTAATACATGTTTGTTGGATGCAAATATTATTCTATGAACTTTTTACTTCCAGTGTAATATGGTATTCTTATACTTGTTTATGTTTTTTTCAAGATTCGGCCCAATTCATCATCAGAAAAGGGCTGGGGTGTCAAATACCGTGCATTAAATGATCTTTTTCATATTTCTCGAAGTCGGAGCTATGCTATATTGTATGAAATTAGTGTTTAGATGGTTGAAATTTATAACGAGCAAGTACGGGATCTTCCTGTAGATGATGTTTCTCACAGTAACTATAGTAAAAGCTATTGTGTTGAAAAATAAGGAAATGATTGGTAAGTCAGACCCATATGTGGTTTTAAGTATACGGCCCATGTTTAAGGTTAAAACTAAAGTGATCAACAACAATCTTAATCCATTGTGGAATGAAACTTTCGAGTAGATTGCTGAGGAGAAAGAGACACAATCTCTTATACTTGAGGTGTTAGATGAAGACAACCTTGCATAAGAAAAACATTTGGGTGTAGCCAAGCTCCCACTGATAGACTTAGAGCCTAAAATAGCCAAAGATTTTGAACTTAGGTTGTTGCCATCATTGGATATGTTGAAAATCAGGGATAAAAAAGTCAGAGGAACTCTCGTAATTAAAGTGTTGTACCATGCTTACGATAAGAAAGAGCAATATGCAGCTTTGGAAGAAGAAAAAAGAATAGTGGAAGAGAGGAGAAAAATGAAAGAGGCAGGGATGATAGGAAGCACAATGGATGCTCTCGGTGGGGATGCTGGACTCGTAGGTACGGGTGTTGCAGGTGGTGTTGCGGGCGGTGTTGGACTGGTGGGTAGCGGATTGGGGGCTGTGGGCAGTGGGCTTAGCAAAGCGGGTAAATTTATGGGTAAAAGTGTTACTAATATCCGTGGAAAGAAGAACAGAACTAGCAGTACTGATGAAGGCAATGGAAAATAATGAACTAACATAGGTGTAAGCAGAGTTTGAAATGTTTGTGTGTATAGTGTGAATATGTGTATATTAGTGTGAGTTCTCTGTTCTAAAAAAAAGCCCTTTAGTGCAGTCATTAGTTCATAGTAGGATAATACTATGAAGGTTTCACAGTAGGATAATACTATGGAGGTTTCACAGTAAGATAATACTGCGAAGGTTGCATGATTAAACCTCTATACTTGATAATCTACTGGCAATACTGCTTCTTTTGATTTTATTCTTGAAATGATACTTAGTTGATAGTCTTTCCGGTATATTTCTTATTATCCTTGACCTGCTCACACTTGGAGTTCTAAACACTTCCCAAGTTAACTGTTTGAATTGAGTTATTATAGGTTAATACTTTAAAATTTGCTGAAAGGGTATCCAGCATTGAAGTGGGTGCTGCAAAAAGCAACAAAGAGAGCAAAGATGTCAAAGATTTAATTGATCAGGTGTCGTAACTTATTTTTAAGATGTACATATTATCGGCTAAGTTCAAAGTATTGTCAATTATTGTATGTTATTACAGGTGGCATCATTAAAGGGAACTGTTGCGAGAAAGGATGAGGAAATTGAATGCTTGCAGATGCTTAAAGATATGACAAACCGCTCTCCTAGTAAAGCACTTAATCTACTTTGTTATATTTACAGCCGCATGCCAAATGCAAAATTGATTTTTAGCTGCATAGTTATTATTTTAAACCAGTGATTTGTATGATGCAATTAAAGTTGTATTCGATGACCGTTTTAAATATGTTATACTGAAAAGCTATAATTTTTCAGAAAGAATAAAACAAAACCCATGAGTATGAAAACGGTTCATTGATATGATATTAATTTTTATAGTATTGGTAATCCGACAAATGAATACTATGAACTGTGGTTATACAGAAATCAAAAAGTGACATAACCATGTTCATATATTAATGTCTAAACTAGCTAGACTCGAATTTTCAATCATTTTTCTCAAGTGCTTTCCAATAAATAGACAACAAATTTGGTTATTACAAATAAACTATAATTTCACATCCGCTTTTAAAAATGTTGTGCCTATTTGCAGTATTGGTAGATTTTGCTAAATTGAGTTTCCTTGTGTACTTTTGCAGACGAAATTTTCATCATATGTTATCCTGATAGGAAGGATTCAGGGGGATGGGAGAATAGCAGAAAAAGCATTTGAGCTACTGAATCTTTGATTTTCAGCTTTGAAGCTAGATGATGAGGACAGTTGTAATTTTATACATTTTTATGTGATATATGATTTATAATTTGTATTTTGGATATAAAGTTGTGATTTTTATCAATGAATGGATTATGATGCCTTTAAACTTTCATCTATGTTATTTATCTTTTTATTGTTGCACATATATAATATATAAAGATTCTTATACATATAATTTGAGGATATATTACAAATGTAAAATAAAAGTTGTAATAAAATATATCACAACAGTTGTAAAAAATACAACAACAACGGTGCATAAATGTTGTAATAAAGTATATTACAACTGTGGAAAAAAGTTGTAAAATATACATGTATTACAATAGTGTTGCAACGATACAAAAAAGTTGTAAAAGATTTTAGTCTATTATAACTTCTTAATACATGATGGCTAGCCCACCGTTGTAAAATGTATATTACAACTGTTTTCCACCGTTGTAATATGGTCATTTTGTTAAAGTGTGTTTGGATCGAAAATGACTCAAACACCAATGATGTGAAATCACACTTCACCAATTGAAACACCCCACCTCCGTTAGGGTCACTCTCAAAGGGAATGCCCTAATTTTGGTGGAGGTTTATAAGTACAAGTCACAGATATACAAGACAGATATAAGAACACATATTTGTAAACAGCGGAAGAACAACAAACTTTATTTCATAAAGTCAAATACGTGTTACAACAACATTCTTTCCCAAAAACATAACACTTTCATAATCTGTCTTGAGTACATTATTTAAAGAAGCATAAATAAAACATAGATAAACTGCAAAAGCCCCATAGTGGATTGTCCAAAGCCATAGTTCAAAACAGGAAAGTCCAAGCAATACATTTCTCTTCTTCAAGCTGGATGTTGAGGTTGGTCAAGCTGCTGTGTTCCCTCCCTGAGGACCTGGGGGGGGGGGAACGGAAGAAAGAAGACGAAAGAAAAGTAGAGTCAGACATAAAGCCTGAGTAAGTCTAGTACTATTTTGTCTATGAATAAAGAACTGGGTATGATAAGTATAAACAAGAAGTGGGCATGCACTATAAACTTGGTTAAGTTGTCTAGGGTCGAATATACTATCGTACCCCATGTTGATCTCTGAACCCATATAAACTAGCTTCCAACTGGCACCCCAAAATCAGGGTGATGTGATCCATTCTATGATGATCGGCTCCTACTCGCATAGTTACATGTGTCTTACGGCCCCCGATGTTGTAGTTACCTATGCTGGTCCCACCATGGGGTGTATCAAGTCCCATAGTGGCAACCTGACACAACCTTAGAGTGCACAGGTATGCTACTGGTGTCCAGTGCCTTATTTTTCTGCGCCGGAGTGTGTGCACGCCCGCACTCCGTTAGAACCTACACTGCTACACCACCGCCGTCGATTTGACCTCTTACAATCAGCCCAGTAATCGTGCCCCACCCTGCCTAGTTTCAGGGTATCCTGATACACCTTCTAGGGTTACTGCTGAAAAGGGTCCCCCCCGTTACTAGGTTTTCTATCTCTAGCCAACATGCTAAGTTGGTTAAGTGTTTTCTAACCTAACCCCCACCAGTCCGTTTAGTTTAGCATGTTCCATTTTTATTAAGTCTTTAGTTCACTTAATCCTAACAATCCTGACTCAGCCTTAATTGTCTTATTAAGGCCCTGACCTCTCACATTAGACAGTTATTGTTGTGGCTGCCTGTTGCCGGTTGGTTCCGGGCAGTCTTACGCCACAACTCAGTCTAACCTCGGGTCCTTATTGGACTCCATGTTTAACCTCCCACATTGGATAGGTATTGTTGTGACTACTGGACAGCCGGGCGGTTCCGGGCAGGTTTACATCACAACTCAATCCAACCTCGGGTTAAACACATCGTATGTTCTACATTTACATATTTTGTCATTCCTCTTTATTTCTTATATGTAAATATTTGCGGCCCATTATTAAGTTAATGGTGTAAAGGTTACACCAATCATGGGCCCAACCCATACTTGAATTTGGGCCCTTCTATTTTTATATTTTCATTCATTAATTAATTTTAACCCAACGTTATTTTCCCCCGTTTTACACGTCCGTTTATATATATTGGGCTTAGCCTTTTTAAAGCCCAATTTAGCCATGCGAAAAGGGGAGGCTTAAAGCGTGATACACAAAGAGGGGAATGTGAGCGCATGAACTTGCAATATGACGTTGGAAATACAAAATAGAAACTGGTGTACTTGCATAGTAGTGACATATACTTTGGTCATAAAGCATAGGTGACATGAATCAAAGCATGTGAACTTGTAGTTGAGATAAGAATCTAAATTGGGTATCATTATTGACACATAGTCATAACTACAACATGAACCTATACTTTTATTTATGCATAATGTCAAACATAAGCATGGCATAAATATTTCTAACATAAGCATGGCATAATGTCAAACATAAGCATGGCATAAATATTTCTAACATAAGCATGGCATAAATATTTCTAACATGAAATCATGATTCTTACTTTAGTCATGTAAACTTGCAAAAAGGGATTTTGAGTCTAACCTAGCTATGTACCACATATGTCATCATATGATTCTTGTAAACAAGATAGACTTAATCATGGTTTCCAATTATGCCAAATATCATTCGTAGCCTAGCCATATTCATAAATTTGCAAATAGGTTTTCTAGTACAAAAGCATGGCTTAATACATGATGCCAAATTCTCAACATAATTTCATATGGATAATAACCAAACTTGTTCCAATTACTTACAAAATGATTTATGCACAAAAATATACATCATGGTGGCATAGAAGCAAACCCCAAACTTGCATGAATTTAAATCAACTACATACATGTAGCTTCAACATGGATTACATAATTTGCGAAATATTCCAAACGTATACTTGCATAGAACTACCGCATGTAGTTCTTTATAATGAATAACATAATTCATAAATATCCAAACGTATATAATATTTCAAATTGATAAGAACGCACAAATATGAATTACTTTATTGCCACAATTCAAGCATACAAACCAACACAATTGTTTATTCATACCAAAGTAATACTCTACTTACAATGGTGTGATGAATTCTCTAGTTTAGGGATTGAAGACGCAAATTCCTTTGTTGAATTGATTTGTTTAGGTTGCTTTAAGCTTTAGAATCTTCCTCCTAATCCTCTCTCCAATTTGGTGGCTACTCCTAGTCGTTCCTCAGCAACATGGCGGCTATGTTCTTATTTTTGAATGAATAGATTAGGGTTTAGTCTAGGGTTGTTTATATAGAGGTTAGGAACTGATTAGGACCATTGATGTTGCTTGGATTGATCGTAGCCATTCATTCTAAGGAGAGATCAATTAAAACTTGCCACCTAGCCCTAGTGACAAAGCAGACCACAGAAAATCGACCACATAGAGAATAGGCCAGCCGGGTTAGACTGGGCTCGACCTGGGTCTGGACCAGGTCGACACCCCTGTCGACAGCCCTGTCGACAGGCCTGTCGACCTGGTTAGACCAGGTCGACAGCCCAGTCGACTTGGTGGGTCAGGCGGGTGTTTTTCCGCCCTGGCCCATTGGGCCCCATTTTCGAATTTAAACCTGATTTATTCTGTTTGAATTTAAACTTGATTCTCAAACTTCCGAAGGCCATATCTTCTTCATACGGGATCCGTTTTTCGAAAACTCGGACTCTATTTCGCGTATTTTTCCGAGACGAACGCAATGGCGTATCCCGTTTCCCTTAGTTCTTAGATTTCAGATTAATTATAATTTAATTTGTTAATTTCACAGTTATAGAATTTGCGGGGTGTTACATTCTCCCCCACTTAAAAGGATTTCGTCCTCGAAATCTTCAAGTTAGGAGGAATGTATATCCTAACATCCAATCATCCATCTACTCATCCATCAAACACGAGCATCCATTGTCCTTAAAAGACTTCTAATGCTTCATGATCATATGCGAAGTGTGTGTGTACATGTACTTATCTAATGCAAAATCAGGCGGTCTACTGATTCAGTTGACCTCCTTAATGCGAATTATGTAAGTGCCATGAATCCATTATGTGTGCAAATTTTCCTATTTTTGATTTTACATGAGTGCACAATCATTCATTACAAATGCAACATCCATGTGACAACACATTAAAGTTCAACCATATACGAATGCAAACATATATGCATATGCAATATGAAGTGACTGAGCCGATCTAAAACCTAGATTGTGTGTGTATATGCAACCACGAGCAACCACTAGCAATCACTTGCAACCACTTGCAACCATCATCCATAACATGTTTCAACTACATGTTTCCATCCAAAGAGTTTCTACCTAAAAGATACGGTCGAGGAAATATACCTAAAAAGATAGATAAAAGCGCAACTTAAGGAAAAAGAAAGATCAAAGATGTACCCTCGAACAGAAAAGGGTAGGCAGTACGTATTCTAGCTTCAGTTTCCCAAGTCGCGTCTCCCTCGGCGTCGCTCCACTGAACTTTGACGAGCTTGACTTCGCGGTTGCGTAGCTTCTTCACTTCCGTTCCTAATATGCGGGTTGGAACTTTTCTTATGGTTGCTTCGCGTTCCACTTCGGCCTCTTCGAGGATATTTGGCTCTACCACTTCAGCAGACTCATGTAGACATTTTCGGAGATGTGAAACGTGAAAAACGTTGTGGACTCCAGCCAACTTCTCGGGTAGCTCTAATCTATAGGCCATCTTCCCAATTTTCTCGATGATAGGGAATGGCCCTACGAACCTTGGTGCTAGCTTTCCTGTGGTTCCAAAACGAACAACGTTTCTTAGTGGTGATACCTTGAGAAAAACTCTGTCTCCAACCTCGAATTCAAGGTCGGTCCTTCTCTTGTCGGCATAGGACTTTTGTCTGTCTTGGGCCGTCTTCATCCTTCTTCGTATTAAGTCTACTTTCTCTGAAGTCTCTCGGATCATGTCTGGTCCAAGTATGAGCTTATCAGTAGACTCCCACCAACAAGTGGGCGATCGGCACGGTCTTCCATATAAAGCTTCGAAGGGCGCCATTCCGATGGTTGCTTGATAGCTGTTGTTGTAGGCGAATTCTACCAAAGGAAGGTGGTCTTCCCATGTCCCTCTGAAGTCAAGGACGCATAGTCTTAAGAGGTCTTCCAAAACTCTATTCACTCTCTCTGTTTGGCCGTCGGTTTGGGGATGATAGGCTGTGCTCAAGCATAACTGCGTTCCTACTGCTTCTTGCAGACTCCGCCAAAACTCGCTGGTGAAGATGGGGTCTCGGTCACTAACAATGGTAGATGGTATTCCATGGAGTCGAACGATTTCCTTAAGGTAAAGTGATGCTAGGGATGAGGCAGTTCTTTTACTTTTGACAGGTAAAAAGTGGGCGCTTTTAGTAAGCCTATCCACTATTACCCAAATGCTAGTGTTGCCTCTCCTAGACCTAGGCAGCCCATCGATGAAGTCCATTGAGATGCTATCCCACTTCCACTGCGGGACCTCCAGAGGATGTAATAGTCCGCCAGGCTTTTTCTGTTCCGCTTTAACCTGTTGGCACACCATACACTTAGAAACGAATTCTGCCACGTCCTTTTTCATGTCGTTCCAAAAGAAAGTCCTTTTTATGTCTTTGTACATTTTATCTCCGCCTGGGTGTATCGTCATCTTGGAGTGATGTGCTTCCTCGAGAACCTTCTTTACTAAATCTTTTGTCTGTGGGACGCATAGTCTTCCGTCTCGCCTTAGCAAACCCTTATCATCAATGGAGTTTCTATTGAGGTGACTTGAAGTCTCACCCCTAATTAGCCTATCGATTGTTTCCACAAGCTGAGGGTCTTCGCGTTGTGCTGCCCCTACTGAATCCACTAAAGTTGGGCGCACTTCGAGGGATGCTAGCAAGCCTGGTACGAAATCGGAGGAAGGCCTAAAGTCGAAGCTGGCTATAAACTCTAGGCTTTGTCTTTCAACAAACAACGGGCTTAGGGTCAATTTCTTTCGGCTCAACGCGTCTGCCACTACGTTGCCTTTGCCCGGAGTATAGGAGATTTTGAAATCGTACGAGGCAAGAAACTCCATCCATCTTTGTTGCCTCAAGTTAAGATCCTTCTGCGAGAAAAGATATTTCAACGATTTATGGTCAGTGTAAAGTTCGAACTTCTCACCTAGGAGATAGTGTCGTCAAGACTTGAGTGCAAAGACGATGGCGGCTAACTCAAGATCGTGGGTTGGGTAGTTCTTTTCGTGCGCTTTCAACTGCCTCCCGCCATAAGCTACTACCCTTCCTTCTTGCATTAAGACGGCGCCTAGCCCTGTCCCACATGCATCCGTATAAACAGTGAACATCTTGCTCCCATCTGGCAGCGTCAAAACTGGGGCTGTTGTGAGAGCCCTTTTTAGTCGTTGGAAAGCAAACTCGCAATCCAAGTTCCAATTGAACACTAGATTCTTCTTAGTCAATTTCGTGAGCGGTGCTGAGATTTTCGCAAAATCCCTTATAAACTTTCGATAGAAACCTGCTAGTCCTAGGAAGCTTCGGACCTCAGTTGCATTCCTTGGTGTCTTCCAATCCTATACCACCACTACCTTAGCAGGGTCCACTGCTAACCCTTGTTTGGATACTATATGCCCAAGGAACCTCACCTCTTCTCTCCAAAAGTGGCATTTGGAGAATTTGGCTTTTAGTTGATGGACTCGCAAAGTTTCCATGATTGCCCTTAAGTGTTGAGCATGTTCCTCTTCACTCTTTGAGAAGATAAGGATATCATCAACGAAGACCACTACGAATTTGTTGAGGAAATCTCTAAATACCCTACTCATCAGGTCCACGAAGTAAGCAGGTGCATTTGTCAAGCCGAAAGGCATGACAAGCCATTCAAAGAAGCCGTCTGGGGTTCTGAACGTCGTTTTATCGATGCTATCTTCAGCCACCCTTAGCTGATGAAAACCAGTTGCTAAATCGAGTTGGGAGAAAACAGACGCTCCTACAAGCTGGTCAAATAAATCGTCAATTCTAGGGAGAGGGTGCCTATTCTTTTTCGTTAGCTTGTTGAGCTCCCTATAGTCAACACATAGACGGAGTGAACCATCCGCCTTTGTAGCGAACACCACCGGAGCGCCCCATTCTGAAATGCTCCTCCTAATGAACCCCTTTTCTAGAAGCTCTTTAATCTGTTTACTGAGCTCTTTCCTTTCTCGTGGAGCCATATGTCTAACGGGCAACGCAACGGGCTTTGCATTATCTACAAGATATATGCGGAAGTCTATTTCCCGCTTCGGAGGCAAGCCCTTCACCTCTTCAAAGACATCCGGATATTCCCGGACCACTCTAACTGATTGCAAATTTTCAACAGAGGCATCTAGCGATTCAAGATAACTAAGCATAACCGCATACGAGGGATTACAAGAAATTTCCAAAGTATTACCGAGCTGGGTTAGGAGCCTAACAACCCTTTTCTCACAATCAAGGATGGCCCCATTACTGGATAGCCAATCCATACCCAAAATCAAACCATACCCCGAAAAGCCCAAAACAAAGGCACTACATTGAAATTCTACACTTAGAATAGAAATTTTCAATCCCAAACAGATCATAGACAAATGAGCTGGGCCCCCAATTGGGTTTGAAACAATTAAGGGGTCCTCTACCATACTAGTTTTTAGGTGCAGAGATTCTACTAAAGGAGACGAGATAAAGGAGTGTGATGCGCCAGAATCAAATAAAGTGCGAACGAGGTGATCATAAAGATAAACTACACTTTCTACAGAAGTATTTATACCTCGCTGTTGCAGAGGTGGCGCTTCCAGCACATGAACCTGTGCCCCTAGGGTGGATCCAGCCCTCTGCCCCTGTCCTCGTTTCTTTGGGCAGTCCTTAGCCCTATGGCTTGTCTCACCGCAAGAAAAGCACCCACCATTCTCCTTGGCCTTCTTTTTCCGGCAGTCCTTTACTAAGTGCCCCACTTTGCCACAGAAATTACACTTCCTCTTCTCTTTGTTGCCTTTCCCGCCCTTCTTAAAGTCTGTCTTCTTAGGCTGCAAACCCTCTTTCTTCTTGCCCTTATCCTCTTCATTCAGCAATGCCATTTGCACCAATCTTTCATACGTGGCTCCCATGGGTATATGGGTCATGGCCAAACTGTGTAATGGCTCATTCAACCCTTTGACGAAACGGAGAGCCTTCTTGTGCGGGGTGTTGACTAGGTCAAGCCCAAACCTAGCCAGCTCATCGAACTGATTCACATATTCTCTGACTGTCTTGTCCCCTTGCTTAAGAAATAAGAATTTTTCCAACTGCAAACTTCTTTCCGCATCTGAGAGAAATTTGGTCTCAAACCTTGCCCTAAAGTCCTCCCATGTCTCCACTGGTATTTCAGCATTAGTGACTTCCCACCAGTAGGAAGCCTCACCCTTCAATAGCCACACCGCCAATTGTACTTTTTGTCTATCTTCTACCTCAAAGATGATGAATAGGTCCTCCGTTTCCTTCAGCCAATTTCTAGCTGCCACGAAGGACTCAGTTCCATGGAAATCCCTTCCTCCCATAGCTTTAAAATCTTTACATATCTTAGCAAACGTGTTTCCCCGTGGAGGAGGTGGAGGAAAAGGTGCCGCTGCAGCTGGATGATTCCCTGCAGCTGGGGGAGGAGGAACGGTAGGACCTGGCTGAGTGGCCCTTGCTTCTAAGAACCGTCTAAACCAACCAGGTATTGGCACCCCTTCTGGCAAGTTAAGATCTTCGGACATGCTGAAACAAAAAGGATAGATTCAAAACGAAGGATAAGAGATAGTACCTATGGCTTTGGGGAGTGGACTTTGCCTTTTTAAAATAAAATAATATTTTTCTTTTAAAAATGCTTCTTTAAATTTCCTTTTTGAAAACAATTTTTCAAAACTTTTTATCTTATCTGGTAAACCTATGCTCTGATACCAAGTGAAACACCCCACCTCCGTTAGGGTCACTCTCAAAGGGAATGCCCTAATTTTGGTGGAGGTTTATAAGTACAAGTCACAGATATACAAGACAGATATAAGAACACATATTTGTAAACATCGGAAGAACAACAAACTTTATTTCATAAAGTCAAATACGTGTTACAACAACATCCTTTCCCAAAAACATAACATAACACTTTCATAATCTGTCTTGAGTACATTATTTAAAGAAGCATAAATAAAACATAGATAAACTGCAAAAGCCCCATAGTGGATTGTCCAAAGCCATAGTTCAAAACAGGAAAGTCCAAGCAATACATTTCTCTTCTTCAAGCTGGATGTTGAGGTTGGTCAAGCTGCTGTGTTCCCTCCCTGAGGACCTGGGGGGAGGGGGGGAAACGGAAGAAAGAAGACGAAAGAAAAGTAGAGTCAGACATAAAGCCTGAGTAAGTCTAGTACTATTTTGTCTATGAATAAAGAACTGGGTATGATAAGTATAAACAAGAAGTGGGCATGCACTATAAACTTGGTTAAGTTGTCTAGGGTCGAATATACTATCGTACCCCATGTTGATCTCTAAACCCATATAAACTAGTTTCCAACTGGCACCCCAAAATCAGGGTGATGTGATCCATTCTATGATGATCGGCTCCTACTCGCATAGTTACATGTGTCTTACGGCCCCCGATGTTGTAGTTACCTATGCTGGTCCCACCATGGGGTGTATCAAGTCCCATAGTGGCAACCCGACACAACCTTAGAGTGCACAGGTATGCTACTGGTGTCCAGTGCCTTATTTTTCTGCGCCGGAGTGTGTGCACGCCCGCACTCCGTTAGAACCTACACTGCTACACCACCGCCGTCGATTTGACCTCTTACAACCAGCCCAGTAATCGTGCCCCACCCTGCCTAGTTTCAGGGTATCCTGATACACCTTCTAGGGTTACTGCTGAAAAGGGTCCCCCCCCCCCCCCCCGTTACTAGGTTTTCTATCTCCAGCCAACATGCTAAGTTGGTTAAGTGTTTTCTAACCTAACCCCCACCAGTCCGTTTAGTTTATGCATAATGTCAAACATAAGCATGGCATAAATATTTCTAACATAAGCATGGCATAATGTCAAACATAAGCATGGCATAAATATTTCTAACATAAGCATGGCATAAATATTTCTAACATGAAATCATGATTCTTACTTTAGTCATGTAAACTTGCAAAAAGGGATTTTGAGTCTAACCTAGCTATGTACCACATATGTCATCATATGATTCTTGTAAACAAGATAGACTTAATCATGGTTTCCAATTATGCCAAATATCATTCGTAGCCTAGCCATATTCATAAATTTGCAAATAGGTTTTCTAGTACAAAAGCATGGCTTAATACATGATGCCAAATTCTCAACATAATTTCATATGGATAATAACCAAACTTGTTCCAATTACTTACAAAATGATTTATGCACAAAAATATACATCATGGTGGCATAGAAGCAAACCCCAAACTTGCATGAATTTAAATCAACTACATACATGTAGCTTCAACATGGATTACATAATTTGCGAAATATTCCAAACGTATACTTGCATAGAACTACCGCATGTAGTTCTTTATAATGAATAACATAATTCATAAATATCCAAACGTATATAATATTTCAAATTGATAAGAACGCACAAATATGAATTACTTTATTGCCACAATTCAAGCATACAAACCAACACAATTGTTTATTCATACCAAAGTAATACTCTACTTACAATGGTGTGATGAATTCTCTAGTTTAGGGATTGAAGACGCAAATTCCTTTGTTGAATTGATTTGTTTAGGTTGCTTTAAGCTTTAGAATCTTCCTCCTAATCCTCTCTCCAATTTGGTGGCTACTCCTAGTCGTTCCTCAGCAACATGGCGGCTATGTTCTTATTTTTGAATGAATAGATTAGGGTTTAGTCTAGGGTTGTTTATATAGAGGTTAGGAACTGATTAGGACCATTGATGTTGCTTGGATTGATCGTAGCCATTCATTCTAAGGAGAGATCAATTAAAACTTGCCACCTAGCCCTAGTGACAAAGCAGACCACAGAAAATCGACCACATAGAGAATAGGCCAGCCGGGTTAGACTGGGCTCGACCTGGGTCTGGACCAGGTCGACACCCCTGTCGACAGCCCTGTCGACAGGCCTGTCGACCTGGTTAGACCAGGTCGACAGCCCAGTCGACTTGGTGGGTCAGGCGGGTGTTTTTCCGCCCTGGCCCATTGGGCCCCATTTTCGAATTTAAACCTGATTTATTCTGTTTGAATTTAAACTTGATTCTCAAACTTCCGAAGGCCATATCTTCTTCATACGGACTCCGTTTTTCGAAAACTCGGACTCTATTTCGCGTATTTTTCCGAGACGAACGCAATGGCGTATCCCATTTCCCTTAGTTCTTTGATTTCAGATTAATTATACTTTAATTTGTTAATTTCGTAGTTATAGAATTTGCGGGGTGTTACACCAATTATGGCTAGAAATTAAAAGGGCCACAATCACAAAGTAAATGAAGGAAAACAAGTAAAGGACACGAGATTTTTATAGTTGTTCGATTCAATACGAACCTACATCCAATTTTCAATCACTTTTCATCATTATGGAGAGAATTACAAATTTTATCATCTCATACATTGCATTAATTACACTTGACCACTTTTGTGATAATTCTCCCCTTTTTGCTCACTTTTCGCTTTAGATCACACTTAGATTTGATAAGGAACGGATTGGATCATGTAATTATGTACTTTTACTTGGTTCCATCATGAGAATGGTGTTAAATCCGCGCTTTGAAGAAGAGCAATGACAATTTGGAGATCACTTGGAGTGGATCGGAGTGTGAATTAATGGTGCTCGGAGAAGATGAGATTCATTTGATGTTGGAGGAAGAAGGAAAGAAAGTTGGTGGCCATTAATGGAGTTTTTAGAAGCTTTAGAATGGTCGAGGAATGATTTTGGCAGCCCTTCGGGTAGTTGAATCGGTCCCTTGAATTGTGGAGCAAGTGGCTATTTATAGGCGAAGTTTGAAGGTAGTGGCAGTCTCGTAATTACGGGGTGCAGAGTTTGGATCAGGCGTAAATTTGGAATGGGCTAAAACTTATTTATAGAAGTGCCACTGGTCCACTTTACAGTTGTATACAGCTGTCATGGTCCGTATTTATAGTTTTGCCACCTCTTTTGGTACATGACCGATCCAAAAGTAAAGGAATGCACGGATCCATACGTGAAGGAAGGCACCGATCCATTTAATAATAATATTGCCACTGCATTAATTAAAGCACCAACCCACTTTATAAACTTGAAGCTACCACTTGCCTTTCTCCCTGGACGATCCACTTTCATGAATGCATTGATCCATTTTTCTGAATAGACCGATCAACTTAATTGACAACTTTGCCACCGCTACTTTATACGGTCGACCCAGATATTTTCCAATATGTCAATATTGTCATTTAGTATCAATCCTCCGATAATTTAGTTACCGACCCACTTAAAAAATGCTTCCAGGTGTGTGTGTTTCATCATATAAACCACCAATCACATATTGTGTTGCTACTGTTACGTAAATCATGGCCAACCGAAATTCTATAATTTGAGCCGACCCACACTGTTACCACGTGTGCTACAAACTATCCCCTTGTGCTATATCATGTGTGGACATATACGATTCTTTACATAATTGCACTCATGTTGTTACCGTGTTTAAGTAAGATTTTGCCAAGTTTTTGTACATATTTAAAGTGCTGTAATGGAGCCAACAATCCTCATACACTCAATAAGATCGACTAAGTAAATGCATCATGGACCGTTTCATATTGCTTCACTTAATACCGACCCATTTTCTATTGACCTGATGCGCGCCTTTGTATCCAAATTGCACCATTATATACTCACTTCAATGTATATAATGCACTGTATAACATGGTTGTGCTCATATAGACATATAAAGATGACCCCATATTTGTAATGCATGTTCTTAGGCACTCATCCATTTACTTTTCATGCATAGTTCGTTTTACTAGCAATGTACTGCTTGATCACAATTTAGGTTCTAATCACGTGTAGACAATTTCCATGCAGGCGTGCTCATACATCTCAATTGCTTCTTGCTGATTCATGTATTTGAGGATGATTTTAGCGTCTCATATTGTTTGTACGTGAGCCAATTCATGTTTTAGTTTGCATATTTCACTTCATTCCTTCCAGTCAATGGTTAACAGAACATTTGGCTTCACTACTTTTGTTATATGACATGCTGCACGTGTCAGTTATAGCCGACCCATTCATTGCTACGGTGCAGAACCGTTTGTATTATTTAATTCAGACCGACCTAGTTTGTGCTGACCCGGTGCAGTGATACTTACAGGACCGACCCGGTCCGTTAATACTGACCAACCCGATTCGATGCTTCTACACTGAGTGACCAACCTGTTATGAATGAAATGGACTGACCCGATCTGAAGGAAATGGACCGACCTGATGCAGTGACCAATCCAATTCTTTGGAACTGACCGACCAGGTCCGTTGGTGCTGTTCGACCCACATGATTGAGGTCGATCGAGTGCTTTAGCAGGGCTAACATTTGCCCCTCGAAACTTGTATTTTTTACTTGAGAGAAATGCAGGCTTTGAAATAAACATTGCTATCAATATATTTTGCATTGATATCCAGTCATAGCTTTTTTCCCTGCTATGGTGAACCATGCTTTGAATTCATGTGCTTCGTGTCACCTGTTTTGTAATTAAAACAAGCACCTGTGTAATTTTGGACTTATACTTCGCTATCAGTCGTCCATATCGATAGCGAATTAGTTAATCTTTAAAAGCGACTCATAGCGAGTTTTATTTTGAATTATATATAGTGTTTGCACAGAATTATTTTATTCAACGGTTTAAAACTCGCTAAATGTTATCTGCACAAACACGATATTCTAATTCAAATCCGCTTTAACGCTTGAAATCAACTAATCGACTAAGGTCGACTATGGATTCCAAACACTATCATTTTAATGACTTATATGATGGTGTACGATATTTCACGTCTGGAAATATGTATTTGTAATTTATTCTCTGCTTCTCTTTGGAGAAGTTTTTTATTATTGGTGCCCGACTTAGGGGATCCTTTAGTCTTCACTGTAGGAAGAATTTTTTCTATAGCTCAGTTTTTGTATGATTTGTTGATCAGTTTTGACAATGGAGATTCCGTTGGATGCCTCATGTTTTAGTGAGGTCATTTTAATCCAACATTTGGTCTTTTCTTGTCAACTGAATCAAAATTACGGAGTTCATCGAGCATTGTTGATTTCTCTTATAGAGAAGTCGCTTTTTTATGGAAAGGATTCTTGACTGTCGCATCGTTTCGCAATGCGAACTCCAACGATCTTTGTGGTAAGGGCTGCATCGCCTCGCGCCACGAACTCCCATGCTTCGTTTCATTTATAGTGAACTCCCACACTTCGTTTTGCGCTTACGGATTCCAGCGAACCTTTGGTATGTTGCATCGCCGCGCTTACGAACTCCCACACTTCGTTTCACGTATAGTGAACTCCCACGCTTCGTTTCGCGCTTATGGATTCCAGCGAACCTTTAGTGGGTTGCATCGTCATGCATACAAACTCCCATGCTTCGTTTCATGTATAGTGAACTCCGGTGCTTTGTTTCACGCTTACGGATTCCAGCGAACCTTTAGTGGGTTTGCCTCTGCTGTGGGAGGACTTTATTTTGCCTCTGCTATGGGAGGACTTGATTTTGCCTCTCTATGGGAGGACTTGATTTTGACTCTTTATGGGAGGACTTCATTTTGCCTCTGCTATGGAAGGACATAATTTTGCCTCTCTACGAGAGGACTTTATTTTGCCTCTCTATGGGAGTACTTTGTTTTTGGCGTTGTTCCGAAAGGTGAACATCAGTCCTCGTGTCGAATATGCACTATGGTAAGTAATCGCAGTCATACTGAGAGGTTGTGACCCCTAGGAACTCACGACTCATGGCATTGATTTTGGATATGCTTGCTGAACTCTGCACCGTTTGACCCTCGGCAACTCCTTCCGGTCACTCTTTAAGGTGGTGCTTTCCATCTTTGCATTATGCATATCGATGGTTGGAGCACTTGACATTTGAACTGTTGTTTGCCGGAATTGCCTCACTTCATCAGACCTTGAGAGAGGAGACGCTCATTGGAAAGCCTGTAATGAAAAATTGTCTGTTAGCAAATTTTCATGTAAATTTGGCAAGTCGGAGATTTATACAGGCAGGTAATACTTCATTCATAGAGCTATTACTCGGTACAATGCATGTAAACCATTACAGATTTTTTACAAGAATGTAGAACACAATAAGGAGTAAAGTAATGCAAGAAGTAAAGTAAAGGCGATGGTGATCTCTTATTCTAAGCCACAGATATTAGATCATCATCAACGGTCGTCAGTTGATTATCAACCTTGGAATAGCTTGAGCAGAAGCTACGTTGCTTGGAGCGGACTGGTTATTTGATGCCCCTCGCCCATGGGTGGTTGCAGAAGGATTTTCATCTTGGAAATTCTTCACGTATTGTTGAAGATGGTTCTTCTTAATCAGCTCTTCAATCAATGATCTCAGATGTCTACACTCATTGGTGTTGTGGCCTGGCTGATTATGAAACCGGCAAAACTTCCCAGATTTGGTCAGATGGTCATTCATCCTTATTAGCCGAGGCTCCGAATAATCTTCTGTATCCTTTGTGGCAAGGTAAATGTTCTCAGGAGTTTCATTTAGAGGTGTTAGATCAGACAAGTCAGGAAGACGAAACTTTTTATTAGCTTTGTTGTCATTTCCATTGTTGGCTCGCTTATGCCCCTGAGTATTCTTCTGATTGGATTGAATAGCTGCACTTTTGGGAGCTTCAAGGAGTTTGTTACCACCAATGATCTGAAGAGGTATAGGATTATCGTCCACTCTCATGTACTCTTCTGCTTTCTTATAGAACTTTCCAAGCATAGTCGATTCCTTCATCTTTATCCATCTTTCAAATTCGCTTGTTTTGTCTATAGCGTCAAGTAGAGCCATTAGGACTGTGCGTGCTTGGTTCCGGGTTCCTTACTTCATGCAAGGCAATATTGAATCAACTAAAGATGGCTTTGACAGTTTCCCTTGGCTTTTGCTTCATGGATGAGAGTGTTATAGCGTCCTTGGCTTTGGTAGCATATAAGCAGAACTGCTCCTTGAACTTTTTGGTCAGATCAGAGAATCGATCGATGGATTTGGGTGGCAGCTTTGTGAACCATAATGATGCAGCTCCTTCTAAATAGAGAGGAAAATACGTGCATCTCATCGGTCGCTTTAGCTGAGCTCATATGCCTATCATATTTGAATAGAAAGTAGTTCGGGTCAACGAGGTCGTTGTACGGAGGCAGAGTAGGAGGATTGAACTTCTTTGGACATTCTTCTTCGAGGAATCTTACGGTGAACGGAGTCCAATCGGTGGAGAAGTCCCATTCTCTTTCATCATCTTTGTTAGCTTGATTCCTTTTCATGACTCGTTTTATCATATCTGAGATGTATTCTTCAGTGTTATGGCGCTCTGCGAAGCTAAGCTCTTTACCAAATGTTTGTCTAGGCAAGGGGTCTTGATTAAAGAGCTTAGGCCCTTTGCCTTCTCGACGAGGAGGCGCCCCCGTGATAGGATTAGTGACCTTTCGAGCATTCACTTCGGAATGGTTCTTAGCTTTTGATCTCAATTATTCAATATTAGCTTCGTCCTTGTCACTTGCCCAATCATAATCATCTTCCATGTTGTCATTACGGTTATGATCGAAAGCGGGTGATTTGTCATTCTCTTCAAGATCGACATGAACTTTCGAAGGGGCTGGATTTGATCGAGCATTAAGGATGGCATCAAGTATTTTCATCATAGCTTTAGTAGAGGCATCCATTCGGTTGTTTACGTTGGCAATAGCAGCGTTTAATTCATTTCTAGTCACACCGGCTCTGCTTACTGGGTTTTCACCAACATCGAAACAGTTAGTAAGTGGCGTTGTCTCATTAGCGGCATTATTAGCCTCTACCATGGTTTTGCAAGTAGCTTTCTTAGATTTCACCACGATTTCGGAGGAGGATGCGGTTTAGAGCTTTAATGGCAAGGCGTTCAACTTTGTGAGAGTGTGAGAGGAGGTAGGAGATGCGAACGCGGCCCCACGGTGGGTGCCAAATGTTAGGATCAAAAATGACTCAAACACCAATGGTGTGAAATCACACTTCACCGATTATGGTTAGAAATTAAAAGGGCCACAATCGCAAAATAAATGGAGGAAAACAAGTAAAGAACACGTGATTTTTATAGTGGTTCGATTCAATGCGAATCTACATCCACTTTTCAATCACTTTTCATCATTATGGAGAGAATTACAAATTTTATCATCTCATACATCGCATTAATTACACTTGACCACTTTTGTGATAATTCTCCATTTTTTGCTCTCTTTCCACTTTAGATCACACTTAGATTCGAGAAGGAACGTATTGGATCATGTAATTATAAAATTTTCCTTGGTTCCATCATGAGAATGGTGTTAGTTCCGCGCTTTGAAGAGGAGCAATGGCGATTTGGAGATCACTTGGAGTGGATCGGAGTGTGAATTAATGGTGCTTGGAGAAGATGAGATTCAGTTGATGTTGGAGGAAGAAGGAGAGAATGTTGGCGGCCATTAATGGAGTTTCTAGAAGCTTTAGAACGGTTGAGGAATGATTTTGGCAGCCCTTTGGGGTAGTGGAATCGGTCCCTTGAATTATGGAGCAAGGGGATATTTATAGGCGAAGTTTGAAGGTAGTGGTAGTCTCATAATTACGGGGTGCAGAGTTTGGATCGGGCGTAAATTTGGATCGGGCTAAAACTTATTTACAGAAATGCTATTGGTTTACTTTACAGTTGTATACAACTGTCATGGCCCGTATTTACAGTTCTACCACCGCTTTTGGTACATGGAGGATCCAAAAGTAAAGTAATGCACCGATCCATACGTGAAGGAATGCACCGATCCATTTAATAACAACGTTGCCACCGCATTATTTAAAGCATTGACCCACTTTATAAACTTGAAGCTGCTACTTGCCATTCTCCTGGGAAGATCCACTTTCATAAATGCACTGACCTATTTCTCTGAATAAACCAATCTAGTTAATTCACAACTTTGCCGCCGCTACTTTATACGGCCGACCCAGATATTTTCCAATATGTCAGTGTTGTCATTTAGTATCAATCCTCTCATAATTTAGGTACCGACCCACTTAAAAAATGCTTCCAGATGTGTGCATTTCATCATATAAACCGCCAATCTCATATTGTATTGCTACTATTACGTAAATCATGGCCAACCGAAATTCTATAATTAGGGCCGACCCACACTATTGCCACGTGTGCTACAAACCATCCCCTTGCGCTATATCACGTGTGAATATATACGGTTCTTTACATAATTGCACTCATGTTGTTACCGTGTTTAAGGAAGATTTTGCCAAGTTTTTGTACATATTTAAAGTGTTGTAATGGAACCAACAATCCTCATACACTCAATAAGACCGACCAGGTAAATGCATCATGGACCGTTTCATATTGCTTCACTTAATACCGACCCATTTGCTATTAACCTGAAGCGCACCTTTGTATCCAAATTGTACCATTATATACTCACTTCAATGTATATAATGCACTTTATAACATGGTTGTGCTCATGTAGACATACAAAGATGACCCCACATTTGTAATGCATGTTCTTAGGCACTGATCCATTTACTGTTCATGCATAGTTCGTTTTATTCGCAATGTACTGCTTAATCACAATTTAGGTGCTAATCACGTGTAGACAATTTTCCACGCAAGCGTGCTCATACATCTCAATTGCTTCTAGCTAACACGTGTATTTGAGGATGATTTTAGCATCTCATACTGTTTGTACGTGAGCCAATTCATGGTTTAGTTTGCATATTTCACTTCACTCCTTCCAGTCAATGGTTAACAGAACATTTGGCCTCATTACTTCTGTTATATGACATGCTGCGCGTGCCAGTTATAGCCAACCCATTCATTGCTAAGGTGCCAACCCGTTTGTATTATTTTGTTCAGACCGACCCAGTTTGTGCCGACCCGGTGCATTGATACTTACAGGACCGACCTGGTCCGTTAATACTGACCGACTCGAGCCGATGCTTCTGCACTGAGCGACCGACCCATTCTGAATGAAATGGACCGACCCGATCTGAAGGAAATGGACCGACCTGATGCCGTGACCGATCTGATTCTTTGCAACTGACCGACCCGGTCTGTTGGTGTTGTCTGACCCACATGATTGAGGTCGATCCCGTGCTTTAGCTGGGCTAATAGATGGGTAATGTCAAACTGAACTAAAAGTTATTATATGGGCAAGTAAATTATTTGTTATTACAAAACAGTTAAAATAGTTAGTCAAGAGGACGAGGGATAGGTAATCCACATTATGTTGCACTTTGGCACATTTTATTATTATTGTTCTAACCGTTGTGAGTGTAGGAGCATAAAGATGATTATTATGTTGCATGACACTAGTGAGAGAGAATTTTGTTGCGTTAAGAAGCGTGGTCTCACCAGATATTTATTGGTTTCAGCATACTTGTTATTATTCATACCAGTCTATTGACTAATTCGCAGTTTTTATTTTGCCCTTAAACTCTTCGGGAATCATTCGAGTAAGCTGAGTGTTAATGTTTTCAGGTTCTTTCTCGAATAAATTTACAGAGACCTGCAGAAGGCAATTAGCTATTCAGGATTTTTCTTTTCGTAGTGCTCTATTTTTGTACATATGAATGGGAAGGATGTTTATTGCCAATGTCTGGGTTCTGATCATCCCAAGGAATTCTATATCCAATAGAATATCTCGATCTAATTATCAATGTAAAAATAAATACAATAATGATGAAAGGAAAAAAGAGGAAATCCTTTAGCTAGATAAGGGGAAGATGTTGCCAAATGGATCAAGGCAGTGGATTGTGAATCCACCATACGCAGGTTCAAATCCTGTCGTTTGCTTGTCTTCATATGTCATTCTTGTGATTATATTTTGTAATAATTATATTTGATGTGAACGTGGGTTTTTGCAGTCGAAGTTTGTAATGAAAAGTTATTAATCAATGTATTGGAAAATTTATCATATTGTTGTGTTTTTTGATGACTATGATTTCTTAACATATTTGTTTTCTATCGCCGGAAGTTAATACTATAGATATTCCTAACATACGGAGTGCTTAGCTTTTGGCCTTATAGAATGGGTTGTTACACAAATGCCAATAAAGTATATCGTTTCAGAGGTCGAACGCCATTAGCGAGGGCATTGTCCACCACCCCACCTAGTTATTTTTCATCCCTTTAGACCTCCCAACCGCTTCATAGGGGATAATATTTGATAATTTTTTAAATAAAAAAAATCAACATATTACATAACAAAATAAATAATTAATTTAATATAAAACAATTAAATCAAAAATAATAAATTATAATACTCTGCTTCGCACCCTCACATAAAGGATTGCTACCGTTTGAGATCCTCCTCCGCGGGCGATTATATTTGACAAACATTTTTAAAAAAGATCTTTCAACGTATTACACAACAAAACAATTAATTAATTAACTATAAAATAATTAAATAAGAAAGAGAAAATTAACATGAAAACGAACATTTAGGTAGTGTTTGGTTTATTTTGTGTTTTGAGTTTTGAATATTAATTTCAAAAGATGCAAATATTTGAGGGGTAACGGAGATGATGAACTAAAGATGGAGGGGATGATGGAGGGTACGGAGGATGTTAGATGGATGAATTTGACGTCGTTCTTTCGTTGTTTCTTAAAATACAGAAAATGATAAAAAGTTATTTTATTTGTGTGTTTACTTCGTTTTGTAAACGATCATTTTCCATGATATGTGTGCGTTGTTCATACTTTTGTACGTACAAAAATCAAAAATTAAAAAAATAGAAAGAGAACACACCCTTAGTTTTCTTAGATTTACTAGGTGCCACGAAATGTTGAACAGTGATGATTACCGAAGGGGAAAACCTGAAATTAGAAATGGGTTAGCGATCACCACTCGTTAATAATATCTTCTGGTATAAAAGTTCAAACTTCACTTGTGTTGAAAAATGTCTTATTGAACGTTTTCATTTTTGTAATCTGTTTATCTTTAATACTTAAATATTAGTTTAATTATTTAATTAAAATACTAGTAAATAGCATAACAATAGAATAACTGTATGATACAAACTCATCTTCAAAATAACATCCAATTATATTTTCAAAATTAATAATATGTATAACCATACGACATCTATTTTCAATCTATCGTAATAGGGATCAATCATATTGATCAATTATCAATAAGGCTTAATAGCTTTAGTTGCTGTTATGGTTCCCAATCTTTCTCTTCTCCAAGTATAAATAAAAAGCAATATTCAAATAATCATTTTTGTAAAAATTCTTATCTTCCCCCCCCCCCCCCCCCCCCGCTCCAGGTATTTATGTTCTGGTTTATTTATTCAAATTTGTCCTTAGTGGCCCACTTTTCCTAATATTACTATTCGGCACAAAAACAATCTACATTTTTTAACCATCCAGCATTCAATGAGCTAACAAAAATCCTGAAAAACAATGTGAATCAATATGTACAGTACAAAGACAAAAATCAATATTGACTAATTCAAAGTTTTTGTTTTCCCTTTATACTTTTCGGCATTCATTTGAGTAGGCTGAGCATTAATGTTTTCTAGTTCTTCCTCAAATAAGTTTCTAGAGACCTACAAAAGGCAATTAGTTATTTAGGAGTTTTCTTTCCATTGTACTCTATTTTTATACATGTGAATGGAAAGGATGTTTAGGGTTGTCAACGGGTAGTTTCGGATACAGATAGTGCCATATCCGAAACTATTTTTGGATATCGAATATCTGTATCCGCAAATACGGGCGTATATCGGATAATTATCCTATCCGCTAACGAACAATAATTAAAGAAATGTAAACTGAATTCTAGGTATAACATGATACTTTTTTAACGTCATGAATTATAAAAGTATACAAAATTAATAAGTAAAATGATAATAAATAGTTTTGAGCAGTTAATATGCATTAAATGCATCAAATATAAACTATTAACTTAATAAAAATATAAATTTTTATTGTTAATTATTCTAAAATACATATAAAATAAGCTATAGTCTTGAAAAAAATAGAACGAATAATTTTCGGATGCAGATACCTTCGTATCTGTATTTTCGAATATCAAATATATCCATTTTTCAAATACGGATGTGGACGGATTTCAGATTTTACGAGTATCCATTTTCAGCCCTAAGGATGTTTATTGCTAATATTTAGACTGTGATAATCCAAGCGAATTCTATATCTAATAGAATATCTCAATCAAAGTATCAAGGTAAGAACAAATATAATAACGATGAATGGATAAAAGAGAAAAGCATATAGTTACATAAGGGGTAGATATAGCCAAATGGATCGAGGCAGTCGATTGTGAATCCGCCATGTGCGGGTTCAAATTCCGTTTTTCGCCCATCTTCATATGTCGCTCTTCTAATAATATTTTGTAATAAATATATTTGATGTGAACGTGGATTTTTGCAATTGAAGTTTAATGAAAAGTTATTAATGAATGTGTCTAAAAATTTATCATATTGCTGTGTTCACTAATGAGTATGATTTATTAACGTATTTGTTTTCTATCGTCGAAAGTTAATACTATAGATGACTGCAACAATTGTAGTGCTTAGCTTTGGACCTTAGAGAATGAGGTGTTACACAACCGCCAATAAGGTGTACCGTTTCGAAGGTCGAACGACATTAGCGAGGGCGTTGTCCACCACCCCATCTACATGGTTTTCACCCCTTTGGACTTCTAGACCCCTTCGTAGGGTATAATATTTGATATTTTTTTCAAAATATAAATGTATTACATAACAAAATAAATAATTAATCAAATATAAAACAATTAACATAAAAATAGTATATTATAATACTCTGCTTCGCACCTACCACTTAAGGGGTTGCTATCATTTTTGGATCCTTCTATGTATGGGATAATATTTGATAAATATTTTTACAAAATTATTTTCAATGTATTACACAATAAAACAATTGAGTAATTGACCATAAAATAACTAAATTAAAAATCATAAATTACAATACTTCTCTTTTAACATGCAACACACCCTTGTTTTTCTTTGATTTACCACGTAACACTAAATGTTAAGGCTGCACACAACCCATATCCAATCTGACCCAACCCACCACCCCACATAAACCCAACTCAACTCATCCTACTTTGGGATGGATATAAATTACAATTTATAACCCATACTATATATGGGTCGATTTTGATATTTTATTCAACCCAACCTTATTTTAACCCAGTCCAACCCTATATCAAAAAACTAATTTAGTATCAACCCACTTAAAATTAGAATAGTATAATATGTTTATGTATTCTATAGTAAATATACAAAAAAAACACATTTCATGTGAATCTAAACTATATATAATTTGAAAAATATATTTTAAAGAGTATTTTAATGTATTTTAAAATGAAACACTTATCTACTATGTAATAAATTAATTTCATATGATGTGTTCTATAATGAAATTTTAATAAAATATGTCTTATAATGAATCAATTATTTTAAATGCATTATGCTAGATAAAATCTGATTTATTATGCAAAATATATTTTAATATTATTTTTAAAAAAATCCCTCATATTCCCATTTTTTATTATATTCAAGCAACCAACCCAACCCTACTAAACTCGACCCAACTCATACTTCAATCTAACCCATATCCAACCTCGTATGGGGTCAGATACGGATTAAACTATCTTAAACCCATACATATGCAGGTCGGATGAAGTATTTGGTCTAACCCAAACCAACCCATGCTTTGTGCAGTCTTACTAAATGTTAAGCGATGAAGAAAAAGGAAGGGCGAAACCTAAAATTAGAAATGGGTCAGAGATCACCACTGGATAATAATTTCTTTTGGTATAAAGTTACAAACTTCTCTTGTGTTGACAATTGTCTTGTCGAACGTTTTCATTTTTGTTATTTGTTTATCTTTAATACTTAAATATTAATTTAGTTATTTAATCAAAATATTAGTAAATAGCATAACAATAAAATAAATTTATGATACAAACGCATCTTCAAAATAACATCCAGTCACATTTTCAAAGTTAATAATATGTATGGTTTATAAATATAAGACATCTGTTTTTGATCTATACTTGTATTTACTTACGTGGCATTTTAGGGATCATTGGATTTTATCAATTAACAATAAAACTTTATAGCTTTAGTTAAGCCCGGCCCTTGGGCAAAGCAGCAAAAGCATAGGCTTTGGGCCCCAACTAAACCTAGGGCACCAATTCAATTCATCGATATAGTAATAAAAAAACCGCACGAACGACGTCACGAACCGATCACCAACTACAACTGCAACTCCAACTCTCCATCTAAACGAAGAAAGATTAGCGACTCCAACTCAGACTGCAGCTATGGCTCTCCATCTAGGCGACGAGCGCGTTGAAATAGCTATCCCAGATAATTTAGGGCATAGTCAACACAAATGATGGACAGCGTATAAACTCGACTTCAGATTGATAAATTCTCTGTTAAGCCGATTCATAATGGTACAAAATTCGATTTTCTATGTTCAAAAGTTGAATGGTTGTGTTGTTTACTTATTACTTGCTAAGTAGAACTAGAACATGATGTAGCATGTAGTGTAGTTTAACCGTACACCGTTTTATAAAATGGAATTATGAACAATACCTTGATGTATGCTGCAGTCCAAATCAAATTTTGATCTTTAATTTAGTTTAGTCATTGTGTTTTAATTTGAAGATTAATTTGTAATTTTGAACATTTCATGATGGATATTGTTATTGATACTCCAAATATTATTAAGAGGAGGACAACTTTTTCTTTTTCCAAAAATTGTTAAGGAGAATACCAATGTGAAAAATAGCCCCTTAACAAATAATGGTAATTTTACCTTATTACCCATTTAGCCTCTTAACAAATAAATGTAAGTTTACCTTAACAAATATTGCAAGGGACATAGTAATTTTTTTCGATTCACATATGTAAATATTTTCAAACCCTAAAGGATAAGCATCTTTGGACGAATATGATCATACTATTATTTTTTTACATGAATATGCCGAATTTTATAATTACGGAAACAATGCACTGAAATGATTATTAATTTTCGACATATCACTGTCGAATACACATATATAATTGATTACATGTTGCATTCGGTGCAGTGATGACGAACTGCTTATTTTAATTTGGTTTCCCTTATCGAATAAGTTTTTTTTTTAATCTAATTTAAAGGGGCAATCCAGGAGTATTGAGTAGTGTGAAATAATAGGTTTGTGTAGCCCCTTAACAATTTTTCAAAGAGTGAAGTGTTTTTAAAAAATGACCCCCTCACTTAACAACAGTTGGAGTGTCAATAACAACACCCTTTATGATAATGAATAACAATTAATCTAGAATTCAGATATGCAAATTGATATATGACATAAATGATAAATTTATAACAACGATTTGTTTGGTAGCACTTAATGAATTTTTTAATGGCTAGCTAACGTACAATTTATCAATAGATAACTATTATTTCATGGAAAATTGAAGTTAGAGTTTTTTTTGGCCTAGTTAGTTAAAAGAATTTCTGCTTCAAATTATCGTTAAAGATATTTTTGTTAAATTGTAACTAGTAAACCATGCATTCATATTTTTTTTGTTATTATAATAATCATTAATACGTGGTATTATCGATGTTATTTTATGTGTTTAGAATGCGTAAACAAGAATCTAGATATGCTAAAAGGGCAAGAAAAATAAAGTTAGAGGAACTCACTAACTCACGTAAAGGTGCTCTTAATAATTTCTTTATAAAAAATAATCAAGTAGAAGGTCTTATTTTCGTTCCATTATGTTAGAAGAAAGATTAAATGATTTCACAATTTTATCGACTGTACAAAATATGTTCAACGAACTTGAATATGGCCATGTTATTGGTAATTTTGTAAGTCGGAAAGCTTGAAAAATGTTCGTAAGTAATTAGTATTTTTTCGTTGTATACGTTGAATTATTATTACGAATAAAGTTATTATTTTTTTTATTTTTTTTGCTTTTCTTCTTGTAAATCTTAAACAATATGAATTATTTAGATGTAATACATTAGCTTCTGTATAAAGGTCTCGTTTTCGCGTTTTGCTTTAGATACCAAAACTTCTAGTATAGGCCCTATCTTTAGTTTGCTATTATGGTTCTGGATCCTTCTCTTCTCCAAGTATATAAATAAAAACCAATATTCAAATATATTTTTTGCAAAAATGCTTACCTTCACCCATGCTCGAGGTATTTATGATCTGGTTTATTTTATTCAAATTTGTCCTTAATGGCCCACTTTTCCGAATATTACTGTTGAGCACCAAAACAATGTGCGTTTTTTAACTATCCAGCATTCAATGAGCTAACAAAAGTCCTGAAAAACAATATGAATCAAATGCGTACAGTAACAAAGACAGAAATCAGAAAAAATCAATATGTACAGTACAAGGGCAGAAGAAGGAGAAAAAAAAAAAAAAAAAAAAAAAACCTAGAATACACTCTTCCATAAATTACATCTCGATCGCAGTTTAAAAAAGGAGAAAAATAAAAAGTAATTAAAATTCACAATTATCATCATACTTCAAAACAAATCTACCAGTTCATCACGATATTTACATACCAGCATCGCCATTGAAACCATGAAATTACTTAACAAGCTCTGAGATCCAACCAAAATCAAAATCCCCGAAACCAGCATCATCACCCACGAAATCACAATCGGTCCTCTCAGTCGCATCATAAGACAAACCCATTCTACCCATCATCGCAGCAATCATCGCCTCATCCTCGAACACTGACTCCGACCTCAAAATCGAAGTCGGAGACGTCAACCCACCACTTCTTTTCGGACTCACCACGCGCAGCTGCCTCTGAGTGTGCGCGAAAAAGCAAACCCTCCGGCTGCACATGGCGCCGTCCTTGCAGGGTTGGGTCCTGTACCGGGTCGGGTGCAGCCAGCACTCAAAAACGCCGTGCGCGTACTCGCAGGCGTCGCCCCGCTCGCAGCGCCCGGTTTTGAAATCCGGGCACGGGGAACCGGAGTAGTGGTAGGTCCTTGGATCGCGTCGGCGGGCCTTCTCGCCGGGATGGGCGAAGGGGCATTCGGTCCAGTCGTGGGTGCGGGATCGGGGGCAGATTCGGACCTTGAAGTCGTAGATGCGGAACCAGTCGGAGGAGTAGTGGTTGTCGGAGTCCATTTCGGAGTCAGAAAAAGGGTGGCCGTCTGGGACGTTGATGGTTGTATTGTGTGGCATTTTCCGTGCTTTGGAGTGTGCTTTGAAAAATGAAATGTGTTCTTTGGAGGTCTGAGTTTGATGGAGAGGAAACCAGAGGTTAATATAAACGAAGAAATGAGGGTAGGGTCCGAGGATAACCAGGGTTAACTCAGGGTTGGTTGAGTGATAAACGAGGGTTTTCCTGCGAATACTGTATGGGCCATGTGTATTACCATCACCATCTTCAAAATGTTGAAATAATAATTTCAATTTTATCCTACATATTTTATTAAATGTATTTGTTAAATCTAATTGTTGTTCACCGTGTCACTGATCCAAAAAGCCAACGTTCAAGGGTGACGTCAGTTGATATAATCAACCTCTATTCTTGAATGCCATATAGCAAAATCGTTGTCTAACTTCGACCAAACTGAACGAAAATCATTATGTTGTTGCTGCTTAGATCTTTTCGCATTTTTGTTTCCTTACTGCTTGCCTCTTTTTTATTGTAAATGGTGGATCGTAAAATTGTTAGAGTTTTTGTAGAAGAAAAAAAAGGTAAAAGAAAGTTTAAAAAAAATGTTTGAAAACACAAATAATTAAATGATAGGGGTAACCCAAGAATAAACATGTGAAAAAAGGAAAATCTAAAGTGATGATTATTTTCTAAAATTACTGGGATGAAAAAAGGAAATTGTGTGTGCCGATAGATAGAGCCATATTTTTTATCCCCCTTAATTCAAAAAATAAGTTTTGTTAGTGGGTGTGACAAAAATGAAATTCATCTATTCCTGTATGACAAAAATGAAAACATTGACTTTGTTCTTTTTAATACATTATATGGTATTATAAGCTTAAAACCTTACTTTTGTTTTTGCATTGTGGTGCTATGCTAGAAAATATTCAATTTTATGTTTACTATTACCACGTCATGATATTATAAACAAAAATTCAAACAACTTTAGTAATACAATTATTTTGTTAATGAGTGTGACAAAAATTAATTACCTATTATCCTCAAGTAAAATAAGGATTTGGTTACAGTGTGACAAAATTGAAATTTAACTATTCCCTTGTATGGTTAAACTTACCATTTCTGTTATATATATATATATATATATATATATATATATATATATATATATATATATATATATATATATATATATATAGGCGGCTATTTGAACACAAAATTAGACGCAAAAAAAGAGACATGAAGGCTCAAACGTTAGATCTTTTTGCCTTTATATGAAGAGGTGGAATTCATGGGGTGATCCAACGGTGCAAATCAATTGTGTCACCATCTATGTCAAAATAAATAGACTTTCCCTATACATATATATATATATATATATATATATATATATGTATGTATGTATGTATGTATATGAATGTGTGTACGTATATGTGTGTGAGTATATACACACACATATGCATACATACATACATACATACATATATATATATATATATATATATATATGTGTGTGTGTGTGTGTGTGTGTGTGTGTGTAGGAAAGTTTATTTGGATACATCTGGTGACACAATGAATCTGGACCATTGCATTGCCCCATGAATGCCTCTTTCATAAATATATAAAATAATCCAACTATCTAGATTCTATGTCTCTCAATTTGTGTTCAAATAGTTGGCTATATATATGTATATGAGAGAGAGAGAGAGAGTGTTGTGTATATATGTACATATATATCGATATAACTTTATTAAGGCTATTTCAACCTAAAATGGATCCGTCGAAGCAAAACTCGACAACGCATGTATACAAACCCATACAACTTATAAATTAAGTACATCTTACTCATTATTTCCTTTTAAATCAGTGCCTTCTCGAAAACCCTAAAAGAGAACAACAAGTAATGGAGCTCAGTATAATCGACGAAGCATTCATGGCATTGCGACATCGGTGGATCTTCTTCTCCGTTACCAGATCTCGATACCCCTGAATATAAAGTAAGTTATCTTCCTCCTCGAGTTTTGAGAATAATTCCTACCTCTAGTTTGATTAATTTAGCCACATCGTCCAATGATCTTCTTTTATTTTGGAAAATACATCTGTTCCTCTCCTTCCCCAACCACCAAACCATAGATACCAAGCAAACACCGTATTTTTTAACTTCAGCGTCTATGCCTAACCATCGCCTCAACTGGTAAGTGATGTTGTCATGTAAGTTTGCATCTTGATTGTAAACTCCATTGTTAATTTTGCTTTGACATTTGGAAAATACTTCATTGGAGTATTCGCACTAGAAAAATAAATATTAGTGAGATTCCTCTTGTGTGCCACACAAACAGGATGTAGTGTTTAAAATTATTCCCTATTTGTGAAGTTGGTCCTTAGCAAGTAATCGATTGAGTAATTCTTTATAAGTTGTTAAAGACAATTCATATGGATTAATCATGTCCCATACTATTTTGTGCTGATCAACTTTGTTGTTTGAATTTCTACTATCTCCCAAAAATGCTCTGATAGAAAAATCACTATTAGAATTACCCTATGTCCACTTGTCAAGTTCATTGTCGGTGAATAGAGGCATGAAGTCCGACCATCTTTTGTTCATCCTTACGTGGAATGAGATCACATCTTCATACCCCATCATGAATTTGTTGACTACCTCTATGGTTAGGACAATCATAAGCTGAGAAAGTATCATATCCCCAACTGTCAATCAGAGATTTACCTTTACTCCATGAGTCATGCCATAGGTCGGGTTAATTTTCATTTGCAAACCCACGTTCATAGTTAACAGATAATTTGTCATGTATTCTTAATATTGTCTTCCAAGTCGCAAATGGACTGTTGTCAACTAATATAGTCTAGAAATTTTCTATAACATCCATCTATCCCATGATCCATTTTCTTTATAACTTTCCAAGCTTATTTCATCGTGAAAACATCTCTCATATCTCTTATCCTCCTCGTTCCAACTCCCACTTCATCCTTTGGTCTACATAGATTAGCATATTTAACCTTATGTAACCTACCGTTCCAAATGAAATTAGTACTGACACTTTTAATTTTATCAATAGAAGCATCAGGTAATTGAAATGTCTAAAGCCATAAATTAACTTTTGCTTGAATTACCGTGTGTACTAAATCAAATCACCCAGCGAATGAAAGTAATCTAGAAATCAAGGCTTGGATTTTTTTCTCTACTTTTCGTAATTAACTCAGCACATTCCATATCAGTAGTTAAATCAAAACATTCTCTAATTTTCGTAATCAATATCATATATATATAGTATGACTAATATTATTATCAAAAGATATATAAAATCAAGAAAAAATGGCGGATGTCAGTTATAACCGTCCTTCCTCATCAAGCAAGAAACCGCTAGATCCTCCACTTTCCCCAGCCAATGCCTCCAGCGATCAACCACCAGCGACTTCCAGACCTCAGTCACACGTTGAGGCAATAACTGGGCATCGTTGTTCTTCTTCATCGACATCTTTCACCTATGTTCAACCTGTAGAAAGATATATGTATTTTCCTGAAAATGTTTTCAATCAATCATCTGAATTATGGCTGAGCATAGCTGTTCTTCACCCCATAGAATTTCGACCATCATACAATAAACTGAAGGATTTTATCACTAGAGTTTGGAAACCGAAGGGAGACTTTCATATCCACATAGCGCCAAATTATCATTACACGGTGCAATTCATTCAACCCCAAGATTATCAAGCGGTTATGAAGTCAACTACTAATTCTTATTATGGCATATTGCTTACGATGGACAAGTGGTCACCAGGTTATAATTTTGAAAATTTTAACACTTCTGATGTACAAATTTGGATTCGGTTATATAATTTGGACATGGAAATGTGGACAGTTTCAGCACTTTCAAGAATTACTTCTTTTATTGGCGATCCAGTGTTGTCTGATAACAACACAACATCCATGAATTATATGAAATAGCCAAAATTCTAGTTTCTATTAATGTTGATACAGAATTTATTCGAACTATTCCCATAATTTTACACAATGATGTCAAGAAAGAAATTTTGGTAGAGTATGAATTCATACCACCAAAATGTATGTAATGCAAGAAGTTTGGACATAAAGGTAATTTTCATGAAGTACATACAAATCCAAAGTTGGTACCGAAAGCAAATAGTGGTGCATCTACATCTACTGTTAACCTCCCCAATGAAGCTCCCTCTAAATCATCCAACTAACAAGTCATTAAACCATCTGACACATCCCAAGAATCTGAAGAATATGTTAATGCAGAAGGCAACCTTCATTTCTTAGATGTTGATTTGCCAACTGATATTACTTCAGAAGATTTGGATCATATTGTCGACGCTATTGCTGAACCCATACATGCTGAGGACTCAGCTGACGTATCATCATGCTTGAATCAAAATATTGACTGTTTGAAGAAAGGAAAGACCATTCCAGTTACTACCTAAGAAGCTCCACCTAAACGAAAGTTATGGAGCTCTTCATCCGTAAAATGACTTTTGTTACATGGAATGTCAGGGGTATGAACTCATCACAATGTATTAGTGATGTGTTCAAACTTCTAACATCTTATAAGCCTACCCTTGTGGGCTTAGTCAAAAATAAGTAATGTACAGAATTTATCTTTGTTGCCGCACAAACTTCCTTGTAACTGGTTGTATTATCCTACTAATTACTCCAACATTTCAGGTAGGATTTTATTGTTCTAGGATTCATCAATTTGGAGTACTGTCATTCACAGTTCATCTTCCCGACATATAACTGTTTTTGCATCAAACACCGATGGTTTTGGCCTGTATTTTACTGTCATTTATGCCAGTAGCTTTTACCATGAACGTGAAATTTATGGAAGAATAGAATTACAGAAGCTGAAAGTAGTAATGACTGTTGGGTACTAATGGTTGATTTCAATCAATCATCTACATCTGTAGATAAGAAAGGCGGATTACATGTTTCGCTCCAGTAGATACATTCCTTCCAAAACGTCTTGCATCAATCTGAACTCATCGAAATAAAGGCATTTGGTTTCAATTATACATGGCGAAGGAGAGGTATAGAAAACTGCATTGATAAAATATTGGTGAATCACTTTTGTATGTTCAAATTTACTAATATGACAACGATTACCTTATCACAGCAATCAAGCAATCATAATCTATTGCTACTCCACCTCATTCCCACTCTCAACCTAAGGGATATCCCTTTAGATATAGGAATGATTGGCATTTATTTCCTAGTTATGAAAAATGATTTTTAAGAGGATGACAAGCACATACGTCGGGTTCCCATAAATATATATTCCTGCGTAAGTTACAAATATGCAAGTTTGACTTGAAATAATGGAATGAATTACGGCCTAAAGTTGATGACCTTATTAAGGTATTAGAATCAAAAGTTCATGAGTTAGGAGCTGCAGTTGAAGAAGATCCATAGAATACTGCTTTATTTGATGATACGATGAATATTAAACATCAATTCTACATTCAGCAAAGGATTAGCTTTTAGGGTTTGAAACATAAATCAAAGGTGATTTGGCTACAACAGGGTGATACCAATTCGAAATTTTTTTGCTCCAAAATGTCTTTTAGAAAATATCAGAATAATGTCAAAGCTCTTATAACGTCTACAGGTGATTTATTATATAAGCCAGAGGAAATTGGAGTGCAAGCCATCTCTTATTTTTCTTCGTTGTTTAGTGGAAATAACGCTAGTTATTTTCCTACTTTGGAAACTAGAGCTATCATTAATGACTCTGGAAAACATATGTTGCTACAACCCATCAACCTTACAGAAGTGAAGGCGGCAGTGTTTTCAGTTAGCGACGACTCAAGTCCAGGACCCGATGGTATGAATGCAAAGTTTATGAAACTTCATTGGGATTACATTAAATCAGATTTACTTTTGGTAATGCAGGACATTTTTCATAGTGGTATGCTTCCAAAATAGAGTAATCACATATTCGTTACTTTGATCCCTAAGATTGAGAGACCTACAGATATTACTCATTATTGGCCGATATTGTGTTGCAACATGTTTTACAAGGTGTTTAGTAAAATCATTTGTAATCGTATGAAATCATACGTGCCTTATCTTATATCAGAAAATCATGGAGCTTTTATTACTGGACGTTACATAGGTGACAACATACTTCTAGCTCATGAACTATTGCGTGATTTCAAGAAGGCTGGTGTTTAAAAAAAATTGTGTTAAAGTGGACTTACACAAGGTTTATGGCATGTTAAACAGGGAATTTATATGTCATTTTATGAACATGATGGGCTTCCCTACTAATTTTACAAACCTTATTTATGAATCTATGGCAGCAACATCCTTTTCTGTTCTTTTTCAAGTAATACCAACGGGTTTTATTACTAGAAATCATGGGATTAGGCGGGGGACCCCTTGTCCCCATATTTATTCTGTATTGCCATGGAATTTTCCAGTTATTCTCTCAACAAAGCAATGGTAGACAACCAGTTTCAGTCTGTTCATGCTTTCGACCCCTAAATTAATCATATGTTGTATGCAGATGATCTGCTAATCTTTGGTAAAAACAATATTCTATCTTCTGCAACCTTGAAGATTGTGTTCCAAAACCTTAGTGAATATATATAGGCCTAAATGTTAAAGCTGTTAAAACTAAAATCTATTTCAGTGTTCATGCAAGCAATGTGCAATCTATTAGAGATATATTGGGATTCAAAACTGGATAACTTCCCATAACATATCTTAGGGTACCCCTATTTTCTAATTACTTGCATTACTCTGACTGCACTTCTTTGATTCAAAAGGTACAGTCAAAGATACAAGGTTGGGATGCAAAGTTATTAAGTTTTGCTGGTCATGCGGAATTATTACATACAGTAATTACCCCCAACAGTTCTTTATTTGTTGTTTGTATACCAACTTCCAGAGTATACCATTGACAAGATGAATACCCTTTGATCAGATTTTTTTTTTTTGTGTTCTCACCACAAAATTAATTGGAAGCAGCTCTGTCGCCTAAGGTTGAAGGTGGTATTGGTTTAAAAGCTTTTTCAGATCTTAAAAAGGTTGCATATTTCAAGTTATTATGGAATTTCCTAGCTAAGATGATATTATGGATTAAATGGATGCGCGCAAAATACTATGTTAACAAGTTCTTTTGGGACGAGTCTATAGACAATAATTCATCTTGTACATGGAAGGCGATGTTTCGATTGCGTACTCAGGGTGCACAACTATTTAATAAAGTTATTACAAACGGTGTAACTACATCCCTATGGTTTGAACCATGGACCAATTATAAGTGTCTTATCGATCTTTTAGGGGTTCATAGATTCCACGCTATTGGTTCACGTAATGATACAACATCTTCAATTATACAAGATGGTGTGATTAATCCAAACGTACATGCTGCAGCACTTGAAGTCAGTCATCACATTCAAAATGTTTCCATTCAAAATGCAGTCGTTAATCGTTATGAATGGTGTCAATGGGAGATTTTTTCTTTCCACACAACATGGGAGTATATTAGAGATCATTGTGAATCATTTCTTTCTTACTCAGTTATATGGCACTCGAAGAACAGTAGGCGCAAGGCTTTTATATCTTATATGGCTATTTTGAAAAGATTCAATGCAAAGGAAAGGCTAACATCCTACAGAATTCGAACTGATATTAATTGTGAACTATGTAATGAAGCTATAGAATCCACTAACCATTTAATTTTGAGAGTTCCTTTTCAGCATCAATCTGGAGAACATTTAAGGCCATGATCGGCATTTCGTCGAGCAGAATAGGTGCACTTCGGGAAGAGGCATTGGACATTCACCAGAGATTTCGGGAAAGAAGCCAAGTAAAAGATGTAGCTTTCGTTGCTTTCACAACAGCCATATATCATCTTTGGGGAGAACGTAATTCCAAAATTTTCAGGCAGCACTTCTCCCCGACTAGAGTGAAATTGAACCATATTGAAGTCGATGTGAGGTATTTAATTTGAAACAATGAATCCCACACAATTCGAGCGGAAATTGATTTGGATTTTTGCGACGATGGGGAATCGAATTGTTCGATACTGGTTGTTATGAAACTATTACAAGGCAGGAGGTAGTGTAAACGAGTTTTTGGGCCTAGTCATTGGGCTAGTTTGTTTTATGTTTGTTTCATTTGTATTTCTATATTTATTAATGCATGGATTTTGTAATGTTAGTATATGGAGGTTATATGTACTCTTTTCCTTACAAGGCACCCACTTAGGTTAGAGGGGTTGTAAGGTTTTGACGAGGCATATAACCAAAGTATACTGTCAGTACACATAATAAAGTACCAATTTTTTTAAAAATATATATAGTATGACTAAAACATTGACAAAGTTACTAGGAGATGTTTACCTCCATTATTTAGTTCTTTCCTTTCCTTTCTGTATCTAGTTTAAGTCATTTGTAACGGGCTTTGTAACGAATGTCGAAATATCATTTAGATATCATTAATGGCTTTATGTTTTTTTCGTTGAGTAAAATGTAGTAGTTGTTACATTTCCAAAAGATTTGATGATGAATGTAACGACCCACATTCTATGTATCGAAGGATTGTAGAATATTTATTATATTTTCATACCAAGTCATATGGTTGTGTAACTTTGGGAAACGACTATTGGGGTGATTTCCCACATTCATGATTTTTTCTGAATTTTAAATGACTGTTTTTTCCCTGGTGAATCTTGTTTTACCTATAACTTTTGAATGGAAATGAGTTTTGACCTGAAACTACTTCTATCGGATTTGGGGTTTCCCATTCCGTAGAGTGGTCACAATAATTAAACGCACTTACCGTTTGAGAGATATGGCTGAAATAAGATTTAAAGATGGAAAAATAGCCTAATTGGGGTTAATTAAGGATTAATAGCTAGTCCCATAACCCATTTTGGGATTAGGGTTATGGGAGGGTTGAAAGGAGTTGGAGAATCATCTCCTCTCATTTTTCTAGCCTCCACAAACCTTTCTCTAACCCTGATCATGGCTTCCATCTTCCAAATCTTTCTTTAATCACTTTCTAATCACTAATTAATCAAAGCTATAACAGATCAAGCCAAATTAGCACCAAATTCAAGATAGATCTGTTACACAACATTGGGATCCAAGCCAAATCGTTAAAAGTTTCAGATCCAACATTTATTTTTGGGTAAGGTAGGTGATTTGCATGTTTATACACTAATTATGGCTAATTAAGGGTGATTAGTGATAATAAGCGAAATTGTACATCTAAAAATTCTGGAAAAATATGTGAAAATTCTAAAATCATATTTTATGTTGCTCGTATGAACTGGGAATAATTTGGATTAAGTTTTCTAATCCTTTAGTTAGACATGGTTAAGGGGAAAATCGCAGGGTTAAGGGGAAAATCATGGTTTTGGGTATGTTTGATCTAAATTAACATGTGAAATTGTTATTTTGATGTTTTTGGTTGATTCTACATATTACTACGGCTATTTGGTATGTTTTATGATTGCATAGGGAAGTTAGAATGGTTCAAAACATCGTCGTTTGGCGAAAATAGCTTGTTGGAAAAATTGCAGAGTTTCAGTCCGGTTCCGGTTAGGAGGAGGAGACCCGATCCGAACAAGATGGGAGGAGGAGACCCGATCCGAACCGGATAGGAGGAGGAGACCCGATCCGAGCCGGATAGGAGGAGGAGACCCGAACCGAACCGGATAGGAGGAGAAGACCCTAACCGAACCGGATAGGAGGAGGAGACCCGAACCGAACCGGATAGGAGGAGGAGATCCGAACCAAACCGGATAGGAGGAAGAGACCCGAACCGAAATGGATAGGAGGAAGAGACCTGAACCGGATAGGAGGAGGAGACCCGAACCAGATATGAGGAGGAGACCCTAACCGAACCGGATACGAGGAGGAGACCCGCACCGAACCGGATATGAGGAGGAGACCCAAACCGGATAGGAAGAAGAAACCCGAACCGAAATGAATAGGAGGAAGAGACCCAAACCGGATAGGAGGAGGAGACCCGAAGGAGGAGGACACCTGAACCGAACCAGATAGGAGGAGGACACCCGAACCAAACCGGAGAGGGGATTACAAACCGAACATCAATACGACCAAAACCCGAGATGCAAAGGAAGTCCAAATGGGAAGTTACTACTCAGGATCCATATGGGAACCAACGAGTTAATTTCTAGAGTTGGGCTTTGCTGTGGGATGTGTGCAAAGAGGTTATCGATATTTATAACTTTGGTTTACCCTTGAGAGAGGGGGCATGTAGACGAACCAGAGCCAGGGAAGTGTGGACTGGTTAGGGTTATTGACTATAGACCAGAAGGGCATGGTCATAGCAATAGTTATAAGGAGTCTAGTGCAGTATGGACCCATCATTACCCCAATGGATTTGGTGATCAAAGCGGTGGATATCGTATGCTTTACGCACTGAGTGGGAGATGTGAGGATGATTGCTATGTTTGACATTTGCTATCACCATGACACACACACTTCCATTTTACACTCTATGTTAGTGTTACACTAGAGTATTGTATATTTTGTTGTGCTAACTCTTTGGTTGCAGGTCAAGGTCAGGTACGATTACTTATACCTATTATTGCTTTATTTAGTTATATAGAATTGCTATCGCTCACACCAGACTTTCGTCTGACCCAGAGTTCTATGTCTCTTCTTATTACTCTTGGTCCTCCAAAATGAGCAGACTAGAGGCAGGTTAGGTGGTTATGCATGGGTAGCTATCCGAAGACGAGCAGGAGGCATCCACATACTTTATACATATACTCCCTGTGTTGTTGCTGGTCACTGCTTTGGGCATTAGTGATGTACCTCTTTTATTTCCTTTTAAAGACAGAATTTTATGAAAGATGTTATGCAGTAGTATAGGATCGTATAGTATGGAGAATAGGATGTAGTGTATATAGCAGAGTAATAAGTAAATATCACACAACAGATTTATACTGGTTCGGACCACTGTCCTACGTCCAGTCTCAGACTCACTTTTGGTATTTCACTAACACTAAAACCTTCACTTCACCCGAAGGAATAGGTTCACAATTACCCGAACACACGAACGGGATTTCTTGCCTCAACCACTGAAGAGGTCTTCACAAATATAGAATGATTGTTGACTCTTTTGTGTTCTTGATAACACGGATTGTCTAATATTAAGTACACCCTTCCTATAGCCTTTCCTTGATGATAATCGTGAAGTATGTAAAGGAATATGGAAGTTTAAAAGTCTCAAGTATGAAAATAGATTGCTTTTTAGAACTTAGAGAGCTTTGAATAAGATAGAGAGAATTAGAATAAAATTCAGTGATTGGATCAATTAATCAACTCTCTATTTATAATATATAAAAAGATACAACTGGTCACGAAAGGTTTTGATGAAGAGTTATGAATTAAATAGTTGTGTCTCTTCATAGAAGTTGCAACCTTTCAGAATCAGATGTCTGAAAATAATTTTCAGATGTCTGTTTGTAAGTTAAAATTAAAGCCGCAAGGAAATAGTGCATTTCAGAATAAATTCAGATGTCTGAAATATTTGAAACAGACGTCTGAATATTGTATTTGAAAACTATCTGTTTTAGCAAATAGACGTCTGAAATTTTCAGACCAGACGTCTGTTTTCTGTTATCAGCCTATACCTTGCCTATTTTATAATAAAATAACAATATATATATAAAACGTGTGTGTGTGTAATCATCAAGGAAGACTTTAACATATAAATCTAGGACTAACAGACTCTTACAACAATAAGTGATCTTCGTTTTGTGTTCTTGAATCTGATTGTCAAAAGTATCTTCCTGCAACATAGAATTAACCAATAATATGTATATTTGCTTGTATAGTTGTCATAGTCAAAATAATATATAGCGGGATTCAACATTCTCCCCCTTTTTGACTAATGACAACTATATAAGCTCCCCCTGTCAATATGCATATAATGTATAGCTGAAATAAATTTTATTTCATACAATTTTAAATAATAATTAATATTTGAAAGTATATATAAATGATAACAAAAAAAAACTTCATTTATTTGAGAGTGGAGTCTTCGTAGGTGTTGTCGAACTGGTTCCTTCATTTGTTTTATAATTTTTGTCCCATGAGTTTGGTGTGAAGGTGGTCTTTGTGGAGAAAAGGTATAGTATTTAAACGTGGGATTTACTGGATCGTTCTCAGTTCGGTAAGAAGAAAATGGATCAATAGGATTTGGCGGAGTTGGTAAAGGTGGAGCAACATCCTTTTCTTTTGAACCACAAAACTTATGTATCATCTTTTCGAGAAGACTCAAGCTAGTCGATGTCACTTTCTGTGGGAAATATAACTCCTTCTGTAGCGCTATTTGTTCTGTCTGGTAGTGATAAATATCATCAATTTTACGTTTAGTATCAGGAGATGAGAATAAGACTCGTTTAGCTTTCTTTGCTTCTGGTGTATATCCGGTGTGATAATTACCCCATCGATATTGAGGTACATTTCTAGGTGTAGGTGTTGGAAGATGAGGAGAATCGGAGGAGCTGTTTGATGTGAAGGTTATATTGATAGAGGAGTTGGAATTACTTGACGACATAGTTTTGAGTTGAATTTAGTGTTTAGTGTAAAATTTTGATTGTGAGTTTGTAGGAATTCATAGGTTTATATACAGAAGGTAATTAACGAATTTGTGGTTCAGAAATCTATAGCCATAAAGAATTTGAATGATGAGAGGAATTTTAGGAAATGCTAAAAATAAGTAGAAGTTTTGTTGTAAACATAAAAACGTATTTTAGTTTTTAAGAGAATGGATTATCAAATGTTGAGTTATATGTTTATTACCGAAACAATTCCAAGTTCTCACCGTAATTTTATAAACGAATTTTCTAATAAAGGTTTAGTAAAAATATCTGCAATTTGGTTTTCGGTTGAAACATATTCTAAGTTAATAATATCCTTTTCGATATTGTCACGTAAGAAATGATGTCGGATATCTATATGCTTTGTTCTAAAGTGATTTATTGGATTCTTAGATAAATTTATAGTGCTAGTATTGTCATAGTATATTATTGATTTTGATAAATTTATTCCAAAATCTCTAATTGTTTGTTGCATGTAAATTACTTGAGCACATGCTAAAGCAGCAGATATACATTCTGCTTCACATGTAGAAAGTGATACACAATTTTGTTTTTTACTAAACCAGGACACAAGTGATTTTCCAATGAAATGGCATGTACCACTTGTACTTTTTCTATCCATTCTAGATCCACCAAAATCAGCATCACTATAAGAAACTAATTCGAATGGACATCCTTTTGGATAAAAAAGACCAAAGTCCTTAGTATAATTTAGATATCGTAGAATACGTTTTACTGCTCTTAAATGAAATTCTTTTGGGCTTGATTGAAATCGAGCACACAAACATACGCTCATTGATCGTCGCTAATCTATGAATCAGAAGAGCGCGACATTTAAATTAAATTCTGCAAGCATACAGGTGTGTAGCATACAGGTCGAACACAGGGAGGTGTAATTAAAAATTATTATTTATTTATTCTTGGGCGAGTTAGGCAGAATTTGGAGTTGTTTTTAATGTTGTTGAAATTACTCTGAATCTGAATCTGAATCTAATCAGTATCAAATTCAACAATTGAAAAGAAAAGAAACAATTACTAGAAAAAGAAAATAACAACTAGAAAACAACAGAGAATTAAAAAGCAGAATTGCCGTTGAATCTAATCGAATGGACAATAGCTAACAAGCAGTAATAAAAGAAAATAACTATGTGTTCTACCAAAACTAATTGGATAGATACACAAATTGTTATGAAAGAAAAAGACAATTAACTAATAATTTTTATTATTAATAAACGAGAGTACAGAATAATGGAGATGCCCGTTACAATGGGTATACATGTGCTTATATAGGTGAACTGAAAAACCCTAATCCTCTAATGGGCTATGACTCAACCTCTTGAAAATAATATATTCACAAAAAGAGATAAGATAAACTTGAAATGTTCCATGCAGCTTTCCTCTTTTGATTGGTCATGTGGCAAATTTGATTGGCATTTTCCAAGAGATTTGAAGTTGATTGGTAAATTGATTGGCATCATGATTGGCATCTATCTAATCAAATCTTCATCTTTATGGAGAGTAAAAATGAAAGACTCCCTTTGATTTATCTATGAAGAATACTTCCAATTCTTGAAATATTTATAAGTGTATATCATATATTCATACATATGAATATATATATATATATACACCATAAATCACCAATCCATAAATTCTTCAAAGCAAGGGAGGCAGTGTGAACGCGTTCCATTCTTCAGCAAAAAGAGAGTTTGATGGGAATCGAACCCAGGTCTTCATGTACAGATTTCCATGTCTTAACCAATGTGCTACGGCTTCCTTTGTGATTGAAAACTTGTTGAGATGGGAAAGTAGCTTCTTTTTCTTTTCAGTGGTCTTTTATTTAATGAAGGAGACAATTAATCAATGACCTGTAAAAACACACAAAATACCCAAAGTAGCATTTATTTATATACAATAAAGCTAAGATATAAGCATAAAAATAAACACATTTCTGTGCTAATCAAATACCCCCGCACTTATCTTTTACTCGTCCTCGAGTAAAACAAAAATGAAAAACTAGACTAGATAGGTCACACTTTCGTAGGAAACACGATTGCATTAAGCGTATGCAACAAGCCGTTAAACCTCTAGGTGTCCCTAGTAGGACGAGTGGTGTCTCGTGAGGGTTTTCAGCGGATACTACCCACAAAATCCAAATGCAGTATGTGTGGATCTAATGTAACTACATGAATGCAATGGTTATATACAAAAAACAAAAAAAAACAAGAATGACAACACGACTTGTTTCAGGAAAGTGGTACAACAAATTAAGTTAACAATTTCTAGTCAGTTGATTTTATTTTAGATACCTCAACTTGTCACAAATTTTCAATATAAATCAAGTTTTCAAATGTTAAATTCCAGTTTGGCCAGTTAGTTCGGTCGATAACATAGTGCAACCATGAAATAGATTCTTAGTTTGCTTGGCACAGTTTGCAAAGTGGTATTATTATTTTCTCATGTATGGCTAGTCAAATCATTAAGGTCAAGAAGTGTTTGGGCATCATCGCTTATTCTTTATTCTACAAAATTCTAAAATTTATGATTAAGTACAAACACCTAACTTAGAAGACCAAGGTTTACCACCCATTCACTGCCTCGCGGACTAACGGAGAGTGGGTAAAGAGCTTGGCGGATTGTGTAGGCCGACTTTGACTTTGTCAACAACGTGTCGGTAATCCTTAGTTGTCCAATCTCATAAAATGAGACCAAGATATTCCAACGCTGACTTTGTCAACAACATGTCGGATAGAGCTTGGCGGGTTTGCACACCAACGCTTGATATACAAGCAATGTTGGATACCCTTGGATTACTATTATTATTATTGAAAATATAAGCACAAAAATGAGTTACGCGAATTCAACTTAACACAACTTAGTTTTAAAGATTCGAAAAGTCAATATAAGTATTTTAAGTGCTCCACTTATTTAAACAAAGTATACAATATGGAATAGATTTCATGGCCATCACCTAAGAATATCCCTATGTACCGGTTACACTATTATCCCTCAAAATTAAACTTTTCATTATATTCCATATTCGATCTTAGCTGAGAGAAAAAAATACTATCAACTGATTAATAATCCTTAACTTATTTTGTTGTATCAAATCTAAAATGAGTCGTATTTTCAAAAAAAAAATGATATTTTACTACGATCTAAAATGCATGATGGTCCTAATTGAAAAGAAAGAGAAAAAAAAAATTAAAGAAAAATAAAAGGATGTAATGCATACTCCCCCCACACTTGGACTAAACAGTGTCCACACTGTAAACACGTTTCCTAAATGTGAAAGATAGAACCCAAAGATGGATTAAATGCAAAATGATTTGTAAAATAAAATGCAATTTAGCAACTATATGCGTGTGAAAATCATATGCAAGATGAAATCTACGAAGATGATAAATGATTTGTGAAGGATGAAATTTCCTTTTCCCCCCACACTTGTTCTTATCGATAATGTTGAGTGTTGGTTTCTTACCTCCAAACTCGTGAGGTATCATAGGCATGTCAATAGATTCTAAAATCAAAATCTTCCCTATGAAGAGTTTATTGTGACAATGATTTGTGTTATTCAGCAGAAGATTATCAAAATCCCATAAATTTGAGCGTTTAACCACAATTTCTTTTGATGATATGGAATTACGATTATCTTTGAGATGTTCCATATATTCATTCTCGACATTTAAAAGTTTAAGTTCGTCTTCAAAAATTTCTTCAAAAGACAAAGTGGATATGTTTATTGATGCAAGAGAAATTTCTTGAAGGGCTAAATCTGATGTATCTTCTTCAACTGTTTCAATCACGTCAACTTCTCTTATTTCATAATATTTGGGTTGATGAAAAATATTCAATTCAATGGTTAAGTGCCCAAACGATTGTCGAAGTTGGCCGCTCCTACAATTTATGATAGCGTTTGAGGTGGCTAAGAAGGGACGACCCAAAATCAATGGAATTTGACTACCCTGACTCAAAACAGGCTCGGTTTCTAGAACTATGAAATCGACAGGGAAGTAAAATTGTTCAATTTGAATCAAAATGTCTTCAATTATACCCAATGGTTTTTTAAAAGATCGATCAGCTAACTAAAGAGTGATGTTTGTTGGTTTAATCTCCCCTAATCCAAGTTGACGATAAACAGTGTAACGAAGAAGATTTACACTCGCACCAAGATCAAGTAGGGCACGAGATATGTGAATGTTTCCTATTTTGCAATCAATTGTAGGGCAACCGGGGTCCTTGTACTTGACTGGGGCAGGGTTCGAAAGAATGGAGCTTGTATTCGCAGTTAGAAAGGCAGTTTTAGGAACATTAGTGGCTCGTTTTCGGGTGCATAGCTCTTTGAGACACTTGGAATATTGAGGAATTTGTTCGATGGTGTCTAAGAGTGGAATATTGACACGAACTTGTTTGAAGATTTCAAGAATTTTTTCAAAATTTGCATCCTTCTTCTTAATGTTAAGTCTGTGAGGATAAGGGGCTATTAGTTTATAGACTCTTCCAGAAATTTGATCGTTCGAAGAAGAGGGTTTCGATGTGGAAAGTGATTGAGGTACAAGAATAGAAGGTGAGATGCTGGGATTGCCAACATTAGAGGAGGAAATATTATCGGGGTTTCTGTGACGGCAAGGAATTTCGCTCGGTCCGAACCAGTCGCTAAACCGACCCAGACCGTTCGAAACACCCTATCGTTTGAGAACACGACAAATCAGGACGCATACAAAAGAACATTTCATTGAATATTACAACAATGCATCAGATTACAAGAATATACAGAGTATAAATGAATATTACACAGAAATATTAGAGATTTAAATTACATTGAAATACATAGCAGCGGAAAATAATACAACACACAACTAGAAGAGATATACGGATACAAAGCTTTCCGGATATCGTTCCAGCTGTAAACCAGGATCCTGTGAATATAAATCTGCAAAACCAAAACTACTAGCTGCCCGTGTCAAAATAGGGGCACCCAGAGTTTAGGTTAAAACAATAAACTCCAGGTCAGTCATGTGACTGGTGTGAGAACTAAAACAGTTATTAATCTTTATTTTAAAGCTAGGTAAATCAAGGGACCACGCCGTATAACACGGAACGGGTTTCCTCCCAAGAATACCAGTGCATAAAACGAACAGCGCAATGCTAAATAAAGAAAAATGAAGCTGTTATAAGACCCAGGTCCCATCACACAATGCAACGCAGCCGAGGATAGGGTTTTCCCTTATAACAGCCAAAGAATGCTTGATACGTTTAAAACAAATCATTTGATACTATTATAAGTGCATAGTGTATAAAACACTTCAAATCATAAGTATCAATCATAGGCGGCATGAACGGCCCATAACACTATGTCGCCATATATAAGTTTACAATCAAAACCGCAAATGTCGTATTGGAAGTTGGGTTATCATTTATGGTATGAACCGAGGCTAGGGGCAAGATCCTCAACCGATTCGAGACTGTCTAGTCCGAGCCTCAGGAACAGCCGCAACTGCCCCATGGATCGTCAGGGCCGGTCCACCGATGTGGATTATTATGCCTGAACACTACGTTTCCCCGCCCTTTGGGGCGTAAGCCTGGCCCGTCAGCCGACCAGAAGCATCGGCCGAAACCGATATCACGAGGCGCCTCGCTTTTCAGCAAGTAATAATAAGTAACATCCACATGAGTCAAACTCGTCAGCCAGTTCAAGCACTGACGCCACTCATAACTAGAAAGAAACGTAGGTCCTCCCTGATGTCCGTCTCCCGTTTTTGATTCATACCGGGTGTGATACTCGCGAATCAACGTTACACAAAGCTACGCCACAAAGGCCGTGCTTCGATCATCAACCACAAGACTTTGCTTTTCAACAGAAGCCTTGATCATTTGCCTCTTAGCATGCCACACAGGCAATTCACTCCATGCGATTGATATCCATCAATATATAACCCCTGAGCTCGTACGTCTCAGAGAAGGGCGTTAAGCAAGAGAATAAATTCTCCGCCACCAAACAGATATATATTTAATAGAGATCAATCACACGGACTAAAATCCAATGTCAGACACACAGTCCATTTACAAGTCCGTTCTGGGTCTGAACGAAACCGGAGGCACCTAGTACCTCGCATATCCATCGATCTCCAAGTACGCCTGGACGATCACAAACTGTTTCCATCTTCTTGGGTGTACAGCCCAATCAAGATCATCAGTAATCACCCAAACGACGTGAAGACTTCCGGTCTTCGACCATCGTCTTCATCTTCGACTTATCGTCGTATCAGTTATTCAGAATGGGATAAACCCGGTCTTTCCGAATAACTCGCGTATATATTATAAAAGTGTTACACAAACACAACATACGCCTCATTCCAATTCATTAGTCACTAACCGTAAATTAATCAAGAGAATAATTCCCCAAATATTAACCCCGAAGGCCGAAACCAACATCAGATCAATATCCAGAAAACCATTCCGTTTGGCTAACCGACAGTCAATTTCTAAATTTCACATTCATAGGGAAAGGTTCCCATTAATTTTATCCAAGATAAATTTCTTGAATTTATTCTATAATCTATTTTTGAATATTAATTCAAACTAGTCGGGATTAACGAACCTTACCGAAGTAATTATTTGTTTTAATTTCCCAATCCCAACCTATTCATCCCATGAAGTAAAACTGGTAATACTTCATATCTAACACCACAGTGTTATCGGTAAATTCAATTACCATCTCACGTTCAAATCTAATTAAAGATTTGACCATCGCCTGGAGCAAAACTGGTGATACTCCATTCTCGACCATTTCAATCTAATTAAAGATTCATTAAAACTCAACTTAGTTTTAATCGTTAACTGGGTTAAAGAATCCGTGTCATTTAAAAACACAGTTCACAATAAACCCAAACTCACCTTCATTAATTATCGGGTTAAAGAACGAGTGTTATTTAAAACACTGCCCACGATAAACCCAAAAATCAATAGCAATTCAATTCCAATTAAATATTATTTAATTGGTACACTTCATTAAATCTAAATAAACAGATTTAATCTTTTCTCAACTGGGTTCAAGAACAGTGTTAGTGAAGACACCACTCACGACAAACCCAAATCACATTCGATATTCAATACAAGGCTCTGAATAGAAAATATATCGGCTTATATTCAATATCGAATTCTACGACTAACAAATGCCGTATTGGAAATAACGATATAAATATATATCTTTCAAATTTCCATAACAACACCTATATAATCACGAATTCCAACATCGAAATATTCCGAAGACAATTTCGATTCAAATCCACTCCAATGCAATCATTGGAAATTTTGGTTATTTTCAAAACCATTTCAAATATCATTTATTTATTTAAAAATAAATAGAATTATAATTCTAGTTCAAAACTAGTTCATTTCGATAAAAATCTATTTTTATCTTTTCAAATATGGAGTTTTTCATCCTAATTCTTTCTAAATCATTTCTTATGATTTTACACAAATTATTACTATTTTTAATAATTTTATCAAGGCCCGTACAGTCGATTTCCATCAACGGCCATCGAACTACACTTACAGCGACCTTTTTCGAATTTAATTTGGACGTATCTCCAAATCCAACCGTTAGATTTCAAATTTCTAACATTCATTAGAAAGCTCTTTTCGATACGAACCCAACGGTTCCGGTTTTAGGAGAATCCGACGGTCGGATCTCCCGCAATGTCCGTTTGAAATAAATGGTCGAAATTCACGAACTGCCGCGGCGCGGCGCGTTCTATTCAGGCCATTATATTATATATATAATATATATAATATATACTTCGTCGATTTCTATTTAAAACGAATTATATAAATAGTTTTAAATTCGATTCAAAAGCAATTTCAACTTCCGTTTCAATTCAAATCAAAATTGAATTCTTCTCTATAAATTCGTTTTAAAATTCATTTCTATTCAATTCAAATTTCAATTCAATTTGAATTCGTTTCAATTTGCTTTCAATTCAATTCGAAATCGTTTTCAATTCAATTCATTTCGAAATCGTTTTCAATTCAATTCATTTCGAAATCGTTTTCAATTCAATTCATTTCGAAATCGTTTTCAATTCAATTCATTTCGAAATCGTTTTCCATTCAATTCATTTCGAAATCGTTTTCAATTCAATTCATTTCGAAATCGTTTTCAATTCAATTCATTTCGAAATCGTTTTCAATTCAATTCATTTCGAAATCGTTTTCAATTCAATTCATTTCGAAATCGTTTTCAGTTCAATTCATTTCGAAATCGTTTTCAATTCAATTCATTTCGAAATCGTTTTCAATTCAATTCATTTCGAAATCGTTTTCAATTCAATTCATTTCGAAATCGTTTTCATTTCGATATAGATATCGTTCACGTCAAAATGGCGTCAATCTAATCAACACGGCTTCATAAATTTCTAATTTCAAATATTCTATTTCAAATATTTCTTTTTCAAAATAGTTGTTATCAAAATATTTCGTTCAACACATGACCAATCTCAATGGATGAGTACTGTCAACACATGAACTTTTATTTTATAATATTGATAAAGATGTAAATTTTATTACTAAAATATTTCGTTCAACACATGACCAATCTCAATGGTTGAGTACTGTCAACACATGAACTTTTATTTTATAATATTCTTTATTTTTCAAATTGGAATGAGGCCCAATCAATTACCACATAAAGTTAATTATATGGATTTTCATACAACACATGTATATAATAACATTGAAAATAATCAACCATCAACCAAAGTGCACTACACTGTAAAAGCATCAAATATAGATATTCAACGCTTATAACAGCCTGTCAATCTATCGATCGACATATTTAATCAATCAGGATGAGTGAACTTCAAATTTCATCCCAACACCCGTGTGGGGTTTCAAACAATCAAACACATATTTTATTTGTGCTGTTGGGCGATGTGTAAAATTTATCGTCCCAATCAATGTCATTCAAATAGGTGTACATAAACAAACCGTCTGGTTTGTAAATGAATATTCTATTTTATTCACTTCACGTTAAAAATTATATTTTTAACGATAAAACATTTTATTTCAACCTATGAATTTCTATTCAATTCATTCTTTAAATAAAATGATATTTTTATTTTTCTAACTTATTTTAGAAAATTTCGGCGGCATAACGGCACGATACTAGAAACGGGACAAGGCCTAGCCTTATCCCCGGACTAGTGAAGGCCCACGCCATTCACACATCAATCAAATCAATTTCATTATGCAAACCACAAAATTTGGAGTAAGAGTCTAACCTAGCCTTACTCCTTCGCCTTATAACGGCGCACGTCTAATCCTAACCAATTTATCGATTCGATTTTTCACACCACAAACCACATGCAAACCAATATCGCAATCAATAACCAAACAGCCAAACAAACAAGTCCATGGTCTGTGGACGATTGTGTCGGGTGCTACTAAACACCGTTTGCATCCTAGTATATATATATAACTAGAAAAGAAATTGAAAGGTGAGAAATTCTCACCTATAGCTATCCTAGCTCCACGGCACTTCTTTTGCAGGAAATCTTCATTGCTATCGCATCTTCGTTGCTGTAGCCACTACATATATAAAAATCACATTTTTACTACGCTATTCGATATATAAAATCAAATTTTTCTTTCGTTGTTCAATATATAAAAATCGAATTTTTACTTCGCTATTCAATATATAAAAATCGAATTTTTAGTTCGAAGTTCAATATATAAAAATCATATTTTTATTTCAAAGTTCACTATATAAAAATCGAATTTTTATTTCAAAGTTCAATATATAAAAATCGAATTTTTATTTCAAAGTTCAATATATAAAAATCGAATTTTTATTTCAAAGTTCAATATATAAAAATCGAATTTTTATTTCAAAGTTCAATATATAAAAATCGAATTTTTATTTCAAAGTTCAATATATAAAAATCGAATTTTTATTACGATGTTCAATATATAAAAATCGAATTTTTACTACGATGTTCAATATATAAAAATCGAATTTTTATTTCGAAGTTCAATATATAAAAATCACATTTTTACTATTATAAAGATTTTATATATATATATATTTATTTATTTATTACTCTACAACATTAAAAATCATATTTTTACCCAAGGAAAAATCATAACTTTATACTATAAAACTGAAATTAAAAATTCAAATTGAATTTGCTTACTTTGCTCGGCTGTCTATGTGAAGCAAGGGGCGTCGGGATGCTGGTCTTCACCCGAGAGCGCTGCGTCGAGTGGGGGGAGGGGTTTTTGGGGCCGTTTGCTAGAGAAGGAGGGAGGAGAGGCTGAGCAGAGGGGCGGAGGAGCACTGGGTGGTGGCGCAGGTGGTAGAGGAGGCGGCTGGGGGTCCACGACGGTCGGAGCGGCGGGCTATGGAGGCGATGGCGCGGGTCTACAAGCTAGGGCGCAGGTCTTTCTCGAATGGAGGAAGCGGGGCTGAGGAGAAGGAGGAGTGGAGAGGCGGAGGAGCTGGGGTGGGGCGGTTCGAAGGCGAGCGGCGGTCGGAGGGGACCTCCGACGAGGCAGAGCGGGGTCTCGATCTGGATCGCGTGGGGTTTTTTTTTTTTTTTTCTGAAGTCAACGGGGCAAGGGAGGGGGTTAAGGAGAGGAGGGAGTTATTTATTTAATTAATTAATTTTATTTTATCCCCAAAAGCAACTTTTATTTTCGAACTCGAAATCAAGCCCAACGACTGTCGCCCCTAGCTAATTACCCCCATTCCGAACACAATGGGATATGTATCATAAGCCAATTCGGCTGTTACAATCAGTTTCCGTTAAAATCAAAATATAAATCACTATATATTGAATTTGAACGCACATTTCAAACTACCGGGGTCACATACGGATTCGAAAAATTCCATAAAAATGATTTCTAGCTTCGTATCGACGATACGGTCCCAATAAAACTGATTTCGTCGAATTCTGAGACCGTTTGAAAAATGGCCAATTTCCAGTCGATTAAAATCCACTGAAAATGGTCAAACGCATTTTCCTATGCCACACTCACATATTGATTCGAAAAATTATGAAATTTGAAACCTAGCAATAACTTAACATCACGGACCCAACAAAACTGGTTTCGTCGAAATCCGAGGTCGTTTGCAAAATTGCTATTTTTAAGGGCCTTATATATATAAAAATATATATAAATTCCACAGCGACTATTTCTAATTTTAAACTGGACATACCTTATTATTTCTAAGATGAAATCTCAGTTTGTTAACTTCGTTACAAAGATATAGTTATACAGATTCAAATATTCCTTGTTTCGTTCAATTCTGACTTATATTGAATTCTGTATATCCATTTGAAATTAGAAATCGAATTTTCGAACTACCGCGCCATTTTCAATTCCTTTTATAATTATATATAATTATTATATATTCTAACGACGACGTATATAATATATACGTTCTAATTATATTCAAAATAAATTTCCCGTCGATATTATTTAAAATAATTCATTTTAAATAATCAAAATTCGCTAAAATCGCCAAAATAAAATTTTTAAACTGGCCCAGATTTTACGGGTTGTTACAATCTCCCCCACTTAAAACTTTTCGTCCCCGAAAAGGAACAAAGTCGAAAGTGGATTGATTAATCAGCTCTACGCTCGATCTGGCTTCCATTCTCCAACTCTTTAGTTTCTGAGAATTTTCAAAACTTCAAAAATTTGGCTAACACCCTAAATTTTTGAAAAATTTCGCCATAACCTCCCCTGCACCGGGAGCATCGGGGAATTTCAAATAGCTTCCCCGGTCCTTCAGATCTCAAAAAGAAAAAGAAAAAGCCAAGCGGCTAGCCAATAGGCTCACAAAATCATCATCACCCAAACAAAACAGGAAATTATTGTAGTAAACATGTACCTATTTGTCGGGCAAACAAATTTTATTCTCTGCTCTAGCCTCCTTGCTATGACCTGTTCAATGTAAGTATAAGTATATGCAAGCAAATGCGACCAATTTCAATACAATTCATTATTTGATTCAATTAGGCATAATAGTTCAAAATTATCAAACAATTAAACAAACAACACAAACATCAATCAATTTGTGAATTAGAGTTTCAAATTCATAATTTTGATACATATACAAAAATCAGGTTTTTGATGCCAAATCACAACAATAGGCCCTATCTAATTTTGGTTCTCACACCAGTCTAATGGAAACATATAGAAATCACACCTTCGAAACACGAAAATAAATACTGGTGATGGCGCGCCATCATCAGAATCATGTCCGGGCGACTAGAGTGTGACTCTATATCTATCCAGTATATTAAAATTTCGAATACACGCGGATCAGACGTATACGCAAAATCTATATATACTGGATTGTCCACATCAATCTAAATAGATAACCAAATACGAATAATTGATTTAAATCTTTAAAACAAAAGTTTGTTTTCACTTGAAAAATATACTCTTCACACTCGTTCTAGGATACTACTGATCCTATCTCTAACGAGTCATTCTCGTTGGATATTACTAATCCAATATCTGATGAATTCTTTCGTACGGTTCTAATGTGCCTTGTTCTCTGCTTTGTAAACCAAAGCTCTGATACCAACTGTGACGGCAAGGAATTTCGCTCGGTCCGAACCAGTCGCTAAACCAACCCAGACCGTTCGAAACACCCTATCGTTTGAGAACACGACAAATCAGGACGCATACAAAAGAACATTTCATTGAATATTACAACAATGCATCAGATTACAAGAATATACAGAGTATAAATGAATATTACACAGAAATATTAGAGATTTAAATTACATTTAAATACATAGCAGCGGAAAATAATACAACACACAACTAGAAGAGATATACGGATACAAAGCTTTCCGGATATCGTTCCAGCTGTAAACCAGGATCCTGTGAATATAAATCTGCAAAACCAAAACTACTAGCTGCCCGTGTCAAAATAGGGGCACCCAGAGTTTAGGTTAAAACAATAAACTCCAGGTCAGTCATGTGACTGGTGTGAGAACTAAAACAGTTATTAATCTTTATTTTAAAGCTAGGTAAATCAAGGGACCACGCCGTATAACACGGAACGGGTTTCCTCCCAAGAATACCAGTGCATAAAACGAACAGCGCAATGCTAAATAAAGAAAAATGAAGCTGTTATAAGACCCAGGTCCCATCACACAATGCAACGCAGCCAAGGATAGGGTTTTCCCTTATAACAGCCAAAGAATGCTTGATATGTTTAAAACAAATCATTTGATACTATTATAAGTGCATAGTGTATAAAACACTTCAAATCATAAGTATCAATCATAGGCGGCATGAACGGCCCATAACACTATGTCGCCATATATAAGTTTACAATCAAAACCGCAAATGTCGTATTGGAAGTTGGGTTATCATTTATGGTATGAACCGAGGCTAGGGGCAAGATCCTCAACCGATTCGAGACTGTCTAGTCCAAGCCTCAGGAACAGCCGCAACTGCCCCATGGATCGTCAGGGCCGGTCCACCGATGTGGATTATTATGCCTGAACACTACGTTTCCCCGCCCTTTGGGGCGTAAGCCTGGCCCGTCAGCCGACCAGAAGCATCGGCCGAAACCGATATCACGAGGCGCCTCGCTTTTCAGCAAGTAATAATAAGTAACATCCACATGAGTCAAACTCGTCAGCCAGTTCAAGCACTGACGCCACTCATAACTAGAAAGAAACGTAGGTCCTCCCTGATGTCCGTCTCCCGTTTTTGATTCATACCGGGTGTGATACTCGCGAATCAACGTTACACAAAGCTACGCCACAAAGGCCGTGCTTCGATCATCAACCACAAGACTTTGCTTTTCAACAGAAACCTTGATCATTTGCCTCTTAGCATGCCACACAGGCAATTCACTCCATGCGATTGATATCCATCAATATATAACCCCTGAGCTCGTACGTCTCAGAGAAGGGCGTTAAGCAAGAGAATAAATTCTCCGCCGCCAAACAGATATATATTTAATAGAGATCAATCACACGGACTAAAATCCAATGTCAGACACACAGTCCATTTACAAGTCCGTTCTGGGTCTGAACGAAACCGGAGGCACCTAGTACCTCGCATATCCATCGATCTCCAAGTACGTCTGGACGATCACAAACTGTTTCCATCTTCTTGGGTGTACAGCCCAATCAAGATCATCAGTAATCACCCAAACGACGTGAAGACTTCCGATCTTCGACCATCGTCTTCATCTTCGACTTATCGTCGTATCAGTTATTCAGAATGGGATAAACCCGGTCTTTCCGAATAACTCGCGTATATATTATAAAAGTGTTACACAAACACAACATACGCCTCATTCCAATTCATTAGTCACTAACCGTAAATTATTCAAGAGAATAATTCCCCAAATATTAACCCCGAAGGCCGAAACCAACATCAGATCAATATCCAGAAAACCATTCTGTTTGGCTAACCGACAGTCAATTTCTAAATTTCACATTCATAGGGAAAGGTTCCCATTAATTTTATCCAAGATAAATTTCTTGAATTTATTCTATAATCTATTATTGAATATTAATTCAAACTAGTCGGGATTAACGAACCTTACCGAAGTAATTATTTGTTTTAATTTCCCAATCCCAACCTATTCATCCCATGAAGTAAAACTGGTAATACTTCATATCTAACACCACAGTGTTATCGGTAAATTCAATTACCATCTCACGTTCAAATCTAATTAAAGATTTGACTATCGCCTGGAGCAAAACTGGTGATACTCCATTCTCGACCATTTCAATCTAATTAAAGATTCATTAAAACTCAACTTAGTTTTAATCGTTAACTGGGTTAAAGAATCCGTGTCATTTAAAAACACAGTTCACAATAAACCCAAACTCACCTTCATTAATTATCGGGTTAAAGAACGAGTGTTATTTAAAACATTGCCCACGATAAACCCAAAAATCAATAGCAATTCAATTCCAATTAAATATTATTTAATTGGTACACTTCATTAAATCTAAATAAAAAGATTTAATCTTTTCTCAACTGGGTTCAAGAACAGTGTTAGTGAAGACACCACTCACGACAAACCCAAATCACATTCTATATTCAATACAAGGCTCTGAATAGAAAATATATCGGCTTATATTCAATATCGAATTCTACGACTAACAAATGCCGTATTGGAAATAACGATATAAATATATATCTTTCAAATTTCCATAACAATACCTATATAATCACGAATTCCAACATCGAAATATTCCGAAGACAATTTCGATTCAAATCCACTCCAATGCAATCATTGGAAATTTTGGTTATTTTCAAAACCATTTCAAATATCATTTATTTATTTAAAAATAAATAGAATTATAATTCTAGTTCAAAACTAGTTCATTTCGATAAAAATCTATTTTTATCTTTTCAAATATGGAGTTTTTCATCCCAATTCTTTCTAAATCATTTCTTATGATTTTACACAAATTATTACTATTTTTAATAATTTTATCAAGGCCCGTACAGTCGATTTCCATCAACGGCCATCGAACTGCACTTACAGCGACCTTTTTCGAATTTGATTTGGACGTATCTCCAAATCCAACCGTTAGATTTCAAATTTCTAACATTCATTAGAAAGCTCTTTTCGATACGAACCCAACGGTTCCGGTTTTAGGAGAATCCGACGGTCGGATCTCCCGCAATGTCCGTTTGAAATAAATGGTCGAAATTCACGAACTGCCGCGGCGCGGCGCGTTCTATTCAGGCCATTATATTATATATATAATATATATAATATATACTTCGTCGATTTCTATTTAAAACGAATTATATAAATAGTTTTAAATTCGATTCAAAAGCAATTTCAACTTCCGTTTCAATTCAAATCAAAATTGAATTCTTCTCTATAAATTCGTTTTAAAATTCATTTCTATTCAATTCAAATTTCAATTCAATTTGAATTCGTTTCAATTTGCTTTCAATTCAATTCGAAATCGTTTTCAATTCAATTCATTTCGAAATCGTTTTCAATTCAATTCATTTCGAAATCGTTTTCAATTCAATTCATTTCGAAATCGTTTTCAATTCAATTCATTTCGAAATCGTTTTCCATTCAATTCATTTCGAAATCGTTTTCAATTCAATTCATTTCGAAATCGTTTTCAATTCAATTCATTTCGAAATCGTTTTCAATTCAATTCATTTCGAAATCGTTTTCAATTCAATTCATTTCGAAATCGTTTTCAATTCAATTCATTTCGAAATCGTTTTCAATTCAATTCATTTCGAAATCGTTTTCAATTCAATTCATTTCGAAATCGTTTTCAATTCAATTCATTTCGAAATCGTTTTCAATTCAATTCATTTCGAAATCGTTTTCATTTCGATATAGATATCGTTCACGTCAAAATGGCGTCAATCTAATCAACACGGCTTCATAAATTTCTAATTTCAAATATTCTATTTCAAATATTTCTTTTTCAAAATAGTTGTTATCAAAATATTTCGTTCAACACATGACCAATCTCAATGGATGAGTACTGTCAACACATGAACTTTTATTTTATAATATTGATAAAGATGTAAATTTTATTACTAAAATATTTCGTTCAACACATGACCAATCTCAATGGATGAGTACTGTCAACACATGAACTTTTATTTTATAATATTCTTTATTTTTCAAATTGGAATGAGGCCCAATCAATTACCACATAAAGTTAATTATATGGATTTTCATACAACACATGTATATAATAACATTGAAAATAATCAACCATCAACCAAAGTGCACTACACTGTAAAAGCATCAAATATAGATATTCAACGCTTATAACAGCCTGTCAATCTATCGATCGACATATTTAATCAATCAGGATGAGTGAACTTCAAATTTCATCCCAACACCCGTGTGGGGTTTCAAACAATCAAACACATATTTTATTTGTGCTGTTGGGCGATGTGTAAAATTTATCGTCCCAATCAATGTCATTCAAATAGGTGTACATAAACAAACCGTCTGGTTTGTAAATGAATATTCTATTTTATTCACTTCACGTTAAAAATTATATTTTTAACGATAAAACATTTTATTTCAACCTATGAATTTCTATTCAATTCATTCTTTAAATAAAATGATATTTTTATTTTTCTAACTTATTTTAGAAAATTTCGGCAGCATAACGACACGATACTAGAAACGGGACAAGGCCTAGCCTTATCCCCGGACTAGTGAAGGCCCACGCCATTCACACATCAATCAAATCAATTTCATTATGCAAACCACAAAATTTGGAGTAAGAGTCTAACCTAGCCTTACTCCTTCGCCTTATAACGGCGCACGTCTAATCCTAACCAATTTATCGATTCGATTTTTCACACCACAAACCACATGCAAACCAATATCGCAATCAATAACCAAACAGCCAAACAAACAAGTCCATGGTCTGTGGACGATTGTGTCGGGTGCTACTAAACACCGTCTGCATCCTAGTATATATATATAACTAGAAAAGAAATTGAAAGGTGAGAAATTCTCACCTATAGCTATCCTAGCTCCACGGCACTTCTTTTGCAGGAAATCTTCATTGCTATCGCATCTTCGTTGCTGTAGCCACTACATATATAAAAATCACATTTTTACTACGCTATTCGATATATAAAATCAAAATTTTCTTTCGTTGTTCAATATATAAAAATCGAATTTTTACTTCGCTATTCAATATATAAAAATCGAATTTTTAGTTCGAAGTTCAATATATAAAAATCATATTTTTATTTCAAAGTTCACTATATAAAAATCGAATTTTTATTTCAAAGTTCAATATATAAAAATCGAATTTTTATTTCAAAGTTCAATATATAAAAATCGAATTTTTATTTCAAAGTTCAATATATAAAAATCGAATTTTTATTTCAAAGTTCAATATATAAAAATCGAATTTTTATTTCAAAGTTCAATATATAAAAATCGAATTTTTATTACGATGTTCAATATATAAAAATCGAATTTTTACTACGATGTTCAATATATAAAAATCGAATTTTTATTTCGAAGTTCAATATATAAAAATCACATTTTTACTATTATAAAGATTTTATATATATATATATATTTATTTATTTATTACTCTACAACATTAAAAATCATATTTTTACCCAAGGAAAAATCATAACTTTATACTATAAAACTGAAATTAAAAATTCAAATTGAATTTGCTTACTTTGCTCGGCTGTCTATGTGAAGCAAGGGGCGTCGGGATGCTGGTCTTCACCCGAGAGCGCTGCGTCGAGTGGGGGGAGGGGTTTTTGGGGCCGTTTTCTAGAGAAGGAGGGAGGAGAGGCTGAGCAGAGGGGCGGAGGAGCACTGGGTGGTGGCGCAGGTGGTAGAGGAGGCGGCTGGGGGTCCACGGCGGTCGGAGCGGCGGGCTATGGAGGCGATGGCGCGGGTCTACAAGCTAGGGTGCAGGTCTTTCTCGAATGGAGGAAGCGGGGCTGAGGAGAAGGAGGAGTGGAGAGGCGGAGGAGCAGGGGTGGGGCGGTTCGAAGGCGAGCGGCGGTCGGAGGGGACCTCCGACGAGGCAGAGCGGGGTCTCGATCTGGATCGCGTGGGTTTTTTTTTTTTCTGAAGTCAACGGGGCAAGGGAGGGGGTTAAGGAGAGGAGGGAGTTATTTAATTAATTAATTAATTTTATTTTATCCCCAGAAGCAACTTTTATTTTCGAACTCGAAATCAAGCCCAACGACTGTCGCCCCTAGCTAATTACCCCCATTCCGAACACAATGGGATATGTATCATAAGCCAATTCGGCTGTTACAATCAGTTTCCGTTAAAATCAAAATATAAATCACTATATATTGAATTTGAACGCACATTTCAAACTACCGGGGTCACATACGGATTCGAAAAATTCCAAAAAAATGATTTCTAGCTTCGTATCGACGATACGGTCCCAACAAAACTGATTTCGTCGAATTCTGAGACCGTTTGAAAAATGGCCAATTTCCAGTCGATTAAAATCCACTGAAAATGGTCAAACGCATTTTCCTATGCCACGCTCACATATTGATTCGAAAAATTATGAAATTTGAAACCTAGCAATAACTTAACATCATGGACCCAACAAAACTGGTTTCGTCGAAATCCGAGGTCGTTTGCAAAATTGCTATTTTTAAGGGCCTTATATATATATAAATATATATAAATTCCACAGCGACTATTTCTAATTTTAAACTGGACATACCTTATTATTTCTAAGATGAAATCTCAGTTTGTTAACTTCGTTACAAAGATATAGTTATACAGATTCAAATATTTCTTGTTTCGTTCAATTCTGACTTATATTGAATTCTGTATATCCATTTGAAATTAGAAATCGAATTTTCGAACTACCGCGCCATTTTCAATTCCTTTTATAATTATATATAATTATTATATATTCTAACGATGACGTATATAATATATACGTTCTAATTATATTCAAAATAAATTTCCCGTCGATATTATTTAAAATAATTCATTTTAAATAATCAAAATTCGCTAAAATCGCCAAAATAAAAATTTTAAACTGGCCCAGATTTTACGGGTTGTTACAGTTTCCGACATTAGAAGAAGAGATGTTGGGGTTGCCAACATTCGAAGAAGATGCGGTATCATAAGGTTCCAAGGAGTTGGCATTGGTTGCCATCGCAAGAGTGTCAAGGTTTTCAATTAGGGTTGAAATCGAATGGTTGTCGGGATTGCCAACATTATTGTCAATCATTTTTCTAGACCTCAGGGTGGTGACAACGTTAACCGAATTATTTCCATCCTCACAAGAATTCATAGTACGAGAGTTATATTTTGGATTCACCTCGGGTTGACTAGGCAACTTTCCTCGCTCATTACTTTTCATTAGTTCCTTCATCATATTCATCATTTGTTCGAGTTTAGCGTCTTGTGAGTTCATTTTAGCTTCGTGAGAGTTCAACTATTTTTCTAAACGTACAATTTCTTGCGACGGTTGAGAAGATTGAGAGGGTTGGTTCGATGATTGGAAATTAGGGTGCCTATAAGGTTGTTTGGATTGAGGTGCAGTTTGAGAGATTTGAGAATTGGGAGGTGGAGCTTGGTAATTCGGATTGGGGATAAAGGGTTGCATGTGAGATGGGTTAGCCGAATTATTGGGGTTTGACCAAGAAAAATTTGGGTGGTTCCTCCAACCAGGGTTGTACGTGGATGAGTAAGGATTATTTTGAGCTATAGCATTGGCTTGGTCTTGAGAGTAATAGTGGGGTAACCCTTCACCGACTTGAGGAGTTTGATTTTCTAAGAGAATTTGACTTGGGCCCACGACATGCACTCCTCTAGTAGAAGTACGAATGGGAACACGAATTGATTCCCATTGCATGTCCTTTTCAGAATAATCTTCTAAGAATTTCCAAGCTTCATCGGCTGTCTTAGACATAAAATCTCCTCCACACATTGATTCTAGTTGAGTTCTAGTCTGATAGTTTAGCCCTTCATATGCAATTTGACATAAGTGATCTTTTAGAATTCCATGATGAGGGCAACTATATAATAGCTGGTTGAACCTCTCAAAGTATTTTGAAAAAGTTTCCCCCTCATTTTGACAAAATTGATTTATCTCGGTTCGGATTTTTAGAGTTTTATGGAAAGGGAAAAACTTTTTCAGGAATGCATTGACAAATTCATCCCAACTTCTTATGGAATGTCTTGGAAGAGAATTTAGCCATCTTTTAGTGCTTTCAAGTAGTGCAAATGGGATTAGCCTTAGCTTGATCGATTCGTTAGATAGTTGTTGCATTTTTGTTGTGGAAGCATACAATTCAAATTCACTCAGAAATTCATAAGCATTTTCAGATCCAGTAAATTTTGGTACACCCTGAATAAAAGAATGTTTAAGCTCAAAATTGTTTCCTTCAGCTGGTGGGAACACGATGACAGATGGTTGAACGGTCCTAGTTGGATAACATCGATCACGAAGAGATAAGGGCCTATCCATTTCGATATTGAGATTTTGAAAATTGTTATGTGCTCAATTTTAATCCCCAAAGGTTTGAAAATTTTGATTCACTCGATTTTGATCCTACTCATTTGGAAAATTTTGGTTTATTCGAGAACCCCTAGGAGAATTTTGTTGGCTAACACTTTTTTCACTCATTGTTGTTAAATGCAAGCACAAAAATCTGCTACAATGGAATTTTCTGTCCTTAATGGCTCCTAACCCAAAATTATAAAGTGACGCGTTTGACTACTTAGATCAAAAGATTTCTCAGCCAGTTAACGGACAGGAGTTATCGGTGCACCAGGAATCACCCTAGCAATGCAGCCGAAGTTTTAAGTACCTTCAGAGTAACAACCGATATAATATTTACGAATCACCGTAAGATTTATAAACGGCTATTTCTCTGCCGTAGTCTAGACACCAAGAAATAACTCATTCCAAATGAATCAACTATCACAATACAATTAAGCCCTAGATGAGCCCGTGACTCCCTTAAGTCCAATGTCTAACCGTTATTATTAGTCAGATTCTACGATGAAATGCAATTTGTGGGCTAAGGAAAGGGTGATGAAATCCCTCACCTTATGTGAATTGGGGTAATGCCCTTAACAGAATGAATAAAAAGTGCAGAAATAACAACAATCACACAATTTAATTGCAGAAATAAAAAATTGTACATTCAAGCCGCTGCCCCTGCAGAAATTTTTTACAACAATTGTCTATATTTTTTTCTTTTTTTGCAGCAGAGCACCTGTAGAGTTCAGAAAATTTTACAGTGGGGTATGGCGGTCTGTCCAGAAAATTTGAGTAGCTTTGACAATTATTCAACTCCACTGTTTAGAATTGCTCGTCCCTTGGATCCAAGTTTGTTGTGCTCGACTATGTTCCTTGCTCGGGCCTTTGATTTCTGATTTCTTTGTTTTCCTCCTTTTTTTTTGGAAGCAATAAAAAAAAAGCAAAAGTCTAACTAGAAAATAATAATATAACTAGACTAAAGAAAAACGGCTAGACTAAAACCAGAATTAAAAAAAAGCAAAGGACTGAACCTAACAAAAGTAAGAAACTAGGCTAAAACAAAGAACCAAGCCTTAAAAAAAAAAAAAAACAAGAACAAAAACTCAGACGCTAAGGCTCGTGCAAATTTCACAAATTAAAACCCACAAACCAAATAATTTTGCCAATCAAATTAATTAACCACCTACCCTCTCTCTCCCAAGACAATCAGTACTTCCAAATATGTGAAGAATAACACGCCCAATTATAAAATGCGATCTTGCCAAAAAGATAATCAGTACCCTCTCTCACCCAAATGTTATTTGTTTCCCACAGTAACCAAACAAAACCAGGAAGAAAATCTTGCCAAAAAAATGCGATCAGGAAACAAAAATCACACCCCCAATTATAAAAGAATGTAACGCAGTAAAAGCAATACGCACGAAACCCGATAAAAACTTATCTTTTTTTATTTATTTATTTCAGAAATCGAATAGATACAGAAGAATTTATGCGTGGTCTCCACTGGGATTGAGTGCGAATTGGGTTTGCTTATTTGAATAGTGACTGTGGTGTTAGAATTGGGATAGGGTTCTTCGAATTGCGGTTGATCGGGTTGCTTGCGGATGATTGTTGATGCAGTTGTGCTGATAGTCGGTTGTTCGAACAGAGGATTCCGGACTTGGTAGGATGGAACATCGCTGGTAGTTTGTGTTGAGGGCTTGAGGATGAACGTGGGTAGGGAATCAAGAGGATGGTTTTGGCAGTAGCGGAATATGATCAGAAGATGATTGCGGGTTTGTATGTGAATTTGCAGTAGGAGTTTGCGAGGAAGATGGATGTTGTGGTGATGAAACAGTGATGGAATATGGTATGAAAGATGGAATAAGGGATATGGAAGGATAAAGGCAGAAGAAAGAGAAATAAAAAGGAAGAAATTAAGCAGGAAAAAAAAACTGTAAAAGAGGAATGTTTTTATGATTTTTTTTATTATTGTTGTAAAAGAGAGAATAGGAAAGAAAGAAATGAGAGAAAAAGGAAAACAAACAAATGGAAAGAGAGTTAAAGCAGGGAAGCAATCAATAAAAAAAAAATGCAAGTTTTTTTTTTTGTTTTTTTTTGTAAAAGAAGAAAGGAAAGATTAATTATGTACTGAAAAGAGGGAAGGTACCAAAGAAAGGAATCTTTGTAAAAAGGGAATTTTTTGCCTTTTTTTTGTTTAAGAAGGAAAGAATGTAGAAGATTGGGAAGAAAGTGAAAAGCTGGAAAGAAATAAAGAAAAATTGAAAGTTCTCTTTTTTTTTGAATTGAAAAGAAGGAAGAATTTATAAAAGAAAAGAAAGAGATTGAAAAATAAAAAGGAAATAAATAAATGAAAGAAAAAAGGAACTAAAGTCAAGAAAATTTGGCAAGTTCTTTTTTTTTATTTGTCTAAAGTAGGAATGAATTTGCAAGAGGGAAACAAACAAATGTAAAAATTGGGAAGGAAGGAAATAGATGAAATTAAAGAAAAGAATCTAAGAGACATATGTTGTAAGATTTTTTTTTCTTCTCTTGTTTAGATGATTCTAGCACCAATGTTTGATACAAAATCAACTAATAAAGAGATTTTTTTTAAACAAACAAAAACAAAAATAAAAATAAAAATAAAAACTAACACGAATCAGAAATTAAATAAACAATAAAATTTAATTGTTACCTCCCCGGCAACGGCGCCAAAAACTTGATCGTCGCTAATCTATGAATCAGAAGAGCGCGACATTTAAATTAAATTCTGCAAGCATACAGGTGTGTAGCATATAGGTCGAACACAGGGAGGTGTAATTAAAAATTATTATTTATTTATTCTTGGGCGAGTTAGGCAGAATTTGGAGTTGTTTTTAATGTTGTTGAAATTACTCTGAATCTGAATCTGAATCTAAATCTAATCAGTATCAAATTCAACAATTGAAAAGAAAAGAAACAATTACTAGAAAAAGAAAATAACAACTAGAACAACAACAGATAATTAAAAAGCAGAATTGCCGTTGAATCTAATCGAACGGACAATAGCTAACAAGCAGTAATAAAAGAAAACAACTATGTGTTCTACCAAAACTAATTGGATAGATACACAAATTGTTATGAAAGAAAAAGACAGTTAACTAATATATTTTTTTTATTAATAAACGAGAGTACATAATAATGGAGATGCCCGTTACAATGGGTATACATGTGCTTATATAGGTGAACTGAAAAACCCTAATCCTCTAATGGGCCATGACTCAACCTCTTGAAAATAATATATTCACAAAAAGAGATAAGATAAACTTGAAATATTCCATGCAGCTTTCCTCTTTTGATTGGTCATGTGGCAAATTTGATTGGCATTTTCCAAGAGATTTGAAGTTGATTGGTAAATTGATTGGCATCATGATTGGCATCTATCTAATCAAATCTTCATCTTTATGGAGAGTAAAAATGAAAGATTCCCTTTGATTTATCTATGAAGAATACTTCCAATTCTTGAAATATTTATTAGTGTATATCATATATTCATACATATGAATATATATATACACCATTAATCACCAATCCATAAATTCTTCAAAGCAAGGGAGGCAGTGTGAACGCGTTCCATTCTTCAGCAAAAAGAGAGTTTGATGGGAATCGAACCCAGGTCTTTATGTACAGATTTCCATGCCTTAACCAATGTGCTACGGCTTCCTTTGTGATTGAAAACTTGTTGAGATGGGAAAGTAGCTTCTTTTTCTTTTCAGTGGTCTTTTATTTAATGAAGGAGACAATTAATCAATGACCTGTAAAAACACACAAAATACCCAAAGTAGCATTTATTTATATACAATAAAGATAAGATATAAGCATAAAAATAAACACATTTCTGTGCTAATCACTCATCATTATGTCAGGTCGACTGGCTGTTAGGTAAAGTAGTGAACCGATCATACTTCTATACAATTTTTGATCAACACTTTTTCCATTTTCGTCTTTATCAAGATGAACTATAGTGCTCATTGGAGTTGGTTTACCGGAAGTGTTGTCTAACCCAAAACGTTTAATTAAATTATTACAGTATTTTTCTTGATTAATAAAAATACCATTTGAAATTTATTTAATTTGTAAGCCTAGAAAATATGATAGTTCACCCATATGTGCCATTTCAAATTCATTTGTCATTATAGAAGAAAATTCTTTACATAAGTTATCATTAGTTGACCCGAAAATTATGTCATCTACATAAATTTGAACAATTAAGATATCTTTATTTGAATTTTTAATAAATAAAGTCTGATCTGCTTTTCCTATTCTAAAACCAGAATTTATTAAATAGCTTTTAAGTCGTTCATACCAAGCACGGGGTGCTTGTTTTAGACCATATAAAGCTTTCTTAAGTTTATATACATGATCTGGTAATTTCTCATGTACGAATAATGGCCTTTGTTCTACGTAAACATTTTACTTAATAAAACCATTTAAAAAGGCGCTTTTAACATCCATTTGATAAAGTTTAAAATTATGAAAACTTGCGTATGCTAATAAAATACGTATGGCTTCTAGTCTTGCTACGGGTGCGAAAGTTTCTTCATAATCGATTCCTTCTTCCTGATTGTATCCTTGATCAACTAATCTGGCTTTATTTCGTGTAATATTTCCGAGTTCATCTGCCTTGTTCTTATATACCCATTTTGTACCAATAACAGATTGGTCTAGGTACAAATTCCCACACATCATTGCATTCAAATTGGTTTAGTTCTTCTTGGATAGCAATAATCCAGTAATCATCAGTAGAGGCTTCTTTCAGATTTTTGGGTTCAATGGTTGACAGGAATGCTACATGACCCATTTGATTTAATCGACTTCTAGTTTGAACGTGTGTATCAATTCCACCAATAATATTTTGTGTAGGATGATCTCTTAATATTCTGGGAGGTTATCGAATATGTTCTATATGATTATTTTTCCGTATTTTCAAGACCCATATTTTCAATAATTTCATCATCATCATTGTTATTTATGTGTTTATTAAAATTTTCATCAAAAGATACATGTATAGATTCTTCTATGATATTAGTACGTTTGTTAAAAATACGATAAGCTTTACTACGTGCTGAGTACCCAATAAAAATTCCGTGATCATCTTTTGCGTCGAATTTTCCAAGTTGATCTTTAGTGTTAAGAATAAAACATTTAGATCCAAAAACTTTAAAATAAGAGATATTTGGTTTCTTTCATTAAAAAGTTCATAAGGAGTATTTTTAAATAAAGGTCGAATAGAAATACGATTTGATACATAACAAGCAGTTGCTATAGCTTCTGCCCAAAATTTCTTAGATAAAGAACTTCCATTAAGTAGAGTTCTAGCACATTCTTGTAAAGTTCTATTCTTTCTTTCTACAACTCCATTTTGTTGTGGAGTTTTGGGATAAGAAAAATTATGATTTATTCCTTTCTTTTTACAAAAATGTTCAAAAGATTCATTTTCGAACTCTCCACCGTAATCACGTCGAATATTTTTGACTTTTTAATTTTTAGAATTTTGAATTCTTTTAATAAAATTTCTAAAGTGTTCAAAAGTATCACTTTTATTCTTCATAAATATAGTCCATGTATATCTTGAGAAATCATCAATTATTACAAAAACATAACGATTGTGATTAATTGATTGAACTTAAGTAGGTCCAATTAATTGATTAAATGATTGTGATTAATTAATTGATTGGTTAATTTTCCTTTTTGACAATCTTCACAAAGATTATTTACTTTAAAATTTATTTTTGGTAAACTTTTTATTAATTCATGTTTCGAAAGTTTTTTAATAGTTTTAAAATTTATATGACACAAACGCTTGTGCCATAACCAAGAATCGTTGTTATTGGCAATCAAACACATGTCCTTATTATTATTAACTTTCATATTTAAAACATAAATATTTCTATCTCGATTTCCTTCAAAAATAAGGTTTTGTTCTTTATCAAAAATACTACATTTATTTTCAGAAAAAGTTATCTTTAAACCTTTGTCACGTAATTGACTAATACTTAGTAAATTATGTTTTAAATTTTTAACTAAAGAAACATTAGTAATAAGAGGTAAATGTGAAATACCGTAGTTTCACACATCTCCTTTGCCAATGATAAAACCCTTTGAATTGTCTCCGAATGAGCCACCGTCAAAGTATGAAATATTGGATAACATATGTTTGTCTCCAGTCATGTGTTTTGAGCAACCATTGTCTAAGATCCATTTTCTCTTTCTGAGTGGGACCTGCAAAAAATATTAATAAGCATATTGGTACCCATTTTTTGATAGGGTCCTAAGAGTTAGGTCTTAGGACGCCAAATCCAAGTGGGTTTAGTATCCCTTTTATATAAATAATTGATATTATTATATACAGATTCCAAAAATGAATAAATATATTTGTTTCTGATCAAACTATCATTAGTTTTTGGAATCCATATTTTGAATTTTTTTATAGATTTAGAAATATTTTTAACTTTTGAATCAGTTCTCCTTTTTGATTTTTCATTTCTCTATAGAGGAATTTTTGATTCTTTTCTAAATCCTAAGCCATTTTTATTTAAAGATGGTCGAGAATTTTCTATGATCTTTGATAAGTTTTCTCTACCCTTATTAAAATTTGATACATTTTTAGAGATGCTTTCGAGCTTAGCTTGAATACTTCTATTTTCTAGCTCTAGTTCTTTTACTTTAGTTTTCAACATATGATTTTCAGAACTAATTTCATCATTTTTTGACTTTTGAGTTTCAATTTCTTGACTCAAAAGAGAAATCTGGCTATCTGAATTTGTAAGATTTTCTTGAACTTTTCCAAATTCTTCTTCTAGAATTATATTTTCATCTTTCAACATGTCTCTTTCAAATTCAGCTTTGTTATGATTTTCACGAGTTTCCTTAAGCTTTTTCTTTAATGTTTTTATAACATTTAAAAACTCAAAATCAACTTCTATTAAATCTTCATAAGATAAGTCATTTACATCAGATTCTTGAGCCATGAAGCACAATTTGCCTGCTCATTATCGCTTTCATTATCACTGTCACTTTCTGATGATTCTGAATCTGAGCTGTCCCATGTAATAGAAAATGCCTTCTTTTTGAATTTATTTTTCTTATTCTTGTGGTTGAAGTTCTTCTGATTTTCTTTCATCTGTGGAAAATCTTTTACCATGTGACCCTTCTTATGATAATTAAAACATTCCAATTTTGAGGAGGAAGGTTTGTTTGAGCTACTCTTTTTAAAATTTCCTTTTCTATATTATAATTTTTTTCTTAAAATTCTTGGCAATAAAGGCTAAACTGCGTCCTTTGATTCAGATTCTTCTTTATCCGCATGAAATGCCACATTCTTTTTCTCTTGAGCTAATTCTCTTTTTGCTTGAAGATTAACTTCATAAACATAACATTTCCTATGAGTTCTTCAGGTTTCATAGTTGACAAATCATTAGCTTCCTCAACGGCCAATACTTTTCTCTCCCAATCTTCGGTTAAAGAATTTAGTATTTTTGACACAATATCAAAGTCACTATATTTTCTCCCAATCCTATCAATGCATGTAAAATGTCTTGAAATCTTGAGTACATTTCATTGATGGTTTCATTTTGCTTCATTTTGAAGTTTTGGAATTGATTCTTGAGCATTGAAATTTTTGTTTGTTTGACTTTGTTTGTTTCTTCATGAATAGTTTTGAGTGTCTCCCATATCTGATATGCTGACGTACAAATACTCACTCGATTGAATTCATTTCTATCGAGAGCACAATATTGCATTGTTAGATCAAAATTTGGCTCTAACACCCAAATTGTTCTGATTTGTAGAGAATTATAACTGAAAAATGAGAAAAAAGCAGAGAACACACAAGGTTTATAGTGGTTCGGCGTTAACGAGCCTACGTCCACTTTATATGCTATTGATTATACTTTGAATGCTAGTACAACCAATGATTTCTCTCAAACTCACTCTTACAATTATGATTTCTCTCAGTAATCTTGAAATAAAACTGATAAGAAATAGTGGTGCGACAGTAATGGTGGAATCAATACTCAATACTGCCAAAAGATCCTGAAAAATGCCAGTCTCTGGGCTATTTATAGCTGATTCTGTCAGGCGGTTCGCGGTCACACGTGGTGTAGATCCCGAGAAAATCGGATCGGATCGAGCAATGAGGAGGAATTGGTCAATATGACAGTTGTGGACAGGTGTCGCGAGATCCGTGCATTCCGGATCGCTGAAGACCAGTTCGTGGTTGAACAAGTCCGGGGCTTCGCTGCGCGTCGGGGGATCGGATCGGAGCGAGGTAGTGGCATAGGTGCGGATCGAGTCGTGATGAGGTGGATGGATCGATGATGTGATAGGGGCGATCCGAGGAGGGTAGCGATCCGTTCTTACGATCCGAGGAGGGTAGCAGGGCCATGACCAAACCTTTCATGAATTAAAGGAACGTAGTTTCATACTTTCTTCTTGTGTGTGAACCTTGGTGGCTTGGTCAAAAAGCTAGCCAACATTTTGCCCCCTCGAAGTATTGTTTCATTGATGGAACATGCTTCGAAGTCGCAGAGATATCTTTTCACAGGGAGATGCAAATCAATAGTTTCGTCTGTTCAAGACGTCGTGTCACTTCGGAAAGTCGTATCCTTTGGCCAGTATAAATATCATTTAAATCTTTGATCATTTCTCCATCCATCGGATAATTTCTATCTCTGGAATTTTTTTTGAAGACTTCACTGTCGAGTTGCCAGGTAAACGCTAGAACTTTTCCTCTCCTTCTCTTCATTTTTTTTTTGCTTCGGATCGTATATTGTTACCACAATCCGTGGGTGACATGCTGGACTCGATCGTGGGCATTCAGGCTTCTTGAATGAAACGAAATGGGCTTCCTTTTCACGGCCCGTTCGGATCGAAGAAAACAAAAAAGGGGAGGCGAATGGCCACCGCTTTCTCTATATAAACCAGGCCTTCCCCCTCTTTCCCCTTCATTCTTCTTTTTTGATTTCTGTTTTTTTGACTGATTTTGAGGAAGAAAAGGATCGGAATTCTGTGGTTTTTGAGGTTTTGGAGGCTATGCAATCGCCATGGCCTACGGGTTTCAATCGCTGGAGAGGAGGAGGAGGAAGAAGAAGGAAAGGGAAGAGCAGGTCGGTTCGTTTTGTGAGCGAGGCTTGGGTTTGAAGATGAGGAGAGTGGATCGGGTCGTGGTGAGTCTCTGCGATTCGATCCGGATCACGATCCGACTCGATGTACTTTCGTTAGTTAGTACCTCCATTGCGTATCCATACTTGTTTCATGATCCGAGGAGATACCATGATCTGAACTCGTTTTACGATCCGGATAATGAACGATCCAAAAGAGGGGGCGATCCGACCATGCATCACGATCCGAGAAAGGGAGCGAACCGACCCGTGCACTCCATATGAACCATGCTTAACCAAGGACCCCATATATGTTTTAAACTTTAAACAACACATTGTTATCGCGAGAATTTGGACAGTTAGGTTAGAACCTTGAATATGGACTTTCTGGACGGAGTGACAGCATAATTTGACTGCATATGATGATTAATACTTCGATGATCTTGATAACCTTTATGCTTTTTCTTTAAGACATGCACAGGCACACACTTGCACTCACACACACAGGGGGGACGGGTAATTATATTCTTATTTCTCATGTTTACTCGCCTAAACAGTAATGTCGGATAATCGTTCCCCTTCAAGATCTGACACAGAGACGGATCCCAAGGTGTATGAGCATCTCAACCCCGAGGTTCTTCCAACTAATCCAAAGGATGCGGATTCTGGATCCGAATATGAGGCAGAAACAGAATCGAATCCGTCTGAGAGTACCTCGCTGGATGAAGAGTCAGAGGTAGACGGCCGAGCTCCCGACGAAATTCCTGGTGCAATAGAAATAGAGAAATTCACAGACTCTTTAGCTTCCAAACTTGATGACATAAAGCTTAAGAGAATTTGCCTGAGACATGGGATCCCCTGGGATGATGTGAGGACACCCGGCAGCTAAGATAAACCTCATTTGGCTCCGGAGGGGTATATGACAGTTAGCCGACTCATGTGCTGGGTAGGCGCTATTCCTTCGTTTCCTCCAGTCGTCATTGAGACCCTAAAACGATTGGGTATTGCTCCAATGCAACTTCACCCCAATGCCTACGCAGTTCTATACACTCTATATATCGCATACGCGGAAATCCTGCATACCGAGCTCACATTTAAAGATTTGAAATTCTTTTATCTTTTCAAGCATCGCTCCTCGGCAATCCCAAATTTCTCTTTTTTCGAATCGGTAGCAAATAGGAAGGTTTTGTCTGAAGGATATAGCAACATAGGGGATCCCAAGGCCGATTGGTTCTATATAAAGAGACAGGCTGGGTGTTCAAGAAGATGGCTTAAATCAAGTAAACTTTAAACTTTTGACTGAATAACTTGTTTAAGAAATCGAAGCATTAACATGCCCCCTTTTTTTTCTAAGCAGATCACACCTTTCCCAAGATGGAAGGCTCGGTATACAATAATCGACTGTCTCTTCTTCTGCAAAGCAAATACGATTTTCTAAAGATCAAGAAATGCATTACTGACGAGAACCTTCACAAGCACCGCCTTCTGGATATCAGGTTTGGACTTGGTGCAGGCGGCAAACCCTACAAATACGTGCCCCCGATAGAGGGAGAAGGAACGTCACGGGCAGCAGAAACAATTAAATTTCGTAAGTGTCCTTTGCCGATAGTCATTCAGGACGACGAAGACCTAAACATATATAGAGGAGATGAGGCCCGTGGTGATAAGTCTAAGGAAATTCCAGTTTCTCCGGGGGGTTTCCCCTCAAGGGCTTCTCTTCCGGTTGAACCTGATGCTCCCGATGATTTAACAGAAGAGCAGCTATTTAAAGAGATGAGCAAAATTCCTTTGCTTGATGATGTATATACACAGAGAGACTTCGAAGGGGAGCCATTTTTCCCTGTTTCTGAGGAAACAACTGTTCCAGTTGGAGAACGAGAAACCACTCAGATGAGCCTGACTTCGGGCCCTGGTCTGTTAGGGCTAATCATATGGGATGCACAAATCACATGCACTGCCTGACCCCACACTTTTATATCAACAGTATTCAAGGTCTTAATATGCTCTTGTTTCTTTTGCAGGAAAAATGTCTCGCAGGCGATCTTATTCCTATCGCTCTCTCCGTGAAGGTACACCCAGCCTTCATCCAAATCTTGAACATGCTCGCGGCCTTTCTCACAAGCCTACTTCTTCACAATCCAGGTCTCCATCAAAACCAACCTCTGGCAAGCTTCCCAGTCATTCGGTGCAACCTACAGGGGGGAAACAACTTCCCAAAGACTTAACCCCTCCGAAGAGTGCACCCTCTCACAGCAGGTCATCAAAAAGACACTACGAACCCAAGGATAAAAGCAAGGATCCAATCAAGGATTCTGAGAAGGAGAAAATTGACATTGTCCCTTCCAGCCAACAAGGTTTGATTGCCCCCGGGTCACGAGATTACATCCATGGTCCTGAGACTCAGGCAAAGCTGGAAAAGTTGCGAGAACAATTCCTCGATATCTTCTTCGAAAGGATGATGTTTGTTCCAGCCTTGGAACCAGTCCCTAGGAACTGGGATACTGAAGTCATCGGGCACATTCACCATGTAGCCAGGCAGTATGAGGCGATGAAGAAACATGCTGTTAATCTTTCAGAGGTCATCCGAACGCTTGAGATGGAAGCACATGGATCCAAAGTGAAGATAGATAACAATGAAAGGGCCAGGGCAAAAATGGAGAAGGACTTAGAGGATGCACAATCTCTGCTTGCCTTGGCTCAACGAGACGCTAAAGCTTACAAAACAGAGCTGGAGGAGGCCAGGTAACGTTTCCATAATGAGCTTGATTCTAATAGCAAAGAGCGAGCGTTATTGAAGCAAGAGGTGGAAGATCTCAGGATGAACAACTCCGAATTGAAAACAGCACAGGATCGCTTCGAGGCCGAAAGAGCTGCTTGGGAGAAAGAAAAGGCAAGTTTGAAAGATAACTTAGCTCTGGCCGAAAAGGAGAAGGCGATTCTGAATGATCAACTCGCGCGTGCAGAGAAGCGCGCTATTCTTGCTGAAAATAATGTGGAGTGTGCTATTGAAATGGCCACTATTTCTAATGAAAAGCTCCTTGAGAGAGAGAAGGAGATCGAAGGATTTGAAGAAATGTTATTCGACTTCCTTGGTCAGGTCATCAAGACCCGTAACATCTCCTGGATCCCAGACTATCATGTCACTCTAGCCAACATATGGGATGCAATCGTTGAGAGCGAGAAACAGCGATTAGGAGTTGACGAGATTGATGAGAATGAGTTTGATGCGGACCATTCTGAGGGATAATGAGCCTGAGGACTTAGAGAAAGGCAGACGCCTGCTCCAAGAAGAAATTGAAAAAGAGAAAACTCAGGCGAAGGGCAAAGAAAAAATGGAAGAAGGCCTGAGCTCAGCCGCAGAGCCCAAGGCTTCCGAAATTGAGGAATACAATCCAGATTATCCATTGTTTCCTCTGGGTCCAACTCCTCCAACTGTCAGGGGTTCTGCTGCTAGCTTGGATGGAGGATCGGCGGAAGGTATCTCTATATTTTCTCCGCAACTTGCCAAAGCAATTGTCACTTGTCGTCGCCTTGTCGGACAATCAACTGAGCAAACCGCATTTTCTCCCAAAATAACATTTGTTTCTCATGATACAGGTAGCGGGCCAATTGATAAGGATGCTGAAAAGAAGGCGGGGGGGGGGGGGGGGGCGAAGATTGACATCCTGCCAGGCGTTGGTGTTGATGTCCCCCCAGATGCTGAAACTATCGAGGCTTTGAGAGACATGGACGGGCGCCACGATGGTGATGAAGAGGAAGTCGCCATTACCAAAGAGAGCAGAGGCGGTGATGATGAAATCTTAGCTGAACAACAGGACGAAGGGGAGGAGCAGTTGCTCCTTATGAAAGGAGGACAGGATCCAGTATATGTGCCCCTTATTTCTGAGATCGACCCCAAAACCGGGTTGGCTGTAAGATTTTCCTCCCGATCGATAACTTCACAACTAGCCTCTCAGTCCTCTAGTTCTTCACCGGAGCCTCTTGTTGATAAGAGGAAGAGGAAAAAAGGTGTTCGTTCGGATGTTGACAAGGAGGCATCAGGGAAGCAGAAAAAGAGCAAGAAGTCTACATAGTCTCCTCCCTCCAGCATAAGTAGGAGGCAGATATCAGTTCATATTTTGTCCTTAGGATTTTTTAGGCTTTCCACTGGCCATGAAATGTAATTGTGAGAATGGCCCTCACTTTTGTTTAGGTTCCTCTTTTATCTTGTAAGTTTGCAGTTTATGAATGAAAGTTTATTTCTTTGGCATCATCGTGTACCTGCAGTCAATAAACCCTTCATACTTAGTCACAAGCCATTTGGCTATAACCAAACTAAAATTATATCACAAATCATTCAAGCAACATAAAGAATTTAACAATTTCTATGCATGTTGCCCCCTATATTTGAGTACGGGGGATTTGGAATTTTTTTAGCAGAATTATAGTCCCTGAGGCGCCGAATCTCCAGTGCCTCTATGCTTTCCCGATCCATCAGTGGGTTAAAGTTCGAACTCGTATCATGATCTGCTCACTGATCCTTTAACGGGGCAGGAATTCTGGGGACGCCGAGTCTCCAGCATCCTTGTCGGGGCTTAACTGCAGATGTTTTCATATTCTCCTGGCGGTCGCCAAGGTTTGAGTTCGAGCTCGGCTGTTCAGTCGCCCCCCGATCCTTCAGCGGGGGGAGATCTCTTTCTCAGCGCTCAATCGTGGACGCTTTTATACTCTCCTGGCGGTCGCCAAGGTTAGAGTTCGAGCTCGGCTGTTCAGTTGCCCCCCGATCCTTCAGCGGGGTAAGAGCTCTTTCTCAGCGCTCAATCATGGATGCTTTTATACTCTCCTGGCGGTCGCCCAGGTTAGAGTTATGTCAATGACGTGATTCACTCCATTGTACCTTCAAAGTTCTAGGTGCGGATTGCTCTCCATCCTGATGGAAGGCACCTGGAGTCACATGTTCCTATGATTGCCGCATGGTTTGCAGCAAATTTCATAAAGATAAAAAAGCAGATAAATAATAGTGCAATAAAGGTAAACGACACACGGTATTTTTATAGTGGTTCGGTCAAATCGTAACCTACGTCCACTTTATAATATTTTGCTTAAAAACTAGGACTATTCTAGGCAAGTCGTGCGTTTTACAAGGTCCTATGAAACAAAAGAATAAATTCGACATTTTATATCAGATAAGGCCGCAAATGTTGGGCATTCCACACTCTGGGGATTTCCTCTCCATCCACTGTATCTAGCTTGAAGGTTCCATTATCAAGATTTCGTAGAATGGAGTACGGTCCTTCCTACTTCGCACCCATATAAGTCGGGGGTGGAAAGACACGCTTCAAAACCAAGTCTCCGGGTTCAAAGGTTCGGACTCGGACCTTTTTATTGTAGTATCGGGCGACCTGTTGCTTGTGTCTCAAGGCACGCAGGTCTGCTTCATCCCTCTTCTCTTCTATTGAATCTAGGGATTCAGGAGCAACTCGTTATTAGTCATTGGATCGTAATAAGTAACTCGGTGAGATGGTACTTTTAGCTCAACCGGGATGACCGCTTGCGCTCCAAAAGCAAGGGAGAAGGGGGTATGACCTGTTGCCGATTTATATGTCGTCCTATAGGCCCATAATGCCAAGGGTAATTCATCGACCCACATAACTTTGGCCCGCTTCAATATTCTTTTGATAATGGACTTAATCACTTTATTTGCTGCTTCGATCTGTCCGTTCAACTGCGGATGCGCCACAGAGGTGTATCGTTTCTCAATGTGGTATTTCTGGCAGAAGTTCCTGAATTCGCTGTTGTCAAACTGGGTTCCATTGTCAGTTATGACGATCTTCGGAATCCCGAACCGGCAAATAATGTTCTTAACAACGAAATTGATCACTCGCTTGGTTGTAATTGCAGTCAACGGTTCGGCCTCAACCCACTTGGTGAAGTAGTCAATGGCTACAATGGCGAACTTTGCTCCGCCTTTTGCTATAGGGAGGGTTCCAATGATATCAATTCCCCACATAGCGAAAGGCCACGGACTTGTTATCGTTTTTAACTGACCAGGAGGTGCCCTGGGAATCCTCAAAAATCTTTGGCAAGCATCGCATCGTCGCGCGTACTTTGTTGCGTCTTTGTTTATGGTAGGCCAGAAATAACCATACCGCAACACCTTTTTTGCCAGAGCTTGTCCTCCTGTGTGATCGCCACATTCACCCTCATGCACTTCCTGCAGTACACGTTTGACGTCGTCATGAGCTATACACCGAAGGAGAGGCATCGAAAATCCCTGTCTATACAGGACTCCGTCCTGCAGAACATACCGGGAAGCTTTACGAATTACTTTACGCCTCTCGCTCTTCTTGGTCGGAAGCGTTCCATTCATTAGAAAATTCTTTAGCGGGGTCATCCATGATTCCTTTTCTGGCTCGGTTTCTAGTACCAGATCAATTTCTATCTGATCTATACTAGGGAACTGAAGCACTTCAATTGGGGCTAGTCTGATCTCTTCAGGATCGTCGGAACTAGCCATCTTGGCTAATTTATCTGCCTGTTGGTTCTCTGACCGCGGAATATGAGAGATACTATAGTGATCAAAATCTATCAGCAACTCTTTTACTTTTTCCAAATACGAAATCAATCTTGGACTCTTGGCTCGAAATTTTCTAGAAACCTGATTTACAACCAACTTGGAGTCACAAAATATGTCCAGCTTTGCGATCTTTAATTATTTTGCGATCCTTAACCCGGCTATCAGGGCTTCATATTCGGAGTCGTTGTTAGTGGCGTGAAATTCCAGCCGGATAGCATAAGATATTAGTCTTTTCTCAGGAGTTTCAAACACCACTCCGGCACCTGATCGTTTATCATTCCTAGCGCCATCAATATACAATTTCCATGCACTAGGATCGAGAAGTAACTTTGGGGGGTCAGCCTCTTCGTTTACCATGTCGTCCTCCGAGGAAGTAAATTCTGCTATGAAATCTGCCAGCACTTGCCCCCATATTGATCGTCGGGTTGAAAATTTAAATCAAATTGACTCAGTTCAATGTTCCACTTAAGCAACCTTCCAGAAGATTCTGGTCTCTGTAGAACTTTCTTGAGCGGATGATCTGTGTACACGGTGATAGGATGAGCTTGGAAATAATGTCGGAGTTTCCTAGATGCGATCAATAAACTATACGCCAGCTTTTCGATCCTCGGATAATTGAGTTCAGCTACCGTCAATTTTTTACTCACGTAGTACACTGGCCTTTGAATCTTGTCTTCTTCTCTTACTAACGCTGAGCTGATCACGTGGGATGACACTGCTAAGTACACGAATAAATCCTCGTGATCCACCGGCTTAGACAGTATCGGAGGTCTCTCCAGATGATTCAGCAAGTTCTAGAATGCTTCAATGCAATCAGGAGTCCACTTAAAATTGCGCTTTCCTCGCTTTATCAATTCAAAGAACGGGATGCATTTGTCTGTCGCTCTAGAGATGAATCTGCTTAATGCCGCTACTTTCCCCGCAAGGCTCTGCACATCTTTGATTTGTCTAGGCTCCAGAATGTCTCTGATGGCTGCAATCTGTTCTGGGTTAATTTCAATCCCGCACGAGCTGACAATGAATCCCAAGAATTTCCCGGATGCAACTCCAAATGAGCATTTTGTTGGGTTGAGTTTCATCCCATACTTTCGAAGAATGCCAAACATCTCTGCCAAGTTTGTAGTGTGATCGGATGATTGTCTAGACTTAACCAACATGTCGTCAACATACACCTCCATCGTTTTCCTAATCTGGTTATAGAACATTCTGTTCACTAACCGTTGATATGTAGCACCTGCGTTCTTCAAACCAAAAGGCATTACCACGTAGCAGTATAATCCCAGATCAGTAATGAAGCTAGTGTGTTCTTGATCTGGAACATGCATAGGAATCTGGTTATATCCTGAATAAGCATCCATGAAAGAGAGAAGCTCATGACCTGCCGTTGAATCTACCAACTGATCAATTCTGAGTAACGGAAAGCTATCTTTTAGGCAAGCTTTATTCAAATCCGAAAAATCAATACATGTACGCCACTTTCCATTGGCTTTCTTTACCAAAACTGGATTTGAAATCCAATCTGGGTAGGTTGAATCTCTGATGAAACCGTTACTCCTTAACTTTTCAACTTCTTCTTTTAAGGCTGCGGACCTCTCTGGGCCTAGCATTCACCTTTTTTGTTTTACAGGAGGGTGCTTTGGGTTAATGTTCAACGAATGGCTCATGATTGATGGAGATATCCCACACATGTCCGCGTGGGTCCAAGCAAATACGTCCAAGTTATCTTTCAGGAAATCCGTCAATTTTTTAGCTCGAACTGGATCCAACTGGGATCCAATCTTCAGGACCTTCTCTGGGTCTCTATCATCGATTGGTACATCCACAGTCATTTCGTTGGGAGCCACCTTTCTGCCTCCAGCCTCTTCATCCTCTCTGGGATCTATATCCTCGGGCAGTTCTCTGGGCGACTCACCTATAGTGATTCTCTTTAATTGCTATGACGTCTCCTCCCTCGTGAGGGAAGAAGCGTCTTTAATCTCAATATCTTTTCCTTTACGGAGTAGCTTTAGCTCTGCAATGTAACATGCACGTGCAGCAACCTGATCTCCTCTGACTATGCCAACACCAGCTTCTGTAGGAAACTTCAATAACAAGCACCAAGGGGCTATACAAGCTCTAAACTTTGCTAGGGTCGGTCGGCCCAAGAAGGCATTATAAGGTGATTCAATATCCAAAACTACGAAGGGAAGAATTCTCACTCTCTGGCGTTTTCCTTCCCCAAGTGTCACTGGCAGTTCTACATATCCCATTGGAGTAGTTGATGCCCCATTAAATCCACGGATCCATCCTTCACACGGCTTAAAATCTTTCAATTCAAGGTTCATTAGATCGAACTTCTTTTTGAATAGAATGTTGACTGAACTCCCGTTATCCACTAAAACTTTATGGACAATGGCCGGACCAATAGGATCTGTGATTACAAATGGATCTTCAGTCGGAGCGTGGACTCCAATACTCTCTCGGTTGCGGAAAATGACGTCGTCCGACATCGTCTTTTGTTGTTTTGCCGGGACATTGTCCTCAGGGTTGCTACACTCTCCTGCCTCAAGATGATGCTTTGCTGCGTTTACGTACTGGTCCATTGCCTTGAAACTATGTCCGGCTAGGTGAAGCCCTCCGATTATGATATTAATAACAAGATCCTTTCCTTTTTGCTGGGCAGTTGGCCCGGCGGTAGGTTGATTCTGGTTTTGGTTTGGGGTCTGAATAGCTTGCCCCTGTCTCTAGGAGTCACTCGGTACTCATCCAACTTCCCTTCTCGGAGCGGCCTCTCAACTACGTCTCTCAGATGACAGCATTCATTTGTAGAGTGGCCATGAGTCTGATGGAAGAGACAAAACTTCCCTGTCCCACGTTCTTTCTCCGTCGAATCTCTTGGAGGAGGCCTTTTATGTTGAAGAATGTTGTACAAGTCGACAAATATATTCTCCAAAGTATCATTTATTGGCGTATAATTTTCGAATGACCTGGGACGGGTCCTTCTCTGGGAATTGTTCCCTCGATTTCTCTTCCGATTATTGCCATTACTGTTGTTACCATTGTTTCCTGACTGGCGGCCGTCACCCTGGTTTCGGTTTCCAACGTTGACTTCAACCTTTCCTGAGCTGTCTCCGGTTTGCTTGATGGCGACATTACTTTGGATTTCCTCTTTATTTGCCTTTTTCATCTCTCGGTTAGCATATACCTCCTCCTGACGTAAGCGTACATTTTCTTTCTCGTAAAACAATTCTCTAGTATGAGGTGGTTTACCGGCCAGGTATCTCCCAAATTCAGTATCTTTATCTACCCCATCAATTAGGGCTGCCACAACGGTCGGCTCATGAGAATCCTTCACTTCGGTGGAGGCTAGGTTGAAACGATCCAAATACCCCCTCAAACTCTCACCTGGTCGTTGTTTGACAAGGAACAGGTCGATCACACTTTTCGATCTTTGAGCGTAGATGCGGAACTGTTCTACGAACTTTTCACTCAATTCCCAAAAACTGGAAATTGATCTTGCTGGTAAGCGAGTAAACCATAATAACGCTACATCCTCCAGGAATATAGGGAATGCTTTGCACTTTACAGCGTCGGAGGCTGCGGCAGCGGTCATTGACCAAGAATATCTCATTAAATGTTGGATTGGATCAGATTTACCCCCGTAACGATTCATTTGAGGCATGTTGAAGCGCCTAGGGAATGTTACATCTAGAATGTCATCGGTAAAAGGGGTGTGGCTGCGATCAATTCCCCAGTCTTCATTCCTTTGTCCACGTCTATCTGCCAGGATCTGATGGACCATAGCTGCAACATTTGCACTGGTCATCGGAGGCTCGGGGTTAGCGCTTCTAGCTCGGTAGAATTCTCCGATCTCTCTTCTATGAACATCCACGAAGTCCGGAGCTCGGATTGGGCTTCGCTGCCCCCTGTTACTGTGAGCATTTGCATGGCGGAGGAGGTGAGGTGGTCTATTCTCAACAGGATTATTCACAACTCGAGCTCTAGGAGTTGCAGCATGATTATTCAAGTTGCAGTTTGAGGGTCCCTCACCAAGTGTCTCTTCCTCCCGTGATGGCAAGGTTCCAAATCGGAGCTGCTCTATGTTTTCAGCCCGCTCATATGGTCGCCGCGGAGGTCTGGGCAATTCTTCCGATGAAGAAGAGTATTCTGGGGTGAGCGGACGGACTGGAGGAGGTGTTCTTTGCCTTACAAGATCATCCAGACGTCTATCCATTGCAGTCAAATTCTGTCGCAGCATGGAGTTTTCCTGCCTTTGAGCAGCTATTTCATCAAACAGCCTATCCCACATTTCAATGAAGCGAGAGAGATCTCTTTCAGTAACTGGAGCAGAGGGGTCATACTGATCATCAATATTTTCCCTTATGCACAGAGAGCTTGAACCAAGTTGAACAGATGGACTAGGATGGGAAGAGCGAGCCGTAGGCTCCTTTCCAGGTCGAGTTGTAATTCGGTCATCGTCTCGGATCGTGGTGGATTGGTGTCGGCGACTCGCAGCATCCTCCTGGGATCGGATCGTGGTAACATTGGGAGGGAGGTTCGTGGTGTTATCATGGGACCGGGTGACAACCCCTTCAACAGTTCGGTTCGGATCGCCCTCCACGATTCGGTTCGCCATCTCCATTCCGCGATCCGAGGGTCTTTCGTTGACCTGTTCATGCACGCTTTCTTCAATCGCTTCATTCGCAGCTTCACTCTCCTGTGAAGCTCGCACTTCCTTAGACTTCTTTCCAGCCATGATATCAGGTATTGTTGAAATCTTCGAAGGCCTGAACAGTGAGGTTTCGGGACTGTTTTCTTCGGACTTGAATATCCAAACAACGGAGAAACAATCCAATATCTTGGGTTCAATTCTCAGTGAAAGCACCAAAATGTTAGATCAAAATTTGGCTCTAACACCCAAATTCTTCTGATTTGTAGAGAATTATAACTGAAAAATGAGAAAAAAGCAGAGAACACACAAGGTTTATAGTGGTTCGGCGTTAACGAGCCTACGTCCACTTTATATGTTATTGATTATACTTTGAATGCTAGTACAACCAATGATTTCTCTCAAACTCACTCTTACAATTATGATTTCTCTCAGTAATCTCGAAATAAAACTGATAAGAAATAGTGGTGCGACAGTAATGGTGGAATCAATACTCAATACTGCCAAAAGATCCTGAAAAATGCCAGTCTATGGGCTATTTATAGCTGATTCTGTCAGGCGGTTCGCGGTCACACGTGGTGTAGATCCCGAGAAAATTGGATCGGATCGAGGAATGAGGAGGAATTGGTCAATATGACAGTTGTGGACAGGTGTCGCGAGATCCGTGCATTCCAGATCGCTGAAGACCAGTTCGTGGTTGAACAAGTCCGGGGCTTCGCTGCGCGTCGGGGGATCGGATCGGAGCGAGGTAGTGGCGCAGGTGCGGATCGAGTCGTGATGAGGTGGACGGATCGATGATGTGATAGGGGCGATCCGAGGAGGGTAGCGATCCGTTCTTGCGATCCGAAGAGGGTAGCAGGGCCATGACCAAACCTTTCATGAATTAAAGGAACGTAGTTTCATACTTTCTTCTTGTGTGTGAACCTTGGTGGCTTGGTCAAAAAGCTAGCCAACAAGCATGTTCATAGCTTTTGTATTTGCATTGGCTTCATCTTTTTGAATTACTGTCCAAGTTGAATATTCAGTTGTAGGTGCTATGAACTCTTTTTGAGTAGCATGTCATGCACTAAAGCCACTTGCTTGCATATAAATTCTCATTCTTGTAGCCCAGTAATTGTAATGTAGTCCATTGAATAGTGGAGGTCTTTGAGTAGATTGTCCTTCGACAAAAGTAGCTGAGCTAGTATTTGGGTTATTCTCCATTATAAAATATCTAATAATGGTGTTACGGTTATAGGGTGGCCTTGTTCTGATACCAATTGAAAGATGTTATACAGCAGTATAGGATCGTGTAGTATGGAGAATAGGATGTAGTGTATATAGCAGAGTAATAAGTATATATCACACAACAGATTTATACTGGTTCGGACCACTGTCCTACGTCTAGTCCCAGACTCACTTCTGGTATTTCACTAACACTAAAACCCTCACTTCACCTGGAGGAATAGGTTCACGATTACCCGAACACACGAATGAGATTTCTTATCTCAACCACTGAAGAGGTCTTCACTAATATAGATTGATTGTTTAATCTTTTGTGTTCTTGATAACACAGATTGTCTAATATTAAGTACACCCTTCCTATAGCCTTTCCTTGATGATAATCGTGAAGTATGTAAAGGAATATGTAAGTTTAAAAGTTACATGTATGAAAATCGATTGCTTTTTAGAACTTAGAGAGCATTGAATAAGATAGAGAGAATTAGAATAAAATTCAGTGATTGGATCAATTAATCAACTCTCTATTTATAATATATAAAAAGATACAACTGATCACGAAAGGTTTTGATGAAGAGTTATGAATTAAATAGTTGTGTCTCTTCATAGAAGTTGCAACCTTTTAGAATCAAATGTCTGAAAATAATTTTCAAATGTCTGTTTGTAAGTTGAAATTAAAGCCGCAAGGAAATAGTGCATTTCAAAACAAATTCAGACGTCTGAAATATTTGAAACAGACGTCTGAATATTGTATTTGAAAATAATATGTTTAGCAAATAGACGTCTGAAATTTTCAGACCAGACGTCTGTTTTCTGTTATCAGCCTATACCTTGCCTATTTTATAATAAAAAGAACTATATATATAAAAAACGTGTGTGTGTAATCATCAAGGAAGACTTTAACATATAAATCTAGGACTAACAGACTCTTACAACATATAAGTGATCTTCGTTTTGTGTTCTTGAATCTGATTATCAAAAGTATCTTCCTGCAACATAGAATTAGCCAATAATATGTATATTTGCTTGTATAGTTGTCATAGTCAAAATAATATATAGCGCGATTCAACATTTTAAAGCTGTAATAATTGGATATGAAGCTGTATTTTGGATTCCGCTACTCTGACGGATATGGTTTAGTTTTCAGCTTATGTACTGTCTCGCCTGTTTTATATCGAGTTATGTTATTATTATATTTTATTCCATGTGCTATGAGATATACTATAGGTTCTTTGGTAATTCATCATTTCAACCTTTTTGGCGATCGTCCCATGCTAGTCGGGCATTGGTACAACGCATTTCAGGGAAATGTCTGATGGTACGGGGAGGGTGTCACACTTGGTATCAGAGTCTAGGTTGCGTAGTTTAACCTAAGGGAAGACACAGGGGAGAGATAGTATACGTATATGAGAGTATGTATTTGTGATATTTTGGTTTTCAAAGGCTATATATACATACATACACTATTAGTATATCTAAAGATGAAGTCGCACTGCACGGACACCACTTAGGAGATGTTTAATCGTTATCTCTTCATAGGTTGAACGATGTGCCGAAAACGAGGAGTACGATGAGGAACCCCACATCGGGAGTTGTAGAGGGAGCGGGTTCAGGGGCCAATAATGGGAATGTCCCTGATATGAGAATGATGTTTACTGCTTTCATGCGAGAAATGCTTAGGGATGCTCAAGGAGCAGTTCCCAATGCTGCTAATGGTGGTGGTGCAGTAATGTAGGCGCTTAGAGCCGATTTCCCCAAGCTTAATTAAGATTATACTAGTCTTGGTGGTAAGTCGTTCCACGGAATGGAATCAACTATGGAGGTGCAAGATTGGCTTGATATTTGTGAGCACATCTTCGAGGATTTGGGGATCGATGATGCAATGAAGTGAAATTTGGCATCACGTCAGCTTCAAGGACGGGAAATAAATTGGTGGAATGCTATTAAAGCGGCTACTCCCGAGGATCAAGTTACTTGGGATCAGTTTAAGACACGCTTCAGTGATAAGTTTATTCCAACTGCTCAGAAATCAGAATTTTTCAGGAAGTTTTTGGAGCTTAAGCAGAATGGTAGAGCAGTCTCGGAGTATATTGCTGAATTCAATAACTTATCGAAATATGGATTATCTCTTATCGATACTGCCGAAAAGAAGAATGACAAGTTCATAACTAGCCTAGATGAGTACTTGGGGGAAAGACTTTTAACCATATTGATGAGACTTTCGAATCTATTGTAGGGAAGGCATTGAGATCGGAATGCCTTTACCCTAAGACGAAGACCGAGGTCGCTATTACATCTACAGCGGGGCCAAAACCGCAGACAAGCGGTGAAGGCAATAAGAAGTCTCAGAATATGAGAAAACAGAACTAAACCGAGGATGGTCAGAAAAAGAAGAATAAGAAAGATATCCAGTGCTTTGGTTGCGACAAGAAGGGCCACTATGTCAGAGATTGTTGAGCAAAGCCATGAGAGAGGAAGTGCTTCAACTGCGACCAAGTGGGACATTTTAAGAATGAATACCCGCAACCCCCTAAGGAGAAGAAGATTGTGAAAGCATATGCTATCAACGCTATTCCTTCTTCGTCAAATTCCCCATCAGCGACAGAGAAGGGAAAGTGTAACACCCCACTTCTGTTAAGGTCACTCACAAAGGGAATGATTTGACTTTGATGGAGCGTTTTAGTAGACAGAACAGAATATTAAAAGACAGATAAGTAGTACTTGAAAAATTATAACTTTATTACAGCAGAAGCAGAAATAAGTTTGGTTACAACTTTCTAAATCACAATACCAAAACTCAAGTACACAATTATCATTCTTATACAAAATCCTTCAGAATGTAAAGTTTCAAAGCCATAATCCCCAACATAAACTTCTATGAAAAGATAGAGTCAAAGCCAAGCAATACTCCAAGCACTTCAAGCAGCGAGAATCAGAATCAAGATCCTATGTTTCCACCCTAAGCACCTGTGGGGGGGGGGGGACGGAAAGAAAAGGGGCGAAAACAAACGAGGTCAGACATAAAGTCTGGCGAGTCCAGTGACTTCCAGCATATAAACAGATAATATTATCATGACATATAAATAAAGCTGGATGAGAGATTACATCAACAGGAATAGCAGATATACTTTAAGTTAACAGAAGAAACAGAATGATGTAAACCAAGTTATGTTCCTTACTTACTTCTTACTTCTCTGCACTAATACTAGTATAACAGGATTAGGTGTTACCCTAATGTCTAAACTGAAACAGAATCGAATCAGAATAATCTATATAGAAACAGAATGCTAGTAATGGGCCTTCACCATCCCAACAGACATAAAGTACAGAAGAAGAATATTAATAATGGGCCTTTATCACCCCAACAGACAGAAGGTATGGAAACAGAATACTAATAATGGGCCTTTACCACCTAACTAATGGGCCTTTACCACCCCAACAGACAGGAGATACGGAAACAGAATCGGAAACGGAATCAGGGACGGAAACGGAATAATTCCTACAGAAACAGAATGCTAGAATTAGGTGTACACTAGTAATGAGCCTTTACCACCCCCAACAGATGGTACCACGCAGAAAAAGACAGGTGTTACCACCCAACAGAAACAGACAGAACTAAGTGTACCCTAAGTCCTACCCCAAGCGATCAACTCCCTAATACATAAATACCTTGTGTCGGCCCCACAGTAGGGTGTATCACTCCCTAAAGTGGCAACCTATTGGAAGTGACCTATTTACAGATGTCACGGTGTCTTACATCCTAAGAGCAGACCGGATCCATGCACGCACATGACCCAATTGGAATGCACCATCAACACCCCTCGCCATTATCAGAATGAACCGCTTATAATTAGTTCAGTAAGCGTGCCCGGACCCATACATAGCGTGGGGTCAAAGTTTTTGATACAGAAAGGGTTACTGACTAATATGGGTCCCAAACAACAGATGACACCAATATTTCCCCTCCTAACCTTGTGTCCCCAGACTAACAGATTTCAGATTAACTTGTTTACAAGTTTCAGACATAGGTTCAGATTTACTAGTTCACGGATCAGACAATCAAGTTAACAAGTTTTCAGACTAACGGATCAGATGTACAGTTTTAACTGACTTACAGATTGTCTAACTTTGTATTGGGCCTACAGATTCACGAAACGGGTTTGTTAAATTCATCAGTCTAGTTGGTTTAACCCTATCCACCCAACACGTTTTAGACGTCATATTTATCTCATATTTTAATTAATTAAATACTAATGCACAGACCTCTCACATTAGGTCGGTAGCTTGTAGTCGCTGGATATGCCGGGCAGTTCCGGGCAGACTTCTGCTACAAGCCAGACCTAACCTCATGTCTAAGCATATTTTAGTTATGCCTACGACCTCTCACATTAGACTGACAGCTTGCGGTCGCTGGTTAAGCCGGTTGGTTCCGGGCAGGCTTCTACCGCAAACGGAGTCTAACCTCGTGTCATAACCACTTTATTCCATTACGAAAATATTAGACTAATTATGTCCATTTAGCAGATTTAACTTCGTTACAAGTTACGACAGATCATCCAAAGTTATATTAACATGTTTTGCTCAATTTTAGATCGAGCCTCCAAATTACAATTATTCAGCTTTCAACAGATTAAGCAATTCAACAGATTTAGCAAATAATAGATATAGCAGATTAGGCAATTTAGCAGATTAGCAGAACATGCAATTCAACAGATTTAGCAGATTAAGCAATCCGACAGATTAGCAAATTTAACATTTCTTAAAAATTCTATTTACATATCTTGCCTAATCATAAATTAAGCCTAAACTTACATGCTCAAATCATGGTCATAATTCATAATACAATATATGCCCAAAATTTTCGTTAAACTTTGCACAGTACGGAACACTCTCTAAAAGCCCCAAATCATGATATGAATTATGCCAAATTATAGCCTTTAATGCCAATATCCAAAAATCCATATTTAGGCGCACTCACATTAATAGTTATCCTATTTTAATATAGGTCCTTACACCTAAGTTTCATATTACTTTTTCAAGTCATGAATCGTTATATAAAGTATACCCAAAATCTAGATCTTTAAATTATATCCTCTCAAAATCAGATCTTAATTTTTATATGCATTCTGTCCCCAAGTTTCAAGTCATATGTTACCATTCAATGATTCCACTTCTTCCAAATCACAGTGTATGCACAGATCTAGATCTAATTTACAACTTATGTCATTTTCTCAAATCAGTCACAGATCAGTCATGTCCAATTATGCATTATTCATTATTTACCCCAAAATTTAGCATTCGTGCGTTAATCTCTTATGAGATTTGGCGCAGGCTCTTAGTAGCCTGGCTATAGAACAGAAAAAGAAAGAGAATAGTCACAGAAAAACAGATCTGACATATAACAATATGCATAATCTCAGATTCATATTTATAACCATGTCAAGATCATAATTAAAGTTCATATCTGAAAATAACTGTACTCACAAAAAGGGAACAATTCTTGTATTCTGGAATCTATATTCTGACACTGAATAGCTCTCATTTGGCGTAGACTATCGATTATATTATAAAATAGTTGTTCTCTTTTAATTCTATTCAGAGTGGAAGAAGATGCACTAGTTCTAGCTTTGATTTCAGCAGAGTAGCAACGCCATTATTTTATTTTAATTAGAATAGAGGCAGAGTATAGGAAGAATGAAATTGTGTGGAGAGAAAGTGAGGTTTGAGGGGTGTTTTTATTGGAGAATAGGGTGATTTAGAGCCTTCAGATCAGTCCAAAAGTCATCAAAACCACCCAGCTCGAAGATAGGTCATCCAGCCACTCAGAAGAAGACATGTCATCACAGAACACTCCAGAATTCTATGCTGGATCAGTATGGGCACACTTGGCAGGTGCGCCAGTGTATTTTTGTACTGGCGCACTTCACAAGTGCGCCAGTGTATTCTGGCTTGTTTCCAGTCTTTCTACCTAACTTCGTTCGTCCATATCTTCTTCATACGGTATCCGTTTTACGCAAACTCGGACTCTATCTAAGCAAAATTTCGAGACGAACGCAATGGCGCAACCCATTTCCCTTAATTCTTCTCCTAAAATTAAGTATACTTTAATTTGTTACTTATACGTTCACAGAAAATACAGGGTGTTACATTCTCCCCTCCTTAAAGGATTTCATCCCGAAATCTTCAAGTTAAGAAGAATGTGTCCAACCATCCAATCATCCATCTACTCAACCATCATCCACAAGCATCCATTGTCCTTAGAAAATTTCTAATGTTGTATGATCATATGCAAAAGTGTTGTATATGTCTCTTATCTAATGCAAAGATCAGGCGGTCTACTGATTCAATTGACCTCCTTAATGCGAATTATGTAAGTGACATGAGTCCAATAATGTATGCAAACAATCCTATTTGATACACATCATTTCTATATGAGTGCATAACCATTCATCCAAATACAACATCTATGTGATGAGTCAATCATTTTGCATCCACAAAAATTGAAAAATGCGCACACATTCATATGCATTATGAGAGTGTTTTTGAGCCAATCTAGTGTCGTGTGTGTGTGTATGCATCCACGAGAAACCACTTGCATCCACTTTCAACCATTAAACATAACATGTCTCAAACACATGTTTACACCCATTAGTTTCTACCTAAAGGTCAAAGACTCGATCGATAGGATACAGCCGAGTGATGGAAGAAAGTACAACTAAAACAAAAGTTATGTTCCCATTAGACATTGGTTAAGAGAATAATTCCCTAAGTCTCAACCCCGAAGACCGAAATCAACATCAGATTGACACTTAGAGAATTACTCCCATTAAACAATGTCAAAACTGGAAATCTACTTCACGCTTCGAGTAAAAAACCCTATCGTTTTGAGAAATATTCAGATACTTACAGACTACTGGTACAAATTAGATTATCAAATGATTCTTTGGAAACTAAGCATGATAAAACCCCATCATATCCCACAAAACCCAGAATGTGTGCGTCAGTGTCAACTTAACGCCCAACACAAATACCCTCAAACCCCAACCTATCACAAACAGATGAGTCGTAACCCTTATGGGGTTTGAGACTATAGCGGGATCAGAAAAAAGTCTGGTAATAAAGTGCAGAGACTCAAATACAGAATTAAAATGCCAGAATGATCAGATAAGGAAATTAAACTTTCTACGAAAAAATTTCCACCTCTATCCTGTCCACCAACTACGAGAGCATTCGCCTACCTTCCAGAAGATTTTGCCCTTTGCCCTTGCCTTTTGGGGCAATCCTTGATCAGATGTCCTATCTCACTGCACTGAAAACAACCAGTCCTCTTACATGTTAACAAGTCTTTCTCTAAAGTTGCCCCCATCGCGCGAAAAACCCTACGAAGCTCGAAAGAGGATTAGCCATAGGTGAAATTACTTCGGCTACAGATGGAAGTTAGGCACTTATTTGCCCTTCGACAGACGCCGTAGTCTCATCATGCCTACGGAACCATGTCGCGATTAGGTTACCTCCCAGAAAGCCAGGAGCCCCGGAGACTCAGAAAAGAAGGAAACAAGAATTAAACAGAAAATCAAAAGATAGATATATGGCTTTGGGGACTATGTTTTTTGAAATAACTTTCCTTTTGAAAATACTTCCTTTTTAAAACCTTTTTGAAAATAGTTTTCAAAATTTTTTTATCAAATATAGTAAGCTTCAGCTCTGATACCAAGTGTAACACCCCACCTCCGTTAAGGTCACTCACAAAGGGAATGATTTAACTTTGATGGAGCGTTTTAGTAGACAGAACAGAATATTACAAGACAGATAAGTAGTACTTGAAAATTTATAACTTTATTATAGCAGAAGCAGAAATAAGTTAGGTTACATCATTCTAAATCACAATACCAAAACTCAAGTACATAATTATCAGTATTATACAAAATCCTTCAGAATGTAAAGTTTCAAAGCCATAATCCCTAACATAAACTGCCATGAAAAGATAGAGTCAAAGCCAAGCAATACTCCAAGCACTTCAAGAAGCAAGAATCAGAAACAAGCTCCTATGTTTCCACCCTGAGCACCTGTGGGGGGGGGGGGGGGACAGAAAAAAAGGGGGCGAAAACAAATGAGGTCAGACTTAAAGTCTGGCGAGTCCAGTGACTTCCAGCATATAAACAAATAATATTATCTTGACATGTAAATAAAGCTGGATGAGAGATTACATCAACAGGAATAGCAGATGTACTTTAAGTTAACAGAAGAAACAGAATGATGTAAACCAAGTTATGTTCCTTACTTACATCTTACTTCTCTGCACTAATACTAGTATAACAGGAATAGGTGTTACCCTAATGTCTAAACTGAAATAGAATCGAAACAGAATAAACTATATAGAAACAGAATGCTAGTAATGGACCTTCACCACCCCAACAGACAGAAAGTACAGAAGCAAAATACTAATAATGGGCCTTTACCACCCCAACAGACGGAAGGTACGGAAACAGAATACTAATAATGGGCCTTTACCACCTAACTAATGGGCCTTTACCACCCCAACAGACAGAAGGTACGGAAACAGAATCGGAAACGAAATCAGAGACAGAAACAGAATAATCCCTACGGAAACAGAATGTTAGAATTAGGTGTACACTAGTAATGGGCCTTTACCACCCCAACAGACAGTACCATGCAGAAACAGACAGGTGTTACCACCTAACATAAACAGACGGTACCAACAGAAACAGACAAAACTAAGTGTACCCTAAGTCCTACCCCAAGTGATCGGCTCCCTAATACATAAATACCCCGTGTCGGCCCCACAGTAGGGTGTATCACTCCCTAAAGTGGCAACCTATTGGTACAGACCTATTTACAGATGTCACGGCGTCTTACATCCTAAGAGCAGACCGGATCCATGCACGCACATGACCCGGTTGGAATGCACCATCAACACCCCTCGCCATTATCAGAATGAACCACTTATAGTTAGTTCAGTAAGCATGCCCGGACCCCTACATAGCGTGGGGTCAAAGTTTCTGATACCAGAAAGGGTTACTGACTAATATGGGTCCCAAACAACAGTTGACACCAGTATTTCCCCGCCTAACCTTGTGTCCCCAGACTAACAGATTTCAGATTAACTTGTTTACAAGTTTTAGACATACAGAGTTCAGATTTACTAGTTCACATATCAGACAATCAAGTTAACAAGTTTTCAGACTAACGTATCAGATGTACAGTTTTAACCGACTTACAGATTGTCTAACTTTGTATTGGGCCTACAGATTCACGAAACGGGTTTGTTAAATTCATCAGTCCAGTTGGTTTAACCCTATCCACCTAACACGTTTTAGACATCATATTTATCTCGGATTTGCATTAATTAAATATTAATGCACAGACCTCTCACATTAGGTCGGTAGCTTGTGGCCGCTGGATATGCCGGGCGGTTCCAGGCAGACTTCTCCACAAGCAAGACCTAACCTCGTGTCTAAGCTTATTTTAGTTATGCTTATGACCTCTCACATTAGACTGACAGCTTGCGGTCGCTGGTTAAGCCGGTTGGTTCCGGGCAGGCTTCTACCGCAAACGGAGTCTAACCTCGTGTCATAGCCACTTTATTCCATTACAGAAAATATCAGACTAATTATGTCCATTTAACATATTTAACTTCATTACAAGTTACGGCAGATTATCCGAAGTTCTATTAACATGTTTTGCTCAATTTTAGATCGAGCCTCCAAATTACAAATATTCAGCTTTCAACAGATTAAGCAATTCAACAGATTTAGCAGATAACAGATATAGCAGATTAGGCAATTTAGCAGATTAGCAGAACATGCAATTCAACAAATTTAGCAGATAAACAATTCAGCGGATTAGCAGATTTAACATTTCTTAAAAATTCTATTTACATATCTTGCCTAATCATAAATTAAGCCTAAACTTACATGCTCAAATCATGGTCATAATTCATAATACAATATATGCCCCCAAATTTTCGTTAAACTTTACACAGTACAGAACACTCTCTAAAAGCCCCAAATCATGATATGAATTATGCCAAATTATAGCCTTTAATGCTAATATCCAAAAATCCATATTTAGGCGCATTCACATTAATAGTTATTCTATTTTAATATAGGTCCTTACGCCTAAGTTTCATATTCTTTTTTCAAGTCATGAATTGTTATATAAAATTTACCCAAAAATATAGATCTTTAAATTATATCCTCTCAAAATCAGATCTTAATTTTTATATGCATTATGTCCCCAAGTTTCAAGTCATATGTTATCATTCAATGATTCCACTTCTTCCAAATCACAAAGTATGCACAGATCTTGATCTAATTTACAACATATGTCCTTTTCTGAAATCAGTCACAGATCAGTCATGTCCAATTATGCATTATTCATTATTTACCCCAAAATTTAGCGTTCGTGCGTTAATCTCTTATGAGATTTGGCGTAAGCTCATAGTAGCCTGGCTATAGAACAGAAAAAAAAAAGAGAACAGTCATAGAAAAATAGATCTGACAGATAAGAATATGCATAATCTCAGATTCAGATTTATATCCGTGTCAAGATCATAATTAAAGTTCATATCTGAAAACAGCTGTACTCAGAAAAAGGGAACGATTCTTGTATCCTGGAATCTGTTTTCTGACACTGAATAGCTCTCCTTTGGCGTAGACTATCGATTAGATTAGAAAATAGTTGTTCTCTTTTAATTCTATTCAGAGTGGAAGACGATGCACTAGTTCTAGCTTAGATTTCAGCAGTGTAGCGACGCCATTATTTTATTTTAATTAGAATAGAGGCAGAGTATAGGCAGAATGAAATTCTGCGGAGAGAAAGTGAGGTTTGGGGGTGTTTTTATAGGCGAATAGGGTGATTTATAGCCTTCAGATCAGTCCAGAAGTCATCAGAAACACCCAGCTTGAAGACAGGTCATCCAACCACTCAGAAGAAGACATGTCATCACAGAACACTCCAGAATTCTGTGATGGAACGGTATGGGTGCACTTGGCAGGTGCGCCAGTGTATTTTTGTACTGGCGCACTTCACAAGTGCGCCAGTGTATTCTGACTTGTTTCCAGTTTTTCTACCTAGCTTCGTTCGTCCATATCGTCTTCATACGGTATCCATTTTACGCAAACTCGGACTCTGTCTAAAGCAGAATTTCGAGGATAACGCAATGGCGCAACCCGTTTCCCTTCATTCTTCTTCTAAAATTAAGTATACTTTAATTTGTTACTTATACGTTCACATAAAATACGGGGTGTTACGGAAAGGCTGTCATTATTCAAGGTATGCTTTCTATTAATGATGTTCTTGTTCGAGTATTGTTTGATACCGGGGCTTCCCAATCCTTTGTATCTAGTGACCTGGTAGATAAGTTAGAATTGGAATCCGAGATTGTCGATAGACCATTAGTTGTGACGAACCCGATCAGTGGTTCGACTAGCGTTTGTATGATATGTCGTAATTTGGTCTTATCGAGATATTGATGTATGTTTGCTTGTGATTGCTTTGTTTTGGGCTTTACTAAGTTTGGCATTATTTTGGGAGTCGATTGGCACCAATGGTATGGGGTGGTGGTAAATCGTGAGGGGTCTTCGGTGACCATTAGAGCGGATGATGGGCAGAGAGTGGCATTGGTTACCTACCTAGTGATGAGGTGACCGCTAGTTTTCTAAATTCCCTCGACATCTCGCACGATGAGTTATCAGATGTGCCTACTGCTGGCGAGTATCCGGACATCTTTGCGGAAGTAACCGGATTTCCACCACACTGAGAAATCGATTTTCGGATTGATTTAGTGAAAGATGCTAGACCTATAGTGATGTCACTTCGTCGTATGACGCCAAGGGAGAAGTGATAGCTTGAAGTGCAAGTAGGCGATCTTTTGTAGAAGGGACTTATCCAAAGAAGTGTTTCTGAGTGGGGAGCACTAATTGTATTTGTTACTAAGGCTGATTGTTCCCTTCGCTTATGTGTGGACTACAGCGAGTTGAACAAGGTGACTAGGAAGAATAAGTGTCCTCTTCCACAGATAGTTGATTTGTTTGATCAACTAAATTGGGCAAGACTGTTCTCCCAGTTGGATCTCGCGATAAGATTTCATCAGCTTCGAGTAGCAATACCTAAAACAGCATTTCAATCGCCGTTTGGATTCTATGAGTGGTTGGGCATGCCATTTGGGTTGACCAATGCACCCGCATATTTTGTGAATCTTATAAATAGGGTTTTCAGGGATCAATTAAATAAGTTTGTTCTTGTGTTCATGGACGATATCTTGGTTTACTCGAGGACGGAGGAATAACACAAGGAACAATTGAGGACAGTGTTGGAGGTGTTGAGGAAACACCAATTGAAATAAAAAAATTCTAAGTGTCACTTCTAGAGGAAGGAAGTGAGATTCTTGGGCCAAGTTATTATGGAGAATAATTTTGTCGTGGATCCTGCGAAGGTGGCTATGTGCAAGATTGGTCTACGCCTAAGAATGCAACAGACTTGAGAAGTTTCTTGGGTTAGCTGGATATTATCGTGAGTTTATCCAAGATAGCGACACCGTTAACTCAGTTGACCAAGAAGAATCAAGCTTTCGCTTGGGACGAAAGGTGTGAGAATGCATTTAAGTGCCTAAAGGAGATCTTTGTTTTTCAAGTGAATGTTGAGTAATGAATAATTTAAAAACATTTCACTTCATCTAAGACCTCCCTATTCCTAAGTTTCCTACGCATAGTCATATCTTTCCTCCTCTCCTCTAGTGCGCACCAGTTTTAGTTATTCCTAAAGGGAACGAAGAGATGGCGGTATACACGGATGCTTGTGGTACCAGACTAGGTGTTGTACTGATGCAAAGAGGTAGGGTTGTAGCTTATGCTAGTCGGAAACTGAAATCGCATGAGAAAAGATATCCTACTTATGATTTAGAATTTGTAGCGATCGTGTTTGCGTTAAAAATATGGAAACATTATCTCTTGGGAGAAAGATTCGAGTTGTTTACCGATCATAAGTCATTAAAGTATTTTTTCTCTTAGAAGGATTTAAATCTTCGCCAGCAGATATGGTTAGTGTTCTTGGCTTCATATGATTTCAATATCGCGGACACACGCAAGAAGGGCAACGCGGTAGCGGATGCATTGAGTAAGAGACATGCCAATTTGGGGGCTATGTTTCTGGAATGGAAGCAACTGGAGTATATCGCAAGATATGATTTCAGACCTAAGTATTAATTAGATCCAGAGATGTTAGCAAGTTTGACGATCAGACTAACTTTGATTGAGCGGATCGGTTCTAGTCAAAGGGACGATTCTAACCTATTGGAAATTATCTCCAAGGTGGAGATGGGTATCGACGGTGAGGAGATGAACAAGTATGGACTTGATAGAGTAGGATGGCTTCGAAAGAATAGGAGACTAGTTGTACCTAATGTTAATGGATTGAGAAATGAAGTGCTTAGAGAGTGTCATCACTCGAAACTGACTATACATCCCGGTGGTAACAAAATGTATCGAGACATGAAGCAGACCTATTACTGGGAAGGGATGATGTGAGACGTTGGGAAGTTTATATCCAAGTGCATGAACTGCCGGTTAGTTAAAGACGAGCAAAAGAAGCCAAGTGGTTTGTTACAACCGTTGGAAATTCCCGAATGGAAATGGGAACAAGTCTCAATGAATTTCATTGATGGTTTACCAAGGACTAGATCGGGTCTGATGGTATTTGGGTGATTGTGGATCGATTGACCAAAAGTGCAAGGTTTATACTGGTCAAGTCGAATAGAACAACAGCTAAGTTAGCCGAACTGTATATGAAGTGGGAAGTGAGATTTCATGGAGTACCTAAAGGTATTGTGAGTGACCGAGATCCATTATTTACTAGCGGGTTTTGGAAGAGTTTACAAGAGGCCTTAGGGTCAAAATTACATCTCAGTACCGCGTACCATCCTCAAACCGACGATCAAACAAAGAGTGTGAATTGTGTATTAGAGGATCTCTTAAGAGCTTGTATGTTGGATTTCGGAGGGTCATGGAATGAACATTTGCATCTGGTTGAGTTCGTATATAATAATAGTTATCGGTCTAGTATTAATATGGCTCCATTTGAAGCTTTGTACGGAAGACCGTGCAATTCACCATCATGTTGGTTGGAAACTGGTGAGAAATTTGTGCTTGGGCCAGATGTAATAAGAGAAACTTCAGATAAGGTCAAGGTTATTTAACAGCGAATGAAGGCTGCCCAAAATAGGCAGAAGAGCTATGCTAATAAAAGACGAAGAGATTTGAAATTCTCCGTTGGCGACTTGATATTCGTCAAGATTTCTCTGTTGAAGAGTGTGATTCGGTTTGGTAGAAAAGGTAAATTAGCATCAAGGTTTGTTGGCCAATTTCCAGTTCTCAAACAAGTGGGAAATTTAGCGTATATAGGACAAGATGGTGGGAGTACACAACGTATTTCATGTTCCTCATTTAAGGAAGTTCGTGCACGATTCCGATACGACTATTTCACCAGATCAATTGGATGATATCGAGGTGAATCTGAAGCAGTTGGAAGCCACAGAACGATTCGTATTATCGGACATGATACGAAGAAACTCCAAAGGAAGATGGTGAAACTGGTTAAGGTCCAGTGGGGTGATAACTGTACTTGGGAAACCGAGGAGAGCATAAGGAAGTCGTATCCCGAACTCTTTACTTGGTAAGATTTTGATTGCGATATAGTTATTCCCTTGTTAGTAAACCGCATGCTAGGACAGGCTTGATAGGCATGCGGGAAACCATTGTTTGTTTTTCTTGGTTAAGGAATTTCGGCGGCGAAATTCCCTAAGGGGGAGAGTGTAACGACCCACATTCTACGTATCGGAGGATCGTAGAATATTTATTTTATTTTCATACCAAGTCATATGGTCGTGTATCTTTGGGAAACGACTATTGGGGTGATTTCCCACATTCATGATTTTTGCCGAATTTTAAATGACCATTTTTCCCCTAGCGAATCTTGTTTTGGCTATAACTTTTGACTGGTTAGGAGTTTTAACCTGAATCCACTTCCATTGGATTTGGATGATGGTTTCCCATTCCGTAGATGGTCACGTTAATCAAATGGACTTACCGTTTGAGAGATATGACTGAAATAAGATTTGAAGATGGAAAAACAGTCTAAATGGGCTTAATTAAGTGATTAACAGCTAGACCTATAACCCATTTCGAGATTAGGGTTATGGGAGGGCTTAAAGGAGTTGCAGAATCTTCTCCTTTCATTTTTCTAGCCACCACAAACCTTTCTCTAACCCTAATCATGGCTTCCATCTTCCAAATCTCTCTCTAATCACCAATTGATCTAATCTATAACAAATCAAGCCAAATTAGCACCAAATTCAAGATAGAGCTGCTGCATCACATTGGGATCCGAGCAAAATTAGTAAAAGTTTCAGATCTAACAATTATTTTTGGCTAAGGTGAGTGATTTGCATGTTTATACACTAATTATGGCTAATTAGTGGTGGTTAGTGATAATTAGTGAAATTATACATCTAAAAATTCTGGAAAAATATGTAAAAATTCTTAAATCATATTTTTGTCACTGGCATGAATTTGGGTTAATTTGGGTTGATTTGGATTAAGTTTGCTAATCCTTTAGTTAGACATGGTTAAGGGGAAAATCACATGGTTAAGGGGAAATCATGGTTTTGGATATTTTTGATCTAAATTAACATGTGGAATTGTTATTTTAATGTTTTTGGTTGATTCTACATGTTACTACAGCTGTTTGGTATGTTTTATGATTGCACAGGGAAGTTAGAATGGTTAAAACGCTGTTGTTTGGCAAAAATAACTTGCTGGAAAAATTGCAGAGTTTCGGTCCGGCTAGGAGGAGGAGACCCGATCCGAACCGGAAAGGAGGAGGAGACCCGATCCGAATCGGATAGGAGGAGGAGACCCGATCCAAACCAGATAGGAGGAGGAGACCCAGTCTGAACCGGATAGGAGGAGGAGACCCGATCCGAATCGGATAGGAGGAGAAGACCCGATCTTAACCGGATAGGAGGAAGAGACCCGAACCGAACCGGATAGGAGGAAGAACCCCAAACCGAAGCAGATAAGAGGAGGAGACACGAACCGAACCAAATAGGAGCAGGAGACCCGAACTGAACCGGATAGGAGGAAGAGACCCGAAACGGATAGGAGGAAGAGACCCAAACCGAACTGGATAGGAGGAAGAGACCCGAACCAGATAGGAGGAGGAGACCCGAACCGGATAGGAGGAGATCCGAATCGAACTAGATAGTAGGAGGAGTAGACCTGAACCGAAACGGATAGGGGATTACGAACCGAACACCAATATGACCAAAACCCGAGATGCAAAAGGAAGTCCAAAAGGGAAGTTACTACTCGGGATCCAGATGGGAGCCAACGAGTTAACTTCTAGAATTGGGATTTGCTGCGGGATGTGTGCAAAGGGGTTATCGATATCTATAACTTTGGTTCACCGTTGAGAGAGGAGGCATGTAGATGAACCAAAGCCAGGGAAGTGTGGACTGGTTAGGGTTATTGACTATAGACCAAAAGGGCATAGTCATAACAATAGATAGTTATACGGAGTCCAGAGCGGTATGGACCCGTCACGACCCCAATGGATTTAGTGATCAAAGCAGTGGATATCGTATGCTTTACACACTAAGTGAGAGATGTGAGGATGATTGCTATGTTCGATGTTTGCTATCACCGTGACATGCACACTTCCATTTTACACTCTGTGTTAGTGTTACCGTAGAGTATTGTACATCTTGTTTTGCTAACTCTTTAGTTGCAGGTCCAGGTCAGGTATGATTATTTATACCTATTATTGCTTCATTTAGTTGTATAGAATTGCTATCGCTCACACCAGACTTTCGTCTGACCCAGAGTTTTATGTCTCTTTATTACTTTGTGTACTCCTAAACGAGCAGACTAGAGGCATGTTAGGTGGTTATGCACGGGTAGCTGTCCGGAGATGAGCAGGAGGCTTCCACGTACTTTATACATAATCTCCCTGTGTTGCTGCTGGTCACTACTTTGGGCATTAGCAGTATACCTCTTTTGTTTTCCATTTAGAGAATTTTAAAGTTGTAATAATTGGATATGAAACTGTATTTTGGATTCCTCCACTCAGATGAATATGGTTTTGTTTTCAGCTTATATACTGTCTCGCTTGTTTTATATCAAGTTATGTTATTATTGTACTTTATTCCATGCGCTGTGAGATATGCTACAGGTTCTTTGGTAATTTAACATTTCAACCTTTTTAACGATAGTCCCGTGCTAGTCGGGCATTGGTACAATGCATTTCGGGGAAATGTCTTATGGTACGGGGAGGGCGTCACAATGAATATCAAATCTGTCCATATGACAACGAAGATAGGAAAAGTTTCCATACCAATGTAAAATATTACTTGGCTTATTTAATTTTTCGTTTTCAAAATATCAAGTAAGTCGTAATTAATATTTTAGCTAGCTGTTAAACTCTCCCCTCCTTAAGCGTGATCATACCCTTAATTCTACAAACAACTATTCTGCATAATTTTTTTCATTGATCTCTCAAAATATAATAGCAAGAAATTTCCTATAGTGGTGTAAAGAAGATGATGAACGAATGGAAATCGTCTTAATGCATGTGTAACAACCAACATTTTTCTAGGTCTGAATTTTGAGAAAATCGAAAAAAAATCCATCCGAGCATGATCGTATTGATCTAGTATCTCCCACAATTAGCATGAGCATAATCAACGAATCATAAAGACAAATTTATAGTGGAAACAAGATTGAACAATAAGTGCAACACCTCGTAATTATACACTAAATAGACATATAAAATTAAAATAAATAATAATAAAGGTCAAAATACAGATATTTGATACCTATGAAATTTGACCATGAAAGTTATAGCGTTGCATTCATGGCGAGATCCTGATCTGTTCTCTCTCTCTCTCATATATATATATATAAGAATGGATACTAAATGCTTATTATTTACCATTAAGTAATAATAAATATAACGTACGAATAAAAATTCACTGTTCCCTAGGACTAAAGGGCAGGAGATCTCTCAACCTTTATAAGATCGATTGCCCTATATAGGGAAGGTTGACCACTTCATGGTGAAATCTGGGTGCCGGCTAGGATTTTTTAGGTTATTTCTTTTAGTGTTTAATTCTATGAATGGTTTTGATTTTATGATTTAAATCTTATGGTTCATGTTCACTCTAGCATTTATAAACAAAACCCTAGACCCTCCAAATCATATCCCTTGTATCTACATTCCTTCAAATCTTTCTCTTCTTAGATTTATATAATGGAAGAGGTTAGTTTTCTCTTTCTTCTATCCTTCTTCTTCTATATTTATTTGGTTTAGTTCTGGATCTAATATTTATATATGTATATGATTCTTCCTTGATTATACATATGTAAATAAAGAGAGGAGATTTGGATTTGATTCATGTGGCAGCAATCCAAAGAATGATTCCAATTAGGGTTGAACATGGTTTTCTTATATAAGGAATGTAAGTGAGATCTTTATAGTTTTCTTTTTATCGATGCTTGTTTATTTAAAATATAGATTGTGTGTGCCAATGAGATATGGGGATTGTGAAAATAAAATTATAACCCCCCGTATCTCTATATAAAACAGAAGTGTTAATCTGTGTTTGAAACACCCCGCCTCCGTTAAGGTCACTCACAAAGGGAACGACTTAACTTTGGTGGAGGGTTATAGGTACAAGACACAGGAAAATTTACAAGACAAATAAATATAAGCAGCGGAAATCAAACATTTATTGCATACGTGGTTCAATACAAAAAGCATTATGGCAAATTGTCTCAAAATAACTTCCAAAACATTACATCATAATTTCTGTCTTGATTATTTAATAAAGAAGCATAAACCATAAATAAAACTGCATAAATCCCCAAGTGTAGTGTCCAAAAGCCATAGCCAAGGTAAGAGAGTCCCAATCATACATCTACTTTCTTGAAGCTTGCAAAGAGTCTGACTAAGCTGGAGTATTCCCTCCCTGTGGACCTGAGGGGGGGAATGGAAGTAAAGAGGACGAAAGAAAATGGGTCAGACAATAAGTCTGGTAAGTTCAGTGATTACTAGTATTTAAACAAGGAAAGGGATCATGACAGTTATAACATGACATAGGACAATACCCTAATATAAGATAAGATGAACATGTGATCACACCCATTACTATAGTCTCAGCACATACTAACCATTGGTTCAACCAGCCTCACGTGTTCATAACGAACGATCCCCTTAATGATCGGCTCCTACTCGCATGCATTCATATCCTGTGTCATTCGACCCCACTTGATTGTAGATACCTGTGTTGGTCCCACCATGGGGTGTATCAGTCTCTCTGGTGGCAACCCGACACGATTCAAGATGCATAGTGTATACTATTGATGCCCAGTGCCTGCTTTTTCCACTCCGGGGTACGTGCACGCCCGTACTCCGTTGGAACCTACACTGACGCACCAATCGCCGACGTTTTGACCGCTTATAATCAGCCCAGTAATCTTGCCCCACCCTGCCTAGTTCAGGGTACCATGATACATCTATGTGGATTACTGCTGAAACGGGTCCCCGTTACTAGGGTTTTCTAATCAACATGTTTATTTGGTTAAGTGTCCAAGTTTACCTAACCCCACACATCAGTTTAGTTAACATGTTAAATCGGTTAAGTGTTTCCCTAATTGACTTAACCCTACCAATCTTGACTTAACTTTAATTTATTCATTAAAGCACCAACCACTCACATTAGACAGGTCTTGTTGTGGTCACTGGATGTGCCGGTCGGTTCCGGGCAGTTTTACACCACAACTCAGTCTAACCTCGGGTCCTTTTTGGGCGTGATGCACTAACCACGCACATTAGACAGGTCTTGTTGTGGTCACTGGATGTGTCGGTCGGTTCCGGGCAATTTTATACCACAACTCAGTCTAACCTCGGGTTAGGCATATTCGTCTTTTATAAATTCACATATTTTCTATATATGTCTAGTTTTATATGTAAATTAATCTTAATTTAATCATGCCATAATTATCCTTTTGATTATGCTCACAATAAATGGTATACCAAATATACCATTCCATGAACAAATCTATGCTATGAAATTTTCATGTTTTCCCAACGCTACCCCCGTGGTAAGTTCGCATAAATTACATAAAATGTTGGGCTAGTAAATTAGCCCAAACCCATAAACAAAAAGGGTAACAAACAAGGGACATGAAATAAGCACACAATAACATACTTTTAACTTATCTTGTGTAACTTGGCATAGAAGCATCACTAACTAAATTAAACAGGTAAGGGTGAACTTATGACTAAGTTGGATCTAATTATCATGTAAACTTGATATAGGTCTAACATGGAGATTTAACATATAAAACACAATTTTAAACCACAACTTAGCATATTAACTTATGTATGTGAAAACATAAGAAATCTACTATACACATATTTAGATCACAACTTAGCATGATAACTTATGCGTGTTAAAACATAAGAGAGCTACTATAAACATATTTAAATCACAATTTAGCATGATAACTTATGTGTGTTAAAACATAAGAGGTCCACAAATCCAACTTGCAACATAAATAAATTCAACTTAACAAAGTTCTAAATATACATAAATGTTGATCTAAACATGTAGGCATGTGAATTAGATCATAAACTTGCAAGTAACCACCAAATTATAACATGAAATGTTCATCACTAAGTTGGCATAATAAGTTCATCGTCCAATAGATTCCAATAATACCATACAATTTGGTATGTTCATCACCACAACATATATAGGCATAATCAACCGCAACGGTAATTTTTGGATAAATGAGAATCAAACTTCATTTATCTTATACATAAGCATCATTCTATATTCGAGTTACAACATGTCATGATTTCATTTAAGAGAACGTTTGAATCTACGTAATAACCAACTTACAAACTAAAAGGAATTCTTGATTTCTGGAATCTGAATTCTGAAGTTGAAATGCTCGCCTTTGATGTTGATCATTGAATTAGGTTAGTTTTAATTTGATTTTGATGTAGGATTTTATCTCGTCTTTGTATTGAAAGCAGTGATGGCTACTCCAAGTTCTCTATGGACGGCATGACAAATTCCATGATTATTTTTGTGTGATTTTAGGTTGAGTATTAGGTTGTTTATATAGAATTTCAATTTAATTAAACCGTCGGATGAACCTAGAGCTAACCACAACCATTCAGACCAGATCAGAACTATCCAGAAACCCTAGTGACTTAGCAACAAGTCATAAGTCGTCAAAATTCAGATCTGGCCGGGGGGGGCGTGTCAGGTCGACCCTAGGTTAAGCCCCAGGTCGACCTGTAGGGGGGAGGTCGACACTAGGGTCGACCCCCTGGTCGACCTGGGTCCTGGGCGAGAATTTTCTCGCCCAGCCCGCTTCTGACTTCTGTTTTGAATTTTGAATCCGGTTTCGAGCTGTTTGAATTTGTTTGAATTTCTGAAACTTCTGAAAGCCATAACTTCTTCATACGAAGTCCAATTCACGCCAACTAGGACTCTTTCTCAAGCAGAATTCTGAGATGAACGCAATGGCGTAACCCGTTTCCCTTAATTCTCATATTTGAAATTAAGTATTGTTTAATTCGTTATTACGATGTTAATAGAAAATACGGGGTGTTACATTCTCCCTTCCTTTTAGGATTTCGTCCTCGAAATCTGCAAGTCGAGAAGAACTTATATTCTACCATCCAATCACCCATCTACTCAACCATCGAACACAGGCGTCCATTGTCCTTAAAAGATTTCTAATGCTTCATGATCATATGCATAGTGTGTGTACATATCCTTATCTAATGTCAAATCAGGCGGTCTACTGATTCAGTTGACCTCCTTAATGCAAATTATGTCAGTGCCATGAGTCCATTATGTATGCAATTTTTCCTACTCAAAATTTCCTACATGAGTGCACATCCATTCATACAAATGCAACGTCCATATGATATCACATCAAGTTTCAATCCATATACAAACACTTATATGCATATGCAGTATGAAAGTGACTGAGCCGATCTAATACCTAATGTGTGTGTATATGCATCCACGAGCAACCACTAGCAATCCACTTGCAACCACTTGCAACCATCAACCATAACATGTTTCAATTACATGTTTACATCCAAATAGGTTTCTACCTAAGGATAAGGATAAGGATCGAGGAGATATACCTAAAAAGATAGATACGAGCATAAACTTAAGGAAAAAGAGATCAAGGATGTACCCTCAAAAAGAAAAGGGTAGGCTGCAAGTATTTTGTCCTCAGTTTCCCAAGTCGCGTCTTCCTCGGTGTCGCTCCACTGAACTTTGACAAGCTTGACTTCACTGTTGCGTAGCTTTTTGACTTCTGTTCCCAAGATATGGGTTGGAACTCTCCTCACAGTTGCTTCTCGTTCAACTTCTACTTCCTCTAGCATGCTTGGTTCCACCACTTCCACAGACTCATTTAAGCACTTCCGCGGGTGAGAGACATGAAAGACATTATGAACTCCAGCCAATCTTTCAGGCAACTGTACTTTATAAGCCATCTTCCCAATCTTCTCAATGATAGGAAATGGCCCCACAAATCTTGGTGCTAACTTTCCCGCGGATCCAAAGCGAACAACGTTTCTCAAAGGAGATACTTTAAGGAACACCTTGTCTCCAACTTCGAACTCAAGGTCGGTTCTTCTTTTGCCTGCGTAGGACTTCTGTCTATCTTGGGCAGTCTTCGTTCTTCTTCGTATCAAGTCCACTTTCTCTGAAGTTTCCCTAATCATGTCTGGTCCAAGTATGAGCTTATCTGTAGACTCCCACCAACAAGTTGGTGACCGACATGGTCTTCCATATAAAGCCTCGAAGGGTGCCATGCCTATGGTGGCTTGGTAACTATTGTTGTAAGCGAACTCTACCAAAGGAAGATGATCCTCCCATGTACCTCCAAAGTCAAGAATGCATAGTATTAAGAGGTCTTCTAGTACTCTGTTCACCCTTTCCGTTTGACCATCGGTTTGGGTGTGATAGGCTGTTCTTAAACATAGCTGGGTGCCCACATCCTCTTGCAAACTTCTCCAGAACTCGCTCGTAACGATAGGGTCTCGATCACTCACTATGGTGGAGGGTATCCCATGGAGTCGAACAATCTCTTTAAGATATATGGATGCTAGAGATGAGGCAGTCCTTCTACTCTTGACGGGTATAAAGTGGGCGCTATTTGTGAGCCTGTCCACTATTACCCAAATACTGGTATTGCCCCTCCTTGACCTAGGCAACCCATCAACAAAGTCCATCGAAATGCTATCCCATTTCCACTGTGGGACCTCTAGAGGATGAAGCAAACCTCCAGGCTTTTTCTGTTCCGCCTTGAGTTGCTGTCATATCATGCACTTGGAGACGAATTCAGCTACATCTTTTTTCATACCACTCCAAAAGAAAACCCTTTTTATGTCTTTGTACATTTTGTCTCCACCGGGGTGTATGGTCAACTTGGAATGGTGTGCCTCTTCGAGAACCTTCTTCACCAAATCCCTTGATTGTGAGACGCATAGTCTTCCATCCCATCTCAACCATCCCTTGTCATCGATGGAGCATCTATTGAGGTGACTCGAAGTCTCACCCCTAATCAGCTTATCTATTATATCAACTAGCTGAGGGTTTTCACATTGGGCGGTCCCTATTGAGTCCAAAAGCGTAGGCCGCACTTCCAATGTTGCTAATAGGCCAGGTACAAATTCAGAGGAGGGCCTAAAGTCAAAATTGGCTATGTACTCCAAACTTTGCCTTTCTACAAAGAGAGGGCTTAAGGTCAGTTTCTTTCTACTCAAGGCGTTTGCTACTGCATTGCCCTTGCCAGGAGTGTAGGAAATCTCAAAATCATACGAGGCAAGAAACTCCATCCATCTTTGCTGCCTCAAGTTGAGATCTTTCTGCGAGAAAAGGTATTTCAACGATTTATGGTCAGTAAACAATTCAAACTTCTCACCCAGGAGATAATGGCGCCAAGACTTAAGCGCAAAAACGATGGCTGCCAACTCTAGATCGTGGGTTGGGTAGTTTTTCTCATGTACTTTCAACTGCCTTCCACCATAAGCCACTACCTTCCTTTCTTGCCTCAGAACAGTGCCTAGTCTCGTGTCGCAAGCATCTGTGTATACTGTAAACATCTTGCTTCCATCTGGCAATGTCAGAACTGGGGCGTTGTCAGAGCCCTTTTCAAACGTTGGAAAGCAATATCGCAATCCAAATCCCAAGAGAAAACTAGGTTCTTCTTTATCAACCTTGTAAGTGGAGCTGAGATTTTTGCAAAATCTTTGATGAATTATCGATAAAAGCCTGCCAGCCCGAGAAAGCTTCGGACTTCGGTTGCGTTCCACGGAACCTTCCAATCTTGCACAACAACCACTTTTGCGCTATCCACAGCTAACCCCTCTTTGGACACCACATGTCCAAGGAACCTAACTTCTTCTCTCCAGAAATGGCATTTGGAGAATTTAGCTTTCAACTGATGTGCCCGGAGAGTATTCATGACTTCGTTTAGATGCTAAGCATGCTCTTCCTCATTCTTTGAGAAGATCAAAATATCATCCACGAAGACCACCACGAACTTATTGAGGAACTCCCTAAACACCCTGCTCATCAAATCAACGAAGTAAGCGGGTGCATTTGTCAAGCCTAAAGGCATGACAAGCCACTCGAAGAAACCATCTGGAGTTCTGAACGCGGTCTTATCAATGCTGTCTTCAGCCACTCTTAGCTGATGAAACCCGGTAGATAGATCTAATTGGGAGAAAACCGACCTACAAGCTGATCGAACAAATCGTCTATTCTCGGGAGTGGGTGCCTATTCTTCTTGGTCAGCCTCTTTAGCTCCCTATAATCAATGTACAGGCGAAGTGAACCATCCGCTTTAGTTGCGAACACTACTGGAGCACCCTATTCAGAAATACTCTGCCTTATAAACCCCTTCTCAAGCAACTCTTTAACTTGCTTGCTGAGTTCTTTCCTCTCCCTTGGAGCCATGTTTCTAACGGGTAAAGCAACGGGTTTTGCATTGTCAACGAGGTATATGCGGAAGTCTATCTCCCACTTCGGAAGTAAGCCCTTTACCTCTTCAAACACATCCAAGTATTCACGGACTACCTTTATAGACTGCAAGTTCTCAACAGACGCATCAAGATATTCTAGATAACTAAGCATAACAGAATTCATGGGATTACAAGAGATTTCGAGAGTGTTACCGAGGAAATTCATGAGTCTAACCACTCTCTTTTCACAATCAAGGACGGCACCATTACTAGATAGCTAGTCCATGCCTAGAATCAACCCACGGCCCGTGAAGCCCAAAACATAGGCATTACATCTAAACCCCACACTTAGTATAGAAATTTTCAAATCCAAACAAATCATTGACAGATAAGTTGAGCTCCCAGTTGGATTTGAAATAACCAACAGATCCTCTACTAAACTAGTGTCTAGGTGCAGAGATTCAACTAAAGCAGCAGATACAAATGAGTGCGATGCGCCAGAATCAAATAGTGTACGAACAGGATGATCAAACAAATAAACTAAACTCTCGACAGAAATATTTCTACCCCTTTCTTGCGGAGGTGCCGTGAGAGCGTGAACTTGTCCCCCAGAAGAAGGTCCAGCTCTCTGCCTTTGTTTCCTTAGGCTGTCCTTAGTCATGTGTCCTATTTCTCCACAATGGAAACAACCACCCATCTTCCTTTTCTTCTTCCTGCAGTCTTTGACCAGATGTCCAGAAATGCCACAAAAATTACACTTTCTCTTGTCATGGGGTTTGTTGTTCTTCCCGCCTTTCTTTGAATCGGCCTTCTTGTTCTGTGACCCCTCCACCTTCTTATCTTGAGGCACTTCCACTTTTGCCTCTTTCTTGCCCTTGTCTTCCTCATGTAAGAGTGCCATGTCCACTAACCTCTCGTAAGTAGCCCCCATAGGCACATGGGTCATAGCCAAGCTGTGAAGTGGCTCATTCAATCCCTTAACAAAATGGAGAGCCTTCTTATTAGGAGTATTCACTAAGTCCAGTCCAAATCGGGCCAGCTGATTGAATTGGTTGATGTACTCCTTGACCGTCATACTTCCTTGCTTAAGAGATAAGGACTTCTCCACTTGTAAGCTTCGTTCAGCTTGTGAGAGGAATTTCATCTCAAACCTTATTTTGAAATCCATCCATGTTTCAACTGGTCTTTCAGAGTTAATGACTTCCCACCAATAGGAAGCTTCGTCTTTGAGCAACCATACAACCAATTGTATCTTCTGCCGATCGTCCACCTCGAAGATAACGAATAGATCCTCAGTTTCTTTGAGCCAGTTCCTTGCTTCTACGAATGATTCAGTTCCCTTGAAATTCTTTCCACCCATGGCCCTAAAGTCTCTACAAATCTTTGAGAAAGCATTTGCACGAGGAGGAGGAGGAGGAGGAACCGCTGCAGCTGGAGGAGGAGGAATATCTGCTGCGCCCGCATCATTGGCCATAGCCTCTAAGTACCTCCTGAACCAACCAGGTATCGGCATACCCTCTGGAAGGTTAAAATTCCCAAACATGCTGAAACGAAAAAGAAAAGATTCAAAACAAAGGTAGAAAGATAGGGCATATGGCTTTGGGGGATTATGCCTTCAAAATAAAATGACACTTTTTCCTTGAAAATTTCTTCTTTATACTTCTCTTTGAAAATGGTTTTTCAAATATTTTTATCTGGTCTGGTAAATCTTTGCTCTGATACCAAGTGAAACACCCCACCTCCGTTAAGGTCAGTCACAAAGGGAATGCCTTAACTTTGGTGGAGGGTTATAGGTACAAGACACAGGAAAATTTACAAGACAGATAAATATAAGCAGCGGAAATCAAACATTTATTGCATACGTGGTTCAATACAAAAAGCATTACAGCAAATTGTCTCAAAATAACTTCCAAAATATTACATCATAATTTCTGTCTTGATTATTTAATAAAGAAGCATAAACCATAAATAAAACTGCATAAATTCACAAGTGTAGTGTCTAAAAGCCATAGCCAAGGTAAGAGAGTCCCAATCATACATCTACTTTCTTGAAGCTTGCAAAGAGTCTGACTAAGCTGGAGTATTCCCTCCCTGTGGACCTGGGGGGGGGGGGGGGACAGAAGAAAAGAGGACGAAAGGAAATGGGTCAGACAATAAGTCTGGTAAATTCAGTGATTACTAGTATTTAAACAAGGAAAGGGATCATGACAGTTATAATAGAACATAGGACAATACCCTAATATAAGATAAGATGAACATGTGATCGCACCCATTACTATAGTCTCTGCATCTACTAATCATTGGTTCAACCAGCCTCATGTGTTCATAATGAACGATCCCTTTAATGATCGGCTCCTACTCGCATGCATTCATATCCTGTGTCATTCGGCCCTGCTTGACTGTAGATACCTGTGTTGGTCCCACCATGGGGTGTATCAGTCCCTCTGGTGGCAACTCGACACGATTCAAGATGCATAGTGTATACTACTGATGCCCAGTGCCTGCTTTTTCCACTCCGGAGTACGTGCACGCCCGTACTCCGTCGGAACCTACACTGACGCACCAACCGCCAACGTTTTGACCGCTTATAATCAGCCCAGTAATCGTGCCCCACCCTGCCTAGTTCAGGGTACCATGATACATCTATGTGGGTTACTGCTGAAACGGGTCCCCGTTACTAGGGTTTTCTAATCAACATGTTTATTTGGTTAAGTGTCCAAGTTTACCTAACCCCACCCATCAGTTTAGTTAACATGTTGAATCAGTTAAGTATTTCCCTAATTGAATTAACCCTACTAATCTTGACTTAGCTTTAATTTATTCATTAAAGCACCAACCATTCACATTAGACAGGTCTTGTTGTGGTCACTGGATGTGCCGATCGGTTCCGGGCAGTTTTACACCACAACTCAGTCTAACCTCGAGTTCTTTTTGGGCTTGATGCACTAACCACCCACATTAGACAGGTCTTCTTGTGGTCACTGGATGTACCGGTCGGTTCCGGGCAGTTTTACACTACAACTCAGTCTAACCTCGGCTTAGGCATATTCGTCTTTTCTAAATTCACATATTTTCTATATATGTCTAGTTTTATATGTAAATCAATCTTAATTTAATCATGCCATAATTATCCTTTTGATTATGCTCACAATAAATGGTATACCAAATATACGATTCCATGAACAAATCTATGCCATGAAATTTTCATGTTTTCCCAACGCTACCCCCGTGGTAAGTTCGCATAAATTACATGAAATGTTGGGCTAGTAAATTAACCCAAACCCATAAACAAATAGGGTAACAAACAAGGGACATGGAGATAACTTATCATGTGTAACTTGGCATACTTTTAACTTATCATGTGTAACTTGGCATAGAAGCATCACTAACTAAATTAAACAGGTAAGGGTGAACTTATGACTAAGTTGGATCTAATTATCATGTAAACTTGATATAGGTATAACATGGAGATTTAACATATAAAACACAATTTTAAACCACAACTTAGCATATTAACTTATGTATGTGAAAACATAAGAAAGCTACTATACACATATTTAGATCACAACTTAGCATGATAACTTATGTGTGTTAAAACATAAGAGAGCTACTATAAACATATTTAAATCATAACATAGCATGATAACTTATGTGTGTTAAAACATAAGAGGGCCACAAATCCAACTTGCAACATAAATAAATTCAACTTAACAAAGTTCTAAATATACATAAATGTTGATCTAAACATGTAGGCATGTGAATTAGATCATAAACTTGCAAGTAACCACCAAATTATAACATGAAATGTTCATCACTAAGTTGGCATAATAAGTTCATCGTCCAATAGATTCCAATAATACCATACAATTTGGTATGTTCATCACCACAACATATATAGGCATAATCAACCGCAACGGTAATTTTTGGATAAATGAGAATCAAACTTCATTTATCTTATACATAAGCATCATTCTATATTCGAGTTACAACATGTCATGATTTCATTTAAGAGAACGTTTGAATCTACGTAATAACCAACTTACAAATTAAAAGGAATTCTTGATTTCTGGAATCTGAATTCTGAAGTTGAAATGCTCGCCTTTGATGTTGATCGTTGAATTAGGTTAGTTTTAATTTGATTTTGATGTAGGATTTTATCTCGTCTTTGTATTTAAAGCGGTGATGGCTACTCCAAGTTCTCTATTGACGGCATGACAAATTCCAAGATTATTTTTGTGTGATTTTAGGTTGAGTATTAGGTTGTTTATATAGAATTTCAAATTAATTAAACCGTCAGATGAACCTAGAGCTAACCACAACCATTCAGACCAGATCAGAACTATCCAGAAACCCTAGTGACTCAGCAACAAGTCATAAGTCGTCAAAATTCAGATCTGGCTGGGGGGGCAGGTTGACCCCCAGGTCGATCCCTAGGTCGACCTGTAGGGGGGAGGTCGACACTAGGGTCGACCCCCTGGTCGACCTGGGTCCTGGGCGGGAATTTTCCCGCCCAGTCCGCTTCTGACTTTTGTTTTGAATTTTGAATCCGGTTTCGAGCTGTTTGAATTTCTGAAGCTTCTGAAAGCCATAACTTCTTCATACGAAATCCAATTCACGCAAACTCGGACTCTATCTCAAGCAGAATTCTGAGACGAATGCAATGACGTAACGCGTTTCCCTTAATTCTCATATTTGAAATTAAGAATTGTTTAATTCGTTATTATAACGTTAACAGAAAATACGAGGTGTTACAATGTTGCTTATATGGATTTTGGGTGATGAATGTAAGTTAAAGGGATTTTGTTCTTATTTAAGGATCTTAAACAAAACCTAGTATATATTACTTTCTTTCCTCCAATTATTCAACACATAAATTTATATGGAATTAATGGGTTAAGATACATTAAATTATATGTTTAAATCCCTTTTTATTCGTAAAATGAAGGATTCGAGTGATATGAACTACATGTAACCTAAATTCTTATTTTTGCATGAAAATTACAAAAACTAAAAGAAAGTGAAATGTGAGTAGAATAAAAATGCACTGTGTCATTTATAAATAAGTCCCTTGCCTTACGGAAGTAATCAGAGACCTAAGATTGTAATATTGTCGGTGGTATCCTACTAATTATACTTATCCTATTTGTGGATATTTTATGTTGTGATATGAATTTTAGGGGAAATGACTTGTAAATCTATAATCTTGTATGCAGGTATACATTTCTCATGACTAGTGTGTTCTTCAATGCATGCCTACTTAATGCATTATTTTAATATTTTTAAAGCATGTTCTATAAATCTTAAATACATATATATCATTTCTAAATTTGGATATTCGACTTAATTGTCTCCACTAGTAATTTGTGTGCTTGTGTGTATGTGTGTTAATGGCCTTTACTTTGTATTCAATGACACGAGGATACGATGTTAGCCCCTTCTTGTAGTAGAAGTCTGCTTGAACAACCCGACTGCCTATCAACAACTACAAAAAAGTGGGTTAATGTGAGACATCTAGTGCTACAGACTATTTAATGTTATGATAGACTTGCCTCAAGATATATATCATAAGTTGCAGAAAGTGGAAAGAAAAAAAAACTATCTCGTTCAAGCACCCTAGAAGTAGAGCAACATTTGGTGATTATATGGCAATGTTAAGAAGACTTAATGACAAAAGAGGAGAGAGGTAATTAATGGACATATTGAAGAAATTCTTGAAGATGGGGAGATTGCGAGTGAACATGCAAAGACTGGTGTGCAAAAACAACAAGTCTTGCCAACTTCAAATTGTTTTGCAAGTCTTCTAGTGCACACAAATGAGAAGGCAAACAATATTAAACAGACTACAATCAGTAACCCTAAACTATATAATTTTGAAGCTCTCAAAGTGCCACAATTTCAGGAACAGACTACTACTTGTGATACTATGGTTGTCAGCAAGGAAAGCAATGTCACTAGTGTTATTAATGCTCAAAACAATGCAATTTAGATAAACAAGAAAAATGCCTCTACTAGTGAATTTCCATCTCATAAAGGTCCTTCAAGTTTACCTTCACAAGCCACAGTGAACACAAACCCACTAGAATGAGCTGCAATGTGTAACATTGATTTGAGCAATGTTGTTGCTTTTAAATAGTCAACGGAGTATAAACAAGAGGAGGCTTGTAATACAATTAACAAAGAGACTTGTGTTTTAGTGGATAATAATGCTGGTGGAAAGCAACTTCCTGATATTTCAATAATCTTGCCTGAGAATGGAAAAACAATGGGTGATAACGCTCAGCTGGACATGGATCCAATATTAAGTACTGCAATGCCCTTCTTTGTTGGCATAAACTGAAATGACATATGCTTTGGATCAACTACATGTTGTTATACAATAAGATTATCATCATCAGCAACCCAACAAAAATATAGATGAAAAGGAAAGACTTACCAATAACGAAGACGATACTCCAATGAAGTCTACCATTTCGTGCAAAGAAACACTTGTAGGGAAGAGCAAAGAAAAGCCATACAGTTGTATAACGCCACCTCCTGGTCATAAGGAGCCAGAGGATTTGCTTCTTTATGAACCTGACATAGGTAAGAAGAACATTCAAAGTTGCAACAAAAACAAAGTATTAACAATAGAAACTTCTAAGGTCTTAACCAGATCTATGGTAAACGTGAGCAACCTGTCTCCCAATGCAGCAAAATCTTTGCGTATGGAATATTCGATAAGCCCATCAAGATCTTAAGCTTGACTAATGTAAACTGATAATCAGGAAATACAATTTGTGCTTGCTTGCTATTATAGAAACTAAGCTTGACGAACTTACCTTTGAGAGCCGCAAGGTACATCAATTTTAACTGGAACTTAGTGCATAATCTGAATGGGGCAAGTTATGGAAAAATTTCAATACTGTATGATCTCTCTATCCATAATCTTACTAAACTAACTGCTACAAGTCAATTTATATAATGTCACAATTTACACGCACCATCGAATACATCGTATTATCTCACCATTGTTTCTACGAATAATTCTACCAATGCTAAAAACACTATGTTTAACATGCTACCTGAACAAAGATAACACACTCACCCCTGGATTGTATGTGGTGATTGTAACTAACCTCTCACACTAACTGATAGGGTTGGTGGTTCTCAAGTATTATTATATGAGATTAGTCCCATTAATGTTTCATTACATGGCTCTGATCTGCTTGAAATTAACCCTTATGGGGTTCAATATACATGAAATAATTGCAAAAGGGTAGGGACTAGGACATTTATCAAAATCGACCATGCTTTTTGTAATGCAGTTGCACCGAGTGTTTGGCCTTCTTTGGTTAATGAATCGCCACCTCCTTTATTTTCTTATCACTCCCCGCAAATCCTTCATTTGGGTGATTATATTAATCAACAAAAGTCAGCTTTTAGTTTTTTAACTCTTGGGTCGATGACACTCAGTTTAACAGTATCGTTATGAATGCTTGGAGTTCACCATCATTTGGTAACCCTATGTTTATTTTTACACCAAAAGCTTAAGAATGCTAAAAACGTGCTTAAAGAGTGGGCTAGAAACAAGTTTGGGACTGGTAATAACCAATCTAAACATTGGTTGCAAACGCTAGAGAAAGTTCAAATTCAAATGAACCATGATCCTACTAACTCGAATTTGGCTGAGTTAGAAACTCATTACTCTACCAAGCTTAGAGAGGCTATGCTTTCAGAATCTTTTATGAGTAGGCAAAATCAAGGATCAAATGGGCTGAAGATGGTGATAGAATTACCTCTTACTTTCATGTTGTTTTTAAAGCGAAGCAAAACATAGAGAATATTCTCTCGATTACCGACCATTAAAGTACTGTTTTTAAAATCCAAATTGAAATCTAGAATGCATTTATTAAGTACTTTAGTGGCCTTTTAGGTAATTTCGAGAATTTTGAAACCAAATGTTGAGGCTATTAACCCCATGCTCCTCCCTCGGCTTAGTGCTGGACACAGGGAACTTATTTGTTCACCTATCACCGATAATGATATAAAAACAGCAATGTTCTCTCTCAATGCTAACTCTTGCAGAGGCCCCAATGGGTTTAATGGTTTTCTCTATCAAAAATGATGGAACGTAGTCTCCTTGGAGGTCATTAATGTTGTTAAACAATTTTTTGAAAAAGGCAAAATGTTAGGCTCTTTTAATAATACAATTATTGCCCTAATTCCTAAAGTCACGAATCCATGTAACGTGAATGATTTTAGACTATCTCGTGTTGCAATACCATTTACAACTGTATTACCAAGATTTTAGCAACTAAAATGAAACTTCTTTTACCCTCCCTCATATCTAGCAATCAAGCAGCCTTTTTACCTGGTCGAAACAGTTTAGATAATGTTTTACTTGCTCACGAATTACTTAAAGGGTACAACTCAAAACATGTTTCTCCTCGAGTAAAGCTTGATATTCGAAAAGCTTTTGACACTATTCAATAGGCTGTCGTGATCAAAATTATGAGTTTTATGAAATTTCCTCCTACATCCAATGCTTGGTGTTTTTTTAGGTATTAGTTCTTCCCATTTATCTGTTAATGTCAATGGTTCTTATGTTGTATTTTTTGAGAGTAGGCAAGGTATACGACAGGGAGATCCTATCTCTGCTTATTTATTTATCAATATGATGCAATTACAGACAGGCATGCTGAATGAACTGGTAGTTGCTGGTAATTTTAAACTTCATCCCAAATGTAGAGAGCCTTGTTATTACTTTGCCGATGTTCGCAGATGATTTAATTATCTTCTGTAAAACCAAAAAGTAATACGTTGTCTAAAATTATAAGCATTCTTGACAAATTCTACAATATGACTGGTTTGCATATTAATTTGAAGAAATCAGAATTCCTTGCAATAGGAATTAGTAATGATCAGATCTCTCAAATTACTATGCAAACTGGCTTCAGACACAATGAATCAGCTATGTAATATCTTGGATTGTTGCTTGTAACTTCGAGAATTAAAACACAGCAATGTGCTCCTTTATATGCAAGAATCACTGAGAGACTTGAATGTTGGTCAACCAAGATGCTTTTGCAAGCAGGTAGGGTTACTTTGATCAAGTCTGTCATTATTGCCATGCACGTTTACTAGGCACGCACATACATATTACCTAAAAAGTTGTTAGTTATGTTGAGAATTGCTTTTATGCGGTTTCTCTTGAAGGGAAATATTCACATGAAATACTAGCCCCTATCTCCTTCTCACTACTTGAATTTCCCATCAATAAGAGGGATTAGGTATCACTAATATGCGCATTTGGAATAAGGCAACGCTTGGGAAGCATTTGAGTGACATTTTGATTAAAAGAGAAAGCTTGTGGGTTGAATGGTCTTGTAAATATGTGCTTAAATCTGAGTTGTATTGGACTGTGGTTTTTAACAGTGGAATGAGTTTGATATGGCAGAGCTTAATTAAGCTCAGACTTGTTTTTTCCCCTATTTTTCAACTATAGTCAAAAATCTTTTCATAACATCAACTTTTGGAAGATCCTTGAAGTGATTTTGGGGTAATTCTCTCGAATTCAATGAAATATTTAATATGATACAAAGTGTTATTAGTCTCAATCGCAATGTGGTAAATTACATGTAAAGAATTCAAGTGCGGCCACCGGTCACTTCGAATCAGGAGGTAGAGAATGTGTGGGCTAATATCCTGGTGCTTCAGACCGTTTTGTTTGCAGCTGGCATAAGGTGGTGTGGAGGAGAGACAATACGGCGAAAGAAACTTCAGTCTTTAGAAAACTTTCTACAAAGCAATACTGACAAATGACAAGCTGTGAAGTAGAGGGATGGATGTGGATCAAGTTTGCAGCTTCTACCGTGCTCATGAAGAAACTGCCTGCCACTTGATTTTTGAATGTAGTGTAATTCGAAAGCTATGGGCTAAGACACTTGCACAAATTGGTAGAACTAATACATAGAGAAACCACATGCTTAAGTGGGAAGAAATTAAAACCAAGGCCAAAGGAAGATGTAGCAGAGCAAAGCAAAGATATATACATATGTGCTCAAGAAGTTTGTTCGACGTGTTTGGACACAAAGAAATCTGCAACTATTTTATATTGCTCATGCTTTGAATGATGTTCAACTTATGCAGCTTCTACGGCATGAAATGAAAGATGGATTGAAATTAGAAATTTGCTTATGATCCAGAAATTTTTGGAAGCTAAATTTTACTGCCTCTTACAGTTTTTGTAGTTATGTGTTTTGTTTTGTTTATGTAAGCATTGATATACCGTGTTATCCATGTTTTTCTTTTCTTTTTTAATCTGTCTTTGTTTCCATGTAATCGTCTCCGGTTTATTAATAAAAATGTTAGTGGTCCATTCAACCCCACCGACTTTGCCAAAAAAATATATGTATTAAGTGGTTAGTATGCCTTTTTAAGGAGCCTTAAGTGGTCGGACTCACCCCTTTCCTAATGGATATATCCTTTGGAGTACGTGGTGCAGTCATAAAGTCCGCCCTAATTAGGCATTAAGTGATATATGGGCCCACCTTTCTCTAATTGTTTTCAGTTGAGATATTAAATGTTCTCGAATTATGTTAGGTAGTTCGAAAGTTGTCAGCTTTCTATAGGTCACTAGGGTTTACCAAGGGATAAGTCAGCCGAAAACCGCCACACGGTAAAGGGCTGCTTATCTACGGGAAGTATTAAGTGGCTAGGAGTTCGCCTTTAGTGATGGTTAAATAGTTATGAATGGGTCAGGCATTGATAGAGTCTTAAATGTCTTCTTGGAATTAAGTGGTTGCATACTATCTCTTGCACTATGTTGAGAGTAAAAATATATTTGCGCTGTCCACTAGGAATTAGGTCTTAAGTGTCCGGGTCTGCCATTAGGCCTTAAGCGATCATAGAAATCCACCTTTGGATATTAGTGATCGTTGGAATCCGCCCTTATTAATATATGGCCTTAAGAAACTGTATGGTCCTCCTCTTTCCAACATATAATAGTAGAAAAATATTTGTATATTTGTGTGATATCGCCTAGGCATACCTTTGATATTTTTCATACCACCCAGGTTTAGGTTAAAGGGTTTAAATTTAAAGATTTTATTCATCAGAACCTGTTATTCTGACCCCCTTTTATTTACAACATAGGTTATATTGGATGGTCTCGAAGTTCAATCTTGATGATGATGGAAGTTATCTTTAATTTATTATTATCATTATGTAAGACATCAGTATGATAATGTATGATGTACATATAATTATGACTCAATATTTGTTACTTTATGGCTATGATGAATTTGACTTCTCTATGTTCTATGAAATGGTACATATCATTTACTATTATACTTTGTTCGTTCCGCTGTGAGTGCTGATTCATCATAGTTTGGATCAGTGATGTTTATTTCTTATAAAAACCAGAGACCTATTTAGAATGACTCTAAGTTTCGATGAGCCTTTTCCGGGTCAAGATTTAGGCCATTTCGAGTGGGTTGTTACAATCAGTATTGACCACGGCTACAACATTAAATCAAGTCATCACACCAATACAAAACATGAGATAGCAAGAAGGAAAACCAAACATGTTTACTTATAATGACCTTCTTTCCCTAGTGCTACCTTGGAAGTTGTAATGAGTAGATGGTCAGAACAAAGCAGAAAATGTGTAAATTTTCCACGATAAATAATATTTATACCATTTGGTTTCACCATATTTATAAGTCTAACAAGGTTAGAGATTCTAGCCTAACCTTGCACTACATGAATGGATATTTAACTGCCATACCCAAGGTAGTGTATTCCCATAAACTAAGTTACTGGTACCTGAGACAGTACCTTTATATGAAGCTTTTGAACAACCCCACATTTCTAAAACACCAAAACTCTTAAACCCAAAAGGGGCGGATCCTCTAACGACATACTACCTCACCCGAATATCAAAAGAGGAGCGTTTTCTAACCACTAGCGACCTCACCCAAAATATAACATATAGGGTGGATCCCTTGATCACTTAAGGTCTTTCCAAATTTATAATATAAGATTGATCCCTTGATCACTTAAAACCTTGACAAGTTTCCAAACACATTATTATTAATTAGTGGTCACTAGCTACTTAATCCTCTATCTTCTATTTAAGGCTTATGTCATCTGCATATCCCAATCCCATAAAGAAAACTATGCATAATATAAGAGATAGTAAGCAGCCACTTAATACCTATATAAGGAAGAAAATGTCTCCCCATTTAAGATCTTCTAAGGCGGATCCCTGTGTTACTATCTAGCTAGCATTTTTTGGTAAGTCTCTTAAGTGCTTCCCTATGATAGGGATACCCTACTCACAAGGCGTCATTTAATACGTCATCGCAGGTATAACCTTGTCACTTAAGACCTATGGGAAGCAGACCTTTGCAAAGATTATTTGATTCACACCCATAAAGCAATTTAATACTTTGATTGGAAGAAGGTGAGTCTTAAGGTCCCTTAATACCTAGTGAGGGTAGATCCCATAACTATTGTCTGCACTCCTTAGGACAATTCCATAAGGAAAGTGGCAAATTCTAACCATTTAAGACCCCTAAAGGAGGATCTTGATAATTAATACCTTAATCCTGAAGCAGGATTTTCAACACTCGATGAATTTATTTATTTTCTCCTTTCATTAGGGAGGCGAATCTTATGGTCTCTTAATACCTCAACGCTTGAAGTAAACCACTAGGAACATTCCTTACACCATTTCCAACAATATATCATGGGTTCATGTGTTCAGTGATACTCACATCAATTGTAACGACCGGGTAGGAGTTCGACTCCAGAATTCCGACAATAATACACAATCCATATTACTTGCCAAAACTCAAGTATTAAAAACACCAGATAGTTATTAGAAAGAAATAAGAGGGTGAGATAAAAAAGAAATATTTGAATAGAAGAAGAAGAACAAACACAACACAGAGTCTCACATCATAGCGGAACAAAATATAATATAGAAATAAATCTTTACTTAGTGCTTTAAAAATACTTACAATCATCAGAGTACATCAACACATCTGGCAGTTAATATAACCTGTCCTGATATACAATCCACAGCGGAACAGTATCTAAGGAATATCATATGTCTGGATTCTTCCAACTCTTATCTTCACAGCGTCCGATAACCGAACCTGTACAACCCGGTCTAACCCGAGCACTTACAAAACGTCGGATCAGTCTGGTGAACCGGAGTGAGAAAAACACACTAAGTTTACAAATATCATAAAACTTGATTTTTAATGCCAAAAATCTTTTCGAAAGGAGTTGATAATCGTAAGACCAAATCCATATATAAATACAGACGGTTTTTACCTTACGATAACCTAAAACACTTTTGGAAATCATATCTTTTCTGATATTATAATAATGTCTAAATACAAATAAATATCAACCTAGCAGAACGTTTGCATCTCACACCCTACATATATAGTATACAATCAAAACCGCGGGATCTTATTAGAGAATGGATTCCAAGTGGCAAGGTATGGGACCACCTTCTGACGGTGTATCTCTAGAGACGAGTACACCGGGTTCAACAAGAACATCTTGCAACCCAGGCTAAACATGACCGACTCCTCATTTCGCTTGAGAGTACCGAATGTATTGTCACCTTACGACTTTTTGTCGCGACCATCGTAGTTCCCTAGAGATACAGAATTGAAAAGAAGTAACAAATATGAATATTCTCTAGATGGTGACAATACACCCTTTTGATAGGTGCGACCGACATAGTCATGGGACCTACCCGATTTTTGCCATTTACCGGTTGAAGAGGCTTGAGTTTTAACACTACCTTTTAGAACATAACATCACCATTCACTTTGAATGCCACATTGTCAGATCTATCAAATCACCTACGTCCACAAAAATATTCTAGCTGTTAATGCCACCAACAGAAATACGCTTGTAAAAATCAATGTACGTGATTCTTTAAAGAAATACTCTGTCAGACACCCGTCTTAACAAGTCATCCAGGAACAGAATAAACCGAAGGCACTCTCCTACTGCATCCTTGAATTACCCTATGGATCGGTAGCAAGTAGTCCTTGCAATCCGAAGATTTCCAATCATGACAGAATCACTGCCGAAATATATCTGGGAGCTAACTAGAGAAATTCAACAAGTAGCCATTCCGCTCTTGAAAATCCACAGTCTTCAATTTCTCCATCTTCAGTCAACATCTTCCATCTTCCATGTATTTGCTGGTCGGAATGGTTTTCGAATATAAATTCGATCCCGGTCTTTCCGTTCCAACAATCGTATTGGTCAGATTTGATAGTTGGTTATTAAACTATCAAATAAACAACCATTCATGCATAAAAATAAAATGAATTCACTGATTCAATACCCAGCATCACTTAGCCTCTTTAATTAACCCGTCGTTAATTAAATATTAAAATTGTTGATTCGGAAAACATTTCCCTCTCTTATTAGAAATAAGAAAATTCCATTATCAATTCACTTCTACTCATTATACCCTCACTGTGAATTGGTAAGTGAATAAATCTCTCAGTATCAATCCCAAAGGCCGAAACCAACATCAGATTGATACCTCGAAAATTACTCGACTCTGCCAGCTTACAATAAGTTCCAATTTCGTAAAACCCTATCATATTCCTTTTAACATTTTTAAAGCGATTATATTATTATAATTTCACAAATCATTTCCAATATTATTTAATTATTATTTCACAAAATTAATTAAAATATCTCAAGTTTGCTTCTGTAAATAATACTACAGATTCCATTTCAAAACCCTTCACCTTTCCTTCACAAAATCATTTACCTTTCACTTACAAATTCCTTTACCACTCATTTACAAATCCATTTCCTTTCATTTATAAAACATTAACCATTCTCTTTATAAACCATATGCTTTATAAACCATTTACCATTCGCTTTATAATCATATTCCATCCGCTGTATAAACCCTTAACATTTACCTATAAATCATTAACATTCCCTGTATAAATCATTAACATTCACTGTATAAATCATTAACATTCGTTGTATAAACCATTACATTTGTTTTATAAATAATTAACATTCGCTTTATAAATCATATTTCAAAACTGTATATGAATACATCTTTGAAAAACGTTTTAAATCGATGAATATCGATTTCACAAATCATTTCTTTATCGACGGTACTAAAGAGGTAAATATCCTCTAAAGTACCAAACCGTGAAATATAAACTCATTTCACATCCAAATGAACACAACAAATCATATTAATAAACATTATCAGTATTATAGAGAAATCCTATTGGATTTCTCCAACCTGTCAATCCCTGTATCATAATTTCATACCATTCAACATATATTATAATATAATGAAATTTAACAACTACTGTGAGGAATCCAGTCGGATCCCTCCAACCTGTTTTTCTGCAACAAATATATTACCTCAATATAATTATTCAATTCAATAATCATCCAATAACAACAATTTAATATCAACCATTGGCAACCATAGCTCACATAAATGAAAACCCAACTTATATAAAATATAAGTGGGACTGAGTGAGTTTAACTCACCTTGCTTTTATTGATCTTCGAAGTGGTTCTGTAATAGTCAAATTAAACAGTTGTTTAATTTAACTGTAATTCCCAACTGTTTCCATTTCCGTCCAGAACAGTTCCATGTCTTAATGTTCGTCAACACGATTCCAACAGCACCCTATTTATCCGATTCTGTAGATATATGATCCTATTATTAATATTTTAAGCAACTGCTAATTTAATTATAATTATAATTTTTAACCACTATAAGTTAACTAATTACTAAACTAGAGTTCAATTTTATCTAATTACAAATCATGTTTAGAAAAACTTAAACAGGCAAATTACTTTTGTTTACTTCAAACAGTAGGCTCGATCCAAACTATTTAATCCAAAAGTTATGGCCAAATCCCTCCCTCACTTTATAACCCAACGGCCATTTCACATTTTGGTTGAGATTGTTTAACAAGCCAGACTTGATTTATCCCCTTTGTTTCCTTAATTGAGTTTTAAACAAACTAATCACTTTTATACAATCTTAAGCAGTCTAATTAATTTCAAATGGGAAAAATGGCCGATATATATAATTTAAACAGGCAATTTCGTAAAACCCTTAACCCTATTTTAGTTAAGTATTAACTTAACTTAAGCATGTTTTTAATTAAAATAATTAAACCCAAATCTCATATTTAATTTAATTAATTACATGTGTATCACTGGCTAAAGAATCGACTCTGTTCACGTTAATTCCTTCTTCACAACCATCCCAGTTACTTCACATGTTTATTATTATCAAAAGAATCGACCTGTTCAAATTATCTTGCAACAAAATATTTACGTTTTAGTTTATCTTTTGATTATATATACTATGAACCTTATTCACGTTTGTTCTCAGTTCCTACTGGTACGTTAATAAACTAGTTTAGGCTTATTATATCCTTTTATATAAACTTTCACCTTTTATTTACTGTTCGACCTGTCTTCTTCTTTGTTCATTCATTTTAAGCTTCTCCTTTTAGAAGTTCACACTTGCGTGAAATATAGCTCCTACCTGTTCCACGTAAACATTCTCCAAACCCAATATATAGAAATCAAACTACTCCCTTCTTATTTGCATGAACGCCCCAATCCCTTTCCTTCAACACGTCTTCTTCCGATTTCTCCCAATTGAAAACAAAACTCCACATGTTCTCTTTGTCCCATACACTCACATATTGATCATCAGTAACCTGCTTCCACTCTTCACTGCATTGTTCCTTCCTGCTCGACAAAACGTGACTCCCCAAGTGTTTGACCTGGACAGACTGCTGCGCACCCATTCTCCGACCATCTGGGTCAGATCAGAGACCTCCTGCCGCCTTGTCTAAGCCCTGCAGACCTTCGCCTGGACCATTTGTTGAACTTGACTGTGCCTCTTCCCTTAAAAACACCACAAACGCTGCAAGTTTGAACAGAGAATCCGACCGCTATAGATGGATTTTTATGATCATATCCGTCCAGACGTTGAAGGTCAAGTAGCAGAGAAGATTTTTATTTTAAAGTTTTAAATATTGAGGCGTGGATTCAAAGATTTAGTGGAAGAAACCATGGAAATTTCTGATCGAGAATTTTAAGGGTGGAGGCGCGATTTTATTGCTGACCACGGTTGGAAACCTTTTGACGCAATTTGTAACGACCCGGATTTTGAGCGACTTTGGTTATCGACATAAGCTCGATGTCGATAACCAAAACATCGAAAAATCCCAGTAATTAATGAAAGAAATTATAGGGTTAGGATAGATAAGATAGAAACTTAGAATAGAAGAAGAAGAAGAAGAAGAAGAAGAACACAACATCAGAGTAACACGAACCTCACAGGGGAACGAATAACATATAATATATAACATAACTTTGAAATATAACAGTTATGTATACAATAGCACTTATCAGAGTACAACACTTACAACAACAGCGGAAATAACTATAGCTATATGATCTTGAAGCCTCCTGCTCCAAGCTCTCCAAGTATATCTGTAAAATCCTGACTACTTGACTGCCCGTACAAAATTGGACACCCAAGAGTTTAGGGAAAACAACAAAGTAAACTCCGGGTCAGTCATGAGACTGGTGTGAGTAAAACAGTTTAAACAGGTATATGAACAAGTAAACGATATCTCGTAAGACCACGCCGCAGAACGGAATGGGTTTTTCCCTTATGAGAATCCTAAATATCTTTATATCAAAATCCTTTGATATTATAATAATGCAATGTACAAATAGATATCGACTAGCAGAAACGCTTTCATCTCACGTTCTACATATATAGTATACAATCAAAATCGCAAGCATGTATTGGATAATGGATTTCCAACTATGACAAGGTATGGAACCACCTTCCGATCAGTGTACTCTAGGAACGATACACTGGAGTTCAACAAGAACATCTTGTAACTCAGCCACACATGACCGACCACTCATTTTGCTTGAGTGTATCTAATGTATATCACCAACGGTTGGGATCAGCAACCGTTCCCGTATATATATGGGACATCATTGATAGATTTAAGAAACAAATGAATATCCTCTAGATAGGTGATTATACACCCTACTTCGGTGCGACCGACTTAGCCATGCTGCCTGCCCGATTTCTGTCATTTATCGGATGTGAGGCTAGAAGCTACGCTTATCTTTTTACATATAATATCTTCATTCACTTAGAATGCCACATCGTCATACCCGCCAAATCACAAATTGACTTATCCAAAAATAACACGGGTATACAGCTAAGAGAAACAAATTCCTCCGCAACCAAACATGAATACGTTTGAACAGATCAACTTACGCGATCCATTGGATATACTCTGTCAGACCTTCGTCCATACAAGTTGTCCTGGGACTGGACAAACCGAAGGCACTATTCAGTATATCCATCTTAGTCACTGTTATCTAAGACTTATACAACAGCCCTTGCATTTTACTTCGTCTTCTATTTTCTTTGGCATATATGATTCGCAACGCTTATGCCAATACAGAGTGGTTCTTTGGATAATAATCCAACCGGTCTCTCCATATTAACAACGTTAAAATGATCAAAACTTCGATAGTCTGTGAGTTAACTATCAAAGAAAAACAAGTGTGCAAACAACGATATTATTTCCAGATGGAAATTATATCATTCAAACTTCATTTAACATTTATCTCTTTAGTTCATTTTCATCTCCTGTTTCCCTATATTCAATATTTCTTATCTTCTAAATTTAGAAAATATATGTTATTAACACTGGAAAACGTTTCCATCTGCTTATTCACGCATCATTACCATTCCACAACGATTAGTCCCTAACTGTAAACTAGTAAGAGAACAATTCTCTAAGTATAAACCCCGAAGGCCGAAACCAACATCAGATCGATACTCAGAAAACCATTCAACTTACTAATCACTCGTCAGTTTCTAATCTTATCTAATTCTATTTGATTAACTCTTCTTCGAATAACTGATATTCGATTATCTCTCTTCGAATAATTTATATTCGATTAACTCTCTCCTTCGAATAACTAATATTCGACGAACACTATTCGAATAACTACATTCGATTAACTCCTCTCGAATAACTAGATTCGATTTAACTCCTCTCGAATAACTAGATTTGATTAACTTGACTCGACGAACCTAACTCGACTAACTTAACTTATTTAACTCAACTTGATTTATTCCTTTCAAATAACTAGATTCGATTAACTCCATTCGCTTGACTCTAGATCGCAGCGATCACAATGGTTACACCTGATTCCCTCAGGAAACATCCGACCGCCTTAGGCTATTTACAGCCCTGCGAATTACGCTAGCAGTCGTACGATATGGCAACTTACCCTGAATACTATGTTTGACTAACTCTGTCTCAAATAACTATATTTGATTAAGTCTAGTTCGTTTTAACTCTAATCGATTTACTCTAACTGATTAACTCTAACTGGTTAACTCTACCTGATTAACTCTACCTGATTAACTCTAACTGGTTAACCCTACCTGATTAACTCGACTTACTTAACTCAACTGGTTAACTTGACTTACTTAACCCACTGGTTAACTCGACTTACTTAACCCACTGGTTAACTCGACTTACTTAACTCAACTGGTTAACTCGACTTACTAAACCCACTGGTTAACTCGACGTACTTAACTCAACTGGTTAACTCGACTTACTTAACTCAACTGGTTAACTTGACTTACTTAACCCACTGGTTAACTCGACTTACTTAACTCAACTGGTTAACTCGACTTACTTAACCAACTGGTTAACTCGACTTACTTAACCCACTGGTTAACTCGACGTACTTAACTCAACTGGTTAACTCGACTTACTTAACCTACTGGTTAACTCGACTTACTTAACCCACTGGTTAACTCGACTTACTTAACCCACTGGTTAACTCGACTTACATAACCCACTGGTTAACTCGACTTACTTAACCTACTGGTTAACTCGACTTACTTAACCCACTGGTTAACTCGACTTACTTAACCTACTGGTTAACTCGACTTACTTAACCTACTGGTTAACTCGACTTACTTAACCCACTGGTTAACTCGACTGAACTGGTTAACTCTACTGAACTGGTTAACTCTTATTTGACTAACCTCTATTCAAATAACTAAATTCGAATAACTCCTTTTAATTAACTCCTTCGAATAACTCCTTTTAATTAACTCCTTCGAATAACTGAATTCGAATAACTCCTTTTAATTAACTCCTTCGAATAACTGAATTCGAATAACTCCTTTTAATTAGATTTATAAAGATTTCCCTTTTTATAAAGTTTATTCATTTGAAAAGATTTACTTTTAAATAACGGTTCTTCACTTTAAAAATGATTCCTTTTATGACGTTTTCCTCTTTATAACGGTTTCTGCTTTATAATGTTTCCTTTTCAATTCTATTTGTAAATGGTTTACAAATATTTCCTTTTCAAATTTATTCTTGAAATGTTCTAACTCCTTAAATTCCTGGAAAAATTCGCCATAACCTCCTTTGTACCGGGAGCATCGGGAAAATCCCCAAACCCGCCACACAGGCCTTTCCATTCAAAAAGAAAATGGTTTGAAATTATTTTCTTTTTCTAAATATCTCCTATTTATAAATATTCCAATTTATAAATATTCCTTATTTATAAATATTCAAATTTATAAATATCTCTTATTTATAAATATTCCATTTATAAATATTTTATTCTCAAAATCACTTTGAAAATTCCCTTATCAACATCCCGTATGTTATGGTATTCAATCATATCAAATCACGATGTTCAATATCGTCCAAGCACATATAATCGACAACAGGTTTTATATCCCATCATATAACAATATATGAAAAACAATAAAATAACTGTTGAGGAATCCAGTCGGATTCCTCCAACCTGTCTCCCTGCATCCACAGATGTTACACAATATGATTATCATCACTTTCAGTTCAATATAAATTATTCTGATAGCAGAATCAATATATAAATATTTAACGGTTTATATATATATATATATATATATATATATATATAATTTTCACTAACTGACTAGCAGTTCAATCGAACAATCAACACACAGTCAAACAGACAATTTTAACAGTTCTAACAATACAACGTGAAAATAGAACCGTTCAGAGTTGGTGAGTTTTACTCACATTTGCAGTTCATCGTTAAAGAACGATAAACTATTGTTTGATTTGAATCAAACAGTTTATTTCGCCATAAATTCATACGAGCCCCAATCCACTTCCACTCAGCTTCATTGTGAAGCTCTCGTCCATACGGTCCCAACGGATCTGGTTTCGTTGAATTTCGTCAACATATGAACAAGTTATTAGCTTTACAAGTTAGTACACTATTAATATTTTAAATAACTTCAAATATTTATATCGGGCCTCACCCCTTCTTCACAATCGGCCCATCAACCCACTCAGCCCAGACCCGCACTAAACATTTCCTCTTCTTCCCCGATTTTTCCTGCTCCATCCTTCCAGTAAAACACACATGATTACTTGCACAAATTCCTCCCTCGTCACTTTATTTAAAATCGAGAAAAAATCATAGTGAATCTCCACTTGGATTTCTCTCCCTCCCCATATACCTTTCAGCAAACTCGCACTCACTTCCCTCCCCATTGGTTTCCAGACATTCTTCTGCACCATTTCCGATGCTCTTACCATTCACGTTCCCTCTACAGATCTTCGAGTTCAAAAAGAATGGTGATACTCCTCAAGTCAAACTCATCCTTCCTACATCGGACCTGCCAAACTCGAACTCCGGATTTAAATCGCGTCGAACTGGGTGTTTACTGACTGTACAGAAGTCGTGCGTCATCTCCCTGTTTCGATCTTCACCAGAAACGCACACGATGTGTGATTTCCCATCACAATCTCGATTACGAGCTCGAAAACAACCAACACGTTTTTAATCGATGGCAATTTCTAACCCTAGCTCACGATGACCTGCGCTGTACACAAGAACAACGACGGAAAGTAACTTCGAGTAACCCCAAAACCCATATCTAAACGAAGAGCATCTCTTAGTGATCAAGGATATATGAACTCCATGATTTTAGGATTTTTATTTGCTATTGTTTTTATTTTTCAGACCAAGGTTTTACTGTTGAAAGAAAAAGGAAGCGGCGGAAAAACTATTGACCAAAGAAAAATATTTGTTTAGGGTTGGATGGGTTAGTGTATTTATAGGATATAAGGATTTAGATATTTTCTAGATATTTTCATTATTATATTTGATTGTAATCCATTACAGCTTGAATTTATCATTTAAAAATTCGTATAATTATATACGATACTCAAAAATCACAAAACTGGACATGCAGCAACAGTTCGACACTACGGTCCCAACGAAACTGGTTTCATCGAATTCCGCCTTCGTATGCTCACACAACGTATTTTTAACCGTCGAAATACTGACTGTTTTTCACTCTAAAAATCCGTACGGCCACATACTGCCTCTAAAAATCACGAAACTGTAAATCTGACAACTATTTGACATTGCAGATCCAACAAAATTAGTTTCGTTGAATTCTGACTTCGTTTGCAAAAGTGGCTATTTTTAAAGCTCTGGATGACCCATTCAAATATATAAATATATTTAAATATTATTAAATTAAATATAAATATATATTATCGTATATCTTCACATATGATATCGTACAGCTTCAGAATATCATATCAGAATTTATAGCTTGATATTTCAGATTCCATATTATCTCGATATTCAATTCATATCGAAAAACCTTTTTATAACGTAAATAAAGCATTGCAAATTATAAAGGAATTCTACAGCGACTTTTCTGAAATTTGATTTGGACGTAAATCAAAATCTACACGACGAAATCCCGATATTTCTCTTCCACTAGAAAGATATACTCCACCAGCTCCACACTTTCTTGTTTCACAGAAATCCGGCTTAAAACGAATCTTGTACATTCAGTTGAAGTTCGAATCGCCAATTTACGAACTGCGGCGCCATTTCGAGCTCGATTTTAATTATATTATAATTATACGTTCAAACTGTCATCGATTGAATATATTCGTCGATATAACTCAACTCTAAGCTGAATTAAATCTAAGGGACGACCCCGTTCACAGAATATTGTGATTTCCAATATTTTTGATTATTTCTGAATTAAATATATTATTTAATTTTAATTAAATAACCCATATATTTTAATCAAACCTCTATTTAATTCACAACATCACGATATATATAATTAAATAAATTAATTATAACCCTGGAAAAATGCAGGTCATTACACAATTTCTAGGGTTTACCCCCTTATTTATAGACCAAGTATATAGTTAAATTATTAGATTAGAAATCAAAACTTAGCAGTGAAGTAATCTCTTAAAACACACACGTACGATCCCGAATCGAGATGAAAATCCTATTCCTAGTATAGAAAAATATTCCGGACACAATGGAAAAGGTTTCGTCGAAATCCGAGGTCGTCTGCATATCCGTTATTCAGTTTTACGCGTAAAACAATGATATTTTAGATACCAAAAATACCCAGTCTTCAAAAATAACAAACAATATTTTTTTCCCGACTCTAAACATCAATACGAATTCAACGGAATTTGTTTCGTGGCTTAATTCGATCGTTATCTCGAGTTATGGTCAAAAACCCCTTTTAAATCGAATTTAATTATTAAATAAATCGCTATTATTTATAAATAATTCCATAGCGACTGTTTTTAAATTTTAATTGGATGTAACTAACAACCTATAACACGAAATCTGGATTTTTCTCTTTCATATGAAAATTATCATCAACAAGATTCAAACATTTCTTATTTCATAGAAATCCGTCTTATAATGGATCTTGTATATTCAATTAAAATTCAATATTCAATATTACGAACTACTACGCCATTTGGAGCTCAATTTATATTATATATAAATTAAACGTTTAAACTTCGTTTTATAAACGAACTAAATATTTAAAAACCATAAATATTCCAAATAAAATAATAAATTAAATTAAATATTCAAATTTAAATACTCGAAAAATCTGGGTCGTTACATCAATTGTGCGTGCATCTAACTATTGTAAGGTGCATAATTCTATCGAATAATTCAACCGACCTTGTATCACCAACCTATGAAGTCCAATTTAGTACTTTTAGTCTAAATACTATTCCTAAATTTGAACTAATTCCAAGATGATATTAATATTTCTAAGATAATATATTGCACTTAGTATAATTATGGTAATAAATTCCTTGCACAATTCTCTATTTAAATTTTTAGCATAACTACCACATGTCATTAATATCCATAATGGCCATTTTCTAATGCATTAGGCATCAATATTAATGTTGTTTATATCAGTACCTTTAATTCTATTAATCACGTGTAATTGTATCTCTTTAATTACCTTTATATTTATAACAATATCAAAAGCGCATTAATTTTAGCTACAACGTTTAGTTCTCCCTCACCCTAGTTGTTACCTTTTAAATTCAACACATTTACTTTCTCATTAAATACCTATAAACCCTAAGGTTATAATTATTAATTCTCCATTTATTACCAATAACAATAACAACTAATAATTACCCATGATAAATAGAGAACCTTCAAACTTCAAGCTTAATCTAAATGTAAACCTAATAGTAATGTCTAATGTTAAACACATATAGTTGGATGGATAGGAAATTTATTGGCGTAATAATTGCGTATAATACTAACTTTCCTTATTCTAGCAATTTATGTCCTAGTCCTCAATGTTAGCTAGAACACATTCTTTTGTTTTTTGGTTTGCTAAAGTAAAAATTAATAAAAAGGCCTTTTGCTATAATTTTTTGATTAGACGCACATACCAAGAAGAATTGATGTGATAATTAAAATTATAAGGGCAATCATGTATTTGGAGTAGACGGTATAAACTACGCAAGCGAGCATGTAATTTACGCATCTCTTCCTTTCTACTTGTGTGTATTTCTTATAATTTCAAATAATGTATTTTTGAATAAAAATAAAAGATAAGATAGTTTATATATATTAAAGAAATATCCTTATGAAATTATGACTCCTCACATCGTGAAAGTACCCCTAATAAGTCATGCTGCGGGACAAGGAGCATCTAGGTACAACTAAAATCCTACAGAGAGTAAGATAAAAGGAAATTAAATGAATTTTCAACCAAAAACATTTCAAAATAATAAAAAGCATTTCACATACATATAACTTTAATACACCATTATTTAAAAACCATTAAAGCACAAAATGTCTATAGATCTAAATCTCAAGTAAATCATAACTCATACAAAAACAACACCTCTCAAAACCGATAGAAACAAAATCAACTGACATGATGAAAATGTAGCAATTGCATGAAAAAATTGTAGGGAACGAAAGATGTTCTCCCAATTTTCTATATCAAGCACTACCCTTGAGCCCAATGGAGGAAAAGAGAACAGATCAGAGATAAAATTCTGGTGACTAGAAAGTGACTACTCGAAAAAGAATAATCATGAGATAATAAACTTAACAATAGTTCTAAGTGCTACAAAGATTTATTTCTGTGCTTTAGGGTGATTAATAAGATTGATTGTTTGCACTGTAATTACAACCGTAGAAGTAAAGTATTGTTTAGGAATGATTTCTAATTCTACCCAGATCGACCTCCTACTCTCTATCATGAAGCTAACATGGTAGTTGGTACCCCTTGCACCACATCGGAACCTCCCAAACATGAATCATCAGTATGGGCCACCCTAGTTGTTGTGGCCTCTTATTTATCTCTCTGAATCCACCGACGTATCTAGTCAGATGCACTGTTATGAATCCACAACGTATTATTTACTGCTCTAATGTTTGCATGTCCGATCATTGTTACTACGCACTGCCACTAGTCATTCTCTCTACAAGCTACTTATTTACCACTTTGGTGTGCATGTCCATTCATTGTTAGTATGGGCTCCAAACAAGCTATGTCTAATTATGGGTCATTGATTTACTGCTTTCAAGAATGCCAAGTTCGTCTTTGGTATGGACCCTAACTATATGTTTTTCTATTACTATGGTATTTTAGAACTTTTAGGTACTCTAATATTTCATGATACTCTCTATTTTAAAAACTATTTCTACCTGTCATGAGCTAATATGATAATAATTCTACTCTTTTCCTTTTTCATTCGTTTACTGTAACAAATATTATCATTTGTGTATAGGCTTTAAAAGCTTCTTTCCTTTACTCATACATGAACTAAATGTGTGTCTGGTCATTTCTGTATTCTACATTTTCTTTTTAAATCCGTGTTACATGAAATTTCCGCCTTTCTACTATTTTTCACATAAATTAAAAGGGATTTGAAGCTACTTTCAAATCTAAAAACCGTAGAAATATAAGATACTTAACACATGTAAAAGAAAATGTAAACAAACTACAAATAAAAAAAACCGTAGTAAACTATGAAAATAAACTGAAATTTAATTATACAAATTGTCCAAAACGGCCATAAACACAACTGTGAAAATTCTGTTGCCAAATTCGGACATTTATATATGTTTATTTTCTTATTTATTTAATTTCTTCTTATTATTATTAAAATATTGGGATGTAACATTCTCCCCCCTTGAAGGATTTCATCCCCGAAATCTCAATGGATAGAAAAATGTAATCTTTAACTACAACCAAAATCTACAGCCATTTACTCAAACATAATCCACCGCATCCATTGTCTTAAAAATTTCTAATGGAAATTATTTTGTTATGCAATTGTATAGTGTAGTGCACATAAGTGGTCTACTGATTCCATCGACCTCTTGTTTATGTAAATATACTCGAGCCATGCGTCCAAATATATGCAAAAATCCTATTAATGACTGATAATTCTATATGTCTGCTACATCCATCATCCGTATGCAATATCTGTATGTTATTCATTCACTCATAGCAATCATGAAATAAATAATAAAATGCAATACCCATCCAGATTCATAGCTTTTATAACCTAGTTAGCTGATCATTTTAAAAATAATAGTGCCTTATATATATATATATATATATATGCGTCCGTTTGCATCTACTAGTAAATACATGCAACCACTTGCATTCATCATACATAATATGTTATAATAACATGTTTGCATCCATTCCTTCCATCCATAAGCTTAATTTTATGATCCATCCGCTCAAAGAATACTGGAAGAAAGACTTTAATTAAAAGAAAAGGATTAATATAGATAATTTAAAGGGGTACCACCAAAAAGATAGAGATACGTTGCATACATTTTCTACTTGGCCTCCCAAGTTGTTTCCTTTGCATCATTTACCCATTGAATTTTAATTAGTCGAACCTCTTTATTTCTACGCCTCTTAACATCATGTCCTATAACCGAATAGGAACACAATGGACCAACGAATCTCTCTCAATCTCAACTCCTTAAGTTGACTGGGATCCACTACTACTGCTGTATCATGCAAGAACTTTCCCAAGTGTGAGACATTAAATACATCATGCACACTAGATAACCTCTCTAGCAACTTTATCATATATGAAATCCTCCCTACGTTCATAATTATGGGGAAAGGTCTTTCAAATCTGGGAGTGAGCTTTCTTATAGAGCCAAATCTTATGATGTTCCTCATTGGCGATACCTTTACAAAGACTAAATACCCAACTTCAAACTCCAAGTCTATTTTCCTCTTATTGGCATATGACTTCTGCCTATCTTGGGATGTTTTTGTCCTCGTTCTAACTAGATCAATCCCCTTCGAAGTTTCTCTAATTATGTCTGATCCAAGTAGGGGTCTATATTTGGTCCTCCATCGATAGAAGACAATCTACACTGCCTTCTAAAAAGAACCTCGAAAGGAGCCACTCCAATGCTTGCTTGAAAACTATTATTATATGCGAACTCTACCAAGGGTAAGTGCTCAGCCAGTACAACCAAAACTAAGAATGTACATCTTTAAAAGATCCTCTAACACCCTATTCACCCTTTCTGTTTGGCCATCTATTTAAGGGTGATAAGTTGTGATTAATCTTAACTGCGTCCCCAATGCCTTTTATAGACTCTTCTAACTCGCTGGAGTGAAAATAGGATCCATATCACTCACTATGTTGGAGAGGACTCCGTAAATCTGAACAACCCCTCGAATATGAAGCGATACCGACGAAGATGTTGTTCTCTTACCTCAAATTGGTAGAAATTGGGCTCTCTAAGTCAATCTATCAACAATCACCCAAATATTGATGTTCTCCTTCCAAGATCGGGGTAAACCATCTACAAATTGCATCGATACATTCTCCCATTAGGGTACATAAAAGGACTGGCGCAATCGTCTAGGGTTTTTCTTCTTTTCATTAAATCTTTGGTAGGTTAAACACTTAGCCACATCTTTCTTCCCCCCAGGGAAAAAGAAGACCTACTTCATGTCTCTACACATTGTATCACCACTAGGATTGATGGTAATCCACAAGTGGTGTGCCTCAGATAATACTGCACTCACCAAATCACTATTGCAGGGTATAAATAATCTCTCATCCCTTCTCAACCATCCCCCGAAAACTATGGAATAACATTGGAGATACCATAAGGCTTCTCCTGTCAATCCTATCTGTGATGTCTACTAACTCCATATCTTATTTCACCTCGAACTAATTTGATCTATAAGAGCCGGCCGAATCTCTAACACTGCAAGTAATTTGGGAGTGAAATCTGTAGAGGGCTTAAAATCCAAGGTGGCAATAAACTCCAAACTCTCCAACTCTAAGAACAAGGGACTCAAGATTTTTCTCTTCCGACCCTATGTGTTCGCTACTATATTCCCCTTTCTTGGGATATAAGAATTCTTAAAGTCATAAGGTGCCAAAAACTTCATCCATCTTTGCTGCCTTAAGTTCAAATCCCTTTGGGAAACAAATACTTCAACGACTTGTGATCTGTGAACAACTCAAACCCTCTCCCCTCGCCAAGAAAATATGGTCTTTAAGACTTAAGCGCAAACACAATGGTGGCTAACACCAAGTTATGGGTAGGGTGATTCGTCTGATGGATTTTCAAGTATCTACTTACATAACTCATTACCCTTCCCTCCTACAATACAAATGCACCAAGACCAGTACCATATGCATCAGTGTGGACTATGAAGGGATTAGTACCATCTTGAAGTACAACTGCCCATGCACTAGTAAGAGATCTCTTCAACTTCCTAAAGAAATTCTCACAATCTTCATACTAAGAAAATACTAGGTTCTTTTTGGCAAGGTGGGTTAGTGGTGCAGAGATCTTTGCAAAATGCTTGATAGACTTCTGATAATAACCCATGAGACAAAGGTAGCTTCTTTATCTATGGCATTCTTGTAAACTTTTCAATCTTGCACCGCCATCACTTTGGCAAGATCTATGGTATGTCTTTCTTAGAGACTATGTGCTTAAGAAACGCATGGCATTTAGAGAATTCATCCTTGAGCTTATAAGCTTGGAGTGTGCATAGAACCTCTTCAATTGCATAGCATGCTCCTCCTTACTCCCCGTACAGACTAGAATGTCATCCGCGAAAAGTAACGAACTTATTCAAGACATACATAAACACCATACTCATCAAGTCTACGAAATACACTAGGGCATTGTTTAGCTTGAATGTTATGACTGACCACTCAAAGAATCCATGGGGTATCCAGAATGCTACTTATCTGTACTATCCCTCGCTACCTTCAACTGGTGGAAACTAGTGGCTAAATCAAATTGAGTAAATACCGTGGCTCCTAATTAGTCAAAAAATCGTCGATACAAGGAAGAAGGTAGCAACTCTTCTTGGTGAGCTTATTCAACTCTCGATAATCAACACATAGACTGAGGGAACTGTCCACCTTTGTAGTAAAGACAATTAGTGCCCCCTACTTTGAGATACTCTAACTTATAAAATCCTTCTCTAAGAGCAACCATATCTACATGCTTAAATCTCTTCTTTCTCTCGGTACCATGTGTATCACTGATAATGGCATGGGACCGTCATTGACAATAAGATATATTCTTAAATCAATCTCTCTCTTTGGAGGTAGCCCTCTTTCCTCCTCCAAGACATCAAAGAAATCTCAAACTATTGGAACTGAATAATATCGTCTAAGGATATAATAAGGGAATATAAATAACTCAACATGACTGACCCTTTAGGGCCGCATTTAATCCCAAGGGTACATCCACTTCAAATACTAATCTAATAATCATCCCCTCAAAGTCAAGGATAACCCTATATATGGCTAAATAATTCATCCCCAATATCATCCCATAATCCGAGAAACCCAAAATATATGCATCACTGTCGAATTCTACCCTTTGAATCATGATTTTCAAAGCCTAACATATCATAAATAAGCGTTCCATCCTAATACGAAGTCTAAAACTACCATTGGATCTATACCTAGAAGTATATCTAATTGCAAACAATCTATTAATGAACTAGAGACAAAGGAGAGTGAACTCCAGAATCGAGTAGAGAAAAATTGGAAAATCTAAAACATAGATCAAATTTTAAACAACCATTTTTCTACCTCTATCATGTTTGCCGACAATGAATGGAGCCGCCTCCAAAACATGAATCTATGTTGACACTGTGCCACCTTTTTGTGCTGCTTTCATCCTTTCAGGATAGGACCTGCTCTTATGCCTAGGTTTCTCACATATAAAGCATTTTCCTTTTAGATTCTCCATCTTACAATCTCTATAATAATGAACAATTATTCCACACGTTTGGAACTTTTGATCTTTTTGAATCTGACCTATCTGAGGTCCTTTAACCATCTTCTTATTGCCTTTTTATTATTCCAAAAAGTCATCCTAGCAATGTTGCTTTCAGAGCTTTCTTCTCGCCTACCTCTTCCATAAGATCCATCTCTATTAAATTCTCAAAAGTAGATCCTATCGATACACGGCTCAGAGCCAACCGTTATAGGGGTTGGTTCAATCCCCTTACAAATTTCAATGCCTTGTTATGATGATTACTAACAAGCTCTGAACTAAACCTTGATAATGCATTAAACTAATTGATGTATTACTTGATCGTCATATCTCCCTACTTTAATTGATGAACTTCTCCAATTGGGTTCCTTCCTCCGCTTGCGATAAGAAATTCCTCTCAAACCTCCAATGGAAACCATCTCAATCCAACCCACCTGCCTCTGCCTCAAGCACCTCCTAGAAACAAAAATCCTCTCCTTTAACTGCCAAATGGAAAGACAAATCCTCTATCTATCTCCAAGTCTGATCAAACCAAATATCCTTTTATAGCTCTTCATCCATGCCTAAGCATCTACATTAGACTTAGTTCTGTTAAAAGACTTCCTTCCTAAATAGGTGGAACCGTTACAAATCTTCGGGAAATCAACTGCCATATTGGACAACCATAGGCTCCACCTGTGAATGTGTCATACATCACATTTTCTGGAGGTTCTCTTCGTGTCGTAGCTTGTAGTTATTTACGAAACTAGATGGGGACTGAGAGGTCCAAACTTAGGTATATTTGGGGTATTTTCAATTACATGCAAGAGAAATATATAGATAGTATTTCACATTCAGAAGGAAAGAATTGAAGGAAGGTTTATTATATTTGAGGGGTTTTGCAGAACCTTTTATACTTTTCAGAATATTTTTCTTTTTAAAACTCTTTTCTTGTGAAATGTTTTACTTTCAAAATCAACCTTTTAGGGATCCTGAAACCTTAGGCCCGAGTACGGAATATGACACCGATATCCCTGAACGTACCTATAATGAGTCATTCTAAGGAACGTGGATTGTCTAGGTATAATTAAAATCTTACAATGACTAAGATCGCAGGACATAAAATAAAATTTCAATGGAAAAGGTTCAAAATAATAAAAGGCATCTCACAGATTCATAAATTTAAAACAACACTATTCTAAAACTATCAAATCAAAAAATGTATATGGACCTCAATCTCAAGAAAACTATCAAAGTGCATACATAAAATGACCCTTCGAAAATTCAATGCAAAGTAAAAACCAAATGACATGATAAAATAAAGAAAATATATGACGAAAACTGTAGGGTTTGAAAGATATATCCCTAGTTATCTGTATCAAGCACTACCCTATGAGCATAATAGGGGAAAAGGGAAAAGAGAATGGATCCGACATAAAAGTTTGGTGAATATAAGGTGAATACTGAAACTAGAATAATTAAGATATAACATACTGAAGAACAATACTAAGTGTTATAAGGATTAATGTTCATGCTTTAGGGTAATTACTAAGGTTGGCCTTTTGCACTATAATTACTACTCCAGAAATAAAGTTCTATTTAGGAATGATTCCTAATTCTACCGTGATCGACCTCTTACTCTCTACCATGAAGCAAACATTAAGATCAATGTATGTAATGCTCTACATGCAATGGATCGTCAGTTGCTCATGACCATCAGAGACACCAAGTTAGCAATACTTGTGATTATATAATACAATCATCAAACTTCTAGAGTTCAGGGCACGTCCTAAGGGAAGGTGTGTATTTTGACCATATAAATTAACTCCAACAGTGAATCTTGTTCGAATTAGGACAAGCTTTTTCTTTTATTCTCTACTATTTATATTGGGATATGATTGTTGTTTCAAATACATTAAAAGTTCAAAAGTACAAAATCCTTTAAAATATATTTAATAAATTGTAATTTTAAATGAGTTAGTAACCATGGATATTTTACCAAGGTGAACTATAGCAATAATGGGTTGTTTCATATTTTTATTTAAATAAAATAGGTTGTTGTTAGACTAGGATTTTGTCAATCAAGATTAACACCCCAGATATCTAATAAATGAAAAAAAAATCACATAGTAAATGAATGCACAACCACAGAATAGTCACGAAATAGCAAGAAAGCAGTAAAGAATACAAGTTTTTTATAGAGATTCGACAAACTATAGCTAATGTCCACTAGGTGTAATCGGTTATTTATAGTGCCAGATTACAACGTAGTTTGGGTTTGAGTACAGGAATGAGGAGAAATAGAAGTTGAGGTTGAATAATGAAAGTGTCCCTGCATGGAGAAGTTAAGAGCTATCCCTTTCTCTTAAGCTCTGGTGGTCTATTTATAGACGAAATAAAGGGTAAGATTAGTCAAATTGTGTAAGGGTCTACTTAGTTGAGACAACGTGACATAAGAGGTGGGGCCCAGACTACCTCACCGATGCGGGATGCCAATCCCTTAGGGGTATCACCCTACGGGAGGTGACACCCAGGGTGGTTCCGTAGTATCCTGCCTTGCCTCTTGTTATTTTGGTTTGATGATTCGATCTTCTCGTCTTGAGTTATTAAGGAAGTTTAGATAAAATATCTGATTCTTGAAATATTGTGTCTCAAATTAATTTGAGCTTCAATTCATCTTATCCCAAAGTAAAATTCCTATGAATCCAACTGTAACTTCATATAATCGTTCATACTTAATTCCCGAGCTATCTAACTATTCAAATCCAATGCTCAACGGCCATGTTAAAAGGTGGGTTAAAACTTGCTTCTCAAAAAATATCTTACAGTGGAAGATGTGTTTTGTATGATCCGTAAATATGAAGTCTATAGCTCGAGAGAAATCCATAGAAATCTGTAATAATCCTATAAGAAATCCAATAACAAGAAGACTATAAGAAATCCAATATTTGAAAGATAGATTCTAGAAAACCACTATCTTGTTAGATCGTTAATATAATCGAAGTCCATAGGTAGATATCTGAAATCTAAAAGCCGACAAATCCAAAATCCGAGAGGTATAGGAATTCAATAGTAGAAGTCTAAAATCCACAATTATGTTGGATAGTATTTATAATTGAAATCTAAGAACTAATATAAAATCCAAATCTAAAAAATATGAATCAGAAATCCAACTCAGAATTCCAATATCGTTCCAAGATGAAAACAAAATTTATGGCCTCTCCAAACCAGCCTGCGTCAGTATAATCCATATGCATAAACATCCGATCGAGCATTCTCGCTTTTGAAACGGCTTGACCTTAGCTAAGCATTTTCCATACTTGATGTTTGATCAGACAGTCTTACCAATTCTTGGCGAAGCTGCTCGAACTTTCCCAAGTATAGTCTATACTGAAGGACTAATTAAACGGCCTTGCCAAGTCATGACAAAATAGCCCAAACATTCCCAACCATAGTCTATACTTGAGCATTCAGTTATTAAATCTAAAATCAAATTTACAATTCCATAAATCACAAGGATAGTCCATACATGCAATGTTGTTTTGTTTTATTAAACTCCTAAAAAAATAAGTTTATTAAAAAAAATCTAAAAAGAAAACTAATGGTTTGTCGATAGTAAAAAGCATGCCTAGTGACTAAGTCTTAATCTCGTACATAGTTATGCCGATTAGGCCATTTTTTATTAAAAATTTATTAATTGAAAGAAGTCAAACGGTTCATCATTAGTAAGAGAATGCTAATACCATACATGGGTAGGTTGATATGCCCATCCAATATCCAAATCCAAGTTAATTAATAATAATTCCACGCAACTTAGGTCCTGGTTCTTTCCTATTTCGGGCGGTAGACAGTTGTTCCTGTTCCATCACTATAGTCCTCTTTCAAATGTATTGTGATAACACTTCTAACACGTTTCTTTATCATATCCTTTAGGAACTGACATTCATTCGTAATATTAATATTCAAGTCATGGAAGAAAGAGTGCTTTTTGGAATTCCTCCCCTTTTCCTTAAGCTCCCTTTTAGATAGTATCTTAAATGGAAGATGATTCTGAGTTTCCTAATAGATGCTTTCCGCTGACGTATTCAAAATCTAGTACATAGAGAATTTCAGTTCTTTTTGTTGCTTATTATTCTAGTCAAATTCTTTGTTAACATTTCTCCTTACTTTATCCTTATTATTACCAAATCCATATGGTCTTCGTCTTTTCTCTTTAGCAACGTTGACCTCAAGAGCCTATTTGTTTAATCTTTTCATCACCTTGCCTATGAAATCCATCTACCTCAAAGAAGAATTCACCAAGATCCTGCAAGGGATCCTTTCTAATGACATTCTAAAATCAGAATTGTCCAATAAGCAAGAAATGACAGTAATTAAAACTATGGATGGATCTGGTCAACCCACGGAAGCTACAGCAACATTAAACCTTTCCAAATACTTGCACAGAGTTCCACCAATCCTATGCTTAGTGGTAGAGAGGATCACCATATTAATGGGTCAAGAAATTTGGCTCTGAAATTGTTCGACTTGCTTTTCAATAGGAGCACTCTAACTTCCAATAGATTGAACTTTTAACTTCCGAAGCCTCATGGTAGCTATATCTGACAAAAACCATCGGAATCATTTAGATATTACCTCGTATGATTTCCCCGGTGATTCCATATGACATATATAGGTCATCAAGTGAATAGTTGGATCTTTCCTCCCATCATAAGCTTCCAATGTCAGAAGTTTGAAGACTATCGCGTTCCTACAGTTCTATATATTCAGAATTAATGGAGAACGGTTGGCATGATCAAAGTCTTGACGAGATAACCTACTTCTCATAGTTGTCTGTATCATATCCATGATCCTCTTATCTTCATCCATGAGCTGTCATCGGTAATCAAAACCAATACCTACTGCCAAAATGCCTTGTATATCTAAACTAAAGTGTCCACCTCCAATTTTCAGAGCCAGGCTGGTACCAACCTGGTTTACTTGAATAGGTGGGTCCCTGTTTGATGTAATCCGATGTCTAATCCATCATGGTCTCAATTTCCAATTCTTAAATCCAAACTCCAAAGTCCTGAAGTGTTGATGGCCAAGGTAGTGCCTCTAAGGGGATTGTCCCGGCTTGAATCGGGTTGTATCGACTTAAGGTTTGGTGTCGGTACCAATCCCTTAAGAGAAGGGGTAGTCGCCTTTGGTTCAAGCTAGAGAGTCTGAGTATTCATGGGTCCCACTCTAGCAGCTCCATTTTGACCTCTTGGTCTGAAATCTGATTGAGGAAATTGGTTATCATCTCCTCTTGTCCTCGTAGCAATCCTTCTTTAGATAATTGATTATTGAAGACTATACAGTTTAGAGAATCAAGAGTTCAAGATACAAGACTCGTAAGTAAGAAGAATTCAAGAGTTCAAGAAACAAAAGTAATTGTGTCTAGATATTTTGTTAAAACACCGGTTAGCACCGAATCCTTATTTCAAACTTCTCTCACTATTTCCAAATGATTTTAAAATTACTACCTTATTTTAATCTATTTTCAGTTGATTTTAAAATTACTTCCTTATTTTAAATATATGAATTCAAAATCACTTCCTTATTTTAATCTATATTTCTTTGCTCTTAAATTTATTTTAAGTCCTATTTTTAATAAATTTTATTTTCTAGTACATTTTAACCTCATGATTCAAATGTTTTTTACTTATATGTTTAGTACTAATTTTTGTTATAATTACTTATGTTTTCAATTTTCTTATTTATATTTGCTAAGTTCTAACATATTTCTTATATATTTTTTTGGCATAACAACATATTTCTTATATTCATAGTTATATATATATACATTTAATCATATTATATATAATTTTTAATCATTATAAATCATCTTAATATATGTTATAAATATATTTTTTTACTTTAAAAACTCGATTTTAATATAAAGGAATATATTTTGTTTTTACCCAATAATTACCATAATTTATTTAACCATTATTTTCTTTAATAAAAAAATTATTTTAAAAAAATCCCAAAGGGGCGTCGACATACTTATTTTGATATGTCAACATATGTATTGTTTGTTTTGAAATTCAAAATTTGAAAAGTTGGATCTTTTGACTTCAAAACTATTTTAAAGGATTTGCCTCTTGGGTGACTAGAAATAGGCTTCTGATTTTGATTTTTTGGCTAATTTTTTAATTATCTTCTTCTTCCTTTCTTTTTTCTCCATTATTCTTTTTAATTCTCAAATTCCATACTTATACTCTGCGAATTTTCAAAGAAATTTATATCAAACTCTTTTTATTTCAATTCCCTATCAAACACTCTTTAGAATTCAAGTGTTATTCAAGAGTTATAGGCTTTCTATAATCAAAAATCATAAGATCAAGTCTTATCGAGTCTATCTTTCAAAACTGATAAAGAAATGGTGTGGTCGTGTCCCGTAAAAATCGATTGGGTACGATTGTGTCGGGTGTAGGTTGTGTCCCGGAAATCAACTTAGTCTCACTATACTTTGGAAATCAATTGGGGTATGCCCTTATTCCCTGAAATCAAGGATTGTAATATTGTATATTAGTTGAAAAGAAATCTACATCAATCAAGTGTTGTGTGGGACTAGATGTAAGGTAACTTCAAACCAGTATAAAATCCCAGTGTGCACTTTCCTTTTACTACTTTTTAATTTTATTTTCTGCATCCGTGATTGATTATGTGATTATTGATATCTATTATTTGCATAACATTCTAATTAACTCAAAAATATTTCAAGAAATTAATAAAATCTATTAAACACTATTCACCCCCTCTAATGTTTAGTTTTTGTTTAGATCCCTAATCCGCATCGCCAACAATTGGTATCAGAGCATTGGTTTTCAAAGTTTCCATATCTATTTTTTTTTGAAAAGTTCAAATGCAAATTTTTGAATATTTTTATAACACTAGTCCAAAAATATTCATTTCATCATTGTTTCCTAAATTTGCATTTAATTTTATTGAAAAATCAAGTTATCTACTGAATCAGTGCGTTGTATAGGAATAGATGTTTTACATAGCTACTGATGATTCAAAACTCGACGACATATAGTGCAAATTAAGGTACATAAATGGATACTTGATAAAGGCTGTGTGAGACATATGATAAAAAATTCGGACTTACCGAATAATATAGTCTATGGAGATGGAGGAATGGTCAATTTTGGTGATAACTCAAAAGGATATGTGATTGGCATCGATAATGTCGGTAATTCTAAAACTCCTACTATTTCTAATGTTTTATTTATTTGGAATTTGACACATAACCTACTCAATATAATTTAATTATGTGATAAGTGTTATGAAATTAAATTTGAAAAAGATAAGTGTTGCATCAAAGATAATAATCCAAATATAATTTCTGAAGGACTTAGAAAGAAAAATATTTACATCTTAGGTACAAAAATTTCAAATGATAACTTGTATCTTTTGGCTAATACAAGTGACCCATGGATTTGGCATAAAAGATTCGGTCATTTAAATTTCAAACATCTTTATAGAGTTTCCAAGTTAGATTTAGTCAGAGGGCTTCAAAAAAATGAACTTTAAATTAAATAATTTATGTGATGCCTGTCAATTAGGGAAATTAAGAAAAAGTTCATTCAAACTAAAAGGTGATATTTCCACTTTAAATCCATTAGAATTACTTCATATGGATTTATTTGGTCAATATCAAACACAATCAATATATCATAGTAAATATATTTTCGTGATTATCGATGGTTTCCCTCGATTTACTTGGACTCTTTTTCTCAAACATAATAGTGATGCTTTTGATTTATTTAAAACTTTTGCTAAAATGATTCAAAGTATATTATCTTTAAAAATTGGAACTATTTGTAGTTACCACAGTGGAGAACTTGTAAGTGAAAATTTTGAGAATTTCTATAATAAAAAAGGAATTACTAATAAAAAAATTCGAAGAACTCCTCAACAACAGAGTAGTTAAGCGTAAAGATAGAACGTTCCAAGAGTGTGCGAGAACTATGCTTTCTTGATAGTCATTTACCAAAAAGTTTAGGGGCTGAAGTAGCTGCTATAGGTCGTTATATCTTAAACATAATTATATTAGACCATTAAACATCAAAACTCCCTACGAACTTCTTCAGAATGAGAAAACAATGGTATCTTATTTTGGAATTTTTGGAAATAAATGTTGTATTTGAAATACTAAAGAAAATCTAGATAAATTTGATCTTAAATCAGACAAAGTAACTTTTATTGGATACTAAAATAGAAGTGAAGAATATAGATTTTTAATTTAGAAACTAATACTATTGATGTAACAACCCGCAAATTCTGAACCAATTTAAAATTTTTATTTCAGAATATTTTAATGAATTTTGAGGTTACAATATAATTTATTATTAGTAATAATGGCTAGAATTTATTTTTAATCGAAGTTAAAACGAATAAATTTAATTTAAATATAAATGGAATTAGAAATAACGCGGTAGTTTGAAAAGTCAAACTTGAACTTTGACTGACCGTACAGGATGCAAAATTTAACGGATTTTAGTGAAACCAAAAATATTAGAATCTATTTAAAAATATCTTTCTAACGAATCTGAAAAATTGAAATTTCATAGCGGAAATCAAAAGTTATGGCCAATTCAATATTTAGAAAGGTCGCTGTAGAATTTATAGGGCCCGAAAGGCTACTTTTCACATATGAAGGAATTTCGACTCGAAACCACTTCCATTGAGTTCGGAATGACGTTTCTGCATTGAAAAATAGTAAACACTTATATATTTTGAGTTTCGAAAATTATTTGTTTAAAAATGTATTTTTTATATTAAATATATTGGCCTTGAAAATAGTCATTTTTCAAACGACCTCCGTTTTCGACGAAACCACTTTTGTTGGAACCGGAATGTCAAATTATTGCTAGGTTTCAATTTTCAGAATTTTTCGAATTAATATGTGAGCGTGGCGAGAGAAAATGTGTTTTGACTATTTTTAGTTAAATTTGAACGCCTTAAAAATAGCCATTTTTCGAACAGTCTCAGAATTCGATGAAAATAATTTTGTTGGATTCGTATCGTCATAAGAAAGCTAAAAATATTTTTTTTTAGAATTTTCTGAGGTCGTATGTGGCCCCGACATATTTAAATGTACGGTAGAAATTAAATTATTTATTTAATATTGTATTTTTAAATTAAAACCGAAAAAAAACGTATAGACATCAGAATTAGAGCCCGGGACATAGCCCATCGCGTTTAGAAGGCCTCAAAACGTTAAGATCGACAGTAAGCAGGCCCAAATCCGAGAAAGTCCAAAAATCTACTTTATTCCAAAAAATTCGAAATTAAACATTAAAATATTATTAAAAAATTCGGGCGAAACCCTAATAGGTCATGGCAGCCGCCACCCAACCGAAGGCCGAAATTCACCCAATTTCAAATGCTTAGATCTCCCAATCCGCTCGACGGAAATTGACGTATGACCTACCAAATCGAAGAGAATTCAGAGAGCTACAAATCTATACGGTTAAGATCGGATTTTGGTGCACGGATTTCGCGAATTTCGTCCGAGAAGGGGCTGCGGTTTTTATTGGTTAGAGGGCCCTAGGAGAGGCCCAGTTCGACGGGGTTGATGGTGTATGTGACTCTCGACATGGCGGTCGCAGTGGTGGTGTTGGATCGGATGCTGGATGGCCAGAAGGGGGTGCCATTTTGACATGGGAGGAGGAGCATGGGTTCGGCCAATAAAGAACACGGTGGAAGAAGAAGGTCCTTTTTCTTTTTTTTTTTTATTTTATTAATTTAAATATTTAAATTATCCAATGTTTAAAAATCAATATCTCTCTCATACGAGGTCCGATTGACAAACCGTAAATTGCGTTGGAATCACAAAATTAAGAGCTTCGCGATGGCGCAGACCACACCTAATTCTGAGACAGTCAAATTTTCAGCAAAAATCAATGTGTGAATTCAAATTCTATAATTTAATTAATTATTAATTATATTTCTCGTGTTAAAAATTATTGTATTATTTGTTGATTCAGATCTGAAATGTTTGGGTTGGATAGATGATTGATTGTTGCTTGTGGTATGATTTGTTGTTTGTGACATGTTAGATCCGCATTGAAATTGCTATATTACTGAATTCTATTTGGGATTAGAAAATTAAATCTGTATTTAGATTTAAATCATATATTTGTATTGAAAATAAAAAGGCGAAAATTTTACGATGTTAATAAAAAGATAATATATTTTTTTGTATTGAAAAAAAGAAAAGAAGAAGAAAAAGATCATATTTTTAAATGGAAATAAAAAGATAAATTTTTACGGTGTAAATAGAAAGGTGATAAATTTTTACATTGTAAAATATTAAAAGGTGATATTTTACGATTAAATATTAAAAGACGATGTTTTTACATTAAAATATAAAAGTTGATATTTTTACACCGCAAAATATAAAGGTTGATATTTTTACATTATAAAAATAAAAAGTTGATAGCTTTACATTGTAAACATAAAAGTGAATATTTTTACATTGTAAGTAAAAGAATAAAATTTTATGATGTGAAATAAATTACATTTTTATTATGTAATTTATGAATGAATTTACACCGTATGAAATAAATTACATTTTGTTATGTAATTTATGAATGAATTTACTCCGCATGAATGAAATTTCATTTATTTTGTAATGTATATGAAATGAATGTATGAACTTGCTTTGTAAATTAAAAATTACATTTTTATAGGTAATTAAAATGTGAATTTACACTGTATGATAAAAATTACATTTTTAGATGTAATTTAGATATGAATTTATTTCGTATGTTAGAAAATACATTTTTCTATGTAATTAAAATATGAATTTCCATCGCATGATGAAAATTACATTTTTCTATGTAACTTAAAATTGAATTTGTACCGCATGATAAGAATTACATTTTCCTATGCAATTTAGATGTGAATTAGAATGGAAAAATAAAAATGATTTTTTTTTCTATGTAATTTATATATGAGTTAAATTGGTAAGATAAAAATTACATTTTTCAATGTAATTAGAATATGAATTGGTATTGCATTATAACAATTACATTTCTATATGTAGTTGGTACATGGATTTACAATGTGAAATAAAAATTACATTTTTATATATAATTAGAAATGGGATTTGCAAATAAAATTAAAACTTACATTTTTATATGTAATTTAGGATGATATATACAATGTAAAATAAAGTTTACATTTTTATATGTAGTAAGAAATTGAAAATTCGCATGGATATTAAAATAACACTTTTGTAAAGATATTGCATTAGAATAAAAAGATAATATTTGTCGCTTTTTCTTTTTAGAATTAAAAACATATTTTGTCACCTTTTCTTTTTAACATGAAAAGGGTCATTTTTGTCGCTTCTTCTTTTTAACATTAAAAGAACATTTTTATGTCATGTTTCTTTTTTAGCATTAAAAGAAGCATTTTTGTTGTTTTTCTTTTTAGTAATAAAAAGAACATTTTGCTTTCATTTCTAATGTTGAATATTTTATCGTCATTTTGAATGCGGTAAAAATAGAATTGTTAATGTTGAATATTTTATCGTCATTTTGAATGCGGTAAAAATAGAATTGTTAATGTTGAATATTTTATCGTCATTTTGAATGCGGTGAAAATAGAATGGTTAATGTTGTCATTTTTATCGACATTTTTGGTGCGATAAAAATAGACAATGTTAGTGATTCATTTTTATCGACATTTTTGGTGCGATAAAAATAGACAATGTTAGTGATTCATTTTTATCGACATTTTTGGTGCGATAAAAATAGACAATGTTAGTGATTCATTTTTATCGGCATTTTTGATGCGATAAAAATAGCAATGTTAATGTTACATTTTTATCATCATTTTAGATGCGATAAAAAGAATATATTTTTGTGTTACATTTTATTGTCTTTCTAGAGACAATAAAAAGAATAAAATTTAAGAATTACAATTTTATGTAAAATTGCTTTCATTGAAAGAATAAATATAGAAGACGAGATTTTTGTTGTTAATAATAAACAATGAAAAGGGGAACATTTACATTTTGATGTAAATAAACAATAAAAAGAAAAATTACATTCAAAATGTAAGTTAGAATAAAAAGGACATTTTGTTAAAAAAATGTAAATTACAATAAAAATATAGAAATAAAGATCACATTTTTATTGACCGTTTATAGGCAATAAAAGGAATATAATTAAAAGAGACATTTTTATCGTCGTGTTATATATTGTGTATTACACTGTCATTCACAAGTTACCCGACTTGTGTATGTGATTGGGACGGTAATTTTCACACATCGCCCAAGTACACAAATTAGTTTATCATTTGCTTGATTGGTTGAAAACCCCACACGGGTGTTGGGATGAAAATTCACATACACTAATCCCAATATTTAGTTGTATGTTGATCTTTAGATCGACAGGCTGTGATGAGCGTTATATTTAATTTTAACGCTTACACAGTGGAAATTACACTTTGGATGTAATGGATGACTTGATGATTATACTGTTATTGTCATATATATGATGGGTGTGAAATCCATATAATCCAAATTATATGGTAAATGTTTGAGTCGCATTTCGATTCAAGTGTTCTTTTAAATAAGACAATTTTTACATTAGAAATCTGTAACACCCCGTATTTTATTTAAAACTAAAATTCACTAATCGCAGAATAAATAATCTCAGACGTGGGAATTGGGGGTAACGGGTTGCGTCATTGCGTTCGTCTCGGAAAAATACGTAGAATAGAGTCCGAAATTTTGTAAATCGGAGTCCGTATGGCCCAGTTAAGTTTGCAGAAAAATTAAAGCTAAAAACAAATTTAAAAATTCAAATTCAGATTTCAAAATTGGAGCCAGCAGGGGGCCAGGCGGGAAACTTCCCGCCCTACCCATGTCGACAGGGCTGTCGACAGGCTTGTCGACTGGGGAGTCGACTTGCCTGTCGACTTGCCTGTCGACCTGGGCGCGGCGTCCAGAGAACCTGGGTGCACCAGGTTGGGTTTTAGGCTGGCTTGGAGGGCTGAGTTCTAGAGATTTCCTAAATCTGACGGTCCTAATCTAATCTAGGGTTAATCTAAGGGCCTAAAACACTACCTAATCCTATAAATAAGACCCCAACCCTACCCTAATTCATTCATAATTAGATCTTGTAACTAAACTATGGCAAAATGAAACTTGATCATGGCCTCCACAAATCAATGAAGAGAGTTGCAAGCTAATCAACCTCTAATCAACATCTTCTTCAACTAAAGCAACTAATTCCACTTCATAAGTTTGCTAATCTTGGTTTTGGTGAGTTTCTATCACTTTGATGATCAATTGCTAAATTAAGTAGATGAGATATGATGAGATCTATGGTTTTGCATGAGGATTAATGGGTTTTCAAGTCATATGATATGATGTGAATATGCTAATCTATGTTTAATATTAATCCTATGTTTATGCATGTTGAATATGTGAGTTTATGCATGTTGAATATGTGAGTTTATGCATGTTGAATATGTGGGTTTATGCAAGTTAAGTGGTGGGTTTATGCATAATAAGTAATTGATTTTATGCATGCTAAGTAGGTGGTTTTATGCATGCTAAGTGTTTGGTATTATGCATAAATCATGACATGCAAGTTAACCCTTTTAAATGTGATGCATACATATGCAAGATGGCACCTTTATATGCTATGAATATATATATATATATATATATATATATATATATATATATATATGCATGGTTACCCTCCTTTAAGATGCAAGTCATATATGCAAGTTCAACATGTTATGCAAGTTATGTGTATGCTTATATGCAAGTTCAACATGTTATACAAGTTATGTGTATGATGTTATGTAAGTTATGTGCATGTTGTTATGCAAATTCATATGCAAGTTATGTGTATGATGTTAAGCAAGTTATGTGCATGATGTTATGCAAGTTATGTGTATGCTTATATGCAAGTTCAACATGTTATACAAGTTATGTGTATGATGTTATGTAAGTTATGTGCATGTTGTTATGCAAATTCATATGCAAGTTATGTGTATGATGTTAAGCAAGTTATGTGCATGATGTTATGTAAGTTATGTGTATGTTGATATGCAAGTTATGTTTATAATATTATGCAAGTTATGTGTATGATGTTATGCAAGTTAACATGTAACATGTTGTGCAAGTTCACACCTTTAAGACACATGCAAGTTCACCTTTGTATAACCTATGAACACTTATGCAAGTTGCCTTTATACATGACATATGTATGTTCATGCAAGTTGGGTTATTTAGTAATGCTAGTTGGGTTAATGTCATGATGTAAGTGGACACCTTTTAACCCATGTTAATGCTAATGTATGCTAAGTGAAACCCATGTCGTGTTAGCATAAGTACGTGGGGAAACGATGGGGTTAATAGACATGTTAATGAAATGGTGTGAAATGGTTATGATTAAGCATACCATAAAATGAATAAGCATAAGTGGGAATTTACCTATTGAGTTAGGTCTACCCCATGGGAATTTACCTGTTGAGTTAGGTCTACCCATGTTATGAAAAACTTGATATTAATTAGGGATAATTAATATGGGGGTGATTAATTAGGTGTAATTAATCAACTAAGACACGAGGTTGGACCCTTTTGTAGCGGAAGTCTGCCCGGAACCGACCGGCCATCCAGCGGCTACAAATGATTGGCCCAATGTGAGAGGTCTTTGTGATAAATTAAATACATGATTAAAGTAAAGACACGAGGTTAGACCCTTTTGATGACAGAAGTCTGCCCGGAACCAACCGGCATATCCAGCAGTCATAAAAGACGGTCTAATGTGAGAGGTCTTTATGAGGTCATGATCTTAATTAATGAATTAAGAAACACTTAACCATATTAGCATGTAGTGGGACATGAGGGGTTAAGTGGGTGCCTTGGGTGGCATGAGGAGACTAGTGGGTTGCCTTGGGTGGCAATAGAAAAATACGATTAGAATACTTAACCAAAGTGGAACATGTAATTAAACATGATTAAAGGGTTAAGTAAGTGCCATGGGTGGCATGTGGAAATACGATTAGAATACTTAACCAAAGTGGAACATGTAATTAAACATGATTAAAGGGTTAAGTAAGTGCCATGGGTGGCATGTGAAAATCTAGTGGGTACCTTGTATGACAATTAGAATATGATTAAAGGACTTAACCAAAATTTATAACATGTAAGGGGACATGGTTAAAGGGTTAAGTGGGATTCACTAGAAATAACAAGCTTAGGTGGTAGCTTGTGGGGGCCTATTTCAACCAATATCCCAAACGTATCTTTGTGGGCTCGACTCTAGTCGAGTGACGGGACACGCATATTGGGCTTGACTATAAGAGGCCAAACCGGGTTAGCGGTGGCAACGCAGGACCAACGGGTTTCATATGCGTGTGTGGACCCGGGCTGGTTGGTAAGTCGTTGTTGCATCGTGTAGATATAAAGCCGTGCACCGTTGATATTATCAGGTGGCCACGTTGGGGAATGATACACCCCATCGTGGGACCAACACGGGTATCTACGTAGGGGAGCCGATCGCTTGGGGAGTAGTGGGTACACCTATGTAGTCAGATAGGGGTACACGAAACTACTAAATTACTAAGTACACTTAGGGGGATCAACCTTTAAGTAGGAATGACTGGTGTGGTGCAGTGTAGTAATTATCCTTGGGTGGGTGGATGCGTCTTTACGGTTATCTTAGTTTATCCTAAGTATACCTAGCTGCTTAGTGTAGCCATTTATCCCCAGACGTTACCGTATATCAAGCTTATGTCTTCTCTGGTTACTTTAACGATTGTATTGTTAAAGTTATAGGACTCACTCAGACTTATGTCTGACCCCGTTGTTTTTATCTTTTTTTCCAACCCTCAGGTTATCAGAGTGGGCCCAGTACGAGTGGGCTTTGATCAGGCTGCTTTATTCTCTTTTGGAGCTTGGACCATAGGTGTAGAGCTCAGCTTGCCCTTTCTTTTATGGCTATCAGTTCATGTATTGGGATTATGTACTTTTATTTATCAGGATGGATATTTTGTACTTGACTCTTATTATGGTTTTGTGATGTAACCAAACATGTTTTACTTTCCGCTGCAATGAAATGATGTTTTGAAAATTTTCAAGTATTACTTATATCTGTCTTGTTGTAATTTTTCTGTTCTATATTCACTTAAAATACTCCACCGATGTTATGGCATTCCCTTAGAGAGTGACCATAGCGGGTGTGGGGTGTTACACGTGGTATCAGAGCAAAGGTTACCAGAACAGATAAAATTTTTAGAAAACTATTTTTCTAAAAACATTTTTGGAAGAAATATTTTCAAAAACATGTTTTTAAAGAGAAAAGTTTTTGAAAGAAAAGCATAATCCCCGATAGCCATATCTTTATCTTTCGAATTCTCCGTTTTGAATCTTTCCTTTTTCGTCTCAGCATGGCTGAAGATCTTTATCTTCCGGACGGTGTAGCGGTACCAGTATGGTATAGGAGGTTGTTAGAGTCTAGGGCCGCCGCTGCAGGTCCAGCAAATGTTCCTCCTCCACCCGTTGCACTCGTTCCTCCTCGCGCGGATACTTTTGCTATGACTTGTAGGAAGTTTAAGGCTATGGGAGGAAAACCTTTTGTGGGAGCTAGGGATTGGCTTAATGAGACGGAAGAATTGATGGAAATCTTGGAAGTGGAAGAGGGAAAGAAAGTCAGGTTAGCCGCTTGGTTAATGGAAGGAGAGGCCTCGTTCTGGTGGGAGGCCACTAATGGAGAACGCCCTGTTGATTCTTGGATGGATTTCAGGCAAAGGTTTGAGGCAAAGTTTCTCTCAAGAGCGGAAGAAAATATGCACGTGGAAAGGCTCTTGAACTTAAAGCAAGGGAACTTGTCGGTGAAAGAATATGTCAACAAGTTTAAGCAGTTAGCGAGATTCAGCATAGACTTGGTAAACACACCGGAAGAGAAAGCTCTGAGGTTCGTTAAAGGCTTAAACGAACCGATGCACGGATTGGCTATGTCTCACATCCCTATGGGGGCCACTTTCGAGAAGCTAGTGGACATGGCACTTATGCATGAGGAAGAGAAGAGTCCCAATGCTAATAAAGCACCCGAGAAGAATGAAGATCAGAAGAAACCTCAACAACAAAATAAGGGTGGGAAAGGTAACGGTGGCAAGGGAAAGAAGAAGTGCTTCAACTGTGGGACACTAGGCCACTTAAGCAAGGATTGTCGCAAGAAGAGGAAGGCTGGCTGCTTCCACTGTGACGAAGCAGGACATCTAGTGAAGGACTGCCCTAAGAAAGGGGAAAGGACGGGATCTACCTCAGGAGGACAGGTGCAAGTTCTTTTGGCACCAACTCAGGCAAGGGGGCAAGCTCAGGCTCTCGCAGTTCCACCGATTCAGGAAAGAGGTAGAACTATTTCCATTGAAAGTCTAGTTTTTCTATTTGATTATCCGGGTCAAACTTTATTTGATTTTGACGCATCGAGTTCGTTTATTTCATTATTGTTAGTTGAGTCACTGCACTGAGACACCAGTTAGTAGATGATCCCTTAGTTGTTTCAAACCCAATTGGGGCTCCATGATGTGTTTGGGTTTGAAAGTTTCTACACTTAGCGTTGAGTTTAGATGTGATGCTTTTTGGGGCTTCACGGGCTATGGGATAGTGTTGGGCATGGACTGGTTATCCAGTAGGGGTGCCGTTCTTGATTTTGAAGAGAGAGTTGTTAGGTTTATGACCCGCTTGGGTAACACTCTCGAGATCTCTCGTAATCCCATGGAACCTGTTATGCTAAGTTATCTAGAATCGCTTGACACGTTGGTCTAGAGTTTGCGATCTGTTAGAGCGGTCCGGGAATACTCGGATGCGTGTGAGGAGGTGAAGGCCTTACCTCCGGAGCGGGAGATTGACTTCCGAATATATCTGGTAGGCAATGCCAAACCAGTGTCTTGGCCAGTGTGCCACGTGGCTCCTCGTGGGAGGAGGGAACTCCATAAGCAAGTAGGAAATTTGCTTGGGAAGGGGTTTAGAAGACGAAGTATATCGGAGTGGGGTGCTCCGGTAGTTTTTGCCACGAAGGCGGATGGGTCCCTCAGACTTTGTGTAGGCTAAAGAGAGCTAAATAAACTCACAAAGAAGAATAGACACCCATTGTCGAGGATTGATGATCTCTTTGATCAGTTAGTGGGCGCCTCAGTATTTTCGCAGTTGGACTTAGCCACGAAGTTTCGTCAGTTGAGAGTGACTGAGGATAGTATAGAGAAGACTACCTTTAGGACTCCGGATGGTTTTTATGAGTGGCTGGAGATGCCGTTTAGTTTGACGAACGCCCCCGCATATGATGAGAAGGGTGTTCAGGGAGTACCTAAATAAGTTCGTGATGGTCTTTTGTAAATGACATCTTGGTCTTTTCTAGGAGCGAAATAAGTTTTCGTATGTGCTCAATAGGATGAGCAAAGCCAGTTATGGGATAAACGGTGGTTTTGGAGCAAGACTGGAGAGGACATCCAGAGTTGGACAAGGGCTTAATTATTTAGCCATTTTTACTAGTATCATCTCACGTAGGACGTCTAGGTTCGAAGGACGCATCCCTTGGGTGTTTGTCTGATATTGGTTTAGGCCTTTGGGGCTTGCATTTGGGGGATGTCGAGTTCGACCAGGGTGGTCTGCGTGAGAGGTGGATAGTTGTGACGATTTTGCATGGGAGAATATCCTGATTTTCTCTAGAAGTGGAGAAAAGCATGCCTTACATCTCAGAGAAGTGTTGGAGACTCTTCGAGCACATAGTCTTAAAGCTAAATTCTCTAAATGTCATTTTTGGAGAAGAGAAGTGCGATTCTTAGGGCATGTGGTCTCTAAGGAAGGGATAGCTGTGGATCCCGCAAAGATAGTATCTATCCAGGATTGGAAAGTTCCTAGGAATGCTACCGAAGTAAGAAGTTTCTTAGGGTTGGCAGGATATTATAGGAAGTTCATCAAAGACTTCGCGAAGATATCAGCCCCATTAAACCGCTTGACGAAGAAGAATCTGGTTTTCTCAGGGGACGAGATGTACCCAGACATGAAGCGAGTTTTCTTTTTGGCCGGTATGAAGAAAGACATGGCCGAGTATGTCGCTAGATGCTTGGTGAAAGCGGAGCAAAAGAAACCAAGTGGGTTGCTTCACCCATTGGAAGTTCCGCTAAGGAAATAAGATAGTGTCTCGAAGGATTACCGAAATCAAGGAAGGGTAATACGGGGATTTGGGTTTTGGTAGATAGACTTACTAAGTGTGCCCATTTCATACCCGTGAAGAGCAAGAGGACTATTCCATGTCTAGCTTCAGTTTACATTCGAGAGATTATTAGATTGTATGATGTACCTTCCAGTATAGTGAGCGATCGAGATCCTATCTTCACTAAAGAGTTTTGGAAAAGTTTGCAAGAGGCGGTAGGGACTCAGTTGTATTTGAGTACCGCATATCATCCTCAGATAGACGGCCAGACCGAGAGGGTGAATCGTATTTTAGAAGACCTTTTGAAGCTATGTATCTTGGATTTAGGAGGTACATGGGAAGAGCATCTTCCATTGGTGGGGTTGCCCGACAGACTTAGTGGTGTACATGATGTATTCCATGTAAGGAAGGGCCTACATAAGATCGTAGAGGCGATAGAGCCAAGCTTGCTTAAAGAAGTAAGGTAGAGCGTGATGTGATTATTCGACGAGCTCCTACCCGCATCCTTGGGTCAGAGATTAGGGAGTTGAGAAACAGAGAGGTTCGACTAGTCAAAATGGAAAAGGAGAGAAAGTGAGAGCAATGCTACTTGGGAGACAGAAGCGAAGATGCGTTCGTTATGCCCATCCCTTTTTGAGGGTATGTGCTTTAGACGTCTCCTTTATCGGTTGTCTAGTGCTTATCTTATCCTTAGTATGTCCTCTCATTAGTACCTTTGACCTTTAGAAAGGGTAAACCTATGGTTGAAACATGTGTTTGAGACATGTTATGGTTGATGGATGCAAGTGGATGCAAGTGTTTGCTAGTGGTTGCTCGTGGATGCATATACACACACTCTAGGCACTAGATCGGCTCAATCACTTCATATTGCATATTGCATAAAATTGTATGTAGGAAGCTATATTTATGGATGTATAATGATTGTGTTATCATATGGATGATGCATTTTGGTGAATGATTGTGCACTCATATAGATATTGTATGTGTCGATAGGGTTCTTTCGCATACATAATGGATGCATGACACTATCATGGTTTGCATATGTTCATACATTAGATAGGGAACATATACACACACTTTTCGCATATGCTCATACGACATTAGAAATTGTTTTAAGGACAATGGATGCCCGTGTTTGATGGATTAAGTAGATGGTTGTTTGGATGGTAGGATATGCGTTCTCCTTAGCTTAGAGATTTCGGGGACGAAATCCTTTAAGGAGGGGAGAATGTAACACCCCGTATTTTAGTTAATACTAAAATTCACTAATCGCAGAATAAATAATCTCAGACGTGGGAATTGGGGGTAACGGGTTGCGTCATTGCGTTCGTCTCGAAAAAATACGCAGAATAGAGTCCGAAATTTTGTAAATCGGAGTCCGTATGGCCCAGTTAAGGCCCAATGAAGTTTGCAGAAAAATTAAAGCTAAAAACAGATTTAAAAATTCAAATTCAGATTTCAAAATTGGAGCCAGCAGGGGGCCAGGCGGGAAACTTCCCGCCCTACCCATGTCGACAGGGCTGTCGACAGGCTTGTCGACTGGGGAGTCGACTTGCCTGTCGACCTGGGCGCGGCGTCCAGAGAACCTGGGTGCACCAGGTTGGGTTTTAGGCTGGCTTGGAGGGCTGAGTTCTAGAGATTTCCTAAATCTAACGGTCCTAATCTAATCTAGGGTTAATCTAAGGGCCTAAAACACTACCTAATCCTATAAATAAGACCCCAACCCTACCCTAATTCATTCATAATTAGATCTTGTAACTAAACTATGGCAAAATGAAACTTGATCATGACCTCCACAAATCAATGAAGAGAGTTGCAAGCTAATCAACCTCTAATCAACATCTTCTTCAACTAAAGCAACTAATTCCACTTCATAAGTTTGCTAATCTTGATTTTGGTGAGTTTCTATCACTTTGATGATCAATTGCTAAATTAAGTAGATGAGATATGATGAGATCTATGGTTTTGCATGAGGATTAATGGGTTTTCAAGTCATATGATATGATGTGAATATGCTAATCTATGTTTAATATTAATCCTATGTTTATGCATGTTGAATATGTGAGTTTATGCATGTTGAATATGTGAGTTTATGCATGTTGAATATGTGAGTTTATGCATGTTGAATATGTGGGTTTATGCAAGTTAAGTGGTGGGTTTATGCATAATAAGTAATTGATTTTATGCATGCTAAGTAGGTGGTTTTATGCATGCTAAGTGTTTGGTATTATGCATAAATCATGACATGCAAGTTAACCCTTTTAAATGTGATGCATACATATGCAAGATGGCACCTTTATATGCTATGAATATATATATATATATATATATATATATATATATATATATATATATATATATGCATGGTTACCCTCCTTTAAGATGCAAGTCATATATGCAAGTTCAACATGTTATGCAAGTTATGTGTATGCTTATATGCAAGTTCAACATGTTATACAAGTTATGTGTATGATGTTATGTAAGTTATGTGCATGTTGTTATGCAAATTCATATGCAAGTTATGTGTATGATGTTAAGCAAGTTATGTGCATGATGTTATGCAAGTTATGTATATGCTTATATGCAAGTTCAACATGTTATACAAGTTATGTGTATGATGTTATGTAAGTTATGTGCATGTTGTTATGCAAATTCATATGCAAGTTATGTGTATGATGTTAAGCAAGTTATGTGCATGATGTTATGTAAGTTATGTGTATGTTGATATGCAAGTTATGTTTATAATATTATGCAAGTTATGTGTATGATGTTATGCAAGTTAACATGTAACATGTTGTGCAAGTTCACACCTTTAAGACACATGCAAGTTCACCTTTGTATAACCTATGAACACTTATGCAAGTTGCCTTTATACATGACATATGTATGTTCATGCAAGTTGGGTTATTTAGTAATGCTAGTTGGGTTAATGTCATGATGTAAGTGGACACCTTTTAACCCATGTTAATGCTAATGTATGCTAAGTGAAACCTATGTCGTGTTAGCATAAGTACGTGGGGAAACGATGGGGTTAATAGACATGTTAATGAAATGGTGTGAAATGGTTATGATTAAGCATACCATAAAATGAATAAGCATAAGTGGGAATTTACCTATTGAGTTAGGTCTACCCCATGGGAATTTACCTATTGAGTTAGGTCTACCCATGTTATGAAAAACTTGATATTAATTAGGGATAATTAATATGGGGGTGATTAATTAGGTGTAATTAATCAACTAAGACACGAGGTTGGACCCTTTTATAGCGGAAGTCTGCCCGGAACCGACCGGCCATCCAGCGGCTACAAATGATTGGCCCAATGTGAGAGGTCTTTGTCATAAATTAAATACATGATTAAAGTAAAGACACGAGGTTAGACCCTTTTGATGACAGAAGTCTGCCCGGAACCAACCGGCATATCCAGCAGTCACAAAAGACGGTCTAATGTGAGAGGTCTTTATGAGGTCATGATCTTAATTAATGAATTAAGAAACACTTAACCATATTAGCATGTAGTGGGACATGAGGGGTTAAGTGGGTGCCTTGGGTGGCATGAGGAGACTAGTGGGTTGCCTTGGGTAGCAATAGAAAAATACGATTAGAATACTTAACCAAAGTGGAACATGTAATTAAACATGATTAAAGGGTTAAGTAAGTGCCATGGGTGGCACGTGAAAATCTAGTGGGTACCTTGTATGACAATTAGAATATGATTAAAGGACTTAACCAAAATTTATAACATGTAAGGGGACATGGTTAAAGGGTTAAGTGGGATTCACTAGAAATAACAAGCTTAGGTGGTAGCTTGTGGGGGCCCATTTCAACCAATATCCCAAACGTATCTTTGTGGGCTCGACTCTAGTCGAGTGACGGGACACGCATATTGGGCTTGACTATAAGAGGCCAAACCGGGTTAGCGGTGGCAACGCGGGACCAACGGGTTTCATATGCGTGTGTGGACCCGGGCTGGTTGGTAAGTCGTTGTTGCATCGTGTAGATATAAAGCCGTGCACCGTTGATATTATCAGGTGGCCACGTTGGGGAATGATACACCCCATCGTGTGACCAGCACGGGTATCTACGTAGGGGAGCCGATCGCTTGGGGAGTAGTGGGTACACCTATGTAGTCAGATAGGGGTACACGAAACTACTAAATTACTAAGTACACTTAGGGGGATCAACCTTTAAGTAGGAATGACTGGTGTGGTGCAGTGTAGTAATTATCCTTGGGTGGGTGGATGCATCTTTACGGTTATCTTAGTTTATCCTAAGTATACCTAGCTGCTTAGTGTAGCCATTTATCCCCAGACGTTACCGTATATCAAGCTTATGTCTTCTCTGGTTACTTTAACGATTGTATTGTTAAAGTTATAGGACTCACTCAGACTTATGTCTGACCCCGTTGTTTTTATCTTTTTTTCCAACCCTCAGGTTATCAGAGTGGGCCCAGTACGAGTGGGCTTTGATCAGGCTGCTTTATTCTCTTTTGGAGCTTGGACCATAGGTGTAGAGCTCAGCTTGCCCTTTCTTTTATGGCTATCAGTTCATGTATTGGGATTATGTACTTTTATTTATCAGGATGGATATTTTGTACTTGACTCTTATTATGGTTTTGTGATGTAACCAAACATGTTTTACTTTCCGCTGCAATGAAATGATGTTTTGAAATTTTTCAAGTATTACTTATATCTGTCTTGTTGTAATTTTTCTGTTCTATATTCACTTAAAATACTCCACCGATGTTATGGCATTCCCTTAGAGAGTGACCATAGCGGGTGTGGGGTGTTACAAAATCCTTTTTATATAAAGTGCATATATTTTTCGTAATATATTTTTAATCAACTATATGTTAAACAAAGAATATTTGTAAAAGATAAAGATTTGTAAAATAAGGAATACTTCTCATTTAGAATCTTTTATATAAAGAATATTTTTATGATTATTTTAAATTATGTTTTTAAAAGATTACTAGCATTTGCAATTATATTTTGTGATATGCAATAAATTGAGATGTGAAGTGGATTTACCGTGGACGATGTTTTAAACGACATTTGTCTTTTAATCCAATTTACATTGAAATTATTATTTGGAACTTATGAATCTATTTTATAGATTTAAAAAGACATTTCCTATAAATCAAGTTTTTCAACTAATATATTAAATTGGAATTTAGTGGAAATTCTATTGGTAATAATTGAAATGGGATTCTGTAAAAGAAGACCGATATTATATATGGAATTTAAGAGGCTTTGCCGTTATTCCTTTTATACTATTAGTCTGATACAGAAATTTATATCGATTATGTATTGATTGGATTTCTGTGGAATTCCATATTTTTAGAAATTGATTTATAGATTTTATTTTAAATATTTATCTTTGATAAAATTAATGAGAATCTTCTAAAACGAATATCTTATTAAAACAATATTCTGAGAAGGAATGTGGCGAAATGTGTGATTTTCCAATATTTGTTTTTAATCCCAAATTACGCAAGTTATTCAGAAAGACCGGGTTTAACCCATTCTGAATAATCATCACGACGATCAAGAGTCGAAGACGAAGACGGTGATTGAAGACCGAAGGTTTTCACATCGTTGGGATGATGATGACTGGTATCTTGAATTGGGATTGGCCTTCCAAGGCAAGGTATTTGGTAATGATCGTCCAAACGCATTTGGAGATCGACGGACACGATGTTTCGCTTAGACCCAGAGCGGACTTGTAAATGGATTGCGTGTATGACATTGTATTCCTTTCTACTGTATTTGTTGAACGCTACTTATTATATATTTCTGTTTTGGTGGTGAAGAATTTATTCTTTACTTATCACCCTTCTCTAAGTCGTATGAGCTTAGAGGTTATATATATATTGGTAGATGATCAATAATATGGTAGGGTCTGACAATGTGGCACGCCAAGATGCAAATTGATCAAGGCTTTTGTTGAAAAGCAGGGCCTTGTGGTTGATGATCAAAGCATAGCCTATTACGGCATAGCTTTGTGTATATCGTGACTTCGCGAGCCTCACACCCCGGTATGAGTCGAAAACGGGATACAGACCGTAGGGAGTGCACACGTTTCTTTCTAGCTAGAGTGGTGTCAGTGACCTACCAGCCCTGACATTTTACTTATGTGGATGATGGATTTTGAGGTGCCTCGGATTTTTATAGGCCGATAGTGGTCATATTATAGGTTCAAAGGAACCGGGAAGCGTGTGTTCAGGCATAACCAATCCAGTGCCGATAGGCGGGGACCGGCCCTACCGCATCCAAGGGTTCACTGCGGGGGATCCTGAGGCATTTGCTAGAGTGTCTCTAATCGGAGAGGAGCTTGCCCCTAGCCTCGACTCATGATGGAAACCCAATTCCCAATACGCCCTTGCGGTTTTGATTGTAAACTTATATACGGCGACATAGTATATGGTACCTATGCCGTCTAGGATTGATATTATACTTGAATGTTTTAAATATATATACACACTAATAATAATATCGTTTTTACGTATCAAGCATCTTTTGACCATTATATGGTAAAACCCTATCCTCTGGTGTGCGTTGCATTGTGTGATGGGACCTGGGTCTTATAATGGTTTCATTTTTCTAAAAAGCATTGCGATATTTGACGATTTACTTTAATTATGCACTGGCAATCCAATGGAGTAAACCCGTTCCGCGTTAGCGGCGTGGTCCTGTGATTAGCCTACTATTTAGATAAGTTAAGTTAAGAATTCTCACACCAGTCCCATGACTGACCTGTAGTTTGTTTCACTTTGCAAACTCGGGTGCCCTCTTTCCACACAGGCAGTCGAGTAGCTTTTTGCAGATATAGTTAAGCAGGATCCTGGATTGAAGTCTGAAGCTGGGTCCAGTTACTGATGGCCTTCCGCTGAGATTAGTTCCGCTGCAATGTATTTAATTTATTGTAAATGTATCTTCCGTTGTATTATTTATTGATGTACTCTGATATATTTTGTACTCTGATGTAACATTTATTATTGATGTTATAAAAGTATGTGTTTTTGTTCTGATGTGTTGTATGCCCAAAGTTAACGTACGCGAGTTTTGAACGGTTTTAATCGATCTTGCGATCGAATGGGGTCGGGCGAAATCCTGGTCGTTACAATTGAGGAAACTCTAAATGTATCTTTTGATGAAGATTATAAAGATTTAAACCAACAACCTAATGAAGATGAATGTGAAAATGATAATGAATCAAATGAAATAAATAATGAAACATATGAACTTAATAAATGAATTAGATATCTAAAAGATCATCCTATAGAAAATTTACTAGCAGATATTAAATAAGTAGTTAGTACTAGAAATCAATTAAATAACATGATAAATATAACTTTTATATCAACTATCGAGCCAAAAAAATCCAAAGGAAGCATCGTTTGTTGATTCATGGATACTTGCTATGCAAGAAGAATTAAATCAATTCACCAGAAGTGATGTATGGAAACTTATTCCTAGACAAGAGGATAAAACTATAATAGGAACAAAATTGGCTTATAAAAATAAAAGGAATGAACTTGGTAAGGTTGTTAGAAATAAGCCTCGACAAGTTGCATAAGGATATTGTTAAGAAGAAGGAATAAACTACGACGAAACTTTTTCCCCCTTATGAAGATTACAAGCTATTAGAATTCTACTTACTTTACCTAATCATAATAATTTCGAATTATTTCAAATGGATGTCAAAAGTTTTTTTCTAAATGGATTTGTTAAAGGAGATATTTATGTTGCACAATCCCCATTGTTCAAAGATGAAAATTTTTCGAACCACATTTATGAGTTAACAAAAGCTTTACACGGATTAAGCCAAGCTCCTAGAGCCTAGTATGATAGATAAAGAACTTATTTATTACAATCAAAGTTTGAAATTGGTAAAGTAGAAAATACACTATTAATTAAAAGAAACAAAAATGACATTCAATTAGTATAAATTTACATAGATGATATATTTTTTGGATCAACAAACAATAAAATGAATCAAAATTTTTCTAAAATCATGACGAAATGGTTTGAAATGAGTCATATGGGAGAACTCACTTTCTTTTTAGGATTACAAATAAGGCAGTTAAATAAAGGAATATTTATTAATCTAGAAAAATATGCTAGGGATTTAACTAATAAATTTAACATAGCTAGTACTAAAGGAAAGCCCACACCCATGGCAACTAATGAAGCCTTAAGTAAAGACAATTCTTCGAAAAATGTAGGTTAGAAATTATATGGTGTATGATCGGTTTGTTATTATATATAACTGCGAGAGACCGGACATAATGCATAGTGTTTGTCTTTGCGCAAGACATCAATCACAACCTAAGGAAATTCACATAAAACTTGTAAAATGCATTCTACGATATGTTAAACATACATTAAACTTTGGTTTATCTAATCCTAAAAACAATTCATTTGATTTTATTCCATATTATGATGTCGAATATGTTGGTTGTAAATCAGACCATAAAAGTACGAGTGGAACTTGTTACTCTTTTTGTCATTCCCAGGTTTAGTAAAAAGCAAAATATTGATTCTATGTCAACAATGGAAGGAGAATATATATCTGGTACTTTAGCATGCTCTCAAGTAATATATATGCAACAAAATCTAAGAGATTTTGGATTAAATATAACTAATTCAACAATTTACTACGATATTACGAGTGTTGTAAATTTATCCAAAACTCCTATGCATTATGCTAGAACAAAACATATTGATGTGTGACATCATTTCTATAGAGATAATGTAAATAAAGAAAATATCTCACTACAATTTATTAAAACAGAAAATCAAATTGTAGATATATTAACTAAACCATTAAACGAAGAAACGTTTACTAAATTAAAAAAACTGGGCATTTGTTCATTAAATGAATTAAAATAACTAAATATATTAGTATAAATATATAGTAGAAAAAAATGAAAATTTCAAAATTTTAATACATATGTCGACATACCTAAAATTATATGTTGACATATAACTGAAAATTTTAGAATGTGAATTCCCTCCAAAGTTAATTATTAATCTTATTTAAACTCTCCGCTTCGAAAATTCTTCTCCTCCTACTCATTTTTCTTTGTAATAAAATTACGAAATACATAAATAATGGCTTCCACTACAAATAACAACACAAACAACTCATTTTCCTTTCTTATGCCTACTCCAGGCCCGTTTCAACGATCTAAGGTTATCAAATTAAAGGAATCTATGAAAGATACCCTATAATTACTTGCTGAAAAACAACTGCTACAACTTCAGATGGCAAAACAACGAGAAAAGCAAGGGAAGATTATTAGGAATCTTCAAAAATAAATAATGGATAACTAGACTAATCCAATTATTATTGAAGATGATTCCTCCAATCTAAAATCCATAATCCTATAAAAGAAGTTAAAGAAGGAGAAGAGGAAGGAGAGGAAGAAAAATCAAGGAATGGAAGTAGACGATCAAGTTATTTGTGTCGGCGAAGTCTGTTTTGATAAAGAAGGAAATGTGATTGAACAAAATGGAGAATTCTGCCTCCATTACCCTAATTGTCTAATTCACAAGTCCCCGATTGTCAAAAACACTAGTAATTAATTTCGTACAATCGTGTTATATTCATGTATTCAGTATTATACGTAAGTATTTGTGTAACTAATCGTCATACATTCTAATATATTGGATTTGTGACAACAATTTCCAATAATAAAATTTCTGTTTATTTGTTTTATTTTTACGAAAATTTACTAAAGTAGTTTTCTAGTTTGTTTACTTTAGGATAATATTAGATATTAGAACTTGTTCTATACTAGTTTACTTTTAGGAGATAGAATCAAATTAGTTTTAGTTATTAGAACTATATCTTAGTTTTAGGGGGAGTAAATTAGTTAGGATTATATAGTATTTTTTTGTTGATGACAAAAGGGGAGAATGGTAAAATAGGGCTTAGATTAAAGGGAAGTTAGTAGTTTTAGAAGGAGTTAATGGAGTTGGTGGAGCAAATGGAAAATTAAGACAGCTGGCATGAATGTTATGTAAACCCAGGTTGTCATCATCAAAAAGGGGGAGATTGTCAGAGATTGAACGTTGGTGATGATGGTTTTGATGACCGCAACCTTATTTTAATTGTTATTGTTATAAAATATATACTAACACTATTATCTAGAATATATATATATGTGTGTATGTATGTATGTATGCTATATAGGAAATCTATGCAGGTATTAATTATTGAAGACCATACAATTTAGAAAATCAAGATTTCATAGGAGAAGAGTTCAAGATACAAGACTCATTAGTAGCAAGAATTCAAGAGTTTAAGAAATAAAAGTAATTAGGTCTAGATATTTTGTTAAAACTCATGTTTGCACTGAATCCTTATTTTAAATATATGATTTTAAAATTACTTCCTTATTTTAATCTATATTTTTTTGCTCTTAGATTTATTTTACCTCTTGTTTTTAATATATTTTATTTTCTAATACATTTTAAACTCCTGATTCAAGTATTTCTTACTTATATATTTAGTACTAATTTTTGTTATGATTACTTATGTTTTCAATTTTCTTATTTATATTTGTTAAGTTCTTACATATTCCTTATATTCATAATTTTGTATAAATACTTTTATATCATTTTATATATAGTTTTTAATCATTTTTTAATTATCTTAATATATATTTTTACTTGAAAAACTCTACTTTAATATGAAGAAGTATATTTTGATTTTACCAAGAATTACCATAACTTATTTAACCATTATTTGCTTTAATTTAAAAAAAAATCTTTTTTTGAAAAATCCGTATAGGGTGTTGGAATACATATTTTGACATGTCTACATATGTACCATTTGATTTGAAATTTAAATTTTGAAAACTTGTGTCTTTTGAATTCAAAACTATATTGAAAGGATCTGACAATTGGGAGACTATAAATAAGCATCTAAATTCCATTTTTTAACTAACTTTTTCATTATCTTCTTCTTCCTTTCTTTTCTCTCCATCATTCTTCTTAAATTCTCAAATTCCATAGTTATACTTTGTTGATTTGCAAAGAGATTTATATCAAATGCTTTCTATTTTAATTCCCTATCAAATTCTCTTTGGAATTCAAGTGCTACTCAAGAGTTATAGGCTTTCTGTAATCAAGGATTGTGAGATCAAGTCCTATCGAGTCTATCTTCTAAAACTGATAAAGAAAGGGTATGGTCGTGTCAAATCGATTGGGTGCGATTGTGTCTTGGAAACCGATTGGATGTAGGTTGTGGCCCACAAATTAACTGGGTCTCACTGTACTCCGGAAATCTGTTGGGAGTGTGCCCTTATAGCCTTGAAATCAAGAATTCTAATATTAGATATTAGCAGAAAAGAAATCAACATCTACTCAGCATTATGTGAGACTAGATGTTGGGTAACTCTGAACTAGTATAAAATCCCTGTGTGTACTTTCTTTTTATTGCTTTTTTTTTGCATCTGTGATTGATTCTGTTATTATTGGTATCTATAATTTGCATAGGATTCTGATTAACTTAAAAAGATTTCAAGAAATTAATAAAATCCGTAAAATACAATTCACGCCCTTTAGTGTATAGTTTGCCTTATGTTCCTTAACTGTATCCTCAGAAGTGTGCCTCTACTTGATACATCAAAAATGTTTGTTTGGGTTTTAATAATCAAGACTAACACTCAAATATTCAATTAATAGGATAAATTAAAGAGTATGACACCACACGTTCGTTAATATCACTCTTTATCAGAATGCATTAAGTTCCGTGAAGTGTTATAGGTAAACAGAAACAAAAACAAAAACATCAAAAGACAAATATAAAATAGCCGAGGAATTTAAAACTTTATTTTTCAAACAGAAAACATCATGGTCCAAAATCCGGTTACAACATAAGTCTGAAATACATAAAATCTGTTACATCAAATTAAAATATCTTTCTTGTACTAAAATCATTAGAGTACAGTAATATAAAATCATAGTTCCCAAAGATTTGCATAGCAAGAGTAGACAGGAAATCAAAGTTGAACATCTAATCAACTCCAAGAAGAAACAGAGGAGAGAATCCTAATCAAGCCTAAGTATTCCCACCCTGAGAACCTGGGGAGGGAGGAAGAGAGAGAAAAGGAAACAAAATGGGTCAGACATAAAGTCTGGCGAGTCCAGTTACTTTTAGCATATAAATAACTAAAAGCATCATGACAGGCATATAAATCGGATGAGAGAGATTGCCAGTATCATAAGACAGGTTTAACAGATTGTGCAGGATAAGATGAATGAACGAAACAGAATAGATTACGCTTCCAAATACTTTTCTTTGCACTAATACCAGCATACCAAAAATAGAATGATATCATCTGAAACATAATGGTAGACTTCTAGTGACGGGTTTTACCTCCAAACGATAATAACAAGCCGCCAAATAGAAATAACGGGTGTTACCCTTAAACAATAATAACGGGTACCTAAACAGGCAGGACAAGATGTACCCTAATTACTACACCAATCGATCGACTCCCTATCCCATAAATACCCTGTGCCGGCCCCATAGTAGGATGTATCACTTCCTAAAGTGGCAATCACCAGATAAACATATCTATATCTACTGGTGCTATAGCGTCTTATTTTCCCAAGCAAGCGGATCCATGCACGCACATGACTCCATTGGAACGCGCCATTAGATACCTCCTGTAACACCCCGTATTTTCTGAGAATATTAAAAGAACGAATTAAAGAATACTTAATTTTTAAAGTCAGAATTAAGGGAAATAGGTTATGCCATTGCGTTCGTCTCAAAATTCTGCTTGGAATAGAATCCAAGTTTCCGTAAATCGGACTTCGTATGAGGAAGTTATGTCCCTCAGAAGTTTCAGGAATTTATATAAATTAAAACAGCTCAGATTTAAATTCAAAATTCAAAGGAAAACAAAGAAGCGGGCTGGGCGGGATTTTTCCCGCCCCAGGCCAGGTCGACCAGGGGATCGACCTCCCCTATACAGGTCGACCTGGGGTTCGACCTACCCCCTCGCCCAGATTCGAACTGTGACGATTTCTGACCTGTTGCTGAGTCTTTTCTGACTTGCTACTGAGTCACTAGGGCATAGGTGGAAATTCTGGATAACTCTATCTAGTATGGACGGTTGTGATTGCTCGTAGGATGATCTAACGGCTCACATAAGTTTAAACCTCTATAAAAGCAACCCTAGTCCTCAACCCTAAATCACACAAATTCATTCCAAGGAGCCACCATGCTGTCCATGATCGTTCTAGCCTAGCCACCATTTCTTCTTCAATTAGAAAGCAAGTTAGGAGCTACAAATCAAATCAAAATTAGATAGTCTTCATCAAGGGATTGCTTTTCAGTTTCAGAAACTAGATTCCAAAAATACAAGAATCATTCTCTTTTTGTAAGTTTAAGTTACTTTCAGATGTGAATTCTTAACTGAAATTCTTGGCATGTAATAATCTGGATCCAAGCTATACTTGATTATGAGATAATCCTCTCAGATTTATCAAATCTAATCTATTAGATTTATGCCTGCGATGTTATTCAAATCTAATCCATTAGATTTATGCCTGATGTAAGTAATCCTTTCATTTGAATCTATGCTTGTATATGCCTTTGGGAATCGTTATTGACTATGGAATTGGTCCAGTCATATCTATCCTTGTTGTATATCGGAATTGTAATCCTGTTTAAAGTTCATGATATAACTTTTTTCAAACCTATACATCTGTGATGGTTCATAATGATATTCATATCATATCTATATGCCTACAATGTATTCTATGCAAAATTTGTCAATTTGGTATATCAAATCTATTGGACCAATAGTTCTTATCGTCATATGCCTATTCTTATGCCTCTTATGTTCCATATTGTTTCTCCGCTTATTTCATGAATCTTGCGTTGAATCTCGAAATACGTACGTTATGAGTGCGGGGGTAATTGAGTATAACGTGAAATTGACATTTATTTGGCATAATTTGGAACTTGTATTATGGCATGACTGTTAAGATGCAATTTGGGGGTAATTTGACATGAATTATGGGTAATTTGACATATTGACCCTATAATTGACATGAACGACAAAGTAAGTAATTTGGCATGAAAAAACTGGTTTAGGGCATAAGCTGTAAAATAGAATATTAAATCTAGATTGGGCATAACTGTTAGTTGGAACGCCAAGCACAGTGTATATTATGATTTTGGAGGATGACTATTATTGTAAATTTAGGGAAGATTGGGTATAGCCAATTTTGATTTATAACTTGAAAATTGAAAATTTGTTGGGCATACTTGGAAATTGGAACATGACTAGTTTTGGTGAATTTGGTAATTAGCATGTAAAATCTAGATTTGGGTATATATGGTAAACGTGTAAAATAAAAATGAGCATGCCTAACCCGAGGTTAGATTGAGTTGTGGTGTAAAACTGCACGGAACCACCCGGCACATCCAGTAACTACAACAGCACATATCTAATGTGAGAGGTTAGTGCATCATGCCCAAGAAAAACACGAGGTTAGATTGAGTTGTGGTGTAAAACTGCTCGGAACCGCCCGGCACATCCAGTAATCGCAACAACGCATATCTAATGTGAGAGGTTGGTGCACTAATAAATAAATTAATGCTAATGAACAAGGCATGCTAAGAAATGACTATGGTTAACTTAATAGGAAACACTTAACTAGTATAGCATGATAAATGGGTAGGGTTAAGTTAATCAGAAACACTTAACCAATAAAACAAGATGAATGACTAGGGTTAAGTTAATAAGAAACACTTAACCAATATAACAAGACGAATAACTAGGTTAAGTTAATAGGAAACACTTAACCAGTATAGCATGATAAATGGGTAGGGTTAAGTTAATAAGAAACACTTAACCAATATAACTTGATTTGTGGTAAGGTTAAGTTAAAACAAGAGGGCAACACTTAACAAATCCAACACAATAAGTGAGGAGGGTTAAGTCAATAAGAAACACTTAACCAACATGACACGATGAATGGAAAGGGTTGAGTTAACATGAGAGGGCAACACTTAACCAATATAACCTGATTTGTGGTAGGGTTAAGTTAACACAAGAAGGCAACACTTAACCAAAGTAACATGACAAGTAGGTGGGTTAAGTTAACTTGAATTGGTTGATGACACTTAACCAATACAACATGTGAATACGTAGGGTTAAGTTGACAAGAAACACTTAACCAATCCAACTCGATAAGTGAGGAGGGTTAAGTTAATAAGAAACACTTAACCAACATGACATGATGAATGGGTGGGTTAAGTTAACATGAAAGGACAAAACTTAACCAATATGACATAATGTGTAGGAGGGTTAAGTACATATCGGGTTAGTGGGTAATATTAGTATATATAGGCCCACAAAACTTAACCATTAAATAAACATGCTTGAATCAGTGGGAGGGTTAAGTACATATCGGGTTGTTGGGTAATATTAGTATATATAGGCCCACAAAACTTAACCATTAAATAAACATGCTTGAATCAGTAGGAGGGTTAAGTACATATTCAGTTTATTCATGTCATTATGCTTTTGCCTGTTTATATGCTCAAAGTCACTGGACTTACCAGACTTATGTCTGACCTAGTTTTTTTTTCCTCTTTTCTTCCGTCCCCCCCCTCCGGTTCACAAGGAGGAAATGTTACCACTTAGCTCAGTTTTCTTTCCAAGCTCGAAGATAGTCGATGTATTGCTTTGGACTCTTTCTTCCACTGCTGTGGTTGGTTCATGCTTTATTGGGGAATATCATTGTTATTTTTATGCTTCTTTTATATTTGGAAGTTTTTAAATCAAGACAGAAGTTCAATGTATTACTTTTAAGAATGATTGAGACAACTATTGTAAAAGCTTGACTGAACCACATTATTTATAAAATGGCTTTATTTTCCGCTGTTTTATTTGTCTATCTTGTAATTTATCTGCATCTTTTACCTAAAATGCTCCACCGAAGTTAAGGTATTCCCTTTGTGGGTGACCTTAACTGAGGTGGGTTGTTTGTAACACCCCGTATGTTGAATAACTTGCTATAATATAAAACAGGGCAGAATTAAATTTTAAAATCTGAATCAGGGGAAACGGGCTATGCCATTGCGTTCGTCTCGGAAAAATACGCGAAATAGAGTCCGAGTTTTCGAAAATCGGAGTCCGTATGACCCAGTTAAGGCCCGAAGAAGTTTCAGAAAATTTAAAACAGATTTTAAATATTAAAATTTCAAATTTCAGAAGTGGCGGGAAAATTCCCGCCAGACTGAGGGAGTCGACCTGGGGGTCGACAGGGATGTCGACCTGCCCACCATGTCGACTAGGGTGTCGACCCTAGTGTCGACCTGGGGGTCGACCTCCCTGGTCGAGCCCAGGTGACCTGGGTGCACTGGTTTGGCTTTTGGGCTGTGTTTTGGTGGCTAGGACGAGATCTGACGGCTCTAATCTGATTTAGGGTTAATCTAATGGCCTAAAACACCTAACTAATCTATAAATACACCCTAAGACTACCCTAATTCATACTAAAAATAGATACAACACCGTTATGCCGTCAAAATGCAACTTGAAGGAGCCTCCATCAAATTAAAGAGGAAGATAGCTTCTCAAATCAATCTCTAATCAACTCTAGCAACTTAATCTTCTTCTTAGGAGGGCTAATCAACAAGTTGTGAGTTTCTATAGCCTTAATGACCAATTATTGAAATGATTATGATAGGATATAATGAGGTTATGGCTATGAATGTGGATCAATGCAAGTTATGCAAGTTATATGCTATGTGTTAATGATGTTATTCATGTTATGCAAGTTATATGCTATGTGTTTGTGATGTTATGCAAGTTATGCAAGTCATATGCTACATGTTCATGATGTTATGCAAGTTATGCAAGTCATATGCTACATGTTCATGATGTTATGCAAGTTATGAAAGTTATATGCTACATGATCATGATGTTATGCAAGTTATGCAAGTGTTAGGCTATGTGTTCATGATGCTAGTTATGCAAATTGCTATGATAAACATTGATCCATTATGACACCATGATTATGCAAGTTTGGTGTATGATTATATGCAAGTTCATATATGATATGTTATGCAAGTTTGGTGTTTGATAATATGCAAGTTCATATATGACATGTTATGCAAGTTTGGTGTTTGATTATATGCAAGTAACATGTGCAAGTTGACACCTTAGTATGATATGCATACATATGCAAGTTAACCCCTTCGTATGTCATACATACATATGCTAGTTTACCCCTTTGTATGACATAAATAACTTATGCAAGTTAACCTCTTATGACATATGTGATTCATGCAAGTTTGGGTTGATTATTTATGCTAGTTGGGTTGATGCTATATGCATGTGGACACCTTTAAAACCCATGTTGATGCTAATGTTATGCAAGTTGAACCCATTGTATTTGTGATGAATCTTCCCTTTTATGTCATGTTAGCGAATTACGTGGGGAACGATGGGGTTAATATACATGTTAATGAAATGGTGTGAAGTTGGTATGATTATGCATACCATAAAGTGGATGGACATAATTGAGTCAATTATGTGCATCGTTAAAATTGGAATTAATTAGGGAAAATTAATTCGAAAAATGGGGGTGATTAATTAGGTGTAATTAACCGACTAAGACATGAGGTTGGACCCTTTTGTAGCATAAGACTGCCCGGAACCGACAGGCAAATCCAGCGGCTACAAATGATTGGCCCAATGTGAGAGGTCTTAGGCACAAACTAAATACGTGACAAGTGTATAGACACGAGGTTAGACTCGGTTATGGCGTAAGGCTGCCCGGACCCGACCGACAAATCCAGCTGCCATAAAAGATAGTCTAATGTGAGAGGTCTTTACAACGGTTACGTTCTTAATCAATTAAGAAACACTTAACCAGATAAGCATGTAGTGGGCATGAGGGGTTAAGTGGGTGCCTTGGGTGGCATGTGGAAATCAAGTAAGTGCCTTGGGTGGCATGTGGAAATCTAGTGGGTTGCCTTGGGTGGCAATAGAAAATACGATTAGAATACTTAACCAAGTGGAAACATGTAATTAAACATGATTAAAGGGTTAAGTGGGATGCACTAAATAAAGTGACAAGCTTAGGTGGTAGCTTGTGGGGGGGCCATTTCAACCAGTAACCCATATGTATCTTATTGGGCTCGACCCATGTCGAGGACGGGACACGCGTACTGGGCTTGATTATAAGAGGCCAAAACGGGTTAGCGGTGGCAACGCAAGTCCAACGGGTTTCATATGCGTGTGTGGACCCGGGCTGGTAGGTAAGACGTTGTTGCATCGTGTAGGTATAAGCCGTGCACCGTTGATTGTATCGGGTTGCCACTTTGGGGAGTGATACACCCCACTGTGGGGCCAACACGGGTATCTACGGTAGGGAGCCGATCTCTTGGGGAGTAGTGGGTACACCTAGTGGAGATAGGGGCAGACGGCACCTATGTAGTCAGCTAGGGGTACACGAAACTACTGGGTAAATTTTCTAAGTCCTTGGGTGGGATCAACCTTTAAGTAAGAATGACTGGTGTGGTGCAGTTAGTAATTACCCTTGGGTGGGTAGATGCGTTTTTACCGTTATCTTAGTTCATCCTATGTCTAGTTGGCTACTTAGTATAGTCATTTATCCCCAGTCATCCCGTACCAAGTTTATATCATACACTAATTACTTTAATGATTGTGTTGTTAAAGTTATAGGGCTCACTCAGACTTATGTTTGACCCCGTTGTTTTTATCTTTTTCCCCCTCAGGTCCTCAGGTTGGGCCTAGCACTAGTGGGCTTTGATCAGATTTCTTTATCTATCTTCTGGAGCTTGGACCGTGATGTAAAGCCCAGCTTATCTTTTCTTTTATGGCTATTGTTTATGTAGTGGGATTATGTACTTATGTTTTTATCAGGATGGATATTTAGTACTTGACTCTTTATGGTGTTGTAACTAAACATGTTTACCTTCTGCTGCAATGAAATGATGTTTTAGATTTTCAAGTATTTATATCTGTCTTGTTGTAATTTTTCTGTTCTATATTCACTTAAAATGCTCCACCGAAGTTAAGGCATTCCCTTAGTGAGTGACCTTAGCGGGTGTGGGGTGTTACAGTGTTTCACTTGGTATCAGAGCTGAAGGTTACCGGATCAAACAAAAGATTTGAAAAATTATTTTCAAAATAGTTTTAAAAGAAGCATTTTCAAAAGAAAGGTTTTGTTTAAAGGCATATTCCTCAAAGCCATATGCACTATCTTTTGATCCTCTATTTGAACCCTTGTTTCCTTTTCCTGAGTCTCTGGGGCTCCTGGCTTTCTGGGAGGTAACCTCATCGCGGCATGGTTTTGTGGGCTCGATGAGACTACAACACCGGTCAAAGGGCGAAGAAGTGCCCAACCTCCATCCATAGTCGTAGTAGTTTCACCTACGACTAATTCTCTTCCAAGCTTTGTAAGGTTTCCCGTGCGATGGAGGAAACGTTCGAGAGACTTGTCAACATGATTCACAAAGGAGGTAAAGAGAAAGAGGCCAAAGGGGAAGAATCACAAACAAAGGATTGGAATATAAGAAGGGCGGAGGAAATAATAGATCCTGCAACAAGAGGAATTATCTTTTCTGTGGTATAGCGGGTCATTTAATTGTAGGAAGTAAAAGACAAGTGGTTGTTTTCAGCATGGTGAGGCAGGGCATCTTATCAAGGATTTCCCATAGGACAAGGACAAGGACAAAGGACAGGATTTTCAGGAAGGCAAGTGCATGCTTTCACCGCCAGTGTACCTAAGAGAAAGATAGTAAAGTTTAGTTTTTCTTTTTGATCATCTTGTTAGTACTCTTTTTGATTTTAGCGCTTCACATTCGTTTATATCTGCTTCCATTTATATTTGCTTCCATAGTTGAGTCTTTGCACCTTAGTACTAGTATAATAGAAGATCCCATTATTGTCTCAAATCTGGTTGGTGGTTCGGCTCATTTATCTTTGGTTTGTAAGGATTTGAGAATAGCTATGTTAAGTATTGAGTTTAAGTGTAATGCTTATGTTTTTGGTTTCATGGGCTATAGGTTGATTCTAGGCATTGATTGGTTAGCTAGTAATTGTGAAAGGAGGGTAGTTAGACTTTTGACTTGCCTCGGGAATACCCTCGAGATTTCGTGCGTTCCTAAGGGATCAGTTTTGCTTAGCTACCTAGAATCACTTGACGCATCTATCGACGATTTGCGATCTGTTAGAATAGTCCACAGATGTTTTTGATTAGGTTAGCGGTTTCCCCCCTAAAACTCGAGATAGACTTCCGCATATATCTAGTTGACAATGCAAAGCCAGTTATGCGATCAACGATAGTTTTGGAGCAAGATTGGCGAGGATAGCCAGAGTCGGTTAAGTGCTCAATTGTTTGGTTGTTTTGCTAGTATCATGTCACATAGATCGTCCAAATTCGGAGGAGGTATTCCTTGGGTGCTTGTTTGATATTGGTTTAGGCCTTTGGGGCTTGTACTTGAGGGATGTCGAGTTCGACTAGGATGGTTTGCGTGAGAAATAAATGGTTGTGGCAGGCGCTCTAAGTAAGACTGACCTTAAGAGAGGTAAAAAGTACATAGCAACCTTTAGCTTTAGACCCTCAGATTTGTGACATGATGGATAAGCTAAGTAGAGGAGAGACCTCTAATCATCTTAATATATACACTTGGTATCATGGTTAACACTTGTTTATCTTGGAAAGATAGTTCGACTACATTGGATACCCTCTAGTCTAGTAAGTGATCGAGGTCCTATCTTTACTAGTGGGTTTTGGAAACGGAGGTCAAGAACCCTCGCAATCGTGAAGTTAAATTAGTTAAGGTACAGTGGAGTGAAGCTCAAGAAGATGCGACTTAGAAGACTGAAGACAAGATACGCGCAGTCTACCCTTTTCTTTTTGAGGGTACATCCTTGATCTCTCTTTCCTTAAGTTTATGCATGCTTGTATCTACCTTTTAAGTATATCCTCTCGATCCTATCCTCAATCCTTAGGTAGAATCCAATGGATGTAAACATGTGTTTGAAACATGTTATGATTGGTGGTTGCAAGTGGTTGCTCGGGGATGCATATACACACATTAGGCACTAGATCGGCTCAGTCACTTTCATATTGCATATGCATGAGTGAATTTTTATATATAATAACTGAAACTTGATGTGTTATCATATGGATGTTGCATTTGTATGAATGATTATGCACTCATGTAGAAGTTATAAAGTACGATTAGGAATAATTGCATACATGATGGACTCATGGCACTGACATAATTCGCATTGAGGAGGTCAACTGAATCAGTAGACCGCCTGATTTTGCATTAGATAAGGACATGTACACACACTATGCGTATGATCATGAAAGCATTAGAGATCTTTTAAGGAAAATGGACGCCTGTGATTGAATGGTTGAGTAGATGGATGTTGGATGTTAGGATATGCATTCTTCTTAACTTAGAGATTTCGGGGACGAAATCCTTTAAGGAGGAGAGAATGTAACACCCCGTATTTTCTGAGAATATTAAAAGTACGAATTAAAGAATACTTAATTTTTAAATGAGAATAAAGAGAAACGGGTTAAGCCATTGCATTCGTCTCAAAATTCTGCTCGAAATAGAGTCCAAGTTTTCGTAAATCGGACTTCGTATGAGGAAGTTATGGCCCTCAGAAGTTTCAGGTATTTATATAAATTAAAACAGCTCAGATTTAAATTCAAAATTTAAAGGAAAACAAAGAAGCGGGCTGGGCGGGATTTTTCCCACTCCAGGCCAGGTCGACCAGGGGGTCAACCTCCCCTATACAGGTCGACTTGGGGGTCGACCTACCCCTCGCCCAGATCCGAACTGTGACGATGTCTGACCTGTTGCTGAGTCTTTTCTGACTTGCTGCTGAGTCACTAGGGCATAGGTGGAAATTCTGGATAACTCTATCTAGTCTGGACGGTTGTGATTGCTCCTAGGATGATCTTACGGCTCACATAAGTTTAAACCTCAATAAAAGCAACCCAAGTCCTCAACCCTAAATCACACAAATTCATTCCAAGGAGCCACCATGTTGTCCATGATCGTCCTAGCCTAGCCACCATTTCTTCTTCAATTAGAAAGCAAGTTAGGAGCTACAAATCAAATCTAAATTAGATAGTCTTCGTCAAGGGATTGCTTTTCAGTTTCAGAAAACAGATTCCAAAAATACAAGAATCATTCTCTTTTTGTAAGTTCAAGTTACTTTCAAATGTAAATTCTTAATTGAAATTCTTGGCATGTAATAATCTGGATCCAAGCTATACTTGATTATGAGATAATCCTCTAAGATTTATCAAATCTAATCTATTAGATTTATGCCTGCGATGTTATTCAAATCTAATCCATTAGATTTATGCCTGATGTAAGTAATCCTTTCATTTGAATCCGTGCTTGTATATGCCTTTGGGAATCATTATTGACTATGGAATTGGTCCAATCATATCTATCCTTGTTGTATATCGGAATTGTAATCCTGTTTAAGTTCATGATATAACTTTTGTCAAACCTATACGTTTGTGATGGTTAATAATGATATTCATATCATATCTATATGCCTGCAATGTATTCTATGCAAAACTTGTCAATTTGGTATATCAAATCTATTGGACCAATAGTTCTTATCGTCATATGCCTCTGATGTTCCATATTGTTTCTCCGCTTATTTCATGAATCTTGCGTTGAATCTCGAAATACATACAATATGAATGCGGGGGTAATTTGGTATAATATGAAATTGACATTTATTTGGCATAATTTGGAACTTGTATTATGGCATGATTGTTAAGATACAATTTCGGGTAATTTGACATGAATTATGGAATATGTAATTTGATATATTGAACCTAGAATTGGCATGAACGACAAAGTATGTAATTTGGCGTGAAAAATCTAGTTTTGGGCCTAAGCTGTAAAATAGAATATTAAATCTATATTGGGCATAACTGTTAGTTGGAACGCCAAGCACAATGTAAATTGTGATTTTGGAGCATGACTATATTGTAAATTTAGGGAACATTGGGTATAGCTAATTTTGATTTATAACTTGAAAATTGGAAATTGGAACATGACTAGTTTTGGTGAATTTGGTAATTAGCTTGTAAAATCTAGATATGGGTATATATGGTAAACGTGTAAAATAAAGATGAGCATGCCTAACACCGAGGTTAGATTGAGTTGTGGTGTAAAACTGCCCGGAACCGCTTAACATATCCAATAACCACAACAATACCTATCTAATCTAATGTGAGAGGTTAGTGCATCATGCCCAAGAAAAACCCGAGGTTAGATTGAGTTGTGGTGTAAAACTGCCCGGAACCGCCTGGCACATCCAGTAACCGCAACAACACATATCTAATGTGAGAGGTTGGTGCATTAATAAATAAATTAATGCTAATGAACAAGACATGCTAAGAAATGACTAGGGTTAAGTTAATAGGAAACACTTAACCAGTATAACATGATAAATGGGTAGGGTTAAGCTAATAAGAAACACTTGACCAATGTAACAAGATGAATGACTAGGGTTAAGTTAAAAAGAAATACTTAACCAATATAACAAGATGAATGACTAGGGTTAAATTAATGGGAAACACTTAACCAGTATAGCATGATAAATGGGTAGGGTTAATTTAATAAGAAACATTTAACCAATATAACTTGATTCGTGGTAACGTTAAGTTAAAACGAGAGGGCAACACTTAACTAATCCAACACGATAAGTGAGGAGGGTTAAGTTAATAAGAAACACTTAACCAACATGACACGATGAATGGGAAGGGTTGAGTTAACACGAGAGTGCAACACTTAACCAATATAACTTGATTTGTGGTAGGGTTAAGTTAACACAAGAAGGCAACACTTAACCAAAGTAACATGACAAGTAGGTGGGTTAAGTTAACTTGAATCAATTGATGACACTTAACCAATACAACTTGATGAACACGTAGGGTTAAATTGACAAGAAACACTTAACCAATCCAACACGATAAGTGAGGAGGGTTAAGTTAATAAGAAACACTTAACCAACATGACATGATGAATGGGTGGGTTAAGCTAACATGAAAGGACACCACTTAACCAATATGACATAATGTGTAGGAGGGTTAAGTACATATCGGGTTGGTGGGTAATATTAGTATATAATGGCCCGCAAAACTTAACCATTAAATAAACATGCCTGAATCAGTAGGAGGATTAAGTACATATCGGGTTGGTGGGTAATATTAGTATATATAGACCCACAAAACTTAACCATTAAATAAACATGCTTGAATCAGTGGGAGGGTTGAGTACATATCGGGTTGGTGGGTAATATTAGTAAATATAGGCCCACAAAACTTAACCATTAAATAAACATGCTTGAATCAGTGGGAGGGTTGAGTACATATCTCGAGTTGGTGGGTAATATTAGTAAATATAGGCCCACAAACTTAACCAGTAGGAAACCCTATTAACGGGGACCCATTTCAGCAGTAACCCACATAGATGTATCTTGGTACCCTGAACTAGGCAGGGTGGGGCACGATTACTGGGATAATTATAAGCGGTCAAAACAGTGGCGGGCGGTATGTCAGTGTAGGTTCCGATGGTTTACGTGCGTGCACGTACTCCGGAGTGGGAAAAAGCAGGCACTGGGTACCAGTAGTTATACACTATGCATCTTGAATCGTGTCGGGTTGCTATCATAAGGATTGATACACCTTATGATGGGACCAACACAGGGTATCTACACGCAAAATAGGGCCGATTGACACAGACATAAGGAAAAATTAATACGAGTAAGGAGCCGATCGATAGGGTAGTAAGGGTACATCTAACATGTTCATGGAAATTAGGCAGATTGAGGTGGGATCCTCACAACAGATGTACACCTGAAGGCTACCACAATTGTGGGGATTGGGATCACATTACAATATGATCATTTTGTGTAGATTACTGGTTGGGACACTAATTAGTTGGTGCAGAGATATAAAAATCATAATAACAAGGTAATAGCGAAGCAGAGAAAGAGTAGAAGCACATTCAGTTTATCTTGCCTTATCATATCTATACTAATCGTATGTTATCTTGTTATCATTGTTCACACGGTATTGTCTTATATTCAGTTTATTCATGTCATGATGCTTTTGCCTGTTTATAAGCTGAAAGTCACTGGACTTACCAGACTTATGTCTGACCTAGTTTTGTTTCGCCTCTTTTCTTCCGTTCCCCCTAGGTTCACAGGGAGGAAATGTTACCACTTAGCTCAGTTTTCTTTCCAAGATCGAAGATAGTCGATGTATTGCTTTGGACTCTCTCTTCCACTGTTATGGCTGGTTCATGCTTTATTGGGGAATATCATTGTTATTTTTATTCTTCTTTTATATTTGGATGTTTTTAAATCAAGACAGAAGTTCTATGTATTACTTTTAAGAATGATTGAGACAACTATTGTAAATGCTTGACTGAACCACATTTTTTATAAAATGACTTTATTTTCCGCTGCTTTATTTGTTTGTCTTGTAATTTATCTTCATCTTTTACCTAAAATGCTCCACCGAAGTTAAGTCGTTCCCTTTGTGAGTGACCTTAAAGGAGGTGGGGTGTTTCATCTCCACTCATATGGACCTCTGATAACCAGCTCAGCAAGCATGCCCTGACCCCTACCTTGGTCGGATCCCCCCTTTGGATACCAATATGGGTTACTGACGATACGTGTCCCACACAACTGATGATACAAGCCATCCCCAGGCTTGCATCCCCACTACTAGGATTTTGACAGGTTATGTCTAATAGATTAACAAGCCTGCATAACCCCAACATATAAAAAAGGTTAATTTTGTCGGGTTCGTATAACCCTAACAGATATAACGTGTTAAGTTTTTCACATTAACAGGTTCATATAACCCCCACAGATTAAACAGACCCCGCAGATTCAACAAATTAACTTAACCCCACAGATTCAACAAATTTACTTAACCCCACAGATCCAACAAATTTACTTAACCCCATAGATTCAATAAGTTACAGTTCAACGACTTATATAATCCCCCCGGATTAAACAGTTTAAGTATTACAAGTTAACAGGTTGTTATCATTCCCTGTTCATCTATGTTAATGCACCAGACCTCTCACGTTAAGTTGACCACATGTGGACGCTGGATATGCCAGGCGATTCTGGGCAGACTTCTACCAGAAGTTGGCCTTAACCTCGTGTCTTAGCATTGTTACATGTATATTTATGCACTAGTCTCCTCACATTAAATTAAAAACATTTGGATGCTGGATTTGCAAGGCGGTTCCGGGCAGATTTCTACCACAAGTTGAATTTAACCTCGTGTCTAAGTGCGGTTACCATTTCTTAATTGTCATAATTGTGTTAACAATCTTTTTGGTATAATAATCCTATTTAGGATTTACTCATTCTCATCATAGATTTTTCAATTAATGTATTTAGTTTCAACAGATTTCAGTAGAGTAGTCATTTTAGCAGATTAAACATCTCGGCAAGTTACAACAGTTTACTTATAGTTTCATTAACAGATTCCGATTAATCTTAAATTATGCCTATAGATTTATATGCCCCAAATTACGGTCATAATTAACAGTATAACATATCCCCTAAGTTTAGTCTTACATTACAGTATAGGTTATGCCCCCAAATCCCGGTCATGATTCATAATACAAGTTATAACAGGTTAAGTCTTTCACGTTAACAAGTTCATATAACCCCCACAGATTAAACAGATTTACTTAACCTCGCAGATTCAAAAAATTTACTTAACCCCACAGATTCAACAAATTTACTTAACCCCACAGATTCAACAAATTTATTTAACCCCACAAATTCAATAAGTTACAATTTCAGACTTATATAATCCCCACGGATTAAATAGGTTAAGTATTACAGGTTAACAGGTTATTATCATTCCCCGTTCATGTATGTTAATGCACCATACCTCTCACATTAAGTCGACCATTTGTGGACACTGGATATGTCGGGCGGTTCCACGGATACTTCTACCACAAGTTGTACTTAACCTCGTGTCTTAGCACCGTTACATGTATATTACGCACTAGACCCCTCACATTAAATTAACAACTTGTGGATGCTGTATTTGCTGGGCGGTTCCGGGCAGAATTCTACCACAAGTTGAATTTGACCTCGTGTCTAAGTGCGGTAACCATTTCTTAATTGCCATAATTGTGTCAATAATCTTTTTAGTCTAATAATCCTATTTAGGAGTTACTCATGCTCATTATAGGTTTTTCAATTTAAGTATTCAGTTTCAACAGATTAGTCATTTTAACAGATTAAACATCTCCGCGAGTTACAGCAGGTTGCTTATAGTTTCATTAACATGTTCCTCTTAATCTAAAATTAAGCCTACAGATTTATATACCCCAAATTACGATCATAATTCACAGTATAACATATGCCCCAAGTTTAGTCTTACATTACAGTATAGGTTATGCACCCAAATCCTAGTGTTCATAATACAAGTTATGCCCCCAATTTATCCTTACCAACCATTCCCAATTTCATCTGTTCGCATATTTTAGCGATAGGCCTAGACTCGAAGGTAGCCTAGGCTATAAAAATAAAAAGGGAAAGATGGAGAGAAGAGAACAGAAATAGGCATAATAGCGGAATAAGCACATGATAAAAGAAATAGGTATATCAAAAATAGGCATATAAGAACTGAACATTAGATTAGGTGTACATGTAATGGCAGATCTGTTTAGGTATGAATCAGATTCTTAAAAGGCATAGGTTTAGATCCAGATTTATAGACATGACAAGATTACTTGTTAAATGTTTATATCTAAAAATAATGTGTACTCACAGACACTAGATCTAAAGAACAGAGAAAAGAATGTTGATGCTATAACATAGATTCTTGAATATGTATAATTCGTTGTTGCAGAAGAATAGGCTAATTCAATCCAAGTTGGGGCAACATCTTGGTGTCTCCATTGTTTTGGGTGAATAAAACAATAGAAATGTTGTCCTATTTATATCCTACCGCTAATAAATATCATTCAGAAACGTGTCCTATGTGTATGGTAGGAATCTTCCTTAGATCTGGGTTGGGTCGACACCCCCATGTGTGGGTCAACTCTAGGATCGGCCCCCATATGGTGCGGGTCGACCCTTAATGGGCCAGAATCCCACTTCGATATCCCGCCCTGATTTTCGCATTATTTTGGATTCTGAACTTGATTTGTTTATATATATAATTCTCTTATATGCATACAAACTTCTAAGCTTGATAACTTCCTCATACGATGTCAATTTTTCACAAACTCGGAGTCTATCTTAAGTAGAATTCCGAGATGAACGCAATGGTGCAGTCTGTTTTACTTAATTCCCAAATATTTGATTACGTATTATTTAGTTTATCATTATAGTATTCTTTAAAATTACAGAGTGTTACAATAATAGTCCATAGCTATATAACAATCACCGAATAGTAAGAAAGCAGTAAGGAACATAAGATTTTTATAGTGGTTCTGCAAACTTTGGCCTATGTCTATGGTGTAATATATAATTTATACCAATAGATTACAACGTATTTAGGGTCTAGTCCAAGAATGAGCTGAAATAGAAGTTGAAATTGAATAATGGTAGTGTCCGTACGTCGAGAAGCCAATAATCTAAGGAAAGTTCACTTTTTCTAAGCCCTAGTTGTTTATTTTTAAGCAAAATGAAGAGTCGAATTCATCCAAAGATACACAAGAGGGCCTACCTAGTTGAGATGACTCATCCTAGGAGGTCGGAGCTATATAACCCCACCTATTAGAATTGGTATTGATCCCTTTGGGATGATCAGTGTTAATACCTTAAGGGTTGCAACCTACGAAATGTGACCTCCAAAGCAGGCGCCTTAGTGCCCGACTTACCCCTTATACTTTCTATTTGACTATTTGAGCTTTTGTTTATGAGTTATTGATGAAGTTTTGATCTAGTCAATAATCCTAAAATCATGCATCTCGATTTAGTACCGATCCAAGATTTAGTCAAATTCCGAGTTTGGTTCCTTTGCATTAGATTCATACTGATGTTGTGCTTGGCTAAATTTGTAGATTTAATATAGTTTATTCCAAAGTAATATTCTGATGAATCCATCTATTCAAAGCTTCATATAATCATCCATACTCAAATTCTTGAGCTACCTAAGCATCCAAATCTAAAGCACGACAACCTTGTAAATAGGCAGGTAAACATTGAACATAAATGCCTTAACACTTAGTGATGCTCAATTTAAAACATAAGCAAGAAAATAATATATATAGTGTATAAAAACAACATATAGTTTGGCACCTTCGTCATCAGAGAATCACGCTCAATCTCACTTGAATTAGAGACTAATATAAGCATGTACTTCTTAAATGACAAGCCAACATTTGGAACAAAACCACCATACTCATTGAAGTAAACAAACTTCTTATCCAACTTTTATGTTCAAATGTATCTTCGTTAAATAAGCCATATGCACCATCTAAAGTAAGAATAATTAACTCTCTACCCATATAGATGAATATTGATAATATTGAGCAATCCAAGCTAACCATGTGGATTAATTCATAAAAAATAAATATTTGACCTCAAATATTCCTAGTTAACATTTGTTAAGAATGGTACATTGTTACATTTGTGGAGAATAAAGTGCTCCCTATACGATGAATGGTGCATTATTCATAACCGTTGAGAGCACCAGTGAGTTACGACATGTTGTTGTTTGAAATAATTATGCAATGAATCATTGAGAACCTTCTATAAGTTAAAAGTAAATTAAATGATTTAATGTGAGGATGTATACTATTTGATTAATAATACAGTGAATTTAAGTAACTAAACTATATCTTATTATGGTCAAGCACATGACAACAACTATGTTAAAAGCGTAGTTAGTTATAAGTCGAACAACTTAAATTTAACAACCATTTAAGATATCATTAGCCTCTTTGAGTGGAAGATTAATATCAATATAAAAATTTGTCAATGTAAGTCAAAGTCTTTGACCTAAGCAATTTTGTTAATCAGTAATTGTTATCAGATTGAAAAATGGAATTTGAGGTTAGCTTTGCAATCAACTATGAATATCAAAAGAGCATTGACCTTTAACCAAGCTCCAGAAGTCTAGTGGTGATGAATTGAAGAAATGGATGATACACCATTACTTAGGGTTATCTTTTTACAAGATAGAAAATTGGACTCATGAAGATGCTTTGTAAGCAATCAATTGTTTATTGGACCTAACTAATAAATAACCTCTAGCCTAGTGGAAACGTATCGAGGATATGCTTCTAGTGTCTAATGTAACTAATAAATGCATTGTAATCCCCGGAAGATTTTGACATATATTTTATTAGGTAGGGTCCAAATGTTAATTTCACGAACATTGGAATTGGTTGATTAGATGCATATGATTTCTTATAGCTTGTTTTTTGTGTTAGTGTGGTATATTGTTTGCCCAAGTCGAAGTTCATATGAAGGGGTAATGTGTATTATGTGCAAGCCAGTTTTATTTATTTAAAACTGGCCTAATCGTAACTAAATAAAATGGAAGTTCATAAATTATGAAAAGCAGGCTGAGATGGATTTAAATTCATTTCACATACATTTTCCATTCTTACTTCTTCTTCTTCCTCCACCTTTTTGATCTTATCTCCCATTTCAAATTTGAACAAAACACTATACATTTATATATCGAATCAATGAGCACGAAAGGGGATACACGAAGACAACCACCATTTTGAAAATTGAGAAATTTCGAGGAAAGGCCATTCTAGACACTAAAAGACTGGAGGCTGACTGGTTGTTTTCTAGGGCTCAGTGATGTTAATTGATCAGTGGGAATCATTATTGGGTTATATACTTCCTACATATAAGTACCTATATTATATTGATTGCCCATTTTGGTTAGTGGATGTTGAATTCAAGTAAATTTGAATAAGTGACAAATATAGAAATGGTTTTAGGATTAAACGATGCCAATGATGACTAGATTATGGTGTAGTAAGTATTAGATTGAATTTGAAATGAAATAAATATGAATTGGTTAAGTTACTATGATCAAGGCATTGAATTTGAATATGCAGTTAATATATGATATACAAGATGTTCGAACAACACAAAATGACTTCTTAGAGAAGCTAAAGAAAATAAATCCAAAATTTAGGTTTCTAGCATTTGGCACTTTCCTCTATGCTTGATTCAGGTTGTTAGTCTGAACCGAATCAAGCTAAACTTCTTTTACTTAATCGTAAATATACAAAACAGAAGGATAGCAGCATGTTGGTTTCCTGATAACATCAAGAAGTGTTAATTGTCTAGAAAATTGCTTTGATGATTATGTTTTGTGATGTTATGTTGAGTCGTTTGTAAAGTTGCAATGAACACCTTTTGTACAACCCAAAAATTTACTCAAATGGTTAAATCTAACTCTAGAATATCACAAAACGAAACTTGTCGAGAAACAGAAAAAAGAAGCAAAATATTTTTTTGAGGGAAAAAATAAATTTTATCATTTTCCACATACAAGCTAAGTTTATAGTGGTCATACCACGTTACGAATTTAAATGTAGGTGTTGACTCAAAAAGTGGTTCTTTAGAGTACAACACCCAAAATCAACAATAATCACACAATCACAGTAATATTCAATCACAGAAAGGAAATAAAGGTTGAGAACACATAGATTTATAGTGGTTCAATAATCAAGTCTACGTCCACTTAATGTAATTTGTTATTTATTGTACTATACGATTGCAAATACATTCATTTCACAGTAATAAAGAAGAGAAAAGAGCGAAGTACGGCTATGGTAATGTCCTTGCACGTATTTCAGACAACCACAGCTAGAAGATCTTTTAAAATGCTTAGAGTCCATGTATTTATAGTTGAGTTTGAATCCGGTTTGGCATGCCACATAGTAACGCAGTGGAGGCGATGGAAGTGGGGGGCTTGACCACGATGTTGAGCAGAGAACATAGGACATGTTATTGAAACATATCATGTTTGGTTCGGCATGGCCGAACCGGATACGTCGATCTGAATATAGGTGATGCGGGGGAAATGGCTTAGCCGAGCTCTTGGACAAACCAGAAGCTTGGTTGATCTGAACTCTGAAGGGAACTCCTACCTTCTGTTCTCTTCTCTTGAGTTGGTGGGTCATATGCCGAACCAAGATGTTTTGAGCACTTCGATAATGTGAAATACAAAATATGACTGCCTTACAAAAAGACGGGTCAATACTTTCCACCAATACACGTCTTTCAGTGGATGATTTGTTTTGGATAATCTAGAAATTTGTAGAAAAGAAAAGGAATCCAAATAGAAATCCAATATCTAGAAACCATAAATCCATGATCGCACCGGATCGTAATAACAGAAATCTAAAAATCTGTGGTTGTACTGAGCCGTATTAATAGAAAGTCAAGATCGCGTTGGGTTGCATTAATAGAAAGCCATGATCACACTAGATCGTATTATAAGAGAAAACCAATATAATTCGATGATTTCTCTAGATCATATTATGAGAGAAATCTGCATCCAAGAAATACGAAATCCCTTACCTCGTCGGGCCCATCCAATGCGAGCATAATCAGTACTCAAGCCATGATTATGCAATCTCATTGTTCTCTTGTGAAGCGACATTATCTTCTACGTAAATTCATTCAATCACTTTCATGTGAAAGAATTTGCAATTCACGGATACGAGTTTATTCGATCACTTTCTAGTAACAAAACCTGTAGTTTATCGATACGAATTCATCTAATCACTCTCTGATGAAGGAATTTGTTGTTCAATGATACAAACTCTTCCGGTCACACTCCGGAGAAAGGAATATGTAGTTTGTCCATACAGGTTCATCTAATTACTCTTCGATGACGGAACCCATGGTTCATCTATATGAATTCATCTAATCATCTCCGGTGAGGGAATTCGTAGTTCAACGGTACAAACTCTTCTAGTCGCACTTCGACAAAAGGAGTTTGAAGTTCATTGATGTGAGTTCATCTGATCAATCTCCGATGATTGAACCCATAATTTATTCGCATGAATCCATCCACTCATTTCTAATGAAAGGGACCCATGATTAGTTCCTATAAGTCCATATAATCACCACCTAGTGAACGAAACTGCAGCAAAATCATACAAATTCATCCAATGACCTCCTAGTGAAAAAGACTCTGACTTTATCTCTCCGATTGAAGCAGAGACATAACTTGTATTGTTCGTCGCCAGGGACACCTCGAACCAAATACATAAACGAAGTATAAATAAAAGAAAATATGAATTGGACGAAGCCTCCTCGTCTCCATGACTCGAAATCCACTTAGAGCATGCCTAAGGACCGGATCATGGTCCCGTGCAAGAGTAACTAATCGAGCCATTAAGTCGGGAGACAAGCGACGGTGGTTCTGCCATTGCCACCTCTATCATGAGATGAAGATTTTTACTTTGGACCAAGGCTCTCCTCGATATTGGGTCGCAGATGGTTGCCCATGCCCTGCCCTTATGGTCTTAACATAATCCTGGAGATGTCCATGCCTAACTGTAACGACCCGGATTTTTAGCTGCTAATTTTAAAACATTCAAATTGGTGTTAAATGTTGTATTGTAAATATAAAAGGGTTGTTATAACAATTTTATTTGTATAACAAACGTTTGGACAACTAATTTATAATTTAATTATAAACTAGCTCGTAACATCGTGGTAGCTTGTAATTTTGAACTTCAATTGGATTTACAGGATCTAGAATAAGTCATATTTCATTGAAACAAGAAACGCCTGGATCTATTTGATTATATTTTTCAAATGAAAGTGAAAAATCGAGATTTCATCTTATAGATTATAAGTTATGTCCAAATCAAAATTTCAAATAGTCTCTATGGAATCGTTATATAGATTTTAAACAATCTGAATGTCATTTTAGTTTGAAATATCGAGTTATAAATCTAGATGCACTTATTTTAGAGCTTTATGATGTTCTAGTCAGATATATACGATAATAATAATTTATTATTATTAAATTGAATTGTGTTTGAATTTATTAATATTTTAATTGATTTATTTAAGCCTTAAAAATAGCCTTTTTGCAAATGGTCTCCGTTTTTGTTGAAATTGGTTTCATTGGATCTGTAATATTTAATTATTGTAGAATTAAAATTTTCATTACAGTCAGTGGTTGTATGTGGTTGTTTTATCATGTTACTCCGTGCTTAAGTTCATTAAATAATAAAATAACTATGAAGCTTCTATAGGAAGCCACCCAATTCCTTCCCACTAAAGCCACACTAAATCGTCTGTATGAAGCCACTTCTTTTATATATTCTCGATTCTCCTTCTTCATTCGTTTCGCAAATCGCACTCTTCCAAAAATAGTAATAATAAAAAAACTAGCTATAAACGTACTCTCAACCAAATCCTTTGTTCCTAATCTTCATTCCATTCCTTATTTCTTAATACCAATTTTTTACAACAGAAATAAACTGAGGAAACAACCTCGTAATCGATATTTATTTCAAACAAAAATCAGTAAACTCCAAATCATACATACATCAATTCGACTTTAATCATGTGTATGCTTTTGGGGGTTCGACAATTTTGATTATCGCTTCGAATATGAACAATGTGGACTTTGAATAAGGGGGTGCCGTAGCGGGGTTGTTTAACGGGGATGAGGAGGATCGTGAGGTGATTAGGGGTGTGAGGCGCACCAGACAACGAAGTTACATGGAAAATCATGATGTTTTTTGTTTGCATCTGGGTTCTCGTGGTCGCGATATGGTGAACGTCGCAATATGGATGAATGGTGTGGGTCGAGGGAGGTTGTGACGAGGAGGTGGAGGACACTGCGGCAAACATTCCGGTGGACGCAGCAATCGAGTCTGAAAATCGGAACACAATAGTTCGGATTGAAGGTATTTCTTGGAGTCATCAAAGTATACTGCGCAGAAGAAGGTTTAAGGATATATGTAATTAATGTAATGGTAGCAGCAATGTTGATAAAATAGTAGGGTTGCAATCTTGGGCTAGCAGGGTTGTGGTTTGTTCAGCAGGAGTGACTGTGAGTTCCTCTTTGGAGGAAGATGGATTAGCAGCTGAAACATGGGTTAATGAATTTTATGTAATGGAGAACATGGGGTTATTGTGTGGTTAGAAGCTATTTGGATTTACTTTGTTTTCTTTGTACCTGTAGGGATCGATCTCGCGCAAAATTGAAGATGTTTAGTACAGATTGAACTGTGTATTTGAGTTTATAGTGGGGGATAACTCTTGTTTTGAATTTTGGAGAATTAATGGAATTATTATAAGTCATGGTGTTTACTAGTGCTCACACAGTAGGTTTGTAGATGGGGTTTTCGGTGAGGCAGATTCAAAGTTACCGATGGTGTCGGCGTCATGCTCAGATGATCGAGGCGCTGGCATAGGCGAGTTTGGAACCATTCTGTGAAATTATTGCTCGCGTGAGTCCCTGCGGAACGAAGCAAGGTGGGAAGTCTCGGACTTGTGTAAAAGCGTGTTGGTTGAGCGAGATGGGTATAAGATGGTAGATATTTTTAGGAGGAAGTGAAGGGTGGTGTCAGGATCTGCGATGATGGTCTATAAAGGGGAGGAGCATGGAGTTACACACGGTGGCACTGGGTGTTTATAGGAGATGGGTTGTCTGAATGTAGAAGAAGATGTTAACGAGTGGTTAAGGTAAAAGGGGATTAGTTAAACAATAATTTAATTTTATAATTTAGTACTATATATATTAAATTTAAAAAAGTATAAAATTATAATGTTTATAACTTGGCCATATGCTAACAGATTCAGACTAAACTTGTCACGTGAAAAAAACGACAATGAGATTTGCATTATGGCACTATTATGGCAGAGAACAGAGTTACAGGAATTTCATAAAGAAATTAAAAGTCTGTTTCATTTTGAATGAAACAAAAGCAGAATCATCAACTACAAACAATGTGATTAAACTCACTAACTCTGGCTTGTTTATATTTTTGTATAAACGAGTTTTAAATTTATATATAGTAATTTTATATCGTGTGATGGTTGTTTGGATGAATGGTTGATAAATTGGTTGAAATGATAGATTAGTTATATATAATTAATCATTGGTTGAATATTGACTCTGTTTACGATGATATCTTATATTAAAATGAAATTGATATTATTTATGTTGATTAACATATGTAGATGCAGGGAAACAGGTTGGAGGAATCCAGCTGGATTCCCTATTATTTATATTACCGTTTGTTATTTATTGTGACATATGATGTGATATATAATGAATGATTGATTATGTTGTGTTTGAATTACACCGATCGTAAAATTTTGGTAATTAAATACCGTAAAATATTTTTAAATGCAGAAAAAAGAGATTTAGAAAGGAAATTTATTTCCAAAATTGAAGTTAAATTTCGAATGGAGTTGAAAATAGTAACTTGTTTTAATGAATAAAATAAGAAGTTGAGTTATAAACAATGCTTATAAATTAAGTATAATATTTATCATTCGATAAATAGGAACATAAATTCAAGTTGGGATTAATGTAGAAAAGTGGGAAACACTTTTGAAGCCAATATTTGAAATGAGATTTGAACTAAGAAAATTATAAAGGAAACTATAAACGAGACTTTAAATGATTGGAATAAAAAAGGGAGATTTGTATGAAAAATTCTGAATATGAGTTATAAATAGAATTTGGGCTTAAGATATTATTTATAAGTACGAAATCAAACTGATTTGATTGTATATAAAAGAAATACATTCACGATTAAAGTGAATAGTGGTTTAAAGCAAATATTTTACAAATGAAATATCTATAAAGGAAATTTAGACTTGAAATATGAATCAAAATTGGAACTTAAATGAGAAAGGGAAATGGATAATCGTTTTTAAAAGAAAACGATGAGTTTTATTCCAAAATTTGGAATTTAAAATAAATTGTGATAACGTTTTATAGACTGAAATGGTTATAAAGGAATTTGGTAAGGATTTAGAAAGGATAAATCCAAAAGTGAATTTGGATTTTGAATTAACCTGAAATGGTAGATAAAATCCGAAGTTCGGAATATTAATCGAAAATCTATTATTCGAAAGAGTGTTATTTGTTGAAAATCGATTATACTAAATTCAGGGAAGTACTTTTTACTTTCCATTTTATTAATATTTAATTATTGTTTATTTACATATTAATTTATTTAAATTAATGAGAAAAAGTTATATTTTTTAAAATTTAATATTTCGGAAACAGGGATTATAACGGTGTCGTCATAATCAATGTTTTCCTTGAAAGAAGTCGATTCTTAAATTGAATCCGAGAGTTGTATAAGCAATATTTTTATTAGAAATTGAAGTTGTGAGCTTTGACTATTTCAAACTTGAGAATGTCATTCAGTTAAGGTCTGAGAGGTAATTATACCCCAACTTGATTGACTTCATGATTGACGGAGCGACGGTTAAGGTTCGGTAGTAAGGATTGGTTAGTGAAATGGTTAGTTAATGAGTCAATTCGTAATAACGATGTTTTATATAACATCGGTTTAATTTAAAGGGATGTTGGAAACGTTTTCCAAATATAATTAGAGATATTTTCCAAAAATAGAAAATGAAATGATTTGGTTAATGAGAAGTTAAGAGCTGGAAATGTTTCCGATGTTATATTTTCTGGAGTATGGAAAATAAGGAGTTTGTTAAGTTGGGAAATGATAATTTAATCAGAAATAAATTTAGGGACCAGGATTGTTAGATGGTTAATTAATAGAATTTCCATTTGGAAATAGGATCATTGGTTGTATGGATGTTTCCTTACATAGTTAAATCGCCGGCTATCAAACTTTGGTTAATTTTATACTTCCATTGTTAATACGGAGAGACCGGGATCAGATTTATTATTTGAAAACAACTATGTATGGGCATAAGCCTTAGAAATCCACTTATGTTGAAGATTGAAGATGGAGTAAAGTGCAAGGACTATTCTGTTAATATTAGGTAGAAATTGCCCAAGATGGATTAATAGAATGGTGCCTTCGATTTGTCCAGTCTTAGGACAACATATATAGATGGATCTGACAATGTGACATTCAAAGTAAATGGTGGAAAGATGCTCTAAAAAGATAATTGTGACCTCAAGCCTCATCAGCCGGGATGACAGAAATCGGGCACGCAACATAGACAACTGGGTCATTCCCATTATGGGTAATATCACCATATCTAGAGAAAATTCATTTGCTTCTTATTCTTTTCGCTGTTGTATGCTTTCGGTAATGGTTGCTGATCACAACTATTGGTGATAATATTCTCGATACCCTCAACTTAAATGAGTGACCAGCCATGTGTGGCCAGGTTATAAGATGTTCTTGTTGAACCCTATGTATTTCACTCTAGACATACACTATCGAAAGGTGATCACATACCTTGTCATAGTTGGAAATCCATTCTCAAAAAAGCGCCCTGTGGTTTTTGATTTTATATTATATATGGAGCGTGAGATGCAAGTGTTCAGCTAGATTGCCATTTATTTGATTTTGTTACTATTATAATAACATTGGATTTGATATCAAAAATATTTTTGGTTATCGTAAGGTAAAAAACCATCTGTGTTTATGTGTGGGTCGGTCTTACGATTATCACTTCTTTCAAGAAGATTTTGAAAGTTAAATCAAATGGTTGGAGTTCACTCACACCAGTCCCATGACTAAACCAGAGTTTATTTTGTTTGTTTTACCCTAAACTCTTGGGTGCCCAAATTTGTAAGGGCAGTCAAGTAGTCGGGATTTTCCAGATTCACTTGGAGGAGCTTGAAGCAAGAGGCCTCATCAGTTAACTATAGACTACCATATTTTCCGTTGTGTACTATGTTGCATTTGGAAACAAGTGTTTGTAACTGTTATCACCAAAATTGACTCCAAGGCTAGCTGGCAATGAAGGGGTGTCAGAAGAATACAGGCGTAGGAAAGTCGAGCAATAGGTTGAACCAAAAGCTAGAGAAAATAGTTGGAAAGCAACAAAAACTGACACATTCCTGATGGGAAAAAAACTCAAAGTATACAAAATGCCCAAAACGCATGTTCGACAAAACCCTTCCGACATGACCAATTCGACAGGAGATTTCATAGGGGTAGACCCCACTAAGACAGAAACTTAGAAAGAAGAAGGCACGAGCTACCCTCCATAAAACCCGGAACGGTTATCGGTAATAACCTGCCTCAATACTGATGCATCTAAAGGCAAGGGCATCAAAGGTCCTAAGCCGAGAGAGCGCAAGGATCACCCAGAACCAGCTTCCAGAGCATCTGCCGCACGAATACCGAAAGGCTAACTGGGACCCAAGCGGAGATACAGGCTACCCGTACAGATTTACCTAATATTGAAACTCACAGTGGCTTCGAACGACAATTATCTATGTTCATCATGAGGGCAGGCCCCTCAAAGTATTTACGATAATGTTGGAGGCCTACATCCGAAAGCTTACGTCTAAGAGCCTACGTTTAGGAGTTGTTACCAAGTGTTCATGCACCATCCAAAGACCGTAAATGATACTCCAAAGACGGTCGGAAGCCGAATAACCGAAACTAAGGAAAAAAGAGACCGGCAAAGGCCCCCGCAGGCCCAATAGCCCAACCGCGGAAGGAGCCCAGAACCACTATAAATTAGAACCCGAGGTCACATTTAAGGGATCAATTTTCTTCATACTAGTACTCCTCAAAGAAGCTTAGCGCTTAGATTAACCAGAGAATTTCTCTTATTACATTCATGTACTCCAAATTAAAGTTTAATAAAAAGCTATCTTCTTATAGAAAATTGCTCTATAAGTTTATGTTATTTTTTCCAATCATCACTACTGCAGTTTACTGTTTATTTCCCGTAAAAGCATGGATTCCTGTCTCAATATGTCCTTGCATAGGAGGATATATCTCCTCCTTTGAGTTTAGACCCATTCTAGTCGTCCTTAGCGATCCCACTCCTTCAGACTTCGATATCTAGGGTGGTGATCCGATTTAAACCAAAAATAGCCGAACCGCCTATTTTTCCTTTAGGTCCGCCTTAGTTGACCCATCTTCGACGTTAACAAAAAATATCGTTAACATTTTGGGGATAGAAGGAGGGCTTGAACCCCCGATCCTTTGGTTAACCCCATCACATATCTACCTGAGTTGCTCTGTCCCGGATTGGACTGGCTTTGAAGAAGCGAAGTTATGAGTAAGAGACCCAGACAAAAGTTTTCAGGATCTCGAGCGGATAAGTCAAAAACCACTAACCTTAGGGTGATGGAGGAGCAAAAGTTAATAGCAGAAGCCTTGCGGGTGATAAATCGGAAAAGAAAACTGGAACTACATGCTTATGATACTGGGGATGATAACTTTCCTACATAAGACAAACCTTAGCGCTCGCACCCAGTGGATCTAAATCACAGGATACTAGTGTTTTCTCTCACCTAAAGAATGCTATCTACGAGAAAGTTAAGGTAATAACACTCGAACGAGAAATAATGGATGATTTCAACCACTTTGTCAACAAATGGCCTAAAGAAACGTCATCTCAATTTCATTATGTTCCAAGAGGAAAGAACAAAAGTATAGGCACCACAGCTAGGCTAAGTCACGGAGGATTAGATCATAGCAGCAAAGAGTACGACGAGGGTACCCAAGGAATACTACCTCACTGCTTCGATGGAGAACGTTTACTTCCTAACCAAACACGAACTCAACTATTGGCCATTCACGAAGAAGAAGCCCGAATACGAAAGGAAAACAGGAGGGCCTTACTGCCATTACCACTTGATGAATGGACATGAGACTAATCACTGTTGAACACTCGGGGAAACCATTATTTGATTTGTCAGCCAAGGCCAATTACGAGAATTTATGAAAAGATCGAGGTGAATTCGATAAGAATCCTTAGGAAAAAGAGCACCAAACTTGTTCAACGGTACAGAAACCCTCTTCTCAGAATTTACAAGGAAACACAAAAAGGGTCAGACTGTAAGCGGATTAAATCCCTCGTAATTGCCAAACTGGTCAGGACGAGGCATCCCATGGAGGAGGGGTGACGTGTTAGTCTTTCTCCATGCCCAAATCAGAGGGGCAGGTTAAAGCATAAAAAGCGTAAGCCTCCGTTTCACACCAGAAATGGTCGTGGTGGTGCATCTAACTTTAGCACACCCTGCCTCTGCTCACAGAAGAGTACGCCTTGCCTCTGCTAGAATGAAGTGCGTCCTAACTCTACTCGCAGAAGAGCACGTTCCACCTTTGCTTATGTTTCGCGTTACCGGCAGAAGGGAGCACAAACCCCTATAATCTCCTACAATGGTCAGGATAGGGCGCCCCTCTGAGGGTGGTGGTGTATAAGCCTCTATCAGAACCTACGATGGTCAGTATAGAGCATCAAAAGAGTAAACCTTAGTTATGTTCCTACGATGACCCCGTCTAAGTTTCTAAGACCTTATTATCGCCTACGATGGTTAGAATAAGGCATCTTTTGGAGGGAGGTCGGCTAAGTCCTTAGGCCCTGCTTGTGGATAAGCTAGCCAAGCGCACTGAACGAACAGGCCCAGAGAGTGGCCAACAAAGCACATACATTCTCTGCTTTGACATCAAAAGCCCAAGGAGTGGCTCAGGAAGCACGTGCGGCCTCTGCTTTGCCAATCAAATCCAAAAGGGATGCCAAAACAATAAATGCCGAAAGGGGTTCCGATCCTCTACATATCAATACCCGAATCTAGGTCGATTCGGCTCTTCATAAATACTGGAAGGGGTTCCGGTCCCCTACATGTCATTACCCGAATCAGGGTCGATTCGGCTCTTCATAAATACCGGAAGGGGTTCTGGTCCTTTACACATCAATACCCGAATCTGGGTCGATTCGGCTCTTCACAAATACTGGAAGGGGTTTCGGTCCTCTACACATCAATACCCGAATCTAGTTCGATTCGGCTCTTCACAAATACAGGAAGGGGTTCTAGTACTCTACACACCAACACCTGAATCTGGGTCGATTCGTCTCTTCACAAATACCAAAAGGGGTTCTGGTCCTCTACATATCAATACCCGAATCTGGGTCGATTCGGTTCTTCACAAATACTGGAAGGGGTTTCGGTCCTCTACACATCCATACCCGAATCTGGGTCGATTCGGCTCTTCACAAATACCGAACGGGGTTCCACCCCTCTACATATTAATACCCGAATCTAGGTCAATTCGGCTCTTCACAAATGCCGGAAGAGGTTCCGGTCTACCATATATTAATACCCGAATCTAGGTTGAATTGGTTTCTCAACAAAGTCCTAAAGCAAGCCTATGGTCTTACATCTTGATACCTAAACCCAAGATAATCCTGAAGTAAATCTGTGACGGGCCGCCCCGCACCAGCCTGCATTTCCTCCGGAAGTACGCTGTACACATGCCCGACTAGCACGGAACGGTCGCCAAGGAAAGGAAAGAAGAGAATGAACTAATCAAGGAACCTGTAGAATGTCTCACTGCGCATGGGATAAAATATAATAATAATAATAATATACTTAACATAAAACAGGCGAGACAGTGCATAAGCTGATAACTAAAACTAACATCAACATCAGAGTAGCGGAAATCCAAATACAGCTTATTACAACTTTCCAAATTTACTGTCTCTAACAAAAAGGAAATTAGAATAGAAGATACACCACCAATGCCCAAGCAGTGATCTTCAACAACACAGGGAGAATACTATATATATTACGTGGAAGCCTCCTGCTCGTCTCCGGATCATCTACCCGTGCATCACCAGCTAACCTGTCTCTAGTCTGCTCGTGTGAGCACCCAGAGTAATAAGAGGAGACATAAAACTCTGGGTCAGACATAAAGCTTGGTATGAGCGATAAGCATCTAAACAGAATAATAACAGGTATACTAAACCATACCTGAACCTGGACCTGCAACCAAAGAGTTAGTACCACATACCGTACAATACTCCAAGGTGCCAGAATAAAAAGTGTAAGAATACGGGGGTGGGGTGTGCATGTCATAATGATAGCAAACAAATCAACCATAACAACCATCCTCACATCTCTCACTCAGTGCGTAAAGCATACGATTTCTACCACTTTGGAATACTAGACAAATTGAGGTAACGACGGATCCCGACTTGTAGAAACCCTGCTGTGACCAAGCTAAACATATGGAGTCATGACCAAACATTTCAATGACCCATTTCATTGATCGTAGCCCTTGGTTCTACCGATGCCATAATGGCCCTGAATCCGCCTTCGTACCTCCTACCATAGTGGTCCAAAGCTATAGACGTCGATAACCCCTTAACACGCGTCCCGTAGCAAAGCCCAACTCATGAAGTGAACTCGTCGGTTCCCAACTGGACCCTGAGCTCTAACTTCCATTTGGACTACCTTTGCATCTCGGACTTCTGTCATCACCGGATCGGTTCGGATCCCCTCTTAGCCATCGGTTCGGTTCGGCCTTTAGCTCCCCATCATCAACGCAGTGCGGTTCGTGGCGTCCATCTGGTAGCGGTTCGGATCGGCCTCCCCCAAGCACACCGGTTCGGGTTGCACTTTCTGCTCACGAATGGTTCGGATCGTGGTCACCTCACTGGGTCGGTTCGGGTCGCACTTTCTGCTCACGAATGGTTCGGATCGTGGTCACCTCACTGGGTCGGTTCGGGTCGTCTCGCGAAGTCTTGATCGGATCGGATCGGCACCATCGGATCGGCACCATCGGATCGGAGTCCCTCACAAAAGCAGGTCAGATCGGTCGCTATCATCGGATCGTGGTCTTCAAGCATCGACGGATCGGATCACTCCATCGGTTCGGATCGCCCTTATTTCCTCCGATCCGGTCCGGTTCGGATGATTTCCTGCAGTTCTTCCAGCGAGCAGTTTACGCCTTTCGACGGCGTTTTTGACAAATCTAACACTTCTAATCAATCATAAAACACACCATAGAGTCATAGCAATATGTAATAGCAACCAAAAACAGCAAACAACCATTCAAATGAATCAAAATGGATCAAAAGTGGCCAAAACTTCTTATTTTCCCTTAAGCATGATTAAGTAAAACTGATCATAGGGTTAACGAAACTTAATCAAATCGAACCAAATTTCTAACAGAGGCATAAAATATTATTTAAGAATTTATAAACATTTTTCCAGAATTTATTAGTGTATAAATTCGCTAATCTTCACTAATCACCCTTAATTAACTGTAATTAGTGTCAAAACGGTGCTATCACTCACCTTGGCCACAAACAAAATTCTCAGAACTGAAACTCCTCTGATTTGGGGCGAATACTGATGTCCAACAGCAGCTCTAACCTTGCTTTGGTGCTTTTTCTTCTTAATTTGATGTTGCTAAGCCTAATCTTCAATTAGAAAGTGTTTTGGGGTGTTTTAGATGTAGGAGGCCATTGTTAGAGTGTCTAAGGATGAAAGTGGCGGCTTGAAAATGTCTAAAGAAATGTTTTCTAACCCTAATCAGCCCCTATATACCCCTAAACCCGAAATTCCCCTTTGGGCCTAGCTGCTAATCACCCGGTTAAGCCCAATTAAGCTGTTATTCACCATCTGAAACTTGTTTCAGCCATATCTCCCAAACGGTGAGTCCGTTGGGCTAATGTGACCACTCTACGGAAAGAGAAACCATCATCCGGAGCCAATGGAAGTGGTTTCAAGTCAAAAATTCATTTCCAGTCAAAAGTTATGGCCAAAACAGTACCAACTAGGGGTAAAATGGTCATTTAAAAATCGGGAAAAATCATGAACATGGGAAATGACCCTAATAGTCGTCTCCCAAAGTTACATGACCATACGACTTCATATGTGAAAGAAATAAATATTCTACGGTCCTATGATGTGTAGAATACGGGTCGTTACACTCTCCCCCCCCCCCCTTAGGAAATTTCGTCCCCGAAATTCCTTAATCAGAACATTACACAAAGGATCCCGCATGCCTAACAACCACATACAACAATCAAACATGCAAAACAAGCAAACAAGCCTATCCTAGCATGCGGAAAACTAAATTAAAGTCAAAATCTTACCAGGCAAAGAGTTCTGGGTGTGTCTTCCTAATGTTCTCCTCTGTCTCCCAAGTACAATCATTCTCGTTCTCGCCCCACTGAACCTTGACTAGCTTCACCGCCTTCCTTCGAAGTTGCTTCATGTCGTGTTCGACAATACGGGCCGGCTTGCGGTTCCCAACCGCCTCGGGTTCTACTTCGAAGTCCTCTAACTGATCAGGTGAAATAGTCATATCTGAGTCGTGAACGAACTTCCTTAGATGGGAAACATGAAATACGTTGTGAACTCCTGCCATCTTCTCTGGTAAGTCAATTCTATATGCCAAATTCCCGACTAGTTCAAGAACAGGGAATGGGCCAACAAATCTTGGTGCCAACTTGCCTCTCCTGCCAAATCGTATTACGCTCTTCAACGGAGAAATCTTGACAAACACCAAGTCGCCAACGGAGAATTTTAAGTCTCTTCTCCTCTTATCAGCATAACTCTTCTGCCTATCTTGGGCAGCCTTCATTCGTTGTTGAATGGTCTTGATTTTATCTGAAGTTTCCCTTACCACATCTGGTCCAAGCATAAACTTCTCGCCAGTCTCTATCCAACATGATGGTGAGTTGCACGGTCTTCCGTACAAAGCTTCAAACGGAGCCATACCGATACTGGATTGGTAGCTGTTATTATATGCAAACTCCACTAGATGCAAATGGTCATCCCATGATCCACCAAAATCCAATATACATGCTCTCAAGAGATCTTCCAAAATACGATTCACCCTCTCCGTCTGACCGTCGGTCTGAGGATGATATGCGGTACTGAGATGTAACTCTGACCCTAGATCCTCTTGTAAGCTCTTCCAAAACCCACTAGTGAACAACGAGTCTCGGTCACTCACAATGCTTTTAGGTACTCCATGAAATCTCACTACCCATTGCATATACAATTCTGCTAATTTAGTTGCCGTTTTGGTCGATTTAACTGGTATAAATCATGCACTTTTAGTCAATCGGTCCACAATCACCCAAATGCTATCATGTCCCGATCTAGTCCTTGGTAAACCATCGATGAAATCCATCGAGACTTGCTCCCATTTCCATTCGGGAATTTCTAAGGGCTGTAACAACCCACTAGGCTTCTTTTGCTCGGCTTTAACTAGCTGGCAATTCATGCATTTGGATATAAACTTCCCAACGTCTCTTTTCATTCCTTCCCAGTAGTAAGTCTGCTTCATGTCTCGATACATTTTATTACCACCGGGATGTATAGTCAACTTTGAGTGATGACACTCTTTAAGTACTTCATCCCTCAATCCATTGACATTGGGTAAAACAAGCTTTCCATTCTTTCTAAGCCATCCATCTCGATCAAGCCCATACGTGTTCATCTCCTCTTCGATACCCATCTCTAACTTGGAGATGATTTCCAATAGGTTAGGATCGTCCCTCTGACTAGAGCCGATCTGCTCAATCAAAGTGGGTCTGATCGTCAAACTTGCTAACATCTCTGGGTTCAATTTGCACTTTGGTTTGAAATCAAACCCCGCGATATACTCCAGTTGCTTCCATTCAAGGAACATAGCGCCTAAGCTGGCATGTCTTCTACTCAATGCATCAGCCACCGCATTGCCTTTTCCCGGTGTATATGCGATGTCAAAATCATAGGAAGCCAAGAATTCTAACCACCTTTGTTGCCGGAGATTTAGATCCTTCTGGGAGAAGAGATACTTCAACGACTTATGATCTGTAAACAGCTCAAATCTTTCTCCCAAGAGATAGTGTCTCCACATCTTTAACGCGAACACGATCGCTGCCAATTCCAAGTCATGGGTAGGGTATCTTTTCTCGTGCGGTTTCAATTGCCGACTTGCATAAGCTACAACCCTACCGCCTTGCATCAATAAAGCACCTAGTCCGGTACCACATGCATCTGTGTATACCGTCATCTCTTCATCCCCCTTAGGAATGACTAACACTGGTGCGCTTGTCAACTTATCGTTTAGACTCTTGAATGCATTCTCGCACTTTCCATCCCAGACAAAAGCTTGATTCTTCTTGGTCAACTAGGTCAATGGTGCTGCTATCTTGGAGAAACCTTGGATAAACTTACGATAATATCCCGCTAACCCCAAGAAACTTCTTACATCTGTTGCATTCTTAGGCGTAGGCCAATCCTGTACCGTGGCCACCTTCGCCGGGTCCACGGCAATACCATTCTCTGATACAACATGGCCCAAGAACCTCACTTCCCTCTTCCAGAAGTGACACTTAGAAAACTTTGCTTTCAATTGGTGTTTTCTCAACACCTCCATCACTACCCTTAAATGTTCCTTGTGTTCTTCCTCTGTCCTCGAATAGACCAAAATATCATCAATGAACACAAGGACAAACTTATTCAACTGATCTCTGAATACCCTATTCATAAGATCCACAAAATATGCTGGGGCATTGGTCAGCCCGAATGGCATGACCAACCATTCATAAAATCCAGACGGCGTCCGAAATGTCGTTTTAGCTATACTCTCAGCTTCCACTCTAAGCTGATGAAAACCTGTCGCGAGATCCAACTGAGAAAATACTCTCGCGCCACTCAACTGATCGAACAAATCATCTATCCGCGGCAGAGGGTACTTATTCTTCCTCGTCACTTTATTCAACTCGCGGTAGTCTACACACAAACGAAGGGAACCATCCACCTTGGTAGCAAACACAACTGGTGCTCCCCCATTCAGAAACACTCCTTCTGATAAATCCCTTCTTCAAAAGATCGCTGACTTGCTCCTCGAGCTCTCGCTGCTCCCTTGGTGCCATACGATGAAGTGGCATCACTATAGGTCTGGCATCTTTTACCAAATCAATACGGAACTCAATCTCTCGGTATGGTGGAAGTCCGGTCACTTCTTCGAAAACATCCGGATACTGGCCAACCACGGACAAACCTGACAACTCACTATGCGGAATGTCAAGGGAGTTTAGAAAACTAGCCAATACCCCCTTACTGGGTAGACCACCAAACACTATCCTCCGCCCATCATCCGCTCTAGCTGTCACTAAAAAGCCCTCACAGTCTACCACCACCCCGTATCTTTGGAGCCAATCTACTCCCAAAATAATGCCAAACCCAGTAAAGCCCAAAACAAAGCAATCACAAACAAACATGCATCCATGACTCGATAGGACCACATTACGACAAATCATGCTAAGGCTAGTAGAACCACCAATCGGGTTCGTCACTACTAAAGGTCTATCGACAATCACGGGCTCCAATCCCAACCTATCTACCAGGTCACTAGATATGAAAGAACTGGAAGCTCCGGTATCAAACAAAACTCTAACAGGAACATCGTAAACAGAAAGCATACCTTGAATGACGACATTCTTTCCTTTCTCTGCCGCAGTTGGGGCATTCGACGAAGAAGGAATAGCATTAAGGGCATATGCTTTCACCATTTTCTTTTCTTTGGGGGGTTGCGGACACTTGTCCTTGTGATGTCCCATCTGGCCACAGTTGAAGCACTTCCTATCCGCTGGCTTGGCCCGACAATTACTAGCATAATGGCCCTTTTTACCACAGCTGAAGCACTCAACATCTTGCTTATTCTTTTTCTTCTGGCCATCCTTAGTCTGATTCTGCTTTCTCTTATTCTGGGAACCACCTTTGCCTTCACCACTTGCTTGTGTCTTTGGCTCACCTGCGGATGCAACCTCAGTCTTCGGCTTAGGGTAGAGACTTTCTGACCTCAATGCTTTCCCTACAATTGACTCAAACGACTCATCGATGTGGTTAATAAGTTTTTCCCCCAAGTACTGATCCAAACCAGTTATGAATTTCTCATTCTTCTTCTCGGTAGTATCAATAAGAGATAACCCATATTTTGACAAAGTGTCAAATTCAGCAATATACTCCGAGACAGCTCTGCCATTCTGCTTGAGCTCCAAGAATTTCTTAAACAGCACTGACTTCTGAGCAGCTGGAATGAACTTCTCGCTAAAGCGAACTTTAAACTGCTCCCAAGTAATCTGATCTTCGGGAGTAGCTGCCTTTATAGCATTCCACCAATTCATTGCCCGCCCTTGTAGCTGACGGGACACTAGCTTTCTCTTCATCGCATCCTCGATACCCAAATCCTCGAAGATACGTTCGCAACTATCCAACCAATCTTGAACATCCGTGGCCGACTCTGTTCCGTGAAACGGCTTCCCACCAAGGCTAGTATAATCCTTATTTAGCTTGGCGAAGTCGACCCTCGGCGCCTGCACTATTGGACCACTACCATTTTCACCATTGGGAGTTGCCCTCTGTACATCTCTAAGCATCTCTCTCATGAGGTCAGTAAACATCGTCCTCATGTCAGCAGCATTCCCATTATTGGCCCCTCTACCGGTACCTCTAACATATCGGCTCATCGTCAATCTGAAAAAGGAAATGATTAACGATCCCATAGTGGTGCTAGTGCAGCACGACTACATTCTTATACTACTAATAGAATATATATTTAGCTTTTGAAAACCAAAATAATCACAAATACGCTCTCTCAAATACGTATACTATCTCTCCCTGATAACTTCCCTAGGTTAACTACGCAACCTAGAGCTCTGATACCAAATGTGACGGGCCGCCCCGCACCAGCCTGCATTTCCTCCGGAAGTGCGCTGTACACATGCCCGACTAGCACGGAACGGTCGCCAAGGAAAGGAAAGAAGAGAATGAACTAATCAAGGAACCTGTAGAATGTCTCACATCGCATGGGATAAAATATAATAATAATAATATACTTGACATAAAACAGGCGAGACAGTGCATAAGCTGATAACTAAAACTAACATCAACATCAGAGTAGCGGAAATCCAAATACAGCTTATTACAACTTTCCAAATTTACTTTCTCTAACAAAAAGGAAATTAGAATAGAAGATACACCACCAATGCCCAAGCAGTGATCTTCAACAACACAGGGAGAATACTATATATATTACGTGGAAGCCTCCTGCTCGTCTCCGGATCATCTACCCGTGCATCACCAGCTAACCTGTCTCTAGTCTGCTCGTGTGAGCACCCAGAGTAATAAGAGGAGACATAAAACTCTAGGTCAGACATAAAGCCTGGTATGAGCGATAAGCATCTAAACAGAATAATAACAGGTATACTAAACCATACCTGAACCTGGACCTGGAACCAAAGAGTTAGTACCACATACCGTACAATACTCCAAGGTGCCATAATAAAAAGTGTAAGAATACGGGGGTGGGGTGTGCATGTCATAATGATAGCAAACAAATCAACCATAACAACCATCCTCACATCTCTCACTCAGTGCGTAAAGCATACGATATCTACCACTTTGGAATACTAGACAAATTGAGGTAACGACGGATCCCGACTTGTAGAAACCCTGCTGTGACCAAGCTAAACATATGGAGTCATGACCAAACATTTCAATGACCCATTTCATTGATCGTAGCCCTTGGTTCTACCGATGCCATAATGGCCCTGAATCCGCCTTCGTACCTCCTACCATAGTGGTCCAAAGCTATAGACGTCGATAACCCCTTAACACGCGTCCCGCAGCAAAGCCCAACTCATGAAGTGAACTCGTCGGTTCCCAACTGGACCCTGAGCTCTAACTTCCATTTGGACTACCTTTGCATCTCGGACTTCTGTCATCACCGGATCGGTTCGGATCCCCTCTTAGCCATCGGTTCAGTTCGGCCTTTAGCTCCCCATCATTAACGCAATGCGGTTCGTGGCGTCCATCTGGTAGCGGTTCGGATCAGCCTCCCCCAAGCACACCGGTTCGGGTTGCACTTTCTACTCACGAATGGTTCGGATCGTGGTCACCTCACTGGGTCGGTTCGGGTCGCACTTTCTGCTCACGAATGATTCGGATCGTGGTCACCTCACTGGGTCGGTTCGGGTCGTCTCGCGAAGTCTTGATCGGATCGGATCGGCACCATCGGATCGGCACCATCGGATCGGCACCATCGGATCGGAGTCCCCCACAAAAGCAGGTCAGATCGGTCGCTATCATCGGATCATGGTCTTCAAGCATCGACGGATCGGATCGCTCCATCGGTTCGGATCGCCCTTATTTCCTCCGATCCGGTCCGGTTCGGATGATTTCCTGCAGTTCTTCCAGCGAGCAGTTTACGCCTTTCGACGGCGTTTTTGACAAATCTAACACTTCTAATCAATCATAAAACACACCATAGAGTCATAGCATTATGTAATAGCAACCAAAAACAGCAAACAACCATTCAAATGAATCAAAATGGATCAAAAGTGGCCAAAACTCCTTATTTTCCCTTAAGCATGATTAAGTAAAACTGATCATAGGGTTAACGAAACTTAATCAAATCGAACTAAATTTCTAACAGAGGCATAAAATATTATTTAAGAATTTCTAAACATTTTCCAGAATTTATTAGTGTATAAATTCGCTAATCTTCACTAATCACCCTTAATTAACTGTAATTAATGTCAAAACGGTGCTATCACTCACCTTGGCCACAAACAAAATTCTCAGAACTGAAACTCCTCTGATTTGGGGCGAATACTGATGTCCAACAGCAGCTCTAACCTTGCTTTGGTGCTTTTTCTTCTTAATTTGATGTTGCTAAGCCTAATCTTCAATTAGAAAGTGTTTTGGGGTGTTTTAGATGTAGGAGGCCATTGTTAGAGTGTCTAAGGATGAAAGTGGCGGCTGGAAAATGTCTAAAGAAATGTTTTCTAACCCTAATCAGCCCCTATATACCCCTAAACCCGAAATTCCCCTCTGGGCCTAGCTGCTAATCACCCGGTTAAGCCCAATTAAGCTGTTTTTCTCCATCTGAAACTTGTTTCAGCCATATCTCCCAAACGGTGAGTCCGTTTGGCTAATGTGACCACTCTATGGAAAGAGAAACCATCATTCGAAGCCAATGGAAGTGGTTTCAAGTCAAAAATTCATTTCCAGTCAAAAGTTATGGCCAAAACAGTACCAACTAGGGGTAAAATGGTCATTTAAAAATCGGGAAAAATCATGAACATGGGAAATGACCCTAATAGTCGTCTCCCAAAGTTACATGACCATACGACATCGTATGTGAAAGAAATAAATATTCTACGGTCCTATGATGTGTAGAATACGGGTCGTTACAAAATCACAGCCGGATGTGGGATCCAATGTCATCACGGTTGCCCCAAACTTAAGTAGAGTCAAACTCCTGATCCTACCAAGAAGGAATTGCTCGCCCCTCTCGGAAATTCGAGCAGGGCTCAAAATTTACTACCAAGGATGAGCTTATGATCCTCTTAGGGAAGTGTCTTTAACCTATACGTTCATTAGTTTGTTTTCTTTTCAACATATCTGTCATTTACGTAACTCTGAAAACGACATCATGTCATAACACCGGTTCAAGGAAAAGCTAGGAAAAAGATTCCAAGCATTTCTAATAGCATACTATAACTGACTATTACTTTGTTCCAGGCGATCTTTCGTTAGAAATTTTCCCAAGGATGATTATTTCATAAAGAAACTTTTTACTAATACTTAGCCTAAGTAGGTTTCCACTCATTACAACACCCTTGGTTACAGTGATGTTATTTCTGACAAAAGCGATACATCATATAAATCACACAACACACTGACAACCCCACCGGAAGTCACGACATAAACCATTACACAGACACAATCATCATTTCAAGAAAAGAAAATTTTAACATCCCAAACGTATAATAAAAATCACTCATTCCGAATCAGGGTTTTGCAAAGCAAATTCCAAAGAAGCGCAATCCTCTTTATCTTTCTTTAGCCCATCCTCCAACTTATCGATTTGTTGGTATAATCTACCAACTACCGCATCTGAGCGCTCAGAGGATTTTGTTGCTAATTTACATTGTAAATTGCGAATAATTTCATCTTTTTCTTTTAGTTGCTTTTCCAAATAGGACACTTGTTCCTTGAGGTTTGTGACTTTCACCTTTTGGAGGTAATACATCTTTTTGTAGCCCGGCAATGAAGCATTACTAAAAATATCTCTACAACCAATGGCGTTTGGACTTTCCTCTCTAAACTGTAAAGAGGGGGTTTGGAATGAGTCCTCCTAGCCACAGACAAGATGAAATATCATAATACGTAAATTACAAAGATCAAGTATATGCTAATTACATCATACATCCCAAGGAAAGAAGAACAATCACATAACCTTTATCAATTCATATATACCATAGATACCGCGTCCACACTAGCATATTATCACAACAACATAAACAATTAGGTATCGTAAAATCAACACAATTCATAGACAGATCAAAAGAAAATGTACACTTAATAAATAACATTCAAAATCCCTTGTTAAAATTGTTTGTGCTGAACCAAGCTCCTTGAGATTTCCCCCCTAAATTCCTAAACAAGAATCTAAAAACATAACTGTAACTCACATCTTCGGGGAAGCAGAGAATTGCTGTAATATGGGAAACCTATTTATTAATGAAATTCAAGGGAAAGGAAAGCACTTCGAAAGCGAAACCCATACCTGTGCGACATCAACATTGGACCGATCGGGAGTCCTCTTCTTCCTATAATCTAAATAATCGTCGTCCTTAGAGGGCAACTCCTATGATGCAAGAGTAGATTTTCTAAAACCTTTTCCGGACTGACATGACCTTCCATCTCTTCGTCTGCTGTGTTTTTCACCTCCCCTTCTTCCTCATAATCTTTATTAAATTCATCAATAAACAACAGCGATGCGGGATCTATCATGTTCGTTAGGGGAACATTATGCTCTCGTCTCACTTGCTCGATCTTCTGTAGAACTATGTCTCGAATGCAGGGATCAATTGAAGAATAGTTAAATTTCGAAAGCCTTTCGTAGTTGTTTGAAAAAGCAAGGATAAGGGCATCTTCATAAAACTCCGTGGCTATGTTGTTAAGGTGGACATTCAAAAAAATTGAAATTCTATCACTGGCCTCGTAAATGATTCTCTTTGCAGTGGAAAGCTGAGTGTTCATCTTGTCCATCTCGGCAGCATAGTCAATCTCCAGTCCCGATTTCTCTGCCTTAAGGTCCTCAACTCCTCTTTATCCTTCCTCTCCTTCTCTAATGAGGCCGCCAATTCCTCACGTTTGTTATCTCCCTCCGTCTTCTTCCGCAACAAAGCATTCACTTTATCTAACAACACCTTATTCACCTCCCTTAAAGTATTGACCTCAGCTGCTGAGATGGAAGCTAATCCCTGGGAGACATACCAAGTTTTCATCTTCTAAAGAAGAAAAGTAGGCTAAATATCTCAAAAAAAGGAGAGAGAGAGAGGTGTATGTATGTATAATACCAAAAGGAAATCCCTGATTTGTTGTTTGTGGAAATTTACCGAGTCCAAAGTGGCAGAAGTTGAGGTAATATTCGCAACTTTGGGGGAAGAAAGAGCCAGTTCCACAAGCTTATCAAAATCTGAGGCGACAAAGGAGGTACGGAATAAGAAACAGGCTGGGAGGAAGATGGTGCCTAAATATCAAGCCTTCCCCCATCTATTTCACCAAAAGCATTGAAAAGGACAGGGCTACTCGTGGATTTACCATTCAGGGAGACTTCTGGGGAAGCATTAATATCAACCACCTGTTCATCAGCGATAGTAGAAGGATCAAAAGTCCGCCTTGTTTTCGGAGTAACAACAATATATCCTGAGAAGCCAACCAACTTGTCACACTTGGGCTTCTTCGATGGAGGGTGAACGACGGGTTGAGCAAGCCTCTTCATGGCCTGGACACTGTACCGGTTATAAGCGGCAAGGAAAGTTACGTCCCTGAGGGACTGAAGATCCTAAACAAAGAGAAAGATGAATTAGAAAATGCAACAACTACAAAACAAGAGAAAGAATGACAGACGTTGCCGAGACAAACAAGTGAATCCCATCTAAAACACCTGGACGGATGAGAGAGCCTGCATTAAACGAGTCAGAACCCAACAATAATCCCTTAGGACCAAAGAATTGGATGGGAGGTTGCCCCCAATATATTTTGTCCAGGAGGAAGCAAACCACACTCACGAAGTTTATCGACGGTCAAGAGAAATGACCTGCACATATGCTCCACCGGTGCATTGAAGACAACATCAACCACTAGAGCCTCCTACGGAGTTAAAATCACATTTTGGAGGGGGGTTCTACGATAAGGGTAAGGTTCAAGTGAACAAAAAACCAAAACTGTAAAACGTTTACTTTCCAAAAGCAAGAGACCTACCATCGTCAATAAATTGTCCTGATATGTCGGGTGGACATTGAACAAGGAAGCATTGGTCCTCCCACGGCCTACTTTTGTTAATGCCATCAGTAATCAGCCCCTTTACGGGGTTATCTCTCCAGATCGGCGATTCTGAGGCCTTGGAGAACCGGATCATGAGACGGATGAGTTCGGGGCTTAAAGAACCATGACTCGAAGCAAGAGCCAGATCTTCCAAGCACAAAAGGGTCGTGTATGTATTAGGCGAAAGCTGAATAGGAACAACTTTCAAGTCAACCAAAAATTTGTGTAGAAGGGAGGGAAAGGAAGAAAACCTCCATGCCAGATATGAATAGACGAATACGCAAAGAACCCTTCTAGAGGATTCTTGAAATTTTTTGGAGAAGCAGCTATCATAGCATCCGTATCCACTATGCCAAAGTTATCCAATATGGCGTCTACATAATGTTGAGATACGATTAAGGATGGCTTGGGCGCGAATGCCTTCTTGGAACGGGAGACCTTGGAATCTTTGATCTTCTCCTTAGCAGGGCTTTTGTGAGTCATGATTCTACCAGTTAACATCATTCCATAACAATGCAATTAGTATGCAAATATCTTACACAAATACACATATCACTATCAAACATTAGTGAATACCATTACGTCTCGTTTAACACAAAGTTCGGTTAGGCGAAAACCTAAATCAGACCCAAATAGGGGGTATAAGGAAGACTATATCTTTTATACCTTAGCTAACATACGACTAAGCCAAACATAATCGCCCTAGAAACCTAGACAAACCAATAAAATAAATGAAGGCAAATCAGCCCTAATGATATTAGAATCATTTTAGCAATGGCAGTAAGATTGACACCAAAACCTATTTTATGAACAGCATTGTCCTAACCAACTTTCGTGTCAATTTTGACGCGTAATTAGGATAGCGATTCATGTAAGAAGTAAAAATACTCACCAATAATTGAGCTTGTATCTTCAAAAGGAGGAGAATTTGAGCGTCTTTTTAGGAGAGTAGTAATCTTGTCCAGGGATTTAATTTGCAAGTGAAAGACGGGAACAAGGGGGAAGGCGAGTTTATGTTCAAATTTCAAGATCAATCTAGGCCATACAGGTAAAGACCAATCAACGCTTCTGATTGAGGGAGATCAAAAGACCTTGAAGTGACATTTTGGAAAATACAAAGAAAAAAATATTGACTTGGAAAGTCAAAAACACCCCTTCACTAGGGGAGAATGTTATCACCAAAATAGACTCCAAAGCTAGCTAGAAATGAAGGGGTGTCTGAAGAATACAGGCATAGGAAAGTTCCCCAAAAGCAAAAAGCTGAGCAATAGGTCGAACCGAAAGCCGGAGAAAATAGTTGGAAAGCAACACAAACCAACACCTTCTTGAAGGGAAGAAAACTCAAAGTCTACAAAATGTCCACAAAGCACGTCCGTCAAAACCCTTCCAACATGACCAATTCGACAGGAGATTTCATAGTGGAAGTCCCCCCCTAAGACAGAAACTAAGAAAGAAGAAGGCATGAGCTACCCACCTTAAAAACCAGAAAGGTTATCGATAATAACCTACCTAAATACCGATGCACCTGAAGGCAAGGGCATCAAAGGTACTAAGCCAAGAGAGTGCAAGGATTATCCAGAACCAGTTTCCGGAGCGTCTGTCGCACGAATATCGAAAGGCTAACCGGGACCCAAGCAGAGATACAAGCTATCCGTACTGATTTACCTAGTATTGAAACCCACAGCGGCTTCGAACCGGTAATTATCTACGAACTTCATGATGGCAGGCCCCTCTAAGTACTTACGATAGAGCCGAAGGACTACATCCAAAAGCTTACGTCCGAGAATCTACGTTTAGGAGTTGTTACCAAGGGTTCAAAAACCATCCAAAGAACGTAACTGATACTCCAATGACGACCGGAAGCCAAGTACCCGGAACTAAGGAAAAAAGCGGTCGGCAAAGGCCCCTGCAGGCCCAATAGCCCAACAGCGGAAGGAGCCCAGAACCACTATAAATTAGACCCCGGGGTCACGTTTATGTGATCGATTTTCTTCATACTAGTACTCCTCAAAAATCTTAGCGCTTAGATCAACTAGAGAATTTCTCCTATTACATTCATTTACTCCAAATGAAATTTTAATAAAAAAGGATCTTCTTTTAGAAAATTGCTCTATAAGTTTATATTATTTTTTCCAATTATCACAGTTGCAGTTTACTATTCGTTTTCCAGATAAGCATGGATTTCTGTCTCAATATGTCCTCGAATAGGAGGATATATCTCCTCCACTGAGTTTAGATTCATTCTGGTTGTCCTTAGCGATTCCACTCCTCCAGACTTTGTTATCTAGGGTGGTGATCCAATTTAACCCAAAAATAGACGAGTTGCCTATTTTTCCTTTAGATACACCCCAGTTGACCCATCTCCAATGTTGATGAAAAATATCGTTAACAGTAAGTGTTCTAGGAGTAACTGTTCTGCTCTGATGATGGTAGTATAGACAGTTACTGATTTTATTCAAAAGTTGTGTTATATAATATATTATGTTCGTTCCAATGTTAGATTTGTGTTCTTCGTTTTCTTCTATTTTAATTTCTCTTTCTTCCTATTTCTCACCCTCTATATTCTTTCTTTTAATGATTCGTATTTCTGTTCAATTTGGGTTGGACTTGTGGTGTAATTAGTCGACTCAAAGGATACGGAAATTCGAGCCATTACACTATCATGTTCCTCTATCCCATCTCGGAGGTGCCTACACTTCGATGTATTATGCCCATACAGCTCGTTGAATAAACATAATTTTCCTATCCTCCTTTCATTTTCAGTAGGATCTCTAGGAGGCGGTTTCCGATATGGGGTCGTCCCCGAGTACCAATGTAGAATCTTTCTAAGGACTCATTCAACTTTGTGTAAGAGGGATATTTCTGACCCTTGCTACTCCTTTTTGAGTTATCACACTTGCTTTCTATCTTCTTTTTACTTTATCATGCTTGAATCCAGTCTTAAACATCTCAGATCATTCAAAACATTTTATTCGATCTTATTTTGCGCCTGCACATCCTCTTGGCGCATGTATCTATCAATCTTAAAATAAAATTCATCGTGATTCCCAGGGGTTTCCTTTGTAAACTTGCTCTAAATTCTGATTTATCGGTCGCTTCAGACACTGTAGCCATCAAGACCATCGACGAATCTTTATAGGAAGCTCCTTAGCATTTCTCTTGGTCTTTGCCTTATTATCGTCAATGCCATAACATTATTTGGGTGAGTAATGTGAACTATGAATTTCTCCATGAACTACCTATGAGTTCATTCTGGGAACCAATCGCTAAGAACCAATCATTGTTGAGCTACCAAAACCAAAGCACAACCAAGTTAGTCAGAAACATCAAAAATCACTTCGCCATAAGTTTTGAAGATTCCCCTTATACATTCAAGTTCCTGATGTAGCTCGTTAATTCCATCAAAATTAGCAATTGAAATTTGATGGGGCTCTTGCATTTTGGATGTTTAGAGATGAAAGGGCTACGAGTCACATCTTCATACACTTGGTCGGGTATTCCGCATCTTGTTATGTCTCATATTATTTCAGCTAATCTATCTCCATCATTAGAAAACTAAAATGCCTGCCTTCGAGTCTAGGGGGTACTCCTAAACGTACTGTTTAGGTTGTACCTCAGCAACTCTTACCGCCGAAGTTTTCATGTGCCACGTAGATGTCTATCGAAATTTTGACACATGTTCATAACATCCATATCCGGGTCGGCCATGCCCCCAGGTTTCGCTTCGGCATGGTTGAATAGGACTTCTTGGACAACATCGCTACCTCTCTCTAAAGCCACACATATTGAGCCTGAGCCATATTTCCAGCGACATTATTTAGAGCATGAGAAGGAGCATTATGATCTATTGCAATATCTTTAGGGTAGTTTCCCCTAATAGAATTTGGTTCGGCATATGCACATGGCCAAACCAGATCAGTCATCAAACCGGGTCTTGGTTCAGGAAGCATTTTTGTTGCTACCACTGCTACACTACTAGTTCCTACTCCACTGATCGTTTCATGGATTCCCAACCTTTTGAATTCGTCAATTCTCACAAAGAAGTTATTCATCGTCTCTTCTTACCTGTATAAAAATTCATCCTATCGTCTGTACGCAGCGATAAATCCTTTATCACTCGACCCATCGCCTTTCTAGGCACATAGATGGAAGGATTGCCAACAGAGGAAGCCTTATGACTTTCTTTATTCCTAGCGCCTTCGTCTTGCATGCTAGCATCATTTTTCTTCTTTTTAACCATTCTCAAATCCTGAAGCAATTTATTTCCTTAAAGCTAGAAATTGAGTTGAATTCCCCTAACTGGCACGCTAAAACTTTGATTCAAAAAGTGGTTCTTCTGATTACAACACCCAAAATAACAATATTCACACAACCACATCAGTATTCAATCATAAAAAGCAATAAATATAGAGAACACATAGATTTATAGTGGTCCGGCAATCAGGCCCATGTACACTTGATGTAATTTATCGTTTATTATACTGTACGATTAAAAAAATAGTTTTTTTCTTAGTAAAAAATGTAGAGAAAAGAGTGAAGTATATCTACGGCAATGTCCTTGTGTGTATTTTAAAAAACCAGAGCCAGAAATCCCTCAAAAAGCTCAGAATCCATGTATTTATAGTTAAGGCCAAATCCGGTTCGGTAGGCCATGTGGTAACGTGGTGGAGGTAGTGAAAGCAGTGGGCTTGGCAATGATGTACATCAGAGAACATGGGAAACATTACTAAAATGTGTCCCCTAAGGTTCGGAATGGAAAACTGGCCATGCTGATCTGAATATAAGTGATGCGGGGAGATAGCCGAACCAAGCTCTTGGACGAACCGAAAGCTTGGTCAATCCAGGGGAACTCCCTCCCAATATTCTCTTCTCTTGAATTGGTGGCTCCCATGCTGGATTGAGAACTAGATTGTTTGATCCGAAAGGGTCGAAACAAAATTCCATTATTTAATACCTAAGCCTTCGAAGGATCCAGTTCTCCAATCAAGTGTATCCAGGCTTGTCCAAGCCCTTGTGTTAACCGACCTTTTGGCCTGGTCCCCAAAAGCAATTCGACCCCACACGACTTGGTCCATCGCGCGACCCAATATCTTGAAGTGTTGCCAAGTTACTCGACATCACGCCTGTGAGATGTCTTACAAATGTGGTCGTCGTGACTCGTCGATGCTACTCATAACCAGCTCAACACTCGGGACCAGTATAAACCCATAGTCCACTTTCATATCCCGAAACTTTACTTCCTAAGCCTCGCGTCTCCTCGAAGACTCATCAACCTCCTTTTCATTTCCCAGTATAAGCTCCTCGGATACGAAATACCGTAACCCACCAAGTTCATACCCCAAACCAAGCTCTCTAGAAATTCCAAGTACCAGACTCGGTATTCTCGAGTACGTAATAAACACACAGAGCGGAATACGAAGAAAGCTTCATAAATCCATAAAAGCAAACAAGTACAAGGATTGGTATTTGCTGTGTACGAAATCCAAATACGAAACAACCAAGCACAAAGCAAAGAAACTCTTCAAAAGACATCAAAGTGCCCGGATCGGCATTCGCAGATAGGAAAACTCGGATATGAAAATCTGATGCTCCAATAGTTCAGTCTTCAGAGCAACGACAAGAAATTGCACCCCAGGATACATACCGATCTCGGTGGACAAAAACTGGCCAGTCGGTCCCAATTTATACCTGCTCAAACCTACTCCAATACCTATAAATACCCCCATACTTGTTGATTTTATAGGCTGGAATTTGGCTGAATTGACATATTGTGAAGTTTTTCTAGAGCTTGGACACCATTAAAGCGCTTTGAAGATTTAGGGGACAAGAAAATACCAATATCCTCAAGTTTTTAGACTTCTGAACAGATAAGGGACTTTGGAAAATAGGACTATATAAAATTTAGTCACTACTGATTCCTTTGTAAACATTTGTAATGATAACATTGTACTTCTCCAACAGTGAATAAAAACATTAAAGTGGACGTAGGGTCAACTCGGACCGAACCACTATAAAATATAGTGTTCATTACTTTTCTGCACATTTTCCTTACACGAAATCTTATTCTCATTAGCTTGAGAATCTTTGGGTGTTGCACCAACTTTTGGAAGCAAACATTATGTTATTTTCACCGAGAAGCTTCAAAATGCGAGAACTTACATCTTTCTGATCGACTGCTATTCCAACTAGAAGTGCTACTTAGGTCCCTCAGACATACCTCCTATTTCCGCTTACAATGGTTACAAAAGGAAAGAATATCGTGACCGGAACGTCCACGGTCACCGATATGGAAACTTCTCCTCATCTTCAACCTTTTGAATTTTCGACCGATATGGATATCCTTACATCCGACAATCCCGACGCTTCTGTAACCCAAGCCCAACTCTTTGAGATTAATAAGAAATTGGAAGAGAGGACGAGAGAACTAAACGACCAAATGGAAACAAACATTGAGTTGATGCGATGACTCCAAGAAAATACTTGGTGCGACGTCGCTCAGCTCGAGATCAATAGAAACACTCATCCCCTAGTGAATGCCTCATAAAGCTCTTCTTATGACACCCACCATGAGAATCAAAGCCAAAGGAGGAGGGCCAATACCAATGGAAATGGCCATGACAACGGTGCTAGAATTACTGTCACCTTTAGTGAGGTAACAGATTAAGGCGATCGTTCCCAGTTGGGTCCTAACGACGAAGCATGACCTAGTACCCAAGCCCTTCCGCGATAGAACCTTCCTATCGCTCCTCAAGACTTGGCACCTACACGTCCTGCCGCCAACCAGGCCCAAGTTCCACTCAACCAACCTCAACAAAATCAGGTAGTCTAGGTTGATGACTTACTTGAAGTTGATGCTGATGTCATCACCGAAGGCGCCCATGGCTTGAACACACAAACTGGACCATGATCACTACAAGCCAGCGGAGACCTAGCCTGCAGTTCTAACCGACATGGTCTCAAAGGATCGTGGGAGAAACATAGGGGCACATGACTAACATTAGGAAACCAGTATAAGGTGTAACCCCTTCACTCGATTCGTTGCACGCCGCCGAATGGCCTCGACATTCAATATGCCCTAACTAATGGCTTACTCGGGGAAGACTGATCCCTGTAACTTCTTGAACCATTAAGAGTGGCATATGGACTATAGTTGCGCCACTGACAACATCAATTACAAGTGCTTCCTAGTTTTTCTTGAAGGCATCGCCCTTTTAAAGTTTTCTTGACTCCCGTTGTGATCCATCTCTACTTTCAACCAGCTTGCTTCTGAGCTGGTGAAACAATTCACGATGCATGTTGCAAGGCCGAAGGACGCCCTGACTCTCAAATCTCTATCAAGGCAGGGGGAAACTCATAAGAGTTACGTCGAACGCTTCAACAAATCCCGGGTGGAAGTCAAAGATCAAGAACCTCACACCGTCTTGGTCCAGCTTGCTAAGGGCCTCCTTCCCGACTCTGAATTAAAAGCTTCGATCGACAAAAAGTAGTCGAAAACCTTGGAGGCTTTCTACGATATGGCTAATTAATTTTTGTGCCAAGAAAAGGCATGTAGAAACAGGGCAATACAGACCGACCATCCCAACAACCTACACCGAAGCACTATCCAAAACAGCGTGAAGGGGAAACATGTCGGGGAATCCTTGGATAAGGGTAAAAGGGTAGCCAAATTTAAGCCTAAACCTAACAACGGAAAACCAGGATGCCATAACTTTTAGCTGTTGGAGTTTAAAGAAGTTTGATCGCTTCCCGACTTACAAAGACTACACTCCACTCAATACTAGGCTGGAGACAAACTATCTTGAGACCTGTAACACAATCCAATGCAAGAAGCCGAACTCAAGCAAATCTACTGATCGAGAGAATTTTTTTGGCAAATATTGCAGATTCATGGCAAGTTCAGCCACGATACGAACGATTGTCTTTACCTTAAGCATGCCATTGAAAACTCACTCGAGAGAAGTTCTTAGAGTAGTATGTTCAGAACCCTACTCTCCAAGAAGCAACAGCTGGTCCTTTAACATATGCACCTCCTTAACTTGAAGCAGCCCTAGGGTCGTCCAATTCGAGATCTCCTTGTAGGGGTATCGTGATTAACACCATTTGCAGCGGGCCTCACCCTGCAAATGGGTGCTTTCGGCATATGGAGGAGTATCCCAATTCAATCAAGCATGCTGACTTAGAAGCATACTACACCCAGGATGTACCTATCCCAACTAAGACTCAGCGTGACTACATAGTTTTCCATGGGAGAGATGCTACAGAAATCGAGATTCCAACCATAAATCCTCTCATCATATTTGTTGCCACAGGTCTGGCCTATGTTCGAAAAGTTCTCATTGACTCAGGGAGCTCTGTTAATATTATCTTTAAGTCAGCCTACGACCAAATGAAACTTGAGGACAAAGATATAAAGCCTTCCCACGCCACTATCCCCAGCTTCAAAGACTCCTCTAACCAGCTGGCCAGCTTGGTAGAACTTTTGATCGAGCTCAGATATGGGGATCGAAGCAGTATCCGGATCTTCACCTTCGTGGTTATCAATGTCTCTTCCCCTACAATGTCTTCATAGGACGCCTTTCCTTGCATAGATCTGAGTTTGCATGGCTCCATGGCTCTTATCAATAAATTTCCAATAGAAAATGGGATTTGAACCGTTAAGGGAAATCAAGCCACTGCGAGAGCCTGCTATCTCACAAAATGGAAAGATGTTATTGCCAAAGAGAAGGGAAAGGGCGTAGAGCCAATCCACTATGCCAAAACTGCCAGTGCATAGCAGCCTCTAGAGTATGGGTCTTGGCTCAGATGCAACTTCCATCTTTCCGAAGACCCCGATCTAAGGGATTCCAAAGGGCCTACTCCGGTATATCTAACCATCAACTTTCCAATCAACCCCGCCGACCCGACTTGGGTCTTGAAAATTGGATCATAGCTCCACCTAGCAATAAGGGAAGAACTTGTGGACTTATTAAGGGCCAATATTGATGTGTTTGCTTGGACTTAATCCAATATGTATGGCATCGATCCAGGAATCGCTTGTCGCATGCTCAGTATCGTTCCAAAGCATCTTCCCGTTAAGAAAAAATGTCGAATCTTGGGAATATAAAGATCAAAAAAACTTAAAGAGGAGTTGGATAGGACACTCAACAATGGCTTTATCTGCGATACCCTCAACCTCGAATGGGTTTTCAACCCGATCTTGGTCAGAAAATCAAATGGGAAATGGCGGACGAGCGTCGATTACTTTGATTTGAACAAAGTATGCCTGAAAGACAGCCTCCCGTTCCTAGAGATCAATCAACTCATTGATTCAAATTCAAGTTACCAGCTTCTCTCCTTCATGGACACGTACTTAGGCTATAATCGAATTCCAATGTACCTTCTGGATCAGGGTTTTTAATCATTTAATTGAACATTTGAAATGGGTTTTAGAGGTTGATTTGGAAATTTAAACAAATTAAATAAAATAATTTTGAATATTTATTCAATTTGAAAAATAAAGTAATAGTTTAATTTTGAAATAGACGGAATTAGTCGGATTTGTAATATAGTATAAATTGGATAATATAGAAATATTTAATAAAGTTTAGATTGAAATTTATATTACGGAATTCATTTAATAAACGATGTTTGAATGTATAATTTATTATTTAATTATAAATGAGCTCGTAACATCGCGGTAGTTCATAGTTTTCCATTTTGAACTTGAAATGAATGCACATAATCTAATATGAGTTGGAATTCACTACAACAAAAACACCATATTACAACTTTAATTTTACAACGGTGGTAAAATCACTGTTGTAATAAATGTTTTTTTACAATTTTCATTTCCCTAAAGTTGTAATGAACGTATTTTTCACAACTTTTACAACGGTGGTAAAATCACCGTTGTAATAAACGTATTTTTAACAACTTTTTTGTTTTGTCAATTGTGATAGATTTCTATTACAACTGACATTTTGTGCCAGTTGTAATAAACATAATTAGTAAATAATTTTTAATATTTAATAAATAGTATAATAAATTATTATTATTATTTATTATTTAATAATTAATCTTTAACAATTAATTAATAGAAAGTAATCATTAATATTAATAATTAAAAAAATCAAGAATTAATATTTAGTTATTAATTTTTGATAATTAATAATTAAAACGATTTTATTAGAAAGTTGTATAAATCTATCTTCAACGGTTCTTTTTCTACTTATTGTAGTAGAGGCCTGTTAAGTATAAATAATATCTAATATTTAATAATTAATATATTAATATTAAAGAATAATAACTATTAGCAATAACCTTAGGAATCATTAATAAATAATAATTACTATTAAATAGTTAGTACTTAATAATTAATAAATAGTAATTAATTTTTAGTAGTCAATGTTATGTTTTTAATAATTAATAATTAACAAAATATCCATAATAAACTTTTAATAATTAATATTCAATTATAACTAAGAAGAAATAAATAATAATTAATATTAACTGTTACTAATAATTAAGTAATATTTAATATTTTAATAAAAATTAATTCTCAAGAAATCCATATCGTATTTAATATATGTTTTAATTTATTAATTCAACTTATAACATTTAATTCTATGTATTTTGGTGAAATTTTTATTATGATCAATGAAAAGTTCACGGACATTAACTGTCAGCATAGAAGAAAGTAGGAAACTTGAGTTGAAAAAAAAATCAAATTATGGCTCTCGTGTACTGCCCTAGATCAAAATTTAAGCGGGAGGATTGAAAATTTTGGCAGGCCGCGTCTAGCGTGCTGGATCCTACTAAACAAAATCACTTCAAATTCATAATCTTTCAAAACCTAGCCTCTCAACCTTGGCAGCAGATCCCCCTTTCGCTTCAAACCCATCCATCCTCCTCGATAATCCCCCTCCTCCCCAAAATCCTGACCCACCTCCGATCTAAATTCCTCCACTGCCAGAACCGCCATTACCATTAACAGTCTCAGCTCCCCTTCCTTCCCGAAGATGGACCTCCCTATTCGAAGCCAAACCGAGGAATGAATCCTCATTGTCCAAATTTGATCCAAAAACAAAATCACTTTTCGATTCGATTTAGTAAATTCAATTCGATTCTCTTTAGCCCCTTTTCCTACTGATCTAGACCGTGATTTGCTTTTCTATGATAATCTCTTATCTCACAATTTAATAGTCCTCCTAAGCGTTGTTTCACTACCTCTATCCTTTCTGCCTTCCCAACTTATCGAGTGGTCTTCTGTTCATCAACTGCAAATCCTACGCTTCCATTGTTTATGAGCCATCACTCTCTATGTTTTACCCAGCTTTGTTTGGTCTTGGGTATGACCTTTGGCACGCGATTTACTCTACATGCTATGGTATGTCTATTTTGCTTTTTTCGATGGGTTTTTTGCTTGTTGAGTGGATTTTGGAATTGGTTTCTTGATTTATCGAGGATTTGAGGAACTATTACTTAGTTGTTTGTTTTGAGGAAGTTTCGAAGGGTTTGTTGTGGTTCTATGGTTTGCAGCCTTTTGGTTGCTGGAGCTGCTTGTTTTCTTTTGGGCCATTGTCTTGCTGCTTGGGATTATTGTGATCTGTTCTTGCAAGTTTTATTTTGGTTCGTCTGTACATTTTGTGTTCTAATTCAAGGCACAGGAGGCTATTTTGCTTATAAACTTGATGAATATGTTGTTCATTTTCTCCTAGATTCAACAACATTAAGAGTTGCTGCAAATGAAATGATAGTTAGTTTTACTTTAATTTTGTGTTTCTTATAACAACTTGTCATATTCTTCTTAATTGCTAAGTTGTAATATTTATAATTAATATACAGCAACTTGTGATTTTGTTTTGTCTGAATTATAATTTTGCTTTCTTCTTACAGAATATGTTGTGTCTACGTGTTTATTTCATTTTTGCTTGCTTCTTACAGAATATGTTGTGTCTACTTGTGATTTTTGCTTGCTTGCTTGCTTCTTACAGAATATATTGTCCAAAAATGAGTTAAAATGATATTAATATGGGCGCCAAAGAGAAACACGATATAGTACTTTGGACTCGACACTTTGTTATTGAGCTTCCTTATGTATGTTTAGTTCATAGTTTTGTGAATGTGCATGTGGTTGTGGAGTCTAACATGGTGAATTACAGAGGTACTACTATGGTTGCAGCTTTTCTACATGGAGGTGCTCTTCTGCTTAAGATGTGGAAGCAATGGGATTGGTTCATTAATCTAAGTGCCTCTGATTATCCTCTTGTTACTCAAGGTGGTGAGCAACGGCCATGATTTATTTTTATTTTGGTGTCTAGTTTTTATGAATGTTTATTTTTAATTGGCAATCCTGTAGTACAAATATGCTTTATGTGCTTTCTTGTATGCCGAGGAATATAAAATTTGTGGAGCACACTAGTCATTTGGGATGTAAAGAGTATGGTTGATTAACGTGGTCAAATATCTAGCTGTATGTACTATTGGTATGCATCTCAAATAAACATAATACTATAAAATATGCAGAGAAAACAGAGCCAGACCATTGATTATCAATCCAGTGATTCATAATGCAAACAAATCCGATCTATTTCTATTAAAAGAAAGAAGAGAATTGCCCACTGCTTTCAAACTATTCACAGGTAACCTTCGAATAAACTAAAAGGTTTTTGCTTACTGCTGGTGGTTTATCAACTTTGTTTCTCTCTGTAGTTCTTTGGCAAGTTTAGCAGAAGCATTATTGAGGGAAGAAAACCCACATATAACTTGATTAATCATTTATGGGATTCAAACGTCACTATAATAGATAAATGGTAATTTTTTTATTAAAATGATTCAAACTCTTTGCATCGTTTGAATAATTAAGACTTTCTTGGATTTTAAGGTCAGACTAAAAAATCATGACAATAATATAACGAGAGTTATTAATTCTCTCTCTCTTTATTATGCAGATTCAGCATGGGTGGTTCTAACTCGAGATGTCATGGGTGGTTCTAACTTGAGATTTCATAGAGTACTTGTGTTTGTACTAAGTTGCTTTGTAACGGTCAAGTATGTAATAATGCGTGAAATGTTTTCTAAAACTTATTATTTGTAATACTAAAAATTTGACTATTTTAATAAATTAGTTTGCAAATAATTGTAATATATGATTTGCTTATGCAGTATTGCCACATTTAGTGTATTGTTCATTTTAGTTGCAAAAGGTCTATTTTTTTTAAAATGCAACTATCAATCATAACGGTGCATAACAATTGTAGTAGATATTATTACAATGGTGTTTAACTGTTGTAATAAAGTTATTACAACAGTGGAAAAAAGTTGTAAAATATACATATTACAACGGTGTTGCAACAGTGAAAAAAAGTTGTAAAAGATTTTAGTCTATTACAACTTCTTAAAACACGACGGTTAGCCCACCGTTGTAAAATGTATATTACAACGGTGTTCCACCGTTGTAATAGGGTCATTTTGTTGTAGTGATTATCTGAAACATGAATCGTTTGGATCTACTGAATTATAATTTTCTAATTAAACATAAAAATAGAGATTCCATATTGTAGATTTTGAGTCACGTCCAAATCAAATTTTTAAAAAGCTGCTATGGAATTGTTAATAAACCATAACAATTTATTTTATAAAATAAAAGGAATTTTAATAAATTGAATAGCATTTAAATTTAGAATTTAAAAAAAATCAAGTTAAATTTATAATCAGAATAGGATTCTGTTTGAATATATATAATAATATACTATCGGTAAATTTGTTGTTTTGAAATCAGTTATATTTTGTCAGTTCAATATGAAACATAAAAATAGTTGATTTTCAAACGACCTCGGATTTCAACGAAACTAATTTTATAAAATTTGTAACGGTTAGTTAATGTTGGATTTTCATTTTCATGTCAATTGGATTTATTTTATGACTGTGCGCGGTATGAACATGTACTATGTAACCCTTTGAAGTAGAGGTAGAATTTCATAAACGATCTCGAAATTTGACAAAACTAGTTCCATCATGTCTCAAATCTTAAGTTATTGTATAGTTTCAAATTTTGTCATGGCCAAAGTTTGTATGGGTTCATACAAACTGTAAACATCGTACACAAATATTATAACATTTATAAAAATCTTTTCTCGTTATCAATCAAATAAGAAAAAAATCTGCCATGTTTTTCCAATTAAATCGCATAAATCGTGCACATGCAAATGAGAAATATCTCTGTGCTGCTACTAAACGAACAGACTTGGCATGTTACTGTTTATTTTTGCCAAATCTTTTGGTTGTTCTTCATATATAAAATAATAACATGTCTGTCTTTTTTCGAGCATACCTATTGTACACAATAGCGACCTTCCCCTTTAAGTTGCCATCTTCCAACTTCATTCGAAAGCCATAATAGCAACATCAAATAAACTGAAAACTTTGAAAAAAAATTCAAAATCAAAATCAAAACGAGCGAAGCTGGGTTTGTCAGATTCCTCATTTCGAGAGCTTTTTCCTCGAATGAATCTTGTTAATCTCGACATCCTGTGGTGTCGAACGAAAGTTTATACTAAAGCCTTAGGGTGAGAAATTTTGGGCGTAGGGATTAGCGAGGTGGTGTTTTGAGCTAGGATTTGTATTCGTATGGAAGTTTTGAATCAAACTTGGTATTTTCGTGGGTTTCCATGTTGTAAAGTATCGCTACTTTACTGTAGCAGCAGAGGAAGGCGTTAGGATGAGATTCGATGCTAGAAATCGCACCAGAAATGGTGGGGTCTGGCATAGAGAAAACGAGGTGGGGAGTTCGAAGGTGGACTCTATGCATTGAACGATGGTCTATGGCGAGGTAAGAGGTGAAAGAAGGGGATGGAGAATGAATAGGGAGATTGTAGTTTCAATCTGGGAAGAAGTGTGATGAAACCGCCATTTTTATGTTAAACGACGTGATCAAAGTGTTAAGAGGGTAATTTAAGGATAACTAAGAAATTAGTTAATTTACATTATTTCAAATTCAAGACTAATATTGAAATAGCTATAACTATTGCCTAAGTGAAAAAAAATCAACGGAACAAGAGGGGTTGGAATCGTATGGATGAGGCCTACATTGTTGAGTTGGTTCAGAGGAATTTGGAAGCAACTGGAATTTCATTTAATTTTAAATGTTCATTTAAAATTAAATGAAATTACCTGAATTCATCAAATCATCGAACATAAATGGTGACTTAACTCTCACACCTTCTCAAATCCAATGGTGTGATTAAATTCATATAACTAGATTTTATCATAGTTAATATAATTTGGATGTTAGATGTCTTAGATGCTTATTAATTGTTAACGACTATCAACATTTATATTTATGTCATCTTGGATGACCTAGAATAAAATATTTATTTCATATGTTATTGTCAAATGATATTATGAACTGTAATGCAAGGGAAAACAGGTTGGAGGGATCCAACTGGATTCCTCAATATTTGTTTGTTATTTATTTTAATATTGTTTATATATGAATTGTTCAACCCTGGTGATGTTAAAACCTATTAGGATGTTGAATGTTGGATTGAAATTCAACGTTATGATGTTTTTAATCAACAGATAATATTGATAAAGCGGTTGGTAGCAAATGGTCTAAAAACCATGTTTTTAAAACATTAATTCGCCGTCATGTGAATCGATGTATTTGATAATATTAAATTATTATTTTTAATTAAAACGAAATTCTAATTATGTTTTATGTAAAAACAGAAATTTTAGAAATAAATCAATATCTATAAGTGTTTTTTTACAGAAGTAGCTATAAAATGCTATGTATAGCAATTTTGATGTCTTAATAATTTTATAAGCGAGTAAGTCAAATACTAACCGAAAGTTTAATAATTTGGAGTAATTGCTATGTAAAATGATTAAGCGATATTATTAGATTAATTATATTAATCTAATGGAAAGAAGTTATTAAAATCAGTTAACAAGTTAGTTGATTGTTTAAGTTGAATAGGTCAACGTTTTTAATGGAAAGAGGTTATTAGATTAAACTGTCTACAATTAATTTAGTGAAATAGTTTGACAAATAATTTGTTTAATTTAATAATATTTCTTTAATAAAATTCTCCTTTTAAATAAAAAATGTTTAAAAATGATTATCAATTGATAATCATAAATGAAGTAATGTTGTTTAATAATTTCATTAAGTGATTAACTAGCCTATTTTAGTTAATTATGGAGTAAACTACTTTTACTTTTGTAAACGATGAAGTTTATTTTTATTTTAGTTACTAGCAAATAAAATGATTACTTTTTAAGTGGAATTCGTTAAGAAGATAATCAAGTACGAAATGGATTATAATTGAATATGGAAGGTGTATTTGAAAAATGGGGCATATAATTAGCCAAGATTTATAAACAAGATTATGAAAGAAGTTTTAAGAAAAATGAGATAATTTAAATGAATGTTTACTTAATGGATTAAATTAAGTAAAATGATTATAGTTGATTGAAGATGTTCAAATGCAAAAGAAAAAGGGGGTTAACAAGATTTCTGTAAAAGAATTGGATAAAGGGGTTTTAAGGGATTAAAATCCAAATTAAACTATATAGTGAGATTTTTGAATAAATGACTTAATAAATGGATTTGGTAATAAATCTAAATCATAAGATAAATTGTTAAAGGAGTTTAAAGCTAAAGGTTTGAGTTAAGTATTTTCCTTAATCGACGAGTTAAGCGAAAATGGATGTAATTGAAAGGAAATTTTTCCAAAGTAATATGGTTTATTAAACCAATTTTTTTAATTAAATAGAAGATGATATTTTAATTAGTATCAGTTTTGAGTTACAAACTCTTATCTATCTCAAGATAAGAAGGTTGTCGATCAAGCCTGAGAGGTAATTAAAATATCCTAACTTGAACGATTTCACTATTATCAAGGGATGTTGTTACTTTGTAATGTTAAAGATCTAAAAATTAGTTATTATTTCCATAAGAAAAAAATCGCAACTTAATTGCAAGATTTTGAGATGTAATTAAAACTATTGAGAGTTAAAGTGGATAATTTATAATTTTACACTATTTGACCCTGGTTTAAGGTATAATTTTAATTTTACCATTTGGTGAAATATATAGCACTGTCTTCTAGATAATGGAAATATTATGGTTTGAATACACTTATTCAATGTAATAATTAAACGACTAGGGTTTTTATGATGAAATGGAAAACGGTAATATAGGTTGGGAAACAGAAATGAATATTTGGAATTTGATTATATATTGCCATAAGGATCATTATTAAATTGTTATCTTCAAAGTTGAAATTAAGTAAAAGCTATTGGGTTTGTAGTAAAGAATATGTCGTTCGACATTATTTTAACCATAAAATTTTTGGAAATAATTCTTATACCAATTAATAAGTTATACATACACACACACACACACACACACACACACACACACACACACACACACATATATATATATATATATATATATATATATAGAAATATTTTCCAACGTAAAAGAAATAAAAAGGAGGATTTGTGAATATATTTTAAAAGTAAAGGATATAGAAATAGGTTTTGAAATTCTAGAGATGTTTTTCTAAATAGAGAAATATAAAGAAGGAGTTCGGTGAATACATTTACTTTGAAGGAATAAGTTTTTGTTAGTGTTTTCAAAGTATCGAAGACGGGAGAGTTTTGTTGAATAATAAAGAGGCCGATCTTTAAGACTCGATGAGATGGTTTTCATGAATGATTTTAAATAATAAAGGTTTGGTGCCAATATACTGACTATACTGTATGAACTGTTAGTTAAAAACCCAACTATCAATGAAATGTTGTTCTTGGACTTTGACGTGTTGTTTGAAGAGACCGGGATTGGAACTAGCCCCAAAACCACTTCGAATCACCGTTTCATTCAAAACTAACTGTAGGAAATAAGAATAGAGAATTGAAAACCGTAGATCTTCATAAAATGGAATAACTACTTATATTCTCTTGTTAGCTCCCAGAGATAAACAGTGATTCTGTCGTGGTCGAGATCTACAGATTACATGGAGTACTCATTATTGACCCTTGGGGTGTTTCCTATATAGGGTGGGTCGGAGGGTGTCTTCGATTCATCCTTTTCTCAGATGAGTTGGATGGAAGAACGTCTGACAGAGTATTTCCTGAAACTCACGTACGTTGATTTTTACAAATATACCAAGTTTGGTGGCAGAGAAGACGTCCTCTCTTATCTTAACACCCAGAGTATATTTGTGGATGTCAATTAGTGATTTGATGGATCTGATGATGTGGCATTCAAATAATTGATGTAATGTTCAATGAAAGGTAAATCATAACCCCAAACCTTATATACTGAGAAATGACAGAAATCAGGCAGGAAGCATGGCTATGTTGGTCATTCACATTTGGGTATATTGTGACCATCTAAAGAAAATTAATTTGTTCATCTATCACTTTTGTATCTTTGGAAAATAGTTATTGTTAAGGATTGTGTAATGGATTGTTAAAGCAAAACTAACACTGGAGGGGGTGCATAGTGTTTTTAAGAAGTTTAATAAAATCTGAGACTTATATGATCTACTATATGAATCACACACCATATAGATAATCAAAGACACAGAATCAAACACAAACCAAAAAATAAACAGAAATAAAATGCAGAAAAAGGAAAGAACACATCAGATTTTATACTGGTTCGGATTACTCCTACATCCAGTCCCACGCAACACTAGATTGCATAGAGTTTTATTACTATCTCAATATCCAAGTACAACCACTTGATTTCACGGCTACAAGGTCAATACCGATTTAAACACCTTTGATTTCCCGGCTACAAGGTTAACACCACTCCGTTTCCTTAATTTCAAGGCTACAAGGACACACCGTTTCCCAGACACTTCCTAAACAATTACAATAGCCCTCTAACTCTTCGTTAGCACTTTGATTCAGAGAGTAATGAGTAGAGATTGAGAAGAGAAGAAGTTTTTTGTAAATAGAACTGAATTCGATAGAGTATAAATGTAGAAATCATAAAAATAAGAAATAATAATGATGTAGAGAAAGGGGATGAAGATGGAGAAGAAGAATGATGAAAAAAATTCGAAATAAACCCCTATTTATAAGATTTGAAAGGTTGCAATGCTTCTGAAACGTTACAAATAGTGAAAAGAAAATTCCTTTGAAAATAAAAAATATGACAGTTATATGTCGACATGCCCAATTATTTATGTCGACATATCATAGTACAAAACTGAATTTTGAGCATTTTTCAAGTGTTTTGATATATATACACATATACATACATATATATATATAATTCCGGAAATACTTAAATTAAAACATAGTGTTATAAATAAATATTGTAAAGTTAAAATCAAATGAAATCATAAATTTAAATTATATAAATACATTTATAAAATCATAAATTTTAAAACTATATAAATATGAGTAAATAAAAATATAAATATATAAAACTTGTAAACTATAAAACTTGAGTTTAAAATCAAAAGTAAAAATAGAGAAGAAAGATTGAAGATATAATTTGAAATTAGAAATTTGAAAATTTGAAAATCAGAAATTGAAAAAACGGAATTTGAATTTGAATTTGAATTTGAATTTGAACCTAGAGTGCTATTCAGAGTCTTACATAAACTAGACTCTATCACCATATTTATCTTGAGAACTTGAACTCTTGAAGTCTCGATTACTCATGAGTCTTGAATATTTTGAATTCTGAGTCCCTAATATCTTTAAACTGTACAGTCTCTATTAATTCCTGTATACAAATCCTGCATATATACATATATATTCTAAATAAAGATGTTAGTACATATATTTTATAATCAATTAATATCGAAATAAGGTTGTTGTCATCAAAAATCCATTCTCCAACAATCTCCCCCCTTTTGATGATGACAACTTTAGTTTATAAAATACCATACCTATACATACATGTTGATGATGATCCTTCTCATACTTCCCATGTCTATATGAATCCTATAAACTAAGTCTATATTTTATAATTTCTCACCCTTTGGCATTATCAAAAAGAAATTCTAAAACTGCTCCTCCTAAATCCTATAACTATCTAAATTATATTATGTTAAGATATATAAGTGTATAATTTGTGATTATAATACTTGATATGTATGACTCCCCCTTAATCTATTTTAAAATACTCCCCCTAAATTTATGAATATACAATAATGAATAATATGTATATTAACAAACCAATCCATGTATCATAATTACGTATACACAAACACACACAAATCAATCCGAGCACACCACACCGAGTAGTAATTTACATATATTTAATATACTCAAACAATCTAAACAAATCAAATAAAGTAATCAAATCAATCATATTAAACAATTAAACATTTCTCGGGACTTCTACCCATTCATCTTGTCCAGTGATTGGGTTCTTCTTGATGTCCTTCCATTTTTCTTCATTGGTGAGTGATGCGTTGTTTTTTTCATCTCTGAAATGAGAAGAGATTAACCAACGAATTATGTCAAAATGTTTCTCTTGATATTCAACCATTCTCATCTAAATTAACTCTGGATGGCATTGTTACGTGGTATTATGGAAAGGATTCTCTTGAAGGAATTTAAAGAATCTTCGAGATTTTCACTTATGTTATGAATTTGATTTTCCATAGTTTTGATGGGAAATGATTAGAGAAGAAGGAGGAATGATATAATGAAGTTTTCTGGAAGAAATAGGCTTAAATAGGGTCCGGAATTCGTTGGATTTTGAATGGACATGAGTTAATTATTTAATTTTAAATTTTGAAAAGTTTTGAAAATCTGGCTATTATATGTCGACATATGCAACTTTGTATGTTGACTTATCTATTATTATTTTTCTTCAAATTTTCAAGTTTTGAATCTTTTGATCTTCTATTATATTATATTATATTCTAAAGTTTTTTTAGTAATTTAAAGATAATTTTACCATAAATAAAACTCCATTCATTAGTTCATAAAAAGCAAATACATCCAACTAATTAGGATGTACTAAATACGAGATTCGAAAGCAAATACAAGCAAATATTAAAGATTGATTAAACTATATAGGCTAGTTTTCTGCGGACAATGATGAGGAAGATGAAATTCCTAGATTTCTTCCTATCTCGACCATGAACTTGGTCATTTTTGAAAAGTTCTTTTTGAGCTTCTTTTGATTGTTGACAATCTTCACTTGATTTTGAACACTCATCCCTCTGGAAATGGTTCTAGTGTTGATTGGACACTCAACACTTTCTAAAAAAGCTTCTTCTTTTTCGACTTCCATCGGTGCTTGTTCTTGTTGCATTCGAGCTTGGTTGGCTTCGAATGTCTCATACGGTTTGAAAGTGAGAGGAATTTGCATGAGATGTATGTTTGAGGAATCAAACACTTTTCTTAGCACAAATTCTTCTCCATGAAGATTAACTCCAAAGTATTTGAAAATGCAGGTGAGATAAACTCCACAGTATTGAGTGTTCTCTCTTGATGAAGTTTCTATGGGCTTGATTTCTCTTAAGATCATGTCGAACCAATCGATGTTATAGCCACCAATAATAGCAAAGAGGGTATTTTGGACCTTAAGAGTTTGATTATTAAAGCTTCCCGAATGAAGATTGATGGTATGTTGGAGGAGAAGATTTACAATTCTTTTTTTTTGGAGGGAAAAAGTGATTTTTGAAATCCTTTTGAACATTGCTTTCAAATATGTCATGATAAGTCTCTAAATCGGTTTCATTACAAATGAAATTTGAAAAATCTAAGCCCATGCTTCTACAATTTAAGATAGTGCCCAAGATTTCGGAATCTAGGACAATTTGCGTGCCTTTGACGCTACTCCAAATTTGATCTTCAGTGCCTTCATAAAATTCGCGATTAAGATTCGCATAAAACATCTTGACAAGCTTAGGGTAACACACTTCGTCGTTACCCCGTGAGTCAATTAGACCCAGGACTTTTGTAACACCCCACCTCCGTTAAGGTCACTCACAAAGGAAATGCCTTAACTTTGATGGAGCATTTTAGTAGACAGAACAGAAATTTACAAGAAAGATAAAGCAGTACTTGAAAATTTTATAACTTTATTACAACAAAAATAGAAATAAATTTGGTTACATCTTTTCAATTCACAATACCAGAATTCAAGTATAAAATATTGGTCTTATACAAAATCCTTCAGAATGCATTGTTTTTAAAGTCATAATCCCCAACATAAACGGCCATGGAAAGATAGAGCCAAAGCCAAGCAATACTTCAAACACTTCAAGTAGAGAGAATCTGAATCAAGCTCCTACGTTTCCACCCTAAGCACCTGGGGGGGATGGAAAGAAAAGAGGCGAAACAAACTAGGTCAGACATTAGTCTGGTGAGTCCAGTGACTTTCAGTATATAAACAGATAATAGTGTCATGACATGTAAATAAAACTGGATGAGAGATAACCGTAACAGGAATAGCAGGTTAACAGAATGATAGAGACTAAGTTAAGCTTCTTACTTAGTCTTGAATTCTCTGCACTAATACGGGCAGTCCCTAGTGAAGTGTCCCATCTCACCACAGTTAAAGCAGGTGCCTTTCCACTTTCTACAATCCTTGTTAAGATGGGTCGAGCTTCCACAAGTAAAGCACTTCTTCTCCTTCTTGTCTTCAGACTTCTCATCCTTCCTTTGTGTTTCCTTTTTGGGCCCCGCCTTCTTGTTCTGTGGTCCTTCAAGCTTTTCCTCTTTCTTTTTACTTTCGGCTTCTTCTTCATGCATTAACGCCATGTCCACCAATTTCTCGAAGGTCGCACCCATAGGAATGTGGGACATCGCCAATCCGTGTAGTGGCTCATTCAAACCTTTAGCAAACCTTAGTGCCTTCTTATGCGGTGTATTTACCAAATCTAAGCCGAATCTCGCCAACTGATTAAACTTGTTGACGTACTCTCTCACTGATAAATTCCCCTGTTTCAACGCCAAGAACCTCTCTACGTATAGACTCTATTCCGCTCGCGAGAGAAATTTCATCTCGAACCTATGCCTGAAATCCATCCATCTCTCTACCGGACGCTCTCCATTTGTAACCTCCCACCAAAAAGAAGCTTCGTCCTTAAGAAACCATACCACCAACTGTATCTTCTGCCTACCGTCCACCTCGAAGATAACGAAAAAATCCTCAGTTTCTTTGAGCCAGTTCCTTGCTTCCACGAAGGATTCAGTTCCATTAAAGTTCCTTCCGCCCATGGCTCGAAAGTCTCTACATATATTCGGGAAAGTATTCACGCGCGGAGGAGGAGGAGGAACCACTGCAGCTGGGGGAGGAGGGCGTTTGTTGGGCCCGCATCATTAGCCCTAGCTTCTAGGTACCTCCTGAACCAGCCAGGTATTGGTACGCCCTCCGGAAGGTTAAGATCCCCAGACAAGCTGAAGCGAAAGAAAAGGAAAGATTCAAAATAAAGGATAGAAAGATAGGCTATGGCTTTGGGGATTATGTTTTTCAAAATAAACTCTACTTTTGAAAATACTTCCTTTTTAAAAACCTTTTTGAAAATAGTTTTCAATTTTTTTTATCAAATCTGGTAACCTTCAGCTCTAATACTAAGTGTAACACCCCACCTCCGTTAAGGTCACTCACAAAGGGAATGGCTTAACTTTGATGGAGAGTTTTAATAGACAGAACAGAAATAAGTTTGGTTACATCTTTTCAAATCACAATATCAGAATTCAAGTACAAAATATCAGTCTTATACAAAAGCCTTCAGAATGCATAGTTTTTAAAGTCATAATCCCCAACATAAACTGCCATGGAAAGATAGAGCCAAAGCCAAGCAATACTTCAAACACTTCAAGCAGAGAGAATCTGAATCAAGCTCCTACGTTTTCACCCTAAGCACCTGGGGAGGAGGAACGGAAAGAAAAGAGGCGAAACAAACTAGGTCAGACATCAGTCTGGTGAGTCCAGTGACTTTCAGTATATAAACAGATAAAAGTATCATGACATGTAAACAAAACTGGATGAGAGATAACTGTAACAGGAATAACAGGTTAACAGAATGATAGTGACTAAGTTAAGCTTCTTACTTAGTCTTCACTTCTCTGCACTAATACTAGCATAACAGGATTAGGTGTTACCCTAATGTCTAAACTGAAACAGAAACAGAAACAAAATAATCTCTACAAAAATGGGATGCTAGTAATGGGCCTTTACCACCCGAACAGACAGAAGGTACAAAAGCAGAATACTAATAATGGGCCTTTACCACCCAACTAATGGGCCTTTACCACCCCGATAGACAGAAGGTATGGAAATAGAATCGGAAACGGAGCCAGAGACATAAACAGAATAATCCTTACGGAAAACGGAATGTTAGAATTAGGTCTACACTAGTAATAGGCCTTTACCACCCCAACAGACGGTACCACGCAGAAACAGACAGGTGTTGCCACCCAGCAGAAACAGACGGTACCAATAGAAACAGACAGAACTAAGTGTACCCTAAGTCCTACCCCCAAGCGACCGGCTCCCTAATACACAAATACCCTGTGTAGGCCCCACAGTAGGGTGTATCACTCCCTAAAGTGGCAACCTATTGGCACAGACCTATTTACAGATGTCACGGTGTCTTACATCCTCATAGCAGACCGGATCCATGCACGCACATGACCCGGTTGGAATGCACCATCAACACCCCTTGCCATTATCAGAATGAACTGCTTATAATTAGTTCAGTAAGCGTGCCCGGACCCCTACATAGCGTGGGGTCAAAGTTTTGATACCAGAAAGGGTTACTAATTAATATGGCTCCCAAACAACAGATGACATAAGTATTTCCCCTCCTAACATTGTGTCCCCAGACTAACAGATTTCAGATTAACTTGTTTACAGGTTTCAGACAGAGTTCAGGTTACTAGTTCACAGATCAGACAATCAAGTTAACAAGTTTTCAAACTAACGAATCAGATATACTGTAACAACCCTGAATTTCGAGGCAAAATTTAAAATTTATTTTAATGAAAATGTGCCATAATTTAAAAAAAAATCTATTTTTTTTCTTTATTATTGAATTTAAATAAAGGTCTAAATAAAATTTAATTGTACATGTGTATATTTTATTTATCAATCTAAGTTAACAAAAGTGAAAAAAATACTTTTTATGTAATGTACAAGTTTATTTTGGATCAATTAAGAAGTTTTGCTTTAACCTTTAAATACACATAATTTAATGTTCATATTTGCATATGTGTACATGTTATATTTAATACTCATATTTCAAATTTTATTTCGACTTAATTATTTTAACATTCGATTCAAAATAAGACAATAATATACGGGTATCAATTATTGTTTGATGTTCTTATTCTTATGTCAATGATTAATTAGTGTTAATTAAATGTTGCATTTGTTAATTTTGTCAAAGAGGAGAAGAATTGTCTTTGTCATATTTTAGTTTTTCCTCACTGTCTCATATTTGATTGCCTGTAAATTGATTCTGATTCATTCACATGTATAGAGTTATCAATTAACCATATATTCCGCCAAATATGTTTTGTTTTCCTTTTTAGATACGTTTCTCTTTCAAGAAAATCCACAGAATCCCTTGCACAATCTGTGCATCCATAATGCTTTTAGCGAAAATGGGGACCAGATCTCAAAACTTTTTTTTTTTGACCATAATGTATGTTGTGTGACAACACTTGTTTACCTTTTATAAAAATGCATTAAACATATATAGAAAATAAAGCATACATTATTAATTCTATATAGATGACCACTTACCTGATATCTTGAATCTTAATTTCTGTTAGGAAATGAGAAAATTATTTATTTATCCCTATAAAATCCTATAGCATTATGAAGACAAAATTTGAGCATAAAAAATTCAATTAATTATAAATTTGACAATAATTGAAAAAAAAATATGTGCATTTGTCATGTATGTTCAATTGACATTAAATTGGAAAACATGCTAATGTGACCTTTTGTTTTATATAGAGCTGTTACAAAAGAATAAATATATGGTAGTTTATCTTGCAATAAATGATAATTAATTTTTAATTGATTATCATTTATCTCTCTTGAAACGTACAAAAAAATTTACATGATAAATACTGAAACATTTTTTTTTTTACGTTCTTTTGATTTAATAATGGTATTAATTATTTCCATTTTTTTCTTTCTCCCACTAAACTAGCATATGTTACTCTTTATTTTTCCATATAAAGAATGAGATAGAAAAGCAATTTATATAACATTCTTCTCTTTGTTCACATATTCTTTTCTGCCTCCACAACTTCTCTTCACCGTAAATGCAAACTAAAACCCATGACTGCACTCTTCCCATCTTCTTTATCCTTTCTCTCCTAATCCGCTCAACGAATTCCTTAACTTCAAAAATAAATATATAAAATAAAATAAAAAAAATTTGAAGAGCATGGCATGATCTCCAACATCAACGGTCATGATCAACGGATGGGTTAGGCTATATACAGATAACGAAGAAGGAGTAAAATTAAAGTGAGGAATTGAAAAGCATAACTGGTGAGAATTCTATTTTAAAAATAAAATTATTCATTTATTTGATTCACTGAAAAATTTATATTCATATTATTTATAATTCATGTTGATGTGGTGTATATATTTATTTCAGTGTTGATTGTTGCGATGAATCATTGAATTGACTGTTGTGTTCATGTTTGTATAGTTATAAACAATATCTCCTGTTTGTTCTGTTGAAAACCAGATTACCATTTTATTGATTTAGGGATTGACAGAACCAAACTGTCATAGTTTAAAAATAGAAAAGCAAAATAACCATTTTGTTTGGATTAGAGTCATTCGTAGAGATTTGTTAATATATAGAATTCACATCCTTTTTTATGTGTCATTAGAAATTATTAACATATTAAATTCACTTTTATATGGCATGAGAGGTTGAAATAAATTTGTTTACATATTAGAATTCACTTTTTTTTTTGTCATTAGAAAAAGAGAAATTTCATTTTTTTTAAATGTAATCGAAAGAACAAGGATTACATTTTTGTTTAAATAGAACGAAAACAAAATTGCACCTTTTTGTTAAATGAACGGGAAAAGAAGAAAAATTCACATTTTTGCTTATTAAAAAGTATGGAACAAAAATTCCCATATTAATGTGTTAATTTTTGTCTAATTTAGAACTTACATAAAATCGTGTTAGGAAAACATGTGTAACATAAAAAGTCATTTTTTTATGTTAATCTATAAAAAGAAAAATAGGTTATGTTATTTAGAAATGAATAACTTCACTGCCGTGTTATGTTATTTAGAAATGAACATTTTTACCATCATTTGTGTTAATTAGAAAAAAAACAATATTATCACCGTCATGTTATGTTATGTAGAAAATGAACCTTTTTGCCGGTATAAAATTGCAGTGACAAATATCATATTTTTGTCAATGTAAAGAAGAAGCGATAAGGACGATGGATTATAACTTACATTTTAATGTAAATATAAGATTAAAAGAATGAATTGGACGATGGATTATAACTTACATTTTAATGTAAATATAAGATTAAAAGAATGAATTGGACGATGGATTATAACTTACATTTTAATGTAAATATAAGATTAAAAGAATGAATTGGACGATGGATTATAACTTACATTTTAATGTAAATATAAGATTAAAAGAATGAATTGGACGATGGATTATAACTTACATTTTAATGTAATAGAATGATAAAATATTCATTTTGTCAAATATAAAAAAAAAGATGAAATATATTATAGTTTTAATGTTGCATAGTACTGCATATGAATAAAATACATTTATTTGTTGATGTCATATACTGCATATTAATAAAATACATTTATTTGTTGAGATCATATACCGCATATGAAAATACATTTATTTGTTGAGGTCAAATACTGCATATGAAATAAAACATATATTTATTTGTAATGTCATATGTTGCATATGAAATAAAATTATATTTATTTGTTAACGTCATTAACTATATAGGAAAATATATTCATTTGTTAATGTCCTTTATTGCATATGAAAATATATTTATCTGTTAATGTTATTTACTGCATATGAAATGAAATATATATTTATTTGTTAAGGTCGTATAGTGCATATGAAATATATTTGTAAGGTCATGAAATGTAGTGCATGTTAAAATCATACTTTTTGCATATGAAGCGTAGTAGTTTAAAAGTCATTCAAAAAGTAAAAACAAAAAACAAAAAAAATCAAAAAGGTTATTTTATTTGCATTCCCTTATGCAAATGTATTTAGGAAAAAAGTTCTTTTATTTGCATTTTTATATGCAAATGCATGTAGAAATATAAATTGTTCTTTTATTTGCATTCCTCGATGCAAATATACATAGGAAATAGAATGAACTTTTATTTACATTTTTATGAAATTGAATTAAAGTGAAAGTTACATTTTTCATGTGAATTATATTAGAAGATGAAAATTTTCATTTTTATGTATTTAAAAATTATATTTTTACAATGTGAATTAGATGTATTGTTTGCATTGTAATTAAAAATTATATTTTTACAATGTGAATTAGATGTATTGTTTGCATTGTAATTAAAAATCATATTTTTTATATGTAAATTAGATGTAATGTTTGCATTGTAATTAAAAATTATATTTTTACAATGTGAATTAGATGTAATGTTTGCATTGTAATTAAAAATTATATTTTTACAATGTAAATTAGAAGTAATGTTTGCATTGTAATTAAAAATCATATTTTTACAATGCAAATTAGAAGTAATGTTTGCATTGTAATTAAAAATTATATTTTTACAATGAAAATTAGATGTAGTGTTTGCATTGTAATTAAAAATCATATTTTTACAATGTAAATTAGATGTAGTGTTTGCATTGTAATTAAAAATCATATTTTTACAATGTGAATTAGAAGTAGTGTTTGCATTGTAATTAAAAATCATATTTTTACAATGTAAATAGGGAGTAGAGTTTGCATTGTAAAGTAAACTTGCAATTTGATATGTAAATTTAAAATAGGATTCACTACAAAAATAAGTTACATTTTTATAATGTAACTAAGATGAGAATGTACATTGAAGTTGAAATTTACGTTTAAAAGTAGGATTTTGAATGTAACAAATTTTACATTTGTTTTACATGTAAATAAAGAATATAGGAATTTGCATAGGAATTAAATTTACATTTTTATGTAAATAAAAAGGATGGAATTTACATTTTCAATGTAAGGAAAGAATGAATTTAGGATGCGGTAATATTATCTTCATTTTCAAATGAATTAAAATTTAGTAAGTATCGGTAATTGTGTAGAGCGTTGTTTTAATCAAACGACGTTATTACGATTCAATGATTATATATATAATCAAAATTGAACGAATAGGGCGTGGTAGTTCGCATTTTGAAATCGTACTTTTAAACGACTATACAAGAAGATCCAACCGTCGGATTTTCTTGAAACTGAAACCGTTAGGACCGTCTTGCGAAAATCTTTCCAATGATATATATTACGTTAAGATCCAACGGTTAGATTCTGAGAAATGTAAAAATCAAAATTGGTTGAATGCAGCGCCATAGTCGCCCATGGACTTAAAGCGTCGTTATATTAAAATTTAATTATCTTAAATAATTAAAATAGGAATGAATCGTTAATTAATATAATTATTAATGTGTAAGAAGGATTTTCAATATATATATATATATATATATATATATATATATATATATATATATATATATATATATACGAGGATTATTTGGAAAGTCCGAGTTTATCTCATTCCAAATAATTAAACGACGTTTAAAAATCCAAGATTGGAAGACAGCGATTGAAGACCGTCAAATCTCCACATCGAATGGACGATGATGATTGTTGCCTTAGAATGGCTCGCTACCATGATAAGGTAATAGTAGGAGTTGCCCGGATGTAGTGTTGATTTGTACGGGTTTGGCTTTCGCTCAGACCCAGAGCATAAGCTTTTAAATGGATTGTGTGTCTGACATCGTACTCCATTATATATCATGTTATTAATCTTCTGTCGAATGTATGGATGTTTGGTGGCGGAGAATTTATTCTCTTGCTTAACACTCGTTCATATATTTCGGCAAAGGGTTGGTAGTATGATATGGAGTGATGATGTGGCAGCTAAGATGCATATGATCAAGGCTTTGTTGAAAAGCAGGCCTTGTGGGATGATCAAAGCATAGCCTGTTTAGGCATAGCTTTGTGTATAACGTGACTTCGCGAGCCTCACACACCGGCGGAGTCTAAAACGGGAGAAGGGAACGCAGGGAGAGCAGCACGTTTCTTTCTAGCTAGAGTGGTGTCAGTGACCTACCAGCCCTGACATTTTACTTATGTGGATGATGGAATGAGGCGCCTCGGATGATAGGTCCTATAGGACTGGGAAACGTGTGTTCAGGAATAACTAATCCGCAACTCGTATGGCGGACCGGCCCTGCAGCTTTCCAAGGGTTAACTGCGGGGAACCCTAAGACATTAGCTAGAGTGTCTCGAATCGGTAAGGAGCTCCTCCCTAGCCTTGACTCATGATGGAAACTCAATTTCCAATACGCCCCATGCGGTTTTGATTGTATTACTAGTACGGAGGCATAGCATATGGTACCTATGCTTCCTAGGATTGATACATTATGATTGAAATTGTTTTTAAAACATATACACACTAATAATAATATCAAATTTGTTTTTAACGTATCAAGCATGTTTAATCACCATAAGGTAAAACTCTATCCTCTGGTGTGCGTTGCATTGTGTGATGGGACCTGAGTCTTATGGTGATTTCATTTTTCTAAAAAGCATTGCGTTGTTTTACGATTTACTTTAAGTTATGCACGGCAATCCATTGGAATAAAACCCGTTCCGCGTTAGCGGCGTGGTCTTTGGATTTGTCCTATTAATAATGATTAATTAGTTAAGAATTCTCACACCAGTCCCATGACTGACCCGTTGTTTGTTTCCACCTTTACAAACTCGGGTGCCCTCTTCTCCACACGGGCAGTCGAGTAGTTTATCTACAGGTCCTTATCTCGAGCAGGTTGCTGGATTGAAGCTTAAAGCTGTGTCCAGAGCATAGTTGTCTTCCGCTGTATCTATTTTATTTCCGATGCACTGTATTAAATTTATTGTAAAATTTTCTTCCGCTGTATTTTAATTTCGATGTACTCTGATATATTCTGTACTCGGATGTTATATTATCATGATGTAATAAAAGTCTGCTGTTATTGGTCTGATGTTGTTGTATTCCCAAAGTTAACGTATACGGATTTTGAACGGTCTTGGTCGATTTTGCGATCGATTAAGGTCGGGCGAAATGTGTGTCGTTACAGTTGGTATTAGAGCTTTGGTTAGCTCAAATCTTTGGGGTACAACTCATTAGAACTGAACAAAAGACTCATCAGAGATTGGATTAGTAATATCCAATAAGAATACTCATTAGAGATAGAATCAGCAGTATCCTAGAATGAGAAAACTCATTAGAGATAGGGTTAGTAATGCCCTAGAATGAGTTGAGAGTAGCAAGCCTATAATATACGTATTTGTGATTAATTATACTCTATTTTGGAAAATATGATTTTGAATATAAATTATATATTTTTGAAAGGTTAATCAACTAATAAAAAACATAGAAACCAATTAAAGAATAAAAGATGGGTTAATTAATTAAACAACTTTTAGCTTCGTTCCTTTTCGAGGACGAAAAGTTTTTGAGCGGGGGAGACTGTAACAACCATGAATTTCGAGGTAAAATTTAAAATTTATTTTAATGAAAATGCGCCATAATTTAAAAAAAATCTATTTTTTCTTTATTATTGAATTTAAAAAAAGGTCTAAATAAATTTTAATTGTACATGTGTATATTTTATTTATCAATCTAAGTTAACAAAAGTGAAAAAAATACTTTTAATGTAATGTACAAGTTTATTTTGGATCAATTAAGAAGTTTTGCTTTAACCTTTAAATACACATAATTTAATGTTCATATTTGCATATGTGTACATGTTATATTTAATACTCATATTTCAAATTATATTTCGACTTAATTATTTTAACATTCGATTCAAAATAAGGCAATAATATACGGGTATCAATTATTGTTTGATGTTCTTATTCTTATGTCAATGATTAATTAGTGTTAATTAAATGTTGCATTTGTTAATTTTGTCAAAGAGGAGAAGAATTGTCTTTGTCATATTTTAGTTTTTCCTCACTGTCTCATATTTGATTGCCTGTAAATTGATTCTGATTCATTCACATGTATAGAGTTATCAACTAACCATATATTCCGCCAAATATGTTTTGTTTTCCTTTTTAGATACGTTTCTCTTTCAAGAAAATCCACAGAATCCCTTGCACAATCTGTGCATCCATAATGCTTTTAGCGAAAATGGGGACCAGATCTCAAAACTTTTTTTTTTTGACCATAATGTATGTTGTGTGACAACACTTGTTTACCTTTTATAAAAATGCATTAAACATATCTAGAAAATAAAGCATACATTATTAATTCTATATAGATGACCACTTACCTGATATCTTGAATCTTAATTTCTGTTAGGAAATGAGAAAATTATTTATTTATCCCTATAAAATCCTATAGCATTATGAAGACAAAATTTGAGCATAAAAAATTCAATTAATTATAAATTTGACAATAATTGGAAAAAAAATATTGTCATTTGTCATGTATGTTCAATTGACATTAAATTGGAAAACATGCTAATGTGACCTTTTGTTTTATATAGAGCTGTTACAAAAGAATAAATATATGGTAGTTTATCTTGCAATAAATGATAATTAATTTTTAATTGATTATCATTTATCTCTCTTGAAACGTACAAAAAAATTTACATGATAAATACTGAAACATTTTTTTTTTACGTTCTTTTGATTTAATAATGGTATTAATTATTTCCATTTTTTTCTTTCTCCCACTAAACTAGCATATGTTACTCTTTATTTTTCCATATAAAGAATGAGATAGAAAAGCAATTTATATAACATTCTTCTCTTTGTTCACATATTCTTTTCTGCCTCCACAACTTCTCTTCACCGTAAATGCAAACTAAAACCCATGACTGCACTCTTCCCATCTTCTTTATCCTTTCTCTCCTAATCCGCTCAACGAATTCCTTAACTTCAAAAATAAATATATAAAATAAAATAAAATAAAATTTGAAGAGCATGGCATGATCCCCAACATCAACGGTCATGATCAACGGATGGGTTAGGCTATATACAGATAACGAAGAAGGAGTAAAATTAAAGTGAGGAATTGAAAAGCATAACTGGTGAGAATTCTATTTTAAAAATAAAATTATTCATTTATTTGATTCACTGAAAAATTTATATTCATATTATTTATAATTCATGTTGATGTGGTGTATATATTTATTTCAGTGTTGATTGTTGCGATGAATCACTGAATTGACTGTTATGTTCATGTTTGAATAGTTATAAACAATATCTCCTGTTTGTTCTGTTGAAAACCATATTACCATTTTATTGATTTAGGGATTGACAGAACCAAACTGTCATCGTTTAAAAATAGAAAAGCAAAATAACCATTTTGTTTGGATTAGAGTCATTCGTAGAGATTTGTTAATATATAGAATTCACATCCTTTTTTATGTGTCATTAGAAATTATTAACATATTAAATTCACTTTTATATGGCATGAGAGGTTGAAATAAATTTGTTTATATATTAGAATTCACTTTTTTTTGTCATTAGAAAAAGAGAAATTTCATTTTTCTTAAATGTAATCGAAAGAACAAGGATTACATTTTTGTTTAAATAGAACGAAAACAATAATTCACCTTTTTGTTAAATGAATTGGAAAAGAAGAAAAATACACATTTTTTCTTATTAAAAAGTATGGAAAAAAATTCCCATATTAATGTGTTAATTTTTGTCTAATTTAGAACTTACATAAAATCGTGTTAGGAAAACATGTGTAACATAAAAAGTCATTTTTTTATGTTAATCTAGAAAAAGAAAAATAGGTTATGTTATTTAGAAATGAATAACTTCACCGTCGTGTTATGTTATTTAGAAATGAACATTTTTACCGTCATTTGTGTTAATTAGAAAAAAAACAATATTATCACTGTCATGTTATGTTATGTAGAAAATGAACCTTTTTGCCGGTATAAAATTGCAGTGACAAAGATCATATTTTTGTCAATGTAAAGAAGAAGCGATAAGGACGATGGATTATAACTTACATTTTAATGTAAATATAAGATTAAAAGAATGAATTGGACGATGGATTATAACTTACATTTTAATGTAAATATAATATTAAAAGAATGAATTGGACGATGGATTATAACTTACATTTTAATGTAAATATAAGATTAAAAGAATGAATTGAACGATGGATTATTACTTACATTTTAATGTAATAGAATGATAAAATATTCATTTTGTCAAATATAAAAAAAAAAGATGAAATATATTATAGTTTTAATGTTGCATAGTACTGCATATGAATAAAATACATTTATTTGTTGATGTCATATACTGCATATGAATAAAATACATTTATTTGTTGAGATCATATACCGCATATGAAAATATATTTATTTGTTGAGGTCAAATACTGCATATGAAATAAAACATATATTTATTTGTAATGTCATATGTTGCATATGAAATAAAATTATATGTATTTGTTAACGTCATTAACTGTATAGGGAAATATATTCATTTGTTAATGTCCTTTATTGCATATGAAAATATATTTATTTGTTAATGTTATTTACTGCATATGAAATGAAATATATATTTATTTGTTAATGTCGTATACTGCATATGAAATATATTTGTAAGGTCATGAAATGTAGTGCATGTTAAAATCATACTTTTTGCATATGAAGCGTAGTAGTTTAAAAGTCATTCAAAAACAAAAACAAAAAAAAGAAAAAAAGAAATCAAAAAGGTTATTTTATTTGCATTCCCTTATGCAAATGTATTTAGGAAAAAAGTTCTTTTATTTGCATTCTTATATGCAAATGCATGTAGAAATATAAATTGTTCTTTTATTTGCATTCCTCGATGCAAATAGACATAGGAAATAGAATGAACTTTTATTTACATTTTTATGAAATTGAATTAAAGTGAAAGTTACATTTTTCATGTGAATTATATTAGAAGATGAAAATTTTCATTTTTATGTATTTAAAAGTTATATTTTTACACTGTGAATTAGATGTATTGTTTGCATTGTAATTAAAAATTATATTTTTACAATGTGAATTAGATGTATTTTTTGCATTGTAATTAAAAATCATATTTTTTATATGTAAATTAGATGTAATGTTTGCATTGTAATTAAAAATTATATTTTTACAATGTGAATTAGATGTAATGTTTACAATGTAAATTAGAAGTAATGTTTGCATTGTAATTAAAAATCATATTTTTACAATGCAAATTAGAAGTAATGTTTGCATTGTAATTAAAAATTATAATTTTACAATGTAAATTAGATGTAGTGTTTGCATTGTAATTAAAAATCATATTTTTACAATGTAAATTAGATGTAGTGTTTGCATTGTAATTAAAAATCATATTTTTACAATGTGAATTAGAAGTAGTGTTTGCATTGTATTTAAAAATCATATTTTTGCAATGTAAATAGGGAGTAGAGTTTGCATTGTAAAGTAAACTTACAATTTGATATGTAAATTTAAAATAGGATTCACTGCAAAAATAAGTTACATTTTTATAATGTAACTAAGATGAGAATGTACATTGAAGTTGAAATCTACGTTTAAAAGTAGGATTTTGAATGTATCAAATTTTACATTTGTTTTACATGTAAATAAAGAATATAGGAATTTGCATAGGAATTAAATTTACATTTTTATGTAAATAAAAAGGATGGAATTTACATTTTCAATGTAAGGAAAGAATAAATTTAGGATGCGGTAATATTATCTTCATTTTCAAATGAATTAAAATTTAGTAAGTATCGGTAATTGTGTAGAGCGTTATTTTAATCAAACGACGTTATTACGATTCAATGATTATATATATAATCAAAATTGAACGAATAGGGCGTGGTAGTTCGCATTTTGAAATCATACTTTTAAACGACTATACAAGAAGATCCAACCGTCAGATTTTCTTGAAACTGAAACCGTTAGGACAGTCTTGAGAAAATCTTTCCAATGATATATATTATGTTAAGATCCAACGGTTAGATTTTGAGAAATGTAAAAATCAAAATTGGTTGAATGCAGCGCCATAGTCGCCCATGGACTTAAAGCGTCGTTATATTAAAATTTAATTATCTTAAATAATTAAAATAGGAATGAATCGTTAATAAAAATAATTATTAATGTGTAAGAAGGATTTTCAATATATATATATATATATATATACGAGGATTATTTGGAAAGTCCGAGTTTATCTCATTCCAAATAATTAAACGACGTTTAAAAATCCAAGATTGGAAGACGGCGATTGAAGACCGTCAAATCTCCACATCGAATGGACGATGATGATTGTTGCCTTAGAATGGCTCGCTACCATGATAAGGTAATAGTAGGAGTTGCCCGGATGTAGTGTTGATTTGTACGGGTTTGGCTTTCGCTCAGACCCAGAGCATAAGCTTTTAAATGGATTGTGTGTCTGACATTGTACTCCATTATATATCATGTTATTAATTTTCTGTCGAATGTATGGATGTTTGGTGGCGGAGAATTTATTCTCTTGCTTAACACCCGTTCATATATTTTGGCAAAGGGTTGGTAGTATGATATGGAGTGATGATGTGGCATGCTAAGATGCATATGATCAAGGCTTTGTTGAAAAGCAGGCCTTGTGGGATGATCAAAGCATATCCTGTTTAGGCATAACTTTGTGTATAACGTGACTTCGCGAGCCTCACACACCGGCGGAGTCTAAAACGGGAGAAGGGAACGCAGGGAGAGCAGCATGTTTCTTTCTAGCTAGAGTGGTGTCGGTGACCTACCAGCCCTGACATTTTACTTATGTGGATGATGGAACGAGGCGCCTCGGATGATAGGTCCTATAGGACAGGGAAACGTGTGTTCAGGAATAACTAATCTGCAACTCGTATGGCGGACCGGCCCTGCAGCTTTTCAAGGGTTAACTGCGGGGAACCCTGAGACATTAGCTAGAGTGTCTCGAATCGGTAAGGAGCTCCTCCCTAGCCTTGACTCATGATGGAAACTCAATTTCCAATACGCCCCATGCGGTTTTGATTGTATTACTAGTACGGAGGCATAGCATATAGTACCTATGCTTCCTAGGATTGATACATTATGATTGAAATTGTTTTTAAAACATATACACACTAATAATAATATCAAATTCGTTTTTAACGTATCAAGCATGTTTAATCACCATAAGGTAAAACTCTATCCTCTGGTGTGCGTTGCATTGTGTGATGGGACCTGAGTCTTATGGTGATTTTATTTTTCTAAAAAGCATTGCGTTGTTTTACGATTTACTTTAAGTTATGCACGGCAATCCATTTGAATAAATCCCGTTCCGCGTTAGCGGCGTGGTCTTTGGATTTGTCCTATTAATAATGATTAATTAGTTAAGAATTCTCACACCAGTCCCATGACTGACCCGTTGTTTGTTTCCACCTTTACAAACTCGGGTGCCCTCTTCTCCACACGGGCAGTCGAGTAGTTTATCTACAGGTCCTTATCTCGAGCAGGTTGCTGGATTGAAGCTTAAAGCTGTGTCCAGAGCATAGTTGTCTTCCGCTGTATCTATTTTATTTCCGCTGCACTGTATTAAATTTATTGTAAAATTTTCTTCCACTGTATTTTAATTTCGATGTACTCTGATATATTCTGTACTCTGATGTTATATTATCATGATGTAATAAAAGTCTACTGTTATTGGTCTGATGTTGTTGTATTTCCAAAGTTAACGTATGCGGATTTTGAACGGTCTTGGTCGATTTTGCGATCGATTAAGGTCAGGCGAAATGCATGTCGTTACATATACAAATTAACAAGTTCTCAGACTAACGTATCAGATATACAGATTAACAGGCTTACATATTGTTTTACCTAACTTTTTATTGGGCCTACAGATTTACGAAACGGGTTTATTAGATTCATCAGACCAATTGTTTAACCCTATCCACCCAACACGTTTTAGGTGTCATATTTATCTTAGATTTACATTAATTAATTATTAATGCACAGACCTCTCACATTAGGTCGGTAGCTTGTGGCCGCTGGATATGCCGGGCGGTTCCGGGCAGACTTCTGCCACAAGCCAGACCTAACCTCGTGTCTAAGCATATTTTAGTTATGCCTATGACCTCTCACATTAGACTGACAGTTTGTGGTCGCTGGTTAAGCCGGTTGGTTCCGGGCAGGCTTCTACCGTAAATGGAGTCTAACCTCGTGCCATAGCCACTTTACAGAAAATATCAGATTAATTATGTCTATTTAGCAGATTTAACTTCTTTACAAGTTACGGCAGATTATCCAAAGTTCTATTAACATGTTTTTACTCAATTTTAGATCGAGCCTCCAATTTATAATTATTCAGCTTTTCAACAGATTAAGCAATTCAACAAATTTAGCAGATAACAATATTTGTACATTCGGCGATTCAGCAGATTTAGCAGATTAAGCAATTCAACAGATTAAGCAGATAACAGCAGATTAGACAAATCAACAGATTAAGAAGATAACAGATTAGCAGATTAGGCAATTCAACAGATTTAACGGATTAAATATTTCTTAAAGTTCTATTTACATATCTTGCCTAAATTTACATGCCTAAATCATGGTCATAATTCATAATACGACATATGCTCCAAATTTTAATTAAACTTTGCACAGTACGGAATATTCGCTAAAAAGTCCCAAACAATATGAATTATGCCAAATTATAGCCTATGATGCCAAATATCCTAAAATCCATATTTAGGCGCATTCACATTAATAGTTAACCTATTTAATATAGATCTTTACACCTAAGTCACATATATCTTTTTTTTTCTCTTTTTCAAGTCATAGATCGTGATATAAAATATGCCCCAAAATCTAGATCTTAAATTTTATTCACGTATTAAGTCCTCAAAATCAGATCTTGCATTATAATATGCATTATGTTCCAAATCCCAAGTCATATGCTATCACATAATAATTCTTCTTCCAAATCATAGTTTATTATACATAGTATGCACTGATTCTAGATCTTAATTTACAACCTATGTTCTTTTCTCAAACCAGTCACAGATTAGTCATGTCCAATTATGCAATATTCATTATTTGTCCCAAAAATTAGCGTTCATGCGTTAATCTCTTATGAGATTTGGCGCAGGCTCGTAGTAGCCTGGCTATAGAACAGAAAGAAAAAGGAGATACAAAATAGTCACAGAAAAACAGATCTGACAGATAAATATGCATAACCTCATATTTAGATTTATAACCATGCCAAGATCATAATAAAAGTTTATATCTGAAAATAATTGTACTCACAAAAAGGGAACGATTCTTGTATTCTGGAATCTGTTTTCAGACACTGAATAGCGCTCCTTTCATGTAGACTAGTTGTTCTTTTAATCCAATTCAGTTTGGAAGAAGATGCACTAGATTTATCGTAGGTTTCAGCAGAGTAGCGATGCCATTATTTTATTTTTAATTAGAATAGAGGCAGAGTATAGGCAAAATGAAATTGTGTGGAGAGAAAGCTGGGTTTGGGGGTGTTTAAATAGGTTAGATCTCATGAATCCGATCAGAAAGGCGTCCAGGTGCAGAAAAATGGATCTGTCTACAGATCTGGGAAAGAGGGGGAGGTCGACCCTAGTGTCGACCTGTTTACCCAGGTCGACCACCAGGTCGACCCCCAGGTCGATCTGGGCCCTGGGCGGGAATTTTCCCACCCAGCCCGGGTGTTTGTTTGAATTTCGAAATTTGAAAATTTGAATTCCAGGCTGTTTTTTACTGAAACTTCTGAAGGCCATATCTTCATCATACGGAGTCCGATTTACGCAAACTTGGACTCTATTCCAAGCAGAATTTTGAGACGAACACAATGGCGCAACCCGTTTCCCTAAATTATTTTGTTACAATTTAATTATTCTCTGATTTTTTACTCTTATGTTCATAGAAAATACGGGGTGTTACAACTTCATTGTGTTAAAAGAGAGAGACAAGGCCATAGGAAAGAAAATCTTCAAAGACGGCAAAATCTCCCGTATTGAGTTTTGCTTATGCTAGATAGTAAATATAAGTTTTGATTGCATCTCTATCATTACGATGATAACCTTGGATGGTTTTGGTTAACTTCAATTTTTGAGATGAATCAGAGGCAGCCATTGATTTGATTGTTTTGAAGAGAATAGATATGAATAATATAGTTTGAATTGTGAATATAAGGTAGAGAGAATATGTGTATATATAGAAACTGAATGGATATGAATTGATTAGGCATAACTTTTCAGAATTCAGTGACACCTTTTCAGACCTTGGGAGTTGATGAAAGATTGGAGGGAAGTTTGAAATTTTAAACCTTTGAAATTCAAATTTTAAATTTCAAATTACAAGTAGATATGTCGACATATGGACATATATATGTTGTCGATATATGTACTTATTTTCAAAGTACATTTGGTTTTTGTGACATGTGAATTAAACTATCGATTTACATTTCAGGTTTAACAATTTCCTAAAATAATTATAATCCTAGCAAACATCCATTTTTTTTATTATTATACTTAGTGTTATATTATTATGTTATTATTTTGAATTTCAAAATTCATAATTTCAAATTTGAATTTTATATTTCATGTTTGGATTTTAATGGTTTTAATTTTAAATCCAAAACAAATAAAGCAAAAAAACAAAGTAACCATTCAACCAAAGAAAATTAAAAAATTAATTAAGGCGTACCCAGTTTTCAGATCCTTTTCTTCGAAATTTTCTGAATTCTGAATTGTCGTGAAGCACATATTTGAATTTCCATTTTCTGGCTCTTTGTCACTTGATGATGAATCTGAATCATCTAACGTTTCTGCGTATGCTTACTTTCTTTCTTTTCTTTGATGAATTGTGGTTTTCCATTTATTGAGTCGATTTATCTAGACATGGACACATTCTCCTTATATGTCCATGTTTATTGCAGTTGTAACATCGATCATCATTTTTTCTTGAATTTCCTTGGTTATTATTTTGAAAAAAAAAATTCCTTTTATATTTCAGAAATTTTCTAAAAAGTCTTGTCTTAAGGGTTGTTTCTTCATCATCTTCACTACTTGAGTCAGAATCATTTGTTGTTTCTTTAAATGCAACGGATTTCTTCTCAGTTGGCTTGTTTTCCTTTCTTTTTTGTAACTGGACTTCAAAAGACATCAGAATTCCGATTAACTCCTTAATCTTCATTTCACTGACATGATTGGCTTCTTCAAATCGCAAATGTTTTCTGATCCTATTCTGGAGTCAATGAATTTAATATTTTTCTGACATGGTCGTCTTCAGAACAAGTTTTTCCAAGTGATGTTAAAGAGTGCATTATCTCTTGAAATCTGCAATACATATCAGAGATAGACTCATTCTCGATCATTTTGAATAACTCAATCTGATTAACTTACATTGATATCTTTGTTTGTTTGACTTTACTAGTTCCTTGATGAGTAACTTGTAAAGTTCTCCAAATTTCATAAGCAGTTTTACATACTGACACTCTATTAAACTCATTCTTATCTAAATGAACAAAACAACACATTCATGGCTTTAGAATTGCTTTGTGCAACATCCTTTTGTTCATTTGCCATTGTGCAAAAGCAGTTGTGGGTTCAATAAACTCATTCTGTGTATTATTCTATGTGTCTAATCGTACTGATTGTAAATATATTTTCATTCTACATGCCCAATATGAATAATTACTACCATTAAACAGTGGTGGTTTAACAATGACTGACCCTCTACAAAAGAAGTATTATTGCTACTAGTGTTGGTTGCCATTATAACTATTTTCAAAAATCGGTTTATGAACTTTTTGAAAGACCTTGCTCTAATACCAATTTTTAAGGATTGCGGAATGGATCGTTAAGGCAAAACTAACACTATAGGGGGTATGATAGTGTTTTTAAGAAATTTAGTAAATCTAAAACTTATATGATCTACTATATGAATCACACACCATAGAGATAATCAAAGACACAGAATCAAAAACAAACAAAAAAATAAGCATAAATAAAATGTAGAAAAAGGAAAGAACACACCGGATTTTATACTAGTTCGGATTACTCCTATGTCCAGTTCCATGTAACGCTGGATTACACAGAGTTTTATTACTATATCAATATCCAAGTACAACCACTTCATTTCACGACTACAAGGTTAACACCGATTCTAAACACCCTTGATTTCCCGGCTACAAGGTTAACACCGCTCTATTTACTTGATTTTAAGGCTATAAGGACACACCTTTTCCCATACACTACCCAAACAATTACAATAGCCTTACTACTCTTCAATAGTTTTTTGATTCAGAAAGTAATTAGTAGAGAGTGCGAAGAGAAGAAGTTTTATGTAAATAGAATTGAATTCGACAGAGTATAAGTGTAGAAATCAAAAAAATAAGAAATAATAATGGTGTAGAGAATGGGGATGAACATGGAGAACAAGAATGATGAAACAAATCGAAATCAACCCCTATTTACAAGATTTGAAAGGTTGCAATGCTTCTGGAAAGTTACAAATAGTGAAAAGATACTTCCTTTGAAAATAAAAAATATGACAGTTACAAATCAACATGCCCAATTATGTACGTCGACATATCAGAGTACAAAATTGAATTTTGAGCATTTTTCAAGTGTTTTGATATATATATATATATATATATATATATCATTTGGGAAATACTTGAATTAAAACATAGTGTTATAAATAAACATTATAAAGTATAAAATCATATGAAATCATAAATTCAAACTATATAAACATGTTTGTAAAATTATAAAGTTTAAAACTATATAAATATAAGTATATAAAAATATAAATATATATAACTTATAAACTATAAACTATAAACTTGAGTTTAAAATCAAAAGTGAAAATAGAGAATAAAGATTGAAGATAGAATTTGAAAGTAGAAATTTGAAAATTTGAAAAATCAGAAATTGAAAAAAATAGAATTTGAATTAAAACCTATAGTGCTATTCAGAGTCTTACATAAACTAGACTGTATTACTATATTTATCTTGAGATCTTGAACTCTTAAAATCTTGATTACTCATGAGTCTTGAATTTTTTGAATCTCTAATATCTTTAAATTATACAGTCTTCGGTATTTATTCCTGTATACAAATCCTACATATGTATATGTGCGCATATATATATATATGTATATATTCTAGATAAAGATGTTAGTATATATTTTATAATCAATTAATATTGAAATAAGGTTGTTGTCATCAAAACTCCATTCTCCAACAGTTATGTGTGGGCCAAGCCGTGGGTACCAATATATTCGATACACTCAAGTTGAATGAGTGGTCGATCACGTGTGGCCTGGGAACAAGATGTTCTTGTTGAACCCTAGTATATCCTCTCTAGAGTACACTGATCGAGGTTGGTCCCATACCTAATCATGTTGGAAATCCAAACTCTAATATGAGTCATACGTTGTCATTTTTAAGACAACTATGTTGGAAAGTGAGATTCAAGCTTTTCGGTTATATTCTTATTTATTTGTGGAATGGTAGATATAATATTGTTTGATTTTTATATAAAAAATGTCTTGGTTATTTTAAGTTAAAAACAAGTGCCATGTTTATTTTTGGTCGTGCCTTACGAGATTTCCATTCTTTCAAATGATTTATTAAAGTTAAGCAAGAAGTTTGTGCTATGAGTTTATCACTGAAAGCATCCTAGACTGATCTAAGTTGATTTTGCTTTGCTTTAAAATATGCTCGGGTCATACCAACATATTTCCAGGTTAGGTTTCACTTGGAATTTCCGAAGAGAAGCTAGAGTCGAGATGTAGATCAATATTTTCTAGTAATAAAATATTTATGCAGTGCGAGTTTTATTGATCTAATGTATACTCTGATATTGTAATTGTATATATATAGTTTTATTTTGAGTAAAGTGTTGTTGATATATTATATTTTATTCATTCCGCTTTGAGGTTCTATTTCCACCTTAAATATGTGTTGTTGGTCTCCTTCTTCGTCTTCTATTCTAATATTACATTCTTTATTTTCTCATCCTCTAATTTCTTTCTATTAACTATCTGTTATTTTCAGTGCTTCAATTTAGACTGTAATACGGGATTTATGTATTATTGTCGAAATTCGAGCTCCTAGTTTCTACCAAGTTGTTACAGTGGTATCAGAGCATAAGATTTAGTGATAGCCTTGGCTCTGTGGCGTAACTCAATAGAGATAAGGTTAGTAATACCCTAGACTGAGTTTAAGTGCATATATATGAGCTCGTATTTGTAATTGAATATAAAAATCATTTGATTTTTCCCAGTATATTTTGTAATGAAGATAAAACTAGTTATTTTCTCCAATTATTATAATATTAATCAACTACTGTTGATTTGAATTAGAATTCAAAGTGGATTATGCAATTGAAATGATTGAGTCAAAAGAAATTTCAAATTTCAAATTTGTAAATGAAAATTTTAGTAATTAATCTAACTTATGTTGAATTAAACTGAATCTTATCAGTTACAACTGGACTTGAGTATTGAAATAAAAATTGGTAGGAATACATTTAAACCCATATTCCAATATAACGAATTTTGTATTTGGAATCAGTTGAATCGTATGGTTGAAATAAATTATATAAATATAGATTTAAAGATGAATAAACCTACTTGAGAACCAATATTGAAACAAAGTCAAATGAACTTGAATGGGATGTATATAAAGAAATCGATTCATATATCTAAAATGGATTGCTAAAAGTTGGTTATAAATAATTTTTCATGTGAATCAAATAGCATATAAAATTTATTGAAATAGATAATCTGGATGTTTAGACCTACAATGCATAATTATGGAGCTAATGAATTTCATTGTAATTGAGAACAAGCATAGAAGCTAATTCATCTTTAAACCTATCCAATTGAGTTTTGGAGCTAATTGAATCTAGTTTGGCTATAGTTGTATGCTAATTGAGCAAGCTTGCTAATAACTTATCGCTTATCGGTTAATAAAGCTTACAAAAGATATGCTTATGCAAAATATAAAATTAGGGTTATTAGTAGGTTTTCTGACTGCATGGTCGATGTATATATATTATGTGGTTCCTACGACATTGCAAAAGTCCCTACATCCGTAGGTGACTCTGCCGAATTTTTTCGAAAATTTAAGGTGTTAGAAATCTTCTGAAACTTTTGGAAACAAAATTAATTATTTTTCGATTAAAACTAATTAGATTAGTTAAAACTGAAGGTTCTGAAAGTGAAACATAAAACTTTATATTAATTGGATTTTTAATAGCTAATGGGTTTGTAGCATTTTTACCACCTTTGTAATTTCAAGGACGAAATTCTTTTAAGGGGAGGGAATGTAACGATCCGGATTTTTAACCGTTTAACTGAACATTTACAATGGATTTTAAATGTTGATTTGGAAACTTAAATAACTCAAATTCAATAATTTTGAATATTTATTTAATTTGAATAATAAAATAATATTTTAATTTTGAAATAGTCGGAATTAGTTGGATTTGTAAAATAATGTAAATTGGATAATATAGAACTATTTAATAAAGTTTAGATTGAAATTTATAATAAGGAATTCGTTTATTAAACGATGTTTAAACATACAATTTATAATTTGATTATAAACGAGCTTGTAATGTCGTGGTAGTTTGTAGTTTTATGTTTTGAACGTTAAATGAATGCATAGAGTCTAATATGAGTTAGAACTCTTTGAAATAAGAACCATCCAGATCTATTGAATTGTAATTTTCTAATGAAAGAGAAAATTGGGGATTTCATATTATAGATTTTGAGTTATGTCTAAATCAAATTTTCAAAAAAGTCGCTATGGAGTGGTTAATAAACCATAACGATTTATTTTATAAACTGAAATGATTTTTAATAAATTAAATATCATTCAAACTTAGAATTTAAAATGTCGAGTTTACAATCAAGCTAAACTTATAATCGGAAGTTATATAAGATTCTATTTGAATATATATATATATATATATATATAATATACTATCAATAAATTTGTTGTTTTGAGATATGTTAAATTTTATCACTTCAATATGAAACTTAAAAATAGTCGATTTTTAAACGACCTCGGATTTCAGCGAAACTAGTTTTATAAAATCCATAATGGTTAATTATTGTATGATTTCCATTCTCACGTCAATTTGATTTATTTTATGACTGTGCGATGTATAAATGCATATTGTTTAACCGTTTGAAATAAAAATAGTATTTTCACAAACGATCTCGAAATTTGACGAAACCAGTTCCATCGTATCCAAAGTATTAAGTTATTGTATGATTTCAAATTTCATGACGACTGTAGTTCGTATGGGTTCAAATAAACTGTAAACATCGTACGCAAATACATTTATAAAAAAAATCTCTACACATTTTTTCCAATTCAATCGTAGAACTCACGCACATGCAAACGAGAAATATCTCTATGTCGTTGCAAAACCAAATAGACTCGGCATGTTACTCGGTTTATTTTTGTCAAGTCTTTCGATTGTTCTTTATATATAAATAATAACTTGTCTTTTTTCCAACATACCTACTACACACAACAACGACCTTTCCCTTTCAATTTCCATCTTTCCCATTCATTCAAAAACCACAGCAAAAATATCAAATAAATGGAAAACTTTGAAAAAATTCTCAAAAATCAAAACCATAATGAACGAAGCTGAGTTCGTTAGATTCCTCGTTTCGAGAGCTTTGCCCTCGAATGAATCTCGTTATCCTTGAAATCTTGTGTTGTCAAATGAAAGTTCATACCACAGCTTAGGGCATGAAATTTCATGCGTAGGGATTAGCGAGGTGGGATTTCGAGCTGGGATTTTAATTCATATAGAAGTCTTGAATCGAACTTGGTATTTTCATGGGTTTCCATAATGTAAAGTATCACTTCTTTATTATAGCAGCGGAGGAAGGCGTAAGGATGGGTCTTGATATTGGCGATCGAACGAGAAATGGTGGGGTCTGGCATGGATCTATTGAGGTGAGGTGTTCGAAGGTGGACTCCATGCATTGAACGATTGTTCATGGCGAGGTTAGAGGTGAAAGAAGGGCATAAAATGAATAGAGAGGTGGTAGTTTCAATTGGGAAGAACAGTGACGAGGCCAGGATTTTTACGTCAAACGGTGTGATTAAAGTGTTAGTATGGTAATTAAGGATTAATTAAGAAATTAGTTAAATTATATTATTTCAAACTCAAGCCTAATATTGAAATAGCCATAACTATTGTCTATGTGAACAGAATTCAACGAAACAAGATGGTTGGAATCGTATGGACGAAGCCTACACTGTTGAGTTGGTTCGGAGGAATTTGAAAGCAACTGGAATTTTATTTAATTTTAAACGTTCATCTAAAAGTAAATGAAACAAACCGAATTCATCAAATCGTCGAAAATAAATGGTGAGTTTATTCTCGCACCTTCTTGAATCCTGTAATGTGATTAAATTCATATAACTAGAATTATCATCATTAATATAATTTGGATGTTAGATGTTTTTAATGCATATAGATTGTTCAATGCTTATTGGCATTTATATTTATGTCATCTTGGATGATCTAGATTAAAATATTTATTCCATATGTTATTATTAAATGATATTATGAACTGTGATGCAGGGGAAAACATGTTGGGGGGATCCAACTGGATTCCTCAACATTTTTTTGTTATTTTTTTTGTATTGTTTATATATGAACTGTTCAACCCCGGTCATGTTAAAACTTGTTTGGATGTTGAAAGTTAGATTGAAATTTAAAGTTGTGATGTTTTTAATCGATAGATGGTATTGATTAAGTGGTTCGCAGCAAATGGTATAAAAACCAATGTTTTTAAAACGTTAATTCACCGTTAGGCAAATCGACATATTTGAAGTTATAAAATTATTATTTTTAATTAAAACGAAGTTTTAAATTATGTTTTATATAAAAATAGAAGTTTTCGAAATAAATCAATATCAATAAGTGTGTTTACACAAAAGTGCTATAAAATGCTATGTATGCCAATTTTGATGTTTTAATAATTTTATAAGCGAGTAAGTAAAATACTAACTGAAGGTTAATAATTTAGAGTGGTTGTTTTATAAAACGATTAGGTAATATTATTAGATTAATTATATCAATCTAATGGAAAGAAGTAACTGAAATCAGTTAACAAATTAACTAATTGTTTCAAGTTGACTAGATCAACTGTTGTGATAAACCCAAACTTCTGTAGTACGAAAGCAAGGATAATCATTGGAATATAACATATTTACAACAACAGTAGATCTCAGATAACAGCATAACACATAAATCATTGCAGCGGAAATAGAAATGCCATCAACATCACAACATCAGAACATCAGATTGGCACAGTTACATGATACAACTTAGCATATAGAAAGTCTCAGCAAATAGAAATAAGTCTAAAACTCCATCAAGTTCAACATAGATCAGGGATGTCAAATGTCTTAAAGTAGAAATAAAAGATAAAAATGGTCTTCGTCTTCCTTCCATAAGCATACTCCAATCCAGCACATTTACAAACTAACCTGAACCTGTCACTTGGCTGCCCGTGTGAAAAAGAGGGCACCCGAGTTTGCAAAGTGAAACAAACTACGCGTCAGTCATGGGACTGGTATGAGAAATCTTTCCTAACTTATCTAATAATATGGCTAATCACAGGACCACGCCGCTGACGCGGAATGGGTTTACTCCATTGGATTGCCAGTGCATAAATTAAATAAATTTTTATTCGAAACAACGCAGTGCTTTTTAGAAAAATGAAATCATTATAAGACTCAAGTCCCATCACACAATGCAACGCAAACCGGAGGATAGAGATTTATCTTATAATGATCAAACATGCTTGATACGTAGAAAATAGTATTTAATATTATTATTAGTGTCTAATTAGTTTTAAAATACTTCAAAGTAAATGTATCAATCCTAGACGGCATAGTACCCCATCCTACTATGTCGCCATATATAGGTTTACAATCAAAGCCATAATGTCGTATTGAAAATTGGGTTTCCATCATGAGTCAAGGCTATGGTCGATCTCCTTACCGATTCGAGGCACTGTAGCAAATGCCTCAGGATCACACCTACGGGGAACCTTTTGATCCTGCAGGGTCAGTCCACAATACTTTTATGGATTGGCAATTCCTGAACACATGCTTCTCGGTCCTATTGAACCTATAAATTGGTCACTATCGACCAATATAACCAAGGCCTCGTAATCCATCATCCATATAAGTAAAAATGTCTGGGCTCCATACCATGACACCACTTCTAGCTAGAAAGAAACGTGTGCACTCCCTGTGTTCCCTTGTCCCGTTTCTAACTCTTACCGGGGTGTGAGGCTCACGAAATAACGCAATACACAAAGCTATGCCTAAACAGGCCATGCTTTGATCATCAACCACAAGGCTCTGCTTTTCAACAAAAGCCTCAATCAATTGCATCTTGGCATGCCACATTGACAATTCACGACATGCGATCAATAACTATCAATATATTATATTTGAGCTCATGCGTCCCAGAGAGGGGTGTTAAGCAAAAGAATAAATCCTCCACCAGCAAACAGATATATATTAAATAGAAATCAATTTACATGGAATGAAATCCAATGTCAGACACACGTCCATTTACAAGTCCGTTCTGGGTCTGAACGAAACTGAAGACACCTTATTCCTCGTCCCGTATGTCCAATATGGAAGAGAGGTGCTCATTTGTCCGGATAATCAACATGTACGTCCGGACAACTACCACTTTAACCCTTTACTCGGAGTTACCCAATACCGGGCATCAGTAGTCACCCATTCGATGTGAAGATCGCCGGTCTTCAATCACCGTCCTCAATTTCTTCGATTTAAATAGTCGTATAATTATTTGAAATGAGATTGACCTCAGTCTTTTCGGATAATTCTCACATATATATAATTTAAACCATTTTATATCATTAATATTATTTTATAACGATTTATCGCAATTTTTATTTATATAAAAATAGCCTAATTTAATTTAACGACGCTTCGGGTCAATAGGCGGCCCTGACGTTGTTTTACCCAAATTTGATTTACACATTTCTTGGAATCTAACCGTTGGATTTAGCAAAATTTATATCTTGGAAAGATCTTCCTAAAGCGGTCATAACAGTTCTAGTTTTGGGAAAATCTGACGGTCGGATCTTTCGGTATAATCGTTTAAAGTTACAATTCCGAAACGCGAACTACCGTCTGCGATTCATTTAATTTTAATTTATATTTATATATATAAAATTATATATAAATATAAGCTGTTCGACGATTTCACTAGTGTGTTTAACAGGCCAAACAAAAGAATGTTTTAATTTGCATAACCATTTCCACATGTTTATAGTGTCAAATAAAATGTATTTTATTTACATGACAATTTAGCTAATGACAAATAAAAAGATAATTTTTATTTGTATTTCTATTTTTAACTTTAACAAAAAAAAGAAATATTTTATTTGTATATATAGTTTCAATGAATAACATATAAAATACCTCTTTATTTTGTACACAAATTCTAATGTATAATTTGACAATAAAAATGTCACTTTGAGTTGCATACAAATTCTATTGTATAAATTGATGGTAAAAATGCTACTTTGATTTGCATACAAATTCTATTGTATGTTTTAACAATAAAAACGATTCTTAAATTTGTATACCAATTCTATTGTATATTTTGACAAATAAAATGATTCTTTAACTTATATACAAATTCTATTGTATGTTTTAACAATAAAAATGATTCTTTAACTTACATACAAATTCTAATGTATGTTTTGACAATAAAAATGATTCTTTAATTTACATACAAATTCTAATGTATGTTTTGACAATAAAAATAATTATTATGATTGCATACAAGTTCTAATGTATGTTTTAACAATAAAAATGATTCTTATTGCATACAAATTCTATTTTTTGTTTTAACAATAAAAATGATTCTTATGTTTGCATACAAATTCTATTTCAACAAAATGTCTAAAATGTGATACATTCATTTTTGTTGACAATTCTAGTTCAACAAAATGATTAAAAAGTGATTCATTCATTTTGTTGACAATTCTATTTCAACAAAATGATTAAAATGATATTTTCATTTTTGTTGACAATTCTAGTTCAACAAAACGATTAAAAAGTGATTCATCCATTTTGTCGACAATTCTATTTCAACAAAATGATTAAAATGATATTTTCATTTTTGATGATAATTCTAATTTGACAAAATTAATATTTTTGCTCAAACACAAATCTATTTAACAAAAAAGTTATTTTTGTCTTACTACCATCATATTTTGACAAAATGTAAATTTTTGTTTCAACTAATCTTTTTGACAAAAATGTATATTTTTGTTTCAACTAATCTTTTTGACAAAAATGTATATGTTTGTTTCAACAATCCATTTTGACAAAAATGACAATTTTAATCTAATAATTATATTTTGACAAAAATGTACATTTTTGTTTCAACAATCTATTTTGACAAAAATGACGATTTTAATCTAATAATTATATTTTGACAAAAATGTATATTTTTGTTTCAACACTTATATTTTGACAAAAATGATAATTATAATTCAACTATTCTATTTTGTCAAAAAATGACAATTTTAATTTAACAAGTCTAATTTGTCAAAAATGACAAACTTAATCCAATAATTACATTTTGACAAAAATGATAATTATAATTCAACTAATCTATTTTGTCAAAAAGGACAACTTTAATTTAACAAGTCTAACTTGTCAAAATGACAATTTTAATCCAATAATTCTAATTTGTCAAAATAACAATTTTAATCCAATAATTCTTTTTCAACAAAAACTGGTATTTTTGTTTTCAGCAGTTTTATTCAACACAAACATCATCAAATCAATAGATCTACATAACAACATCAATTCTAGATCAAATCACGTATCATACAAATAGAATTTAATAGCATATGGGTAATACCAAAATCATGATTAAGTAATTTTAATTATAAAAAAAAAGGATTTCTCACAGTGCTTTTAATTCTGAATAATTCAGAATTGAATTTTTGTTCAAAATCTGATCTGCTCCGAATTGGTTATAATCAGTCCAGAAATGTAGATCTTGGACTCACGATCACAGCGGTTCTAAAATCGTTCAATTCCGAGTTCGTATGCATTAGTTATGAATTTATTTAGGTAGATAACAATTTTAAATTAATTAACTAAATAATAATAAAAAATTAACCTTCTTCCCCAAATCAGATCGAGGTCGCACCCTTTTCAAATTAGTTCCAAACTAGGTTTCAGTTTTGCTTCCGATCAGGCACTGCCACGTCAGAGGGATAGGGGAGGCGCACCAACGCTGGAAGCGGTGCCCAGCTCGGCGGCGCGACGGAGGAGGAATTCCGGTCGAAAGTCGGCAGGTTTGGGGCTCTGGTTCGTCATGAATACTCCACGGTTTTTAATCAACTCCATATAGAATCGAAGCTCGTGAAATTCTCTACAATAAACTCTAAAGGAGCAGGAAGTTTTATTGTACGAATTGGAAGAAATTAAGGAAGGAAGAGAGGATGATTCTAGCCATTGAAATGAAGGGGGCGGCGGCTGTGTAATAGTGGATTAGGGTTTTGTAATGAGTTATTTATAATAAAATAATATTTAATTTCTTAATTACTAGTTTTAAGCCTGTTAATCCTTTTCAGATCCAATTTCAGCCAAATGAGAGTTGTTCCCACCCAAATGCCCCTGTTCCGGGCACAATGGGCTAAGTCCCATCAACCCAATCGGTCGTTTTCAGTCTGTTTTCTTTAAATTAAAATTTAAATCATTTATTTATTTGATTCGATCGTACATTTAAATTTATCGGGGCCACGTACTAACTCTAAAATTTCCCGAAAAATAAATCTAGCTATGTTTTGACGATACGGTACTAACAAGATTAATTTCGTCGAATTTGGAGACCGTTTGAAAAATGGCCATTTTCTGGTCGATCCAATTCAAATTTAAATTACCAAACACATTTAAATTTACTGCGCTCACATATTAATTTCAAAAATTATGAAATTTGAAACCTGACTATAATTTGACATTCCGGTTCCAACAAAAGTAGTTTCATCGAAAACGGAGGTCGTTTATAAAATGACTATTTCTAGCTTTAATGTTATTTAAAAATGGAATTTTAAATTTCTGGCACATTTTCCAACAAAATTTCTTAAAATAAAAATTTTAAATTGGTTCTGTTTTTCCGGGTTGTTACAATCTCCCCCACTTAAAAGCTTTTCGTCCCCGAAAAGGAAACAGTAGTAAAGTAGGAAACAAAACGGAAAATGCAAAATATTGTAAATGTACCTTAACACAAGAGCTACTCGGAGATATCCACTCTGCACTTGGGATAAGCCTGTTTGATGCTATCCTCAGTCTCCCATGTACAGTCTCTAGTATCCCCGCTCCACTGCACTTTGACTAAGTGGATCCTCTTGTTCCTCAGAACTCGGGTCTCTTTGCCAACAATTTTTACTAGCTCCCTCCTTACTGATAAGCTCGGGGTAATCTCCAATTCTTGTTGTGCTGCTTCCTCCACAATCAAATTTTGTCAAAATATAAGTGTTGAAACAAAAATATACATTTTTGTCAAAGTATAATTATTAGATTAAAATTGTCATTTTTGTCAAAATAGATCGTTGAAACAAAAATATACATTTTTGTCAAAAAGATTAGTTGAAGCAAAAATATACATTTTTGTCAAAAAGATTAGTTGAAACAAAAATTTACATTTTGTCAAAATATGATGGTAGTAAGACAAAAATAACATTTTTGTTAAATAGATTTGTGTTTGAGCAAAAATATTAATTTTGTCAGATTAGAATTGTCAACAAAAATGAAAATATCATTTTAATCATTTTGTTGAAATAGAATTGTCAACAAAATGAATGAATCGCTTTTTAATCATTTTGTTGAACTAGAATTGTCAGCAAAAATGAAAATATCATTTTAATCATTTTGTTGAAATAGAATTGTCAACAAAATGAATGAATCACTTTTTAATCATTTTGTTGAACTAGAATTGTCAACAAAAATGAAAATAACATTTTAATCATTTTGTTGAAATAGAATTGTCAACAAAATGAATGAATCACTTTTTAATCATTTTGTTGAACTAGAATTGTAAACAAAAATGAAAATATCATTTTAATCATTTTGTTGAAATAGAATTGTCAACAAAGTGAATGAATCACTTTTTAATCATTTTATTGAACTAGAATTGTCAACAAAAATGAAAATATCATTTGAATCATTTTGTTGAAATAGAATTGTCAAAAAAATGAATGAATCACTTTTTAATCATTTTGTTGAACTAGAATTGTCAACAAAAATGAATGTATCACTTTTTAGACATTTTGTTGAAATAGGATTTGTATGCAAACATAAGAATCATTTTTTTTGTTAAAACATACAATAGAATTTGTATGCAAACATAAGAATCATTTTTACTGTTAAAACATACATTAGAATTTGTATGCCCAGAGTTAGCGTATGTGGGATTCGAACGGTCTTGGTCGATTTAGCGATCGATTAGGTGCGGGCAAAATCTGTGTCGTTACAACTGTTTTTAATGGAAAGTGGCTATTATACTAAATTTTCTTCAATTAATCTAGTGAAATAGTTTAACAAATAATTTGCTTAATTTACTAATATTTCAGAAATACGATTCACTTTTTAAATTAAAAATGTTTAAAAATGATTATTAGTTGATAATCATAAATGAAGTAATATTGTTTTATAATTTCATTAAGTGATTAAATAACCTATTTTTGTTAATTATGGATTAAACTACTTTTACTTAAGTAAATGATGAAGTTTATTGCTATTTTAATTAATAGCAATTAAAGTGATTAATTTTTAAATGGAATTCGTTAAGAAGATAATCAAGTTCGAAATGGAATTTAATTAAATATCGAAGGTGTATTGTAAAAAGGGGGCTTCTAATTACATAAGATTTATAAACAAGACTATGAACGAAGTTTTAAGATTAATGTTAGAATTTAAATGAACGTTTACTTAGTAGGTTAAATTAAGTAAAATGGTTATAATTGATAGAAGATGTCCAAATGCAATAGCAAAAGGGCATTAAATAAGATTTCTGTAAAAGAATTAGATAAAGTGGTTTTAAGGGATTAAAATCCAAATTAAACTATATAACGATATTTTTGGATAAATGATTTTGTAAATGGATATGGTAATAAAACTGAATTGTAAAATAAATTGTTAAAGGAGTCTAAAGTTAAAGGTTTGTATTAAGTAAGAATTTTCCTAAATCGACGAATTAAGCGAAAATGGATATGATTGAAAGGAGATTTTTGCAAAGTAAGTATGGTTTATAAAATAATATTTTTAACGAGATAGAAGATGAGATTTTAATTAGTGTCTGTAACACCCCATATTTTCTGAGAATATTAAAATAACAAATTAAAGAATAATTAATTTGAAAAAGAGGAATGAGAAAAGAATAATGTTTAACATTGTTCTAAGGTTTGTAAGCAAAAGACTTAGTAGCTCATTTGGTTAGAACATGTGACTTGCATATAAGAGGTACAGAGTTCGATCCCCGCCAGTGCCATATTTTTGTTTTTAGGGGAATGGCTAAAAAGTGGCTTAGTATGAACGCAGTTCAAAAAGTGGTTTAGTGTGAAAATGGTTAATTATGAAGAAGTTATTAAGCCTTGAAGTTTGTATGCATATGAGAGAAATATATATAGATATATATAAAAATTAAATAGATAAATATGTAAAAAAAAAGGTTCAAAACAGCGAATTGGGAGGGGGAATAACCGAACCGGCCCATTTTTGAGGTCGACCCGAGCTCTGCTGGGTCGACTAGGGATTAATCCAGGGTTTTGGCTGTCAACCCGTAGGCCGATTCGCTCAAATGCAGATTTTGCATCTGGTTGGTTCTCATGGTTCAGGGTTAATCTAATGGTCCTAAATAACTTCCTACACCTATATATACATCCCTAACCTAAACCTAAATCTCTTATACAATTCTCTAGCCACCATTGCTCTCTTCCTCTCTAAAAAAATAAATCAATGGCGTCTGTACTCTGCTGAAACCTAAGCTAGGACTTGTGCTTCTTCTTCCTCCAATTCTGATTAGGATTAAAAGAGAACAGCTACAACACCATTTTCTTTTAGAATCCAACCAAGGCAAGTGCAGTTATTTTCTGATATAAACTTTAATTATGATTGTGACATGATTGTAAATCTGAATTTAAGGTTGTGTATGTTCTGATCTATTTTATTCTGTATCTCTTTCTTCTTCTGTTCTACAGCCAGGCTACCACGAGCCTGCGCCAGATCTCATAAGGGATTAACGCACAAACGCTAAACTTTGGAACAAATAATGAATGATGGCATAATTGGAAATAACTGATCTGTGACTGATTTAAGAAAAAGGACATATGTTGTAAACTAGATCTATGCATATTCTGTGAGTTGGAAGAAGAGGAACCATTGTATATTAACATGTGACTTGAGACATTGGACATAACGCATGTTTAATAGTTAAGATCTGATTTTGAGAGGATATAATTTAAAGATCTAGATTGTTGGGCATATTTTTCCTGACTTGAGATAAAAAGAGAACATGACTTAGGTGTAAAGATCTATATCAAGATTTGATAACTGTTAATTGTGAATAACACCTAAGTGGGAGATTTTTGAATATATGACATGCATTGAAATCGATGGCTATATTTGGTATATAATCATATTGTGAATCATGACAATTATTTAGGCATGCAAACTTAGGCCAAATTTATAATTAGGCTAGATATGTCAATAAAACTTTAAGGAATGATTAGATCTGTTATATTGCCTGATCTGCTAGATCTGTTATATTGCCTAATCTGCTAGATCTGTTATATTGCCTAATCTGCTAGTTCTGTTATATTGCCTAAACTGCTAATTAGATTGATTTTCCTAATCTGCTAATTATGTTAAATTTGCCTCATCTGCTAAATCTGCTAAATCGCCTAATCTGCAAGATCTGTTATCTGTTTAATCTGTTGAATGGAGTAATCTGTTGGAACTGAAATGCTGAAATTCGAAGTATGTAATCTTGTAGGCTCGACTTTGAGCAAAACTTGTAATAGAACCTTGAATAATCTGCTGTAACTTGTAAAGAAGTTAATTTGTAAAAATCTATGAATAAACACATTTGTTAAACATGAAACATGGCTAACTCGAGGTTAGAATGAGTTTGCGGCGTAATTCTGCCTAGAACCGTCCGACACATTCCAGTAGCCGCAAACAATAGGTTCTAATGTGAGAAGTTAGTCATAGCGCACTTGAAAACCCGAGGTTAGACTCAGTTTGCGACAGAAACCTGCCCGGAACCAACCGGCCTAACCAGTGGCCGCAAACTGTCAGTCTAATGTGAGAGGTCTGCGCATTAATATTTAATTAATGAGATAAATATGATGTCTAAAACGTGTTGGGTGGATAGGATTAAACCCACTCGGCTAGTGTATTTAGTAAACCCGTTTCGTGAATCTGTAGGCCCATGTAACGACCCGCATTCTACGCATCATAGGATCGTAGAATATTTATTTCTGTCACATACGAAGTCGTATGGTCATGTAACTTTGGGAGACGACTATTGGGGTCATTTCCCATGTTCATGATTTTTCCCGATTTTTAAATGACCATTTTACCCCTAGTTATCACTGTTTTGGCCATAACTTTTGACTGGAAAGGAATTTTGACCTGAAACCACTTCCATTGGCTCCGGATGATGGTTTCTCTTTCCGTAGAGTGGTCACATTAGCCAAACGGACTCACCGTTTGGGAGATATGGCTGAAACAAGTTTCAGATGGTGAAAAACAGCTTAATTGGGCTTAATCGGGTGATTAGCAGCTAGGCCCAAGGGGAATTTCGGGTTTAGGGGTATGTAGGTGCTGATTAGGGTTAGAAAACATTTCTTTAGACATTTTCCAGCCGCCACTTTCATTTCCCTTAACCTAGTCATGGCCTCCACTCTCTAAATCTCTCTAAAACACCCAAAAATTACCTTCTAATTGAAGATTAGGCTTAGCAAACATTAAATTAAGAAGAAAAAGCACCAAAGCAAGGTTGGAGCTGCTGTATAAGACTGGGAACAGCGCCAAATCAGAGAATATTTCGGTTTTGGGGTTCTAGTTGTGGCAAAGGTGAGTGATAGCATCATTTTGACACTAATTACGGTTAATTAAGGGTAATTAGTGAGGATTAGCGAATTTATACACTAATAAATTCTGGAAAAATGTTTAGAAATTCTTAAATAATGTTATATGCCTCTGGTTGAAATTTGGTTCGATTTGATTAAGTTTTGTTAACCCTATGATCAGTTTTACTTAAACATGCTTAAGGGAAAATAAGGAGCTTTGGCCACTTTTGATCCATTTTGATTCATTTGAGTGATTGTTTGTTGTTGTGGTTGCTATTACATGTTGCTATGACTCTATGGTGTGTTTTGTGATTGCTTAGAAGTGCTAGTTTGGTCAAAAACGCCGTCGAATGGCGAGAAACTGTCGCTGGAACGAAGTGCAGGAATTTATCCGGATCGGATCACCCCCATGCCCACGAACCGACCCGCCTGCTCGAACCGTGCCACGTGCCAGAGCTCGGAGTCACGAAGGGAAGACCACGATCCGACTTGGAGAGGAAGTGCCACGAACTGATAAGCCCGAACCGACCCGACAAGGCGTCACGAGCTGACGAGGTGCGATCCGATGGCGCGACCCGATCCGCTGATGGTTGAAGACCCCGATCCGATCCGTCTCTCGTGAGCGTGAGCTACTCACGATCCGAACCAGGAAGGCCTCCACGATCCGACCCGAGCGTGAAGGATGATCCGAACCGATCCGAGGTTGATGGTTACGAGCTGGTGACTGCGAACCGAACCGGGAAGCTACGAACAGGATGAAGACCGATCCGGATGAAGATGATGACCAAAACCCGAGATGCAAAGGTAGTCCAAATGAGAGGCTAGAGCTCAAGATCCAGATGGGAATCAATGAGTTCGCTTCATGGTTGGGCTTTGCTGCGGGACGCGTGCCAAGGGGTTATCGACGTCTATAACTTTGGACCACTATGGTAGGAGGTACGAAGGCGGATTCAGGGCCATTATGGCATTGGTAGAACCAAGGGCTACGACCAATGGAGTGGGTCATTGAAATGTTTGGTCATGACTCCAGGTGTTTGGCTTGGTCACAGCAGGGTTTCTACAAGTCGGGATTCGTCGTTGCCTCAGTTTGTCTAGTGCTCCAAAGTGGTAGATATCGTACGCTTTACGCACTGAGTGAGAGATGTGAGGATGGTTGCTATGGATGATTTGTTTGCTATCCTTGTGACATGCACACCCCACCCCCAAATTCCTACACTATTTATTATGGCACCTTAGAGCAGTGTACGGTATGTGGTACTAACTCTTTGGTTGCAGGTTCAGGTTCAGGTATGGATTAGTATACCTGTTATTATTCTGTTTAGATGCTTATCGCTCATACCAGGCTTTATGTCTGACCCAGAGTTTTATGTCTCCTCTTATTACTCTGGGTGCTCACACGAGCAGACTAGAGACATGTTAGCTGGTGATGCACGGGTAGATGATCCGGAGACGAGCAGGAGGCTTCTACGTAATATATATATATGATATTCTCCCTGTATTGTTGAAGATCACTGCTTGGGCATTGTTGGTGTATCTTCTACTTTAGCTTTCTTTTGTTTAGAGACAGTAAATTTGGAAAGTTGTAATAAGCTGTATTTGGATTTCCGCTGCTCTGATGTTGACATTGATTATTAGTTATCAGCTTATGTACTGTCTCGCCTGTTTTATGTCAAGTATGTTATTATTATATTTTATTCCATGCGCTGTGAGACATTCTACAGGTTCTTTGATTAGTTCATTCCCTTCTTTCTTTTCTTCTGACGACCGTCCTGTGCTAGCTGGGCATGTGTACAGCGCACTCTCGGAGGAAATGCAGGCTGGTGCGGGGCGGGCCGTCACACTTGGTATCAGAGCTCTAGGTTGCGTAGTTAACCTAGGGAAATTATCAGGGAGAGATATTATACGTATACGAGAGAGCGTATTTGTGATTACTTTGGTTTTTAAAAGCTATATATATACTATTACTAGTATAAGAATGAAGTCGTACTGCACTAGCACCACTATGGAGTCGTTAATCGTTTCCTTTTTCAGATTGACGATGAGCCGATATACTAGAGGTGCTGGTAGGGGAGCCAATAATGGGAATGCTGCTGACATGAGGACGATGTTTACTGACCTCATGAGAGAGATGCTTAGAGATGTTCAGAGGGCAGCTCCCAACGGTGGAAATGGTGGTGATCCAATAGTGCAGGCGCCAAGAGTCGACTTCGCCAAGCTAAACAAGGATTATACTAGCCTTGGTGGGAAGCCGTTTCACGGAACGGAGTCGGCCACGGATGTCCAGGATTGGTTGGATAGTTGCGAACGTATCTTCGAGGATTTGGGTATCGAGGATGCGATGAAGAGAAAGCTAGCGTCCCGTCAGCTGCAAGGGCGGGCAATGAATTGGTGGAATGCTATAAAGGCAGCTACTCCCGAAGATCAGATTACTTGGGAGCAGTTTAAGGCTCGCTTTAGTGAGAAGTTCATTCCAGCTGCTCAGAAGTCAATGCTGTTTAAGAAGTTCTTGGAGCTCAAGCAGAATGGCAGAGCTGTCTCGGAGTATATTGCTGAATTCGACACTTTGTCAAAGTATGGGCTATCTCTTATAGATACTGCCGAGAAAAAGAATGAGAAATTCATAACTGGTTTGGATCAGTACTTGGGGGAAAAACTTATTAACCACATCGATGAGACGTTTGAATCGATTGTGGGGAAAGCATTAAGATCAGAAAGTCTCTACCCTAAGCCGAAGACTGAGGTTGCATCAGCAGATGAGCCAAAGCCACAAGCTAGTGGTGGAGGCAAAGGTGGTTCCCAGAATAAGAGAAAGCAGAATCAGGCTAGGGATGGCCAGAAGAAAAAGAATAAGCAAGATGTGGAGTGCTTCAGCTGTGGTAAGAAGGGCCATTATGCTAGTAATTGTCGGGCCAAGCCAGCGGATAGGAAGTGCTTCAACTGTGGCCAAATGGGACATCACAAGGACAAGTGTCCACAGCCCCCTAAAGAAAAGCAAATGGTGAAAGCATATGCCCTTAATGCTATTCCTTCTTCGTCGAATGCCCCAACTGCGGCGGAGAAGGGAAAGAATGTCGTCATTCAAGGTATGCTTTCTGTTTATGATGTTCCTGTTAGAGTTTTGTTTGATACCGGAGCTTCCAGTTCTTTCATATCTAGTGACCTGGTAGATAGGTTGGGATTGGAGCCCGAGATTTTCGATAGACCTTTAGTAGTGACGAACCCGGTTGGTGGTTCGACTAGCCTTAGCATGATTTGTCGTAATGTGGTCTTATCGAGTCATGGATGCATGTTTGTTTGTGATTGCTTTGTTTTGGGCTTTACTGGGTTTGGCATTATTTTGGGAGTAGATTGGCTCCAAAGATACGGGGTGGTGGTAGACTGTGAGGGCTTGTTGGTGACAGCTAGAGCGGATGATGGGCGGAGGATAGTGTTTGGTGGTCTACCCAGTAAGGGGGTATTGGCTAGTTTTCTAAACTCCCTCGACATTCCGCATAGTGAGTTGTCAGGTTTGCCCGTGGTTGGCCAGTATCCGGATGTTTTCGAAGAAGTGACCGGACTTCCACCACACCGAGAGATTGAGTTTCGTATTGATTTGGTAAAAGATGCCAGGCCTATAGTGATGCCACTTCGTCGTATGGCACCAAGAGAGCAGCGAGAGCTCGAGGTGCAAGTCAGCGATCTTTTGAAGAAGGGATTTATCAGAAGGAGTGTTTCTGAATGGGGAGCACCAGTTGTGTTTGCTACCAAGGCGGATGGTTCCCTTCGGTTGTGTGTAGACTACCGCGAGTTGAATAAAGTGACGAGGAAGAACAAGTATCCTCTACCGCGGATAGATGATTTGTTTGATCAGTTGAGTGGCGCGAGAGTATTTTCTCAGTTGGATCTCGCGACAGGCTTTCATCAGCTTAGAGTGGAAGCTGAGAGTATAGCTAAAACGGCATTTCGGACGCCGTCTGGGTTTTATGAGTGGTTGGTCATGCCATTCGGGCTGACCAATGCCCCAGCATATTTTGTGGATCTTATGAATAGGGTATTCAGAGATCAGTTGAATAAGTTTGTCCTTGTGTTCGTTGATGATATTTTGTTCTACTCAAGGACAGAGGAAGAACACAAGGGACATTTAAGAATAGTGATGGAGGTGTTGAGAAAACACCAATTGAAAGCAAAGTTTTCTAAGTGTCACTTCTGGAAGAGGGAAGTGAGGTTCTTGGGCCATGTTGTATCAGAGAATGGGATTGCCGTGGACCCGGCGAAGGTGGCTACGGTACAGGATTGGCCTACGCCCAAGAATGCAACAGATGTAAGAAGTTTCTTGGGGTTAGCGGGGTATTATCGTAAGTTTATCCAAAGTTTCTCCAAGATAGCAGCACCATTGACCCAGTTGACCCAGAAGAATCAAGCTTTTGTCTGGGATGAAAGGTGCAAGAATGCATTCAAAAGTTTAAAGGACAAGTTGACAAGCGCACCGGTGTTAGTCATTCCTAAGGGGGATGAAGAGATGACGGTATACACGGATGCCTGTGGTACCGGACTGGGTGCTGTATTGATGCAAGGCGGTAGGGTTGTAGCTTATGCAAGTCGGCAATTGAAACCGCACGAGAGAAGATACCCTACCCATGATTTAGAATTGGCAGCAATCGTGTTCGCGTTAAAGATGTGGAGACACTATCTCTTGGGAGAAAGATTTGAGCTGTTTACAGATCATAAGTCGTTAAAGTATCTCTTCTCTCAGAAAGATCTGAATCTCCGTCAGCAGAGATGGTTAGAGTTCTTAGCTTCCTATGATTTTGACATCGCATACACACCAGGAAAGGGCAATGCGGTGGCTGATGCATTGAGTAGAAGACATGCCAGCTTAGGGGCTATGTTCCTTGAATGGAAGCAACTGGAGTTTATCGTGGGGTTTGATTTCAGACCAAAGTGCGAATTGAATCCAGAAATGTTAGCAAGTTTGACGATCAGACCCACTTTGATTGAGCGGATCGGCTCTAGTCAGAGGGACGTTCCTAATGTATTGGAAATCATCTCCAAATTAGAGATGGATATCGATGAGGAGATGAACAAGTATGGGCTTGATCGAGATGGATGGCTTAGAAGGAATGGAAAGCTTGTTGTACCCAATGTCAATGGATTGAGGGATGAAGTGCTTAGAGAATGTCATCACTCAAAGCTGACTATACACCCCGGTGGTAACAAGATGTATCGAGACATGAAGCAGACTTACTACTGGGAAGGGATGAAAAGAGACGTTGGGAAGTTTATATCCAAATGCATGAACTGCCAGCTAGTTAAAGCCGAGCAAAAGAAGCCCAGTGGATTGTTACAGCCATTGGAAATTCCCGAATGGAAATGGGAGCAAGTCTCGATGGATTTCATCGATGGTTTACCAAGGACTAGATCGGGACATGATAGCATTTGGGTGATTGTGGATCGATTGACTAAAAGCGCAAGGTTTATACCAGTCAAATCGACCAGAACGGCAGCTAAGTTAGCAGAATTGTATATAAAGTGGGTAGTGAGATTTCATGGAGTACCTAAAAGCATTATGAGCGACCGAGACCCGTTGTTCACTAGTGGGTTTTGGAAGAGCTTACAAGTGGCTCTAGGGTCAGAGTTACATCTCAGTACCGCATACCATCCTCAGACCGACGGTCAGACGGAGAGGGTGAACCGTATTTTGGAAGATCTCTTGAGAGCATGTATATTGGATTTTGGTGGATCATGGGATGACCATTTGCATCTAGTAGAGTTTGCATATAATAATAGTTACCAATCCAGTATCGGTATGGCTCCGTTTGAAGCTTTGTACGGAAGACCATGCAACTCACCATCATGTTGGATAAAGACTGGCGAGAAGTTTATGCTTGGACCAGATGTGGTGAGGGAAACTTCAGATAAAATCAAGACCATTCAACGACGAATGAAGGCTGCCCAAGATATGCAGAAGAGTTATGCTGATAAAAGGAGAAGAGACCTAAAATTCTCCGTTGGCGACTTGGTGTTTGTCAAGATTTCTCCGTTGAAGAGCGTGATACGATTTGGCAGGAGAGGCAAGCTGGCACCAAGATTCGTTGGCCCATTCCCTGTTCTTGAACTAGTCGGGAATTTGGCATATAGAATTGACTTACCGGGGAAGATGGCGGGAGTCCATAACGTATTTCATGTTTCCCAACTAAGGAAGTTCGTTCACGACTCAGATATGACTATTTCACCTGATCAGTTAGAGGACTTCGAAGTAGAACCCGAGGCGGTTGGGAACCGTAAGCCGGCCCGTATTGTCGCGCACGACATGAAGCAACTTCGAAGGAAGGCGGTGAAGCTAGTCAAGGTACAGTGGAGCGAGGACGAGAATGATTGTACTTGGGAAACAGAGGAGGACATAAAGAAGGAGTATCCAGAACTCTTTGCCTGGTAAGATTTTGACCTCGATTTAGTTTTCTGCATGCTAGGATAGGTTTGTTTTGCTTGTTTTGCATGTTTGGTTGATGTATGTGGTTGTTAGGCATGCGGGATCCTTGGTATGTTTTGGGTTAAGGAATTTCGGGGGCGAAATTTCTTAAGGGGGGGAGAGTGTAACGACCCGCATTCTACGCATCATAGGATCGTAGAATATTTATTTCTGTCACATACGAAGTCGTATGGTCATGTAACTTTGGGAGACGACTATTGGGGTCATTTCCCATGTTCATGATTTTTCCCGATTTTTAAATGACCATTTTACCCCTAGTTATCACTGTTTTGGCCATAACTTTTGACTGGAAAGGAATTTTGACCTGAAACCACTTCCATTGGCTCCGGATGATGGTTTCTCTTTCCGTAGAGTGGTCACATTAGCCAAACGGACTCACCGTTTGGGAGATATGGCTGAAACAAGTTTCAGATGGTGAAAAACAGCTTAATTGGGCTTAATCGGGTGATTAGCAGCTAGGCCCAAGGGGAATTTCGGGTTTAGGGGTATGTAGGTGCTGATTAGGGTTAGAAAACATTTCTTTAGACATTTTCCAGCCGCCACTTTCATTTCCCTTAACCTAGTCATGGCCTCCACTCTCTAAATCTCTCTAAAACACCCAAAAATTACCTTCTAATTGAAGATTAGGCTTAGCAAACATTAAATTAAGAAGAAAAAGCACCAAAGCAAGGTTGGAGCTGCTGTATAAGATTGGGAACAGCGCCAAATCAGAGAATATTTCGGTTTTGGGGTTCTAGTTGTGGCAAAGGTGAGTGATAGCATCATTTTGACACTAATTACGGTTAATTAAGGGTAATTAGTGAGGATTAGCGAATTTATACACTAATAAATTCTGGAAAAATGTTTAGAAATTCTTAAATAATGTTTTATGCCTCTGGTTGAAATTTGGTTCGATTTGATTAAGTTTTGTTAACCCTATGATCAGTTTTACTTAAACATGCTTAAGGGAAAATAAGGAGCTTTGGCCACTTTTGATCCATTTTGATTCATTTGAGTGATTGTTTGTTGTTGTGGTTGCTATTACATGTTGCTATGACTCTATGGTGTGTTTTGTGATTGGTTAGAAGTGCTAGTTTGGTCAAAAACGCCGTCGAATGGCGAGAAACTGTCGCTGGAACGAAGTGCAGGAATTTATCCGGATCGGATCGCCCCCATGCCCACGAACCGACCCGCCTGCTCGAACCGCGCCATGTGCCAGAGCTCGGAGTCACGAAGGGAAGACCACGATCCGACTTGGAGAGGAAGTGCCACGAACTGATAAGCCCGAACCGACCCGACAAGGCGTCACGAGCTGACGAGGTGCGATCCGATGGCGCGACCCGATCCGCTGATGGTTGAAGACCCCGATCCGATCCGTCTCTCGTGAGCGTGAGCTACTCACGATCCGAACCAGGAAGGCCTCCACGATCCGACCCGAGCGTGAAGGATGATCCGAACCGATCCGAGGTTGATGGTTACGAGCTGGTGACTGCGAACCGAACCGGGAAGCTACGAACAGGATGAAGACCGATCCGGATGAAGATGATGACCAAAACCCGAGATGCAAAGGTAGTCCAAATGAGAGGCTAGAGCTCAAGATCCAGATGGGAATCAATGAGTTCGCTTCATGGTTGGGCTTTGCTGCGGGACGCGTGCCAAGGGGTTATCGACGTCTATAACTTTGGACCACTATGGTAGGAGGTACGAAGGCGGATTCAGGGCCATTATGGCATTGGTAGAACCAAGGGCTACGACCAATGGAGTGGGTCATTGAAATGTTTGGTCATGACTCCAGGTGTTTGGCTTGGTCACAGCAGGGTTTCTACAAGTCGGGATTCGTCGTTGCCTCAGTTTGTCTAGTGCTCCAAAGTGGTAGATATCGTACGCTTTACGCACTGAGTGAGAGATGTGAGGATGGTTGCTATGGATGATTTGTTTGCTATCCTTGTGACATGCACACCCCACCCCCAAATTCCTACACTATTTATTATGGCACCTTAGAGCAGTGTACGGTATGTGGTACTAACTCTTTGGTTGCAGGTTCAGGTTCAGGTATGGATTAGTATACCTGTTATTATTCTGTTTAGATGCTTATCGCTCATACCAGGCTTTATGTCTGACCCAGAGTTTTATGTCTCCTCTTATTACTCTGGGTGCTCACACGAGCAGACTAGAGACAGGTTAGCTGGTGATGCACGGGTAGATGATCCGGAGACGAGCAGGAGGCTTCTACGTAATATATATATATGATATTCTCCCTGTATTGTTGAAGATCACTGCTTGGGCATTGTTGGTGTATCTTATACTTTAGCTTTCTTTTGTTTAGAGACAGTAAATTTGGAAAGTTGTAATAAGCTGTATTTGGATTTCCGCTGCTCTGATGTTGACATTGATTATTAGTTATCAGCTTATGTACTGTCTCGCCTGTTTTATGTCAAGTATGTTATTATTATATTTTATTCCATGCGCTGTGAGACATTCTACAGGTTCTTTGATTAGTTCATTCCCTTCTTTCTTTTCTTCTGACGACCGTCCTGTGCTAGCTGGGCATGTGTACAGCGCACTCTCGGAGGAAATGCAGGCTGGTGCGGGGCGGGCCGTCACAGCCCAATACAAAGTTAGACAAATCTGTAAATCTGTTAATTCCATATATCTGATCCGTTAGTCTGAAAACTTGTATGATCTGTGAACTAGTTGATCTGAGCTCGGTATGTCTAAACAAATTAATTTGAAATTTGTTAGTCTAGGGGACACAAGGTTAGGAGGGAAATTACTTGTGTCATCTGTTGTTTGGGACCCATATTAGTCAGTAACCTTTTCTGGTATCAAAACTTTGACCCAACAGTAGGTTGGGTCCGAGCACGCTTACTGAACTAATTATAAGCGGTTCATTCTGATAATGGCGAGGGGTGTTGATGGTGCGTTCCAACTGGGTCATGTGCGTGCATGGATCCCGGTCTGCCTCTGAGGATGTAAGACGCCGTGACATCTGTAAATAGGTCTGTGTCATTCAAAGGTTGCCACTTTAGGGAATGATACACCCTTCGGTGGGGCTAGCACATGGTATTTATGTATTAGGGAGCCGATCGCGTGGGGTAGAACTTAGGGTACACTTAGCTCTGTCTATTTCTGTGGGGTACCGTCTGTTTTTGATGGGTGGTAACACCTGTCTGTTCCCGCGTGGTACCGTCTGTTGGGGTGGTAAAGGCTTCTTTATTAGTGTATACCTAATTCTACATTCTGTTTCCACAGGGATTAATCTGTTTCTGTTTCTGTACCTTCTGTTCGGGTGGTAAAAGCCTATTACTAGCATTCTATTCTGTGCAAATCATTCTGTTTCCTTTCTGTTTCAATTAAGACATTAAGGTAACGCCTAATCCCGTTATATTAGTATTAGTGCAGAGAAATGAAAAGAGATATCATTCTGTTTCTTCTGTTTAACCTAAGTATATCTGTTGTTACTGTTATCTCTTATCCAGCTCATTTTCATGTCATAATTATTATTATCTGTTCATATGCTGAAAGTCACTGGACTTGCCAGACTTTATGTCTGACCTTGTTTGTTTTCGCCCCTTTTCTTCCGTTTCCTCCCCCCCCCCCCTAGGTTTTCAAGGTGGGAATACTTTAGTTTGATCCGGATCTCTTCTGCTTAAAGTGCTTGAAGTGCTTAAAGTATGGCTTGACTTCTTATGGCATCTTCTGTGCGGATTATGATTTTAAAGTTTTGTACTCTAATGACTTTCTGAACAAGACTGATATTTATGTACTTGAGAATTTGTTAAAGATGTAACCATACTGATTTATGTTTTCCGCTGTAATAAAGTTATAATTTTTCAAGTACTGTTTATTTGTCTTGTAATATTCTGTTCTGTTTACTAAAATGCTCCACCAAAGTTAAGGCATTCCCTTGTGAGTGACCTTAACGGAGGTGGGGTGTTACACTTGGTATCAGAGCTGAAGGTTACCAGAACAGATAAATTTTTTAGAAAAACTATTTTTCTAAAAGCATTTTTGAAGGAGTATTTTGAAAAACATGTCTTAATAAGTAATTTTAAGAGAAAAGTTTTTATGAAAAACATAATCCCCAATAGCCATATCTTTATCTTTCGAATTCTCCATTTTGAATCTTTCCTTTTCCGTTTCAGCATGGCTGAAGATCTTAACCTTCCGGAGGGTGTAACGATACCAGGATGGTATAGAAGGTTACTAGAGGCTAGGGCCGCCGCTGCAGGTCCAGCCAATGTTCCTCCATCACCGGCTGCACCTGTTCCTCCTCCCCCTCCTCACGCTGATACTTTTGCAAAGATATGCAAGGATTTTAAGGCTATGGGCGGAAAACTTTTTCAAGGGTCAGAAACATTTGTGGAAGCTAGAAATTGGCTTAAGGAGGTGGAAGAATTGCTTGAAATCTTTGAAGTAGAAAAAGAAAGGAAAGTCAAATTAGCCGCTTGGTTAATGAAGGGAGAGGCCTCGTTTTGGTGGGAGGTCACTAATGGGGAGCGTCCTGTTGACTCTTGGGTAGATTTCAGGCGTAGGTTTGAGGAGAAGTTTCTCTCACGGGCGGAAGAAAATTTATATATGGAAAGGTTCTTGACATTGAAGCTGGGAAATCTATCAGTGAAAGAGTACGTCAACAAATTCAATCAATTGGCAAGATTTGGCTTAGACTTGGTGAACACATCTGAGAAGAAGGCTCTGAGATTCGTCAAAAGTTTGAATCAGCCGCTACGTGGGTTGGCTATGACCCATATTCCCATGGGGGTTACCTTCGAGAAATTGGTTGACATGGCATTAATACATGAAGAGGAAGCCAAAAGTGAGAAGAAAGAAGAAAAGCTCGAAGAACCACAGAACAAGAAGGCGGGGCCCAAAAAGGAAACACAAAAGAAGGACGGGAAGTCTGAAGATAAGAAGGAGAAGAAGTGTTTTATTTGTGGAAGCTCGACCCATCTGAACAAGGATTGTAGAAAGAGAAAGGGAACTTGTTTCAACTGTGGTGAAATGGGACACTTCTCTAGGGACTGCCCGAAGAAACGAGGACAAGGGCAGAGGGCAGGACCAACTGCTGGAGGGCAGGCGAACACTCTCGAGGCTAGTGGATAGGATAAAATTAGGAAAACTTTCTGTGAGAGGTTTAATTTCTTTATCTGATTGTTGAGTTAAAACTCTTCCTGATTCTGGCATTTTGATTCTGTAATCGATTCTCTGCACTTTAATACTAGTATTATTTCTGATTTCGCTGTAGACTCAAACCCATACGGGTTATGACTCATCTGCTTGTGATAAATTGGGGTTTGAGAGATATCTGTGTTAGGCATCAAGTAGGACGCATACATTCTGGGTTTTATCATGCTTAGTTTTCTAAGAATCATTTGGTAATCTGATCTGTACTAGTAGTCTGTAAATATCTAAATATCTCTGATAAGGTTAAGATTTCCAGTTTTGACATTGTCTAAAGAGGGTAATCCTCTGAGTGTCAATCTGATATTGATTTCAGTCTTTGGGGTTGGCACTTAGGGGAATTATTCTCTCAACCAATGTCTAATGGGAACCAAGTTTTTGTTTTATTTGTACTCGCTTCCATCGTTCGACTGTATCCTATCGATCGAATCTTCGAACTTTAGGTAGAAACTAATGGATGTAAACATGTGTTTGAGACATGTTATGTTTGATGGTTGCAAGTGGATGCAAGTGGTTGCTAGTGGTTGCTCGTGGATGCATACACACACACTGGGCACTAGATCGGCTCAAAAACACTCTCATACTGCATATGGATGTGTGTGCATTTTTCAATTTTTGTGGATGCAGAATGATTGACTCCTCACATGGATGTTGCATTTGGATGAATGGTTATGCACTCATATAGAAATGATGTGTATCAAATAGGATTTCTTGCAAACATATTTGGACTCATGGCACTAACATGATTCGCATTAAGGAGGTCAATTGGATCAGTAGACCGCCGGATTTTGCATTAGATAAGAAACTTATACACACACTTTGCATATGTTCATACGGCATTAGAAACCTTTTAAGGATAATGGATGCCTGTGATTGAATGGTTGAGTAGATGGATGTTGGATGTTAGGATACATTCTTCTTAACTTGGAGATTTCGGGGACGAAATCCTTTAAGGAGGGGAGAATGTAACACCTCGTATTTTCTGAGAATATTAAAATAACAAATTAAAGAATAATTAATTTGAAAAAGAGGAATGAGAAAAGTATAATGTTTAACATTGTTCTAAGGTTTGTAAGCAAAAGACTTAGTAGCTCATTTGGTTAGAACATGTGACTTGCATACAAGAGGTACAGAGTTCGATCCCCGCCAGCGCTATATTTTTGTTTTTAGGGGAATGGCTAAAAAGTGGCTTAGTATGAACGCAGTTCAAAAAGTGGTTTAGTGTGAAAATGGTTAATTTTGAAGAAGTTACTAAGCCTTGAAGTTTGTATGCATATGAGAAAAATATATATAGATATATATAAAAATTAAATAAATAAATATGCAAAAAAAGGTTCAAAACAGCGAATTGGGAGGGGGAATAACTGAACCGGCCCATTTTTGAGGTCGACCCAAGCCTTGCTGGGTCGACTAGGGGTTAATCCAGGGTGTTTGGCTGTCAACCCGTGGGCCGATTCGCTCAAATGCAGATTTTTCATCTGGTTGGTTCTTATGGTTCAGGTTTAATCTAATGATCCTAAATAGCTTCCTACACCTATATATACATCCCCAACCTAAACCTAAATCTCTTATACAATTCTCTAGCCTCCATTGCTCTCTTCCTCTCTAAAAAAATAAATCAATAGCGTCTCTACTCTGCTGAAACCTAAGCTAGGACTTGTGCTTCTTCTTCCTCCAATTCTGATTAGGATTAAAAGAGAACAGCTACAACGCCTTTTTCTTTTAGAATCCAACCAAGGCAAGTGCAGTTATTTTCCGATATAAACTTTAATTATGATTGTGACATGATTGTAAATCTGAATTTGAGGTTGTGTATGTTTTGTTCTGATCTATTTTATTCTGTATCTCTTTCTTCTTCTGTTCTATAGCCAGGCTACCACGAGCCTGCGCCAGATCTCATAAGAGATTAACGCACAAACGCTAAACTTTGGAACAAATAATGAATGATGGCATAATTGGAAATAACTGATCTGTGACTGATTTAAGAAAAAGGACATATGTTGTAAACTAGATCTAGATCTATGCATATTCTGTGAGTTGGAAGAAGAGGAACCATTGTATGTTAACATTTGACTTGAGACATTGGACATAACGCATGTTTAATAGTTAAGATCTGATTTTGAGAGGATATAATTTAAAGATCTAGATTGTTGGGCATATTTTTCCTAACTTGAGATAAAAAGAAAATATGACTTAGGTGTAAAGATATATATCAAGATTTGATAACTGTTAATTGTGAATAACACCTAAGTGGGAGATTTTTGAATATATGACATGCATTGAAATCGATGGCTATATTTGGTATATAATCATATTGTGAATCATGACAATTATTTAGGCATGCAAACTTAGGCCAAATTTATAATTAGGCAAGATATGTCAATAAAACTTTAAGGAATGATTAGATCTGTTATATTGCCTGATCTGCTAGATTTGTTATATTGCCTAATCTGCTAGATCTGTCATATTGCCTAATCTGCTAGTTCTGTTATATTGCCTAAACTGCTAATTAGATTGATTTGCTTAATCTGTTAATTATGTTAAATCTGCCTCATCTACTAAATCTGCTAAATCGCCTAATCTGCAAGATCTGTTATCTGTTTAATCTGTTGAATGGAGAAATCTGTTGGAACTGAAATGCTGAAATTTGAAGTATGTAATCATGTAGGCTCGACTTTGAGAAAAACTTGTAATAGAACCTTGAATAATCTGTTGTAACTCGAAAAGAAGTTAATTTGTAAAAATCTGTGAATAAACACATTTGTTAAACATGAAACATGGCTAACTCGAGGTTAGAATGAGTTTGCGGCATAATTCTGCCCGGAACCGCCCGGCACATTCCAGTAGCCACAAACAATAGGTTCTAATGTGAGAAGTTAGTCATAGCGCACTTGAAAACCCGAGGTTAGACTCAGTTTGCGATAGAAACCTGCCCGGAACCAACCAGCCTAACCAGTGGCCGCAAACTGTCAGTCTAATGTGAGAGGTCTGCGCATTAATATTTAATTAATGAGATAAATATGATGTCTAAAACGTGTTGGGTGGATAGGATTAAACCCACTCGGCTAGTGTATTCAGTAAACCCGTTTCGTGAATCTGTAGGCCCAATACAAAGTTAGACAAATATGTAAATCTGTTAATTCCGTATATCTGATCCGTTAGTCTGAAAACTTGTCTGATCTGTGAACTAGTTGATCTGAGCTCGGTATGTCTAAACAAATTAATTTGAAATTTGTTAGTCTGGGGGACACAAGGTTAGGAGGGAAATTACTTGTGTCATCTGTTGTTTGGGACCCATATTAGTCAGTAACCTTTTCTGGTATCAAAACTTTGACCCAACAGTAGGTAGGGTCCGAGCACGCTTACTGAACTAATTATAAGTGGTTCATTCTGATAATGGCGAGGGGTGTTGATGGTGCGTTCCAACCGGGTCATGTGCGTGCATGGATCCAGGTCTGCCTCTGAGGATGTAAGACACCGTGACATCTGTAAATAGGTCTGTGTCATTCAAAGGTTGCGACTTTAGGTAATGATACACCCTTCGGTGGGGCTGGCATAGGGTATTTATGTATTAGGGAGCCGATCGCGTGGGGTAGAACTTAGGGTACACTTAGCTCTGTCTGTTTTTGTGGGGTACCGTCTGTTTTTGTTGGGTGGTAACACCTGTCTGTTCCCGCGTGGTACCGTCTGTTGGGGTGGTAAAAGCCTATTTATTAGTGTATACATAATTCTACATTCTGTTTCCATAGGGATTAATCTGTTTCTGTACCTTCTGTTCGGGTGGTAAAAGCCCATTACTAGCATTCTGTTCTGTGGAAATCATTATGTTTCCTTTCTGTTTCAATTAAGACATTAAGGTAACACCTAATCCCGTTATATTAGTATTAGTGCAGAGAAATGAAAAGAGATATCATTCTGTTTCTTCTGTTTAACCTAAGTATTGTTGTTCCTATTACTGTTATCTCTTATCCAGCTTATTTTCATGTCATAATTATTATTATCTGTTCATATGTTGAAAGTAACTGGACTTTCCAGAATTTATGTCTGACCTTGTTTGTTTTCGCCCCTTTTCTTCCGTTCCCCCCCAGGTTTTCAAGGATGGAATACTTTAGTTTGATCCGGATCTCTTCATCTTAAAGTGCTTGAAGTGCTTAAAGTATGGCTTGACTTCTTATGGCATCTTCTGTGGGGATTATGATTTTAAAGTTTTGTACTTTGATGACTTTCTGAACAAGACTAATATTTATGTACTTGAGAATTTGTTAAAGATGTAACCATACTGATTTGTGTTTTCCGCTGTAATAAAGTTATAATTTTTCAAGTACTGTTTATCTATCTTGTAATATTCTGTTCTGTTTACTAAAATGCTCCACCAAAGTTAAGGCATTCCCTTGTGAGTGACCTTAACGGAGGTGGGGTGTTACAGTATCAGTTTTGAGTTACTGACTCTTATCTATCTCAAGAATAAGAACGATGTCGATCAAGGTCGGAGAGGTAATTAAAATACCCAATTTGAATGACTTCACGATTATCAAAGGATGGTATTAGTTTGTAATCTTAAAGATGTTGAAGTTAGTTATTATTTCCATAATAAATAAACATTGCAATTTAATTGCAACATTTTGAGATGTAATTGAAACTATTGAGATTTAAAGTAAACATGTGACGATCCCAAAACCCCGTACCACGGTGTTAAGGATAATCATTGGAATATAACATATTAATCATCATTAGCAGAGTACAGATAATAGCATAAACAAGAAATAGAATAATTTACACAATATGACAGCGGAATCATATATATATCACCACATCAGAGAGCACAGTACATGATACTACTTAGTGCATAATAATACATAATCAGTCATCATCGCCAGAGGCGGAATCATACATAAAGAGTACACAAAATAAATATCAGTCTACATCGCCAATGGCGGAATCATAATACAGATACAATAATGGCGGAAAGAGTCAAAGTCAGCACGGTGTAGTCAAGCCTCGCCATGAGCCAAAAGTGCACTGGATACCTGTAACTAGGCTGCCCGTGTGAAAATGAGGGCACCCGAGTTTGCAAGGTGAAACAAACTACGAGTCGGTCATGGGACTGGTATGAGAAATCTAATTAACTTATTAAACAACAATAATAAGGCAAATCAAAGGACCACGCCACTTTCGCGGAACGGGTTTACTTCAATGAGTGCTAGTGCATAAAATAAAGTACACGGTTAAATCATCGCAATGCTTTTTATCAAAATGAAGCCATTATAAGACTCAGGTCCCATCACACAATGCAACGCAAGCCGGAGGATAGAGTTTTACCTTATAATGGCCAAAAAATGCTTCATACGTATAAAACGAAAGTGTTTGATATTATTACTAGTGCATATATGTTTCAAAAGCAAATTCAATCATAAATATCAATTATAGACGGCATGGGTACCATATATTATGTCGCCATACTAGTAATACAATCACATCCGCACATTTCGTATTGGAAATTGAATTCCATCATGAGTCGAAGCAAGGGGCAAGCTCCTCTCCGTTCGAGACACTCTAGCAAATGTCCCAGGATCGCACACAGCGGTCATTGGATCTTCAGGGCCGGTCCCCTCTTACTTTTGAGGATTAGTTATTCCTGAACACACGTTTCCCGGTCCTTACAGTCCTATAATCGAAGTGCCTCGCATTCCAACAACCACACAGGTGAAAAGTATATATAATGTCAGGGCTGGTAGGTCACTGACACCACCCTAGCTAGAAAGAAACGTCGTGCTCTCCCTGCAGTCACTATCCCGTTTTTGACTCATACCGAATTGTGAGGCTCGCGAATCCATGCTATACACAAAGCTATGTCACACAGACCATGCTTTGATCATCAACCACAAGACTTTGCTTTGCAATAGAAGCCTTGATCATATGCCACTTAGGCGTGCCACACAGGCAATCTACTCCATGCGACAGATTTTTATCTATATATAACCTCTGAGCTTGTACGTCTCAGAGAAGGGCGTTAAGCAAAAGAATAAATTCTCCGCCGCCAAACAGATATATATTCAATAGAGATCAATCAGCACAGAACAAAATCCATTGTCAGACACACAGTCCATTTACAAGTTCGTTCTGGGTCTGAACGAAGCCGGAGGCACCAAATTCCTCGCTTATCCGCACAATCAACAATACGTTAGGACGGCTACTACTTCGGCTCCTTCAAGGTAGCTACTCCAATCATGAGCATCAGTAGCGCCCATCCATCCAATGTGAAGATCGTCGGTCTTCAACCGTCTTCAACTCTTCGACTTCACATCGTCGATCGATTATTTGAAATGAGAATAAACTCGGCCTTTTCAAATAATCCACGTATATTTAGATTTTCAAATCAATTCATCACACGGTTAAATCACTCAACATTCACATTTCAGTTCCTTATTATAGTTTTCATGTTAAATGCATTCAACCATCACATATCAAGCAAACCAAGCAAAACCGGTTAATTTCCACTCTATATCATCAATAAAAATTTTCAATGATATATTGCCATTTTTATTTGTTTAAAAACGGCCATATTCTATTAAACGACATTTCAGGTCGTGCCGAAGCACTGGCGCTGTTTTTCACTAAATTTGTTTTACACATATCTGAAAATCTAACCGTTGGATCTTCACAAATTTTATATCATTAGAAAGATCATTTCAAAACGAATCCAACGGGTCCAGTTTTGGGAAAATCCGATGGTCGGATCTCCCACACTAGTCGTTTGAAATCACAGTTTCAAATTTCGAATTGCAGCATCGTTATTTAATTTAATTTAATTACATTTATATTTATATATAAATATAATCGATTCTGGCGCTGTTTTTCTTCAGATTTGAATTAAACATTCCAGACAATCCAACCGTCGGATCTTTACAAAGTTGGTGACGTTGGAAAGATATTTCCAAGGCGAACCCAACGGTTGCGGTTTCGGGAAAATCCAGTGGTCGGATTTCCCGCACTAGTCGTTTGAAATCACGGTTTCAAAATACGAACTACACGGCCACGATTCATTTTAATTTTATTATATTTATATTTTTATATAAATATAGTTCATTCGATGATTTCAATATCGTTTTCACTTCAAATATTTCACTAACGCCTTTAAATTTTGGAAAATTTCGCCATAACCTCCTTTGTACGGGAGGGGCTGGGAAAATTCCCAAATAGCCACACGGGCGTCTCATGTCAAAAAGAAAAAGAAAAAGGCAAGCGGCTAGCCAATAGGCTCATAAAATCATCACCCAAACAAAACAGTAAACATGTACCTATTTGTCGGGCACATAATTTTATTCCTCTTCTCTAGCCTCTTTGCTATAACCTGTTCAATAAATATACATGTACATATATGCAATTTTCATCACTTATCATTTTCTATTCAATTTCATTTTCGATTCACTTTGGTTTAAAGTCACCATTCATTCTAATGTTGCATACATAGGCAAGAATCATATCATTAGCTAATTAATGAATATTTCAGCTCATGCATATTTATTTGAACAAGTGGTTATTTTTCACACTTCACATTTCAATAAAAATGATATTTTCGGCGAACTAAAATATATTTCAACACATGACTGTTTTATTTAGTTCCTTTACATGTTAAAAATAATATTCACTTCACAAATATTTATTTCAACACTAGTATATCTTTAGCAAATCACATATATGATAAAAATGGTGTTTTCATCATCTAAATATTTATTCAACATATGAATTTTAATTTCACACGTCACTTCTCAACACATGAGCATTTCCACACATAGATAGTTTATATAGTTTGTCCATATAAGAAATATGAAATTTTTATTGTTGAAACTATTTATATATAAGGCGAATATTTTACATACTTCATATATATTATAAAAATGTGATTTTAATGTTTAAACACTTTATTCATTCACACATGAATTTAATCTTCACACTTCACTTCTCAACACATGAACATTTCCACACATGGATATAGTTTCAACACATGAATATAGTTTTAACGCATGAAATAATTTTAACATATGAAAATAATTCTAACACATAGATATTATTCAAAATTTCTGCAGCATAACGGCAGGGTAGTTAAAACCGGCACCGTCCCTAGTACGGCTACTCGCTCTACCTTAAAACCTCGTGGTTTTTGACAATGGGGATTCATGCATCTAGTTCGCACGCAGGCGGCATGTTTTATTTCATTTCCACAATTATTTCCAATTTGTTTCAATCACCAATGGGTATTTTTCAACCACAACCAAACAATATCAACCACAAACAATTATTCAACCATTTGAAATTTTCACCCAATTTTTCACACCAATTCACAACAATAAATATCGCCCATGGTTTGTGGACGAGGGGAGTATATATATTTTCTATATTTCACTTACATTTCAACACACATATCATTTAACCAATGCATGTTTAATTCATACTTCGCTCATACAACTTATACTACGCATGTATATATGGTATACAATACACATATAAATTATATTTCGTTTATATAATTTATACATGACATTTTCTATTTAATTTCATTTAATTTAGATTTCTCACCTTGGTTTTCGGAGTGCTAAAAATCGTAGATGGCTCAGAAAAATCCGCGGCCTCTTCTATGTGGTAGAGAGCCTCCTTGCGGTCACAATGTTTCCTGTTTCATCGAATTTCGTCAACACACCATAAAGATATAATTTTTCAAAGTTCAAACATCAAAAAGGACTCACCTTTCACGATGGTTCGAAACTAGGGTTGCAGTTTTCGCGAGAACCGAGGCACGATACTACGATCGGAAGGTACAGCGTGGAAGAGGGAGGAAAGGGGAGTCGATCGGTGGTGGTTGGAGGCGGTTCGGTGGTCTTTGGCGGTCGTGGCGACACTGGGAAGTCGTCGACTTCTTGGCCTTGATTCTGGCGATGGAGGTGACGAGGGGGGGTCGAGGTAGGGTCGGATTTGAAGAGGGGAGGGAGGCGCGTCGAGGTAGGGTGGTGGCGGCGGTCAACGTTGAACGGAGCGACGGGAAAATGGCCAGGAAGTTTGAAGCGGGTTTCCGCCATTGGGGAGCAAGGGTTACGAGGGTTTTTTTTGTTTTTTTAATTTTTAAAATAATGAATGGCTACTTTTGATTGGCCCATGGTTTTAATAAATTTTTAAATAGTGTTTTCTCAAACAAATTCCTTTTCAAACCCAATGACTGTCGCCCCCAGCTAAATACCCCCATCCCGGACACAATGGGATATGTTTCGTTGGCCAATTCGACTGTTACAGTCAGTTATTTTTCAAATTAAAGTATAAAATATTTAATTTTAACTTTGAACGTACATTTCAATTTGCCAGGGCCACAAATTGATTCGAAAAATTCCAGAAAAATAAATCTAGCTATGTTTTGACGCTACGGTCCTAACAAAACTAGTTTCGTCGAATTCTGAGGTCGTTTGAAAAATGGCCATTTTTTGGTTGATACAATTTAACAGAAATTGACCAAACACATTTTCTTTTGCCACACTCACATACTAGCTTCAGAAATTATGAAATTTGAAACCTAGCAATAGTTTGACATCCCGGACACAACAAAAGTGGTTTCGTCGAATTCTGAGGTCGTCTGCAAAATATCTATTTTCAAGGGCTATATATTCTATATAGCGACCTTTCTGAAAATTCATTTGGCCATAACTTTTGATTCCCACTATGTAACTTCGATTTTTCAGATTCGTTAGAAAGATATTCATAAACAGATTTAAATATTTTTTGTTTCACTAAAATCTGTTATATTTTCCACCCGGCACAGTCAATGAAAGTTTGAATTCAAATTTTCAAACTGCCACACTATTTCTAATTCACTATTTTATTGAAATATTCTATTTCAATTGTTCAAATTGCATTGAAATAACCAATTTTAAAAAAAATTAAATTGGCTCGTATTTTCCGGGTTGTTACAATCTCCCGCACTTAAAACTTTTCGTCCCCGAAAAGGAAACAACAGTAAAGTAGGAAACAAAATGTAAATGCAAAGTATTGTAAAGGTACCTTGCACCGGAGTTAGTCAGAGATGTCCACTCTGCATTTGGGGTAAGCTTGCTTAATGCTTTCCTCAGTCTCCCAAGTACAGTCTCTAGGATCACTACTCCACTGCACTTTAACTAAATGAACCTTTTTGCTTCTTAGTTCTCTAGTTTCTTTGACAACAATTTTTAATGGCTCTCTTCTGACTGCTAATTCTGGAGTTATGTCTATATCCTGTTGCGCTGCTTCTTCTACAACAAGATCTGGATCATGCACATGTCTTCTAAGTTGAGATACGTGAAACACATTGTGCACTTCCGGCAACCAATCAGGTAATTGAACCCTATAAGCAAGAGTTCCAATTCGTTCGAGTATAGGAAAGGGACCAATAAACCTGGGTGCTAACTTCCCAGTTTTACCAAATCGGATCACTCCTCTCATCGGAGATACTTTCAAATAAACATGATCACCAACAGCAAATGTCAAATCTCTTCTTCTGGAATCTGCATAACTTTTCTGTCGGCTTTGTGCGGTTTTCAATCTCTTCTTGATGAAATCGACTTTATCAGATGCTTCTCGAATCATATCGGGTCCTAAGACAAGTCTGTTGCCAGGTTCTACCCAACATGCTGGAGATCTGCACGGTCTGCCATATAATTCTTGAAATGGCGACATTCTCAAACTTTCCTGGTAGCTATTGTTATATGAGAATTCTGCCAAATGCAAGTGATCTTCCCATGACCCACCAAAATCAATAATACAAGCCTGCAGTAGATCTTCTAGAATTATATTCACCCGCTCAGTTTGGCCATCTGTTTGAGGGTGATAAGCGGTGCTCATATTCAGTTTCGTTCCCAATTCTATCTGGAATGCCTCCCAGAATTTGCTAGCAAAAATTGGGTCTCTATCACTGACTATGCTGATGGGAATTCCATGTAGCTTAACAATTTCTTTGAAATATATCCGTGCTAGACTTTGAGCGGTTCTATTGGATCTGACAGGTATGAAATGAGCGGTCTTCGTGAAGCTATCTACGATTACCCAAATACTGTCATTACCTTTCCTGGTTCGGGGCAAACCATCTATGAAATCCATGGAAATCTGTTCCCATTTCCAACCTGGGACTTCCAACGGTTGCAACAATCCTGCTAGCTTTTGTTGGTCTCTTTTGACTAATTGACAAGTAGGGCATCTGCTAACATATATAGAAATGACCCTCTTCATTGCCTTCCACCAGAAAGTGCGTTTGATATCGTTGTACATTTTACTCACACCGGGATGAATGCAAAGTTTGGATTTGTGGCATTCATCTAGCACCTCCCTTTTGAGCTCAGGGATATTGGGAACACAGATTCTCCCTTTTAGTCTTAGAACTTCTTCTTTATCTATTTGAAAACTTGAGGGTTCGCCCTTCTGTATTCTCCCTTTCATTCTTCGAATGAAGTGATCATTCTTCTGGAGAGTAGATATTTTATCAATCAATCCTGGCGTAATTATAAGATTGGCAATGATTGCGGTTTTTCGACTAAGCGCACCTGTTACAATGTTAGCCTTTCCCGGCATATATAGGATATCTAGATCATACGCTGCAAGAAATTCTAACCAACGTTGTTGTCTCAAGTTCAGATCTTTCTGGGTTTACAAATACTTTAATGATTGATGATCAGTAAATAGTTCGAATTTCTCACCCAGCAAGTAATGCCTCCAGATTTTCAAAGCAAAAACGATAGCTAGCAACTCAATATCATGAGTTACATAATTCTTCTCATGCGGTTTTAGCTGGCGGCTTGCATAAGCGACTACCTGGCCTTTTTCCATTAACACTGCACCAAGACCTCTAATAGAAGCGTTTGTCCAAACCGTCAAATTCTGATTGCCATCGATAATGGTTAACACTGGAGCGGTTGTCAGTTTCGATTTCAATTCCTGGAAACCCTCCACACAGTCGGAAGTCCACTTAAACTTCTCATGCTTCTTTGTAAGCTTTGTCAGCGGGTCGGATATCTTCGAAAAATCCTTAACGAATTTTCGATAATAACTAGCCAACCCCATAAAACTTCTAACCTCTGTGGGTGTGGTAGGCTGTTTCCAGCCTTGAATTGCTGTAATTTTACTCGGATCTACAGAAATGCCTTTCTTTGACACGACATGGCCAAGGAACTTCACTTCTTCTTGCCAGAAGACACACTTAGAGAATTTGGCTTTGAAGACGTTCTTTCTCAGAATCTCCAATACTTGTTCTAAATGTCTTTCATGCTCAGGTTTTGATTTGGAGTAGATTAAAATATCATCGATGAATACGAGGACAAATTTATTCAGAACTCCCCTGAACACTCTATTCATTAGATCGACGAAGTATGCTGGAGCATTGCATAGGCCGAACGGCATTACTAACCATTCATAAAATATGTCTGGACCTCTGAAAGCTGTCAAAGGAACACACTCTTCTGCAATTCTCAATTGATGGAAACCTGTAGCTAGGTCCATTCGGGAAAATACTCTCGCCCCATTCAATTGGTCTAGCAGGTCATCAATGCGGGGAAATGGGTATTTGTTTTTGAGCGTCTGTTTGTTGAGGTCTCGGTAATCAACACACAATCGAAGAGTACCGTCTGACTTTGGGACAGACACTACAGCTGCACCCCAACTGGAAAAGCTAGGTCTGATCAGACCCTTCCATAGCAGTTGACGAGTTTGATCGCCTAATTCATCCTTTTCCTGTGGAGTCATTCTTCTAATTGGATGAACCACTGGTCTGGCATTAGGAATTAGATCGATTCTGAATTCTATTTCTCTTTGCAAAGGTAAGTTTTCAACTTCTTCAAACACATCCGCATAGTTTCTAACAACAGGAATCTTTTCTAAGGAAGTGGGGACAACTTCTAACGCAGACCAAAATTCTTTTCTATTTGGATTCGAACCATGGCATGGTACAGTAATATATCCAAGCTTCGTTCGAATTTTTACTATTCTTTCCGCACAATTTACTTCAGCTTCGTATTCCGTTAACCAATCTAGCCCGAGAATAATGCCAAACTCGGGAAAATCCATGGTGATCAAATTAGAAGAAAATTTGTAGGAAGAATAAGAGATTGGCAACCTACAACATGAAGTGAGAATAATAGAACCCCCAATTGGATTATGAACTTTAACCGATTCTTTGAGCTTCCTTCGTTTTAACTTTAATTTGTGCACTGTGTTACTAGCAATAAAACTACGTGATGCACCCGTGTCAAACAATACAGAAACAGGAATGTTTTTAATTATAAGGGTACCTCCCAAAACATCGGGTTTACCTGCTCCATCGGAAGCAGCCGGCGGGTTCGACCCGTCATAGACATGAGCTACTGCGGCCTTCTTCAGCAAAGGACAGTCCCTGACAAGATGATCTGTCTTGCAACAGTTAAAGCACGAGCGAGAGTTCTAGGAGCCTTGGCTTGAACCTTGAGAATTGGTCCTCTGCCGTTTCGGGGCTGTGCAGACATTTGAGTAGTGCCCCACCTTGCCACAGTTATAGCAGCTTCCTTTTGGCGGCCTGCCAGTTTGTGGTTTCGAGGATGCTGCCTGGCTTGACTCAGCTTGATTCACAGCAGGCTTGCGTTTGTTTCCGGCTTGGCGTCTAGCGCGATCCTGCTCCAGGTGCCTTTGGTCCAGGTCTTCATAGATGCTCTCCCTGCAGTCACTATCCCGTTTTTGACTCATACCGAAGTGTGAGGCTCGCGAATCCACGCTATACACAAAGCTACGTCACACAGACCATGCTTTGATCATCAACCACAAGACTTTGCTTTGCAACAGAAGCCTTGATCATATGCCACTTAGGCGTGCCATACAGGCAATCCACTCCATGCGACTGATTTCTATCTATATATAACCTCTGAGCTCGTACGTCTCAGAGAAGGGCGTTAATCAAGAGAATAAATTCTCCGCCGCCAAATAGACATATATTCAATAGAGATCAATCAGCACAGAACAAAATCCAATGTCAGACACATAGTCCATTTACAAGTTCGTTCTGGGTTTGAACGAAGCCGGAGGCACCAAATTCCTCGCTTATCCGCACAATCAACAATACGTCCGGACGGCTACTACTTCAGCTCCTTCAAGGTAGCTACTCCAATCATGAGCATCAGTAGCGCCCATCCATCCAATGTGAAGATCGTCGGTCTTCAACCGTCTTCAACTCTTCGACTTCACATCGTCGATCGATTATTTGAAATGAGAATAAACTCGGCCTTTTCAAATAATCCACGTATATTTAGATTTTCAAATCAATTCATCACATGGTTAAATCACTCAACATTCACATTTCAGTTCCTTAGTATAGTTTTCATGTTAAATGCATTCAACCATCACATATCAAGCAAACCAAGCAAAACCGGTTAATTTCCACTCTATATCGTCAATAATATTTTTCAACGATATATTGCCATTTTTATTTGTTTAAAAACGGCCATATTCTATTAAACGACATTTCAGGTCATGCCGAAGCACTGGCGCTGTTTTTCACTAAATTTGTTTTACACATATCTGAAAATCTAACCATTGGATCTTCACAAAATTTATATCATTAGAAAGATCATTTCAAAACGAATCCAACGGGCCCAATTTTGGGAAAATCCGACGGTCGGATCTCCCACACTACTCGTTTGAAATCACGGTTTCAAAGTACGAACTGCAGCGTCTTTATTCGATTTAATTTAATTATATTTATATTTATATATAAATATAATCGATTCTGGCGCTGTTTTTCTTCAGATTTGAATTAAACATTCCAGACAATCCAACCGTCGGATCTTTACAAAGTTGGTGCCGTTGGAAAGATATTTCCAAGGCGAACCCAACAGTTGCGGTTTCGGGAAAATCCAATGATCGGATTTCCTGCACTAGTCGTTTGAAATCACGGTTTCAAAATACGAACTACACGGCCACGATTCATTTTAATTTTATTATATTTATATTTTTATATAAATATAGTTCATTCGACGATTTCAATATCGTTTTCACTTCAAATATTTCACTAACGCCTTTAAATTTTGGAAAATTTCGCTATAACCTCCTTTGTATGGGAGGGGCTGGGAAAATTCCCAAATAGCCACATGGGCGTCTCATGTCAAAAAGAAAAAGAAAAAACCAAGCGGCTAGCCAATAGGCTCATAAAATCATCACCCAAACAAAACAGTAAACATGTACCTATTTGTCGGGCACATAATTTTATTCCTCTTCTCTAGCCTCTTTGTTATAACCTGTTCAATAAATATACATGTACATATATGCAATTTTCATCACTTATCATTTTCTATTCAATTTCATTTTCGATTCACTTTGGTTTAAAGTCACCATTCATTCTAATGTTGCATACATAGGCAAGAATCATATCATTTGCTAATTAATGAATATTTCAACTCATGCATATTTATTTGAACAAGTGGTTATTTTTCACACTTCACATTTCAATAAAAATGATATTTTCGGCGAACTAAAATATATTTCAACACATGACTATTTTATTTAGTTCCTTTACATGTTAAAAATAATATTCACTTCACAAATATTTATTTCAACACTAGTATATCTTTAGCAAATTACATATATGATAAAAAATGGTGTTTTCATCATCTAAATATTTATTCAACACATGAATTTCAATTTCACACATCACTTCTCAACACATGAGCATTTCCACACATGGATAGTTTATATAGTTTGTTTATATAAGAAAGATGAAATTTTTATTGTTGAAACTATTTATATATAAGGCGAATATTTTACATACTTTATATATAATATAAAAATGTGATTTTAATGTTTAAACACTTTATTCATTCACACATGAATTTAGTTTTCACACTTCACTTCTCAACACATGAGCATTTCCACACATGGATATAGTTTCAACACATGACTATAGTTTTAACGCATGAAATAATTTCAACATATGAAAATAATTCTAGCACATAAATATTATTCAAAATTTCGGCAGCTTAATGGCAGGGTAGTTAAAACCGGTACCGTCCCTAGTACGGCTCCTCGCTCAACCTTAAAACCTCGCGGTTTTTGACAATGGGGATTCATGCATCTAGTTCGCACGCAGGCGGCATGTTTTATTTCATTTCCACAATTATTTCCAATTTGTTTCAATCACCAATGGGTATTTTTCAACCACAACCAAACAATATCAATCACAAACAATTATTCAACCATTTGAATTTTTCACCCAATTTTTCACACTAATTCACAACAATAAATATCGCCCATGGTTTGTGGACGAGGGGAGTATATATATATATGTATATATATTTTCTATATTTCACTTGCATTTCAACACACATATCATTTAACCAATGCATGTACAATTCATACTTCGCTCATACAACTTATACTACGCATGTATATGTGGTATACAATACGCATATAAATTATATTTCGTTTATATAATTTATACATGACATTTTCTATTTAATTTCATTTAATTTAGATTTCTCACTTTGGTTTTCGGAGTGCTAAAAATCGTAGATGGCTCAGAAAAATCCGCGGCCTCTTCTATGTTGTAGAGAGCCTCCTTGCGGTCACAATGTTTCCTGTTTCATTGAATTTCGTCAACACACCATAAAGATATGATTTTTCAAAGTTCAAACATCAAAAAGGACTCACCTTTCACGATGGTTCGAAACTAGGGTTGCAGTTTTCGCGAGAACCGAGGCACGATACTACGATCGGAAGGTACAGCGTGGAAGAGGGAGGAAAGGGGAGTCGATCGGTGGTGGTTGAAGGCGGTTCGGTGGTCTCTGGCGATAGTGGCGGCGCTGGGAAGTCGTCGACTTTTTGGCCTTGATTCTAGCGATGGAGGTGACGAGGGGGGGTCGAGGTAGGGTCGGATTTGAAGAGGGGAGGGAGGCGCGTCGAGGTAGGGTGGTGGCGGTGGTCAACGTTGAACGGAGCGACGGGAAAATGGCCAGGAAGTCTGGAGCGGGTTTCCGCCGTCGGGGAGCATGGGTTATGAGGGTTTTTTCTGTTTTTTTTTATTTTAAAAATAATGAATGGCTAATTTTGATTGGCCCATGGTTTTAATAAATTTTTAAATAGTGTTTTCTCAAACGAATTCCTTTTCAAACCCAACGACTGTCGCCCCTAGCTAAATACCCCCATCCCGGACACAATGGGATATGTTTCATTGGCCAATTCGACTGTTACAGTCAGTTATTTTTCAAATTAAAGTATAAACATTTAATTTTAACTTTGAACGTACATTTCAATTTGCCAGGGCCACAAATTGATTCGAAAAATTCCAAAAAAATAAATCTAGCTATGTTTTGACGCTACGGTCCCAACAAAACTAGTTTCGTCGAATTCTGAGATCGTTTGAAAAATGGCCATTTTCTGGTCGATCCAATTTAATAGAAATTGACCAAACACATTTTCTTTTGCCATGCTCACATACTAGCTTCAAAAATTATGAAATTTGAAACCTAGCAATAGTTTGACATCCCGGACCCAACAAAAGTGGTTTCGTCGAATTCCGAGGTCGTCTGCAAAATATCTATTTTCAAGGGCTATATATTCTATATAGCGACCTTTTTGAAAATTCATTTGGCCATAACTTTTGATTCCTGCTATGTAACTTCGATTTTTCAGATTTGTTAGAAAGATATTCATAAACAGATTTAAATATTTTTGGTTTCACTAAAATCCGTTATATTTTCCACTCGGCACAATCAGTCAAAGTTTGAATTCAATTTTTCAAACTGCCACACTATTTCTAATTCATTATTTTATTGAAATATTCTATTTCAATTGTTCAAATTGCATTGAAATAACCAATTTAAAAAAAAAATCAAATTGGCTTGTATTTTTCGGGTTGTTACAAAACAATGTATAATTTAACACTATTTGGCCCATGTTTGAGGTATAATTATATTTTTACCATTTGGTTAAATATATAATACTATATTATAAATAATGGAAATAATATAGTTTGAGTACACTTATTCAATGTAATCAGTAAATGGCTAGGGCTTTTATGAAGAAATGATAAAGGGTTATATGGGTTGGGAAACAGAAACGAATATTTGAAATTTGATTATGTAGTGCCATAAAGATCATTATTAAATTGTAATCTTCATAGCTGAAATTAAATAAAAGTCGTTGGGTTTGTAGTAAGTAATATGTCGTTCGACATTGTTTCAACCCATAAAAGTTTTGGTAATAAATCTTGCATCAATTGGTAAGTTATGCATATATAGCGATATTTTCCAATGTAAAGGAAATAGAAAGGAGTTTTTGTGAATATATTTCCAAAGCAAAGGATATAGAAATGGGTTTGCAAAATTATAGCGATGTTTCTCGAAATAGAGAAATATAAAGAAGGGATGTGGTGAATACATTTATTTTGATGGAATAAGTTTTTGTTAATGTTTCCAAAATAACGAAAACGAGAGAGTTTTGTTGAGATAATGTAGAGGTCAGTCTTTAAGAACCGATGAGATGGTTTTAATGAATGATTTTAAATAATGAAGGCCCGAACTGCCAATATACTTAATTATATTGTTTGAATTGATTGTTAAAACCCCGACTATCAACGAAATGGTTCTTGAACTTTAAACATGTTGTTTTAAAGACATTGGGATGGAACTAGACCCAAAACCACTTCGAACCAACGTTTTATTCAAAACTAAATTGCAGAAAATAAAAATCGAGCATTGAAGACCATAAATCTTCATAAAATGAAAGAAATACTTATAACCTCTGGTTACCTCCCAGAGGTACACAGTGATTCAATCGTAGTTGTAATCCACGAATTACAAGGACTACTCGCTAATGATCCTTAGAGTGGTTCCTATATAGGATGCGATAGGAGGGTGTCTTCGGTTCTTCCTGTTACTGGATGACTTTTATGGACGAATGTGTGATAGTGTATTTCCTGAAACTCACGTACGTTGATTTTTACAAATATACAAAGTTTGGTGGCGGTGAAAACACCTACTCTTAGCTTTACACCTAGAGTATATTTGTAGATGTCAATTAATGATTTGATGGACCTGACGATATGGCATTCAAAGAATTAATGTGGTGTTCTCTGAAGGTAAACCATGACGTCAAGCCTCATCAATCGGGAAATGACAAAAATCGGGCATGCAGCATGGTTATGTGGGTCATTCCCATTAGGATATATTGTCACCATCTAGAGAAAATTCATTTGTGCTTCTGTCACTTTTGTATCTTTGGGAAACAGTTATGTATGGGCCCAACCATGTGTGGCTGTATATTCGGTACACTCAAGTTGGATGAGTGGTCGGTCATATGTGGTCAGGTTGCAAGATGTTCTTTTTGAATCCCAGTGTATCCTCTCTAGAGTATACTAATCAGGAGGTAGTCCCATACCTTGTCATGGTGGAAATCCAAACTCCAATACGAGTCGTACGTTGTTAGTTGTAAACCAAAAATGTTGGAAAGTGAAATGTAAGCTTTCCGGCTATATTCTTATTTATTTGTGGGTTGGTAGACATTGTTGTAATATCATTCGATTTTGATATAAAAAAATGTCTTGGCTATTGTAAGGTAAAAACACGTGCCAAGTTTATGTGTGGTCATATCTTACGAGAGTTCCATTTTTTCAAAGGATTTATTAAAGTTAATCAAGATGTTTGTATTATGAATTTATCATTGAAAGTATCCCAGACTGATCCTAGTTAAATTTGCTTTGCTTCAAAATGTGCTCGGGTCAGAACCAGCATACTTCCAGGTTAGGTTTCACTTGGAACTTCAAAAGAGAAGCTGGAGTCGAGACGTATATATGTATTTTTTGGTAATAAAATATTTCCTCTATGTGAGTCGCATTGATCTAATGTGTACTCTGATATTGTAATCATGAACGTATTAGAAACTTCAACAAACTAGGTGCAAATAAATTCTGTATGAAAGTTGACCTTCATAAGGCATATGACAAAATTAATCGACAATTCCTTATTCATATGTTAAGAAATATGGGGTTTCCTGAAAAGTTTATTAAGTTGATTAGTGAATGCATAAATATTCCTACATTCTCCATCATGATAAATGGTGTGCCTAAAGGTCATATTGGATCTAATTGTGGTATTAGGCAAGCACTTTCTCCTTATCTCTTTGCAGTAGCGATGGAATATTTTTCACTTCATATGGAACTGGCAGAGCATAACAGGCTAGTTCAGACGGTGTATAACATTCTGTCTAAGATCAGTCATCTTCTATATATAGATGACTTAATCATATGCATTAAGTCAAATGAAAAAGTGGCGAGAACTATTAAAGACTTGTTTCTTTTATTGGAGAAATATGTTGGTTTAAAGTTAAGTGAGAACAAGTCAAAATGCTATTTCAACAAAATTTTTTGCGGAAGAGATAGAATTTTGGAGATTCTGGGTGTTACTGAAGGGAAATTACCAGTTAAATATCTCGGAGTTCCTCTATCCACTAATAAAATCACTGAAAGAGAATGTGTGGGCTTGATAGATAAAATCAAAAGCAAATTACAAGGATGGAGTTCTAAATTTCTATCACTAGCAGGAAGAATAGAATTGGTTCATACTATGATCCGAGCCAAAGTCAATTACTGGCTTCAAACTTTTCAAATTCCCGTGGCATCGATAGAAAAGATAGAAAGAGTTTGTGCTGATTTTATATGGAGAGGCGGGATGCACAAGATAAAATATTCTGATTTGCGTAGACCAAAAGAAGAAGAAGGAGTTGGCTTGAGAAATTTACGAGAGATGAGAAATGATTTCACCCTCAAACAGGGCTGGAAAATCATAACCTCAGATGGCATATGGGCACGATGGATGAGACAACGTTATATCAAAGGTAATTTCTGGCATATGCCTATAGATAATAACGCATCATCCACTTGGAAGTCAATTCTAAAAATGAGAGCTATATTAGCTACTAACTGTATAAGATAAATTGCAAACGGGAGAGATACTAGCTTATGGAAGGATCCGTGGAATGATGAAAAAGCCCTTGTAGATATTGTTGGATGGGATACATATTCAGCATATGGCTTACCAGAAAAAACAATGGACGCTATAATCGAAAACCAGAAGTGGAAGTGTGACTCTATACCATGTGGAAGTGAATACAAACAAGTTATTCAGGGTATGGCTATATATTCTGGGAGAAATAATGATAAATGGAGCTGGAATTCAAGTAGTAATTTTTCAATTAAATCTGCATGGAATGCTATTCGCTTTCAACATCATAACTCGAATGGAGTAAGATTGTTTGGGATAGAATAATTTGTCCAAAAAAAATTTGCTTAGCATATAAAGCTATGATGCATCGACTTCCTACAAGAGACAAAATTTCACATTGGGGCATTACCGATGAAACAATATGTGTTTTATGCAAATCAGCAAAGGAAACCCATAAGCACATATTTTTTGAGTGTGATTATTCTTCTACTGTTCTAAATAATTGCATGGATGCGTTTAAGATACCAATACAAAGCTATAATCTGGAGGAACAGTTGTCGTACCTGGCCAGGAACAATAATAGCAAAAATCTGATGATCAAATTGAATTCCACTATCGTGATAGCTACTGCCAGCGCAGTGTGGATGGAGAGAAACGCAAGGATTTTCAAGGAGAAGCAAAGAAAAGCAAGTGTAGTCAGTAAAATCGCAATTAATGAAATTAAATGGAGCGTGAAGAGATTCAAATGAGAATTGCTTACCGAAAGCTTGGAACAGACAATTGCTGAACTAGGAAGTCTAAATCTGTTGGATATGAGGGGCGAAACTCTAGGAACAAGCAGAAACCCTCAGCAACCGCCATGATTGGTGATTGCGGAATTGGGGGAGACGAAGATGGAGGCTGTCATGTTAATAAATGGAATGTTTAGTTGGCTGTTACTTTAAGTATGTTACATTATGTTACATTAATTTGTGTTGCGTGATGTAATCATATTCTCTTTAGGCCTTCATGCCTAATAAAGCATTTAACCAATTTTCAAAAAAAAAAGAATATATATATATATATATATATACAGTTTTTCCTTTGAGTGAAGTGTTGTTGATATATTATATTTTATTCGTTCCACTATGAGGTTCTATTTCCACTCTGATTCTGTGTTGTTGATCTACTTCCTCTTCTATTCTAATATTTCTTTATTTCTTTTCTCATCCTCTAATTTCTTTCTATTCTTATCTACTAATTTCTTTCTATTAACTATCTGGTCCAACGACCCGTTTAGAGATTGACAAGTGCAAAAAGAACTATCTAAAGCTTGCTTACTTCTTGTTGATCTCTTCCTGGAAGCTTTGGCCTTATTTCCAGTCTCATCCAATCAAGGTATACACTGACCAGCCGCTACAACACGCTCTTCAACAACCCGAGGCATCTGGCTAACTCTTAAAATGGAACGTTGAGCTCAGCCAGTTCGACCTCACCTTCATCCTTTATTAAGACATCCTCATATAAGCCCTAGCGGATTTAAACGTGGAGTTCACTATTCGAGAAGTTCCCCCAAAGGATAGTGAGCCTCCCAACATTCAGTGGAAACTATTCATGAATGATTTTTCTAACAATCAGTGTACTAGCACTGGAGTTGTAATCTTTACTCCTGAGGAATGATCGATTTTTTGCACTTTAAAGCTCGACTTTCGTGCTACCAACAACGATGCTGAATACGAAGCCTTGATAGTTGGACTCAAATTTTCCATCGAACTCAACATCAAGGCTATCCAAATTTACTCAGACTCATAACTAATTGTATGCCAAGTGTAGGGAGAGTATCAAGCCAAAGGGGTATGCCTCGCTCCCCACCTCGCTGGAGTGCATGAGATGATTACCAACTTTGAGAGCTACATCATCGCACAAATCCCTCGAGAACAAAACAAGAAGGTTGATTCATTGGCCACACTAGCAAGCTATAAGGATGTGCAACATTTGGGAGTCGTCCCAGTCGAAGTACTCAACTCTCCGAGTATCAATCATATGCAGACTGATTCGATATCAACAATGGAGACCGAGCCCGAGTCTTGGATGACTCCAATTAAGAAAAACTTGCAACATGGAATCCTCCCCGACAATCAAAATAAAAAGAGAGCACTCACTCACAAACCATCATGCTATATTATTCAAGATGGAATGCCCTATAGAAGAGGAATCTCTGTTCCACTCCTACGGTGTGTAGCCCACAACGACGCCGACTGTGTGCTACTGGACATCCACGAAGATGAGGGCGGTGAGCACACTAGGGGAAAACTGTGGAAAAGAAGATTATTCTATAAGGCTATTTGTGGTTAACCCTCAAGCAGGATGCAGCAAACTACACCCGCAAGTGCGACAAGTGCCAGAGATTCTCTAATATACCAAGATCCCCTCCTACCAAACTTACGCAGATGGTCAGCCCATGGCCATTTGCAATGTGGTGGCTCGATATCATCGAAACGCTTCTGAGGTCCAGAGGCGGTGCACGATATGCTATCGTCATAGTTGATTACTATAACAAATGGGCCGTATCCGAGCCCTTGACAACAATCACAACCAAAAAAGTAATCAACTTTATCGTGTGTAACATTATTTGCTATTTTGGAGTTCCCATGACTATCATTTTTGATAATAGGACACAATTCGAGAGTTCTAAGTTCGAAACCTTCTACTGTCGACATCACATTGAAAAACGATTCTCGGTATTAGCTCATACTCAAGCCAACGGGCAAGTCGAGACTGTCAAAAAAGTGATTAATTCCATTATCAAAAAGCATTTAGGAAAAGCTGGTGGCTTATAGAAGGATGAACTCCCTCTAGCCCTTTGGGCTTACCATACTACTTATAAGTCAGCAACAAGTCTCTCTCATTCGCTCACTCGTATGGATCTGAAGCCATTATTACCATTGAAGTTAGGGTCCAATCTCATCGGGTTACATACTATGATTCAAAGACCAACCAAGACCTTCTCATGGAATCACCTGACTTACTCAAAGAAAAAAGGGATGAAGCTGAACTCAGAACAGCCGCTTAATGCCAACAAGTTGCCCAATACTTTAACTCTAAAGTTTGCCCAAAACACTTTGACATCGGTTATCTCGTCCTGAAGCGGATCTTTCCCACACCGAATGGTTTTGGTCCTAACTGGGAAGGTCTGTACGTCAATCTATGAAGTTTGAGATGGCACTTTTAGGCTAACGACCACTGATGACACCAAACTATCAAGGGCAGCAAGCATCTTCACGCTACTTTACTTAGTTTTTGTATATATTCACTACTTTCCACCAATGTTTTATTTTCACGATTCAATGCATTGTAAAGAAAAGGCCATTACTACCAATAATTTATCAGTAAACAAAATTCAGGTGCCCATGTACTTAGTGTGTTTGCTTTCTTTGTGGTATGGTTAAGCTATTATGACAACCGACTTGCATACACAAGCGCAAAACATCGGATCAGCATGTCGACGCTTGACATCAATCTACCCTCTCGAGTCTTTACGAAGGCTCAAACCTTGTTGAGTGATCTGCCCTTCATAAGTCAACTCGAGTCTCGAACCAACAACAAGACCAAGTATAAATAACTTGTAACGCTCATTGTTTTGAGTGTCCAGCTCCATCCTTATGTCTTCGAATTTAGGGGCACCCCACTACACAAGTAAGTGTGATATTGACCACTTGCTTGGCTAAATCTAACCCATATTGTCCGGATCCCGGTCTAAAATCGTTGAACTAATGACACCCATAACTTTAACCCGAACAAAACGACTATAGAGTATAAAGGGTGAAACAACAACGTCTTCCTTAACTCCTCATGACTCAGGATCAACGACCGCAAGGAGATCTTGAGATTGAGTCACTAAACTCGAACTTCACGCGAATTGAAAGTAACAATCGAAAGGAATTCTTAAAAGAGGAATCAACACACATAAGCTTCGCATGACTTGAATATTTCAAGATTGAAGTCACATACAACATTATAAGTGTAACTACGAATACATTTACATGGTAAAAAAAATGGAAAGCGTAGATGAAATTTCAAACACTTAAAACAATATGTGAAGCAAGCAAAATTTACAAACTTTCTTTTACAAAACAAAGTACAATCATCTTTTCCTTTCTAATGATGTGATGTACATGAAAACCACATCATGCCTCCAAAAGTGAGGGTTATGCTCATGTATCCTATCGGCCTATAACCAAAAGCTACCTAACTATAACAATCATTCCAAAGGACCATCTTTCACCTTCTTCTATGATCCAGATTTGGATGGCTCCTCATCCTCTTTCCTCTTCTTCCTCGACCCGCTTCCGCAACTATCCTTCTGGCCTTTTGTCGGAGTCAGCTGGGTACGGGGATTTAAATCAAATCCTGAGCCCTCCTGAACAGTGGCTCCACGTCAGAGTAACTCAGAATATCGATGAAGAACGCTTCAACATCATGGCCAGGCACAACTCTTCGAGGTTTAAGCGGAGGCCATGTGTGGAAGTGCCAACACCACAGATTTGTCTAGCTCAACGAGTTCCACCTTCTTGGCTTTTTTGGCCTCTATATAAGCCTTCCTCTACGCCGCCCATTCAGCTTTCTTACGAGCCTCATGCCCGACCTTTAGTTTCCTCTCCTCTTCTGACTTCAACCTATTAAACTTTTCCTCTCCATATTTTTGGAAGCCTCATCTTTGGCCCTCTTTCAGGTCGCCTCCAAAACTTTAGCCTGAACATCCTTCTCAGCCTTTGTTTTCACCTCATCTTGAGCCTTCTGAAGTGCCTCCTCGTTGGACTTTCTCTTTGTCTCCAACTTCTCTGAATTCGCTAATAGTTTATCTATTTGTGCTTTAGCCAATTCATGCATATTCTGCCTTTTGCTTCCATTTGTCTAGTCAACCTCACATCTCGCAATGCTTTCCCTTCTCCTCCAGGTAAAGACCGTCTACCCTGATTTTGCACAATTCCAAATCCGAGAATGTGTCCAAGTGACCGAGTTTCCCTCCTAGCGGCTCTTGATAAATTCCCATGTCAAACCCAAGCATGGAAGGCATTGTTAGTCCGAGACATGTTATCGCCTCTACTCCGGAGGAACCTGCGTGATGGAAAAGAAAACAAATTAGTCAACTTCAACTTCATGCTACCATCCTTTTGAGTAACTGTGAGAGAGTTGGGTATATCTCCTACCACTTGTAGTGTGGATTCGATGAGTGATATGCTTTCAGTTGCTGGTGGAAAAGTGCATTCATGCTCCAACTGCAAAAAAAATAGGGTCATAATCGGTAACGACAGGGGTTGGAGCAGGTGGACCGTCAATGGAACCAAGCAGGATAACTTGCTGGTGTTTAGGGCCACCTACGTCAAATGCATGAGCTATTACTATGCTCTCATACATAATAGACTTCCCTTCCACAGTAGTATGTTGCACCGCCTTCTCCCCCTCAACATTCTCCTTTAATAATCCCCTTCCTTCAACCAACATGAGGTTGTCTTCGTCTGTCAACAAATCAACCATCACTGCCTCCTCAATGGCCGCCTCAACCTCCTTTATCCTGGTCTCATACTCCATCAACTTGTACCAGGCTTGAGCCAATGTACGGAGGTAGTCTTCGACCCATGAGATTCTACTGAATCAAATTATATTGACATACAGACCCTATATTGATGGCTCCAACTTCGCCTCTACTATCTCCTCGGCCTCGTCAACCTCGGCCCTAAGCTTGTCCACTTCATCCTAGTGTTAAGTCTTTGTACTGTCCACCTGGCTCAACACCTCATTATTTGAAGCCTCAGCGGCACCTTCTCTTTCTTGGCCTACCCAAACTTGGCGCAGTTTGAGTTAAGGAGTTTTCTAAGCCCGATATTATCTTTATGAGCTGCTTATCTCATTCATTTTCTTCTTACAGCTTCTTGTTTTCTTGGGTTAGGGATTCATAGTTTTTACGAAGCTGGTGCACTTCCTTGTTCACATTCATCAGCCTAGCGTTCTCCTCTTTCATGGCCTTGTTATCTTGTTCGAGCACCATGTTCCAAGGTGAGACCGAGGCCAGATGATTCCTGGGCCTCTTTCGCCTCACCTTTGACTTTCTTGAGCTCATTCCTTAGTTTCCCTGTTTCGGCAATAAAGAGTTAACATACAAATATGTTACTCTAATACATGAAAATAGATGCAAACTACAAAGTTGCCTTACTCAATTCAGCTTCCCGATTCCAGATGCTCTCCTTCTCAGCATCAACCTCAAGTTGTAGACCTTGAATTTCCTTGTTCTTTTTGAAAATGAATTCTGAGAGCCTCCTCGTGTACTTATACAACTCCTATACCGGAAATAAATGTCGTACACTTTGTTGTACATGTCATCATCCATGTTCGTCGAGATCTGATGTATGTTAGGTAACCGCACCACCTCATCAAAGTAGAAGACGGAGAATGACTTCTTGATTATTTCCTTCCTTTCTTCAGTGCTGAGCTGTGTGACTGCTAACATATCAGGCGACGTTGGGCCTCATTTTGCTACGTCCTTCTTCTTGGTCTCTGTTCCTCCGGTTACCTTTTCCTTATCGACATCTTGGGCCACTAACATTATTGGTAGAACATAAGGGGGACTGTTGACATTAGTTGGCTCATACTTACAATTTTTGGACTTTTACCTGCTTTTGCATGCAAAGTGATAGGTGGTGAAGATTCTAAGTGTCGGGGTTGGTCTTTATGTCGCCGACAACTATCATGGTCGTGAGGATGAGAATGTTGCGCACGTAAATCTGCACATCTCCTAAATCTTTTTATAGCCCCACTTTTCGATGGTCGGTGACTTCTAGACCCTCGACCACTGTCTTTGTCGCTCTCTCTTACCATTACACCTACGAAGGGAAGACTTTCGGTCAGAATCGAGCATTCCATACATGCAAATGAATGTTTTGTTATGCAATTTTTATGAGTGTGTGTCCTATGTCTTTCTTCCATAAACCAAATTTCAGCCCGCTTGAAGGGGTAACATCCCCAATGCTCATTGTAAGGCTTATGACATCAGTGTCGCTCGGCTAAGATAGTGTTAGCTCGACGGGAACCTTATCCAAGTCCTTGAATTGGCCTTTCTCCTCCAACGATGTGGTGGTCTCAAAGGTCATAACCGGAGGAACTGGTTTGGATGGCCCTCCCAATCTCGCCTCAATCGATGGAGATGGAACAGGAATGGCCGGCAAATCACCCCCTCTAGTATGGATCTCCTCATCATCGTCGTCGTACATATTGGAATACTCCTAAGCTTCTATGGCCTCCCCTTCGATGGAGGACGAAACAGGAAGCACGTCAGAGGGCACCTCCAACTATGTACCCGGAGAAACATTTCTCCCTCAGATTCATATTCTTCCTCATTACCGTTCGGGCGACCAATCAAGCAACCCTCCTGAAGCAAACCAGATAGTGAAGGAGGCGATCCTTTAGCAAAGAACAGGCGTGGTGAAAACCAAGTGGAACTCATATCAGAACCTTTAATTGCTCAAAGAATACATCGTCTCTTGGGATCCAAAGAATGCTTGTTGCATCAAAAATTTTAAATCAATGTAGAGCTTACGACTTGATTAACTTAGAAAACCGCAACCCGAGTATAGAATACTTACATCCAACAAGCCATCTTCTCGCACATCCCGGAGGGCACAAAACGTAGAACCAATCATGTTTAAAGTAGCCTAACTAGTTGCATGCCCCTAGGATGAAACGAGTATTGTCATGTGCCTTCAGATGAACCAGTGATGGCGCAATGGTAGCTCTCTTCTTCATGAAGAATAGAAACCAAATATCTTCCCGGTTTACTATACGCCCAAGTTCTCGATGAAGAGAATGTAAGTGGTGAGCAAGAAAACATACACAATTGGATGAAGCTTCGTCGGCGCTAACCGAAAGAAGCACAATATATCTCGGATGAATGGGAAATAAGGAGGCATGCACCCGACAACACACATGTGCTTGTTCTAAACAGTGTATCCTTTCGGAAGTGTGTGCACTCTATCCTCCCTTCCCGGAATTAACGCCCCATCCAAAGAGATGTCATACTTCTTTCCAATTGCATCTTAGCGTGGTCTCAACGATTCGTGAAACCACCGAATCTGGCGAATTCCCGAGTTATTGCAGCATTATGCACCATATATGATGCCTAAGGGATATCTTCCTCTTTGTTATCCACATTCTCCTCCTCTTGGGATCCTCCCTCTGCATTTTCTCCCTCTTTCGAGATTTCTGGCTCGTCCTCACATATGCTTGAGTGGTGCGACCCTTATGGCTCCCCCTCTTGATTGTGTGTGATAGTCGAACTGCTTGCTAGGAAGGGGTGGAAGAGTCGGAAGTCTCAAGCTTCTTGCCAATTGGGATGGAGACATGGGATGTTCTGCTCGATGTGGATGGTAGTTCTACAGCTTCGGCTTCTAAAGCTCGCAGCCTCCTTGAAATTCTTGATTCCACAGCAAAGTATGTTCTCAAAATAGTTGCGTGAGTAAGCACACTGAAATTTATGGCTTTGTGTTGGTGTAAACAAATATGGAACATGCAGTGTCGTGCGTGCTAATGCAATTGCGATGAAACTTGTTGGAAGGCGACAAAAATTCCCACTTCTGTAACCGAACACAACATTGTCGCTAATTGAAGCAGTTAAATCCTTGTAGAGTCATGATTACATCGCGATCGGGTTGAAAATCGAGTCATAAAGCTGGCAGCTCAGTCATGTAACGACCCGCATTCTACATATCGAAGGATCGCAGAATATTTATTTCTTTTTCATATGAGGTCGTATGGTCGTGTAACTTTGGGGAACGACTATTAGGGTCATTTTCCATGTTCACGATTTTTGCCGATTTTTAAATGACTGTTTTTCCATTGGCAAATCTTGTTTCTCCTATAACTTTTGATTGGTGAGGATTTTTGACCTGAAACTACTTCCATTGGATCCGGATGATAGTTTACCTTTCCGTAGAGTGGTTACATTAATCAAACGGACTTACCGTTTGGGAGATATGGCTGAATTAAGGTTTATAAGGTGAAAAACTGCTTAAGTGGGCTGATTATGGTAATTAGCAAATGGGCCCATAACCCATTTCGGGATTAGGGTTATGGGGAGGCTGAAATGAGTTAGGTTTTCTATCTATTTTAGTTTTCTAGCAGCCATTTACCTCTTAGAAACCCTAACAATGGCCTCTACCTTCTAATTTCATCCCAAATCGCTCTCTAATCAAGGACTAAGCTAATCTACATCAAATCAAGGAGAAATAGCATCAAATCAGAGTTGGAGATGCTAAAAGGCATTAGAATTTGACCCAAACAGTGGAGTTTTCAGTTTTGATATTTTATTTGTGGCTAAGATGAGTGATTTGCATTGTTTTTCACTAATTATGACTAATTAGGGGTGATTAGTGTTAATTAACGAAATTATGCTTGCTAAAATACTGGAAAAATATGTAAAAATTCATAAATATTATTTTAGGGCTCTGATAAAATTTTGGGTTAATTTGGAGTAAGTTTGCTGATATTATCATTTGTTATAGTTAAACAGGATTAAGGGGAAAACCATGGGTTTTTGGTATGTTTGATTCGTATTGGCATGATTATTCATCATTTTGGTGTTTATGGTTGATTGTACATATTGCTATGACTTTATGGTATGCTTTGTGATTGATTAGAAAAGTTAGAATGGTAGAAAACGCCATCGAATGGCGTGAATAGCTCACTGGAAAAGTTGCAGGAAATGATGCAGAACCGGATCGGATCGGACCCCACTCATGAGGCATGTGTCACAAACCGATGGAAAGGGGGAGCCACGAGTCGGATCGGCTCCCACGAGCTGGTGACCAATTGTTGACCCACAAATTGGAGCATCAGAGCACGAGACCGAACCCTCCGAACCGAACCGACCCGCTCGCCTATAATGTACCACGAATCGTCCGAGGAAGCAAATCACGACGCGACGCTTGAAGGGGAGGACCGAACCGGAGTGCCATGAAGGAGCCACGAACCGGTAGGACGATGCCCGACCGAACCGGGTTGTTGATCATGATCCGAACCGAATGGGGTGTCATGACCTGAATCCATGCGATGGCCACAATCCGAACCAGATGTGCATTACGACCGAATCGAACCGAGGACGAGAAGAAGGACCGAACCGATCCAGAGAAGACCAAAACCCGAGATGCAAAGGTAGTCCAAATGGGAAGTTCGTACTCAATATCCAGTTGGGAATCAACGAGTTAACTTCATGAGTTGGACTTTGCTGCAGGACGTGTGCTAAGGGGTTATCGACATCCATAACTTTTATTCACCACCGAGATGGATGTTAGGCTACGGATCAGTGCAGTGGGGTAGTTATTACTCCATGGGGCAGAGTGATTGTAGCATGGCTATGAGTCAGTGCAGTGGAGTCGTCGTGACTTCATGGGGTAGAGTGGACATAGCAAAGGATTAGTGGTTATGGATCAGTGCAGCGGAGCCATTATGACTCCATGGGGTAGAGTGATCGTAGCAAGGAATTGGGTGACCAAAGTGGTAGATATCGTATACTTTACGCACTGAGTGAGAGATGTGAGGATGATTTCTATGTTTGATGTTTGCTATCACCATGACATGCACACCCCCTCCCCCTTGTTTTCACACTATGTGTTAGTGTCACCTAAGAGTATTGTACATCCTGTTGTGCTAACTCTTTGGTTGCAGGTCCAGGTTCAGGTATGGTTAGTTATACCTGTTATTGTTCTGTTTTGCTGCTTATCGCTCATACCAGACTTTTTTCTGACCCAGAGTTTTATGTCTTTTCTTGTTACTCTGGGTGCTCTTAAACGAGAAGACTAGATATAGGTCAGGTGATTATGCACGAGTAGTTGTACCAAAGACGAGCAGGAGGCTTCCACGTATGATACATACATACATACATACATACATATATATATATATATATATATCTGTGTGTGTGTGTGTAATCTCCCTGTGTTGTTGCTGGTCACTACTTTGGGCATTGGTAGTGTGCCTCTTTCTTTTGCTTTAGAGACAGTATTTCAAAGTTGTAATAATGTTGGTTTGGATGATAAGCTGTATTTTGGATTTCCGCTGCTATGATGGTTTAGTTTTTAGCTTATGTACTGTCTCGCCTGTTTTATATCAAAGTTATATTCTTATTATATTTTATCCCATACGCTGTGAGACATTCTACAGGTTCCTTGTTAGTTCAAATTCCTTTCCTTTCTTTGGCGACCGCCACGTGCTAGTCGGGCATTGACACAACACACTTTCATTGGAAATGTCGGCTGGTGCGGGGTGGGTCGTCACACTTGGTATTAGAGCTCTAGGTTGCGTAGTTAGCCTAGGGAAAGACACCAGGGGAGGTAGTACGTATATGAGGGCGCGTATTTGATATATTTTTGGTTTTCAAAAGTTATATATATATATATATACTATTAGTATATCTAAGGCTGAAATCGCACTGCACTGGCACCACTAAAGAGATGGTAAATCGTTTTCTCCTTACAGATTGAACGATGAGCCGACATACGAGGGGTACCGGTAGAGGAACTAATAATGGGAATGCTCCTGATATGAGGACGATGTCAACTGACTTCATGAGAGAGATGCTTAGGGATGTTCAGACGGAAGCTCCTAATGCTGCAAATGGTGGTGGTGCAGCGGTGCAGGTGCCTAGAGCCGACTTCGCTAAGCTCTGTAAGGATTACACTAGTCTTGGTGGGAAGTCGTTCCACGGAACGGAATCGGCTACAGAAGTTCAAGATTGGCTTGATAGTTGTGAGCGTATCTTCGAGGATCTGGGAATCGAAGACGCGATGAAGAGGAAGCTAGCATCCCGTCAGTTGCAAGGACGGGCTATGAATGGGTGGAATGCTATTAAGGCAGCTACTCCTGAGGATCAAGTTACTTGGGATCAGTTCAAGGCCCGATTCAGTGATAAGTTTATCCCAGCTGCCCAGAAATCAGAGTTGTTTAGGAAGTTCTTGGAGCTTAAGAAGAATGGTAGGGCAACTCGGAATACATTGCTGAGTTCAATACTTTATCAAAGTATGGACTATCCCTCATTGACACTCCCGAGAAGAAGAATGAGAAGTTCATAACAGGCTTAGATCAGTACTTGGGGGAAAGGCTTATAAACCATATTGATGAGACTTTTGAATCGATAGTTGGGAAAGCATTAAGGTCAGAAAACCTTTATCCTAAACCCAAGACTGAAGTCGTTGTTGCATCTGCAGAGGGGCCAAAGCCGCAGGCAAGAATAATTCTCAAAATCAAAGGAAGCAGAATCAGACCAAGGATGGTCAGAAAAAGAAAGATAAGAAATATGTTGAGTGCTTTAGTTGTGGCAAGAAGGGCCACTACGCTAAAGAATGCCTAGCAAAGCCAACGGACAGGAAGTGCTTCAACTGCGGCCAAGTGGGACATCACAAGGATAAATGTCTGCAACCCCCCAAAGAGAAGCAGATTGTGAAAGCATATGATATTAATGTTGTTCCTTCTTCGTCGAATGCCCCAACTGCGGCGGAGAAAGGAAAGAATGTCGTTATTCAAGGTATGCTTTCTGTTTATGATGTTCCTTTTCGAGTATTGTTTGATACTGGGGCTTCCCGTTCCTTCATATCTAGTGACCTGGTAGATAGGTTGGGATTGGAACCCGAGATAGTCAATAGAGCTTTAGCGGTGAAGAACCCGATTGGTGGTTCGACTATCCTTAGTATGATTTTTCGTAATGTGGTCTTATCGATTCATGGATGTATGTTTGCTTATGATTGCTTTGTTTTGGGCTTTTCTGTGTTTGGCATTATTTTGGGAGTCGATTGGCCCAAAGGTACGGGGTGGTGGTAGATTATGAGGGATTTTCGATGACTATTTGGGCGGATGATGGGCGGAGGGTAGTGTTTGGTAGCCTACTAGTGATGAGGTGATGGCTAGTTTTCTAAATTCCCTCGACATCCCACAGGACGAGTTAGCAGGAATTCCCGTTGTTGGCCAGTATCCGGATATCTTCGGGGAAGTGACCGGACTTCCACCACACCGAGAGATTGAGTTCTGTATTGATTTAGTGAAAGATGCCAGACCTATAGTGATTCCACTTTGTCGTATGGCGCCAAGGGAGCAGCGAGAGCTCGGGGTGCAAGTAAGCGATCTTTTGAAGAAGGGATTTATCAGAAGAAGTGTTTCCGAGTGGGGAGTACCAGTCGCATTTGCCACTAAGGCAGACGATTCCCTTCGTTTATGTGTGGACTGTCGCGAGTTGAATAAAGTGACTAGGAAGAATAAGTATCCTCTTCTGCGGATAGATGATTTGTTTGATCAATTGGAAGGAGCAAGAGTGTTCTTCCAGTTGGACCTCGCGACAGGATTTCATCAACTCCGAGTAGCAGCTGAGAGTATTCCTAAAACGACCTTTTGGACACCGTCTGGATTCTATGAGTGGTTGGTCATGCCATTCGGATTGACCAATGCACCAACATATTTTGTGGATCTTATGAATAGGGTATTCAGGTATTAGTTGAATAAGTTTGTTCTTGTGTTCGTGGATGATATCTTGGTTTACTCGAGGACAGAGGAAGAACACAAGGAACATTTGAGAGTAGTGATGGAGGTGCTGAGAAAACACCAATTGAAAGCGAAGTTTTCTAAGTGTCACTTCTAGAGGAGGGAAGTGAGATTCTTGGGCCATGTTGTTTCAGAGAATGGTATTGCCGTGGATCCTGCGAAGGTGGCTACGGTACAGGATTGGTCTACGCCCAAGAATGCAACAGACGTAAGAAGTTTCTTGGGATTAGCTGGATATTATCGTAAGTTTATCCAAGACTTCTCCAAGATAGCGGCACCGTTAACCAAGTTGACCAAGAAGAATCAAGCTTTCGTTTGGGATGGAAATTGTGAAAATGAATTTAAGAGTCTAAAGGAAAAGTTGACGTGTGCGCTAGGGTTAGTCATTCCTAAAGGGAATGAAGAGATGCCGGTATACATAGATGCCTGTGGTACCATACTAGGTGCTGTATTGATGCAAAGAGGTAGAGTTGTAGCTTATGCAAGTCGGCAACTGAAACTGCATAAGAAAAGATATCCTACCCATGATTTGGAATTGGCAGCGATTGTATTCGCGATGAAGATGTGGAGACATTATCTCTTGGGAGAAAGATTTGAGTTGTTTACTGATCATAAATCATTAAAGTGTCTTTTCTCTCGGAAGGATTTGAATCTCCGTCAGCAGAGATGGTTAGAATTCTTGGCTTCCTATGATTTCGATATCGTATATACACCAGGAAAGGGCAATGCGGTAGCTGATGCATTGAGTGGGAGACATGCCAGTTTATGTGCTATGTTTCTAGAATGGAAGCAACTGGAGTATATCGCTGGGTATGATTTTAGACCAAAGTGCGAATTGGATCCAGAGATGTTAGCAAGTTTGACGATCAGACCCACTTTGATTGAGCGGATTGGTTCCAGTTAAAGGGGCGATCCTAATCTATTAGAAATCATCTCCAAGATAGAGATGGGTATCGACGAGGAGATGAACAAGTATGGGCTTGATCGAGATGGATGACTCAGAAAGAATGGGAGACTAGTTGTACCCAATGTCAATGGATTGAGAGATGAAGTTCTTAGAGAATGTCATCACTCAAAACTGACTATACATCCCGGTGGTAACAAAATGTATCGAGACATGAAGCTGACCTACTACTGGGAAGGGATGAAAAGAGACATTGGGAAGTTTATATCCAAATGCATGAATTGCCAGCTAGTTAAAGCCGAGCAAAAGAAACCTAGTGGTTTGTTGCAACCATTAGGAATTCTCGAATGGAAATGGGAACGAGTTTCAATGGATTTCATTGATGGGTTACAAAGGACGAGATCGGGCCATGATAGCATTTGGGTGATTGTGGACCGATTGACCAAGAGTGCAAGGTTTATACCTGTCAAGTCGGACAGAATGGCAGCTAATTTAGCGGAATTATATATGAAGTAGGTAGTGAGATTTCATGGAATACCCAAAGGCATTGTAAGTGACCGAGATCTGTTGTTTACTAGTGGATTTTGGAATAGCTCACAAGAGGCTTTAGGATCAGAATTACATCTCAGTACCGCGTACCATCCTCAAATCGACGGTCAAACAGAGAGGGTGAATCAAGTATTAGAAGATCACTTGAGAGCTTGCATATTAGATTTTGGAGGGTCATGGGATGACAGTTTGCATCTACTGGAGTTCGCATATAATAATAGTTATCAGTCCAGTATTGGTATGGCTCCATTTGAAGCCTTGTATGGAAGACCGTGCAACTCACTATCATGTTGGTTAGAAACCAGTGAGAAGTTTGTGCTTGGGCCAGATGTGATAAGAGAAACTTCAGAAAAGATCAAGTAATCCAACAGTGAATGAAGGCTGCTCAAGATAGGCAGAAGAATTATGCTGATAAGAGGAGAAGAGATTTAAAATTCTCCGTTGGTGACTTGGTGTTTGTCAAGATTTCTCCATTAAAGAGCGTGATTCAATTTAGCAGGAGAGGCAAGTTAGCACCAAGATCTGTTGGTCCATTCCCAGTTCTCGAGCAAGTTAGGACTTTGGCATATAAAGTTGATTTGCCAGACAAGATGGCGGGAGTTCATAACATGTTTCATGTTTCCCAGTTAAGAAAGTTTGTGCACGACCCCGATATGACTATTTCACTGGATCAGTTGGATGACATCGAAGTAGAACTCGAGGTGGTTGGGAACCGCAAGCCGATCCGTATTATCAAGGGCGATACGAAGCAACTTCGAAGAAAGGCTGTGAAACTGGTCAAGGTTCAGTGGGGCGAGAATGAGAGTGACTGTACTTGAGAAACAGAAGAGAGCATAAGGGAATCACATCCAGAACTTTTTGCCTGGTAAGATTTTAATAGTGATGGTTTCTTCCCTTGTTAGTAAATCGCATGTTAAGGTAGGCTTGTTTTGTATGTTTGATTGTTTGTGAATGACTGATAGGCATGCGGAACACCTTTGTATGTTTTTGGTTAAGGAATTTCGGGGGCGAAATTTCTTAGGGTTGGGGGGGGGGGGGAGGGGAGAGTGTAACGACCCGCATTCTACGTATCGAAGGATCATAGAATGTTTATTTCTTTTTCATATGAGGTCGTATGGTCGTGTAACTTTGGGGAACGACTATTGGGGTCATTTTCCATGTTCACGATTTTTGCCAATTTTTAATTGACCGTTTTGCCCCTGGCGAATCTTGTTTCGCCTATAACTTTTGTTTGGTATGGAGTTTTAACCTGAAACCACTTCCATTAGATCCGGATGATGATTTAATTTTCTGTAGAGTGGTTACACTAATCAAACGGACTTACCGTTTGGAAGGTATGACTGAATTAATGTTTAGAAGGTGAAAAACTGCTTAAGTTGGCTGATTAGGGTAATTAGCAAATGGGCCCATAACCATTTCGGGATTAGGGTTATGCGAAGGCGAAATGAGTTACGTTTTCATTCTGTTTCAGTTTTCTAGCCGCCATTTACCTCTTAGAAACCCTAACAATGGCCTCCACCTTCTAATTTCATCCCAAATCGCTCTCTAATCAAGGATTAAGATAATCTACGTCAAATCAAGGAGAAATAGCACCAAATCAGAGTTGAAGCTGCTGCTAGGCATTAGAATTCAACTCAAACAGTGGAGTTTTCAGATTTGATATTTTATTTGTGGCTAAGGTGAGTGATTTGCATTGTTTTTCACTAATTAGGGGTGATTAGTATTAATTAACGAAATTATGCATGCTAAAATTCTGGGAAAATATGTAAAAATTCATAAATAGTATTTTAGGGCTCTGATAAAATTTTGGGTTAATTTGGAGTAAGTTTGTTGATACTATCATTAGTTATAGTTAAACAAGATTAAGGGAAAACCATGGGTTTTGGGTATGTTTGATTCATATTAGCATGATTATTCATCGTTTTGGTGTTTATGATTGATTGTACATGTTGCTATGACTTTATGATATGCTTTTTGATTGATTAGAAAATTTAGAATGGTAGAAAACACCGTCGTATAGTGTGAATAGCTTGCTGGAAAAGTTGCTGGAAATGATGCAGAACCGGATCAGATCGGACCCCACTCGTGAGGCATGTGTCACGAACCGATGGAAAGGGGGAGCCATGAGCCGGATCGGCTCCCACGAGCTGGTGACCACCTATTGACCAACGAAATGGAGCATCAGAGCACGAGAACGAACCTTCCGAACCAAGCCGACCCGCTCGCCTAGAATGTACCATGAACCGCCCGAGGAAGCAAATCACGACCCGACGCTTGAAGGGGAGGACCGAACCGGAGTGCCATGAAGGAGCCATGAACCGGTAAGAGGATGCCCGACCCAAACCGAATGGGGTGTCACGACTCGAATCCATGCGATGGCCACAATCTGAACCAGATGTGCGTCACGACCGAACCGAACCGAGGACGAGAAGAAGGACCGAACCGATTCGGGGAAGACCAAAACCCAAGATGCAAAGGTTGTCCAAATGGGAAGTTTATACTCAGTATCTAGTTGGGAACCAACGAGTAAACTTCATGAGTTGGACTTTGCTGCGGGACGTGTGTTAAGGGGTTATCGATGTCCATAACTTTGATTCACCACCAAGACGGATGTTAGGCTACGGATCAGTGCAGTGGGGTAGTTATTACTCCATGGGGCAGAGTGATCGTAACATGAATATGAGCCAGTGTAGTGGAGTCGTCATGACTTCATGGGGCAGAGCAGACATAACAAAGGATTAGTGGTTATGGATCAGTGCAATGGAGCCGTTATGACTCCATGGAGCAGAATGATCGTAGCAAAGAATTGGGTGACCAAAGTGGTAGATATTGTATACTTTATGCACTGAGTGAGAGATGTGAGGATGATTGCTATGTTTGATGTTTTCTATCACCATTACATGCACACACCCTCCCCCCTGTTTTCACACTATGTGTTAGTGTCACCTAAAAGTATTGTACATCATGTTGTGCTAACTCTTTGGTTGCAGGTCCAGGTTTAGGTATGGTTAGTTATACCTGTTATTGTTCTATTTTGCTGCTTATCGCTCATACCAGACTTTTGTCTGACCCAGAGTTTTATGTCTCTTATTATTACTCTGGGTGCTCTTAAACGGGCAGACTAGAGACAGGTCAGGTGATTATGCACGAGTACTTGTACCGAAGACGAGCAAGAGGCTTCCACATATGATACATATATATAGTCTCCATGTGTTGTTGTTGGTCACTACTTTGGGCATTAGTAGTGTACCTCTTTCTTTTGCTTTAGAGACAGTATTTCAAAGTTGTAATAATGTTGGTTTGGATGATAAGCTGTATTTTGGATTTCCGATGCTATGATGGTTTAGTTTTCAACTTATGCACTGTCTCGCCTATTTTATGTCAAAGTTATATTATTATTATATTTTATCCCATGTGTTGTGAGACATTCTACAGGTTCCTTGTTAGTTCAAATTCCTTTCCTTTCTTTAGCGACTGCACCGTGCTAGTAGGGCATTGGCACCGCGCTTTTTCGTTGGAAATGTCGGCTGGTGCGGGGCGGGCCGTCACAAGTCACATGTCCATAGTCCGAGTTTGTGCTCTAATCCTATGTGCGTATACAAATTGTCAGTCCAAGTTATTTCACTATTCGATGGTCAAATAATTTCGTCGACACGTTAGATTTCAAGTTCAACCTGATTGCGCAATGGCATAAAGCGACCGGATTCTTAAACTCAGTGTGTAGAAGTTAAAAAATGCCTAAGTGTCGGTATACAAAATTCCAAATTTCGTACCCAATGGCATCTTAACCTTTTTTCCCACTTTCTATCGACCTCCTACCTTCCTCTATTTTTCGTATCCCAAAGATATGAAAAATGCAAACACCCCGGGATTGCACACCCGTGTCTTTCATCCCTCTTTTCCGTCACCCACTTCTCGCTTTCCGGAGTACGAATTCGCATGTAGGGCCAGGGATATGAAAGTAACAATTTATATCCCCTTAGGATCTTGGGAAATACCATGAGTACCCAGGATATGAACTGAATTTTGTAGCCCCCGACTTCGTCAATTTCCCTCAATTCCAACAAGAATCTCATACTCTGAAATTCCACTCCGCCCATCCTCCATCAAGGCTTCATAGCCTGTATCCTCAATACTCCCTATCGAAACCGCCATTAACTCCAGGGCCACTGCCATCAACCACTTCAAAGACAATCTCGTCTCCATCGGCCCACTACCTTCCTTTGATCAACTCCACGTCTAAACCCTAGATCGAATTATCTACTAAAACATGTATAAGATTTAAGTAACCCACCTGAGTATCGATTTTTGGAGGTGAGCAGTGCACGTGTTATCAAAAGGATTCTCTTTCGTCTTAAACAAAATTGTAGGTCGGAGTACGAAATAAGAGATGGTAAAAACGAAGGGAAAGTAAGGATACTGGCCTCGCTTATATTAGAGATGGGGGAGGGTTCCGAAATTTAGAGATTTTTCTAAGTATTGGGATCGGTAGTTATCCAAGGATTTGTACCGATCCCGACATAAAAAAAAGGAGAAAAAGAAGGGTGGAGGGATGGACATTAATCCAACACTCGACGATTTCGAGCTTAGTAAAACACTTCCACCCCAATCTTCGGCTACGAGCATGCGCACACATTTTTACAATGCCAATTATCGAGATCGACCCGAATCGCTAACCAATCATAGACTCGTGTTTTTGAACAAGTCAAGAATGTGTGCAAATTGATAGAGTTTGCAATTCGATGTCATTTTCAAAAACTGACTCGCACGATCATATGCATGAAATTTAACTTTCCATTATGTTTATTTGAAGTCTCCAGTCGTATCACATAAATTCACGTGCAAACATGTGAGCACAAATACGATGTTATGTCGACCATGACTCGTTCACATTTCAACGTAAACAAGAGCTGACGACTAATGTTTAATTTCTTGAGTCAACAGGAATTAGGTATTTGCTCGAGCAACCGGACATGATTTCCAGTTCGATCAATCAAGATTCTCAATGAGTCTGGAACTTCATGCTCGCATCATTGAACTTCAAAAAAGCATCGCAACAACTCTAAAGCAACATCACAGCTGAAAGGTTGCAACCAATCACTCAACTTAACTTAGTGATCTTCCCAACTTCCAAAAATGCTTGACTCGACTCAAAGTACTTCATGTCAAGACAAGATGTACTTTGACGGGAAAGTTTTAACTGACGTTTTGGCCTAGTTCCCAAAAGAAATTCGAGCTCGCACGACTTGTCCCATCACAACCCAACAGCCCAAAGTGTTGCCGAGATACTAAGGAATCAAGCCTGCGTGTGGTCATACAAGTGTGGTCGTCACGACTCTTTGAAGCTACTCTCAACTAGCTCAACAATCGGGATCGGTATAAACCCATGATCCACTTACATATCCCGAAACATCACCTCCCTAGCCTCATGTCTCCTCATTGACTCACCAACCTCCTTCATGTATCTCGATACATGCTCCCCATATACAAAATACCCTATCCTACTAAGTTGTATCCCCGAACCAGCCTCTGTAGAAACTCCAAGTATCTGACTTGGTATTATCGATTATGAAGCGAGCAAACAGAGCAGGACAGGAAGAAAGCTTCGTAACTAAGGGTAAGCAAAAAAGTACAGAGATCGGTATTTGCTAAATACAAGATTCAATTACGAAACAACCAAGCACGAAGTGAAGCAACTCTTTAGAAGATAGTGAAGTGCCCGGATCGACATTGGCAAATACTAAACCACTATACATAAGTCGGATATGCCAACAGTTTAAGCTTCAAAGCAAGAAAGTGTACCCAGCGATACCGATCCCGGTGGACAAAAAATGGTTAGTGGGCCCCACTTTATACTTGCTCCCACCCACTCTACTACCTATAAATACCCCGTACCAACTGGGTTTTCTGGGCTGGCCATTTGTTGATTTGACATATTGTGAATGTTTTCTAGAGCTTGGACCCCATTAAAGCATCTTGAAGCTTTAGGGAAGAAGAAATACCATCTTCCTCAAGTTTTTGGTACTTCTGGATAGTGATGGAACTTTGGAAATAAGGTATATATAGAATTTAGTTGCTACCAATTCCCTTGTAAACATTGTAATGATGATGTCCAACATTGTACTTCTCCAATAATGAATAAAATCAGCAAAGTATTTAAAGTGGATGTAGGTGCAACTTGGACCAAACCACTATAAATTACAGTGTTCATTACTTTTCCACACACTTTTCTTACGTAAGACTTTATTCTCGTTAGCTCGAGAATCTTTAGGTGTTGCGCTAACTTTTTTTGCATGTAAACACCATTATTAGCCATTGTCCTATAATTAGTGAACCAACACCATTATTGTACGTAAACACCATTATTACATAAAACTTTTGCACGTTTACAAAGAAGATACATGAAAACACGTATAACCATTTGATTAAGTATATACGATGATATTTTCAAAGAATTGAAATAGTATGAGTTTTGTGAATACACTTATTCTAAGAAGATATAAGTGTATGGTTATGGTTTCCGTAGTGAGGAGAGTAAGAGTTTTTGTGAATACACTTATTCCATAGAGATAAGTACATGAAATCGATTGATAAGAACCGAGTAAATGGTTTTAATGAATGGTTTTAAATTAAAAGACTTGTGCTATCGTTATACTTAATTTTATTGTTTGGAATTGATAGTCAAATAACCGACTATCAATGAATTTCTTTTATCCTATAACGTGTTGGTTCAATGAACCGGGATTGGAACTGAATCCATAACCACTTCGAGCTGACTTTATGCTCGATGAATAATTTGCAGATATGCATTTGCTTATTTGAAGGAGTAAACCTTTCAAATGGAAAGGACTGCTTGCTAATGTCTCTGTTTATCTACCAGGAATATACCCATAGAAGTAGTCCCGAAGTTTTGAGGTAATTTCGGTTTTTTTCAGACCTAGAATGAACTTGTATGGACGAATGTCTAGCAGTGTATTTCGAATAATCACGTACATTGTTTCTACGAATATACCAAGTATTTCTTAACACCCAGAGTGTAATTAAGCAAATCAATTAGTGATTTGATGGAACTGACAATGCGGCATCAAAAATTGATTGTGTCATGAATGAAAGGTAAACGTGATCTCATGCCTCATCAACTAGAAAGGTTAAAATAATCCATGTTTATGTGTGGATTGGTCTTACAATTACTTTTATTTTGAGAAAGATTTTTTTTAAGTTAACAAGTTATTTGTACTGTGAGATTACTCATTGAAAGTATCCCAGACTGATCTGTGTATGTTATACTCGGGTCAAAAGAGTATCTTTTCTAGGTTGCACTAGATTCACTTGGCGCTTCAGGAGAGGAGCTAGTGTCGAGATGTATTATCGTAATTTCCCATATTAAATTATTTCCGCTGTGTGTGTTGTATTCATCAGCATTGTATAAGCTAATCTAATTGTATACCCTAATGTCATATTCATGCATATACCCTGATTTTCTCTTTGTGTAAAGAGTTTTGATATATTATATTTTGTTCATTCCATTGTGAGATTTATAAGTGCTTTGATTCTGTTGTGTTTATGTTCTTCTTATTCTTGTATTCTAACTTTTCTTTCTTTCTATTTTCTCACCCTCCAACATCTTTCTCTTAACTATCTTTTTTCTTATGGAATTTGAGTTGACATTAGCAGTTAATGTCGGCTTAAATTGTACATAAAAAGCGGGTCGTTATAACGTGGTATCAAAGCTGAAGATTTAGTAATAACCTTGACTTTGTGGCGTAAATCGATAAAGATAGGGTTAGTAATATCCTAGATTGTGTTTGAGTGTATATATATATGAGAGAGCTTACTTGTAAGTTTTATAAAATGTTTGTATTGTGTTTTTTTATTTAGTGAGTGGTACATGAATTCCACTTTGATGCATTTAGCTGATGTTGTCCATAGGAATTTATAAGCACTTGGACAAGGCAAATCGGCATAATATTGTTTTCAAGAGTTGGTAAATGAAATAATTTTACCAAGGTATATATAGTTTATGTATACAAAGGAATTTTTAAACTAATTATAGTTTGATGGATGTTTGGTTGATTGGTGGTTGTACTACAATAGTTATGGGTATTGACTGCCTGTTGGGATAAGATAATCTTCTCTTTTATATGGGTTGGGTAAGCATTAAACCAAAGCAAAGTTGTCTAATATAAATTTAGACAGGAAAGAACCTACATTGAATAAACATATATAGAACTAAAAATATATAAGAGAAATTTATAAACAAGGTTTATATATGGAAATGGAAATGAGTTGAGAATCACGGAATTGAAATTCTGGTGGATTTGAAAATGGTCTTCCAAAATATTTGGAAAGGAAATACAAGGATTTTTTTTAAAGGTGTTTATGAAAATAAATGGATGGTGAAAAGAATTTAAAGGCATAGTTCTTACTTCGGTCATTGGAAAATAATTCCTACGATGAGTGCGCCATCATTAGTGTTCATTTTCGAGTTTTAAGTAAGACTTGCTACCTTAAATAAATTGTTGGGATTAAAACAAAAATTAATTTTAAATCTAGAATTTATGATTTTGAAAACCTGGAATTCGATTAAGAAATCCTCAACTAAATTATTAAATGGATACATGTATGTATAACAAGTATAAAATGGAAATGAAGGCAAGAAAAAAATATTGTGCTCATCAAAAGGCACGTGTTTGTAATTTTACTTGGATTTGATGATTTTATGGAATTATTTGGCAAGCCGCTTGGCTCTTTGGTTTTCCTTTTGGATTGGAAAGGACCTAGAGAGACGATTTGTAGTTGTACTGATTTAGTCGTGCAAAGGAGAGTCTAGTGAAATTTTTCAAGAATTTAAAGAGTTAGATTTTTTTTTTGAGAATTTGAATATTTCTTGAAAAATGGATAGGTTTTAAGTAATTAAATTAGAATATATTGGATGAAATATGAATGGGATTTCATATAAATTAAGACTCATGTGTTTCAGATGAGTAAGTACAGGTACATAAACCTGTATGGCTTGATGTTGTTTGCGTAGACTACGAGAATATGAAGTGGGTTCGATTAATAATGCTCATAAGAGGTACGCTTACGCAAAACTGCAAAATTTGATTATGAATTTTGTTTTTCGACAGGGTCGGTCGATGTATATATATTTTTATCTCTCTTATGATATTGCGAAAGTTCCTCCGTACAAAGGAGACTCTGCTGAAATTTTTCGAAAATTTAAGGAGTTAGAAAATGTTCAAAATTTTGGAAAATTTTCATTAACAGAAACGAATTAATATTTTAATTGAAATTAATTGGTTCAGTTGTACCTGAAAATTAAGAAGTAAAACAAAAGGTTTTTAACCAAGTTAATGAGGTTTGTAGCATTTCTGCTACCTTAGTAATTTGGTGGATGAAGTTCTTTTAATGGTGGAGGAATGTAACGTCTTGGAGTTTTAACAGTTGAATAATTTATTTATTTAATTATTTAAATATCGATATGGCAATTTTGATAACTCGAATTCAATGATTTTGAATTATTTATTCAATTCAATACTGAAATAACAAATTTAATTCCGTAATAATTGAAAATAAGTTGAATTCGCAATATTGTGTGAATTGGATAATTTAAAAGATTTAATTCAGCTTAGATTTGAATTATAATAACGATTTAATTTATAAAACAAAGTTTGAATGGATTAATTATAATATAATTAAAAACGGGCTCATCAAGACACGGTAATTCGTAATGAATCCAATATAAGTTGGATTTCTTTGAAGCAAGAATCGTTCAAATCTATTTGATCATAGTTTTCTAATGAAAGTAAAGGATCTAGATTTCATCTTATAGATTTAGAGTTATGTCAAAATCAATTTTTCAGAAAGTCACTATAGAATCGTTTTTAACCATAACGATTTATTTAGTATAGTAAATGGATTTCGAAGAAATAAAACATCGATTTAACCCGGACTTTTGAAATATCAAGTTTGAAATTCAAATATGTTTATTTTGAAGTTATATGATATTTTATTTGAATATATATGATAATATTGATCTATATTATTATATATATATTTTTTTGAATTCATTTATAAGTTATCGATTTAATTAAACCTTTAAAAATAGCCTTTTTGCAAACGGCCTCGGATTTCAACAAAGCGAACTTCATTAATTCTATGATGACTAATTATTGCAAGATTTTAAGTTTTATGCCAATCAGAGTTGTTTTGTGAGCGTGCGCAATCAAAATATGAATCAATCAATAACTTGAACTCAAACTAGAGCCATTATTGCAAACGGACGTGGATTTCGACGAAAAAAGTTTCATTGGGTTCGGAATGTCAAACTATAGTTGTATGCCCATTTTCATCGCAATTAGATTTCATATGTGATCATACGAATTTTTAAGAGACGAATGGAGATATCGATCAAATAAAATATTATGGACTCTACCTATAAATACACTACTATCTTTACCCTAACCCTCATTTTTTGGCTCCCATGGCCAACAAGATTCTAAGCCGCCACCAAATTTTTTATATCATGAACTTGGAAAATTGATATTAAACCTGTTGTCTTTCACTTGGAGCTTCAGGAGAGGAGCTAGAGTCGAGATGTATTATCGTAATTTCCCATATTAACTTGTTTCCTCTATGTGTATTGTATTCATCAGCTTTGTATGAGATGATTTGATTGTGTACTCTGATGTTTATTCATGGACATACCCTGATTTTCTCTTTGTGTAAACAGATTTGATATATTATATTTTATTCATTCCGGTACGAGATTCATAAATGCTCTGATTCTATTGTGTTTATATTCTTATTCTTCTACTTTAACTTTCCTTTTTTTTTCTATTTTTTCACCCTCTAACTTCTTTATCTCAACTATCTGCTTTCCTATGCATTTTGAGTTGACATGGATGGTTAAATGTCAACATAAACTGTACGGAAAAAGGGGATCGTTACAAAAAGAATCTTCCTCAAGAATAAGAACTTAAAACGTGAGCTTAAGGAACAGGCTTAAATATTGATTTTTATTAGTCATTTTAGTTAAATATGACCGTGCTTTGGTTTGCTTTTGGATATTTGTGTAATTTTTATAAATTAGCCCTTTTTCGTTTTTCACAAAAAGGACTATATTTGAAATTACAAGGAATGTACATAAAATGCAAAGAGTGTAATGTGTAATTTTACGTATTTGCACGTAGATTATACTATGCTTTCAAAATAATAAAAATACTCATTTCTTGTAATTTTAAATATGTCAATATTATTGTTAGGGCAAATTTACGGAAATCATAACAAAATACCTTACTAGGACTTAAATTCTAGCAAATTTGAACGTAGGAATATATTCTAAGTTATAAGTATGGATTAGACATTAAAGTAGTTAGATTTAGAAAATTTTGATTTTGGAAATTAATACTTTTTTTGAACACACTTGATTTGAATATTGGAGGACAAATCGAAGGCAGACAGAGCTTTAGGAATAAGAGGAAAAGCTGCGTCTTGGATCTCTTAGAAAGAGGAATAATATTTATTTTTGTAAGAGTAGCATGATTTTTTTTTGGTAATTAGTGGACGTTCTTGAAGAATTTCAAGGAAGCCACCTAAAACACCATAGAATTAATTGGATAACCATTGACAAATTTCTACTCGAACCAATATTGTGATTAGACTTTAGGAAAAGTCTAATCTAATTAGGAAGCTTGTAAAGAGTAGAGAGTCGTTATTATATTTTAGGCTTTCCCAAATATAGGGTATAAAAGATATTATTAATAATAGGACCCTGTAACGTTTTTATATTTAATAAGATACCTTCACAGTACAGTAATTTTTTTGGTTAGGCCTAATCAAGTAATGGGTAAAAAGACAGAATCTTGGGAGTCTCGTGCCATAATAGATATTTTGAAGCATGGGATTTCGTGACACCGCAATAATTACTTAGAATGGTTCGAGTACATTAGAGAGAAAATTCGAGGAAAGACGGGAAAATTTTAAATGTTGTAGCAATTCTCAGAAATTTAAAGATCTATGGTTGCATTGTGGTTGTTAGATTTGATGGGAAGAATGGTTTGCAACACAAATGCACTGAGCACACATGTAGATTATATGCATTTTAGGATGTTTTGCATACATCCAACATCATTTAGTATACATACATGCTAGGACGGAGCTCACTTTAACAACTGCAGTGCATAATCACGTCGAGTCATGGTTGTCATATGGATGTTAAATAAATAACGTGGGTGTAAAACAATATTGATTGAGCGAGTTGTGTTTTTTCCCCTTGGAAAAATTTCGGGGAGAAATCTGTTTTAAGGGGGAAAGATTGTACTACCCCGTAAAATATACCCTAAACGGACATAGTTAATTAAACTAAAAATAAACAATAATAAATTAATAAAATATTAATTGGCTAAAAATAAGAATTTTGAAAACTTTGGATTTGGGCCACGAAAGTATTATTATTGCGTTCGTGGCAAGATTCTGATCCATTTTCATATTGTATTTGCTGAAAACAGAATTCGTATGAAGAAGTTATCAATAAAACAAGTTATACGTAAATTGTTTGCACATTGGGTTTGAAATTCAAATTGAATGAATGAATATATGGAATATAAATTTATATTAATTGGCGAAAAAGAATATTCCATAAGGATTTGAATTGTATGTAGATATATGCATATAGAAGGGGACAAAAATGAAGAAGAAACATAAAGTAATCAATGCAATTAATGAATAATTAATAAAATAGGAAAGCAGCCAGGAGAACAAATCTCCTGGACAATTTCTACCCTAAGGGGTCGACCTCTGGTGGTCGACTGGGGGTTCACCGCCCTTATAAACAAGAGGTCGACCGCCCTTAGTGGAAAGTAGTGCGGAAAGGCTTGTTTTTATAGGGATTTTTATATAGTTTGGATCAACCGACTGCTTGGATTAAATCTAACAAATCCTGCAGTTTAAACACACTTGCAACTATAAAAAGAGCCCCCCAGCCTAACTCCGATCCCTATTCTTATTTCTCTCTACTCCTTTATACTTTCCTTTTGCCATTGCTAATCCCGTAGATAAGGTTAGATTTCTTTTCTACTTCTCTAACCTCAATTCTAAAATTAATATAGATTTTAGAGTTCTGGAATTTAGTGAAAATATATATAAGATTCTGATTCATTTTATTCTTATATATATATATATATAATAGAAGGATTGGATCACGGTTTTGAAGGCTAGATCCAAATCTGATTCTGCAAATATTATGTTGTTCTTTATTCCCAAATCACTGTGAGTGAAAACGTTTATAAGTTTCTGTTGTTTATCTTTTGTAATTTAGATTTAGAATATTATGCCTATACGGGATTTGGATTAAATGATAGTATTATGCTATAAACCCTCCATATCCTATATTTTATTTAGCGCTAAAATGGTTAAACAAAAGGTTGTATTTGGGTTATTTCGATAATGGAAAATTAGACTTAGGATTTTGTGAAATTCTTAATTTTTGGTTCTGATTCACTTAGTTTTTCTTTTTGTGTTCATATAAGTTTGTGTGCTAAAAACACGAGATTTGTATATTGTAAATTGATAGGTTTAAACATCTATTTCAAATAGACTGATTTGAACGTATTATTTGCAGTATATTATCTTAAGTTTTTGTATACAATATAAATATGAAAGTGAACCAGTGCCAAAATCAAAGGTTTTTCATATATAATTAGATATATTGCATCTTGTCTATATTTCTATTATCTAAATAGTTATTCAAGCCCTGGTTTCAAGTTTTATTCATATATGTGGTTATTTCCCTTTTATCATAAATTGTGAATATATATGCTGGATCATTTTAATTGATAGGGAAATAGACCATTATACCTTAATTGTAATTGTTAGGATTGTCATTTCAAACGTGGTTAGGTCATTATTCTCATTTGCATAATTCATGCCTATCTCTTTATATATTTGTAGCATAATTCAATATAATATTAATGTGTATTAAGTGCGTATTAAATACGTTTAAATTAGGAAATTGTAACACCCCAAATTTTTAACGACAACAAAGAGAATAAATTATATAATAGTTAATTTAATATTCAGATTTAGAGTAAATGGACTACACCATTGCATCCGTCTCGAAATTCTGGTCAAGTTAGACGTTTTGTTTGCGTAAAACGGACAATGTATGAAGAAATTATGAAGATTTTAAGTTTGTATATGCACAGAAATATTTTATATATACGCATGAGTCAGAGGTGAGTCAGAGATGAGTCAGAATCCTATCCAGAGGATTCAAAATCAAAAAATTCCTCTGAGCGGCTAAATTCCCGCTCTAGGGGGTCGACCCCTTAGAGGTGTGTCGACCCATTCACAGGGGTGTCGACCTAAGGGTCGACCCACCCACAGGGGTGTCGACACCCCTGGGGCTGAGGTGGCAGCCGGTTCTAGAGGGATCGACAGCTATAAATAGGTGGCTATTTCTCATAATTTCTTTATTGGGAGTCATGAAGGCCATATGCTGCTGGAATGTCAACTAAACCATTTTCTGCATACTTTGTAAATCAAATTCAGAATTCAAGATCCATTCTCTCTATTCTCTAAACCTAACGTTGTGAGTCCTAGTTTCTTTTAGGTTTAGATAAATAAAATTAAACTATGAAAGACTATGATTTGGATATGTGTAAACCATGAATTAATGTTATTATCATATCTGATACTATGTCATGATAGATCAATTTCTTTAGATCCAATGCAATTGTGATCATTCTGATATGTCATGATAGATCTATTTTTTTTAGATCCAGTTCAATTGTGATTATTATACTATGTTATTATTGTGGATCTTGGTTTGTAACTATATTGTGGTTAATATAAATCTGTTAATTTGAATAGTTATGTCATTGGGTAGATCTAATCATTTATGTAAATCATGAACATATGCCACCTTGAATTGGTTAGGATTGGATCTAAATCTTTATCTAAATTATAACTTCTATGGCATGCTATTATGTGGATTTGTGACTAGTAGATCTAATTTATGTTGACATTGAAACTGTTAGTCAGATACAGATTATCACCTTGTGTTATCATGTTAGATCTATTCTATGAGATCTAATTTATCACCATGTGTTATCATGTTAGATCTGTTTTAACCTCTAAATCTAGATCATGTGATCCAGTCCATCACCATGTGTTATTATGTTAGATCTAAACAAATGGGACATCTAAACTGCTGATTTAGATCTTACTGTGCTTATTGAGACATCATGTTATGTTCACTGGTTTTATGTTCATCTTGTTATGATAATAATTACATGTCCATGCCAGTATGTATGTTCACATTATCAAGCTAAGTTTATGTTTATGCCAAGATGATCACTTTTGTTACATTTCTATTGTTTTTCCCTTTTATCGTTTATGACTACGCTGTTGTCTAGCCTAGGCATACTGCCAATTTTGTGAGGGCGCTAGTTAAGGAACGGGGGAAAAGGGGTTAATATTAGCATAATTTAAATATGAACATTTTTGGACATGTAATTCAAATTATTGGGTAAGATAGGTATTGACACCTATAGAAGGAAAGGATTAATTAATTGGTAAATTAATTAAAAATGGAATGTTTAGTAATTACAACTAGGAATTGTAATTGTACTTTTGACACGAGGTTAGATTGCATTAGTGTTGGAAGTCTGCCCAGACCCGACCGGCATATCCAGCAGCCACTAATGTTGAACCTAATGTGGGAGGTCTAAGTACGCAAATATGAATCGAGCTAAGACACGAGGTTAGGCCCAACTGTAGAATAAGACTACCCAGACCCGACCGGCATATCCAGCAACCACACGTTGTAGGCCTAATGTGGGAGGTCTAGCCCATTATAAACCATAAATGGACATGGTAATGAATTAGACTACTTAACCAATTCTGATCCATAGGGATTGTATGATATAGAACTGAAGTTAGGGTTAAGTAAAAATTGATTGGGTCAGTGGTAGGTTAAGTAAATCTTGGGTAGGTGGGTAATATCAGGATATATAGGTCCACAAACTTAACCATTAAATAAACATGCTTGAATCAGCGGGAGGGTTAAGTAAATCTTAGGTAGGTGGGTAATACTAGGATATATAGGCCCACAAACTTAACCGTTAAATAAACATGCTTGAATCAGCGGGATGGTTAAGTAAATCTTGGGTAGGTGGGTAATATTAGTATATATAGGCCCACAAACTTAACCCGATAAGGTTATGTAATTAAAGACACCTAGTGGTATACATAATCAGTGGAAATAATAAAGTTATGTAATTAAAGACTCCTTTTAGGGTAAGCATAACTTGTAGAGATGATAGGGTTATGTATTAAAGACACCTATAGGTAAGCATAACTAGTAGAAAGATTGGAGGTTATGTATTAAAGACACCTATAGGTAAGCATAACCGGTAGAAAGATTGGAATTATGTAATTAAAGACACCCTTTAGGGTAAGCATAACTGGTAGAAATAAATAAGGTTATGTAATTAAAGACACCTAGTGGTATACATAACTAGGGGAAAAATATAATGAAGTTATGTAATTAAAGACACCCTTTTAGGGTAAGCATAACTGGTATAGGGATATATAATTAAAGACACCTAAGGGTATACATAGTTAGTAGAAATCCTAGTGGGGATACAAGACAAGGGGGAGAGCTTGTATCATATTGTGTGGGACCCATTTTAGTCAGTAACCCGGAGTTGGTATCAAGTAAAAAACTCTGTACTAGGCGGGGAAGGGGCACGCTTACTGATTGATTGTAAGAGATCCGAACGATACAGAGCGCAAACCGACTAGGGACATGTGCGTGCATGGACCGGGCAGAGGGGGCTAAGACGACCGTGACACCAGTAGATATGGTTGTGAACACCATGGGTTGCCACTTTAGGAAGTGATACCTCCTATTGTAGGGCCAGCACAGGATATCTACGGAGTAGGGAGCCAATCGATTAGGGTAGTCGTTAGGGTATACATTGACGTATCACCTAAGCCGACCAACTTATAATGGAAGGGATCATCTCATTTCAGTTATACTAGTAATAGCACAGATAATCACTAGTGAGGAACATAACCTAATCCTGTCTACCTTGTCACACCTGCCATTTATGCAGTGATCTCTCTTATCCACTTTATATGCCTATCATGTTACTTTTATTTATCTACTGGCTAAAATTAACTAGACTCGCCATACTTTATGTCTGACCCTTTTTGTTTCTCCTTCTTTCTTCCGTTTCCCCCCAGGATCTCAAGGGAGGGAACTCTTAGGCTTAGTCAGGATTCTGCTATCGTCTTGCTTGGAGCTTCTAGATGTACAGCTCAAGCTTCTATCTTTGCTACTATGGCTTATGATTTGGGGATTATGCTTTCTTTGTTAGTGCACTCTGATATTTAAAGTACAAGACTGAAGTTTTAATGATATACTAAGTTTATGTATTTTCAAACATATGGTATAACCGTGCTTTATGATTAATAAAAGTTTTTAATTCCACTATTATTTTTTATATGTCTTGTAATGTTTCTGTTCTGTTTACCTATAACGCTTCATGAAACTTAATGCATTCCCTTAGTGAGTGACATTAACGGACGTAGGGTGTCACACTTGGTATCTGAGCTGAAGGTTACCAGATTGGATAAAGTTTTTGAAAATTATTTTCAAATAGGTTTTAAAAGAAAACATTTTCAAAAAGAAAAGTCTTTTTTGAAAAACATATTCCCCAAATCCATAGGAAGTATCTTTCGATTCTCCGCTTGATTCCTTTTTCCTTTTTGTCTAGGGATAGATTCTTCCCGAAAGGTGTCTCCATTCCGGCATAATGCCATAGGTATGTTTGAACTGTGGCACATGTCGAAGGGCAATGAAATGCCTAACCCCCATCTATAGCTGCAGTATTATCACCTGTAGCTAATTTTCACGAGCTTCGTAAGGATTTCCGTGCGATGGAGGCAACTTTCGAGAGACTTGTTAGCCTATTACACAAGGATGGTAAAAAGGAGAACAAGAGTGTTAGGGCTATGGAGTACAACCCAAGGATGAGAATAATGATGGCTCGGGAAGGGAACATAGATAAAGTTCAAATAAAGGTGAAAATGAAAAAGTTAAGGCCGAGGAAACACAAAATAAAAAGGTATGGTCCATGAAAGGACGACAACAACAACAGAAGAAGGGCGGAAGGAATGACAAGGCTAAGGGTAAGAGGAAGTGCCATAGTTGCGGGCGAGAGGGTCACTTGGCCCAGGACTGTGGGAAAGGGAAGAACTCTTGCTTCCTTTGTAAAGAGGTTGGACACTATTCTAGGGAATGCCCAAGGAAGCAAGGGCAAGGTCAAAGGACAGGAACCTCGAGAGGGAAAGCGAATGCTCTCATGGCTAGTACACTAGATAAAGGTAGGAAAGTTTCTGTGGAAGGGTTGATTTCTCTTTCCAATCTTCCTATAAGAACTCTTTTTGATTCTGGCACTTCGCATTCATTTATAACTAGTTCTGTAGTTGAATCTCTGCACTTAATTACTAGTATGGCAGTGGATCCCGTAGTTTCCTCAAACCCCATTGGTGGTTCGGCTCATTCAGCTATGAATTGTCGGGGTTTGAGAATATCTGTGTTAAGCGTTGAGTTTGAATGTGATGCATATGTGCTCGGGTTTATGGGCTATGGGTTGATTCTAGGAATGGACTGGTTTACCACATATGGTGCCATTCTGGATTGTGAGAGGAGGGTCGTTAGGCTTCTGACTTATCGTGGGAGGACCCTCGAGATTTCTTGTGACCCACAAGGGTCGGTTATGCTTAGTTTCCTGGAGTCTCTTGATGTATCTGTCAATGATTTGCAATCTGTTTCAGCAGTTCAACATTATTCTGACGTTTTAAATGAGGTACGGGACTTACCTCCGAGGCGTGAGATCGATTTTCGTATATATCTGGTGGGCGATGCAAAGCCAGTTGCATGACCAGTGCGCCATATGGCTCCAAGGAAAACGAGGGAGCTAAGTAAGCAAGTATGGGAGCTACTTGAGAAAGGGTTTTCTTTTGGGATGGGATAAAGAAAGATGTAGCAGTATTGTTTCTCAATATCTGATTTACCAGCAAGTCAAAGCTGAGCAAAAGGAGCTCGGTGGTTTACTTCATCCTTTAGAGGTCCCGCAGTGGAAGTGGGAGAGCGTCCCTACGGATTTCATAAATGGGTTGCCTAGATCAAAGAAAGGTAACACCAGTATTTGGGTGGTAGTGGATAGATCACTAAGAGCGCTCACTTTATTCCTATAAAGAGGAAGAGGACGACATCATGGTTGGCAGCAATTTATGTCCGAGAGATAGTTCGTTTTCATGGAGTTCCTTCCAGCATCGTGAGCGATCGTGACCTCATATTTACCAGCGAATTTTGGAGGAGCATGCAAGAAGCATTAGGTGCACAGTTGCGTTTGAGCACCGCTTATCATCCTCAGACCGACGGACAGACGGAGAGGGTGAATAGGATTCTTGAAGATCTTTTAAGGCTGTGTATCCTATACTTCGGAGGGACTTGGGAAGAGCATCTTCCTTTAGTAAAGTTTGCTTATAATAACAGCTATCATACTAGCATCGGTATGGCGCCCTTCGAAGAATTCTACGGACGACCCTGTAGATCACCAACTTGTTGGTGGGAATCTACAGAAATATTATTGCTTGGACTAGATATGGTTAGGGAAACGTCCAAAAAGTTTGACCTTATTCGACGATGGATGAAGACAGCTCAAGATAGGTAGAAGTCCTATCAACATATGAGAAGGACTGACATCGAATTCGAAGTGGGAGACTTGGTTTTTATCAAAGTATCACCTTTAAGGAATGTGGTTCGCTTTGGATCAGTAGGGAAGTTGGCACCTAGGTTTGTGGGACCATTTTCCATAACCAAGAGGATGGGCCAAATGGCCTACCGAGTAAGACTCCCAGAAAATCTATTCGGCATTCATGACGTTTTCCACGTTTCTCATTTGCGGAAGTGCCTACATGACACCGCGGAAGTTGTTGAGCTGAGTATGTTGGAAGAAATCGAAGTGGATCGGGAGGCGACAGTCAGACGAGTCCCTACCCGTATTCTTGGGTCAGAGGTTAAGAAGTTGCGCAATAAGGAGATCAAGTTGCTAAAGGTTCAATGGGGAGATGACCCAGAAGATGCGACTTGGGAGACCGAAGACAAGATTCGTGCTTCATACCCTTTTTTTTCGAGGGTATTTTCTTAACTCCTTTTTCCTAAGTTTTATCAGTGCTTGTTTCTGTCAATAGAATATATCTTATCCATCGTATTTTCGACCTTTAGATAGGAATCCTATGGATGTAAACATGTGTTTGAAACATGTTATGTTTGATGGATGCAAGAGGATGCAAGTGTTTGCTAGTGGTTGCCTGTGGATGCATACACACACACTAGTGTTGGGACATATACACACACCTTCGGATATATTCATATAAGCGTTAGAAATCTTTAAGGATAATGGATGTCAGTGATTGGTGGATGAGTAGATGGATCATAGATGGTAGGATATGCATTCTTCTTAACTTAGAGATTTTGGGGACGAAATCCTTTGAGTAGGGGAGAATGTAACACCCTAAATTTTTAACGAAATTAAAAAGAATAAATTATATAATAATTAACTTAATATTCAGAATTATAGGAAATGGACTATACCATTGCGTCCGTCTCGAAATTCTGGTCAAGATGGATGTTTTGTTTGCGTAAAACGGACACCGTATGAAGAAGTTATTAAGGTTTTAAGTTTGTATACGCATAGAAATATTTTATATATACGCATGAGTCAGAGGCGAGTCAGAGATGAGTCAGAATCCTATCTAGAGGATTCAAACTCAAAAAATTCCTCTGAGCGGCAAAATTCCCGCTCTAGGGGGTCGACCCCCCTAGATGGGTGTCGGCCTAGGGGTCGACCCACCAACAGGGGTGTTGACCTTGGGGTCGACACCCTTGGTGCTTAGGTAGCAATCGGTTCCAGAGGGCTCTGCAGCTATAAATAGGTGGCTATTTCTCATAATTTCTTCATTGGGAGTCATGGAGGCCATATGCTGCTAAAATGCGAACTGAACCATTTTCTTCATATTTTGTAAATCAAATTCAGAATTCAAGATCCATTCTCTCTATTCTCTAAACCTAACGCTGTGAGTCCTAGTTTCTTTTAGGTTTAGATAAATAAAAGTAAACTATGAAAGACTGTGATTTGGATATGTGTAAACCATAAATTTATGCTATTATCATATCTGATACTATGTCATGATAGATCTATTTGTTTAGATCTAATGCAATTGTGATTATTTTGCCATGTCATGATAGATCTATTTCTTTAGATCCAGTTCAATTGTGATTATTCTACTATGTTATTATTGTGGATCTTGGTTTGCAACTATATTGTGGTTAATATAAATCTGTTAATTTGAATAGTTATGTCATTGGGTAGATCTAATCATTTATGTAAATCATGAACATATGCCACCTTGAATTGGTTAGGATTGGATCTAAATCTTTATCTAAATTATAACTTCTATGGCATGCCATTATATGGATTTGTGACTAGTAGATCTAGTTTATGTGGACAATGAAACTGTTAGTCAGATCTAGATTATCACCTTGTGTTATCATGTTAGATCTATTCTATGAGATCTAATTTATCACCATGTGTTATCATGTTAGATCTATTTTAACCTCTAGATCTAGATCATGTGATCCAATCTATCACCATGTGTTATTATGTTAGATCTAAACAAATGGGACATCTAAACTGCTGATTTAGATCTTACTGTGCTTATTGAGACATCATGTTATGTTCACTGGTTTTATGTTCATCTTGTTATGATAATAATCACATGTCCATGCCAATATGTATGTTCACATTATCAAGCTAAGTTTATGTTTATGCCAAGATGATCACTTTTGTTACATTCTATTGTTTTCCCCTTTTATCGTTTATGACTACGTTGTTGTCTAGCCTAGGCATACTGCCAATTTTGTGAGGGCACTAGTTAAGGAACAGAGGAAAAGGGGTTAATATTGGCATAATTTAAATATGAACATTTTTGGACATGTAATTCAAATTATTGGGTAAGATAGGTATAGACACCTATAGAAGGAAAGGATTAATTAATTGGTAAATTAATTAAATGGAATGTTTAGTAATTACAACTAGGAATTGTAATTGTACTTATGACACGAGGTTAGGTTGCACTAGTGGTGGAAGTCTGCCCGGACCCGACCGGCATATCCAGCAGCCACTAATGTTGAACCTAATTTAGGAGGTCTAAGTACGCAAATACGAATTGGGCTAAGACACAAGGTTAGGCCCAACTGTGGAATAAGACTGCCCAGACCCGACCGACATATCCAGCATCCACACGTTGTAGTCCTAATGTGGGAGGTCTAGCCCATTATAAACCATAAATGGACATGATAATGAATTGGACTACCTAACCAAATCTGATCCAGAGGGATTGTATGATATAAAAATGAAGTTAGGGTTAAGTAAAAATTGATTAGATCAGTGGAAGGTTAAGTAAATCTTGGGTAGGTGGGTAATATCAGGATATATAGGCCAACAAACTTAACCATTAAATAAACATGCTTGAATCAGCGGGAGGGTTAAGTAAATCTTGGGTAGGTGGGTAATATTAGGATATATAGGCTCACAAACTTAACCGTTAAATAAACATGATTGAATCAGCGAGAGGGTTAAGTAAATCTTGGGTAGGTGGGTAATATTAGTATGTATAGGCCCATAAACTTAATCCGGTATGGTTATGTAATTAAAGACACCTAGTGGTATACATAATCAGTGGAAATGATAAAGTTATGTAAATAAAGACACCTTTTAGGGTAAGCATAACTTATAGAGATGATAGGGTTATGAATTAAAGATACCTATAGGTAAGCATAACCGGTAGAAATATTGGGGGTTATGTATTAAAGACACCTATAGGTAAGCATAACCGGTAGAAAGATTGGAATTATGTAATTAAAGACACCCTTTAGGGTAAGCATAACTGGTAGAAATAAATATGGTTATGTAATTAAAGACACCTAGTGGTATACATAACCAAGGGAAAATATAATAAAGTTATGTAATTAAAGACACCCTTTTAGGGTAAGCATTACTGGTGTAGGGCTATGTAATTAAAGACACCTAAGGGTATACATAGTCAGTGGAAAACCTAGTGGGGAAACAAGACAAGGGGGAGAGCTTGTATCATATTGTGTGGGACCCATTTCAGTCAATAACTCGGAGTTGGTATCAAGTAAAGAACTCTGTACTAGGTGGAGAAGGGGCACACTTACTGATCGATTGTAAGAGATCCGAACGAGACGGATGGTGTGGGTAGCGCAAACCGACTAGGGACATGTGCGTGCATGGACCGGGCAGAGGGGGCTAAGACGACCATGACACCTGTAGATATGGTTGTGAACACCATGGGTTGCCACTTTAAGAAGTGATACCTCCTACTGTGGGGTTAGTACAAGATATCTATGGGGTAGGGAACCGATCGATTAGGGTAGTGGTTAGGGTATACCTGGACGTATGACCTAAGCCTACCAACTCATAGTGGAAGGGATAATCTCATTTCAGTTATACTAGTAATAGTGCAGAATAATCACTAGTGAGGCACATACACCTAATCATGTCTACCTTGTCACACCTCCCACTTATGTAGTGATCTCTCTTATCCACTTTATATGCCTATCATATTACTTTTATTCATCTACTGGTTAAAAGTAACTAGACTCGCCAGACTTTATGTCAGACCCTTTTTGTTTCTCCTTCTTCCATTTCCCCCTCCACCTCAGGTTCTCAAGGGAGGGAACTCTCAGGCTTAGTCAGGATTCTACTATCGTCTTGCTCGGAGCTTCTAGATGTATTGCTCAAGCTTCTATCTTTGCTACTATGGCTTATGATTTGGAGATTATGCTTTCTTTGTTAGTTCACTTTGATATTTAAAGTACAAGACAAAAGTTTTAATGATGTACCGAGTTTATGTATTTTCAAACATATGGTGTAACCGTGCTTTATGATTAATAAAAGTTTTTAATTCTGCTGCTATTTTATATATGTCTTGTAATATTTCGGTTCTGTTTACCTATAACGCTTCACGAAACTTAATGCATTCCCTTAGTGAGTGACATTAACGGATGTGGGGTGTCACAGAAATAATACGTCTAAATCAGGAATTAGCATTTGAATATCCCTATAGTAATTTGTATGTATGTGTGAGCTAATGACTTTAATTAAAATTAATGACACATAGACATGTGGTTAACCATTACTTGTATGTACGTGTGAGTAGTTTTTATTTCCAAGATTGAGATTTTGTAGATTACTAGTGATATGGTTAGTGGCACTAGAATCAAGATGCCATTCATTCAAGTTAATGTCCTCTATTTTGGTTGAGTCATCAGTATTTTATTTTTTCATTCTTGAGCTTTCAACATTGTTTCTTGGTTGATTTAGTTGTGCCACATTCACATTTGGTCCTCTCTGGTTAGTTTGAACCTGCTGGATGACATTGAATTCAGAGTTAAATCTAAAATAGCACATGCTTGCAATATATCCGAGTTTTTCGCATACTTGATATTTACTTTTGTTGTTGTTGCTCCAATTGTTTTTTTTTTTGAAAACAAATAATGTGTGATCTTCCGAAGAGAAGAGAGCACACATATATATATAATAAAAACAATGATATAGAGTCCGACTATTGTACATAAAAATACAAGATGAAGCATAACACAGCTCTAGAGGTGTAAGGAACGTAGATAGATGAGCTCCGGATAAACCACCGCCCATCTATCCCAATATCGAGTTCCAGCAAGGCCACCACCCGATATTGAAGTATATCTACTCCAATACACCACCCGATATTGTTGTTGCTCCAATTGTTACCCCTACCACTTCCTCTTTGGGTTTGATTTTCTCATCGAAATTGAGTTTCTTGTTTGTTTTTTTGGTTGAAGTTGCTTTTTTGTTGACCTTTTGAAACACCCCACCTCCGTTAAGGTCACTCACAAAGGGAATGCCTTAACTTTGGTGGAGGTTTATAAGTAAAAGCCACAGATAAACTCAAGACATATATAAATACACATATTTTAAACAGCGGAAACCAAACAGGTTTTTATTTCATCAATACATGTTCAAACAAAAACATACCATAATTGTCTCAAAAAACTTCCAACATTACAACCTCATTACTGTCTTGATTATTAAAGAAGCATAAAACATAAATAAAGTGACAAAAATCCCCATAGTGATATCCAAAGCCATAATCCGAGCAAAAGAGATCCAAATCATACATCTACGTTCTTGGAGCTTGTAAAGAGTCTGATTGAGCTGAGTTGTTTCCTCCCTGTGAACCTGGGGGGGGGGGGGACGAAAGAAAAGAAGACGGAAAAAAATAGAGTCAGACATAAAGCCTAAGTAAATCTAGTAACTCTTCAGTATGTGAATAAGAAAAGGGCATGATAGATATAAACTGGAAACAGGAAGGTGTCACAAGCTAAAGAAATGTCGAATGTACTATCGCACCCATACTATATCTCTGCACCTACTTGAGCTTACTTTAACTGGAACCCCATGCTGAGGGTGAAGTGATCCCCGTTTTTGTTTAAAGACCGGCTCCTACTCGCGTTAACATGTGTCATACGGCCCCCAAGAATTGTAGATACCTATGCTGGTCCCACCATGGGGTGTATCAAGACCCATGGTGATGGCCCCGACACAAATTCTAGAAGGCAGAGGTTATACTACTGGTGTCCCCAATGCCCTGGTTGTCTGCTCCGGAGTGTGTGCACGCCCGCACCCCGTTAGACCTACACTGTGCAGCCACCGCCGTCGTTTGACCGCTTACAATCAGCCCAGTAATCGTGCCCCACCATGCCTAGTTTCAGGGTACCATGATACCTAACTTGGGTTACTGCTGAAACGGGTCCCTCGTTACCAGGATTTTCTAGTCAAACATGTTAAGTGGTAAAGTGTCTGTATTTACTTAACCCACACCCATCAATTCTTGTTAACATGTTTAATTTGGTTAAGTGTTTATAGTTGACTTAACCCTACCACCTCTCCTTAGCCTCTTAGAGCACCAGACCACTCACATTAGACAAGTATTGCTATGGTTACTGGATGTGCTGGTCAGTTCCGGGCAGGTTTACACCGTAGCTCAGTCTAACCTCGGGTCATTATTGGGCTCAATGCTTAACCACCCACATTGCATAGGTATTGTTGTGACTACTGGACAGCCGGGCGGGTCCGGGCGGGTTTACATCACAACTCAATCCAACCTCGGGTTAAGCATATCGTGTTTTCTAAATTTACATATTTTATTATTTCTCAATTATATATGTAAATGTCATATCTTTTATTCTTGGGTATATCAATTCATACCACTTAAATGTCATTGTCGTTGGCATGTGCCAAACATGCCAACATATACATTTTCATGTTTTACACCCAACGTTATTACCCCCGTTTGTAACGTTCGCAACATTATAACAAATGTTGGGCTCGACGCAATTCAGCCCAACTTTATAAACGTGAGAAAAAGGGGAAATCAATAACATGTAACATTTTACAACATATAAGGGTGTGTGGCGCATGAACTTGCAATTTAGCGATACTAACATAAATGATGGGTCATGTGAACTTGCATTCAAATCAAAGTATAACTAAGTAGGTAACATATGAAATGGCATAGTTTAGGCTAATACAAACTTGTGTTTAAACATGTTTAACTTGGCATAATGTCAACCACAAAACTAGCATGTTGTATATTCACCAAAATGTCCAATTATAACAACTAATCACATAGCCTATTTCAACATGAACTTGCATAGTTTATGAAACCCAAACGATACTTAACATAGATCCAATTATACTTGCAAATTAACATAAGAATGATATCATAGGTTTTGGGTCATGTAGGCATAAAAGGTTTCAAATCTAGAACATGTTTACATAAGCCTGAATTTAGACTTAGTGAATGTATATAATCCATGCCATCGACATAAACATAAAGGGATCAATTACTAGTTTTTGCCACAATTTGCTATTGCTATTACTTTCATATACAAATGTCTAATAGGCTTGCATAAATCAATTTAGGCCACAAATATCAATACACAAGTCATGACAGAATCATTACAATACATAGAATTTATATCATATTCATAAATAACACAATTCTATTTTCATTTACATTGAATCACATCACTGTTTTTATTCATATTCTGAAAGGTCACTATACTTACAACGAATGCAGAATCTTGAATTCTGGATTCTGGATTCTGAATTCTGAAACTGAGATGCACTCCTTTGGGTAGACTAACGTTGCGTTGATTAATTTGATTAAACTTTAATCTTCTTCTTAATTTGATTCGTCTCTAGGCTTTTCTCTCTTGACGGCTATGTTCAATTCCTCCCTGGCAGCATGACGACTCCTTTCTTATTTTTTTGTGTGAATTTTCAGTTGAGACTTCGGGTGCTTTTATAGATTTTTAAATTGTTTTGAGCCGTCAGATGAAGACAGGAGGAATCTAGACCATACAAAGTTCAAAGAGCCAATCAAGAGGTGACACGTCAGCACTAGGACACACAGAGCCACAGAAATTCGAGCTAGAGCCAGACCTAGCCAGCCAGGTCGACACCTAGGTCGACACTATGGTCGACCTGGGGTGGCCAGGTCGACCTGGTCTTTTGGGCGGGAATTTTCCCGCCCAGCCCAGTTTGAACCTGTTTTCGAATTTTGAATTTTGAACTGAGCTGTTTGAATTTAAATTTTATTCTGAAACTTTCGAAGGCCATAACTTCTTCATACGGAGTCCGATTCCCGCAAACTTGGACTCTATCTCAAGCAGAATTCCGAGACGAACGCAATGGCATAACCCATTTCCCTTAATTCTTTCATTTAGAATTAATTACACTTTAATTTGTGAAGCTTAATGTTATAGAATCCAAGGGGTGTTACATTCTCCCCCCCCTTAAAAGGATTTCGTCTCCGAGATCTTCAAGTTAGGAAGAATGTATATCCTACCATCCAACAGTCCATCTACTCAACCAACAAACACAGGTGTTCACTATCCTTAAAAGACTGCTAATGCTTCGTGATCATATGCATAGTGTGTGTACATGTCCTTATCTAATGCAGAAATCAGGCGGTCTACTGATTCAGTTGACCTCCTTAATGCGAATCATGTAAGTGTCATGAATCCATTATGTATGCAAAAAAATTCCTACTCATAATTTCTACATGAGTGCACAACTATTCATAAAAATGCGACGACCATATGACAGCATATCAAGTTTCAATCATATACAAATGAGAATACATATATGCATATGCAATATGAAGTGACTGAGCCGATCTATAACCTAGGGTGTGTGTGTATATGCATCCACGAGCAACCACTAGTAATCATTAGCAACCACTTGCAGCCATCATCCATAACATGTTTTCAAATACATGTTTTCATCCATTTATTTTCTACCTAAGGAGTTAGGAAAAAGGACCGAGGAGATATACCTAAAAAGATAGATAAGGCATAACTTAACGAAAAAGAGAGATCAAAGATGTACCCTCAAAAAGAAGAGGGTAGGCAGCGCGTATTCTGTCCTCAGTTTCCCAAGTCGCATCTTCCTCGGCATCGCTCCACTGAACTTTAACGAGTTTGACTTCGCGGTTGCGTAGCTTTTTCACTTCAGTTCCTAAGATGCGGGTTGGAACTCTCCTCGCAGTTGCTTCACGTTCCACTTCGACTTCTTCTAGAATGCTAGGTTCCACCACTTCTGCAGACTCATGCAAACACTTCCGGAGGTGAGAAACATGAAAGACGTTGTGAACTCCGGCCAGTCTCTCGGGTAGCTCCAATCTATAGGCCATCTTCCCAACCTTCTCGATGATAGGGAACGGTCCTACAAATCTTGGTGCTAGCTTTCCTTCGGATCCAAAGCGAACGACGTTCCTTAAAGGAGATACCTTAAGGAAAACCCTGTCTCCAACCTCAAACTCAAGGTCGGTCCCTCTTTTGTCGGCGTAGGATTTTTGTCTGTCTTGGGCTATCTTCATCCTTCTCCGTATCAAGTCCACTTTCTCTGAAGTCTCTCGAATCATGTCCAGCCCAAGTATAAGTTTATCTGTAGACTCCCACCAACAAGTTGGTGATTTGCACGGTCTTCCATACAAGGCTTCGAAGGGTGCCATGCCTATGGTAGCTTGGTAGCTGTTGTTGTAGGCAAATTCCACTGAAGGAAGGTGATCCTCCCATGTCCCTCCAAAGTCAAGAACGCAAAGTCTCAAAAGATCCTCTAAAACTCTATTCACCCTTTCCGTCTGGCCATCGGTTTGGGGATGATAGGTCGTGCTCAAACATAACTGTGTGCCTACAGCTTCTTGTAGACTCCACCAAAACTCACTTGTGAAGATAGGGTCTCGGTCACTAACATTGTTGGAGGGTATCCCATGGAGTCGAACTATTTCCTTGAGATAAAGAGATGCTAGAGATGCGGCAGTCCTTCTGCTCTTGATAGGTATAAAGTGGGTGCTTTTAGTAAGCCTATCCACTATTACCCAAATGCTAGTGTTGCCTCTTCTCGACCTAGGCAGTCCATCAATGAAGTCCATTGAAATGCTATCCCACTTCCACTGTGGGACCTCTAAAGGATGAAGTAGTCCTCCAGACTTCTTCTGTTCCGCCTTGACCTGTTGGCAGGTCATGCACTTAGAAACGAAATTTGCCACGTCTTGCTTCATGCCGCTCCAAAAGAAAGTCCTTTTTATATCCTTGTACATCTTATCACCGCCAGGGTGTATAGTCATCTTTGAATGATGCGCTTCCTCGAGAACCTTCTTTGTCAACTCCCTTGCTTGTGGGACGCATATTCTTCCATCTCGCCTCAGCCAACCTTTATCATCGATGGCGTGCCTACTGAGGTGACTAGCAGTCTCACCCCTAATAAGTTTATCAATCACATCAACAAGCTGAGGGTCTTCACGTTGTGCAGCCCCTATTGAGTCCAACAGAGTAGGGCGTACTTCGAGTACAAAATCTGAGGAGGGCCTAAAGTTAAAACTAGCTATATACTCCAAGCTTTGCCTTTCCACAAAGAGTGGGCTTAAGGTCAGTTTCTTTCGGCTCAACGCGTCTGCTACCACGTTGCCTTTTCCGGGAGTATAGGAAATGTCAAAGTCATACGAGGAAAGAAACTCCATCCATCTTCACTGCCTCTAGTTAAGATCCTTCTACGAGAAGAGATATTACAACGATTTATGGTCAGTGTATAATTCGAACTTCTCACCTAGGAGATAATGGCGCCAAGACTTAAGCGCAAAGACGATGGCGACTAACTCAAGATCGTGGGTTGGGTAGTTCTTTTCATGAACTTTCAATTATCTTCCACCATAAGCTACTACCCTTCCTTCTTGCATTAGAACAGCGCCTAGTCCCGTTCCACATGCATCCGTGTATACTGTGAACATTTTGCTTCCATCTGGCACGGTCAGAACTGGGGCTGTTGTGAGAGCCCTTTTTAATTGTTGGGAAGCAAACTCGCAGTCCAAATCCCAAGTGAACGCCAGATTCTTCTTTGTTAGCCTTGTGAGTGGGGCTGAGATTTTCGCGAAATCCGTAAAAAATTTCGGTAAAACCCGGCTAGCCCAAGAAAGCTTCAAACTTCGGTGGCATTTCTTGGTGTCTTCCAATCTTGTACTGCCACCACTTTCGCGGGGTCCACAGCCAACCCCTCTTTGGACACTATATGCCCCAGAAATCTTACCTCCTTTCTCCAAAAGTGGCACTTGGAGAATTTGGCTTTTAGCTGATGTGAACGGAGAGTTTCCATGATTTCTTTCAGATGTTGAGCATGCTCTTCCTCATTCTTTGAAAAGATTAAGATATCATCTACGAAGACAACCACAAATTTGTTGAGGAATTCTCTGAACACCCTGCTCATTAGGTCTACGAAATAAGCGGGTGCATTTGTCAAGCCGAAAGGCATGACAAGCCACTCGAAGAAACCGTCTGGGGTTCTGAACGTCGTCTTATCAATACTATCTTCAGCTACACTTAGCTGATGGAACCCAGTTGCCAGATCAAGTTGGGAGAAGACCGACGCTCCTATAAGCTGATCAAACAAATCGTCGATTCGGGGAAGAGGGTGCCTATTTTTCTTGGTCAATTTATTTAACTCCCTATAGTCGACGCAAAGGCGAAGCGAACCGTCTGCTTTGGTTGCGAACACCACTGGAGCACCCCATTCCGAAATGCTCCGTCTAATGAACCCCTTTTCGAGAAGTTCTTTAACCTGCTTACTGAGCTCCTTTCTCTCCTTTGGAGCCATATGTCCGACAGGTAAAGCTACAGGCTTTGCATTATCCACAAGATATATGCGGAAGTCTATTTCCCGCCTCGGAGGTAAGCCTTTCACTTCCTCAAAGACATCCGGATATTCCCGGACTACTCTAACTGATTGCAAATTCTCATCAGAAGCATCAAGCGACTCTAGATAACTAAGCATAACAGCATTCAAGGGATTACAAGAAATTTCTAGAGTGTTCCCAAGCCGAGTCAAGAGTTTAACTACTCTTTTCCCACAATCAAGAATGACACTATTACTGGATAACCAATCCATGCCTAAGATCAAACCATATCCCGAGAAGCCCAAGACAAAGGCATTACAACTAAACTCAATGCTGAGAATAGAGATTTTCAAACCCAAACAAACCATTGACAAGTAAGCGGAGCCCCCAATTGGATTTGAAACTACTAAGGGATCTTCTACCATACTAGTGTTTAGATGCAGAGATTCTACTAAGGCAGATGAAATAAAAGAGTGTGATGCGCCAGAGTCAAAAAGTGTGCGAACTAGATGATCATAAAGATAAACTACACTTTCTACAGAAATATTACTACCTCGTTCCTGCTGAGGTGCCACTAGCGCATGAACCTGACCCCCTGAAGTGGATTCGACTTTCTATCCCTGCCCTTTCTTCTTTGGGCAGTCCTTAGCTTAGTGTCCAGTTTCTCCACAATGGAAGCAACCACCCATCTTCGCCTTCCTTTTTCGGCAGTCTTTTGATATATGTCCCACAATGCCACAGAAATTGCACCTTCTCCTCTCTCGGGGCTTATTGTTCTTTCCTCCTTTCTTGAAGTCTGTTTTCTTTGTTTATAGACCCTCCTTCTTCTCTTCCACCTTAGTTTCTTTCTTGCCGTGGTCTTCCTCGTGTAGCAACGCCATGTCCACCAAGCTTTCATAAGTCGCTCCCGTGGATACATGGGTCATGGCAAGGCTGTGTAGGGCCTTATTCAAACCTTTAACGAAGCGAAGTGCCTTCTTGTGTTGGGTGTTTACTAAGTCTAGCCCAAATCTGGCCAGCTGATTGAACTGATTAACATACTCCCTGATTGTCATACTTCCCTGTTTCAGAGTTAGGAACTTCTCCATTTGCTGGCTTCTTTCAGCTTGGGAGAGGAATTTCATTTCAAACCTTGTCCTGAAGTCTTCCCATGTTTCCACCGCCCTCTGAGCATTGGTAACTTCCCACCAATAGGAAGCTTCATCTTTAAGTAACCATACTGCTAGTTGTATCTTTTGCCTGTCATCAACTTCGAAGATTACAAACAGATCCTCAGTCTCCTTTAGCCAGTTTTTTGCTCCTACAAAGGATTCTGTCCCATAAAAGTCTTTTCCACCCATTGCCTTGAAGTCTCTGCATGTTTTTGCGAAGGCATTCCCACGAGGACGAGGAGGAGGAGGAACCGCGACCACTGGAGGAGGGATGCCTGCTGGGCCCGCGCCATTGGCCCTTGCTTCTAAATACCTCCTAAACCAGCCAGGTATCGGTACTCCTTCAGGAAGGTTAAGGTCTCCAGACATGCTGAAACAGAAAGGAAAGATTCAAAACAAAGGATAGAGAGAGATGGTGCACATGGCTTTGGGGGATTATGCCTTTTTAAGATATAACACTTTTTCTAAAAAAATGCTTCTTTAAACTTTCTTTTTGAAAACAATTTCAAAATTTTTTATCTTGTCTGGTAAACCTATGCTCTGATACCAAGTGAAACACCCCACCTCCGTTAAGGTCACTCACAAAGGGAATGCCTTAACTTTGGTGGAGGTTTATAAGTAAAAGCCACAGATAAACTCAAGACAGATATAAATACACATATTTTAAACAGCGTAAACCAAACAGACTTTTATTTCATCAATACATGTTCAAACAAAAACATTCCATAATTGTCTCAAAATACTTCCAACATTACAACCTTATTGCTGTCTTGATTATTAAAGAAGCATAAAACATAAATAAAGTGACAAAAATCCCCATAGTGATATCCAAAGCCATAATCTGAGCAAAAGAGATCCAAATCATACATCTACGTTCTTGGAGCTTGTAAAGAGTCTGATTGAGCTGAGTTGTTTCCTCCTTGTGAACCTGGGGGCGGGGGAATGAAAGAAAAGAAGACGGAAAAAAATATAGTCAGACATAAAGCCTGAGTAAATCTAGTAACTCTTCAGTATGTGAATAAGAAAAGGGCATGATAGATATAAACTGAAAACATGAAGGTGTCACAAGCTAAGGAAGTGTCGAATGTACTATCGCACCCATACTATATCTCTGCACCTACTTGAGCTTACTTTAACTGGCACCCCATGCTGAGGGTGAAGTGATCCCGGTTTTTATTTAAAGATCGGCTCCTACTCGCGTTAACATGTGTCATACGGCCCCCAAGAATTGTAGATACCTATGTTGGTCCCACCATAGGGTGTATCAAGACCCATGGTGACGGCCCCGACACAAATTCTAGAAGGCATAGGTTATAGTACTGGTGTCCCCAGTGCCCTGGTTGTCTGCTCCGGAGTGTGTGCATGCCCGCACCCCGTTAGACCTACACTGTGCACCCACCACCGTCGTTTGACCGCTTACAATCAGCCCAGTAATCGTGCCCTGCCCAGCCTAGTTTCAGGGTACCATGATACCTAACTTGGGTTACTGCTGAAACGGGTCCCTCGTTACCAGGATTTTCTAGTCAAACATGTTAAGTGGTTAAGTGTCTGTATTTACTTAACCCCCACCCATCAATTCTTGTTAACATGTTTAATTTGGTTAAGTGTTTATAGTTGACTTAACCCTACCACCTGTCCTTAGCCTCTTAGAGCACCAGACCACTCACATTAGACAGGTATTGCTACGGTTACTGGATGTGCCGGTCGGTTCTGGGCAGGTTTACACCATAGCTCAGTCTAACCTCGGGTCATTATTGGGCTCAATGCTTAACCACCCACATTGGATAGGTATTGTTGTGACTACTGGACAACCGGGCGGGTCCGAGCAGGTTTACATCACAACTCAATCCAACCTCGGGTTAAGCATATCGTGTTTTCTAAATTTACATATTTTATTATTTCTTAATTATATATGTAAATGTCATATCTTTTATTCTTAGGTATATCAATTCATACCGCTTAAATGTCATTGTCGTTGGCATGTGCCAAACATGCCAACATATACATTTTCATGTTTTACACCCAACGTTATTACCCCCGTTTGTAACGTTCGCAACATTATAACAAATGTTGGGCTCGACGCAATTTTGCCCAACTTTATAAACGTGAGAAAAAGGGGAAATCAATAACATGTAACATTTTACAACATATAAGGGTGTGTGGCGCATGAACTTGCAATTTAGCGATACTGACATAAATGATGGGTCATGTGAACTTGCATTCAAATCAAAGTATAACTAAGTAGGTAACATATGAAATGGCATAGTTTAGGCTAATACAAACTTGTGTTTAAACATGTTTAACTTGGCATAATGTCAACCACAAAACTAGCATGCTATATATTCACCAAAATGTCCAATTATAACAACTAATCACATAGCCTATTTCAACATGAACTTGCATAGTTTATGAAACCCAAACGATACTTAACATAGATCCAATTATACTTGCAAATTAACATAAGAATGATATCATAGGTTTTGGGTCATGTAGGCATAAAAGGTTTCAAATCTAGAACATGTTTACATAAGCCTGAATTTAGACTTAGTGAATGTATATAATCCATGCCATCGACATAAACATAAAGGGATCAATTACTAGTTTTTGCCACAACTTGCTATTGCTATTACTTTCATATACAAATGTCCAATAGGCTTGCATAAATCAATTTAGGCCACAAATATCAGTACACAAGTCATGACAGAATCATTACAATACATAGAATTTATATCATATTCATAAATAACACAATTCTATTTTCATTTACATCGAATCACATCACAGTTTTTATTCATATTCTGAAAGGTCACTATACTTACAACGAATGCAGAATCTTGAATTCTGGATTCTGAATTCTGAAATTGAGATGCGCTCCTTTGGGTAGACTAACGTTGCGTTGATTAATTTGATTAAACTTTAATCTTCTTCTTAATTTGATTTGTCTCTAGGCTTTTCTCTCTTGACGGCTATGTTCAATTCCTCCCTGGCAGCATGACGACTCCTTTCTTATTTTTTTGTGTGAATTTTCAATTGAGACTTAGGGTGCTTTTATAGATTTTTAAATTGTTTTGAGCCGTCAGATGAAGACAGGAGAAATCTAGACCATACAAATTTCAAAGAGCCAATCAAGAGGTGACACATCAGCCCTAGGACACACAGAGCCATAGAAATTCGAGCTAGAGCCAGACCTAGCCAGCCAGGTCGACTGGCAGCTCGACACCCAGGTCGACACTATGGTCGACCTGGGGTGGCCAGGTCGACCTGGTCTTCTGGGCGGGAATTTTCCCGCCCAGCCCAGTTTGAACCTGTTTTCGAATTTTGAATTTTGAACTGAGCTGTTTGAATTTAAATTTTATTCTGAAACTTTCGAAGGCCATAACTTCTTCATACGGAGTCCGATTCACGCAAACTCGGACTCTATCTCAAGCAGAATTCCGAGACGAACGCAATGGCGTAACCCATTTCCCTTAATTCTTTCATTTAGAATTAATTACACTTTAATTTGTGAAGCTTAATGTTATAGAATTCACGGGGTGTTACACCTTTATTTATTTAAGTCGAGGCATAATTCACAGAGTACTCTGATTGTATCAGTTTTCTTTGTTCAACTCTTCCTCCATGAGAAAAAAGAGTTAAATGAGCATATTGAAGATCATTTATGGTCCTTTGTGATGCTATAAATGTCACTGTCGATTTATATTCGTCATCCAGTCAATTGGTTTTGTATAGAACTTGTCCTCTCTTGAAGATTTTTGTGACCAATCGTGCCAAATAGATTGCACATTGTCTTGTCCTAATTTTCGTGAGATAATCACTTATCGACATTTTATCTTTTCTCAGACAATGTAGTTGTCTCATGTAGTACATGATTCTTGCAGCATATTGTAAACTGATTATTTGCTTGGTTGTAGTCTATATCTTATGATGTGTTGCTTCTAATGATTTATGACAACAAATTCGCACTTATCGATGATAACAACCAAGAAGTAATTAAACTGTCATATTTTAGGTATTTTATGCATTTTTGATTGCTAGAAATGTTGCGTTCTTTGTCTTCTATCATAATAGGAGGTATAGTCAGGTTCCCTTGATATAGCCTTGGAGCCCATACCCTTTCAAGGCAGTTTCAATTTGTTATTTCCAAAGCATGTTATTATCTTCATCAAGAGAAATGGTAGTTACATGACTTTTTAGCTTAATAAGAGTAAATATTGGTGAGGATATTCCACTGGCGTCATTTCTTAAAGTTGTAGAACTTATCTAAGGGTAAGCGTTCGGTCGGTTCAGGTTGTTTTGAGGTTAAAAAAACTTAAATCGAATTGGAACCCAAAATTTTCCAAACCAAACTGAACCGAATTAATTTCAGTTATTTCAATCGGTAACCGATTTAACCGAACTTAAAGGATGTATTATTATTCAAATGATGAATTCGCTCAAAGTAAGCATTAATTTATGTTTGGACAAGTTTTCTATAGTAAATTTTATGTATATAATAAAATTTAATCCATTTGCAACAAATGCTTTTATATTATACAACTAAACAAATTATTTAAAGTACTACAATACCATAGAATTAGATAATAAATTAAAAGTTCGGATAATTTAGTCAGACCGATAAAAAGAATTATTTTACAAATCGAGTTCAACCGATTTAGTTTTAAAACCTATCCGATCGAAATGAACTGGTATGGTCGGTTAATTTGATTTGAACTGAATAGTTCTCCCTCCTAAACTTATCTCATCATTACTTCCTGTCATGATGAAAAATTATTGACAAATGCAAAGTAGGTTCGAAGACGAATGAACAAAATGTGTTGGGTGTATCTTTGGCGAGGCAAATGAATGCATTCAAAGACTCATGCACTTCTTGATTTACCCAGGTATGTAAAAATGTGGTTCTTGGACGACAAATTGCTATATAAGGGTGTGTTCTTAACGAAATGTAACGGGGTATTTGAGTGTGACATTTGAGCGGCGAATTTGAGCGTGATACTGTAGCAAATGGGGAATGTGTTTTTTGTTGCGAACAGGGTATCTAGGCGGGGTATTTTGAAATAAGATATAAATGGATAGGATTTGGCATGCTAAAACCTTCATATAGATACAAATGAAGTTACAAATACAAATACAGTTACAGATACAAATACAAGGCCAGTCACAGATATAAATACAAATTAACGCAGCCCAGCAGCAACCAACTCATCTCTAATGGTATCTCGAAGTGCTGACATTTCTTGGTATCCATTTCGTTGTACTCGTTCAATACCTTTATTCGTCGTATTTCTCATAGCATAATATTCCTCCAAGTACTGATCGGGGATTAGTTCAGGATCATCATCAAAAGCCATAAAATCTGGGTCACCGCTGTTATATTTGCTTATGAAGTTGTGTAAGGCCATTGTAGATACGACAACTTTGACTTGAGTTTGAAATCGATATGTAGGCATACTGCTCAGAATGGTAAAAAAATTCCAAATGCCAAAAGTTCTTTCTACGGTCATCTGTAAACTTGAACGGTAGAAATTAAACACTTCATTGGATGATTTTGGTTGATTCACAATTTCATGGAAATGTGGAATATGATACCTCATATTTCGATATGGTGGTAAATATCCAGTCTGAAGTGGATAGCTCGAATTGACCAAATAATACTATCCAGTTGGAGGTTTAGAAAAGTTCGAGTTTCTATCGTTGTAACATCATTAAAAATTCTACAGTGTACGGTCCCTTCCCAACCAGTCATAACGTAAACTGTAAATCGAAATCACAAACCGCTAATATATTTTGAGTTGCAAAACCTTTTCTTTCGATATAAGGGATAATTTGATCAACGGATAAATGTGTAGATATGTGTGTACCATCAATAGCACCAATATAGTTTTTGAAATAAGGATAATACCGGGTTGAACTTCTGATGTGATGTGGAACAATGTTAAATTGTTGCTCATGTGGATTTATTACATCAACTGTGAGTAATTGAAAAGCGTTTAGAACAGCATGAAAACAAATAGAAATTGTGCTACCAGATCATTGAAATCTTTCACTTGGTTGTCTATTAGAAAGCCTAGTAACAATTGTGAAAACGGATATTCCAACCATTTCGACGACACAAATTTCTACCCTTGAAGAGAGACCATGATGTTGTAGTTTTTCACATAATGATTTGAAACAAAGTCTTTTCATTCGAAAATTATTTTGACAACGTTGTTGATGACCATTCAAAATGTCGTTGATCCAAGCTAAGCTAGAAAAATCTGAAGTATTAATCCACGTAAAATGATTTCTCCTTGCATTCTGACACAATGAAATCCCGTAAAGATCAATCAAATCGTTGTAATCAGAGGATGAATTGGAGGCAGACATTATGTCGTTGAAGAAGAAGAAATAGTATAAGAAGGTAGTGATGGATGAAGAGGGGGTTTGGTGGTATAAAACATGGCAAATGGAGCCGTTGGGAGGGACAAATGAAATCAAGCCGTTGGCGTCGGACGCGTCGAATGCCAACGGCCTGATTCATTCGTTCCCAAACCATGGAAAAGCCGTGGAAATTGAACATGTATGCGTCTGACGCGTCAAACGCAAACACAACGTGAATGTTGTTAGAAAAGGCTGCGAATGCACCCTAAGTGATTTACAACCAATCATGTGATCAAGTAATGACACTAAGTCACATTGATCGAGAATACTGCATTAAATGGAGGAAATGATATGATTCCACCTCTAACGAGACAGTAATCTTTAACAAACGCGGTGATTAAGCAATACCATACGAGAAGAGAGGGGATCGAATCGTCTGGATCGGGGACCCCCTGGTCTCCTGGTCTGGACCAATGAAAATCCTCCATTTGGGGGCATTTCGCACTTTGCCCCTGAAAATGGATTTGAATTCAGGGGACAAAGTGTAAATCTTCCCCAAATGGGGGATTTTCATTGGTCTGGACCAGGGGACACTACAAGAAATTTGACCTTTACCTACCTTTATTTTACCTACCAATAAATATGGGTAGGTAAAGAGAACCTTTATCTACCAATATTTAATGGTAAAATTTATAGGTAGGTAAATACTGCCAGTCTCATAAAATTGTTGAAGAATGATTATTTACCAATATTTATAGGTAGGTAAAATGTGTTAACTACACATATACATAAGGGGAAGTTTTTTTCGATTAGCCCCTACATTTTTCTCATATCATTTTAAACTTCCGTTAAAAATAATGCTAAGTTGTGTGATGATGTGTCAAAAAAGTATATTCTAGTAGTTTTTTTGAATTGAAGATTTCGTTTACATATCCTAGCAATGTTCTTTGTAAAATTAATTCTTTGTTAATTATTAATAATTATTTTGAAATATGAAATAATTAACAGTTAATGAATTGATAAACAATAATTAAATTGTAAATAATTAATATTACATAATCTTTCGTTAATAACTTATCATACATTGTTATTTTTTTCAAACAATTGACTACAAAAGTTTTAACTTTATTTTTTTCTTAAATGTTTCTCACACTAATATGTCATCATCTGAAATGACTAAATTATATTTCACTAGTTTATTGCAGAGACGCAATCCATATCATCCTCTCCAGCTATAAATTTAATCGAATATTTTAAATCAAATCTAATGGTACATATCTCAATCCACATGATCTCTTTTGTGGCCTCAATCCACGTAGTCTCTTTTGATTGGCCAAATGTGAAATAGGATATTAAAAGAAAAGATGACATAAAATTGCATTAATAATAAAAAATAAAATTTTTAGTTGGTATATTATATTTACACACCGGAAATAACCTTGCAAACACCAAAAAAAGAATTAATTAACATCATATACACCACTTCTTACTTAATGTACACCACACATTTACCAAAACTATCCTCCTCTAGAATAAAATATGCATTTATTTCTCTTTTTACTAACTTTCTGTACCATGCATTAATCAAACCAAGAAGCTATAATTTTAAAATTCCCTAAATTTACTTTTGCAGACTTCAAATCATAAACTCTAAATGCATGTTAAAATATTAAATTATCTATGTATATAAATTTGATTTTGTTCTTTTGAATACATTAAAAAGGTTAATTATTTAGATTTTAATGTTAAAGCTAAACATGATTTGATTTAAACAAAGAATTAATGAATTTAGCACTCTTAATGAAAAAAATCGTAATTAAATTTAAATTTTATTTGATTGAATTAAAACTATTAAAATCGACTACATATAAATATTGTTCGTAAACATATGAACATACTTCAATGCTTGGAAAAAATAATAATTTTAATTTAATTAAATATATACATATGCAACTTTGTGAGAGAAGTTATACTGACTATACATAATGCAAACATGAAATAATGGTCTAAGATTTCCATTTTTTAGTTTTTTTTTTCTAATAAAGGCATTTTGGTCTAAAGTTTTATTTAAAATCTCATGATGTGAGTAAAGAAATATACGTTGTTTGAATAGAACTTGCCTTTTTAGCATTGAAAGAAATGAAATATTCCAATCGTTTTCTTTGTGTTCAAGGTATTTGTGAAGACTTCCATTTTTTTAAGGACTGTCAATCTTATATATGATAAGTAAATATTTAATGTTTAATAATACTGGTTACCATAACATATTCATACAAAGTAAATCTTCTGATAAAATCTGCTATATTTGCTGATGAAATGAAAAGGGGAGATTTTATACTATGAATAAGGTTAAAAGGACGAAGAGAGCAAAATTTACAAAAGGCGATAGACGATTATTTAGGATAATTTTCAAAAATGTATCCAATATTGGTGTTGAATTCATTTTAGGATTTGGCCACTTTTGGAATCTTTGATTGGTTCCGTGTATAATCGGGAAAGTCATATTTTACTTAGTTGATGTTTTAATCCAACAATTTCTTTTTCTTGGTTTCATTGTCCTTGTTTTCATTACTTTCGTAACCATGCGACGTATTCCCTTGTGATTTTAATGATTTATGTATGGAAATATTGTACCTTCTGAAAATTATACTTGCTTATTGCATCAAATTTGTATGAAATCGATATAGACAATCAAGAATATCGTAATTACATTGTTTATAACATAGTTGAACTTAAATATTTATTTAGCTAGATAAATATTGTAAGCTGCAAATGACATAGTTCATACTTTAATTGGTAAGGTAAGTTATTTATTTCTTAATAACTATTACAGACTGAGTAGTAAGTAATTATTTAATGCCTAATAATACCGGTTAGCATACCATATTCACACAATGTAAATTTTTCAATAAAATCTTCCTTAAAACTTTACCAATCAAACGGACTGTCAGTTTTCTGTAGGAGGATAGTTACAAATATGCATTTATTTATAGGGATTGTTAAAAGGACTCCACATTTGGTTAAGGGGAGGACCAATTTTTTTTTATTGTATAATTGTTATGGGGAGGACAAAATAAATCAGCCTCCCCTTAAACATATAAATTAAAATTCCGATATTAACCCCCTATAATTCTCATTAAAATAAACCATGAAACTTAAACCTTAATTAATGTTAACAATTTAATGATGTACATAAAAATTAAAATAGATATATTTAATGTAATGGAGACACAAGAAAGTTTCATGGGTGACCAGAAGGCATCAGATTAGGTAATTAATTTTAATTTCATATTAGAATTGGTATGGTTAATTAAAAATAAATGCAAAAACAAAAATTTTAATCTAATATATCTAATTTGAGTAATTGAGATGTTTAGTAATTTTTGTTATTTATGTTGAATTTAGTAAGTTAGAGTTTAACATAAGTGACAAGCCTTGGGTAGTTTGGTCTCATTTTCTTTTCTTTTTTAAATAAACCAGACTCCCCTTAACAAAAAAAAAAATTAAGTTGGAGTTCCCTTAAAATTATCCTCCCCTTAAGAGTCCCTTTAACAATCCCCTTATTTCTCTGCCAAAAAATAGACCTCATTATGCGACGAGTTCTTTTCCGTGTTTTGTTTCCTCCTATTTATTCTCAAATCCAATCTCCTTTCTCTTAAAACGGAGAAGAAATATTACACGTTTTCTAAAATCTAATCTCTCTTCTAAAATTCAATATCCTTATTTTTATTCCACTATTCGTATTTTTTTATCTGATAAAATTCCCAGATCCAAGGTTTAAGCTACAATCAGGATTCCTAATTCAAAAATTACGGTGTTTTACCCTAATATAAAAACCCCTCGTATGACTTAGAGGCCTAGATCATCGAATTCACTGCAAATCCAGGTAAGATAAGATATTTGTCTCTGCTTGTAATTCCTCTTTCTTATTTTACAAGATTGCTTTTGGATTAGAAAAATACATTTCATCCAACTAGTTAGGTAATGTTTTTTTTATTTAATGATTTTTAAACTCGAGTTATTAATTTTGTTGTCTGTTTTTAGAGTGTTTAGATAATAATTTTTGCAAATTTGTGGAAGGCTGGATCTTGTTTTGTAAAACAGTAGTAAGTTCGAATTCACGGTGAAATATGCTGAAACCAAATACCGCGACATCCATTTTCTTTGAAAGAGTATTTTGAATATAAAGGCAATGCAGTTTTAGTTCTGTTGACGGTGAAGCTAATCTAATACGCTGAAAGTTGTATAGCTCACAATTTTAATGTTTATGTTTTCTATTATTATTTTTCCCTTTTTTTATTTTTACCTATATTGTCTTAGTGGATCAAAATAAACTAGTTGATAGGGGATGGATGTAAATTACATTACCTTCTAAGTTTGATTACTAAATAATCCAAATTGATAGACTGTAATATTAAGTTTCGAAGTAAATTACATTTTTTAAACCGTTGTCTAACATTATTTGGTTGTAACTTAGAGGGTAATGGAGAGTTTGCATTGGACTACAATTATTTGGTTGTTGCTGTTGGAGCTATGGTAAATACCACCCCAGGTGTTTCTGAAAACTGCTATTTTCTAAAGTTTTTTTTTTTTTTGTTGAACTGTCTGTAAAATATTCTATGATGTATTTAGTATTGTTTGTTTCCCTTGTCTCATATAATTTATCACATACTATTAGTAATGTGCAGGAAATTGATGATGCACAAAAAATTCGAAAGAATGTGATGAACTGTTTTGAGAGGGCAGCTCGACCAAATCTAACTGACAAAGAAAGAAGGAAAATTTTGCACTTCATTGTTATAGTTGGAGGTCCAACTGGTGTAGAATTTGTTGCATCATTTCATGATTTTGTATATGAAGATTTGGCAGAGCTTTATCCTAGCATGAACGTTTTATTACTGCTATCAGGTTCTAATAGAAAAAACTATCCAGCCCTTAAGATTATAAAATACACGACCTTTATATTATTTATTTTTCTAATGGTTTTTCTATTCTCATTACCAGTACATCTTATTTTCATATATTCATTCGTCATTTATCTTTGAATGAAGTTGTAATGCCACCAGTGTCCCAATTATTTGGATGACCATATTTGATGTTTTTTCCATTTAAATGTGAATTGTATATTTTGTTGTTGTTCAAATCAAATGTAAAAACTGATTTTACTCAAAAATGCCTTCATGATTTTCAGTGTATCTTTAAATTTAAAAGTTATTTATTACAGCTATTTTTTAAAATAATTCATCTAGCAACAGTAGCAACTTCAGCGATAAGCATGATATAGTGCTGAATTTGGTTCTTTCCGACCTGGACCGTGATATTCTGCAGGAGTTTGAAGATAGCAACATTCAATGGTGAAGGGTGAGAGGTCTGTAGGATAGAAACAATAATTTGGGTTTTAATTGGGAGTCCGTTACAGAAAAGAAGATGTATGTATAGTTGTGGTTTTGAAACTATTATGCTGGTGGAACTGATGTTGGTTACTTTGGTTTTAAATTGATTATTTGGTATGTTTTACTATTTTTAACATATAAATTGTTTATTTACAGTTCTTGTTTTTAGGGTTTGAAGGTGAAAGACATCGTCAGAGGGTCATTTGATGTTGGAATTTGGTGCATAAACGGTGATGTAACTATGACTAAAACTAGAGTGAGAGTGTGAGTGACTATGTATGTGTATATGAGTGAATGTGTATGTAGTAAGGAGCCAATGTATGTGAGTGAAATGTAGCGATTAAGTATATGTATAAGTTATTGTGTAATATTAAGGAAACAATATGTGTATTATTCGAAAGTGTAATAAATATTTCTTTGAATAAATATTTGTTATTTGTTTGAAAATAAATTGTGTAAATATTCAATTCCTGTAAATATTTATTTATAGTAAACAATGTCACGTGGTCTAAAAAATGATGTCATATGCACTAATTAAATGATGACACATGGACAAATTATTGTTTGACACATGAACCAACCATTAAATGCCAAGTATCGAAATTAATATATGTCATGTGTATGTTACTACGACAACCATGTTAGCAGCCATGTAGGATGACACATCATCAGCCATGTCAGCAGCCATGTAGGATGACACATCATCAAACACATCAGCTGATGACTCATCATTTGAGTCATAACATAGTGGGGTCCATTGATTCTTTTACCTATCAATATAAATAAGTGTAGGTAAGGCACTTTCTCCACTAAGCTTTACCTACCAATTTCTACCAATTCAATATTGGTAGCTAAAATATATTACCTACCATTATGTCAATTTTACCTATGCTTACAATTGGTAGATAAAGACCTCATTTTCTTGCAGTGGGACCAGGTGTTCCCCGGTCTTGGTAGGGCTGTAAATTTTGTATGAATGTCCGACGTGTATTCGTGTCCGTGACTGAAATACGTCTGTTCAAGTCCGTACGATTTTCATTTAGGACACGAGTTATGACAACAAAATTTGTACGAAAAAAAATCACGTCCGGTCCGAGTTCATTCGAATTCGTCCGATTTTCATGTAATTTAATATATAGTTGATAGAAAACCTAATAAAAAGTATAAAACATGATATAAATAGCTATGTTCGACATGTCCGAAAAACGTGTAGCCGTGTTCGACCGATTTTATTTAGAACGCGAATTAGGACAAGAAGTTTTGTCCAAGAAAAAATTTCGTCCGATCTGTGTTTGATCCGATTTTTTTTTAGGACAGAAACTGAACACACCTCCGTCCGATCTGATCCGATCGATTTACACCCTAGGTCCTGGTGATCTCCCCAAAAGAGAGGTACCCTCCTATGATGAAATCTTTTAAGGAGAATAAGACTACAATCCTTTTTCTAAAAGTGATTTTCTTTGGATTTTGGATCGAATTTCTAAAGTTCTCAATTGTCTTTATTGATGTCACAAGGCTTTGAGCTGGACACGAATCCTCTGGGCCTAAAAAAGCATGGTCTCATGGACCAAATCAATTTGACCCCTTAATTTCGGTGGGACTCACCTGAAATCAGAGGTCCAGTTGTGTTTGGTCTACGGGACCACGTTTTTTTAGGTTCAAGTTATTTTTTCCCCTACAGCTCTGATACCATAAAAGAATTTGCAAAAATGTTATTATTTTGCTTTTCATACAATGTCTCTGATGTAATCAACCGAATGGAATACTTTGCACAAATGTTACAATATATATACACCAGATAAAAACTACAATGGAATTTATTATGAAAGAAATAGATAATGTGCCTCGACATAGTCTTCACTGCTAAGAGTGTAATCATTATATTCGAGATGGATCTATGTTATCCTAAGGCTACAGCCAATGTACTTCAAAAGTTATATCTTTGAGGAAATAATAATAATAATAATAATAATAATAATAATAATAATAATAATAATAATAATATTTTCATTTAAATGATAGCAAATGCTTTAATTATTACATGGTATTATTATTCATTAATTTATTTTCATTTTACCTTTCTTTGTTCATATTGTGTTTGAAATTTAAATTGTTTGTTATATAATTTTATTTACGTTGTATTCTTAAACTTTTCAGTTTCCGGTTCACCTACAACTTTCATGAAACTAGGTAATTTTCAGTTTAGAATGTTTGTTTTCATACTGAATGTTGAATGTGCATATTCAGGATCATTCATCGTTCAAAACGGCAAGGTGTACATATCTAGTACCCCCTCTGGTTAATGGACGAGTATATCTGAATGAAATTTTGATATACTGTTTGTTTATACGTAGCCACATGGCTAGTGAGTCAACCTCATGCAATGGATAAGAACCATAATATCAAGAATAGTCAATTGCTGCTTGATTACTATCTGACCAGGTGAAGACGTACGGAAACGAATAAATTAACATGCATAAAAAAAAAGATATGATAATTAATTAATTAGTACTTGCAAAAACACTGCAACCATTGGAAGGTACAAACTTAAAATTCTTATATATGCATTAGGGCGATTAACAAGTACTAATAATTCCAATCTGCTGCAAAACCAATGTAGCAAATTGTATTATATATAACATGTCAGTGTCTAATTACTGTACCACTGGCTCTATAAATAATGTTTAGCGTGGCTTTAAAGTCAGATTAGAGCGCTGTTTGTGTTTGATAATGATGTGTCGTGGATATATAATGATTTATCCAAATATGGATAAGCACGGTTAACCAAATCCGTAAGCCGGAGTAATGGCTAATTTATTAAATGTATAAACATTGATTAATCATTGACAGCAGGGAGCATGCATGCAGTGGATTTAGTTTTCTATTTCACATAGATTTCAATTTACGTCTTACTATGGGTCCGAGAATGCACCTTTTGTCGTAGGGAGGAAGATGCAGTCCCATGAGAAAACGCAAGCCTTCATCGGTTTTCCTTTAGCCTATGACATTGAGGATTGCTCGGTAACTTTAAGGGTTGAAAAAGTAATCCTGAAGAGGGTCGGTGTTAACATGAAAAAATAGTACAACACCCAACAATTCTAAGGATGGTCGAACTAAATAAATGGAAAATGAGAAATGAGAACAGTGGAAATGCAATAGAAATAAATGACAGAAATTTATAGTTGTTCGAGGTAGGTCGATCTAGGTATGTTTCGAAAATTTAATCATTTTATTGTGGAAAATCACAAAGCACAATGCTCAAACTGGTATTACTCGGAAATAAGATAGTATAAAGTAACAAAAATGCGAAAAGATCTATTTTTCGCCCGAAAGAGGACAATTTATGATTTTAGTTCATGTTGAAAAGTCGGAGAGTCCTTAGAGGAAGAGTCACATGAGCCCAAAGCCAAATTCTTTCAAGTGTTCGAATCGGTACTAATCCCTATACTTAGTGGATTTGGGGACTTCCACTTTGTGTGTTGGTTCTTCTGAGTCTCCTTAGCTCTTTAATGTAATTTAGTTGGGATCAGATATGTAAATGTCGGAGTACATGTCTTTGAAACTCGGAGCAAGTAAGTTGCTTGGAATGGAGTTTTACCGATCGATCCCTATTGAGGGAGCCATATCGACCCAGGAAGATAGACATTTGGAAGTTACATCGGGTTGTTTCCCACCGATTCAAAAGTTTTCTAAGTTATAACGAGCCCTTAAGGGATTCTTTCCGATCTGATGAGTTGGTGATCGGGAAAGAGCGATTTCGTGAATTTCTGGTGATAAGATTGCGTCGAACACACATTTTTGATGATCAAACCATGTCGATCACATGTTTCTACAGTGATTAATTCACTTTTGGAGATGACCATCAATCAGCTTAATCTGAGTGATCCGTGAGTCGATCGTGCCTTTTATGAATGATCGGATGACCCCGGTAGGTGATCGATCCCGGTTGAATCAATTTATGATTCTCAAGCTATTCGTCGATCCTGACACTTAGTCCGAGTCCCTGCGGGTTCAGATTACTTCTAATAGCCGAGGCAAAAGACCGGGTAATACTCACCAACCATTTGCTAGAGTCGGTCACTTCCGAACCGACATTCGGTTGGAAATGCTCTAAGGGTCCAACAATGCATTTTTTGCCTTACAAGAAGATGCAAGAGTTGACAAACATCATTGTCCAAGTGGTTAAGATACCTTGACATGATGCGAGATGTCATGAGTTTGAATCCCGTCTAGTGGGATTTAACTCACTTGTCATGTAGTATGTTATAAATTACATAGATTTACATATAAGTACCTTTTAAAAAAAATGCAAGAAAAAATGCAAGAGTCCCAAGAAAACGCACGAACCTTTGGATCACAACACGTTTTGCTTATGAAAATCAGAGTACACAGGGTTCAACAATAATAAAAGTTTGGCATTCGACATTTCCCTTCTGATTACCACTGTATACTTGACAATAATACATTTTATATGCTTCTACCTACAATATTATATTCTTTTGCTCACTTGTCGTTTCTTGTCGGTAAATCACAAAGTGGTTTTTCTTTTCATTTATTGAAGTCCAATTTTTCGTTAACTAATCAGTCATACATTGTTTAGGCCTTTGATTTTTAAGCAAATCAATCAACTGCAACCAAAATAACCGTAATTTGACAATCTAAGGTTTCACATAAATCTGGAATAGTTTACTCAACTATTGCATAGTTTGTTAATTCGAGAGGTGTTGAGCTTCTGATTAGCTGACAAGTGGTTCATCTTTTTTTTATCTCATTATAGCGGTGTTTATTCTGAAAGAAAAAGAGAAATAATTATGTTTAATTTAAGACGTCCATTTATATGGAGAAAATAATATTTGATATTAGAAAGAAAAAGTTGGAAAGTGGCTTTTAATTTGATGGTAAGGAGGAATAGAAAAGGGATTCCCTAACAAAATCTAATTTCCTTCTTTCACGGCATACAGAAAAGTGACAATAAAGAGTTCGTTCTCAATTCTGATACAAGTGCGTCCTCGGCATGAGAATATCTATTTATTTATTATAATTACTTAACCTTAATAACAAGAACATTGACACGCTGAGCTAGTACTCCCCATTTTAATCTATTTCAAATCTATACAATTATGTTACTTTCGGCATCTTTTTCCTTTTCAATATTCCTCAACTCATGTTACCCCACTATCTCGGTCTAACAGTTCCTCCCTTCTCCTCTATTACCAACTCACTTTCCAATTCCTTCTTTTTTCTTCCAATTGATTGTCATTCGTCTTTCTTCTTCCACCTCATCAGCCGGTAGTTACTCCTATCTCTAAATTCGTTCTATGCAATACAACCAACTTTCCCACCACGTCAACCACACGTGTTTATACATTTCCCAATTTCCAGTTCTACCTCCTACCGCTTCTGCTCACCTCCTTGTCTAAGTTTTGCTTCCTCCCTGCAAATTAGGCAACTCACCTGTTTTTTCCTTCTTTTCGGCACTTTTTCCCGTGCTGCATTGTAGATTGTGCGCTTAGAGCAACTCCAATAGTTTTCGCACTGAAAATTCAAGGCATTGAATTTTCAACGCTTAACCGGAAGGAAATCCCCAACGGGCAGGCATGCATTTTATGGGTACCTGGTCTCAGGTGCCCATATAATAGGTGCCTGACTCCTCTCACCCCATCTCCTCACAATTCTTCCAAAATTTTCTGCATTTTTTAATTTAAAATTCAGATGAAATGGCACCACATCCAATTAAGATAGCTAGAACAACAGTTTTTAAGCATCCACAAAAGCAGGCTGGAGCATTACACATTTCTCCAGCATCCGGTACTACGTTCATTGATTTTCGCATTCTACATGAGCTTTAAACGGTTATCAGCAAATGGCCAAAGTCGCATTGAGCACTATGCAGGTATAAATTATTTATTAATCTTATATTCACGTTAAATAAAAGCTATATAGCTAAATTATTCATACTCCAATTATGTATAAGATCAATATATTCACTGTCGTGATAGTTAGGCCAAGTGTATTACACGGTATTATGACACGCTCCCTCATGCCATCGTAGAGAGGCTGCAAGCTAGCCCTTTTGGCTTGTTTTTTATGATTAAGCATTTCCAGACACCTTTTTTAGGCACTAGTAGAGAGGTGGTGACCTACTACACACACATTTCATTTTAAATATTTTGAGTTGGGTATTAGACCCGTAGATTTTTACATGCTTGCCGACATTGAGATTTGTCGTCATGGCCTTAAGCTATTCCCCTTCGACGAGCTATATGAGTCCCCCCTAATTTGTATACTGTTCTTCAACATCTTTTAGAGGTTATCTGCATTACCATTGGTTCTGTGAAGTTAACCTATCTACAACACTATATCACCACTTATAGAGACAATGCTGATATGATAGATGCAGTCATAGCGCTTTTATGTTGTACTTGTTTGGTTCGACCTTTTTTTCAAATCAAAAGGGAACGATTCAACTAGGTTATCTTGCATCTCTTTCCTGGGTAAACCAGCTATATACTATTGATTGGGGCACATCCATTCTAGGCACCCTTTACATTGTGTTAGATCCATTTCTGCTTGGTGATGTCAAGCAGATGTACACTTTTATTACATAATGATGTTATGATACTATGAGTATACAACAAACATGCATCCGCGCATTCAGGAGATACATAGTCGGTCTGTTGATCAATACTTCCCTAGGATGAGACGATGGGAGAGTATTCAGTATGTCCAGCATGCTCCTTTGGGCGTTAGACATGACCTTATGGAGGCTAAGATGTAGCTAGACATGCATACTCGGAGCAATATTTTACGGATTCCTTGGACTTTACATTGGACCCAACTATTATAACACCCCGTGTTTTCGTTAATCCTTAAAGTAACGAATTAAAGAATAATTAATTTAAATTTGAGAATTAAGGGAAACGGGATACGCCATTGCGTTCGTCTCGGAATTCTGGTTGAGATAGAGTCCAAGTTTGCGAGAATTGGACTTCGTATGAAGAAGTTATGGCCTTCGGAAGTTTCAAAAATTCGAAATTCAAATTCAAACACAGAAGAAGGCAGGGCAGGAAAGTTCCCGCCCAGGCCAGGTCGACCAGGAGGTCGGCCCTAGTGTCGACCTACCTTACAGATCGACCTGGGGTTCGACCTACCCTCCGGGCAGATCTGAAAGGATGACGATTTCTGACTCCCTGCTGAGTCATTAGGGCTGAGGTGTTATCCTATCTTGAGTAGATGGCCTTGATTACTTCTAGGGTTAATCTGACGGCTCTAAATTAATTAAAATTCTATAAAAACAACCTAACTTTTAACCCTAAATCATAAATATTCGTATCAAGAGCCGCCACGTCGTCAATGGTGAACCTAGGATAGTCGTCATCTCTTTCAACTCAAAGGCAAGATTGAAGCTACGTCAAAAATTAAATCTAATCTAATTCAACTAAGAAAATTCAATGATCTACATCAAAGGCGAGCAATTCAATTTCATAATACAGATCCCAGAACTCAAGAATTCCTTTTTGTTTGTAAGTGTAGTTATCTTTCAGATGCAAATGAATTAAAGACATGGTTTGTAATGAATTGTAAAATAGAATTGTATCAAGTTGTATGTGATGCTGATTTATGTTTATTCATACCTATTCTATCGTATATGCCTATGAATTATTGTGCTTTATCATGTTTTGTGGAAATTGGTGAATAAACTTATGATGTTATGAAATTATCATATGTAAGTTTGGTGATATAATACAAGTTTTAGGCTAAGTCATATAGTTTATGCCTAATTGTTTAGATCCATTATGCATACATGTTTAGATCTACGACCTTGTGATGACATCTATATGTTGTATGTTAATTTAGAAATTATGCCATGTTTATGCAAGTTAAGTGATGTTATCATGTTATGAATACATGCAAGTTTATAGGTTAAAAACATGACTATGTAAACCTATATGTTTAGATCTACAACTTTACATGTTAGAACCATGTTAGATCAATATTAACATGATTCAACCTTTGCAAGTTCACCACTACACGTCTAATTAGATTTTGGTAGTTCTATGTAATACTATTATTTTATGATTCATTGCATAGATCTAGTTTGTAAGTTCATAATTGAAAGTATATTATGTCAAGTTCATGTGACACATCTGTAGTTAGATCCATATTTTTGTATGATGTTGGAATGTTGCAAGTTCCTCTTTTTCCCCTTTTAGTTTATTAGTTAGGCTAAAATGTTGAGCCTAACATCTTATGAAATTTTGCAAACGTACAACGGGGGTAACGTTGGGGAAAACTTGAAATTATACATAATTAACATATTTGGCTCATAACCATGTAAATGTTATGGCATTGAAATGGTATAATTTACTTACCAAAAATTATGAATTTGATTTAAAAGGAAAGCGGGCCATAACAATAAATTGTTGACAAATTTACATATAAACATAAAAGGATAAAAATATAAATTTAGAAAAGACGAATATGCCTAACCTGAGGTTAGATTGAGTTGTGGTGTAAAACTGCCCGGAACCGACCGGCATATCCAGTGACCACAACAATATCTATTTAATGTGGGTGTTTAGTGCATTGAGCCCAAAAAGGACCCGAGGTTAGACTGAGTTGTGGTGTAAAATTGCCCGGAACCGACCGGCACATCTAGTGACCACAACAATACCTGTCTAATGTGAGTGGTTGGTGCTCTAATAAAGCTAAGTCAAGAGTAGTAAGGTTAAGTCAATTAAGGAAACACTTAACCAATCCAACATGTTAGATAAACTGATGGGTGGGGTTACGGTAAATTTGGACACTTAACCAATTTAACATGTTGACTGGAAAACCCTAGTAACGGGGACCCATTTCAGCAGTAACCCACGTAGATGTATCATAGGACCCTAAACTAGGCAGGGTGGGGCACGATTACTGGGCTGATTATAAGCGGTCATAAACATCGGAGGTGATGGATCAGTGTAGGTTCCGGCGGAGTATCGGGCGTGCACGTACTTCGGAGTGGAAAAAGCAGGCACTAGGCATCAGTAGTCATACACTATGCATCTTGAATTGTGTCGGGTTACCACCATAGGATTTAATACACCCCTTGGTGGGACCAGCACAGGTATCTGTAGTCAAGCGGGGGACGAAGGACACACGTGATAAATGTATGCTAGTAGGAGCCAATCGATATAAGGGAATCTTCTCACCATGAACATGTGGTGCTAGTTGGACAAGTATAAATAGGTGCAGAAGAATTAAACATGGGTGCGATGCATTCGGTTTATACTGCCTTATATAGCTGTATGCTAGTTGCTGTTCTGGTACTGTCCTATTTTCAGTTTATTCCTATCATGACCCTTTTCTTTATTCACACACTGAAAAGTCGCTAGACTTACTCAGACTTATGTCTGACCCATTTTTCTTTCGTCTTCTTTTCTTCTGTCCCCCCCCCCCCCAGGTATCCAGGGAGGGAATAGCTCAGCTTAATTTGGACCGTCCATCTTTCCAAGCTTGAAGACTCTGTGATGTACGGATTGGAATCTCTTATCTTTGGCTATGGCTTTGGACACACTAGACTTGGGGATTTATGCAGTCTTATTTATGTTATATGCTTCTTTATGTTTTAATCAAGACAGAGATTATGATGAAGTGTTTTTGGAAGTTGTGTTGAGACAATTTACTGTAATGGTTTTTGTATTTAACCACATACGAATAAATGCTAGTTTTATTTTCCGCTGCTTATGTTTCTGTCTGGTAAATTTTCTTTGTCTTTTACCTATAATGCTTCATCGAAGTTATGGCATTCCCTTTGTGAGTGACCTTAATGGAGGTGGGGGTGTTTCACTTGGTATCAGAGCAAAGGTTTACTAGATCAGATAAAAGTTTTTAAAAACTATTTTCAAAAAGAACTATTTTTCAAGAAAAAAGTGTTATTTTACTTTAAAAGGCATAATCCCCCAAAGCCATATGCACTATCTTTCTAACCTTTGTCTTGAATCTTTCCCTTTTCGTTTCAGCATGTCTGGGAATCTTAACCTTCCAGAGAGTGTACCGATACCCGGCTGGTTCAGGAGGTACCTAGAGGCTAGGGCCAACGACGCAGGCCCAACAGACATTCCTCCTTCCCCAGCTGCGACGGTTCCTCCTCCTCCTCCTCAAGCGAATGCTTTCTCAAAAATATGTAGGGACTTTCGAGTCATGGGTGGAAAGAACTTCAATGGAAATGAATCCTTCGTGGAAGCAAGAAACTGGCTCAAAGAAACTGAGGATTTGTTCGAGATCTTTGAAGTGGATGATAGGCAGAAGATACAGTTGGCAGTATGGTTGCTGTAACACCCCGCGAATTCTATAACTGTGAAATCCACAAATTAAAGTATAATTAAATTGAAATCAAAGAACTAAGGGAAACGGGATACGCCATTGCGTTCGTCTCGGAAAAATACGCGAAATAGAGTCCGAGTTTTCGAAAAACGGAGTCCGTATGAAGAAGATATGGCCTTCGGAAGTTTTTGAATTAAGTTTAAAATTAAAACAGAATAAAATAACTCAGAAAATCAAATTTAAATTAAAAGTGGGGCCCAATGGGCCAGGGCGGAAGAACACCCGCCTCACGCACCCAGGTCGACTGGGCTGTCGACCTGGTCTAACAAGGTCGACAGGGCTGTCGACAGGGCTGTCGACAGGCATGTCGACCTGGTCCAGAGCCAGGTCGAACCCAGTCCAACCTGGCTGGCCTATTTTATGTTGGTCGATTTTCTGTAGACTGCTTTGTCATTAGGGCTAGGTGGCAGGCTCTAATTGGTCTCTCCTTAGGATGAATGGCTACGATCAATCCAGGCAACATCAATGGTCCTAATCAGTTCATTACCCCTATAAAAATGACCCTAGACTAAACCCTAATCTATTCATTCAAAAATAAGAACAAAGCCGCCATGTTGCTGAGGAACGACTAGGGGTAGCCACCAATTGGAGAGAAGATTAGGAGGCAAATTCTAAGGCATAAAGCAACTCAATCAAATCAAACCGCATCTTCAAATCCCTAAATTAGAGAATTCGCCGCACCATTGTAAGTAGAGTATTACTTTGGTATGAACAAATAACTGTGTTGGTTTGTATACTTGATTGTGGTGATAAATAATTCATAATTTGTGCGTTACTATGATTCTTATCGATTTGGAATATTGTATACGTTTGGATATCCTCATATTATGTTATAAAGAACTACATGCGGTAGTTCTATGCAAGTATACGTTTGGAATATTCGCAAATTATGCAATCCTTGTTGAAGCTACATGTATGTAGTTGATTAATTAAAATTCATGCAAGTTTGGGGCTTTGCTATTATGCCATCATAATGTGTATTTTTATACAAACATCATTTTTGTGAAGTAATTGGAATAAGTTTGGATTATCATAATCCATATGAAATTATGTTGAAAATTGGGCATCATGTATTAAGCCATGCTTTTGTACTAGAAAACCTATTTGCAAACTTATGAATATGACTAGGCTATGATTGATATTTGGCATAATTGAAATCCATGTTAAGTCTATATTATATGATGACATATGTGGTACATAGCTAGGTTAGATTCAAAAATCTCTTTTGCAAGTTTGCATGACTAAAGTAAAAATCATGATTTCATGTTAGAAATATTTATGCCATGGTTATGTGAACAAATTTAACTATACTTTTGTATTAGTCACAAAAGTAGACACCTTTGTAAACATGTAGTAGTCTTATGAACATGATTTGCTTATGTTTGACATTATGCCTGAATAAAAATATAGGTTTATGTTGTTGTAGTCACTACAACAAAATGACCCTATTACAACGGTGGAACACCGTTGTAATATACATTTTACAACGGTGGGCAAACCGTCGTGTATTAAGAAGTTGTAATAGACTAATATCTTTTACAACTTTTTTGCACTGTTGCAACACCGTTGTAATATGTATATTTTACAACTTTTTTCCACCGTTGTAATAAACTTTATTACAACAGTTATGCACCGTTGTGATAGACTTTTGGGTTTTAAAAAAAATAAATTTTGCAAAAGCAACAAAAGCTGAATAAACAGAAAACAAATTGATATAAATTCAAAGCAACGGATCCATTCATACAAAAAAGATTACAACTTTATATTCAAAATACAAAAACTGAATCATACATCATCACGGTAATATATCAATTCTTCATTACATTACAAATAATGATTACAAGATTTAGAAGCAGGAACTGTTGAGGCATTAGGTCGAACAGGTTATGTGCTTTCATAAAGATGCCAAAATATATATCCATTTCTTCAGCTGAACAAGTGAAGTCCTTCTCCAACCATGTTCCTGCAAATGAAGTTCTGTAAATAATGAACAAACTCATATTTAATCACCCTACTGTAAATTAAAAACCTGACATATTCAATTTTTTTCATTTTGCAATTTTGCAATATAATCGGCAATTGGTGCCAATTAAAAACTGACATATTCAATTTTTTTCATTTTGCAATTTTGCAAATTGCTGCCAATTGTAATTGGCAATAAAAAATAGAATTTGAGTTTCCACTTCCCAACAATCAACATAATCCGTTTTGGCACAACATAATCCTCCTCTGCCAACTATGCAATTAGGCAATTTGCAGCATAAATCAACCCAATTCATTCGCTATTTTTCCAACATAATTAAAATTGCAAAATGGAAATCAAATTGAACTTACAAATTAATGGCTTCGCATTTTGCTCAGCGCTGTCCCTTGTCGCGCTGAAGCGGTGCCTGTCGTCGTCAGTCCCCTCATGTCGTTGCCGAGTTGGTGTCGCCTCCACAATAAAGCTGCTTCTATTTCAGAAAAAAGTTGATAATTAGTATCACAAGATTAACATAAAACTCAGAATTTGATTAATAAGATCAACAAAATCTTCAAAAGCTGAATTAGTTTCGGAGTTAAAAAAAAAAGGCTACGCAATCTAACCGAAGTGGGAAGTCTAATACCTTGAGGAAGACGCCACCGTGAGGAAGGAGAATTTGGGCAGATCGATTTGGATTTAGGGTTAAGAGACGCCAGCTGGAATAAGATCAACTTGTTATCCTTAAACCTTCCTTCGAATTTAGTACGAAATTACTGAATTTGGGAAGAAAAAGAAGAACGTGAGATGGAGAAAGAAAGAGAATAGGCGGCGTGGTTCAGAAGATGAGGGTTTATGCTCATCGGGAATAAAAACTGTGTTGGGAAATTAAAGGGCCTACGAGCCCAAAAAAATGATTTTGGAGCCAAAATTTCGCAGTGGAGCCAAAATGAAATTTGACTTATGCGTTGGAAGCCCTTGTTACCTGTGACGGTTGCGATCTAACATAGTGGAGCCAAAATGAAATTTGACTTATGCGTTGGAAGCCAAAATGAAACTTGTTTATTATTATTGGAAGAAAAACACAGTTGTTAAAAAATATATTCACTTATTAAGTACTTAATTGTAATTATTTGATATTAAAAATTAAATAGATTTGTTTTTTATTATGTGTAAAATGGATATTAACACCGGTTTTATTACTGTTATTGCTAACTATTTTCTTCTTATAATTGTTATTATTATTTACTACTGATTTTTAACTTATAATTGTTACTTAATTAACGATTGTTGTTAAATTTTGAGTAAGATTCAAATTCAACAGTACACAAAATATACGAGGTCGAACCCCGTTAGCGGGGGCGTTGCCCCCGCACCCCCACCTAGGGGGGTTGCCACCCCCCCTGGACCCCCCCTTCGTAGGGATCATATTTGACAAAAAATTTTGGAAAAACTTTCAACAACGATTACTTATTAAAAAATATTATATACTAAATATTAATTACTACTAATAGTCATGATTAATTATAAATTAAATATTTATTAATTGTTATTTACTAATTGATCATTAATTAATTGATTATTAACCGCTCATTAGTTATTACTTACTAATTAATTACTAGTACTTAATAATGAAGTAGTTATAAATTAATTATTTTTAATTAAATATTTAATATTTATATATTGATTATTATTAAATAATTACTAATTGGTTGTTAATTAATAATTATTAGTAGGAATTATTTATTTATTGATGTATTTTTAATTAAATATTAAATATGTATTTATTGATTATTAATTAATAATTACTAATTGGTTGTCAATTACTAATTATTAGCATGAATTATTTATTTATTGAAGTATTTTTAATTAAATATTTAATATTAATATATAGGTTATTAATTAATAATTACTAATTAGTTGTAAATATTAATTATTAAAAATTATTTAATGAAAATAATTAATATTAAAATATAGTCATATTACATTTAATGAAAATAATTACTAACACAGTTGTTAAAAATAAATTTATTACAACTTTTTTGGAAAAAAGTTGTAAAAAACATTTATTACAACGGTGCTTTAACCACCGTTGTAAAATTAAAGTTGTAATATAGTGTTTTTGTTGTAGTTACAATGGTGTTTATACCACCGTTGTAAAAAACCATTTATTACAACGGTGCTTTAACCACCGTTGTAAAAACCCATTTATTACAACGGTGCGTTTACCACCGTTGTAAAATTAAAGTTGTAATATGGTGTTTTTGTTGTAGTGAGTTAAGCCTATGTGTCAATAGTGATATTCTTAACTTAACTACAAGTTTACATGGTTTGATTCATGTCACTTATGCTTTATGACCAAAGTATATGTCACTACTATGCAAGTACACCAGTTTCTATTTTGTATTTCCAACGTCATATTGCACGTTCATACGCTCACATTCCCCTTTTCGTGTATGTAATTACGCTTTAAGCCTCCCCTTTTCGCATGGCTAAGTTGGGCTTTAAAAGGCTAAGCCCAATATATATATATGATAAACGGACGTGTTAAACGGGGGAAAATAACGTTGGGTTAAAATTACTAATGAATGAAAATATAAAATAGAAGGGCCCAAATTCAAGTATGGGTTGGGCCCATGATTGGTGTACCCTTTACACCATTAACTTAATAATGGGCCGCAAATATTTACATATAAGAAAATAAAGAAGAAAGACAAAATATGTAAATGTAGAACATACGATGTGTTTAACCCGAGGTTGGATTGAGTTGTGATGTAAACCTGCCCGGAACCGCCCGGCTGTCCAGTAGTCACAACAATACCTATCCAATGTGGGAGGTTAAACATGGAGCCCAATAAGGACCCGAGGTTAGACTGAGTTGTGGCGTAAGACTGCCCGGAACCAACCGGCAACAGGCAGCCACAACAATACCTGTCTAATGTGAGAGGTCAGGGCCTTAATAAGACAATTAAGGCTGAGTCAGGATTGTTAGGATTAAGTGAACTAAAAACTTAATCAAAATGGAACATGCTAAACTAAACACACTGGTGGGGGTTAGGTTAGAAAACACTTAACCAACTTAGCATGTTGGCTAGAGATAGAAAACCTAGTAACGGGGGACCCTTTTCAGCAGTAACCCTAGAAGGTGTGTCAGGATACCCTGAAACTAGGCAGGGTGGGGCACGATTACTGGGCTGATTGTAAGAGGTCAAATCGACGGCGGTGGTGTAGCAGTGTAGGTTCTAACGGGGTGCGGGCGTGCACACACTCCGGCGCAGAAAAATAAGGCACTGGACACCAGTAGCATACCTGTGCACTCTAGGATTGTGTCGGGCCGCCACCATGGGACTTGATACACCCCATGGTGGGACCAGCATAGGTAACTACAACATCGGGGGCCGTAAGACACATGTAACTATGCGAGTAGGAGCCGATCATCATTGAATGGATCACATCACCCTGATTATGGGGTGCCAGTAGGAAACTAGTTTATATGGGTTCAGAGATTAACATGGGGTACGATAGCATATTCGACCCTGGACAACTTAACCAAGTTTATAGTGCTTTCCCACTTCTTGTTTATACTTATCATACCCAGTTCTTTATTCATAGACAAAATAGTACTAGACTTACTCAGGCTTTATGTCTGACTCTACTTTTCTTTCGTCTTCTTTTCTTCCGTTCCCCCCCCCCCCCAGGTCCACAGGGAGGGAACACAGCAGCTTGACCAGCCTTAACATCCAGCTTGAAGAAGAGAAATGTATTGCTTGGACCTTTCCGTTTTGAACTATGGCTTTAGACAAACTCTATGCGGCTTTTGCAGTTTATCTATGTTTTATTTATGCTTCTTTAAATAATGTAATCAAGACAGATTATGAAAGTGTTATGTTATGTTTTGGAAAAGATGTAAGACAATTATGGTGATGTTGTTGTAGCACGTATTTGCTTTCATGAAATAAAAGTTTGTTGATTTTCCGCTGTTTACAAATATGTGTTCTTATATCTGTCTTGTATATCTGTGACTTATACTTATAAACCTCCACCAAAATTAGGGCATTCCCTTTTAGAGTGACCCTAACGGAGGTGGGGTGTTTCACTTGGTATCAGAGCCGGGTTTACCAGATAAGATAAAAAGTTTTGAAAAATTATTTTCAAAAAGGAAATTTAAAGAAGCATTTTTAAAAGAAAAATATTATTTTTATTTTAAAAAGGCAAAGTCCACTCCCCAAAGCCATAGGTACTATCTCTTATCCTTCGTTTTGAGTCTATCCTTTTTGTTTCAGCATGTCCGAAGATCTTAACTTGCCAGAAGGGGTGCCAATACCTGGTTGGTTTAGACGGTTCTTAGAAGCAAGGGCCACTCAGCCAGGTCCTACCGTTCCTCCTCCCCCAGCTGCCGGAAATCATCCAGCTGCAGCGGCACCTTTTCCTCCACCTCCTCCTCGGGGAAACACATTTGCTAAGATATGTAAAGATTTTAAAGCTATGGGAGGAAGGGATTTCCATGGAACTGAGTCCTTCGTGGCAGCCAGAAACTGGCTGAAAGAAACGGAGGACCTATTCATCATCTTTGAGGTAGAAGATAGACAAAAAGTACAATTAGCAGTGTGGCTATTGAAGGGCGAGGCTTCCTACTGGTGGGAAGTCACTAATACTGAAAGACCAGTGGAGACATGGGAGGACTTTAGGGCAAGGTTTGAAACTAAATTTCTCTCAGATGCAGAAAGAAGTTTGCAGTTGGAAAAATTCTTATTTCTTAAGCAAGGGGACAAGACAGTCAGAGAGTATGTGAATCAGTTCGATGAGCTGGCTAGGTTTGGGCTGGACCTAGTCAATACCCCGCACAAGAAGGCTCTCTGTTTCGTCAAAGGGTTGAATGAGCCATTACACAGTTTGGCCATGACCCATATACCCATGGGAGCCACGTATGAAAGATTGGTGCAAATGGCATTGCTGAATGAAGAGGATAAGGGCAAGAAGGAGACAAAGGCAGAAAGCTCTCAAGGAAAGAAAGAAGGTTTGCAGCCTAAGAAGACAGACTTTAAGAAGGGCGGGAAAGGCAACAAAGAGAAGAGGAAGTGCAATTTCTGTGGCAAAGTGGGGCACTTAGTAAAGGACTGCCGGAAAAAGAAGGCCAAGGAGAATGGTGGGTGCTTTTCTTGCGGTGAGACAGGCCACATGGCTAAGGACTGCCCAAAGAAACGAGGACAGGGGCAGAGGGCTGGATCCACCCCAGGGGCACAGGTTCATGTGCTGGAAGCGCCACCTCTGCAACAGCGAGGTATAAATACTTCTGTAGAAAGTGTAGTTTATCTTTATGATCACCCCGTTCGCACTTTATTTGATTCTGGCGCATCACACTCCTTTATCTCATCTGCTCTAGTAGAATCTCTACACCTAAAAACTAGTATGGTAGAGGACCCCTTAATTGTTTCAAACCCAATTGGGGGCCCAGCTCATTTGTCTATGATCTGTGTGGGATTGAAAATTTCTATTCTAAGTGTAGAATTTCAATGTAGTGCCTTTGTTTTGGGCTTTTCGGGTTATGGTTTGATTTTGGGTATGGATTGGCTATCCAGTAATGGGGCTATCCTTGATTGTGAGAAAAGGGTTGTTAGGCTCCTAACCCAGCTCGGTAATACTTTGGAAATTTCTTGTAATCCCTCGTATGCGGTTATGCTTAGTTATCTTGAATTGCTAGATGCCTCTGTTGAAAATTTGCAATCAGTTAGAGTGGTCCGGGAATATCCGGATGTCTTCGAAGAGGTGAAGGGCTTGCCTCCGAAGCGGGAAATAGACTTCCGTATATATCTTGTAGATAATTCAAAGCCCGTTGCGTTGCCCGTCAGACACATGGCTCCACGAGAAAGGAAAAAGCTCAGTAAATAGATTAAAGAGCTTCTAGAGAAGGGGTTCATTAGGAGGAGCATTTCAGAATGGGGCGCTCCAGTGGTGTTCGCTACAAAGGCGGATGGTTCACTCCGTCTATGTGTTGACTATAGGGAGCTCAACAAGCTAACGAAAAAGAATAGGCACCCTCTCCCTAGAATTGACGATTTATTTGACCAGCTTGTAGGAGCATCTGTTTTCTCCCAACTCGATTTAGCAACCGGTTTTCATCAGCTAAGGGTGGCTGAAGATAGCATCGATAAAACGGCATTCAGAACCCCAGACGGCTTCTTTGAATGGCTTGTCATGCCTTTCGGCTTGACAAATGCACCTGCTTACTTCGTGGACCTGATGAGTAGGGTATTTAGAGATTTCCTCAACAAATTCGTAGTGGTCTTCGTAGATGATATCCTTATCTTCTCAAAGAGTGAAGAGGAACATGCTCAGCACTTAAGGGAAATCATGGAAACTTTGCGAGTCCATCAACTAAAAGCCAAATTCTCCAAATGCCACTTTTGGAGAGAAGAGGTGAGGTTCCTTGGGCACATAGTATCCAAACAAGGGTTAGCAGTGGACCCTGCTAAGGTAGTGGCGGTACAGGATTGGAAGACACCAAGGAATGCGACTGAGGTCCGGAGCTTTCTAGGACTAGCAGGTTTCTATCGAAAGTTTATAAGGGATTTTGCGAAAATCTCAGCTCCGCTCACGAAATTGACCAAGAAGAATCTAGTATTCAATTGGGATTTGGATTGCGAGTTTGCTTTCCAACGACTGAAAAGGGCTCTTACAACAGCCCCAGTTTTGACGCTGCCAGATGGGAGCAAGATGTTCACTGTTTATACGGATGCATGTGGGACAGGGCTAGGCGCCGTCTTAATGCAAGAAGGAAGGGTAGTAGCTTATGGCGGAAGGCAGTTGAAGGTGCACGAAAAGAACTACCCAACCCACGATCTTGAGTTAGCCGCCATCGTCTTTGCACTCAAGTCTTGGCGACACTATCTCCTAGGTGAGAAGTTCGAACTTTACACTGACCATAAATCGTTGAAATATCTTTTCTCGCAGAAAGATCTTAACTTGAGGCAACAAAGATGGATGGAGTTTCTTGCCTCGTACGATTTCGAAATCTCCTACACTCCGGGCAAAGGCAACGTAGTGGCAGACGCGTTGAGCCGAAAGAAATTGACCCTAAGCCCGTTGTTTGTTGAAAGACAAAGCCTAGAGTTTATAGCCAGTTTCGACTTTAGGCCTTCCTCCGATTTCGTACCAGGCTTGCTAGCATCTCTCGAGGTACGCCCAACTTTAGTGGATTCGGTAGGGGCAGCACAACGCGAAGACCCTCAGCTTGTGGAAACAATTGATAGGCTAATTAGGGGTGAGACTTCAAGTCACCTCAACAGATACTCCATCGACGATAAGGGGTTGCTAAGGCGAGACGGAAGACTATGCGTCCCACAGACAAAAGATTTAGTAAAGAAGGTTCTCGAGGAAGCACATCACTCCAAGATGACGATACACCCAGGCGGAGATAAAATGTACAAAGATATAAAAAGGACTTTCTTCTGGAACGGCATGAAAAAGGACGTGGCAGAGTTCGTTTCTAAGTGCATGGTGTGCCAACAGGTTAAGGCGGAACAGAAAAAGCCTGGCGGACTGCTACATCCTCTGGAGGTCCCGCAGTGGAAGTGGGATAGCATCTCAATGGACTTCATCGATGGGCTGCCTAGGTCTAGGAGAGGCAACACTAGCATTTGGGTAATAGTGGATAGGCTTACTAAAAGCGCCCACTTTTTACCCGTCAAAAGTAAAAGAACTGCCTCATCCCTAGCATCACTTTACCTTAAGGAAATCGTTCGACTCCATGGAATACCATCTAGCATTGTTAGTGACCGAGACCCCATCTTCACCAGTGAGTTTTGGAGGAGCCTGCAAGAAGCAGTAGGAACGCAGTTATGCTTGAGCACAGCCTATCATCCCCAAACCGACGGCCAAACAGAGAGAGTGAACAGAGTTTTGGAAGACCTTTTAAGACTATGCGTCCTTGACTTCGGAGGGACATGGGAAGACCACCTTCCTTTGGTGGAATTTGCCTACAACAACAGCTACCAAGCAACCATCGGAATGGCGCCCTTCGAAGCTTTATATGGAAGACCGTGCCAATCGCCCACTTGTTGGTGGGAGTCCACGGATAAGCTCGTACTTGGACCAGATATGATCCGAGAGACTTCAGAGAAAGTAGACTTAATACGAAGAAGGATGAAGACGGCCCAAGACAGACAGAAGTCCTACGCCGACAAGAGAAGGACCGACCTTGAATTTGAGGTTGGAGACAGAGTTTTTCTCAAGGTATCACCACTAAGAAACGTTGTCCGTTTTGGAACCACAGGAAAGCTAGCACCAAGGTTCGTAGGGCCATTCCCTATCATCGAGAAAATTGGGAAAATGGCCTATAGATTAGAGCTACCCGAGAAGTTGGCTGGAGTCCACGACGTTTTTCACGTTTCACATCTCCGAAAATGTCTACATGAGTCAGCCGAGATGGTAGAGCCAAATATCCTCGAAGAGGCCGAAGTGGAACGCGAAGCAACCATAAGAAAAGTTCCAACCCGCATCTTAGGAACGGAAGTGAAGAAGCTACGCAACCGTGAAGTCAAGCTCGTCAAAGTTCAGTGGAGCGACGCCGAGGGAGACGCGACTTGGGAAACTGAAGCTAGAATACGCACCGCCTACCCTTTTCTGTTCGAGGGTACATCCTTGATCTTTCATTTTCCTTAAGTTGCGCTTTTATCTATCTTTTTAGGTATATTTCCTTGACCTTGTCTTTTAGGTAAAAACCCTTTGGATGGAAACATGTAATTGAAACATGTTATGGATGATGGTTGCAAGTGGTTGCAAGTGATTGCTAGTGGTTGCTCGTGGTTGCATATACACACACAATCTAGGTTTTAGATCGGCTCAGTCACTTCATATTGCATATGCATATATGTTTGCATTCATATGTGGTTGAACTTTAATGTGTTGTCATGTGGATGTTGCATTTGTATTAAATGATTGTGCACTCATGTAGAATCAAAATAGGAAAATTTGCATACATGATGGATTCATGGCACTTACATAATTCGCATTAAGGAGGTCAACTGAATCAGTAGACCGCCTGATTTTGCATTAGATAAGTACATGTACACACACACTTCGCATATGATCATGAAGCATTAGAAGTCTTTTAAGGACAATGGATGCTCGTGTTTGATGGATGAGTAGAAGGATGATTGGATGTTAGGATATACATTCCTCCTAACTTGAAGATTTCGGGGACGAAATCCTTTTAAGTGGGGGAGAATGTAACACCCCGCGAATTCTATAACTGTGAAATCCACAAATTAAAGTATAATTAAATTGAAATCAAAGAACTAAGGGAAACGGGATATGCCATTGCGTTCGTCTCGGAAAAATACGCGAAATAGAGTCCGAGTTTTCGAAAAACGGAGTCCGTATGAAGAAGATATGGCCTTCGGAAGTTTTTGAATTAAGTTTAAAATTCAAACAGAATAAAATAACTCAGAAAATCAAATTTAAATTAAAAGTGGGGCCCAATGGGCCAGGGCGGAAGAACACCCGCCTCACGCACCCAGGTCGACTGGGCTGTCGACCTGGTCTAACCAGGTCGACAGGGCTGTCGACAGGGCTGTCGACAGGCATGTCGACCTGGTCCAGAGCCAGGTCGAACCCAGTCCAACCTGGCTGGCCTATTTTATGTTGGTCGATTTTCTGTAGACTGCTTTGTCATTAGGTCTAGGTGGCAGGCTCTAATTGGTCTCTCCTTAGGATGAATGGCTACGATCAATCCAGGCAACATCAATGGTCCTAATCAGTTCATTACCCCTATAAAAATGACCCTAGACTAAACCCTAATCTATTCATTCAAAAATAAGAACAAAGCCGCCATGTTGCTGAGGAACGACTAGGGGTAGCCACCAATTGGAGAGAAGATTAGGAGGCAAATTCTAAGGCATAAAGCAACTCAATCAAATCAAACCGCATCTTCAAATCCCTAAATTAGAGAATTCGCCGCACCATTGTAAGTAGAGTATTACTTTGGTATGAACAAATAACTGTGTTGGTTTGTATACTTGATTGTGGTGATAAATAATTCATAATTTGTGCGTTACTATGATTCTTATCGATTTGGAATATTGTATACGTTTGGATATCCTCATATTATGTTATAAAGAACTACATGCGGTAGTTCTATGCAAGTATACGTTTGGAATATTCGCAAATTATGCAATCCTTGTTGAAGCTACATGTATGTAGTTGATTAATTAAAATTCATGCAAGTTTGGGGCTTTGCTATTATGCCATCATAATGTGTATTTTTATACAAACATCATTTTTGTGAAGTAATTGGAATAAGTTTGGATTATCATAATCCATATGAAATTATGTTGAAAATTGGGCATCATGTATTAAGCCATGCTTTTGTACTAGAAAACCTATTTGCAAACTTATGAATATGACTAGGCTATGATTGATATTTGGCATAATTGAAATCCATGTTAAGTCTATATTATATGATGACATATGTGGTACATAGCTAGGTTAGATTCAAAAATCCCTTTTGCAAGTTTGCATGACTAAAGTAAAAATCATGATTTCATGTTAGAAATATTTATGCCATGGTTATGTGAACAAATTTAACTATACTTTTGTATTAGTCACAAAAGTAGACACCTTTGTAAACATGTAGTAGTCTTATGAACATGATTTGCTTATGTTTGACATTATGCCTGAATAAAAATATAGGTTTATGTTGTTGTAGTTAAGCCTATGTGTCAATAGTGATATTCTTAACTTAACTACAAGTTTACATGGTTTGATTCATGTCACTTATGCTTTATGACCAAAGTATATGTCACTACTATGCAAGTACACCAGTTTCTATTTTGTATTTCCAACGTCATATTGCAAGTTCATACGCTCACATTCCCCTTTTCGTGTATGTAATTACGCTTTAAGCCTCCCCTTTTCGCATGGCTAAGTTGGGCTTTAAAAGGCTAAGCCCAATATATATATATGATAAACGGACGTGTTAAACGGGGGAAAATAACGTTGGGTTAAAATTACTAATGAATGAAAATATAAAATAGAAGGGCCCAAATTCAAGTATGGGTTGGGCCCATGATTGGTGTAACCTTTACACCATTAACTTAATAATGGGCCGCAAATATTTACATATAAGAAAATAAAGAAGAAAGACAAAAAATGTAAATGTAGAACATACGATGTGTTTAACCCGAGGTTGGATTGAGTTGTGATGTAAACCTGCCCGGAACCGCCCGGCTGTCCAGTAGTCACAACAATACCTATCCAATGTGGGAGGTTAAACATGGAGCCCAATAAGGACCCGAGGTTAGACTGAGTTGTGGCGTAAGACTGCCCGGAACCAACCGGCAACAGGCAGCCACAACAATACCTGTCTAATGTGAGAGGTCAGGGCCTTAATAAGACAATTAAGGCTGAGTCAGGATTGTTAGGATTAAGTGAACTAAAAACTTAATCAAAATGGAACATGCTAAACTAAACAGACTGGTGGGGGTTAGGTTAGAAAACACTTAACCAACTTAGCATGTTGGCTAGAGATAGAAAACCTAGTAACGGGAGACCCTTTTCAGCAGTAACCCTAGAAGGTGTATCAGGATACCCTGAAACTAGGCAGGGTGGGGCACGATTACTGGGCTGATTGTAAGAGGTCAAATCGACGGCGGTGGTGTAGCAGTGTAGGTTCTAATGGGGTGCGGGCGTGCACACACTCCGGCGCAGAAAAATAAGGCACTGGACACCAGTAGCATACCTGTGCACTCTAGGATTGTGTCGGGCCGCCACCATGGGACTTGATACACCCCATGGTGGGACCAGCATAGGTAACTACAACATCGGGGGCCGTAAGACACATGTAACTATGCGAGTAGGAGCCGATCATCATTGAATGGATCACATCACCCTGATTATGGGGTGCCAGTAGGAAACTAGTTTATATGGGTTCAGAGATTAACATGGGGTACGATAGCATATTTGACCCTAGACAACTTAACCAAGTTTATAGTGCTTTCCCACTTCTTGTTTATACTTATCATACCCAGTTCTTTATTCATAGACAAAATAGTACTAGACTTACTCAGGCTTTATGTCTGACTCTACTTTTCTTTCGTCTTCTTTTCTTCCGTTCCCCCCCCCCCAGGTCCACAGGGAGGGAACACAGCAGCTTGACCAGCCTTAACATCCAGCTTGAAGAAGAGAAATGTATTGCTTGGACCTTTCCGTTTTGAACTATGGCTTTGGACAAACTCTATGGGGCTTTTGCAGTTTATCTATGTTTTATTTATGCTTCTTTAAATAATGTAATCAAGACAGATTATGAAAGTGTTATGTTATGTTTTGGAAAAGATGTAAGACAATTATGGTGATGTTGTTGTAGCACGTATTTGCTTTCTTGAAATAAAAGTTTGTTGATTTTCCGATGTTTACAAATATGTGTTCTTATATCTGTCTTGTTTATCTGTGACTTATACTTATAAACCTCCACCAAAATTAGGGCATTCCCTTTGAGAGTGACCCTAACGGAGGTGGGGTGTTTCAGTTGCTCAAAGACGAAGCTTCCTAATGGTGGGAAGTCACAAAACGCTGAAAGACTAATTGATACTTGGATGGATTTTAGGATGAGGTTTGAAATGAAATTCCTCTCACAAGGTAAACGAAGCCTACAGATGGAGAAGTTCTTAGCTCTCAGACAGGGAAGTATGTCGGTAAAGGAATACGTTAATATGTGTGTGTGTGTGTGTAGGATTTACATGCAGGTAATAAGATATTGAAGACTATATAGTTAAGAGTTTCAAGAGTTAATAGATTCGAGATTTCAAAGGAGAATCAAGACTCATAAGTATCAAGAGTTCAAGAGTCCAAACTATCAAGTAATGTAGTCTACATATTATAGTTTACTCTATATTACCAAATTTTATCAAAAAAATAATAATTTTGCTATAATTATAGATTTTATATTATAATAGTTTTCTATATTTTAAGTTCCTTTTAACATTTTTTTATATTTACTATGAATATATCATAGTAGTTTACTTTAATATGATAAAATTTTATATTCTCTTTAAATGTATCTTTAGTATTTACTATATTACTTTTCAAGGTAAGCACCCTACTAAAATTATTTAGATTCATATTTCTTAGAAAATTATTTTAAATACTTATTTTGATTACTAACTATCATGAATATATATATATATATATATATATATATATTAAAAACTTTTCATCTTTACTATCCTTTTATCTCTTTCATTAGTATCGTTAACCTTGGTCTAGAAATTAATATATATTACCTTTGTTTGATTCAAATAATTCATAATATATATATATATGCATAATAGTTAGATATTACTTTAATGTCCTTTTTTTAGTAGAACGGAAGTGTAGCATGGAACTACACAGCCGATTAATAATATTATATATCTATAAATATTATCCAGTTGACAAGCCCAACTGGTGGAAAATAGTTCGATATAAGTGCATTAAGAACCCACAAAAACCATCAGAAGCACTATAGATAGTATCATAAAATAATACATCATAGAGACATAAAGCAAGCACCAAAATCTCTGAAAGACTTAGCAAAATGAACCACCAAAAACATCAGCAGCCCATGCAAGAATATCCAAGCTTTAGTGTAAATCTGGGCTCGAACCACCTTGATTTGAACCCACCGATTATGCAGGGCTATTACTCAAAGGCAATGCAAGCCTGAATCTAGCCAAAGAAGATTGACATGTCCATGTTTGAAAGAAGTAAATGATGAGTCTACATATACCTTTAAAATGTTTCAATGGTTTGTTAAAAATTGCAGCATTTCTCTCCTTCCAAATGCACCAGTTGTAAATCGATAAGAAGGAATCTAATGCAACATTAGCTGAACTATATTGCCAGTAATCAAACACAGATGAAAGGATAGGGATAAAGCCAAGTAAGTGAATACTAGTGGCAGCCAGAATGGGGTAGGTGACATCACATTCAAAGAGCAAGTGGTGAATTGTTTCTTCATGCCTTGAACAAATTGCACAATAGGAGTCTGCTACCAAATTAAGCCTATGTAATCTTGCTTGAGTATTATCCCTTCCATGAATAAGACACCACTGAAAGTAAAGAACTCTGGGTGGCAAACGAATTTTCCATAGCCTAGCAAATGAGAAAGACCTTCCTGAATCATTAAGGTAATGGTATAAAGATGGTACAGAAAAACCACATATGGGTGATAGTGACCAGACATAACTATCAAAAGTTTCAAAGAATTGAATTTGAAGAAGCAGACTTGAAATATCCAGAATTAAGGAAAACATGGACATTAAATAAAGAAGAAGGGCAAAGACTCAAGGATCCATTATTAAATGTGTTAGCAACAGAAGTGCACACTTGAGTAATCAAAGGAAAAAGAGAAGGAAAAACATGGGAAAGAGGAAACTATTTATGCCAAATATCTAACCAAAATAAACAGGATTCGCCATTTCCAAGCTTGACATGTATCAATTTTTTAATATGTGGAATAGCTGAAATGATACCGGACCAGAAAGGAGAGGGTTTAACAAATGGTGGAAAATGCATAACAAGATGAGGATTATTGGAATAATAAAGGGAAAGAATCCAATCTTTTCAGATGAAAGAACCTAGAGTGACAATACACCATAACCATTTTGATAATAAAGCAATATTGAAATTCCAGAGGCTAACTATACCCAAGCCCCCTAATCTGGATGTAAACAAACAGTTTGCCAATTGACCAATCTTTTAACATTATTCCCATTTCATAAGAATGCATTTCTGATTGAATCATTCTTAGAAATTACCCATTTAGGAAGTTTATGGAATAACATCCAATATGCTGGAATAGCAAATAATACAAATTTAACCAACACTAACCGACCAGCTGAAGAAAGAGAATTGGCCTTCCAAAAGGCTGATCTCTTTTCAATCTTATGAATAAGCGGAAACCAATCAGCTCTGAGAATTTTAGTTGTTCTAAGTGGAATACCAAAATAAACAATTGGGAAGCTATCAATAGTACAGTTAAGAAAGGAAGAAATAATCGGCCTAAGGTGATCAGATTTTCCCATCATAATTATGGAACTCTTACAAAAATCAATAGAAAGACCAGAGATAAGCTCAAAGACATATAAAATAACTTTGAGACAATGAATGTGTTTGAGGTCTGGAGATGAAAAGATGATGATATCATCTGCAAACTGAAGATTTGAAACTGTTGAATTGAATTTGGATGATGAATACCATCAAAGAAGTTATTAGCGATAGCCCTTTTCACCATTTGATTAAACATATCTGCAATGAGCACAAAAATAAGAGGGGACAGTGGATCTCATTTCCGCAGTACTCTAGTTGATTTATTAAACCTCCAGTGCTACCATTAATAGAAATGGATGAGTAACTGGACTTTAAAATACATTCAATCCAATTATACCATCTTTGAGAAAAGCCTCTATGCTTCATCAGCTGCAGAATGAATTCCCAATTGACTGAATCAAAGGCTTTAGAAAACTCTAATTTAAGGAGAACACCTAGTGTTGAAGAATGATGACAAAAAGAGATTGCCTCTTGAGTAGCTGCAATACAATCGAGAATGTTATGTCCGTGTACGAAAGCAGATTGTTCAAAACCGATAAGAGAAGAGGTAATAGATTGGAGACGATTAGCAAGAGATTTAGTAATGATTTTGAAGGTGGTATCGAGCAAACTGATAGGACGAAAAGAAGAGAGAGAATTTGCTCCAGCAGATTTGGGAAGGACAATGCTTGCATAATTTAACTGAGATATGAGGTTAGGATTATCATAGAATTCCATGCACATTTCTAGCATATCATGCTTTACAATGGCCCAAAAATATTTAAAAAATGAAGGCCCAAAGCCATCTGGGCCTAGAGCTTTGTCATCATGCATTTCGTTTAAAGCGGCCCAAATATCGCTTTCTGAAAAAGGTTCATCAATGGAAATAGGGGCAGGATTAGGGTATAATGAATTCCAATTAATAGCTGGAAGAGCAGTGGGTGTGCTACCAAGGATCGAACGATAAAAAGAGGAAAAAAGATGAAGAATGTCAGCTTGATTTGTATAAGATTGGCCTTCATGAGCAATTTCTGGGATATAATTTGCTCTTCATCTACCGTTTGCAATTCAATGAAAGTAATCTATGTTTTTATCCCCTTCATTAATCCATTTGTATTTGGCTCTTTGTTTCCAGCTAATTTCTTCTTGTTTGAATAGTCTATCTAATTCAGATTCAAGTTCTTTTAAAGTGTTACTCTCTTCATCATTCAAAGGGCGAGATTCCTCTAAGATGTTAAGTTTCAAGATAACATCCTGTAAATTAGATATGCGAGTACGAATTGATCCCCAAATGGATTTTGCCCATGGCTTAATCAATTTTCTTAGTGATCTCAATTTCAATATGATTTTGTGAGTAGAAGATTGGGATTGAACTGGTTGCTCCCAAATTGTTTTGATAAATTCCTTAAAGTATGGTTCAAGCAACCACAGTTGTTCAAATCTAAAAGGCCTTTTCAAGTTAGAAAGGGAACCAGAATCTAGAATAATGGGACAATGATCAGAGATGATTGAGGCTAGCCCAGAAACATAGGATAAAGGATGTTTCTCCTCCTAAGCAGAATTAAAGAGAAAACGATCAACTTTAGCAAGAGAAGGATCAGATCTGTGACTGGACCAGGTAAATGAACGATTACAAATAGGAGGGTCAATGAGACAACAGTCAAAGATAAAGGAGTTAAAAGCATCAGTGTCAGCCGAGATAATACCAGATTTTCTCTCAAAAACATTTCTTGTGGTGTTAAAATCCCCCCAATTACCCATGGTCCAGAAAAACCATTGGCTAAATGTTTACAATGTTCCCATAGATTCATTCTCTCATGAGCATCCTGAGGACCATAAATATCGGAAAAGAAATAGATGATGTTAGAAGCAATATGTCTAAGAGCAACATGCAAAGCAGATTGGTCTAAAAAAGTTTGGTGCATTGACCAGATAGATTCATTCCAAGCAGTGAAGAGACCCCCTCTAGTTTCTATGGCATTAACATGCGCCCAGCCAGTCAAAAAAGATCCACCAATCAATCTAAAATGGGAACTAAATGATCAAAAAGTTTAGTTTCTTGAAGAAAAAGGACATATAAATTAAGTGGGGACAGAACCAGATTAATAGCATGACATTTTGAATGGTGCACCAAACCCCGTACATTACATGTGACTATTTTCATTGATGTCTATTAGTACGCTCTTGTTCTAAAGCTTGCATGGCTTTATAATGTGAATCACGTAGACTCACTCCCATGCAACTTGAGATCCTTTTGTTTAATCGTTTATTAGCAGAAGAAAAAACAACAGGGGTCAAGATACTACCAGTGACGTCAGGATTGTTGGGTCTGCCATTTCAACGAACAAAGAAAGGGGAAAGATATTGAGGCCAGTCTTGATCATCAATCCATGGTTTCTGAGGAGGTGATTACGGAGGAGGGATCGAGGCAAGTTAAAATGGGTTAGACTGGATAGGGATCATAGTTAGGTTAAGAGGAGGAATTTCTTGAGTACTAGGTGTAATTTGATTAAATGATGAACTTAGATCAACATGCATTTCTTGGTTTACTTCATTTGGGTATGGTTGTTCTACCTCTTGATTATCAATTATAGGTGGGTTATTATTCATATAAACTTCATGATAAATGGGTGGCAATGGGGGTAACATTGCTGCTTCATCAATCATAGCATCAAATCTATCTTCCAAGCTCATTTCACTGAAGTTATGAAGACACGGTACCACTTGTTCCTCTTCATTTCCAATAAAGAGTATTTCTAGTCTTATTCCAGGGTGTTCATGTTTGCTACGTTGAACTTTGATGATGTGAATTTTGTTGTTGAAGCGCGTAGCAAATACACTCTTTGAGCCTATGCCCTCATAGAACTGAAGTTTGACTAGAAATTCTCTATGATCAAGTGACACTAGTCACAATCATCCACTACTAAAACACGACCCATCGGTTTCAGAATTTCTTTTACTGCATCACCATTATTCTTCAGAAATTCAAGAATTCCTTCCACTTTAGCCCATGATTCAATTTCCAAAGCAGGTTTTGGTTCTCTCTCTTCATCGCCCTAAGCTTCTAAGCAAATGGATGCATCCGATTTTGTCAATATTTTCAGTAGTAAAGCATGATCTAGTTTGCTGTAAGTGGGACAATAAACTAGAAAGGAATTATTCGAGATGATCGACATCGGCCAGCAATCATGCTCGAGATTGGCTTCTAGTGCATAATGTAGGGTTTTTACACTCCATTTTCCAGTGAGAGATTTAGCAATGATATATTTCGAGGAATCTGCCATTGTGAAATATTTAGGAGTCTGAAATTGCGGAGACGAAAATGGAGAATGATGACAATTAGGTTTTGAAGTATGTTTAATATTTGAAATTGCGTGGTAATTATGTTGACAGGTGTTATTACGAAGAGATGCATGATGTGATGTTTCTGTAGGTTGAGTAGATTTTATAGGGACCTAAGGTACTTCATCATAATGACCCTTACTGTCGGCATTAGGCACAGAAGCCAAAGCGTTAAAATTGCTATTGATTTTCTTCGAAAAACGTGGCACTAAATGTCCATAAGTGCCACATTTAAAACATATTTTTGGTTCCCTACGCTCGTTTTCCACGTGTCCTTGCATGCACATTGTAAACATCGTTTTTATTTTTTCAAGAAGGTGATGGTTTGGAATATGGAGATGAAAGCTGACAGAGGTGAACTGAACTTTTTCTTAAGAGCGGGTTTCGGCAGCGATGAAGGAGGAGTGGCAGCAACCTGAGCATAAGATTTGGCTGATGACTCAGAAGGGTGGTTAGAAAGAACGGAAAAACGATTAGATGAAGATATGAAAGATGAACGAGAATGATGAGGACGAGAGGAATTAGAGACCGGAACAAGTGCAGGACGAGAAGAACCATAAACTGATTTAGCTGAGTCATGATGAGGATAAGGCAAAGATGAGGAAGCACGATAGATTAGAGAATAAGGATGAGAGGGTAGATAAGAACGAGAAGGATGGAGAGGAAGAGCAGAAGAAGCAGAACGCAAATGAGAAGAAGGCAAAGTTGATAGAGATGAATGAGAGAGAAGGAAAGGTTCGTATTTAGCTGGATATTTTGAAAGGAAAGGAGGAGAAGATGATAAAGGAGGCGAAGATGTTAACACAGACATCATTACTTTAAATGTCTTTTACAGCAGTACATATCATCATCAAATCATTCTGCATATTATTATTATAATATCATTACACATCTTATTTCATATCATGCCTCATTTATTATAATAAATGTAAAATAAAATCATTCACATTACAAGTTTCATATCATTCGATATATCATCTCATATTGCTTTGCGTATGACATATAGTTCATACTGCATTATAACCAACATGCTGCACACACTTCATTACATGTTAACTCTTAACTCCACACATAACAAGTATACTATATGTGGAGTTTTTATCTAATTAGAAATAAATAATTTTAAATTAAATACATAGCATATTTGTTTGACTTGATTGACTTGTTTGGCTTGATTGATTTGTTTGACTTGATTGACTTGTTTGGCTTGATCGATTTGTTTGACTTATTTGGATTGATCGAATTGTTTGACTTGATTGACTTGTTTGGCTTGATTGATTTGTTTGACTTGATTGACTTGTTTGAATTGTTTGACTTAATTGACTTGTCTGGTTTATTTTACTTGAATAACTTGATTGACTGGTTTGACATCGTTGAATTTCATTAGTGGTTGATAGGTTTGTTAGAAAAATACTTTTGAATTTTTGGTTGATAGGAGCTTTATAGGTTTTACGATAAATAGAAGTTACAAGAAATGTTTGGCTTTATGTTTGAATTTATTTGAAATTGATGTTTCGTGACAACAAAACTTAAATTGGTTGATTGTTTGGATTAAATTGCTTAAATACTGACTTATCATTACTTGACTTATATTAATCGTAGTTTTGAAAAAATATTATTTCTTAGTTAAAATTTTATTATATTTTTAAGGGTATTAGAGTTTAGGTTAGGTTTAGTCTTGTGTTAGTTTAAGGGGGAGTTACTGGTATAGGGAGAGCTATAGATTTAGGGGGAGTTAAATATAGAATTATTCACTAGGATTATTCCAAGTTCATATATATATAATTTTTGTTGATGACAAAGGGGAAGAAAAATTAAAACAGGCATAGTTTAAGGGGGAGTTAGAAGAAATTCATGGTGAAAGGGGGATATTCAAAGAATCAGACTAACAGGTAATATCAGGTATGAATATTTTATAAACCAAGGTTTTCATCATCAAAATGGGGGAGAATGTTGGAGAATGGAATGTTGATGATGTTTTGATGACAACAATTTTGTTTCAATCATTATTGATTATAAAATATATACTAACGCTTTATCCAGAATATATATGTATGTATGTGTATGTATGTATATGTATATGCAAGATTTATATGTAGGTAATAAGATATTGAAGATTGTACAGTTAAAAGTTTCAAGAGTTAAGAGATTCAAGATTTCAAAGGAGAATCAAGAATCATGAGTATCAAGATATCAAGAGTCCAAGACTATCAGGTAATAGAGTCAAGATATTATGTAAAACTCTGAATAGCATTCAAACTCTATTTTCAAATTATCTTTTTTCAAAATTGATTTCAAACTATTTTCAAATTGATTTCAAACATCTCTCAGAATGATTTTTAATCCAAGGATTTCAAATATATATTTCCTAATTTATAAATATTATTATTTTTATAGTTCTATTAAATCATTTATATTTTACTAAGTTTATATTTGATTATAATTTCAAATATTCTTATTTAAACTCTAAGTTTTCATAAAACCTTTTAGTTTATAAATATCTCTTTACAAATTCCTATATATATCTTTATAATTATATTATATATATAGTTTTTATATCAATTATATATAAAGTTTTTAATCATATGTTTAAATAATATTTTCTCATTTTTTTATACTTGAAAAATAATATTTTAACAACTAGTTTTGTTTCAGGAATTTCCACAATATATATTGGTTTAAATACTTTAAAAATGATTTAAAAATAAAAAATATAGTATATATGTCGACATACCATAAGGCACATGTCGACATACCATAATGCACATGTCGATATATAACTGTCATTTTTTCAAATTTGAAAGGAAGTGACTTTTCATATTTGAAACACTTCAAAAATGTTGCAACCTTTTAACCTCCATAAATAGGAGTTAATTTAGAAATTCTTATCATTTCTCCTTCTTCGCCCCTTTACTTACCACCATTAATATACATAAAATTCTTGATTTTTACACTTATACTCTACCGTTTTCGACAAAATTTATATCATTCTCTTTCTCAATCTCTATCAAATACAATATATTTGGAAGTGCTATCGAAGAGTTCTAGGGCTGTTGTAATTGTTTGGGAAAGAGTGTGTTCCTTATAGCCTTGAAATCAAGGAAAAGGAGTGATGTTAACCTTGTAGCCGTGAAATCAATGGTGGTGGAATCAGTGTTAACCTTGTAGCTATGAAATCAAGGGTGTTATACTTGAATATTGATAATAATAACTCTGCGCAATCCTGGGTTGCATGGGACTCGACATAGGAGTAATCCAAACCAGTATAAAATCAGATGCGTTCTTATCTTTTCATCTTTTTATATTAACTTATTTATGTGTCTGTGATTGTTTCTGTGTTTATTATCATCTCTGGAGTGATAATCATTATGTGATTCATATAGTAATTCAAGTTAGTTTAAGATTTCTATAAATTTCTTATAAACACTGTTCACCCCCCTTTAGTGTTGGTTCTGCCTTAAGATCCGTATTTCGTATCCTTAACAGTTTTTACATTTAGTGAAACATAAAGTTATTGGCATTGAGTGAAAATATGGGATTGTAGGGCATTAAATGGAGAGTGGTGTGGTATATTTTCATTAACGAACTATGCTGAGATAGTTTTAAAGGCATGGTAGCTGTATGTGCATTAGAATATTTATGAAATGTATAAATTGTGTCCCCTTTGTGTTTATGCGTCTCCACATATCTTTGATAATAGGCGTAATACCTTTGGTGTCATAATTTTTTTGTGTAAATATAAAACTACCAAAATTCGCCTTTATATTTATATAAATTTTAATATTACAAAAATATAGGATCTTACATATAAATTTCATTTACCAATTTAAAATATCGATTTATTCGGTCATATTATTGCTTAAAATTAGGATTTTATACATAAACTACGTTTATAAATTCAAAACATCCATCTATAAATATTAATATGTCTTATTATCTCTTAAAACCATGATCTAATAAATATTTTTTATATACGAATCCATTTTTCATTAATTAGTGATAGAAATTAAGATTCACACTAAAAAATCATAATTTGCCACATCAAACAAAAACACATGATTCCAACATCAAAATATACATGCAAATCATTTTATTTGAGTAGATTAAACATATAAGATTTATAAACAAAAAAAATTAGATGTGAAGCGCGTGCCATAATGCTCCTATATAGTAAAAGGAAATTACTTAAAGGATAAGTTATAAAAAGCAACATGGCATGTGTTCAATCTTCCTAGTTAGTGCATAGAGTAAAAATATGACTATAGCTTTTATAAAAAAAATGTATTAGCGAAAATGGGTACTCCAGTACGTAAAATTCAAATCTCTTATGAGACACGAACAACAAAAATAAAAAATACAGTTGTGACGAGCAATGCGCCACAATCACAAAATGATAATAAAACAAATAAGTTAACTTATTTTGTGAAATTCCCAAAACACTACTGTTGGGTGTAAAATACGTCAAACGGAAAGTTGTTTATTTTTCAATTCAAAATTTACAGGAAAATTCTATAAATTAGATTTAAAATATGTCATAAAAAATCTTGTTAATCTGAAACCAGTATTTAATTATATTTAAATTAAAATTTAGTGACTCAAAATACGTGTTATTACAGACTTCCCCCTCAAAAGAATCTCGTCCTCGAAATTGCAAAGACATAAAAACGTAACAAAAACAAACAATTAACAAAGGTTAAACACACCAAGAATAATTCTACCCATTTCCCTGGTCAGAGTTATGGTGTCTTATCATATCCATTTTTATTTATCAAACTAAGGTAGTGTCATTTAAAAATTCCTAGGTTGAATTACTAACCTAGATGGATTTTTCTTAGGCACATAAACTAAGCTCTGATACCAACTAAAGCGACTCAGAATTTTGAAACAGTGAAAATCACCGAATTTTTTTTTTGCTATAAACTGCTAATGGAAACTACCAATTTACTACACGTTATTAAAAAATATTCGACACTGCTTAAACGTATAAGATACTACTTTAATAATACAAATTTTTGGATATTATCTAATCTTCAAGGTGTGCTATAATATAATAAATACACTAAATCAACCTGTTGACGTGAGGAATTTTCGCTATTCGCACACGCCAAACCTGAATGTACGTTTTATAGAAAAATGATGATCCAAGTCTAAAGTAATGAAATGCAGGAGAACACAACTTTTTATAGTGGTTCGGCACTAATGTCTACGTCCACTTTATAGAAATCATTCATCATATAACAGCTTATTACAAAAGTTGTATAAGTTCAGATAATATTTGTATATAAAGTTGTATAATAGATGTTTGTTAATTCAAAACTTTGACCAAAATTCCCTTCTTCTTCGTTGAGAAAAAATATAGAGCAATGTCCAAAAAGTAGATTCAACGTCCAAAAAATTCCAAAGATATCCAAAACAGTCCAAAAGCAATAAGAGGGTCCCAAGAAATGTCCAAATGTTGTAGGCAAACGTATGTGCCAAGTTTAGATGTCCAAAATCAATAAATATGATGAAGGCAACCATTAATGGTGCTTGAGAGCTTCAATCCCGTATGCCAAAGTGTAGAAAGAGTGTAAATGAGGAAGCCCCTTTGAATGCCAACCTGTATTTATAGGTGAGTTTTGGGTGTGTCAGCCCGAATTTTGTATCCTAAAAACGAAATCGAAAAACCAAAACCATGATGAAAAATTGCATCCTCCAATCCAGAAATCTCAAATTCTCGAAAATTGGGTGAAAATGTGTGTTGCCATCCCAAAACAACCGATCAACATGGTAAAAACGCATTCTAGGGTGATCTGCCACTTTGGTAACTTCCAATATTTTGTATCCAAAAAACAGTGGCGAACACGTGTTTATCAAGATAAATAGCCTGATCCACATAACAAATCCATTGTGCCAAAACCACTTGGCAAAAGCCAAGCTACGTATCCCTCTGTCAGATGCACATTTCGCATCAGAAAAAGCCAATGCATGGAGCTGTGAAAACTTCGAGTCCCTTCAGTGTGATCAAAGTTATTTCGATTGCCATATTTCAAATCCCCCACCACGCCATAATTTCGAATCTCAAACCTACGTGCTGGATACGAGAAAAGTAGAGCTGGGTTAGGGTCCTGACATGGGGATTTTGAATCCCAATTGGGATTCAAAATATAAGGATTCGAAATCCCAAGTGTGCTAAGCCAAACTCCAGAATGTGATCAGCCCAAGTAAAACACGGGGTTTTTAGCTATTTTCCCATGCCGATCACCTCATTCTTTCATGCCAAACCAGATGATCGACCACTTTGCCAGATGTGATCAACCAAGCATGAACACGTGGTTTTTGATGATTTTCACGTGTCAATCACTTGTTTTTGAACGTACCAAACCAGAAATTTGCCTAATGCCAAATTTTGATCTCGTGGGTCGCGCAAGCCATTTTTCTTGATCGTGCCATACGGATCAGCTGTTTTCAAGTGCACAACATTGCTTTTTACCAAAATCTATATATTTTTCCATGACAAGTTTTACCATGTGATTGGACCGACAAGCTCAAGTATTTTGAGCTGATCGGACTGAGTCGATCATGTATTTTTACCGTGCCAGTTTTTCCAAGTCCATTAACAAAGATTCCACGAATCGACTATATTTCCAACCTTTTTCGAATACGTCGCGACTTCGACCAAATTGCTTTGTGTTTTTTGACAACGTTCATAAGACTTGAGCGCGTTGTTAACCAAAATCTTGACGTGTTACAACTTTGTCCAAAAAATGTGTCAGCACTTTGTCCCCCAAAACATATCTTGCTTCATCGATGGAAGATGTGTTTTGCAAGAAAAGCAGAAATCCAAAAACCTCAAAATCAGAGAGCTTGAAATCTAATGAAAGCCGACAACCACTCCAGATCGTTTTAGCGATAACCAGAATAACTAGGATACCAAAATAACCGAAGGACTGAATAACCAGGAAATCGAGAAAAATCTGAAATTCGTAAATCCAAAGTAATCAATAACTGTATATCCAGATGAGTCCAAGGCGGTCTTGCAAAGGAAAGACGACCAAGAACGAGCTAGTAAGGTCCACGAAAGACAACCAAGACAAGCCAGGGAGGTCCAAGATGACCTTGCGAAGCAAGACGACCAAGTACAAGCCAGGCAAGGTCCAAGATGGACTTGCGAAGCAAAACGACCAAAGACAAGCTAGATGAGGTCCTAGACGGCCTTGTGAAGTAAGACGACCAAGGACAATCCATGGACCGAAGCCCTTAGAGTTTGTATTCCGGGTTTAGATTTCATCCTCCATAAGGAAGCGTCCTTACTTTGTGAAGTAATCTTGTTAAAGTTAAAATTTTTGGAGTTTTAAGAAAAACCGAAAGGAAAACCCAACGGTTCGTCATCAACAAAGAGCATGCCTAGGGGCTCACCTATCCCTGTACATGGGTATGCAGACTTAGCCGTTTCCAGTTTCAAATTCATTTGTGAAGGAGACCAAATGTTTATCGCCTGCCAAGAGCATGCCTAGGATCTCCCCGGTCTCGTATATAGGTAAGCAAACTTAGCCACTTGATTTCTAAAACTAGAGTTATCTCAAAGTTGCCCTGCCGAAGTAAGACTACCAAGAGATGCCAGGAAGGTTCAAGGAGGCCTTACCAGTGTAAGACGACCAAGAATAAGCCAAAATTTTCAAGGCAGCCTTACTGTAGTAAGACGGTCAAGGAATGCTAGAATAGTTCCAGGACGGCCTTACCAGAGTAAGACGATAAAGGAAAGCCAGAAATAATCCATTTTATTATAACCAAGGGGTGATGGTGTGTTGTTGAGCAAAGAGCATGCCTGGGGATTATAACGGGTCCCGTACATGGGTAGGTCGACTCAACCATCTACAATCCAGAAAGCCAAAATCTAAATCCAAAGGGTCGGAGCCTATAAAGCCAAATCCATGGGCCAGAGTCCAAATATCCAAAATCCGGAGAAAGCCAAGAGAGCCAAACCATAAGCTCAAGAAGTCCATAATCCGAAAAACCAGAAGTGAGAAAGCCATGAGTGAGAATCCCATTACCCAAGGGCCATGAATCCAGAGACCAAGAAACCAAAGAAAGCCAAATCCAAAGCCAAAGCACCATCTAAGAATCCAAAACCAAAAGACCTGAAAGCCAAGACCAAAATCCAAAAAACCAAGTTCAAGTAACTAAAACATCCACAAAGCCAGAAAACCAGAAACTACAGGCCAAAAGAAACAGATGCCTGGGAGACTTACATCCGAGACATCAAAGCCAGTAAGAGGTTTAATTGATAACAATGCCACCAGGATGAGTGATGTTCCCGATCCTATCCTGAGTTCTATGAGGGGGGTTGTGCCTGCCCTGACACCATAGCTAATTCCAAACAAACTGTGTCAGCTCTCCATGTCTGACACGTTCCTTAATCATATCCTTGAAATGTCGACACTCATTTGTATTATGACCGTCGAGATCATGAAATAAGCATTGCCAGCCAGAATCCCTTTCTCTCTGCGTTGACTCCCTCACGAGAGGCTTCTCAAAAGGAGCAATGGGATGAAATTCCAAGTAAATATCTTCAGAGGTAAGAGTAAGTTCCGAGTAAGTCGAGAAGGTAGGTTGCTTCCAAGCAGTGTTGTGGTCATTCCCCGAAGAGGGTTTATTAGCACCACAATCCTTTGCCTTATTAGAACTGGACAGTTTCCCGCCTTAGCCACATTAGCTTCTAGAACCTTTTTATCAGTTCTCACGTCCTCTTCCGGAAGGAATCTTTTAGCGTCAAAATAGAGCACACCGAGATGCCTTGGCGGGTCCCGGTGCAATGAAATCTTAAAGTAAGACTAATCCAGAATTATAGATACTGCAGCCATCAAAACCATAGACGGATGGGTCTATCGACCGAAGTCACCGCAGCATTAAATCATTTCAAGAACTTACGAAGAGTCTCACCGGACCTCTACTTAATACCATTTAGAATCATAATGATTTCCGGACAAGCAGTGTGAACTCTGAATTGTTCCACAAACCTGCTAACTAGAGCATTCTAAGAAGTGATAGAGTCTGTCTCCAGTTGCCTGGACCACATGGCAGCAATATCTATCAAGTAAAGCGGAAAACACTTTGCCATGACACTTTTCGATGCGAAGAGAATTTCCATATGACGCACATAACGCATCAAGTGAGCGGTCGGATCCTTCCGAACATCATAAGCTTCCAACACAATCCAAGTCCTAAGAAGAGGCACCGCCTCGAGTGAATTGACAAATAACATCCACGGTTGGAGATCCATTACCAAAAGCTAGCAACTGATTTAAATTATCCAAAGCGAAACTAGTGCCCATAGTGTTTAAATCCAAATTAGGGACAAGTTGATTAGCAAGAAGAATATACAGTTGAATTCCAACCTGGAAGAATATACAGTTGAATTCCAACCTGAGAAGCCGCATCAGGCACAATCCTAGCTCCCAAAACCATTGAAGAACTACCATCCAAAGCTGCACACAACGACGCTTGATCCACATTACCAATGGCGGAGCCCACAACCTGACCAACCAAAGCATCACGGGATGGGGTGATGTCGGGATTAGGGGTGCCGCCGAGTGTAGCGGGACCCGCACCAGTCCGAGTATTGGTATTGGCCAGTTGATTAGTTTTCATAATTGGCCCCAAGTTCGGAGTCGCAACTTGAGGAACACTGATACTTGTTCCAATGATATCTGCCTAGCCAGTCGGGCTTCCAGAGTTTCCGATCCTAGCCTTGATCCGAGCGAGAAAGGTAGTAAAAGCTTATTCTTGTTGCTCGAGTCGAGTGTTTAAATCCATAGCCAAATTCGTAATCATCCCGTCGACATCATCACGAGTAACGTAATTCGAGGGAACTTCAGTCGAAGAAAGTTCTTGACTTGCTTTACCGCCTTTACCTTGAGCGTCTACAATAGCATCGAACTACTTGCGCTTAACCATGATGAAAAGCGAGTATCAAAGTCAAAGTCAAAAACTAAAACCAAAGTCGAAAACCAAAACCAAATCAAAAGAGTAAATCCGAAGAAAAATTCGAGAATCCTAAACATAATTCTAAGATGTGCACTCACTTCCTAGCGCGCCAAAGTGTTAACATGGGGAATTATCACTATTCGTGCATGCCAACCCCCGAGTGTACGTTTTGCAGAAAAATGATGATCCAAATCCAAATTAATGAAATGCAGGGAGAACATAGCTTTTTATAGTGGTTCGGCAGTAACGCCTACGTCCACTTTATAGTAATCATTCATCATTTAATAGCTGGTTACAAAAGTTGTACAAGTTCGAACAATATTTGTGTACAAAGTTGTATAATAGAATAACATAATGATTGATAATTCTAAATTTGACCAAAATGCTCTTCTTCTTCGTTGAGCAAAAATATGGAGCAATGTCTAAATGGTATCTTTAATGTCTAAGAAATTCCAAAGATATCCAAAACAGTCCAAAAGCAGTGAAAAAGACCTAGGAAATGCCAAAATGTTGTAGGCAATCATTTGTGCTACGTTTAGAAGTCCAAAATCAACGAAGATGATGAATGCAGCCAGTAATGGTGCTTGAGAGCTTTAATCCTATATGCCAAAGTGTGGGAAGAGTGTAAATGAGCCAGCCTCTTTGAATGCCAAGCTAGGGGGCATTTATAGGTGAGTTTTATGTATGTCATCCCGAATTTCGTATCTCTAGGGGATACGAAATTCGTAACCCAAAAATGGAGTCGAAAAACCAAAGATATGATGAAAAATCGCATCCCTCAATCCAAAAATCTCGAATTCCTAAAAACTAGTTGAAAATATGTGTTGCGCAACCCTAAACAGCCGATCAACACAGTAAAAACGCGTGCTAAGGTGATCTGCCACTTTGGCAACTTCTAATATTTCGTATCCAAAAAAACAATGGCAAACGCATGTTGATCAAGTGAAATAGCCTGATCCGCATGAAAAATCTATTGTGCCAAAACCGCTTGGCAAAAGCTAAGCTTCAAAACTCTCTACCAGATCCACATTTCGCATCAGAAAATTCAAGGCACGAAGCTGTGAAAATTTCGACTCCCTCCAGTGTGATCAACGTTTTTTCGCATGCCAGATTTCAGATCCCCTACCGCGCCATAATTTCGAATCCCAAAACCTACGTGCTAGATACGAGAAAAGTGGAGCTGGGCAGGGTCGTGACATGGGGATTTTGAATCCCAAATGGGATTCAAAATATAAGGATTCGAAATCCCAAGTGTGCCAAGCCAAACTCCAGAACGTGATCAGCCCAAGTAAAACACGTGGTTTTTAGCCATTTTCCCATGCCGATCACCCCGTTCTTTCGCCCAAACCAGATGATCGACCACTTTGCCAGATGTGATCATCCTAGCACGAACACGTGGTTTTTGATGATTTTCACGTGTCGATGATCTATTTTTGAACGTACCAAGCCAGAAATTTGCCAAGTGCCAAAATTTTGATGTCATGAGTCACGCAAGCCATTTTTCGTGATCATGCTACACCGATCAGCTTTTTTCGAGTGTGCGACACTGCTTTTACCAAAATCCATATATTTTTCCATGATGAGTTCTGCCATGTGATCGGACCGACACGTTGAGGTACTTTGAGCTAATAAAACCGAGTTGGTCACATATTTTTACCATGCCAATTTTTTCAAGTCCATTAACGACAATTTCACGAATCAAAGCTATTTCCAACCTTTTTCAAACACGTCGTGACTTCGACAAAACCGCTTTGTGTTATCTGACGACGTTTTGAGATTTGAGTGCGTTGTTAACCAAAATCTTGACATATGACAGCTTTGACCAAACCATGTCAACACTACCGCTGAGTAACTCGGATGAGATAGACAAAAATAGCTGCTCTTACAAACTTAACAAAAATAATCAGATGTAGAATAATATAGTAAGCAGCAAAAAAACCACATCACAAGATAAATAAAAAATAAAAAAGAGTTATGTTATTTTCGGGGCTACATCACAACCACTTGTGACTGTCTATGTACCCCTATTTAATTGGGTATAAAATTAACCAATTAGATACAAGATCATGCAAACGTATGCAATTCCCCACCCCGAGACCCACCCTAATAAATAGCATTACAAATTAATATTGTTTATTAGAGCAAAGAATAGGGATAGTTAGGAGCAACCATCCATAATATTGTATTAGATGGGTGTCGAATACGTCGATTAAGGTTCATATTCAGAAAAAATTACAACACATCAGAGGTACTAGATCACAGAACAGAATACATATAGGTACAATAGTAGAATACAACATATACATGTGATATATACTCGAATGATTTACATAAACCGTGCACATATACATCATGCTCCAAATGAATAAATATACATATGGCAATGACTACACAACTTAAGTACTAGCTTCAAGAGAGATAGTCCAATATGAAACTGCAAAACCTAATAAACAACAAAATATAACATGAAATAACTCGGTTTTACCCAAGAATAAAATACACGGGTCATCCTAGTTTAAAATTATATTAGAATATAATAGCATAAGTAATATTCCTTAAGGTGGTTATCTCAAAAGAGAAATTACGACATAAGTACATGATGCCGTGGATAAAATAAAACATGATATGATATAACACCAAAAGGCTAAGGGTTTAGATTCAGAATGGTTTAGTAAGACCGCAAACTAAGAAAAAAGGGTATAAATGACCATGTCACACCGCACCAAGGAAATCACCATCACAACACCAATTAGAATCCATTCGAGAGTTTAAAGTAATATGAATGAAATCACCTAAAAAATTATCAATGATATTCTACCACTTATATATAAAAAAACACCATCAATAAGGTGAAAACATTCAAAATCATCAAAATTCTAGAAATCATAACAAAGAAATCTAGAAAGCAATATTATAAAATCTTGGAACTCACCTGTCCAAGTCACCCACTAGCTATAAGATTGGGACCCACTGTCTAATATATGGCCCACCATCCTGCCAACTACTATACATAAGAGACCCGCCAATCTCGACAGGATCCACTAGTTCATATTAGCTCACCAGCTTAATATATGTATTTAGGACCCAACAGTCTAGGTGCTGGCAATGAAAACAAAAGGAAGTCTCAAATAGTAATCCGAATAGCGAAAAAAATCTTTTCCATACCGCATGTTTTCATAATTCGATTTACTATCAGTTAGCCTACTTCACATAGGAAAATAACAATAACTTCCATTAATGAATCTGGAATTAACCAATATAATATACCTATATGTTCAATACCACGTGGTTTATTATGTCATTTAGATCTCTTTTTCGCATTCTCGAAGGTGCGAAAACATGTGATTTTATGTATTGAAAATACTTATTTTGTGGAAACGAGTTTGAAAACATTTAGAATGCGTTGATAATGAAATTTCTTATAATAAAGCTTATATATAAATATAAAATAGATATTAATAATAATTACATATATTTTATAGAACTAAAATTCTTTTAGAAATCAGTTTTGCAAAATGTATGTGTGAAAACAAAATCCACGGAAAACTTATCGAAACACAATGAAACGACAACTGAAACTTAATCAAATTAACAAGTTTGTAGTACAAAATGGTATCAATATTGGCTCTTCCAATAATTGGGAATAGCCGTTTAAAAACATTTAGATATAGTATCAAAATTATAACCAAAATAGCAGAAATCAAAGCCACAAATTTAGCAGATAGAACTTAAAACCCACATATGTAATATGTGCAAGAAAAAGGACCAGAGGAACCAGACAAGGCGACCTACAAGTCAACCTATAAGTGCCTTCAATATGCTAGCAATATACGTACAACTGGTCAGTAAACTCGTTTTTTTGCATGAACGAAATTAATATGCTAGCAATAAGCCGAAACCAAATTTATGCGATTGAGAAATAAAATGAGCAATTTGTGGCTACAAAAGACTAGGACAAACCATTATTGCTACCGTAAATTGAGAAATGTAAAAAATCGTTATAGTAAATAACTTTTCTTATAAAAACTATTGAGCTCGGGCATGCAGCCACTGTTATGATAGAAGAAGGAGTTTTCTACAAACTCACTAGCTAATGTCCTCTCCAGATCGCACATGCAGGAAATTGCCAATGCCTTCGCCTAATTTGTGCCTTCTTTAATACCGCCCTCACTCCGGGCATTGCACGCCTGCTACACTATGTTGACGCTCAAGTCGCACGATGTCTTGATATCGCAAGATACAAAATCAAACCCCCTTTTCTTTGTTTTTTCTTCCGATTTTGGATTTTTTGTGATGAGGATTGAGATGTGATACCAGGTCTAAAAATTATGCGTACGGATGGTGTGAATAATGATCCAACTGTGGATTTTAGGGGTTAGTTATATAGCTATGCTGATTTTGGGCTCATTCTCTGGCCTCCTATTCGGGCCTTCTAGAATTGCTGGATGAGGATTAGGGGATGAGGTAATAATACAAAGGCTATGAGTTTTTGGGTGTTGTGCGCTACCAGAAAGTGGTGGTGGCTTCCAAAGAAAGAAATAAAAGGTTTTACGAATTTGGGTTTTGGGCCTTGGGAAGTTTAAACTCAATTAAACATTTATTTAGTTTCCACTATATTCAATTTTAAATTCAAATTATAAAAAAAACAGTTTTTAATCAAATATATAATTTAATACATCTCTTATTGTACAATTTTCAGTTTAATAATGGTAAGTTATACTCAACTCAAATTTCGTTTATTTTATTTGTTAATTCAACACCCACTAAAATAAATACATTTTCCAATAATTTCAAATGTATATATAAAATAAAATTATTCAGAACTGTAGACAATTATATCAAATACAATTCATTTCTTTCAACTAATAAATTATCATCAATGAAATTTAAGCACCTTGATTTTATTAATATGCATATAATTATAGCATAGAAAACAAGGTTGTAACAAACTCCCCTCCCCCCTCCCCTTCCCTCCCCCCGCTCGAAACAAAATTGCATTCTCGCAATTTCTTTTAGAGAAAAGTAAAACATCTCATATCCTGAATTTTCTATAATCAGCATACTAATATGCACCATACTTCTATGTGACTTTCGCACTCTTCTCATTATTATCATATACAAAGAAATTTAACATAGTAGTTTTATCATATTTTATTTTCATGTACTATAATTTTATGAAAATAAATTCTAACTCCCAAAATTTTGAAAAATAATAACATAATCAATAATCGATCATACAGTCGAAAACACAATATATATATATATATATATATATCAATATTTATACCATCAATGTATTTAATCCAAAAATGTACCTTTTATTTGCATTTATAAGCGATTTAGCTAGCATTAACAGCTATTTTTGCAAATTCATTCATATAAGCTTCATAATCACTTGTACTAACTTATTGATTAGCATAGAAAGGTGTTTATTTTATGATCTTATATCTTATCTTTTGTATATAAATAAATATTACTTGGGTATTATTTTGTCACTTTTACAGATATGCCGACTTAACTGCATGCAGTCAGAAAATATAAAAATAGAGATCAAATTGTTGTATATTTACATATGAAGACTTGCTGACGAAGATCTCAAATTCAGTTGCTTTTTGGACAAGAAAATAATCGGTAGAAAGGCTATGCATATCACAAATCAATGAATAATTGTCAAGGAAGCAAGAGGAAAGGAGGAAAGGCCCAAATTTACTAGATTTCACTAAGGCTCATTTGTAATTCTCATTGTAAACTCTTTTGTGATTGCCCTAAGGCCCATTTGTCATTGTATTAGGGTTAGGGTTAGGGTTGGCTATCTATCCTATAAATACCCTTGTATTCGCATTGTAAACATAATCTTGGAATTAATAAACTCTTGAATTCCGTGTTTGTTACTTGACACTTCACGTTATGTTGTCCTTTTATTTGAAACTCCTTCCCTTTGTTTTTTTTGTGTGTTTCATTCATTATTTTATTTATTTTTAGCTTAGTTTTCTTTTTATTTTATTGTTTTAAGTTTAATTTAATTTTTTTTCCTTCCTTCGTCTTTTTTTTCGTTTAATTGCTCTCCTTTTTATCGTTTTTTCAAAAAAAAAGGAAGGAGTTTCAAATCAAAGGCCAACATAACGTGAAGTGTCAAGCAACAAACTCGAAATTCAAGAGTTAAGTGAAATGCAAATAATTGATTTGAATTGTCAAGCTACTCAGTCGCTCTGGACAGTCTGTTATACCCCACTGTAAAATTTTATAACTCTACAGGTGCTCTACTACAAAGAAAAAATATAGACATTACTTATAAAAATCTTCTGCAGAGGCAGCGGCTTGCTTGTACAATATTTTACATTTCTACAGTTATTATTGTCTTATTTTTGTGGTTGACTAATATTTCCATAACTGAAATCTTCATTCTCATTGTTTTTAACAATAAAAATAGATGTTGCAAAATAATATAATTGAAAAAGTGGTGCTTCGTGAAGTTGATTGTCTCGTATAATTGGATCGCGGATATATAGTAGTTCAATTTATTGAACTATTATCAAAAGAGGTTGCATACTACCCGTAAAACTGGTCGTATTCCTTAGTATTTATACTATACGTGAATGGCCATAAGACCCTCTTCCCCCTTTTAACTTAGCCAGTTAATTAATAGAGCACAGCTTAGTATTTTATAATATTTTGAAGTGAGAGTAATTACTTTCTTGCCGTGACTTCTTTAGAGTGTCTGATTCAAAAAAATCATTGAGAGAAATGTAGGATAATAATCGGAGTAGATGTCCTCTTGAAGAGTATGGCTATGAACTACAACCCATGAAGCAAAATTTTCCAAAATGTTGTGAGTTTAATGCCAGCAATTTTCAAAATTTTCCAGCTGACCAACATTTTCAAAATCATAGAAATGACCAAAACTGTGACTTCAATTCAAATTTCAATAATTTCGATTATGAGCCACATCCACATCAAAATAGCTTTGAATCCAAATATGGCTTTGACCCACATCAATATGGGGTTGCAAAACAATTTTTTTAAAATTATCGCTTATATCAACATCTTGAAAACAACCAAAATCACTCAAATTTTAACAGTTTTGGTTACTAACATAATTTTTACAATCAAGACGATTTCCAATATCACTGTCATTTTTCTGAATATTCAAACAACCACCATATTGGAAATAATATTGATTGTGAATTTAATGTGGACTATAATTTTGAGAATCAAGAAATCCAAAATGAGAGATCTCAAATCAACGATTTCGAAGAATATCATCTTAACATTCTTAGAAAGAGGTAAGAAAGGCTAAATGAAAAGGTGGATGAACTTCTTTGTTTAATGACATCTTTGAAAGAACAATGAGAACAACAAAATCAAATTCAAATAAGCGATGAATCAGAAAATAATCCATTCTTTACTGATAGAGAAAATTTTTAGATTACAACTTTGGAAATTGAGAATAACGATCTAAATGAAGTTGTTCAAAATTCAACAAATGATCTGGACTTCGATTCTTTTCAGGAATAAGATTTAAGCTTAGATTTTGATCTTTCTCTTTCAGGCTGCGAGAAACTTGAAGTTTTTGAAATTGAACAAAATGAAAATGGCTCAAAATTGGAAAGGGATTCTAATGAACATGAATTTTGTGGATTGTATAAGGATCAATTGCCAGGTGAGGATGAAGTAGATTCAAGTCACGAGTTCGAAAATTTTAACTTTGAGAAAACTTTCAATGAATTTGAAGTTGTCAGGATCAAAAATATGTTGTCTAGTAATGAAATTGAGAATTGTGATCACATAGTCTTGAACAACACTAAGAATTTAAATTTCATGATTGCAACCGAGTTTATATACGATCACAAATTTTTGGACAATTACATTAATAAATTTGTGGAACACATTAATCATCTTGGAAGCATTACTTCTGTTGAAAAACTTCGAGTTCGGATGACACTGAATATTTATCTACTGGACTATAAATCTAGGTATAAAGATGATATGGTTTTCAAAAACCTTTTCTTATTAGAAAATATGCCTAGACATAGTGGGAATGGGATTAATCGAGCTAGAACCAAGTGTGGGGGAAAAAGTTGGTGGCATTCTTTGCATCGCAAACACATATATCATTGTGCATATGATCCATTCTTACATATAGTTAGACTGCATTACATTTTATAGATAAATTTGCAACTCATTCACCTTTGGGTACAATCGTTCACATTCAGGAAACGTGTTTACAACGTGGAGACTGTTTAGTTCTAGTGTGACCCCCCTCCCCCCCCCCCTCCCCCGCATTAACCGACATTCCCACCAAAGGTGCGCTATACACATGCCCGCTAGCACGGGGCGGTCATCAAAGAAAGGAAAGAAGATGAAAGAACTAACAAAGAAACCTGTAGAATGTCTCACAGCGCATGGAATAAAATATAATAGTAACATACTTGACATAAAACAGGAGAGACAGTGCATAAGCTGAAAATTAAAACCATCATCATCATAGCAGCGGAAATCCAAAATATAGCTTATGATCCAACATCATTATTACAACTTCAAAACTGTCTCTAAAGCAAAAGAAAGTAAAAGAAGGAGGTACACTACTAATGCCCAAACAGTAACCTACAACAACACATGGATAATATCTATATATCATACGTGGGAGACTCCTACTCGTCTCCGGTACAGCTACTCGTGCATACCACCTAACCTGTCTCTAGTCTGCTCGTTTAGGAGCACCCAGAGTAATAAGAAGAGACATAAAACTCTGGGTCAGACAAAAGTCTGGTATGCGCGATAAGCAACAAAGCAAAACAATAACAGGCATAATCCAATCATACCTGAACCTGGACCTGCAACCAAAAATTTAGCACTACATACCGTACAATACTCTAAGGTGCCACTAACATATGGTGTAAAGATACGGGGGAGGGGGTGTGCATGTCATAGTGATGGCAAATGATCAAGCATAGCAACCATCCTCACATCTCTCACTCAGTGCGTAAAGCATACGATATCCACTATTTGGTAAACTAATCCTTTGGGCCCTGACGGAGCCCAACCCCGTACAGCTATCACTATAAGCCTAGTATTCGTCTCTCAGTGGTGAACCAAAGTTATGAATACCGACAACCCCTTTGCACACGTCCCCCAGCAAAGTCCAACCATGAAGTTAACTCGTTGGTTCCCAACTGGATCCTGAGTTCTACTTCCCATTTGGACTACCTTTGCATCTCGGGTTCTAGTCGTCTCCGGATCGGTTCGGTCTTCTCTCTTCACTTTGTTTCGGATTGGTTCGTCCATGTCAACTCCTCTGGTTCGGATCGTGGGCACCCATTGGGTTCGGGTCGGATCGTAGTGCTCGCCCTCCATCGGATCCGTTCGTGCTTCCTCCGTCGGATCGGGTCGTGGCACATGACTAACTCATGACTCCTCCTCTCAAGCGGATCGGTTCAGATGAGTACACAGGTTCGAAGGGGGGTCGGATCATGATTTCGTGGCGCACTCCAGGAGAATGGGTCGGGTCGGAGCTGCATGGTGTTCCACGGTTCGGATCGTGCTCCCCTTCTCCGATCTGATCCGGTTCGGCTAATTTTCTGCACTTCTTTCCAGCGACTGTTTTACGCCACACGACGGCGTTTTCGACCATTCTAACTGTTCTAAACATTCACAAAACATACCATACAACCATAGCAACATGTATAAACATTCACAAACAGCAAAACAACAATATGATATGTCAAAACGGATCAAACATACCAAAAAACCCTTATTTTCCCCTTAAGCATGTTTAACAACAACTAATGATAAGATTAGTAAAACTTAACCAAATGAACCCAAATTTCTATTAGAGGCCTAAAATAATATTTTAGAATTTTACAAATTTTTCCAAATTTTTATGATGCAAAATTTCGCTAATTATCACTAATCAGCCTTTAATCCCCTAAATTCTGGGATTAGCAAAATTAGTTCAAATTAACCCAAATTCATATCAGAGGCATAAAATAATATTTTGGAATTTTACAAATTTTTCTAGATTTTTCTGAGTTATAATTTCGCTAATCTTCGCTAATTAGCCTAATTAGCCATAATTAGTGAAAAACAATGCAAATCACTCACCTTTGCCACAAATTAAACTATAGATCTGAAATATCCTCTGTTTTGGGTCGAATCCCAATGCTTAGCAGCAGTCCCAACACTGATTTGACGCTATCTTGGCTTAGTTTGATGTTGATTAGCTTAATCCTTGATAAGAAAGTGATTTAGAGGTGTTTTGAAGAGATTTAGAAAGTGGGGGCCATGGCTAGGGTTCAAAGGAGGTTAGTGGCGGCTGAAAAATAATGAAAAAGAATGTTTTCTAAACCCTAGCAGCCCTCGTATACTCTTAATCCTGAAATCCCCCAATGGGTCTAGCTACTAATCACCCGGTTAAGCCCAATTAAGCTGTTTTTCACCCTCTAAACGTTAATTCAGTCATATCTCCCAAACGGTAAATCCGTTTGACTAATGTGACAGGTAAACCATCAAACGGATCTAATGGAAGTGGTTTCAGGTCAAAACTCCTTACCAATCAAAAGTTATGAATGAAACAAGATCAACTAGGGGCAAAACGGTCATTTAAAAATCGACAAAAATCATGAACATGGGAAATGACCCCAATAGTCGTTCCCCAAAAGTACATGACCATACGACTTACCAGAAAAAAATATGATCCTCTGATGTATAGAATGCGGGTCGTTACAGTCTCCCCCTTAAGAAATTTCGTCCCCGAAATTCCTTAACCGAAACATACAAAGAATTACACATGCCTATCAAGCATTTTCAAACAATAAAACATACAAAACAACACAACAAGCCTATCCTAGCATGCGGTTTACTAACAAGGGAAGAACTATCACTACCAAAACCTTACCAAGCAAAGAGTTTTGGATACTTCTTCCTTATGTCCTCCTCTGTTTCCCAAGTGCAGCCTTTCTCATCATCACCCCATTGAACTTTGACTAGTTTCACTGCCTTCCTTCGAAGCTGCTTCGTATCGTTCCCAACAATACGCATAGGCTTGCAGTTCCCAACCGCCTCGGGGTCAACCTCGATATCGTCCAACTGATCTGGTGAAATAGCCACATTAGGGTCTTGCACAGACTTCCTTAACTGGGAAACATGATATACGTTGTGAACTCCCGCCGTCTTGTCCGGGAACTCAACTTTATATGCCAAATTCCCATCTTGCTCGAGAACTGGAAATGGACCAACAAACCTTGGTGCTCTTTTCCACCAAAACGAATCACATTCATCAACGGAGAGACCTTGACGAACACCAAGTCGTTAACGAAGAATTCCAAATCTCTTCGTCTCTTATCGACATAAGTTTTCTGCCTATCTTAGGTAGTCTTCATTCTCTATTGGATAACCTTGATCTTGCCTGAAATCCCTCTTATTATTTTTGGTCTAAGCTCAAATTTCTCACCATTCTCCAACCAACATGATGGTGCCTTGCACGGTCTTCCGTACAAAGTTTCAATTGGAACCATACCAATATTGGGCTAATAACTATAACTCAACCAGATACAAATGGCCATCCCATAACCCTCTAAAATCCAATATATAAGTTCTCAAAAGATCCTCTAGTATACGATTCACTCAAATACCATCATGACCTGACCTAGTCCTTGGTAAACCATCAATATAATCCATTGAGACTTGTTCCCATTTCCATTTAGGAATTTCTAATGGTTGTAACAACCCACTAGGCTTCTTTTACTCAGCTTTAACTAACTGGCAATTCATGTATTTGGACATAAACTTCCCAACGTCCTTATTTATCCTTTCCCAGTGGTAGGTCTGATCCATGTCTCAATACATTTTGTTACCACCAGTATGTATAGTCAGTTTTGAGTGATGATATGCTCTAAGCACTTCATCTCTCAGTCCGTCTACATTGGGTACAACTAGTCCCCCATTCTTTCGAAGCCATCCTTCTCGATCAAATCCTTGCTTGATCATTCTCTTTCCATCGATACCCATCTCCACCCTAGAGATGATTTCCAATAGGTTAGGATCGTCCTTCTAACTGGAACCAATCCACTCAATCAAAATCGATTTAATCGTCAAGCTTACTAGCATTTCTGAATCCAATTCACTCTTGGGTCTGAAATCATATCCTGTGATATACTCTAGTTGCTTCCAACCCAGAAACATAACTTGTAGACTGGCATGCCTCCTACTCAATGCAACTGTTACCGCACCTAAATCCTTTGCTATGTCCACTCTACCCCATGAAGTCATGACAACTTCACTGCACTGGCTCATAGCCTTGCTACGATCACTTTGCCCCATGGAGTAATGACTACCCCACTGCACTGATACGTAGCCTAATGTCCGTCTATACTACCATCTCTTTGTTCCCCATCGCTTGAACCCTACAGGTGATAGTCTACTCAAGAGAAGAAAGATAGGACAAACATAGCAACCATAACATCAATCAAACAAGTCCTACCTATCACCTGCTAAAGCCATGAACACGTCGACACCTACACGACTGGTCTAACTAATCCCAATATGTCGATTCTTGTGTGTCTGGTCCAACCAACATCAAGAACTAATGGAAGCTCAGCCTCCAAACGGACTACCGTACGTCCAACGTACGTTTTATCCTCCGAGGATAACTAGATCACGTCCAACGGATCCATGGCAACGGGCGTCCCCAGATACCCCTACTTTAAGTCCGCCTAAAATACTTGAGTCCAACCCAAGTCTATCCATTATCTTGCTGCCCTCTCGAGTCCAACTCGAGCCAAATCCAATTCCTTGCAGCCCTCTCGGGTCCAACTCGAGTCAATCTATAACTCAGACCCAGTCTTGAGTATCCATTATCGACAAACTCTAGTCCAACGTGAGTCTTCTCCCTATTTGTTGCATCTCCAAGATCAACGAACACCCATTTTCTTTTACGAGTTCAAGTCCAACTTGAATCGTCCTAATCTTCGTTGCATCTTCCATGATAACCGAACACATCCTATTTCTTCAAAGTTCTAATATCCAAAGAGAACATCAGCATAGGGTCTAAACAATCCATTACTTTGCATCTTTCTCGAGTCCCAGTCGAGCCATCTCATAACCCTATCGAGTCTAACTCGGGGCAGTCTATACCATTGAACGGTCTTATCATGTCACGGTTGCCCATTACTCCTCGAGTAACCCATGATATCATCCAATGAAGAATTGCAACAACTATTTATCTCTCACGCAAACCATCCTAGTCGAACTCGACATTCCCCAAGCACAAGCCCCAAAGGCCTAAATCAATATCAGACAAGCACCCAAGGAACATCTCCTCCGAATTCGGTAATCCACGTGAGGTGATACTAGCAAAACAACTAAGCACTGGAGCACTCATTTGCCTCCTAGAGACAACTAGAACTTATTACAACGATAACCTCTCAGCTTCCTTAACTCCAGTTACTATCACCATCACTAGGTAGGTACCTAGTACCACCCTATTCCTTTAGAGTAGATCGACTCCCTAAAATAATGCTAAACCCAGTAAAGCCCAAAACAAAGAAATCACAAACAAACATACATCCATGACTCGATAAGACCACATTACGGCAAATCATACTAAGGCTTGTCGAACCACCAACCGGGTTCGTCACTACTAAAGGTCTACCGGCTATCTCGGGAATACTCGAACAGAAACATCTTAAATAGAAAGCATACCTTTGATAACGACGCCTTTTCCCTTCTGCGCCGCAGTTGGAGCATTCGGCGAAGAAGGAACAGCGTTGATATCAAACGCTTTCACAATCTGCTTCTCCCTAGGAGGTTGTGGACAATCATCCTTGTGGTGTCCCACCTGGCCACAGTTAAAGCACTTCCTTTCCCTAGGCTTTTCTCGTCAATCTCTGGCATAATGGCCCTTCTTGCCACAACTAAAGCACTCGCCACCATTCTTATTGTTCTTGTTCTGACCATCCTTGGTCGGGTTCTGCTTCCTCTTGTTCTGAGAATTCTTCTTGCCTTCACCGCCTGCTTGCAGCTTTGGTCCCTCTGTAGATGCAATAGAAACTTCGGTCTTTGACTTAGGGAAAAGGCTCTCTGACCTTAATGCCTTTCCTACAATAGACTCGAACGGCTCATCGATATGGTTTATAAGTCTTTCCCCCACGTACCCATTTAAACCAGTTATGAACTTTTCGTTCTTCTTTTCGACTGTATCGATAAGGGACAATCCATATTTCGATAAAGTGTCGAATTCAGCAATATACTCCGAGACTGCTTTACCATTCTGCTCAAAATCCAAGAACTTCCTGAACAATTCCGATTTATGAGCAGCTGGAATAAACTTATCACAAAAGTTAGTCTTAAACTGATTCCAAGTAACTTGATCCTCAGGAGTAGCTGCCTTAATAACATTCCACCAATTCATAGCTCGTCCTTGTAGTTGACGCGATGCTAGCTTCCTCTTCATTGCATATTTGATTCCCAAATCTTCGACGATGCGCTCACAACTATCTAGCCAATCTTGAACTTTTGTAGCCGACTCCGTTCCGTGGAACGGCTTCCCACCAAGATTAGTGTAATCCTTGCACAACTTGGCAAAATCAGCCCTAGGCGCCTGCACCACTGCACCACCACCGTTACTAGCATTAGGGACTGCTCCTCAAGTATCCCTAAGCATCTCTCTCATGAAGTCAGTGAACATAGTTCTCATGTCAGGAGCACTCCCATTGTTGGCTCCTCTACTAGCACCCCTCGTATATCGGCTCATCGTTCAATCTGAAAAGAGAAACGATTAACCATCCTCTTTGTGGTGTCAGTGCAGTGCGACTTCATCCTTAGCTATACTAATAGTATATATATATATATATAGCCTTTGAAAACCAAAATAATCACAAATACGCGCTCTCATATACGTATTATCTCTCCCTGATGACTTCCCTAGGTTAACTACTGTAACAACCCGCATTTTACGTATCGGAAGATCGTAAAATATTTTTATTTTATCCTCCGAGGGCTGGATCATTCTCATCTTTTAAAATGTTGCTTATGGGGATGTGTGACATGTCCATAATTTTTACCGATTTTGTTTGTGACCATTTTTCCCCTGTCAGTCTTGTACTGGGCATAACTTTTGACTCAGGTCGAATCAGAGGGTGAGACCTGTGCCATTGGAAAGGAATTGATGATTCCCTTTCCGTAGAGTGGTTACATTAAGGATTTGGTTCAGCGGTTTGGGAGAAATCGCTGTTTTAAGGTTTATCAGTTGGCTGTTCAGGTTTTGGAAGGCTAATGGGCTGATTTGGAGAAGACCCATTAGGGGGTTGGTGGAGGCTTAAATAGGGGGTAAGGGATATGGAGAAAGGTTGGCATTTTCCATTCTCTTATGGGGAGGCTTTGATCTCCTTCTTCCTCTAACATCTTTCCACCATTAAAATTCCAAAATCCAAGGAGGGAAATCGAAGATCTACACCATAAGAGGCTAGATCTACATCGTTTCAAGGGCGAATTCATCGGATTGAGGAGTTTGATTCGAAGTGTTCGCTGTCCGGATTGCTTTTTCATTGTTTTTGCATCGATTTGAAGAATTGGTGAGTGATTTACATCTCTCATTCGGATTCATGCAAGTATATGGGTTTTAGGATGTTAATTTCATCATTTCCATGTTATTTTCCTTAGATCCACACCATGCTAAGTCCATTTTATATATGAATCACCTTAGGATCTGATCTAGATAATTTAAATGGTTAATTTTATGTTTTTTCTCAAGATTATGCAAGTTAGATCCGTTTTTATGTTCATATGATTCACTTATCATGTTTTGGGAAATTTATGTGTTTTGATGGAAATTGTTAGATTGATGATATTGTTGGTTGCATAACATGTTTGTGATTGCGTTGGGATGAATCGGATAAGCTGGTTTCGTCGGATTCGTCGTTTGGCGAAGTTTTGGTCGAAATCGGAGTCGATTTGGAGATGTGCAGGTTTCTGGTCGTCCTGGAGTTGGTCGGGTCGGTCTGGAATGAGGTGGTCGATCATAGTATGGCTTGGGAAGCAAGTCAGGGAGCTGGTCGGTTTAAGCTGGTCGGTCCAGAAGGAGCAGAAGTGTTTCTAGTCGGTTTCAGATGGTGGCATCCTGGTCGGTTTCAGATGGTGGCATTCTGATTGGTTTTACTGGAAGCAAATCCTGGTCGCTCTGAAGGAGCTGGTCGGTCAGGTGGAGCAAAATCTGGTCGGTCTTGACGGGGTCGATCCAAAGCTGGTCGGTCCCAAGGAGGTCGAGTCGATCCAAAGCTGCAAGGAGGTCGAGTCGATCCAAAGCTGCATGGAGGTGGGTCGCTCTGGAGAAGCTGGTTGCTCTAGAATCCTGGTCGTTCTGGAATTATGGTTGCTCTGGAATCCTGGTGGCTCTGGAATCTTGGTCGCTCTGGAGCTGGTCGCTCTAGAGGAGCTGGTCGGTCAGATGGGGTAAATCTTGGTCGGTCAGGTGGAAGCATATTCTGGTCGGTCCCAAGGGGGTGGGTCGGTCCAAGGATGCAGGGAGGTGGGTCGGTCCTGGAGTTGGTCGGGTCGGTCCTACCCTGGTTGGTTAAAAATGGAGGGGATTTCAGCAGCGCTTTTTAATGCTGTGGTGAATGGCCTATGTGCTGTCGTTTGCTTTCTCTAGCAAGTTGATATGATGCTATGGATTGTTTTGATCCTTATGATTGATGCTTACTTCGGATCAAAGGTAGTGCAAACTTTGAGGTGGTTCAAGTAGGAAGGCTCGAAGTGGTGAATGTGTTCGTTGATCAAGGTGGATCAACGAACGTAGTGACAACTCTAAAGTGTCTTGAGTTGGGTGATGAGGATTGCTCTATGGTGTTCTGAGCATGACAACTCTAAAGTGTCTTGAGTTGGGTGATGAGGATTGCTCTATGGTGTTCTGAGCATGACAACTCTAAAGTGTCCTGAGTTGGTGAACAGTCGCGATTGATAGCGATTGGAGATGCGAAGGCCGAGAGATTATCGTTATCATGGGTTCTAGCGGGCTCAGAGCAAGGGTCATACGATTTCGTTGTATGGTCGAATACCCTGGGTTTCGTTGTATGGCCTAGAATACATTTCGTTGTATGGTGTATGGAGTTTCGCTAGAACCGGGGCTTCGAGTATGGCCCTTGACGGATGGCAATATGGGCTAGTTATATGATAACGATGGTTTCGAAGCAGGATTGGCGGTGATAGCCAGAGTCAGTCATGGATGATTGGTTGTTCTGTTTGTACTATCTCACATAGATTATCCAAAGTCGAGGGAGATGTTCTTTGAGTGCTTAATTGATATTGGTCTAGGCCTCTGGCGAGAGTACTTGAGGAATGTTAAACTCGATTAGGGTTGTATGTGTGAGACCTATATAATCTGGATGTCATGTGTGTTATGTATGATTGAATGGGTGTTCTGGTTTCTATGGATGAATGGTTGAAATGCTTGGTGTAAAGGCTATCACTGTCCGATGTGGGGAAGATAAGGTTGAGTTCTTCTTTGGTGATGTGGGTAGATAATTTGTTCATTTACCCATTCTCGTATACTTTCTTGTTGAAGTTTGTTAGCTGTATTATCGCTCACTAAGACTATTGTCTGACTCAAGGTTTTATGTCTCCTCTTATTACCTTGGGCTGTTCATCCGGTTGTGGATGGGCAGACTAAGTAGCAGGTTACAGGTAATGGAGCTTAGTGATACGAGGAAGCTGAGCGATGACGAGCAGGAGGCTGGCGTACCAGTTTTATTACTGTCTAGTATTTCTGTTTCCGCTGTTTGAGTTGCTTGAGAGCTGTAGTGAGGCCTTATGTACAAACTTTGATATCAGTTGGATAATCTTTCTGGATGTTGAGAAAGTTTCAAAAGTTTGCTATATGATACCTCATTACTATTACCTGTTGTATATGTTCTACTATATTTTATCCATGCGCTGTGAGTTCTACGACATGTTTCGATGTGTTTACCTACTCTGATGATCGTCCATAGCAGCCTGGCACACCTTTAGTATATTATTCCTCTTGTTTAGTGCGGGGGTTATGGGCGGTCGTCACATTTGGTATCAGAGCTCTGGTCAACGATTTTGGCCAAAGTTCGAAGATGTAATTACGTATGAGAGGCGTATTTGTAGATTTCAGTTGGATGTTTACTATATATATTAGCATATATAGTAGTAGCGGTTGTATTCTTTTAGCAGTTTTCTTGGAAGTGGCTAACTATTCTAAATTGCAGACTTAGAATGAGTAGACGGCCATCAAGACACGCTGCTAGGAGAGCTAATACTGGAGGGGGAAATGGTGATGAACCAGATTACCCAGCCATGTTTGAAGCCATGGCAGAAGCAATTATGCGAAGGGTACCCGCTCCAGTGGCGGCTACGGTAGATGTAGGGGTGCGAGTTCCTAGAATAGATTTTGCAAAGATGTGCAAGGACTTTATATCTCTAGGAGGGAAACCATTCAAGGGAACTGAACCAGCTGAAGAGGTTCAGAGGTGGATGGATTCATGTGTTCGAATCTTTGGAGACTTGGGTACTGAAGATGCAATGAAGAGAAAGCTTGCATCAAGGCAGCTTCAGAGTAGAGCCATGGAATGGTGGAATTCCGTTATACTCGAGACTCCGGAAGAGGAGATTTCATGGGAGCAATTCCAAGCTAAGTTTGAAGCAAAGTTTATCTCCACTGCTCAGAAGTCTGTCCTCTTCAAGAAGTTCGTAGAGTTGAAGCAGAATGGCAAATCAGTTCTTGACTATATTTCTGATTTTGAGGCTTTGTCTAGATATGCTCGTTCATACATTGATACACCCTATCAAAAGAACGAGAAGTTTGTCTTGGGTTTGGATGCTTATATTGGGAAGCCACTGGTGGACCATCTTGATGATTCATTTGAGAAGATTGTGGAAAAAGCTATTCGCCATGAAAGCTTGTTTCCCAAGGAAGCAAATGTTGTCGCTGCAACTAAAGGAGATCAGAAACCACAGCCGGGTGGTAATAACAATAAGAAGAAGAGGCAGCAACAATAGGAAGGGGAAAGTGGACAGAAGAAGCAAAAGGGTGAAGTGACTTGCTATAACTGCTGGCAGAAAGGCCATTTTGCTAACGAGTGCAAGAATCCCAAGGCTGAGAAGAAGTGCTTCAAGTGTGGAAAGTCTGGACATGAGAAGAAAGATTGTCCGGAAGTAGCTAACGGAAACCAGATCGTGAAGGCTTATGCTTTGGAAGCCGTGCCGTCTTCTTCGAGGGGTCCGACTGTTGAAGAGAAAGGAAAGGGTGTCGTGGTGCAAGGTACTCTTTCCGTTAAAAGTGTTTCAGTTCAAGTGTTGTTCGACACTGCAGCTTTGCGCTCATTTGTTCGTTATGAGCATGTGTGTCGCTTGGGTTTGAAACCCGAGATGCGTGATAGGCCAATCCAGCTGAGGGTTCGTCTAGTTTGTGTATGTTTGGCATGCTCTTGCTTTGTCGAGTCATGGTTGTTTTTGCGATGATCTCCGCTGGATTTGGGATCATCTTGGGCATAGTTTGGCTCAAGAAGTATGCGGCAAGGGTGAATTGCGAGAAGCTAGAGGTGAGGGTCGGGGATGTGGAAGGGCGAAAGGTGTTGATTAGATGTAAGCACGAAGACGGGGTCTTCGTGAGTTATCTATATTCGCTTGGGATTTCACAGGAAGACCCATCATCAGTGCTGATCGCTAATGAGTATGTAGATGTCTTTGACAAGGTCAAAGGGTTGTCGCCGCATCGTGAGATGAGTTTAGGATCGTTTTGATCGAGGGGGCTAGGTCTATCGTTTTACCTCTTAGGCAGATGGCGCCTAAGGAATAGCAAGAGTTAGAGGTGCGAGTTCGCGATCTTTTGGAGAAAGGATTCATTCGGAGGAGTATTTCCGAATGGGGTGGTTTCTCCAAGGTAGTATAAAACCTAGAAGTTGAGTCCGTAGTTACGAGACCTCGTAAGTTGCTTCGTGTTTGAGAGGAACAACACGAAATAGCTTAAGAGTTATACGGTCATGTTGTTGATAGAATTCCGCGTGCGAGGATAAGGCTATGGATGCATGGATTGATGGTTGCTAGTTTGGATGATAGAATTGGCTTCACATGGATGATAGGCATGCGGAATTGTTGTGGTTGCTTGTGTTTGCTTGGAATTTCGGGGGCGAAATTCTTAAGGAGGGGAGAATGTAACAGCCCGCATTTTACGTATCGGAAGATCGTAAAATATTTTTATTTTATCCTCCGAGGGCTGGATCATTCTCATCTTTTAAAATGTTGCTTATGGGGATGTGTGACATGTCCATAATTTTTACCGATTTTGTTTGTGACCATTTTTCCCCTGTCAGTCTTGTACTGGGCATAACTTTTGACTCAGGTCGAATCAGAGGGTGAGACCTGTGCCATTGGAAAGGAATTGATGATTCCCTTTCCGTAGAGTGGTTACATTAAGGATTTGGTTCAGCGGTTTGGGGGTAATCGTTGTTCTAAGGTTTTTCAGTTGGCTGTTCAGGTTTTGGAAGGCTAATGGGCGGATTTGGAGAAGGCCCATTAGGGGGTTGGTGGAGGCTATAAATAAGGGGTAAGGGATATGGAGAAAGGTTGGCATTTTCCATTCTCTTATGGGGAGGCTTTGATCTCTTTCTTCCTCTAACATCTTTCCACCATTAAAATTCCAAAATCCAAGGAGGGAAATCGAAGATCTACACCATAAGAGGCTAGATCTACATCATTTCAAGGGCGAATTCATCGGATTGAGGAGTTTGATTCGAAGTGTTCGCTGTCCGGATTGCTTTTTCATTGTTTTTGCATCGATTTGAAGAATTGGTGAGTGATTTACATCTCTCATTCGGATTCATGCAAGTATATGGGTTTTAGGATGTTAATTTCATCATTTCCATGTTATTTTCCTTAGATCCACACCATGCTAAGTCCATTTTATATATGAATCACCTTAGGATCTGATCTAGATAATTTAAATGGTTAATTTTATGATTTTTCTCAAGATTATGCAAGTTAGATCCGTTTTTATGTTCATATGATTCACTTATCATGTTTTGGGAAATTTATGTGTTTTGATGGAAATTGATAGATTAATGATATTGTTGGTTGCATAACATGTTTGTGATTGCGTTTGGATGAATCGGATAAGCTGGTTTCGTCGGATTCGTCGTTTGGCGAAGTTTTGGTCGAAATCGGAGTCGATTTGGTGATGTGCAGGTTTCTGGTCGTCCTGGAGTTGGTCGGGTCGGTCTGGAATGAGGTGGTCGGTCATAGTATGGCTTGGGAAGCAAGTCAGGGAGCTGGTCGGTTTAAGCTGGTCGGTCCAGAAGGAGCAGAAGTGTTTCTAGTCGGTTTCAGATGGTGGCATCCTGGTCGGTTTCAGATGGTGGCATTCTGATTGGTTTTACTGGAAGCAAATCCTGGTCGCTCTGAAGGAGCTGGTCGGTCAGGTGGAGCAAAATCTGGTCGGTCTTGACGGATCCAAAGCTGGTCGGTCCCAAGGAGGTCGAGTCGATCCAAAGCTGCAAGGAGGTCGAGTCGATCCAAAGCTGCATGGAGGCGGGTCGCTCTGGAGAAGCTGGTTGCTCTAGAATCCTGGTTGTTCTGGAATTATGGTTGCTCTGGAATCCTGGTCGCTCTGGAATCCTGGTGGCTCTGGAATCCTGGTGGCTCTGGAATCTTGGTCGCTCTGGAGCTGGTCGCTCTAGAGGAGCTGGTCGGTCAGATGGGGTAAATCTTGGTCGGTCAGGTGGAAGCATATTCTGGTCGGTCCCAAGGGGGTGGGTCGGTCCAAGGATGCAGGGAGGCGGGTCGGTCCTGGAGTTGGTTGGGTCGGTCCTACCCTGGTTGGTTAAAAATGGAGGGGATTTCAGCAGCGCTTTTTAATGCTGTGGTGAATGGCCTATGTGATGTCGTTTGCTTTCTCTAGCAAGTTGATATGATGCTATGGATTGTTTTAATCCTTATGATTGATGCTTACTTCGGATCAAAGGTAGTGCTAACTTCGAGGTGGTTCAAGTAGGAAGGCTCGAAGTGGTGAATGTGTTCGTTGATCAAGGTGGATCAACGAACGTAGTGACAACTCTAAAGTGTCTTGAGTTGGGTGATGAGGATTGCTCTATGGTGTTCTGAGCATGACAACTCTAAAGTGTCTTGAGTTGGGTGATGAGGATTGCTCTATGGTGTTCTGAGCATGACAACTCTACAGTGTCCTGAGTTGGTGAACAGTCGCGATTGATAGCGATTGGAGATGCGAAGGCCGAGAGATTATCGTTATCATGGGTTCTAGCGGGCTCAGAGCAAGGGTTATACGATTTCGTTGTATGGTCGAATACCCTGGGTTTCGTTGTATGGCCTAGAATACATTTCGTTGTATGGTGTATGGAGTTTCGCTAGAACCGGGGCTTCGAGTGTGGCCCTTGACGGATGGCAATATGGGCTAGTCATATGATAACGACGGTTTCGAAGCAGGATTGGCGGTGATAGCCAGAGTCAGTCATGGATAATTGGTTGTTCTGTTTGTACTATCTCACATAGATTATCCAAAGTCGAGGGAGATGTTCTTTGAGTGCTTAAGTGATATTGGTCTAGGCCTCTGGCGAGAGTACTTGAGGAATGTTAAACTCGATTAGGGTTGTCTGTGTGAGACCTATATAATTTGGATGTCATGTGTGTTATGTATGATTGAATGGGTGTTCTGGTTTCTATGGATGAATGGTTGAAATGCTTGGTGTAAATGCTATCACTGTCCGATGTGGGGAAGATAAGGTTGAGTTCTTCTCTGGTGATGTGGGTAGATAAGTTATTCATTTACCCATTCTCATATACTTTCTTGTTGAAGTTTGTTAGCTGTATTATCGCTCACTAAGACTATTGTCTGACTCAAGGTTTTATGTCTCCTCTTATTACCTTGGGCTGTTCATCCGGTTGTGGATGGGCAGACTAAGTAGCAGGTTACAGGTAATGGAGCTTAGTGATACGAGGAAGCTGAGCGGTGACGAGCAGGAGGCTGGCGTACCAGTTTTATTACTATCTAGTATTTCTGTTTCCGCTGTTTGAGTTGCTTGAGAGCTGTAGTGAGGCCTTATGTACAAACTTTGATATCAGTTGGATAATCTTTCTGGATGTTGAGAAAGTTTCAAAAGTTTGCTATATGATACCTCATTACTATTACCTGCTGTATATGTTCTACTATATTTTATCCATGCGTTGTGAGTTCTACGACAGGTTTCGATGTGTTTACCTACTCTGATGATCGTCCATAGCAGCCTGGCACACCTTTAGTATATTATTCCTCTTGTTTAGTGCGGGGGTTATGGGCGGTCGTCACAACTACACAACCTAGAGCTCTAATACCAAGTGTAACAGCCGGCCCGCATTAACCAACATTTCCTCCGAAGGTGCGCTGTACACATGTCCGTTAGCACGGGACGGTCGTCAAAGAAAGGAAAGAAGATGAAAGAACTAACAAAGAAACCTGTAGAATGTCTCACAGCGCATGGAATAAAATATAATAGTAACATACTTGACATAAAACAGGAGAGACAGTGCATAAGCTGAAAACTAAAACCATCATCATCATAGCAGCAGAAATCCAAAATACAGCTTATGATCCAACATCATTATTACAACTTTAAAACTATCTCTAAAGCAAAAAAAAGTAAAAGAAGGAGGTACACTACTAATGCCCAAGCAGAGACCTTCAACAACACATGGAGAATACCTATATATCATATGCGGGAGCCTCCTGCTCGTCTCCGGTACAGCTACTCGTGCATACCACCTAACCTGTCTCTAGTCTGCTCGTTTAGGATCACCCAGAGTAATAAGAAGAGACATAAAACTCTGGGTAATACAAAAGTCTGGTATGAGCAATAAGCAACAAAACAAAACAATAACAGGTATAATCCAATCATACCTGAACCTGGACCTGCAACCAAAGAGTTAGCACTACACACCGTACAATACTCTAACGTGCCACTAACATATGGTGTAAAGATACGAGGGAGGGGGTGTGCATGTCATAGTGATGGCAAACGATCAAGCATAGCAACCATCCTCACATCTCTTACTCAGTGCATAAAGCATACGATATCCACTATTTGGTCACCTAATCCTTTGGGCCCTGGCGGAGTCCAACCCCGTACAACTATCACTATAAGCCCACTATTCGTCTCTCAGTAGTGAACCAAAGTTATGAATACCGACAACCCCTTTGCACATGTCCCGCAGCAAAGTCCAACCATGAAGTTAACTCGTTGGTTCCCAATTGGATCTTGAGTTCTACTTCCCATTTGAACTATCTTTGCATCTCAGGTTCTAGTCGTCTCCGGATCGGTTCGGTCTTCTCTCTTCACTTTGTTTCGGATCGATTCGTCCATTTCAACTCCTCTGGTTCGGATCGTGGGCACCCATTGGGTTCGGGTCGGATCGTGGTGCTCGCCCTCCATCGAATCGGTTCGTGCTTCCTCCATCGGATCGGGTCATGGCACATGACCAGCTCGTGGCTCCTCCTCTCAAGCGGATCGGTTCATATGAGTACATAGGTTCGGAGGTGTGTCGTATCGTGACTTCTTAGCGCACTCCAAGAGAAGGGGTCGGGTCGGAGCTGCATGGTGTTCCACGGTTCGGATCGTGCTCCCCTTCTCCGATCCGATCCGGTTCGGCTAATTTCCTGCACTTCTTTCCAGCGACTGTTTTATGCTACACGACGACATTTTCGACCATTCTAACTGTTCTAAACATTCACAAAGCATACCATACAGCCATAGCAACATGTACAAACATCCAAAAACAGCAAAACAACAATATGATATGTCAAAACGGATCAAACATACCCAAAAAACCTTATTTTCCCCTTAAGCAGTTTAACAACAACTAATGATAAGATTAGTAAAACTTAACCAAATCAATCCAAATTTCTATCAGAGCCCTAAAATAATATTTTAGAATTTTACAAATTTTTCCAGATTTTTATGATGCAAAATTTCGCTAATTATCACTAATCAGCCCTTAATCCCCTGAATTCCGGGATTAGCAAAATTAGTCCAAATTAACCCAAATTCATATCAGAGGCATAAAATAATATTCTGGAATTTTATAAATTTTTCTAGATTTTTCTGAGTTATAATTTCGCTAATTTTCGCTATTTATCCTAATTAGCCATAATTAATGAATAACAATGCAAATCACTCACATTTGCCACAAATTAAACTATAGATCTGAAATATCCTCTATTTTGGTCGAATCCCAATGCTTAGCAGCAACCCCAACTCTGATTTGATGCTATCTTGTCTTGGTTTGATGTTGATTAGCTTAATCCTTGATAAGAAAGTGATTTAGAGGTGTTTTGAAGAGCTTCAGAAAGTGGAGGCCATGGCTAGGGTTCAAAGGAGCTTAGTGGCGGCTGAAAAATACTGAAAAAGAATGTTTTCTAAACCCTAGCAGCCCTCATATACTCCTAATCCCGAAATCCCCCAATGGGCCTAGCTACTAATCACCCGGTTAAGCCCAATTAAGCTGTTTTTCACCCTGTAAACCTTAATTTAGCCATCTCTCCCAAACGGTAAATCCGTTTGACTAATGTGACCACTCTACGGAAAGATAAACCATCAAACAGATCTAATGGAAGTGGTTTCAGGTCAAAACTCCTTACCATTCAAAAGTTATGAACGAAGCAAGATCAGCTAGGGGCAAAACAGTCACTTAAAAATCGACAAAAATCATGAACATGGGGAAATGACCCCACTAGTCGTTCCCCAAAAGTACATGACCATACGACTTACTAGGAAAAAAATATATTCTATGATCCTGATGCATGGAATGCGGGTCGTTACATCTAGTGTGGGGGGAGTCTACATTGCATCCTTTTATTTTTCTTTAAATTTTTTCTTTCTTTTCATATAGGACCATCATGCAATTTAGATCGTAGTAACATGTCATTTTTATTTGAAAATACGACACATTTTAGTTTGATACAACAAGAAAAATTAACAATTGTTAGTCAGTTGATAGTATTTTTTTCTCTCAACTAAGATCAAATAAGAAATATAATGAAAAGTTGAATTTTGAGGGATATTAGTGTAACTGGTACATAGGGAGATTCTTAGGTGATGGCCATGAAGTTTATTCTAAATTGTAGTCTTTGTTTAAATGAGTGGAGGACTTAAAATGCTTATATTGGCATTTCAAATCTTTAAAACTAAGTTGTGTTAAGATGATTCGCGTAACTCTCTCTTGCACTTATATTTTCAATAATAATAATAATAATAATCCAAGGGTATCCAACATTGCTTGTAAATCTAGCGTTGGTGTGCAAACCCGCCAAGCTCTATCCTATATGTTGTTGATAAAGTCAGCGTTAGAATATCTTGGTCTTATTTCATGAGTTGGACACCTAAGGATTACCTACATGTTTTTGACACAGCGTCGGTCTGCATAATCCGCCAAGCTCTTTCCCAACTCTCCGTCAGTCCGCAAGGCAGTGCATGGGTGGTATACCTTGGTCTTTAATTTATGTGTATGTAATTAATCATAAATTTTAACTTTTATAGAGATAGAGAATAAGCGATGATGCCCAAACATTTCTTGACCTTATTGATTTGACTAGCCATACACAAGGAAATTAGAATACCCCTTCACAAAATGTGACAAGCAATCTAAGAATTTATTTCATGGCTACACTATGTTATCGACCGAACTAATTGGCCAAGATGGAATTTAACATTTGAAAACTTGATTTATGTTGAAAATTTGTGACAAGTTGAGGTATCTAAAATACAATCAACTGATTAGAAATTATTAATTTAATTTGTTGTACCACTTTCCCAAAACAAGTCATGTTTTCATTTTTCGTTTTCAATTGCATAAGTCCTTTGCATTCATGTAGTTACATTAGAGTCATAGCATACTGAATTTGGATTTTGTGGGTAGTACCCGCTGAGAACCCTCACGAGTCATCACTTGTCCTACTAGGGACACCTAGAGGTTTAACGGTTTATTGCATACGCTCAATGCAATCGTGTTTCCTACGAATGTGTGACCTATCCAGTTTAGCTTTTTCATTTTTCTTTCTTTTTACTCGAGAATGAGTAAAAGATAAGTGTGGGGGTATTTGATTAACATAGAAATGTGTTTATTTTATGCTCTTATATCTTATCTTTTGTATATAAATAAATATTACTTGGGTATTATTTTGTCATTTTTATAGATATGCCGACTTAGCCACATGCAGTTAGAAAATATTAAAACAGAGATCAAATTGCTGTATATTTACATATGAAGACTTGCTGACGAAGATCTCACGTTCAGTTGCTTTTTGGACAAGAAAATAATTGTGGCTATCCATATCACAAATCAATGAAGAATTGTCAAGGAAGCAAGATGAAAGGAGGAAAGGCCCAAATTTACTAGATTTCACTAAGGCCCATTTGTAATTCTCATTGTAAACTCTTTTGTGATTGCCCTAAGACCCATTTGTCATTATATTAGGTTTAGGGCTAGGGTTGGCTATCTATCCTATAAATACCCTTGTATTCTCATTGTAAACATAATCCTGGAATTAGTAAAGTTTTCTTCTTTTTCTCTTTCCTGCTTTTTTTTTATTTTCTTAGCAATTAGTGATGTCTACACAATTAGATTTGGTAGAACACTATTTGTATTTTTCACTTATTTTCATTAGTGATTGACCGTCTGCTTAGATTCAGAAGTAATCCAAATTTAATTTTGTGTTTGTTATTTTAATTTCTGCAATTTTAATTTCTGTCCATTTTATTGCTTTCCTAGGTCATATTGGATTGAATATAGATTTGATTAGATTTAGATCTAATTCAATTCAGTAATAGCTTTATTGTTTTTCAACCAAATCTCCAAATTTCGTCTAGCTCGCCCAAGAAATTATATAAATAATTTAATTTAATTTACCTCCCTATGATTCGACCTGCATATTACACGATCTATGCACTTGATGTGTTATTACATAATTCACACTTTTCTAATTCATAGAAAAGCGACGAACACTTATGTTCGAATATTATTACATATAAAAAAAGATATGAAAATTCATTTATTACATAAAAATAGTTTAATGTTTTGGTTGTTAAGCAAATTGAAACACATATAACATTCATTATATTAACGCACCCATCTTAACCCATGCACAACACACACTCACACTTCACACATACCATGCATAACCAAGCAACACATACATGTATACAACACACCTACCACATACTTATAATAATAATAATACTCTGTTGTTGCTACAAATACTCTGTCAGCAACAACAAATTAATGCATGTCTATTAGATATATTATCTCTTGGTTTCGAATAGATGGATATGCAGACTATATCAGAAATGAACATAAAGCAATTACTTTGGGATCTAATCTACAAAAACTAGTTTCTTCCTTATAGCATATAAAATATAATGTGAAATTATGGAGTAAAACTAAGACTGAAATAGACGTGGAACATCAACTTGAGGCTGAATACAACAGTGTTATCTGACAAGCGGGTTCCAACCCAAAGTCATCATAGATGAACAAGGGTGCACAATGCAATAAGCTACCTCGACTAGCAAGTGAACATGAACAGGTGCACACCAACACCAATATGGTGACAACACAAGTGCACACTCATTCAAAAATGAAGCACCAATTTACAAGTCAGGTGATCAAGCAAACCGTGGTTCAGATGTGCAGATATATATTCAAGACATGTTCGGTTTCAAGGCAAAACTGGAATGCAATCAAAGCAATAACAAGTGTAGCATGAAAAAAATAAAAATGTTACAATAGGTTTTTCATTACATATGCAAATGCAAGAATGATATAGCAAAAGCGTCTTTTTGATGAAATAAGCAGTGCAAATTCAAGAACGATGATCAAGTGTAATATATGGTGATCAAGTATAATAGTGGGGCAAGAATAGTAGGTGTTATAATCAAGAATAACACCAGACAATGTAAACTTAAAGATCACGGAAGCAATGTAGAAATATTTTAGAGAAAAACAAAAGCAAATCGGACCAAAACAGATGCAATATGGATGAGAAAAAAAACAAAATGTGTCGATTATGATAAGTAGATTTTGAAAAGGAATTTTTGTGTAAAGGAAAAGTCTGAAAGAATTTCTTAAAAAAAAAATTAACTTGTTCTAATGAAATGTGGTGCTTAAATTTAAATATTTTGATTTAAGATTTAACTTTCATAAGATTTGATTTTATATTATATAACAAGTTTTGTGCTATTTAAAAGCACTTGGTTCAATATGAGATTTTTAACTAAAGGATTTGGTTTTAAAAGTTTTAACATATTTCAAATTAATATAATTTAAAAAGGACCTAATTTAAATATTACATAAAGCAATGCTTGGAAAGTTTACCTTGAATTAACTTAATTTGCAAAGTTAAGTAATATTTTGTTTTAATAAATGTATTGAAATACTTTGCTAAAGATTTATAATTAAAGTTATGGCTTGAGGTAAATAAGACTATGAAATCGATTTCATATAGATTTTTATAATGAATAATTTAAAAGTGTGTGATTTCTTAGTAATGAATTTGCTTTAAGGGTTTACTAGAATCTTACTTTGACATATTAAAATTTGATTCAATTACTTTTTCTATTCTTTTTGAATTTAGAGGTGAATGTTAAGTTGAAATTTCTTGGTTAAATTTAACTGAATGGAAAGAATATGTTATTTAAAGAAGTTCGACATGAGATTTTTGAATGGAAAAAAAGTAAGATTGGAATTTATTAAATTGTGATTTAAGTAGCGACTTAATAACTAATCGCGAAAGTTATTTTGAATTTCATTATAACAAATGAACTCGGAATCTAAGTTAAATCTAACTTGGGATTAATGCTTTGGAAATATTTCAAGTTATGAAGAGAATTTAAATTCAAACCAATGAATGAAAATTGATTTGAATAAGAAAACGGATGTTTCGAATTCAGATTTGGATTGGATTGGATCACGTGTTTGAATCAAACTTTATTTTCATTAAAACAAACTTTCCTCATTATTTGATCTCACAAACTACTTATAATAAGCAATCTTAAACTATTTTGACCATTCAAACCTTATAACTATTTATAACTACTTGTATGATCATATATACTATTTTCAAATTTAACTATGTTAACTATATTATTATTTTTATTCATTGTAAGACCAATGACCATATTGGCAATTAAAGATTTTATACTATTTTACAACTATGTACATATGTATATATATACACTATTTCCAAATTTGATATATTACACTATTTTTCAAAGTTACTATTCTAAGTATTTTATAAATTTAAATAAATCCATGTCCAATCTGAGCTAATGAATCCGTAGGATTTAAATGAAGATTTCAGACGCTAATGGTATTTTGTGAAAATTTGGAATTTAAACCCGAATGTTAACAAGGGATACTTGTAAATATCGGATTTGAAATCTTAATTGAACCAATGATAAATTATTTGAATAATCAATTTTTAGGCGATATTTGAAATAAATCAATTTGCGATACTCAAAATATGAATTCAAATTTAATGACTACAGTGTGGAAAATGTAAACATTGGTTGTTAAAGAGACCAAGGTCAGTAGATGTCCTACTCGCTGCCAATTTAACAATTGTGCACGTGGTGGAGAATCCAGAATTAAGTAGGATGGTATGAAGGAGATTATCGGATTTAAAGAAAGAGGGCAATGATGGATTGGCCTTGACCTTCTAGGCATAATTAAAATGACTAAAACAGGAGTTATACCCAGTTTAAGTGAGGTCGCACCCCTGACCGGACATGATTCTTCGATACCATTTGTATGACTATTGTGATTGATTTAGGTGCACCCTTCGATTATGGGAGTGTTGTTCGAGGTGGGTGGTAGCTGCAGTTATGCGTTACCACTGGCCCGGGGGCCGCAATCCAGTAGAATCCTACCTTGGTTATTCCTTGTGTGTCTTGTCATATTATCCTGATCGAGCCCCCTACGATTTTGATTTGTACCGTACCTATGAAGTGTCATCAGATGCCACCAGGTTATGGTATTTGTATATACTACGATATTATAAATGGTGTAAGGGTAAAAATGTAATACCGCTTATGTTATTTTGATATATTTACTTTAATGAATAGGCACTATTATAATAGCATGTTATACTATATGTAATAGTTCTATGGATCCTTAAGGGATGTAAATCCCAAACGTCCTTTAAGTCATTGATGCATTCCATTTGAACATTTCACTTGAGTTGATTCTCTTATATGAGAATGTTAGTCCCGACTCGAGTATTTTGTTTTCTTCTTCTTGCAAAATACTCAGGTCAGACTGAGTATTACAACTTTGAGATTACTATTAGAGCTTGAGATTTGTTGGACTTTCAATCATCCGTTTATTATTATGTAGTTATCCCCACTCTTGTCAGTATATTCTAATATCGGTAAGATTTTATATTCAATATTCCGCTGTATTTGTATTTATTTATGAACTCTGATATCATGTAAATTTAAAAGATTTTGTATTATAGTATTTTTTACTTCCGCTGCGAGATATTCGGTGTTCTATGTCTGTGATTTTTTGATGATTTATATTTAACCTCATAAGGAATTCAATCTGTTGTTTTGAATGGTTTAAGTTGGTTTAATTATCGACTTGAAGCGGTCGAAAATGTAGGTCGTTAAATCTTCTATTTACAACGTCATAGAGGATGAAGTTCATCCTCAATATCAATGGTAGGATCCAAAATGGATGGTGGTTGAGAAGGTCCATGCCTATATTCTTCATGTTCTTCACCAGCACCTTATGAAAACGCACCAACATCTTATTACTAAGAACCTACATGCCCTTTACCTTGGCGTGTAAAGTTAGCAATAGAGGAGGCGAAGGAGGAGTTGGCGATCTAGGTCTGTTAAGTTTTTCCTCCTAAGCACTGCTTAAAGAATGTTTGTAATGTTCAAGCACATCCCTTTCGACTCCTCGTTGGCTTATCCTTTTTCAAGCTGTTTTGTTGTGTCCAAAGCCTTGTAAATGACATCGGCATGTACATATTAAAGTAAATAACCAACACGCAGTTGTGTTACTTTTTAATTTAAATAACAATATGCCTTAAACTTACAACATTCACCTCAAATTGTGCATGAGGGGTTTATGAATTTATCGAAACTGCCTTCACTAATAAGAACATATCTACGGGTAATATTCCAATACACCTCCTTTAATCAAAAACAGAGATGATGGGCTCTCGCTCAATCTAAGAGAACATATGCCTATGATTTTAAAGCTCAATGGCAAGAGAATACTCCTCCACCTTGTAATCTGCACTATGTATTGGCGCATTCTATGACATATGCTATGCCATATCAAACAATCACATAACCTAGTTGGGTAAATGGTATGCGATGTTGATCGTGCTAGTGAGCAGAATTCTAGCCGCCCAAAATATCTGCTGGTAGTATAGGTAGTTGGAAGCTGCTCATGAAAATCCTACGTGTAAGGTGTCCATGTCATCGTGTTAAGGTCAAGCACATCTAACTTGTTACGATATAAGTCTATATTTCTTCTAGAGGTTTGCATTGATCCACTAGTCAAAATATAATGGTAGAAAAAATAAACTAATTACAATAGTAGTATTAATAAATTTTATGTAATAAATAATATATATATACTGAGATCCAAGTGACAGTGTTGAGCGTACAATCGATAAACACAAATTTAGACTTTAATTTGTCCAACAAACAGATACATCCAAGACCATAGCTATAACAATCCTGATTTTTTACATAAGGATATTTAATTTATTTAACTATTTAAATAATTAATTTTAAGATTTAATGATTTGAAATTTATTTAAGAAAAAAAGTGAACGTTAACTTACTTAAAATGGAATATCAAGTTAAAATCCAAATTAGTTTATTTTGAAGCTATGTAAAATTATGTTTGAATATATAGGATAATTATAATTTATTTTCAATGGAGTTTATTGTTTTGAATCAATTTATATTTTATCGATTTAATTTAATATTTGGGAAATAACTATTTTGCAAACGATCTCGGATTTCGATGAAAATAGCTTTATTGAATCCAAAACGTTAAATTATGGTAGGATTTCAATTTTCATGTCAATCAGAGTTGTTATGTGAGCGTACGAGATATAAATGCGTATCGAATGTCGATTTGAAATTAATAATAACTTATAATTTGATTTTTAGAAAAATTGCTGATAACAATCGAATTGGCTCCCGAAACATCTTCCATTGTGTATAGAATAAGGGTATTTGGCTGGGAATATCAGTCGTTGCACTTCGTTGGGAGTTCGTAAGATTTTATATGCATAGCCTTAATAAGATAATAATAAACTACCATAAACCTATCCTATATAATGTCTCAACCTCCCTAATCCTAACCCTAATCTTGCTCAGCCTCCATACCCTTTTAATGGTTACAAATTCCCTAACTTTCTTCCTCAATATCTTTTAGTCAGTCCACTTTAAGGAAAAATCATCAACATGAAAGTTGTAGCTCTCCTTCTCCTCTTCAGATTGATACGGATGAATCGTTGATTGAATCAACGAGCCATCGTAGATCTGAGTTCAAACACTACTGTCTAGTTTTTGTATTTTCTTAGATCTAAGATAGTCAAAGCATTTTCAAAGAAAGTTGTTGAGGACGACAAGGCCAAGCTGTAGATGATATTTGGTGGTCATTGGAGGTCGAAGGCGGCGTAGATCTAGGTTTAATTTTGTGTGCGTAGTTTTCATTTTTTTTGTAGATCTAGGCCATTCAGAGCGTTTTTAGACAAAGTAGTCAACTGGAAAGTTGTTCGAGGTGTTGAGACGGAGCTGGTGATGAAATTTCATGACAATCGGAGGTCGGAAGCGACGCGTAGAATGATTTATGTGTTTTTTGGGTCTTTAGGCGATTTCCAATGATCGGAGGTGGCTGCATGGTCGGGACTGATGGCATAGAGCCTGCATGCGATAGGGGATAGGGTGGTGATGCCATCTTGGTGATTGTTGGCTCCAGCGAGGCACGATGTGGTGATTTGGGTAGAGAGCTTTCGGGTTTGGCCAAAATGTGAAGACGATGATGTATTAGGGAATGATTAGGCCTTAATGACAGTGATTAAATGCTAACTAAGGTAGTTAGCCTCAATGATGACCATTAATAGGATAATAACATAATTCAATTTAACTAAAATGTTGTAATGGCTATATATTATTCATACGTTAACAAAATCGATCTAGGCGAAGTGCGATGGAATCATGGTGACAAATACAATGTATGCGAATGGAATTGGACAAGTTTGGAGCCAGCTGAAATGCTTTGATTAGATTAAATGACTGTTTAATTTAAATTCAAACTTATCAGTAATTCAACGATAAAAAGCTCGATGATAACAATTTAAATTATATTTGAAATATATATATATATATGTTGGAAAGTAAGTTATAATCATTAATTGATTATATATTGGTTGCTTCGTGATTGTTGTGGTTGCTTCGTGGTTGATGGATATATGTTATAGTTATCACTATATTTCATGTACGTATAAGCGTTAAGTGTTATAATGCTTATATCATTAATACTGTGATATGAATGATGGTTGTTATGCCTATTATTATGATTGTTCATACTTTACAACACATACTGGGCGAGATTGTTAAGTCTCATTTCATTTGGATATTATAAATGAATATTTTATTCATATAAGTGAAACTGGGCGTAAAAATGAAAGTTGGAAATTTTTATCTGAAACTGGCCAGAAATGAAATTAAAGTGATTACGATTTTTTTTTGAAAAGATGGAAACAATTTTGAATTTTTTTTGATTTGAAATTAGTTTGTTCAAATTTGAAATCGATTTTGAATAGTCACTTTAAAATTGAATTTGAGTTAACTATATAAACGATGTTTTAAACTTAAATTGATTATTTTATTAGTCTTATATAACGTTTCATTTGATTTCTGCAAAGTTTGGATTTCAAAAGATTAAATTTTGGAAAATAATAATATTATATGTATATTTTAATATTAAAATATTCAATTTTATTCAATAATTGAATTGAAAGTTGAAATTCAAAATATCGCTTTCAAATGAGTTTAAATGTTTTTTAAAGTTTATAAAAATATTTGAAGTTAATCAAACGTGTTTTGATTTAAAATTTTAATATGGTCTGAATAGGGCTAGTCGCACTGTGGTAGTTCGCGAATTTCGACCACTAACTTTAAGCGATTATAAATAATGCAATTTAAATCGGATTTACTTGAAACGTGAAACATTTGTTTTCTAATGACATTAAAATGAAAAAGAAATTTTAGTTTTCAATGTATAATTTCCAAGATATGTTCAAATCTAGTTTTAAATAGAATAATGGTTTTGTAATTTGATGACTGTAATTGAAAATCGATATAAATGAATTTATAAAAAATTTTAAAATATGGAAAAATTATGATAAAACATAATAAATTGTTTTAAAGTGATTTGGGTAAGAAATGTGAAATTTTGAGCCGTAATTGAAATTGGTGTTTTTTAGCCTAACTAACCGGTAATGATAAAAACAGACGTTTTGGAAATCTAAGTTTAAATGATATAAAGTTTTCAAATATTAAGTATTGGATTTGATTGGAACTGATCGTCGAGTATTTGGTATTAATTTCATAGTTGAAACTCATATTATTCGAGGAATTCGACAGGTGGATACATCACTATTCCGTTTATAGTATCTGTTGAATATGAGCTGATGTGATTTCTATCTAAATCTTATATTTGATAACAAGTGATTTCGGATTGTTGTGGACGATTTCTTTAATTATATCATCGTTAACATAATAAGTATAAGTTAATTTGGTTTATCAAATATAAACGTTGTTTTAAAAAACTATATGTTTTGATAAATCTTTTGACTAAGGTAAGAGTTTTTAAAATTTAAATAAATTGGATTTGGATAGAAATAATCCTAAAGTATTTTTGATATTGAATTCCATTGTCTAAACATGTACTACTTGTGGAATTTGGATGATATTTATATCGTTATTCCACTTATAGTATGATTACGAGAATTAGTATTGAATATAAACGGGTATAATTTCTATTTAAATCTTATATTTAATATCAATTAGTTTGGGTTTGTTGTGAATAGTGTCTTAAATAACATCATTTTTTTACCCTAGTTAAAGATCGTGTTATGTTTGGAAATGTAGAAAGTTATAATCTTAGTTAAGATTAATTGAATCTTTATTTTTAAGATTCATAAGTTTGGAAGTTTTAGAAGGATTAAAGTCTTTAAATTAAAGGTTAATGAAAATGATGATTTATGACAATTGATTGAGGAATGATTAATAAGATTTATAAGGATAAATCGTAAATGAGTTTTTCTTGTTAAAAGATTAAGGAATATATACCTGTTTTAAGAAGGTTTTAATTAACCATTCTTAGTGGGAAGAAACTTGATTAATCCCATATCTCCATATGGTTTTAAAATAACGCTCGTTATTCAAAAAGACCGGGATTAGATTTCTATCTGAAAATCATTTCAAATAATGGTATGACGAAATGGAGTAGATGAAGATTTTGAAGACGATGGTTGAAGACCAAAAGTCTTCACATCTAAGGGGTTTCTCGTTGATGTCTCGATTGGACGGCCACCCGAATGAGGTTACTTATAGCAGCGATTCCGACGTATTGAAGAGATTCGGATTTACAAAAGCTTCTCTCCTTTATTGGATGAAGATTAATGTGCCTTCAGTTATGGATGTGTGTGTGACATTGTATTTTGTAATGTATCAATTGGTTTTTGCTAAACATATTTTTGATTGGTAGCAAAGAATATGTTCTCTTAGCTTAACATCCTTCTTTTAGACATACGAGCTCGAGGTGATATGGTTAGCAATTATCAATTATATGTTATGAATTGACTATGTGGCATACTAAGTGATAAGCTATTGATGATCATAGCATGACTTGGTATAAGCGTAGATTTGTGTAACGACACTTCGGCAAGCCTCACTCCCCGAAAATGGCCAAAGCAGGAAAAAATGCAGCATGAATATGGGTGTGTTGTCTCCTTCCTAGATAAAAAGTATAACATGGTATGGAGCTCAGGTATTAATTATGTTACAACGTAACGACCCAGTTTTTAGCGACTTCGGTTATCGACATAAACTAAATGACGACTAACCAAACATTCTAAAATACCGGTAGTTAATGAAAGAAGTTAGAGGGTGAGGAAAGATAAGATAGAAACTTAGAATAGAAGAAGAAGAAGATACGACATCAGAGTAACACGATTCTCACAGCGGAACGAACAACATATAGTAGATAACATATCCTTGAAAATAAAATCAGTATATGCATACAGTAACATTATCAAAGTACAACACTTACAACACAGCGAAAATAACTATAGCTATATAATTCTGAAGTCTTCTGCTCCAAGCTCTCCAAGTAAATCTGTAAAATCCTGACTACTTGACTGCCCGTATAAAATTGGGCACCCAAGAATTTAGGGAAACAAACAAAATAAACTCTGGGTCAGTCATGGGACTGGTATGAGTAAAACAGTCTAAAACAGTTTGAGCCATTAAACGATATCTCATAAGACCATGTCGTATAACGGAACGGGTTTTTCCCTTATGAGAATCCAAAATAACTTTATATCAAAAACCTTTTGATATTATAATAATGTCTATCAACCACGATATAATAATCATCTAGCAGAAACGCTTTCATCTCACGTTCTGCATATATAGTATACAATCAAAACCGCAAGCACGTATTGGGTAATGGATTTCCAACTATGACAAGGTATGGAACCACCTTTCGCTAGTGTACATCTAGAGAGGAATACACTGGGTTCAACAAGAACATCTGGCAACCCGGCCACACAGGACCAACCACTCATTTCGCTTGAGTGTATCGAATGTATATCACCAACAGTTGGGATCAGCAACCGTTTCCCGAATGGGGCAGCATCGACAATAAATTTTTAGAAGTAAATGAAACTCTAGATCAGGTGATTATACACCCTAATAGGTGCGACCTACATAGCCATGCTGCCTGCCCGATTTTTGTCATTTGCCGGACGTGAGACTAGAAGCTACGCTTATCTTTTACATGCCACATCTTCATTCACTTAGAATGCCACATCGTCATACCCACCAAATCACAAATTGATTTATCCAAAGATAACACGGGTATACAGCTAAGAGAAACAAATTCCTCCGCCACCAAACGTGAATACGTTTGAAGAGATCAACTTACGCGATCTATTAGATATACTTTGTCAGACCTTCTTCCATACAAGTTGTCCTGGGACTGGACAAACCGAAGGCACTATTCAGTACATCCATCTTAGGCAATTGTTATCTAAGATTTATACAACACCCTTGCACTTTACTCCATCTTCAATTATCTTTGGCATATATGATTCGCAACGTTTATGCCAATACAGAGTGGCTCTTTGGATAATAATCCAACCGGTCTCTCCATATTAACAACGTTAAAATGGTCAAAAACTTCGATAGTCGGTGATTTAACTATCAAAGAAAAACACGTGTGCAAACAACGATATTATTTCCAGATGGAAATTATGTTGATCAATCATCATTTAACATATATATATATATATATTCACATTTCCTTATTTTCTATGTTTAGAAAATATATGTTATTAACACTGGATAACATTTCCATAGCTTAATTTCGTTTCACTATCCTTTCACAACTATCAGTCCCTGACTGTAAACTAGTATGAGAACAATTCCCTAAGTATTAATCCCGAATGCCGAAACCAACATCAGATAGACACTTAGAAAACCATTCAATTTACTAATCTCTAGTCAGTTTCTACTTTTACTAAACTCTATTTGATTTACTCTATTTCGAATACTAATATTCGATTAACTCTATTTGATGTTTATTTTCCGCATATCCCCTTTTATTCTTCTGTTAAATCCTGAAATATTTATTTTTGAAATATTTCCTTTTTAAGTACTTCTATTTATTTTTAAATAAATATCCCTTTCCGAATTCTATTTATTTCTCAAATAAATACTCCTTTATATTCCTATTTATTTCTAAATAAATATGCCTTTATTTTTCTATTTATTTCTGACAAATATTCCTATGAATAAATATCTCCATTTAATCTATCTGTAAATGTTTTACAAATATTTTCCTCTTTAAATTCAATTTGTAAAGGTTTTACAAATATTTCTCTTTCGATTTCATTTTCATAAATATGTCCATGTATATTTGTTTTCACAAATATTTCCTTGTATATCTTTATTTATTTTCTGAATAAATAATTCATTTAATATCTCCTATTTATTTAACAAATAAATATCTCCTTTATAAAATCTTATGATTTTATAAATATTTCCTTTTATAAATATTTCGTTTATAAAGATTTCCCTTTATTTATAATTCCATTTATAAATATTCTCTTTTATAAAATCTTATGATTTTATAGGCATTTCCCTTTATATAAAATCTTTTGATTTTATAAATAAATTCCTTCTTTAAAAGCTTTGGATTTTTAAAATAAATCCCTTTTATAAATCTTCTTTGATTTTATAAATATTTTCTCCTTTATAAAATCTTTTGATTTTATAAATAATTTATTTTCAATATTCACTTTGAAAATTCCCTTTCCAACATCCCGGTATGCTAGGGTTTTTAATATATCAAACCATGTTGACCCATATCATCCAAACACACATAATCGACAACAGATTATATATCACATCATATATTACAATATATAAACAGAACAGTATTATAAATATTTAGGAACCCAGTTGGGTCCCTCCAACCTGTTTCCCTGCATCACAGATGTTAAACAACACGAATATAAAATATTATGTTAAACGGAATCAATATTCAATTAACAATTTATATATATATATATCGTTATCTTTGATTTCAATCAATACGCAAACAATTCAATTAAACAGTTAACACACAGCAATCAGTCATCATTTATCAGTTCTAAATATATGTTATAAAAATAGAACTGTTCAGAGTTGGTGAGTTTTACTCACATTGGATGATCATCGTTAATAACGATAACCATCGCTCGATTTGATTCAGATGGACAATTTATTTTGCAATAAATTGTAACGAGCTTTGATTCATTCCCCGTCAGTTCCATCGTGTAGCGCTCGTCCATACGATCCCAACGGATCTGACCGCTCGAAATTCTGACAACGTATGATAATGTTATGATAATTTAAAAGTTAATACCATTTTTAAATTTAAAATAAACTTAAATCTATTTTTATATTGGGCTTAACCTCTTTTTTCTCTCCGGCCCATTTGGAAAAACCTAGCCCATTAACACTTCCCTTCTCAAAAGTACACCGCAAGCTCCCCTTTATCGGATCTGCACGTGCTCACATACAGGAGCTCCTTCCTTCTCCCTTGTTTACAACAGTGAGCTCCAGTACGAAGAGCACACCATTTCCGCACCCCTTTTGTTCCGCTACCCCCTCTTCATGGTGGCACCACTGACCAGCGTCATTTCTCTTGAATCCTACCCTGCTGTGTTGAGTTTCGGGCATAAAAGTACTACTGCGTCGAGTGGCTCGGTGGTGCAAAGGGATCCAGACGAGCTCATACATTCCTATCAAAATATTAGATCCATTTTAGCGTGTTTTGATTTTTGTGAAGACATGGATTTTTGTTTGAAACTCGAGTTCCTGAAGTAAAGGGAAACAGCGAACGATTTTGGTGCAATTATTTATAAATTTGAAGTATTAACTTAGGTAGGCTTGTTGGTAGAGTGTGTGCTGATGGGAAGGGACACGTACAAAGACTTAGCACCTAACGGAACCAAAAATATATTACTTTATTGTTTCGATTTGTGTGGGGAAGATGATCTCCACATTTGGTTTCTGGCTTTAGAAACTTGCGGCTGGGAATTTAAGAAGGCGTGGCTCTCTCTTTTGTTCATAGAAATGTTAGGATATTTTTCGGCACCCCGTTTCATAAAACTCCACTAGTTTTCGGATCTCAATCGACAAAATTAAAATACCGTTGTAATCAGCGATGCCCCACGATCCCAAAAACGTAATAACGCCAGTAGGTTAACTCATATTGTGAAACCAAAAAATAACCGATTTAGGGTGCAAATTACACCAAATAAAAAGTTGTGTATTTAATTAATTAAAAATTATAGTAAAATTCTAAAAATCAAATCATCACTATGTCTCAAAAGAATCTTGTCTAAATTTAAAACCAGTATCTAGTTATATCGAATAAACCGTTACGGTCGATAAACGATTCTATAGCGACTATTTTAAGATTTGATTTGGACACATCTCACAATCTACACGACGAAATCCCGATTTTTCTCTTCCATTAGAAAAATATACTTCACCAGCCCCTAACGTTTCTTATTTCACAGAATCCGATTTAAAACGGCTTCTGTATATTCATTTAAAGTTCGAATCGCCAATTCGCGAACTGCCGCGTCATTTCGAGCTCGATTATAATTATATTATAATTTATACGTTCAACCGTCGTTAATTAAATATATTCGTTATCGTAATTCAATTTTAAACTGAATTATATATTTTGAATTTCCCAATTCACAACATATCGCCATTTCATCCAATTCTGATTATTTCAGAATTGAATATATTATTTAATTATTTTATTAATTAAATATTCAATATAATTTAATTAAACGACCATTTGAATTCTAAATCATTATTTATATAATTAAATAAGTTAATTATATATCGCAGAAAATACGGGTCGTTACATTCTTCCCCACTTAAAATAATTTCGTCCTCGAAGTTGCTAAGGTAGAAATCAAACCCTATTAACTAGTTAGAACTTATTTGTTCAAATTTTAACTTCAATCTCAACTGAACCAATTTAATTTCAATTAAATATTGATTAATTCTTATAAACGAAAATTTTCTAACGCCTTAACTTTTCAGAAAATTTCGCCAGCACCTCCTTTGTACGGCTCTATCGGTCAAACTCCAACTCACCTCTCTGGGCCTTCTCCAACCCAAAAGAAAATCAAAAAGCCAAGCAGCTTGCCAAATCGGCTCATAAATCTCATACCTAATGTAACAACCCGTATTTTTAATAACATGTTATAATGTAAATCAAGGCAGAATTAAATTCTAAAATCTGAATCAAGGGAAATGGGCTGTGCTATTGCGTTCGTCTCGGAAAAATACGCGAAACAGAGTCCGAGTTTTCGATAAACGGAGTCCGTATGACCAAGTTATGGCCCAATGAAGTTTACAGAAAATTCTAAACCCGAAAACAGTTCAAATTCGAATTCAGAATCGAATTTCAGCCAAAACAGACTGGGCGGGAATTTTCCCGCCTAGGCAGGGTCGACATAGGTGTCGACACCAGTGTCAACACCAGTGTCGACCCCCCCCAATGGGTCGACACCCATGTCGACCCAGGGGTCGACCCCCCCCCCCCGGTCGGACCAATTTTTCTAGTGCACCATTTTGGCATGTTGGGTCCTCTTTTGTTGGTTTCTGACGGGAGTTAATGGTTCAGATTCGTTTTAGGGTTAATCCTATGGTCTAAACTACCCCTAATCTCTAACAAAAGACCCATAGACCTAGCCTAAACCTTCATTAATCATTCCTACAACTAAACTATGCCAAAATGTTTCTTGATCATGGCCTCCATCTTCATATCATGGTCTCCATCCTCTTCATGAAAGTTTGAGTGTCCTAAGCTAGTAAAAGAGCCACCTTTCTTAATCAAAACAAGGATCTTTCTTCATACAAATCAAAGGAGCTTCTTGTTTCTCAAGACAACTTGGAGCTTGTATTCATTTGGGGTTTTTAGAGTTGCTAATGGCTTCGTCTCAATCTTATTTTATAAGTCTTCATAGCATTGTAAGCCCTATACTACTCTTAGATTCTAACTATGAAGTTAAATATGACATGTTGCAAGTTGAGTTTGGGCCTAAGTATGATATGTGCTTTGATCCTATCATGTTATGCATAAATATATTCTATGCATGTTTGTAAAGCCATCACCTTGACTTTGTGCATAGAAAGCTATGAGCTTTGATCCTATCATGTTATGCATAGATTTATTCTATGCATGTTTGTAAAGCTATCACCTTAACTTTGTGCATAGAAAGCTATGAACTTTGATTTGGAATGTTGCATAAAGCAACATAGAAACTCTCATAAACCTTATGTTAACTTGCATATGATGTTATATGCGAATCACTTGCTATCATCTCATGTTATTTATGGCCACGTTTCACCTATTTTGCTAAAGTTGATATCATGCATGTTTGAGGCTTATAATGTAATATGCAAGTTTATGAACACATTTTCCTCATATGCCACCATGTTTAACTTGTGGCAAAACCTTAACCCCTCATGTTCCTTAATATGCTTGCGGCCAAATCACTCTTATGCTATTATGCATGCTTGTGGCCACATCACCCTTATGTTATTTGATATGTTTGAGGCCAAGTCACCTTTTATGCTATCATACATGTTGAGGCCATATGCTAGTATGTTGAACCCCTTTTGGCCTCAAATATCACCATGTTTAATTTGTGGTAGATTTTCCCATCTTATGGCCACCTTGTCATATAGTTATGTTCCCTCTTTGATCTATTTGCGTTGATACAAATTTACGTGCGATGGGAATACGTTATGGGTAGTTGGGCAAACTTAAATAACATGAGAACATGACTTGAAAATATGACATGAAAGTTTGACATGTGTTTATGCTTGAAACATGGACTTGTACATGACTTCTAGAAAACATGAGAATGGCCAACTCGAGGTTGGGTTGAGTTTGTAGCATAAATCTACCCGGAACCGACCGGCTTAACTAGTGGCTACAAGCAATAGGACCCAATGTGAGTAGTTGGTCATGTTGCACTTAAAACCCGAGGTTAGACTAGGTTGTGGTGTAAAGCTACCCGGACCCGCCCGGCTTAACTAGTAACCACAACAAAGTCTAATGTGAGAGGTTGGGGTGCATTAAGTTAATTAATGCCACATGGTAGAGTTAAGTCATGGACTACTTGAATACTTAACCAATTAAACACGATGGATTGGTAGGGTTAAGTCATGGACTACTCGAATACTTAACCAATTAAACACGATGGATTGGTAGGGTTAATGTAACAACCCGTATTTTCAATAACCTGTAATAACATAAATCGAGGCAGAATTTAATTCTAAAATGGGAATCAAGGGAAACGGGCTATGCCATTGTGTTCGTCTCGGAAAAATACGCGAAATAGAGTCCGAGTTTTCGAAAATCGGAGTCCGTATGACCAAGATATGGCCTCGCGAAGTTTCACGAAAATTCCCAAATTAAAGTATACTTAATTAAGTGAAATGGGTTGTGTAGATATATATATATATATATATTTATATATATATATATATATATATAATTGAAAATTTAATAAATAAATATGCAAAAATGCTCAAAACAGCGAATTGGGAGAGGGGAATAACCGAACCGGCCGATTTTTGAAGTCGACCCGAGCCCGCTGGGTCGACTAGGGGTTAATCCAGGGTGTTTGGCTGTCAACCCGTGGGCCGATTCGCTCAAGTGCAGATTTTGCATTTGAATGGTTCTCATGGTCCATCTTTAATCTAAAGGCCCTAGATGGTTCCTACACTTGACTTCTTCCCCAAGACATGCTTTGATGGCTTGGATTGAATCTAGGGTTAATCCTATGGCCTAAAACACTTGCCTAATCTATAAATAAGACCCTAACCTACCCTAATTCATTCATAATTAAACCTAGTGACTAAACTATGGCAAAATGCTAGCTCTCATGGCCTCCACTAATTTTATGAAGAGGGTTGCATACTAATCACTCTCTAATCAACTTCTAATCCCTTCTTAGCATCTTAATCTTCTTCATTTGGTGTTCAAAGTTGCTAGTTGTGAGTTTCTATCACTTTGATGATCTTTTGGTAAACTAATTAGATGAGATGTGATGAGATTTATGGTTTTGTATGTGGGTTAATGAGCTTTGAATCATATGATATGATGTTAGCATTAATCTTATGTTTATGCATGTTGAGTATGTAAGCTTATGCAAGTTTAATATGATGTATGTTATGTTTGCATGATGCTAAATATGCAAGTTGTGGGCTATGTAATCATATGCATGTTATGCAAGTTCATGGTAATATGCTATGCAAGTTACATGTTTGTTAATATGCAAGTTACATGTTTGTTAATATGCAAGTTACATGTATGTAAATATGCAAGTTACATGTTTGTTAATATGCAAGTTCATGATGACACATTATGCAAGTCTATAAGCTAATATGCAAGTTTGTTATGCAAAATGAATATGTAAGTTATGTGACATATTATATGCAAGTTATGTGACATGTTATGCAAGTTCATATGCAAGTTATGTGTTTGTTAATATGCAAGATGGCACCTTTGAAACATGTTCATTCATATGCAAGTTGACACCTTTTATATGTGTTATATCATGAACGAAATTACGTGGGAACGATGGGGTAATTAAATGCATAAGTTAATAAGATTGTGTGAAATTAATATAATTATGCATAACACAAAATAAATAAACATAGTATGGGAATTTGCCTATTTGGTTAGGTGTACCCATACTATGTGTTGGGAATTTACCTATTGAGTTAGGTCTACCCCATGGGAATTTACCTATTAAGTTAGGTCTACCCATGTTAAGAAAACTTGATTAATTAGGGATAATTAATATAAAATTATGAGGGTGATTAATTAGGTGTAATTAATTGACTAAGACACGAGGTTGGACTCAGTTGTAGCGTAAAACTGCCCGGACCCAACCGGCTTAACCAGTTGCTACAAATGTTAGCCCAATGTGAGAGGTCTTAGGCACAAACTAAATACGTAATTAATGTAAAGACACGAGGTTAGACTCTGTTATGACATAAGGCTGCCCGGACCCAACCGGCTTAACCAGCGGTCATAAAAGACAGTCTAATGTGAGAGGTCTTTACAAAGGTTACGTTCTTAATTAATTAATTAAGAAACACTTAACCACATTAGCATGTAGAGGGACATGAGGGGTTAAGTGGGTGCCTCGGGTGGCATGAGAAAATCTAGTGGTTGCCTTGGGTGGCAATAGAAAATACGATTAGAATACTTAACCAAAATAGAACATGTAATTAAAACATGATTAAAGGGTTAAGTGGGATATACTAGAAAAAGGGACAAGCTTAGGTGGGTAGCTTGTGGAGGCCCATTTCAACCAGTAACCCATACGTATCTTTGTGGGCTCGACCCATGTCGAGGACGGGACACGCATACTGGGCTTGACTGTAAGAGGCAAACGGGTTAGCGGTGGCAACGCAAGTCCAACGGGCTTCATATGCGTGAGTGGGCCCGGGCTGGTAGGTAAGCCGTTGTTGCATCGAGTAGATATAAGCCGTGCACCTTTAGTTTCATCAGGTTGCCACATTGGGGAATGATACATCCCACGGTGGGGCCAGCACGGGTATCTACGTTAGGGAGCCGATCGAATGGGAAGTAGTGTGTACACCTAGTGGATTGTAGGGCCCCGTGGCGCCTACTTGGTCACCTAGGGGTACGCAGGTACTAATTAGTAAATTTTATAAGTCCTTGGGTGGGATCAACCTTTAAGTTAGGAACGACTGGTGTGGTGCAGTTTAGTAATTTACCTTAGGGAGGGTAGATGCGTCTTTATCCTTTATCTTCGTTTAGTTGACTGCTTAGGGTAGCCATTCATCCCTATATGTTACCGTATATCAGTTTATGTCTTCTCTGGTTACTTTAACGATTGTATTGTTAAAGTTATAGGACTCGCTCAGACTTATGTCTGACCCTGTTGTTTTTATCTTTTTCCCAACCCTCAGGTCCTACGGTGGATCCTAGCAGTAGTGGAGCTTGATCGGATTGCTGTTCCAGTCTTTAGGAGCTTGGATAGATGTAAAGCTCCAGTTATCCAGTTATCTTTTCTTTTGTTTGGCTATTGTATGAGAGTGGGATTATGTACTTCTTTATTTTGATGGATATTGTACTTGACCTTTATTGTGGTTTTATGATGTAACCAGACATGTTTTACTTCCGCTGTTATGAGATGATGTTTTAAAATTTCAAGTACTATTTATATCTGTCTTATTGTAATTTTTCTGTTCTATATTCACTAAAATACTCCACCGATGCTATGGCATTCCCTTAGTGAGTGATCATAGCGGGAGTGGGGTGTTACACGTGGTATCAGAGCTTAAGGTTACCAGAACAGATAAAATTTTTGAGAAAAACTACTTTCTAAGAGTATTTTCGAAGAAAGTATTTTTAAAAGCATGTCTTCTAAGAGAAAAAGTTTTTGAAAAAGAAAAGCATAATCCCCAATAGCCATATCTTTATCTTTCGGAATCTCCTTTTTGAATCTTTCCTCTTTCGTTTCAGCATGGCTGAAGATCTTAACATCCCGGAGGGTTTAGTTATACCACTATGGTATAGGAGGTTGCAAGAGGCTAGGGCCGCGGCTGCGGGTCCGGCCAATGCTACTACACCAGAGACAACCGCTCCTCCTCCTCAGCCTAGAGTGGATAATTTTGCTAAGGTTTGCAAGGAGTTCAAGGCTATAGGAGGAAAACCTTTTCTTGGTTCAGAGACTTTCGTAGAGGCTAGAGATTGGCTTAAGGAAGTGGAAGAGTTGCTAGATATCTTTGAAGTGGAAGAGGGAAAGAAAGTCAAGTTGGCGGCTTGGTTAATGAAGGGAGAGGCCTCATTCTGGTGGGAGGTCACTAATGGAGAACGCCCTGTTGACTCTTGGGCAGATTTTAAGCAAAGGTTTGGGGCTAAGTTTCTCTCAAGGGCGGAAGAGAATCTGTTTATGGAGAAGTTCTTGAATTTGAAGCAAGGGAATCTCACGGTGAAAGAATATGTCAACAAATTCAATCAATTAGCAAGGTTTGGCATAGAGTTGGTGAATACACCGGAGAAGAAGGCTTTGAGGTTCGTTAGAGGCTTGAACGAACCATTGCAAGGAATAGCTATGACTCACATTCCTATGGGGGCCACTTTTGAGAAGCTTGTCTACATGGCACTTATGCATGAGGATGATAAGAATTCTAAGGCACCAGAGAAAAAGGGGGATCAGAAGAAACCGCAACAGCAACAACAAGGCAAGGGCGGAAAAGGCAATGGTGACAAAAAGAAGACGAAGAAGAAGTGCTTCAATTGTGGAACACCAGGACACCTCAGTAAGGATTGTCGCAAAAAGAAGAAGACCGGTTGCTTTCATTGTGGTGAAGCAGGGCATCTTGTGAAAAACTGCCCAAAGAAGGGGCAGAAGACGGGGTCTACCTCAGGAGGCCAGGTGCAAGCTCTTATAGCACCACCTCAGTCAGGGGGGAAAGTTCAGGTTCTCTCAGTTCCACCGATTCAGCAGAGAGGTAGAACTATTTCCGTTGAAAGTCTGGTTTTTCTGTTTGATCATCCAGTTCGTACTTTGTTTGACTCTGGCGCATCGCATTCTTTTATCTCATCATCGTTAGTTGAGTCACTGCACTTAGACACCAGTCTAGTTGATGATCCCTTGGTTGTCTCAAACCCAATTGGGGGCTCCATATATCTGTCTATGATATGTTTGGGTTTGAAGATTTCTATACTTAGCGTTGAGTTTAGATGTGATGCTTTTGTATTGGGCTTCACGGGCTATGGGTTGATCTTGGGCATGGACTGGTTATCCAGTAATGGTGCCGTTCTTGATTGCGAAAGGAGAGTTGTCAGGCTCATAACCCGCTTGGGTAACACTCTCGAGATCTCTTGCAATCCCATGGAATCTGTTTTGCTAAGTTATCTTGAATCGCTCGATGCTTCGGTCGAAAGTTTGTGTTCTGTCAGAGTAGTCCGGGAATATCCGGATGTGTTTGAAGAAGTAAAGGGTTTGCCTCCGAAGCGGGAGATAGATTTCCGAATTTATTTGGTGGATAATGCCAAACCAGTGTCTTTGCCAGTACGCCACATGGCTCCTCGTGAGAGAAGAGAACTTCATAAGCAAGTAGGGGAGTTGCTTGAGAAGGGGTTCATAAGGCGAAGTATATCGGAGTGGGGAGCTCCAGTAGTGTTTGCCACGAAGGCGGATGGGTCCCTCAGACTTTGTGTGGATTATAGGGAACTTAATAAGCTCACGAAGAAGAATAGACACCCATTACCGAGGATAGATGATCTCTTTGATCAGTTGGTTGGCGCGTCAGTATTTTCGCAGATGGACTTAGCTACAGGGTTTCATCAGTTAAGAGTGGCGGAGGACAGTATAGAGAAGACTGCTTTCCGGACGGTTTTTATGAGTGGCTAGTGATGCCATTTGGGTTGACAAACGCCCCCGCATACTTTGTTGATCTCATGAGTAGAGTGTTCAGAGAGTATCTGAATAAGTTTGTAGTAGTTTTTGTGGATGACATCTTGGTCTTTTCCAAGAATGAAGAAGAGCATGCCTTACATCTCAAGGAAGTGTTGGAGACTCTTCGAGCGCATAGTCTTAAAGCTAAATTCTCTAAATGCCATTTTTGGAGAAGAGAAGTGCGATTCTTAGGGCATGTGGTCTCTAAGGAAGGGATAGCTGTGGATCCCGCAAAGATAGTATCTATCCAGGATTGGAAAGTTCCTAGAAATGCTACCGAGGTAAGAAGTTTCTTGGGGTTGGCAGGATATTATAGGAAGTTCATCAAAGACTTCGCGAAGATATCAGCCCCATTAACCCGCTTGACGAAGAAGGATCTGGTTTTCTCATGGGATGTAGATTGTGATGATGCTTTCCGACGGTTAAAGAGAGCTTTGACCACCGCTCCAGTTTTAGTGCTTCCAGATGGGAGTAAGCCGTTTGTTGTTTATACCGATGCTTGTGGAACAGGATTAGGCGCAGTCTTGATGCAGGAGGGAAGGGTAATAGCCTATGGAGGGAGACAATTGAGAGTGCATGAGAAGAATTACCCTACCCATGATCTAGAGTTGGCCGCGATTGTTTTCGCACTTAAGTCTTGGCGCCATTATCTTCTTGGTGAGAGATTCGAGTTGTTCACCGACCATAAATCATTGAAGTACTTATTCTCTCAGAAGGATTTAAACTTAAGACAGCAAAGGTGGATGGAGTTCTTAGCATCCTATGATTTCGAGATAGCGTATACCCCTGGTAAGGGTAACGTGGTGGCAGACGCCTTAAGTAGAAAAAGGCTATCTTTGAGTCCATTGTTCGTGGAACGACGAAGCTTGGAGTTTCTTTCTTTGTTTGACTTCAGACCTTCTGTTGATTTTGTACCTGGTTTGTTGGCATCCTTGGAGGTTAGACCTACTCTTTTGAGACGGATTGGCGAGGCTCAGCGAGACGACCCACAGTTGGTTGTGTTGGTAGAGAAGCTTATAAGAGGGGAGTCGTCCAGCCATTTGGGTAGATACACCATAGATGATAAGGGATGGTTGCATAGAGACGGTAGACTTTGTGTACCGCAAGATGAGGGTTTGAAGAAGGCTATTTTGGATGATGCACATCGTTCAAGAATGACTATTCATCCCGGTGGAGACAAAATGTACCAAGACATGAAGAGAGTTTTCTTTTGGGCCGGTATGAAGAAAGATGTGGCCGAGTATGTGGCTAGATGCTTAGTGTGCCAACAAGTTAAAGTGGAGCAAAGGAAACCCGGTGGGTTGCTACACCCATTGGAAGTTCCACAGTGGAAGTGGGATAGTGTCTCGATGGATTTCATCGACGGGTTACCGAGATCGAGGAAGGGCAATACGGGAATTTGGGTTGTGGTAGACAGACTTACAAAGAGTGCCCATTTTATACCCGTAAAGAGTAAGAGGACCGCTCCATGGCTTGCTTCAGTCTATGTTAGAGAGATTGTTAGATTGCATGGCGTACCATCCAGCATTGTGAGTGATCGAGATCCTATTTTCACTAGTGAGTTTTGGAGAAGTTTGCAAGAGGCGGTAGGGACTCAGTTGTGTTTGAGCACCGCATATCATCCTCAGACGGACGGTCAGACCGAGAGGGTGAACCGTATCTTAGAAGATCTTTTGAGGCTTTGTATCTTGGATTTTGGAGGTACATGGGAAGAACATCTTCCTTTGGTGGAGTTCGCATATAATAACAGCTTTCAGTCCAGTATTGGTATGGCTCCTTTCGAAGCTCTTTATGGAAGGCCTTGTCGATCTCCTACATGTTGGTGGGAATCTACGGATAAGATCTTGCTTGGGCCGGATATGGTTAGAGAGACTTCAGAGAAGATTGATTTAATTCGAAAAAGGATGAAAGCAGCGCAAGATAGACAGAAATCTTATGCGGATCGGAGAAGGACGGATCTTGAGTTTGAGGTTGGGGACATGGTTTTTGTCAAAGTATCTCCATTGAGAAATGTTGTTCGCTTTGGGTCCGTAGGGAAGTTAGCACCGAGATTTGTTGGGCCGTTTCCTATTAAGGAAAGGATTGGACGGATGGCATATAGGGTGGAGTTGCCCGACAGACTTAGTGGTGTTCATGATGTATTCCATGTATCACATTTGAGGAAGTGCTTACATGAGACCGCGGAGGTGGTAGAGCCGAGCTTGCTTAGAGATGTAGAGGTAGAGCGTGATGCGACGATTCGACGAGCTCCTACTCGCATCCTTGGGTCAGAAACTAGGAAGTTGAGGAACAGAGAAGTTCAGCTAGTTAAAGTGCAATGGGGAGATGACGAAAGCAATGCTACTTGGGAGACGGAAGCAAAGATGCGTTCTTTGTATCCATTTCTTTTTGAGAGTATGTCTTTTAACTTCTCCTTTATTGCTTGTCTAGTACTTATCTTATCTTTAGTATATCCTCTCGCTAATACCTATGACCTTTAGATAGGGTAAAACCTATGGTTGAGACATGTGTTTGAAACATGTTATGGTTGATGGATGCATATGGATGCAATTGTTTGCTAGTGGTTGCTCGTGGATGCATATACACACACATTAGGCACTAGATCGGCTCAGTCACTTCATGTTGCATATTGCATAAATGGATGTGGTAGTTAGATTGATGGATGTATCATGGCTGTGTTATCATATGGATGATGCATTTTTGTGTATGGTTGTGCACGCATGTAGAAATTTGTATGTGTCAATAGGGTTTCGCATACATATTGGATGCATGGCACTATCATGGTTTGCATTAAGGAGGTTTACTGTATCAGTAACCGCCTGATTTTCGCATTAGGTAAGTACATATACACACACTTTTGCATATATCCATCCAGCATTTAGAATATTGTAAGGACAATGATTGCTCGTGGATGATGCTTTGAGTAGATGGATGATTGGATGGTAGGATACGTTCTTCCTAACTTAAAGATTTCGGGGACGAAATCCTTTAAGGAGGGGAGAATGTAACAACCCGTATTTTCAATAACCTGTAATAACATAAATCGAGGCAGAATTTAATTCTAAAATGGGAATCAAGGGAAACGGGCTATGCCATTGTGTTCGTCTCGGAAAAATACGCGAAATAGAGTCCGAGTTTTCGAAAATCGGAGTCCGTATGACCAAGATATGGCCTCGCGAAGTTTCACGAAAATTCCCAAATTAAAGTATACTTAATTAAGTGAAATGGGTTGTGTAGATATATATATATATATATATTTATATATATATATATATATATATAATTGAAAATTTAATAAATAAATATGCAAAAATGCTCAAAACAGCGAATTGGGAGAGGGGAATAACCGAACCGGCCGATTTTTGAAGTCGACCCGAGCCCGCTGGGTCGACTAGGGGTTAATCCAGGGTGTTTGGCTGTCAACCCGTGGGCCGATTCGCTCAAGTGCAGATTTTGCATTTGAATGGTTCTCATGGTCCATCTTTAATCTAAAGGCCCTAGATGGTTCCTACACTTGACTTCTTCCCCAAGACATGCTTTGATGGCTTGGATTGAATCTAGGGTTAATCCTATGGCCTAAAACACTTGCCTAATCTATAAATAAGACCCTAACCTACCCTAATTCATTCATAATTAAACCTAGTGACTAAACTATGGCAAAATGCTAGCTCTCATGGCCTCCACTAATTTTATGAAGAGGGTTGCATACTAATCACTCTCTAATCAACTTCTAATCCCTTCTTAGCATCTTAATCTTCTTCATTTGGTGTTCAAAGTTGCTAGTTGTGAGTTTCTATCACTTTGATGATCTTTTGGTAAACTAATTAGATGAGATGTGATGAGATTTATGGTTTTGTATGTGGGTTAATGAGCTTTGAATCATATGATATGATGTTAGCATTAATCTTATGTTTATGCATGTTGAGTATGTAAGCTTATGCAAGTTTAATATGATGTATGTTATGTTTGCATGATGCTAAATATGCAAGTTGTGGGCTATGTAATCATATGCATGTTATGCAAGTTCATGGTAATATGCTATGCAAGTTACATGTTTGTTAATATGCAAGTTACATGTTTGTTAATATGCAAGTTACATGTATGTAAATATGCAAGTTACATGTTTGTTAATATGCAAGTTACATGTTTGTTAATATGCAAGTTACATGTATGTAAATATGCAAGTTACATGTTTCTTTATATGCAAGTTACATGTTTGTTAATATGCGAGTTACATGTATGTAAATATGCAAGTTACATGTTTATTAATATGCAAGTTCATGATGACACATTATGCAAGTCTATAAGCTAATATGCAAGTTTGTTATGCAAAATGAATATGTAAGTTATGTGACATATTATATGCAAGTTATGTGACATGTTATGCAAGTTCATATGCAAGTTATGTGTTTGTTAATATGCAAGATGGCACCTTTGAAACATGTTCATTCATATGCAAGTTGACACCTTTTATATGTGTTATATCATGAACGAAATTACGTGGGAACGATGGGGTAATTAAATGCATAAGTTAATAAGATTGTGTGAAATTAATATAATTATGCATAACACAAAATAAATAAACATAGTATGGGAATTTGCCTATTTGGTTAGGTGTACCCATACTATGTGTTGGGAATTTACCTATTGAGTTAGGTCTACCCCATGGGAATTTACCTATTAAGTTAGGTCTACCCATGTTAAGAAAACTTGATTAATTAGGGATAATTAATATAAAATTATGAGGGTGATTAATTAGGTGTAATTAATTGACTAAGACACGAGGTTGGACTCAGTTGTAGCGTAAAACTGCCCGGACCCAACCGGCTTAACCAGTTGCTACAAATGTTAGCCCAATGTGAGAGGTCTTAGGCACAAACTAAATACGTAATTAATGTAAAGACACGAGGTTAGACTCTGTTATGACATAAGGCTGCCCGGACCCAACCGGCTTAACCAGCGGTCATAAAAGACAGTCTAATGTGAGAGGTCTTTACAAAGGTTACGTTCTTAATTAATTAATTAAGAAACACTTAACCACATTAGCATGTAGAGGGACATGAGGGGTTAAGTGGGTGCCTCGGGTGGCATGAGAAAATCTAGTGGTTGCCTTGGGTGGCAATAGAAAATACGATTAGAATACTTAACCAAAATAGAACATGTAATTAAAACATGATTAAAGGGTTAAGTGGGATATACTAGAAAAAGGGACAAGCTTAGGTGGGTAGCTTGTGGAGGCCCATTTCAACCAGTAACCCATACGTATCTTTGTGGGCTCGACCCATGTCGAGGACGGGACACGCATACTGGGCTTGACTGTAAGAGGCAAACGGGTTAGCGGTGGCAACGCAAGTCCAACGGGCTTCATATGCGTGAGTGGGCCCGGGCTGGTAGGTAAGCCGTTGTTGCATCGAGTAGATATAAGCCGTGCACCTTTAGTTTCATCAGGTTGCCACATTGGGGAATGATACATCCCACGGTGGGGCCAGCACGGGTATCTACGTTAGGGAGCCGATCGAATGGGAAGTAGTGTGTACACCTAGTGGATTGTAGGGCCCCGTGGCGCCTACTTGGTCACCTAGGGGTACGCAGGTACTAATTAGTAAATTTTATAAGTCCTTGGGTGGGATCAACCTTTAAGTTAGGAACGACTGGTGTGGTGCAGTTTAGTAATTTACCTTAGGGAGGGTAGATGCGTCTTTATCCTTTATCTTCGTTTAGTTGACTGCTTAGGGTAGCCATTCATCCCTATATGTTACCGTATATCAGTTTATGTCTTCTCTGGTTACTTTAACGATTGTATTGTTAAAGTTATAGGACTCGCTCAGACTTATGTCTGACCCTGTTGTTTTTATCTTTTTCCCAACCCTCAGGTCCTACGGTGGATCCTAGCAGTAGTGGAGCTTGATCGGATTGCTGTTCCAGTCTTTAGGAGCTTGGATAGATGTAAAGCTCCAGTTATCCAGTTATCTTTTCTTTTGTTTGGCTATTGTATGAGAGTGGGATTATGTACTTCTTTATTTTGATGGATATTGTACTTGACCTTTATTGTGGTTTTATGATGTAACCAGACATGTTTTACTTCCGCTGTTATGAGATGATGTTTTAAAATTTCAAGTACTATTTATATCTGTCTTGTTGTAATTTTTCTGTTCTATATTCACTAAAATACTCCACCGATGCTATGGCATTCCCTTAGTGAGTGATCATAGCGGGAGTGGGGTGTTACAGTTAAGTCATGGACTACTTGAATACACTTAACCAATTAAACCCGATGTATTGATAGGGTTAAGTCCTGAACTGCTTGAATACACTTAACCAACTCAATACATGGTTAGGATAGGGTTAACCACACTTAACCCACTTGAAATCCTAGTTACGTGGTCCTTTTCAGCAGTAACCAACTTGGAAGTATCATGGGTACCCTGGACTAGGCTGGGGTGGGGCACGATTACTGGACTGATTGTAAGAGACCAAAAGAGACGGCTGAAGGGTGCACCGGTTGTTCAGGCGGACCATGGTCGTGCACATTAAGTTCGGAGTTGAACATGGGCACCAGTAGGTTTAGACTGTGCGTGCTTGAATTGTGTCTATGGTTTACACCTTAGGGCTGGATACACCCTGGGGTGGACCTAGCACAGTTAACTACATTCCACGTTTAAGCCGTATGACACCGATACACGACGAGTTAGGCTTATAGGGAGCCGATCGACTAGACCGAGTAGTTGGACCTCGATTTACGTCATCTCATGATGTGTGCCAGCTTTGGGCCAAGGGATCATTTCTTGATTATACTTGACATGGATTGGAATACTAGTACACACCAGGTGCAACTTAACCTTGTATATGTGATGCCACACTTGATCTATCTTGTTAACTTTTCACCATGCCAGTTATCACCCTACATCTCTTCTCTGTTTTACATGTTCAGTTAACTTTATTATTTTTTATACTAATAGTAGATATGACTTACCAGTCTTTTTGACTGACCCGTTTTCTTTCGCCTCTTTTCTTCCGTTCCCCCCCCCCCTTCAGTTTTACAGGGTGGGAACACTGGTACCTAGCTTGGATCTTTAGCTGCTTTTCTGGATAGCTCATGTATGGTTTAGACTTGAGCTCGCTATGGTTTTCTTCTACCTTGGGGATAGTTACTTTATGATTTTCTTTTCAGTTTTCAGTTGATGTTTCTAGACTATGTTTTGTGGAAAATAATGACCGAGTACTTTGATGTAACTTGACTATGGTTTTGAAATGTTAGTTTTATCCGCTGCTTTATTTACTCTGTTTTTACTTATATGTTCTGTCTTGTGATATCTGCATGCATGTTTACCTTGTTTAACGCCCCTCCAAAGCTAGTGTGCTTGCAAGAGTGGCATTGGCGGAGGTGGGGTGTTACATTTGGTATCAGAGCATATGGTTTACGAGATTGGACAAAAGGTTTTTAAAACTTACCTTTTGGAAAACTATTTTCAAAACCAATTAAGTATTTTCCAAGAAAAATCTAGTTTTTTTTTTTTTTAAAAGGCTATTCCCCAAAAGCCATTAGCACTATCCTTTGTTTCCTCGTTCTCAATCTATCTTTTTCTTCGTTTCAGTATGGCCGATAATTTTGCCATTCTGGAGGGCGTACTAGTACCTATTTGGTTTAGAAGGTACATGGAGGCAAGGGCGAATGAAGCCGGCCCCGCGGACATTCCTCCTCCTTCCCCTGTGGCTAACATTCCTCCCCCTCCCATAGCTGAGGTTAATCCTCCTCCTCAGTATCCACAAGTGGATTTCGCGAAGATTTGTAAGGACTTTAAGGCGATGGGTGGCAAGAATTTTATTGGGACAGAGACTTTTGTTGAGGCAAGAAACTGGTTAAAGGAAACTGAAGACCTCTTTGCTATCTTTGATATAGAAGACCGTAAGAAAGTTCTGTTAGCGGTATGGTTATTGAAAGAGGAAGTTGCATATTGGTGGGTAGTTACCACCACTACTAGGCCAATTCAGACTTGGGATGACTTCAGGAGAAGGTTTAGACTGAGGTTTCTATCATCGACAGAAGAGAACCTTCGGATGGAGAGGCTCCTATCTCTAAAGCAAGGGGACATGACAGTTAGGGAATACGTGGATACGTTTAATCAACTTGCTCGGTTCGGTCTAGACTTGATTAACACAGCTCAGAAAAAGGCCCTACGCTTTGCTCTAGGATTGAATGAGCCATTGCGCGGTTTGGCCATGTCTCATATACCCATGGGGCCGACCTTCGAGAGTTTGGTGAATATGGCCATGCTTCAAGAAGAAGATAAGAGTGGCAAGAAGGAGGTCAAGGCGAATGAGTCCCAAGGCAAGAAGGAAGATACCGAGAAAAGAGACAAGAACAACAAGAAGGGGAACAAGGGCAACAACAACAACAAGGCAAGAGAGACAAGAAAGTGCAACTTCTGTAGGATCACTGGGCACATAGCCAAAGACTGTAAGAAGAAGAAGAGGAAGCTGGGCATATGCTTTCTATGCGGAAAGTCTGGACACTATAGCAAGGATTGCCCGAAAAAGCGAGGACAAGGAAAAAGGCAAACTCAGCGAGCAGGACCCTCTGGAGGGAAGTTGCAGGCTCTCCTTGCTCTTCCAGCTTTTGATCGAGGTAGTGTTTCTATAGAAAGTCATGTTTACATTTCTGATTTCCCTGTTCACACCTTATTTGATTCTGGCGCATCGTATAAGTTTTATTTCTGATCTTGTTGAAAGTGTGCACCAAAGTACTAGTCTAGTTGAAAATCCCGTTAGTATTTCAAATCTGATTGGGGGTTCCGCCCATCTATCTGCGATTTGTATGGATTTGAAAATCTCTATCTTGAGCGTAGAATTCGCGTGTGATGCTCATGTTCTCGGGTTTATGGGACACGGGTTGATGTTGGGCATGGGTTGGTTGTCCAGTTATAGAGCCATTCTTGACTTTGAACATGGGGTTGCGAGGCTCGTGACTCACCTCGGTAATACCCTCGAAATCTCGTGTGACCTTTAGGGTTCCGTCATGATTAGTTATCTAGAATCCCTTGGCATTTTTGGAAATTTGTAATCCAATCGAGTAGTGTTCGCCACTAAGGCGGATAGTCCATTCCGCTTAAGCATGGGTTATAGAAATCACCCTAGTAAGAACATTTGGCAACGTGGAGTGGCATTTGTTTTCAAGAGATAGTTCTTCTGCGTGGAATACCGTCTGGTATGTAAACGGGATCCAGGATTCACTAACAAATTTTGGAAAGCTTGCATGAAACCATGAGCACGCAGTTATGTTTAAGCCAAGTATTTTAGGCAAAGAATAAGTGGAACGAGAGGCAACAGTGAAATGAGTTCTAACTCATATTTTGGAAATAAGAATTAAGAACTACGGAATTGTGAAGTTAAAAGACGGTCAAGGCACGATGGGATTAAGCACAAGAAAATGCGGCTTAGAAGATTGAAGACTAGATACGCGCATTAAATCTCTTTCTAAGAGTATATCCTTGATCCCTATTATTCCGTAGAGCTTACTCGCATGCTATCTTTTAAGTATATCCTCTCGGTCCTATCCCCAATTTTAGTTCTGTTGCAAACCCCATAAGGAGTATGACTCGCCTGTTTGTGATATATAGTTGGGGTGAAGATGTTCGTCACCAAACTATTTGGGCTTTATGGGATATGGGTAATAATTGATAGACTTACAAAGAGAGCCCATTTTATTCCGGTGAAAAGCAAGAGGACCGTATCATGGCTAGCATCTGTTTATCTTCGAGAGATAGTGCGGTTGCATGGAGTTCCTTCTAGCATAGTTAGCGATCGTGGCCCAATTTTCACTAGCCAGTTCTGGAATAGTTTGCAAGAAGCGATGGGTACGCGATTGAATCTGAGTACAGCCTATCACCCCCAGACGGATGGCCAAACCGAAAGGGTGAATAGAGTGCTCGAGGATCTTTTGAGGCTTTGTGTTCTTGACTTTGGTGGTACTTGGGAAGACCACCTTCCTCTTGTAGAGTTTGCTTATAATAATAGCAATCAGGCTAGCATAGGGATGGCACCATTTGAAGCTCTGTATGGAAGGCCGTGTAGGTCACCATCTTGTTGGTGGGAGACAACGGATAGGCTTATACTTGGGCCCGATATGATACGGGACACATCCGAGAAAGTTGAATTGGTGAGAAGACGGATGAAAGCGGCCCAAGACAGACAAAAATCCTATGCTGACAAGCGAAGGACATATTTGGAATTCGAAGTTGGAGATATGGTTTTCGTGAAGGTTTCTCCTTTGCGTAATGTGGTTCGTTTGGGGGCAGTGGGGAAGCTGGCACCAAGGTTCGTAGGACCCTTCCCTATCATAGAAAGAATTGGAAGATGGCTTATAAGGTGGAATTGCCCGAAAAACTGGCCGGAGTGCATAATGTCTTTCATGTCTCTCATCTCCGAAAGTGCCTACATGAGTCCGCTGAGGTGGTTGAACCTAGCATTCTTGAAGACATGGAGGTGGAGAAAGAGGCGACCCTGAGACGAGCTCCGATTCGTATCATGGAAACGGAGACAAAGAAGCTAAGAAGTAAAGAAGTTAAGCTTGTTAAGGTGCAATGGAGTGAAGCAGAGGAAGACGCAACTTGGGAAACCGAGGAGAAGATGCGTGGGCTTTATCCATTTCTTTTTGAGGATACATTTTCAATCTCTTTTCCTAGTTGGTATATCTTTCCTTTGCTATCCATGTTTATCTAGTTTATCTTGTTTCGTAAATCTGGTCATGAGAACCTTAGGTAGAAACCCTTAGTTGAAACATGTATTTGAAACATGTTATGCTTGATGTTTGCCAGTGGTTGCAAGTGTTTGCAAGTGGATACTCGTGGATGCATGATACACGTTAGGCACTAAGATCGGCTCACACACTTTCATACCGCATATGCATGAAAGTTTATGCTTATTCATGGATGAAACTTGTATGCTATCACATGGATGTTGCATATGGATGGATGTTATGTGCACTCATGTAGAGACTATAAGTTATGTTAGGAATTCGCATACATATGGACTCATTACACTAACATATTTTGCATTAAGGAGGTTTACTGAATCAGTAACCGCCTGATTTTTTGCATTAGATAAGTACATATACACACACCTTTTGCATATGTTCATACAGCATTTAGAATCTTTTTAAGGACAATGGTTACTTGTGGATGATGTTTTGAGTAAATGGATGATGGATGGTAGGATACGTTCTTCCTAACTTGGAGATTTCGGGGACGAAATCCTTTAAGGAGGGGAGAATGTAACAACCCGTATTTTTAATAACTTGTTATAATGTAAATCAAGGCAGAATTAAATTCTAAAATTTGAATCAAGGGAAATGGGCTATGCCATTGCGTTCGTCTCGGAAAAATACGCGAAACAGAGTCCGAGTTTTCGAAAAACGGAGTCCGTATGACCAAGTTATGGCCCAATGAAGTTTTCAGAAAATTCTAAGCCGAAAACAGTTCAAATTCGAATTCAGAATCGAATTTCAGCCAAAACAGACTGGGCGGGAATTTTCCCGTCCATGCAGGGTCGACATAGGTGTCGACACCAGTGTCGACCCCCCCCCCAATGGGTCGACACCCATGTCGACCCAGGGGTCGACCCCCCCCCCCCGGTCGGACCAATTTTTCTGGTGCACCATTTTGGCATGTTGGGTCCTCTTTTGTTGGTTTATGATGGGAGTTAATGGTTCAGATTCGTTTTAGGGTTAATCCTATGGTCTAAACTACCCCTAATCTCTATAAAAAGACCCCTAGACCTAGCCTAAACCTTCTTTAATCATTCCTACAACTAAACTATGCCAAAATGTTTCTTGATCATGGCCTCCATCTTCATATCATGGCCTCCATCCTCTTCATGAAAGTTTGAGTGTCCTAAGCTAGTAAAAGAGCCACCTTTCTTAATCAAAACAAGGATCTTTCTTCATACAAATCAAAGGAGCTTCTTGTTTCTCAAGACAACTTGGAGCTTGTATTCATTTGGGGTTTTTAGAGTTGCTAGTGGATTCGTCTCAATCTTATTTTATAAGTCTTCATAGCATTGTAAGCCCTATACTACTCTTAGATTCTAACTATGAAGTTAAATATGATATGTTGCAAGTTGAGTTTGGGCCTAAGTATGATATGTGCTTTGATCCTATCATGTTATGCATAAATATATTCTATGCTTGTTTGTAAAGCTATCACCTTGACTTTGTGCATAGAAAGCTATGAGCTTTGATCCTATCATGTTATGCATAGATTTATTCTATGCATGTTTGTAAAGCTATCACCTTGACTTTGTGCATAGAAAGCTATGAACTTTGATTTGGAATGTTGCATAAAGCAACATAGAAACTCTCATAAACCTTATGTTAACTTGCATATGATGTTATATGCAAATCACTTGCTATCATCCCATGTTATTTATGGCCACGTTTCACCTATTTTGCTAAAGTTGATATCATGCATGTTTGAGGCTTATAATGTAATATGAAAGTTTATGAACACATTTGCCTCATATGCCACCATGTTTAACTTGTGGCAAAACCTTAACCCCTCATGTTCCTTAATATGCTTGCGGCCAAATCACTCTTATGCTATTATGCATGCTTGTGGCCACATCACCCTTATGCTATTTGATATGTTTGAGGCCAAGTCACCTTTTATGCTATCATACATGTTGAGTCCATATGCTAGTATGTTGAACCCCTTTTGGCCTCAAATATCACCATGTTTAATTTGTGGTAGATTTTCCCATCTTATGGCCACCTTGTCATATAGTTATGTTCCCTCTTTGATCTATTTGCGTTGATACGAATTTACGTGCGATGGGAATACGTTATGGGTAGTTGGGCAAACTTAAATAACATGAGAACATGACTTGAAAATATGACATGAAAGTTTGACATGTGTTTATGCTTGAAACATGGACTTGGACATGACTTCTAGAAAACATGAGAATGGCCAACTCGAGGTTGGGTTGAGTTTGTAGCATAAATCTACCCGGAACCGACCGGCTTAACTAGTGGCTACAAGCAATAGGACCCAATGTGAGTAGTTGGTCATGTCGCACTTTAAACCCGAGGTTAGACTAGGTTGTGGTGTAAAGCTACCCGGACCCGCCTGGCTTAACTAGTAACCACAACAAAGTCTAATGTGAGAGGTTGGGGTGCATTAAGTTAATTAATGCCACATGGTAGGGTTAAGTCATGGACTACTTGAATACTTAACCAATTAAACACGATGGATTGGTAGGGTTAAGTCATGGACTACTCGAATACTTAACCAATTAAACACGATGGATTGGTAGGGTTAAGTCATGGACTACTTGAATACACTTAACCAATTAAACCCGATGTATTGATAGGGTTAAGTCCTGAACTGCTTGAATACACTTAACCAACTCAATACATGGTTAGGATAGGTTAACCACACTTAACCCACTTGAAATCCTAGTTACGTGGTCCTTTTCAGCAGTAACCAACTTGGAAGTATCATGGGTACCCTAGACTAGGCTGGGGTGGGGCACGATTACTGGACTGATTGTAAGAGACCAAAAGAGACGGCTGAAGGGTGCACCGGTTGTTCAGGCGGACCATGGTCGTGCACATTAAGTCCGGAGTTGAACATGGGCACCAGTACGTTTAGACTGTGCGTGCTTGAATTGTGTCTGTGGTTTACACCTTAGGGCTGGATACACCCTGGGGTGGACCTAGCACAGTTAACTACATTCCACGATTAAGCCGTATGACACCGATACACGACGAGTTAGGCTTATAGGGAGCCGATCGACTAGACCGAGTAGTTGGACCTCGATTTAGGTCATCTCATGATGTGGGCCAGCTTTGGGCCAAGGGATCATTTCTTGATTATACTTGACATGGATTGGAATACTAGTACACACCTGGTGCAACTTAACCTTGTATATGCGATGCCACACTTGATCTATCTTGTTAACTTTTCACCATGCCAGTTATCACCCTACATCTCATCTCTGTTTTACATGTTCAGTTAACTTTATTAGTTTTTATACTAATAGTAGATAGGACTTACCAGTCTTTTTGACTGACCTGTTTTCTTTCGCCTCTTTTCTTCCGTTCCCCCCCCCCCCTCCTCAGGTTTACAGGGTGGGAACACTAGTACCTAACTTGGATCTTTAGCTGCTTTTCTGGATAGCTCATGTACAGTTTAGACTTGAGCTCGCTATGGTTTTCTTCTACCTTGGGGATAGTTACTTTATGATTTTCTTTCCAGTTTTCAGTTGATGTTTCTAAACTATGTTTTGTGGAAAATAATGACCGAGTACTTTGATGTAACTTGACTATGGTTTTGAAATGTTAGTTTTATCCGCTGCTTTATTTACTCTGTTTTTACTTATATGTTCTGTCTTGTGATATCTGCATGCATGTTTACCTTGTTTAACTCCCCTCCAAAGCTAGTGTGCTTGCAAGAGTGGCATTGGCGGAGGTGGGGTGTTACACCAAATATAAATATAAACTTGTACTTTTTTGTCGGGCATATCATTATATCCTTTACATCTGTTACCAATTTAAAATATACCAATATCATCTTAATCAAAATCCTCAAGTCAAACATTTGGTTCTATCCAAGCCAATTGCCATTCAAACTCCAATATCGAATTGCAAACTCTTAACTCATCAACTCAATTTCATTCCAGATTATCCTCTAATCAATTTCAGTTTTGCTTAACTTATCATTTCAAGTTAAATTCTGGTTTATTATTTACTTTCATCGTCCCATTCGATTTAACTTCACAAGTTAAATTTAAATTCCTGGGTTTTTATTTCAAATCAATTTGAAATCACAATAACAATTCAAAACCCTTGAATTTCTGAACACCTTGTTTTCGCAAAACAAATTTGAAAACAAAATCTTTGGTAGTAATTCGTCACTTACAACTCAAAAATGAACACCGATGATGTCTAGATCATCATCGGAATCGATTTTCCAGCTATCGAAGTGAGTTCAATACTATATCACTTTCAAAATCATTCTTAAACACTTTTATTTTGAAATCAGTTCAAAATATCATTCACAAATGCTTGGAATACAATTTAAAATCTCCCATGATCTTAAAATTTACATATATTTAATCCAAGTCTATTTACAAACTCTATTCCAAATTTCCAGGGTTTTATTTTCATTTCTGATTCAAATTCATATTTAATTCATTCCGTAACACTTATACGAATATTATTTGGTTATATACATAACCATTTCACTTTTTATAATCTTACTCGATTATAACAACAACCAATATAAATCCTTTATATCAAAATAAAATTTGGGTAAAATTACCCTCTTTTCAAAACATACCATGACGCTTCATTGTATTCAAGTGTTTATAAACTCCTACTGATATAGTGGATCAAACTGATCGACCAGAACTTATAAACAACTCAACCAATAAATCCCCACAATATAAAACAATTTTTATATCAATAGCAAATACGCTCACTCGTATATATACACTCAACTCAATCTAGGGTATTGCTAATCCCATCTCTACTGAGTCACGCCGCAGAGCCAAGGTAATAACTTAACCTGAAGCTCTGATACCAACTGTAACGACCCGGTTTTTAGCGACTTTGGTTATCGACATAAACTCAATGACGACTAACCAAACATTCTAAAATACCGATAGTTAATGAAAGAAGTTAGAGGGTGAGGACAGATAAGATAGAAATTTAGAAAGAAGAAGAAGAAGATACAACATCAGAGTAACACGAATCTCACAACGGAACGAACAACATATAATAGATAACATATCCTTGAAAATAAAATCAGTAAATGCATAAAGTAACATTATCAGAGTAGAACACTTACAACACAGCGGAAATAACTATAGCTATATAATCATGAAGCCTCCTGCTCCAAGCTCTCCAAGTATATCTGTAAAATCCCGACTACTTAACTGCCCATATAAAATTGGGCACCCAAGAGTTTAGGGAAACAAACAAAATAAACTCCGGGTCAGTCATGGGACTGGCATGAGTAAAACAGTTTAAGCCATTAAACGATATCTCATAAGACCACACTGTATAACGGAACGGGTTTTTCCCTTATGAGAATCCAAAATAACTTTATATCAAAAACCTTTTGATATTATAATATTGTCTATTAACCACAATATAATAATCATCTAGTAGAAACGCATTCATCTCACGTTCTGCATATATAGTATACAATCAAAACCGCAAGCACGTATTGGGTAACGGATTTCCAACTATGACAAGGTATGGAACCAACTTTCGCTAGTGTACCTCTAGAGAGGAATACACTGGGTTCAACAAGAACATCTTGCAACCCGACCACACATGACTGACCACTCATTTCGCTTGAGTGTATCGAATGTATATTACCAACGGTTGGGATCAGCAACCATTTCCCGAATGGTACAACATCGACAATAGATTTTTAGAAGTAAATGAAACTCTAGATTAGGTGATTATACACCCTAATAGGTGCGACCTACATAGCCATGCTGCCTGCCCGATTTTTGTCATTTGCCGGATGTGAGGCTAGAAGCTACGCTTATCTTTTACATGCCACATCTTCATTCACTTAGAATGTCACATCGTCATACCCTCCAAATCACAAATTGATTTATCCAAAAATAACATGGGTATACAGCTAAGAGAAACAAATTCCTTCGCCACCAAACGTGAATACGTTTGAAGAGATCAACTTACGCGATCTATTAGATATACTTTGTCAGACCTTCTTCCATACAAGTTGTCCTGGGACTGGACAAACCAAAGGCATTGTTCAGTACATCCATCTTAGGCAATTGTTATCTAAGATTTATACAACAGCCCTTGCACTTTACTCCGTCTTCAATTATCTTTAGCATATATGATTCGCAATGTTTATGCCAATGCAGAGTGGTTCTTTGGATAATAATCCAACCGGTCTCTCCATATTAACAACATTAAAATGGTCAAAAACTTCGATAGTCGGTGATTTAACTATCAAAGAAAAACACAAACAACGATATTATTTCCAGATGGAAATTATATCAATCAATCATCATTTAACATATATATATATATATATTCACATTTCCTTATTTTCTATGTTTAGAAAATATATGTTATTAACACTGAAAAACATTTCCATAGCTTAATTTCGTTTCACTATCCTTTCACAACTATCAGTCCCTGACTGTAAACTAGTATGAGAACAATTCCCTAAGTATTAATCCGGAAGGCCAAAACCAACATCAGATAGACACTTATAAAACCATTCAATTTACTAATCTCTAGTCAGTTTCTACTTTTGCTAAACTCTATTTGATTTACTCTATTTTGAAAACTAATATTCGATTAACTCTATTTGATATTTATCTTCCACATATCCCCTTTTATTCTTCTGCTAAATACTGAAATATTTATTTCCAAAATATTTCCTTTTTAAGTACTTCTATTTATTTTTAAATAAATATCCCTTTCCTATTCTATTTATTTCTCAAATAAATACTCCTTTATATTCCTATTTATTTCTAAATAAATATGCCTTTATTTTTCTATTTATTTCTGATAAATATTCCTATGAATAAATATCTCCATTTAATCTATCTGTAAATGTTTTACAAATATTTTCCTCTTTAAATTCTATTTGTAAAGGTTTTACAAATATTTCTCTTTCGATTTCATTTTCACAAATATGTCCTTGTATATTTGTTTTCACAAATATTTCCTTGTATATCTTTATTTATTTTCTGAATAAATAATTCGTTTAATATCTCCTATTTATTTAACAAATAAATATATCCTTTATAAAATCTTATGATTTTATAAATATTTCCTTTTATAAATATTTCATTTATAAAGATTTCCCTTTATTTATAATTCCATTTATTAATGTTCTCTTTTATAAAATATTATGATTTTATAAGCTTTTCCCTTTATATAAAATCTTTTGATTTTATAAATAAATTTCTTCTTTAAAAGCTTTGGATTTTTAAAATAAATCCCTTTTATAAAATATTCTTTGATTTTATAAATATTTTCTCCTTTATAAAATCTTTTGATTTTATAAATAATTTATTTTCAATATTCACTTTGAAAATTCCCTTTCCAACATCCCGGTATGCTAGGGTTTTTAACATATCAAACCATATTGACCCATATCGTCCAAACACACATAATCGACAACAGATTATATATCACATCATATATTACAATATATGAACAGAACAGTATTATAAATATTGAGGAACCGTGGGTCCCTCCAACCTGTTTCCCTACATCACAGATGTTAAACAACACGAATATAAAATATTCTGTTAAACAGAATCAATATTTGATTAACGATTTATATATATATATATATATCGTTATCTGTGATTTCAATCAATACGCCAACAATTCAACCAAACAGTTAACACACAGCAATCAGTCATCATTTATCAGTTCTAAATATACGTTATAAAAATAGAACTGTTTAGAGTTGGTGAGTTTTACTCACATTGGACGATCATCGTTAATAACGATAACCATCGCTCGATTTGGTTCAGACGGACAATTTATTTTGCAATAAATTGTAACGAGCTTTGATTTATTCCCCGTCAGTTCCATCGTGTTGCGCTCGTCCATATGCTCCCAACGGATCTGACCGCTCGAAATTCTGACAACGTATGATAATGTTATGATAATTTAAAAGTTAATACCATTTTTAAATTTAAAATAAACTTAAATCTATTTTTATATTGGGCTTAACCGCTTTTTTTTCTCCAGCCCATTTGGAAAAACCTAGCCCGCCAACACTTCCCTTCTCAAAAGTACATCGCAAGCTCCCATTTATCGGATCCGCACCTGCTCACGTACAGGAGCTCCTTCCTTCTCCCTTGTTTACAGCAGCGACCTCCAGTACGAAGAACACACCATTTCCGCACCCCTTTTGTTCCGCTACTTCCTCTTCATGGTGGCACCACTGACCAGCGTCATTTCTCTTGAATTCTACCCTGCTATGTTGAGTTTCAGGTATTAAAGTACTGCTGCGTCGAGTGGCTCAGTGGTGCAAAGGGATCCAGACGAGCTCATACATTCCTATCTAAATATTAGATCCGTTTTAGCGTGTTTTGATTTTTGTGAAGACATGGATTTTTATTTGAAACTCGAGTTCCTGAAGTAAAGGGAGACAGCGAATGGTTTGGTGCTGTTATTTATAAATTTGAAGTATTAACTTAGGTAGGCTTGTTGGTAGAGTGTGTGCTGATGTAATAACCCGAAAATCTAGGCCAGTTTAAAATTTTTATTTTGGCTATTTTAGCGAATTTTGATTATTTAAAATGAATTATTTTAAATAATATCGACGTGAAATTTATTTTGAATATAATTCGAGCGTATATATTTATACACGTCGTCGTTAGAATATAAATATTTATATATAATTATAAATAGAATTGAAAATGGCGTGGTAGTTCGATAATTCGATTTCAAACTTCAAATGAATGTACCGGGTGCAAAACAATCCGGATTTTAGTGAAACCAAAAATAATAGGATCTAATAGATGATATCTTTCCAACGAATCCGAAAAATCAAGATTTCATAGCGGGAATCAAAAGATATGTCCAGTTGAAAATTCTGAATAGTCGCTATGGAATTCAGGCCCTTAAAAATGGATATTTTGCAAACGACCTCGGATTTCGACGAAACCAGTTTTGTTGGATCCGTGATGTAAAGTTATGGCTAGGTTTTATTTTCATAATTTTTCGAATCAATATGTGAGTGTGGCAAAGGAAAACGCGTTTGACCGGTTTCAGTTGATTTTAATCGACTGGAAATTGGCCATTTTTCTAACGGTCTCAGAATTCGGCGAAACTAGTTTTGTTAGGACCGTATCGTCAATACGAAGCTAGAAAATATTTTTTGAGAATTTTTAGAGTTAGTATGTGCCCCCGGTAATTTGAAATGTACGTTTAAAATTCAATATAGTGATTTAATTGTAAATTCAACGGAAACTAATCGAAACGATCAAATCAGCTTGCGATACATATCCCATTTTGTTCGGAATGGGGGTAAAACGCTATGGACGACAGGCGGTGAGCCTCGTTTTGAGGTCGAAAATAAAGGTTGCTTTTTGTGGAAAATTAAATAATAAAATATATAAAAAAAAACCTTTTCTCCCCCGTTAACCCGCTCTGGCCCCCCCCCCTCTTCATTTCGATTTCAGATAGAAGAAAAAAAAAGAAAAACCCCCGATCCAATCGCCCGCCCACCCATCGACTGCGCCACCGCCACCGCAGCAAGCTCCGGCGAGGCCCCTGCCATCGCCACCCCGCTACTCCCCCTCCTTCAAACTCGAGCCCCCCTGAAGCCATCGCGATGCCCTAAAGTCGCGAGCCCCCCCTTCTTCGAATTCAAACCACCACCGAAGACCACCCACCTCCAGCACCTCCTGCCGCCGAGCCTGGCCGTCATCTCCCCCCCCCCTTCTTCGCAGGTTAAAGTAAGTTGGTTTTATCTTATTTTATTTTTATTTTAATCTGAAAATTTCGATTTTAAGATTTAAAACTGATTTCGATTTTAAAGTTTAAACTGATTTCGATTTTAAGATTTTAAAACTGATTTTTGAAAAAAAAGTTTAAAACTGATTCTTTTTTTTAGATTAGAACTGATTCTTTTTAAAGATTAAAACTGATTTTTTTTTTTAAAAGTTTAAAACTGATTTTTAAAAGAGTTTAAAAACATATTTTTAAAAGGGTTTAAAAACAGATTTTCGAAAGGGTAAAAACTGATTTTTAAAGGAATTAAAAACTGTTTTTTTTTTTGAAAGGTTATAAAAACTGATTTTCAAAAGAATAGAAAAAGATTTGAACTGGGAAAAAAAAATAAAGATCATATTTTTAAAATAGAAAAGACGGAATTTTTATTAAGTAGAAGAAGTAAGATATGATTTTTATATTTTTAAAGTAATAAAAATATAATTTTTACATCATAGGAATATTAAAAATATAATCTTTATTTTTGAAAAGGCGGAATCTATATTTTTAAAAATATGATTTTTATATATTGAACATTGAAATAAAAATATGATTTTTATATAGAGAATAGCATAATAAAAATTCGATTTTTATATATTGAATAGCGAAGTAAAAATTCGATTTTTACATATGTAGTGAATACGTGCAACGGAAGCGACAAAAGGCGAGAACGAAGAAGATTTATATCAAAGAAGAGTCAAGATGATTGGATAGTTATCTGTGAGAATTTCTCACCTTTCAATTTCTTTTTCTAGTTATATATATATATATATATATATATATATATATACTAGGATGCAGACGGTGCTTAGTAGCACCCGACACAATCGTCCACAGACCATGGACTTGTTTGTTTGGTTGCATAAATTAATTTGATGACTTGATTTGAATTGGTTGTTTGGTGAATTTGATTGATGTGTGAATGGCGTGGGCCTTCACTAGACCGGGGATAAGGCTAGGCTTTGTCCCGTTTCTAGTATCGTGCCGTTATGCCGCCGAAATTTTCTAAAATATGTTAGAAAAATAAAAATATCATTTTATTGAATAAATGAACCGAATAGAAATTCATAAGTTAAAATAAAATGTTTTATCGTTAAAAATATAATTTTTAACGTGAATGTGAATAAATGAATATTCATTTACAAACCAGACGGTTTGTTTATGTACACCTATTTGAAGGACATTGATTGGGTCGATAAATTTTACACATCGCCCAACTGCACAAATAAAATATGCGTTTGATTGTTTGAAACCCCACACGGGTGTTGGGATGAAATATGAAGTTCACTCATCCTGATTGATTAAATATGTCGATCGATTGATTGACATGCTGTTATAAGCGTTATATATCTATATTTGATGCTTATACAGTGTAGTGTACTTTGGTTGATGGTTGATTATTTTTCAATGCTATGATATACATGTGTTGTATGAAAATCCATATAATTAATTTTATATGGTAATTGATTGGGCCTCATTCCAATTTGAAAAATAAAGAATATTATAAAATAAAAGTTCATGTGTTGACAGTACTCATCCATTGAGATTGGTCATGTGTTGAACGAAATATTTTCAGTAATAAAATTTACATCTTTATCGATATAAAATAAAAGTTCATGTGTTGACAGTACTCATCCATTGAGATTGGTCATGTGTTGAACGAAATATTTTCAGTAATAAAATTTACATCTTTATCGATATAAAATAAAAGTTCATGTGTTGACAGTACTCATCCATTGAGATTGGTCATGTGTTGAACGAAATATTTTGATAATAACAACTATTTTGAAAAAGAAGTATTTGAAATAAGATATTTGAAAATAGAAATTTATGAAGCCGTGTTGATTAGATTGACGCCATTTTGACGTGAACGATATTTATATCGATTTTATTCATTTCGAAATGAATTGAATATATAACGATTTCGAAATGAATTGAATATATAACGATTTCGAAATGAATTGAATATATAATGATTTCGAAATGAATTGAATATCTAACGATTTCGAAATGAATTGAATATATAACGATTTCGAAATGAATTGAATATATAACGATTTCGAAATGAATTGAATATATAACGATTTCGAAATGAATTGAATATATAACGATTTCGAAATGAATTGAATTGAAAACGATTTCGAAATGAATTGAATTGAAAACGATTTCAAAATGAATTGAATTGAAAACGAATTCAAATTGAATTGAAGGCGAATTGAAATGAATTCAAATTGAATTGAAATTTGAATTGAATAGAAATGAATTTTAAAACGAATTTATAAAGAAGAATTCAATTTTGATTTGAATTGAAAAAGAAGTTGAAATTGCTTTTGAAACGAATTTAAAACTATTTATAAAATTCGTTTTAAATAGAAATCGACGAAATATATATTATATATATTATATATATAATATAATGGCCTGAATAGAACGCGCCGCGCCACGGCAGTTCGTGAATTTCGACCATTTATTTCAAACGGACATTACGGGAGATCCGACCGTCGGATTCTCCTAAAACCGGAACCGTTGGGTTCGTATCGAAAAGAGCTTTCTAACGAATATTAGAGATTCAAAATCTAACGGTTGGATTTGGAGATACGTCCAAATCAAATTCGAAAAAGGTCGCTGTAAGTGCAGTTCGATGGCCATTGTTGGAAATCGACTGTACGGGCCTTGATAAAAATTATTAAAAATAGTAATAATTTATGTAAAATCATAAGAAATGATTTAGAGAGAATTGGGATGAAAAACTCCATATTCGAAAAGATAAAAATAGATTTTTATCGAAATGAACTAGTTTTGAACTAGAATTATAATTCTATTTATTTTTAAATAAATAAATTGAATTTGAAATGGTTTTGAAAATAACCAAAATTTCCAATGATTGCATTGGAGTGGATTTGAATCGAAATTGTCTTCGGAATATTTCGATGTTGGATTTTGTGATTATACAGATATTGTTATGGAAATTTGAAAGATATATTTATATCGTTATTTCCAATACGACATTTGTTAATCGAAGAATTTGATATTGAATATAAGCCGATATATTTTCTATTCAGAGCCTTTTATTGAATATCAAATGTGATTTGGGTTTGTCGTGAATGGTGTCTTCACTAACACTGTTCTTGAACCCAGTAGAGAAAAGATTAAATCTTTTTATTTAGATTTAATGAAGTGTACCAATTAAATAATATTTAATTGGAATTGAATTGATATTGATTTTTGGGTTTATCGTGAACAGTGTTTTAAACAACACTCGTTCTTTAACCCGATAATTAATGAATGTGATTTTGGGTTTATCGTGAACTGTGTTTTTAAATGACACTGATTCTTTAACCCAGTTAAAGATTAAAACTAAGTGGAGTTTTAATGAATCTTTAATTAGATTGAAAAGATCGAAAATGGAGTACCACCAGTTTTGCTTCAGGCGATAGTTAAATCTTTAATTAGATTTGAACGTGAAATGGTAATTGAATTTACCGATAACACCGTGGTGTTAGATATGAAGTATTACCAGTTTTACTTCATGGGATGAATAGGTTGGGATTGGGAAATTAAAACCAATGATTACTTCGGTAAGTTTCGTAAATCCCGACTAGTTTGAATTGATATTCAAAAATAGATTAAAGAATAAATTCAAGAAATTTATCTTGGATAAAATTAATGGGAACCTTCCCCTATGAATGTGAAATTTAGAAACTAACTGTCGGTTAGCTAAGCAGAATGGTTTTCTGGATATTGATCTGATGTTGGTTTCGGCCTTCGGGGTTAATATTTGGGGAATTATTCTCTTGATTAATTTACGGTTAGTGACTGATGAATTGGAATGAGGCGTATGTTGTGTTTGTGTAACACTTATTTAAAATATACGCGAGTTATTCGGAAAGACCGGGTTTATCCCATTCTGAATAACTGATACGACGATAAGTCGAAGATGAAGACGGTGGTCGAAGACCAGAAGTCATCATGTCGTTTGGGTGATTACTGATGATCTTGATTGGGCTGTACACCCAAGAAGATGGAAACAGTTGGTGATCGTCCAGACGTACTTGGAGATCGATGGATATGCGGGGTACTAGGTGCCTCCGGTTTCGTTCAGACCCAGAACGAACTTGTAAATGGACTGTGTGTCTGACATTGGATTTTAGTCTATGTGATTGATCTCTATTAAATATATATCAGTTTGGCGGCGGAGAATTTATTCTCTTGCTTAACGCCCTTCTCTGAGACGTACGAGCTCAGGGGTTATATATTGATGGATATCAAACGCATGGAGTGAATTGCCTGTGTGGCATGCCTAAGTGGCAATTGATCGAGGCTTCTGTTGAAAAGCAAAGTCTTGTGGTGATGATCAAAGCACGGCCTTTGTGGCGTAGCTTTGTGTAACGTTTACTTCGCGAGTTTCACACCCGGTATGAACCAAAAACGGGAGACGGACCTCAGGGAGGGCATGCGTTTCCTTATAGCTAAAAGGTGGCGTCAGTGGTTTTACACGCCCTGACGAGTTTGACTTATGTGGTTGTTGCTGTTGCGAGGCGCCTCGGATTGATCGGTCGTTCTCGAACCGATGGAGTCATTTAGTTGGCTCATTTACGCCCCAAAGGGCGGGGAAACGTAGTGTTCAGGCATTTTAATCCACATCGGTGGACCGGCCCTGTCGCTCCAAGGGTCACTCGAGCTCTGATCCTGAGACATGGGCTAGATTGTCTCGAATCGGTTGAGGACTATCTTTTGCCTCGGTTCATAGACGGAAATCCAATTTCCAAATACGTGACATTTGCGGTTTTATTTGTAAACCAATATATGGCGACATAGTGGCATGGGATGCTCATGCCGCCTATGATTGATACTTATGATTTGAAGTTGTTTTATGCACTATGCACTTATAATAGTATCAAACGATTTGTTTTAACCGTATCAAGCATTCTTTGGCTGTTATAAGGGAAAACCCTATCCTCGGCTACGTTGCATTGTGTGATGGGACCTGGGTCTTATAACAGCTTCATTTTTCTTTATTTAGCATTGCGCTGTTTGTTTTATGCACTGGTATTCTTGGGAGGAAACCCGTTCCGTGTTATACGGCGTGGTCCCTTGATTTACCTAACTTTAAAAATAAAAATTAATAACTGTTTTAGTTCTCACACCAGTCACATGACTGACCTGGAGTTTATTGTTTTAACCTAAACTCTGGGTGCCCTTATTTTGACACGGGCAGCTAGTAGTTTTGGTTTTGCAGATTTATATTCACAGGATCCTGGTTTACAGCTGGAACGATATCCGGAAAGCTTTGTATCCGTATATCTACTTCTAGTTGTGTATTGTATTATTTTCCGCTGCTATGTATTTAAATGTAATTTAAATCTCTGATATTTCTGTGTAATATTTATTCATTTATACTCTGTATATTCTTGTAATCTGATGCATTGTTGTAATATACAATGAAATGTTCTTTTATATGCGTTCTGTTGTGGCTTGTTCTCGAACTATCCGACGCTTTCCTTTACGGGGAAGTTACGGGTTTTCACAGTTGGTATCAGAGCTTTGGTTTACAAGGCTAGAGAACAAGGCACATTAGAACCCTACGAAAGAATTCATCAGATATTGGATTAGTAATATCCAACGGGAATGACTCGTTAGAGATGGGATCAGAAGTATCCTAGAACGAGTGTGAAGAGTATATTTTTTAAAATGAAAACAATTTTTGTTTTGAAAATTTAAATCAATTATTTGTATTTGATAATTTATTTAATTGATCTGGACAATCCCATATATAAAGATTTTGCATATGCGTCTTGCAAACGTGTATTCGAAGTTTTAATATACTGGATAGTTATAGAATCATACTCTAGCTGCCCGGGGATAATTCTGGTGATGGGGCACTGTCGCCAGTATTTATTTTCGAGTAACGAAAGTGAGATTTCTATATTTCCATTAGACTGGTGTGAGAACCGAAATTAGATAGGGCTTATTGTTGTGATTTGGCATCAAAAATCTGATTTTTTGACTATATATCAAAGTTATGCATTTGAAAAGCTAATCAACTAATTGATTGATGGTTATATTGTTTGATTATTGTTTGAATAATTAAAATTTGAACCATTTAGTTCATTTGAGTTAAATATTGAATTTTATTGAAAATTGGTCGCATTTGCTTGCATATACATATACGTACATTGAACAGGTCATAGCAAGGAGGCTAGAGCAGAGAATAAAATTTGTTTGCCCGACAAATAGGTACATGTTTACTACATAATTTACTGTTTTGTTTGGGTGATGATGATTTTATGAGCCTATTGGCTAGCCGCTTGGCTTTTTCTTTTTCTTTTTGAGATCTGAAGGACCGGGGAAGCTATTTGAAATTCCCCGATGCTCCCGGTGCAGGGGAGGTTATGGCGAAATTTTTCGAAAATTTAGGGTGTTAGCCAAAATTTTGAAATTTTGAAAATTCTCAGAAACTAAAGAGTTGGAGAATGGAAGTCAGATCGAGCGTAGAGTTGATTAATCAAACCACTTTCGACTTTGTTCCTTTTCGGGGACGAAAAGTTTTAAGTGGGGGAGATTGTAATAACCCGAAAATCTGGGCCAGTTTAAATTTTTTATTTTGGCTATTTTAGCGAATTTTGATTATTTAAAATGAATTATTTTAAATAATATCGACGAGAAATTTATTTTGAATATAATTCGAGCGTATATATTTATACGCGTCGTCGTTAGAATATAAATATTTATATATAATTATAAATAGAATTGAAAATGGCGCGGTAGTTCGATAATTCGATTTCAAACTTCAAATGAATGTACCGGGTGCAAAACAATCCGGATTTTAGTGAAACCAAAAATAATATGATCTAATAGATGATATCTTTCCAACGAATCCTAAAAATCAAGATTTCATAGCGGGAATCAAAAGATATGTCCAGTTGAAAATTCTGAATAGTCGCTATGGAATTCAGGCCCTTAAAAATGGATATTTTGCAAACGACCTCGGATTTCGACGAAACCAGTTTTGTTGGATCCGTGATGTAAAGTTATGGCTAGGTTTCAATTTTCATAATTTTTCGAATCAATATGTGAGCGTGGCAAAGGAAAACGCGTTTGACCGGTTTTAGTTGATTTTAATCGACTGGAAATTGGCCATTTTTCTAACGGTCTCAGAATTCGGCGAAACTAGTTTTGTTAGGACCGTATCGTCAATACGAAGCTAGAAAATATTTTTCGATAATTTTTAGAGTTAGTATGTGCCCCCGGTAATTTGAAATGTACGTTTAAAATTCAATATAGTGATTTAATTGTAAATTCAACGGAAACTAATCGAAACGATCAAATCAGCTTGCGATACATATCCCATTGTGTTCGGAATGGGGGTAAAACGTTATGGACGACAGGCGGTGAGCCTCGTTTTGAGGTCGAAAATAAAGGTTGCTTTTTGTGGAAAATTAAATAATAAAATATAAAAAAAAAACCTTTTCTCCCCCGTTAACCCGCTCTGCCCCCCCCCCCTCTTCATTTCGATTTCAGATAGAATAAAAAAAAAGAAAAAAAAAGAAAAACCCCCGATCCAACCGCCCGCCCACCCATCGACTGCGCCACTGCAGCAAGCTCCGGCGAGGCCCCTGCCATCGCCACCCCGCTACTCCCCCTCCTTCAAACTCGAGCCCCCCTGAAGCCATCGCGATGCCCTAAAGTCGCGAGCCCCCCCCCCCCTTCTTCGAATTCAAACCACCACCGAAGACCACCCACCTCCAGCACCTCCTGCCGTCGAGCCTGGCCGTCATCTCCCCCCCCCCCTTCTTCGCAGGTTAAAGTAAGTTGGTTTTATCTTATTTTATTTTTATTTTAATATGAAAATTTCGATTTTAAGATTTAAAACTGATTTCGATTTTAAAGTTTAAACTGATTTCGATTTTAAGATTTTAAAACTGATTTTTGAAAAAAAAGTTTAAAACTGATTCTTTTTTTTAGATTAGAACTGATTCTTTTTAAAGATTAAAACTGATTTTTTTTTTTTTAAAGTTTAAAACTGATTTTTAAAAGAGTTTAAAAACAGATTTTTAAAAGGGTTTAAAAACAGATTTTCGAAAGGGTAAAAACTGATTTTTAAAGGAATTAAAAACTGTTTTTTTTGAAAGGTTATAAAAACTGATTTTCAAAAGAATAGAAAAAGATTTGAACTTTAAATAGAAAAAGATTTGAACTGGGAAAAAAAAAATAAAGATCATATTTTTAAAATAGAAAAGACGGAATTTTTATTAAGTAGAAGAAGTAAGATATGATTTTTATATTTTTAAAGTAATAAAAATATAATTTTTACATCATAGGAATATTAAAAATATAATCTTTATTTTTGAAAAGGCGGAATCTATATTTTTAAAAATATGATTTTTATATATTGAACATCGAAATAAAAATATGATTTTTATATAGAGAATAGCATAATAAAAATTCGATTTTTATATATTGAATAGCGAAGTAAAAATTCGATTTTTACATATGTAGTGAATACGGGCAACGGAAGCGACAAAAGGCGAGAACGAAGAAGATTTATATCGAAGAAGAGTCAAGATGATTGGATAGCTATCTGTGAGAATTTCTCACCTTTCAATTTCTTTTTCTAGTTATATATATATATATATATATATACTAGGATGCAGACGGTGCTTAGTAGCACCCGACACAATCGTCCACAGACCATGGACTTGTTTGTTTGGTTGCATAAATTAATTTGATGACTTGATTTGAATTGGTTGTTTGGTGAATTTGATTGATGTGTGAATGGCGTGGGCCTTCACTAGACCGAGGATAAGACTAGGCCTTGTCCCGTTTCTAGTATCGTGCCGTTATGCCGCCGAAATTTTCTAAAATATGTTAGAAAAATAAAAATATCATTTTATTGAATAAATGAACCGAATAGAAATTCATAAGTTAAAATAAAATGTTTTATCGTTAAAAATATAATTTTTAACGTGAATGTGAATAAATGAATATTCATTTACAAACCAGACGGTTTGTTTATGTACACCTATTTGAAGGACATTGATTGGGTCGATAAATTTTACACATCGCCCAACTGCACAAATAAAATATGCGTTTGATTGTTTGAAACCCCACACGGGTGTTGGGATGAAATATGAAGTTCACTCATCCTGATTGATTAAATATGTCGATCGATTGATTGACATGCTGTTATAAGCGTTAGATATCTATATTTGATGCTTATACAGTGTAGTGCATTTTGGTTGATGGTTGATTATTTTTCAATGCTATGATATACATGTGTTGTATGAAAATCCATATAATTAACTTTATATGGTAATTGATTGGGCCTCATTCCAATTTGAAAAATAAAGAATATTATAAAATAAAAGTTCATGTGTTGACAGTACTCATCCATTGAGATTGGTCATGTGTTGAACGAAATATTTTCAGTAATAAAATTTACATCTTTATCGATATAAAATAAAAGTTCATGTGTTGACAGTACTCATCCATTGAGATTGGTCATGTGTTGAACGAAATATTTTCAGTAATAAAATTTACATCTTTATCGATATAAAATAAAAGTTCATGTGTTGACAGTACTCATCCATTGAGATTGGTCATGTGTTGAACGAAATATTTTGATAATAACAACTATTTTGAAAAAGAAGTATTTGAAATAAGATATTTGAAAATAGAAATTTATGAAGCCGTGTTGATTAGATTGACGCCATTTTGACGTGAACGATATATATATCGATTTTATTCATTTCGAAATGAATTGAATATATAACGATTTCGAAATGAATTGAATATATAACGATTTCGAAATGAATTGAATATATAACGATTTCGAAATGAATTGAATATATAACGATTTCGAAATGAATTGAATATATAACGATTTCGAAATGAATTGAATATATAACGATTTCAAAATGAATTGAATTGAAAACGATTTCGAAATGAATTGAATTGAAAACGATTTCGAAATGAATTGAATTGAAAACGAATTCAAATTGAATTGAAGGTGAATTGAAATGAATTCAAATTGAATTGAAATTTGAATTGAATAGAAATGAATTTTAAAACGAATTTATAAAGAAGAATTCAATTTTGATTTGAATTGAAAAGGAAGTTGAAATTGCTTTTGAAACGAATTTAAAACTATTTATAAAATTCGTTTTAAATAGAAATTGACGAAATATATATTATATATATAATATAATGGCCTGAATAGAACGCGCCGCGCCGCGGCAGTTCGTGAATTTCGACCATTTATTTCAAACGGACATTACGGGAGATCCGACCGTCGGATTCTCCTAAAACCGGAACCGTTGGGTTCGTATCGAAAAGAGCTTTCTAACGAATATTAGAGATTCAAAATCTAACGGTTGGATTTGGAGATACGTCCAAATCAAATTCGAAAAAGGTCGCTGTAAGTGCAGTTCGATGGCCATTGTTGGAAATCGACTGTACGGGCCTTGATAAAAATTATTAAAAATAGTAATAATTTATGTAAAATCATAAGAAATGATTTAGAGAGAATTGGGATGAAAAACTCCATATTCGAAAAGATAAAAATAGATTTTTATCGAAATGAACTAGTTTTGAACTAGAATTATAATTCTATTTATTTTTAAATAAATAAATTGAATTTGAAATGGTTTTGAAAATAACCAAAATTTCCAATGATTGCATTGGAGTGGATTTGAATCGAAATTGTCTTCGGAATATTTCGATGTTGGATTTTGTGATTATACAGATATTGTTATGGAAATTTGAAAGATATATTTATATCGTTATTTCCAATACGACATTTGTTAATCGAAGAATTTGATATTGAATATAAGCCGATATATTTTCTATTCAAAGCCTTTTATTGAATATCAAATGTGATTTGGGTTTGTCGTGAATGGTGTCTTCACTAACACTGTTCTTGAACCCAGTTGAGAAAAGATTAAATCTTTTTATTTAGATTTAATGAAGTGTACCAATTAAATAATATTTAATTGGAATTGAATTGATATTGATTTTTGGGTTTATCGTGAACAGTGTTTTAAACAACACTCGTTCTTTAACCCGATAATTACTGAATGTGATTTTGGGTTTATCGTGAACTGTGTTTTTAAATGACACTGATTCTTTAACCCAGTTAAAGATTAAAACTAAGTGGAGTTTTAATGAATCTTTAATTAGATTGAAAAGATCGAAAATGGAGTACCACCAGTTTTGCTTCAGGCGATAGTTAAATCTTTAATTAGATTTGAACGTGAAATGGTAATTGAATTTACCGATAACACCGTGGTGTTAGATATGAAGTATTACCAGTTTTACTTCATGGGATGAATAGATTGGGATTGGGAAATTAAAACCAACGATTACTTCGGTAAGTTTCGTAAATCCCGACTAGTTTGAATTGATATTCAAAAATAGATTAAAGAATAAATTCAAGAAATTTATCTTGGATAAAATTAATGGGAACCTTCCCCTATGAATGTGAAATTTAGAAACTAACTGTCGGTTAGCTAAGCAGAATGGTTTTCTGGATATTGATCTGATGTTGGTTTCGGCCTTCGGGGTTAATATTTGGGGAATTATTCTCTTGATTAATTTACGGTTAGTGACTGATGAATTGGAATGAGGCGTATGTTGTGTTTGTGTAACACTTATTTAAAATATACGCGAGTTATTCGGAAAGACCGGGTTTATCCCATTCTGAATAACTGATACGACGATAAGTCGAAGATGAAGACGGTGGTCGAAGACCAGAAGCCTTCACGTCGTTTGGGTGATTACTGATGATCTTGATTGGGCTGTACACCCAAGAAGATGGAAACAGTTGGTGATCGTCCAGACGTACTTGGAGATCGATGGATATGCGGGGTACTAGGTGCCTCCGGTTTCGTTCAGACCCAGAACGAACTTGTAAATGGACTGTGTGTCTGACATTGGATTTTAGTCTGTGTGATTGATCTCTATTAAATATATATCAGTTTGGCGGCGGAGAATTTATTCTCTTGCTTAACGCCCTTCTCTGAGACGTACGAGCTCAGGGGTTATATATTGATGGATATCAAACCCATGGAGTGAATTGCCTGTGTGGCATGCCTAAGTGGCAATTGATCGAGGCTTCTGTTGAAAAGCAAAGTCTTGAGGTGATGATCAAAGCACGGCCTTTGTGGCGTAGCTTTGTGTAACGTTTACTTCGCGAGTTTCACACCCGGTATGAACCAAAAACGGGAGACGGACCTCAGGGAGGGCATGCGTTTCCTTCTAGCTAAAAGGTGGCGTCAGTGGTTTTACACGCCCTGACGAGTTTGACTTATGTGGTTGTTGCTGTTGCGAGGCGCCTCGGATTGATCGGTCGTTCTCGAACCGATGGAGTCATTTAGTTGGCTCATTTACGCCCCAAAGGGCGGGGAAACGTAGTGTTCAGGCATTTTAATCCACATCGGTGGACCGGCCCTGTCGCTCCAAGGGTCACTCGAGCTCTGATCCTGAGACATGGGCTAGATTGTCTCGAATCGGTTGAGGACTATCTTTTTCCTCGGTTCATAGACGGAAATCCAATTTCCAAATACGTGACATTTGCGGTTTTATTTGTAAACCAATATATGGCGACATAGTGGCATGGGACGCTCATGCCGCCTATGATTGATACTTATGATTTGAAGTTGTTTTATGCACTATGCACTTATAATAGTATCAAACGATTTGTTTTAACCGTATCAAGCATTCTTTGGCTGTTATAAGGGAAAACCCTATCCTCGGCTGCGTTGCATTGTATGATGGGACCTGGGTCTTATAACAGCTTCATTTTTCTTTATTTAGCATTGCGCTGTTTGTTTTATGCACTGGTATTCTTGGAAGGAAACCCGTTCCGTGTTATACGGCGTGGTCCCTTGATTTACCTAACTTTAAAAATAAAAATTAATAACTGTTTTAGTTCTCACACCAGTCACATGACTGACCTGGAGTTTATTGTTTTAACCTAAACTCTGGGTGCCCTTATTTTGACACGGGCAGCTAGTAGTTTTGGTTTTGCAGATTTATATTCACAGGATCCTGGTTTACAGCTGGAACGATATCCGGAAAGCTTTGTATCCGTATATCTACTTCTAGTTGTGTATTGTATTATTTTCCGCTGCTATGTATTTAAATGTAATTTAAATCTCTGATATTTCTGTGTAATATTTATTCATTTATACTCTGTATATTCTTGTAATCTGATGCATTGTTGTAATATACAATGAAATGTTCTTTTATATGCGTTCTGTTGTGGCTTGTTCTCGAACTATCCGACGCTTTCCTTTACGGGGAAGTTACGGGTTTTCACAGCTGATGGGAAGGGACACGTACAAAGACTTAGCACCTAAGGGAACCAAAAATATATTACTTTATTGTTTCGATTTGTGTGGGGAAGATGATCTCCACATTTGGTTTCTGGCTTTAGAAACTTGCGGCTGGGAAATTAAGAAGGCGTGGCTCTCTCTTTTGATCATAGAAATGTTAGGATATTTTTGGGTACCTCGTTTCATAAAACTCCACTAGTTTTCGGATCTCAATCGACGAAATTAAAAATACCATTGTAATCAGCGATGCCCCACGATCCCAAAATTGTAATAACGTTGGTAGGTTAACTCATATTGTGAAACCCAAAAATAACTGATTTAGGGTGCAAATTACACCAAATAAAAAGTTGCGTATTTAATTAATTAAAAATTATAGTAAAATTCTAAAAATCAAATCATCACTACGTCTCAAAATAATCTTGTCTAAATTCGAAACCGGTATCTAGTTATATTGAATAAACCGTTACGGTCGATAAACGATTCTATAGCGACTATTTTAAAATTTGATTTGGACACATCTCACAATCTACATGACGAAATCCTGTTTTTTCTCTTCCACTAGAAAAATATACTTCACCAGCCCCTAACGTTTCTTGTTTCACAGAAATCCGATTTAAAACGGCTTCTGTATATTCGTTTAAAGTTCGAATCGCTAATTCGCGAACTACCGCGCCATTTCGAGCTCGATTATAATTGTATTATAATTTATACGTTCAACCATCGTTAATTAAATATACTCATTATCGTAATTCAATTTTAAACTGAATTATATATTTTGAATTTCCCAATTCACATCATATCGCCGTTTCAGCCAATTCTGATTATTTCAGAACTGAATATATTATTTAATTATTTTATTAATTAAATATTCAATATAATTTAGTTAAATGGCCATTTGAATTCTAAATCACTATTTATATAATTAAATAAGTTAATTATATATCGCAGAAAATACGGGTCGTTACATACAACTTCTACTTTTGTGAATGTTGATGACGCATGGTCCTGGTTAAAGGTTTGTAATGATCGGGAGATGGAATACTCCGCAGGCGTACTCTAAGTTTTCTAGTTAAGGGATGACCTGGCCTTGTGCAGCATGAGGAGCATCACTGTTGATACTTGGACATCTTCTAGAGGTGTTCAAATTTGATTTGGTTTAAGGATGTTCCTTTGCCTGGTCATTTGTTAAAAATTCATTCTCCACTACGAGCCTTTACGGTTTTAGTTGTATACTATTATGTCAAATAATAGGATGGGGTATTATGCTGGCTAGGATTGATACATTTATTTGCAAAATGATTTTCACACTATGCACTAATAATAATATTAGAGGATTATCACGTATATATCAAGCATTTTTTGTTAATATAAGGAGAAACCTCGCTCATGTGTGCGTTTGCATTGTGTCTGTGCCACGAGATCTTATGTTAGCTTCATTTTCTAAAAAGCATTGCGAATTTTCTACATTGGTGTTCATAAGGGGAAAACTCGTTCCATGTTTATACAACATGGTCTTATGATTTACCTAACTTTAAAATAAATCTAAAATAACTGTTTTAGTTCTCATACCAGTCCTATGACTGAACTGAAGTTTATTGTTCTTCCACCTAAACTCTGGGTGCCCAAATTTTTATATGCCGGCGGCCTAGTAGTTTTGGTTTGCAGATAGTTTGGAGATATTTTATAGAGCAGGTTATGGATTTATGCTGGAACTATATTTGGAGCATTCGTATTCTTCCGCTGTACCTTAGTTTTTCTGCTGTATATTTATTGTACCCTGATAAATTATTGTGACTCTGATGTAAAAATATTGTTGTATTAATAAAATTTTATTTTGTTTATGTTCTGATGTGTAACTACCCGTAACAATGCGGGCGGCCTAGTAGTTTTGGTTTGTAGATAGTTTGGAGATATTTTATAGAGCATGTTATGGATTTATGCTGGAACTATATTTGGAGCATTCGTATTCTTCCACTGTACCTTAGTTTTTCTATTGTATATTTATTGTACCCTGATTAATTATTGTAATTCTGATGTAAAAATATTGTTGTATTAATAAAAGTTTGTTTTGTTTATGTTCTGATGTGTAACTACCCATAACAATCTGTCATTTTGAACTGTTCAAGTTGGTTTAATTACTCATCTGAAACAACAAAAAGGAGGGTCGTTACAAAAATGGTATCGGAGCTTTGGTTTATACAAAGCTTAAAGGGTAGGACTCATTTGAGTGGAAAACTCATCAGAGATAGGTTTAATAAAATTCTTGGATGAGTAACTCATTAGAGATAGGTTTATAATGCCCTAAATTGATATGAGAGTTATATAGAAGAGGACATATTTGCGATATGAGATTAATTTTGAAAATTTATATTTTAAATATAAAATAATTGTTTTAAAAAATACAGATATAATTAGCTATTATGACATGTGGATAATATATTAAAGATCAAGTTTAAGATTTCACATAGTACACGATTAACCATTCCCAAACTAAATAGATAAACAAATTTTATTGCCAACGTATTGTGAATTCAACTTAATTATGAGATATTTGATGATATATAATAGGTTTTAGAATTTTTGATAGATTATATTTTGAATATAAAAGAAAAGAATTGTGAGATATATATTAACTTGAATTTGAAGAAAATATATTAAATGGAATTGAATATAGGAGAAAAATAGAGTCGTAGACGACTTTATAACTTGGTCCTGAATTGGATAGGAAATTTCAACTGTCAAAAATCGGATTTTTCAAGTTAGATTTGAAAACTTTGCTAAATTATTAGTATAACTCTAAGTGAATATAATTATAATTATTAACTAAACAAGGTTGAACATACTAATTAAATTTAATTAAAAACGAGTTCGCCGCGTTGTAGTAGTTCGTAATTTTACAAACTGAACTTTAAATGAATACACAAGGTTCAATATAAGTTGGAATTCTTTGAAATAAGAATCTTCCGAATCTTTTGAATAATACTTTTCTAGTAGAAAAAAAAAGAATTGCATTTGATAAATTTTGAGTTATGCTAAAATCAAATTTCCAGAAAAATTGCGGTGAAGTAGTTTATAAATTATAACGATTTATTAAATAAAATGGAAGAATTTTTAAGGAAATTGAATTTCATAGCTTACAAAATGAAACGTAAAATGGTAAGGTAAATATAAGAATGGTTCGATGTTTTGGTGAAGAATGGGAAAAATAAATTAGACTAAGTGAAATTGAATTAAAGGAAATAAGCTCAAAACTTCGAAATAAAATCCCATTTTGAATTATTAAATAAGTATGAACTCATTTGAAGTGTTGGGTTCCAAGCAAGCGAATTTTTGAAAAGTTAAATGCTTCAACCTTGCATTTTCTGGTCTTAGCAATTTCGAGGATGAAATTCTTTTAGAGGAGTGAATGTAAAGATCCTTATATTTTACATAAGGATAATTAATTTATTTAAGTATTTAAACAATTAATTTTAAGATTTAATGATTTGAAATTTATTTAAGCAAAAAAAACTTAATGTTAATTTACTTTAAAATAGGAATATCAAGTTTAAAATTTGAATTAGTTTATTTTGAAGCTATGTTGTGAAAACCCGAAACTTCCCCGTTAAGGAAAGCGGCGGATAGTTCGAGAACAAGCCACAACAGAACACATATAAAAGAACATTTCATTGTATATTACAACAATGCATCAGATTACAAGAATATACAGAGTATAAATGAATAAATATTACACAGAAATATCAGAGATTTAAATTACATTTAAATACATAGCAGCGGAAAATAATACAATACACAACTAGAAGTAGATATACGGATACAAAGCTTTCCGGATATCGTTCCAGCTGTAAACCAGGATCCTGTGAATATAAATCTGCAAAACCAAAACTACTAGCTGCCCGTGTCAAAATAAGGGCACCCAGAGTTTAGGTTAAAACAATAAACTCCAGGTCAGTCATGTGACTGGTGTGAGAACTAAAACAGTTATTAATTTTTATTTTTAAAGTTAGGTAAATCAAGGGACCACGCCGTATAACACGGAACGGGTTTCCTCCCAAGAATACCAGTGCATAAGACGAACAGCGCAATGCTAAATAGAGAAAAATGAAGCTGTTATAAGACCCAGGTCCCATCACACAATGCAACGCAGCCGAGGATAGGGTTTTCCCTTATAACAGCCAAAGAATGCTTGATACGTTTAAAACAAATCATTTGATACTATTATAAGTGCATAGTGTATAAAACAACTTCAAATCATAAGTATCAATCATAGGCGGCATGAGCGTCCCATGCCACTATGTCGCCATATATAGGTTTACAAATAAAACCGCAAATGTCACGTATTTGGAAATTGGATTTCCGTCTATGAACCGAGGCAAAAGATAGTCCTCAACCGATTCGAGACAATCTAGCCCATGTCTCAGGATCAGAGCTCGAGTGACCCTTGAAGCGACAGGTCCGGTCCACCGATGTGGATTAAACTTAAACCCTGAACATGCATTCCCCCGCCCTATGGGGCGTAAATGAGCCAACGAATGACTCCATCGGACCCGGATCGTCCGATCAAACCGAGGCGCCTCGCAACAGCAACAACCACATTAGTCAAACTCGTCAGGGCGTGTAAAACCACTGACGCCACTTCTAACTAGAAAGAAACGCATGCCCTCCCTGAGGTCCGTCTCCCGTTTTTGGTTCATACCGGGTGTGAAACTCGCGAAGTAAACGTTACACAAAGCTACGCCACAAAGGCCGTGCTTTGATCATCACCACAAGACTTTGCTTTTCAACAGAAGCCTCGATCAATTGCCACTTAGGCATGCCACACAGGCAATTCACTCCATGCGTTTGATATCCATCAATATATAACCCCTGAGCTCGTACGTCTCAGAGAAGGGCATTAAGCAAGAGAATAAATTCTCCGCCGCCAAACAGATATATATTTAATAGAGATCAATCACACGGACTAAAATCCAATGTCAGACACACAGTCCATTTACAAGTTCGTTCTGGGTCTGAACGAAACCGGAGGCACCTAGTACCCCGCATATCCATCGATCTCCAAGTACGTCTGGACGATCACTAACTGTTTCCATCTTCTTGGGTGTACAGCCCAATCAAGATCATCAGTAATTACCCAAACGACGTGAAGACCTCCGGTCTTCGACCATCGTCTTCATCTTCGACTTATCGTCGTATCAGTTATTCAGAATGGGATAAACCCGGTCTTTCCGAATAACTCGCGTATACTTTAAATAAGTGTTACACAAACACAACATACGCCTCATTCCAATTCATCAGTCACTAACCGTAAATTAATCAAGAGAATAATTTCCCAAATATTAATCCCGAAGGCCGAAACCAACATCAGATCAATATCCAGAAAACCATTCTTCTTGGCTAACCGACAGTTAGTTTCTAAATTTCACATTCATAGGGAAAGGTTCCCATTAATTTTATCAAAGATAAACTCCTTGAATTTATTCTTTAATCTATTTTTGAATATCAATTCAAACTAGTCGGGATTAGCGAACCTTACCGAAGTAATCATTTGTTTTAATTTCCCAATCCCAACCTATTCATCCCATGAAGTAAAACTGGTAATACTTCGTATCTAACACCACGGTGTTATTGGTAAATTCAATTACCATCTCACGTTCAAATCTAATTAAAGATTTAACTATCGCCTGGAGCAAAACTGGTGGTACTCCATTTTCGATCTTTTCAATCTAATTAAAGATTCATTAAAACTCCACTTAGTTTTAATCGTTAACTGGGTTAAAGATTCCGTGTCATTTAAAACACGGTTCACGATAAAACCAAGGTCACATTCCATTAATTATCGGGTTAAAGAATGAGTGTTATTTAAAACACTGTTCACGATAAACCCAAAAATCAATATCAATTCAATTCCAATTAAATATTATTTAATTGGTACACTTCATTAAATCTAGATAAAAAGATTTAATCTTTTCTCAACTAGGTTCAAGAACAGTGTTAATGAAGACACCATTCACGACAAACCCAAATCACATTTGATATTCAATACAAGGCTCTGAATAGAAAATATATCGGCTTATATTCAATATCAAATTCTACGATTAACAAACGTCGTTTTGGAAATAACGATATAAATATATATCTTTCAAATTTCCATAACAACACCTGTATAATCACGAATTCCAACATCGAAATATTCCGAAGACAATTTCGATTCAAATCCACTCCAATGCAATCATTGGATATTCTGGTTATTTTTAAAACCCTTTTTAAATTCAATTTATTTATTTAAAAATAAATAGAATTATAATTCTAGTTCAAAACCAGTTCATTTCGATAAAAATCTATTTTTATCTTTTCAAATATGGAGTTTTTCATCCCAATTCTTTCTAAATCATTTCTTATGATTTTACACAAATTATTACTATTTTTAATAATTTTATCAAGGCCCGTACAGTCGATTTCCATCAACGGCCATCGAACTGCACTTACAGCGACCTTTTTCGAATTTGATTTGGACGTATCTCCAAATCCAACCGTTAGGTTTCAAATTTCTAATATTCATTAGAAAGCTCTTTTCGATACGAACCCAACGGTTCCGGTTTTAGGAGAATCCGACGGTCGGATCTCCCGCAATGTCAGTTTGAAATAAATGGCCGAAATTCGCGAACTGCCGCGGCGCGGCGCGTTCTATTCAGGCCATTATATTATATATATAATATATATAATATATATTTCGTCGATTTCTATTTAAAACGAATTATATAAATAGTTTTAAATTCGTTTCAAAAGCAATTTCAACTTCCTTTTCAATTCAAATCAAAATTGAATTCTTCTTTATAAATTCGTTTTAAAATTCATTTCTATTCAATTCAAATTTCAATTCAATTTGAATTCATTTCAATTCGCCTTCAATTCAATTTGAATTCATTTTCAATTCAATTCATTTCGAAATCGTTTTCAATTCAATTCATTTCGAAATCGTTTTCAATTCAATTCATTTCGAAATCGTTATATATTCAATTCATTTCGAAATCGTTTTCAATTCAATTCATTTCGAAATCGTTTTCAATTCAATTTATTTCGAAATCGTTTTCAATTCAATTCATTTCAAAATCGTTTTCAATTCAATTCATTTCGAAATCGTTTTCAATTCAATTCATTTCGAAATCGTTTTCAATTCAATTCCTTTCGAAATCGTTTTCAATTCAATTCATTTCGAAATCGTTTTCAATTCATTTCATTTCGAAATCGTTTTCAATTCAATTCATTTCGAAATCGTTTTCAATTCAATTCATTTCGAAATCGTTTTCAATTCAATTCATTTCGAAATCGTTTTCAATTCAATTCATTTCGAAATCGTTTTCAATTCAATTCATTTCGAAATCGTTTTCAATTCAATTCATTTCGAAATGAAAAAAATCGATATAAATATCGTTCACGTCAAAATGGCGTCAATCTAATCAACACAGCTTCATAAATTTCTATTTTCAAATATTCTATTTCAAATATTTCTTTTTCAAAATAGTTGTTATCAAAATATTTCGTTCAACACATGACCAATCTCAATGGATGAGTACTGTCAACACATGAACTTTTATTTTATATCGATAAAGATGTAAATTTTATTACTAAAATATTTCGTTCAACACATGACCAATCTCAATGGATGAGTACTGTCAACACATGAACTTTTATTTTCTAAATTGGAATGAGGCCCAATCAATCACCATATAATGTTAATTATATGGATTTTCATACAACACATGTATATAATAGCATTGAAAGATAATCAACCATCAACCAAAGTGCACTACACTGTATAAGCATCAAATATAGACATTTAACGCTTATAGCAGCCTGTCAATCAATCGATCGACATATTTAATCAATCAGGATGAGTGAACTTCAAATTTCATCCCAACACCCGTGTGGGGTTTCAAACAATCACACACATATTTTATTTGTGCAGTTGGGCGATGTGTAAAATTTATCGTCCCAATCAATGTCCTTCAAATAGGTGTACATAAACAAACCGTCCGGTTTGTAAATGAATATTTATTTATTCATATTCACTACATTCATATTCACGTTAAAAATTCTATTTTTAACGACAAAACATTTTATTCCAACATATGAATTTCTATTCAGTTCATTCTTTAAATAAAATGATATTTTTATTTTTCTAACTTATTTTAGAAAATTTCGGCGGCATAACGGCACGATACTAGAAACGGGACAAGGCCTAGCCTTATCCCCGGTCTAGTGAAGGCCCACGCCATTCACACATCAATCAATCCATTCAATTCACCAAACAAATCAATTTCAATCAAGTAATCTAACTAATTTTTGAAATCAAACAAACAAGTCCATGGTCTGTGGACGGTTGTGTCGGGTGCTACTAAGCACCGTCTGCATCCTAGTATATATATATAACTAGAAAAAGAAATTGAAAGGTGAGAAATTATCACATATAGCTATCCTAGCTCCACGGCACTTCATTGATAGAAATCTTCATCGCTATCGCATCTTCGTCAGCTTCGTTGCTGTAGCCACTACATATGTAAAAATCGAATTTTTTACTTTGTTATTCAATATATAAAAATCGAATTTTTACTTTGCTATTCAGTATATAAAAATCGAATTTTTGCTATGCTATTCAGTATATAAAAATCGAATTTTTATTTCGAAGTTCAATATATAAAAATCATATTTTTATTACGTTATCAAATAGATAAAAATTATATTTTTACATCGTTATTTTCTATATAAAGATCTCGCCTTTTCAACTATAAAGATTTCTCCTTTTTAAACTTATCATTAAAAAAATCACATTTTTATTTGTCTACACATATAAAGATGGTATTTCTAATATTCGTATCATGTAAAAATTATATTTTTAATTCTCTTCATAAACAAAAATCATATTCTTACATCTTCTATATAGTAAAGATTATATTTTTAATACTTTAAAAATATAAAAATCATATTTTTAATACTTTAAAAATATAAAAATCATATTTTTATCTATGTATTTATATTAAATAAAAACTCAGTTTTAAACAATGCTATTTCATTGCAAAATTTAATTACTAAATTAATCTAAAATCATAAAAGAAAATATATAAAATAAATTAATTAATTAATAAAAACCGCACCTTTGCTGTTTTGAACGTTGACTGGACGGGAGGGGGAAAAGGGGTGCGCGGTGGCTGCTGGGTGGCGGATGGTCGAGGGGGGGGGGGGGCGTCGAAGAGGGGGTGGAAAAGGAGGCTCGCGGTTGTCGAGGTCTTCGAGGGGGGGCCTGATCGGAGTTGCATCCGCTCCGGCGGCGCGATGGCCAGCGCCTGGCGGCGCGTTTCCTCCCTGCCCTTTTCTCTTCTTCTTTTTTTTTCCTGAATGATTTCTGTTTTGAATCGGGGGGGGGGGGGGGGGGGCTGGAGGGGTTAAGAGAGGAAGGGATTATATTTTTTTTTATTTAATTTATTTATCACTAAAAAGCAACTTTTATTTTCGACCTCGAAACGAGACCCACCGCCTGACGTCCCTAGCGTTTCACCCCCATTCCGAACACAATGGGATATGTATCGCAGGCTGGTTCGATCATTTCGATCAGTTTCCGTTAAATTTACATTTAAATTACTATATTCAATTTTAAACGTATATTTCAATTTACCGGGGCCACATACTAACTAGAAAAATTCCCGAAAAATATTTTCTAGCTTCGTATTGATGATACGGTCCTAATAAAACTAGTTTCGTCGAATTCTGAGACCGTTGGAAAAATGACCATTTTCCAGTCGATTAAAATCAACTGAAACTGGTCAAACGCGTTTTCCTTCGCCACGCTCACATATTGAATCGAAAAATTATGAAATTTGAAACCTAGCAATAACTTGACATCACGGACCCAACAAAACTGGTTTCGTCGAAATCCGAGGTCGTTTGCAAAATGTCCATTTTTAAGGGCCTGAATTCCATAGCGACTATTCAGAATTTTCAACTGGACATATCTTTTGATTCCTGCTATCAAATTTCGATTTGTCAGATTCGTTGGAAAGATATTATCAATTAGATCCTAATGTTTTTGGTTTCACTAAAATCCGGATTGTTTTGCACCCGGTACATTCAATTGAAGTTTGAAATCGAATTATCGAACTACCGCGCCGTTTCAATTCTATTTATAATTATATATAAATATTATATATTCTAACGACGACGTATATAAATATATACGTCGAATTCAATTCAAAATAAATTTCTCATCGATATTATTTAAAATAATTCATTTTAAATAATCAAAATTCGCTAAAATTGCCAAAATAAAAATTTTAAACTGGCCCAGATTTTCGGGTTGTTACAATCTCCCCCACTTAAAACTTTTCGTCCCCGAAAAGGAACAAAGTCGAAAGTGGTTTGATTAATCAACTCTACGTTCGATCTGGCTTTCATTCTCCAACTTTTCAGTTTCTGAGAATTTTCAAATTCTTCAAAAATTTGGCTAACACCCTAAATTTTCGAAAAATTTCGCCATAACCTCCCCTGCAATGGGAGCATCGGGGAATTTCAAATAGCTTCCCCGGTCCTTCAGATCTCAAAAAGAAAAAGAAAAAGCCAAGCGGCTAGCCAATAGACTCATAAAATCATCATCACCCAAACAAAACAGTAAATTATGTAGTAAACATGTACCTATTTGTCGGGCAAACAAATTTTATTCTTCGGCTCTAGCCTCCTTGCTATGACCTGTTCAATATAAGTATATGTATATGCAAGCAAATGCGACCAATTTTCAATATAATTCAATATGTGATTCAATTAGGCTAATTGGCTAAAAATTAGCAAACAAATAAACCAACAACACAAACATCAATCAATTAGTGAATTAGAGTTTCAAATTCATAATTTGATACATATACAAAAACCATGTTTTTGATGCCAATTCACAGCAATGTGTCCTAGCTATATATATAGGTTTGGTTCTCACACCATTCTAATGGAAATATATAGGTATCACACCTTCGTCACTCGAAAATAAATGCTGATGATGTTTCGAACCACCATCAGAACATCTCCGGGCTCCTAGAGTGCGGTCCTATATCTATCCAGTATATTAAAACTTCGAATATACGTTCATGACGCGTATATGCAAAATCTTTATATATTGGAATGTCCATATTCAAAATAAATAAATAATCAAATACATTTAAAACGATTTAAATTTTCAAAACAAGATTGTTTTCATTTGAAAAATATACCCTTCACACTCGTTCTAGGATACTACTGATCCCATCTCTAACGAGTCGTTCCCATTGGATATTACTAATCCAATATCTGATGAATTCTTTCGTACGGTTCTAATGTGCCTTGTTCTCTGCTTTGTAAACCAAAGCTCTGATACCAACTGTTAAAACCCGTAACTTCCCCGTAAAGGAAAGCGTCGGATAGTTCGAGAACAAGCCACAACAGAACGCATATAAAAGAACATTTAACGTAAAGGAAATCATTTTCATAAATTTCTATTTTTAAAAACAATGTAATTTTATTTAAACTGCTAAAATATACTAAAAACTAAAAATAACATAAAATAAAATAAAATAAACTGTTAAACCTTTCTCTGCAAAACGATCTGCCACCTTCGAACAAGCCTCGTCGCCTAGGGTTAGGAATTTGCGGCTCCACCATTGCGCCAGAGTCGGATCTGAAGGTGCCGCCCCGTAGGGCTTCGCGCCTCCTTGCAGCGCCGGCGACGGCGTCCATCTCGCGGTTTCTGGTCTCCTTCGTTTTGGGTGGAGGGGGAGAATCAGGCGTTCGATTTCCATCAGAAGAAGAGGGAGCGAGAGAGGGATCAGCGAGGTGGTCATCGGAGGTGGAGGGGGAAAGGGCGACGGGATGGTGGCTGTAGGTGGAGGCTCGGCAGACGAGTTCTGAGGGGCGCGATTTATTTTATAAAGGAGGCGGGTTTGATTTGTGAGAGAGAGGTTAGGGCTTGACCCTATATAATAATATATATATTTTATTTATTTATTTATTTATTATTTTTTCCTTTGAAAGTTGACTTTTCATACGAATCTCAAATCGAGCCCAACGACTGTCGTCCCTAACGTTTTACCCCTATTCCGAACACAATGGGATATGTATCGTAGGTTGATTCGATCATTTGAATCAGTTTCCGTCAAAATTTACATTTAAATCGTTATATTGAATTTTAAACGTACATTTCAAATTACCGGGGTCACATACTAACTGGAGAAATTCCAGAAAAATATTTTCTAGCTTCGTATTGACGATACGGTCCTAACAAAACTAGTTTCGTTGAATTCTGAGACCGTTAGAAAAATGGCCATTTTCCAGTCGATTAAAATCAATTAAAACTGGTCAAACGCGTTTTCCTTTGCCACGCTCACATATTGATTCGAAAAATTATGAAATTTGGAATCTAGCAATAACTTGACATCACGGACCCAACAAAACTGGTTTCGTCGAAATCCGAGGTCATTTGCAAAATGTCCATTTTTAAGGGCCTGAATTCCATAGCGACTATTCAGAATTTTCAACTGGACATATCTTTTGATCCCCGCTATGAAAATTTGATTATTCGGATTCGTTGGAAAGATATTATCAATTAGATCCCATTATTTTTGGTTTCACTAAAATCCGGATTGTTTTGCACCCGGTACATTCAATTGAAGTTTGAAATCGAATTATCGAACTACCGCGCCATTTTCAATTCTATTTATAATTATATATAAATATTTATATTCTAACGACGGCGTATATAATATATACGTTTGAATTATATTCAAAATACATTTCTCGTCCATATTATTTAAAATAATTCATTTTAAATAATCAAAATTCGCTAAAATTGCCAAAATAAAAATTTTAAACTGGCCCAGAATTTCCGGGTTATTACATATGTAAAATTCTATTTGAATATATATGATGATTATAGTTTATTTTTAATGGATTTGATTGTTTCGAATCAATTTATATTTTATCGATTTAATACTTCGAAAATAACTATTTTTCTAATGATCTCGGATTGATACATTTATTTGCAAAATGATTTCATATATACACTAATAATAATATCACAAGATTATCACGTATCAAGCATTTTTGGTTACTATAAGTAGAAACTTCGTCCATGTGTGTGTTTGCATTGTGTATGTGCCACGAGACTTTATGGTAACTTCATTTTGTAAAAAGCAGTGTGAATTTTCTGCACAGGTATTCATAAGGGGAAAACCCGTTCTGTGTTTATACGACGTGGTCTTATGATTTACCTAACTTTAAAATTAATATAAAATAACTGTTTTAGTTCTCACATCAGTCTTATGATTGACCTGAAGTTTATTATTCTTCCATCTAAACTCTAGGTGCCTATATTTTTCAATACGGGCAGCCTAATAGTTTTGGTTTGCAGATAGTTTGGAGATATTTTATACAGCAGGTTCTGAATTTATGCTGGAGCTATATTTGGAGCATTCGTATTCTTCTGTTGTACCTTAGTTTTTCCGCTGTATATTATTGTACTCTGATAAATTATTGTAACTCTGATGTAAAAGTATTATTGTATTAATAAATGTTCGTTTTGTTTTCATTCTGATGTGTAATTACCCCTAACAATCTGTCATTTTGAACGGTTCAAGTTGGTTTAATTATCGATTTGAAATGGTCAAAAGACGGGTCATTACAATAGCTAGGCAAAAAAACATACTATTAGAAAACAACTTAACAAAATTTATAATAAAGTAAACATAAAGCTTTGAAATTTCATGATAAACCCGTATAAGTGTCAAATAGCCTCCAATAAGCCGAGTCTCCAATAATTTAAGTCTAGAAAACTCCATAGACGTATAACACAATGCTCTTCCATTTGAGGAATATTTATCACACTCACCTAAATCGCCAAGTAAAGCCAGCCATTTTAGATTCATTCGATTTTTTGAGTGATGCATATCAACCGATTGGTAATAAGGTGCAAAATGATTGCGCGTGTATGCTACTTAATCTGCACATTGGTGACAACGACATGAACTTCCTTAGCTTGAGCCATCTCACTTCCACAATTTTATTTATAACAAAATTTATGTTTAATTGCAATTATTTACAGGTTTATATGACAAGTGTCATTAAAAGTTATTTTAAAAAAATACTTTCCCTCTCTATGATATTTCTTCCCTCTGTCGTTATTTTCCTATCTTTATTCGTCGACAAATTCTATTTAAACCCTATGACTTACTGAGTTGACCCAGCAATATTGATAAAAAAATTGCCTCTATTTGCTTTTTTTCTTTTTTAATTTTCAGTTTATTTGAACTAATTCGTCTTTTTAATTAAACACGGGTGAACTCAGCAAAATTCTGAATTACTTCCATTTTTTCAAATTTGTTGGGTAAACTAAGCAAATTCCTGAATTTAAATAAAATTTGTCTTGTTCATTTTCCTCCCTCTCGTCTAGTTTCTTGCCTTTCTTCGTTTTTGTCCTACCTTAGATTCTCATCCTACTCCGCCTCTTTTGTCTTATCACATCACATCCTAAATAACCGGGTTTCAGGTACAACGATCAATGTAATTTGTCTCGTTTTTTACTTTCATGTACTGTTTTTTGTCGTTAGAACATTGATTCTAAGGATTTCAATTTTGAAGATTACTTTAATTCCGAGCAAAGTTTGCTCGTCGAAATTTTCTAATTTGGATTTCGATTTTTTAGAGTTCATTCAGACTCCATTCAGATTCAGATGTAATTTGTAGCATAGTTTTGATCTTTATTGCGGAGGAAGTCAACTCTGGGTAACTTCAGTAGTTCAGTTGATTAAAGTATAGGTATTCATTTAATCATATATGCTTCTACTATATTTTTTTGGCCCGAACTAGCTTGAGAACTATTTTAATTCTTGAATCGTAAATTGGAAGAAACATATCATTATATTTCCTTTGGTTTATTTTAGAATTCAAATTAAATTGATGAAAAATATAGAAGGAAGAAAAAAATGTGTGGACTGATACCAATACAAGTTTGTTGACACCAAAAGGGAAGGTGTCACCATGACTTCAGCATGTGATTGGTGGAAATCAGACGGACATATATGGGCCCCCCTGATTTCCACCAATTGGGTGTGTGAGTCACGGTGACACCACCACTTTTGGTGTCAACAAACTCATACTCGACTGATACTGTAACGATACGGATTTCGCTCGGACCTAATCGATCGCTAAACCGACCAAGACCGTTCGAATCCCGCATACGCTAACTTTGGGCATATAACACATCAGAACAAATAACAGAAGACTTTTATAAACATCATAATAATGTTACATCAGAGTACAGAATATATCAGAGTATATCGAAAAATAATAATACAGCGGAAGATTTATTTACATTCAATATAATATAATGCACAGCGGAAAAACAAATAAACTAACACAATCGGAAGACTATCAATGCTCTGGACACAGCTTTAAGCTTCAATCCAGAATCCTGCTCAAAATAAGTATCTACGTTCAAATTCTATTCAAATAAATTTCTAGTCGTTATTATTTAAAATAAATCATTTTAAATATCCAAAATCCGTTAAAAATTGCCAAAATATATTTTTTAAATTGATTCTGATTTTCCAGGTTGTTACAATCTTCCACACTTAACATCTTTTCGTCCTCGAAAAGGAACAGAGCTGAAAGTTGTTTAACCAACCAACTCAACTTTAATTTTGGCGTTCATTCTTCAACTTTTCAATTTTCAAGAATTTTCAAATTTTTCAAAAATTTGGCTAACACCCTAAATTTTCGAAAAATTTCACCATAACCTCCATTGTATGGGGAGCATCGGGAAAATCCCCAAAGTTTTGAGTTAACCAAAGTTCTGATACCATATGTAACGATACGGATTTCGCTCGGACCTAATCGATTGCTAAACCGACCAAGACCGTTCGAATCCCGCATACGCTAACTCTGGGCATACAACACATCAGAATAAATAACAGAAGACTTTTATAAACATCATAATAATGTTACATCAGAGTACAAAATATATCAGAGTATATCGAAAAATAATAATACAGCGGAAGATTTATTTACATTCAATGTAATACAATGCACAGCGGAAAAACAAATAAACTAACATAATCGGAAGACTATCAATGCTCTGGACACAACTTTAAGCTTCAATTCAAAATCCTGCTCAAAATAAGTATCTACGTTCTAATTCTATTCAAAATAAATTTCTAGTCGTTATTATTTAAAATAAATCATTTTAAATATTCAAAATACGTTAAAATTGCCAAAATAAAATTTTTTAATTGGTTCTGATTTTCCGGATTGTTACAGATACGGTTTGTGCTATCAATACATCCTAGAAGCATATTCTTCTAATCTTTGCTACAGTAAGTGACCATCTGACGTGAGTGACAAGCTTTGGTAAGATAAGGCACTAACATGGGCAGGGCCGGCTATTGGGCAAGGCCCAAATAGGCCAGGGAATAGAGCAACCCGTGCTCAGGGGCAACGACGAGCCCAAAAAAAAAAAAAAAAAAACTAATTCTGAAATCGCGTACTCCCTCCAGGCGAGAGGCGACGAAGTCACCTTCGAGCCATCCAGCGACCGGGCGACGTCTCCCCTTGCAGCGGCAGAAGCTCCAAGCAACGATCTCCCCTTCGGCGTCTCGATTCTCTTCCCGCTGGCTCCCAGAAAGGTAATTACTGCTGCAGTGCTGCTGTTTGTGAATTATTTTGGCAATTTTAGTTAATTTGCTTGTTAGATACTTAGATTTAGTCAATGCCTAATTTGTAGTGTAGACTGTGTAGTCATCGTATGGTGGCTGAAGCATTTTCGTGAGCACTGCAGTTGCAAGCCTGCAGTTGACTGAAGCATTTCAACATTACTCACGAAGTCACTATATATAAATTTGACAATCAGGTAATCCAATTGCAGACTTGCAGTCATTTCTATAAGATTCTATTAATAACTATCCTATGAGTTTGATATCATGTTATTGCTTAACTTGTCCAATTGCAAATTGCAATGCAATTCTTGTCCAACGATTTGCCGATTGATAATGATGTTTATATTATTGATGCAGTGATCAATTTTGTTATTTATTAGAAGAAAAAAAGGATTTTCGATTTTATTTTTTTGGGTTAAATTGTTTAATATTTTTATTATGTGCGTCAAAATGAAATATAATATTATAATTTTATTTATATTAGTTAAAACTAAACTTGTTTCATCGAATAGGCGGAAAGAAGCTTCTGTAAGTTAAACTTGATAAAAACTTATCCTCAAACTACCATGTCGCAAGAAAGGCTATAAGTGGGTTGGCAATGATTTCAATCAAAAATGCATATTTGGATAGCTTAAAATATGATGATATAATTGAAAATTTTGCTTCCAAAGGTTCAAGAAGAAGTTGTTTTCGTTGAATAATATTGATATGTGAAGTCAAAAAGGAAATATTTTGGAAGAATTGTTGAAATATGTTTTTTGTGTGAACTTTTTATTATGTGAAGTTAGTGAAAAATATTTACAATGTTATGATGTCATCTTTAAATATTTACAAGATAAGTACTATTGTGTATGATATTTTGATTAACATTTGTTAGATGGATGATAATTAGTATATTAATTGTATTGCAATTCTTAAATCGTTAGATTGCAACTATTGTCCGTTCATTTTTTTTTTCAGGTTAATACTTGTTAGATTATTGATGATTTTTTTTTAAATTAATGCATCACTTAAATTTAATGGTTGATATTCTTATTATTTGTGGAATATGTTCATATTTCTACAGGGTAGCATATGACATCTTCAAGAGAACTAGTAGACTTCTAAACTAGAAAGGTACTTGCTTCCATCCCTTAGCATTCATCGGTGTTTTTTTTTAAAGTAGAAGGCAACAAAATTTGGGTTTGCCTACGGAAACTCGTATGCTAGAACCGGCCCTGAATGTAGGTCACTGTAGTTTCGTTCACTATTAACAACAATGGTTTTGAGTTGTATGCAGGTACTTGTAATTTGTTCCCAAAATTGTGTATGATTTTCGTAGTATAAAATTGGAATAGCTTCAAGTTATCAGGATTAGTTATGAGAAATATTAACAAATTCTTCATAAAACACATGGAAATACATGCGCGAGCACCACACACAGGTATATTTGTGTGTGTGTGTATGTATGTGTATATATATGTGTATGTATATGTGTATGTATATGTATGCATGCAATGTACCATAATTCTGTTTAAGGTATTTTGCAAGTATATACCTGCAATATATGCCGCATACCATATTTCTGTTTAACTAATTCAAGTAGTGCAATGGTTTGTTACAACTATGATCATTATTATGTGTTTGTTCTGTTTAAGGTAATTGGATAATATATACCTGCAACACACACACACACACACACACACACACACACACACACACACACACACACACACACACGCGTGCGCGCGCGCGCACACACACACATATATATGTATGTATGTATGTATAGCTTAACATAATTTGGAAACATAAGATGTTAAGAGATTAATTCAATTGACATAATGCTTCATTAACAACAATGACTATTTTATTATCATATATTTTGTTGAAAGTTATTTTTCTTCGAATTCTCGAGCAGGTAGCTAGGAAAGAATATTCTTGTAGCACACAAGAGATATAGAATTGCCCATCTTTTTGAACCTCGTCAATATTGGATTAAAGGTATTCATGTTCTTGCTTAGTTGAACATTCTTTATGAACCTCAGGATTTTTTGCCATGTTTGCGCTTTTGTTCCTATTTACATGGAGATATACTAGCACAATTGGTCCCGTTCGTAGTTGCCTATTATGTCTTCCTTGAAGAGTCAACAATAACGTATAAGTTGCATCAATTTACATTACCTCAGGTTGCTTATGTATTTATTTATTAATCAAAGTAATAGCTTGTTTCTGTTACACCAAGTTTTTTTTTCTTGTTTGGTTGTTTCATATTTTGGAGAACCTGAATTGAATATTTAAACAATTAATTCTATTTATAGTACGTTATCTGGTTTTGATTATTAAACAGCCTACAGTTTCTCATTTTACTAAGGATTAGCTTCCTTAAATGATATCTTTTTGGAGCTTTAAATATCAACAACTAAGCCATAAATCTCAAACAAGTTGGCTAGACGTGGAACCCAAAAAAGAAGGAAAAAAAAGTTAAAAGCTTCCGTATAAGACTATAAGTAAAATAAAGTTGAAAAAAAAACCCTATGGTTCTGGTACATGGATTGCTAACTTCCATGCACTCCTATCCTATACAAGTTCTTCACATATACTCCAATTTCTTAAGTCTCTTTTTACTATCTCCTCCCATATCATTTTAGGTCGACCCCTACCTCTCTTTAGGCCTTCGGCGCGGCCTATAATTCCAACACACATAGGTGCATCGTGCGGTCTTCGTTGGAGATGTCTGAACCATCTCAAGCGGTGTTGGAGCTTTAAATGTCATCAAAGAAAAATTACGTTTAAAAAAAATTGTCACTCTTATAGACTACGTGACAAAGGGCTGTAATAAGCATGTACTTTATTAGTAATGAAAACTGGTAAGTTTTGCTTATTTCTTAAATATTTATACAATGTTTAGGATATAGCATAAAACGTCATAAATGGAGTATTTGATTTAACTAATACATACTTGGTAAGACATTTGTAATTCTCAAATTTCTAACCTTTTTTGCTGTAAGTTTTGATCATATCTTCTCTTGCACCGGCACCATAATTGATTGATTAATAGAATGTAATGACATATTTATTAATGAAATTTGGTAATCTTTTCTGGTTTCTTAAATATTTATACAATCTTTTATAGATAAGATAAAAAGTCATAAATGAAGTATTTGATTTGAGTAATACATATTTGGTTAGACATTTGTAATTCTCAAAGTAAAACCTCTTGTTGCTAAAACATTTCGATCAAATACTCTTCTGCACCCTTGACCATAAATGCTTGATTTTATAGAAGATAATGACATAAATGTATATATAGAAACTACAAACATTGGTTAGAATTAGCATAGTAGCATATGCATGTACCACACAAATACATGCCCGGTATTTGCCTTTCCTTTTTACTAAAGACCTTATTGCCTAAACCATTGGTCCAGTTTAAATCATCTAAGAAAGGGAAACAGTTATAACATCAGTAAGAGCTAAGAACCGTTAATATGGATCATACAATTGACGACTCTTTGTTACAATAAGGAAAGTGGTTTGAGCCAAGAGCCGTCTATTGTTGCCATGAGCTATTAATGATTGAAGGCAGAGAAAACAGATATGAACTTCATGTAACAAGGCAACTGGTTTGATACAATAAAGCTACAATGAACGAATACTTATTGTAACCTACCATAAGCTTTAGCAATACTCTTAAAAAGTTCCATCATAAGCACAATGACCATCGTTATAGGGGTCAAGGAAAATTGCTTATATATTTATATTTATTAATTAAACAAAAAATTATCATTTTTTTTGCACATTACCTCATATTGCTGATCATCGTATTCAGTTTTGGTACCTTCACCTCTATCAATTAACATTACTAGGAAGGTTATTTTCCATGATAATTCATAATTTGTTGATGAAAATACTAATGCTTGATTTTACAAAAATCAAATATAGATATTACCATTAAAAACCCAGCAGGTTCAAAGTTGAAATTGTTATGTATAATTTAATTTACATATTATCCTTAGGGCTCAAAACTGAATATAGATACTGATTTTACTCTCCAGTTTGCTTGTTAGTGGGAATAGTGAATATCAAGTATGTCTTCAGATCCTTTGATTATGCATGCAGACTCCTATTTGACATACTTACACCTATTAGGCTACTTGTCCAAGTAGAATTTTGGAATTTTATTCTTTTTACACTAATTGACGTTTAATATTTCTCTCGTGTCATCAACTATTATTGGTCAACCTCTATTTTGTGATTTAAATTCTCTTTTTATACTATGTCTAACTCAATGAATCTGAAACTTTGCCATATTAATTCAAGCAAAACACTTATTCCTAACAACTCTTACATATATACAAATTCCGTTTCTTTGACCAAGTTTCATGTTCGAGTCAAAAGCGTTGTGAATAATTAGACCATGTTCAAAATTTTCCCCTTTTTTGTTCAGATCTTTCTCATTAGATAACAATTTCGTGGAAGCATCAGTAGTGATTTGCTCTCTATTTCCCATTGCTTCTAAATCCAAGAAATATGAGCAGCAATATGATCAACGTAGGCACTAATATTATCTCCAATTCCATTGCCATTTCATTTTTATTTTAATGCTTACCTCAAATGTAGTTAGCACTTATATATAGAGACGTATAAAGGATGAAAATTCTACTTCTTGTGTAACTGGTGGTTGTACATTTCTTTTTTGAAGTGATAATTGCAGCCTATTCTACTGCTTACCAACCACTAATGACATGCTTTCAATAGCAAACCAAAAGTACAACATCACCCAGAGTGATAGTCATCTCTTCGACTGTAAAATGAAAATTAGAGGTCTCTGGCCTTCATCTATCTACAAGTGGGTGATGAGCTGGTGATCTAACTGCCTACAATCTAATCTCATTAAAGACATAAATTCAGCTCGCTCTATCTCCTTAAGAAGTCGCGGATGTTGCAAAGTTACTTTTTCAGAAAAAGCGGTCAGTGGTACTGTTCGAATCTTCATGTTGTTCAACAATGAATATAGATTACTACAAATACAATTTTATTGAAGATAAGACAACCAAATTGAAGTTCAACCAAGGTTCGAGAACTCGGTTTCGGCCATTTGAAAGTTTAGTAGTTTCAAGTGATTTCGAAAATTTTGAAGTTTTGATTTTGGTCCTCATTTCAATTTTATTAACAATTAGATTGAGTTACAACAATTGAATCAAGCTAAACTTAATAACTGAGTTAAATTATAACTAATTTAAACTTAATAATAGATTTTGATTAAAACTTAACACTACAACACAGCACAATGTTACTGAAATCTAAAATAAACAATTTCAGCCCATACAACTTAAATATAATTAAACCTAAAATAGTTAAACTAAAGAAAATTAAACTGATTTCAACCCAACACAAGAAAGCACAAAACTGCCCTATGTAATACAACAGACTATATATAATCATGTACACCCAACATGCACAACATTGCAGATTGACTGAAACTAAGGCAAAATCTTCCGTCCTTATTTTCATCATCTATCGCTCAAATCCATGTCGATTGTCCAGCATAGCCTAAGCAAAATCGGAAGGAAGAAAACGCTAAAGGAAAAAGAAGGAAAACTTCATTGAGATCTTTCTTAATTTTCACTGCTGCACACTCCGAAGTCGATGTCGCTGAGGATGTGAAATTTGATGTCGTTCTTTCTTAGGGTAAATTGTCTTTCAGTTTATAAAGTTGATCTTTGATTTGTTTTTTTTTAATATATGTCCAACCGAAACCGAAATTTTCAATTGATTTCGGCTCGTCTACCAACGACACCGGTACGATACCTCCGAAATTTCGGGGTATCAAACAAAACCAGAAACCTTGAGTTTATCAAAGTCACCATCATTTGTTGTTTATTGAAAGTGTGATGCATATGTTGAATATATGAAAAGCTACCATCTACTGGACTGGGTCCATCTCCATGTATTGTACAACATAATAGTTCATGCAAAAACCTAAATTTTGGTCAATATCATATGTACATAACGCTAAATTTGTATAACCCAAAGAAACTTAAAAGGGTTTTTTGACAATCACGCCTATCAACTTCATAAAGCTCTACTATACTAATCAACAGTATATTTTGTTATGAATTGTTACAAGGTAAAAATGTATACATAGCCCTACATTTGAAAAAAAAAACCATTCGAAGAAGAAAATCATACATATATCCTTCTCAATGCCAGATGTGCTAGCCATGATCCGAACTGGAGTTTAATTGATGAAAAATGCGAAAAAAATTAGTTACTTTGAGGTGTGAGGATGAAAGAGGTAAAACTAGTTCGTTTGCGGTTGAGACAGAGTGTTTTTTTTTATGGGAGGAAGAGATGAGTTGCTATCAGACGATTTTCGAAAAATCGCCAACGTGCCAAACCTGTATAAAAGTAGACGACAATTCCTATTACTTCTAAGTTTCTAATCTTAGATGTTCATAGAAACTTTCAAAGCAAATCAATAACTTCTAAAATCTGCAAACAACTACAAACTAGCAGATACATCGGATTGCGTGAAACCGGATACAAATGGTATACAAACTAAACCAACATTCATCAATTGTGTGAAAAAGAACGTAAATTTTGTCAGTTTCACTAATGCATAATCAACCATACATAAACATACATCTACTCAGACATACACATGAAATCAAACAACATGCAAGCAAGGTTTTAAATCTCCGATATCGGTCGTGTTTCGTCTTGAGGATTTTAGAGACTTGATCTCGTATCGGGGGAAATCTCGGATGAGATGAGTCTAACTCGGGGGTTCGTCTCGGATTTCCGTCTCGGGTCTGAAAGTTTATATCGGAACAATCTCAGTGTACATGATATGTTAAAAAAATGATATTCTTACAAAATGATTTTTATGAATGCTATTAAAAACATAGTAACTTAAACTTGAATTGCAAAATCACTTTATTATTATTATTAATTTATGGAAGATCATTCATACTCTAAATCGTGATATGCTTAAACAGAAATATAACACAATGCAAATAGATTAGTGCTTAAAACATATGATCCATGAAAATGAATTATTGTTCGATATAAAACGTTAAAAAGATCCAAAACATTAAAAAATACAGTATAAGTAGACCATAAAATACATAATTTCTTAGATAACATGTATGTAAAAAAGACTAATTTGAAAATCATAAGTATTGTAGAACATATATGAACATAAATATGATCATTTAACATGCAAAATGTAAAATAACAGAAAATTATCGTGGCTTGATTTGAGTTTTTTAATTATTGTTCTGGTTCAAGCACATATTTAAATCTTAAACAATAAAATCCAAAATCTCGGATGATATCCAGTATTTCGTATCGGTCGATATATCGTTCGATATTGCAATATCTCGGACGATATATTCGAAAGGAGATTTATAGTGATATTTGCTATTTCGTTTTGGAAGGAGTCTAAAACGAAATCTCGGAGATCTTGAGAGATATTTTTGAGATTTGAAACAGTGCATGCAAGTGACGATGTTTTCTTTTGGCTCGCGATTTGGTCCATTTTAAAGTACAACTACCTCTTCTTAATTCTTGAACCAACTTCAGCGAAGGTTTATTTTCAGCTTGCATTTCAAGCGCATATTGGAGTCCTTTAGCGCACATTGGAGGATTATCCATTCAAAATAGTTATAACACTGGACTTGTCTGAGCTCATCTTGTCTCATATGATATACATCCAACAAATTTACGTTCTGCATTATTTTTGATTTTACAAACAACGACTTCAAACTTATCTTCACATCGATAAATCAAATGAGACCCGTTTGACATAGCAGTAGGAACAAGGTATAAATGTTTGAGTATATTTCCATCAACGCAAATTTGTTTGTCGGATCTTTAGTTCGCTACAACTTCGTTAAACGAGCATTTAACGTTGATACTTCAAAGTGAAATTGATGAGGTACTGGATCAAACGAGTCTCTGGAACATAGACAACAACATCATCAATTTGCTACCCTTTCCCATACCTATATTCCCTTGAAATTAATCGTAATATTTCACCAACATTTTATTGTCAATTTTTCAATCATCCATATCTAAATTCATACAAAGTTACACAAACATATTGCAGAAATGAAATTAATACACAATTTAAGATAGACAAAATTAATGAGCACTTTAAACAACTCTAATATCTTGCAACGAAAACCGTATCTCAAACTTGACACTACTTTGTGTACAATTTAAGAGAATTGACTAAATTTGGATTTGGATTTTAGAGCTCAAAAGTTGCATGGATTGTTTTTTGGTAAAATGGAAAGTGAATGACAGTTATAACTGGCTTAAGTGGGAAAAAATTATTGGCGATTTTTCAAAAATCGCCAACTATGCATACTGTAGTTTCTTTTGGCAATTTTACAAGAATGCAAGTGAAAAGGGACAATTTTCTGTTGGTGATTTTTGGAAAATAGCCAATGGGTGTTTTCGAAAAGTTGCCAACATCATGTAAGAGCCCAATAAGAGCTGGTATGGCCAAAAATAGCTTATATCTGTAAATATTTCTGAAACAGTTTCTAAAAACCGACAAAAAGTAAAAAAAAAATTCCAATTTGAATTGATCATTTTTGTGATCAAAGGGAATAAATATAGTTGTCGTCTCGAGCTACTGCCCAGTTTAGGGGACCTGCCTGAACTATGAATAATGCTAATCCTAAGTTTTCAAATGTACCTGTACCGTTAATTATACAAGCATAACCAAGTATTGAATTGTGGTATATGAATTAAAATTAACCGATAGGATATGCTCTAATACTTTAACAGGAACATCAAGGGATAAATTGTCGAAACAATGTCTATGACGCCGCTTCCTCCACCAAATCAAGCGCCGCTGGCACCCTCCTCGGCGGCGTCTCTTCCACTGCCACCTGGAACAGAAATGACAGGAATCTGTTTCAAAGATCCTTTATGGTTAAGCACTTACCCCCTTGACCGCAACTTAGTATTCGACTATTTTGCTCTTTCCCCCTTTTATGATTTCACTTGCAACAACGAGCAATTGCGGTCTCAGTCTATTCATCCTCTTGATCTTTCTCATCTCACGTAAGTATATATGATTTTAGTTTCAATTCTTCAAAACATAGATTTAGGGAACCTTTTATACCTATTTGAGTTTGACTAACAACTAAAACAGGTCAGAATATTTGTTTGTTTGATTTCTAACTTGTGTTACTTGTTTTAGAAAAATGATAGGGATTGAATATATATTGAGTGAGGTTACCGAACCACACCTGTTTGTGATTAAAAAGCAAAAGAGGGATGGGCCAGAAAAGGTTACACCTATGTTGCTATATTACATTCTTGATGGATCGATATATCAAGCTCCCCAGTTGTGCAATGTGTTTGCTTCAAGAATTGTAAGCGTTTGTTTTCTTATACCACATGACGAGTCCTTTGGTATAGTAGGTTGACTGTGATACTTGTTTTGTTCAGAATAGGGCTATTTACCATATCTCTAAAGCTTTCTCTATCGCAGAATCTAAGCTTGAGAAGATTGGATATGGTAATTCCGATGAACTTACACACACATATATACATATATAATGTACTTTAAATTGTTATTATTACTGTTTTTTTTTTTTTTATAACAAATTTAAGATGTTGTGTGGTGAACTATTCTAATGTCTGGTGGTATATATTACGTAGGTACGCTTGAGTTTAGTCTATCAAAATTCTTTTTTTTTTTCCTCCAGAAATTACTATAACCTTATATATATGGTTATTGATGAACTTTTAGATAAGCAATTATAGGAATTTTTTCACATATACACAGCAGCTAAAATGCCATATTACCTATTTTATTCAGCATTATTCAGAGCATTAGGATAGTGACACTTTGTAGCCTAGGGCCTTGATGTGGAACATTTACTCACTGTAAAATAAATACTGACACCGCATTGCATCAAAATAAGCTAATAATTGTAAAATATATTGAATTGTTTTCTGTAGCCAGACGTTTGTGTACTATTATATTATGTACTGGCTGTTGATTTAAATGTTAACAACTCAGTTCAGTAAGAGCCAACCAATAATAGAGTCAATCAAACTTTCAAAAACCTTAAACCTTTCTGACAGAAGTCAAGCGGGACACGTTGAAAGATAGTTTAATTAAGTTGTATCCTCCCTATGAACAGTATATATTTCAAATTAAAATTCAATTACAGGTTTATGATACATTATAACATTTCATACGCTGTTTGGAGTCTTATAGATGCTTAATTGTGCACTTCAATTTGCACAACATATATTTTTGTTGAAATGTAGAACAAAGTATTGTGCACTTTAATGTATTATAGCGTGGCATCGTCACATTGTACTCTTATCTTTTATGTAGATAGGGCAAACTACACAACAAGATGGCAACAGATGTAGAAAGTTGAGTTGTTTTACAATAACATAAATAAATGGAGTGCACATATACCAGATTATATCACATACTAGATGAAGTGGTACCTTGAAGCTGAATTTTCATATATCGTTTGCAGTCATATTAAATCTGCGCATTATACCGCCATTGAACTTAGGGCGCGCTTTTTGTGGTTATCAGTAGTTTCAAGTCAGGTGTATATGGAAAACAGAAAGATTAGCCAGAGAGCAAAATAGAGATAGAAAATTTAGTTGTTCTCAATGATGCGAATTAAAAGGCTGTCATACATAAGTTTATAATGCACGCTGCACTGTATGTTGATGTAGCCTCATACAATTTTTTGTTTGCTTGTTAGTACTATATATACTGGCGCAACGTATACTTATTGAACACTAAATAACCTTTTATTGTTTTTTAATATTCATGATTACATGGATATGATGAAAGAGTTAGTAAAAAGGATAGTGGTGAAGTTTTGTTGTGTAAAAAGGATAGTAGTGAAGTTTAGTTTTGTAACACTAGTGGTGTAACGTGTGTTGCATATGGTATATTGTCAAAAAAATAAGTTTATACATTTTTGGACAATAAAAAATATTATGCAATATATGGTGAATTTGTTATGATAAATGAGTTGTAAACTTATTATTTTTTGTTTGTAAGTTTTTATTTGATTTATGCATTTTTATGTTCAAATATGAATTGAATTGTCATTTTCTTTGATAAAAATGAGTTATATATGAATTTATTATTTTTTAGGATTTAATTTTTGTTAAGTAGGTATATGAAAATTAGTAACCTTAATTAATTCAATTTTTTTTATTTTTATAGATAAATATTTACGTACAAAAACTTTGAGTTTAACATTTATCTTTCAGTGCATTTGAATATGGTATGCACATACATTTGTCAGTATTTTATGGTTTTGATTAAACTAACAGATTACTAGTTAATTGGATTTATTAAGTAAGTTTAAATTAAAATCACTTTATTACTTAAATATATGAACTTGAATATAAAAGAATAAAAGAAAACATGGAAGGATCTTGTGAATATGAGATAACACATGAAGATATTGTTATTAATTGTGCACATTTAAATGTTGGTATTTAAACTAAAACGATAGGGGAGAGCCTTAATAGAACATTGTAATAATTATAGCAATAAGGAATTGTTATGATTTGAAAATAAAATATTAAAAGAGAACTAAAGAGGGGAAAATTGCTTGAACTAGCTTTACTATTATTTAATAGATAAGCAAAAGAGGTGTGATGTATGCATTGATAAAACTTGTGTATCATGGGTAGGACAATAGCCATTGTCGACCGTAAGTTTATGAAAATTGAATGGCTAGTGACTAGTGTTACGCAGATTTACATTCATGTATGTTCTATATGGTTTTGCTGGTGAGCAACTTTGACATTTCTAAAATTGTTTTATACAACTTAATTTTTATGTATCTGTTCATCAATGTTTGTTTACTTGTTGCATTTGTTTGTTTTGTTTTGTTATTGGTCTGCGAGATAGCAGTGCATTTGTTCTTGCAGGAATTGGTTAAATGTGTTTGAATATTTGATTGCTCCACACCATGATTGCAACAGATGTATCGATGAAGATGGTTGGTATGCCCAAGGTTGTCAAAATGAATTTCAAATCGTAAATCATAAAATTCAAACTGTAAATCGAAACGAGATTTAAATCGTAAATTGTGGATTTAGAAAAACTTATACTTTAGAATTTGCACACATTTTGAAATTGATTTTGATGTTTGAACTTCTACATCTAAACCTGAAACATCATTTTCTTTCTTGTTCCAGTTTTATTTTATTTGGAATTTGATTAGAATTGAATTGTAGAACCAACTAAGTATATTAAATATATTAATTGGATTGAATGATTTTTCTAAAGTGTGGTAGTAGCTGATTTTGAATCAGAATATAAATCGAATCGTAAAGGCAGAAATTTGATTTGAAACGGAATTCAAATCGTACGATTTTAAGATTTTTTGACAACAATGCCAATATAACCGTATATTTTATAGCGTGGAAATATAAACATATGCCTAATCCGTCTTCGTATCATCTCACAACCGAAACTATAGCAACCAACGATTAGATGTTTCTAGCAGACCGTTGTATTTTTTCTCAAATATCTAGATTCGCGTGTGCATCACGTGTCTTCCCAAGTGTGAAAATTTAGGCTGAGGCTGACGTTAAGTTCCGTTAAGCATTTGTCATATTCCGTTTCTTCGTTTAAAAGCTTGTTATTTCAACTATGTCTGACTTTCAATTACAGTAGTTAATAATTATTTTATCTTGTTGTAGTTGCTGCTGAGTCTGAAAATGAAGATGCCGCCGCTGAAAAGGAAGTGATCGACTTCAAGGAACTTAAACGAGTCGATTGCATCCTTTCATCTGTAGTACGTAAGGTAAAGTAATTCATTTTTAATGTTTATTTTATTTAATTATTGGATATTATGTTCTTGGCTAATTTTTAGTTGTATACATTGCTTCTTCTTCTTCTTTTTTTGGAAAATTTCCACTGTTTTTTTGTCTGTTTTTTAGTGAACTGGTTTCCATACGGTATCCAAAGATGACCGTTATATGGCTGTTTCCCCAAATAAATTCAATATAAAATTGGTTCATGCTTTCTTAAAAATAGTAATATAAAATTGATTTACCAAACTAACATTTTTTTATTCTTAGAACTCGCTCCTTTTTTTCTTCATTTAAGTTCCCTTTTTGCATCACATTCATGCCTGTTGCTTTGTTTATGTCTGTGTCTTTGTTTAATGATTCACGTTATCATCTTCTACAGTATACAATATAATCCCAGCCGAAAACCATGAACTATCTTGCTTGCAGCTAGTAATTATTATAACATACGACTACTTCTGTCGTATATAATGTGGTACTTGCAAATTTACTAAGCTAATTTATTAAGAAAGTCATTAAATCAAAATCTGATTCATAATAATAACGTATTACAGTAATCATAAACAGCATTTTGGAAACCTTCACTTTTTTATTCTGAGGTTTTAAAAGAAAAACGTATGTCATAAATTTTTGCCTAGTTAGTATTGTTATTGCCATTTTGGATATACCCAGTTTTCAGTTCAATTTTTATTTTATAATAATGCTCCTTTCTTAAATCTTCAGTAGCGTTATCAATATTATATATTTATTTAATCCAGCTAGTAGCATCATTTGTTTAGATATTTATTCTGATTTTTAGTAATACTCATTTTAATCTTAACAATATTATTCGGTTATACAGTTGCAGTGTTATTTTCGTATGAATGTCCTTGTGGGAATGTAATGGTTTGCATTGGTTTGTACTGCCAAGTTTAAATGCAACTTTGTAGAAACATGTAGTAAGAGTAAAAATACCAAATCAACCTGAACATGGTGACAAGTGACAACTCTACATAAATGATTTTATTTTCAAAATTTTAAACAGTTTGTTAAATTATATAAAAAATGATGGTAACTCATGTTAAAATACTAATTTGTTTTTGCCATGAGTTAAGCTTTGAATTCCAAATGATGACCGACCCATAAGTTGTGAACCATATTGTATGCTAAGAAAGTTGCATAAAGGAATTCCATCTGATTAGCCATAATTAGGAGTAAATCCACCATTAATGGATGTGCAATATAGAACAAAGCACATACGGATAAACTCATAGACATATTGCAGTTGCAGTTAAAAGGTCAACATACATTTTGGATGTTGTAATATTAAATTTTTAATCATAATTTAAAATGCAGCTTCCTCCAGCACCGCCGCCGCCTGCTTTCCCTGAGGGCTATACCCCACCGTCATCTGAATCAGAGAAGGCACTTGACGATCAGCAAAACACTGAGGCGCAGTTATCTAATCTAGATCCTATCGTCGATCAGGGTCCATCCAAAAGAATGAAATACCAGTAAGAAGTTAAGAATTAGTAGTTGTTTGATGGTCCCACGCGTCAAGCTTGAGAAGTGATAACTATTATGGATTGTGTGGATGTTTGTTTTGAAAGTCTAAAGTTAAACAGGTGCTTTTGGTATTGTAATTAGTAGCTTATTTAGGTAGGCAGATATTTCCTGTTATTGAATGCATGGTGCTGTTCTATGTTGAATGTAGAGGATGAAACGACCCCTCTCCTAGGTTTGTGTTTACTATTTTTTCTTTCAGCAGAGTGGTGTTGATGAAGCGGAAAACTTCGAATGTAACTTTTGATCCAGCTAAACTAAAAGAGCTTAGCAAGAATAAATTAAGAGAGATGAAGGATGAAGCTCTTTCAACAACATTTTTTGTCTTTTTACTGAAGTCGTAATGAAAAAAAAAAAAAAAAAAAAAGGAGGAGCTACCGGATGTCGTGAAGGCAAGTCTCTCACCGATCGCATATTCTCCAACTATTTCACATCTTTAGGAGAAACAAACTACCCTTGATGCACAATTGTGAGTTTAAAGGCAACACATGTAGAAGTTTATGGTGTGGCGTTTGTTGTGTTTATCAACCTTTGATAACAAAATACTCCTAATACATAATTATGAATTTAAAGGCAACACATGTAAAAGTTTCTGGTGTGGCGTTTGTTGTGTTCTCTACCTTTGAAGTATATAGGTTTTGTTGGCAACATGATTTACAAGTGTTTCCTTAAGCCTTCATGTTACGAATATGTAGGGGTGTAAATCTGTTGGACTGCACGGATGTGACATGGCGAAATTCTTTCTTGTATAAATTTAGTTGTTTTAACTCGTGTCTTAAATTAAATCGATCGGACATGGGATCAGGTCGGACATATTTATTTCTATAAATTTTATATTTTATATTAGATTTTTTTCATTTGGATACCGAATTAGGGGGAATTCGGACGAAAATGGATCAAACATGATTTTTTTTTTTCATACAAATTTTGTTGTTCTAACTCGTGTTCTAAATGAAGATTGGACAGATTCGAACAAATACATGTCATTCACGGACACGGACGGATATCAGACATTCGTACAAAATTTACAGTTCTATGAAAATGTGTCGCTGAGGGTGTAGGTTGACTAGTAGCGAATGCGTTGATGGTAACTTAGTAGTCAGTTTAGAACGATGGCGTTGGAAGAAAGTTTACGTCTCATTCTACGGGTCTCAGATATACATGGTCAAGGGTATGTTTTAGAGAAGTTGTGTTGTTTTACTGTATGGCTTAGCTATGGAGCAACATATCACTCAATGGAAATACTTGTTTTTCAAATTTCAAGTACTTATCCTTAAAGCAAAAATGCATCGGGGCCCTAGATTCCATTGGCCTACTCCATGCTCAGCTGCTAGTCTAAAAATACAGGTCAGGCCCATAGTTGGTTGTACCATTACCTGAGTGTGAGGCTTATGAGGCAACACTTTATTTATCATGAAATGAACATCCACTTAGAACACACACACTTGTTATATCATCAACCACTGATTGACTTCCACAAAAATACAACATACAAGCTCATTTATTAATCTTTAGATAATAGTAAAGCAGAAGAATTTCAAGCTCCCTCCTTAAATCTCTCAATTCTCTATATTCCCCTTAATACTCTCACTTCTCTCAATTCTCTAAATTCAAGATACCTTTATTAAATCAAAATAATACAACAATATAAATTATAGATCTATAAATACAGCTTAATTTTCTCTTGATATTTATATTTGAATTTTTATCTTAGAAGGGCTCATAAGAGCAACTCCAACAGCACCCTATTCATGTTCTGAATTCGTAATATGAGATGAATTTTGGTCCCAACAGATATTACACCACGTAATATTAAGGTAAATATTACGGGGTTAATTCTGAATCAGGAATGGGCCCGGCGCACCGATTTTTTCGGCTCGTCACGTGGCTAGCTGATTTTTTCGGCGTGCGCCGAAAAAATCGGCTCGCCACATGACAAGCCGGAAAAATTGGTTCCTCAACACCAATGGAAAGAGTCTATTCCCAATTTTTCAAACGGTCATATTCCACCAACAGCTATAAAATGGTCATAAATTTTCAAACAGCTATATTTTCAATTATAAAATGGTTTCATTCTACCATTTTACATCCCAACCTATTCACAATTCTCTTCTCTCTCTATAATCTAAACAAACTTTGACTGTGTAATGGCGTCACCATTTGGAGAATTCTCACATCCGACGATGGAAGGAAGCCAGTTTTCCTAAGGCAACACGAGCAATTTTTTGGGAACTCTGTCAAGCAGACAAGGAATCATATCGTGGACAGACCAAGAGGATATCGATCTATGCACCATATATTGTTATTTCTCACAAGATCCGGCAACGGAGAACGACCAATCAGTCGTTACGTTTTGGAAAAAAATTAAGACCACGTTCGTTGAGAAGCATCCAGAATGCAGACGGACATTATCGGCGATTCAAAGCCGTTTTGGCAAAATAAGCCGTCAAACCCAGTTTTATGAGTCGCAAGTGTACAAAATAAAGATAACAAATCCAAGCGGCATGGGAGGGGAAGATAATATGGTATATTTTCTTACTACTTACGTTAGTGTTTCATAGATTGTTTTTATGATTCATTTTCCCTTTTTAAACAGAAACGAATAGCGAACAATGAATTCAAGAAGCTTTTTCCTAGAGAAAATGGAACGAAAAGGCCACAATATTACCAGTTTATGCATTGTTATGATCTGCTTACTAGTCAACCTAAATGGAACTTAGGACTTGCTAAGAGCCTCTGCGATATTCAAACCGCTAGCAAGAGCAAGAAAAAAGCTTCTAAATCTGGATATTCTTCCAGTCCAAGCGAGTCAACTGCCAAAATTTCTCAATGTGAAGGGGAAACCTACTCGATGAGTCTAATGCCACGATTGACGAAGATTTTAGGCCCGAGGGAGCCAAAGCTGCGAAAAGAAGGGGCAAAACAGCAGTTGAGCTTGAAGCAAAAGCAAACGCATGTCATGAAGAACATAGTCGTAGAGCTGAAAAAAGACTTGTAGAAGCCAAAGAAAGAACAAAGTTATGAAAAGAATTGCTGATCTGGAAGAGAAGAAGCTACAAATTCTAGCAGAGGAATTAGCGCACAAGAAAGACCAAGATGCGTATAAGAAAGATCAAGACGAGATTGCTATTATGAACAAAAATATGAGCGGAATGCCTCAATTGGAGCAGGAATTTTGAACGGCGATGAAACACCGTAATCTAACGTCACGGTTTCCTCACTTATAAGTTGATTGTTCACCACTATTTGTATTAATAGTTGCTTGTATTAGGATGTTGTAGTAATCTTATATTCCCTGTTGTAGTAACGATTTTTGTATTAATGGAATGTATGCTTTTTTCATACCGATATTGTTTTCCTAAGCTGATAGTTTTATAACTTAAATAAAGTATCAAATTAGACGGAATCTCAAACTTTTTATGTGGAAGCATCAAATAACTGAAAACTCAACAAGCACTAAGCAAAACCATTATCCTATTCAACACCATATCAGGTTAGCCAACTATAACACAGTATGTAGGCTTCGTACCCAACAAAATCAGTGTCATACTCTGCAAGATAACGAAAATCAAAAGTTGTTCAAGTCATTTTAAATATGCCTTCATCTTCAACTGTTTGTATAATCTTTTGGTATCGTTCACAAGTTTTAACGAAACACCGATGAGCCATATGAATTTCACCAGAAGTCCATGTAGTGGTGCAGTTACGATGATTGTTATGTAACCTTGTTATCATGGACCAAAATTCTTCATGGGTTAGCCCTCCTCCATTTTACATCAGCAGCAAATCTCTTTTATCAACTTCGATATAGGATTTCTCGAGTATAAGTAAAGTCATTAGGAGAGAATTCTGTTGTAGTAGCACTGGAGCTTGCATTACTTTGGTTGTGACGATTACAGTTAACCATTTGCCTCCTTATGTTTTTGCGTGTACGTGCTTTTGGTTTTTAAACTTCAACTACTTGTTGAGTACCACGAACAATTTCATTTTGAAATGGTCCTTCCGCATCTTCTACTTGTGTATTTGGAACGAATCCACCCTCTTTCTCCTCCTCCTTGTTCGTTTCATACTCATCAAACATTTTATCTACAAGCTCATCACTTATAAGCCAATCATCCATTTAAGCTACACAGAAACAAGAAACGTATTACGTACACAAAGAAGTACTTAAACAAGGGGAAAAAGTATGATAGGATTATTATTTTCTCACCTTAATGTCGGGGTTGATCTAGAACACAAAATTTTTAGGTATGGTTGGCGGACGAAGTCTGAACTATTTAAACAAGGGGGTTGCTTTTTGGTAAAGCTCTGTCATCATTAATAGAGCAGTAGGATAGAGACATATGACAAGACTGCCCTCCGTCCTCAACAATTGAGTTGCTATGGCTATACCTTAGATCAGTTGATGTTACTACACTCTGCAACACTTGGGTAATGTGCTATAGGTTGTCCAACGAATAGAAACAACATGACTTGACAACTCGTATTGATAAAAGATGACTTGACCACTGCTTTAATAAAGCAAAGCAAGAAATCAGGCGACTTGTCGACCGTTACTAAATCTCAGCCCTCTACCTTTAAATTCTGCACTTTCGAAGACTTAGCCATGTCAAATTATTTATTTTATCTACCTACCACTTTTTAAGTAGTTCAACATGTCTTCTTGGGAATACGATGATGAAACCATGGTTGAAATTTACGATCAGCATGAAAGAAATAAGCAACCAGTCCAGTTTGTGCCCGAAATGCAATTGGATGATCAAGTGGAAGCTAAAGAAGTAGAGTCTGAGCTGTTCAGTGCCACGCAACCAAACGTTGCCGTCCCATATATTAGGCCTCTTTAAAAAACCCACATTTCTCGATTAAGGGAAGTAACTGCTCGGGAGAACCCAGATATGTCAAGCTCTAGCATGACGGGTCGTTCAGTACTTTGCTACTACGGAGTGGAATGTAATGTGGTTATTTCTAAAAGCCAGAGCAACGCATGTCGTTGCTCTTATGGATGCAAAGCGTACATTACTGCACTAAACCGACAAGGGTTGGAACATTGTAATTTTTTCTCATGATCGACCAACCGCTAACCGAGAGGGGTGTCACGTATGCTCTAGAGATGCAAGCGGAGGTAAGTTGCCTGGAAAGGGTCATTGTTGCAGCAAAGGCTGAAATGTTGTACGGGTTCAATGGTTCGGCCCAAAACTAGGATCTTAGTTATATGGTACTACGTTTTAATTATATGTATTGTAATCCATGTTAAGTCGTACTTTATCGTAGTTATATGGTGGATCGAACATGCACTGTATCATGTATCTTCTATTTTGTTATATTGAACGAAGTTTGTACGCAAGTTAATAGGTATTGTTTATATTTATGAATGCAAATGAGTTAAAAATTAAGGTCGTCCCCGTGTAAATTATAACATTTCAATACATAAAGGAGTTAGAAAATAGGGTCGTACTCATCTACTTGAGCATTATTGCTGACAAATGCCTTGAAAATCGCATCACGTAAAGCAAAAGTGGAACCAGTGACCCTTCACATCATAGCAGTACGAAAAGCAGATTCCCTACGTTTTTATATCATGCGAAACAATGTCGGGCAACATGTAAAGCACAGTCGTAAAGTGACCAGTTACATCACATCATTATTTCTTTTATTGATTTATACACGCAGCTATATATTTGTTTCAAATTGCTCACAACTTTCCTCACTCAAACAAATTTGTTTCCATTCTTGTACTACCTCCTCCTTTTATCACTCATTCAAAATGCCTTCTTGGCCATCAGATACTGACTCTGATGAACAGGCGTGCGAAAAGATGAGACTTCAGCAGCTCGAAGACGAATTCCGGTTTCTAAACCAGATAAGACCCCAAGATGAACCATCGGATGAACAGGGGAACGTAAATCTTCCATATGAAACTCAAGTATCACATGCTCAACTATCATATGAACAGGCGGTTGCTCAACAACAACAAGAAGTAGAGTTCCATCGAAAACCACTGTATCAACCGGGAGTTGATTCTTATCCAGTACGTTGCTACTGCGGTTATGCGGTTGAAGTTGTGGTTCGAGCAAAAGGCAACAATATAGGTCGACGCATGCAGAAATGTACATCCTATCCAAACTGATGCAATTACACGGAATGGATAGACAAACCATTCTGCCTAAGGGGAATAGCATATGCAAACGAACTCGAACGTGAGATCAGACGTCTCCAAACTGATATTGAACAGTTGCGGTTGAACATTGCGAGACTCCCTTGAGATTGAACCATAACATCTACGCTTCCTTTGGTGTTTTAGTTGGCATCTACTATCATTAATTGTTGCACCTTTAATGACCGGTCGTATCTGTATGTTTAATTACTGTTATCATTATGCAAAATATTAGTTGAATCATTGTTATCATAACAACTTGTTTTCGTGCGTTCAAACATTGTGTATCCACCGCAAAAGTATACATGTTTCAAATTAATAACATCCACGAGCCGAAAGAGCCGTCTCGTGAGATTGGACGCCGATTTTATCGGTGCACCGTAATAAAATCATGGCGCGTCGATAAAATCAGCGTGCGACTGTTGGGAGATATCAATGATATCTCCCTGAATGTTACGGGTTGTAATATTACGACCTGTAACCTTGTTGGAGTTGCTCTAAGCCTCCAGCATATTTTTTGAATTGAAAAGCCTCGATGTTTATTTTCTTATGCTTGCATCCCCTCCCATTCCTCATTTTTTTCCACCATCTTAATCTCTGTCTTCTTCCATTGCACCTCTCTCCATTCTCCTTCCTTCCGGTCTAAATAAAAAATTCCCATCTTATGATTTGCTATTTTTCCTCTATGCCCCCTATTTTTTATTCCTCTTTCCACCAATCAAAATAATAAGCCTCCAATTCTGAATAGATTAATTCCTTACACGTTAATTCCATGGTAATTATTTGATTTGCTTCAACCCCCAAACTTATCATCCTCGACATCTCACTTATAATATTTATTTCTCTTTTCTTTACGTACTTTTTTACTTTTGCTTTCACAATATACCGATTCTGATCTCTTCAATTTGTCATCAAAGAAACCCTAATTTGTTCAGATCATCAGTGATTTATCGGTTGGCATGTAAACCATGGTGCTTAGTTTACAAAGGTACTCTATTTTTTCTTTGGTTGACTAATCTATTTGTTTGAATTATTTTGATGCTTGCGTCGTTGATTATTTTCTACATTGTTTTTCCTATTTGTTGGATGAATTTCATTCGTCTCAATTTCAGATGTTGAATTGTGGAAGTATGCATGCTGCGCATTCGCAGTAGTTCTCTGAGGTAAAGTTCCTTTCGGTCAGATTTCTATATCAGTTATGTTCTCTTTCTCATTGTATGTGTGTATATTGGGTTCTTCCTATTACCATATCTATTTATGTTCCTCTGCGTGTTCACCCCTTTTATAACTTTACAAGTTTGTTTTATTTGCTAATTTGGAAATTTTCTTACTAAAATGCTTTAGCTCCAAAATATTTCCAGTGTGCTACTACGCTTGGAATGTATTTATGTGCATGAGTGCATGTCTGTGAGGGTGTGTTTTTTCCTTGAAAGGCGGTTAAATCTATTTTTAAAATGATTAACATGAAATGAGGGAACTTATTTCAGATGTAATTAATTAAATAATAGTAAAGCTGAATCTTTTAAAGCTCTCCCCTTACTTCTAGGGATTTTCTCTTTTCTCCTTAATTCTCTATGGATATTTTATTTTTAAATTAGTTTATCGATTTACACTTAATTACTGTTTCTTTCACAACATTTTACTTCTTCTTTCATTTTACATTTTAATATGCACATTTCAAAGTTTTCGCAATTACTTATTATCGATTAGCTCCTAACATTTTATATGTAAGTCAACATAATTAATTAAAAAACCCAAAATTTGAGTAATTTAATTAAATTTAAGTAACTACTCTATCTATATATACTATAATTACTGAGTTACAAATCAAAAGGGCAAAAACCTTCATAAATTTTGCTCTAATTAAAACTGAAAAGACGCGTATTTCTTTCGCGTGTTAACATTTTCTTTCCCAGATTGTTCCACCTTGCTTTTGCCCCAATTCAGCCTCATGCCCTACTCCCCTAAAATGAGTCCTGCCCAATCCGTCTTCTCCCCATTAGTGAGTCACGTTAGGTTTACCTACCTCCAAAGGAGATTGCGATCTAACCAATTCGCTTATGCCTACCGCAACAACGAATGACCTTTCCATCTTCCTCATCCTGTAGCGGGAAAATATCAGTCTTCTCCAGATTAGGTCCATGTAGTCACCTATTTATTATCTTTCAACGCTTATTTTTCAGTCTTCCAAAATAATATAACACAAAAATTTTAAGGTTATATGATCAATGCTTCAGGATTGTTTAACTTTTTTATGTGTTGTGTTATGGACCTTTCATAACTGCAAATTGAAATGTTACAGGGCAACATATTAAAATCATTGGGGTTTGTGTGATTTAGTTTAATATTATTGCTGACCCATTTACAGCAGTTTATTGAACCCCATAACGGGTCAAGAATGATTGGTATTTTCAGAGGGCTAACATGATATTTGAAAACATTTGCAAATGCTTTTAATAAATTTTAGACTCTTCTATTGCATGAGAACCATGTAGATGGAAGTATAAGGGATATGATTCATTAAGCGAGTTAGTAAAGAATAGATATAAATCAAAATACGTAAGTATGGAAGCACTGTCATCACATATAATATAGGTATATAATAATTTTGATTTTAGACAAGGTAAATTTTTAAAGTAGAGCTTTTATTTAGTTATATTGACAGGAAAAATGAAATATTACTGTAAATGTAATATTACCTTACCAAATGTTAATTAGCATTGTTCATGCAAATTGATAATGCAAGTGAATTTCTAAAAAACCCTAATTCCAATCATCCCAACTTCGACTTCCTTTCAATCAGATTCTCCAGTCAGAAAGCTTCGTACTTTTTCATATTGTCGATCTGTGAAGTGCAGGTTTGAAAATCCTTGTTTATGCTTGTTTCTTTTCTGAATTGATATTACATGCCTTAATAGGAATAAGCCCTTCTTTATGCTTTCTTGGACTACTTTCCTATGATCATTAGATACGATTTGCGTTGTTGTTGAACCCTTTATGATGATAATGGTTAGAATTTTGGAGTGGATCTGATTTGTTTTGTGCATGCACTTGTCTGAGAAAATCCAATTTCAATATACCATTTTTCTTTGGTTTTAAACTTCGTACACATGATATGCTTGTTGAAATGTTTTAAACAAGTTCATATTTTGAACAATTTCTAATCTTATGATCATGTGCCAACAATTTAATCCCAGATATTTATTTTACACAGTGATGCTCGATGAAATGTTTAAGCTGCGCGGCCTTGATATTGTTGCTATGATTTATACTTCTAGTTTTACTCTTATGGTCGCTCAAGTGCATTTAACAGAGGGTCGTTCCTGTTCGACCCTTAAGTCAATCCTGAACGGTCCTGTCTCAGTTAAGTTTGGGCGACCGTTTTGAGTCAAGCGTGTGAGAATGACATGAATTTGTCACGCGCGGCCAGGGCTGGAGGGATTGGTCGTTTGCAGTTTTGCTTCTGGTCGCGCCACTTGTTTTATCTTGACCGACCCTTTAAATCCCTGAATTGTATAACTATTCATTAATTCACTTGCATAAGATGGATACATCTCTAGAGCGACGCAGGCTGGAAAAGTTTTTCGATTTGGATGTTCAAACGGCTGAAGTTCAATCAACTGGTCAGCTGTCTGTGAATTCTCCCTTCAGTCCGACTCATGCAGAACTTCAAACAATTATTAGCAGGCCACGTTATGCCCCCAGGCCGTGCAATCCTAAGCTTGCTAAACGACTCAAAGGCTGGAGTCTACAGGGAGTGTCTTCTAACGTGGATATATCTCCATCTGACCATCAAACTTTTTCTGGTGATATGGTCTCCGCGAAGATTCAGATGCTTGCCTGATTTGAGACTGCCACGTACTAGTCTGGGAAGCAAATGGCTTTGCTCAAGGATCATATTATAAAACAAATGAGTGGTTGGCACACAATAGCTTGCGATCTCCAAAGGCTTCACAGGGATAATCTTGAGCGTATCTCTGCCCTAGAGAATGACAAGGTAAAGTTAATCCAGTCTCTTAGATCCAGGGATAGTGTTGTTGCCTTTTTTGCTCCAGGAGACGTTGAGTTGGCCGTTCTAGAAAACAAAAAGCCCATAGCAGATGAACATCCATCCTGCTTTACTCAGGTTAAAAGGAAGGTTGGTAGGCCTAGGAAGAACAAGGATCTATAGTTTTTCTATCTTGCCTCTAGTCGTTTCTCTTCTATGAACTATGCTTTAGATCAGTTGTATAAGCGAGTGTTGATCCTCGCATTTAACTTTATGCTGGTCTGTGTTGCAACTTACGCTTATGTTAGTGTTTTGGTGGCCTCGTGACTAGTTTGTGACTTTGTGATGTCGCACTTGCGCCACAATTCACTTTGTTGACCGTGTGATCGTAGCGAGCCTATGGTATGTAATTTTAACGTGGCTGATTCACTTTCGATGCAATAGTAGCTTGCTATAGCCTTATTAGGCTAGAAGTGATCAGTTTTTCCAAATTCCTTTGGCCATACTTAGAACTCAGTTTAGTTGATTGATTTCGTGTCACTTTTCAGTCCTCCCTTTGGAGTTCATGCATTCATTTGCATTCTAACTAACCTGGTAGTCCAAGTCCTTCGGAGTTTGAATATGAATGCATACCTCCCAAAGAGGATTATTTATTTTATAATGTGTTCAATCGTAGTTCCCACTAACCTGGTGACCCAAGCCCTTCGGAGATTTGATTTAAACACATGTTTCTGTTTTTGATGTATTTAACCATACTTCTCACTAACTCAGTGGCCCGAGTCCTTCAGAGATTGGGTTTAAATACATACAGACATACATATATACATACATACATACATATATGTATATATATATATCGTACTCAACCATATTTCTCACTAACTCAGTGACCCGGGCCCTTCGAAGATTAGGTTTAAATACGTGTAAGTTTAACCCAACTTTATACCTTCCTTGTTCTGATTAGCTCAGAATTGAGAAGATTAAGTCAGATACACCCTTTCGGCTAGGATTTTTGTTACCTCCTTTCGGCTAGGCTTTCTGTTTGTGCCGGTCCTTCCAGCATGTTTGTCGGTCCTTCTGGCACTAGGACTGGTGCTTCCAGCCTAGGTTTGTCCGTCCTTTCGACTGTTGGTCCTTCCAGCTTTTTGTCGGTCCTTTCGGCACTAGGACTGGTACTTCCAGCCTAGATTTTGTCAGTCCTTCCGACTTTATGCTTCATCCCGGGAGGTGGACACTAGTTCCTCTTATTGAATTTTATTTCGATTTAAAGAATTCGTGTCCTGCACCTAACAAGGTGCCTCTTTTTAGAACTAGCAATCTTTTAATTATGAGGCATATCGGTCATCCTGACTTGATGCTTCATCCCGGGAGGTGGACACTAGTTCCTTTTATCGAGTTTTACTTCGATTTAAAGAATTCGTATCCTGCACCTAACAAGGTTCCTCTTTTTGGGACTAGCAATCTTTTATCCGTGAGACAAATTGGGTTGCTTCAAACCTTTGAGTTATTTTCACGGCTTGATACCAATCCTTTTGTTGGACGCTTGCTAAGGATTTGGGTTTTTGCGATGAAAGGTGCAGCTTTTCGGCTCGATGCCCCTTTGCTTGCTTAGTTTGCATGATGCTTTTGGCATTTAATGCTTGAGTTGTTCCGATCGGGATACGCTTAGAAAGCTTCCAGCTACGGTTGAATTTTGAAAGAGTGACCGTTCTTGTTTGCCTACGCAAAGAAGTCAACTTTTAGCAAGAATTTGCAAATACATGATTTGTGCAAGCATGTAGACTTTCTCACTCATGGCTTCTTTTTTATATGTACATAGCTCAAATGCAAATTTTGCAAACATTTACAACTTTCTATGATAGATTTGAATAATGCGTTATAGAAAGTAACGGCGGATGTGCTCGCTATTCTAAGCCCGAGGAATCTGGACTCCATCCGTGGAGGTTAATTTGAAAGTGCGATCTCGAAGTTTTTGGTTTATAATATAAGACCCTTCCCAGTTTGCTCCAAAAACCCGGTTCCGTCATTACTTTTTTCAGCACAAGGTCTCCGATCTTGAAAGTCCTGTATCTGACTTTTGAATTAAAATGTCTGGCCACCCTTCTTTGATGGGCAGCAACCCTGAGTTCTCTTCCTTTCTTTTTTCTTCGAGTTAGCCGAGGACCTAAAGTTGCAACCTCTCATTTTCCTCTTGGTTGAAGTGAATCCTCCTATGGGTGGGAACTTCCAGCTCCACAGGGATCATACCTTTAAAACCAAAAGCTAAAAAAAAAAGGAGTGTGCCTAGTCACAGTTTTATGAGTGGTGCGGTACGCCCATAGTGCTAGTGGAAGCTCATCTACCCAACCACCTTTGGATTTCTCTGATCGCTTTTTAATGGTTGATTTTATTATTTTGTTTACTGCTTCCACTTGCCCGTTTTCTTGCGGATGAGCTACTGGAGAAAAGCTTTTCTGGATTTTATATTTTGCACAAAAAATTTGGAACCCTTTCCTCTCAAATTCGGTTATGTTGTCTATGATTATTTTTTGTGGCACCCCGAACCTGCAAATGATATTTTTCAAGATAAAGTTAATAACTTTCTTTGAGGTTATAGTTGCCAATGCTTCTTCTTCAGTGCATTTTGTAAAATAATCAATAGAGATAATGGCATATTTAAAACCAGATTTTGCGGTGGGAAGTGCTCCTATAAGATCAATGCCCCAGATGGAAAATGGCCACGGGCTGACCATTTGGGTTATAGCTGTTGATGGCATCCTCGGAAATTTTGCAAATCTCTGACATCTATCACATTTTTTGGTATATGCTATGGAGTCCTTATTTATGTCTGGCCAGAAGTAACCATATCATAGAATTTTCTTGGCCAATGTCTGATCACCAATATGACCTCCGCATTCACCCTCATGTAATTTTGTTATGGTTGCCTTTGATTCCTTCGTAACACAATGAAGCAAGGGCGTAGAAAACACTCGCCTATATAGCCATCCATCCTGAATGAGGTACATATATGCTTTTCGTAAGATCTTCCTTCGTTTTTTAATTTCTATCGGGAGTGCACTGGTCATGAGATATTCTTTAATTGGTGTCATCCATGAGTCTGGCTCATTGGCTACCTCCATGACCCAATCCATCTCAATCTATTCCGTGTTGGGGCTGGAACGGACCTCCACTGGAACTAATCCTATAAGTTGTGCATCTACTGTGCTCACATATTTTGCCAGTGAATCCGCCCTGGTGTTCTCTTCTCTCGGAATGTGAGATATGTTATAATGCTCGAAGCTCTCTAATAGTTCCAAGGCTTTAGATAGATAAGTTGGTAAGTTACCCATTTTGGCTTGGAATTCTCGCCGGGCCTGACACACCACTAGTTGGGAGTCACTGAAGTTATATATGGTCTTTAGATGTTATTCTTTTGCTAGCCTTACTACCGCAATAAGGGCTTCATACTCAGCCTCGTTATTTGTTGATGGAAACTCTAATCTCAGCGCATAGCATATAGATCTTCCTTCAAGGGTTTCCAGGATTACTCTTGCTCCAGAACAGTAATCGTTTGATGCTCCGTCAACAAATTATTTCCATTAAACGTTGGCTTTAGTACTAGACTCTTCATTGTCTCTCCTCGGTCGATAAATTCTACGATAAAATCTGCAAGCGCTTATCCGTTGATTGCTTTTCGGGGGTGGTATGTAAGGTGTATTGACTGAGCTCAATATTCCATTTTAACAACCTCTTGGAAGTCTCTGGTCAAAACAAAACCTACCTCAAAGGTTGATCCGTGAGGACTTTGATAGGATGAGCCTGAAAGTAGGGCCAAAGCTTCTTTGAGGCGATAAGCAAACAATAAGTGAGCTCTTCAAGTTTCAGGTAGTTCGGTTCTGCCTCTGTTAGTTTCTTACTAATGTAATAAACTGGCATTTGAACCTTTAAATCTTCCCTTACCAGTGTTGCGCTTAGAGCATGGGCAGACACTGCCAGATACAAGAACAAATCTTCTCCATCACTAGGCTTTGACAGCATTGGAGATGCTGCCATGTGTTGGATTCGTTCTTCGAAAGCTTTTTGGGCATTCAGAAGTCCATTGTATCTCTTTCTTTCCTTTCCTAAGGGCATCAAAGAAGGGAAGACACCTATCTGTTGCCCTGGATATGAAGCGATTTAAAGCTGCAATTTTTCCATTTAAACACTGAAGTTCTTCCTGGGTTCCTGGAGCGCACATTTCTCTCAAGGCTGATATTTTTTCTTGATTGGCTTCTATGCCTCTAGCATTGACCATAAACCCTAGGAACTTTCCTGAACCGACTCCGAACGAGCATTTTAGAGGATTCAGCTTCATGCCATATCGGCGTAGAATATCGAACATCTGGGTTAAAATTTCCAAATGATAAACTGCTCTTTTAACTTTACCAATATATCATCAACATAAACCTCTATTGTCCTGCCAATTTCCTTCTTAAACATAGCGTTTACCAACTGCTGGTAAGTTGCCCCTGCATTCTTTAAGCCAAATGGCATCACTTTGTAGCAATATAAGCCAATATCAGTAATAAAACTTGTGTCCTTTTGATCCGGTCCATACATTATGATTTGATAGTAGCCAAAATATGCATCCATAAAAGACAGCAACTCATGCCCAACCGTAGAATCCACCAGTTGATCTATTCTGGGGAGAGGGAAGCTATCCTTTGGACAAGCTTTATTAAGATCCGAATAGTCTACTTAAACTCGCCACTTGTCATTTGCTTTCTTCACAAGCATAGGGTTGGAGACCCAATTAGGATAAGTAGATTCCCTGATGAACCGTTTTCCATTAACCAATCGACTTCTTCTTTTAATGCCCTTGATCTTTCCAGCCCCTAGGTCCTCATTATCTGTTTAACAGATGGAATATGTGAATCAACGTTAAGCTTATGAACTGCAATATCTGGAGATATGCCACACATGTCAGAGTGGCTCCACGCGAACACATCTAAATTAGCCTTCAAAAAGACAATCAATTGATTTTTTAATTCGGGGCTCAACTGAGATCCTATATTCAACACACGGTTCAGATCTTACAGGAATTGTGATCTCAACTGGAGCCGCTATGTCGTCCTCTACACTGGTTTTTTTAGGATCAATTTCTTTTTACGCCCCGCTGTCTTCGCCATTGCAGGGACCACTCCTTAATTTCTATAAGGGGAGTTCCCGAATGTGGAGCGGGGCCTCCGCATTCTTTCCCAAGTCTTTCTTTTTAGCCTCGTGCAGGTCTGTCACATAGCAATCCCTCGTAATGGCCTGATCGCCCTTAATTACGCCAACTCCATTCTCAGTTGGAAACTTCATGGTTAAACACCATGGAGCTAGCACAATCTTAAAGACTGCAAGAGTCAGTCGCCCGAGGAACGCATTGTAAGCGGAGAGCTCATCCACCAAGATGAAAGTTTGCATCATAGAGACCTTGTGTTCTCCGTCTGCCACTTCAACAAGAAAGTCAATGATACCAATGGGTTGTCCGGTAAATCCATGGATTTTGTTTGGATAGGATCACACTTCTGCCATAGAGAGGTTCATTTTCTGAAATGTATTTATGAAGATCACATTAACGGATGCCCCTGTGTCAAGTAGGACTCTTTTCACAACTGCAGGGCCAAGACTAATTGTGATCACCATGGCGTCAACAGTTGGTGTAAGTAGTCCATCAGAATCTCTATCCCTGAATACCACATCATCGGCAGAAGTTTTTGGCATCTTCATTGGAAAACTGTTGCTTAGGATTATGCATACCCCTTAGCTCGTTAGCATACCTCTCATATTTGCCCAACTGCTTCCGGCTGGGTGGGGCCCTCAAAAAATCATGTTGATTACTGGTCTCGAATCAATAGGTGCTTGAGCTTTCTCACCTAAGCCGGAATGATTGGTGGTATTGTTTTTCCCCTGGGCAAATGGAGCGTTTTGAGAATTCTTCACATACTGTTGAAGTTGGTTCTTTCTGATGAGTTCTTCAATCAAACTTTTCAGGTGTCGAGATTTGTTAGTGCTATGCCCGGTTGTTATGAAGTCGGCATAATTTGCCGGAGTTGGCTTGCTGCTATGTAATTTTCTGCGGCTTAATCTGAGGAAAGATGCCTGAATCCTTTGTAGCGGAGTAAATCCTCTCTGGGGTTTCATTTAGGAGAGTGAATGCTTGTAGGGTCATATTTTCTTATGGTTTTGTTATCCTTTTCTTCATTTCCCCTCTTTTCCCAGAGTCTTTCTTTTGCTCGGTTTGGACCTCGCTACCTTTCCTTTCTCCGGTGGCACTATTTTCCACAACCTTCTGGATATTCGGTGGATCCTCTTCCATGCTCATATACTCTTCGGCTTTCTTGTAGAACTTCTTTAGAGTCTTGGGTTTCTTCATCTTAAGCCACTTCCCAAATTCCGATTTCTTATCAATAGCTCCCTTCAAAGCTGCCAATAAGTACCAAGGTTCTGGTTCGATGATTTCGGCCGCCGCAACATGGAATCGTGTAAGAAAAGCTTTGATGGTTTCTCCAGACATTTGCTCCATCTTGCTAAGCGACATCACATCCCTTGCTTTGGTAGTTTGAAGACAAAACTGGTCTTGGAACCTTCTTGCCAAGTCGGCAAATTGATCAACGCATTTCGGTGGAAGTCTAGTGAACCATAAGGAAGCCAGCCCTTCTAAGCATACGGGAAAGTATAAGCATTTTATCTCATCGGTGGCCCTAGCTCCGTACATGTGTCGATCGTTTTTGGATAGGAAGATGTTCGGATCTCCCGTTCCGCAATAAGGTGCTATTGTCGGAGGTATGAATTTCTTCGAAAACTTCGCTTAATGGATCCTTTCCATAAATGGGTTCTTACTGGGTGAGAACTCCCATTCTTTCCCATCATCCTCATGAGATGAATTTTCTTTTATTAGTCTTTGGATCATATCCGTAATGCGCTTCTCGTCATCCGCTCGTTCCACGGGATATGCATCAGTCTTTTTACCGACCTGATCGCGGCTCAAGTTCTGATGTCTTGCACCTCTTCTGGGAGGTGCCCCTTTGGTGGGACTTGCGGCGCTTCGAGTTGCACGCTTTTCATTATGTTGTGGAGATTTGACGTTAGAGTCCTTAACATCGGCCTCCCTTTTGTCTTCCACTAAGAAGTGAGAGCGATTAGGGTCTGAGGCGGAAGAGTCATCTTTTTCGTCAACATTGTCCACCGCATTTGGTGGCGGGGGATTGACTTGAACATTAAGCAATGCGTCAAGCTTGTCCATCATCATTTTAGTCGTAGCATCCATTTTTTCATTCAAGCCAGCTATATCCCCATTTAACTCATCTCGTGTTACGGATAGTTCAGAAGAATTTCCAACTTCTCGATTCAGAGTTTGTGGCGCAGCTTCATTATTGTGAGCATCCTCGACCACGTAGTAGCTTTAAGAGATTCGTTGTTTCTCTTCGAACCGGCCATGAATTTGAGGAAGAAGGCGGATTATGACTTCAATGGTAGGTTATTGGAATTGGAGGGAAGTGTGAAGGAAGGAAATGCGAACACGATCCCACGGTGGATGCCAAATGTTTTCACCAATAAAAGCTCAAACACCAATGGTACTGAAGCGTACTTCACCAATGTGGTTAGAAAATAAATGGAGCCATAATCAATAAGAGCTAAAAGCAAAAATGTGAGAAAAGTAAAATGGAGACAAGGTTTTTAGAGTGGTTCGACATTAAAATAGGCCTACGTCCACTATGACGGTAGCTTGTATTATCATGACAATGATTACAAGACATATAAACTCTCTTTGTACATACATCTTCTCACTTTCACAATATATTCTCTCTCGCATACACATCTCACTTAGATTCATGGAATTCGATGGAGAAATGATAAGATCCATGGAGGAGAAGGATAGGTCAGCGGTGGAGGAGAAGAATGTCTTTGCTTGAGAGGAGAATGGAGGAGAATCTTCAATCTCTTTTCCATTTATATGATCCTCATGGATGCCATGGCTAAATGGATGGATGATCTTCAAGTGGAGATGATGATGATGGTTGAAATGCTAAGTAATGGTGGAGGAAAGAATTCGACAGCACTTCGTGGTGGCCAGGAGTTGATCCCCTTTATGGTGGAAGCCATGGCCTATTTACAGGTGAGTTCCCTGAAGAAATGAGCTGAAATCCATATATGCAGGCTATGGGTCGCTCGTCCCATTAATTAGTAAAATGCCACCGCTTAGTTGTAGCCAATTATTGATAGCCTTATTCAGTTGTCATGTGCGAGCAACTTCATAGGAGCGAGTGATTGAATAGATCTGAGCAGACTGATAGGGCCGTCAGACGATGGGTACAAGGGTGATTAGTTAGAGCTGAGCTTTTAGATTGGTGTATGGGCGATCGGCTGAGGGCTATGTTAAGTTTTTAAATGATCGAACGATAGATGGTATCCGATTGATGCAGCTATATATGATTGTAGATGATCGGGCGACCAACATTGTAGGCGAGCGATCAAGGCTTGTAGATCAAAATACCAATGCGACCCTTCAGGAGCTGGTAAATGTTATCTGATTGAAGTATTAGTGACTGATTGAGGAGCGAGCGATTGAGGTTGCAATCTATGAGCGGTCACAGGATGCGTGTGCAACCTCTAGTATCCTTGGGTTCCTTAATAGGCATTGTACGATCGACCAAGATAGTATGAACGAACGACTGCAGAGTGGAATATGCGAGCGATACCAACTCTCCTTCTTGTTCTGCATGACCGACCTCTTTTAACATGGGAACGTGTGACTAAGAAGAAGAAGACCGGGCGACCTCATATTGTATTTGAGTTGTACTATCTTTCAGTCTTGGTCTGCATGTATGACCCCTCTGCATGGCCAACTCATACCCGACCACATTATGATGGGGGAACGACCCGAATGGTCTGATGAATGGAGCGAGCTATGTCTAGAGCGAGCAGTCTCCAAGGATGTAGGAGTTGTTCTGTGCCCATGCATCCCAGTGCTTGAACGACCGACCACTTTGATACTGGATTGAGCGACTAGGGGGAAAAAGAACGGGTGACTCTTGACATGGGCGACCTTTGTAGGATGTGTAAACCTTATTGTCCTTATGCCGTGTCGTACTTGAGTTCGCTTTGTGTACACGTCCTCTTTGTACGATCGTGTCATGCTATGAGACCGATCTTAGCTGTGTTGAGTGGACGACCCACCTGTTCTGATATGTGCCACCTTCCCTGTCATATTTGACCCTTCATGCCATGCTTAAGCTTTAGTTGGCGCTCTACCTTTGTTGTGTGTGATCGTCACTTACCTTCCACAGACCGTCTGGGTGTATTGGATTGAACTATGCACGATCATGCCTAATAACACCCGACCTGTAGTTTCTACACAAATTTAATAGACCAACATATGTACGGTTTTTAAGGGATAAACAATAATAATATCTTTTATCTCAAATATAATCGTGTATTGTATATTTTCTGCCCAGCACATTTTGGAAAAACGTGAACATACGGAAAATGGACTGTGTGAAAGTAAAATATGTTTGTTTACACATGTTAAACACTGTCATTGTAAAATACTATGTTTTGAGTTTAAATTGGTATGTCGTGTTTGAGAAAAAATACTATACATTGATGGTAAAAAAATTCTTTAGGATCTTGATAATACAAATATGTTTCTAGCTTTAGCGGATCTTAGATTGATATGGATTTGCATCCAAGAGTTATTTTTTGCTGCAAAGCTGTATCTGTGAGAAGAGAAATGCATCTTATAGCGTGAATCATTTCAAGTTGATGCTTTGCACTATAGAAAACCAGGTAGCATATTTATTATTCAGGCATTAGTAGTTTGATTTGTGTAAATTATATAATAATATCTTTTGTCTCAAATACAATTGTGTATTGTATATTTTCTACCCGATACATTTTAGGAAGACAGGAACAAAAGAACAGGATTTCTACTACCTTTTGCTTGCAATTTTAGGAAGACAGTTTTACTTATATTGTATTGTATTTCTGCTGCCTTGAACATAAAAAAGATACATGCCTTGCTTTAGAGCATGGTTACCAAGGTTTACTATCTTATCCTTAATCTGATATAATCAACTGTAATTTGTATTTTTGGTTTTAGAAATCTAAAAATTGGTATTTACCATTCATTAATCTGGTTCTTTGCAGCCAAAGATAGTTCTGGGACTTTTAATGAACTGGTTGCAAGCTCCAGGTATGTCTTTTTTTCCAGTTATTTTCCTATATGGAAATTGTGCTTTCCCATATGTTTTAATTGAAAAATCATTATCTCGAGAGAATGAAGCATGTAGTATTATAAAGTTCTATTTTACATTGTCTTTCTAAAGGATGGACTACTATCGTAGTAACATACATTGTCTTTTTAATTGTACCTATTGTTGTTCACCATTATTGACTTAACAAAAAAAATTGCAAGCAAAAGGAAACTCTAAAATTATAAAAAATGTGCAATGTATTGGCATGAAGTTACACATCTGAAAAATAATATCTATTTATTTTATTGTTATGCACTTATAGTGTATACGTTGACACAACTACATGGACATATATACTATGTACACTAAAAAATGGTGCAGATTCCATAATGCATGGGCATAGTAACAAGTAGTGGATCTAAGTTTTGTAGACTAAAAAGATGTTGCAGACTTCATAAAGCATGGACATAGAAACAAGCATTGTATTTCAATTTTCATGTTTTAATCACATGTAATGCATGAGCCTCATGCGAAACTGTTTTTCTGTCTTTTTCCCGTATGGATTAATGTAGCAGAAACATCTGTGAAAATGAGCGGTATTCATAAAAGAGGTTGGAAGTACTTCCCTCAGAGCAATGAGTATTTCAGAAGAATCTACAAAGATAGAGAAACTAACTTTTTGTTGGAAATTCATAGTTTGGATAGCTACATAGTTTGTTCACAAAACCAATTGGTTAATGTGAACTATAGCTTCCTAATATTTATCCAGGATCTTAGTTGAGTATTTCCCGATGTGGGACTTATTATTATTTTCATCACTCCACAACTTTGAAGCAATATAACTTTTAACACACCCCCTTGATTCAAAGTTGTTGAGATAATAACCGAAGCACTTCTCTTCGATTTGTGATGCACTTCTCATCACCTTCCTTTTTTTTTATTATTTGTGATGCACTTCTCATCACCTTCCTTTTTTTTATTTATATTTGTGATGCACTTCTCACCACCTTCCTTTTTTTTTGACGCACTTCTCATTACCTTCAATTGTTGAAGCACGTCTCTTCAACTCTCTCTTTGAATATTGAAATCCTGGGCTCCGATACCACTTGTTGGAAATTCATAGTTTGGATAGCTACATAGTTTGTTCACAAAATCAATTGGTTAATGTGAACTATAGCTTCCTAATATTTACCCAGGATCTTAGTTGAGTATTTCCCGATATGGGACTTATTATTTTTTTCATCACTCCACAACTTTGAAGCAATATAACTTTTAATACTTTTGCATGTTTTGATTATGATTTTTATTTTTTTGAGTGGTTTACAGGGTCATAGCAATAGCAATTATAAAAATGAGCAAAAAAAAAAAAGTGTTGCTGGGGAATATAGTAGGGGTGGGCGCGGTTCGGTTCGGTGCGGTTTGAAGCTCAAACCGCTTCCGCACCGCATCAAACGGTTGATCAAAAATGCAAACCATTATACTAACCGTTCAAACGGTTCGGTTTCAATCTAGTATGGTCTGGTTTTGGTTCGGTCTGGTTTGAACTCGTATTAAATATGAAACAAGAAAATTACTTCCATTAACAATCAATTTACGATTGTATAACGTTGTGTCACATGAAGATTAAAATACATAATGTTATCTTTAATTAATATAACTACAACATACGTTGAAAATATAATATATACTGTTAAATTAAAAGTTAGATAGAAATTTGTTAATTTTTTTATCATAACATTGTCGGTGTAGCTATACGGTTCGGTTCGGTTTAATATGGTTTGGTAAAAGCCCAAACCGCAACCGAACCGTATTGTTCCGAGACGGTTCGGTTTGGGCTATTTTCTTTGGAGAGAGAATTTGGTGCGGTTTTCCGTACTGTTTTTGTGGTTCGGTCTGGGCGGTTTCCGCATTGCGGTGCGGTTTATGCCCACCCCTAGAATATAGTATCAAATAAAGGAATGGACAAAATTGTACTACTTAATTTTTACCCTTTTTTTGAAATTCTAGAAGAAAAATTATGCAATAATCAAATCATGTGTGCATGATAAGGAACAAAGTTACACACACATATAGGACGCATAAAGTGCCACGTTTTTAGGTATTTAAGTACGTGACTGAAAAATCAATCTGCTGCTAATATTTATAACAACATATGGCTTGTGATTTTATTTTTTTTGCATAATTCCACTCATTCAGTTTACTTGCATTTTCATATCTAATTTTACTATATTCTTAGTTTCAATATTCAACTCAGGTTTCTCCTATTTTCCCTATTCCCTGTCATTTTGAGATATTATCGTCTACAATTTATTTCATGGGCATTATTTGCTTTCACATTTACAAACTAGTGCTTTTTACTTGCACATTTTCATGTATATTTTTCTCTGGTCGCCTTCAGCACCTTGGATGATTTATGTTTATATATAGTTAGTTTATCTTAATCAATTGCAGAAAGCTGCTGTTCTTGGAACTTATTCTTTGATCTGTTATCCTTTGTAATCCATTGGTGAAGCTTGCCGTGCAAGTTTTTATTTTCCTTTTAGGCATCAACTTTACCAATAAAGTCAAACTTTTTCTACTGATTTTTTTTGAACTCATTCATTTGTAAGAGCAGCCATTCAGAAATTTCGGTGAATCATTCTCTTCGCACTTGTGTTCTTTATTAAAATACTTTAGTCTGTACGTGGTTGCTATATTAAATTTAACATTGAAATTGTTCGGCCATTTCCAGTGAAAGTGATATCAGTGTCTATTACTCAATCATGGTAAAATAAGGCATGTCTTCTTATTATGAGCAGGAACTGATGTTTTAAATTTTACTGCCATTGTCTACGCTCTAACATATTTTCTATCTCCGTAAAACTCAAATACCAGATTGTATATATTAATTATTTTTCCTTTTCAGCTTCTGTAAATGTAAGCTACCTGCATTCTCCAGTGAAAGCCTTTTGATACAAGCAACGGACTGACTTATTCAGTGATATATGCATCTCTGGAATAATAAGCTCTGATCTTCCATTTGGGTTCGAAGAATTAAACTATTTACAATTATAATTGTCTGTGTAATTAAAATATTTCGTACACTCTCGCCTATTAAACCACAGTCCCTTTTGCAAAGGAATCCAAGAGAACATTTTCCCACTTATGATTATGTCCGCAAACTGCATATAATACCTTTTGGGGTTTTGTGCGCAGCGAAAATTTTGATAAAACACCCAAAAACAAAATGAATCTTTTTCACCCAATCACTTGAAGATGAATATGATTGAATAACAAACAACAACACAAAAAATTATCGGAAATATGAACACACGATATTCCACCCAACCACCCTCTTTATTGATTCACCAAAATATTGTTTACAACCGATCTCAACTATCGTTAAACAAACACAACTTGAATCAATAACCTTATTGAGAAATAGGTAGAGAATATCTAATGGTTAAACAATTTGAGGAGAAAGATAATGAAGAACAATGGCAAATTTTTCCACCACATAATGAAGATATCATATAGTCCTTTTATAGAGTAACTTGTCACCCAAATTATCCTCATATATCTCAAATATATCCTCATATATCTCAAATATATCTATTTGGATAAGCACCAAATAATCCTTGCCTTCATTTTCAAATATCCCACAAAAGTAGCAACAAATATCTCCACCAAAAATGGATCCACATAGAATATTTGTTGCCTACAATTTTGTGATTTGCGAATCACAAATCTCAACACTCCACCTTGATACCAAATCACAACATCTCCTCCACTCAACACTAGCCAACTTAGCTCTCACTTTCAACCTTCTTTTCTCAATTAACATCATTACAAACCTCCACCATCGCCCACAAATGGTGCACCTCCCTCATCGTGCACCACGCCAATAACGATCTTCAAAAGCGTTTGTAATACCACAAAGACCTCCATCTTGTCTTTGTGATTTCACAACTCGACATCCGTCTTCCGCTTGACATGATCTCTTCATCTCCGGGATCCCTCGAGCATCATCAACATCTAGACCCTTGTCGGTACCATGATCCTCCACCTTAGGACCATCAGCAGTGACCATATTATCCCCTCCACCTTGCTGTGGACTAGGTTCTTCAACCGTCACCCGCCTTCCACTGTTGACCACTGAACCGACCAAACTATATAGGTTCCCCTCCTCCAAAACTCCTCGCATCATCACACGACCACCCTTCTTCACTCTCAAAATTCCACCTCGAGTCTCATAAGTGCAACCGCGGCGGTCTAACTGACCGAGGAATATGAGGTTATGCGAACAAGTGGGTATGTGCCTCACACCGGCAACTTCTCTCTCCACTCCATCATGCATCCGAAACCTAATAGCTCCAACTCCACAAATTGGTAGCTCTACTCCATTGACCGTCTTTATCATGCCAACACTCTTCTCATACGAAGAAAAACTTTTCACATCTCGACATATGTGAAAACTGGCTCCTGAATCCATCTTCCAAGGCTCCACAACACTAAGTAGGACATCACATGAAGAATTGCCTTCGGTACCTTCAGCAAAGCCTGCCTGTGCCTCATCACTATTATTATCACCTTGCGCCTTCTTCTTCTTCATATCTCGTATATATGAATAGCAATCATTGCGCTTGTGGCCTTTCTTACCACAATAATGACAAAAGATAACACCTTTCTTCTTCCTTGTATCTTTACCTGAGTCCCTTGCTACCATCGCCTCAGTTTGAACCAATTTCAACTCCGACCCTTTTCTCCTTAGCTCCTCATTCAAAAGACTGCTTCGAACCGTTTCCAAAGAGATAGTTCCATTAGCATTGGAATTACTCAATGAAACAACCAAAGTCTCCCAGCTTTCCGAAAGAGAACTCATCAACAAAAGAGCCTGCAACTCATCATCAAAATTGACCTTCACGTTTGCCAATTGATTGGTGACATCTTGAAACTCGTTCAAATGCTCTGTAACAGACTTCTCCTCATTCAATCGAAGTTGCACCAACTTTCGAACCAGAAAAGCCTTGCTTGTAGCACTCTTTGACTCATACAGCGATACTAATTTGTCCCACAACGCCTTTGCGGATTCACAACTAGCCACATGGTGGAACACAGAATCATCCAAATATTTGCGAATCAACGCAATCGCCTTTTTGTCCATTTTCTTCCACTTTCCCTCATCCATATTCGAGGGCTTCTCCCCATTTTCATCAATGGGATCATGCAAATCATTGAGATATAGAACGTCCTCCATCTTCGGCTTCCATATACCCCAATTCCTCCCATTCAAAATAGCCATCTTCGACTTCAAAAAACCATTTTTTTTTTCAATCCAACAAACACTCCAAGCTATGCGGTGATCTGAGCTCCGATACCAATTGTTGGGGTTTTGTGCGCAGCGGAAGTTTTGACAAAACACCCAAAAACAAAATGAATCTTTTTCACCCAATCACTTGAAGATGAATGTGATTGAATAACAAACAACAACACAAAAAATTATCGGAAATATGAACACACGATATTCCACCCAACCACCCTCTTTATTGATTCACCAAAATATTGTTTATAATCGATCTCAACTATCGTTAAACAAACACAACTTGAATCAATAACCTTATTGAGAAATAGGTAGAGAATATCTAATGGCTAAACAATTTGAGGAGAAAGATAATGAAGAACAATGGCAAATTTTTCCACCACATAATGAAAATATCATGTAGGCCTTTTATAGGGTAACTTGTCAGCCAAATTATCCTCATATATCTCAAATATATCCTCATATATATCAAATATATCTATTTGGATAAACACCAAATAATTCTTGCCTTCATTTTCAAATATCCCACAAAAGTAGCAACAAATATCTCCACCAAAAATGGATCCACATAGAATATTTGTTGCCTACAATTTTGTGATTTGCGTATCACAAATCTCAACAATACTAGTCGACAAACAGACAATGCAGTATTTCTTTCTTATATTTTTGTCATATCTTTTAATTTGCGGGCAATGCGAGAACTGACTGCTACACTTCAACAATCTAAAAGATTAAAAAAAATCTTCCGTGGTTAAACCAAAAACATGCTCACAGAAGGTACATTGTAATCAACACCCCAACTTAGCTTGCAATTACTTTGCAACCCCTCACACCACAAACTAACCTTAGGATATTTTGTACTAGGTTCATAAATATGCGTACAAATGAAGAGAACTGGAAAATAACATAAATAATCTTCAAAAATATGTTCCATTTCACACCGATCCACCATATAATCAAATCAGCTAGGTAAATGACTTACGAAACTAACACATATATCTCATAAAAGCTTAGCTATAGACATTCATGTATGCAATAACAAGTGATTGTAAGAATAAATGAATTATTGAGTGGTGTCAGACTTGCTCGATGTCTTAATTACATACAACTTGAGCAACAAACCGTCCTTCAACAAACAAAGTATCCATGCACCCAATAACACATACATGTATGTTTAAATATTCTATTTACTATAACAAATGCATGTTTCCTGTTATTTTATAAGACAGGTTCATTATGTATGAAATACTATTAACTTTGACTACTAGCAAATGTTGAATTTTGAAGTTTAAGTTGTATAAATTTGTGTAGTGTATGCGTTGCATACATGTATATCCTTTTAGGATAAGTAGTTAATTTTGGGCCAAAGATTATTAGTTGCATAATCATGGATTTAATGATCGGTTGTTTGTGGTAAATAATACTTTTGGGTTTCTTTTCAATCATGCAGTCATGATGATTTTATAAATTGATCTATATGTATTTCGATGAGCCTCAATCTTTAAACTAGATTATGTGTTTTCTAACTTACAAAAATCTTCAACTATCTCCATAGTATACTCATACAGTATATAAAATGATTGGTTTCCATGAATTTACCGCCCCAAATTTATTCTGATGGTCCCTTCAGTTGATTGTCTCTACATATATGGTGCTCAACTTAATATAAACTGTATATTATATGTCAATAACTCAACATTGATAAATGTATCAAATGAAATGTTTGATAATCAAACAATATGTAATGCACTCCAACGAAAATTTTCATTGCAGCAAGTAGTCTACTATGGCATAAGATTCACACTGAAACTTCCACTTTTGTTACCTAATGTGAATTTTTTTGACTGCTAGATAAAGAAAAGGAAAAAAATGAGCAAAAAAAAAAAAAAAAGAAATATCATAGTTTATAAATTCATGATACATATGCAACTAAGATTGATTTATACTTTCACTAGCTACTTTGAATCCATACGCTTTACTCAAATCTTTTAGGGTCTACCCATTCTTGCAATCATAGGAGGCATTGGTGAGGGGTTTATTATAATCCTTTACACATAATCTTGGTTTTATGGCATCTGAATATTTTGGTTTTATTTGTTGGGTGTTTAGTTGAGAAATCAGAAATATTGACGTAGAAATATATTGAAGAGAGGAAGACTCGGTAAAATGTTATTGCAGAGAAATGTATTTGTGTACAAAATGAACGTTACACTAATATGCCACACGACAACAATATTTATAGTGCAAAATGAAAGAAAATGGACTTAAAGAAAATGGGCTTGACCCAGGAAGCCCAATAAGGCTTAGTACGTATGAAACTTAAACAGGCCGGAGCCGTAATATTATTCTCTTATTCCCCACCGAAACCTAACTAGGGTTTCGAGTGAAAAAGAAAAAAAGAAAAATAATGGCGACTCCTTCATCTCAGAATCTTCTAACTCCTAATCAATGCGTGAATACACGTCCTCAGACTTTCCACGATAGATGAACTGTATATTGAACTTAAGCTGAAAGCTTGAGTTGATTTGCAGTTTATTGAGAGAGGTTAAATTGGGCAAGAGCTGATTTTAAAGTAAATCGGCGTAAGCCCTAGCTGAGCATGCTTGATTTGCCATCGATTAGGATTATATCAACACAGAAGGTCACGATCCATCAGCAGTCAGGTATAAAAATTCTTCTCAGTAATCTTTGATTCAAATCTGCTGAATCTATATTTAACTCTTCTCTGAGCCTTGTAAAGTTAGGTTTTGACAGTGGCTTTGTAAAAATATCTGCTTTTTGGTCAGCCGATGGTATACATCCAATTTTCAACTTATTTTTAATAACTTGTTCTCTGATGAAATACAGATCCAATTCTATATGTTTGGTCTTAGAATGTAAAATAGGATTGGATGATAACGCAACTGCACTGATATTATCACACCAAACTGTAGCTTGCTTTGTAGGAGTAATATGTAATTCACTTAAAAGTGATTCAATCCACATCACTTCTGCTGTAGCACTAGCAACACTCCTAAATTCTGCTTCTGTACTTGATCTGGAAACAGTATTTTGTTTCTTAGCACACCTTGAAACAGGGTTTTTACCCAGATAAATGCAATAACCTGATGTGGATTTCCTGTCATCACTATCTGTCCCCCAATCTGCATCAGCATATGCATTAATATTTAGAGTATTGCTGCATTTCAAGATAAGACCATGATCAATAGTACCCTTTAAATATCTAAGAATCCTTTTCACTGCCTTCCAATGATCATCCATAGGATTTTGCATATACTGGCTAACTTTATTGACACTATAAGCAATGTCTGGTCTGGTAATTATAGCATACTGTAAAGCACCTACAATACTTCTGTAGAATTTTCCATTCTGAAAAGGTTCACCTTTATATTTATATAATTGAGCACTGGTGATCATTGGTGTAGGTAATGAGTTTGCCTTGTCCATCTTGGCTCGAACCAGAATTTCTGATTTTTTTTTTTTTTTGACAAAGGATCATTTCAGAGCATGATGATCTATTTACTTCAACACCTAGAAAATAATGCAAGTCTCCCAAGTCTTTAATAGAAAATTCAGTGTCCAACAGCTTTGTGACAGCTTTAATTTCAGCATCATTGCCCCCTGTAATTATAAAATCATCAACATAAATTAGGATATATGTAGTGGCAAATTCAGAAATTTTAATAAAGATAGAGTTATCAAATTTGGATGATTTATATCCATGATTGACAAGTGTCGATTTCAGCTTGTCAAACCAAACTCTTGGAGTTTGCTTTAGACCATAAATTGCTTTGTTAAGCTTGCACGCTTGATTTTTATTTGTATGTTGGATAAAACCTTGAGGTTGCTCCATATACACCTCTTCCTGCAATTCACCATTGAGAAATGCATTATTAACATCTAATTGTTTAATATTCCAATTTCTGTACAAAGCAATTGATAGAATAATCCTGATTGATGTTGGTTTCACAACAGGTGAAAAAGTTTCTGAAAAATCAAAACCATATTTTTGTGAATACCCTTTAGCAACTAATCTTGCTTTGTATCTAGAAATTGAACCATCTGCATTTCTTTTCAACTTATAAACGCATTTGCAACCTATTATGTTTTTATTTTCTGGTTTGTCAACCAAAGTCCATGTCCCTTTTTTTGTTAAAGCATTAAATTCATCTTGCATGGCTAGATTCCAGTTAACATTTAAGGCTGCTTCATCATGAGAAATTGGCTCATCATTAGTAATAACAGTATTGTAAACCTTTGGTTTGAAGATGCCACATTTAGCTCTAGTAAGCATTGGATGCTGATTACCTGTATCTCTCTCATTTGTTGTATTACCTGTATCTCTTACATCTGCAGTTTGTTCTTCAGATGATATATTATTGTCTGCTATTTGCTCACCATGTGTTTCACTAATATTTGGACTTTGTTGCTCTGCTCTTTCAAAAATGGGAGTGAATTGCTCTTGACCTGGCCTGTTAGAAGGCACTGTGTGTTGAGAGCTCGTGTTGGTGTTGTGTTCATTATGATGAACAGACACCAATACTTCGTCTTCTTCAGGTACACTACTTCTTACCTGTTTATTACTTATAGTATTTCCTGCAGTGCTTGAACTATCTTTACTAAAAGGATACACATATTCATTGAATTTAACATGTCTTGATATATAAATTCTCCCTTTGTTGTCCATACATTTGTAACCTTTCTACTTGTTGCAGTATCCCAAAAAGGTACATGCAGTAGATCTATAATCTAGCTTGTGACTGTTATAAGGTCTTAAATATGGGAAACACTGACATCCAAAGATTTTTAAATGTTCATAGTCTGGTTTAATCTTAGTTAGCATTTCTTGAGGACATTTAAGCTTTAACACCTTTGTAGGCATTAAATTAATTAAGTGTACAGCTGTATAAAAAACATCAGTCCAATACTTAAAAGGCATAGATGCTTGAGCTAATAGAGTTATACCAATTTCAACAATATGTCTGTGTTTCCTTTCAATAATACCATTTTGTTCAGATGTATAAGGGCAGGTGTATCTATGGTTAATTCCCTTTTTTTCAAAGAAAGTTTTTAACGGTAAAAATTCTCTGCCACCATCTGTTTGAAAGGTTTTGACCTTATTACTAGTCAGATTTTCTACTTTATTAATAAATTGTATAACCACATCACTGGTTTCAGACTTAGATTTAAGCATATAAATCCAGACAAATCTAGAATATGCATCTATGAAGGATATATAATATTTGTGACCATAGTTAAAACTAATGTGTGCAGGCCCCCACAAATCAGTGGCTATTAGTTCAAGAGGTTTAGTATAGGTGGTCTGTGAGTCTGGAAATGCAAGTTTGTGACTCTTTCCCAATTGGCAAGAAGTACAAAAATAAGAGTCAGAATTTTTACTAATAGAAAGATTATTATTCATCATAACATGTTTGGTAATTTTAATACTGGGATGTCCCAATTTGCAATGCCACATATCAAACTCCTTAATGCAATCAGAATTGTTTACAACAGACATAATTCAGGGATTATCTCTAATATCAGAATTTTTTGAATGACTGAAATCAAGTCTGTATAATCCCTTATTCTCTTTACCCTGCACAATAATTTTTTGAGTCAGTATGTCTCTAACTATACATGCATTAGGATAAAATTCAAAATGAACATTATTGTCTTTTGCAAATTGGAAAACACTCATTAAATTTTTCTTAATTGATGGAACTCTTAACAAATTTAAGATGTTTATTTCCATCAATACTTGCATTTCCAGTGTGCGTTATGTGTGCAATTCTACCATTACCAACAGTGAGATTTTGCATACCTTTGTACTCCTTGTTTCCCAAGTTCAAATTGTTTAAATTTTTGATAACATGGTTGGTTGCACCAGAATCAGGATACCAGCAGTCATCTGACACTTCATCACTGTTTGAGGCTTCTGTATTGAGAGTTTCTGCTTGAGTTTTACTGTTTTCTTTAACAGTATTCACCATATTTGCACTTGCACTGTTACTTTGTTGTGATGTAGTGTAATTAGAATTATATCTAAAATAACACTTGCTAGCACTGTGCCCCACTTTATCACAAATTTGACACCTGATTCTGTTATTGTTATTATTGCTCCTACCACCTCTTCTTCCTCTGCCAGACCAACCCCCTCTTTGGTTTATTTTGATTTCTTCAACCACTTCCTTTTTCTTGATTCTTTCCTCTACCGTAGGATGTGTAGTTCACTGATATATCAGAATTAACACCTTTCTTGTGTTCAATTCTGCCTTCATGAGACAATAGTGTAGAATACACATATTGCAAAGAGGGTGTTGGATCCATTGATAATATGCTGGCAGTAACTGCTTCATACTCATCATCAAGGCCACTCACTATGGCTATTACCTGTTCAGATTTAGGTATACCATGGCCTGCAGAACTTAATTGATCACAAATGTTTTTCACTCTCAGTAAGTATTCATTTATAGATGATTCACCTTTCCTTATGCTATGCAATTGTCTTTTGTGATGCATAACTCTAGCTGAAGATTGACTAGAGAAATTTCTCTGAACTGTTTCCCACACTTCTTGAGCAGTCTTGACCCCTATTAACTGTGGTAGAATAGTAGATCCAATAGAGGACATCATCCATGCACATACTAGACCATCTTGTCTTTGATGCACAATATATTCAGGATTACTTACCAATTTATCTTCTTTGTCTCTAGTAAATTTGGGTGGAACAATCTTTGTTCCAAATATGTAATCCTCTAAACCATAGGCTCTAATTGCGGTTTCTACCTGCAATTTCCATAACAGGTAATTGGTTTCATCAAGGGTGATTGAAATTAACTGGCTTTGAGGTTTTATAATGGCCTTCATCAATTCTTGAAAAGGATCAGACTGAGATTGATGGCTCCTATTGCTGGAGACTTGTGGGCTTGAATCATCAGTTGGATTGACCATGATGACAAACAATGAACAAGAACAGAACTCAAAAACAAATCAGAGGTAAGTTTTGACCTCTTGAACTTTGAATTGAGGTAAATCGAGAGTCTTCAGTAGTGCAAAAGTTGTAACTCAGATTGCCAAAATAATGAAAAAAACTACTAGATTCAAAGGAACAGAAACAAACCCTGATTGGCAATCTGTAGACGACACTTTTGACAATATTGATGATTTCTTGGTATATCTTGATCAGTTTCTTGAAAGAGAACAGATCTATCTCTGCAACCTTGTTCTGAAAACAAGATGCAGCCACAATCAACGTTGGCGAGGCTCTTGATTTGAAGAATAGGGCAGCAACCTTCAAATGAGAGGCTGATGCTTTGATGAAGGGTGATCCAAATGATGAATTTACTCTGATGGATCAACAATTGATCAACACTGCTAATGATCAATGCAAGAACAAGCTCTCGGCTCTGATACCAAGTTGAGAAATCAGAAATATTGATGCAGAAATATATTGAAGAGGAAGACTCAGTAAAATGTTATTGCAGAGAAATGTATTTGTGTACAAAATGAACGTTACACTAATATGCCACACGGCAACAATATTTATAGTGCAAAATGAAAGAAAATGGGCTTAAAGAAAATGGGCTTGACCCAGGAAGCCCAATAAGGCTTAGTACATATGAAACTTAAACAGGTCGGAGCCGTAATATTATTCTCTTATTTAGTTAGGCATATTGGTTGTATATAGTTACATTTAATGCTTTAACTCTTTGTTGCAACTGTACAGTCAGAGTCCATGCAGTACATCATTACACTTCAGCCACTAGCATTTTACAGAGTTGGATATATCATCAATAAATTCTATAACAATATATATATATACACACACACACACATATATATGTAATCCCAACATATCTACAATTTATTGGCTTGCATGGACTGTTATCCATCCTTTTGCATATTAGGATTCTTATTACCTCAATTATTCATGTTACTTTTCACGCATGCAAAAATGTATTGAACATCCAATGTTAATGACCTTTGCCTGATCATATTATAGCCCTTTTGTGTCATTATGTTCCATTTTGTTACGAAATTGACAACATGTGTTTTTAATTATCTTAGTATCATTCTTAATTCCCGACACTTACAAGTAATGCGTGCTAGATATTTTTGTCTGTCGCTTTTTCATATAGCAAGTAAAACTTATGCATAACAAATTAGTATAATTTTGCAGGATCCATGTGCATACAAGCCATTTCCCATTTTCTATAATAAAGTGTAACACATTTTATATATATGAAAAATGTTTGTACCATCTCTCCACTCGATTACGTAACCTCCTTTTCCTCACTCATGACAATAGGTGCTATAGCATGTCAACAAAAGTTGATAACAAGTGAGGGAAAGCTGATTCAGAAGTGAAGAGTTAAGCAAGTTATCTAATGCAGTGTGTTGGAGAACCGATGTTGGCCATGATTGATATAGAAATTATGCAGTGCGATGTTCTCAGAGGTGGGAGTGTAAGTTACTGCCATAAGAGTTGTAGTGCGCAGTTTGATTTTGCCTAAGGAAAGAGGGTGAACAACTTTGAAATGCTAATGAAGAGGCGACTTTAAGAAAACTGTCCATTTTGTCCTTAATTGTACTTGTGCTTACATGCATATAAATGGAGATGTGAAACAATTATAGATTGATGTGATTACAAATATATAATGTGCTACAATTTATGAGTTAAATCAATGAATAAGAATGGTTACGCTAAACTTACGTATTTTTTAATTCGAGCCAGCGTTCTACTGATACAAAAAGTGACCTACTCCTTGAATCTACCATTATCTCTAGTGAATTTATGTGTCTGCACACACATACACAAATAAATGAATATATGAAGTTTTTAGTCTTTGAATAAAATAATTGCAAAAGCTTTGCAACGATGTAGATTATAGTTATTTATACAATTTCCACGATCAAGAGCATATCCACCGATTCATCTTTTGGAGCTTGCATTTCTTTACCTTCTGTTCTTTATATATTCACCAATTTCCTTCCCAATGAATCATTTAGGGATTCATAGTTTAATTTTGTGTTTGATTGGATGCTTCATCTGTTGTATGCTAAGGAGTCAGTAATTGTAGATGTGTGACTTCTCATAATTTTCTTATATCAATATACGCTGCACTTAGTATGCCCAAATAGCAGAATTCTCATAAGAAAACAAGCACTTATACATTAAAAAGAAAACTCAAAACCCGTATACGAAGCAAGGAGTTCACACTTGTCACACATGTATTTCTTTAAATGACAAAATTAGTTTTTTTTGGCTTCAAATTTTCCTACAGTCGTTTAAATCAATCTCAATTCTTTTCTAATATTTCACATTTAGTACCATATTTCACAATTAATTACATAATACTAAAACTATTTAAATAACTTTAGCAAACTATAGTTCATTGGTTTGCCTAATAAATCAGATCAAGATTAACCATATTCATGGTATTAAAAATGAAAAAAATCAAATATATAAAAACGTCATGACATAACATAAATTATACACATAAATAACTATTACAAGTTCACAGTTAAACTTACTTACATCAGCTTATTTGTCGTGTATTACATTTAATATTAATGTCAAACGCCTGCATTTTAAAATTTATTTAGTTATTTACGAAGGACTACACGATATTACTAAAAAATGTACGTTTAAATCAATATGTTTAAATTAATTAAATGATTTTGAATTTAACAAATGAATTCATTCAGTAAATCAATGTTAGTTCATCTAATTAACGCTAAGTGTGATGTTTTAAAATGTATACCATGTTCATATCAACAAAAATAGCAAAATTGGTTTTTTCTTCCAAAAATATAAAATTTAGTAAGTCATACGGTTTAAATTATATAAGTAAACAACAATAAAAAACTGAATATATTATACGCTTATCTCAATAAATTTATGCTAAATTATAGAAAACAATTTCTGCTTTAAATATCTGGATTTTAAACATTTCTACAATTATTTGCTAAACCGGCTCAATTCTTTGGTGATATTTTGTATTTCAATCCATATGTATAAGCTATACTCATGAATCTTAAGTTTTAGTTATTTAAATAATCTTAGATAGTATTTAAACAATCCATATGTCTAAACTACTTGTGAATCTTAAATTTATTTAAACAATCTTAGATAGTATTTAATTAGTCCATTTTCCAGTAGCTCTTAAAAATATATGCTAATTTTACAATGTATATCCATATTAAAAGTTGGTTTTCCATGCAATTATAAAGATGTATAAATCACATAACATGAACTATGTATATGAAGATAATGACAAAGTTAATTTGTAACTTAGTTATAATTCATTTATATAAAATTTTTACCATATAATATATCAGTAAATTCTTCTTGAACATCAATAACTTCACAATAAATTTATACTTTTTTTTTGCAATTTTTTTTTATTTCTTCATGCTATGATATACATTCGTAATTTTATATTTAACTTATTTGAAAATTTCTATTAGACTATATTTTTAATATGTATATCTATATTAACAAGAATGACTGAAAAAATTCTCAAAGTTATAGAACATAAATTACACACAAAGAATAATAGTAATTTTAATTAATAGTTTATTTATTTCACATCAAAATTTAACATATACTGCACAATAAAATCTTATTTTAACATTAGAATAATAATGTTATTTTTAATAATATTCCTGTGCAACGCACAGGTTACACACTAGTCTATTAAATAATAGTAAAGTAGAAGAATTTTTTGCACTCTCCTTAATTTTAGGAGTTATCTCACTTTTTTTAATTCTCTCTTGATATTTAATATTTAAATCTTTTAATAATCAATTAAATTATTTTGAAAGGCAAGCGTAGAATTTTTTTTATTACTTAACACAAATACAATATTTACAACTCCTATATAAGACTTTACAACCATATATAACCAAAACAACTACAAAACATAGCCTAACACAATGCACAAATTATCACCTTAATATTCCAATACAAATGACCTCCTAATACAAATAGAAGAGAAATGAGATATCTCAAAGCAAAATAGGAAGCACCAATCAGCGGGCAACCACGTCCACAAAGCCAATACCAGTAAAATACCAGCAAGTTCAAATCAGGTTACTCTTAGTATGCCTCCTATTGGCTTTTAAATTGCTATTCGATGGCAACACATCCTCCATACTGTAATCGATTCCTTCATAAATCATCCCAAATTTTCCCTTTAAACTTTTTGCCTTTAGATTTAGATGAAGGAATGGATCTAGTGGGCACAGCTGATGATAACAAGGAAGATTTTATAACAGGAAAAGTTAGACCACAACCTGAAACTGAGGAATAACACGTAGGAGGTAGAGTAATATTCAACAGAGGAGCTAAATTGGCATAAGGAGAGACAGAAGATCCCTTCAACTTTTGATTAGATGATGAAAGAGGGACTACAGAACTGGTTGAAGATGAACATGACATAGAAGATTCGGTAATAACAGCAGCTGAGTTATCTAGTGATGAAGACTTCGAACCAATAACAACCGCAACATCTTCATTGAATGAAGAATTAATTCCAAAATCACCATGATGATCAAAATACTAATACTAGTATCACAAATGTCCATCTCAAGAACCTTACCTATATCTTTATCTTTACCATAATTACTAATGCTAGAAACATTAGCCATGCCATCAGATTTATCACTACACTTATCACCACCAGACATATCTACTACATTAGTCATTGGATCCTTGTTTACATCATTCACAACAGTAGTGTTCTTACTGACGTTAAGCTCTTTATTATTAGAAGATGAATCCTTACACTTATTGCCACCAGATTTATCTACTGCATTAGATATTTGATCCTTATTAACATCATCCTTAGCAGTAGATGAATTGATTCTACTGACATTAAACTCATAAATATTAGAAGTACCTTCAACATTCAACGTTGATTTATTCTGTTCAGCATTTTTCCTTTACCATCTCAACTGCTTCTTGGAGATATATCTTGTCCACCCCTTCTCACCAGTTTGAGTATGGTCTCTACTCTTAAAATTCCTGTTATACACAGTATTCTCCAAATTAATATTATCTGCATAGAAATCATCATATTGCAATCCATCAAATCCCTTATCCTTATCCCCTAGATCACAGTCAACAATACGATGACCAAAACATTTACAGTTAACACTAATTCTTGGCCTCCATTCATACGAAAGCATAACATAAGGCTTATCACTTAAGCAGTCTAATTGAATAACGTCTGTCAAATCTTCATCAGGAGTAATCTCCACAAGAGCTTTCGCATAACTGATCCTCTGCAACCTTTTAGTAGTGTAATCAAGACAAATTAACTTACCAACATGGCAAGCTAACCAGTTAATTCCCACCAAGGTCCACAACAATAAAGGAATGTTTGAAAACTGGATCCAAACAGGAATTTTCATGATCTGCTTTAGAGAACTACTAATGGAAGGATTCCAATTAGTGATAATAAACATTTGGCCCCTAATGAAGATCGAATCAGATTGAAGGATCTTAACTCTATCAACTTCATTAGTGAAATGAATGTAAAAATTTAACCCATCAGATTTAACACTAAACTCCCCAATCAATTTCCAATGAGCTTTCATAAAATTAGTAACAACAGAGAAAGGAAGTGAACCATCAAGAAAAAACCTACCAGAATGTTACTCCAATATTTCAAACCCTCATTCTTTACTAGATCTGGCAGATTACCATCTTTCTTGACATCAAAATGAATCGGCTTATAGTGACCAGCGTTCCTAGGAAGAGGTTGAAACAAGGAAGCAAAATCCACTTTAGCAGTTGATTGAAGATTCACCAAAGATCCTGGATTCAAATTGAAAGAAGATTGAGCTGGATCCGCACTAGACTGCAAAGGAAAGGCACCAGATTGAATATCCTTCGAGCGAGATCCATCAGAAGAGGTAAGAGGCGGCGGATTGAAACGAGAGGAAGAAAGAGGGGGAAAGGAGGAAGAATCGAGAGTAAAAGAGGAATCAGAGTATGGAATCGCCATGTTTGATCACCATTATTTAAATTTTTGATTTGAGATTCAGTAAATCAATCCAGTCTAAATTGAAAATAAACAATTATCATTGAACAACAATTGAACACTTATGTATCATGCAAATAATATATGTATCATGCACTGCAACACTTTTTACAGTACGATATACATATTTATATTTAATAGTTTATAATCATCAAATTTAAATTATTTAACTAACATCTTATTATTTTACAGTACGATAAATATATATTTAAAACTTATGTATAGTTAATCTACAAATAATTCATCGATTAACTTCTAATAGTTTATAATCAGGTCTATATATTTATATTAATTACATGGTATCAAATTTAAATTGTTAAAAAAAAATCAACTAATATACACACATATATATATAACTAATAGATATTAAAGAACAACAATTGAATATATATATATATATATATGACTATTTGTGCTAATGAAAATGATAAAATTAAATTTTTTTTATTCAAATACTATATGTAAATCGCATAAAACAACAATAAAATTTCTAATTTTTTATTCAATTATCATTGAACTATAAATACTTGTATTTAAAATGGTAAAATATATGTATCATGCACTGCATTATAAAATTCTACATTTAACTTAAATATACATTTAATTAAAATTACCACAATTATTTACAAAACCTACATCACTTTTTTTTTGCAAGGCAACAACCTACATCACTTTATCCTTTGATATACGTTGCAATCTATACACATAAATTAATTATGCAGTGTTATGCTTAAAATAATAAGATAAATGTAATTAAGTGATATTCATTAGTTCAGTCACTAATGACAATATGGAAATTTCAGTAATATACATCATACCTATTGTTAACCCTATTAAAAACACGAGTCAGAAATAATTGGTTAAATGCATGTGAAACAGATCGTTAACATTCAAATACCAAGGATTGATGTTGTCTCAGTTTAAAGAACCGGGTCAGTCGGTACCAAAGAACCGGGTCGGTCGGAACCGAAGAACCAGGTCGGTCGGAACCGAAGAACCGGGTCGGTCGGAACCAAAGCATGGGTCGACCAACACTATATTTGCATGGGTCAGCTCCTCTTTTATAATGATGACTAGTTCCACGTGACTAACGACGTTTGCATGGCTCAATGTGACAAGGGAACGACATGAATATGAGTACGATATAATGATGCAATTCCTATACAAAATACACGTGGTGTACTTACGTGAAAACGCAATAACATAGGATGGTCATTGTGCCAACAGTGGAGTAGTTCATATATACAATATTTTAGGTCAGCTTATATAAACATATGCACGCACGGTTGGCATGCAAGGAGCAAAACAGGGACACGTGGCATTTCACATAATTTGGGCTGGCACCTCTAATACATGACAACACAAATACAAAGTAATACTACTGAACATGCCATCATGGTTTGTGGCAAGCAAATATAAAAGGGGCGACATTAAAGTATAACACGCCAGCATGGTAAAGGCCAAATATGGGTACAAATATATACAAACGTAAGCAATATATGAGTCTGCGTATTTGAAGTATTATTTGGGTAGACAGCTTCATATTCAGCATACTGGTCGGCCTTAAAATGAATATAAATGGATCGGCACACCATTGGTGGCGACGTGGCATCACATAAGGAAGCTGGTCAGTTCCAAAAAGAATGCAATGGTCGGCCCAGTTCACAAGACTTAAAAATGGATCATCTTGTGTCATTTATAACATGGATCAACTTCAGATTGAAGAAAACGGTAGCAAATAATTATATAAGTGATCGGTTTTAGATGAAAATACAAAGCTGGTCAGCTCTAAAAGCAAGAAAGCGGTGGTAGGAGTGGTAAATACGCCTGCTCGGTATCAAAATGAAGTATCCTGGTCGGATCCAAGATGGAGCAGTCTGGTCGGCCTCAAGTTTGGGCCAGCATCAAAATCAACCCAGTGGCATTTTCATAAATGAGCTTCAGGCCGACCCAAAACCTGCACACTACACCTATAAATAACCCCTTTCTCCACCATTCAAAGGACTGATTTTTTCACCCTGAAGAGTTGTTCGTACCATTTCTCCACCACTCTCAAACACTCCAAACTCCATTAATGATTTCCAAGGATTAATCAACCTTCGTGCAACATCAAATGGATCAAATGTCCTTCAAACTATAATAGAAATCTCTCCAACACAACTCAAGTGATCTCTAATCTCGGCTAATCCTCTCTAAAGCCTAGATCTAACACTGAATCGCTATAGAATCTTTGAAGATTATTCAATTGCTAAAGTGATTGAAGATCATACGTCCACTATCACAAAGCAAGAGATCTCTTCAATTTCTTTGACAATTTAAGCGCAATTTAGATCCTGGAAAGAGAAAAAAGCGATATATGAACAATATGAGAGAATTCATGTATGTTGTAAAATGAAATTTCATAATGAGAAATGATTCAAAGGTGGACATAGATCTATTTTAGATCGAACCACTACAAAAATCCTTGTTCTTCATTTTACGTTCTTTATTTTGTGATTGTGTGGCTCTCTAACCCTTTGGTGAAGTGCTTTAAAAGCACATTTGGTGTTGAAATCAAATTTTTGGTTTAAAAATTTAGCACCCACCATGGGATCGCGTTCGCATCTCCTTCCTTCACACTTCTTTCAATCTTTAGAGCATACCATTGAAGTTCTAAGCCTACTTCCGCCATAGATTCCACAAGTCTACGATCTACACCAATCGACTAATTCTCATCAAAATTCAAAGTCTTGTCCGAGATCATGGCTAAATCTAAGAAGACCGCTAGCAAAGCTATTGATGAAAATGACAACGTTGTTAACAACGAAACTACTCCACTCACCAACCTCTTTGAAGTTGGAGAAAGTTCAATGGCCGGAGCTGGAGTGACTAAAGCTGAATTAGATGCCATCATCGATAACTTGAGTCAACGCATGGAAGCCTCCAACATAGCATTAATCAATGCTAATAAAACTCTAGTTGATGCTAATCAAGCTTTAATGGATAAAATGAGTGCTCTCCTAAACGCTCAAGCAAATCCCGCTCCTCCTCCGAATATCGGTGTCAACCTTGAAGAGAATGCAAATTCAACAGCTTTCGATCATTATCATGATGACAACATGGAAGGATATGTTGACAAAAGCAATGCCAATATTGAAGACTCAAAGTTAAAAGCTAAAACCATTCCAATCAAAATAACCAACGAGTTGCAAGTCCCATCAAGGGGGCACATTCCCATAGTGGAAGTAAAAGACCTACATCCTTTAATCGCGATCGCTCGCCACGATGAGCATCCGGAAAAGAGATCGAAGTCCGCTCTCCGGAATGACACAACTTGAAGGAATATATTGCGGATATGGTAAAGCGAATCATGAAAGATAACATGCCTCGCAAGGATAGTGAAAGAGAATGTGACTTCTCCCCTAGCAAAAATCCATTCACAAAGAGGATCCGCAAAGCTGAGTTCCTAAAGAATTTCACTCATCCTACTCTGCCTCCGTACAACGGGACTTCTGATCCAATCACTTCCTATATAGATATGAATGGTATATGAATGCAGTCAAAGCAACAGATGTGATCAAATGCCTATGCTTCCCTCTCTATCTAGAAGGTGTCACATCGTTATGGTTCACAAGGATGCCACCCAAATCCATCGACCGATTTGATGATTTGATTCTGAAATTCAAAGAGCGGTTCAGGTTACAAGCTATGAAGGCTAAGGACGTTATTTCTCTTACAACAATGAAGCAGAATCCAGGAGAATCTATCAAAATATTCCTTAAAAGCTTCAATGTTGCTGTATCCGAAGTAGGGAATCTCGAGCCCCGCATGATCTTAATGTCTCTAATCGATGCCATAGACGAGAAGAGAAAATTTGGTAAATGGATTAAAATGAAGGAGCCAAGCATGCTTGAGAAATTCTATAAAAAGGCCGAGGAATACATGAGATTGGACAATAATTCTGTGCCTCTTCAGGTTATTGATGCTAACCAACCTCTTGAAGCTCCCAAAAATGCTGCTACCCAGTATAACCAGAAAAATCCCAGAGGTCAGAAAAGAGGAAGGGACGAGAAAGACAATCGAGACGGCAAAAAGCCTCGCTTTCTCAACCCATCAGAGCTAACGGCTTTAAATGACACTCCAGAAAACATCTTTGCTGCAACTAAAGACACCGAAGGTTATCCAATACCTAAACCTCAGAAAGTAAGTGGCGAACATGCAAACTCTGGAAAGTTCTGTCGGTTCCATAATTAGTCTGGCGACAATACCAACGAGTGTAGGCATCTAAGGTCAATGATCGAAGAGCTGATTAGGAAGAATCGTCCACAACAAAAAGTGAAAAATCCACAATCCTCAAACGCTATTCCTATTCCCCAGGGCCAGGGGGCAACAAGCAACGAAGCTCTTGTTCAGACCATTCCAAGGACGATCATTAACTAGTAACCATTTATTATGCTTTAATTTCAATAACTCAGAATAAGCAATCAACATCGCCACCGCTTTACTTCATGCTCTATTTCCTGCTTTAGCTCATGATTTACTTCATGTTTTACTTTCTTTTATATTCAAAATTTCTTGTAATCAATCTGTAATAATCGACAAGTAATGCATTGAACATTAGCTCTACGACTAAGAGCATATTTGTATGAATGAATTTCTAGCTTGCAAAATTCTATGTTAAATCAAAACTTGATTAAAATTGATTTCATATTGCAGGCCATCTATCGAGCGCTTGTTCCTTCAGAATCTGACGAGACATAGCAACCCCAACAACACTAATTCAAGTGTCGGAGGTTGTAAATATCAACATGCCTAAATGCAAAATTAGAAAAGCATCGCCTTAAGAATTGAATGGAAGGAGTCACAAAGATTCAAAAATGAACAAGCGCCACGAAAAACAAACAAAATTCTGGTAACTCTCATCGAAGGGGCACTCCCCTATTTGGGAGTTCCATAGCCCTGGTTCCTAATCTGAAATAACCCACCAAGTCAAGCGGCCGACAAAGGAATTGGAGCCAACCTTGAGTTGGAATAACTAGCAACGTGTTGGAAGGACCGACAATCCTGATGTTGGAAGTACCAGCATCAGGCCGGAAGGACTGGCAAACACGCTGGAAGGACCAGTATCGTGTCGGAAGGACCGATAATCTTGATGTTGGAAGTACCAGAATCAGGCCGGAAGGACCAACAAACACGCTGGAAGGACCAACACCGTGTCGGAAGGACCGAAAAACCTAATATTGGAAGTACCAACATAAGGCAGGAAGGACCGACAAACGAGCTGGAAGGACCGACAAACGAGCTGGAAGGACCAACACATATAAAAACCAAAAACCTCTTCGGGGGAACCCAATTGATCGTCAGTATTAGGAAGCACCTGGTCCGTTAACGACAAACATTGGGGTTCTAACCAAAGACCTCTCTAGGGGCACCCAATTGATCGTCAGTATCAGGAAGCACCTGATCTGATAACGACAAACATTGGGGTTCTAACCAAAGACCTCTCCAGGGGCACCCAATTGATCGACAGTATCAGGAAGCACCTGATCCGATAACGAAAAACATTGGAGTTCTAACCAAAGACCTCTCCTGGGGCACCCAATTGATCGTCAGTATCAGGAAGCACCTGATCCGATAACGATAAACATTGGGTTCTAACCAAAGTCCTTTCTAAGGGCATTCCTTCTAAATCTATTGATTCTTGGATTAATCAGTATAATTGAGTGACGAAAGTCTCCAATGTCTGAATTAACCATACTAGATTGTAGACGGAGTTTGGATTTAACCAAACCATTTGCATAGCATCTGGAATATTAAATGTGAAGAATGTAATCCACTTGCGCAATGTTTGGAAATCTCAGATGCGACAAGTGTAAGATTTGGGCCCAAGAAGGGGCATAAAATCCAAAGTACTTCCCGTGGATAAGACTAATAATGAATCCCTAAAAAGGGGCATGAATGTCAAAGCTCCTCAAAGAGGAAGTAGAAAATAAATCACAGATACATATTTCTCAAATGTGAAATATCATATACCATCATATAAATCGTTAAAATAATGGCGCTTGAAATCCACAGTCGGCTTACGTTGATTAGTTGATCTCGGACGTCAATGTAAATTAGAATTAGAATATCGTGTCTATGTAGATAATATTCGACGAGTTATAAACTATTGAATAAAATAATTCTGTACATATACTTCATGCAATTCAAAATAAAATTCGCCACAGTTCAAAATTTTAACTGATTAATGTGTTGTCAATATGGGCAGTCGATAACACAATATTAGCCTAGAAACATGCAATGTTTTTGTTGTTATGAAATAGGTTGTAGCAGTGAAAACAGGCACAACTGTCATACACTTCATAAAATGTGCTTTGCTTTAGTAAAATCCTATGATTAAGCGAGTTTGTAAAATAAGTAAATTAGCAAGAATTGGCCACAACTGTTTCAATGAGAATTGAGTGTGGCCAATCCATCGCAAGTTCTACTTGTTTCGCATGTTCGATCCTGAATCCAAACTGAGGCATCCACACATTAGCATGGTGTTATCAACTGCAAATTCCGAATTCAAAAATGGAGCGTTTGTTAACACAACAAGATTTGCGCAGTAAAGCATCTCAAATAGGCATTCAAGACTAAGATCACCAAATTCCATATGCAATGTAGACGAGCTTGAGTGTTCAGATCCAATAGCTTGTGTATCAGAAAATAAAAACACTCTAATCCATTATAAATGTTTTCTACGATCTGGTCATGTGCATTTAACACATAATATATTAATAACAATGTTCGTTTCGAAGCCTGCATTTTTCATAAGCAAAAATACAAGCTTCGCGGGGAAAATGTTAACCCTGTTGAAAACACGGGTCAGAAATAATTGGTTAAATGCGTGTGAGAAAGATCGTTGACATTCAAATACCAAGGATTGATGTTGTCTCAGTTTAAAGAATCGGGTCGGTTGGTACCAAAGAACAGGGTTGGTCGGAACCGAAGAATCAGGTCGGTCGGAACCAAAGAACCGGGTCGGTTGGCACCAAAGCATGGGTCGACCAACACTATTATTCACTCGGGTCAGCTCCACTTTTATAATGACGACTGGTTCCACGTGATTAACGATGTTTGCATGGATACATGTGACAAGGGAGCAACATGAATATGAGTACGATATAATGATGCAATTCCTGTACAATATACACGTGGTGTACTTACGTGAAAATGCAATAACGTGGGATGATCATTGTGCCAACAGTGGAGTAGTTCATATATACAATATTTTGGGTCAGCTTATATAAACATATGCATGCACGGTTGGCATGCAAGGAGCAAAACAGGGACACATGGCATTTCACATAACTTGGGCTGGCACCTCTAATACATGACGGCACAAATACAAAGTAATACTACAGATCACATCATCATAGTTTGTGGCAAGCAAATACAAAAGCGGTGGCATCAAAGTATAACACGCTCGCATGGTAAAGGCAAAATATGGGTACAAATATATATAAACGTAAGCAATATATGAGTCCGCGTAATTGAAGACTTATTTGGGTCGACAGCTTCATATTCAACATACTGGTCGGCCTTAAAATGAACATAAATGGGTCTTCACACCATTGGTGGCGACGTGGCATCACATAAGGAAGCTGGTCGGTTCCAAAAAGAATGCACATGGTCGGTCCAGTTCACAAGACTTAAAAATGGATCAGCTCGTGTCATTTATAACACATATCAACTTCAAATTGAAGAAGGAGGTAACAAATAATTATATAGGTGGTCGATCCTAGATGAAAATACAAAGTTGGTCAGCTCTAAAAGCAAGAAAGCGGTAGCAGGAATGGTAAATACGCCTGGTCGGTATCAAAATGAAGTATCCTGGTCGGCTCCAAAATGAAGCAGTCTGGTCGGCCTCAAGTTTGGGTTGGCATCAAAATCAAATCAGTGGCATTTTCGTAAATAAGCTTCAGACCAACCCAAAACTTGCACACTACACCTATAAATAGCCCCTTTCTCCACCATTCAAAGGACCAATTTTTTCACCTCGAAGGGTTGTCTATACCATTTCTCCACCACTCTCAAACACTCCAAACTCCATTAATGGATTCCAAGGATCAATCAACCTTCATGCAACATCAAATGGATCAAATGTCCTTCAAACTACAATAAAAATCTCTCCAACACAACTCAAGTGATCTCTAATCTCCGTTAATCCTCTTTAAAGCCTAGATCTAACACTAAATTGCTATAGAATCTATGAAGATCATTCAATTACTAAAGTGATTGAATATTCATACGTCCACCATCACAAAGCAAGAGATATTTCCAATTCCTTTGACAAATCAAGTGCAATTTAGATCCTTGAAAAAGAGAAAAGCGAGAAATGAACAATATAAGAAATTCATGTATGTTGTAAAACGAAAATTCATAATGAGAAATGATTCAAAAGTGGATGTAGATCTATTTTAGATCGAACCACTATAAAAATCCTTGTTCTTCATTTTATGCTCTTTATTTTTTGATTGCATGGCTCCATATTTTAATCTAACCCTTTGGTGAAGTTCTTTAAAAGCACCTTTGGTGTTGAAATCAAATTTTTGGTTTAAATACATATATCAATAAAATATGATAAAACTGTATTTTTATTAAACTAAAGCACACATAAGACACATGACATGTAGTATAACACAAATAATAAGGAACTTTTATAAAATACACTTTTTAAGTTTTGTAATACACATATTTTCTTTCTCAAAAATATGTATAAGAAACACTATTACTTTTACTTCCGGTCAGTCTGTAAATAATTGTAATAAAACAGGGAATATTTTTGCATTTGCCAAAAAGTTGTACTTTTGCAAGGAAAATTAAAAAAAAATGTTGTTTATAGAGACATGAGATTAATTACAAATTTAACTTTTGAGATAAATAAAGAATAATAACAAAAAATAATTGAAGAAATATTAATAAATTCGTCGTGCATTACAAAATTATGTTTTTTACAACAAAAACCTTAATTTTAAAATTTCTACAATCTTTTGCCAAACAGTCTTGGTTTACTTCTAATATTTTATATGACTTCATATTAGAGTTAATCAAGAATCTTAAAACAATAATTAAACTTAGTAAACCATTAATGGTTGATGTGTCAATATAAATCATAAAAATGTGAAAATTTCAGTATTTGCACAATATTCATATTAAAAAATGTGACATAAAATTCATTTAGATATACAAATACATAAGTCACATAACATAATTACATATATAAGCAAAGATTGGAAATTTAATTTATGACTCGTCTATATCGATATATTGATGCATTACATTGTAAAAAAATTATTTTAACTAAAGTGCCTACATTTTAAAATTTCCGCGGTTGCTTACAAAACTCACCTCAATATACATAATTTTGTACATTTACATTGATATATTTTAAATTAAGCATGTACTCCTGCTTTCTATTTATTAGAATAAATTTAATTAATAAATATTCACTATTTCATCTAATAAAACCTTAAATGTGGCGCTTTCAATTGTGGGTCACATATATATTAAAAACAATTAAATAGTTTTTTCATTTAAATATAAAGATATATAATTCAGATATCATAAATATTTTAAATGAATAACATTAACAAAACTACTATTCATTTATCTCAATAAATTTATTTGCATTGTTGATTTCTGTTTTTAACTTTAAAAAATACATATTTTGACATTTCTATAGTTAGTGCAGCTTCATCGACTATTTTACAATTTTTCACATTTAGATCTATGTATTTAAATTGCTTATAAAATATCAAATTTAAATTATTTTAATAATATATATGGCAGTCTGTAATGACCCGCACTTCCACTCACTTCAAACCGACCAAAAACTGAACCCACATCGATTCAAGGTAAGCAAAAGTACGTTTTGTTATGGTTTAATCAGAGCAAAACACAGCAAAATACAAAACTCACAGTGGAACAGTTAAAATATAATAAAGATATATCAATGCAGCGGAAACATTTCTGAATAGAAATCTAATTTTACATACCATTACAACCATGTAGGCTCAGCATAATATACTGATAGTAGAGTACATCCGACCTTTATATGAAAACTTCATCTCTCTCTGGAACTCCAAATCTTCAATCTTGAACTTGAATCGATAACTGAAGAACAAACTAACAGACTGCCCGTGTGTAAATCATTGGCATCTGCAGTTTGCAATGGAAAAACAAACTACGAGTCAGTCATGGGAATGGTATGAGAAAACTTTATTAACTAATCTTATACTTAGCCTTATTTTGAATAAGGTATCTCGGGACCACACCACATGTTGTAGAACGGGCTTCCTCCCAAGAATACGTGCACAATCATAACAACCAGAACCAAGCATAGCAACCATAAACTAGATTTTGAAAACATGACTTTAGAAAAATGAACGATTATAAGCCCCAGATCCCATCACACAGTGAAAGCGCACATCAGAGGATAAAGTTTTTCCTTATAAGCGCAAAACATGCTTGATATAGTTCAAAACAAAAACATTTGATATATTATAATGACTTAGGTGTGAAAAATCCTTTCGAAAATAAACTAATGAATCTTAGCTCTCATAGTGCCCCATCCCACTATGTTGGCTATATAGATATACAACTGAAAATCGTAAAGGGTTTCATATTGGAAGTTGGATTTCCATCAATGGACCTGGGCTAAGGATCTTCCTAATCCAATTCGGAACCCCTAACTAGGTTTTGGGATCCCGTCTGGCTCCTTTAGGGCGGCAGGGTCGGTCCACCCTACTTCGTGGATTAAAGTAACAGCCTGAACATAATGTCCCTCGGTCTGTGTGTAGACTATCATCTAGGTATATTGACCTAGTCCGAGGCGCCTCATCTAACAAACCACATAAGTAAATGCCTGGGCTCCATACCATGGCGTTACCTTTTGCTAGACGGAACATTAAGTCCCTACCCTTATGGTCTATAATCTTGTTTCGGCTCATTCCGGGTTGTGAGGCCCATGAAGTCATCATACACAAAGCTACGCAATTAAGATATGCTTTGGTCTTCAACCATAAGGCCCTGCTTTTCAACAAAAGACTTGATCATTTCCACTTATCATGCCACACTATCATTCCTTAAAACACAAACTGCTATTCACCAACATACAACCTTTGAGCTCGTATGTCTCAAAAAAAGGTGTTAAGCAAGAGAATGAATTCTCCGCCACCAAGAAGAAGTATGTTTAGTAAATGTCAGACTGTGTTTTATAAAATATAGTGTCACACATGAAATCCATCAAAAAGTCCATTTCGCGTATAGGAATGAAACCGAAGGCACTTGGTTCCACGTCCCCACCTGGGAGTGCAAGTCCTTGCAAACCAAATCGCTTCACGTACGGTCAGACTGTGCTGTCACTTTAACCTCATATAGGCCGTTGCACAAGGCATCAATAGGCCATCCATCAGATGTGAAGAAATCTGGGTCTTTGTAACAACCCAGAATTTCTGAACCAATTAATTTTTTTTATTTTAGCTATTTTAATGGGTTTTGAATACTTGAAATGATTTATTTTAGATAATAATGATTTAAAATTTATTTAAATCGAAGTTAGAACATATAAATTTATTTTAATTATACATAGAGTTTGAAATGGCGTGGTAGTTTGAAATTTTCAAATGAATGTATAAGATTCAAAATGAATCGGATTTCAGTAAAACCAGAAACATTAGAATCTGCTTAATTATATCTTTCTAATGAATGTGAAAAATTTAGAATTTATAATATAAATTGAAAGTTATGTCCAGTTTAAAATTTAAAATAGTCGCTATGGAATTTATATATATTTCAATATAATATATAGCCCTTAAAAATAGCAATTTTGCAAACGAACTCTGTTTTCGACGAAACCACTTTTGTTGGATCTGGAATGTCAAATTATTGTTAGGTTTCAAATTTCATAATTTTTGGAATTAATATGTAAGCGTGGTGAATTTAAATGTGTTTGGTAATTTCAGTTTGGATTTGATCGACTAGAAAAAGGACATTTTTCGAACGACCTCCAAATTCGATGAAATTAGTTTTGTTAGGACCGTATCTTCAAAAAATAGCTAAATTTATTTTTTTGTAATTTTTGGAGTCAGTTTGTGGCCCCGGTAAATTAAAATGTACGTTTAAAATTCAATATATTGATTTATATTTTAATTTAAAGAAATATTGATCAAAATGATAGAATTGGCTTACGAAACATATCCCATTGTGTTCCGAATGGGGGTATTAACTAGAGTCGATAGTCATTGGGTTTGATTTGGAGTTCGGATTGGTAAATATGTATTTTTGAATTAATATATATATATATATATATATATATATATATATATATATATATATAAGGCAAAAATCCAAACCCTAACCCTAATTATCATTTCTCAGATGCGCCGACGCTCCAAGAACAGATGGCCTAAATCGTTCAAAACATTTTCCATTTATTTCTCTCAAATTACAATGAAATTAAACATGATTTCAAAACGAAGAATGGAGAGCTAGAAGAGAGCTTCGATTTGGGACGGGTTTGATCGACTTTCGATCACCATAGGGGTCAGAATTCCATCTGAAGGCGACAGAGTTTCGAGATGTTTTCTGCCCTCGAAAGACGTGCAAGTGGGCCCCAAATCCTAGGGTAGGAAGGCAGCGGTCGGGGAGTCGAAGTGGTGCAATCTGATGGCGGTCCGATGCATTGGGGAGGCCGCGAGGAGAAGGAGAACGGTGGCGCTGATGGGTTCGATTTGGTTCGGCTATTACGGGAAGGAAGGGATTAGGAATTAAAGTAATAAGGGTGTAATTAATTTTAATTTTAGTAATTAACATATAAAACACAATATCTTTTTCGTACGAGTCTGAAATGGAACGATTTCAGTTGCGTTGCAATAGTGGCAACGAACTCTACAACATGGAACTGACTAGAAGCGATTTGGAGCAAATTAGAATTTGAAGCAAATTCAAATCCGAATAGTAATAAAACTCAGAAATAAAGAATGACGAAGTGGAAACCAATAGGATAACTCCTTCTCACTAAATTATATTTTTTCATGTTATTTTATTCATATATAAAAATATACATAATTACCAGTGTAGATTTTTATCAGTTTTAATTATTATAAATTGTATACGGTGCCTATTAGCTCACCTCCCCACAGACCATGGACGATTTAATTGACTATATTATGTTTTGATTGTGATGCCGAATTGTTTAAAATATTAAAAATAATTTAATATTATTTTGTGGTAGTTAAAATTAAATTATAAATATCTATTTATAATTTAAACAGTTAAATTAGAACTGGTTAAATTTATTAACCAGTGATATTTTGAATTGACTGTTGTTGTTTGGAAACCCCACACTGGTCTGGGGACGATAATTTATTCACATCTCCCCTGAATTTAATTATATGTCAATCGATAGGTTGACAGGCAGTGATAAGCGTTATTTATTTTAATGCTCTACAGTTGTAAAATGCACTCTGGATGATGTTTGAATGTGTAATGATTATTTATCATTATTGTTGAATACATGCGATATATGAAATCCATATAACTAAAATTATATGGTAATTGATTGAGTCGCATTCCGATTCAGAAATAACGAATATTTTAAAATAATATTCAAAAAAGAATCAAAATATGATTTTTATGTCCGATTTTGGATGGACACGAAAATATATAATAATATAAAGCCGGGTTAAGTATATAAACGCTATTTTAACTCGAAATGAACTTTTATATCTATTTTACTTATTTTATAATGAATATCGAAAAGAAATGATTTCAAAATCAGATATTTTGAAAATAATATCATTTTAATATTATAATGATATGGAATATTCAATTTTGATTTAAAATTTAAAATGAAGTTGAAATCGTTTTAAAACGAATTTATAAACGATTTATAAAATACATTTTGATATGAAATCGACGATATATATATTATATATATATATATATATCGAATTTTGACGATTAACTTCAAATTAATGTAAGGGGAGATATGACTGTCGGATTCTCCTAAAACCGGAACCATTGGTTTCGTTTCGAAAAGATCTTTCCAACAAATATAAGGATTTAAATTTGAATGGTTAGATTTGAAAATATGTCCAAATCAATTTCAGAAAAGGTCGCTATGGATGTAGTTCGGTGGCCGTTATTGGAAACCGACCGTAAGGGTCTTATTAAAATTATTAAAAGTATGGAAAATCATAATAAATGATTTGGAAAGATTTTGGATGAAAATTTCCAGTTTTGAAAAGATAAAATATATTTTTATCGAGATGAATTAGTTAATAACTAGAATAATAATCCAGTTATTTTTTTTAGAAATAATAAATTGGATTGAAAATGGGTTTTAAAATAACCAGGATTTTCTAATGTATGAATTGGAAAGGATTTAAATGGAAATAATCTTCGGAATATTTCAATATTGGATTCCGTGATTATACAGATTTTGTTGAGGAATTTGGAAGATACAGATATCGTTATTCCCAAAACGATATCCGTTAGTTTCATAATTTGATATTGAATATAAGCAGGTATTATTTTCTATTTAGAGCCTTGTATTTAATTGAAATTGAATTTTGGGGTTTGTCGTGAATGGTGTCTTAAATAACACTGTTCTTAAACCCAGTTGAGTAAAGAATATATCTTTTAATTAAGATTTAGAGAAGTTTACCAATTAATTAATACTTAATTGGAATTGAATTGAAATTAGATTTTTGGGTTTATGGTGAATGGTGTTTTAAATAACATTTGTTATTTAACCCAATTAACAGTGAAGTTATGATTTGGAATTTATAAATCTTTTAATTAAGATTAATGGAAATTTTCCAAAGTAAAGTTTTCTAATTTAATATATTAAATTGGAATTGAATGGAATTCGATTTGGTAATAATCGAAATGAGCTTCTATGAATGAAGACCGTTACTATATATGTAATTTAAAAGGCTTTGCCGCTATTCCATTTTTATTATTAGTCTGATACAGGAATTTATATTGATTATACACTGTTATGATTTCCGTGTAGATTCCATTTTGATGGAAAATTATTTTGGGTTTTTCGTTAACGATGTTTTAAAGGACATTCATTTTTAACCTAGTTAAAGACGAGATTTATTTCCTAAATTTGAATAATCATTAAATAATGATTTTTCGAGATTAAAACTAAGCGGAGTTTTAATGAATCTTTAATTAGATGGGAAAGTGAATGAGGTAATTAACCGAATTCATGAACTGATCGAGATTGGAGTACCACCAGTTTTACTCCATGCGATAGTTAAATCTTTAATTAGATTTGAACGTGAAACGGTAATTAGCTTTATCGATAACACCGTGGGTGTTAGGTATGGAGTACTACCAGTTTTGCTCTATAGGATGAATAGGTTGGGATTGCGATTAATAAATAAATGATTACTTTGGTATGGCTCGATAATCCCGACTAGTGGATAAACCTTAAATTGGTTTAGAATTGTTAAAGGATAAAATAAATCTTTTGAAAATGATATTCAAAAGAAGAATAAATTTAAAAGAATTTATCTTTGATAAAATTAATGGGAACCTTTCCCTACAATTGTGAATATTTGAATAAAGGAATATTCTGAATTGGAATGAGGCGTATGATGTATTTTTATAGCACTTGATTATAAAATACGTGGGTTATTTGGAAAAACCAGGTTTAACCCATTCTGAATAATTAATACGACGACTAAAAGTTGATGATGAAGACTGTGGTTGAAGAGCGGAGATCTTTACATCGTTTGGATGATTACTGATGTCTTGATTGGGCTGTACACCCAAGACAAGGTAATAAATGGTGATTATCGAGACGTACTTGGGGATCAACCGGATATGCGAGGACCTCTCTCCTGTACTTGACATATGGGATGAGGAACAAGGTGCCTCCGGTTCCGTTCAGACCCAAAACGGATTTGTAAATGGATGTGTGTCTGACATTGGATTTCATTCTGTGTTGATTAATTTCTATTAAATATATATCTATTTGGTGGCAGAGAATTTATTCTCTTGCTTAACACCCTTCTCTGAGACGTACGAGCTTAGAGGTTATATATTGATAGACATCAGTCGTATGGCATGAATTGTCAGTGTGGCATGCTGAGTTGCAAAAGATCAAGGCTTTTGTTGAAAATCAGAGTCTTGTGGTTGATGATCAAAGCACAGCTTTAATTAGCATAGATTTGTGTATAGCGTTAATTAGCGAGCCTCACACCCCGGTATGAGTCAGAAATGGGATATGGAACGCAGGGAGTGTATGACCTTTCTTTCTAGCTAGGAGTGGTGTCATGGTATGGAGCCCAGACATTTTTACTTACGTGGATGATGGATTGCGAGGTGCCTCAGATATTGGTCGCTAGTGGCCAAGTGATAGGTCCGATAGGACCGGGAAACGTGTGTACAGGAATAACTAATCCACTAAAGTAAGTGTGGACCGGCCTGTAGGATCCAGGGTTCACTGCGGAGGATCCTGAGGCATTTGCTAGAGTATCTCGAATCAGTGAGGAGCCATCCCTTGCCTCGAATCGTAGATGGAAATCGAATTTCCAATACATGACTTTTCGGTTTTAATTGTAGAACTAATATGGCGACATAGTAGGATGGGGTACTATGCCGTTTATGATTGATACATTTATATTTGAAGTTGATGTTGACACTATACACTTATACTAATAACTTGTTTTAAAACGTAGCAAGCATGTCTGGCTATTATAAGGGAAAACTTTCTCCTCCGGCTTGCGTTGCATTGTGTGATGGGATCTGAGAGTAAACACATTCCGTGACATACGACGTGGTCCCATGATTTTTCCCACTTTTAACGTAAAGATTTAATAATTGTTTTAGTTCTCACACCAGTCCCATGACTGACTCGGAGTTTATTATTTCTACCTAAACTCTGGGTGCCCATATTTTCCACATGGGTAGCTAGTAGTTTTGGTTTTCGCAGATACTCCTTTTCATAGGATCCTGAATTACAGCTGGAGCTATATTCGGAAAGCTTTGTATCTGTGTATTTCTTTCAGTTGTTGTAGTTGATGTATTCCACTGCACATTATATTCATGTATTATATTTTCCGCTGCTATGTATTTTAAATCTCTGGTATTATTTTCCACTGTAATATTTATTCATGCTTTGATATATTCTTGTACTATGATATAATTGTTGTAATAGCAATGAAATGTTCTACTGTTTGTGTTCTGATGAGTCGTGTTCTCAAAGCAATCCGAGCTCCTCCGTCTCTTGGGGGATCGACGAAGTTTAGTCATTTCAGTCTTCCAACATCGTCGCTGTCATCTTGATATCAGCATAACGTCGTATAATTATTAGGAATGGGTAAAAACTTGGCCTTTCCAAATAATTAGCGCATCTTTAAAACCAATAGGTATACATGATCTCATGGCCTCATTCCATCTTGGAATATTTCTCAATCCATTTATTTAAACTATAATGAGCTTTAATATGTCAAAATCATTCATTAATGATTACTTAACTTGAAATCCAATTTTAGATTATTCAATCAAACTTTATGACTATTTAGTTATCTCTATACGTGAATACATGTTTATTCTAGCTCCTTTAACCATTTCAATCTTTTATTCAAAGAATTATTAAAACTATATTAAGTTTTAATATATCGACATCCTTCATTCCTATCTCATAGAGAAAAACTAGTAATACTCCCTTTTTAATTATCTTATGTTTTGGTAATTTTAATTTCCTTTTAAATTATATTCCTTCAAATCTTGTTGAAAGATTTCAAACCAAATATTCTGATTCATGACTTCAAATTTCAAGTTAAATTCACCCAGTAATCATTATCGATTATGCGCCATTTGCCTCTTGTAAAAACATGTTTATTCCTTTCCTAAAAGTCTTTATCAATAAAGATTTCATTTACTTAACTTGTAAAATATCTTACCTTTTCATGGTCCAAAGAATAATGTTACTGAAAACATCATTCACAACCAACCCAAAATCATATTTCCTTTCCAAAAACCTTTGAAATCATTTATTATTGATTTCAAAATTCAACAAGCCATGACTTGTTCTTAACTTCGTCAAATCCAGTTCATTCTTTTGCAAAAGTTCATCATTATTAACTAGATTTCATATCTAAATGGCATTGGAACTTAAGTTCAAACTTTTATTTTTCCTCAATTATTTTATTATCAAAATAATCATTTAAAATCCAATTTCTGGAATAAGACTCATTCAACTCCTGTATATCCGAGAATTTGGGTATATACAAACATCCAATAAACATAAACAAGATGTATGCATCTAACGAGTTGTAACAAAACCCGTTGGTTATTTAAGATCAGATTTTGGTGTCATAATTGGGTTCCATTTTATTAATTAATAACCAAACGATATTCATAACCATTGATCAGCCAAATCAAACATCCAGACTAAATTAAATTCATCCAACATCTTCCAAACATGAATAAAAAATTCATATTTACTAGCTAGAGATTCACATCTTAACATAAGCATGTTATGGTGCTAAAACCCATGTTATAAGTTTCTAATATCCATAACCCTAACTTTCAACTCAAGCAATATTAAATTAAGGTCTAACTTCATAAATCTAAATAAAAGGTCTCGGTTCTCCTTATGATTTGTGAATATACACTTAATTTTTTTACCTATATATGTAATTACATATAAAGGTCGAGCCTAAAAGGGTTCAATCTCTCTTTAACTAACTTAAACCATGTTATTAACCCATAAATTCACATAAGATCCAACTCCGTGAATTTCGATTTAAGGTTTAATCTTTTCATGTATAATGACAAATTTACACCTGAAGATCATACCTTTACGTATGATTTTACGTAAAGGTTGAATCTTTAGGGATTTAACGCCCTTAACCATATCAAATCACTTACTAACAACCCAAACATATTACAAAAATTAAATCAAGGCATGTATATTTATGATATTCCATAAAAGTATGATTGTTGTGAACTATCATAAGGTGTTTCACTTCCAAATCTAAGCAAAATGTCATTTTTACTTTATGAATCTACTTAAGGGTCATTAGGAAACTTACACCATAAATATAACCACAAACATATTATAAATTTTCTAAGAAACATTTCATCAAACATCATACGTGTATCACATAAATAAGCAACCAAAGCCCTTAATACATTTAAATTTCCTCACCCCGTGAAGTCCAAGCTTTTGCCTAACGATCGCTAGCTCCAAGATTGTAACGTCCCGCCTTTTTGACCGCTTTAAACCAGTAATTTAACCAATTTAAAATGTCCAAATCGACGGATCGTTATTTTGCTTATAGAGTTTGAACACAGAATCAACACTGAAAACACAGAATAAAGAATAACACAGTATTGAACAACAAAAATAACTTTTATATTTAATCAGAGTTTTTATGCAACATTTTCTATACAGTGGAATTTATTAAAAAAATTAATACAAATAAAAATATTTACAGTTTAAACTTCAGAGTGCATCATCTCTTGGAATCCCAAGCTTTGTCGATCTTCGAATCCTAAGCTGTGATATTTAAATCTGTACTGCTCGGGACTGACCCGAGCGTTCCATGCAAAAACATAAAACACTCGAGTCAGGATTAAATCGTAGTTCAAGTAAATTTACTTCAATATAAACTAAAATATAATAATTAATTTTAACAGTTATCGCATGTTCGAGTATTAAACCATGAGAAACTGCCAAGATATGGCATAGCGACTTGGTATAAAGCAAAACCAGACAGCATGTATTTTTATGTATACACATATGCCGATGATACGTATATACGCATACGATTGTATATATATATACACATATGCATCGACCACCACATGTATACAAAATCATGTTCCGAATACGGGTCTTATGCAAAATAATCAACTGCGTGGTGTCTGCGTTTACCAAATTACATATGTAATATGATTGTACACAGTAAGCTTGTAATATGCACAATGTATCACAATACATAACACAAGGCCATGTACCATGTTATACATACAAATGTCAAATTTCAGGGAATAGGTGAACATACGGCAAATCCTAGCCATAGGTGGATACATCAGATAAACAGGGGTGGGTACAGGCAGTGTAACGTCCCGTATTTTCTGCCTAATTATTTGAATTATTTGAATTTAATTATATTATTGTGAATATTTATTTATATTAATTACATAATAATATTTAATTCCAAAATATATGGAAAAAATGTAGAATTTGTAGTATAATGTGATCGAGCAATTTAAAATGGTTTATATCGATTCTATTGAAATTATAGCGACGATTTCGTTTATAAAATGATGATTGAATATATAATTTAATTTTAAAACGAGCTGCAGCGGCGCGGTAGTTCATAATATGGTGTTTTGAACTTTAAACGGCTGTACAGGATCCAATACTAGTCGGATTTTATCGAAACAAGAAACGCTGGAATCTATTTGGCAATATTTTTCTACTCGAAGAGAAAATTCCAGTTTTCATAGCGTAGATTTTGTTTTATGTCCAAATCAAAATTTAAAATAGTCGCTATGAAATTACTTTATATATTTTAGCGATTTATTTATATAAAATAAAGGGTTTTTATTTTTCTGAATATTGATTTGGCTTGGAAATTCAACCTATGATATTTTATTGTGGTAGTATATGAAATTATGCTCGTGTATGGCCAATGAAAATATTTTATTTATATTATATTGAGGTATTTTAAAATTGGTTTATTTTAATGTAAATTGGACCTTTTAAAAGGGACTTTATTCAACCGACCTCCGTTTTCGACGAAACAAATTTTGTTGAGACCGTGTAACAACCCGAAAATCTGGGCCAGTTTAAAATTTTTATTTTGACAATTTTGACGAATTTTGAATATTTAAAATAGATTATTTTAAATAATATCGTCGAGAAATTTATTTTGAAATGAATTCGAACGTATATATTTATACGCGTCGTCGTTAGAATATAAATATTTATTTTAAATTATAAAAGGAATTGAAAATGGCGCGGTAGTTCGATAATTCGATTTCAAACTTCAATTGAACATACCGGATGCATAACAATCTGGATTTTAGTGAAACCAAAAATCATAGGATCTAATTGGGAATATCTTTCCAACGAATCCGAAAAATCAAGATTTCATAGCGGGAATCAAAAGATATGTCCAGTTGAAAATTCTGAATAGTTGCTATGGAATTCAGGCCCTTAAAAATAGACATTTTGCAAACGACCTCGGATTTCGACGAAACCACTTTTGTTGGGTCCGTGATGTCAAGGTATTGCTAGATTCCAATTTTCATAATTTTTCGAATCAATATCTGAGCGTGGCAAAGGAAAACGCGTTTGACCAGTTTCAGTTGATTTTAATCGACTGGAAAATGGCCATTTTTCATATAGGCTCAGAATTCGATGAAACTAGTTTTGTTAGGACTGTATCGTCAATACGAAGCTAGAAAATATTTTTCTGGAATTTATAGAGTTAGTATGTGACCCCAGTAAATTGAAATACACGTTCAAATTCAATATATAGAGTTATATTTTGATTTTAACGGAAACTGATCGAAATGATCGAATCAGCCTTCGATACATATCCCATTGTGTTCGGAATGGGGCTGATTAGCTATGGACGATAGGCGGTGGAGTTCGTTTGGAGTTTGAATAAAAACCCTACTTTTTTTAAAGAATAAAAATAAATAAATAATAAAATATATAATATAAATACCCCCCTTCTTTTCTTCTGCCTAGTCAAAACCCGCCCCCCTTTTCTAAAATGAAATCCCGATGACCTAAATCAGCACCCCCCCCCCCACGTCGACGACTGCTGCTCCACCATGCCACCGCCCACCAGCATCGATCCCCCTCTGACCTTCACTCCCTCTCCTCGTGCGTGAGCCCTGTATCTCGACCCCCCGACCCCAACGTGAAGAGCAGCGTCGAAATCCACCCGCAATCCCCCAAATCGAGGAAGAAACCCGCCGCCAGTCCCGGTGGGACCACCTCCGACCTCCCTCCTTATCTCGAGCACCCCACCGCGAGATCCAACGCGCGAGATCCGTTTTGAACAGCAAACCAAACAGGTCAGCGAGCCACCATTCGGAGCATCATCAACACCGACTCCGTCGAGTTCACCAGCGCCTCAGTCCAGCTCCAGTATACCGTCCAGTCTGAATTAAATTAACAGTAAGTTTTTCTTTTCTTTTAATTTATGTTAAATACTTAGCTTAATAAAATTAAAAGATTAATTTTAAATCATTTTTTTTTATGATAACATGGATTGAGGATCTGATTTTTTTTTACTAAGATGTGGACAAAAAATATGATCTTCAAAATATAGCTTTGAGTGATTTTTAAAAAATTAAATACTGTTGTTCAAAAATTTGATTTTTATAAGTAAATAAAAAAAGATAAGATATTTAGTGATAAAATTGCGATTTTCATAATATGAAAAGCGTTGTAGAAAGTTTGACTTTTATAAAGAAGAATGATCAGATTTTTATATATTGAATAGCGAGGTAAAAATTCGATTTTTATATATTGAATAGCGAGGTAAAAATTCGATTTTTATATATTGAATAGCGAAGTAAAAATTCGATTTTTATATATTGAATAGCGAAGTAAAAATACAATTTATATATATTGAATAGCAAAGTCAAAATTCGATTTTTATATATTGAATAGCAAAGTAAAAATTCGATTTTTACATATGTAGTGGCTACGGGCAGCGAAAGTGACAAAAGGCGAGAACGACGAAGATTTCTATAAATGAAGTGTCGTGGAGTTGGAATAGCTATCGGTGAGAACTCCTCACTCTAAATTCTCTTTTTCTAGTTATATATATATACTAGGATGTAGACGGTGCTTAGCAGCACCCGACACCCGTCATCCACAGACCATGGATGGCTTGTTTGTTTGATTGATGTGATGTGAAAATTGTTTGTGATGTTGATGTGAAATCGATAATAAAATAATATATATATTGAAAGTGAAAATAATATATATATTGAAAGTGAAAATATCGTATATATTGAAAGTGAAATATATATATATATATATATATATATAGAAGTGAAATTTATATATATAGCGAAGTGAAATAACATGTATATATGAAATGAAAATGATATATGTACATATATATATATATATATATATGAAATGTGAAAATGGTTTGATTGTTAAAAATATAATTTTTAACATATATATATACACTGTATAAAATTGTCATGTATATGAAATATTCGATTTTGATATAAAATAGAAAATGAATTCGAATTGAATTGAATAGAAAATGAATCCGAATTGAATTGGATAGAAAATGAATTCGAATTGAATTGAATAGAAAATGAATTCGAATTGAATAGGAAATGAATTCGAATTGAACTGAATAGAAAATGAATTCGAAATAAATTGAATCGAATTGAAATTGAAATGAAATAGAATTGAAATAGAATTGAATTCGAATTGAAATCAAATTGAAATGAATTTAAAACGAATTTATAAGGAAAAATTCAATTTTGATTTGAATTTGAAATAAGTAGTTGAAATCGATTTGAAAAGGAATTTAAAATGATTTATAAAATTCGTTTTAAATAGAAATCGACGAAATATATATTATATATATAATATATAATGGCCTGAATAGAACGCGCCGCGCTGCGGCAGTTCGCGAATTTCGACCATTGACTTCGAATGAACATTACGGGAGATCCGACCGTCGGATTCTCCTGAAACCAGAACCGTTGGGTTCGTATCGAAAAGAGCTTTCTAACGAATATTAGAGATTTGAAATCTAATGGTTGGATTTGGAATTATGTCCAAATCAAATTTGGAAAAGGTCGCTATAAGTGCAGTTCGATGACCGTTGATGGAAATCAACTGTATGGGCCTTGATAAAATTATTAAAAATATCGATAATTTGTGTAAAATCAAAAGAAATGATTTGTGAAAAATTGGGATGAAAAACTCCATATTTGAAAAGATAAAAATATATTTTTATCGAAATGAACTAGTTATTAACTAGAAAAATAATCCAATGGTTATAAATAAATTGGATTAGATTTGAATTGAAATTATCTTTGGATATTTTCGATATTGGATTCCGTGATTATATAGATATTGTGATGGGAATTTGGAAGATATCGATATCGTTATTCCCGATATGATATCTATTGGTTTCAGGATTTGATGTTGAATATAAGTCGATACTATCTTTATTCAAACCCTTCTATTTAATGTCAAATTGGATTGATTGATTGTTTAGAATGTGCTCGACCAGTTTATGAGCAGAATATGCTTTTACATTTAGCATTGGGTTGGGTTGAAAATATCTATGTGCTAACGCCTTGTGAAACACTTCACGATTTGACGATAAGGTGTTTAGCGATGTTGTGTCCATTTCAAATTTAATGAATGATTGTGAAATGATATTTTTCTTAAGTGAAAAGAAATGTATTCTCGATTTTGGACAGGGAATGTTTTATAAAAATGTTTTATAAAACAGAAAGGATTTCGAGGCCCAAAACCCGATGATTTCTAAAATGATTTAGAAATGTATTATATGTTACATTGTGGTTCATCGCATATTCGATTAGTTGCTATTGATGATGTATCTGTTTGGTGGAGGAGAATTTATTCTCTTGCTTAACACCCTTCTTTGAGACGTACGAGCTCAAAGGTTATGTGATTAATAGTGACTGATCATATGCGTGAATTACTGATGTGAAGTACTATATTTTGAAAGTCCTTGTGATTATTACGTTGTGAAATGATTTTCCCTACTTCGGGATATGAAATGATTTAGTATGTGGCTAAAGAGTCGGGTAACCCTGAGACTAAAAGTATGGGTGAGAGGGCGGTGTATGCTCTCCATGTGCGGGAGGTGCATCATCGGTGTAGCCTACTCCCATGTGGGGTAGGTGCACATTTATATATCGAGTTGCGAGGTGCATACCCTTTGCCTTGTCGATGGGGAGCACGATATTTGGTTGCATACTTGTTTGTATGCATTGTTATGTTTTGGAATTCATATTTCCAGACGATTTGATTTGAGATCCCGAAGTGAAATCTACTTTGATATAGAAAGTTAGATATGTATTTCAAATGATTTGAAATAAGAAATCGGGAATAAAATCCAAAGGAATGATTTCTGTAAATTAAATTGGATTTAGAAAATCTAAGTGTAGTGATCTAAGTGGGTAGATTGGGATATTGCATGTTGATTGATGCATAGTAGATCCATATATCTATATTGATTGTTGTTTATACACTGGTATTCATGGGGGTAAACCCGTTCCGCATTAGCGGCGTGGTCCCGTGATATACCATATTATCAAATAAGTTAATTATAACTATTAGAGTTTCTCACACCAGTCCCATGACTGACCTGTAGTTTGCTTTTCCCTTGCGAACTCGGGTGCCCCTATTTTCCACACGGGCAGTCGAGTAGTTTTATTTTGCAGATGTATTGAGCAGGATTCTGGATTGAAGCTTTAAGCTGTGTCCAGACATTTACAGTCTTCCGCTGTGTAGTTTATATTTCCGCTGTGCATTGTATTACATTTATGTAAATTTATTTCCTCTGTGTATTATTTTTGATATACTCTGATATTCTGTACTCTGATGTAACATTATTATGATGTTTATTGAAGTCTTCTGTTATTTGTTCTGATGTGTTGTATACCCAAAGTTAGCGTATGCGGGATTCGAACGGTCTTGGTCGGTTTAGCGATCGATTAGGTCCGGGCGAAATCTGTGTCGTTACATATGGTATCAGAGCTTTGGTTAAACTCAAATCTTTGGGGTACAACTCGTTAGAACAGAATAAAAGACTCATCAGAGGTAGGATTAGTAATATCCTATGAAAGAATCCTCATTAGAGATAGAATCAGTAGCATTCTAGAATGAGTGACTCATTAGAGATGGGGTTAGAAATGCCCCAGAATGAGTCGAGAGTTATTTGTTTATAAATAACGTATTTGTGATTATATATATAATCTGGTTTTAGAAAATATGATTTTAAATATATAAAATTATATATTTGAAAATATAATCAATTAATTGATTGATGTTTGTGTTGTTTGTTTATTTGTTTAATAATTTTTGAACCATTATGCCTAATTGAATCAAATATTGGACTATATTGAAAATTGGTCGCATTTGCTTGCATATACATGTACTTACATTGAACAGGTCATAGCAAGGAGGCTAGAGCAGAGAATAAAATTTGTTTGCCCGACAAATAGGTACATGTTTACTATAATTTATTGTTTTTTTTGGGTGATGATGATTTTATGAGCCTATTAGCTAGCCGCTTGGCTTTTTCTTTTTCTTTTTGAGATCAGAAGGCCTATATGGCAATTTCGGGATTTTCCCGTGGCTCCCGGTGCAGGGGAGGTTATGGCGAATTTTTTCGAAAATTTAGGGTGTTAGCCAAATTTTTGAAAAATTTGAAATGTTTTTAGAAACTGAAAAGTTGAAGAACTTAAGCCGTAATCAAAATACTGAAAGTTGAGTTGATTAGTTAAACAACTTTCGACTTTGTTCCTTTTCGGGGACGAAAAGTTTTAAGTGGGGGAGATTGTAACAACCCGAAAATCTGGGCCAGTTTAAAAATTTTATTTTGACGAATTTTGAATATTTAAAATAGATTATTTTAAATAATATCGACGAGAAATTTATTTTGAAATGAATTCGAACGTATATATTTATACGCGTCGTCGTTAGAATATAAATATTTATTTTAAATTATAAAAGGAATTGAAAATGGCGCGGTAGTTCGATAATTCGATTTCAAACTTCAATTGAACATACCGGGTGCAAAACAATCCGGATTTTAGTGAAACCAAAAATCATAGGATCTAATTGGGAATATCTTTCCAACGAATCCGAAAAATCAAGATTTCATAGCGGGAATCAAATGATATGTCCAGTTGAAAATTCTGAATAGTCGCTATGGAATTCAGGCCCTTAAAAATAGACATTTTGCAAACGACCTCGGATTTCGACGAAACCACTGTTGTTGAGTCCGTGATGTCAAGTTATTGCTAGATTCCAATTTTCATAATTTTTCGAATCAATATGTGAGCGTGGCAAAGGAAAACGCGTTTGACCAGTTTCAATTGATTTTAATCGACTGGAAAATGGTTTCAGTTGATTTTAATCGACTGGAAAATGGCCATTTTTCATATAGGCTCAGAATTCGACGAAACTAGTTTTGTTAGGACCGTATCGTCAATACGAAGCTAGAAAATATTTTTCTGGAATTTATAGAGTTAGTATGTGACCCCAGTAAATTGAAATACGCGTTCAAATTCAAATAGAGTTATATTTTGATTTTAACGGAAACTGATCGAAACGATCGGATCAGCCGTCGATACATATCCCATTGTGTTCGGAATGGGGGTGATTAGCTATGGACGACAGGCGGTGGAGTTCGTTTGGAGTTTGAATAAAAACCCTACTTTTTTTAAGGAAGAAAAATAAAATAATAAAAAAATATATAATATAAATGCCCCCCTTCTTTTCTTCTGCCTAGTCAAAACCCGCCCCCCTTTTCTAAAATGAAATCCCGATGACCTAAATAAGCCCCCCCCCCACGTCGACGACTGCTGCTCCACCACGCCACCGCCCACCAGCATCGATCCCCCTCTGCCTTCACTCCCTCTCCTCGTGCGTGAGCCCTGTATCTCGACCCCCCCGACCCCAACGTGAAGAGCAGCGTCGAAGTCCACCCGCAATCCCCCAAATCGAGGAAGAAACCCGCCGCCAGTCCCGGTGGGACCACCTCCGACCTCCCTCCTTATCTCGAGCACCCCACCGCGAGATCCAACGCGCGAGATCCGTTTTGAACAACAAACCAAACAGGTCAGCGAGCCACCGTTCGGAGCATCATCAACACCGACTCCGTCGAGTTCACCAGCGCCTCAGTCCAGCTCCAATACACCGTCCAGTCTGAATTAAATTAACAGTAAGTTTTTCTTTTCTTTTAATTTATGTTAAATACTTAGCTTAATAAAATTAAAAGATTAATTTTAAATCATTTTTTTTTATGATAACATGGATTGAGGATCTGATTTTTTTTTACTTAGATGTGGACGAAAAATATGATCTTCATAATATAGCTTTGAGTGATTTTTTAAAAATTAAATACTGTTGTTTAAAAATTTGATTTTTATAAAAAAAAAGATAAGATATTTAGTGATAAAATTGCGATTTTCATAATATGAAAAGCGTTGTATAAAGTTTGACTTTTATAAAGAAGAATGATCAGATTTTTATATATTGAATAGCGAGGTAAAAATTCGATTTTTATATATTGAATAGCGAGGTAAAAATTCGATTTTTATATATTGAATAGCGAAGAAAAATTTCGATTTTTATATATTGAATAGCGAAGTAAAAGTTCATTTTTATATATTGAATAGCGAAGTAAAAATTCGATTTTTATATATTGAATAGCAAAGTAAAAATTCGATTTTTACATATGTAGTGGCTACGAGCAGCGAAAGTGTAACACCCCACGTCCATTAATGTCACTCACAAAGGGAATGCATTAAATTCTATGGAGGTTTTAGGTGAATATAGAACAGTAAAATTTCAACAAGACAGATATAAAATAGTACTTGGAAATTTAAAAACTTTATTTCAATTGCAGCAGAAGTCAAAACATGTTTGATTACATCATAACACCATAATCAAAGTCAAGTACAATATCTATCTTGATAAAACAAGTACATAATCCCATTACATAAATAGCCATTAAAAAGAAAGATAACAAGCTGGACTTTACTTCAGCAGTCCAAGCTTTCCAAGAGATAAGCAATCCAATCAGACTCCTCTGGAACTTGGCCCAACCTGAGGACCTGAAGGGAGAAAAAGATGAAAAAGAGGGGGGGGGGTCAGACATGAAGTCTGGCGAGTATGATAATTCTACAATAATATTATCAAAATGACTGGACTAAGGCATAAGCTGGAAAACAAGGAAATGTCTATGAAAGAGCATATTAAGGACATAGACAATCGCTAAAGGAAACGTTTTAGGCGCTCCTAAATACTAAAGGATAAACACTATACTGCACCACACCAGTCACCCTAAAGATTGATTTCACTTAGCTTCACTTAGAAACTTTCTTAATGGCTTTACGTACTCCTAGCTGACTACATAGGTGTCGCCTGCCCCTATCTCCACTAGGTGTACCCCACTTTCCATTTTTCGATCGGCTCCCTACTCGTAGATACACGTGCTGGCCCCACAATGGGGTGTATCATTCCCCTAAAGTGGCAACCCGATATAACGGAGATGCACGACTTATACCTACACGATGCAACAACGTCTTACCTACCAGCCCGGGTCCACACACGCATATGAAACCCGTTGGACTTGCGTTGCCACCGCTCCCTGTTTTGGCTTCTTATAGTCAAACCCAGTATGCGTGTCCCGTCCTCGACTTGGGTCGAGCCCACAAAGATACGTTTTGGGATACTGGTTGAAATGGGCCCCCATTATTTCCCACAAGCATTCCACCTAAGCTTGTCCCATTAGTCCATCCACTTTTACCCACTTAGTCATGTTCATTTACATGTGTATTTGGTTAAGTCTAATCGTATTTCAAATGCCTCTAAAGGCAACCACTAGATTCCTCATGCCGCCCAAGGCACCTACTTAACCCCCATGTCCCACCTTATATGATTATCTGGCTAAGTATTTCTTAATTCATTAAGGCCATAACCTCATAAAGACCTCTCACATTAGACTGGCATTTATGGCAGCTGGATTTGCCGGGCGGGTCCGGGCAGTCTTACACCATAAAAGAGTCTAACCTCGTGTCTTTACAACTGTTATGCTTTAGTTTGGGCCTAGGACCTCTCACATTGGGCCGACATTTGTGACTACTGGATTTGCCGGGCGGGTCCGGGCAGGTTTACGTCACAAACGAGTCCAACCTCGTGTCCTAAGCATTGATTATTATTAATAATCCACTTTCCCCAATTTTAATAATTCCCTACTTGAATTATTAATTAATTCCAAATTTAACAATGTCCATAATTGACTCAATTATGGACATCCATTTAAGGCATGCAAAATCATATCAATTGCACCCCAATTTATTAATTTCCTAATATTACCCCTACCCCACGTTTGAACGTTTATTCGCAAAATGTATGCTAGACCCGATTAGTCTAACTCATAGCATAAAAGAAAATATTCACAACAACAACATATATATGTGACTAAATAAATCATAACAAGGGGTAAAACTTGCATACATTACAACTTGCATAAGGTTATACATGTCATGGATCTAAGGGTGTCAACTTATTCATAATTCACATAATATGATTTTGATCAAATTTCATAAACTTGTATAGGACATGTGTGAATCAATATCATTAACAATATGGTTTTATATGGGTACACCTAACTCAATAGGCAAATTCCCAAAAATCAAAATTCATTTAATCATAGATTCATGTATATGGGTACACCTAACTTAATAGGCAAATTCCCATATTCAAGATCCAATTAATTTGTAGATTCATGTATATGGGTACACCTAACCCAATAGGCAAATTCCCATAATCAAGATCTATTATAAAAAAAACATAAACTTTAAACATGATCCAATTCGCATAAATACTAACATCATGATTTTACAACTTGTATGATTCAACACAACTTAACATGACATCATTATCATATAACATAAGTATTTCAACATATGTGATAATATGAGATCTACAACATATATAAGATTTACAACATAACATATCATAATTTGCAACATAGCATGATATGATTTACAACATAGCATAGCAAGATTTACAACATGGCATAACATGATTTATAACATAGCATAGCATGATTAATCACATATGACATAGCATAGGATTATTTACAACATAATCACTACAACATAACAACATATATATGATAACATAATAGCATAACAAGAGATCCACAACATAATTTACAAATACATAACAATTCATATCACTTTCTTGTGATCCATTCATAACTTAATCAAATTATTTTATAATAATATTGTGAGATTCATCATACTCACAATTTTAAAGAAGAGAAATAGAAAGAGAGAGAGCTTTTGATTTGATTTGAGTAGATTTAGTTTGTAGATTAGGCCTTCTTCTTCTTTAGTTTGTGACGGCTATGCTGAACTCCATGGCAACGGCATGTCGGTAGCTCTCCAATTTTTCAAGTGATTTAGGGTTAGAGTCTACCCACTTATTAATAGATGTTAGGATCCATTTAGGCCATTAGATTTAACCTAGAAATAACCGTAGCCATTCAGACCAGATGGGGTTTATCTTATTGACTCAGCAATGAGTCAGAAGTGACTCAGCAAACACTCAGCAAATTAATAAACTTCTATTCATGTTTACATTAACTGCCCATATATATATATATATATATATATATATATATATATATACACACACGCACCTATTCATGAATTCAAATTAATCCATAATTAACTTATGACCATTAATTTTCCAATTAATGTCTTAATTCCATTTTTCGCCTTTTAAGGCAATTCACATATCTCAAATTTGTTATATGCCTTTTTAAGGCTATTTCGTGCAAATTCTCAATATTAATTCTTTTAATTTGTGAATATTAGTATTAACAGAAATACGGGGTGTTACATTCTCCCATCCTTAAGGGATTTCGACCCCGAAATCTTCAAGTTTATATCCTATCATCAACCATCTACTCAATCAACAAACACTGGCATCCATTGTCCTTATAGACTTCTAATGCTTTCATGTTTAAATGCACAGTGTGTGTCTATGTCCGTATCTAATGCAAAATCAGGCGGTCCACTGATTCAGTTGACCTCCTTGATGCAATTCATGATAGTGCCATGCATCCATTATGTATGCAAAAGATCCTAATTGCTTACAAACTACTTCTATATGCGTGCACATCCATTCAACCGAATGCAACATCTATATGATGGTACAACCATTATACATCCATTATACTAAATACATTCATTTATGCAATATGCAATATGTAGTGACTGAGCCGATCTAGTGCCTAAAGTGTGTGTATATATGCATCCACGAGCAACCACTAGCAACCACTTGCATCCATTTTGCATCCATCATACATAACATGTCTCAAACACATGTTTCAACCATAGGATTATCCTAACTAAAGGTCAAAGATACTAATGAGAGGACATACTAAAGATAAGATAAGATAAGCTAAGCGATAAAGGAGAAATTAAAAGACATACCCTCAAAAAGAAAAGGGTATAGCGAATGCATCTTCCCTTCTGTCTCCCAAGTAGCGTTGCTCTCATCATCTCCCCATTGCACTTTAACTAGTCTGACCTCTCGATTTCTCAACTTTTTGATCTTCGACCCAAGAATGCATGTAGGAGCTCGTCTAATTGTTGCATCACGCTCTATTTCCACCTCTTTAAGCAAGCTCGGCTCTACCACCTCCGCGGTCTTGTGCAAACACTTCCTCAAATGTGATACATGGAATACGTCGTGTACTCCACTAAGTTTCTCAGGCAACTCCACCCTATACGCCATCTTCCCAATCCTGTCTTTTATAGGAAACGGCCCTACAAACCTTGGCGCTAATTTCCCAATGGACCCAAAGCGAACAACATTCCGTAACGGAGACACTTTGATAAAAACCATGTCCCCAATGTCAAACTCAAGATCTGTCCTCCTCTTATCAGCATACGATTTCTGCCTATCTTGTGCTGCTTTCATCCTCCTTCGAATCAAATCAATCTTCTCTGAGGTTTCCCTAACCATATCGGGCCCAAGTAGGATTTTATCAGTAGATTCCCACCAACATGTAGGCGAACGGCAAGGCCTTCCATAAAGAGCTTCGAAAGGTGCCATGCCAATACTAGACTGAAAGCTATTATTATATGCGAATTCTACCAACGGAAGGTGCTCTTCCCATGTACCCCCAAAGTCTAGGATACAAAGCCTTAAAAGATCCTATAGAATACGATTCACCCTCTCGGTCTGGCCGTCCGTCTGAGGATGATATGCGGTGCTCAAACATAGCTGAGTCCCTACCGCCTCTTGTAAACTCTTCCAAAATTCGCTAGTGAAGATGGGATCACAGTCGCTTACTATACTAGAAGGAATACCGTGCAAACGAACTATCTCTTTAATGTATACAGAAGCCAACCACGGAGCAGTCCTCTTACTTTTCACGGGAATAAAATGGGCGCTCTTAGTAAGTCTATCTACTATAACCCAAATCCCCGTATTACCCTTCCTTGATCTTGGTAATCCATCCACAAAATCCATTGAGACGCTTTCCCATTTCCATAGTGGAACTTCCAATGGGTGAAGCAACCCACCGAGTTTCTTTTGTTCCGCTTTTACTCGTTGGCACACCAAGCATCTAGCGACGTACTCGGCCACATCCTTTTTCATACCGGCCCAAAAGAAAACCCGCTTCATATCTTTGTACATCTTGTCTCCGCCGGGATGAATGGTCATCTTTGAGCGATGAGCATCATCAAGAATGGCCTTCCTTAAGTCTTCGTCTTGTGGTACACAAAGTCTATTATCCCTTCGTAACCAACCCATATCGTCTAGGGTATACCTACGAAGATGGCTAGACGACTCTCCTCCTTTGAGCTTTTCTTCTATCTCAACCAACTGTGGGTCGTCTTGCTGTGCCTCACCAACTCGTCCTAGAAGTGTAGGTCTAACCTCCAAGGATGCTAACAAACCAGGTACTAGGTCAACGGACGGTCTAAAGTCAAACATGGAGATGAATTCTAAGCTTCGTCATTCAACAAACAACGGACTCAAGGACAACCTTTTCCTACTTAAGGCGTCTGCTACCACGTTACCCTTGCCCGGGGTATATGCTATTTCAAAATCGTAGGAGGCTAAGAATTCCATCCGCCGTTGCTGCCTTAAATTCAAATCCTTCTGAGAGAATAAGTATTTTAATGATTTGTTGTCAGTGAACAGTTCGAATTTCTCACCAAGAAGATAGTGACGCCAAGACTTAAGCGCGAAAACAATTGCGGCTAACTCAAGGTCATGCGTATGGTAATTCTTTTCATGAACCCTCAACTGCCTTCCACCATAGGCTATTACTCTTCCCTCTTGCATGAGGACCGCGCCAAGTCCCGTCCCACAAGCATCAGTATAGACGGTAAATAGCTTATTCCCGTCTGACAGCACTAAGACTGGGGCTGAAGTTAAGGCTCTCTTTAAACGTTGGAACGCATCATCACAATCTTCGTCCCACGTAAAAACCAGGTTCTTCTTCGTTAACCGTGTTAATGGAGCTGATATTTTTGTGAAGTCTTTGATAAACTTCCTATAGTAGCCAGCCAACCCCAAGAAACTTCTTACTTCGGTTACATTTTTAGGGACCTTCCAATCTTGGACGGCCACCACCTTTGCGGGATCCACTGCTATCCCTTCCTTGGAAACCACGTGCCCTAAGAACCGTACTTCTTTCCTCCAGAAGTGACACTTAGAAAATTTTGCCTTAAGGTTATGCGCTCGAAGGGTTTCCAACACTTCCCTTAGATGTAGGGCATGCTCTCCTTCATTCTTAGAAAAGACTAAGATGTCATCCACAAAGACTACCACGAATTTGTTAAGGTACTCCCTAAACACCCTACTCATCAAATCAACAAAATATGCGGGGGCGTTTGTCAAACCAAAGGGCATCACTAGCCATTCATAGAATTCGTCAGGAGTCCTAAAAGCAGTCTTATCTATACTATCCTCAGCCACTCTCAGTTGATGAAAGCCAGTGGCTAAGTCCAACTGCGAAAACACTGAGGCGCCAACTAACTGATCAAAGAGATCGTCAATCCTCGGCAGTGGGTGTCGGTTCTTTTTAGTAAGCTTGTTTAGTTCTCTATAGTCCACACAAAGTCTAAGGGACCCATCCGCCTTTGTAGCAAATACTACTGGAGCACCCCACTCTGATATACTACGTCTTATGAACCCCTTCTCAAGCAACTCCTTCACTTGCTTATTGAGTTCCCTCCTTTCACGAGGAGCCATGTGGCGCACTGGCAAAGATACGGGTTTAGCATTATCCACAAGATAAATTCGAAAGTCTATCTCCCGCTTTGGAGGTAAGCCCTTCACCTCCTCAAACACATCCGGATATTCTCGGACCACCTCTACCGTTCGTAGATTCTCTACAGACGCGTCAAGCGATTCAAGATAACTTAGCATAACGGAATTTATGGGACTACAAAAGATGTCGAGAGCATTACCAAGGCGAGTCACAAGCCTAACTACTCTCCTTTCACAATCAAGAATGGCCCCATTTCTAGATAACCAATCCATTCCTAAAATTAGCCCATAGCCCGTGAAGCCCAATACATAAGCATCACATCTAAATTCAACGCTAAGTATAGAGATTTTCAAATCCAAACATATCATGGTCAAATGAGCCGAACCCCCAATTGGATTTGAAACAACCAAGGGATCCTCTACTAAACTGGTGTTCAAGTGCAGTAATTCAACTAATGATGCAGAGATAAACGAATGAGATACGCCAGAATCGAATAAGGTACGGACAGGATGATCAAACAGAAAAACTAAGCTTTCAACAGAAATTGTTCTACCTCTTTCTTGCAGCGGTGGGGCCGCAATAGCCTGAACTTGCCCCCTTGCCTGCCCTGGTGCCATAAGAGCCTGCACCTGTCCTCCCGAGGTAGACCCTGCCCTCTGCCCCTTCTTTGGGCAGTCCTTCACCAAATGTCCCGCATCTCCATAATGAAAACAACCAGTCTTCTTTTTCTTTCTACAATCTTTGCTGAGATGGCCAGGCGTCCCACAATTGAAGCATCTCATCTTCCCTTTGCCATTATTGTTTTTACCACCCTTCTTATTTTGCTGTTGGGGTTTCTTTTGATCCCCTTTCTTTTCAACTACCTTATCCTCATGCATAAGTGCCATTTTTACTAGCCTTTCAAAGGTGGCTCCCATAGGGATGTGGGTCATAGCCAACCCTTGCAACGGTTCATTCAAGCCTCTGACGAACCTCAAAGCTTTCTTCTCTAGCGTGTTCACCAACTCCAAGCCAAACCTTGCTAACTGATTAAATTTATTGACATACTCCTTCACTGATAAGCTCCCTTGCTTTAATGTCAGGAATTTTTCCATATTTAAATTCTCCTCTGCCCTTGAAAGAAACTTTGCCTCAAACCTTCGTCTGAAATCCGCCCATGAATCAACTGGACGTTCCCCGTTAGTGACCTCCCACCAAAACGAGGCCTCTCCCTTCATTAACCAAGCAGCTAAACGGACTTTCCTCCCATCTTCCACTTCAAAGATATCCAACAATTCCTCAGTCTCCTTAAGCCAGTCTCTGGCCTCCACAAACGTCTCAGTCCCTTTAAAAGTTTTTCCTCCCATAGCCTTAAATTCCTTGCACGTCTTTGCAAAAGTGTCAACACGAGGAGGAGGAGGAATGGGTGCAACTGGGGGTGGAGGAACATCTGCTGGGTCTGCAGTGGTAACCCTAGCCTCCAAATATCTCCTAAACCACCCTGGAACCGTCACACCTTCTGGGAGATTAAGATCTTCAGCCATGCTGAAACGAAAAAAGGAAAGATTCAAAATGGAGAATTCGAAAGACAAAGATAAGGATATGGCTATTTGGGATTATGTTTTTCATAAAAACTCTCTCTAAATAACATGTTTTTGAAAGCACTTCTTCCAAAAATACTTTAGAAAAATATTTTTTCTAAAATTTTTATCTGTTCTGGTAACCTTATGCTCTGATACCACATGTAACACCCCACGTCCATTAATGTCACTCACAAGGGAATGCATTAACTTCTATGGAGGTTTTAGGTGAATATAGAACAGTAAAATTTCAACAAGACAGATATAAAATAGTACTTGGAAATTTAAAAACTTTATTTCAATTGTAGCAGAAGTCAAAACATGTTTGATTACATCATAACACCATAATCAAAGTCAAGTACAATATCTATCTTGATAAAACAAGTACATAATCCCATTACATAAATAGCCATTAAAAAGAAAGATAACAAGCTGGACTTTACTTCAGCAGTCCAAGCTTTCCAAGAGATAAGCAATCCAATCAGACTCCTCTGGAACTTGGCCCAACCTGAGGACCTGAAGGGAGAAAAAGATTAAAAAGAGGGGGGGGGGGGAGGGGGGTCAGACATGAAGTCTGGCGAGTATGATAATTCTACAATACTATTATCAAAATGACTGGACTAAGGCATAAGCTGGAAAACAAGGAAATGTCTATGAAAGAGCAGATTAAGGACATAGACAATCGCTAAAGGAAACGTTATAGGCGCTCCTAAATACTAAAGGATAAACACTATACTGCACCACACCAGTCACCCTAAAGATTGATTCCACTTAGCTTCACTTAGAAACTTTCTTAATGGCTTTACGTACTCCTAACTGACTACATAGGTGCCGCCTGCCCCTATCTCCACTAGGTGTACCCCACTTTCCATTTTTTGATCGGCTCCCTACTCGTAGATACACGTGCTGGCCCCACAGTGGGGTGTATCATTCCCCTAAAGTGGCAACCCGATATAACGAAGATGCACGGCTTATACCTACACGATGCAACAACGTCTTACCTACCAGCCCGGGTCCACACACGCATATGAAACCCGTTGGACTTGCGTTGCCACCGCTCCCTGTTTTGGCCTCTTATAGTCAAACCCAGTATGCGTGTCCCGTCCTCGACTTGGGTCGAGCCCACAAAGATACGTTTTGGGATACTGGTTGAAATGGGCCCCCATTATTTCCCACAAGCATTCCACCTAAGCTTGTCCCATTAGTCCATCCACTTAACCCACTTAGTCATGTTCATTTACATGTGTATTTGGTTAAGTCTAATCGTATTTCAAATGCCTCTAAAGGCAACCACTAGATTCCTCATGCCACCCAAGGCACCTACTTAACCCCCATGTCCCACCTTACATGATTATCTGGCTAAGTATTTCTTAATTCATTAAGGCCATAACCTCATAAAGACCTCTCACATTAGACTGGCATTTATGGCAGCTAAATTTGCCGGGCGGGTCCGGGCAGTCTTACACCATAAAAGAGTCTAACCTCGTGTCTTTACAACTGTTATGCTTTAGTTTGGGCCTAGGACCTCTCACATTGGGCCGACATTTGTGACTACTGGATTTGTCGGGCGGGTCCGGGCAGGTTAACGTCACAAACGGGTCCAACCTCGTGTCCTAAGCATTGATTATTATTAATAATCCACTTTCCCCAATTTTAATAATTCCCTACTTGAATTATTAATTAATTCCAAATTTAACAATGTCCATAATTGACTCAATTATGGACATCCATTTAAGGCATGCAAAATCATATCAATTGCACCCCAATTTATTAATTTCCTAATATTACCCCTACCCCACGTTTGAACGTTTATTCGCAAAATGTATGCTAGACCCGATTAGTCTAACTCATAGCATAAAAGAAAATATTCACAACAACAACATATATATGTGACTAAATAAATCATAACAAGGGGTAAAACTTGCATACATTACAACTTTCATAAGGTTATACATGTCATGGATCTAAGGGTGTCAACTTATTCATAATTCACATAATATGATTTTGATCAAATTTCATAAACTTGTATAGGACATGTGTGAATCAATATCATTAACAATATGGTTTTATATGGGTACACCTAACTCAATAGGCAAATTCCCATATTCAAGATCCAATTAATTTGTAGATTCATGTATATGGGTACACCTAACCCAATAGGCAAATTCCCATAATCAGGATCTATTATAAAAAAAACATAAACTTTAAACATGATCCAATTCGCATAAATACTAACATCATGATTTTACAACTTGTATGATTCAATACAACTTAACATGACATCATTATCATATAACATAAGTATTTCAACATATGTGATAATATGAGATCTACAACATATATAAGATTTACAACATAGCATATCATAATTTGCAACATAGCATGATATGATTTACAACATAGCATAGCAAGATTTACAACATGGCATAACATGATTTATAACATAGCATAGCATGATTAATCACATATGACATAGCATAGGATTATTTACAACATAATCACTACAACATAACAACATATATATGATAACATAATAGCATAACAAGAGATCCACAACATAATTTACAAATACATAACAATTCATATCACTTTCTTGTGATCCATTCATAACTTAATCAAATTATTTTATAATAATATTGTGAGATTCATCATACTCACAATTTTAAAGAAGAGAAATAGAAAGAGAGAGAGCTTTTGATTTGATTTGAGTAGATTTAGTTTGTAGATTAGGCCTTCTTCTTCTTTAGTTTGTGACGGCTATGCTGAACTCCATGGCAACGGCATGTCGGTAGCTCTCCAATTTTTCAAGTGATTTAGGGTTAGAGTCTACCCACTTATTAATAGATGTTAGGATTCATTTAGGCCATTAGATTTAACCTAGAAATAACCGCAGCCATTCAGACCAGATGGGGTTTATCTTATTGACTCAGCAATGAGTCAGAAGTGACTCAGCAAACACTCAGCAAATTAATAAACTTCTATTCATGTTTACATTAACTGCCCATATATATATAAATATATATATATATATATACACACACACCTATTCATGAATTCAAATTAATCCATAATTAACTTATGACCATTAATTTTCCAATTAATGTCTTAATTCCATTTTTCGCCTTTTAAGGCAATTCACATATCTCAAATTTGTTATATGCCTTTTTAAGGCTATTTCGTGCAAATTCTCAATATTAATTCTTTTAATTTGTGAATATTAGTATTAACAGAAATACGGGGTGTTACAGAAAGTGATAAAAGGCGAGAACGATGAAGATTTTTATAAATGAAGTGTCGTGGAGTTGGAATAGCTATCAGTGAGAACTCCTCACTCTAAATTCTCCTTTTCTAGTTATATATATATATACTAGGATGTAGACAGTGCTTAGCAGCACCCGACACCCGTCATCCACAGACCATGGATGGCTTGTTTTTTTGATTGATGTGATGTGAAAATTGTTTGTGATGTTGATGTGAAATCGATAATAAAATAATATATATATTCAAAGTGAAAATAATATATATATTGAAAGTGAAAATATCGTATATATTGAAAGTGAAAATATCGTATATATTGAAAGTGAAATATATATATATATATAGAAGTGAAATTTATATATATAGCGAAGTGAAATAACATGTATATATGAAATGAAAATGATATATGTACATATATATATATATATATATATATATATATATGAAATGTGAAAATGGTTTGATTGTTAAAAATATAATTTTTAACATATATATATACACTGTATAAAATTGTCATGTATATGAAATATTCGATTTTGATATAAAATAGAAAATGAATTCGAATTGAATTGAATAGAAAATGAATCCAAATTGAATTGAATAGAAAATGAATTCGAATTGAATTGAATAGAAAATGAATTCGAATTGAATTGAATAGGAAATGAATTCGAATTGAACTGAATAGAAAATGAATTCGAAATGAATTGAATAGAATTGAAATTGAAATGAAATAGAATTGAAATAGAATTGAATTCGAATTGAAATCAAATTGAAATGAATTTAAAACGAATTTATAAGGAAAAATTCAATTTTGATTTGAATTTGAAATAAGAAGTTGAAATTGGTTTGAAAAGGAATTTAAAACGATTTATAAAATTCGTTTTAAATAGAAATCGACGAAATATATGTTATATATATAATATATAATGGCTTGAATAGAACGCGCCGCGCTGTGGCAGTTCGCGAATTTCGACCATTGACTTCGAATGGACATTATGGGAGATCCGACCATCGGATTCTCCTGAAACCAGAACCGTTGGGTTCGTATCGAAAAGAGCTTTCTAACGAATATTAGAGATTTGAAATCTAATGGTTGGATTTGGAATTATGTCCAAATCAAATTTGGAAAAGGTCGCTGTAAGTGCAGTTCGATGACCGTTGATGGAAATCAACTGTATGGGCCTTGATAAAATTATTAAAAATATCGATAATTTGTGTAAAATCATAAGAAATGATTTGTTAAAAATTGGGATGAAAAACTCCATATTTGAAAAGATAAAAATATATTTTTATTGAAATGAACTAGTTATTAACTAGAAAAATAATCCAATGGTTATAAATAAATTGGATTAGATTTGAATTGAAATTATCTTTGGATATTTTCGATATTGGATTCCATGATTATATAGATATTGTGATGGGAATTTGGAAGATATCGATATCGTTATTCCCGATATGATATCTATTGGTTTCAGGATTTGATGTTGAATATAAGTCGATACTATCTTTATTCAAACCCTTCTATTTAATGTCAAATTGGATTGATTGATTGTTTAGATTGTGCTCGACTAGTTTATGAGCAGAATATGCTTTTACGTTTTTCATTGGGTTGGGTTGAAAATATCTATGTTCTAACGCCTTGTGAAACACTTCACGATTTGACGATAAGGTTTTTAGCGATGTTGTGTCCATTTCAAATTTAATGAATGATTGTGAAATGATATTTTTCTTAAGTGAAAAGAAATGTATTCCCGAATTTGGACAGGGAATGTTTTATAAAAATGTTTTATAAAACAGAAAGGATTTCGAGGCCCAAAACCCGATGATTTCTAAAATGATTTAGAAATGTATTATATGTTACATTGTGGTTCATCGCATATTCGATTAGTTGCTATTGATGATGTATCTGTTTGGTGGCGGAGAATTTATTCTCTTGCTTAACACCCTTCTTTGAGACGTACGAGCTCAAAGGTTATGTGATTAATAGTGACTGATCATATGCGTGAATTACTGATGTGAAGTACTATATTTTGAAAGTACTTGTGATTATTACGTTGTGAAATGATTTTCCCTACTTCGGGATATGAAATGATTTAGTATGTGGCTAAAGAGTCGGGTAACCCTGAGACTAAAAGTATGGGTGAGAGGGCGGTGTATGCTCTCCATGTGTGGGAGGTGCATCGTCGGTGTAGCCTACTCCCATGTGGGGTAGGTGCACATTTATATATCGAGTTGCGAGGTGCGTACCCTTTGCCTTGTCGATGGGGAGCACGATATTTGGTTGCATACTTGTTTGTATGCATTGTTATGTTTTGGAATTCATATTTCCAGACGATTTGATTTGAGATCCCGAAGTGAAATCTACTTTGATATAGAAAGTTAGATATGTATTTCAATTGATTTGAAATAAGAAATCGGGAATAAAATCCAAAGGAATGATTTCTGTAAATTAAATTGGATTTAGAAAATCAAAGTGTTGTGATTAATCTAAGTGGGTAGATTGGGATATTGCATGTTGATTGATGCATAGTAGATCCATATATCTATATTGATTGTTGTTTATACACTGGTATTCATGGGGGTAAACCCGTTCCGCGTTAGCGGCGTGGTCCCGTGATATACCATATTATCAAATAAGTTAATTATAACTGTTAGAGTTTCTCACACCAGTCCCATGACTGACCTGTAGTTTGCTTTTCCCTTGCGAACTCGGGTGCCCCTATTTTCCACACGGGCAGTCGAGTAGTTTTATTTTGCAGATGTATTGAGCAGGATTCTGGATTGAAGCTTTAAGCTGTGTCCAGACATTTACAGTCTTCCGCTGTGTAGTTTATATTTCCGCTGTGCATTGTATTACATTTATGTAAATTTATTTCCGCTGTGTATTATTTTCGATATACTCTGATATTCTGTACTCTGATGTAACATTATTATGATGTTTTTTGAAGTCTTCAATTATTTGTTCTGATGTGTTGTATACCCAAAGTTAGCGTATGCGGGATTCGAACGGTCTTGGTCAGTTTAGCGATCGATTAGGTCCGGGCGAAATCCGTGTCATTACAGACCGTAACAGCAAATTATTGCTAGATTTCGAGTTACGCGTTAATTGGAGTTAATCTGTGAGCGTGACAAAATAAAATGCAAATAAATCGATCATTTGGGTGTGAACGAGCGTCGTTTGAGCAAACGGAATCGGAATTCGATAAAACAAGCTTCATTAGGACTGTAACTTCAAATTATATTATGCTGTCCATTTTCACCACGAACGGAGTTTGTATGTGAGCATGGGAGCCAATGAACAGTGTTCGAAATTGCGATAGACACGAAAAATAATATCATTAGTCACATCAACATAAATAAATATTATTTTCCCTTATATATACAACCAACCTTAAGCCTAAATTTCATTCATCCCGTCCAAACTCATTTCTGTCCAAAATGTTTGCAAAAAATCCCAATTTCATGAAATAATTTATATTTGCAAATCTGTAAGGAATTGGCTAGGGCGACCCAAAGCAAAGTTGTAGACCAGGTTCATATCTACCTTGTGTAAAATTTGGGGACCTATCGTGGCCTGAGGTGGCCGAAATCGGCTGAACAGTGGCGAAATATAGTTTCGTTCTTTTTGAGTTTGACGGCGATTGGAGCGATTTCATGTGTTCAAGACCTGGGGGAAATCAAAGAGGGGAGATCAGGCTTTCTTTGAGCACCAGTGTGGGGTACTCCGGTGGTCGGAGGTGAGAGAATCGGTGAGTTGAACGGAGGTGAAGTTTTGGGGTTGTTTTCGGAGGTCGTAATCGAAAGTTTCCCAAATTGATGGCGCTGGAAGCCAAACTGGGTGGAGATTGTTGGAGGTCATCGGTAGAGAGTGGGACGACGGTCACATAGGCGGAGGTCCGGTGGGTTGCGATGGAGCATGGTCTGAGTTATAGGCAGTTTGACGAGTTCTGTTCGAATGTATTTTCTGGTGGCTGGAGTTCATCTGAGGAGGCGAGGCTTTTGATGTAGGAGGAGGAACTACTGGTGGTGTCGATGGTCAGCCCAGGTCAGCTCCAACGATGATCTAACGGCGGCGGTGGCAGTTTAAAAGATGGAAGGTTTTTCGTTCGAAGGCTGAAGGGTTCAGGAAGGAGGAACATCGGGTGTTTTGGGAACGAGATGAGAAAATGCGTGAAGGCCCTTTTGTATTGCTGACGTGGACTTAAGGTAATTAAAAGGAGTTAATTAAACTATAATTACTTACAAAAAGGGAAATGGGTTTATTCATATAGTTAAAATGGATTGTTTCAGGAATCAAAAGGGATCGGGGTCCTTAAGCATCAAAGAAAGAAAACGCGGGGATTAACCTCTTATGTTAATGACGTGTCATAGTTTAGGGTAAGGTAGTTAGTTAAGTATTTAATTAATTAATTATTAGTTAATTATATAGGGGTATATATATATATAAAACTTGCAATTGGTATAATTTTAGCACACGTTAACGGAATTCAGTGAAACTCGATCCGTTGGGATCGTAGGTACGAGGCCTAGGCGATGGTGCTGACTGGGATTCGATCGGAGCTGATTGGAATTTCATATAATTTTAAACGCCGTTTAAATTTAAATGAAGACAACATGTCAACTGTCAACCAAAATAAAATATTGTGGGTTAATTCTCACACCCTCTGGAATTCTGTGATGTGTTAAATTCATAAAAAAAAATTATCGTTAATAGTATAAATTGGTTGATTAGCTGCTATGGATATTGGTTGTTTGATTGGTCGCTGTTATTTTTCATCATTATATTATCAAAATTTAATTCATATATTATTGTTAAATGTTATCTGTGATGCAGACAAGGAGAGATTGGAGGGATCCGACTGGGTTCCTCAAATAAACTGTATTTTATTTGTGGCGCATATTATTCATATATGAATTTATACACTGACTGACACCAAAACCTGTTTGAATGTTGATGGTTGAATATATATTCATCGTTGTTGTAATTGAAATCAATCGACAGTATTGATTGGGTAATTGGCAGTGAATGGCCTAAAATATACTGTTTTAAACATCGATCTGCCGTCAGGTGGATTGATGTCGTTTTAAAGTTATAAATTATTTTATAACTGAATTGAAGTTTTTCAATTATTCTATATAAACAATTAAATTAGAAATTTATAAATAAATGTTTAAATCGAGTTTATAAAAGAAATTTTTGAAATGGTTCACACCAGTTAAAAGCAAAACCCAAGGATTTATATACGGATTGGTAAAATGAAATAATTGTTTTTAAAACAATTAAAAAGTGTTTTTAAATTAATTAAGTTATTTAATCAATTTAAAAGGGAAATGACAAATGAAATCAGTTAATAGTTAACGGAGATGTACGATTAGAAAAATTAATCGTTTTTAATTGAAATTGAAAATGGAATTAATTTGATTTAAAATTTCTGAATATTGTCAAATTTAACGAATAACGCAAAATATTAGTTAATCTCCGCTTAACTATGAATTAAGGAATTTTTGAATTGTTTAGCGTTAATTATTAGTTTATCTCCAATTAACTATAAATTAAGGAAATTATTAAATGGTTAGTGTTAAGTATTAGTTAATCTTCAATCAACTATAATCCAAAGTAATAATTGAATTGGTTATTAGGCTTTTAAAAATGATAATAATCCTATTTTTGATTAATATCAAAGTTAACCATTTTTAAAGTAGTAAATAATAAAGTTAATTATTATTTTAATTAATAATAATTAAAACGATGGTTTTCAGCTGGAATTCATTTGAGAAGTGATTAGGTGGCGTTAAGTTTTGGTCAAAGAGGGCAACAAGGATGTTATAAAGGGATGTATAAACCGGGTTTTAAACGAGATTTGGTTAATGGGATTTGTAAGTGGGATTCAGGAATTTAAATAAGATTTTACTTAATCGTTAAGTTAAGTAAAGTGAATTCAAATGAAATGGAACTTCTAGGGGAAATGATTAATAGTTTAGCAATAAACTGAAATATGGAAATTGATTTAGAATGAAATCCAAGCTAAGTTGTTACAAGGTGTTAAACGGATGAGTGTAGGTGATTTGGAAGGAATCCAAACGAAGTTTAAAATGAGGTTTTTAAACCAAAACAATGACTTTAAAATATTAAAGAATTAAAGCAAGGATTCCAAACGGAAAGGAAAATACATATAAATTGTTTGTGTTAAATATTGGTAAATGGATTTTGGGATTAAAATCCAAGTTAAAAGGTTTTATTGTAAAGAAGGTAATAAGCAGATTTTAGTTATGAAATCCAAGTAAAGGTTTAATTAAGAATGCCCGAATGGATGTAAGAAAATTATTTGACATGGGATTTGTATTATAAATCCAAAAAGTCATAAGTGACATTATGTTTAGGATCAAAATTGTGTTTATTGAATATTTACTTAATTAAAGGAATTAAGTAAAAGATTATGGGACGAGGATTTCAAAAATATAAGAAACAGTTTTATAAAACCAGATTTGAAATCAAAGTGGTAAATCAGAATTCAAATATAAATGGTTAAGTGATAAACTGGTATTTATTCTAAGGTAAGAACCGGGTCGATCAAGGTCTAAGAGGTAAATAAAATACCCCAACTTGAACGGCTTCACTATTATCGAGGAATGGTATTAGTTTGGAATGAGTGAAGGTGTTGGAATTGGTTTTATAGTATACGAGGAATATTGAACTCTAATGCGAGATTTTGGAATATAAATGATATTTTTATATTAGTTTCAAAATAAATAAGAATATATGATTTTGAAGTATATAATTTAACATTTGATTTATCATATCAGAAACGGGTAATTTGGTTTATACCATTAAGTATTATACATATATGCATATCGTGAGATGCTCGAATATAAGGAAAAAGAGGGAAAAGGTTTTGAAGAAATATATCGATATTCTGAAAAGAAATCGAAAGTTGGGTATATACATACATATATATATATACATACTCAAAAATCATATAAACAGTTCTGTTATAATGAAATAAGGATAAATAAAATGTTTTGAATATATAGGAAGAATTAAAAGTTTATTTACCAATTTGTTAAATATTTTCCAAAGAAGTCGAGTAATGCCAAGTACTGAATCAGCAAACCCATTTTATTCACACATTTGTTATTTGATAATTAAATCACCGACTATCAAACCCGACCAATACGATTGTTGGTACTGAAAGACCGGGATCAAATTTATATTCGAAACCCATTCCGACCAACAAATACGTGAAGATGGAAATTGAAGGTGGGGATATTGAAGACCGTGGATCTTCATAAGCAGAAGGAGTACTTGTCGGATTTCTCTGGCTTGCAACCAGAGTTATTTGGTTTGTGATTCTGTCGTGGTTGAAATCTACGGATTGCAAAGACTACTCGCTACTGATCCATGAGGTGATTCCTATATTGGATGCAGTAGGAGGATGCCTTCGGTTCATCCTGTTACTGGATGACTTGTTTGGAAGAATGTTTGACAAATATTTCCTTAAAACCATGTACTTTGATTTTTACAAATATACCGAGTCGGTGGCAAAAGGGGCACTTCTTTTATACCCAGAGTATATTTGTGGATGTCAATTAGTGATTTGATGGATATGACAATGTGGCATTCAAAGTATATGATAACCAGATGTGTTCTAGCCTCAAGCCTCATCAACCGGGAAATGACAAAAATGGGGCAGGCAACATGGCTATGTGGGTCGCTCCCATTAGGGTGTATAATCACCTATCTGGAGAAATTCCATTTGCTTCTTTAATCTATTTCGATGCTGTCCCTTTTCGGGAAACGGTTGCTGATCCCAACCGTTGGTGATATACATTTGATACACTCACGCGAAATGAGTGGTCGGTCATGTGTGGGCCAGTTTGCAAGACGTTCTTGTTGATCCCAGTGTATTCGCCTCTAGATATACACTATCGGGAAGTGGTTCCATACCTTGTCATAGCCGGAATCCAATTTCCAATAATTGCCCACGGTTTTGATTTTATACTATATATGTGGAGCGTGAGATGCAAGCGTTCCGCTAGATTGTTATCTATTTGTATTTAGACGCTATGATAATATCAGACTAAGTATGATTTCAAAAATGTTTTGGGTTATAGCAAGGTAAAAACCGTCCGTGGTCATGTATGGACCGGTCTTACTATTATCCTTTTATTTCAAAAAGGATTTTCCAAAGTTAAACAAGTTATTTGTGATGTGAATTTATCACTGAAAGTATTCCAGACTGACCAGGTGAATTTTGCTTTGCTTCAAATGTGCTCGGGTCAGGCCGAGTGTATTTCCAAGTTAGGTTCGCTTGGAGTTTCCAGGAGCTGGAAGCAGGAGGCTTCACTGCTAGTTATATAAAGTTATTTCCGGTATGATTGATATATGTTGTACTCTGATGATTGGTATGTATATACAGTTCTTTTGTATAAAGAGATTTGATATTATATTTTATCTGTTTCGCTGTGAGATTCTGATGTGATGTTCTTCTTATTTCTTATATTCTAACATTCTTTCTTTCTACTTCTCATCCTATAACTTCTTTCTATTAACAATCTGGGATTCAATACTTGGGTTTTTGGCAAGTAATACGGGTTTACGTATTATTGTCGAAAATTCGAGCGTCGATTTTTTCCCTGGGCCGTTACATGCAGTATGGCAAATTCGAATGTAGCAAGGTGCTCAGGAGGTACAAGTAGCAATAATACTTGAAAATGACCGAGTGCATAAATACTGCAGCAGGGAATTCAAAGATGCAGGCAACCCAAATGCATGGTCAAGATGAAGACTTAAGCACATGGGAAAATACATATATAGCTGTGCATATACTTAGATTCAAGTTTACTGAACCTATAGGGAACGCATACCAGTTCACTAAAGTTCAATAATATATTAAGTAATTGCTTGTCATAAAAGAAGCACGTTTTCTTGTAGCCAAAAGCCATAAAAGTGAGTAAATAAGGACATGCAACAGACATATTGTCATTTTTAATAAACTTAGAATCATTTGGTAGGAAAGTCATCCACATCACATAGTCTGTACATTCATTCAAGGATACTCTTCCAACTTACGATACCAATATTAACCTGACAATTTCATCTACTAAATTAAGCAACATATTAGTACTGCAAAGTTCAGTTAGCCTTCTTTCAAACCATGCATCAATGGAAATATAATTCAAACATACTTCCAACCATGATTTTATATTCAACCATATTGCTTAGCCTCTTCAACTTCATATAAGAATATGCTGTGAAGAAGACAAATGTTGATTTGTTCTATATGTTTATAGATTTTGCACAAACAGACTGTCACAGTATTTGCACTTAATACAGTGGTTGATCTGTTCTGGATAGGTATAATATTTGTAGGGAATATGATTGCTATACAAGTATTTGCACTTATTTTGTCCATCAGTTGAAGAGAAACCAGTCTTATATTAAAACAAAATAAAATAACAACTAATCTGGGAAAACACGTTTGCATTTTCCTAGTGTGGAATTTCAGCTTTTTTAAAAAATATGAATAACCTCATACTATCATCACTGGCCTTTGTTTCTACCTGGATTTGCTTGTGTTGTCCTCTATAATGATAAATTCATGAAATAGAAATTATTAATTTGGTTTCCATAGCTGGTGTTTCTTGTCCCTGTTTGCTTTAATATTGATATAGTTACAGAAAATCCATTTTTCATAGATTAGTAGTTATCTTGCTTAGGGGTGGATGGAAGTTTGAATTAATTACCAACAAGGAAGAAGATTAACTATTTTCATTTCATTGAATGTTCAATCTTTCATAGAAGTCTTACACATTACAAAACAAATCCGGCTACATAACTGCTACTGGCAGTCAATCAAAAATGTCCATTGAATAAACAAAATCCTAATTGAAAATAAGTTTACAGACTGAAATTGTTTAGCTGTGTTCATAAGGGTTGTTATTTTAACCAAACCGAAAAGGTTTAGCTTAAAACCAAGTTTAGCTTGGTTAAATACCGAGTTGGCTGTCATATCTACTTAATTTCATCAATCGAAGTGAAAATCCGACTTAGACAAAACACTTTATAGTGGACTGAACGCTGCTATATCCTGTATTTACATATTGTCCAAATATGTGCCTAAATGAACTTCAAAAGCAAGCCATTACTGCTTACGAGACAAGTCTTCACACCAGATCAAAATTTATGGATTTTTGAAAATTATATCCAATGGCTTTTTTTAATGGTTCCCTTAGTGTATCTGTACTTCTTGAACGCATTATAATACCTATCGCGAGCTAAAATATACTGAGTTAGCATCAATGAATAAGTGGTCATATCAAAAAGTAAAACATATAATAGACAAATAACAAGCACTGAACATATTCAAGCAGGTTATTATATATATATATATATATATATATATATATATATATATATATATATATATATATATAAGCAGTCATCTCTGATCTCACTTGGTCAAGCTTAGGCTCATATAATATGGTGCACAACAAGTTCTATGTAGAAAAAAAATCAAAACTAAAAAAAATAAAGTCAAAAACTGCGTATCACTATTATGAGGGTAAATGATCCTGTAAAATCAAGGCAGTCAAATAATACGTGAATCTGATGATATTCCGGTTTAATATTGTAGTTAATAGACCTAAACCAAGTCAATCATGATTAAAAACTCACCTTCGAAGTGACGAAGAACAAAGCCGGTGTTTGGTGGTGATAACGGTGCTCGCTCACGATGGTAAAAGTTGGCATGCTTCTGGAATTTTGCCAGGAACTAAACGAGCTCGGAGTCGTTGGCATACATCACCAACGGTGGTGTATTGGAGACGATCCAGCAAAGCAAAAAGATTCAGTCTTTGGAGTAGGGCAGTGGTAATGATTTCAGCAAAGGAGGAGGGTGAACGATTTACGATGGAGCGACAGCCATTAACATGATTTGGGGAAAAATGAACTCGACTGTCAAAGAAATAAGAAAATGGAAGGAGCAAATTCCAAATGCCATTGAATAAAAAGGGAAAGAGGCTTTTGATTTTTTTTTGAAGGAAAATGGATGGATAGCGAGGCTTTTATAGAAGAGAAATATCAAGATAAGAACAAAGTTGCGTCAATAGGATTTAGGGAGGGTGGCGTATTTAGATATAGGTCATCGCAGGTTTATCTGAGGTAGGTAGGTTTAGTTTTTAAATTAATATAAATTCTATTGTGAATACCCCGAACCGCCCTAAATACGTACAATCAACACCATCTCTAAATACAACAAAAATTATACGTACTCTTCCTCTTTGTGTTCTGAATCCAATAAAATTATTATGGATGTAATCCGACACCATTTGTATATGACGTTATTTGAAATTATTTATTAGTTCATCGTTTGTTCGCAAAACAATTCGTTCGATTCCAAATTTGAAACGTTAAGTTTAAGTTTCTTTAGACATACGCATTAAAAAGCCATTTCCCATATATTTTAAGCAAATAAGATTTCCAATTCTCTTAACGGATATTACGTTTATTTCTAAATTTAACCATTTATATTTTCAGTCAAGTTTCACATCCAATTCAAATATCCATCAAATTCAATTCAAATTTTCTGCAATAGATATTTGATTCCCAATCAACCATTCTAAATTAAATATTGAGTTTAATACATACACAAAACCATTTTTTAGTTTTTATATTTTCAACCTGAATATCAATATAAAATTGATTATTAATTGTAAAACTTCAATTAATTCCATATTTCAGTTGTCGAAATTTTTGGGACATTACAATCTTCCCCCCTTTAAAACTTTTCATCCCCGAAAAAGACGGATCATTAGAGTTACACTAATGTATACTTCCAATTTCTCATATTTGGTGAAATTCTACCACAACTGATTTGAACATCGATATTTAAGTCATCGATCCTCTTTGTTTATCCATTATACTCAACCAACTGGGAAAACCAAATTTCTTTTCAAAACCAATATCTTTTTAAATCTCAATTTTTGCATGAGTTAGATTTGTATATTCAAATTATTCCAAATTTCTTTGTAAACCTCATTTGTCAACGTTTCCTTACCCATTGTTTCACGTATTCCTCACAATCCAAGTTCTACCAAATTTTCTTATATTTAACCCATTTAATCTTTCTCACCACTCATTGAAGAGTGCAAATAACATCTCTTCTTCAATTTACAAATTGTCGACTTGAAAATTTCCAAAATCTGAAATATTTTGTAACTTTTATACATAACATGAAATTCATATCAAAATATTTGTATTATTATTCCAAGGCTAGTTCAAAATCATCTTTCTTAATTTATGAGTTAGGTATATTTTAGTTTCAAATTATTAGTTTGAAAATATTTGATAACTCAAAGTTTGACAAGTCTATTGTCGTTCTCACTGATGTTAGACATACGCTGGCCAGGCGCACAACTAAAATCTCCAAGTACTAAATATTCTTGCTTTAACTCCCAGGGAAAATATTTCAAAAAAAAAATCTTTTTAAAAGAAAACAGATACATAAAGTACCAATGTGATGTTGATTGTTCATGAATCGCAGATACACAATAGTTTCGTTTGGATCCCCCAGAAAACATCCGTATCCGTAGGAAATCACTCCCTTGCGAATTTCGTCATGGACAAATCAATAGAAGATATTTGCAAGTCAAAAGAAAAACTGAGGCCACTGGGCATTGACTGCTATCTCGGGTCATAGAAGCAACTCATGGAGTTATGAAAATACTTCAAGTCAGAAGGACAAGCCAAGTTACAAAGACAAATCATGTCACGAAGACCCATCAAGTCAAGAAACTCGGTGCTTCAGCAAACAGGTGGCTCAATATCACTAATACATCTCAACATCGCATGGCTCCATTCTACCTTTAGTAACTCTAGTGGTTACATCGCTTTTACGTATAGATATGTCATGTGAACCGCAGGTACACAATGGTTACGCCTGATTCTCTCAGGAAACATCCATACCTATAAGCTTTCACAACTATGCGGATTACGCCATTATCACGACTGAGATCGCAGCAGACACAATGGTTATGCTTGGTTTCCCCAAGAAACATCCGTCCGTCGTAGGCCATCTACAACCATGTGAATTACGCCACACGGTCGTGTTCTTTCAGATAACTCGAGTTTTATGTCCGGACAACCAACTACCACCATGTAACAATCCGAGATTTCCGAACCAATTCAAAAATTTTATTTTAGCGATTTTAATGGATTTTGAATATTTAAAATGATTTATTTTAAATAATAGTGACTAAAAATTTATTTAAATCGAAGTTAGAACGAATAAAATTATATTAATTATATAACGAGCCTGAAATGGCCTAGAAGTTTGAAATTTCGATTTCAAATTTCAATTGAATGTACATGATTCAAAATAAACTGAATTTCAGCAAAACAAGAAATATTTGAATCTGTTCGAAAATATCTTTCCAACGAATGTGAAAAATCCAGATTTCATAATGGGAATAAAATGTTATGTCCATTTGAAAATTCAGAATACTCGCTATGGAATTTATATAATATATAGCCCTTAAAAATAGCCATTTTGCAAACGACTTCCATTTTCGACGAAACCACTTTTGTTGGATCCAAAATGTCAAATTATTGCTAGATTCCAATTTTCATAATTTTTGGAATTAATATATGAGCGTGGTGGATTTAAACGTGTTTGTCAATTTCAGTCAATTTGGATCGACTAGAAAATGACCATTTTTCAAACATTCTCCAAATTCAACGAAATTAGTTTTGTTAGGACCGTATCGTCAAAACATAAATAGATATAATTTTTCTGAAATTTTTAGAGTCAGTAGGTGGCCCCGGTAAATTAAAGTGTTCGTTTAAATTAAATATATATTGATTTATATCTTAATTTGATAAAAACTGATCGTAACGGTCGAATTGGCTTACAAAACATATCCCATTGTGTCCGGAATAGGGGTATTACACTACGGACGACAGTCGTTAGGTTTGATTTGGAGACCGGATTAATAAACAAAGATTTTTGGAATTAAAAATAAATAAAAAGAATATAAATATATAAATGGTCAATCGGGGTCAAACCCTAATTGATTTCAAAAAGCGGTCAACTCCAGGAAAGAAACCTGCCACTCCTCTTCTAAAATAAACGCACTAAATCGCTCCGAATCTTCTTCCTTAATCTCACCCGATACAATTCGAATTAGTTCAAGGTTTTAGATAAACATGGAAGAGATTTTCGAGGTCATTGATATCGTATGGTGATGATGAAATCTCACATCGCATGGAGGACGAATCATCCCCTTAAACATGCTAACTTCGCACGAGTCTCTGGGAATACGACGCTGTCAAGTTGGCTAGGACTGACGGAGGAGGGTGGCGACGGTTGGTGCTCGATGGTGGAGGTTCCGATGAGTGGCGGAGCAAGGGGAAACCCTAGTTTTTGAAGCAGTTTGAATCGGCTCGGGCGCTATACAGAGAAAGGTGATTTTTAATTTTAATTAATACCATGTTTAAAGAAAATCAATTTTTTTAATGATATAAAGTATTGTAAAAAAAAATCAGTTTATATATATATATATATATACATTATAAAAAAATCAGTTTTTTTATATAAAGCATTGAGTTTTATTTTTAGATTTTAAAAGAAAATAGCATTGTTTTTGTGAAAAGAAAATAACATTGTATAATTATAAATAAATTTAATAAAAATGTGTTGTTTATCATGGCATAGTTTTAAATAAAAATCTGATTTTTAAAAATAAATAACATGGTTTTAAAAAATATGAAAAGCAGAGTTTTAAAAATGAAATTTATATATATATATAGCTTTGAAACAAAAATAATATTCAATAAAGGATTAAAATCTGATTTTTATATAGAAAACATTATAATAAAAATCTGATTTTTATATAGAAAACCTTGTAGTAAAAATGTGATTTTTATTATCTAGATAATAAAAATATGATTTTTATATATGTAATAGCATATTAAAAGTATGATTTTTATTATATGAATGGCATTATAAAAATGTGATTTTTATTATACATATAGCGATGATAAAAATGTGATTTTTAATTATAAATAGCGATGATAAAAAATGTGATTTTTAATATAAATGGCATTAAAACAGGCTGCGTTGGAATCAGAGCAGCGAAACTGAGTGACAACAAAGAATGGCGGAGTGGAAACCAAAGGTGAGAACTCCTTCTCACTCTAATTATTTTCCAGTTAAATATATACTAGGATGCAGACGGTGCTCAGTAGCACCTAACACCATTGATTGTACAAACCATGATTTTTTGGTTGGATTGAATTGACTGTGTTGTGTTTATGAAATGTATAAATTATATAAAATATTCATGTATTGAATAAAATGTTTGAATAATAAAAATATCATTTTTATTGAATGTATAAATTATATAAAATATTCATGTGATGAATAAAATATTTATCTTTAAAAATATAATTTTTAACGTATATATGAATGGCATAAAATGCTCCTGAAATGAAAATAAATATTCATTTATAAATAAGATGATTTGTTTATGTACACCCATTTGATTGAGATTGATTGGGACGATAAATTTAACACATCGCCCAACTACACAAATAATAATTAGTATTTGTTGTTTGAAAACCCCACACAGGTATTGTGATATTACTGCGCATATATTAATCCCAATATTTATTTATATGTCAATCGATGGGTTGACAGGCTGTGAGGAGCATTAATTATTTATTTTCAACGCTTATACAACTGTAAATTTCACTCTGGATGATGGTTGATGGTGTATCATTATTGTTATGTACATGTGTTGTATGAAATCCATATAAATAACATTATATGGTAATTGATTGTGTCTGATTCCAATTCAAAAATAATGAATATTTTAAAATAACGAATATTTTAAAATAATATTCTGTAAAGGATCAAAATATGATTTTGATGTCCGATTTCGAATGGACACGAAAATATTGAAATATATGAAGTCGTGTTGATTAGATTTGCGTCATTTTGACGTGAACTATATTTATATCGATTTTATTCATTTTTATAATGGATATTGAAAAGGAAATGATTTCAAAATCTGATATTCTGAAAATATTATCATTTATATATTATAATGATAAGGAGTATTCAATTTTGATTTAAAATTGAAAATGAAGTTGAAATCGTTTTTAAAACGATTTGTAAAATACGTTTTAAATGGAACTCGACAAAATATATATAATATATATTATATGGCTTGAATAGAACGTGCCGCACAACGACCGTCCGCGAATTTCGACCATTGACTTCGAATTGACATTACGGGAGATCTGACCGTGAGATTCTCCTAAAACCAGAACCGTCGGGTTCGTATCGGAAAGAATTTTCCAATGAATATAAGAGATTTGAAATATAATGGTTGGATTTGGAATTATTTCCAAATCAAATTTGGAAAAGGTCGCTATAAGTACAGTTCAATGACCGTTTATGGAAATCGACTGAAAGGGCCTTAGTAAAATTATCCAAAATATCTATAATTTGTGTAAAATCATAATAAATGGTTTGGAAAGAACTGGGATGAAAAATTCCATATTTGAAAAGATAAAAATATATTTTTATTGAAATGAACTACTTATTAACTAGAATTATGTTCCCATTTATTTTTAAATAAATAAATTGGATCGTGAATGATTTTAATATAACCAGAATGTCCAATGTATGAGTTGGAATGGATTTGAAAGGAAATCATCTTTGGAATATTTCGATGTTGGATTTCTGTGATTATACAGATATTGTTGAGGAATCTGGAAGATATATATATATATCGTTATTCTCAAAACAATATTTGTTGATTTCAGAATTTGATATTGAATATAAGCCGATATAATTACTATTCAGAGCCTTGTATTTGATATCAAATTGGATTTTGGGTTTCTCGTGAATGGTGTCTTAAATAACAATGTTCTTAAACCTAGTTGAGAAAAGTATAATCTTTTAATTAAGATTTAGTGAAGTTTTCCAATTAATTAATATTGAATTGGAATTGAATAAAAGAATTGGATTTTTAGGTTTATAGTGAACGATGTTTTAAACGACGTTTGTTCTTTAACCTGATTAACCGTGAAATGTAATTTGGAATTTATAAATCTTTTTATTAAGATTTAATGGAAATTTCCAAAGTAAAGTTTTCCAATTTAATAAAATAAATTGGAATTGAATGGAATTCGATTTGGTAATAATCGAAGTGAACTTCTGTGGAGGAAGACTGTTACTATATATGGAATATAAAAGGATTTGCCATTATTCCATTTATATTATTGGTTGGATATGGAAGTTTATATCAATTATATATATTAATCTGTTTTTCGTGAAGATTCCATATTTAATGGAATGTGATTTTGGGTTTATTGTGAAATGCGTTTTAAATAACACCGGTTCTTTAACCTAGTTAAAGATAGGAATTATTTCCTGAAATTGAATGATCATTATATAATGATTTTTGGGAAGATTAAAACTAAGTGGAGTTTTAATGAATCTTTAATTAGATTGAAATGTGATAATTTAAGTTATCAAATTTGGGAAATGATCGAGAATGGAATATCATCAGTTATACTCCAGGCGATAGTTGAATCTTTAATTATATTTGAACGTGAAATGGTAATTAATTTTACTGATGACACCGTGGTGTTAGATATGGAGTATTACCAGTTTTGCTCCATGGGATGAATAGGTTGGGATTGGGAAACAAAATAAATGATTACTTCGGTAAGGTGCGCTAATCCCGACTTGTTTTGATAAACCTTAATTTGGTTTGAATTGATGTCCAAAGGAAGGTTAAAGAATAAATTTAAAGAATTTATCTTTGGTAAAATTAATGGGAACTTTTCCCAAAGGATATGAATATTTAAATAAAAAAATATTCAGAATTAGAATGAGGCATATGTTGTGTTTTTATAGCACTTGTTTATAATATACGGAAGGTACTAGGAAAGGTCGGGTTTATACCCATTTTGAATAACTGATTCGACGATAAGTCGACGATGAAGATGGTGGTTGAAGACCGGAGGTCTTCACATCGTCTAGATGATTACTGATGTCTTGATTGTGTTGTACACCCAAGACAAGGTAATAATTGGTGGTCGTCCAGATGTACTTGGAGATCGACCGGATATGCGAGGACCTCTCGCCTGTATTGGACATATGGGATGAGGAATAAGGTGCCTCCGGCTTCGTTTAGACCCAGAATGAACTAGTAAATGGATGTGTGTCTGACATTGGGATTTATTCTGCGTTGATTGATATCTATTAAATATATATCTGTTTGGTGGCGGAGAATTTATTCTCTTGCTTAACACCCTTCCCTAAGATGTACAAGCTTAGAGGTTATATATCGATAGAAATCAGTCGCATGACGTGAATTGCCTGTGTGGCATGCTGAGATGCAAAGGATCAAGGCTTCTGTTGAAAAATTACAAGAATGAATGTTTTGTTGGTATTCAAAGTAAAGTTTTCCAAGTTAATAAAATAAATTGGAATTGGAAAAGGTCACTATAAGTGCAGTTTGATGACCGTTTATGGAAATCAACTGAAAGGGCCTTAATAAAATTATTAAAAATATTAATAATTTGTGTAAAATCTTAATAAATGATTTGGAAAGAATTGGAATGAAAAATTCCATATTTGAAAAGATAAAAATATATTTTTATCGAAATGAACTAGTTATTAACTAGAATTATAATCCCATTTTATTTTTTAATAAATAAATTGGATCGTGAACAGTTTTAATATAACCAGAATTTCCAATGTATGAATTGGAATGGATTTGAATGGAAATCATCTTCGGAATATTTCGATGTTGGATTTATGTGATTATACGGATATTGTTGAGGAATTTGGAAGATATATATATACATCGTTACTCCCAAAACAATATTTGTTGATTTCAGAATTTGATATTGAATATAAGCCGATATAATTTCTATTCATAGCCTTGTATTTGATATCAAATTGGATTTTGGGTTTGTCATGAACAGTGTCTTAAATAACACTGTTCTTAAACACAGTTGAGAAAAGAATAATCTTTTAATTAAGATTTAGTGAAATTTTCCAATTAATTAATATTTAATTGAAATTGAATAAAATAATTTGACTTTTGGGTTTATAGTGAACTATGTTTTAAACAACGTTTGTTCTTTAACCCGATTAACCGTGAAATGTAATTTGGAATTTATAAATCTTTTTATTAAGATTTATTGGAAATTTTCCAAAGTAAAGTTTTCCAAGTTAATAAAATAAATTGGAATTGAATGGAATTCGATTTTGTAATAATCGAAGTGAACTTCTGTGGAGGAAGACTGTTACTACATATGGAATTTAAAAGGCTTTGTCGTTATTCCATTTATATTATTGGTTGGATATGGAAATTATATTGATTATATATATTGATATGTTTTCCGCGAAGATTCCATAATTAAGGAATGTGATTTTGGATTTATCGTGAACTGTGTTTTAATTGACAACCCAGTTAAAGATAGGATTTATTTCCTGAATTTGAATAATCCTTATAAAATGATTTTCGGGAAGATTAAAACTAAGTGGAGTTTTAATGAATCTTTAATTAGATTCAAATGTGATAAATTAGGTTATCAAATTTGGGAAATGATCGAGAATGGAGTATCACCAGTTTTACTCCAGGCGATAGTTAAATCTTTAATTAGATTTGAACGTGAAATGGTAATTAATTTTACCGATAACACCGTGGTGTTAGATATGGAGTATTACCAGTTTTTCTCCATGGGATGAATAGGTTGGGGTTGGGAAAAAAAAATAAATGATTACTTCGGTAAGGTGCGCTAATCCCGACTAGTTTGGATAAACTTAATTTGGTTTGAATTGATATCCAAAGGAAGATTAAAGAATAAATTTAAAGAATTTATCTTTGATAAAATTAATGGGAACCTTTCCCAAAGGATATGAATACTTAAACAAAAGAATATTCAGAATTGGAATGAGGCGTATGTTGTATTTTGTTAGCACTTGTTTTATAATATACGCAAGTTACTCGGAAAGGCCGGGTTTATACCCATTCTAAATAACTGATTCGACGATAAGTCGACGATGAAGGCGGTGGTTGAAGACCGGAGGTCTTCACATCATTTGGATGATTACTGATGTCTTGGTTGGGCTATACACCCAAGACAAGGTAATAAGTGGTGATCGTCTAGACGTACTTGGAGATCGACCAGATATGCGAGGACCACTCTCCTGTATTGGACATATGGGACGAGGAATAAGGTGCCTCCGGTTTCGTTCAGACTTGGAACGAACTAGTAAATGGATGTGTGTCTGACATTGGATTTTATTCTATGCTGATTGATCTCTATTAAATATATATCTGTTTGGTGGCGGAGAATTTATTCTCTTGCTTAGCACCCTTCTCTGAGATGTACGAACTCAGAGGTTATTTGTCGATAGAAATCAGTCGCATGGCGTGAATTGCCTGTGTGGCATGCTGATGTGCAAAGGATCGAGGCTTCTATTGTAAAGCAGAGTCTTATGGTTGATGATCAAAGCACGACTTTAAATAGAATAGCTTTGTGTTGTAGAGTTAATTCGCGAGCCTCACACCCCGGTGTGAATCAGAAACGGGTGAGGACCTCAGGGAGGACATGAGTTTCTTTCTAGTTAGGAGTGGTGTCATGGTATGGAGCCCAGACATTTTAATCCAGTGGATATTGCATATTATTTGATGGATAGAGAGGCGCCTAGGTTATATCGGTCACTACGGGGCCGATGGATGATATGGTCGACATACTGACCATTACGCCCCATAGGTCGGGGAAACGTATCCTTCAGGGATTTTTAATCCACTTAAAATGTGGACCGGCCCTGACGATCCAAGGGTCGATGCGTTCTGACCCTGAGGCCCAGGCTAGGCAGTCTTGAAGCGGTAAGGACGATCCCTTGCCTTGGTTCACAGATGGAAATTCAACTTCCAATACATGACTTTTCAGTTTTAATTATAGAGCCCAGTACGGAGACGTAATATATGGGTACCTACGCCGCCTATGATTGATCCAATTATATTTGAAGTTGATTTCTTCACTTATAGTAATAATAAAATATGAAATTTCACATACCAAGCATTTTTTGGCTACTATAAGGTAAAAACTCTATCCTCCGTCTTGCGTTGCATTGTATGATGGGACTTGAGTCTTATAATAACTTCATTTTCTTTATTTAGCCTTTCGCTATTTGTTATATGCACTGGTATTCTTGTGGTTAAACCCGTTCCGTGTTATACGGCATGGTCCCTCGATTTACCTAACTTTAAAACAAAGCTAATAACTATTTTAGTTCTCACACCAGTCACATGACTGACCTGGAGTTTATTGTTTTAACCTAAACTCTGGGTTCCCCTAGTTTCCACATGGCAACTATTAGTTTTGGTTTTGCAGATATTATATTCACAGAATTCTGGTTTACAGTTGGAGCTATATTCGGAACGCTCTGTATCCGTATATTTCTTTCAGTTGTGTTTTGTATTATTTTCCACTGCGTTGTAATTTGTAAATCCCTAATATTTATCAAATGTATAATATTTATTCATACTCTGTTATATTCTTGTACTCTGATGTAAATTGTTGTAATAAACAATGAAATGTTCTATCATTTGTGTTCTGATTTGTTGTGTTCTCAACTCAATTCGGGCTTTTCCGTTAGGGCAAGTTCGGGCTGTTTCACACCAGCAACTCATCACAATAAGTTCAAAGGAGAAGGAAGGTACTTTCCTTATTTTGCTTTGAAAACATATAGTATTATGTACATACATTACTTATGTTACCTTCCGCATATCTCTTACTTATAAAATTTTCTCAACACATTTTCCAAATCATATTTTTCAGTCCTTCATTCTTATATAATTTCTGTTATATAAGATTTTGCACTATACCATTACCTTCCAAATCAATAGCTTTCGAATTCGCTATATTCACACATATAATATTTTTTTGGTTTCATAACTTCTATATCCAATATCTAAAATTGAATATCCTCCAATTCCATTCAAATTTCAAATTTTTAGTTTTGATCCCTTAATCAATTCAGATATTTGCTGTCCCTTCAAACTCTAATTTGTGAACCTATTGGTTATAAACCAAAATTTCTTTCAATTCTCCAATTATTAAATTCCTTACTTAATTCAAATCTTTATGCTCTCAAAATTTCAGAAATTTCTATTTTTGTAACAAATCTCTAATTCATGCTTCATTACTCTTCCATATTCACGTTCTTTGACCGTCGATTAGCAAGCGAACAACTTTCTAAGTACCAAGCCCGAAGGCCGAAACCAACATCAGATCAACACTCAGAAAGTTATCCAAATTAACTAATCTCAGTCAATTTCTAATTTTTTGTATCTCCGTTTCTTAATTTCTTAACAAATCATCGCTTATGAAATTCTCGAATTCATTTTGCAAATCCATTTCTCTTACGTTCTGCCGTACTTCGCTCTTGACATACGGCTTTTTGTTCTTCGATTTTTGCCGTTTTAATTTGTCAAAATCCATTAGCCTCACACGATCTTTTGAAAAACATTTCCAATTATCATATATATTTTCTAAAATTCTAGAAAATCTCTTATTACCATATAGATATATATTCACAAATCTTTATTTCTATAGAAAATATACTTTATTCTCCGGGGGAACATTTCTACATTCGTTATTTGAATTAAAACAGATATTAAATAAGACACTACTATTTTCACTTAACTGCTGACACTTATTTACTTACTTCACTTAACCACTCTTGCTACCTAACCTTTACCATTTCTTAGTTAACAAGGAAGTTAATCAAGTTGGTTATATTTACCTCTCGGGCCTTAATTGAAAAACATCACAACTTTAAATAGATCATGTTCAAAACTTTGAATACCAACAAAACATTCATTCTTGTAACTTTCCGAATTCAAGTTAAGAATCTATTTCTTTTACGAAAATCATTGATTATAACAATAATTCATGCCTTAGAACATTTAACTTTAAAATATGCTTTATTTATTAATCTGAATACATAAACAATTAATTAATAATATATTAAATTTAAAATGGAAAGCAAATAGCACTTTCCTGAAATTTGACATAATTGATTTCCACGAATAACTTTCTTCGAATAATCTCTTATTCGATACTACATTCTGAACTTCAGGAAAATATCATTTTATTTTTATTCCAGACTTTGGAATGATCTCACCATACTGGTCAACTCCATTTCCTTTATCCTCAAATTCATTTGTAACCCTTTTGCTTTCAAACATTATCTACTTCTAAAAGTAAATATTATTTCTTTTTTCGAAATTTGAACTCGTCACATCAAATTAATTTGATTCCATTCAAATATAGATTCAAATCTCTTTTTATTCATATTTCACTTCACTAATACCTCTCGTTTACGCTTCACTTGTTAATTAATTAACAAGTTTATACTTACCATCGAATTCGTATATTCGATTATAGCTTATTGGGTTGAAACCAATTACAGTTTATATTCCCGAGTACTGAATAATTAAAATAAATTAGTAACACAATTTGACACTGTATAATTCCGATTATAACTTCCTCCGATTTAATTTTTCATTAATTTATATTCCGACTATTGAAATAAAATTCATCGTTTCACCTTTGAAACGAATTTAAATTCCTCTTTTTCATCAGAAACCTTATTTCCAGTAAATTTATGTTGTATTTGATTGATAAAACGCACAGTTAGAGAGATCAATTTGTTGATTCTCCTATACTTATTTTCCTTAATTGTCATTCGACGATGGATTCAAGATTCAAACCTAAGGAGACCTTTCCAAAGAATTTTTTTAGCAAATCGAGATCCGAAGACGGGGGATTCTGAAGAAATTTAAATCTTAAAAATAATTTTTATTTCCGCTGTATCATTTTCAAAATATATTTTCAAAATAATTTACCTTTCAAAAATTATTTTTCTCATAAACCCTTTTTATTTTTAAAATCTGTTTTTCTAGTGTTGCTTTTTCTCATTTTAAACCCGATAAGTTACGCTTTGAATAAACCAAAGCTCTGATACCACTTGTAACGTCCCGCCTTGTTAACCTCTTTAAACCAGTAATTTAACCAATTTAAAACGTCCAAATCGACGGATCGTTATTTAGCTTACAGAGTTTAAATACAGAATCAACACAGAAAACACATAATAAAAAAAACATAGTGTTGAACAACAAAAATAACTTTTATATATAATCAGAATTTTTACACAACATTTTCTATACAGCGAAATTTTAAAAAAACAATTTATAATACAAATAAAAATCTTTACTGTTTAAACTTTAGAGTGCGCCATCTCTTGGAATCCCCAGCTTTAATGTAACACCCCGTATTTTCTTTGAACATAAAGTAACAAACAAAGTATAATTAATTTTTAAAGGAATAATTAAGGAAAAGGGGTTATGCCATTGCGTTCATCTCTGAGTTTGCGTAAATCGGACTCCGTATGAAGAAGTTATGGTACTTAGAAGTTTCAGGAATTTAAAATAAAAACCAATCCGAATTCAAATTCAAAGTTTCGAAATTCAAATCACACACCCAGGCCGGGCGGGAAAATTCCCGCCCAGGACCCAGGTCGACCAGGGGGTCGACCTGGGTAGAACATGTCGACCAGGGGGTCGACCTGGGTAGAACAGGTCGACCATGGGGTCGACCTCCCCCTTTTCCAGATTCATGGACAGATTCATTTTTCTGTATTTAGACGCCCGTTCTGACCAGATTCGTTGCTCCTAAGCTATTTAAACACCCCCAAACCTCACTTTCTCTCCACACAATTTCATTACGCCTATACTCTGCCCTATTTCATATTAATATAAATCAATGGCGTTGTTACTCTACTGAAACCCAAGCTAGAACAAGTGCTCCTTCTTCTTCCAATCTGAATAGGATTAAAAGAGAACAACTACAACCCTTTTTCTTTTAGAATCCAACCAAGGTGAGTATAGTTATTTTCAGATATGAAATTTAATTATGATCTTGACTTGGTTATAAATTTGAATTGGAGGTTATGCATATTCTTGTTTATTTGATCTATTTTTCTGTGTAGATCTATCTTATTCTTGTTTATCAGATCTGTTTTTCTGTGTAGATCTATCTTATTAATATTGTTGTAACCATTATAAATCTCTTCCTTCCTTTTGTTCTATAGCCAGGCTACCACGAGCCTGAGCCAAATCTCATAAAAGATTGACGCACGAACGCTAAATTTAGGGAAAATAATGAATGATGCATAATTGGACATGACTGATTTGTGACTGATTTAAGAAAAGGGTATATGTTGTAATTTAAAATTTAGATCTAGGCATACTATATATAACAGTTTATGATTTGGAAGAAGGAGAATTATTGTATGACAACATATGACTTGTAATTTGGGGACATAATGCATGTTATAATTCAAGATCTGATTTTGAGGACATAATACATGTTGTAATTTGAGATCTAGATTTGGGGGCATATTTTATATGATGATCTATGACTTGGAAGAAAACGGATATATGCTTTAGGCGTAAAAGATCTATATTAAAATAGGATAACTATTAATTTTGAATATGCCTAAATGGGGATTTTGGATATTTGACATACGCTGAAATCAAAGGCTATATTTTGACATAATTCATATTGTATATCATGATTTGGGGTTTTTGTAGAATATTCTGTACTATGTAAATTTAACCAGAAATTTGGGACGTATGTTATATTGTGCATTATGACCATAATTTGGGCATGTAAAATTAGGCTTAATTTTATGATTAAGCGAGGTATGTCAATGGAATTTTAAGGGATGATTAAATCTATTAAATTGTCTAATCCGCTAAATCTGTTGAAACTGAATACGGTAATTTGGGGTATGAAAATCTGTAGGCTTGATCTAAAATTGAGAAAAACATGTTAATAGAACTTTGGATAATCTGCTGTAACTTGTAAAGAAGTTAATTTGTTGAATTGGCATAATTAGTCTGATATTGGCATAATCTGTGAATGAATACTTTAGCTAAAAATAAGAATGCTGAGACGCGAGGTTAGACTCTGTTTGCGGTAGAAGCCTGCCCGGACCCAACCGGCTTAACCAGCAACCGCAAACTGTCAGTCTAATATGATAGGTCGTAGTCATAAAGATGCTTAGACACGAGGTTAGGTCTGGCTTGTAGCAGAAGTCTGCCCGGAACCGCCCGGCACATCCAACGGCCACAAGCTACCGACCAAATGTGAGAGGTCTGTGCATTAATATTTAATTAATGCAAATCTAGGATAAATCTGATGCCTAAAACGTGTTGGGTGGATAAGGTTAAAAAATCTGGACTGATGAATCCAATAAACCGTTTGAAAATCTGTAGGCCCAATACAAGGTTAGGTGAAACAATCTGTATATCTGATCCATTAGTCTGAAAACTTGTTAATCTGTATATCTGATCTGTTAGTCTGAAAACTTGTTAACTTGTATGTATGATCTGAGAACTAGTTAATCTGAACTTTGTACATCTGAAATTTGTAAGCAAGTTAATCTGAAATTTGTTAGTCTGGGGACACAAGGTTAGGAGGGGTAATTACTTGTGTCATCTGTTGTTTGGGACCCATATTAGTTAGTAACCCTTTCTGGTATGACCCATCACTAGGTAAGGGTCCAGGGCACGCTTACTGAACTAATTGTAAGAGGTTCACTCTGATAATGGCGAGGGGTGTTGATGGCGCATTCCAATCGGGTCATGTGCGTGCATGGATCCGGTCTTCTCTGAGGATGTAAGACACCGTGACATCTGTAAATAGGTCTGTGTCTATAGGTTGCCACTTTAGGGAGTGATACACCCTTCTGTGGGGTCGGCACAGGGCATTTATGTTTTAGGGAGCCGATCGCTTGGGGTAATAGTTAGGGTACACTTAGATCTGTCTGTTTCTATTGGGGTACCGTCTGTTTTTGTTGGGGTGGTAACACCTATCTGTTTCTGTGTGGTATCGTCTGTTGGGGTGGTAAAGGCCCATTACTAGTGTAGTCCTAATTCTAACATTCTGTTTCCGTAGGGAATATTCTGTTTTCGTCTCTGATTCCGTTTCTGCTTTTGTTTCTGTACTGTTTGTCTCTGTTCGGGTGGTATAGGCCCATTACTAGCATTCTGTTTCTGTAGCTGTCTGTCTCTGTTCGAGTGGTAAAGGCCCATTACTAGCATTATGCTTTGGTACATCTGTCTCTATTAGGGTGGTAAAGGCCCATTACTAGCATCGTGTTTTTGAAGAGACTGTTCTGTTTTCTGTTTAGATATTAGGATAACACCTAATTCTGTTATACTAGTATTAGTGCAGAGAAGTGAAAACTAAGTAAGAAGCTTAGTTTAGCCTATATCATTCTGTCTCTTCTATTAACCTGCTACTCCTGTTATTGTTATCTCTCATCCAGTTTTATTTACATGCCATGATACTGTTATCTGTTTATATGCTGAAAGTCACTGGAATCACCAGACTTATGTCTGACCAAGTTTGTTTCGCCTCTTTTCTTCCGTTCCCCCAGGTTCTCAGGGTTGAAACATAGGAGCTTGATTCAGGTCCATCTGCTTGAAGTGCTTGAAATATTGTTTGGCCTTGATTCTACCTATTTATGGCATTCTCTTTTGGGGATTATGGCTTTAAAATTTATGCATTTTGAAGGATTTTGTATAAGGCTGGCATTTGTGTACTTGGGTTTTGGTATTGTGATGTAACCAAACTTATTTATGTTTCTGTTGTAATAAAGTTATAAAAAATTCAAGTACTACTTTACATATCTGTCTTGTAAATTTTTGTTCTGTTTACTTATAACATTCCATCGAAGTTAAGGCATTCCCTTTGCGAGTGACCATAACGGAAGTGGAGTGTTACATTTGTCAATCTTCGAATCCTAAGCTGTGATATTGAAATCTGTACTGCTCGGATCTGACCCGAGCGTTCCATGCAAAAATATAAAACACTCGAGTTAGGATTAAATCATAGTTCAAGTAAATTTACTTCAGTATAAGCTGAAATATAATAATTAATTTTAACAGTTATCGCATGTTCGAGTATTAAACCATGAGAAACTGCCAAGATACGGAATAACGACTTGGTATAAAGCAAAACTGGGCAACATGTATTTTTATGTATACACGTATGCCGATGATACTTATATACGTGAATGATTGTGTGTATGTGTATATATATACACACACATATGCATTGGCCACCACATGTATACAAAATCATGTTCCGAATATGGGTCTTATGCAAAATAATCAACTGCGTGGTGTCTGCATTTAACAAATTACATGTAATATCATTGTACACGGTCAGCTTGTAATATGCACAATGTATCACTGTACATACGACAAGGCCATGTACCATGTTATACATATTAATATCAAATTTCATGTAATAGGTGAACATACGACAAATCCAAGCCACAGGTGGATACATTAGATAAACAGGGGGTGAATACATGCAGTATGGCAAATTCGAATATAGCAAGGTGCCCAGGAGGTACAAGTAGCAATAATACTTGAAAATGACCGAGTGCATAAATACTGCAGCAGGGATTTCGAAGATGTAGACAACCCAAATGCGTGGTCAAAATGAAGACTTAAGCACATGGGAAAATACATATATAGCTGTGCATATACATAGATTCAAGTTTACTGAACCTATGGGAAACGCATACCAGTTCATTAAAGTTCAATAATATATCGAGTAATTGCTTGTCATAAAAGAAGCACGTTTTCTTGCAGCCAGAAGTCATAAAAGTGAGTAAACAAGGACGAGTAACAGACATCTTGTCATTTTTAATAAACTTATAATCATTTGGTAGGAAAGTCATCCATATCACACAATCTATACATTCATTCAAGGACACTCTTCCAACTTACAATACCAATATTAACCTGACAATTTCATCTACTATATTAAGCAACATATTAGTACTGGAAAGTTCAGTTAGCCCTCTTTCAAACCATGCATCAATGGAAATATAATTCTAACATACTTCCAACCATGATTTTAAATTCAACCATATTGCTTGGCCTCTTCAACTTCATATAAGAATATGTTGTGACAAAGGCAAATGTTGATTTGTTCTATATGTTTATAGATTTTGCACAAACAGATTGTCATAGTATTTGCACTTAATACAATGGTTGATCTGTCCTGGATAGGTATAATATTTCCAGGGAATATGATTGCTATACAAGTATTTGCACTTATTTTTGTCCATCAGTAAGAAGAGAAACCAGTCTTATATTAAAAAAAAATAACAACTAATCTGCACAAACATTGTTGCATTTGCCTAGTGTGGAATTTCAGCTTTAAAATAAAATAAAATGAATAACCTCATACTATCATCACTGGCCTCTGTTTCTACCTAGATTTGTTTGTGTTGTCCTCTATAATGATAAATTCATTAAATAGAAATTATTAATTGGTTTCCATAACTGGTGTTTCTTGTCCTTGTTTTCTTTAATATTGATATAGTTCACAAAATCTGATTTCCATACATTAGTTGTTATCTTGCTTAGGTATGGATGGAAGTGTGAATTAATTACCAACAAGGAAGAAGATTAACTATTTTCATTTCAGTGAATGTTCAATCTTTCCTAAAAGTATTACACATTGCAAAACAAATCCGGTTACATTACTGCTGCTGTAGTCAATCAAAAATGTCCATTGAATAATCCTAGTTGAAAATAAGTTTACAAACTGAAATGTTTAGCTGTGTTCAAAAGGGTTGTTATTTTAACCAAACCGAAAAGGTTCATCTTAAAACCAAGTTTAGCTTGGTTAAATACCGAGTTGGCTGTCATATCCATTTAATCTCATTAATCGCTGTGAAAATCCGGTTTAGAAAAAACACTTTACAGTGGACTGAACGCTGCTATATCCTGGATTTACACATCGTCCAAATATGTGCCTAAATGAACTTCAAAAGCAAGCTATTGCTGCTTACGAGACAAGTCTTCACACCATATCAAAATTTATGGAATTTTTAGAACTTATATCCAATAGCTAATTTGTCAATGGTTCCCTTAGTGTATCTGTACTTCTTGAATGCATTATAATACCTATAGCGAGCTAAAATATACTGAATTAGCATCAACGAATAAGTGGTCATATCAAAAAGTGAAACATATAATAAAGGAATAACAAGAACTGAACATATTCAAGCAGGTTATTATATATATAAGCAATCATCTCTGATCTCACTTGGTCAAGCTTATGCTCGTATAATATGGTGCACAACCAGTTCTACATAGAAAAAAAATCAAAACTAAAAAAAATGAAGTCAAAAACTGCGTATCACTATTATGAGGGTAAACGATCCTGTAAAATCACCAGTCAAATAATATGTGAATCTGATGATATTCCGGTTTAATATTGTAGTTAATAACCCTAAACCAAGTCAATCGTGAGTAAAAACTCACCTTCGCTGTGATGAAGAACAGAGCCGGAACTTGGTGGTGACAGCGGTGCTCGCTCACGATGGTAAAGTTGGCATGCTTCTGGAATTTTTTCAGGAACTGAACAAGCTCGAAATCGTTGGCATACATCACCGATGGTGGTGTATTGGAGACGATCTAGCGAAGCAAAAAGATTCAGTCTTTGGTGTGGGTCGGTGGTAATGATTTCAGCGAAGGAGGAGGGTGAACGATTTACAATGGAGCGACGACCATTAACATGATTTGGGGAAAAATTAAATAACAGGCTGTCAAAGAAATAAGATAAGGGTAGGAGCAAATTCCAAATGCCACTGAATAAAAAGGAAAAGAGGCGTTTGATTTTTTTTCTGAAGGAAAATGGATGGATAGCGAGGTTTTTATAGAAGAGAAATATCAGGAAAAGAACGAAGTTGCGTCAATTGGATTTAGGGAGGGTGGCGTATTCAGATATAGGTCATCGCGAGTTTATCTAAGGTAGGTAGGTTTAGTTTTTAAATTAATATAAATTCTACTGCGAATACCCAGAACTGCCCTAAATACGTATAATCAATACCATCTCTAAATATGACAAAAATTATACGTACCTCTTCCTCTTTGTGTTCTAAATCCAAATAAATTATTATGGTTGTAATACGACACCATTTGTATATGACATTATTTGAAATTATTTATCAGTTCATCATTTATTCGCGAAACAATTCGGTTCGGTTCCAAATTTGAAACGTTAAGTTTAAATTTCTTTAGATATACATATAACAAAGCCATTTCTCATATATTTTAAACAAATAATATTTCCAATTCTCTTAACATCAACTACGTTTATTTCTAAATTTAACCATTTATATTTTCAGTCGAATTTCACATCCAATTCAAATATCCATCAAATTCAATTCAAATATTCAGCAATAAATATTTGATTCCCAATCAACCATTCTGAATTATATATTGAGTTTAATTCATACATAAAACCATTTTTTAGTTTTTAAACTTTCAACCTGAATATCAATATAAAATTGATTATTAATTGTAAAACTTCAGTTAATCCCGTATTTCAGTTGTCAAAATTTCTATGACGTTACAAAGATCTACCTCCTTTACTTATTTTTCTTCTTTTCTTTACTTTTTTTATTATTTAAAGAGGGGTTCGACCAAAAGGGATAAAGGTGGAGGAAGGAGATGAAGGAAAGAGGATGAGATGAAAATGAGAGGGTATAGGTGCCTTTATATAGGCTTGTTTAAGGGCATTTATGTCATTAACCTAAGGACACTTGTCATGCTCCTACCATTACTTAACATGTAAGTGTACACGTGTTAAGGCTTCCATAAGGTGCCATAAGCTTAAGGAAGAAAAAACAAAATTGTCTTCTAACACATATTAGCCCTTTATATTTTTTGAGAAACTTTAGACTTAAGGAAGAAAAAAATCAAATTGTCTTCTTATATGTATTACTCTCTTTAGCTTCCTTGAGAAACCACTAAGATTTGACTTCCAAGAGAAGCAACTAAAGGAAGACACTAAGCATAAGATAAGTTTTGAGAAGCTTAAGGAGGAAGACACTAAGAATTGGCTTCCAAGAGAAGCCACCAAGAATTGGCTTCTAAGAGAAGCCATGTAGATATAATTAAGCTTCTAATAGAAGCTACTAAGAATTGTCTTCCATGAGAAGCTATTATGGATTAGCTTCCTTGAGAAGCCATCATTGGCTCCCAAGAGAATCCACTAAGGATTGGCTTGGCTTCCAAGAGAAGCCACTAACAAATAATTTACGAATTGTTTTAGTTTAAAATAATCTTGACTTAAGTACTTAATTTAAATGTCACAAATTATAATGCTAGCTACTTACTACATCAAATTTCAATATCGACAAATATTTTCAAAGTTGAATATTTCGTTAATCCGATATTTAATTAAATTGAAATTCAAATGGTATATTTTCAAATTAAAGTCATATATACATTTAAAAAAATTCATTCAATCCTATTTATATTCTTATTTTAAAATTGACTAAAATTTCAGGTCGTTACATTCTCCTCCACTTAAAATGATTTCGTCCGCAAAAGCGAAGTCGGAACTAGTGGTCATATATCTAACCAATACCTTAATTATTAACCCTAAAGCTCTGTTGGTTAACTTCACTATTTAACTTTATTTGTTTATTCATTGGGCATAGGACTGCATAGTGTTCCTCTTTATAACAACATACACTCATAAATTTTTCTGTATTCTTATTCTTCCTGGAATAACTATGAATATACTTGCTTAGGTCCAACCTATTTCCTTCTTTGATCTACTCGTAAATCTGTTTCGCTTGTTTTTAATTCATTATCCAAGGTTAGACCATAGTTATCCATACCCTACAACATTTAATATTTTACCAAAAAAAATTATAATCTCTTTAGTAAATACCTCGACTATCCAAAATCATCGAAAATTCAATTTTCTTAATTAGTTACACTAATTATTATCTCCATCAATCAATTAATGGATTAAATTTTTCCAAACATAATTTCATCAAAACATATGTCCTTTTTACGAAAATATACCTTTGGACAAAATTATTTCATAAAAACTGGGTTAGACTGCTCTGTTCAAGTGTTTTGAAACACCTATCGATACAGTGAGCTCTCACTGTACCGACCAATATTCATAACCCATTCAACAAATTAATCCAACACGAAACCATTTATATACCAAATTACAAATACGTCTCTCGTATATATACACACTTCTCAATCTAGGGTATTACTAACCCTAACTCTAATGAGTTACTTGTCCTAGGATACTACTGATCCTATCTCAGACAAGTCTGTACCCACAGAGCCAAGGTTTATTTAACCAAAGCTCTGATACCAAATGTAACGACCCGCACTTCCACTCACTTTAAACTGGCCAAAACTGAACCCACGTCGATTCAAGGTAAGAAAAAGTACATTTCGTTATGGTATATCAGAGCTAAACAAAGCGGAATACAAAACTTACAGCGGAACAGATAAAACATAATAAGGATATATTAATGCAGCGGAAACATTTCTGAATACAAATCTAATTTTACATACCATTACAACTATGTAGGCTTAGCATAATATATTGATAGTAGAGTACGTCCGGCCTTCATATGAAACTTCATCTCTATCTGGAACTCCAAATCTTTAAGCTTGAACTTGAATCGATAACTGAAAAACAAACTGACAGACTGCCCGTGTGGAATTCGTGGGTACCCGCAGTTTGCAAGGGAAAAACAAACTACGAGTCAGTCATCGGACTGGTATGAGAAAACTTTATTAACTAATCTTATACTTAGCCTTATTTTGAATAAGGTATCTCGGGACCACACCGCCAGTCGCAGAACGGGTTTCCTCCCAAGAGTACGCGCACAATCATAGCAACCAGAACCAAGCATAGCCACCATAAACTAGATTTTGAAAACATGACTTTAGAAAAATGAACGATTATAAGCCCCAGATCCCATCACACAATGCAAGCGCACACCAGAGGATAGATTTTTTCCTATACTCGCAAAACATGCTTGATATAATTCAAAGCAAAGACATTTGATATTATTATAATGATTTGGGTGTAAAAAATCCTTTCGAAAATAAACTAATGAATCTTAGCTCGCATAGTGCCCCATCCTACTATGTTGGCTACATGGATATACAACCGAAAATCATAAAGGGTTTCGTATTGGAAATTGGATTTCCATCAATGGGTCTGGGCTAAGGATCTTCCTAATCCGATTCGAAACCCCCAGCTAGGTTCCAAGATCTCGTCTAGCTCCTTTAGAGCGGCAGGTTCGGTCCATCCTACTTCATGGATTAAAGTAACAGCCTGAACATAACGTCCCCCAGTCTGTGTGTAGACTGTCATCTAGGTATATTGACCTAGTATGAGGCGCCTCATCTAACAAACCATATATGTAAATGCCTGGGCTCCATACCATGGCGTTACCTTTTGCTAGATGGAATGTTAAGTCCCTACCCCTGTGGTCTATAATCCTGTTTCGGGTCATTCCGGGTTGTGAGGCCAGCGAAGTCACGTCATACACAAAGCTACGCATTCAAGCTATGCTTTGGTCTTTAACCACAAGGCCCTACTTTTAAACAAAAGCCTTGATCATTTCCACTTATCATGCCACACTATCATTCCTTAAAATACAAACTGCTATTCACTAACATACAACCTTCGAGCTCATATGTCTCAAAAAAGGGTGTTAAGCAAGAGAATAAATTATCCGCCACCAAGCAGAAGTATGTTTAGTAAATGCCAGTCTGTACTTTATAAAATACAATGTCAAACATGAAATCCATCAACAAGTCCATTTCGGGAATAGGAACGAAACCGAAGCACTTGATTCCACGTTCCCACATAGGCGTGCAAGTCCTTGCAAACCAAATCGCTTCACGTACGGTTAGATTGTGCCGTCACTTTAACCTCATATAGGCCGTCGCCCAAGGCATCAAAAGGCCATCCATCCGATGTGAAGAAACTTGGGTCTTCCACCATCATCGTCGTCATCTTGATATCAACATCACATCGTATAATTATTCGGAATGGGTAAAAACTTGGCCTTTCCAAAAAATTAGTGCATCTTTAAAACCAATATGTATACAGGATCTCATGGCCTCATTCCATCTTGTAATATTTCTCTATTCATTTATTAAAACCGTAATGAGCTTTAATATATCAAAATCATTCCTTAATGATTACTTAACTTGAAATCCAATTTCGGATTATTCAATCAAACTTTATGACTATTTAGTCATCTCTATACGTGAATACGCATTTATTCTAGCGCCTTTAACCATTCCAATCTTTTATTTAAAGAATTATTAAAACTGTATTAAGTTTTAATATATCGTCATCCTTCATTCCCATCTCGTGGAGCAAAACTGGTAATACTCCATTTTTAATTATCTTATGTTTTGGTAATTGTAATTAGCTTTTAAATTCTATTCCTTCAAATCTTGTTGAAAGATTTCAAACCAAATATTCTGATTTGTAACTTCAAATTCCAAGTTAAATTTTCCCAATAATCCTTGTCGTTATTCGCCATTTTCCTCATGTTAAACATGTTTATTCCTTTCCTTAAAGTTTTTATCAATAAAGATTTCATTTGTTTAACTTGGAAAATATCATACCTTTTTATGGGCCAAAGAACAATGTTATTGAAAACATCATTCACAACCAACCCAAAATCATATTTCCTTTCCAAAAACCTTTGAAATCATTTATTATTGATTTCAAAATTCGACAAGCCATAACTTATTCTTAACTTCGTCAAACCCAGTTCGTTCTTGTGCAAAAGTTTATCGTTATTAACTAAATTTTGTATCCAAAGGGTATTAGAACTTAAATTCAAACTTTTATTTTTTCCCCGATTATTTTATTATCAAAATAATCATTTAAAATCCAATTTCTGGAATGAGACTCATTCAACTCCTGTATATCCGATAGTCTGGGTATATACAAACATCCAATAAACATAAACAAAATGTCATGTGTCTGACGAGGTATAACCAAACTCGTTAGTTAGTTAAGATCAGATGTCGGTGTCGTAATTGGTTTCCATTTTATTAATTAATAACCAAACAGTCTTCATAACCATTAATAAGCCAAATCAAACATCCAAACTAAATCAAATTCATCCAATATCTTCCAAACACGAATAATAATTTCATATTTACTAGCTAGAGATTCACATCTTAACATAAGCATGTCATGGTGCTAAAACCCTTGTTATAAGTTTCTAATATCTGTAACCCTAGCTTTCAACCCAAGCAATATTCAATTAATGTCTAACTTCATGAATCTAAATAAAAGGTCTCGGTTCTCCTTATGATTTGTGAATATACGCTTAAAGATTTAACATATATATGTAATTACATATATAGGACGAGCTTAAAAGGGTTCAATCTCTCTTTAAATAACTTAAACCATTGTTATTAACCCACAAATTCACACAAGATCCAAATCCTTGAATTTCAATTAAAGGTCTGATCTTTTCATGTACAAACACAAATTTACACCTGAAGATCATACCTTTACGTATGATTTTACATAAAGGTCGAATATTTAGGGATTTAACGCCCTTAACCGTATCAAATCACTTACTAACAACCCAAACATATTACCAAAATTAAATCAAGGCATGTGTATTTATGATATTCCATAAAAGTATGATTGTTGTGAACTATCGTAAGGTGTTTCACTTGCAAATTTAAGCAAGATGTCATTTTAACTTCATAAATCTACTTAAGGGTTATTAAAAATAGTACACCATAAATATAACCACAAACATACTATAAATTTTCTAAGAAACATTTCATCAAACATCATATGTGCATCACATAAATAAGCAACCAAAACCCTTGATACATTTAGATTTCCTCACCCCGTGAAGTCCAAGCTTTTGCCTAACGAATGATAGCTCCAAGATCTACTCCTTTACTTCTTTTTCTTATTTTCTTTTCTTTACTTTTTTTTATTATTTAAAGAGGAGTTCGGCCAAAAGGTATAAAGGAGGAGGAAGGAGATGAAAGAAAGAGGATGGGACGAAAATGAGAGGATGTAGTGGCCTTTATATAGGCTTGTTTAAGGGCATTTATGTCATTAACCTAAGGACACTTGTCATGCTCCTATCATTACTTAACATGCAAGTGTACATGTGTTAAGGCTTCCATAAGGTGCCATAAGCTTAAGGAAGAAAAAAAAATTGTCTTCTAACACGTATTACCTATTTAGCTTCTTTGAGAAGCTATGGACTTAAGGAAGAAAAAATCAAATTATTTTCTTATATTTACTACTCTCTTTAGCTTCCTTGAGAAACCACTAAGATTTGGCTTCCAAGAGAAGCAACTAAAGGAAGGCACTAAGCATAAGATAAGTTTTGAGAAGCTTAAGGAGGAAGGCACTAAGAATTGGCTTCCAAGGGAAGCCACTAAGAATTGGCTTCTAAGAGAAGCCATGTAGATATGAATAAGCTTCTAAGAGAAGCTTCTAAGAATTGTCTTCCATGAGAAGCTATTAAGGATTAGCTTCCTTGATAAGCCATCATTGGCTTCCAAGAGAAGCCACTAAGGATTGGCTTGGCTTCCAAGAGAAGCCACTAAAAATTAATTTAGGAATTGTTTTGATATAACATAATCTTGACTTAAGTACTTAATTTAAATGTCACAAATTAAAATACTTATCTACTTACTACATCAAATTTCAATATCGACAAATATTTTCAAAGTTGAATATTTCGTTAATCCGATATTTAATTAAATCGAAATTCAAATGGTATATTTTCAAATTAAAGCCATATGTACACTTAAAAAAATTCATTCAATTTAAATTCTTATTTTAAAATTGACTAAAATTTCAGGTCGTTACAACATTCATATATGTATATACACACATGCTAATAGAAACAACAATAAAACATATACATATCACATACGTGTATTTATGTAGATAAATGATAATAACAAAATTAATTTGTAAATTAATTATAATCATTTATGTACATAAATAATAAATTTATCAGGCACAACGTTAAAAATTATATTTTTAACTTAAAATAACTCCACATTAAAATCTCTATAATCTTTTTAATAAAATTATTCTCAATTTATTCATATTATTTAGTCTAATTACATAATTTTAAATTATGTAAAAGAAATTAGTTAAATAATATTTGTTAATTCATCTAAAATTATTATAATATGTCATTTCAAAAAGAATACTTGCTCATAATAGTAAGAATTATAAATGTTTACACAATATTCATATTAACAAAAATGATATAAAATTCATTTGGATATACAAGTACATTAGTCACATAACATAATTATATAAATAAGAAATGATTGCAAATTTATTTTATGATTCATATATAACAATACATTGTAAAATTCTTATTTTAACTAAAGTGCCTACATTCTAAAATTTCCACGATTGCTTACAAAACTCACCTCAATATCACAAAAATTTGTACATTTACATCAATATATTTTAAATTAAGCATGTACTCCTAGTTTTAATTTATTAAAATAAATTTAGTTAATAAATATTCACTAATTGATCTAATAAAACCTTAAATGTGACAATTTCAACTTGTATGTCACATATATATGTAAAAAAAATTAAACGGATTTTTTATTTAAATATAAATATATATAATTCAAATATTTACATGAACAACATTAACAAAACTAATTTATTATTTATTTATCTCAATAAATTTATCTGCAATCTTGATTTCTGTTTTTAACTTTGAAAAATACATATTTTAACATTTCTATAGTTATATACAATTTCATCGATTGTTTCCTAATCTTTCATGTTTAGATCCATATATTTAAATTGCTTACAAAATCTAAAATTTAAATTATTTTAATAATATATATGGCAGTCGTATATGTATACACACACATGCTAATTGAAACAACAATAACAACAAATATATAGATCACATACGTGTATTTATGTAGATAAATTATAAGAACAAAGTTAATTTGTAAATTAATTATAATCATTTATGTACATAAACAATTAATTTATCATACACAACGTTAAAAAATTATATTTTTAACTTAAAATGACTCTGCATTAAAATCTCTGTATTCTTTTTATAAAATCATTTTATTTATTCATATTATTTATTCTAATTACATAATTTTAAATTATGTAAAAGAAATAAGTTAAATAATATTTTTTAATTCATCTAAAATTATTATAATATGTCAATTTCAAAAAGAATACTTCCTTATAATAGTAAGAATTATAAAATTATTATATTACTTCAAAAAATATAAGTTACATAACACATATCATGTATAAACAACTATAGTAATTCATATTATATTTATTTTGATGAATTCATCGTATATTGTATAATAAAGTTCTGATTATAACATTAAAATTTTAAAATCTATATTTTATAATATTATCGTGTGCAACGCACGGGTTACGCACTAGTATATATAAGAGAAGAATGTTAAATGTAAATGTTATCTCATATATCACAAAACAGATGTACATTTGTCGAAATAAATTTATGTGATTTAAGAAATGTAATGTCAAACACTCGTCCATACAAGTTATCTAGGATCAAGACAAACAAAAGACACTCTTTTATCACATTCTATTAAAAATCAATAGGGATTAGTAATAAGTAGCACGCGCTGCACAAAGTTCCCAGAACGCAGGGATCATCGCTATAATATAAATCGTGGAAGTTAATTAGGACACTTAACAAGCTATCCTTTTCATTCTGGAGGTCTCAACGTTCAAATCATAACCATAAATATATCTGCACTTTAGAATGCAGAAGCCAATTCGAAATGGTTTCTCTGAACCAACATGATAGTTCAAATATTTTGATAGTTGATTATTTAACTATCAGCCACACACTTCATCAAATCATGATTTGGATTTATTGGAGTAGGTTTCTTGGTATAGCACATGAGCAACCCATAAGCCCATTCTTCAGTTAATATCCATAATCAAAATCATTTGATCGATTCTTAAAAACGTATTCCATACACTTATTTCAACGGAATAAGTATATTCACATAAGGTCTTGTTTTCAATACTTGGAAAACATACCCATACACTTATCTCAACGACATAAGTGTATTCATAGATCATATTATTTTCATACTCTGAAAACATAGACATACATTTGTCTCAGTGACATAAGTGTGTTCACAAATCATATACTTTCGACACTTATAAAATATAGCGACTTACTTATCTTAAAGGTATAAAAATACTCATTGATTCATGTATAGGTTAAAACAATGTTATACATGATATTGTTTGTAGTAAAACCCAAATCAACTGGTATTGAGTAAAAGGATTTATAGTGATAAGACTGATCACCCTCAATACTAATTTCCATATTCAACTTGTACTTTATATTTATAATTGTGTTTTATAAAAGAATTTATTAAACGGTTTATATAATGAATTCTTATGTCGTTATTGAGTTTTAAGAAAAGGAAGCTAGAACTAAATTACGGGTTGGTAAAATTGATAATTGTTTGTATAAAACAATTAAATGATGTTTTTAAATTAATTAAGTTATTAATTAATTTAAGGGGGAAATATGAATGGAAATCAGTTAACAGCTTAACTGATGTTACACTTGACAAAGTCAACTATTTAATTGAAATTGACGATTGGGTTAATCTGTTTTAAATTAATCTAATCAACAGTTTTTCGAGTATTCGATAAATTTAAAGAATGTAGTTAAAAGGTTAGTTAATCTTTGATTAATTATATTTCTAAGTGATTTTCGAATTTTTTATTATAATAAAGTTAATTATTATTTAATATCCTTTTTAAAATGACAATTTATTCTATCTTTAGTTAATAACGAAGTTTACTACTTTTAATGTAGTTAATGTTGAAGTTAATTATTATTTTAATTAATTAATAATATCTAAAGCAATTATTTTTTAATTGGAATTCAAGTAAAAAGTGATCAAATGGAAATAATCTTTGATTAAAGCCTAGTAAGCGTTTTATAAAAGGATTTATAATCCACGTTTATAAACAAGGTTTGTAAATGAGTTTGTAGGCTTATGCGGAAGTTTCAATAAGATTTTACTTAAGTAGAATGAGTGCATTTGAAATGGGTTTTCAAAAGGGATGGTTAAATGGATTTTTGAAAGGGTATTTAATAGTCTAATAAATTAAGTAGAGAGATTATAAAAAGACGTTTAATGTAAGAAATGGTTTAATAAACCATATTTCGAATTAAATAGTAAAAGTGGGAGATGCATATTTTTAAGAAAAGATACCGATTATTGCTTTCAAAGCAACGAAGAAAAAGAGTTTTGATGAGATTAAATTTATGAAATCGATTTATAAGAATCGCTGAAATGGTTTAATGAAGTGTTTTAATATAAAGGACCTGAGCTGTTAATGTACTTAATAGTATTGTTATGATTTGATAGCTAAACAACCGACCATCAAATAAATTATTTTATTGGACCTTTTGACGTGTTGTTTCGAAGAGACCAGGATGGGGACTAGACCCAAAACCACTTCGAATCAACTGTGCGGACGCAACTAACTTTCATGCTATAAAGATGGAGCATTGAAGATGTATAGCGTGAGATACAAGCGTTCTACTATATGGTTATTTATTTGTGAGTTGATAGACACTATTATAATATCACTGGATTTTGATATACCATAAATGTTTTGGGTTATAGTAAGGTAAAAAACCATCCGTGTTTATGTGTGGATCGGTCTTACTATTATCCTTTTCTTTCAAAAATAAGTTTTTTCAAAGTTAAGCAATTTGTTTATGTTATGAATTTATCACCAAAAGTACTCCAGACTGATCAGAGTGAATTTTTCTTTGCTTCAAATGTGCTCGAGTCAGACTGAGCATATCTCTAGGTTAGGTTTTCGCTTGGATTTCCAAGAGATGGAAGGAGGCTTCACCATTAGTTATATAAAGTTTATTTCGGCTGTGATAGATGTATGTTGTACTTTGATAAGTGGTATGTATATACGGATATTGTTTCTTCAACGTTATATTGAAGTATTATATTTTACTTGTTCTGCTGTGAGATTCTGATGTATTATTCTTTTTTTTTCTTTTTTCTAACATTTCGTTCTTTCTACTTCTCATCCTCTAATTTCTTCCTGTTAAAGATTCGTAATTTCGTGCAATTCTGGTTGGACATGGGTTGTAATTCGTTAGCTCAAAAGGGTATGGATTTACGGGTCTTTACAGAATGGATCCGTGGTATCCCACCAACAAGAAAGTGATCTATTAGTTCCTCCATATAAAGCCTCGAAAGGAGACATCCCGATACTAGCTTGAAAACTGTTATTACAAGAGGATTCAATTAAAGGTAGGTGCTCCTCCCACATCCTCCGAAATCAACTATGCACATCTTCAAAAGATCTTCTAAGACTCTATTGCCTTTTCTGTCTGGCCATCTATCTGAGGGTGATAAGCGGTACTCATTATCATTCGTATCACCAATGCTTCCTGTAAAATTTTCCAAAATTCACTCGTGAACCTCAGACCTCTGTCGCTCACAATGCTGGAAGGGATTCCATGAAGTCAGACTTTCTCTTTGATGTACAATAATTCCAATAAACCTACATACCTCTTTCTCTGAATAGGCATAAAGTGGGCACTCCTGGTCATCGTTCAATAGTCACCAAAATACTAGAGTTTCTCCTTTTGGATTGGGGAAAACCATCTATGAAGTCCATTGATATACTTTCCCACTTCCATTATTGCACTTCCAAGGGATGGAGTAGTCCATCGGGTTCCTTCACTCCGCTTTGGCCATTTAGCAAACAAGAAACTGGATACAAACTTGACTACATCTTTCTTTATTCTATTCCAAGAGAAAAATATTCTCATATCTTTATACATATTATCACCACTGAGATGGATGGACATCTACGAATGGTGTGTTTCTGATAACACTGCACTCATCAGATAATCGGTATGGAGAACATATAACCACCCATCTCTTCTCAGCTACCTTTTACCATCTATGTAGTATTGTTGAAGATGCATGGAGACCACTCCTCTGCTAAGCTTATCAATAGTATCAACAAGCTTCATATCCTCACTACGCTCGAGCCAATTTGATCAACGAGGGTAGGTTGAACCTCTAATGTCGCCAATAATCCTGGAGTGAAATCCGTAAAGGGCTTAAAATTGAAGATAGTAGTCAAATCCAAACATTTCCAGTCTATGAATAAAGGGCTCAAACATGCTTTCTTCCAACTCAATGTGTATGTAACTATACTCTCTTTACCAAGGGTATAAGAGATCTCAAAATGTAGGACGCCAATAACTCCATACATCGTTGTTGTCTCAAGTTCAGACTCTTTTGATAAAATAGGTACTTCAATGACTTGTGGTTCGTGAATTGCTCGAATCTCTCACTAAGAAGGTAGTGTCTCTATGACATGAGTGCAAGCTCAATGGCACCTAATTCCAAGTCATGGATAAGGATGTTCATCTTGTGGGTCTTCAATTGCCTACTTCCACAGCTTACCACCCTCCATTCCTGCATAAAAACAATACATATGTGTAACGACCCGTATTCTACGCATCATAGGATCGTAGGATATTTATTTCTTTCACATACGAAGTCGTATGGTCATGTAACTTTGGGGGACGACTATTGGGGTCATTTCCCATGTTCATGATTTTTCCCGATTTTTAAATGACCATTTTACCCCTAGTTGGCACTGTTTTGGCCATAACTTTTGACTGGAAAGGAATTTTGACCTGAAACAACTTCCATTGGCTCCGGATGATGGTTTCTCTTTCCGTAGAGTGGTCACATTAGTCAAACGGACTCACCGTTTGGGAATATGGCTGAAACAAGTTTCAGATGGTGAAAAACAGCTTAATTGGGCTTAACCGGGTGATTAGCAGCTAGGCCCAGAGGGGAATTTCGGGTTTAGAGGTATAGGAGGACTGGTTAGGGTTAGGTTATCACTTTCATTTCAGTTTTGAGCCGCCACAAACCTTCTTGAGACCTTAGTAATGGCTTCCATCCTCTAAAACCACTCCAAAACACATTTTTAGTGAAGATTAAGCCTAAACTACATCAAAACAAGGCCAAATAGCAACGAAGCAAGGTTGGAGCTGCTGCTATACATAGGAATTCGACCCAAACAGAGAATATTTCAGATTTGGTGTTTTATTTTGTGGCCAAGGTGAGTGATAACATCATTTTGACACTAATTACAGTTAATTAAGGGTAATTAGTGAAGATTAGCGAATTTATACACTAATAAATTCTGGAAAAATGTTTAGAAATTCTTAAATAATATTTCATGCCTCTGTTAGAAAATTTAGACGATTTGATTAAGTTTTATTAAGTATGTGCTTAAACATGATTAAGAAGGATTATAGGAAAATGAGGGGTTCTAGCTATGTTTGATCCATTTTAATCCATCAAATTGTTGTTATGGTGTTGCAATTGATGTTATATGTTGCTATGACAGTTTGACATGAATTGTGATTGATTAGAATAGTTAGATTGGTCGAAGACGCCGTCGTATGGCGCAAAACAGTCGCTGGAAAGTCAGTGCAGAAAGTACCTGAACCGGATCGGATCGGATGGGAGGCCCGAACCGAACCGTTGTGAAGCCGTCCCTACGAACCGCTTGTGGTGATGGAGACCGATCCGAACCACCTGGAAGCTTGCGAATTGATAGCCATGGAGGATCACAAGTTGGAGCACACTATCCGAACCGACCCGCTCACACCACCCGACCCGATCCGCCTCTCGTGAGCATGAGCTACTCCGACCCGAACCGATGGGTGACGATTGGATTCGAAGACTGACCCGATCCGCCAGGATTGGCCACGACCGATCCGAACCGCCACGAGATGAGGGCCACGAACCGAACCGATGGCAAAGAAGGGATCCGAACCGAACCGATGGCAAAGAAGGGATCCGAACCGAACCGATGGCAAAGAGGGGATCCGAACCGATCCGGTGATGACAGAAAACCCGAGATGCAAAGGTAGTCCAAATGAGAAGTTAGAGCTCAAGATTCAGATGGGAATCAACGAGTTCGCTTCATAGTTGGGTTTTGCTGCGGGACGCGTGCCAAGGAGTTATCGACGTCTATAGCTTTGGACCACTATGGTAGGAGGTACGAAGGCGGATTCAGGGCCATTATGGCATCGGTAGAACCAAGGGCTACAACCAATGAAGTGGGTTATTGAAATGTTTGGTCATGACTCCATATGTTTAGCTTGGTCATAGCAGGGTTTCTACAAGTCGGGATTCGTCGTTACCTCAATTTGTCTAGTGTTCCAAGGTGGTAGATGTCGTATGCTTTACGCACTCAGTGAGAGATGTGAGGATGGTTGCTATGGTTGATTTGTTTGCTATCATTATGACATGCACACCCCACCCCCGTATCCTTACACCCTTTATTATGGCACCCTAGAGTATTGTACGGTACGTGGTACTAACTCTTTGGTTGCAGGTCCAGGTTCAGGTATGGTTTAGTATACCTGTTATTATTCTGTTTAGATGCTTATCGCTCATACCAGGCTTTATGTCTGACCCAGAGTTTTATGTCTCCTCTTATTACTCTGGGTGCTCACACAAGCAGACTAGAGACAGGTTAGCTGGTGATGCACGGGTAGATGATCCGGAGACGAGCAGGAGGCTTCCACGTAATATATATAGTATTCTCCCTGTGTTGTTGAAGATCACTGCTTGGGCATTGGTGGTGCATCTTCTACTTTGGTTTTCTTTTGTTAGAGACAGTAAATTTGGAAAGTTGTAATAAGCTGTATTTGGATTTCCGCTGCTCTGATGTTGACATTGATTATTAGTTATCAGCTTATGCACTGTCTCGCCTGTTTTATGTCAAGTATGTTATTATTATATTTTATTCCATGCGCTGTGAGACATTCTACAGGTTCCTTGATTAGTTCATTTCCTTTCCTTTCCTTTCTTTGGCGACCGTTCCGTGCTAGTCGGGACATGTGTACAGCGCACTTTCGGAGGAAATGAAGGCTGGTGCGGAGCGGGCCGTCACACTTGGTATCAGAGCTCTAGGTTGCGTAGTTAACCTAGGGAAGCTATCGGGGAGAGATAATATACGTATACGAGAGAGCGTATTTGTGATTACTTTGGTTTTAAAAGCTATATATATATATATATATATATATATATATATATATATATATACTATTAGTAGTATAAGAATGAAGTCGTACTGCACTAGCACCACTATGGAGTCGTTAATCGTTTCCTTTTTCAGATTGACGATGAGCCGATATATTAGAGGTACCGGTAGGGGAGCCAATAATGGGAATGATGCCGACATGAGGACGATGTTTACTGACCTCATGAGAGAGATGCTTAGAGATGTACAAAGGGCAGCTCCCAATGGTGGAAATGGTGGTGGTCCAATAGTGCAGGCGCCGAGGGTCGACTTCGCCAAGTTGAATAAGGATTATACTAGCCTTGGTGGGAAGTCGTTTCACGGAACGGAGTCGGCCACGGATGTTCAAGATTGGTTGGATAGTTGCGAACGTATCTTCGAGGATTTGGGTATCGAGGATGTGATGAAGAGAAAGCTAGCGTCCCGTCAGCTGCAAGGGAGGGCAGTGAATTGGTGGAATGCTATAAAGGCAGCCACTCCCGAAGATCAGATTACTTGGGAGCAGTTTAAAGCTCGCTTTAGCGAGAAGTTCATTCCAGCTGCTCAGAAGTCAGTGCTGTTTAAGAAATTCTTGGAGCTCAAGCAGAATGGCAGAGCAGTCTCGGAGTATATTGCTGAATTCGACACTTTGTCGAAATATGGGTTATCTCTTATTGATACTGCCGAGAAGAAGAATGAGAAATTCATAACCGGTTTGGACCAGTACTTGGGGGAAAGACTTATTAACCACATCGATGAGTCGTTTGAGTCGATTGTAGGGAAAGCATTGAGGTCAGAAAGTCTCTACCCTAAGCCGAAGACTGAGGTTGCATCCGCAGATGAGCCAAAGCCACAAGCAAGTGGTGGAGGCAAGGGTGGTTCCCAGAATAAGAGAAAGCAGAATCAGACTAAAGATGGCCAGAAGAAAAGGAATAAGCAAGATGTGGAGTGCTTCAGCTGTGGTAAGAAGGGCCATTATGCTAGTAATTGTCGGGCCAAGCCAGCGGATAGGAAGTGCTTCAACTGTGGCCAAATGGGACATCACAAGGACAAGTGTCCACAGCCCCCTAAGGAAAAGCAAATGGTGAAAGCCTACGCTCTTAATGCTATTCCTTCTTCGTCGAATGCTCCAACAGCGGCGGAGAAGGGAAAGAATGTCGTCATTCAAGGTATGCTTTCTGTTTATGATGTTCCTGTTAGAGTTTTGTTTGATACCGGAGCTTCCAGTTCTTTCATATCTAGTGACCTGGTAGATAGGTTGGGATTGGAGCCCGAGATTGTCGATAGACCTTTAGTAGTGACGAACCCGATTGGTGGTTCAACTAGCCTTAGCATGATTTTTCGTAATGTGGTCTTATCGAGTCATGGATGCATGTTTGTTTGTGATTGCTTTGTTTTGGGCTTTACTGGGTTTGGCATTATTTTGGGAGTAGATTGGCTCCAAAGATACGGGGTGGTGGTAGACTGTGAGGGCTTTTTGGTGACAGCTAGGGCGGATGATGGGCGGAGGATAGTGTTTGGTGGTCTACCCAGTAAGGGGGTATTGGCTAGTTTACTAAACTCCCTTGACATTCCGCATAGTGAGTTGTCTGGTTTGCCCGTGGTTGGCCAGTATCCGGATGTTTTCGAAGAAGTGACCGGACTTCCACCACACCGAGAGATTGAGTTTCGTATTGATTTGGTAAAGGATGCCAGGCCTATAGTGATGCCACTTCGTCGTATGGCACCAAGAGAGCAGCGAGAGCTCGAGGTGCAAGTCAGCGATCTTTTGAAGAAGGGATTTATCAGAAGGAGTGTTTCTGAATGGGGAGCACCAGTTGTGTTTGCTACCAAAGCGGATGGTTCCCTTCGTTTGTGTGTAGACTACCGCGAGTTGAATAAAGTGACGAGGAAGAACAAGTATCCTCTACCGCGGATAGATGATTTGTTCGATCAGTTGAGTGGCACGAGAGTATTTTCTCAGTTGGATCTCGCGACAGGTTTTCATCAGCTTAGAGTGGAAGCTGAGAGTATAGCTAGAACGGCATTTCGGACGCCGTCTGGATTTTATGAGTGGTTGGTCATGCCATTCGGGCTGACCAATGCCCCAGCATATTTTGTGGATCTTATGAATAGGGTATTCAGAGATCAGTTGAATAAGTTTGTCCTTGTGTTCGTTGATGATATTTTTGTCTATTCGAGGACAGAGGAAGAACACAAGGAACATTTAAGAGTAGTGATGGAGGTGTTGAGAAAACACCAATTGAAAGCAAAGTTTTCGAAGTGTCACTTCTGGAAGAGGGAAGTGAGGTTCTTGGGCCATGTTGTATCAGAGAATGGTATTGCCGTGGACCCGGCAAAGGTAGCTACGGTACAGGATTGGCCTACGCCCAAGAATGCAACAGATGTAAGAAGTTTCTTGGGGTTAGCGGGATATTATCGTAAGTTTATCCAAGGTTTCTCCAAGATAGCAACACCATTGACCCAGTTGACCAAGAAGAATCAAGCTTTTGTCTGGGATGAAAGGTGCGAGAATGCATTCAAAAGTCTAAAGGACAAGTTGACAAGCGCACCAGTGTTAGTCATTCCTAAGGGGGATGAAGAGATGACGGTATACACGGATGCCTGTGGTACCGGACTGGGTGCTGTATTGATGCAAGGCGGTAGGGTTGTAGCTTACGCAAGTCGGCAATTGAAACCGCACGAGAGAAGATACCCTACCCATGATTTAGAATTGGCAGCAATCGTGTTCGCGTTAAAGATGTGGAGACACTATCTCTTGGGAGAAAGATTTGAGCTGTTTACAGATCATAAGTCGTTAAAGTATCTCTTCTCTCAGAAAGATCTGAATCTCCGTCAGCAGAGATGGTTAGAGCTCTTAGCTTCCTATGATTTTGACATCGCATACACACCAGGAAAGGGCAATGCGGTGGCTGATGCATTGAGTAGAAGACATGCTAGCTTAGGGGCTATGTTCCTTGAATGGAAGCAACTGGAGTTTATCGCGGGGTTTGATTTCAGACCAAAGTGCGAATTGAATCCAGAAATGTTAGCAAGTTTGACGATCAGACCCACTTTGATTGAGCGGATCGGCTCTAGTCAGAGGGACGATCCTAATGTATTGGAAATCATCTCCAAATTAGAAATGGATATCGATGAGGAGATGAACAAGTATGGGCTTGATCGAGATGGATGGCTTAGAAAGAATGGAAAGCTTGTTGTACCCAATGTCAATGGATTGAGAGATGAAGTGCTTAAAGAATGTCATCACTCAAAGTTGACTATACATCCCGGTGGTAATAAAATGTATAGAGACATGAAACAGACTTACTACTGGGAAGGAATGAAAAGAGACGTTGGGAAGTTTATATCCAAATGCATGAATTGCCAGCTAGTTAAAGCCGAGCAAAAGAAGCCTAGTGGTTTGTTACAGCCATTAGAAATTCCCGAATGGAAATGGGAGCAAGTCTCGATGGATTTCATCGATGGTTTACCAAGGACTAGATCGGGACATGATAGCATTTGGGTGATTGTGGACCGATTGACCAAAAGTGCAAGATTTATACCAGTCAGATCGACCAGAACGGCAGCTAAGTTAGCAGAATTGTATATGAAGTGGGTAGTGAGATTCCATGGAGTACCTAAAAGCATTGTGAGTGACCGAGACCCGTTGTTCACTAGTGGGTTTTGGAAGAGCTTACAAGAGGCTCTAGGGTCAGAGTTACATCTCAGTACCGCATATCATCCTCAGACCGACGGTCAGACGGAGAGGGTGAACCATATTTTGGAAGATCTCTTGAGAGCATGTATATTGGATTTCAGTGGATCATGGGATGACCATTTGCATCTAGTAGAGTTTGCATATAATAATAGCTACCAATCCAGTATCGGTATGGCTCCGTTTGAAGCTTTGTACGGAAGACCGTGCAACTCACCATCATGTTGGATAGAGACTGGCGAGAAGTTTATGCTTGGACCAGATGTGGTGAGGGAAACTTCAGATAAGATTAAGATCATTCAACAACGAATGAAGGCTGCCCAAGATAGGCAGAAGAGTTATGCTGATAAGAGGAGAAGAGACTTAAAATTCTCCGTTGGCGACTTGGTGTTTGTCAAGATTTCTCCGTTGAAGAGCGTAATACGATTTGGCAGGAGAGGCAAGTTGGCACCAAGATTTGTTGGCCCATTCCCTGTTCCTGAATTAGTCGGGAATTTGGCATATAGAATTGACTTACCGGAGAAGATGGCGGGAGTTCACAACGTATTTCATGTTTCCCAACTAAGGAAGTTCGTTCACGACTCAGATATGACTATTTCACCTGATCAGTTAGAGGACTTCGAAGTAGAACCCGAGGCGGTTGGGAACCGCAAGCCGACCCGTATTGTCGAGCACGACATGAAGCAACTTCGAAGGAAGGCGGTGAAGCTAGTCAAGGTACAGTGGAGCGAGGACGAGAGTGATTGTACTTGGGAGACAGTGGAGGACATTAGGAAGACACACCCAGAACTCTTTGCCTGGTAAGATTTTGACTTCGATTTAGTTTTCCGCATGCTAGGATAGGCTTGTTTGCTTGTTTTGCATGTTTGATTGTTGTACGTGGTTGTTAGGCATGCGGGATCCTTTGTATGTTTTGGGTTAAGGAATTTCGGGGACGAAATTTCTTAAGGGGGGGGGGGGGGGGAGAGTGTAACGACCCGTATTCTACGCATCATAGGATCGTAGGATATTTATTTCTTTCACATACGAAGTCGTATGGTCATGTAACTTTGGGGGACGACTATTGGGGTCATTTCCCATGTTCATGATTTTTCCCGATTTTTAAATGACCATTTTACCCCTAGTTGGCACTGTTTTGGCCATAACTTTTGACTGGAAAGGAATTTTGACCTGAAACCACTTTCATTGGCTCCGGATGATGGTTTCTCTTTCCGTAGAGTGGTCACATTAGTCAAACGGACTCACCGTTTGGGAGATATGGCTGAAACAAGTTTCAAATGGTGAAAAACAGCTTAATTGGGCTTAACCGGGTGATTAGCAGCTAGGCCCAGAGGGGAATTTCGGGTTTAGAGGTATAGGAGGACTGGTTAGGGTTAGGTTATCACTTTCATTTCAGTTTTGAGCCGCCACAAACCTTCTTGAGACCTTAGTAATGGCTTCCATCCTCTAAAACCACTCCAAAACACATTTTTAGTGAAGATTAAGCCTAAACTACATCAAAACAAGGCCAAATAGCAACGAAGCAAGGTTGGAGCTGCTGCTATACATAGGAATTCGACCCAAACAGAGAATATTTCAGATTTGGTGTTTTATTTTGTGGCCAAGGTGAGTGATAACATCATTTTGACACTAATTACAGTTAATTAAGGGTAATTAGTGAAGATTAGCGAATTTATACACTAATAAATTCTGGAAAAATGTTTAGAAATTCTTAAATAATATTTCATGCCTCTGTTAGAAAATTTAGACGATTTGATTAAGTTTTATTAAGTATGTGCTTAAACATGATTAAGAAGGATTATAGGAAAATGAGGGGTTCTAGCTATGTTTGATCCATTTTAATCCATCAAATTATTGTTATGGTGTTGCAATTGATGTTATATGTTGCTATGACAGTTTGACATGAATTGTGATTGATTAGAATAGTTAGATTGGTCGAAGACGCCGTCGTATGGCGCAAAACAGTCGCTGGAAAGTCAGTGCAGAAAGTACCTGAACCGGATCGGATCGGATGGGAGGCCCGAACCGAACCGTTGTGAAGCCGTCCCTACGAACCGCTTGTGGTGATGGAGACCGATCCGAACCACCTGGAAGCTTGCGAATTGATAGCCATGGAGGATCACAAGTTGGAGCACACTATCCGAACCGACCCGCTCACACCACCCGACCCGATCCGCCTCTCGTGAGCATGAGCTACTCCGACCCGAACCGATGGGTGACGATTGGATTCGAAGACTGACCCGATCCGCCAGGATTGGCCATGACCGATCCGAACCGCCACGAGATGAGGGCCACGAACCGAACCGATGACAAAGAAGGGATCCGAACCGAACCGATGGCAAAGAAGGGATCCGAACCGAACTGATGGCAAAGAGGGGATCCGAACCGATCCGGTGATGACAGAAAACCCGAGATGCAAAGGTAGTCCAAATGAGAAGTTAGAGCTCAAGATTCAGATGGGAATCAACGAGTTCGCTTCATAGTTGGGTTTTGCTGCGGGACGCGTGCCAAGGAGTTATCGACGTCTATAGCTTTGGACCACTATGGTAGGAGGTACGAAGGCGGATTCAGGGCCATTATGGCATCGGTAGAACCAAGGGCTACAACCAATGAAGTGGGTTATTGAAATGTTTGGTCATGACTCCATATGTTTAGCTTGGTCATAGCAGGGTTTCTACAAGTCGGGATTCGTCGTTACCTCAATTTGTCTAGTGTTCCAAGGTGGTAGATGTCGTATGCTTTACGCACTGAGTGAGAGATGTGAGGATGGTTGCTATGGTTGATTTGTTTGCTATCATTATGACATGCACACCCCACCCCCGTATCCTTACACCCTTTATTATGGCACCCTAGAGTATTGTACGGTATGTGGTATTAACTCTTTGGTTGCAGGTCCAGGTTCAGGTATGGTTTAGTATACCTGTTATTATTCTGTTTAGATGCTTATCGCTCATACCAGGCTTTATGTCTGACCCAGAGTTTTATGTCTCCTCTTATTACTCTGGGTGCTCACACGAGCAGACTAGAGACAGGTTAGCTGGTGATGCACGGGTAGATGATCCGGAGACGAGCAGGAGGCTTCCACGTAATATATATAGTATTCTCCCTGTGTTGTTGAAGATCACTACTTGGGCATTGGTGGTGCATCTTCTACTTTGGTTTTCTTTTGTTAGAGACAGTAAATTTGGAAAGTTGTAATAAGCTGTATTTGGATTTCCGCTACTCTGATGTTGACAATGATTATTAGTTATCAGCTTATGCACTGTCTCGCCTGTTTTATGTCAAGTATGTTATTATTATATTTTATTCCATGCGCTGTGAGACATTCTACAGGTTCCATGATTAGTTCATTTCCTTTCCTTTCCTTTCTTTGGCGACCGTTCCGTGCTAGTCGGGACATGTGTACAGCGCACTTCCGGAGGAAATGTAGGCTGGTGCGGAGCGGGCCGTCACAATATGCCAGTACCATATGCAACAGTGTAGATTTTTAAAGACTTAGTACCATCCGGGAGTACTAACATTGTAAATTGGTAAGGGCTCTCCTAAGCTTCCTTAAGGAATTTTCACTATCATTGTCTTAAACAAACCACTCTTCTTGGTAAGGTGGGTCAATGGTACTGAAATCTTCATGAAATCCTTAACAAAATTCCGATAATAACCCACTGAACCAAGAAAACTTCTAACCTCGATAGCATTCTTGAGGGCTTCCAATCTTGTACTACTGCCACCATCTTAGCAGAATCAACAACTAGACCCTCCTTCAAAATTGAAACTTCCAGAATCTTCCTCTTAGCTTATGCACTCGGTGATTATGGAGGACATCCTCCAAATATATAACGCTCCCCCTCATTCTTTGAGAAAATCAAAATGTCATCAATTAAAACCATAATAAACTTATTTAGGACATCTCTAAAAATTCTATTTATCAAATCCATAAAGTACATCAGAGCATTGGTTGGCCCAAAAGACCTAACCAACCACTCAAAGTGTAACAACCCGCATTTTCAGAACCAAATTAAAATTTTAATTTAAGCTATTTTAAGGAATTTGTGAATATAAATTGGTTATTTTTGCTAAATAAAATTCAGAATAATTTGAAATTAGTTTTTATATTTTATTTGACTTAAAACAAACTCAGTAAAATTATTAAACTGATTTGTAAGCTTTGTTTTGAAATTTTTAAAAATTCGATTTTTAAATCATAGCATAGCCCTTAAAAAGTGAAATTTTGCTAGGAAGTTCAGAATTCGACGAGATAATTTTTTTTGGATTCATAATGACGAATCATTGCTGAATTCCAAAATGCGCGTCGAACGGAGTCAGTATGTGGTCATGAGAGGCAAAACCATTAGTTCAAAAACAGACGATCAGTTTATAAAGGAACATTGTTGAAACGATCTCGGATTTCGATTCAACTTTTTTTTATGGATTCGTATCGTCAAATAATGGTTAAATACAAAAGGGCATAATTTTTGGATTTAGCATTTGGGCTTACAAGAAGAAAAGGTACACTAAAATCGCATTTTTAAAGCTAATTTGAGCAGTTTTATAAAGGCACATTATTGAGACGACCTCGGAATTCGAGAAAACTTTTTTTATTGAAACTATAGCGTCGAATAATGGTAAGATTCCAAATTTCATGATTTTTAAAATCAGTATGTGACCGGGCGTGATTTTTAAAGTGAAAAACAGACAATGTTTTGACTTCAAAAATTCGCTGTTTGTGCAGATTCAGAATTCGACGAACCTAGTTTCGTTGGGTCCATAATGTCAGAGAGTAGCTTCATGTCAATTTTCAGTGAAAACGAGATTCGTAGGTGGTCACACGGATTTTTATAAGCATAATTTGAGTATAAAAAAAGAATAAAGTTAATCTAAAAATAATTTGCACCTACAATATAACATTCTAAACACTTCTAAAACCTAATTCTAATCATTTATTCACCATAGCCCCCTTTTCTCCATATTTCCTAAACCTAAATGCAACTTCTAAAATCCATAACAAACCAAAGAAAATTCTACAAATTGCAAAGCTTAGATCTTTGAACTCATACGAGTGTAAGCATCTACATATATCAATTTGGTTGAGTTTGGTGGAGATTTTGTATGCTCAAAAATTTACAACGTGCACTTTTTGGATGTATGCAAGCTACGATTGGATGGTTCTTCACATAGAAGCGACGATGCGTGAATTCGAGTTTGTTTTGGAGTTTAGAAGGTAGAATAGCACGTTGTGGCCAAATTTGAGGCGATTCAGCGATAAAAAGTGTCAGGACCTGGAGAATGCATTCGTGGGATGACAATAAATGCATTTTTGGAAGCAAGCTTGTGTTTGAGATTCATGGTATTGAGATTGTAGAGGAGAAGAAGAGAAGGTGAACGGTGTTTACGGTTTGTGATTTCATGGAGAAACGAAGGAGGAAGAGTTGAAGGAAGATTGCATGAAGAGGGACATGGGGCTGCTGTGTATATGTTAGTTCTAGGAAAAAAGAAAGAGATTAGAGGATGTAATTAGTAAGTATTAAGGTAATTAATTAATTAATTATGTTAATTAGATATATGCACATGAAAACTAAAAACAATATAACTTTTTCATACGAACTCGGAATTCAGCGAAACAAGATGCGTTGAAACCGTGTCGACGAGAGCTTCGCAATAAAACCGATTTGGAGTGATTTGGATGTCATAGGTGGACTGTGGAGCCAAAAAGATCACATTTCTTTGCATAAAAAAAATGACGGAGTGGAAACCCAAGGTGAGAACTCCTTCTTACTGAAATTATTTTATCATGTTATTGAGTTCATATATAAAAAAACACATAGAATTGCCAATGTTAAATTTTATCAGTTAATTTTACAAAACTGTATACGGTGCCTGTTAGCTCACCTCCCTCGTCCACAGGCCATGGACGATTAGATTTATTGTATTGTGTTTTGTTTGTGATGCTGAAATGTTTAATATATTAAAAATAATGTTAACATTAATGTGTTAGTTGAAATTAAATTATAAATATCTATTTATAAATTTAAAACAGTAAAATTGGCTAAGCAGAAAAATAATTCAAACTGAATTAGAATTGGTTAAATTTATTAACCAATGATTTATTTAAACAAGCCTGTTGTCGTTTGAAAACCCCACACGGGTATTGGGATGATATTTGACATATACTAATCCCAATATTTAATTATACGTCAATCGATGGGTTGACAGGCTGTGATGAGCGTTATTTATGTATTTTAATGCTCACACAGTTGTAAATTTCACTCTGGATGTGAATGGACTGTTTAATGATTATTTATCATTATTGTTGAACATATGCGATGTATGAAATCCATATAATTGAAATTACTTGGTAATTGATTGAGTCGCATTCCGATTCAGAAATAAAGAATATTTTAAAATAAAGAGTATTTAAAAATAAAGAATATTTAAATATATGTATATGTATATTTTAAAATAATGAATAAACCATATAAAATATTCATGTTTCACATAAAATATTTGAACAATAAAAATATCATTTTTATTGAATGTATAAACCATATAAAATATTCATGTGTCGCATAAAAAATGTTCGAACAATAAAAATATCTTTTTTGAAATAATGAACAAACCATATAAAATATTCATATGTTGCATAAAATGTTTGAATAATAAAAATATCATTTTTATTGAATGTAAAAACCATAAAAAATATTCATATATCGCAAAAAAATATTTGAACAATAAAAATATCATATTTATTGAATGTATAAACCATATAAAATATTCATGTATCGCATAAAATGTTTGAACAATAAAAATATCATATTTATTGAATGTATAAACCGTATAAAATATTCATGTGTCGCATAAAATGTTTGAACAATAAAAATATTATTTTTATTGAATGTATAAACCATATAAAATATTCATGTGCCGCATAAAATGGTTGAACAATAAAACGATCATTTTTTTGGAATGTAGAAACCATATAAAATATTCATGTGTGCATAAAATGTTTGCACAATAAAAATATCATTTTTATCGAATGTATAAACCATATAAAATATTCATGTGTCGCATAAAATGTTTGAACAATAAAAATATCATTTTTATTGAATGTATAAACCATATAAAATATTCATGTGTCGCATAAAATGTTTGAACAATAAAAATATCAATTTTATTGATTGTATAAACCATATAAAATATTCATGTGTCGCATAAAATGTTTGAACAATACGAATATCATTTTTATTGAGTGTATAAACTATATAAAATATTCATGTGTTGAATAAAATGTTTGAACAACAAAAATAGTTATATAGTTAGACGCCCTTTTAACCCGAATAGGTTTATTGATCGATTTTATTCATTTTATTATGAATATCAAAAATAAGTGATTTCAAAATTTAATATAATCAAAATTTCCAATATATGAATTGAAGTGAAATGGATTTTTGGGTTTGTCGTGAATGGTGTCTTAAATAACACTGTTCTTAAACCTCGATGAGAAAAGAATAAATCTTTTAATTAAGATTTAGTAAAGTTTTCCAATTAATTAATATTTAATTGGAATTTAATAAAATAAATTGGATTTTGGGTTTGCCGTGAATGGTGACTTAAATAACACTATCTTAAACCCAGTTGAGTAAAGAATAAATCTTTTAATTAAGATTTAGAGAAGTTTACCAATTAATTAATATTTAATTGGAATTGAAATGAAAGTTGATTGTGGGTTTATCGTGAATTGTGTTTTAAACAACATTTTTTCTTTAACCCAATTAACAGTTAAAATATAATTTGGAATTTACAAATCTTTTGTTAAGATTTAATGGAAATTTTCCAAAGTAAAGTTTTCCAATTTAATTAAAGAAATTGGAATTGAATGGAATTCGATTTGGTAATAATCGAGATGAGCTTCTGTGGATGAAGACCGTTACTATATATGGAACTTAAAAAGGCTTTGTCGTTATTCCATTTATATTACTAGTCTAATATGGAAATTTGTATCGATTATATATTGATCTGTTTTCCGTGAAGATTCCATATTTGATGGAAGATGATTTGGGTTTATCTTGAACAATATTTTAAATAACATTTGTTCTTTAACCCAGTTAAAGACAAGATTTATTTCCTAAATTTGAATAATCATTAAGTAATGATTTTTGATATTAAAACCAAATTGGAGTTTTAATAAATTTTTAATTATATTGAAATATGATTGAGATAATTGAATTTATCGAATTCTTGAAATGTCGAGAATGGAGTACCACCAGTTTTACTCCAGGCGATAGTTAAATCTTTAATTAGATTTGAACGTGAAATGGTAATTAATTTACCAATAACACAGTGGGTGTTAGATATGGAGTACTGCCAGTTTTGCTCCATAGGATGAATAGGTTGGAATTGGGATTAATAAATAAATGATTACCTCGGTAAAGTTCGCTAATCCCGACTAGTTGATAAACCTTAATTTGGTTTAGAATTGTGAAAGGATAAAATCAACTCTTTTGAAATTGATATCCAAAGGAAGATTTAAGAATAAATTTAAAAGAATTTATTTTTGATAAAATTAACGGAAACCTTTCCTTAAAAATGTGAGTATTGGAATAAAAATATATTCTGAATTGGAATGAGGCGTATGATGTGTTTTTATAGCACTTTATTGTTGATTATAAAATACGCGAGTTATTCGGAAAGACCGGGTTTAACCCATTCTGAATAACTAATACGGTCACCAAAAGTCGAAGATGAAGACGGTGGTTGAAGACTAGAGTTCTTCGCATCGTTTTGATGATTATTGATGTCTTGATTGGGTTGCACACCCAAGACAAGGTAATAAGTGGTGATCGTTCAGACGTACTTGGAGATCGACGGATATGTGAGGACCTCTCTCCTGTATTGGACATATAGGATGAGAAATAAGGTGCCTCCGGTTTCGTTCAGACCCAAAACGGACTTGTAAATGAATGTATGTCTGACATTAGATTTCATTCTGTGCTAATTGATTTCTATTAAATATATATTTGTTTAGTGGTGGGGAATTTATTCTCTTGCTTAACACCCTTCTCTGAGACATACGAGCTTAGACGTTATATATCGATAGACATTAGTTGTATAGCGTGAATTGTCAGTATGACATGCCAAGATGCAAATGATCAAGGATTTTGTTGAAATGCAAAGTCTTGTGGTCGATGATCAAAACACAGCTTTAAATAGCATAGCTTTGTGTATAGCGTTAATTCGCAAGCCTCACACCCCGGTGTGAACCAGAAATGGGAGAAGGACCCCAGGGAGGACATGCGTTTCTTTCTAGCTAGAAGTGGTGTCATGGTATGGAGCCTAGACATTTTTACTCATGTGGATAATGGAAAGCGAGGTACCTCGGATTTGAGTCCCTAATGGCTCTTGATTTACGCCCCATAAGGCGGGGAAACTTATTGTTCTGGAATAACTAATCCACTAACGCAAGTGTGGACCAGCCTTGGCGCTTCTAGGTGCAATTGCGGCTGTATCCTGAGATATGGCCTCGGTTGTCTCGAATTCGGTAAGGACGATCCCTTTCCTTGGTTCATGATGGAAATCCAACTTCCAATACGACATTGTGCGGTTTTGATTGTAGAACTAGTATGACGACATGATATATGATACCCATGCCGTCTATGATTGATACATTTATAGTTGAAGTTGTTTTTGACACTATACAGTTATAATAATATCAAAATAACTTGTTTTTAAACGTACCAAGCATGTTTGGCCATTACAAGGGAAAACTCTATCCTCCGGCTTGCGTTGCATTTTGTGATGGGACCTGAGTCTTATAATAGCTCCATTTTTCAAAAAGCACTGCGTTGTTTTATTTTAAACTGAGGTTCATGTGGAGTAAACCCGTTCCGTGTTATACAGCGTGGTCCCATGATTTCCCTAACTTTTAAAGTAAATAAGTTAATAGTTGTTTTAGTTCTCACACCAATCCCATGACTGACCTGGAGTTTATTGTTTTAACCTAAACTCTGGGTGCCCATATTTACCACACGGGAAGCTTGTAGTTTTGGTTTTTTGCATATATTTCTTTCCACAGGATCTTGGGTTACAATTGGAGCTATATTTGGAAAGCTTTGTATCCGTATTTCATTCAGCTGTGCTAGTTGATGTACTTCCGCTACGCATCGTATTTATACATTTTATTTCCGCTGCTATGTAATTTTAAATCTCTAATATTGTATTTCCAATGTGTAATAATTATTCATACTTTGGAATGTTCTTGTTCTCAGATGTAAATTATTGTAATAACAATGAAATGTTCTATTTTTTGTGTTCTGATGTGTCGTGTTCTCAACTCAATCTGGGCTTTCCCAAAAGGTGAAGTTTGGGTCGTTTCAGCGTGGTATCAGAGCTTTGGTTTACATAGCTTGAGAATAAGACACGTTAGAACCAAATGAAAGAATTGATCAGGGATTGGATTATTAATATCCAATAAGAATGACTCGTTAGAGATCAGATCAGCATTATCCTAGAACGAGTGTAAAGAGTGTTATTTTTAAAATAAAAATGAAACCAAATTTTTTTTTTGAAAATTTGAATCTTATTATACATATTTGGATATTTATTTTATATTGATTTTGGACAATCGAGTATATGTAGATTTTGAATATACGTCTGATCCACATGTATACGAAGCCTCAAATATACTGGATAGATATAGAATCGCACTCTAGTCGCCCGGAGATGATTCTGATGATTGTAGCTACATCATCAGAATTTATGTTCAAGTTTCGGAAGTGGGATAACTATATATTACCAATTTACTGGTGTGAGAACTAAAACTTAGTTAGAGTTTATTACTGTGATTTGCACTAAATAAATAGGATTTTTGACTATACGTAAAACATATATGTTTGAAAAGTTAATCTACTAATTGATTGCTGATTGTGATGTTTGATTTTTAGTTTAACTAACAAAATTATTGGATTGGTAATTAATTTAACCAATAAGAGTATGAAAGGTAAAATTTAGCCAAATCGAATCGAGTACGAATCGAGTATTGAATTGAATTGAAAATTGATTTGAATTACATATATGTACATATATATATGTGTGAACATGTCATAGCATGGAAGCTAAGAAGAGGAATAGAATTGTATGCCCGACAAATAGGTACATATTTACTGTATTTTTTGGGTTTGATGATTTTATGAGCCGATTTTCTAGCCACTTGGCTTTTTCGTTTTCTTTTGGATTGATGAGAGCCCGGGGGGGGGGGGGGGGCAAGTTGCGGTTTTAAATATCAACCCCTACAAAGGAGGTTATGGTGAAATTTTTCGAAAATTTAGGGTGTTAGTCAAATTTTTGAGAAATTAGAAAATTCTTAGAAACTGAAAAGTTGAAGAATGAAAGCTAGAATGAAAGTTGAGTTGATTAGTTAAACAACTTTCAGCTCCGTTCTTTTTTGAGGACGAAAATATTTTAAGTGGAGGAGATTGTAACAACCCGCATTTTCAGAACCAATTTAGAATTTTAATTTAAGCTATTTTAAGGAATTTGTGAATATAAATTGGTTATTTTTGCTAAATAAAATTTAGAATAGTTTTGAAATTAGTTTTTATATTTTATTTGACTTAAAACAAACTCAGTAAAATGATTAAATTGATTTATAAGCTTTGTTTTGAAAATTTTAAAAATTCGATTTTTAAAATCATCTCATAGCCCTTAAAAAGTGAAATTTTGCTAGGAAGCTCAGAATTCGATGAGATAAATTTTTTGGATTTATGATGACAAATCATTGTTGAGTTCCAAAATGCGCGTCGAAAGGAGTCAGTATGTGGTCGTGAGAGGCAAAACCATTTGTTCAAAAACAGGCAATCAGTTTACAAAGGAATATTGTTGAGACGATCTTGGGATTCGGTTCCACTTTTTTTCTGGATTTGTATCGTCAAATAATGGTTAAATACAAAATGGCATAACATTTGGAGTTAGCGTTTGGGTGTACAAGAAGAAAGGGTACACTAAAATCGCATTTTTGAAGCTAATATGAGCAGTTTTACGAAGGAACATTATTGAGATGGCCTCGGAATTCGACGAAACTTTATTATTGAATCCGTAACATCGAATAATGGTAAAATTCCAAGATTTTTAAAATTAGTATGTGACCGGGCGTGATTTTTAAAGTGAAAAACAAACAATATTTTGACTTTAAAAATTCGTTGTTGTGCATACGGACTCAGAATTCGACGAAACTAGTTTCATTGGGTCCGTAATGTCAGAGAGTAGCTACATGTCAATTTTCAACGAAAACGGGATCCGTAGGTGGTCACACGGATTTTTAAACAATAAAAATAGGCATAATTTGAATATAAAAAAAGATAAAGTTAATATAAAAATAATTTGCACCTACTATATAACATCCTAAACACTTCTAAAACCTAATCCTAATCATTCATTCATCGTAGCTCTTTTTCTCCACACTTCCTAAACCTAAACGCAACTTCTAAAATCCATAACAAATCAAAGAAATTTTACAAATTGCAAAGCTTAGATTTTTGAACTCGTATGAGTGTAACCTTCCACATATATCAATTTGGTTGAGTTTGGTGGAGATTTTGTACGCTCAAAAATTTATAGCGTACGTTTTTTGGATGTATGCGAGCTGGGGTTGGATGGTTCTTCACATAGAAGCGACGATGAATGAACTCAAGTTTGTTTTGGTGTTTAAAAGGTAGAATAGTACGTTGTGGCCAAATTTGAGGCGATTCGGCAATAAAAAGTGTCAGGACCTGGAGCATGCGTTCGTGGGATGACAGTAAACGCACTTTTGGAAGCAAGCTTGTGTTTGAGATTCATGGTGTTGAGATTGTAGAGGAGAAGAAGAGAAGGAGAACGGTGTTTACGGTTTGTGATTTCATGGAGAAACGAAGGAGAAAGAGGTGAAGGAAGACTGCATGAAGAGGGACATGGGACTGCTGTATATACGTTAATTTTGGGAGGAAGAATGAGATTAGAGGATGTAATTAGTAAGGATTAAGGTAATTAATTATGTTAATTACATATATGTATATGAAAATTGAAAAAAGCATAACTTTTCCATACGAGCTCGGAATCCGGCGAAATAACATGCTTGGAACCGTATCGACAAGTGCTTTGCAATAAAACTGATTTGGAGTGATTTGGATGTAGTAGGTGGACTGTGGAGCCAAAAAGATCACATTCCTTTGCATAAAAAAAATGACGGAGTGTAAACCCAAGGTGAGAACTCCTTTTTGCTGAAATTATTTTATCATGTTATTGTGCTCGTATATAAAAAAAACACATAGAATTGCCAATGTAAAATTTTATCAGTTAATTTTATAAAGCTGTATACGGTGCCTGTTAGCTCACCTACCTCGTCCACAAACCATGGCGATTAAATTGATTGTATTGTGTTTTGTTTGTGATGCCGAAATGTTTAACATATTGAAAATAATGTTAACATTAATGTGTTAGTTTAAATTAAATTAAAAATATCTATTTATAAATTTAAATAGTAAAATTGCATAAGTAGAAAAATAATTCAAACCGAATTAGAATTGGTTAAATTTATTAACCAATGATTTATTTAAACAAGACTGTTGTTGTTTGAAAACCCCACACGGGTATTGGAATGATATTTGACGTACACTAATCCCAATATTTAATTATATGTCAATCGATGGGTTAACATGCTGTGATGAGCGCTATTTTTTTATTTTAATGCTCACACAATTGTAATTTTCACTCTGAATGTGAATGGACTGTTTAATGATTATTTATCAATATTGTTGAAGACATGCGACGTATGAAATCCATATAACTGAAATTATATGGTAATTGATTGAGTCGCATTCCAATTCAGAAATAAAGAATATTTTAAAATAAAGAGTATTTAGAAATAAAGAATATTTAAATATATATATATATATATTAAAATAACGAATAAACCATATAAAATATTCATTTGTTGCATAAAATGTCTGAACAATAAAAATATCATTTTTGTTAAATGTATAAACCATAAAAAATATTCATGTGTTGCATAAAATGTTTGAAATAAAAATATCATTTTTAAAATAATGAATAAACAATATAAAATATTCATGTGTGCATAAAATGTTTGCACAATAAAAATATCATTTTTATCGAATGTATAAACCATATAAAATATTCATGTGTCGCATAAAATGTTTGAACAATAAAAATATCATTTTTATTGAATGTATAAACCATATAAAATATTCGTGTGTCGCATAAAATGTTTGAAAAATAAAAATATCATTTTTGTTGAATGTATAAACTATATAAAATATTCATGTGTCGCATAAAATTTTGAACAATTAAAATATCATTTTTATTGAATGTATAAACCATATAAAATATTCATGTGTCGCGTAAAATGTTTGAACAATAAAAATATCATTTTTATTGAATGTATAAACCATATTAAATATTCATGTGTCGCATAAAATGTTTGAACAATAAAAATATCATTTTTACTAAATATATAAACCATATAAAATATTCATGTATCGCATAATGTTTGAACAATAAAAAATATCATTTTTATTTAATGTTTAAACCATATAAAATATTCATGTGTCTCATAAAATGATTGAACAATAAGAATATCATTTTTATTGAATGTATAAACTATATAAAATATTCATGTGTTGAATAAAATGTTTGAACAACAAAAATAGTTATATAGTTAGACGCCCTTTTAACCGAATGGGTTTATTGATCGATTTATTCATTTTATAATGAATATCGAAAAGAAGTGATTTCAAAATTTAACATAATCAAAATTTCCAATATATGACTTGAAGTGAAATTGGATTTTTGGGTTTGTCATGAATGGTGTCTTAAATAACACTGTTCTTAAACCCCAATGAGAAAAGAATAAATCTTTTAATTAAGATTTAGTGAAGTTTTCCAATTAATTAATATTTAATTGGAATTGAAAAAATAAATTGGATTTTGGGTTTGTCGTGAATGGTGTCTTAAATAACACTGTTCTTAAACCCAGTTGAGCAAAGAATAATTTTTTTAATTAAGATTTAGAGAAGTTTACCAATTAATTAATATTTAATTGGAATTGAAATGAAAGTTGATTGTGGGTTTATCGTGAACTGTGTTTTAAACGACATTTGTTCTTTAACCCAATTAACAGTGAAAATATAATTTGGAATTTACAAATCTTTTATTAAAATTTAATGGAAATTTTCCAAAATAAAATTTTCCAATTTAATAAAAGAAATTGGAATTGAATGGAATTCGATTTGGTAATAATCGAGATGAGCTTCTATGGATGAAGACCGTTACTATATATGGAATTTAAAAAGGCTTTGCCGTTATTCCATTTATATTATTAGTCCGATACGGAAATTTATATCGATTATATATTGATCTGTTTTCCATGAAGATTCCATATTTAATGGAAGATGATTTGGGTTTATCGTGAACAATGTTTTAAATAACATTTGTTCTTTAACCTGGTTAAAGACAAGATTTATTTCCTAAATTTGAATAATCATTAAGTAATGATTTTTGATATTAAAACCAAATTGGAGTTTTAATAAATTTTTAATTAAATTGAAATGGGGTTGAGATAATTGAATTTATCGAATTCTTGAAATGATCGAGAATGGAGTACCACCAGTTTTACTCCAGGCGATAGTTAAATTTTTAATTAGATTTGAACGTGAAATGGTAATTAATTTTACCAATAACACCATGGGTGTTAGACATGGAGTACTTCCATTTTTGCTCCATGGGATGAATAGGTTGGGATTGAGATTAATAAATAAATGATTACCTCGGTAATGTTCGCTAATCCCGACTAGTTGATAAACCTTAATTTGGTTTAGAATTGTGAAAGGATAAAATCAAATCTTTTGAAATTAATATCCAAAGGAAGATTTAAAAATAAATTTAAAAGAATTTATTTTAGATAAAATTAATGGGAACATTTCCTTAAAAATGTGAATATTGGAATAAAAAGAATATTTTGAACTGGAATGAGGCATATGATGTGTTTTTAGAGCACTTTATTATTGATTATAAAATACGCGAGTTATTCGGAAAGACCAGGTTTAACCCATTCGGAAAGGTGCCGCCGGTTTCATTCAGACCCAGAACGGACTTGTAAATGGATGTGTGTCTGACATTGGATTTCATTATGTGCTAATTAATTTCTATTAAATATATATCTGTTTGGTGGCAGAGAATTTATTCTCTTGCTTAACACCCTTCTCTGAGACGTACGAGCTTAAAGGTTATATATTGATAGACATCAGTTGTATAGCGTGAATCGTCAGTATGGCTTGCCAAGATGCAAATGATCAAGGCTTTTGTTGAAAAGCAAAGTCTTATGGTTGATGACCAAAGCACAACTTTAAATAGCATATCTTTGTGTATAGCGTTAACTCGCAAGTCTCACACTGCGATGTGAACCAGAAATGGGAGAAGGACCCCAGGGAGGACATTCGTTTCTTTCTAGCTAGAAGTGGTGTCATGGTATGGAGCCTAAACATTTTTACTTATGTGTATGATTGAAAGCGAGGTATCTCGGATTTGAGTCCCTAGTGGCTCTTGATTTACGCCCCATAGGACGGGAAAACATATTGTTCAGGAATAACTAATCGATTAACGTAAGTGCGGACCGTCCCTGGCGCTCCTAGGTGCAGTTGCGGCTGTATCCTGAGGCATGGACTAGATTGTCTCAAATTCGGTAAGGACGATCCCTTGCCTTGGTTCATGACGGAAATCCAACTTCCAATACAACATTATGTGGTTTTGATTGCAGAACTATGGCGACATGATATATGGTACCCATGTCTTCTATGATTGATACATTTATATTTGAAGTTGTTTTTGACACTATACACTTATAATAATACCAAAATAATTTGTTTTAAACGTACCAAGCATGTTTGGCTATTATAAGAGAAAACTCTATCCATCGGCTTGCGTTGCATTGTGTGATGGGACCTGAGTCTTATAATAGCTTCGTTTTTCAAAAAACATTGTGTTTTCTTATTTTAAACTGAGATTCATGTGGAGTAAACCCGTTCTGTGTTATACGGCGTGGTCCTATGATTTCCCCAACTTTTAAAGTAAAGAAGTTAATAACTGTTTTAGTTATCACACCAGTCCCATGACTGGCCTGGAATTTATTGTTTTAACCAAAACTCTGGGTGCCCATATTTTCCACATGGGCAGCTTGTAGTTTTGGTTTTTCATAGATATTTCTTTCCACAGGATCCTGGGTTACAACTGGAGTTATATTCGTAAAGATTTGTATCCGTGCATTTCATTCATTTGTGCTAGTTGATGTACTTCCGCTACGCATTGTATTTATACATTTTATTTCCGCTGCTATGCAATTTTAAATCTCTAATATTGTATTTTCAATGTGTAATTATTATTCATATTCTAGAATATTCTTGTACTCTGATGTAAATTGTTGTAATAACAATGAATTGTTCTACTGTTTGTGTTTTGATGCATCGTGTTCTCAACTCAATCCGGGCTTTTTCGAAAGGGGAAGTTTGGGTCGTTTCACAAAGAATCAATCTAGCAGAATCTAAAATGCCAACTTGTCAATGTTATCCTTCACCACTCTAAGCAAAAGAAAAATAGTTGTCAAATCTTACCAAGAAGATGTTAGGGAACTGGGGTGTCTATAGCCTAGTGTTAATGGATCTTAAGGTTATTCAAACACTAGAGAGATGATGTGTATTTACTATATCTATTCAAATTCAAATCAAAAGAAATAAGTAATAAAATGAAATGTAGTAAAGTAAGTAACACCATGATTTTTTATACTAGTTTGGATTAACCAATCCACATTCAGTCTTGCACTTCACCGTGCAGAATTTCACTATAACCACTTCATCATGCAGATTTTCACTATAACTGCTTGCTTTCCACGGGTGGCAAGAACACCTTTACAATCTTGATTTCACGGGCTATAAGACACACCTTCTCCTTATCAACAGCAAAAAACAATGGCCAGTAATCGTATTTTCAATATATATTCTTGCAGATTTGGTACAATGATCCTATAGACCTCCAATGGCAATATATATTTGAATTCTTTGAGGAGATAAGATTAAATCAGAGAGAGAATGATATGAATTCATGTACAACTCTATAATACTGTGTAGCTTGCAAATCAATGAAAAATGGGAGTGAAAGGGAGTGGATTTGCAAGAGTAGTAGGATAGTTTTCAATGAAATTTTGTAGAGATTAAATGGAGGAGTAGAAGAAAATGTGAAATTATTGTGTAAAAATTCATTACCAGATGCCTTTAAATAGTGTATGAAAGGATTTGTCTTTTGGTAAAAGGGTAGAGGGAAATAACTACACAATTTGAATTTAAAAACCTGGAAAACCATTATATGTCGACATACATAAATGTGTATGTCGACATACTTGTATTGCAAATATGCACGACAACACTTATAAGTGTTTCAATTTTTCTGCACTTCAAATTTCCTTATATTTGTGGATTTTGGTGATTCGGTTGAGGTCAATGGTTGATTATCTTCAAGTATAATTGCCATGGGATCTTATTAAAGATATCTAAGGTTCAACCAACTCTTCATCACTTCAAACACCTCTGTTCTTCAGCATTCTTCTCTAATACGCGTTGGTCTTCAATTGTTCTGATTATCCTTCTTCTATAGTTATTCTTTTGTACTCTTCTTTAAATATCTCCATAATATATCTAATGTAAATGCACAACTCAAAGATATGTTAGTAGTAATGTTTATAAGGTTGCTGTCATCAAAATCAATACCTAGGGTACCTAGGGTATTAATAATCTCCCCCTTTTTGATGATGACAACCATATAAATATTTGAGAGATAAGATATAATACTTTTTATATTTGACTCCCCCTAACTCTATGCACTCCCCGAATCATTTTTTCTAGTATATTTATACCTTTTCTCCCCCTTTGTCATCAACAAATAGGTAAAAAGAATTGTTTACTTAACGTCTAGACAATATGTAGAGTTTATATATGCATATAAATAAAACAAGTAGGGAAATCAAAAAATGAAATAAATAATAATAGGGGTTTGAGAGTTACCAACTTTGTTGATGTCAATAACAAATCCTTTCCATATTTATCCAAGGTTCAATAATTTCTTGTCGTATGCTTTGAGCATCGACTATTTGGTACCTGAAAATTAATAAATTATGCACACTGGTACCCTTTTTATTTCGGGTCCATGGGGTTAAGATTTGGGATGCCAAACCCATGAAGAGTTTGACTGACCTTTCAAAATATAATTATTAGATAAATGAACCGTATTAATAAAATTATCAATATATTTTTCTTTTTCAGTATTATCCAACCATTCTGGAACCCATAAATTAATGAGCCTATTTGGAGGATTTAACTTTTGTTTCTTAGGTTTTGGTTTGAACTTGGTGGCTTTAACAAACTTAATATATTGAGAACTAATTTTGTTAGCCTTAAGGGTATATCCAAGTCCATGCTTATTCCTAGTGTTTTTAGATGCAGATAATAATTTCTATAGATCATCCTTTACTTTGTTAAATTTATCAATATCAGTTGTCATTTTATCAAAATCCTTGCTATGGTTAAGAATAACATTGTCTAGAGATGTTATTTTCTTATTTAGATCAGTGATTTGTGACTTCATTGAAAGATTTTCTGATTTCAAGGACTCATTTTCACTTTTCGGTTTCTCAAAACTTCCAAGTGTTAAATCCTTTCCATTTTTATCACCATTAAATCTTTCAATTTCATCTTCTAGACATTGCTTTTCTTTGCACGACTTTTTATTATAAAAATTTTAATCTATTAATTTCTAGCATAATATTATCATACACTTTCTTAAGTATTTCGTATCTCTGATGCATATCATTTAAAACTTTAATAATTTCTTTATCAAAATTCCATACTTGATCGTCCATTGCCATGAAGCATACATTGGCATTTTCTGTTTCTGAATCACTATCGCTTGATGATGAATCATTCCATGTTGCATTGAATGCATGTTTCCTCTCTTTATAGAAAGTATTTGAAATGTGCTTTAGTTTTCTCAAGTTGGACCAGTGTCTTTTCAAATGACCTGGTTTATCACATTCCAAACACTTAACAACATTTCCATTTCTGGAGTTATTGTTGCTAGTTTTTCGAAATTTCTTCATTATCAAATACTTCAAGAATTTGTTGATCTTCTTGGTAATAAACTTGAGATCATCATCAATAGATTCATCATTGTCGATCATAGCATTAAGTGCCTGTGATTTCTTCTTATTTCTCTGATTCCCTTTTCTAACCTACAACTTTACTTCATAGGACATTATATTACCAATTAATTCTTTTATTGACATAGTACTAATATCATTGGCTTCTTCGATTGCCAAAGTCTTTTGATCTCATTCACTAGGAAGTGAATTCAATATCTTTCTGGCGTGGTCTTCTTCAATAATTTTCTTTCCTATGATATTAAGGCATGTACAATATCTTGAAATCTAGAATACATATAAGAAATAGACTCATTTGATTTCATTTGAAAAAGTTGAAACTGGTGAGTCAGCATAGATATCTTTGTCTGTTTTACTTTATTGGTGCCTTCATGTGTGACTTTTAATGTTCTCCAAATTTCATATGCAGAATTACATATAGAAACTCAATTAAATTCATTTCTATCTAAAGAACAAAATAAAATGTTTATGGCCTTATAGTTATTAAGTGCTTGCGTCTTTTGGTCTAGTGTCCATTTTGAATATCCAGTTTAAGGCTCTATGTATTCTTCTTGGGTAATGTTCCAAATATCTAAACCATTAGACTACAAATAAAATTTCATCCTACAAGCCCAATAAGCATAATTACTGCCTTAAATAGAGGAGGTCTAGTGGTAGATTTCACTTCTGTAAAAGAACTAATAATTGTGTTACTAGTGTCACTAGCCATTTAATAATTTCAAAAATTAGACTATGAACTTTTTGAAAAACCTTTGCTCCGATACCAATTGTTAGGGAACCGGGGTGTCTATAACCCTATGTTAATGGATCTTAAAGCTATTCAAACACTAGAGAAATAAAGTATATTTACTATATCTGTTAAAATTCAAATCGAAAGAAATAAGTAATAAAATGAAATGTAATAAAGTAAATAACACCAGGATTTTTATACTGGTTCGGATTAACCAATCCTACATCCAGTCATGCACTTCACCGTGCAGAATTTCACTATAGCCGCTTACTTTCCATGGGCGGCAAGAACACTTTTACAATTTTGATTTCACGAGCTACGAGATACACCTTCTCCTTATCAATAACAACAAACAATGACAAGTAGTTGTATCTTCAATACAGAATCTTGCAGATTTGGTACAATGATCAAATAGACCTCGATTGGCAATATATATTTGAATTCTTTTTGGAAATAGGACTAAATCTGAGAGAGAATGATATGAATTCAAGTCAACTCTCTAATATTGTGTGGCTTGCAAATAAATGAAGAATGGGAGTGAAAGAGAGTGGATTTGCAAGACTAGCAGGATAATTTGAACGGAATTTTCTAGAGAATAAATGGAGAAGGAGTAGAAGAAAATGTGAAATTATTGTGTAAAAATTCGTTACTAGAGGCCTTTAAATAGTGTATGAAAGGATCTGTCTTTTGGTGAAATGGTGGAGGGAAATAACTACCCAATTTCAATTTGAAAATCCGGAAAACCATTATATGTCGACATACATAAATGTGTATGTTGACATACTTGTGTTGCAAATGTGCATAACAACACTTATAAGTGTTTCAAATTTTCTGCACTTCAAATTACCTTATATTTGTGGATTTTGATGATTCGTTTGAGGTCAATGGTTGATAATCTTCAAGTATAATTGCCCCTCGATCTTTAACAATATATTCTAAGCTTCAACCAACTCCTCATCACTTTAAACACCTCTGTTCTTCAGATTCTTCTCTAATACGCTTTGGTCTTCGATTGTTCTGATTATCCTTCTTCTATAATTATTCTTTTGTACTCTTGTTTAAATATCTCCATAATATATCTAATATCACTGCATAACTTAAAGATATGTTAGTAGTAATGTTTATAAGGTTGTTATCCAAATTAATACCCAGGGTACCTAGGGTACTAAAAGAAGAGACTGTTGCTCCTATCAACTGATCAAAGTGGTCATCTACTGGATGAACTGGGTAACGGTTCTTCTTTATGTGCTTATCTATAATCAACACAAAATCCGATGGAGTATCCGCCTTCATAGCAAAGACGATTGGTGCCCATATTCAAAGAAGCTGCATTTGATAATGCCTTTCTCTGATAGCTCGCCTATCTACTTGCTTAACTCCTTCCTTTCCTTCAGATCCATTTGTCTTGCTAGTAATGCCATATGTTTGGAACTCTATCACAAAGATAAATCCGAATATCAAAATCTCTCCTTGGATGTAACCCTCTCACCTCCTTAAATACGTCTAAGAAATCTCTAACTATGAGAACCAAACAAATCTCATCTAAGGGTACATAAAGGGGATATAAGTAAGTCAACATGACTGAGCCCCAAGGGTCGCAAGAAATCTCAAAGGTTTTTACGCTACATGTCGATATCCCCAAAACCCTCATTTCGCAGTCTAAGATAGCCCATAATGACTAACCTGTCTATCCTCAAAATTATCCCATAAACTAAAAATCCCAAAATATTAGCGTTACAGTCAAATTCTACCCTTAGTATCAATTTTTCTAAATTACGACATATTATGGATAAATGTGTCGATCCTCCTATAAGGCTTGAGAAAACTAAAATATCTATAAATAGGGATATATTTAAGTGCGATAATCTATAAGTGAACTAGAATCGAAAGTGTGTAACACTCTCGAATCAAACAGAGTATGGATTGAGAAATCAGAAATGGGAATTAAATCTTCCATAATAACTTTTCTTCCTCTGTCTTTTCTACCACTAGACGATGGAATGGCCTCCAGAACCTAAACTCGAGTTGATTGAGTGCAAGCCCTCTACATCACTCCTAACCTCTGAGTCCAAGTCCTTCTATAATTCCATAACTGATCGTAAATGAAACACTTTCCCTTCGATGGCCTACTCTTACAATTTTTAGCACAGTGACAAACTAGTCACTACTTGTCTCTTTGAATTTGACCCTTTTTGGTTACCCTAGTCTTCTTCTTGTTACCACATTTCTTGTTCTTCCATCAACACTTCTTAACAACCATCACTTTCGGGACTTCCTTGACCTTTTCCTTGTTTACCTCAAACATGAGGGCCATCTCCACTAGGAAGTCAAACATTGCTCCCATTTGTATGCTAGTAAATGCCAACCCTCGTAGGGATTGGTTTAATCCCTTACAAAGTTTAGTGTCTTCTTGTGCTGTGTATTGACCAATTCTAAACGATTTTCGACGACTCATTAAACTAGTTTATATATTCCTTAACTAACAAATATCCTTCTTTCAATTTGATAAATCTCCCTAACTATATACCCTCCTAGGAGTTGGAATAGAAAAAAAAATTGAACCTCAAAAACCATTCCAACATAGCTCCTCGGACTCGGTCTATATCACATCCCTCTAATAAGAAGCCGCCCTATTCAGCTGGCAAGAGGCAAGTTGAGATCTCTCCCTATTTCCATGTCCCATAGACTAAATTTATTCTTGATACTCCTCAACCATGTCCGAGCCTCCAAAAAGGTATCTATCCCCGAAAAGGACTACCACCTGAATTGGAAAAATTATCGAAAATCTTGGAGAAATCAGTTGCTACTGGTGGATTAGTAGAGGCTCCACTCTGGGTGCTGGATCTTTCGCATTCTCTTATGGATTTGTCGATGTCATAGCTTGGAGGAATCAAGGAACCAAATAGGAACTACAACACCCTTGAGACAATTAGGGGCATCTACTAAACGATGTAAGGGAAAGATGAAGATTTACATTCGAAGGAACCAAAAGAAGTTTTTGTTGGACTTGATTAGGGATTTTTTGTAATGACTCTTTTATTTTTCAAAATATTTTGTTTTGAAAATCCATTTTAGTTGAAAAATACTTTAATTCTAAAACAAAATTTTGTAATCCTATAACGTTAGGTTGTGGTCTCCAATGTGACACTCCACACCCTTTAACATAACCCAAAATGGCTCATGGTAAGAAATGTGGAGCATCTAGGTATAACAAAACCATCACAATAAAGACTAAGATCCATAAGACATGAAATTAAATGTAGCGAAAAAAGTTCAAAAATAAAACAAAATATTTAAAACCAAACTTCATTCAACACAAATAATAAAGGTCATATAATCTCAGCCTCAAATGCCAAATCGAAGTACAAGACAAATATTCACCTCCTAGGTACCAGTCTAAACAAAAACAGATGAAATGACACAAAGTAGGAGAAAGACATCAATAGAAAGGAAATAAGAACCCTAAGATGAATCAACCATGTTGCTTGATAGATCTATATCTTGTAAGCCCAATGAGGGAGAAAAGTAAAGAATCAAAATGGGTAATACGTAAAGTTTGGTGAACGAAAGTGATTACTAGTAATTTGGACAATTTAGAGATAGTAGACTTGATAATAATTCTAGTGTTACAAGGTAAACGTGTCCATAAACAACTTATGCTAATTTCTTAGATAGTTAGATTGTTTTCACATTTAGTTTCTACAGTAGAAGAATTACTAGAATTAATTCCTAATTCTATCCAAATGATCAGCCTTCTTTACATACCATCAAACTAGTATGATAGTTGATGCTCTTTACATTGAATCAACCCTGCTTGGAGGTGAATTAGAACCATACCTTATCATACCTTGTCTGCGGATTTTACTTCATATAGGAATCTAACTAGCGTTAAATGTAGTTGCGAATTATTTCTCCTAATCAATGCATTACATGCCTAGTTATTGTCGGAATACATTCCCTATCGTCCCCAAAATGGTAATTATCTACCCTTACTAACACGGCATACACAATCTTATCCCAAGGATCTGAGATCTCAATTTCTGAACTTGAATGGTATGTTGTTGGTGTGGGTCCTAAGAAATAATATTTTAAATGCGCTCCTCATCTCAGTCCCCGTGACTGAGCTAACTGGCCACTTATATACCCTAATAGATATGTGTGTTTACCATCGGTGCGTGCCCGAATAAGCATATTATTTATGTTTCATGGTAATTCGTACTTTGCTATGTAGCATATCTTAACAAGTTTAGTTCCTTCTTCTCCATGAAGTGTTACAACTTTATTTACTACTTCAACATGAAGTAATATAATAGATTTTAATACTTTTCTTCCTTTTTCTTAATTATACCTATGTAATAATTTATTTGCAAGAAGCCAAACTTGCCTTTTAAAGGCCATTTCCTTTTTATTATATATCAATATGTTTTATAATTGGAATTTGGTAAATTTAATGTTTCCCATTTAATCTGTACTTCGTGAAAATCTCTCTATTTTCATTATTTTTCACATGTTCAAAGAATTAAATCTTCTTTAAAAATAGTATTCATAAAATTATCGACCATGCTAATTTCACAAAAAATTGTTGAAAAATTAAAATAAACAAGAAAAATAGAAATATAAAGAAAATGACTGAAAATATACTTATATAGGAAATAAATTATAAAACTAAAGAAAAATGTAAACAATAACTATTTGCAACCCTATTTTAATTATTCAAATTAAGAAATAATAACTACCCTTCATATATCGGCTAAAGCTAATGCTTGCATCATTCCTAGTCCCTATGTGCTAGGCCTTTTAGTGCTTTTAGATCTATATTCTTCTTTTAGAAAATATTTAGTTTTTAGATTCCACCTCAATTAAGACGGACCCAAGAGTAAGAAGAATAAAATGAATAGAAATGGTCGGACTAAGTTCTTATTTATAGGTATGTTAGAGGATCTCAAATCATAGGATTATCTTGATTAAATATAGACTAGACACATTACAGAGTAAAATATAACCTTTGGATTTAGAAACTAACGTCCTAGATTTCATAGTTTTAGATTTAAAAACATTTGGCTCGTACCCGGGCATTCTAACGTCCAGGTCATTTGGCGGGTCGACCCATAACCCGTGAAGGTTAACCACTCAATCCATGTACCCCTATAATGGATTAACTCATGCGGGCCTATATTATTTCTTATATTGTGATAAGTTTAGTTCTTAATTTCTAATTTTCGAATCCTTTATAACTCTTTCTTTTTAACTTGGATTTTGATAAGTTATATATGGAAATTATACAGGAAATCTCCATGGACTCAATGGTGCAATCCTCATAGCCAATTTGGATAATATTATAAACTTTTTTTTACTTAATTCTTTTTTATTATTTAATTAACTTTTTAGTTAATATTTATTATTTAAGTATCTAGGTGTTACGTAACATGAGATATAATTATTATTCACCTTAATTTTGGATAGGGGAACTGAAAATGATCAGCTATAATAAATAATCAGCTATAATAAATAGAAGGTTATATTTATACATATGATAGGTAGTGTGCTTTCCACTTTGCCCCTCCAATAAGTTTTCTTTTATGTTACGTTAGATTGGTTACTTACTACGATCGAACCACGTTACATTAATTACAAATCTCATCTCAATGTCCTACCATATTATTCCTATTTAATTTAGCTAATTAACTCTCCCAAATAATGTTCACCAAAAAATAGGTTTATTACATTATATTAGCTTAGTGACCCCATATGAAATTTTCTCATATTTTTTCTTTCTTAAATTATTGCGGTCCAATGAGAAAACACATAAAAATGAATATTTCTACTAATTTTCGTAGGTTATATCGAAAAACAGTGCATACAAACCATATAAAAAACACTGGAAGAAACACAATATTACTAACCATAACCCGTAATCTTCTTATTTACTCATCCTTACAGTCCTCATATTTTAAATGGCAATTAAGATTGGAAGACACCCTTCCCATTTTCTCTTTCCTAGCTTAGGTCTTCCAATATATACTTCATGCATGTTTACCGTTTTCTAATATCTTATCCTCATTCTCTTTTATAGTATCATCAAACCTTGGTATTTTCTTTATTCATAAGCCTTGGGGTGAGCAAATGGTTGGTTCAGTTTGAAATCGATCAAAAATGTTGAAACTGAAATACCATTCAAGAAACATAAACCAAACTAAATCAAACAAATATCCTTTGAATCAAAATCAACCGAACCGATGATATTTGGTTTGGTTTGGTTGGTTTATCTTAAAATAAAATATATCTTCTAGTTATTGATATAACATTGGATTTAAACAACTAAATGAGTTCATATGATGCAAACATTTTAAAAAGCAAATTCTTCTTCTAAAAATGTTAATATGAAACTAGAGAAAAATAATATAGTTATAAAAATATTGCAAATAATAGTCCTATTGATGGTAATTATTTTACTTTAAAATAAATAAATGTCTAAATTTGGTTTAATTGGTTGGTTCAGTTTTCAAATATTAAAAACCAAACGCGACCAATTCACCAAAGTTACATAAAAAAAAAAAAACAACCAATTAACTTACAAAACCAAACAAAATCGGCCGAACTTATTTGGTTTGGTTTGTTTTAACCAACAAATGCTCACCCATACATAAGCCTCCCATGAGCATATTTCAAAATTTATAGAGGTTTAATTAAATATCTACTTTATGGTTCATAATATCCAAACAACAATCTCTAGGCTCCTTCTAGTTTACATTTAGTGAATATTATACTTAGGTACTTAAAATCGAAAATAAAACATAAAAACTCCTTCCTAGAAAAGAAATGTATATTATGTCCCTAGAACTTAATTACCGATTAGTCACACAAGATTATGCAATTATCCTATGAATAAGTGTAGACATTTATGCAATTAGATCAAAAAATTGCAAAAATATCTACAATTTTTTGAAGAGAAATTGTGTAAATTTCGACAACTTTTTACAGAATAATTGCAAGAATTTCCGCAATTTTAATTGAATAGTTGTGGAAATTTCTGCAATTTTTAGATATAACTATATAAATGTCTGCAATTACTCAGTGAATAATTGCATAAATTTATATAATTTTTAGGTAAATTAATTTTAAGGACCTAATTTATACACTTTTTTTGTAAGAATGCTTCAGTTATTTTGAAAGTTAATAAGGACTTTAGCTAAATTGTCCCTTACACGTACTATTCCTAAAACCAATAACTGTTGTCTGCTTGATAAGCTTATTCCTTTTTCCATGTCTTACTTGAGAACTAATTCTTATCTACTCCATATTTACAGAACTTGATTTTCCCATTATCCATTCCTTTTAAAATATTAAAGGCCTCAATTGTTTTAAAAATAATATCCCAAAATTCTTCGTTAAAAGTGCTACTTAGATATTTCAACTTAATTCAACAAATATGAGTTTAAAATCAAATCAACTTTTCATTTTATAGACCATTCCAACTCTCATTTAAAAATTTGGGATTTTTAAAACAATTATTTATCAAAAAAATTCTCTTCCAAAAACTTATTTATTTTCAAAAAAACCTTTTCTTTTAAAAACATCCTATCATGATTTCAATTTTTTTTTATAATTTTCAAATTATAAAAGCTAGAGTAAATTTGAACATCTATCCTTCTATTAATTTCTTAACCTTCTCTAGTCCTCTAGTCATCCGACATCAGTAGAGTCCCAATTTATCACAAAAGGGTTTTTTAAATGACACGTAACTATATGCACACAAAAATGAAAAAAGGTATATTTTCCTTTATTTCCACTATAATTTACTAATGCTACTTCCACCTACTACCCTTTGTATTGTGCTTAAGAATCATCTATTTTGAAGCATTCTAATTATTTTTCCTTAAGGGAAATTACTAATTTTAAAACCTTGTAATGGAGGCTTTGCATTTTGTGTGAAATAACAATGAAAATTTATTTTATTTTCATTATTTTATTTTATTTTCAATCAAACACCTTTATTTATTATTTGGTTGATTCATAGAAACTTATATCACTTTTCCTTTCATTCCAATGAGTTAAAGTATATCAAACCCTAACCTACTTGCAAAAAGTTAAATCTCATTTCTATTTATTAACCCTTTAGCCTGAGCTTTTATGATATCAATTGTTTCCCTAAATTTAATGTCTTACGGCGTGATTTCACAATTATATGCCTCATTTTTCTAAGTCATTCACACTATTTCAAATTCCTACGACTTGTTTTGTCCATTTAACATAACATATTTCATATCAAAATATTTCCAAGTTATATTTCTCCTTTATATCTTTTCACAAGAACAGTGTTTTATCAAAAATACCTTTATTGATTTTTTTTTTAATTTCTAACCAACATCAATCCTTACTAAGTTTTATATTTTAAATTCTTCATGATTTATGAAAATACTACGAACTATACATTCTTTAAAATGAAAAATCTTTACCAAGCAGAACCTTCTCAAATTTAACAACATCAATTTTTTTTCCAAAAACCCAACATTTACCTTTCCAAACATATTAGCTATATATAGATTATTCCTAAAATTCCAATTTCAAAAGTTTCGTTTTAATTTATTACACTTAGATTGGACTTTAACCATTTCTTTTGGAATATTCACTTCCTAGATCTTGTGAATCCTTTTACCATTACAAAATACTTTTCCCTACGGAATGCAAGCATCCTCCCACTACCTCGAAGGAACTCCTATACTTTCCATTTCCTATAATGTATGGATACTAACATTTTCCAGTACTTATTGTAAATCATCAATCAACAGTCACACGGGGACCTAGTATCTTTGTGTTACCTTAAATTAATTTAAAAATCAAGTACAAATCCAAATAGAGACTTTCATATGTTACTATTTATAATTGTGATTAACAGGATCCTAGTATATATTATATGTATATGGCCAAAACACAAGCATGTATACTTTAAAAATCTACTAACATATGCTCTGATACCAGCTGAGACAACCCATGGTCCAATAGGCTCAAAGTTTTGCAAAAACTGAAACCTAAGTTCTTTGGAACACGTATCTTTTGGTATCCACCAATAAAACAAAGATGTCAATCAGAGATATAGTAAGTAACTCATATCAGAATAATTAAAAATATAATATTAAATAAGTACTATTGACTCGCTGTTTGCAAAAGCAGTTGTACGACGGATTTACGGTTCTCTAAGTACTCGAAGCTTGGGTACAAACTCACGGAAACACATAGCGATTTAGTCGAAATAGCGAAGTGTTCAAATTCTTATAAATATGGTCTACTCCCGAATCGACATTTTCAGTTCGATGCACTTCAAATCAGTGAACTGCTGGTTCGAATCAAAGTTAGTTGGCTGGGGGAAACTACGTATTTCACATTTCATAAACTTTGGAAATGCCTTGGATCGGATCTACTCGAATGTGTGCCAAACATGGTTTAGTGTTATTGTGGCTTCGGTCGATCGACCGGGCCCTTCTATGGTTTTGATGGTTGCAGTTTCTGGTGTTAAGCTTGAATTCGAGATCTCACTTCAGTAGGATCCGCCGAGGGATCTTGACAAATTTTACTTTGAGGAAGATTGGTTTCTTAGGGAAGAGGATGCGAGGACTTGTAAGAAGGTTCTTAAGGATAATTCATTTTAGGGTGAATGATTGTTTAGTTCTAGTAAAGGCAAAGGAAAGACTGCTACCGCAATGATCGGAATACGTGAAATCAACCTAGATTCCCTTTATATGCAGAGCTTACTCGCCCTCTAGAGAAGATTCATCTAGAAGTTCACCTGTTTTCTCCCTTTAGGAAGCCTCCTGCGAGGGAGTCAACCCAAAAGGTGAAGGACTATGGTTGGCATTGCTTATTTCATGGCCTGAATAGTCACATACCGACGATTGTAGGCATCTCAGGGAGACATGATGGTTAGCGGAATAAGTCCCGACCCAGGTTGTAGTACCGGGACTGGCACGACTGCTTGCTCTGGATCGGGATAGGGATGGACCGGGCCCTGCTTCTGGCAGTTTGGTCTTCCATTGATACATTTCTTTCGATTCTTTGGCCTTTGCAGCTCTTGAATTTTGGTTCTCTTGGTTTCTAGTTTTCTTGTCCTCTCGGTTTACCAGCTTTTCATCTTTCCATGCATTGTTTTTTTGGTTTTGCGGATTCTGGTCTTTTGGCACCTTATCTTTTGGTTTTAGGCATTTATATTCATGGGTTTTGGCATTTTGGTCCCCTGGATTGTGGTTATGGTTTTTTTGTCTCCTAGTTGTGGTGGTGAACCTACTAATATCTTTGGCTTATGTACTTCGACTACTTGGTGATTAAAACTCTGGCTTATGATCTCTAGATTCTGGTTTTATTGGCTCCAGCCTTTTGGATATTATGCTTATGGATATTATGCATCTGTTTTTTCGGCCGCGAATGGATTTAAATAGGATCACACATGTCTAGGATTAGGACTTAATCCCTCAGTGTGCTTTATACCTGATTATGAACCATCCACCTCATAATTAACTAATCACTTTTGTTTACATGATTGTAGGAGTGCGGAGGGACTAACTTTGCCTACCCATGTACGGGGTTAGGCCTTAATCCTTAGGCATGCTCATTCTAGACCATCCAATCTCCTGCTCTCACCTCTGGTTGTCTGGTTAGGGAGTTTAGAGGTACTAAGTCTACTTACCCATGTAGCGGGATTAGATCGTAATATCTAGACATGCTATTTATGGATGATAAATTGTTCGATCTTCCACTTTAATTTTGGTTATCTAGCTTGGGATTTTTTACGGTTATGTCTATCTACCGATGTATTGGATTAGGACCTAATCCTTAAGCACGCTCTTTACAGATTATGAACCCTCTGACTTCCTTCACTCATCTCTGGTTACCTAGCTCGGGAGTTTGGAAGGCTAAGCCTGAGTACCCATGTACGAGATTAGGTCTTAATACTTAGGCATGCTCTTTATGGGCGATAAACTGTTGACATCAAAAAATGACCACAGCACCAAAGGTATTCTTAGAACACTTCACCAAAAGGTAGGATTTGAGATTACGGAGTCATAAACACAAAATAAGAAGCAAAAAGTATAGAACAAATAATTTTAGAGTGGTTCGGCTTAGAAATAGCCTACATCCACTATAGGAGGAACTTTCATTATCACTGTAATTATTACAAAGTACATGAATTATAATGACCCGCATTCGCAGAGGGTATTATAATTAATTTATTTAATTATATAAATTGTGATATAGTGAATTAAATGGTCATGGAATTAAATAATAGTGAATATTTAATTAAAATAATAAATTAAATAATATATTTAATTCTGAAATAATCAGAATTGGCTGAAATGACGATATGGTGTGAACCGGATCATCTGTGATATTTAATTCAGCTTGGAATTGAATTTGAATAACGAATATATTATTTGAACGACAGTTTGAACGTATAATTATAATCGAGCTCGAAATGGCGCTGCAGTTCGTAAATTGGCGATTCGAACTTCAACCGAATGTACATGGTTCGTTTTAAATCGGATTTCTGTGAAACAAGAAACGTGTGGAGCTGATGAAGTATATCTTTCTGGTGGAAGAGAAAAATCAGGATTTCGTCGTGTAGATTTTGATTTATGTCCAAATCGAATTTTAAAATAGTCGCTATAGAATCATTTATCGACCGAAACAGTTTATTCGATATAACTAGAGATCGGATTTGAATTTAGACAAGGTTCTTTTGAGACGTAGTGATAATTTAATTTTTAGAATTTTACTGTAATTTTTAATTAATTTAATAAGGGACTTTTTATTTGAAGTATTTCGCACCCTGAAATCAACATTTTTGAAGTTTCAAAATATGAGTCCACCTACCGATATTATTATATTTTTGGGATTACAGCACCTCACTAAACACGACTATATTTTGATTTCAGTCTGCAACGCGAAATTTGTGACTAAAGAATTGAATATCCTATAAATTAACATTTTTCTTAAGTAACGTTATGGTCTCAAAAATGACAACAACATAAATTATTGTCAGAATCCAAATATGTCAAACCCAAACCCTACATTAGGCCACGTTCTCATTTATACTTTAGAGGAGCCATGTTCTCATTTATACTTTAGAGGAACCACGTTCTCATTATACTTTGGAGCCATGTTCCTCATGTATCCACCACCCCTTCCACGTATATAAATAAGTCACCGATCCCATCTTCCTTTTGTGAGATGGAGAGTGTTGGCTTTGGTGAGGAGCGGTATTTGCGTTGCTGATAGATGATGGAAGAAGAGGGAACGGGTAGGGGGCATATAAGACTGTCGTGGTGCTTGTTGTGGAGGATGTAAACCGTTGCATGGGGATGAGAAGAACGGGAGTTCTGTGCGTGTTCAACTTACTGGAGCGGCTTGGGTTTTTGTACCCTATTCCAAGAAGAGGGCGGTAGTGGATTGCTAAACGTGGAACTAAGGCAATGTTGGAGTTCGTTTTGTCTGTTGGTGCATGAAATCAGTAGGGGTGAATGTGTGTATGTATGCATGATGGACGGTGGAAGTTTCAAAGTTGTGGAAATGCCATGTACTGGCGTGTTGTTCCTTCGCGATGAGGAGAGGAAGAAAGCTCAACAGATTGGAGCGGGCTGGAGTGTGATGTGGCTTCTGCATATACAAATGGGCCGACAGAAAATAAGGTGAGGCCCATTTATTTTAAGTATTTAATTAAGGGGATTAGTATTGGAATTTTCGCTGAAAGAAAGAACGATATACTGGGGGCAGAACAGAATAGTTAAGGAAGAAAGCTTTAGTACAAATGGGTATTAACAACCATATATAGGCCGAGGAAAGAATTGGTAAAGCCCATTAATTAGAGTCTTATATTTAAAACTATTTAAATAATTATATAAACTTGTAATTTTCGTATTTCACTTGTACTGTATCAGAATTTCGAACGGTCAAATCTGTTGGGATCGTATGGACGGACACTACCCAATGGAACTGACTGGGAGTGGAGTGGAGCTCGTTTGAATGTATGGCGAAATAAATTGTTTGATTCAAATCAAACCACAGTTTATCGTTCTTTAACGATGAACTGCCAATGTGAGTAAATCTCACTAACTCTGAACAGTTTATAATTTCATGTTGTATTTTTAGAACAGTTAAATATTGGTTGATTGACTGTGTGTTGACCGTTTAATTGAACTGCTAGTCAGTTAGTTGAATTTCTATATTGATTTTGTTTAACAGAATATATCATATGGAACTGAAAGTGATGTTGATTTTATTATGTAACATCTGTGGATGCAGGGAAACAGGTTGGAGGAATCCGACTGGATTCCTCAACATTTATTTTACTGTTTTTCATATATTGTGATATATGATGTGATATATAATCTGTTGTCAATTATATGTGTTTGGACGATATTGATCATCGTGATTTGATATGTTGAATACCATAACATACCGAAATGTTGATAAGAGAATATTTTCAAAGTGATATTTGAAAATAAAATACTTATAAATGGAATATTTATAAATAAGCAATATTTATAAATTGGAATATTTATAAATAGGAGATATTTAGAAAAAGGGATAACGTTATAAAAAGGAAACTGTTATAAGGAGGAAATCATTTTTAAAGTGGAGAACCGTTGCTAAAAGTAAATCTTTAAAAATGAATAAACGTTGTTAAAAAGGAAATCTTTATAAAGTGAAAGGAGTTAAAACGATTATGGTATTCAAAAGTTAGTAAATCGAATTAGTTATTCGAAAGGGGTTAGTCAAGGCGAGTTAGTTGAATAGAGTTAATCGAATATTAGTTATTCGAATAAGAGTTAACCAAATGGGTGAAGTTAGTTGAGTTAATCAAATTAAATTTAGTTAAAGGGGTTATCGAATATTGTTTATCCTAATGGAGTTAAAGGGGTTATTCGAATAGAGTTAAACACATAAGAGTTATTCGAATTAGTTATTTGAATAGAGTTAAATAAATAAGGGTTATTCGAATTAGTTATTCGAATGGAGTTAAATACATAAGAGTTACCAATTATAGTTAATCGAAAGGAGTTATCGAATTAGTTATTCGAAAGGAGTTAAGTAAGGAGTTAAGTAAAAAGAGTTAATCGATTAAGGTTAAATAAAAAGAGTTAATCGATTAGGGTTAAATAAATAGAGTTAATCGAATTTAGCTAATTCGAAGAAAGGTTTTCGAATCTAGTTAATTGTAAGAGAGATTATCAAATATAGTTATTCGAAGGGAGGAGTTATCGAATAGAGATTTATTCGAACGAGAGTTAAGTAAGGAAGTTAGTTAAAGAAATATAAAGTGAACTTTGCCTATTTCAAAGTTAGAAATGTTGTTCAGTTAAGGTCTGAGAGTTAGTTCTACCCCAACTTGATTGGCTTCGTTTTTAACTAAGGAATAGTTAAGGTTCGACAGTAAAGGAAATGGTTTGAGTTGGCATAGCGATGTTTGTTTAAACATCTGTCTAAATCCAATAAAGGAGTTTTGGAAATGTTTTCCAACTAAGAACCAGAAATGTTTTCTAATATAGGAAACAAGAAATGGAAATGTTTTCCAATGGTAATAACATATATTTTCCAAATTTAGAAAATAAGAAATGTTGAATATAGGGAAACAGGAGATGAAAAATGAACTAAGGAGATAAATGTTAAATGATGTTTGATCGATATAAATTTCCATCTGGAAATAATATCGTTGTTTGCACACCTATTTTTCTTCGATAGTTAAATCACAGACTATCGAAGTTTTGACCATTTTAACGTTGTTAATATGGAGAGACCGGTTGGATTATTATCCAAAGAACCACTCTGTATTGGCATAAGCGTTGCGAATCATATATGCCAAAGATAATTGAAGACGGAGTAAAGTGCAAGGGCTATTGTATAAGTCTTAGATAATAGTGTCTAAGATGGATGTATTGAATAGTACCTTCAGTTCATCCTGTTCCTGGGTGACTTGTATGGATGGATGTCTGACAGAGTATTTCCAGACGATCACATATATTGATTTCTCCAACCGTACCAAGAGTGGAATCGGAGAAGTTATTTAAGCTAACACATAATGTATGGTTGAGGACGTCAATTGGTGATTTGATGGATTTGACGATGTGGCATTCGAAGTGAATTTGATGTGATGATGAAGCGTAACCTCAAGCCTCATCAACCGGTAAATGACAGAAATCGGGCAGGCAGCATGGCTAAGTTGGTCGCACCGAAGTAGGGTGTATAATCACCTGATCTAGAGTTTCATTTACTTCTAAAAATCTATTGTCGATACTGTACCATTCGGAAAACGGTTGCTGATCCCAACCATTGGTGATATACATTCGATACACTCAAGCAAAATGAGTGGTCGGCCATGTGTGGCCGGGTTGCAAGATGTTCTTGTTGAACCCAGTGTATTCCTTTCTAGAGGTACACTAGCGAAAGGTGGTTCCATACCTTGTCATAGTTGGAAATCCATTACCCAATACATGCTTGTGGTTTTGATTGTATACTATATATGTAGAACGTGAGATGAAAGCGTTCTGCTAGATGATTATTATACTGTGGTTGATAGACATTATTATAATATCAAAAGGTTTTTGATATAAAGATAATTGGGTTCTCCTAAGGGAAAAACACGTTCCGTTATACGGCGTGGTCTTATGAGATATCGTTTACTTGTTCAAACTGTTTTACTCATACCAGTCCCATGACTGACCCGGAGTTTGTTTTGTTTTGTTTTCCCTAAACTCTTGGGTGCCTAAATTTGTACGGGCAGTCAAGTAGTCAGGATTTACAGATACATTGAAGAGTTGGAGAAGGAGGCTTCAGAATTATATAGCTATTATTATTCTGCTGTGTTGTAAGTGCTGTACTTTGAAAATGATGTATATTCAAGTACAAAGTTATATTTCAAAGTTATGTTATATATTATATGTTATTCGTTCCGCTGTGAGATTCATGTTACTCTGATGTTGTGTTGTTCTTCTTCTTCTATTCTAAGTTTCTATCTTATCTTTCCTCACCCTCTTTTTTTCTCTCATTAACTTTCCGGTTATTTTCGATCCTTGGATGTTCGATATGTGTTGTATATCGGATAACTAAGATCGCCAAAAACCCGGGTCGTTACATGAATGTTGCTTTTACATTCATTTTACTCTCTTCCACACTATGATTCACTTAAATCTACCAAGGAATAGAACTATTTCTCTGAGTATGACGAGTATAGATGTAGATCTACAATCTCTCAAACACTTGAGTGACTTTGGAGGATTCCATGGATGATTTGATGGTGAAACTTAATTGGAGAAGGTTTAATGGAAGTTAGAATGACTTAGAACAGCGGAGAATGCAATTGAGCAGCATTTCGTGGAGCTAGGAATCGATCCCCTAAAATATGGAAGCCATAGGGTATTTATAAGAGGAGGTTGAATGAAGTGGTGAGCTGTAACTCATATATGCAGGCTTTAGGTCGTTCACATAGTACTTACGAAAATGCCACTGCCAGTTGCTGCCTGCTTTTGCCAGTTGTCTGACTAGAATGCACGAGCGACTCCTATGACGCTCGACCGACCAACAAGACACACAACCAGGGTAATGTGCGACCGACCAGATCAGTACACGAGCTTTGTAGTGTACGACCCTTAGATTGCTCGATCGACCAAAATTATACATAACCATGTTTTCTCTCGACCAGAGGAGTGCACGACTAACCATAGGAGTGCTCGACCAATATAGTGCTCAACCAGATGTTGCACGTCCGACCACATAGTTCATGATTGAGCCAATCTGATGTGCGACCTATAAGTGCTCGACTCCTTATGTTGTTTTAACGCACGATTGACCAAGGATGATGCACAAACCAGACTTATGACCGATCCTTCATGTGCTCAACCGTGCCTTATAATGCTTGACCCAAGTTGATGCTTGACCAATACAAGTGGTTGCCCTATTGTTATCGTGTAGATTTAATTTAACAATATGTGCATGATTTTTAAGGGATAAACATAAACCATCCAATCTTCTTTGTTTATTTTTCATATTCTGGCTTAAGGATGTCTACGTCGGCCTACCTATGTATGGGTACCAGTGTGACCCCTAGGCACGCTCTATACCGGACGTTAGTCCATCCCCTTTAAACTTAATGGAACTCAATAAATTTAAAATCAAAAGCGGATAAATCACGAGATTAGGCCTAAACTCCTAGGCATTCTCATTGCTTGATAATAAACTGCTAGGTTTCCCTTTGGATTTACTAAAAACTCTAACTCTTGGCATCTTTAATAAAACAACTTTGCTCGTTGGGACGTTGCTTGCGAAGTAAGGAAATATAGAATTGGAACTTCAAACATCAAGGACTTGGCATAGTAAAGACTTTGCTCGCTAAGTATCAAAATCTTGGTCCCCGGGTAAGAATTCTACGTGGGAAAGGGTTGGTTGTCTTGTCAGGTCTTCCAAGGCCGCTTTTCTGGTGATGGTAGGGCCCTACCCATTTGGCTTTTACTTGGTCCTCTTGTCACACTTTGGCAAGGGCATCTTGGAAACTTTTGGCTTTTCAATGGTCCTCTTATCACACTCTAGCAAGGGTGTCCTGGACTCATCTGGTTATTGATTTTTCTGGCTTCTGGATTTATCCGATCACCTGGTTTGGTTATTTGGTTGTTGGTTATTCTGGCTTTCGGATTCGTCTGGTCATCAAGTTTGGTTATCTGGTTCTTGGTTATTTTGGATTTTGGATTTCTTCGATCATCTGGTTTGGTTGTCTGGTTATATGTTATTCCATATTTCCGATTCGTCATATCATCTGATTTGGTTATCTAGTTATCAGTTATTTTGGTTTTTTGGAATTTGGGTCCACTTCGAATTCCCAGTTCTCAGTTACACTGCTTTTCCCAGTTATCCCTCGTAATACGTTCTGAAGTGATCATTGAGTCTTTTGTTTTGGTTTCTGTTTAGCATGATCAGGAGTAATCGTCGGTTTTCTTTTGGTTTTCTAGATTTTTTGGTTTTCCATTAATATGATCTGATGCAATCGTGGCATTTGGTTTTTTGTTTCTCGGCTACGGGATTTCTATGTAGACTTCTCTTAGTTCGCAACTTCTGGATTCGCGCAATTCAAGATTATCGCAAAACACATCACCCTTTCATCAAGGAAGACATGTTCATGGAGGCAAAGTGTTGACCCATTTTTTGTCAAAGAAGACACACAATGGATTTACGTTCTCTAAATATTTGAAGCTCGAGTACGAACTCATGGAAATGCATAGCAATTTGGTCGATGTCACGAAGCGCTTGAATACTCGAAAATATGGTTAACTCCTGATTGGCCTTCCCAGTTCGACATAGTTCGGATCGGTGAAGTGTTGGTTCGAATCAATGTTGGTTGGCTAGTACAAATTTCATATGTCACATTTCATAAACTTTGGAAATGGCTTGGACTGGATCAACTCGTAACGTGTGTCAAACATTGGGTGATCACTTAAAGTAAATGGCAAAAAATAAGGGGTCAAACTGGGCATTTTGGCTTTAAATCAAGTACGAAATCGATAACAGCCCAGAATTTTGGCAATAAATTAGTTATTTAATTAGATTTCAAAACTAGGAATTTCTGTAAATGATGGAATTTGACCAGGAGATTTTAATCGTTGCATTCATATTGGAATTCTGGTCAACTTTCATGTTTGGAGTTTCGCCGGAGACTGTATGAAAAGATTACGACCGTAATACGAAAAACAATCGAAAATAACAAATCATAATACATATAATATTTGTTTCCTTTTGTAGCCTGACTACACTAGGTAAATCGACTAAAGAGAAATCGACACCCTGCCAGGAGCAGTCGACCGCTTCGAGCCTGGATATGCCGGTGATAGCTAGGTTAAAAAGGGTTTGGTTTTATATATATTTTATATAAGTGGGCGGATGTTTATTTAATCAAATCTAACGTTTCATAGCTAATTCAACTCCTATGAATAAAGGGGTAAGGCCTCATTCTTTTCCATAGGAGTGCTCAACTAATATAGTGCTCGACCAGATGTTGCACATTCGACAACATAGTTCATGATTGAGCTAATCTGATGTGCAACCCATAGGTGCTTGACCCCTTATGTTGTTTTTAACGCATGACTGACTAGGGATGATGCAAGAGCCATACTTATGACTGATCCTTCATGTGTTTAACCGTGCCTTATAACGCTTGACCCAAGTTGATGCTTGACCAATACAAGTGCTTGTCCTATTGTTTGGGTGTAGATTTAATTTATCAATATGTGCATGATTTTTAAGGGATAAACAGTTGCCCCTTGAAGTTTGTAATTCTGATTTGTAAAAAACTACAAGCTTCCAAATGATTAAATATAACACAATTTGATAGATTAAATTTGATTTTTAACAGGACGGTTTCACTTATTGAAGTACAAATCGAGCTTTTACACGTCATTTTTGGTCGGTCGCACATGAGTATGAATGGTCTTGCATGAACTAACGGGCCTTACACATCACTATGGGCTGAGCGTACATTACTATGGGCCAAACGAGCCCGTGTACACTCTTTATATTGTCTCTTACTCTTCGCTTTTGCATTTCACTCATTTTATTGAAGTAAAACATTTTAATGGCGGCCGTGCTCTTCGGAAGAATTCTTTACCGAATCAGCTCGAGCTCACTTCTTTTCTTATTGCATTTGTGTCATAAATCACTTAGAAACCAAAATCTGTCATCAATACTCATTTCTCTCGTCGACGTCAAACCAAATCAATGTATCTACTTCAGATTTGAAGTGTTGCGCCTTATACAGGTGATCCTTCTTTTATTTTCGTATTGATTTGGTTTGGGAAATGGTTGGGGTTTTGAACTGAAATGATTAAGGGGTACGGTTCGGATTCGAATCAATTTTTTAGGTGGTTTTTGGGACTGTAATGATTGGAAATTGGAGTGAATTAAATTGGATTGGGTTAAATGTTGTATATGTAGGTGATTGAGGAATTCGATTTATATGAGATACCTTATATTTTGATTTGAATCAAATGGACGCAAGGTGTTCGATGAAATGTTTGAGACAGGTAACCTTGTATGCTTTGATGTAAATTAAGTACCACCACTTTAAACTTTGATGCACGATCTCATTGTCAAACCATGTGTATTAAACGAGCACCTTAATTTTGGGAATAAAATTTGCATGTTGAACATCACTTGAACCAAAGTCCACTGCATTTTCTTAATAAAGTTTGTGTTTCAATTGTCGATGAGATATCTCATTGCTTTGATCAATACTTGAGCTTGTGCTTTTTTTGCGTTTGCTGTTTGAGATCATCTTTATAGAACTCGGATTGTAATTGTTGGTGCAATGACCTCTTGCCATGATCATCTTTTAAATCGACATGCGTGGAAACTGTACTTTGGGTTTAGCACATTTTGGTAATCTGATGGCCTCCAGGCTTCAGCGCTATCCTATAGATTTTCCAACATGCCTGCCCGAACCATGGTGGTCGATCATGTTCAGTCATTATGGGGTCGATCAGGCTCAACCTTGTGTGGCTTCGAGCATGCTTGACCACATTGGGTCGGTCATGCTCGACCCATCTGGGTTCGAGCATGCTCGACCACATTGGGTTGGTCATGCTCAACCCGGCTGTGTTTGAGCATGCTCGACCATATTGGGTCGGTCATGCTCGACTCGTCTGGGTTCGAGTATGCTCGACCACATTGGGTAGGTCACACTCGACCTATCCAGGTTCGAGTATGCTCGACCACATTGGTTGGTCATGCTCGACCCATCCGGGTTCGAGCGTACTCGACCCATACTAGGTCTATCTTGCTTGACATGTTTACATCTTTGGGGGTTTCTTATGTTAAGGCCCTTGTAGGTTGTTGAATTTTCTTGAAATGCTAAGCCCGCAATAACTAAAATATTTGCATGTTTATGAGCTTACTTTTTTACTGTTGACCACTCATATCAACAATTGGTTAGCTTAAATGTCAAGAATAAGCATACAATGTAGCCTAAATTAAATGATATATCTGCACATGATTGTTTTTATTTTATCGTTTATAGTTAGGTTGAACACTTCTGGCATAGATATGACCATTCAAAATTCAACTTTCAACGACACTCGGAATCTGCTAATTAATACGCACTGATTGTGAACCCCAAGCCTTGTTTTGGATAACACATATAATTATGCACATCATTCCCTTTGAACTAGGAAGTGCATACATGTGATTTATTTTCAAATATAACTATTTGCGTAGAAATGGTAACAAGATAACAGTTATGCCAAAAACCTGGGGAAGCAACTATGTCCAGTAAGGTTGGAAGTTCTGCTCAGGTTACTGAAACTACATCGGTTATTGTCCCTAGAGTGAATGTCAGTTAGGATTTTCCTTAGCCCTAGCCTCTTACCACTGCACCTTCAGAGAGACATGAGACAACACTTTCTTTTCGTTCATACCAGTCAACGTTGAACAATTTCGAATCTTAGAAGATGACGAGGCTAAATTCCTGGGAAAAGACGACTTTGTTGACCTTTCTCCCACTGGGTATGTTATGGTTAATCGTCACATGTTATTAAGTGGAGCATTTCCTCCGTTCAATCCTTACTTAGAATCAATCCTTTGACACTTAGTTATTGCCCCATATCAACTGAACCCGAATGGTTATTTCATTTAGTGGTGCTTTATGTTCTTTTTATGAGGGTCAAACAGCATGCGCCTACATTTCAGGATATTTTTTATATATGCTTTCAAGAGTAGGAAAGATCGTCCTTTGATCGTCTTTGTTGAAGGAAAACATTCCAAGATTATCACTGACCCGGTTGAAAGTGTTCGAGGGTTCCTGCATCAATATTTCTATGTCCGGTGCCTTGGAAACTTTTATGGCCGATGAATGGAAGGAGGTAAACACATTTGCTTAAAATCTTCTATTTCTTTTTCCTTTTGGACCTTGATTTTCAAATCTTTCCTTACTTTACAGAAATTCCTTCCGATCAAGATGCTCCCCTTGATCAAACTCTTCTTGATTCTTTAAAAGCTGTCAATGAGAATGAAAGGAGTTGAAAGTTCTTACTTACAGAAGGATTCCTTCGCCAGTACCACTTGCTTCATCATTCACGATCTCTTGTGCTAGACCCAGCTAATAAGAAAGATACTGCTGGTGAATCCCCTACTAAGAAAGCTTCGTTAAAGAAATGCTCTGACCCCGCGGGTAGTAGTAAGACTCCTCCTAAGTCTAAGCTGACTCCAATTGAAGAAAAGGGATTCAAACATCGTGAGGGTAAAAGTCTTATGACTTTATCCGAACAGATTGAGGAGGAAGATACTGCCCTAGATCCTATAGAGGAAACCAAACAGATTAAGGAGGATGAAATCACTTTGGACCCAGTAAAGGAAACTGAACAGTTTGGAGAGGCTGGAGCGACATATAAGGATAATTTGGATGCCGAGAAAGTTGATGAGAACCCCACTATTCAAGGGGAGAGTTCTGTGGACACATATCAAAATCTGAGGGATCTTAGCTCAGCCAGAGATCTTATCCAAGGTGACATTGTTATCCAACCATTTAAACCTAGGCCACAAAAACGGGAACTAATATAGTTGTAGCTTCAAATCCACAAAAAGGGAAAACTCTTGCAGACATAGGGATTGTCTTAGATCCTCCACTTAAGATTGGTTCGTTACTAGAAGCATAATAAAAAATGTTTTACTTATGCTATAAATTCTTAATGCATTGTATAAGCCTTTTTAATTTGCTTCAGTATTCCAATTTGTGTACTAAAATTCTGCTTTGTCCTTTTTCCAAGTTTAGAAATGAGTCATTCATTTGCGAAGAATTTTGATTAGAACACTAAATATTACAATCCAAAGCATCCCTTGACACCCTGTCATCCACGATACTCAAAGCAATTTCATCAATCTCATCATTTTTAGAATCCACAACCTTCCTACCAGCCTCAGCAAACTCCTGAGCTCCTGGAAACTGATGAGCAAAGGAGGTGGAGGCATGAACACTTGGATACGCTAGAGGCAAAGAAGAGGAAAGAAGAGGAAAATAGAAAAGGAAAAGAGAGAAGAAGAGAGATAGGGGTGGTCAAGGCAAGGATGACTCTCGGAAGTGTCATAAGTCAGATAAACTTCCATTGCCAGATATTCAGACCACCTTTGACCTCTTGTCTCTGGCTTCTCTATCGGTCACTTCAACTCCAGCTGATATCGAGGCGATTATAAATAGACCTCGCTATATTCCTGGACCATCCAATTTTAGTCTCCCTGACCAATTCCAGGGTTGGTGTTTGAGAGAGAAGTACCTCAACTTAGATATGTACCCTTCTGACAAGCTAACATTCTTGAAGCATTCAATACCTTGAAGAGTCACATGTTTACACAACTAGACATAAACAAGAGTCAATTTGAAGTTTAGTTAGATACAGTCAGAAGCCATGCTGAGAAGCAACTGGGCTTATGGCATACTTTTGCACAGAACTTCAAAGGCTTAATGGAATCAACATTGATCGTATTTCCACATTAGAGAATGAGAAAGATGAATTTGTCAAGGTCCTTGAATCTCGGGAAAAAACTATTGCATCTCTCACTCAAATAGATACAGAGTTGGCGGGTTTAGAGGCTAAGAATAAGAGGCTCATAGAATAGCTTGTTGCCGCAAAGCAGAAGGAGAACATGCTGGCAATACAAATCCAAGAGGCTCAATTTGCTCGACAACTTGCTGAATCTCAACTACCTATAGAAAGGAAATCTTCTGCTAATTATCAACAAAAGAAAGCTATCCTTCAGGGAAAGATTATTTCCCAAAGTATGGCTCTTTCCGTGCTAAATACCAATATTGAATTTCTTGAAGAGTATAAAGCCAATGTTGTGATTACCTATAAGAAAGCCAAGGTGGACACTGACGCCACTTTATTCAAATTCTATGTCTTCAATGTCATGAGTCGTGGAAGCCTATGTTACTTGGGAAAGGACTTTCCATTGGCCTTGGCCTTAGTCTGGGAATAGGCACTGAAGACTGATGAAGGCGATCATAATGAAGATGATCTTATTGAAGATCTTTTAGATGAAAAGTCCGGCAAAGCCTTAGCTGAGGGGAAGATTTGGTCGAAGAAAGTGTGAGGATTTCTAAGTGACGGGGCTAGACCTTATGGGGAGCAAGCTCAGAACATGACTAATATTGGTACCCCTACCATTCCTGCTAATGTTGAGTCCTCCAGCTCTCAAACTCCGATTAATCCTCCTGCTGACCCTCCTACTGTCTCCAAAGAGAAAGACACAACTGTTGAGGAGCATACTACCATGCAAAATGTTGTTGAGGAGCACAACGAAGATGGGGAAGGTGACGATGATGACAATGCAGACAATTACGAAGTAGAATACGAAAATTCTCCGACTCTAGTAAATACTGAGATTGACCAAACCATTTCATACTTGGATTCTCTTTTTAGTTCACCCGGAACTCTTGCATTTCAAGCTCATTATACCTTTGCATTAGACTTAATCTCATCACAACTTTCTCCCACTGTAGGCAACACAATGATGACCGAGGCTATCATTACTGATTCGACCTTAATGTCGACTCCTTCTGCCCCAGTTATTACTATCCTCCAAGTGATGCATCCTTGCTTGCTTCTACGACTCCGGGATCACAAGATACATGAATTGCTGCACTTGTCAACTTAGGTGATGATGCTGACTATAACCCTAGTGACGAGGATTCTGACAATGCCGATGAGACGCTAGGAAAGGAAACTGAGGATCTAGAGAAGCAGAAAACCAAGCCTTCGTCAACTTCAGGATGTGAAGGAAGAAAGCGCACCGTTAGGAGGAAAGCAGGAGTTATCAACTTATCCTCCAAATAAAACCCTAGCTGCATGGTGGTCAAATATGGAAACCAGCCAGCCGATACATCCCCTCCTTCCAAGACTAACAAACCATCTTTGAGGTCTGGTGATTCGAAAAAGGGGAAGAAGAAGTAGCTCTCGTGTCTAGCTCGCTTTCCTTTCTACTATTTTTTTTTTACGCACTGTTTTTAGTCCGGTTGTATATGTGAGTGCCAGTCCTCACCCATTATTTTATGCACATTTGTGCCTGAAACTCTTGTATTTGACTTGTGTTGTTGCAGATGTGATGAAACTATGTTCTGTGTTCTGCTTGCTGTACTTAAGCTTTTTACTTTAGCATTATTTTACTTTCCTGTTTTGAATTCAACACCTGTTTCTTTACACATTTACATTACAAGTCATTTTTATTTGATATGAATTTGTGGCAAACTTGTGGTATGTTTGATGAGCATTATTGATTTGTCTTAATGCGATGGTAATGCCCCCATGCCAAAGGTTGTCACAATTTCATAGGCTAAGTATGACTATTTTTACTAAATTTCCAGGGTTAAGGCCTAAGTACTAGAAGTTCCTGCTTAAGTGGTTAAGTCTTTGCATTTACCACTGTGTTTACAACTTCTCGGTTTTTCCAACAATCCATGGAATTTTAGCTTAGTTAATCAAACTCATGCCCTTGTTTGATAAGACTTTGTGATGTTGACAAGGTATGTTTTTGTAAACATTGGTTCATCTCATTGTAATGGTGTTATCCTTATGCCATGAATCATCACAAGTTGTTAGAACTGAAACGATCTAAACTCGCCCTTACAGGAAAGCTCGGATTGAGTTGAGAACAAGAATATACAAAGTTAGAATAAATAATATACATTGGAAAATATCAGAGATTTAAAATTACAATGTAGCGAAAAAATAATACATAACACAGCTTAAAGAAATACATGGATACAGAGCGTTCCAGATATAGCTCCAGCTGTAAACCAGGATCCTATAAAAATAAATCTGCAAAACCAAAACTACTAGCTGCCCGTATGGAAAATAGGGTCACCCAGAGTTTAGGTTAAAACAATAAACTCCAGGTCAGTCATGTGACTGGTGTGAGAACTAAAACAGTTATTAAAATTTTACTTTAAAATAAAGTAAATCAAGGGACCACGTCGTATACCAAGGAACGGGTTTCCTCCCAAGAATATCAGTGCATATAAAAAACAGTGCAATGCTTTTTGGAAAAATGAAGCTATTATAAGGCTCAGGTCCCATCACGTAATGCAACGCAAGCCAAAGGATAGAGTTTTCCTTTATAATAGCCAAACATGCTTGGTACGTTTAAATAAATCATTTTGATACTATTATAAGTGTAAAGTGTATAAAACAACTTCAAATATAAATGTATCAATCATAGACGACATAGTACCCCATGCTACTATGTCACCATATAGGTTTACAACTAAAACTGAAATGTCACGTATTGGAAATTGGATTTCCGTCATGAGTCGAGGCAAGGGATTTACTCCTTGCCAGCTTCGAGACACTCTAGAAAATGCCTTAGGATCTCACGCAGAAGACCCTTAGATCCTCCAAGGTCGGCCCTCCCTTGCGTTTGAGGATTGGCAATTCCTGAACACACGTTTCCCGGTCTTATATGACCTATATCCATCGGCTCCATAGTAACCGATATATCCGAGGCGCCTCGCAATCAATCATTCACATAGGTAAAAATATAATAAATGTCTGGGCTCCATACCATGATACCACCCAAACCTAGAAATAAACGTCATGTCCTCCTTAGGTCCCTTATCCCATTTTTGACTCATACCGAGGTGTGAGGCTCATGAATTAACACTATACACAAAGCTATGCCCCTTAAGGTCGTGCTTTGATCATCAACCACAAGACTCTTCTTTTCAATATAAGCCTTGATCATTTGCATCTTAGCATGCCACACTAACATTTCACACCATGCAATTGATGTCTATCGATATATAACCTCTGAGCTCGTACGTCTCAGAGAAGGGTGTTAAGCAAGAGAATAAATTCTCTGCCACCAAACATATATATATTTAATAGAGATCAATCAACACAGAATAAAATCCAATGTGAGACACACATCCATTTAATAGTTCGTTCTAGGTCTGAACGAAACCGGAGGCACCTTATTCCTCATCCCATATGTCCAATATAGGAGAGAGGTCCTTGCAATTCCGATCGATCTCCAAGTACGTCTAGACGATCACCACTTATTACCATGTCTTGGGTGTACAGCCCAATCAAGACACCAGTAATCATCCAAATGATGTTAAGACCTTTGGTCTTCAACCACCGTCTTCATCGTCGACCTATCGTCGAATCAGTTATTTAGAATGGTTATAAACCCGGCCTTTTCGAATAACCGTGTATATTATAATCAAGTGATATAAACACACAACATACATCTCATTCCAATTCAGAATATTCTTTTATTCAAATATTCACATTTTTAGGGAAAAGTTCCCATTAATTTTATCAAAGATAAATTCTTTAAATTTATTCTTTAATCTTCCTTTGGATATCAATTCAAGCCATATTAAGGTTTTCCAAACTAGTCGGGATTAGCGCACCTTATCGAAGTAATCATTTGTTCAATTTCCCAATCCCAACCTATTCATCCCATGGAGCAAAATTGGTAATACTCCATATCTAAATCCACAGTGTTATCGGTAAAATTAATTACCATTTCACGTTCAAATCTAATTAAAGATTTAACTATCGCTTGGAGCAAAACTGGTGATACTCCGTTCTCGATCATTTCCCTAATTTGATAATTTAAACTATCAATTCACATCTCAATCTACTTAAAGATTCATTAAAACTCCACTTATTTTTAATCTTCCCAAAAATCAATATTAATGATTATTTAATTTTGGAAACACAAACATGTCGCATCGACAATCTACACCGTACTATTGATTTCTGCTGATATATAACCTCTATGCTCGTACGTCTTAGGGAAGGGTGTTAAGCAAGAGAATAAATTATCCGCCACAAAACAGATATATATTTAGCAGAGATCAACCATACAGTTCGAAATACAATATTAGACATGTAATCCTGTCTTTAAATGGGTTAAAGAACTAATGTCATTTAAAACACAGTTCACGATAAACCCAAATCACATTCAATTAATTATGGAATCTTCACGAAAACAGATCAATATATAATTGATGTCAATTTCCGTATCCGAATAGTAATATAAATGGAATAACGACAAAGCCTTTTAAATTCCATATATATTAACAGTCTTCCTCCATAGAAGGTCACTTCGATTATTATCAAATCGAATTCCATTCAATTCCAATTTAATATAATAAATTGGAAAACTTGACTTTGGAAAATTCCTGTTAAATCTTAATAAAGAGATTTATAAATTCCAAATCACATTTCACTAATTATCGGGTTAAAGAACAAGTGTTATTTAAAGCACCGTTCACGATAAACCCAAAAATCCAATTCTTTCATCCAATTACAATTAAATATTAATTAATTGGAAAACTTCTATAAATCTTTATTATAAGATTTATTCTTTTCTCAACTGGGTTTAAGAACAGTGTTAATAAAGACACCATTCACGACAAACATAAAATCCCATTTGATATTAAATACAAGGCTCTAAATAGAAATTATATCGGCTTATATTCAATATCAAATTCTAAAACCAACAAATATCGTATTGGAAATAACGATATAAATATATCTTCCAAATTTCCATAACAATATCCGTCTAATCACGAAATCCAATATCGAAATATTTTGAAGATGATTTCCATTCAAATCCACTCCAATTCATATATTGGAAATTCTGGTTATATTAAAACCCATTCTCAATCCAATTTGTTTATTTAAAAATAATTGGATTATAATTCTAATTAATAACTAGTTCATTTTGATAAGAATATATTTTTATCTTTTCAAATATGAATTTTTTTAAACCCAATTCTTTCCAAATCATTTATTATGATTTTACACAAATTATTAATAATTTTATTAAGGCCCTTTCAGTCGATTTCCGTAAACGGTCATCGAACTGCACTTACAGCGACCATTTTCAAATTTGATTTGGATATAATTCCAAATCCAACCGTTAGATTTCAAATCTCTTATATTCATTGGAAAGCTCTTTTCGATGTGAACCCAAGGGTTCCAGTTTTAGAGAATCCGACGGTCAGATCTCCCGTAATACCAATTCGAAGTCAATTATCGAAATTCGCGAACGGCCGTGGCGCGGCGCATTCTGTTTAGACCATTATTTTATATATATATATGTATGTATGTATGTATGTATATATGTATGTATATATATATGTAATATAACATATACTTCGTCGTTTTCCATTTAAAACTTATTTTATAAATCGTTCATAAATTCATTTTAAAACGATTCTAACTTCATTTTCAATTTTAAATCAAAATTGAATACTCCTTATCATTATATTATTTAAATGATAATATTTTCAAAATATCAGATTTTGAAATAATTTCCTTTTCGATATTCATTATAAAAATGAATAAAATCGATATAAATATCGTTCGCATCAAAATGGCGCTTAACTGCTCAACACGGCTTCATATATTTAAATGTTATCTTGTCCATCCAAAATCGGACATCAAATCCACATTTTTATCCTTTACTGAATATTAATATAAAATATCCATTATTCTAAAATATTCGTTATTTTAAAATATTCATCATTTTAAAATATTCCTAATTTCTGAATTGGAATCAGACCCAACCAATTACCATATAATTTTATTTATATGGATTTCACACAACACATATATACATCAATAATGATAAACAATCGATCATCAGCCAGAGTACACTACACGACTGCATAGGCATTAAATATAAGTAATTAACGTTTATAACAGTCTGTCAACCAATCAGTTGATATACAACTAAACAATTGGGATTAGTGTATGTCAAATATCATCCCAATACCCGTGTGGGGTTTCAATCAACAAACACAGATTTTATTTGTGTAGTTGGGCGATGTATAAAATATACCGTCCCAATCAATATCAGTCAAATGAGTGTTCATAAACAAATCGTCCGATTTATAAATGAATATTTATTTTCATTCATATACACGTTAAAAATTATAATTTTAACGATAAAATATTTATTTCAACAAATGAATATTTTATACAGTTCATTTATACAATAAAAACGATATTTTTATTGTTCTAACATATTTTAGAAAATTTTTGCAGCGTAACGGTGCGATACTAGAACCGGAATAAGGTCTAGCCTTATCACTCGCCTAATACAGGCTCGCGCCATACACGTACCACTTCTAATCAATTCCATTCACATCCCAAACCAAATCCAAACCAATAAATCAATCAAAACAAACAACCAAACATCCATGGTTTCAATTAAAGGTATCGGGTGCTACTAAGCACCGTTTGCATCCTAGCATATATTCTACTGGAAAATAATCAGAGTGAGAAGTTCTCATCCAGAAGCTAAACCAATTCGTCGCGATTCTTCTAATATAGAAAATTCTTGTTGCCGTGCTCGCTTTTGTCGTTCCCCGCGCTTGAATTTGCCCCTTTGGCTCTAGAATTTGCATACGACTTCCAATCTTCACCAAAATTTGTCACTGTCCTAAACACGCCATTTCGGAAAACTTTTCCCTAGTGGACTTTCTTCCAAAACTGTATCAATTCGCCGGAAATCGCGAAAAACAACAGCAGATCCGCGATCTTCGGACGCGTTTTCCGGATAGCTCCGCAATCCAAAATAGGACTTTCATATACCCAAATCGAAGAGAAAATCGTGCTCTTCGACTTTGATACTGTGGTGTTTTGGCTAGAAATTCACAATTTGGGAGTTATTGGCAAAATAGTGACAGGATGTTATTTGCAAAATGAGAATTTTGGAGAAAATGGGTTTTTGGTGAAACGGGGCCCACGGCCGTAGCTGGGAGGAGGGGGCGGTGCAGGCCTAACTGGGCGGCAGAAGGGTGCGGGTGATGGTGGTGGGGCCGACGGCGGTGGTGGTGGTTGTGCATGGGTTATAGGGTTTGTGAATGGAAGAGGTAAAGTAGAGAAGGAGGAGGGGAGATAGCCATAGGGTGGCGGTGCTGGTAGGGGCCGTCGTTCAGCGGGGAGGTGGAGGGCAGAAGGGATTTGGGGAGGAGCCCGTATTTGGGGAAAATGAAGGAGGAAAGAAAAGGAGGAAAAGTGAATATATACCAGTTTCTCCCAAATCATCTTACTGTAAACAATGTCCGTTTGCCACGAATTTCGGATACGACTTAGTACACATGAAGACGAGTCCAACGAAACAAGTTTCGTCGAATTCCGAGTTCGTTTGGCCATCCGTTAAAATTCTCAAAGATGCTCAGAAATTGTTCAAAAATGTGATTTTAGCGCACATTTTTTTCTTGCACGCTCTCACGTTAACTCCAAAAATCATGCCCTTTTGGATTTAACCGTTATTAAACTATACGAATCCAAAAAAAAAAAATCGAATTCTGAGATCGTCACAATAATGTTCCTTTGTAAAATGACTGCCTGGTTTACCCCTAACTATTTTAGTTCGCACGGCCACGTACTAACTCCGTTCGACGCACATTTTGGAACTCAATAACGATTTGTCATTATGAATCCAGAAAAATTTATCTCGACGAATTCTGAGCTCATGCGCAAAATTTCATTTTTTAAGTGCTATGTATTACTAACCGAAAACCCCATCCAATTCCCACTATTTCGTATCTCGGAATAAATCGAAGCTTATACTTTTTGGAGTCGCAAATGGCATTTTGAACTCAATGGAAGTGGTTTCGAGTCCAAATTCATTCGTATTTAAAATGTGACTTTTTGGGCCATATATAATATAATGAAAATATAACTAAATTTCATAGCGACTATTTTCAATTTTAAACTGAACATAACTTTTTATTCTCGTTATGAAATCTGAATTTTTCACATTCGTTAGAAAGATATAATTAAATAGATTCCAACGTTTTTGGTTTTACTGAAATTCGATTTATTTTGAAACTTGTACATTCAATTGAAATTTGAAATACAATTTCCAAACTATCGCACCATTTCTAGCTCGTTTTAAAATTAAAATAAATTTATTCGTTGTAACTTCGATTTAAATAAACTTTTTGTCGTTATTATTTAAAATAAATCATTTTAGATATCCAAAATACATTAAAATAGCTAAAATAAAAATTTTAAATTGGTTCTGAAAATCTGGGTTGTTACAATCTCCCCCACTTAAAATCTTTTCATCCTCGAAAAGGAACAGAGCTGAAAGTTGTTTAACTAATCAACTCAACTTTTATTCTAGCGTTCATTCTTCAACTTTTCAGTTTCTAAGAATTTCCAAATTCTTCAAAAATTTGGCTAACACCCTAAATTTTCGAAAAATTTCACCATAACCTCTTTTGTACGGGGAGACATTTAAAACCGCAACTAGCCACGCAGGGCCCTCATTAATCCAAAAGAAAAAGTCAAACGACTCATAAAATCATCCAAACCCAGTAAATTAGTAAACATGTACCTATTTGTTGGACATACAATTTTATTCCTCTTCTTAGCCTCCTTGCTATGACCTGTTCATTATATACACATGTACATATATGCAATTGCAACAAATTTTCAAGTCGGTTCAATATTTGATTAAATTGGCTTAATGGTTCAAAATTTTAATTAATCAAACCAATAATCAAACAACACAATCAACAATCAGTTAGTTGATTATCGTTTCAAACATATAACTTTTATATGTATACAGAAATCATATTTTTGATGCCAAATCACAATGATAACCGTATCTAAATTTTGGTTCTCACACCAGTTAATTGGAAATATATAGATATCCCACTTTTGAGACTCGAACATAAATGATGATGATGCTATATTGATCATCAGAATCATCTCCGGGTGACTAAATTGTGATTCTATATCTATCCAGTATATTTAAGGCTTCGTATACACGTGGATCAGACGTATATTCAAAATCTCTATATACCTAATAGCACAAATCAATTTAAAATAAAATATTCAAATACGTATAATATGATATAATTTCTCAAAACTAAGTTTGTTTTTAATAAATCATACTCTTCTAACTCATTCTAGGATACTACTGATCCTATCTCTGACGAGTCATTCTCATTGGTTATTACTAATCCCATCTCTGATGAATTCTTTTGTTTGGTTCTAATGTGTCTTGTTCTCGAGCTCTGTAAACCAAAGCTCTGATACCACGATGAAACGACCCAAACTCGCCCTTATGGGAAAGCCCAGATTGAGTTGAGAACACGACAAATCAGAACGCAAACAAAAGAACATTTCATTGCTTATTACAACAATTTACATCAGAGTATAAGAATATACAGAGTATGAATAAATAATATACATTGGAAAATATCAGAGATTTAAAATTACAATGCAGCGGAAAAATAATACATAACACAACTTAAAGAAATACAGGAATACAGAGCGTTCCGGATATAGCTCCAGCTGTAAACCAGGATCCTGTAAAAATAAGTCTGCAAAACCAAAACTACTAGCTTCCCATATGGAAAATAAGGGCACCCAGAGTTTAGGTTAAAACAATAAACTCCAGGTCAGTCATGTGACTGGTGTGAGAACTAAAATAGTTATTAAGTCTTTACTTTAAATAAAGTAGATCAAGGGACCATTCCATATACCACAGAACGGGTTTAATCCCAAGAATACCAGTGCATATAACAAAAATCGAAATGCTTTTTGGAAAAATGAAGCTATTATAAGACTCAGGTCCCATCACATAATGCAACGCAAGCCAGAGGATAGAGTTTTCCCTTATAATAGCCAAACATGCTTGGTACGTTTAAAACAAATCATTTTGATACTATTATAAGTGTAAAGTGTATAAAACAACTTCAAATATAAATATATGAATCATAGACGGCATAGTATCCCATGCTACTATGTCGCCATATAGGTTTACAACTAAAACCGAAATGTCACGTATTGGAAATTGGATTTCCGTCATGAGTCGAGGCAAGGGATGTACTCCTCGCCGGCTTCGAGACACTCTAGCAAATGCCTCAGGATCTCCCGCAGAAGACCTTTGGATCCTCCAAGGCAGGTCTTCCCTTACGTTTGAGGATTGGCAATTCATGAACACACGTTTCCCGGTCTTATATGATCTATATCCATCGGCTCCGTAGTAACCAATATATTCGAGGTGCCTCGCAATCAATAATCCACATAGCTAAAAATATAATAAATGTCTAGGCTCCATACCATGACACCACCCATAGCTTGAAAGAATCGCCATGTCTTCCTTGGGTCCCTTATCCCGTTTTTGACTCATACCTAGGTGTGAGGCTCGCGAATTAACGCTACACACAAAGCTATGCCCTTTAAGGCTGTGCTTTGATCATCAGCCACGAGACTCAGCTTTTCAATAGAAGCCTTGATCATTTGCATCTCAGCATGCCACACTGACACTTCATGCCATACAATTGATGTCTATCGATATATAACCTCTTAGCTCGTACGTCTCAGAGAAGGGTGTTAAGCAAGAGAATAAATTCTCCGCCACCAAACAGATATATATTTAATAGAGACCAATCAACATAGAATAAAATCCAATGTCAGACACACATCCATTTAACAGTTTGTTCTGGGTCTGAACGAAACAGGAGGCACCTTATTCCTCGTCCCATATGTCCAATACAGGACAGAGGTCCCCGCATATCCGATCGATCTGCAAATACGTCTGGACGATCACCACTTATTACCTTATCTTGGGTGTACAACCCAATCAACACATCAGCAATCATCCAAATGATGTGAAGACCTCTGGTCTTCAACCACTGTCTTCATCGTCGACTTATCGTCGAATCAATTATTCAGGATGAGTATATACCCGGCCTTTCCGAATAACCCGCGTATATTATAATCAAGTGATATAAACACACAACATAAGCCTCATACCAATTCAGAATATTCTTTTATTCAAATATTCACATTTTTAGGGAAAGGTTCCCATTAATTTTATCAAAGAAAAATTCTTTAAATATATTCTTTAATCTTCCTTTGGATATCAATTCAAGCCATATTAAGGTTTTCCGAAACTAGTTGGGATTAGCGCACCTTATCGAAGTAATCATTTGTTTAATTTCCCAATCCCAACCTATTCATCCCATGGAGCAAAACTGGTAATACTCCATATCTAAATCCACAGTGTTATCGGTAAAATTAATTACCATTTCACGTTCAAATCTAATTAAAGATTTAACTATCGCTTGGAGCAAAACTGGTGATACTCCGTTCTCGATCATTTCCCAAATTTGATAATTTAAATTACCAATTCACATTTCAATCTAATTAAAGATTCATTAAAACTCCACTTATTTTTAATCTTCCCAAAAATCAATATTAATGATTATTTAATTTTGGAAACACAAACATGTCGCATCGACATTCTAAACCGTACTATTGATTTCTGCCGATACATAACCTCTAAGCTCTTATGTCTTAGAGAAGGGTGTTAAGCAAGAGAATAAATTCTCCGCCACCAAACAGATATATATTTAGCAAAGATCAATCATATAGTTCAAAATGCAATGTTAGACATGTAATCCTGTCTTTAACTGGGTTAAAGAACTAATGCCATTTAAAACATAGTTCACGATAAACCCAAATCACATTCCATTAATTATGGAATCTTCACGGAAAGCAGATCAATATATAATAAATATCAATTTCCGTATCCGAATAATAATATAAATGGAATAATGACAAAGCCTTTTAAATTTCATATATATTAACAATCTTCCCCCACACAAGCTCACTTCGATTATTATCAAATCGAATTCCATTCAATTCCAATTTAATATAATAAATTGGAAAACTTTACTTTGGAAAATTCCTGCTAAATCTTAATAAAAAGATTTATAAATTCCAAATCACATTTCACTAATTATCGGGTTAAAGAACAAGTGTAATTTAAAGCACCGTTCATGATAAACCCAAAAATCCAATTCTTTCATTCAATTCCAAGTAAATATTAATTAATTGGAAAACTTCTCTAAATCTTAATTAAAAGATTTATTCTTTTCTCAACTGGGTTTAAGAACAGTGTTAATAAAGACACCATTCACGACAAACATAAAATCTCATTTGATATTAAATACGAGGCTCTGAATAGAAATTATATCGGCTTATATTCAATATCAAATTCTGAAATCAACAAATAACGATATAAATATATCTTCCAAATTTCCATAACAATATCCGTGTACTCACTAAATCCAATATTGAAATATTCTGAAGATGATTTCCATTCAAATCCACTCCAATTCATATATTGGAAATTCTGGTTATATTAAAACCCATTCCCAATCCAATTTATTTATTTAAAAATAATTGGATTATAACTCTAGTTAATAACTAGTTCATTTCGATAAGAATATATTTTTATCTTTTCAAATATGGAATTTTTCATCCCAATTCTTTTCAAATCGTTTATTATGATTTTACACAAATCATTAATAATTTTATTAAGGCCCTTAAGGTCGATTTCCATAAACGACCTTCGAACTGCATTTACAGCGACCTTTTCCGAATTTGATTTGGACATAATTCCAAATCCAACCGTTAGATTTCAAATCTCTTATATTCATTGGAAAGCTCTTTTCGATACGAACCCAACGGTTCTGGTTTAGAAGAATCCGATGGTCGGATCTCCCGTAATGTCAATTCGAAGTCAATGGACGAAATTCGCGAACGGTCGCGGTGCGACGCATTCTATTTAGACCATTATATTATATATATATAATATATATATACTTTGTCGATTTCCATTTAAAACGTATTTTATTAATCGTTTATAAATTCGTTTTAAAACGATTCTAACTTCATTTTCAATTTTAAATCAAAATTGAATACTCCTTATCATTATATTATTAAATGATAATATTTTCAAAATATCAGATTTTGAAATAATTTCCTTTTCGATATTCATTATAAAATGAATAAAATTTATCGTTCGCGTCAAAATGGCGCATAACTGCTCAACACGACTTCATACTTAAATATTTTCATGTCCATCCAAAATCGGACATCAAATCCACATTTTGATCCTTTACTAAATATTAATATAAAATATTCGTTATTTTAAAATATTTGTTATTTTAAAATATTCGTTATTTTATAATATTCGTCATTTTAAAGTATTCCTTATTTCTGAATTGGAATCAGACCTAATCAACTACCATATAATTTTATTTATATGGATTTCACACAACACATGTATATATAAATAATGATAAACAATCAACCATCGGTCAGAGTGCACTACATGACTGCATAAGCATTAAATATAAATAATTAACGCTTACAATAGTCTGTCAACCAATCGATTGACATACAACTAAACAATTGGGATTCGTGTATGTCAAATATCATCCCAATACCCGTGTGGGGTTTCAATCAACAAACACAGATTTTATTTGTGTAGTTGGACGATGTATAAAATATATCGTCCCAATCAATATCAGTCAAATGAGTGTTCTTAAATAAATCGTCCGATTTGTAAATGAATATTTATTTTCATTCATATACACGTTAAAAATTATATCTTTAACGACAAGATATTTATTTCAACAAATGAATATTTTATACAGTTCATTTATACAATAAAAATGATATTTTTATTGTTCTAACATATTTTAGAAAATTTTGGCAGCATAATGGCGCGATACTAGAACCGGAATAAGGTCTAGCCTTATCCCTCGCCTAATACTGGCTCGCGCCATACACATCCCAATTCTAGTCAATTCCATTCACATCCCAAACCAAATCCAAACTAATAAATCAATCAAACAAACAACCAAACATCCATGGTTTCAATCAAAGGTATCGGGTGCTATTAAGGACCATCTGCATCCTAGTATATATTTTACTGGAAAATAATTAGAGTGAGAAGTTCTCACCCAGAAGCTAAACCAATTCATCGCGATTCTTCTAATTGTAGAAAACTCTTGTCGTCGCGCTCTCTTTTGTCGTTCCCCGCACTTGAATTTGCCCCTTTGGCTCTAGAATTTGCATACGGCCTCCCATCTTCACCAAACTTTGTCACTAGCCTAAACGCGCCATTTCAGACAACTTTTGCCTTGTGCAATTTCTTACAAAACTGCATCATTTCGCTGGAAATCGCGAAAAACAGCAGCAGATCCGAGATCTTCGGACGCGTTTTTCGGACAGATCCGCAATCCAAAATAGGACTTCCGTATACCCAAATCGAAGAGAAAATCGTGCTCTTCGACTTTGGTACTATGGAGTTTTGGATAGAAATGCATGGTTTGGGAGTTTTTTGCCAAACGGGAATTTTGGAGAAAATGGGTTTTTGGGTGAAATGGGGCCCACGGCGGAGCTGGGCTGAGGGGGGCGGTGCAGGCCTCAGTAGGCGGCGGAAGGGTGCGGGTGGTGGTGGTAGGGCCAATAGTGGTGGTGGTGGTGTTTGGGTTATAGGGTTTGTGAATGGAAGAGGGAAAGGAGAGAAGGAGGAGGAGGAGGGGAGATGGTCGGAGGGTGGCGGCACTGGTGGGGGTCATCGGTCAACGGGGAGGGGGCGGGCTGAAAGGATTTGGGGAGGACCCCATACTTGGGGAAAATAAAGAAAAGGAAGGAGGAAAGAAAGTGAAGAGAGAAAAGGAGGAAAAGTGAATATAAGCCCATTTCTCCTGAATCATTCGACTGCAAACGATCTCTGTTTGCCGCGGATTTCGGACACGACATAGTACACATGAAGACGAGTCCGATGAAACAAGTTTCGTCGAATTCCGAGTTCATTTGACAATCCATTAAAATTCTCAAAGATGCTCAGATATTGTTCAAAAATGTGATTTTAGCACACATTTCCTTCTTGTACGCTCACACACTAACTCTAAAAATCATGCCCTTTTAGATTTAACCATTATTAGATGATACATATCCAGAAAAAAAGGAATCGAATTCTGAGATCGTCACAATAATGTTCCTTTGTAAAATGACTGCCTTTTTTACTCTAAACTGTTTTAGCTCGCAAGACCACATACTAACTCCGTTTGATGAGCATTTTGGAACTCAACAATGATTTGTCATTATGAATCCAGAAAAATTTATTTCATCGAATTCTGAGCTCATACACAAAATTTCACTTTTTAAGGGCTATGTATTGCTAACCGAAAACCCCATCCAATTCCCACTATTTCGGATCTCGGAATATATCGAATCTTATACTTTTCGGAGTTGCAAATGGCAATTTGAACTCAATGGAAGTGGTTTCGAGTCCAAATTCATTCGTATGCAGAATGTGACTTTTTGGTCCATATATAATATAATGAAAAAATAATTAAATTCCATAGTGACTATTTTCTATTTCAAACTAGACATAACTTTTTATTCCCGTTATGAAATCTGAATTTTTCACATTCGTTAGAAAGATATAATTAAATAGATTCCAGCGTTTCTGGTTTTACTGAAATCCGATTTATTTTGAATCTTGTACATTCAATTGAAATTTGAAATCGAATTTTCAAACTACCGCGCCATTACTAGCTCGTTTTAAAATTAAAATAAATTTATTCGTTCTAACTTCGAGTTAAATAAATTTTTAGTCATTATTATTTAAAATACATCATTTTAAATGTCCAAAATACATTAAAATAGTTAAAAGAAAATTTTTAAATTGGTTTCGAAAATCCGGATTGTTTCAAGAACTTAGAGAAATTCAACTTTGTTAAGTTTTCTTTATTTTCGTTTAATATTCTGGAAGCTCTTTGTTTGTTGAATTTTTTTTTACTTTAGCCAACTTATCCTGAGCTTCCAAGTTTATTTGTTCTGAGAAAACCCAACTTCGTTGACTATCCTTAAACTTTGTATAGTGCGCCCCTGTTCGACAGGTTTTGAAACTATACAAGTTATCGAATGCCTCCGAAGAGGTCGCGGATTTTACCCCAGCATTTGTCGTAATCGGGTTAGGTATTTCCAGACACTGACAATCCAACTGGGTATCCCCTTACGGCTAGGAATTTCTTTTTTAGCTGGTCCTTCCAGCTTGTTGTCGGTCCTTCCGGCCTGATGCTAGTACTTCCAGCTTGTTGCCGGTCCTTCCGACATGGCGCTGGTCCTTCCAGCTTGGGTTTGCTAGTCCTTCCGACCTGATGCTAGTACTTCCATCTCAGGTTTGTCGGTCCTTCCGACTTGATGTTGGTAGTTCCAGCTTAATGTAGCATTGTTCAACGAGGCGGATATCAGTTATTTTGTTGGAATCTATCACGATTTATGGAACTGGGGTCCTCAACCTTACACTTAAGAAGGTGCCCCTACGGTGGAACTTGCAAATGTTTTTGTATTTTAAGTTTGACGATGTGCCCTTTAACTGTTCGACTCTTGATGGTATTCTTTATTTATTTGCAAGGCAATGCTTTACACCTCCTCGTTTGTCGCAAAGGGTGTTTATGACACTCATTGCTTGAACTCTCCCTATCGAGATTTGCTGTGAAGGTCACCTAGTCTCATTGGGTTGTTAGGAAATCATTTGATGGCCTGCAATCAAAATTGATTTTAGCAACTTTGAAAAACTAGACAAGAGTTTGCAAACATACGATTCAGGCAAGCAACTTCATACTTTCATTCATATACATACAAAGTTTGAGTACAATGCATAGAAAGTTTTTACAACTTTTACAGGAACATGAATGAAAAGTTAATTCTAATTGCGATGTAGATGAATGCTATTCCACGCCCTTAGGATTATTGTTCCATCTGTTATCTTCAATTTGAAGGTACTGTCTAGGAGTTTCTGACTTATAACATGGGCCCTTCCCAGTTAGGTCTGAAAATCCTAGTTCCGATCATCATCTTTTTCAACGCCAGATCTCCCACTCTAAAGGTTCTTTGTTTGACCTTCGAATTGAAGTGCCTGGCAACCCTCCTTTGGTAGGCAGAGACTCTAGGTTCTGCTTTAGTTCTCCTTTCCTCAAGTAGGTCAAGTGCTCTGAGTTGCACCTTCTCATTCTCTGCCTGGTTGAGGTAAATTCTATGCGAGTAGGTACTCCCAGCTCTACCGGAATCATATTTTTGGACCCAAAGGCTATAGAGAACGGAGTGTGCCCCATTGCAAATTTATGTGTCTGCAATACACCCATAGTGCAAGTGGAAGATCGTCAACCCAACTACCTTTGGCTTCTTCAAGATGCTTCTTGATAGTTGATTTTATAATTTGGTTTACTGCTTCGAGTTGCCCGTTGACCTGCAGATGAGCAATTGCTGCAAAACTCTTCTGAATTTTGTACTGTAACGACCCGCCATTTTGACCGTGCCGAATCGACAAAATATGTCAAATCGAAACGTCCAAAACAACAGATTGTTATTAGCTTCTGAGGTAAATAGAATAAATCACAGAATCACAGATACAGAGCAATATAATATCTCATAGCGTAAAATACAAAATACAATTGTAGTTCATGAAGCTACTACATAAATTTTACATCAGAGTTTTCATAATACTACAGTGGAAGTCGATTACAAAAATTTCAGATACATAAATAAATGATAACAATTTGAAATAGAAACGACAAGAATAGCTGGAACTGGATCAACTGAACAGGTAGATATAGGTTAGCCAGAAATCCAATGTAAGCTCCAACTCCAAAAAGATGAATCTCGAAACTGGAATACTCGATCTGACCCGAGCAATAATGTAAAACAAAACAACTCGGATCAGGACTAACATTCTCATGGAAGTAAATCAACACAAATGAAATGTTCGATGAAATGCAATCAGTAACTTAGAGGATGTTTGGGATCACCATTCTCTAAGGATCCGTCAAACTAATATCATATAATATAATACGCTACATACAATAGTGTCTATCAGTAAAGTAAAATATCAAAATAGCGTAAGCGGGATTACCATGATTATTACCCTTACGCCATTTATATATTCCCATAGTATATACACTACCGTAATTCCTCCGTAAACTGGAGGTTGATCAGAGGGCACTCCATATAAAACAGCACAAAACAAAGTCGTAGTAGGCTCGTATAAGGCATGTGGCAAGGCACGCAAGGAATGCCAGGGTGGATTCACCGTTTGCACAGCCGGACTGGTGGTAATGCATAGTAGCTACTACCTCCCACCTCGATACACACTCCCATAATCGAAAAGGGCCCAAATCGAATCTCAACAGTAATAGAATAATATCGAAGAAGTGTGCTCGATAAGAGGTATGACTTCACTTGGTCCGTGCATAGCTCCTGTTTTAGCCACATCAAGCTGACTCAAGGTAGTCAGGGTCTCGTAATTAATATGAAATACAAAAATAGAGTCGTTCACCAAATCATCCCCTTCATTCTGGAACTCCACCGCGTACACAGTTGTTAAAGTGGTTTTCGGTATTGGCAGAGAGTATGACAATAGCCGATCCCGGTCTCTTTAACAACCAATCGTTTACATTTTTCACACCGTGGTCATTATTTTATAAATCGCTTTATAAAATAGTTTATATGAGTTCTCATATTCGAATCTGAAATCAAATTTAAATATCTAACTTCAATTATATTCAATTTTGGAAAATACTCACGAGAATCGCTCAAATCAAATCGATTTAAAACCATATCGAAAATATTTCTGAATATAGTATAAGCAAATACTGTACTATTTAACTTCGATTTATATAAGTTTCCGACAAAAATCGCATAACAACTTTCAAATCCCAAATCGACTTATATTTAAGTTATACCTTAAATATGTCAATTTTCGATTAAATCGATATCGAAACCTTTAACTTCGATTATAATTTTTGGTTCGGCTTATATTTGCAAAAATTCAAGTTCAAAACCATTCAAATGATTCAAAATTTTTCTTTATAAGAAATCGTTTCAAGTCGATTCATTTGAATCCAACACTTTGGTTCAAAATTCGAAATATGAGATTGAAATCAAAACTTACACTTCAATTTAAACAAACATATCGAGTTATGTAATTCAAGTCGTATAATTCGAAATCATTATTCATAATTCATATAATTTGGTTTTACCCCCTTAAAGCATTCATTTTAGTCGATTAATGAAATTCAACACTTAGGTTCAAATTTCCTTTTATATAATTCAAAACGAAATCTTAACCTTCAATTTAAACCAAATTGTATCTTATTTTAAAATTCAAGTCGTACTGTTCAAAGTTATTACTTAAATTCAAATCATAAGATTTAAACTATTCATATAAATTCGATTCTAACAAATTTCTTAATTCAAAATCAAACAATTTATAACACCAATTCTATATATAAAATTTTATATATTCCAATTTGTATTCAATCACTTTAAAATAGAATTCATTCCATATCAATTCAAATTCATTTCTTCAATATTTAGACCATCTCAAATTTCGCATTTAGTTAACTTAAGATCAAATTCATTTATATTCATTATAGGTTCGAATTCATTCCTTAAACTTGGAAATTCAATTTAAAACAAATTTCACATTCAAGTTCATTTCTTAAGTCAATATCGATTCGAATTCATATTCATATTCTATATCAGTTCATTCGTTAAATCGGTATCGTTATCTAAATTCAAATCTTTAAACGTCGAATTCGAATCGCGAGAACCTTACTTACCCACCAATCAGTTTATTATTAAAGTTTACAATATATATATATATAAGAAAATATAACTTTGAAAATAAATATATAAGTTTATAAAATTCTAAAATAAATTAGAAATAGATTATATATAAGTTTATAATAATATAAAATAGATTTAAAGAAATAGTTATAATAATATAAAAAGGTTAAAATACTTATAGGAATAAATTATATGGTTCAAAATAGATACATTTATAAATAAAATCTTAAATAAACATTTAAATCCCTATTTACAGATAAATCATTTTAAAACACATAATTTAAATATACAAAGTAATTTAAATTTAAATAAAATATAAATATAAAAATATAAAGTCTTAAGTAAATATTTTAAAATAAAACTCCTTTTACTTCAAAAACATGACCGACGGTGTCCGTATATAGTTTTCTACCCTATGGTCAAGTGATACGGATATTTATCATTTCAACCCGCAATTTATAAAATTTCTACGGGTCTATCATTTCAACCCGCGATCCCAAATTCAGTAAAAATCGTTCAGGTCTATCATTTCAACCCATAATGATTTTTCCCTATTCTAATGTCCATTCGGGTATGTATCATTTCAACCCTTAGTGATTTTTCCTAAACTAGGGTATCAACAATCACAAACAACAATCACAGCATATATCATCAGTGCAACTACCTGTCATATGAATATATCGTGTTGCATAGGAAATGTGCATATATGTCAAATCAAACAATATCTATTAGCAATCCTATACATTTCATATAACAGTTCATTATTGATCTAACATCCATGGAAAAATGTGAGTCAGGTGTGAGATAAATTCACCTTTTGTGGCTTAAAAATGGAGACAACAATGGATGGACACTGAATAAGACAATGACTTTCAGGCATGACTCGAAATGGTTCCGACATGATAATCACTCCAAATATATTTATTTTTAATAAGAGGAGGCTTGGGAAGTTCTCAATGGAATTGTACAGCAATTTGGTTTTGGATCGGTTTTGAACTCAACGCCACACTCGAGTCAAAATAACACGACAAATTCTCTTTTAAGAATAATATTTATATTTATATTATATAAACACCCAATGACCCAAAACAAAATTTTATAACTATACACACACACACATATATATTCGTTTTAAATACATATATAAACACACATAAAATACACACAACACATTAAAACATAAATACACACACAAGACACAAGAAAGGACACACACGCTCCCATCAAACTCAACACCATGCATCACAAACACTTTTATATAAACACACTCACACACGCATGTTTGAAAACATTCACGCACTCACACCACAAACTCACGCACATACACCAAAACTCACACACAAACAAAAAGGACTCACACATACACTACACCCAACTCACTCAGGTGGTTCGGCACAGGTCTTGGCATGACATAGGATGGGGATAGGTGACAGTAGGCGCAACTTTCAGTTGGGTAAGGCTTTAAGGAGCGACTGCCTTGGGCGAGCTTGGAAGCCTTGGTTGGATATAGCGGGTTTTTGGAAGCAGGAGACGGTGGCACGGTCGGCATGGGCGGGCGAGACGGGGACAACGTTGGACTTCGGCGCAGGCTCGGATGCAGGAGGGGTCGTTGGCGGAGGAATGGTCAGTAGGTGTTGTGGGCGAACAGGTTGCGGAGGTGGGGCGGTGCGGTCAGAACAGGTGGATGTGGCCACTGTTGGAGGCCGAGTGGCTTCAGCGTGGAGATAGGGTACCGCGAGTTGATGAAATGGAGGGACGGGATGGACATGAGATGCAGCTGTAAAGAAGAATGGGAAGAATGGGTTTTGCGATGGGGAATTTGGTGAAGAAAGGCTGATGTCGTGGTACAAGGAAAAATGAAATGGTAATAAAATGGAACTTCTGTTTCACCGTGTCCTTTTTATTTAATATACACGAAAAGCTGCATCTCTTTTCGGGGAAACTATAACGTTGGAATCAACGTTGGAATCGGTCCAATTTTTATAACTAGAGAAAAATGAAACCGCTATTTAAACGAAGAAAAGAACGAGATATTTCAGTTTTATCTTTATTTGATCCGAAGAGGTAGAAATATTCAAAGAACGTGGGATGGGGAATGAGGAACAGGTAAAATGAGGTAACGGTGAAAAGAAAGAAAATAGGTATAGGATATGGAACCGGTCTAAAATTTGAAATTGTCCATTACAAATTAGATGAGTTGTTTTAGAATCATAATTTTGAACCCGCACTGACGCTGAACAAAATGTTTAGATATAAAGTTTCAAATATAACAAGTGATGTATTCAGGAAATTGAAACTGAAGCAAACGAATAGTTTCAACAATATATAATGACCGGAGACTAAACGTTGGAATTCAAAAGGTGAAAAGCGGCAACGAACGGTAACGAACAGAAATGGGTTTAGCTAATAAAAGAAGAATAAATGATTTCAAAAAGAAACATGAGCGGTTTAAATTAAAAGGAAACAGAGGATTAAAAAAAAGAACGGTTGGAAATGGCAACAATGCATGGTTTGGTTGAAATGACGAGAATGGTCTTTATTGTTTGCATGGAAATGGGAAATGGTTTGGACATGCATATAGCATAGTGTAGCGTAGTAATGAATGAAGAAACAGGGAAAAATAAAGGAAAGAAAGAGTACCTGCATGCATGGTTTTGTACATGAAAACTTACATGGCTTTTGAAATGAACATAACGCATAAGGTTACATTAAACATGCATTAAAAGTGCCACTTTGGAAAAAAAAAGAATTTGTTTAGTAAAATAAAAAGACGGGTTTTGCAGACCCAAAATGACTAGAAAAATATGCAAGATCCAAAAAAGGACACGTTGGACTCAAATTGCTCTACTTTAAAAATGAACTGCGCAAGCCTTTTTGCAATTTCAGCGCGAACCGAGCACCAAAACTGACAAATGAATATATTGTTTTAATCAACACGACGAGACGGAAACAACGGTATATAATTTGCAGTGTCAGGATGCTGCGTTCAAAAACGCGTTACGGACCCCTTTAAACGTAAAAATCGGTTAGGAAAACAATTAAACGGAGGTCAAAACGTCCGATTTTCACAAAACGGATTTCATCGTTGGATTCATGACAACGAATAGAATATTTTTCATTTTTGTCCGAACTGGTTTCAGAGAGATTTTAAAATTGATAAAATTTGAATTGATATGCGCAGCTTTACGCTGAAAATTGTGCGAACGAAAAACATTCAAATTTTACGACGAAATTTTCGTTGTTGCTATACCTCACTGTACGTATTCAAATTTCCATCATGAAAAAAAAGTTATAAAAAATATTTTCAAAATAAAAAAAATATCGATTTAAATTGGAATTTAAATCGTCAAAAATAATGGGTTGTTACAATCTCCCTTACTCAAAACTTTTCGTCTCCGAAAAGGAACGAGACAGAGAAACAGTAATTAAATAATTTAATATATTTAAATCAATGGTTCATATTTATTATCATATATGTATATATCAAAAGTTAAATATTTCAAACATTTCATAATAGTTCCAAGTATCCACTCGACGCCTCGATTGGCAATATATATTCATCCCACTTTGGAAACCCGAAAATAGATGTCGATGATGCTGCAGTCATCACCAGAATCATTTTCAAGCGACTAGAGTGTGACTCTATATCTATCTAATACGTATAGGGTTTAACATATACGTTGATCAGACGTATACACCAAATCACTAAGTACTCGGTAGGCCAATTTTAGCGTCAAATAATTACTCAAAACATCTTTCTATATTTAAACATAATATATAGCAAAATTTTCGAATTATATATTTCAAATCATTAAAAATAATTAAGGAAAAATTATATCTCTCCTCACTCGTTTATTTAATAAAATTCAACAATAATCCATAATAAACATACAAACAATATTTTTATTGAATCAAATACATAACTATATTATTCAATCAAGATAAACTTAATTTCTTACAAAGTGTACATCTTTAAAACTTATCCAAAGTATATATATGTACAAACTTAAAGCATGAACATAAAATCTTTCGAAATATTGGTTTTACCAAAACATAATGTTATTCACAAATATACATATCAAATTTCAATATTGCAGTAAGAAAACTTATATTATAATATCTTTAAAACAATGATTTCAAGCCCAAATTTAATAAGGAAAGATCTCTAGAAGACTTATACTCTCGTTCTACTTCTTACCCTGTCAAGGATAAGTTATAGAATTCGATTTAAAAGTTGAATGAACGAAAGAACCTAATCAAAGAGGATCTACGAGCGAAGATGGATTCAAATGGAAGGGAATTTCAGAAAAAGAATTTATTAATATTAAACAAAAAAATTTTATATCCAAAAATATTTATTAAAATCATTTTAAAACCATTTATACTTTCAAAATACGCTCTCTCAAGAAGAACTCTGCGACTGATTACACTCACTCTAGGGTATCACTACCCTATCTCTAATGAGCCTTTACCCCATAGGTTAAAGCTTTGATAAAACCAAAGCTCTGATACCAAATGTAACGACCCGCCATTTTGACCGTGCCGAATCGACAAAACATGTCAAATCGAAACGTCCAAAACAACAAATTGTTATTAGCTTCTGAGGTAAATTGAATAAATCACAGAATCACAGATACAGAGCAATATAATATCTCACAGCGTAAAATACAAAATACAATAGTAGTTCATGAAGCTACTACATAAATTTTACATCAGAGTTTTCATAATACTACATTGGAAGTCGATTACAAAAATTTCAGATACATAAATAAAAGATAACAATTTGAAATAGAAACGACAAGAATAGCTGGAACTGGATCAACTGAACAGGTAGATATAGGTTAGCTAGAAATCCAATGTAAGCTCCAACTCCAAAAAGATGAATCTCGAAACTGGAATACTCGATCTGACCCGAGCAATAATGTAAAACAAAACAACTCGGATCAGGACTAACATTCTCATGGAAGTAAATCAACACAAATGAAATGTTCGATGAAATGCAATCAGTAACTTAGAGGATGTTTGGGATCACCATTCTCTAAGGATCCGTCAAACTGATATCATATAATATAATACGCTACATACAATAGTGTCTATCAGTAAAGTAAAATATCAAAATAGCGTAAGCGGGATTACCATGATTATTACCCTTACGCCATTTATATATTCCCATAGTATATACAGTACCGTAATTCCTCCGTAAATTGGAGGTTGATCAGAGGGCACTCCATATAAAACAGTACAAAACAAAGTCGTAGTAGGCTCGTATAAGGCATGTGGTAAGGCACACAAGGAATGCCAGGGTGGATTCACCGTTTGCAGAGCTGGACTGGTGGTAACGCATAGTAGCTACTACCGCCCACCTCGATACACAATCCCATAATCAAAAAGGGCCCAAATCGAATCTCAATAGTAATAGAATAATATCGAAGAAGTGTGCTCGATAAGAGGTATGACCTCACTTGGTCCGTGCATAGCTCCTGTTTTAGCCACATCAAGCTGACTCAAGGTAGTTAGGGTCTCGTAATTAAAATGAAATACAAAAATAGAGTCGTTCGCCAAATCATCCCCTTCATTATGGAACTCCACCACGTACACAGTTGTTAAAGTGGTTTTCGGTATTGGTAGAGAGTATGACAATAGCCGATCCCGGTCTCTTTAACAACCAATCGTTTACATTTTTCACACCGTGGTCATTATTTTATAAATCGCTTTATAAAATAGTTTATACGAGTTCTCATATTCGAATCTGAAATCAAATTTAAATATCTAACTTCAATTATATTCAATTTTGGAAAATACTCACGAGAATCGCTCAAATCAAATCGATTTAAAACCATATCGATAAGATTTCTGAATATAGTATAAGCAAATACTGTACTATTTAACTTCGATTTATATAAGTTTCCGACAAAAATCGCATAACAACTTTCAAATCCCAAATCGACTTATATTTAAGTTATACCTTAAATATCTCAATTTTCGATTAAATCGATATCAAAACCTTTAACTTCGATTATAATTTTTGGTTCGGCTTATATTCGCAAAAATTCAAGTTCGAAACCATTCAAATGATTCAAAATTTTCCTTTATAAGAAATCGTTTCAAGTCGATTCATTTGAATCCAACACTTTGGTTCGAAATCGAAATATGAGATTGAATTCAAAACTTACACTTCAATTTAAACAAACATATCGAGTTATGTAATTCGAAATCGTTATTCATAATTCATATAATTTGGTTTTACCCCCTTAAAGCATTCATTTTAGTCGATTAATAAAATTCAACACTTAGGTTCAAATTTCATTTTATATAATTCAAAACGAAATATTAACCTTCAATTTAAACCAAATTGTATCTTATTTTAAAAATTCAAGTCGTACTGTTCAAAGTTATTACTTAAATTCAAATCATAAGATTTAAACTATTCATATAAATTCGATTCTAACAAATTTCTTAATTCAAAATCAAACAATTTATAACACCAATTCTATATATAAAATTTTATATATTCCAATTCATATTCAATCACTTTAAAATAGAATTCATTCCATATCAATTCAAATTCATTTCTTCAATATTTAGACCATCTCAAATTTCGCATTTAGTTAACTTAAGATCAAATTCATTTATATTCATTATAGGTTCGAATTCATTCCTTAAACTTGGAAATTCAATTTCAAAACAAATTTCACATTCAAGTTCATTTCTTAAGTCAATATCGATTCGAATTCATATTCATATCCTATATCAGTTCATTCGTTAAATCGGTATCGTTATCTAAATTCAAATCTTTAAACGTCGAATTCGAATCGCGAGAACCTTACTTACCCACCAATCAGTTTATTATTAAAGTTTACAATATATATATATATAAGAAAATATAACTTTGAAAATAAATATATAAATTTATAAAATTCTAAAATAAATTAGAAATAGATTATATATAAGTTTATAATAATATAAAATAGATTTAAAGAAATAGTTATAATAATATAAAAAGGTTAAAATACTTATAGGAATAAATTATATGGTTCAAAATAGATACATTTATAAATAAAATCTTAAATAAACATTTAAATCCCTATTTACAGATAAATCATTTTAAAACACATAATTTAAATATACAAAGTAATTTAAATTTAAATAAAATATAAATATAAAAATATAAAGTCTTAAGTAAATATTTTAAAATAAAACTCCTTTTACTTCAAAAACATGACCGACGGTGTCCGTATATAGTTTTCTACCCTATGGTCAAGTGATACGGATATTTATCATTTCAACCCGCAATTTATAAAATTTCTACGGGTCTATCATTTCAACCCGCGATCCCAAATTCAGTAAAAATCGTTCAGGTTTATCATTTCAACCCATAATGATTTTTCCCTATTCTAATGTCCGTTCGGGTATGTATCATTTCAACCCTTTGTGATTTTTCCTAAACTAGGGTATTAACAATCACAAACAACAATCATAGCATATATCATCAGTGCAACTACCTGTCATATGAATATATCGTGTTGCATAGGAAATGTGCACATATATCAAATCAAACAATATCTATCAGCAATCCTATACATTTCATATAACAGTTCATTATTGATCTAACATCCATGGAAAAATGTGAGTCAGGTGTGAGATAAACTCACCTTTTGTGGCATAGAAATGGAGACAACAACGGATGGACACTGAACAAGACGATGACTTTCAGGCACGACTCGAAATGGTTCCGACTTGATAATCACTCCAAATATATTTATTTTTAATAAGAGGAGGCTTGGGAAGTTCTCAATGGATTGGTACAACTATTTGGTTTTGGATCAGTTTTGAACTCAATGCCACACTCGACTCAAAATAACACGACAAATTCTCTTTTAAGAATAATATTTATATTTATATTATATAAACACCCAATAACCCAAAACAAAATTTTATAACTATATACACACACACACATATATTCGTTATAAATACATATATAAACACACATAAAATACACACAACACATTAAAACATAAATACACACACAAGACACAAGAAAGGACACACACGCTCCCATCAAACTCAACACCATGCATCACAAACACTTATATATAAACACACTCACACACGCATGTATGAAAACATTCATGCACTCACACCACAAACTCACGCACATACACCAAAACTCACACACAAACAAAAAGGACTCACACATACACTACACCCAACTCACTTAGGTGGTTCGGCACAGGTCTTGGCACGACATAGGATGGGGATAGGTGACAGTAGGCGCAACTTTCAGTTGGGTAAGGCTTTAAGGAGCGACTGCCTTGGGCGAGCTTGGAAGCCTTGGTTGGATATAGCGGGTTTTTGGCAGCAGGAGACGGTGGCTCAGTCGGCATGGGCGGGCGAGACAGGGACAACGTTGGACTTCGGCGCAGGCTCGGATGCAGGAGGGGTTGCTGGCGGAGGAATGGTCAACAGGTGTTGTGGGCGAACAGGTTGCGGAGGTGGGGCGGTGCGGTCGAAGTAGGTGGATGTGGCCACTGTTGGAGGCCGAGTGGCTTCAGCGTGGAGATAAGGTACCACGAGTTGATGAAATGGAGGGACGGGATGGACATGAGATGCAGCTGTAAAGAAGAATGGGAAGAATGGGTTTTGCAGTGGGGAATTTAGTGAAGAAAGGCTGATGTCGTGGTACAAGGAAAAATGAAATGGTAATAAAATGGAACTACTGTTTCACCGTGTCCTTTTTATTTAATATACACGGAAGCTGCATCTCTTTTCGGGGAAACTGTAATGTTGGAGTCGGTCCAATTTTTATTACTGGAGAAAAATGAAACCGCTATTTAAACGAAGAAAAGAACGAGATATTTCCGTTTTATCTTTATTTGATCTGAAGAGGTAGAAATATTTAAAGAACGTGGGATGGGGAATGAGGAACAGGTAAAATGAGGTAATGGTGAAAAGAAAGAAAATAGTTATAGGATATGGAACCGGTCTAAAATTTGAAATTGTCCATTTCAAATTAGATGAGTTGTTTTAGATTCATAATTTGGAACCCGCACTGACGCTGACCAAAATGTTTAGATATAAAGTTTCAAATATAACAAGTGATGTATTTAGGAAATTGAAACTGAAGCAAACGAATAGTTTCAACAATATATAATGACCGGAGACCAAACGTTGGAATTCAAAAGGTGAAAAGCGGTAACGAACGGTAACGAACTGAAATGGGTTTAGCAAATAACAGAAGAATAAATGATTTCAAAAAGAAACATGAGCGGTTTAAATTAAAAGGAAACAGAGGATTAAAAAAAAGAACGGTTGGAAATGGCAACAATGCATGGTTTGGTTGAAATGACGAGAATGGTCTTTAATGTTTGCATGGAAATGGGAAATGGTTTGGACGTGCATGTAGCATAGTGTAGCGTAGTAATGAATGAAGAAATAGGGAAAAATAAAGGAAAGAAAGAGTACGTGCATGCATGGTTTTGTACATGAAAACTTACATGGCTTTTGAAATGAACATAACGCACAAGGTTACATTAAACATGCATTAAAAGTGCCACTTTGGGGAAAAAAAGAATTTGTTTAGTAAAATAAAAAGATGGGTTTTGCAGACCCAAAATGGCTAGAAAAATATGCAAGATCCTAAAAAGGAAACATTGGACTCAAATGGCTCTACTTTAAAAATGAACTGCGCAAGCCTTTTTGCAATTTCAGCGCGAACCGAGCACCGAAACTGACAAATGAATATATTGTTTTAATCAACGCGACGAGACGGACACAACGGTATATAATTTGCAGTGTCAGGATGCTCCGTTCAAAAACGCGTTACGGACCCCTTTAATTGTAAAAATCGGTTAGGAAAACAATTAAACGGAGGTCAAAACGTCCGATTTTCACGAAACGCATTTCATCGTTGGATTCATGATAATGAATAGAATATTTTTCATGTTTGTCCGAAATGGATTCAGAGAGATTTTAAAATCGATAAAATTTGAACTGATATGCGCAGCTTTACGCTGAAAATTGCGCGAACGAAAAACATTCAAATTTTACGATGAAATTTTCGTTGTTGCTATACCTCATTGTACGTATTCAAATTTCAAATTTCCGTCATGAAAAAAAAATTATAAAAAATATTTTCAAAAAAAAAATCGATTTAAATTGGAATTTAAATCGTCAAAAATAACGGGTTGTTACATGTACCTAGAGCATAAGATTTTGGGCTCGTCGCTCTCGAACTATGTTCCATTGTCTGTGATTATCTTCTATAGCACACTGAATCTGCATATGATATTCTTCAAGACAAAGTTTATCACATTTTTGAAGTGATGATGGCCAGTGGCTTTGCTTTAGCCCATTTAGCGAAGTAATCAATAGCCACAATGGCATATATGAAATTGGACTTTGCTGTAGGGAGTATTCCAACGAAGTCGATGCCCCAGATTGCAAATGACCACGGACTGACCATTTGGGTCAACTCTATAAATGGTGCCCTAGGGATCCTTGACCTCTGACATCGATCACATTTCTTGGTGTAGGTTGCGGAGTCTAAGTTTATATCAGGCCAGAAATAACCGTAACACAGAATTTTCTTGGCAACAATCTGTCCCCTTGCATGACCTCCACACTCTCCTTCATAAAGTTCTGCTAAGATTGCCCTAGATTTCTCTCTAGTCACACATCGAAGCAGAGGCATGGAGAAGCCTCACCTATATAGACGACCGTCTTAGATGAGATACAAAGACGCTTTTCGGAGTAATTTCTTTCTTTTCTTTGAATCATCTGGGAATAACCTCTTGAGAAGATAATTTTTGATCGAAGTCATCCATGAGTCTGGCTCTATGACGGTTTCCATGAACCAATCCATGTCACTATCATCAGTGCTGGGATTTGAAAGGACTTCAATAGGAACTAGTCCCAGCATTTGAGCATCTCTGAAACTGGCAAGTTTGGTAAGTGAATCTGCTTTCATGTTTTCTTCTCTAGGAATGTGAGATATCATATAGTACTCTAGGTCATCGAGAAGTTCCTTAACCTTGGATAGTAAGTAGGAAGATTTCCCCCTTTGGTTTGGAACTCTGTAACAACCCGAAAATCTGGGCCAGTTTAAAATTTTTATTTTGGCAATTTTAGCGAATTTTGATTATTTAAAATGAATTATTTTAAATAATATCGACGAGAAAAATGATTAGAATTGAATTCGATGTATATATTTATATACGTCGTCGTTAGAATATAAATAATTATAAATAGAATTGAAAATGGCGCGGTAGTTCGATAATTTGATTTCAAACTTCAATTGAATGTATCGGGTGCAAAACAATCCGGATTTTAGTGAAACCAAAAACATTAGGATCTAATTGATAATATCTTTCCAACGAATCCGACCAATCGAAATTTCATAGCGGGAATCAAAAGATATGTCCAGTTGAAAATTCTGAATAGTCGCTATGGAATTCAGGCCCTTAAAATGGACATTTTGCAAACGACCTCGGATTTCGACGAAGCCAGTTTTGTTGGATCCGCGGTGTCAAATTATTGCTAGGTTTCAAATTTCATAATTTTTCGAATCAATATGTGAGCGTGGCGAAGGAAAACGCGTTTGACCAGTTTCAGTTGATTTTAATCGACTAGAAAATGGCCATTTTTCCAACGGTCTCAGAATTCGACGAAACTAGTTTTGTTAGGACCGTATCGTCAATACGAAGCTAGAAAATATTTTTCGAGAATTTTTAGAGTTAGTATGTGACCCCGGTAATTTGAAATGTACGTTTAAAATTCAATATAGCGATTTAAATGTAAATTCAACGGAAACAGATCGTAACGTCCGAATCAGCCTACGATACATATCCCATTGTGTTCGGAATGGGGGTAATTAGCTAGGGACGACAGTCGGTGGGCTTGATTTCGAGTTCGAATTTAAAACTAACATTTTGGGGTTGAAAATTAATTTAATATATAAATTTTTATAATAAAACCCTTTCTCCACTACCTTTCCCTCTTACTTCCCGTTGACCAGAAAAAAAACCCGACTCCTCCCATCGCCCTCCACCGCGGCTGAGCCGCCGCCCGCCAGTCCTTCCCCTTCCCCCCCCCCCCCCCCCACGTCGACGATCCTCCCCCTCAGTCCCTCCGCATCTCCTTCTCCTCCCCACGAGACCCACGCCCTCGCGAGCCCCCTTTTCACCCAACGCCCACGAAGAAACCCAAGCCCCCCTAGAAAGCGTCGCCAGTCCTTCCCCCTCCCCTCCACCACTGGCGCGCCGCCTGAGGAGAACCGCCGCCCCTCCAAGCAACCACCGCGCAGGCGCGCTTCCCCTCTGACCCATCGGATTAGCCGGAAATGGCCAACCCTAGGCAACGTGCTTCAGGCAGAGAACACCGTGAGTTTCATTATTTATTTTAGTTTAATTTTATTTAAATAACATCGTTTAAAAATCTGGTTTTGGTTATATAAAACATTGGAATAAAAATCGGATTTTTATTTATATAGTGGTTGAACAAAAATGTAATTTTTACTATGAAGTTGAAGTTATAAAAGTATGATTTTTATAGAGTTGAAAGACGATATTTTTAAAGTTAGAAAGGCGAAATTTTTATATAGTATAGATGATAAAAATATGATTTTTATATTTTTTAAAGTAATAAAAATATGATTTTTATATTTTTAAAGTATTAAAAATATAATCTTTACTATATAAAAGATGTAAAAATATGATTTTTGGTTAGGGTGAGAATTAAAAATATAATTTTTACATGATAGGAATATTAAAAATATCATCTTTATATGTGTAGAAAAATGAGATTTTTATAAAGATGAAATCTTTAAATTTGAAAAGGCGAAGTCTATGTTTTTATAAAGGCGAAATCTTTATTTTAGAAAAGGCGAAATCTTTATATGGAAAATAGCGTGATAAAAATATAATTTTTATCTATATAACATAGTAGTAAAAAATTCGATTTTTATATATTGAATAACGGAATAAAAATTCGATTTTTAAATGTAGGAAGCGATTATAAAAATATGATTTTTATTTTAAAGACATCAGCAAATATAAAAATGTGTGATTTTTATATAATATAGTGGCTACGGGCAACGAAGATGACGAAGATGCGATAGCGATGAAGATTTCTATCAATGAAGAGTCGTGGTATTGGATAGCTTTCAGCGAGAATTTCTCACCTTTCAAATTCTTTCTCTAGTTATATATATATACTAGGATGCAGACGGTGCTTAGTAGCACCCGACACAATCGTCCACAGACCATGGACTTGTTTGTTTGATTGCAAAAATTAGTTAGATTATTTGATTGGATTGAATTGTTTGGTGAATGGAATGGATTTGATTGATGTGTGAATGGCGTGGGCCTTCACTAGACCGAGGATAAGGCTAGGCCTTGTCCCGTTTCTAGTATCGTGCCGTTATGTCGTCGAAATTTTCTAAAATATGTTAGAAAAATAAAAATATCATTTTATTGAACAAATGAACCGAATAGAATATTCATAGGTTGAATAAAATGTTTTATCGTTAAAAATATATTTTTTAACGTGAAAGTGAATAAATAAATATTTATAAACAAATCGGCCGATTTGTTTGTATACACTGATTTGACTGATATTGATTGGGTCGATAAATTTTACACACGCCCAACTGCACAACTAAAATCTGTGTTTGATTGTTTGAAAACCACACACGGGTGTTGGGATGAAATATGAAGTTCACTCATCCTGATTGATTAAATATGTCGATCGATTGATTGACAGGCTGTTATAAGCGTTATATATCTATATTTGATGCTTATACAGTGTAGTGCACTTTGGTTGATGGTTGATTATCTATCGTTGCTATTATATGCATTTGTTGTATGGAATCCATATAATTAACTTTATATGGTAATTGATTGGGCCTCATTCCAATTTAGAAAATAAAGAATATTATAAAATAAAGGTTCATGTGTTGACTGTACTCATTCGTTGAGATTAGTCATGTGTTGAACGAAATATTTTAATAATAAATTTTATATCTTTATCACTATAAAATAAAGGTTCATGTGTTGACTGTACTCATCCGTTGAGATTAGTCATGTGTTGAACGAAATAATTTAACAAAAATAGTCACACGTGGACAGTACTCATTCGTTGAGATTAGTCGGGTATTGACAAAAATAAACATTCATTTGTTGAATAGAATAAAGGAATATATGAAGCCGTGTTGATTAGATTGACTCCATTTTGACGTGAACGATATTTATATCGATTTTAAACGATTTCGAAATGAGTTTAATTGAAAACGATTTCGAAATGAATTGAATTGAAAACGATTTCGAAATGAATTGAATTGAAAACGATTTCGAAATGAATTGAATTGAAAACGATTTCAAAATGAATTGAAAATGAATTCAAATTGAATTGAAAGCGAATTGAAATGAATTCAAATTGAATTGAAATTTGAATTGAATAGAAATGAATTGTAAAATGAATTTATAAAGAAGAATTCAATTTTGATTTGAATTGAAATGGAAGTTGAAGTTGCTTTTGAAACGAATTTTAAAACTATTTATATAATTCGTTTTAAATAGAAATCGACGAAATATATATTATATATATAATATAATGGCCTGAATAGAACGCGCCGCGCCGCGGCAGTTCGTGAATTTCGACCATTTATTTCAAATGGACATTACGGGAGATCCGACCGTCGGATTCTCCTAAAACCGGAACCGTTGGGTTCGCATCGAAAAGAGCTTTCTAACGAATATTAGAAATTTGAAATCTAACGGTTGGATTGGGAATTATGTCCAAATCAAATTTGAAAAAGGTCGCTGTAAGTGCAGTTCGATGACCGTTGATGGAAATCGACTGTACGGGCCTTGATAAAATTATTAAAAATAGTAATAATTTGTGTAAAATCATAAGAAATGATTTAGAAAGGATTGGGATGAAATACTCCATATTTGAAAAGATAAAAGTAGATTTTTATCGAAATGAACTAGTTTTGAACTAGAATTATAATTCTATTTATTCGTAAGTAAATAAATTGAATTTGAAAAGGATTTTAAAAATAACCAGAATTTCCAATGATTGCATTGGAGTGGATTTGAATCGAAATTGTCTTCGGAATATTTCGATGTTGGAATTCGTGATTATACGGATGTTGTTATGGAAATTTGAAAGATATATATATTTATATCGTTATTTCCAATACGGCATTTGTTAATCGTAGAATTTGATATTGAATATAAGCCGATATATTTTCTATTCAGAGCCTCGTATTGAATATCAAATGTGATTTGGGTTTGTCGTGAATGGTGTCTTCACTAACACCGTTCTTGAACCCAGTTGAGAAAAGATTAAATCTTTTTATTTAGATTTAATGAAGTGTACCAATTAAATAATATTTAATTGCAATTGAATTGATATTGATTTTTGGGTTTATCGTGAACAGTGTTTTAAATAACACTCGTTCTTTAACCCGATAATTAATGGGATGTGACTTTGGGTTTATCGTGAACCGTGTTTTAAATGACACGGATTTTTTAACCCAGTTAATGATTAAAACTAAGTGGAGTTTTAATGAATCTTTAATTAGATTGAAATGATCGAGAATGGAGTATCACCAGTTTTGCTCCGGGCGATAGTTAAATATTTAATTAGATATGAACGTGAAATGGTAATTGAATTTACCGATAACACTGTGGTGTTAGATATGAAGTACTACCAGTTTTACTTCATGGGATGAATAGGTTGGGATTGGGAAATTAAAACAAATGATTACTTCAGTAAGGTTCGTTAATCCCGACTAGTTTGAATTGATATTCAAAAGTAGATTAAAGAATAAATTCAAGAAATTTATCTTGGATAAAATTAATGGGAACCTTTCCCTATGAATGTGAAATTTAGAAACTAATTGTCGGTTAGCCAAGCAGAATGGTTTTCTGGATATTGATCTGATGTTGGTTTCGGCCTTCGGGGTTAATATTTGGGTAATTATTCTCTTGATTAATTTACGGTTAGTGACTGATGAATTGGAATGAGGCGTATGTTGTGTTTGTGTAACACTTATTTAAAAATATACGCGAGTTATTCGGAAAGACCGGGTTTATCACATTCTGAATAACTGATACGACGATAAGTCGAAGATGAAGACGATGGTCGAAGACCGGAGGTCTTCACTTCATTTGGGTGATTACTGATGATCTTGATTGGGCTGTACACCCAAGAAGATGGAAACAGTTGGTGATCGTCCAGACGTACTTGGAGATCGATGGATATGCGGGGTACTAGGTGCCTCCGGTTTCGTTCAGACCCAGAACGGACTTGTAAATGGATTGTGTGTCTGACATTGGATTTTATCCCGTGTGATTGATCTCTATTAAATATATATCTGTTTGGCGGCGGAGAATTTATTCTCTTGCTTAACGCCCTTCTCTGAGACGTACGAGCTCAGGGGTTATATATTGATGGATATCAAACGCATGGAGTGAATTGCCTGTGTGGCATGCCTAAGTGGCAATTGATCGAGGCTTCTGTTGAAAAGCAAAGACTTGTGGTGATGATCAAAGCATGGCCTTTGTGGCGTAGCTTTGTGTAACGTTTACTTCGCGAGTTTCGCACCTCGGTTGTGAACCAAAAACGGGAGACGGACCTCAGGGAGGGCATGCGTTTCTTTCTAGTTAGAAGTGGCGTCAGTGGTTTTACACGCCCTGACATGTTTGACTTATGTGGTTGTTGCTGTTGCGAGGCGCCTCGGTTTGATCGGACGATCCGGGTCCGATGGAGTCATTCGTTGGCTCAGTTACGCCCCATAGGGCGGGGGAACGCATGTTCAGGGTTTAAGTTTAATCCACATCGGTGGACCGGCCCTGTCGCTCCAAGGCTTGACTGAGTACTTGCCTGAGACATGGGCTAGATTGTCTCGAGTCGGTTGAGGACTATCTTTTGCCTCGGTTCATAGATGGAAACCCAATTTCCAAATACGTGACTTTGCGATTTTGATTGTATAACCTATATATGGCGACATAGTGGTATGGGGCATTCATGCCGCCTATGATTGATACTTATGATTTGAAGTTGTTTTATACACTATGCACTTTTTATAGTATCAAATGATTTGTTTTAAACGTATCAAGCATTCTTGGCTATTATAAGGTAAAAACCTATCCCCCGGCTTGCGTTGCATTGTGTGATAGGACCTGGGTCTTATAATAGCTTCATTTTTCTTTATTTAGCATTGCGCTGTTGTTTTATGCACTGGTATTCTTGGGAGGAAACCCGTTCCGTGTTATACGGCGTGGTCCCTTGATTTACCGAACTTTGAAATAAAGATTAATAACTGTTTTAGTTCTCACACCAGTCACATGACTGACCTGGAGTTTATTGTTTTAACCTAAACTCTGGGTGCCCTTATTTTGACACGGGCAGCTAGTAGTTTTGGTTTTGTAGATTTATATTCATAGGATCCTGGTTTACAGCTGGAACGATATCCGGAAAGCTTTGTATCCGTATATCTCCTCTAGTTGTGTATTGTATTATTTTCCGCTGCGAAGTATTTAAATGTAATTTAAATCTCTGATATTTCTGTGTAATGTGTATTCATTTATACTCTGTATATTTCTGTAATCTAATGCATTGTTGTAATATACAATGAAATGTTCTTTTATATGCGTTCTATTTTGTCATGTTCTCAAACGATAGGGCGTTTCGAACGGTCTGGGTCGGTTTAGCGACTGGTTCGGACCGAGCGAAATTCCTTCTCGTCACAATTGGTATCAGAGCTTTGGTTTACAAAGCAGAGAACAAGACACATTAGAACCGTACGAAAGAATTCATCAGATATTGGATTAGTAATATCCAATTAGAATGACTCGTTAGAGATAGGATCAGTAGTATCCTAGAACGAGTGTGAAGAGTATATTTTTTCAAATGAAAACAATTTTGTTTGAAAATTTAAATCAACTATTCGTATTTGATTATTTATTTCATATTGATTAGGACAGTCCAGTATATAAAGATTTTGCATATACGCCTTGCAAACGTGTCTTTGAAGTTTTAATATACTGGATAGATATAGAATCACACTCTAGTCGCCCGGAGATGATTCTGATGATAGTTCGAACATCATCAGAATTGGTATTCGTGTTTCGAAGGTGTGATATCTATATATTTCCTATTGACTGGTGTGAGAACCAAAAATTAGATAGGATTTATTGTTGTGATTTGGCATCAAAAACATGATTTTTTGTATATGTATCAAAATTATGAATTTGAGACTCTAATTCACTAATTGATTGATGTTTGTGTTGTTTGTTTATTTGGTTGATAATTTTGAACCATTTAGCCTAATTGAATCAAATATTGAATTATATTGAAAATTAGTTGCATTTGCTTGCATACACATATATATCATTGAACAGGTCATAGCAAGGAGGCTAGAGCAGAGAATAAAATTTGTTTGCCCGACAAATAGGTACATGTTTACTACATAATTTACTGTTTTGTTTGGGTGATGATGATTTTATGAGCCTATTGGCTAGCCGCCTGGCTTTTTCTTTTTCTTTTTGAGATCTGAAGGACCGGGGAAGCTATTTGAGATTTCCCGATGCTCCCATTGCAGGGGAGGTTATGGCGAAATTTTTCGAAAATTTAGGGTGTTAGCCAAATTTTTGAAGAATTTGAAAATTCTCAGAAACTGAAAAGTTGGAGAATGGAAGCCAGATCGAACGTAGAGTTGATTAATCAAACCACTTTCGACTTTGTTCCTTTTCGGGGACGAAAAGTTTTAAGTGGGGGAGATTGTAACAACCCGAAAATCTGGGCCAGTTTAAAATTTTAATTTTGGCAATTTTAGCGAATTTTGATTATTTAAAATGAATCATTTTAAATAATATCGACGAGAAAAATGATTAGAATTGAATTCGACGTATATATTTATATACGTCATCGTTAGAATATAAATAATTATATATATAATTATAAATAGAATTGAAAATGGCGCGGTAGTTCGATAATTCGATTTCAAACTTCAATTGAATGTACCGGGTGCAAAACAATCCGGATTTTAGTGAAACCAAAAACATTAGGATCTAATTGATAATATCTTTCCAACGAATCCGACCAATCGAAATTTCATAGTGGGAATCAAAAGATATGTCCAGTTGAAAATTCTGAATAGTCGCTATGGAATTCAGGCCCTTAAAAATGGACATTTTACAAACGACCTCGGATTTCGACGAAGCCAGTTTTGTTGGATCCGCGGTGTCAAATTATTGCTAGGTTTCAAATTTCATAATTTTTCGAATCAATATGTGAGCGTGGCGAAGGAAAACGCGTTTGACCAGTTTCAGTTGATTTTAATCGACTGGAAAATGGCCATTTTTCCAACGGTCTCAGAATTCGACGGAACTAGTTTTGTTAGGACCGTATCGTCAATACGAAGCTAGAAAATATTTTTCAAGAATTTTTAGAGTTAGTATGTGACCCCGGTAATTTGAAATGTACGTTTAAAATTCAATATAGCGATTTAAATGTAAATTCAACGGAAACAGATCGTAACGTCCGAATCAGCCTGCGATACATATCCCATTGTGTTCGGAATGGGGGTAATTAGCTAGGAACGATAGTCGGTGGGCTTGATTTCGAGTTCGAATTTAAAACTAACTTTTTGGGGTTGAAAATTAATTTAATATATAAATTTTTATAATAAAACCCTTTCTCCACTACCTTTCCCTCTTACTTCCCGTTGACCAGAAAAAAAAACCAACTCCTCCCATCGCCCTCCACCGCGGCAGAGCCGCCGCCCGCCAGTCCTTCCCCCCCCCCCCCCCCCACGTCGACGATCCTCCCCCTCAGTCCCTCCGCATCTCCTTCTCCTCCCCACGAGACCCACGCCCTCGCGAGCCCCCTTTTCACCCAATGCCCACGAAGAAACCCAAGCCCCCCCAGAAAGCGTCGCCAGTCCTTCCCCCTCCCCTCCACCACTGGCACGCCGCCTGAGGAGAACCGCCGCCCCTCCAAGCAACCACCGCGCAGGCGCGCTTCCCCTCTGACCCATCGGATTAGCCGGAAATGGCCAACCCTAGGCAACGTGCTTCAGGCAGAGAACACCGTGAGTTTCATTATTTATTTTAGTTTAATTTTATTTAAATAACATCGTTTAAAAATCTGGTTTTGGTTATATAAAACATTGGAATAAAATCGGATTTTTATTTATATAGTGGTTGAATAAAAATGTAATTTTTACTATGAAGTTGAAGTTATAAAAGTATGATTTTTATAGAGTTGAAAGACGATATTTTTAAAGTTAGAAAGGCGAAATTTTTATATAGTATAGATGATAAAAATATGATTTTTATATTTTTTTAAAGTAATAAAAATATGATTTTTATATTTTTAAAGTATTATAAATATAATCTTTACTATATAGAAGATGTAAAAATATGATTTTTGGTTAGATAGAGAATTAAAAATATAATTTTTACATGATAGGAATATTAAAAATATCATCTTTATATGCGTAGAAAAATGAGATTTTTATAAAGATGAAATCTTTAAATTTGAAAAGGCGAAGTCTATGTTTTTAAAAAGGCGAAATCTTTATTTTAGAAAAGGCGAAATCTTTATATGGAAAATAGCGTGATAAAAATATAATTTTTATCTATATAACATAGTAGTAAAAAATTCGATTTTTATATATTGAATAACGGAATAAAAATTCGATTTTTAAATGTAGGAAGCGATTATAAAAATATGATTTTTATTTTAAAGACATCAGCAAATATAAAAATGTGTGATTTTTATATAATATAGTGGCTACGGGCAACGAAGATGCGATAGCGATGAAGATTTCTATCAATGAAGAGTCGTGGTATTGGATAGCTTTTGGTGAGAATTTCTCACCTTTCAAATTCTTTTTCTAGTTATATATATACTAGGATGCAGACGGTGCTTAGTAGCACCCGACACAATCGTCCACAGACCATGGACTTGTTTGTTTGATTGCAAAAATTAGTTAGATTATTTGATTGGATTGAATTGTTTGGTGAATGGAATGGATTTGATTGATGTGTGAATGGCGTGGGCCTTCACTAGACCGGGGATAAGGCTAGGCCTTGTCCCGTTTCTAGTATCGTGCCGTTATGTCGTCGAAATTTTCTAAAATATGTTAGAAAAATAAAAATATCATTTTATTGAATAAATGAACCGAATAGAATATTCATAGGTTGAATAAAATGTTTTATCGTTAAAAATATAATTTTTAACGTGAAAGTGAATAAATAAATATTTATAAACAAATCGGCCGATTTGTTTGTATTCACTGATTTGACTGATATTGATTGGGTCGATAAATTTTACACATCGCCCAACTGCACAACTAAAATCTGTGTTTGATTGTTTGAAAACCCCACACGGGTGTTGGGATGAAATATGAAGTTCACTCATCCTGATTGATTAAATATGTCGATCGATTGATTGATAGGCTGTTATAAGCGTTAGATATCTATATTTGATGCTTATACAGTGTAGTGCACTTTGGTTGATGGTTGATTATCTATCGTTGCTATTATATGCATTTGTTGTATGGAATCCATATAATTAACTTTATATGGTAATTGATTGGGCCTCATTCCAATTTAGAAAATAAAGAATATTATAAAATAAAGGTTCATGTGTTGACTGTACTCATTCGTTGAGATTAGTCATGTGTTGAACGAAATATTTTAATAATAAATTTTATATCTTTATCACTATAAAATAAAGGTTCATGTGTTGACTGTACTCATCCGTTGAGATTAGTCATGTGTTGAACGAAATAATTTAACAAAAATAGTCACACGTGGACAGTACTCATTCGTTGAGATTAGTCGGGTGTTGACAAAAATAAACATTCATTTGTTGAATAGAATAAAGGAATATACGAAGCCGTGTTGATTAGATTGACGCCATTTTGACGTGAACGATATTTATATCGATTTTAAACGATTTCGAAATGAATTGAATTGAAAACGATTTCGAAATGAATTGAATTGAAAACGATTTCGAAATGAATTGAATTGAAAATGATTTCGAAATGAATTGAATTGAAAACGATTTCGAAATGAATTGAAAACGAATTCAAATTGAATTGAAAGCGAATTGAAATGAATTCAAATTGAATTGAAATTTGAATTGAATAGAAATGAATTTTAAAACGAATTTATAAAGAAGAATTCAATTTTGATTTGAATTGAAATGGAAGTTGAAGTTGCTTTTGAAACGAATTTTAAAACTATTTATATAATTCGTTTTAAATAGAAATCGACGAAATATATATTATATATATATTATATATATAATATAATGGCCTGAATAGAACGCGCCGCGCCGCGGCAGTTCGTGAATTTCGACCATTTATTTCAAACGGACATTACGGGAGATCCGACCGTCGGATTCTCCTAAAACCGGAACCGTTGGGTTCGTATCGAAAAGAGCTTTCTAACGAATATTAGAAATTTGAAATCTAACGGTTGGATTGGGAATTATGTCCAAATCAAATTTGAAAAAGGTCGTTGTAAGTGCAGTTCGATGACCGTTGATGGAAATCGACTGTACGGGCCTTGATAAAATTATTAGAAATAGTAATAATTTGTGTAAAATCATAAGAAATGATTTAGAAAGGATTGGGATGAAATACTCCATATTTGAAAAGATAAAAGTAGATTTTTATCGAAATGAACTAGTTTTGAACTAGAATTATAATTCTATTTATTCGTAAGTAAATAAATTGAATTTGAAAAGGGTTTTAAAAATAACCAGAATTTCCAATGATTGCATTGGAGTGGATTTGAATCGAAATTGTCTTCGGAATATTTCGATGTTGGAATTCGTGATTATACGGATGTTGTTATGGAAATTTGAAAGATATATATATTTATATCGTTATTTCCAATACGACATTTGTTAATCGTAGAATTTGATATTGAATATAAGCCGATATATTTTCTATTCAGAGCCTCGTATTGAATATCAAATGTGATTTGGGTTTGTCATGAATGGTGTCTTCACTAACACCGTTCTTGAACCCAGTTGAGAAAAGATTAAATCTTTTTATTTAGATTTAATGAAGTGTACCAATTAAATAATATTTAATTGCAATTGAATTGATATTGATTTTTGGGTTTATCGTGAACAGTGTTTTAAATAACACTCGTTCTTTAACCCGATAATTAATGGGATGTGACTTTGGGTTTATCGTGAACCGTGTTTTAAATGACACGGATTCTTTAACCCAGTTAACGATTAAAACTAAGTGGAGTTTTAATGAATCTTTAATTAGATTGAAATGATCGAGAATGGAGTATCACCAGTTTTGCTCCGGGCGATAGTTAAATATTTAATTAGATATGAACGTGAAATGGTAATTGAATTTACCGATAACACCGTGGTGTTAGATATGAAGTACTACCAGTTTTACTTCATGGGATGAATAGGTTGGGATTGGGAAATTAAAACAAATGATTACTTCAGTAAGGTTCGTTAATCCCGACTAGTTTGAATTGATATTCAAAAGTAGATTAAAGAATAAATTCAAGAAATTTATCTTGGATAAAATTAATGGGAACCTTTCCCTATGAATGTGAAATTTAGAAACTAATTGTCGGTTAGCCAAGCAGAATGGTTTTCTGGATATTGATCTGATGTTGGTTTCGGCCTTCGGGGTTAATATTTGGGTAATTATTCTCTTGATTAATTTACGGTTAGTGACTGATGAATTTGAATGAGGCGTATGTTGTGTTTGAGTAACACTTATTTAAAAATATACGCGAGTTATTCGGAAATATCGGGTTTATCCCATTCTGAATAACTGATACGACGATAAGTCGAAGATGAAGACGATGGTCGAAGACCGGAGGTCTTCACTTCGTTTGGGTGATTACTGATGATCTTGATTGGGCTGTACACCCAAGAAGATGGAAACAGTTGGTGATCGTCCAGACGTACTTGGAGATCGATGGATATGCGGGGTACTAGGTGCCTCCGGTTTCGTTCAGACCCAGAACGGACTTGTAAATGGACTGTGTGTCTGACATCGGATTTTAGCCCGTGTGATTGATCTCTATTAAATATATATATGTTTGGCGGCGGAGAATTTATTCTCTTGCTTAACGCCCTTCTCTGAGACGTACGAGCTCAGGGGTTATATATTGATGGATATCAAACGCATGGAGTGAATTGCCTGTGTGGCATGCCTAAGTGGCAATTGATCGAGGCTTCTGTTGAAAAGCAAAGTCTTGTGGTGATGATCAAAGCATGGCCTTTGTGGCGTAGCTTTGTGTAACGTTTACTTCGCGAGTTTCGCACCCCGGTTGTGAAACAAAAACGGGATACGGACCTCAGGGAGGGCATGCGTTTCTTTCTAGTTAGAAGTGGCGTCAGTGGTTTTACACGCCCTGATGAGTTTGACTTATGTGGTTGTTGCTGTTGCGAGGCGCCTCGGTTTGATCGGACGATCCGGGTCCGAAGGAGTCATTCGTTGGCTCATTTACGCCCCATAGGGCGGGGGAACGCATGTTCAGGGTTTAAGTTTAATCCATATCGGTGGACCGGCCCTGTCGCTCCAAGGCTTGACTAAGTACTTGCCTGAGACATGGGCTAGATTGTCTCGAATCGGTTGAGGACTATCTTTTGCCTTGGTTCATAGATGGAAACCCAATTTCCAAATACGTGACTTTGCGATTTTGATTGTATAACCTATATATGGCGACATAGTGGTATGGGGCATTCATGCCGCCTATGATTGATACTTATGATTTGAAGTTGTTTTATACACTATGCACTTATTATAGTATCAAATGATTTGTTTTAAACGTATCAAGCATTCTTGGCTATTATAAGGTAAAAACCCTATCCCCCGGCTTGCGTTGCATTGTGTGATAGGACCTGGGTCTTATAATAGCTTCATTTTTCTTTATTTAGCATTGCGCTGTTGTTTTATGCACTGGTATTCTTGGGAGGAAACTCGTTCCGTGTTATACGGCGTGGTCCCTTGATTTACCGAACTTTGAAATAAAGATTAATAACTGTTTTAGTTCTCACACCAGTCACATGACTGACCTGGAGTTTATTGTTTTAACCTAAACTCTGGGTGCCCTTATTTTGACACGGGCAGCTAGTAGTTTTGGTTTTGCAGATTTATATTCACAGGATCCTGGTTTACAGCTGGAACGATATCCGGAAAGCTTTGTATCCGTATATCTCCTCTAGTTGTGTATTGTATTATTTTCCGCTGCGAAGTATTTAAATGTAATTTAAATCTCTGATATTTCTGTGTAATGTGTATTCATTTATACTCTGTATATTTTTGTAATCTGATGCATTGTTGTAATATACAATGAAATGTTCTTTTATATGCGTTCTATTTTGTCATGTTCTCAAACGATAGGGCGTTTCGAATGGTCTGGGTCGGTTTAGCGATTGGTTCGGACCGAGCGAAATTCCTTCTCGTCACAAACTCCCCTCGGACCTGGGATACCACTAACTGTGAGTCGCTAAAGATTTGCAAGATTTTCAAACTCAACTCTTTTGCAATTTTCATCCTGGCGATAGTGCTTCATAATCTGTATCGTTGTTAGTTAAAGGAAACTCTAACCTTAGAGCACAACATATTGATCGGCCTTCAGGGGTTTCTAGAACTATCCCTGCTTCATAACAATAATCATTTTTAGCCCCATCAACAAACTACTTCCATCTGGAAATTATTTCAGTAGGTTCTCCCTTCTCCTTCCCTCTATCTGTAAATTCTGCGATGAAATCTGCTAAATCTTGCCAATTGATTGCTCTTTGGGGAAGGTAAGTGATGTCGTATAGACTAAGTTCAATATTCCACGTTAACAATCTTCCCGAAGTCTCTGGACGAAACAAGACTTGCTTTAAGGGTTAATCCGTGAGAACTCTGATAGAGTGGACTTAGAAGTACGGCCCGAGCTATGCAGTTAAAGCGCTTAGCGGTTCTATAGCGGTGGAGGTGTAAAAAGGTGTAGCGGGGATAAGGCGGGGAAATGGAGGAGATATAGCGGAGGCGCAAAAATGTTCATTACAGTTAAACAAAATATTCGAAAATTAACTAATCATCTTTCTCACATTATTTGTGTATAAGAAACTAATATTAATCAATTTTATATAACAAAATCAAGGAATAACATTGTTCTACATGCGAACTTTGATGAGTGTAATTGATTTTTACCATATATCAAGCACTTATGCCTTTAATTTATCCCTTTACGCCAAATTTACTGAATTTTTTAGATAGAGAACTAGTCAAACCAAGCTCAATATATTAATATTGCTAAAGCGGATGCTAAAAAGCCTTGATTTAACGAATGCAGCGGAAAATAGTGGGGCTAAAAGCGGAGCTACTGTTCATCAACGCTAAATTGAAATAGCGTAGTGGTTGAAGAGCACTATGAGCTATAGCGAGGATATTGGGGGGCTTTAGCAGGGCTTTAACTGCATAGGTTCGGAGTTTCTTCGAGGCAATGAGTAAACTGTATGTAAGTTTCTCCAATTTAGGTTAATTCAGTTCTTCCCCCGTAAGTCGCTTACTAATGTAATATACCGGTCATCGAACCTTATCATCTTCTCGAAATAGAGATGCACTTAAGGCGCGAGATGATACCGCCAGATATAGGAATAAACTTTCTCCATCCTTGGGCTTTGATAGCATTAGTGGTGATTCCATGTGTCTGATTATCTCCTCAAAAGCTGCTTGGCACTCGGGAGTTCATTGGAAATCTTACTTCCCCTTCTTTAATGCATCAAACAGTAGAATACACCTTTCTGTCGCCTTTGATATGAATTAACTCAAAGCAGCTACCTTACCATTTAAGCATTGAAGTTCTTTCTTTATCTTGGGAGCACACCTCTCGCAAAGCTGTGACTAGAGTGGGATTGGCCTTGATGCCCCTGGCATTAACCATAAACCCAAGAAATTTTTCAGATGCAACTCCAATGGAGCATGTGAGGGGTTTAACTTGATCCCATATTTTTCTAAGAATGTGGAACATTTCAGTGAGATTCTCCAAATGATCTTCTGCTTTCTTTGACTTAACCAACATATCGTCAACATACACTTCTATGGTTCTACCAATTTATTATTTAAGCATTGCACTCACGAGACGCTAGCAAGTTGCTCCCGCATTTTTTAATCCAAACGACATGACTTTGTAACAGTATAAGCCTATATTTGTTATAAAGCTTGGGTTTTCCTGGTCTGGCTTGTGCATCATTATTTGGTTATACCCTAAGTAAGCATCCATGAAAGATAGAAGCTCATGCCCCGCGGTTGCATCAACAAGCTAATCAATCCTGGGCAATGGAAAACTGTCCTTTGGGCATGCTTTATTGAGGTCAGAATAGTCGATACACACTCGCCATTTGTCGTTCGATTTCTTCACAAGTACTGGATTTGAGACCCAATTTGGATATGTGGATTCATGTATGAAGTCTTTCTCCATTAGCCTATCCACTTCCTCTTTGTGTGCTCTAGATCTTTCAGGCCCTTGAGTTCACCTTTTTTTTTACTGGAGTCATGCTCGGATCAATATTCAACTTGTGTACTGCTACATCGGGAGAGATTCCACACATATCGGAGTGACTCCAAGCAAAAACATCCAAATTTGCTCTTAAAAACATAATCAATTCTTTTTGCAGCTTGAGGCCTAGCTGAGAGCCTATCTTCAACACCTTATATGGATCATCGTCATGTACTGGGGTTAAAATTGTGGCTTCACCTAGTGCCACGCGGTCTTTCCCTGTACTGGTCTTCCTTGGATCCAATTCCTCTTGGGCCTCTCTATGTTTGCTAGTACAAGGGACCCACCTTAGTTGTTATAAGGTGGTATCGCGAATGCGAAGGGGAGCCCCTGCGTTCTTTCCCATATCCTTCTTTTTGGCTTTGACTAACTCTTCCATATACCATTCCCTAGTCATCTTTTGATCACCTTTAATTACTTCGTCGGAAATTTCATGGTGAGGCACCATGGAGCTAGTGCAATTTTAAAACCGGTCAGGGCTGGTCTTCTAAGGAATGTGTTATAAGCTGAAAGTTCGTCCACCAAGACAAAAGTCTGCATCATTGCAACCCTCTTCTCTCCTTCGCTAAGTTCCACAAGCAGGTCTATCATGCCTACTGGTTGATTAGGTTGTCCGGTGAATCCATGTATCTTATTCGTGCAGGCTCGCACATCTGCCATAGAAAGTTTCATTTGACTGAATGCATTAATGAAAACCACATTAATGGATGGCCCACTATAAACCAACACCCTTCTTACTATAGCCAGACTGATGCCAATGGTAACAACCATGGGATCGACTGTTGGCGTCAGCAATCCATCGGAGTCCCTGTCCTTAAACATTACATCCTCTCACGAAGTTATTGGCATCTTTATTGGAAATGTGTTGCTTAGGACCATGCATTTCTCTTCCTTTGAAGGGTTTTTTCAATTCATTAGCATACTTCTCCATATCCCTCTAGCTTCTTCCGACCAGATGAGGTCCTCCTGAGTTTGTATTAATGACTGGTCGAGGACTGACATGAGCTTGGGATCCCTCTCTTGATCCAGATTGGTCCATAGGAATACTCTGCCCTAGGAAGCTTGAGCATTTTGTGGATTCTTTATGTATTGCTGAAGCCTATTCTACCGGATTAATTCCTCAAAAAAGCTTTTTAAGTGCCTACACTCGTTCATGTTGTGGCCCAATTAGTAATGGAAGCGGTAGAACCTTCCTGAACTTATATTAGCATCATTAACCTTCTGCTGCTTTGGCTTCTGATAGTCTTAGGTGTCTTTTGTAGCAAGAAACACAATTTCCAGAGTATTAGTAAGCGGGGTCAACTCTGAATTTTTGAAAAAGAAGATCTTCTTATTGTTCCGATTGTCCTTTGTATCATTGCCCCATTTCTGACCTTCAGAGTTCTTTTGATTCCCTTATGCACCGCCATCTTTCTTCTCTAGTAGCTCATTATCTTCAGCAGCAGGTAAGACACAAGAAGAATCATCCTCAACGCTGATGAACTCCTCTGCTTTGTTATAGAACTTCTCTAGAGTATTAGGCTTTTTCCATCTTAATCCACCTTCCAAATGCAGACTTCTTGTTTATAGCCCCTTTCAAAGCCATTAACACTAGCCGGGGTTCATGATTTCCCACTTCTGCCACAGCAGGGTTGAAGCGGGTGAGGAAAGCTTTAATGGATTCGCCTGGTTTCTGCTCCAATTTGTTTAGTGACATTACATCTCTAACTTTGGTAGATTGAAGCCTAAATTGTTCCCTGAACAATCTCGCCAATGTAGAGAAATCATCCATCAATTTCGAAGGAATCTTAGTGAACCAAAGCGAAGCTACCCCCTCCAAGTATATGGGAAAGTATAAACATTTTATTTCATCTGCAGCGCGCGCACCGTCCATATGCTGATCATATTTGTATAGAAATACATTAGGATCTCTCGTCCCACTATAAGATTGCATAGTTGGCGGTTTGAATTTCCGTGGGAATGTAGTCATTTTAATTCTTTTCGTGAGCGGAGTCCTAGTTGGAGCGAAGTCCTACTCTTTCTCATCATAACTCCATCCCTTATCCTCCTTTATAATATGTCGAACCATCTCTGACAGACATTCCTTCTCGTTGTTATGATCTACGGGTCGGACACCATCTCCTTCGCCGGATGTTTCCCAAAGCAAACGATCACGGCTAAGGATGTGGCCTTGTTCCTCCCTCATGGCGAGGTGCCTCTTTGGAAGAGAAATCACTTGTCGAGAAGTAGCCTTTACACAATGGTTTCGAGCGAGTGGTTTAGCTTCTCCATGACCAGCACTGTTTCGATCGGTGACCTCTCGGTCGGATTGTTCACGGTTTGGACTCGAGGAGGAAGAGCCAACATTCTCTTAGCATTCACTTTTTTCGTGGCGAATTGTAGAGCAAAAAGAACTTCTAACTTTGCCACCATGGCTTTATTTGAGGTATCCATTTGCTATGTTAGGCCTGCAACAGTTTCTTTTGGCTTGCTCCTTGTTACACCGGCTCCATCAACCGAAGTTTCGCCAACTTCGAAGCGGTTGGTTAACGGCGTTTCTTCATTAACAGCATCGCCAGACACTACTACAAAACAAGCCAGTTGCTTCAGTTATTTACCCCTTGTTGCTTCAGTTCTGGAACCGAAGCCACTGTAGACGACGCAACAGACAAAAATCTGTTGCTTCAGATAAAGAACAGAACAAATACCATTTTTTGCTTCGGTTATCATCTGTTGTTGCTTTGGTTTGACATCAGAAGCAACTGCAGAAGACAAAACAAAGCAAATATTGTAGCTTCAGACCAACAACCGAAGCAAAAATGATTTATTGCTCCGGTTACAGGTAACTGACGCACAAGATCATGAGCATAAAATGACCTTTTTGTTGCTTCAGTTATAGATAGAACCGGAGCAAAAAAATGTCTTTCATACCACCCACATATTCCCCTCTATAAATCACCGTTATTCTCAGCATATCAAAAAAAATAATTACTGATATTCGGACTTTATAACAATCCAAAAATAAATGTAATAATTTCATTGACAATGCTATTAATCCACACATTTAGTAGCAATAACATATCATTAATAAGAAAATATATTTCATAGATAGTGTCCATAATCCGGTCTTTGCTACAAAAAATAACCAAATACAATATAATCCAGTCATACTCCAAGAAAGAACTAAATACAATATAATTCGGTCTTACTACAAGAATGAACAAAACGCAAACTACGAACTTTAACTTACTAAATCCCGGCTTCAAAAAGATCCGATAATGCAGTGCAATTTTCTCGCTAAAGGCAAACTTTCAAAAACAAACCAATCGCGCGCCTTGTTGAGTAGCTGCTGTGCAATGTATATCTACCTGCAAAATTTCTAAAACAAACAAAATGAAATTCAAAACCTTCTAGCTTATTTATGAGATAAGCAAATACCGATTTCAATCCTAACTATAATATGAAATAATCAGATATCTAAAAATAAAAGTATAAATTAGTTATTGATTCCACAAAGTTGCTATTAATAATATAAAACAAGCATCTGTATAAGTAGCATTAAATGATATGATTGGATAAAATTTCACATTCTACACAACCAGCGGCAACTAAATTACTGATTTGGAAAGTGTCCACTTTCCAAATCATAAATTATAACTTATAGAATGCAATATGCCACACTAATAGGCATGAGGAAAGGCTTATCCATTTGGCAAACAACATCTGGTATATATACTCATCAACGGCTTTCAACAAGTTCAGTACTGCTTTCCTACCAATTTCGTCTCGTCCCAATAATATATAACAAGCTCAGACCCTACTTTCTATTTCCAGTGAACTTCATAAAGTATGCTTCTTCCCAGTAATGGTACGCAGTATTCTATCTCGAAATGATGGCATCAAAAGCTGATTCCAATCTCATGCACTATTCATATCTTATTTAAGAACGTTATATGGTTCTTACGTATCACCCAATTTAGATAGATGTGAAACAAGTTCAAATGTGTATAGCAGTAAGCATTCATTACTTCAATTAGGTAGCCTTGCTTTATTATGTAAAAACATGTTAAGTTTTAAATTATCATTATTATTAAAACTATTTCTCTGCTAATTTTCCTTTACAGTATTTGTGTAACATGTGAAGGTCCAGGCGAACACAAACAAAGATGAGTAAACAGTGCAAGTTAACAAATAACAAAGATGAAATGTTCTGATAACTAAACGAGTAACAGAAAAGATCAATTCAGGTTATAGCCTTCTACTTATGTTTTAGTTCAAGTTTGCACTCTATGCAATTATCTGCTCTGTTCTTAAGAACGGGAAAGCAGTAGTAACCCAACTACCACATTTATACTGAGTGCCATACAGTCAACCATGCATTACATTGTCTGGCGACCCGAAAGAAACATGGATCAATACGCTATGGTCATTACTCCCTTTCTCCTTTTCTTGTTACTTCTTCTTCCACCTCCTGAATGCTTCATCGTCCACAGTAATGAACATGTGCACATGCACAACCCCTCCGGCCATCAATCATCGGTCAGGATACATTCCACATGTGTGCCATTACCCACTGAGTTCATCCACATTCCTCCCTTCCACTTCGATCAACCGATTCAAAATCTAAGTGTTTAACTGAAAAATACCCAAACAATCGATCACTGAAATGACACGCCTCGCCGCCACCGACCTCCGATCAACACACAACTCCTCCAGTCCGAAACCCAACCCAGCCTCGTCCTACTTCCCACAAATCAACGCACTCGATGCACCCACCACCGTATAGTTCGACAACAAAGACACCCCATTAAAACAACCCTAAAACCTAAATTACCTCCAATCTCACAATTTAACCTATTAAAAATTTATTTAGTATTTTTCCTATGATGAGCGATCACTACCACTTCTCCAATCCAAAAATCATGGAGTTCGATCAACTATATAGTCAGATAAAGCCATAAACCAATTTTCTGGTTAATATAGAAAATGAGTGCAACCCCACTTCTAAAAATCGTGAAATTGCCACCAAAAACCATGATTTACAACTACAAATTCCATGATATATCTGAATTTCAAAATTATGATGATGGAATTTTGGTGTTAAGAACTTGCTCATTGTATTTAATATATATATTTGAGGGTGTATAACTTGATATAAGTTAACCTTATTATTTTCCGTGTATTAAGTTTGTATACAAACGATTTTTTACATTAACATCCCAACTCAATTACTTGCTGGAAATCAAATCATATAATTTAATAGTAATAGGAAGTGAGGTAAAAAGATGAGTTCCATATTCAAGGCTTAGTTCATGCAAGAATTAGAATCACATGTTGAATGGACCTATTTCAGTGAATAAAAATTGTCAACAAAATTATGAGTAGCCTATATAAATTATACAAGACAAAACACAAATTGTGTATTACAGGTGCAATTCTCTGTATCATTTGGCAAAAAGGACCGCGAAGAAGATGACAATTCTATTTCTGTTTTCTCTATAATTTCAAATGAAAATAACAGGAATGAAGACTCTTTATTTGAATTTCCAAAACAAAAGTTGCAGCAATATTAGGAAAATATATAACATAACTTTTATACGATATCCCTGCATATTTTTTATTAAATAAAAAGGAAAATAGAGTGAGATGTAGAACAAAGCTAAACTGTTATCACAGGATAAGAAATCAAATGCCAACAACTTTACCATTACAGTCAAGTTTAAAATGCATTTATGCTTTACTTATTAAAATTAATGTATATGAAGAAAGCATTGTGATCGTAACCTTATGTTGTGTAGAAATAGTTTTTTTTTGGCGGGGGGGAGGGGGGTATATCATACGAATGTTATTTTTTCGTATTTATGGATGAATCAGTTCAGCAAAAATAATCCGCTTATTCGAACAGAAGCATTCAAAACCTTCTAGCTTATTTCAGCAAAATTAACGGTAGTCTATTCACCTTATACCCTTATTAAAATTTATAGCTATGATGTGAATTTAAAATTTTAATATAATTAACATATAAAATCTGAGCCTTAAAAAATAATTACTTCAAAATATAGTATATTTTCAAAATCTATGTATTCTAGAATTCTAAAACTGAATTTTAAAACTGGAAAATTTAAAATTATTTGTTTTAATTAAAAATTCTAAATTGAAAATCCAGAAACCCATTGTTTCTATAGATTATAATCTCAATTTACACCGACCATTCACCACATCTTTTTCAGCTTTACAAATTACGATGGATGAATAATTAATACTATTAGGATCGGAGTCTAGGACTGTAGTAAGGAAGCAAAGGGAAGTTGGAGGGGTTGCGGATCAAAGATGATCAAGGGTACTAGCACACCAATACTCCAACAAACCACTGCTAGCATTGTAATTCATACATGAACCATGATAACATTTCATTTATGAGCATTTATTAAAAACCAAAACTGTGTTCATCCCCATTGCACGTACAGAATTGGTTTGATTTTGAGAGCGGCACGTAGTAATATTATAATAAACAAAACCGCGTTCATCCCCATTGCTAACAGCAGCAGCAACAGCTATGTTGCTGCCGTTAAAAAAAATCTAATGTAAATATATTATTTATATCTTTGAAATTACGGGATTAAAAAAAAGGGTGAACACAATTTTACCTTGTTATGCATATACGACGACTACATGCAGTTATGCATGATATAAGTAGCTATATTATCTCGGATCTCGTCCATCTCTTGTTGACCATAGGAATCAACTTGTAAACAGTTCTGCAGTAAAGAGATTTTTTTACAATAATTAATCTTACAATTATTTATATTAAATATGAAAGGAAAAAATAAAACTAAGAAAGTGGTATATCTCATTAAAATCAATACTTTGATGGTGGTTTTTTATTATATCATGCATATACCTCATCACATAATATACACAATCCGTTGGTCTTAATTGTTGGGGACACTAGGAATATTTGGAAAAAAAAGTCAGTTTATAATGAATTTATATCTCAAGCAACATACATTTTTTTGGTCATAAAACAATTCACCTTTACGATATTCCATTTCAAGTTAGTTCCTCGAGATGACTTGCCGCCTAATTCTTTGTAAGCTTTGAAGGCCCTGAACATTCAATAAATGAATCATACACATTTACTAAACACAAACAATTATTTCTGATACCACATATATAGATTTTTAACCGCAGTTTAGATAAACAACTGTCTAAAACCTCTAAATATGTTGCAAACCTGTTTAACCTAAAGTGAACTACTTATGATCATTCTTTCAAAACAAAGGATATTCAAAATTTTCAATATATATATACACAATACCATTTCGGACTGCTCGTTTAAATTTCTAATTTATAATTTATGCTGGCCCTAATTGTCTCTTTTATAGCGTAGGCCAAACAATCGTGGAAATATTTACACTCATTTGTCAAATTTTTGTGGATATCTTCGTCAACGATTGCCTTACTCTTCACAAATTCATTGGACATTGCATTTTTGATCTTTTCATTCTTATTCATGTCCAGTGCACCATATTGTTTAACTTTGTTTGTGCTTGCTATAGGTGTAGCCTACACATAAAGTTATAACTGATTTACATTCTCAAATGTTGCATTTTTTACCATTTACTGCATATCAAGAACTTATATAATGGCAAATAAATTTGCCGATAAAAAAATCAGTTTGATAGATGAAGGTAACATCAGAGACTGTGGATGCATTCAAAGGAAGAACAAACCAAATTCCTTTTCTTTTGATAATGGCTGATAGGAAATAAGAGTTTATTCAAGCAATCAAGTAGCAACTACAACACATTGATTAAACAGACTTCATTAAAAAACATGAAGCAAGAAACATTTATTTAGAAAAGCTATTATATAAAATATATGTATATCAGACAATGGCAGGTATACTTCAAAATCTACTAATATGATATTTTCAGGTATACTTCAGACTTAATGTAACAGATTTACAATTAAACCAAGCGAGGTTTAAATAATATAAACTACAGTTATATATTTTATAATTTAATTACTGAAATGTATTTTTAATTACTGAAAATTTGATTCATACAGAAAATTTTGTATTCTGCAAGTGACATGACATGCATAATTTTGATATATTTGTATATGATTAACATGCATGTGTACAAAATCATATAAATATTGATATATTTGGTAAGCATAATAATTTACATGCACAAGAGATTTTACCGCATCATTTTCTCCTAAAAGCACAAGATTTTTAGGCCATTGAACAAAACTACCAACTGCTTCTCCTATTGTGGTGTGATATTGAGTTGGAACTGGAAGTGAGACTCCTGCATGAATAGGCTGCACCGCGTCAATCCCAACCTTCATATGATCGGCCAAGAGTGATTGATTGTGGCATCGATCGTTGGATCTTGAAGCAGGATGTACCCTACCACGGCCCACTACGATAATTTTGAAGTCGGAATTCACAGCTAGACGACATTTGGTTGGTTCCTAACGATGACAATAACAAAACAAACACTTTTCATTTACATATTAGATGTTAAAGTTATTATAAGTACTGAATGTTTAGACGTCAATAAATCATTTATAGAGTTTGCAAGAAATCATGACAAATGCTTAATGAAATGTAAATTAGGTGAGATGGATAGTCATGAGTATACGGATAATCGGAGATTACCCTAAGTTTTAGCTTAGCTGACAAATAAAGCTAGCGGTGATATGCAGGTGATATCACTTGCTATCTTACGAGCTTGTTTTGATTCCATTATGTTTTTGAGTTTAACAAGACTTTTCTTTAGAGCCGCATATTGTCAAAGTATATAAAATCATTAAGTGATGGTAAATAGTTTTGAGCAGTTAATATGCATTAAATACATAAAATATAAATCGATAACTTGATATAACAATAAATTTACATCATTTATTGTGCTAAAATACATGTAAAATAACCTACATTTTCTGACAAGAGCCAAATGGATAATTTTTGTATACGAATGCTTCTATATCTGCGTTTACTATTTTGGATATTGGATATTTATTCCTTTTTCAGATACGGACACGGTCGGTTTTCGGATTTTTGGGATGTTCATTGACAGCTTAGTCCGTGAGTGGTCTTGGTGGGGTTGGCATGGATCCAAAAGGACATCCAGTGGTCCTTTTTCTTAACCGGGTTGCTTGAACATTGCCCGACATCTGCCTCCAGACACATTTGATGTTGGACAGTTTGCTCAAGTGAACTAATCTTTACAAATATTTGCGCTACAATTGAAGTTACATTATTTGTCAAAAGTGCAGGAGCAATTTTTGCACTGACAAACTATGTTCTTTGGTTTATTTCTCATATAAAAGGTGTTCTGAAAAGGGGGTAAAAGTTATGATTTATGGTGACAACTGAGTTATAATTTGATTTCTCCATGGAAAAGTTATTCAGTGCTTAAATGTAAAATATGGAATAAATAAAACGAAAGACTTTGTATATAATACGGTTTGTTTTAGTAGCTTTGAAAGTAGGGACATAGCTTTTGTTTTGTGGGTGGCAGGGATATTTTAATAATTAGGGATGCTAATCTATTACGTATGTGGTATGTGAATACAGGGTACACAAACTTCCTACAATGCCACAATATAAACTACCATGTGATGTCAGCTAAGAAACGCTATGTAAAATGAACGACAACATTCTGAAAAACATGTATTGTTTTATGGTTTAAAACAGATATTGGATTCAACTGAGAAAGCGCTGGAGGACTGCTTTGCTGGCACTGGTCGTGTAAACACACGGGCGATGCAGACGTACTCACAGAGATTCAAGACAACATGCTTCACTTGGCTCCTCATTTTTGCCATGACATCCATTTTCATTATGCTTGCGGCTATATATTTTATTTCAAAGATAAATAGAAGTTATATACAAATTCTTATGCTGTTTTAGACATATATCAAAGCAAATCAGTCTGTAATTATTATTTTATTTCGGACAAAACCTGGTTTGCTGGTAGGTCGTGGAGTATGATATCTCTGGCAAGTAGAAAATATTACTTGACGGTAGGTGATCTACCGTTCAATGTTTCTTTGTTCTAACCTTATACCATTAAAGAATCCTAATCTGTATCCAACTGGTATTACGACTGAAATACCATTTTTGGTATCGTCTAGACGATGGTTAGTATTTGTTGTTTTTAATTTTTCATCAGTCAAAGGCTACTGCACGCTCAACAGGCGCAAGCAGGCACAGGCTAGATGCGTCTGAGGTGTGTACGTGTTATCTGAAAAAGGAAAAGGCAATAAAAACAGTAGTAGAATTTGGTCTGTTTGGCTCCTCAATCATCTCTACTCATCACCGTGACACGTTGCGATAGCTCATTTTGTAGTAGTATTGTGACTAATTTAGGATTATTTCTGGGAGTAGGAGGAAGGCCAAAACGGGGTAGTCGCTGTTTAATTTTCTTCTGATTCCGAGCGTGGGAAGCAGAAGAGGCCCGTGGGGACTTACGTCATTTTTTTTTTCAACTGGCCATTGATAAGTGGAAAACACGTTTAGGATCATCTTTGTTGGAAAATACTATAAAAGAATTTCAATTTTCCAAACAAACGTCCTTTTATATATGATTAAAAAAAAAGTAAATGTATCCTTGACTAGGTTAGATGTATTATGTTATCCACAAAATTCCTAAAGAAAAAAAAATACAAAGGAAAAGGAACATGTTGTCAAATTGATGGAGTCTGCAATTGAACTTCAAGATAATACCGTGACAAACAAAAACATGTCATGACAAATGATAAAAAATGATGTTGAAATCCAAGTCCATATGGATTAACGCACAGAATAACTATAAATTATGTTGGACTTATACATCTCCATTCTCCATTTCTTATCTTCATTCTCTATGTAACAGCTTCTATTGAATCATAAACATTTTTAAAAATGCACATTTAAAATGAAGATTTAAAGCACATAAAGAAATGCACAAATTAAGAAGAAAATGTGGAATTCCTATTAAAATCAGATCAGCTGAATATACTTTAATGTGTATTATGGGCCGAATTTCTCAATTAAGCGTGTTGATTGTTCAAGCAAGTTGAAGGTTAGCTGTGTTTGAAAAACTGCGGGGGCCTTAACATACAGGTGCGAGCAATGAAAAAATGTTTAGAAAAAAATGTTTTTTTCCCACAACATCCTCACTACAAAAGCGTCTATTGTTAACGTGGAAACTTTGGAAGACTTTCACAATGATGATTGATTGTAACATTGCCGCATGCAAGCAAAGGTACTATTACCGAACATGTTAGTCCTTGACGATGTTTATAGGTAAACCACATGTTTTGTAGTGATTTTTACACAAAGTATTTTTAAGCAACCAATTAATTTCAAAATTAAAAGTCATAACCAGTAACAGAAGTATAAGGGTAAATATAGAATTTAATTTTTGAAAATAATGTTGGAAAGTGAAAACGGCATAACAGAAATATTCTCAGGTGGAACAGAATATTAAACTGAGCAAAAAATACCGCAACCTAGATTACCTATATATAGATATTTAGTGTTATAAAACTCTGTGTTTATTCTATTTTTCACATTTTAGGTTGCTGTTTTGGCGAGCTTATGAGACCAGAAATGATTTAAACACAACAACAGTCTTCAGTCTTGTTCTTTTGTTAGACAACAACCATAGGCATTTGGCGAATGAACTGCGGTAAAAGAATGTATATACACACACAAGTCAGCACTGGATTACCTATATATGGTTATGTCTCTGCAGAAATACCGCAAGGAGAATTTGTGATATATATAAGTTATCTTCCTTATTTAATTCAGTTGTTGACACTGACATATAAACAAGCTAGGCAATTAAAGGAAACACGCGGCCATTTCATATATTAGTTTAATTTTCGTTGACCGTACCTAAAATATCCAGCTAGCACTTATTATAAAATTGATCCTTTCTCACACTGCTTGTCGTTTATGGAAATACGAACCTATTTGATATAAAATTTCCAGTTTTTCTCGTTTATCCTTTTATGCACATGTGAACCACATTCGCAGTTGATCAATCTTTTACAAGATCGTAACTTATTCGCTTGAGACTTAAATGCAACCAACAAGTTCCGAATACTCGTAGACAAGCTAAACTGGTTTGACTTAGTATCGGTTCGGCAAAGAATATAGGGCTCCGGATGAGGCTAGTGAAAACTCATAATGAAGGTAACCACCCAGTTCGGCATGACTTCGAATCAGCCTTCTTTCGGTTTGGCCTTGTCGGCTGAGCCAGGTGAAGTCATGCCACCATTTCCTTCATTCAGTTCGGCATAACTTCGGTTTGACATGACGCATGTCGAACAAGACTCTTAGAGCTTGGTATGATAGATTAAGAAATTATTTGTTCAAATTGATGCTGCATATATTAGATAATATATTGATAATACCGCATATTAGATAATATATTAAAAATACTGCATATGTTAGATAATGAAAATTGTTCAAATTGATAAGTTAGATAATGAAAATTGCTTGATGACTTTTCAATTTTAATATATACTTTAAGCTTTACAAATACATATGTTCAAATTGATGATATAGATTTTACAAATACATATGTTGAAAATTGTCTACGTTATTTATACAACCGTAAATAATACTATCAAAATGTTTAAACTGCATTTCGATAGATTTTTTAAAATATACTTTAAGTTTTACCTAGTCGGGTTAAAGACATATTTTGTCCAAAGCTAAAAAAGATGATTTTATCATATATTTTTCAAATAAAAGTGTGTTTGATTCTCGTTTCTTTCGTATTAAATACGATCTCAAGAAACAAACCCGAATTTAATATGAAGTCCTGCTACATAACGATAATTTGGATGGTACTTCATATAGATGTGGATTTCTTGAAACTGGGTATATATAAGATAATTTGGTTTAACTGGTGTGATAATGCAATAACTGATTTGTATAAATCATCTACAAAAATTCGAAGATGATACTATATGGTAACCAAGTGATTATGTGTATATATAAATACTTATTACTCATTCATAAAATTGATAATATAAATGTGATAATACAAAATATAACTAAACTAAAAGTATATTTTGGAAGTGATAGTGTGGTGCCAAATGAGAATTCAAATTTTATGTTAAAAATGATGTAGGGAATTATTTGAGCACTGAAAACAAATTCTACCATGAAAATATATTCATTGATCGCTCAAAGGATTAGAAAAATAGGTAAATAGCAGTAAATACAAGCTTTGTTTACTAGTTATTTGCTGAAACAATTTACCTAATATAGTTCCTATTTGGATAAGTTAGCATCATGCCTGTTTAATTTGAATCAACCCACCTGTATGCAATGTATCTAATGTTTTTTTTAATTATCATTCAAATCATATTTCAATAAACACTCACAGGCAAACTTAAACACCGGTGGCTCTAAATATTGAAATCTAATATGAAATAATATGCAAAGAACAAAGAACCCATGCACCATCAGCATGAACGAAGCAAATGTTAATTAATCAGGGGAAACAAAAAAACTGCCATATTAATAGAACCCGCATTTCGAAGAACTCATGGTTTGCTTCCAGCAAATGAGTTTCTATCTACAAACAGTGACATACGCAGAAAAACTTGTTAGTGGGGGCGTAGATTATACTTGTAAATAAAATTTTGTATTTTTACTATTCTACGTTGACAAACTAAATTAATACAACTAAAAACACATGTTTGAAATCAAATATGTTTAGACTTTTAAGCATGAGTTCTTTTCAAAACACTTTCCTTCTTTAAATGATATATTTAATGCTACACGCACATAGTTGTTCAAAAATATGTCAGAAGTATATATTAAAATGAACAAGAAAAAAAGTTAACTACAATGAGTGCAACACAAATAACCCGATTCAAAGAACTAAAGACCCAAGTAGAATCCGGACCGATAGACCTAATGCCTATGGTTTGGATTCAGCTTGTTTCCATTTCTATTGACTTAAAAAAGTGAGACGACCCCAAATCCCGTACAGACGGAGGCAAGGGTAATCATTGGAATATAACACAGAAACAGATAATAGCAGAACAGAATTAACTAAATACACCAGACAATGAACAATAGAATATACTGGATAAAAGTAATCATCAGAGTTACACAGTATACAGGATCTTACTTAGTACAAATACAGTTCAGCTATACATAAATGTCTACAGCGGAAAAACAAACATAATGTACAATAGGATCTGAACAGCATAAAAAGAGATAAATGGTAGAATCCATCTTCAGCTCCAACTATCCGGATAAAGCCTGCTTAACCTGAACACAAGGCTGCCCATGTAGAAAAAGAGGCACCCGAGTTTGAAAGTGAAACAAACTACGAGTCAGTCATGGGACTGGTATGAGAAATCTACTCAACACATTTTTAATATGGCTAATCACAGGACAATGCCACTTTCGTGGAACGGGTTTACTACATTGGATTGTCAGTGCTTTAAAACAAATCATTCTTTTAAACAACCCAATGCTTTTTATCAAAATGAAGCCATTATAAGACTCAGTTCCCATCACACAATGCAACGCAAACCGGAGGATAGAGTTTTTACCTTATAACGGCCAAAATATGCTTGATACGAATAAAAGGAAAGCATTTGATATTATTACTAGTGTTTATATGTTTGGAAAACAATTTCAAATCATAACTATCAATCATAGACGGCATTAATCCCCCATACCACTATGTCGCCATATATAGGTATACAATCAAAACCGCACGATGTCGTATTTGGAAATTGGATTTCCGTCCTGAACCAAGGCAAAAGATAGTCCTTACCGAATTCGAGATGCTCTAGCCCGCCACTCAGGCACAGCCGCAACCGTACCTTGGATCGTCAGGGCTGGTCCACACGAAGTGGATTATAATGCCTGAACAATGCGTTTCTACGCCCTTTGGGGCGTAAATGAGCCAACGAACGACTCCATCAGACCCGGATCGTCCGATCAAACCGAGGCGCCTCGCAACAGCAACAACCACATAAGTCAAACTCGTCAGGGCATGTAAAACCACTGATGCCACTTTTAACTAGAAAGAAAACGCACGTCCCCCCCAAGGTCCTGCTCCCATTTCTGGTTCATACCGGGGTGTGAGGCTCGCGATTTCACGTTATACACAAAGCTACGCCACACAGGCGGTGCTTTGATCATCTCCATAAGACTTTGCTTTTCAACAGAAGCCCTGATCACTGCATCTTAGCATGCCACACAGACAATTCACACCGTGCAACTGATAGATATCAATCACACAGAATAAATTCCAATGTCAGACACACTGTCCATTTGCAAGTCCGTTCTGGGTCTGAACGAAACCGGAGGCACTATATACCTCGCAAACCCATCGATCACCACGTACGTCTGGACGATCACCACTCATTATCCATATTTCGGGATGCCTCCCAATCAGGACCTCGGTTACCATCCAAACGAGGTGAAGATCTCCGGTCTTCGACCATCGTCTTCATCTTCGATTTCTTATCGTCGATTCAGTTATTCAGAATGGGGTAAACCCGGTCTTTCTGAGAAACTCGCGTATATAATAAACAAGTGCAACACTAACATATACACGCATCATTTCAATTCATTAGTCACTAACCATCAATCAGTAAGAAAACGATTTCCCAAATATTAACCCCGAAGGCCGAAACCAACATCAGATCAACACCCAGGAAACCATTCGACTTAGCCAATCTTCAGTTAATTTCTAAATCACATCTTTATCGTTTATAATATTTTATAATGATTTATCACTATTTTTATTTATTTTAAAATAGCCAATTTATTCAAAACGACGCTTCGGGCCATAACGCGACCGTGGCGCTGTTTTTCTTCAAATTTGATTTACACATATCTGAAAATCTAACCATTGGATCTTCACAAAATTTACATCATTAGAAAGATCTTTTCAAAACGAATCCAACGGTTCCAGTTTCGGGAAATTCCGACGGTCGAATCTCCCGGTATAATCGTTTGAAGTTTCGATTTCAAAATACGAACTACAGCGTCGTTATTCGATTAAATATAATTATATTTATATATATATAAATATAATCGTTTCTGGCGCTGTTTTTCTTCAGATTTGAATTAAACATTCCAGACAATCCAACCGTTGGATTTTTACAAAGTTGGTGCCATTGGAAAGATTTTTCCAAAGCGAACCCAACGGTTGTGATTTCAGGAAAATCCGATGGTCGGATCTCCCGTACTAATTGTTTGAAATCACGGTTTCAAAATACGAACTACAGCATCGTTATTCGATATATTTCAATTCTATTGAAATAAATATATATATATATATATATCGATTCTTCGATTTCAAAACTATATTCTTTTCATACATTTGATAAAAATGATATTTTTATCTAACTGTCTTCTATTTCAACATCTCACTATTTTTAACAATTCATGTATATAATAAAATTGTGATTTTTATTGCAAAACAATTCATTTCAAAACTCTATTATTTTATATAGTTCATAGAGATGATAAAAATGTGATTTTTATTATAAAACAATTTATTTCAAAATATGAATACCATTCAACACATGAATTTCAAATCAAAGAATGAATTTCGATTCAACACATGAAGGTTTTCTATAGTTTATATATATAGATAAAAATGCGATTTTTATATTTAAAACACGAATACCATTCAACACATGAATTTCTAATCAACGAATGAATATCGATTCAACACATGAAGGTTTTCTATAGTTTATATATATAGATAAAAATGTGATTTTTATATTTAAAACACGAATACCATTCAACACATGAATTTCTAATCAACGAATGAATATCGATTCAATACATGAAGGTTTTCTATAGCTTATATATATAGATAAAAAATGTGATTTTTTATATTTAAAACACGAATACCATTCAACACATGAATTTCTAATCAACGAATGAATATCGATTCAACACATGAAGGTTTTCTATAGCTTATATATATAGATAAAAATGTGATTTTTATATTTAAAACACGAATACCATTCAACACATGAATTTCTAATCAACGAATGAATATCGATTCAACACATGAAGGTTTTCTTTTCAACGAATAAATATAGTTTCAGCAAATGAAAATAATTCAAACATATGAATATTATTCAAAATTTCGGCAGCATAACGGCAGGGTAGTTAAAACCGGGACCGTCCCTAGTACGGCTCCTCGCTCTACCTTAAAACCTCGCGGTTTTTGACAATGGGGATCATGCATCTAGTTCGCACGTAGGCGGCATGTATATATTTATTTCATTTCCACAAACTAATCCTATGTGGTTTCAACCAAATATTTCTCAACCACAAATGGGTATTTTTCAAACACAATCAATCCATATCAACCACAAACAATTCCAATCAACCATTCGCTATCAATCAATTTTCACACCAATCAAAACCAATAAATATCGTCCATGGTTTGTGGACAAGGGGCATATATATATATATATATATATATATATATATAGCAATTCACTTCTATTTCAACACATATATAAATTTTACAACGCATATACAACTTATACATCGAACGTACAACTTATACAATGCTTATACAAGAGATGTACAATGCTTATATAACTCATACATCGACTATATAATTTATACATCGTCGTTTTCCATATCGTATATAAATTAGAAATCTCACATTGGGTTCCACTCCACCAAAAATAGCAGGAGGCTCAGAAAAATATGCGGTCTCTTCTAGAAGGTAGAAGACGTCCACACGGTCACGATGTTTCCGGTTTCACTGAATTTCGACAAGAAATGAAAAAGATATGATTTTACAAAGTTTGCAACAGTTTTAAACTGTTAAAATCGGTTTTAAATTAAACAGCCGTTACCTTTCTGAAATCTTCAAAACTAGGTTTGAAGTTTTCGTGCAATCCGTGAATTGATAGCTCGATCGGGCTACGCAGTGTCGAAGGGGAAGGAGAGGCGCACGTGAGCCAGGAGGTGGGGCCAGTTCGGTTGTCCCAGGCGGTAGCGGCGGCGGTTTGAACGGCTCGACTTTCGAGCCCGAGATCTCCCCCGATACTCAACGAAAAAAATCCAAACTCTATATGGATTTGAAGATCTCGAGAAGATCTTCAAAAAGTTCAACTGTGGCACGAGCTAATTCGGCGTGGATTGATCGGAAAATGAGGGGGAAGGTCTGAACGTGTTTCCGCCTTTGACGTCGGGGAGAGAGAAAGAGTATTTTCTTTTTCTTTTTTTTTTATAAAAAATCTGATTGGTCGGGGAAGTTTTAAAGGGGTTTTTTGACACGACCACCAATCTAAACCCAACGACTGTCGTCCCTAGCGTTTTACCCCCATTCCGAACACAATGGGATATGTTTCGTAGGCCCATTCGACTGTTTCAGTCAGTTTCCATTCAAATTAAAATATATAACATTCAATATTTGATTTGAACGTACATTTCAATTTTCCAGGGCCACAAATTAATTCGAAAAAAATTCCAGAAAAATAAATCTGGCTATGTTTTGACGATACAGTCCCAACAAAACTAGTTTCGTCGAATTCTGAGACCGTTTGCAAAAAGGCCCATTTCTGGTCGATCCAATTTAACTATAATTGACCAAAACACGTTTTCCTTTGCCACGCCCACACACTAGCTTCAAAAATTATGAAATTTGAAACCTAGTAATAACTTCACATCCCGGATCCAAAAAAAGTGGTTTCGTCGAATTCCGAGGTCGTATGCAAAATGGCCAATTTCACGGGCTATATAAATTCCATAGCGACCTTTCTGAAAATTCATTTAGCCATAACTTTTGCTTTCCGCTATGAAAATTCGATTTTTCAGATTCGTTAGAAAGGTATTCACTAACAGATTTAAATATTTTTGGTTTCGCTCAAATCTGTTTTGTTTTGCACCTGGTACAGTCCGACAAAGTTTGAATTCAATTTTTGAAACTGCAGCGCCATTTCAGGCCTTGTTTATAATTAAAATTAATTATATTCGTTTTCAATTGTCGATTCAAACTAAGTTTTCATTGCTATTATTTAAAATATTTATTTTAAATATTTAAAATCCATTATTTTAGCCAATTTAAAAATTTTAAATTGGTTCAGATTTTCTGGGTCGTTACAATCTCCCCCACTTAAAACTTTTCATCCCCGAAAAGGAACAAAGTCGAAAGTGGTTTGATTCGTCAACTCTACGTTCGATCTGGCTTCAATTCTCCATCTTTTCAGTTTCTGAGAATTTTCAAATTCTTCAAAAATTTTGCTAACACCCGGAATTTTCGAAAAATTTCGCCATAACCTCCTTTGTACGGAGAGAGGTTTGGAAATTTATTGGGCCGTATTAGGTACCCAATAAATCCTAATAAGCATACACATATTTATAGTGATATATTCTGGTGTTTACAGGGGAGCGTGTATTGATAATAACTCTAGAGAATAAATTCTCGTCACCCTGTCAAAGCCTGAGGGAGTGTGTATTTTAAATGCTCCAGAGGTTAAATCATCGTCACCTCGTCCCGTGTGGGAAATAAATAGTCCATGTGCCGTATCTAATAACTAGAGAGACGTGATTATTGTCAACTCCAGACCCGTGTGGGTTTTTTATTAATCTGGCAATTTTATCGTTATACTTTAAATAGTCTATATCAGTCATCAGTTCAACCTGTAAAATATAGTCATCGCCATACAAGCCTCTCGCTCGTATGGTAAATCTTCCACCTCGTCACACAAGCTCCAAATGCTTATGTGGTATATGATGAAGTATGCCTATCTTCTGAAGTATGCCATGTAATGTAGTTCAAAATTAATTGTTACTATCCTATGGCGATGTTTATTATTTCACACAGAACAACCAGCACTCCGCATCCAATGGCATTCACAGGAGTTGATATAATAATATTTCGCATCCAACTCATTATTGTTTACCTATTTGTCGGGCACGCAAATAAAATCTTTACTCAACAGCTAATCCATTTACCTGTTCAAACATATATAATACACATGTATATATATTTCTATCTATTTTCTAATCGGTTCAATGTGTGATTTAATCGAATAAATTCTACCATTATTCTATTGTTGATTAAATTAACTATCGTTTCAATAATTTAATTAATCAAATCTACAATCACACAACACAACCAACAATCAAATTGTTTTTAACTTTTCAAAAATATATATCTTTTATATATGTTCAAAAATCATATTTCTAAAACCAAATTAGATATATAATCACAAATACGTTATTTAAAAACATATTATTCTCGACTCGTTCTAGGGCACTTCTGACCCCATCTCTAACGAGTTATTCTGATTCTGCTATACCCATACTAGGATATTACTGATCCTATCTGTACTGAGTTACCCGTCCTAGAACACTACTAGTTCTATCTCTGACGAGTTCGTTAATATGTTATATTCCAGAGCCAAGCTTAACCAAAGCTCTGATACCACGTTGAGACGACCCCAAATCCCGTACAGACGGAGGCAAGGGTAATCATTGGAATATAACACAGAAACAGATAATAGCATAACAGAATTAACTAAATACACCAGATAATGAACAATAGAATATACTGGATAAAAGTATTCATCAGAGTAACACGGTATACAGGATCTTACTTAGTACAAATACAGTTCAGCTATACATAAATGTCTACAGCGGAAAAACAAACATAATGTACAATAGGAGCTGAACAACATAAAAAGAGATAAATGATAGAATCCATCTTCAGCTCCAGCTATCCGGATAAAGCCGGCCTACTCAGGGCCAGCAACAAGGACTGGTATGAGAAATCTACTCAACACATTTTTAATATGGCTAATCACAGGACCACGCCACTTTCGTGGAACGGGTTTACTCCATTGGATTGCCAGTGCTTTAAAACAAATCATTCTTTTAAACAACGCAATGCTTTTTATCAAAATGAAGCCATTATAAGACTCAGTTCCCATCACACAATGCAACGCAAACCGGAGGATAGAGTTTTTACCTTATAACGGCCAAAATATGCTTGATACGAATAAAAGGAAAGCATTTGATATTATTACTAGTGTTTATATGTTTGGAAAACAATTTCAAATCATAACTATCAATCATAGACGACATTAATGCCCCATACCACTATGTCGCCATATACTGGTATACAATCAAAACCGCACGATGTCGTATTTGGAAATTGGATTTCCGTCTTGAACCAAGGCAAAAGATAGTCCTTACCGAATTCGAGACGCTCTAGCCCGCCCCTCAGGCACAGCCGCAACCGTACCTTGGATCGTCAGGGCCGGTCCACACGAAGTGGATTACAATGCCTGAACAATGCGTTTCTCCGCCCTTTGGGGCGTAAATGAGCCAACGAATGACTCCATCAGACCCGGATCGTCCGATCAAACCGAGGCGCCTCGCATCAGCAACAACCACATAAGTCAAACTCGTCAGGGTGTGTAAAACCACTAACGCCACTTTTAGCCAGAAAGAAAACGCACGTCCCCCCTAAGGTCCTGCTCCCATTTCTGGTTCATACCGAGGTGTGAGGCTAGCGATTTCACGTTATACACAAAGCTACGCCACACAGGCGGTGCTTTGATCATCTCCACAAGACTTTGCTTTTCAACAGAAACCCTGATCACTGCATCTTAGCATGCCACACAGACAATTCACACCGTGCAACTGATAGATATCAACCACAGAGAATAAATTCCAATGTCAGACACACTGTCCATTTGCAAGTCCGTTCTGGGTCTGAACGAAACCGGAGGCACTATATACCTCGCAAACCCATCGATCACCATGTACGTATGGACGATCACCACTCATTATCCATATTTCGAGATGCCTCCCAATCAAGACCTCGGTTACCATCCAAACGAGGTGAAGATCTCCGGTCTTCGACCATCGTCTTCATCTTCGATTTCTTATCGTCGATTCAGTTATTCAGAATGGGATAAACCCGGTCTTTCTGAGCAACTCGCGTATATAATAAACAAGTGCAACACTAACATATACACGCATCATTTCAATTCATTAGTCACTAACCGTCAATCAGTAAGAGAACGATTTCCCAAATATTAACCCCGAAGGTCGAAACCAACATCAGATCAACACCCAGGAAACCATTCGACTTAGCCAATCTTCAGTTAATTTCTAAATCACATCTATATCGTTTATAATATTTTATAACGATTTATCGCTATTTTTATTTATTTTAAAATAGCCAATTTATTCAAAACGACGCTTCGGGCCATAACGCGACCGTGGCGCTGTTTTTCTTCAAATTTGATTTACACTTATCTGAAAATCTAACCGTTGGATCTTCACAAAATTTACATCATTAGAAAGATCTTTTCAAAACGAATCCAACGGTTCCAGTTTCGGGAAATTCCGACGGTCGGATCTCCCGGTATAATCGTTTGAAGTTTCGATTTCAAAATACGAACTGCAGCGTCGTTATTAGATTAAATATAATTATATTTATATATATATAAATATAATCGTTTCTGGCGCTGTTTTTCTTCAGATTTGAATTAAACATTCCAGACAATCCAACCGTTGGATTTTTACAAAGTTGGTGCCGTTGGAAAGATTTTTCCAAAGCGAACCCAACGGTTGTGATTTCAGGAAAATCCGATTGTCGGATCTCCCGTACTAATCGGTTGAAATCACGGTTTCAAAATACGAACTGAAGCGTCGTTATTCGATATATTTCAATTCTTTTTAAATATATATATCGATTCTTCGATTTCAAAACTATATTCTTTTCATACATTTGATAAAAATAATATTTTTATCTAACTGTCTTCTATTTCAACATCTCACTATTTTTAACAATTCATGTATATAATAAAATTGTGACTTTTATTGTAAAACAATTCATTTCAAAACTCTATTATTTTATATAGTTCATAGAGATGATAAAAATGTGATTTTTATTATAAAACAATTTATTTCAAAATATGAATACCATTCAACACATGAATTTCAAATCAACGAATGAATTTCGATTCAACACATGAAAGTTTTCTATAGTTTATATATATAGATAAAAAATGTGATTTTTATATTTAAAACACGAATACCATTCAACACATGAATTTCTAATCAACGAATGAATATCGACTCAACACATGAAGGTTTTCTATAGTTTATATATATAGATAAAAATGTGATTTTTATATTTAAAACACGAATACCATTCAACACATGAATTTCTAATCAACGAATGAATATCGATTCAAAACATGAAGGTTTTCTTTAGCTTATATATATAGATAAAAAATGTGATTTTTATATTTAAAACACGAATACCATTCAACACATGAATTTCTAATCAACGAATGAATATCGATTCAACACATGAAGGTTTTCTATAGCTTATATATATAGATAAAAATGTGATTTTTATATTTAAAACACGAATACCATTCAACACATGAATTTCTAATCAACGAATGAATATCGATTCAACACATGAAGGTTTTCTTTTCAATGAATAAATATAGTTTCAGCAAATGAAAATAATTCAAACATATGAATATTATTCAAAATTTCGGCAGCATAACGGCAGGGTAGTTAAAACCGGGACCGTCCCTAGTACGGCTCCTCGCTCTACCTTAAAACCTCGCGGTTTTTGACAATGGGGATCATGCATCTAGTTCGCACGCAGGCGGCATGTATATATTTATTTCATTTTCACAAACTAATCCTATGTGGTTTCAACCAAATATTTCTCAACCACAAATGGGTATTTTTCAACCACAATCAATCCATATCAACCACAAACAATTCCAATCAACCATTCGCTATCAATCAATTTTCACACCAATGACAACCAATAAATATCGTCCATGGTTTGTGGACGAGGGGCGTATATATATATATATATATATATATATATATATATATATATATATATAGCAATTCACTTCTATTTCAACACATATGTAAATTGTACAACACATATACAACTTATACATCGAACGTACAACTTATACAACGCTTATACAAGAGGTGTACAACGCTTATATAACTCATACATCGACTATATAATTTATACATCATCGTTTTCCATATCGTTTATAAATTAGAAATCTCACATTGGGTTCCACTCCACCAAAAATAGCAGGAGGCTCAGAAAAATATGTGGTCTCTTCTAGAAGGTAGAAGACGTCCACACGGTCACGATGTTTCCTGTTTCACTGAATTTCGACAAGAAACTAAAAAGATATGATTTTACAAAGTTTGCAACGGTTTTAAACTATTAAAATCAGTTTTAAATTAAACAGCTGTTACCTTTCTGAAATCTTCAAAACTAGGTTTGAAGTTTTCGTGCAATCCGTGAATCGATAGCTCGATCGGGCTACGCAGTGTCGAAGGGGGAGGAGAGGCGCACGTGCGCCAGGAGGTGGGGCCAGTTCGGTGGTCCCAGGTGGCGGCGGCGGCGGTTTGAACGGCTCGACTTTCGAGCCCGAGATCTCCCCCGATACTCAACGAAAAAATCCAAACTCTATATGGATTTGAAGATCTCGAGAAGATCTTCAAAAAGTTCAAATGTGGCATGAGCTAATTCTGCGTGGATTGATCGGAAAATGAGGGGGAAGGTCTGAGCGTGTTTCCGCCTTCGACGTCGGGGAGAGAGAAAGAGTATTTTCTTTTTTTTTATAAAAATTCTGATTGGTCGGGGAAGTTTTAAAGGGGTTTTCTGATACGACCACCAATCTAAACCCAACGACTGTCGTCCCTAGCGTTTCACCCCCATTCCGAACACAATGGGATATGTTTCGTAGGCCCATTCGACTGTTTCAGTCAGTTTCCATTCAAATTAAAATATATAACATTCAATATTTGATTTGAACGTACATTTCAATTTGCCAGGGCCACAAGTTAATTCGAAAAAAATTCCAGAAAAATAAATCTGGCTATGTTTTGACGATACGGTCCCAACAAAACTAGTTTCTTCGAATTCTGAGAGCGTTTGCAAAAAGGCCCATTTCTGGTCGATCCAATTTAACTGTAATTGACCAAAACACGTTTTCCTTTGCCATGCCCACACACTAGCTTCAAAAATTATGAAATTTGAAACCTAGTAATAACTTCACATCCCAGATCCAACAAAAGTGGTTTCGTCGAATTCCGAGGTCGTATGCAAAATGGCCAATTTCACGGGCTATATAAATTCCATAGCGACCTTTTTGAAAATTCATTTAGCCACAACTTTTGCTTTCCGCTATGAAAATTCAATTTTTCAGATTCGTTAGAAAGGTATTCACTAACAGATTTAAATATTTTTGGTTTTGCTCAAATCCATTTTGTTTTGCACCCGCTACAGTCCGACAAAGTTTGAATTCAATTTTTGAAACTGCAGCGCCATTTCAGGCCTTGTTTATAATTAAAATTAATTATATTTGTTTTCAATTGTCGATTCAAACTCTGTTTTCATTGCTATTATTTAAAATATTTATTTAAAATATTTATTTAAAATATTTATTTAAAATATTTAAAATCCATTATTTTAGCCAATTTAAAAATTTTAAATTGGTTCATATTTTCTGGGTCGTTACAAAAAGTGTACTATTGACAATATCATTCTTCGTTTGAGCCATCTTTTTGAACTAAACCCACTAACTGTTATATTCAATTGCCAAAACACACTGTCACATCAAAATAGGTAATCATAACATGATTACAGATCATGTTACACAACTTGAAAAGATAAATTATTTTTGTCTTTCTGAAATAACTTCTACAACTCAAATTGCTTAGTAGTAATACTGATGGTTTAAAGACACTTTGGGTTATAATAAAAAAATGGTTACAATTGTGTTAGCACACAAATCTGAGTAGGACTAAAGTGTTATTAGCCTTACAAAGCTTCCCCAATCACGCTGGTTGCTTCTACTACCAAGAAATAACTCACTTCCTACCCAATAACGCTAAATGTTCCCATTTCGCTATCATAATGTATGCCTAAAATCTAGCTAGGAGGCCCAATGTGCAAACCATTTTCTGTAAATTCTAAATCATGACCAAATGTGCAAACTCTATTTGTAATCTATGGCCTACCCCGATCTGTCAGTAAAAATAAACCCAGCTCAACTACCCATTATTCTATCTTATTTTGCCCACTATCCAGCACTCAGCCCATCCATAAACAACAACCAGCCCACGTTCTTCAACCCAGTTTAACCCAACCCTGCTTTGCTTTACAAGTTTGAGTGGGGGCGACCGACCCCACTCGGCCTAGTGTAGGTCCGTCCTTGTCTACAAACTATAAATATTGCCATGATCCTTCCTTTTGACAGAAACATATATATTTACATAAAATAAACTTGACACAACAATAACAAAAGAAAGAAGGACTTAGCGTTCAAACTTTTTGGGTTAAATGAACATAACCACGGCATTAACCATATATATATATATATATTTAGAGAAAAAGAATCTTAGCAGGTGCACCAACGAGTGGATGCAAATCTTTGGGATTTTTGTATTGTTAAGTATCTGAAATCTAAATATTACAACATTTTAAGTGAAAAATAAGCGAGTTACAATATTGTGCAGATTTTGCTTCTAAGCGTATTGGCTTGAAGAGGCAAGATGGTTGGCTACAAACAAGCATATCTCTTTCGACCCACTAAGGCAGAGGTAAAGCTCTTGAAAATAATATGTTTTTTCACTTTCAATCGTAAACATAAGCGAAATATAACGTAAGTACCTCATGTACTGCTTCCATAGGACATTGATTTGGAAGAGCATCAATTTTTGCAAATATCACACCATATAAAAAAAAAAAAATTTGCAAGCTATTGCACAATTATGCGCAAGCTTTCACGACACTAATTTGCAGTAAATTTGAGTCCTTTGAACGTCTCGAACCTTCTTCCAAAAACCTCGCGGTTAGTGATTTAATAATGTGCTTTAATAATGCGCCACAAAGACATAATTAGCAGTTATCTAAACTAAAATGTAAGTGTTTTGGGAATGGTGCTCCAAATACGGAAAACATGTTCAAAAACAGATCGTAATTTTACACTTAACATTTATTTATGAAAGTTATAATTATTTGGCATTCATTGACATCCATAAACACAAACATGCAAAACAAATTTTGAATTCGGAAACTTCTTCGAATAGGAAAACTTCAAGATGATTAATGGCCAAAATCAAACATTCATGCACGTTGTACAGATTACAAAGGATTATCAGAAATAGCAAAAATAAAATAAAATAAATCGATCGATGTTGAATACCTGAGAAGCAAAAGAAGATTTGATAGGGCATGGATTACTGATAGTCTGAATCAGCGATTGAAGAATCCTGGATTATCGGAGAACTGATACCTGAATCGAAAACACAAAAGGGTAAGCGCGCGATTTAGAAAACACGGAATAATTGGATTCAACAGCGGATTTACAAGATTCAACTGTGGATTGAAGAACCGTTGATTATCTGAATCGAAAACACTTAGAAAAGAAAAAGAAAAGGAAAAAAATATCTGATTTAGTGAAAAATGGAAAGGGTAAACGCGGGAATATTTGTATGGGCAAAAAAGTAGCGGCAAACCTTTTCCGCGTACCTATGTTTCAGTCTAAAGCGTCGGATTTCATCAAACAGACGTTTTTATATGCAGCGTTATATATTGGCTCACGTTTTAAATGTCGGTTGTACAGACATTAGAAGCAATTAGCTATATTTGCTTCAAACAGTTGCTTCAGTTCCTACTATAACCGAAGCAATTTCCTATATATAAACTTTCTGCTTCTTCCTACGAAGTAGTTGCTTCCATTGTACTGAGAGAACAGAAGCAAATACTATTATTTGCTTCTGTTTTTAAGACAACCGAAGCAAATGAGGCGAGGCAACTGACATGTTTTGTAGTAGTGAGATACTCCTCTAACGGTTTCACTTCCCTTATTCTTTAGCGGCATTATATCAGATAGTTTCTTAAGTTTCAGAGAGAATTCGTCAGTTGGCCCGAATCTTAGATTTGATGGATCTATCATAGAAGCGGGCTTCCCACTCCATGCAACCACAAAGCACTTAGATTTTAGAATGAGAATGTAAACGTGGCCCCATGGTGGGCGCTAAATGTTGAAATCAAAAAATGACCACGACACCAAAGGTATTCTTAGAAGACTTCACCAAAAGGTAGGATTTGAGATTACGGAGCCACAAGCACAAAAAAAAGAAAAAAAAGTAGAGAACAAAGAGTTTTAGAGTGATTCGGCTTAGAAATATCCTACACCCACTATAGGAGGAACTTTCATTATCACTACAATTGTTACAAAGTACATGACTGTTACTTTTACATTCATTTTCCACTCTTCCACACTATGATTCACTTAGGTCTACAAAGGAATAACACTATTTCTCTGAGTATGACGACCATAAATGTAGATTTACAATCTCTCAAACACTTGAGTGACTTTGGAGCATTCCATGTATGATTTGATGTTGAAACTTTATTAGAGAAGGCTTAAAGGAAGTTAGAATGGCTTAGAACAGCGGAGAAAGACATTAAGCAGCACTTCATGGAGCTAGGAATCGATCCCCTAAAATATGGAAACCATGGGGTATTTATAAGAGGAGGTTGAATGAAGTGGTGAGCTGAAACTCATATATGTAGGCTTTGGGCCATTCACGTAGTAATTACGAAAATGCCACTGCCAGATGTTGCCAGTTGTTGCCAATTGTCTGAGCAGGATGCACAAGCGACCCCTATGACGATCGACCGACCAACACGATGCACGACTAGGGTAATGTGCGACCGACCAGATCAGTGCATGAGCTTTGTAGTGTATGTAACACCCCGAATTTTTGAATAATCGAATTAACTAAATTAAAGAATAAATGTTTAGCATTATTCTAAGGTTTGTAAGCAAAAGACTTAGTAGCTCATTTGGTTGGAACATGTGACTTGCATACAAGAGGTACAGAGGTCGATCCCCGCCAACGCCATATTTTTGTTTTAGGGGAATGGCTAAAAAACGGCTTAGTGTGAACATGGTTCAAAAAGTAGTTTAGTGTGAAAATGGTTATTTAAGAAGATAGAAATATATATAGATATATTTAAAAAATAAAATAAAATTTAACCTAAAATTTAAGAAAAAAATTCAAAACAGCGGAAGCGGGAAGGCAAAACACCAAATCGACCTATTTTATGGGTAGACCCGAGACCCGCTGGGTCAACCCCAGGGTCGACTCAGGAGGTTTGGAATTGGTCCCGTCGGCCCTAAATGGTCTATGATGAAATTTTATGTTTTAGGGCTTAGGTGGCGATTTCTGGTTGGTCTGTTGACATCATTTCTTGGTTTCTAAGGCCTAGATGGATCCTAGAGTGATCTGACGGCTTAAATTAATTCAAAGCTCTATAAAAAGACCCATAGACTCAAACCCTAAATTAGAATTAAAACTAAAACTATGGTCGTCATGCTGTCGTCTTGAACCCTAGAGTAGCCGCCACCAATTAGAGAGGAAGAACAGCAAATCAAATCAGTTCTATTCAACCCTAACAACGAATCTTCTTCAAAGGAAAGCTAATTCAAATTCAGAAATCAGAATTCCGAACTCAAGACCGCCTTTGAGTTGTGAGTTCGATAGTTTTAATAAAATAATTAGTAATTTAATTGGATTAAGTTATGATGCGTATTGTATGGATGTGATGTGAATTATTGATCACATGATGTAATTATGTTGTAGAATTGTGTTGAAATCTCTATGACGTTATGCTGTGATGCTATCATTTACGATGTAAAGTTATGTTGCTATCTTCTATGTTGTAATTTTATATATAACCAAATCATCATGTTTTATATGCTAGTTTGGTGATGTTGATTCATATGATAAATCATATGTATGCAAGTTTAGATTTTTATTTAAACATGAATCATATACAAGTTGGGTAAAATTATATGTGACCTTACATAGTTATGGCATCTAGTTTATGTGAAAATTTGATTAAAAGTTAGGCTATGACATGGGTGAGTTATATGCTAAATTCTACATGATATTTTACATGTTAGATGCAAGTTTACACCATTGTTATGATGCATAAATCACATATGCAAGTTTCTATAAATATATGAGTTTGGGGTATGAATCATGTTATGCAAGTTTAGGGTTATTGCCTATGCAAGTTTACACCTTTAGATGTAGATCTATGACATACATGATTTATGCAAGTTCACACCTTTAGATTTGGATCCATGACATATGTTGTTTATGCAAGTTGTAACTTTGGCCTATGCAAGTTTTAGATGTAGAACATCATTCACATATGCAAGTTCATCCCTATGTTTAGATCTATGTTTTCATTATGTGTATATTGTGATGTTTTCTCTTTGTTCCATAAGTTAGACTATTCGAGTCTAACGTATATTCTATGTTAAACGAACAAACGTACAACGTGGGGTGAAGGGGATAATATTAAAAGATTTAATTGGTATAAATGCCTTAAAAGGCATAAAATAAGTTGTGGTGAAAATTGGTATGATTTTACATACCATAAATGGATGGACATAATTGAGTCGACATCGTTAAATTTGGAATTGATTGATAATTTGAATAGGGAAAGTAGTTCAAATTGGGGAATGATTAATTTGGAGTAATTAATCGTCTAAGACACGAGGTTAGGCTCTTTTGTGGTGTAAGACTGCCCGGACCCACCCAGCAAATCCAGCTACCACAAAAGTCAGCCTAATGTGAGAGGTCTTAGGCATAAATTAAATATGTAACAATTGTAAAGACACGAGGTTAGGCTCTTTTGTTGTGTAAGACTGCCCAGACCCACCCGGCAAATCCAGCTGCCACAAATGCCAGTCTAATGTGAGAGGTCTTTATGAGGTTACGGTCTTAATGAATTAAGAAACACGTAACCAGATAAACATGTAGTGGACATGAGGGGGTTAAGTGGGTGCCTTGGGTGGCATGTGGAATCTAGTGGGTGCCTTGGGTGGCATTTGGAAATACGATTAGAAACACTTAACCAAAATTGAAACATGTAATTGAAACATGAATAAGAAGTGGGTTAAGTGGGATGTACTAGAGGGGACCAAGCTTAGGTGGATAGCTTGTGTCAAGTAATGGGGGCCCATTTCAACCAGTAACCCCTACGTTTCTTTGTGGGCTCGACCCAGGTCGAGGACGGGACATGCATACTGGGCTTGATTGTAAGAGGCCAAACCGGGTTAGCGGTGGCAACGCAAGTCCAACGGGTTCATATGCGTGTGTGGACCCGGGCTGGTAGGTAAGACGTTTTTGCATCGTGTAGGTATAAGCCGTGCATTGTTGGTTGTATCGGGTTGCCACTTTGGGGAGTGATACACCCCACTGTGGGGCCAGCACGGGTATCTACGAGTTAGGGAGCCGATCGCTTGGGGGTAGTGGGTACACCTAATGGAGATAAGGGCAGGAGGCACCTATGAAGGCAGCTAGGGGTGCACGAAACTACCAATATCATTATTAAGTTCTGTAGGCGGGATCAACCTTAGGGTGACTAGTGGTGGTGTAGTTTACTAGTGATGGTGCAGTATAGCAATTATCCTATAGTGTTGGTGTAGTTTAGTAATTATCTTACAGTGGGTTAGGTGCGCTTTAACAATATCGTTGTTCATCTTGTTTCCTCATTTACTCTGCCATATTCAATGGTTCATAGTCATTTCCTTATTTTCCAACTTATGCCTTAGCCTAGTTACTTTGTTAATTATGTTGTTAAAATTATCGCACTCACCAGACTTTATGTCTGACCCTCTTTGTTCCCTCCTCTTTCCTTCCTCCCCCCCCCCCCCCCAAGGTGCTCAGGTTGGAACTAGCACCAGTGGAGCTTGATCTTGGACTGCTTTTAGAAGATTGCTTGGATCGCTGGAGTAAAGTTCAGCTTCTCTTTTATTTATGGCTATTTTGATGTTGGGGATTATGTCTTTCAGTTTATGTACTTTTGATAGTCAAGATGGATATTATGTACTTTGACTCTGGTTTTTGATGATGTAAGCAAACATATGTGTTTTCCGCTGCAATGAAATAAAGTTTTAAATCTTTGAGTACTATTTATATCTGTCTTGTTGTTAAGTTTCTGTTCTATACTTACTTAAAACGCTCCATAGAAGTTAATGCGTTCCCTTTGTGAGTGACATTAATGGACGTGGGGTGTAACACGTGGTATCAGAGCTGAAGGTTACCAGAACAGGTAAGATATTTTGAAAAACTATTTTTCAAAAGCATTTTTATAAAGAATACTATCAAAAATATGTTTGTAGAAGAGTATTTTTGAAAGAAAGGTTTATTTTAAGAACATAATCCCCAAGAGCCATATATCCTTCCTTCGATTATCCCTTTTGAATCTCTTCCTCTTTCTCTTTTTGAGTTCCCCCCCCCTCCGCGTATAGATGCTTTTTCTAAGATAAATAAGGACTTCCGTACGAAGGACGGAAAGCCACTTCAAGGGACTTAGACGTTTGTCGGGCTAGAAGTTAGTCCAAGGAAGTGGAGGGCTTGTTGGTACCTTTAAGATAGACGATGGGAGGAAAGTTCAAATAGTTGTTTGGTTAACAAAGGACGAAACCTCATCTTGGTGGGAGGTCACGAATGGAGAATGTGAAGAAGAAGGCTAGTTGTTTTGGAGAAATAGGACACCTTAGGATTGTCCAAAGAGGCAAGGACAAAGTACATGATCTTCTGGAGGGTAGTTGTATTCCCTCACGGCTGGTATACCTGATGGGGGTAGGACCGTCTAGGTTGAAATTTGGTTTTATTTATCATCCTGTTTGAACTTTGTTTGATTCTGGCGCTTCATACTCGTTAGTATATGCTTCGTTAGTTAAAACACTGTACCTAAATACTAGTCTAGTTAAGGATCCCATCCTAGTCTCAAATCCTGTTGGTGGTTCGGCTCATCCTTCAATGGTTTGTCGAGATTTGAGAGTGTCTATCTTGGGCATTGGATTTGAATGCAACGCCTTCGTCCTTGGTTTCACGGTCTATAGTTTGATTCTAGGGGTAGATTGGCTAGCCAGGAGGGGTGCCATCCTAGATTGTGAAAGAAGGGTAGTTAGATTGTTGACTCGTTTTGGAAAGACCCTTGATATTTCTTGTGACCCTAGAGGTCCAGTAATGCTTAGCTACCTAGAATCCCGTGACGCATCCGATGATGATTTACATTCTGTTCCCATAGTCCGTGAATATGCTGATGTCTTCGATGAGGTGAGGGGTTTACCCCCAAAACGTGAGATAGACTTTCAGATATATCTAGTAGATAATGCAAAGCCAGTTGCATTACCAGTGCGCCACATGGCTCCAAGAGAGAGAAGAGAACTTAGTAAGCAAGTGAAGGAATTGCTTGAGAAGGGGTTCATCAGATGTAGTATATCGGAGTGGGGTGCTCCAGTAGTGTTTTCCATGAAGGCGGATGGGTCCCTTAAACTTTGTGTGGACTATAGAGAACTTAATAAGCTTACTAAGAAGAATAGACACCCACTGCCGAGGATTGACGATCTCTTCGATCAGTTAGTTGGCGCCTCAGTGTTTTCGCAGTTGGACTTAGCCATTGATTTCCATCAGTTGAGAGTGGCTGAGGATAGCATAGACAAGACTGCCTTTAGGACTCCAGACGGTTTCTTCAAGTGGCTTGTAATGCCCTTCGGTTTGACAAACGCCCCCGCATACTTTGTTGACTTGATGAGTAGGGTGTTTAGGGAGTACCTTAATAAATTCGTGGTGGTCGTTGTGGAAGAAATCTTGGTCTTTTCTAAGAGCGAGGAAGAGCATGCCCTACATCTTAGGGAAGTATTGGAGACCCTTCGAGCGCATAGCCTTAAAGCTAAATTTTCTAAATGTCACTTTTGGAGGAAGGAAGTGCGATTCTTAGGGCACGTGATTTCCAAAGAAGGGATAGCTGTGGATCCCGCGAAAGTAGTGGCCATTCAAGATTGGAAGGTTCCTAAAAATGCTACCAAGGTGAGGAGTTTCTTAGGGTTAGTTGGCTACTATAGGAAGTTTATCAAAGACTTCGCAAAGATATCAGCCCCATTAACACGCTTGACGAAGAAGAACTTAGTTTTCACATAGGATGTAGATTGTGATGATGCGTTCCAATGTCTAAAGAAAGCTTTGACCATAGCATCAGTCTTAGTGTTGCCAGATGGGAGTAAGCCATTTACCGTTTATACCGATGCTTGTAGGACAGGACTAGGCGCAGTCTTAATGCAAGAGGGAAGGGTAATAGCCTATGGTGGAAGGCAGTTGAGAGTGCATGAGAGAAATTACCCTACACATGACCTAGAGTTGGCCGCTATTGTCTTTGCGCTTAAGTCTTAGCGTCATTATCTTCTTGGCGAGAAATTCGAATTATTCACTGACCACAAATCGCTAAAATACTTATTCTCTCAGAAGGACTTGAACTTAAGGCAGCAAAGGTGGATGGAATTCTTAGCATCCTACGACTTCGAGATAGCATATACCCCTGGTAAGGGTAACGTAGTGGCAGACGCCTTAAGTAGAAAGAGGTTGTCCTTGAGTCCGTTGTTTGTTGAGCGGCGAAGCTTAGAGTTCATCTCTACATTTGACTTTAAACCTTCCATTGACTTTATACCCGGTTTGCTGGCATCCTTAGAGGTCAGACCTAAGCTTTTGGGACGGATTGGCGAGGCACAGCGAGACGACCCACAGTTGGGTGAGTTAGTAGAAAAGCTCAAAAGAGGGGAGTCATCGAGCCATCTCTGTAGGTATACCCTAGATGATAAGGGTTTGTTACGTAGGGACGGTAGACTTTGTGTACCACAGGACGAGAACTTGAGGAAGACCATCCTTGATGATGCACATCATTCGAAGATAACCATCCATCCCGGCGGGGACAAGATGTATATGGACATGAGACGAGTTTACTTTTGGGCCGGTATGAAGAAGGACATGGCAGAGTTTGTTGCTAGATGCTTGGTGTGCCAACAAGTAAAAGCAAAGCAAAAGAAGCCCGGTGGATTGCTTCACCCATTGAAGGTCCCACAATGGAAGTGGGAAAGTGTTTCGATGGACTTTGTTGACGGATTACCAAGACCGAGGAAGGGTAATACGGGGATTTGGGTCATGGTAGACAGACTTACTAAGAGCACCCATTTCATTCCTATGAAGAGTAAGAGGACTGCTCCATGATTAGCCTCCGTATACATTCGAGAAATAGTTCGTTTGCACGGTGTTCCTTCTAGCATAGTGAGCGACCGCGATTCTATCTTTACTAGCGAATTTTAGAAGAGCTTGCAAGAGGCGGTAGAGACTCAGTTATGTTTGAGCACCGCATATCATCCTCAGACGGATGGCCAGACCGAGAGGGTGAATCGTATTCTAGAGGACCTATTGAGGTTGTGTGTCTTAGATTTCGGAGGTGCATGGGAGGAACATCTTCCGTTGGTGGAGTTCGCATATAATAACAGCTTTCAGTCTAGCATTGGCATGGCACCGTTCGAGGCTCTTTATGGACGGACGTGTCATTCGCCTACATGTTGGTGGGAGTCTACAGATAAGATCTTACTTGGGCCCGATATGATTAGAGAGACTTCGAAAAAGATCGATTTGATTCGAAGGAGGATGACGATGGCGCAAGATAGGCAGATATCTTATGCGGACAAGAGGAGGATAGATCTTGAGTTTGATATTGGGGACATGGTCTTTGTCAAGGTGTCTCCATTACGGAACGTCTTTTGCTTTGGGTCCGTCGGGAAGTTAGCACCAAGGTTCGTAGGGCCGTTTCCTATTAAGGAGAGGATTGGGCAGATGGCGTATAGAGTGGAGTTGCCCGAGAGACTTAGTGGCGTACACGATGTATTCCATGTGTCACATTTGAGGAAGTGCTTGCACGAGACCACGGAAGTGGTAGAGCCGAGCTTGCTTAGAGGGGTGGAGATAGAGCGTGATGCGACGATTCGGCGAGCTCCTACGTGCATTCTTGGGTCAAAGGTTAAGAAATTAAGGAATCGAGAGGTCAAGCTAGTCAAAGTGCAATGGGGAGATGATGAAAGCAATGCTACTTGGGAGATGGAAGAGAAGATGCATTCATTATACCCTTTTCTTTTCGAGGGTATGTCTTTTAGTTTCTCCTTTATCGCTTACCTTATACTTATCTTATCTTTAGTATGTCCTCTCGTTAGTACCTTTGACCTTTAGATAGGGTAGTCCTATGATTGAAACATGTGTTTGAGACATGTTATGTATGATGGATGCTTGTGGGTGCATGTTTTTGCTAGTGGTTGCTCGTCGATGCATATACACACACTTTAGGTACTAGATCGGCTCAGTCACTTCATATTGCATATTGCATATAAATGTGTATGCATATTTAAGCTAATGGATGTATAATGGTTGTGCTATCATATGGATGTTGCATTTTGGTGAATGGTTGTGCACGCATGTAGAAATAATATGTATCGATAGGGTTCTTTCGCATGCATAATGGACGCATGGCACTATCATGGTTTGCATTAAGGAGGTCAACTGAATCAGTAGACCGCCTGATTTTGCATTAGATAAGTAACATATACACGCACTTTTTGCATATGTTCATACAACATTAGAAATTCTATAAGGACAATGGATGTCTGTGTTTGATGGTTGAGTAGATGGTTGTTTGGATGTTAGGATATGCATTCTCCTTAACTTGGAGATTTCGGGGGCGAAATCCCTTAAGGAGGGGAGAATGTAACACCCCGGATTTTTGAATAATCGAATTAACTAAATTAAAGAATAAATGTTTAGCATTGTTCTAAGGTTTGTAAGCAAAAGACTTAGTAGCTCATTTGGTTGGAACATGTGACTTGCATACAAGAGGTACAGAGTTCGATCCCCGCCAACGCCATATTTTTGTTTTAGGGGAATGGCTAAAAAGCGGCTTAATGTGAACGCGGTTCAAAAGGTAGTTTAGTGTGAAAATGGTTAATTAGGAAGATATAAATATATATAAATATATTTATAAAAATAAAATAAAATAAAATTCAGCCTAAAATTTAAGAAAAAAATTCAAAACAGCGGAAGCGGGAAGGCAAAACACCAAACTGACCTATTTTATGGGTCGACCCAGCATGTCTCCGAGACACGCTGGGTCGACCCCAGGGTCGACTCAGGAGGTTTGGAATTGGTCCTGTCGGCCCTAAATGGTCTATGACGAAATTTTATGTTTTAGGGCTTAGGTGACGATTTCTGGTTGGTCTGTTGACATCATTTCTTGGTTTCTAAGGCCTAGATGGATCCTAGAGTGATCCGACGGCTTAAATTAATTCAAAGCTCTATAAAAAGACCCATAGACTCAAACCCTAAATCATAATTAAAACTAAAATTATGGCCGTCATGCTGTCGTCTTGAACCCTAGAGTAGCCGCCACCAATTAGAGAGGAAGAACAGCAAATCAAATCAGTTCTATTCAACCCTAACAACGAATCTTCTTCAAAGGAAAGCTAGTTCAACTTCAGAAATCAGAATTCAGAACTCAAGACCGCCTTTGAGTTGTGAGTTCGATAGTTTTAATAAAATAATTAGTAATTTAATTGGATTAAGTTATGATGCGAAATGTATGGATGTGATGTGAATTATTGATCACATGTTGTAATTTTGTTGTAGAATTGTGTTGAAATCTCTATTACGTTATGTTGTGATGCTATCATTTATGATGTAAAGTTATGTTGCTATCTTCTATGTTGTAATTTTATATATAACCAAATCATCATGTTTCATATGCTAGTTTGGTGATGTTGATTCATATGATAAATCATATGTATGCAAGTTTAGATTTTTATTTAAACATGAATCATATACAAGTTGGGTAAAATTATATGTTACCTTACATGGTTATGACATCTAGTTTATGTGAAAATTTGATTAAAAGTTAGGCTATGACATGGGTGAGTTATATGCTAAATTCTACATGATATTTTACATGTTAGATGCAAGTTTACACCATTGTTATGATGCATAAATCACATATGCAAGTTTCTATAAATATATGAGTTTGGGGTATGAATCATGTTATGCAAGTTTAGGGTTATTGCCTATGCATGTTTACACCTTTAGATGTAGATCTATGACAAACATGATTTATGCAAGTTCACACCTTTGGATTTGGATCCGTGACACATGTTGTTTATGCAAGTTGTAACTTTGGCCTATGCAAGTTTTAGATGTAGAACATCATTCACATATGCAAGTTCATCCCTATGTTTAGATCTATGTTTTCATTATGTGTATATTGTGATGTTTTTTCTTTGTTCCATAAGTTAGATTATTCGAGTCTAACGTATATTTTACCTTAAACGAACAAACGTACAACGTGGGGGTAAAGGGGATAATATTAAAAGATTTAATTGGTATAAATGCCTTAAAAGGCATAAAATAAGTTGTGGTGAAAATTGGTATGATTTTACATATCATAAATGTATGGACATTATTGAGTCAATTATGGACATCGTTAAATTTGGAAGTGATTGATAATTTGAATAGGGAAAGTAATTCAAATTGGGGAATGATTAATTAGGTGTAATTAATCATCTAAGACACGAGGTTAGGCTCTTTTGTGGTGTAAGACTGCCCGGACCCGCCCGGCAAATCCAGCTTCCACAAAGGCCAGTCTAATGCGAGATGTCTTAGGCATAAATTAAATACGTAACAATTGTAAAGACACGAGGTTAAGCTCTTTTGTGATGTAAGACTGCCCGGACCCGCCCGGCAAATCCAGCTGCCACAAATGTCAGTCTAATGTGAGAGGTCTTTGTGAGGTTACGGTCTTAATGAATTAAGAAACACTTAACCAGATAAACATGTAGTGGGCATGAGGGGGTTAAGTGGGTGCCTTGGGTGGCATGTGGAATCTAGTGGGTGCCTTGGGTGGCATTTGGAAATACGATAAGAAACACTTAACCAAAATTGAAACATGTAATTGAAACATGAATAAGAAGTGGGTTAAGTGGGATGTACTAGAGGGGACCAAGCTTAGGTGGATAGCTTGTGTCAAGTAATGGGGGCCCATTTCAACCAGTAACTCATACGTATCTTTGTGGGCTCGACCCAAGTCGAGGACTGGGCACACATACTGGGCTTGATTGTAAGAGGCCAAACCGGGTTAGCGGTGGTAACGCAAGTCCAACAGGTTCATATGTGTGTGTGGACCCGGGCTGGTAGGTAAGACGTTGTTGCATCGTGTAGGTATAAGCCGTGCATTGTTGGTTGTATCGGGTTGCCACTTTGGGGAGTGATACACCCCACTGTGAGACCAGCACGGGTATTTACGAGTTAGGGAGCCGATCGCTTGGGGGTAGTGGGTACACCTAGTGGAGATAGGGGCAGGCGGCACCTATGAAGGCAGCTAGGGGTGCACGAAACTACCAATATCATTATTAAGTTCTGTAGGCGGGATCAATCTTAGGGTGACTAGTGGTGGTGCAGTATAGCAATTATCCTATAGTGTTGGTGTAGTTTAGTAATTATCTTACAGTGGGTTAGGTGTGCTTTAACGATATCGTTGTTCATCTTGTTTCCTTATTTACTCTGCCATATTCAATGGTTCATAGTCATTTCCTTATTTTCCAACTTATTCCTTAGCCTAGTTACTTTGTTAATTGTGTTGTTAAAATTATCGCACTCGCCAGACTTTATGTCTGACCCCCTTTGTTTCCTCCTCTTTCCTTCCTTTCCCCCCCCCCCAGGTGCTCAGGTTGGAACTAGCACCAGTGGAGCTTGATCTTGGACTGCTTTTAGAAGATTGCTTGGATCGCTGGAGTAAAGTTCAGCTTCTCTTTTATTTATGGCTATTTTGATGTTGGGGATTATGTCTTTCAGTTTATGTACTTTTGATAGTCAAGATGGATATTATGTACTTTGATTTTGGTTTTTGATGATGTAAGCAAACATATGTGTTTTCCGCTGCAATGAAATAAAGTTTTAAATCTTTGAGTACTATTTATATCTGTCTTGTTGTTAAGTTTCTATTCTATACTTACTTAAAACGCTCCATTGAAGTTAATGCGTTCCCTTTGTGAGTGACATTAATGGACGTGGGATGTTACAGTGTACGACCCTTAGATTGCTCGACTGCTCGACTAGATGTTGCACGTCCGACCACATAGTTCATGACTGTGCCAATCTGATGTGCGTCCCATAGGTGCTCGACCCCTTATGTTGTTTTAACACATGACTTATTAGGGATGATGCACGGGCTATACTTATGACCGATCCTTCGTGTGCTCGACCGTGCCTTATAACACTTGACCCAAGTTAATGCTTGATCGATACAAGATCTTGTCCTATTGTTTTGGTGTAGAATTAATTTATCAATATTGCATGGTTTTTAAGGGATAAACATATACCATCCAATCTTCTTTGTTTATTTTTCGTATTCTGGCTTAAGGATGTCTACGTCGGCCTACCTGTGTATGGGTACCAGTGTGACCCCTAGGCACGCTCTATTCCGGACGCTATTCTATCCCCTTTAAACTTAATGGAACTCAATAAACTTAAAACCAAAAGTGGATAAGTCACGAGACTAGGCCTAAACTCCTAGGCGTTCTCATTGCTCGATAATAAACTACTAGGTTTCCCTTGGGATTTATTAAAAACTCCAACTCTTAACATCTTTAATAGAATTACTTTACTTGTTGGGACATTGCTTGCGAAGTAAGGAAATATAGAATTGGAACTTCAAACTTCAAGGACTTGGTATAGTAAGGACTTTGCTCGTTATGTATCAAAATCCTGGTCCCCGGGTAAGAATTTTGCATGGGAAGGGGTTGGTTGTCTTGTCCGGTCTTGGCAAGGCCGCTTTTCTAGTGATGGTAGGGCCCTACCCATTTGGATTTTACTTGGTCCTCTTGTCACACTCTGGCAAGGGCATCTTTGACACTTTTGGGTTTTCAACGGTCCTCTTGTCACACTCTGGCAAGGGTGTCTTAGACTCATCTGGTTATCGGTTTTTATGGCTTCTGGATTTGTGCTATCATCTGGCCTAGTTATTTGGTTGTTGGTTATTCTGGCTTTCGGATTCATCCGGTCATTTGGTCTGGTTATCTGGTTCATGGTTATTTTGGATTTCAGATTTGTCCAATCATCTAGTTTGGTTAACTGGTTATATGTTATTTTGGCTTTCCAAATCGTCTGATCATCTGGTTTGGTTTACTTGTTATTTTTGTTTTTTTGGACTTTGGGTTCACTTCAAATTCCCGGTTCTCGGTTACAATGCTTGTCCTAGTTATCCCTCGTAATACGTTATGGAGTGATCGTTGTGTCCTTTGGTTTTGGTTTCTATTTAGCACGATCAGGAGCAATCGTCGGTTTTCTTTTGATTTTCTAGATTTTTTTTGTTTTCCATTAATATGATCTGACGCGATCATGGCATTTGGTTTTTTGTTTCTCGGCTACGAGATTTCTGTGTGGACTTCTCTTAGTTCGCAACTTCTGGATTTTCGCAAAACACATCACCCTTTTGTCAAGGAAGACATGTTCGTGGAGGCAAAGTGTTAACCCCTTTTTTGTCAAAGAAGTCACATAATGGATTTATGGTTCTCTAAATATTCGAAGGTCGAGTACGAACTCATAGAAATGCATAGCGGTTTGGTCGATGTTGCGAAGCGTTCGAATACTCGAAAATATGGTTAACTCCTGATCGGCATTCTTAGTTCGACATAGTTCGGATCGGTGAAGTGTAGGTTCGAATCAAAGTTGGTTGGCTGGTGCAAATTTCATATGTCACATTTTATAAACTTTGGAAATGGCTTGGACTGGATCAGCTCACACTACACCAAACAACTCATTTTGTCACACTTTTCCGATTTTTATTTGTAACGGTTATAACCGTTTTACATTACTAATGGTTATTACCGTGATGAATCCTTATCACCGTTATAACCATTACCATATCTCCTAATCTAACAACTCAGTTCGAATTGTCATTGATAGGATTCTATTTTCTGCCCCTCATCCTATTTCTTACGTAAATTATTTTCACGGTCTATTTTTTCCCCTTTTTTCTAGGGTTGTCGCCCCTTCTTCTACAGCCGCGTCAGCCTTTTCCTCTCTTCTGCCTCCGCCTCTTCAATTCTTCCACCTCTCTTTCGTTCTTCACCGCTGGTGCCATCCTTCCACTGCCTTTTACCACTATCTCCATCGATATGCCACTACCTCCATTGTTTAAATTCCTGCAAATTAAAGAAGTATTTGCTATGAAAACATGGGTTTCTTGTTTATGTGCATTCTTTTTTAATTTAAAACTGCGCGATGGTTACTGATGGCCATGTTGATGGGCACAGTAGATTCTTTTGGTCACCTGATTGTTTCTCGGTTGGATAAGATTAGTTCAGGTACTAGCTTGTTGTATTTCAGTTTTCTGATGTGAATATAAGAATATTGTAGGTATCATGTTATGTTAACTATTGTTACCAAAGAAGCTAGCGTATTATAATCTTCTGCTTTATCCTAATAAACAGGTACATGCATGGGTACCTATGAGAGTTTATGCATCCGTGTGCGGTTCCCTCTATAAGTCAAATTTAAGTCCAAATTTAATGAACTGTATTCTCGTAAAGAAGTAACAAAACCAGATAAAGCACAACTGCTAGTTAGCTGCACTACATGTGTCTATTTAGTTTCATTTTCTAACATAATCATAGCACTGTTTATTGTAACCGCACCTGTTATTCCTGATTTTTCACCGTATCAATCTCCGACTCTTTTTTGAAGCTCTTTTCTTTTTCAGGTTTGACTATTGCTTACTACCTTCTTACTGTATACGACATTTTTTTAAACAAGACTACTAACCTGTTTCCTTTATTCCTGATGATGGCATAGCAAGCGCTTGGATTTTGTTAACGCGCTGGAATTCTGCCTTCTTCCCTTTGCATGCTGATGATCTGATAATTTTTTTTCCTTTTTTTAAAAACTACCCCTTTCAGGTTTTTTAAAATATTTAACTTGACTGAGGAACACCTACAGATGGAATTCTGCCTTCTTCCTTTTGCATGTTGATGATCCGGTAATGAAGTTATATTTTCTCTTCCGTATGCGAACTATGTTTATGACTAGGTGCGGTAATCAGCGTACATATATCTATATGTCGTAATATGAGCTTACAGTCATGAAATAACGAACATTTGTTAGCTGAATATATAAATGTAATCAACGAGATTAAGTAGTATTGTATTTTGAATATTAAGTGTCTTATACATTTTTGTATATTAGAGTATTGTATGCAGTAGTTGTGAGGGGGGCCAACACCTAAATTTGTGCTGGTTTTTGAAACAAATCTTCAATTGGGTTACCTTTTTCCCCGTACGTCAAACATGCCTGTTAAATTCTTTGTTTAACTTTAAAATGACAAATCTAGCATGGATTCACCCTACTGGAACAAGTATACGCTTTTAAGTGACAAATTCCAGCATGGTTTCATGCTGTCGGTATACAAATATTGTGTGTCTAACAAGTAACGTGTAACAACAATGAATTCCCCCAACAGCAACTTGGAAATTTTAAAACGACTACATTTACGTTAACGAAACATACATTTATACACATGTTATAATGATTTAAAGTTGAGTGCTACAACACATTCATTACAAAATTACAATGTACACTTTATTTGTACATGTTTGCACATTTACGTAAGTACCAGTAAAAATATGTTTGGGTAAAACGTAGTCATTCACTACTGGTAATATTAAAAATTACAAATTATTATCTTTGGACGACCATGCAAATTTAATCTGTTGTATCACCATGCATGAACAACCAAATTGTAATCTAAGTAGACGGTATTATTCAACCGTGTATTTAGAAGGCATCAACCATTCATTGCATACACAACATCGGTTACTCTGATTTCTTCATAGATGCTACTCGCTTTTGTAAGAATGGGTATACCTTACACCCATTCATGCTGATGGTTATGCATGCCTGTTTTTCTAAAAAGCCAGATAATTGCAAAACCACATTAGTATTAATAGAATTTTTTTTTCCAAAACACATGACATTTTATTAATATTAAATATTGTTGCGCAACTACCCTTTCGCTACACATGCTCTTGATATCCTATGCAACAACAATTTTCTCCCACTATATGTTTATCTATATTTTGGTTTACATAACAATATTGTGTAACAAATAATCTTACATATTTTGTGATAATATTATGCAACAATATTGTGTAACAAATTTGTTAAAATTGATGATACGCAAATCACAATTTTGGGCAACAAATACTCTTACATATTTTGTGGAGAGATTTGGTGCTAGATTTGATGAAGAGATTTGGCGGTAGATTTAATGAAGAGATTTGGTGCTAGATTTTATGGAGAGATATTGGTTTCTATATTTGTGGACATTTATTGCAAGGATATTTGGTGCTTATCCAAATAGTTTTATAACAAATATGAAGATAATTTGGATGCCAATTTTTCTTGGGTATGAGGCAATTCTCTCTATAAAAAAGGTCAGCTGACATCTTCATTAGGTGTGGGTGAAAGCCACCAATAGGGTGGATGAGAGCCACCAAGAGTGGGTGAAAGCCACCAAGAGGGTTGGTGAAAGCCACCAAGAGGGTGGGTGAGAGCCACCAAGAGTGGGTGAAAGCCACCAAGAGGGTTGGTGAAAGCCACCAAGAGGATGAGTGAGAGCCACCAAGAGTGGATGGGAGACACCAAGAGTGATCATTCTAGCTATTCCAAATTGAGTGTTCTCCTTCAAAATTTTTAGCCATTAGATATTCTCTACCTATTTCTCAATAAGGTTATTGGTTCAAGTTATAATTGTTTGTAACGATAGTTGAGATCGATTGTAAACAATTTTTATTAGTAAATCAATAAAGAGGGTGGTTGGGTGGAATATCGTGTTCTCATATTTCCGATATTATTTGTGTTTTTTTTCAATAAAATTCATCTTCAAGTGATTGGGTGATAAAGATCCAATTTTTCTTGTCATTTTGTCAAGCTTCCGCTGCGCACAAAAACCCCAACAGTTTGGTATCAGAGCCAGTTCATCACATAGCTTGAAGTGATTTTGGATTGAAGATTGTAGATGTCGGAGATGATATTGCTTTCATGGATGGCTATTGTGGAGTAGGAGATTTTGAGAATTTGGAATGAAGAACCTAGTCCGTAGCAAGGTGGAGAGGTTGTTTTTGATCACTACTGAGGATTCGTTAAGGATCATGTTATCGATTGTTGTCTTCACGTTGATAATTCTCGAGGGATCCATGTAGATGAAGAGGGATAAAGTGGTAGGCGTATATCGATAAAGATGAGGTGTGATTGAGCCTGGAAATCAATTAGGTAATCTTGTGGCCTGATGAAATCAAGAAGGTGTGATTGAGCCTGTAAATCAATTGAGCCTGGACTTGAAGAGAAGACATGATGGTTTTATCTCATAGCCGTTAAAATCAAGATGGTGTTAATTGAGAAAGAAGAGGTTGAAAATGAGAGCTAAGGGGATATTGTTTGAGTGAAGGAGATGTTGTGATTTGATATCAAGGTGGAGTGTTGAAATTGGTGATACGCAAATCACAATTTTGGACAACAAATAATCTTACATATTTTGTGGAGAGATTTGTTGCTAGATTTGGTGCTAGATTTGATGAAGAGATTTTTGTGGTAGATTTGATGAAGAGATTTAGTGCTAGATTTTATGGAGAGATATTGGTTGCTATATTTGTGGACATTTATTGCAAGGATATTTGGTGTTTATCCAAATACTAATAGTTTTATAACAAATATGAAGATAATTTGGATGCCAAATTTTCTTGGGCATGAAGCAATTCTCTCTATAAAAAGGGTCAGCTGACATCTTCATTAGGTGTGGGTGAAAGCCACCAAGAGTGTGGATGAGAGCCACCAAGAGTGGGTGAAAGCCACCAAGAGGGTTGGTGAAAACCACCAAGAGTGGGTGAAAGCCACCAAGAGGGTTCATGAAAGCCACCAAGAGGGTGGGTGAGAGCCACCAAGAGTGGGTGGGAGCACCAAGAGTGATCATTTTAGCAATTCCAAATTGAGTGTTCTCCTTCAAATTTTTTAGTCATTAGATATTCTTTGCCTATTTCTCAATAAGGTTACTGGTTCAAGTTGTAATTGTTTGTAACGATAGTTGAGATCGACTGTAAACAATTTTATTAGTGAATCAACAAAGAGGGCAGTTGGGTGGAATATCGTGTGCTCATATTTCCGATATTATTTGTGTTGTTTTTTTCAATCAAATTCATCTTCAAGTGATTGGGTGATAAAGATCCAATTTTTCTTGGTATTTTGTCAAGCTTCCACTGTGCACAAAAATCATAACATTTGCTATCATGTGCAACAACAATTTTCTGCCACTGTATGTTTATATATATTTTGGTTTACATAACAATATTGTGTAAATTATATGTGTTCGATACAATGCTGGCTTGCAAAACTGACAACCCTGCAGTAATATTATGAAAAGTTTTTTGTCATTAAAACCATCCTACAGTAATATTGTGTAAATTATATTTTGGTTAAAAAAAAAAAAAAACTGGCTTTGGATGTAATGGCTTAGCAGTAGCAGTATCAGTTGTCGTTGAGTTTTACCAGCTTGATTCATTACAAGCAAAGCATACTTCTTTATCATAAAAGAAGTATTAATGCTTTGGTAAATGTTATTGTTAGCTCCAATTGCTGATAAAGTACTCTGAACATCTTCTGCTAGAAGCACAGGTAGATTGTCATAGAGGTTGCCCATTCTTTGTTTTGTTATACATCAATATCATACATATTATAGTCGCTTGCATATTTTCTCATTTTAGTTGCTTCTTCTTCGGAGATATTTCTTCCAAAAGGGATCTAGAAGCATATTTAAATTGCATTTACAGTTTATATGAACAGTTCTTTAAAAAGCACTATAAATTTGGCAGCGACAATTCCCAAACTACAATGGTTCCTCTTATTGTTAATACTCTAGGATGGGTGAAAGGTAAGAGTTGTCGTCACCTACAGTCAACTTATTTAGTGATAACATACATACTTTAGTGCAAGTTTGGCCAATTTGTGGTCTTCAGTCTCTTTATTTAGTTTCTTATGTCTTGACAATTTTTTTCTTCTCAATTTAAGGTATGTATTTGTGGGTTGTTATAGTCGTGGTGCATTTAATTTTTATGCTCTCTGGCTCTTTCTCCACTTTAATGGTTTTCGGTACTGGAATATTGGTCTAGAAAGTACTATGCATCGTGTGATATTCACAACAGCGACAACATAGGTACAAAATGCCATAATAGCAATTAGCATTTTTTGCTTATATATCATGTATATCCAACTTTGCTCGGATTTTATGAGAGACTACTTATTAGAGCTTAGGTTAACTCAAATTGCACTAAACATGAATTCCTGTTCTGAACTTGTTTCAGATGCAACATGTGAAACATGGTCACGCTTCCATTCATAATAGTAATGCAAAAATACTGTTGCTCGATTTTTTATTTTAGGCGTGGGGTTTAATGTCTTGGTGGAAATGCTGAGGTATATAAATCCTACACATGTGATTCAGCTGCACATCTCTGCAAATATCAAGAACCTTCCAATGGGTTTTTTTGGTGGGATGTGTTGGAAAATGAATGAGCAACGAAAGAGAAAAGTGGGAAGAAGAAGAGATAGGGGTAGCAACATTTAAAGTCCCACATCATAGAAATATTAGCACAATATCTCCTTATATATTAGAAGCCAAATAGGCTTATGTAAAATAAAAAAGAGAGGGATGATAAAAGGATGTGGACTTGACCATATTAAATATATTAAAAAGTCAAAAATAAGGGCCTTGGGCCTTGGGGCTAATATTTTTTCTCAGAATTTTAAAAGGTGTGTCTGTTCAGTCCAGAATTCGAAAGGAATGTCTGTTAACTGAACGAATACAACCATTTGAATTCTCAGCATATGCATATTAATAACAGAGCGGTTAAAGGGTCGCAACCTTTCCTATTCTGACGGTTACTGATGCATGCGAACAGGCACTCCTCCTTGCCTATATATACACTGCCCAAAACAAAGACAGAATTTACTTTTTCTACTGCATTATTCCTTCTTCCTCAACGTAATTCTCTGATCTTGTTTCTATAACCAACTTCAGTTCGTCGGAGCTCCGTTTGCTGGCACTAAGCTACGGAGTTGGTCCGTTTTATCCTGGGAAACAAATTGCAACTACGTCGAATGGTGTATACGACGGCAATATTGTTTCAAGGAAACAGAAAAGTTCTGGACTCGGACATTATTTAAACAGAATACTTTCAGGTTATCTTTGGTTTTATGCACAAATCGGTTACGCTTTCTATGATTATTGTAAACATAGTTTGACGTGACAATTGTGACATAATTGATTAACAGTGATTGTTGTTGCTGTCTGTTTGTAATACAATTGTGTAATTACAAAAGTTCTAACAATCTTGAAACAATATTCTGTTGCAGATGACGAAAAACAGCAGCACTGATTCTGCACCGATTCAGACGGTGAAAACTGCTCAGCCAGCGCCTGTGCTTCCGACAATGGCTCTGTCTCATGGCGAAAGGCCAGAGAAGTTCAATGGAATCAATTTCAAGCGCTGGCAACAGAAAATGTTGTTTTATTTAACAACACTAAGCCTTGCAAAGTTTCTGACTGAAGAGGCTCCTGTGGTAGACGAACTCGAACCTGACGTTACTAAAGTAGAGGCACTTAATATCTGGACAAATTCAGATTTCATGTGCAAAAACTATATTCTGAATGGTCTGGATGATAGCCTCTACAATGTCTATTGTACTTTTGCAACGTCCAAACAACTCTGGTTGGCTCTGGAAAAGAAGTACAAAACTGAAGATGCAGGCATGAAGAAATTCATTGCTGGAAAATTTCTAGACTTCAAAATGGTTGACTCAAAGACAGTGATAAGTCAAGCTCAAGAACTGCAACTTATCATCCGTCAATTAGAAGATGAAAAGATGACTCTTAGCGAGACTTTTCAAGTTGCTGCAACTATTGAGAAATTGCCTCCTTCTTGGAAGGACTTTAAAAATTACCTTAAGCACAAGCGTAAGGAAATGACAATGGAAGATCTCATAGTTCGGCTTCGCATTGAGGAAGATAACAGAAATTCTGAGAAAAAGATTTCTCAGAATATTGCTGCCAAAGCAAATGTTGTTGAGTCAGACAAAACTAACAAAAGAAAAAGGGAGAATGCTCCTAAGAAGTCAAAGAAATTTCTGGGTTCTTGCCACAACTGTGGAAAGAAGGGGCACAAAGCAGCCGAATGTCGTGCGCCTAAAAAGAAGAAGTTGGAAGCGAATACGGCTGATGTTTCGAAAGGCATTTCTGATATTGATTTATGTGCAGTAGTATCAGAATGCAACCTTATTGGCAACTCAAAGGAATGGTTTGTAGACACTGGAGCCACTCGACACATATGTGCTAACAAGTGGATGTTTACAACCTATAAAACTGCAACTGATGCTGAACAACTTTTTATGGGCAATTCTTCCACTTCCAAGGTCGAAGGCAAAGGAAAAGTTGTGCTGAAACTGACTTCTGGAAAGGAACTGACTTTAAATGATGTTCTCCATGTTCCAGAAATTCGCAAGAACCTGATTTCGGGATCGTTGCTGAGCAAGCATGGCTTCAAATTGATCTTTGAAGCTGACAAATTTGTTCTTTCCAAGAATGGGGTGTATGTTGGAAGAGGTTATGTGTGTGATGGTTTATTTAAAGCAAATGTAACCACTATTGTACCACGCACTGAAATGAATGAAAGTGAATCTTCTGCTTATATTGTTGAATCTTCTAACATATGGCATTCTAGATTAGGGCATGTAAACTTTGATACATTGCGAAAATTGATTAATCTAGAATTTATACCAAAATGCAATATAGATTCCAACTATAAATGTCAAGTTTGTGCAGAAGCAAAATTGACAAGAACCTCGTTTCATCATGTTGAACGAGTGACAGAACCTCTAGACTTAATACATACTGATGTATGCGATTTGAAAATGTGTCAAACTAGAGGTGGAAAAAGGTACTTTATTACATTCATTGATGATTGTACCAGATACTGTCATGTGTATCTCCTTAGAAGTAAGGACGAAGCATTCGAAATGTTTAAACAGTATAAGGCAGAAGTTGAGAATCAACTCAACAAGAAAATAAAATCTTTAAGAAGTGATAGAGGAGGAGAATACGACTCTCCATTTGAGGAATTCTGTGCTGAACATGGAATTATACATCAAACTACAGCCCTGTATTCACCTCAATCCAACGGTATAGCTGAACGGAAAAATAGAACTCTTAAAGAAATGATGAATGCCTTACTAATTAGCTCTGGCTTGCCAGATAACTATTGGGGAGAAGCTATTCTTTCGGCAAATCATATTTTAAATAAAATACCCCGAAAGAAAATATCTAAATCTCCTCATGAACTTTGGAAAAACAGACCACCATCCTACAAATACCTAAAAGTGTGGGGGTGTCTTGCCAAAGTAGAGGTACCAAAACCAAAGAAGGTCAAAATTGGACCAAAAACAATTGATTGTGTATTCATTGGATATGCACAAAACAGTGCTGCATATCGATTTTTGGTACACAAATCTGAAATTGATGATATTCATGAAAATACCATCATTGAGTCGAGAAATGCTAGATTTTTCGAACATGTATTTCCCTTGAAACATGGTACTGAAAATCATGCACCTAAGAGACCAAGGGAAATTGAAGTTCCTTACTCTATTGAGGACGCTGAACAAAATAACACTCAACAAAGTAGTGTTGAGCAGCAAGTGGAGGAACCAAGAAAAAGTAAAAGGTCAAGGACTTTAAAAACCTTTGGACCGGACTTCTATACATTTATGTTAGAAGATGATCCATTGACATACAAACAAGCTATGTCTTCCAACGATGCCCCTTATTGGAAGGAGGCAATTAACAATGAAATTGAATCCATTATGTCAAATCATACATGGGAATTGGCTGATTTACCTCAAGGATGTAAGGCCTTAGGTAATAAATGGATATTTAAAAAGAAATTGAAACCTGATGGTTCAATAGACAAGTACAAAGCTCGACTGGTAGTCCAAGGATTTAGACAAAAGGAAGACCTGGACTATTTCGATACATATTCACCTGTAACGAGGATAACGTCAATTAGAATGCTCATTGCAATTGCATCCGTACATGACTTGGAAATACATCAAATGGATGTTAAAACTGCATTCTTGAATGGTGAACTAGAGGAGGAAATCTATATGAAACAACCTGAAGGATTTCTAAGCTCAGAAAATGAGCATAAAGTTTGCAAATTGGTAAAATCACTTTATGGCCTTAAGCAAGCTCCAAAACAGTGGCATGAGAAGTTTGACAATACTATGTTATCAAATGGATTCACGATAAATGAATCAGATAAATGTGTGTACATAAAACATACACACATTGGATATGTCATTGTTTGTCTTTATGTTGATGACCTATTGATCCTAGGCAACAACAAGGCCATAATAACATCTACAAAGGATATGTTATCCTCTAGATTCGATATGAAAGACCTAGGACTGGCTGATGTAATATTGGGTGTAAAAATTCTTAGAACAGCACAGGGATATGCATTATCCCAATCGCATTACATCACCAAAATACTTGAGAAATTCAAGCAATATAATGTAACTATTGCAAAATCACCAGTAGATATGAACCAAAATTGGGTAAAGAACACTGGTGACGGTATTTACCAATTGGAATACTCTCGTATACTAGGAAGTATCATGTATGTTATGAACTGTACTAGGCCTGATATCGCATATGCTGTAAGCAAACTAAGTAGATTTACCAGCAATCCTGGTAAACATCATTGGAAAGCGATAATCAGAGTTCTAGGATATCTAAAGTATACACAGAGTTATGGTCTATATTATACAAACTATCCTTCAATAGTGGAAGGATACAGTGATGCAAATTGGATCACTGGATCAAATGATACAAAGTCTACAAGTGGATACGTGTTCACATTAGGAAATGGAGCAATTTCATGGAAATCATCCAAACAGACTTGTATCGCTAGATCTACGATGGAATCAGAGTTTATTGCACTAGATAAGACTGCAGAAGAAGCAGAATGGATTCGAAGCTTCTTAGAAGACATTCCTAATTGGAGCAAACCTATGCCTCCAATATGTATACATTGTGATAGTCAATCAGCTATTGGAAGAGCTAATAGTACACTATACAATGGTAAATCTAGGCATATTCGTCGTAGACATAAAACGATAAGACAACTTCTCTCTAATGGGGTTATCACAATAGATTACATTCGATCTAAAGATAACTTAGCGGATCCACTTACAAAAGGCTTGCCAAGAGAGAAAGTTCAAACCTTATCGAAGGGAATGGGGCTAAGGCCTATAGACTAAAGGTTTTTCTGAAATGGAAACCCCACCTAGTTGACTGGAGATCCCAAGATCTAGGTTCAAAGGGACAACAAAGTTTTAGAGAAACTTGATGGCACTGTTATACACAAACCATTCCTATGATAAGTCAGTGCATTATATGTTGAATAAGGATAAGTATTAGTACTTTTAATGATGTCTGTACTTGAGGAATTAAAGAATACCTTTTACAGAATCACCTACGTAAGTGCGAAGGCGCCGCTTCAAAGAGAATTACGAGGCCAAATTCTCTAAGCACTTATGAGACCAGGCAGGTGTTCAAGGCAAAAACGAACACACACAGAGAACGAAGGGTTATAAGAAACATTTATCGTGTGTTATCTACTTTGGAATTACACAAAAGGCTTACAGTTCAAGGACAGTCTATGTCTACTGATTCGCCTGTGATTCAAATAGGTAATCACTAGGAAAGTTCAAAGCCCTTGTGCTACTTTAACCGATGCGATAAATGGTTCGTGAAACTAAGATCGATTGCTCATTCATGTGGGGGATTGTTGGAAAATGAATGAGCAACGAAAGAGAAAAGTGGGAAGAAGAAGAGATAGGGGTAGCAACATTTAAAGTCCCACATCATAGAAATATTAGCACAATCTCTCCTTATATATTAGAAGCCAAATAGGCTTATGTAAAATAAAAAAGAGAGGGATGATAAAAGGATGTGGACTTGACCATATTAAATATATTAAAAAGTCAAAGATAAGGGCCTTGGGCCTTGGGGCTCTTGGGGTCTCCTGATTGGATATGGCCGACGTTGCTGATTGGGCTAGTGCACTGACATGAGAATATTTTTTCTCAGAATTTTAAAAGGTGTGTCTGTTCAGTCCAGAATTCGAAAGGAATGTCTGTTAACTGAACGAATACAACCATTTGAATTCTCAGCATATGCATATTAATAACAGAGCGGTTAAAGGGTCGCAACCTTTCCTATTCTGACGGTTACTGATGCATGCGAACAGGCACTCCTCCTTGCCTATATATACACTGCCCAAAACAAAGACAGAATTTACTTTTTCTGCTGCATTATTCCTTCTTCCTCAACGTAATTCTCTGATCTTGTTTCTATAACCAACTTCAGTTCGTCGGAGCTCCGTTTGCTGGCACTAAGCTACGGAGTTGGTCCGTTTTATCCTGGGAAACAAATTGCAACTACGTCGAATGGTGTATATGACGGCAATATTGTTTCAAGGAAACAGAAAAGTTCTGGACTCGGACATTATTTAAACAGAATACTTTCAGGTTATCTTTGGTTTTATGCACAAATCGGTTACGCTTTCTATGATTATTGTAAACATAGTTTGACGTGACAATTGTGACATAATTGATTAACAGTGATTGTTGTTGCTGTCTGTTTGTAATACAATTGTGTAATTACAAAAGTTCTAACAATCTTGAAACAATATTCTGTTGCAGATGACGAAAAACAGCAGCACTGATTCTGCACCGATTCAGACGGTGAAAACTGCTCAGCCAGCGCCTGTGCTTCCGACAATGGCTCTGTCTCATGGCGAAAGGCCAGAGAAGTTCAATGGAATCAATTTCAAGCGCTGGCAACAGAAAATGTTGTTTTATTTAACAACACTAAGCCTTGCAAAGTTTCTGACTGAAGAGGCTCCTGTGGTAGACGAACTCGAACCTGACGCTACTAAAGTAGAGGCACTTAATATCTGGACAAATTCAGATTTCATGTGCAAAAACTATATTCTGAATGGTCTGGATGATAGCCTCTACAATGTCTATTGTACTTTTGCAACGTCCAAACAACTCTGGTTGGCTCTGGAAAAGAAGTACAAAACTGAAGATGCAGGCATGAAGAAATTCATTGCTGGAAAATTTCTAGACTTCAAAATGGTTGACTCAAAGACAGTGATAAGTCAAGCTCAAGAACTGCAACTTATCATCCGTCAATTAGAAGATGAAAAGATGACTCTTAGCGAGACTTTTCAAGTTGCTGCAACTATTGAGAAATTGCCTCCTTCTTGGAAGGACTTTAAAAATTACCTTAAGCACAAGCGTAAGGAAATGACAATGGAAGATCTCATAGTTCGGCTTCGCATTGAGGAAGATAACAGAAATTATGAGAAAAAGATTTCTCAGAATATTGCTGCCAAAGCAAATGTTGTTGAGTCAGACAAAACTAACAAAAGAAAAAGGGAGAATGCTCCTAAGAAGTCAAAGAAATTTCTGGGTTCTTGCCACAACTGTGGAAAGAAGGGGCACAAAGCAGCCGAATGTCGTGCGCCTAAAAAGAAGAAGTTGGAAGCGAATACGGCTGATGTTTCGAAAGGCATTTCTGATATTGATTTATGTGCAGTAGTATCAGAATGCAACCTTATTGGCAACTCAAAGGAATGGTTTGTAGACACTGGAGCCACTCGACACATATGTGCTAACAAGTGGATGTTTACAACCTATAAAACTGCAACTGATGCTGAACAACTTTTTATGGGCAATTCTTCCACTTCCAAGGTCGAAGGCAAAGGAAAAGTTGTGCTGAAACTGACTTCTGGAAAGGAACTGACTTTAAATGATGTTCTCCATGTTCCAGAAATTCGCAAGAACCTGATTTCAGGATCGTTGCTGAGCAAGCATGGCTTCAAATTGATCTTTGAAGCTGACAAATTTGTTCTTTCCAAGAATGGGGTGTATGTTGGAAGAGGTTATGTGTGTGATGGTTTATTTAAAGCAAATGTAACCACTATTGTTCCATGCACTGAAATGAATGAAAGTGAATCTTCTGCTTATATTGTTGAATCTTCTAACATATGGCATTCTAGATTAGGGCATGTAAACTTTGATACATTGCGAAAATTGATTAATCTAGAATTTATACCAAAATGCAATATAGATTCCAACTATAAATGTCAAGTTTGTGCAGAAGCAAAATTGACAAGAACCTCGTTTCATCATGTTGAACGAGTGACAGAACCTCTAGACTTAATACATACTGATGTATGCGATTTGAAAATGTGTCAAACTAGAGGTGGAAAAAGGTACTTTATTACATTCATTGATGATTGTACCAGATACTGTCATGTGTATCTCCTTAGAAGTAAGGACGAAGCATTCGAAATGTTTAAACAGTATAAGGCAGAAGTTGAGAATCAACTCAACAAGAAAATAAAATCTTTAAGAAGTGATAGAGGAGGAGAATACGACTCTCCATTTGAGGAATTCTGTGCTGAACATGGAATTATACATCAAACTACAGCCCCGTATTCACCTCAATCCAACGGTATAGCTGAACGGAAAAATAGAACTCTTAAAGAAATGATGAATGCCTTACTAATTAGCTCTGGCTTGCCAGATAACTATTGGGGAGAAGCTATTCTTTCGGCAAATCATATTTTAAATAAAATACCCCGAAAGAAAATATCTAAATCTCCTCATGAACTTTGGAAAAACAGACCACCATCCTACAAATACCTAAAAGTGTGGGGGTGTCTTGCCAAAGTAGAGGTACCAAAACCAAAGAAGGTCAAAATTGGACCAAAAACAATTGATTGTGTATTCATTGGATATGCACAAAACAGTGCTGCATATCGATTTTTGGTACACAAATCTGAAATTGATGATATTCATGAAAATACCATCATTGAGTCGAGAAATGCTAGATTTTTCGAACATGTATTTCCCTTGAAACATGGTACTGAAAATCATGCACCTAAGAGACCAAGGGAAATTGAAGTTCCTTACTCTATTGAGGACGCTGAACAAAATAACACTCAACAAAGTAGTGTTGAGCAGCAAGTGGAGGAACCAAGAAAAAGTAAAAGGTCAAGGACTTTAAAAACCTTTGGACCGGACTTCTGTACATTTATGTTAGAAGATGATCCATTGACATACAAACAAGCTATGTCTTCCAACGATGCCCCTTATTGGAAGGAGGCAATTAACAATGAAATTGAATCCATTATGTCAAATCATACATGGGAATTGGTTGATTTACCTCAAGGATGTAAGGCCTTAGGTAATAAATGGATATTTAAAAAGAAATTGAAACCTGATGGTTCAATAGACAAATACAAAGCTCGACTGGTAGTCCAAGGATTTAGACAAAAGGAAGACCTGGACTATTTCGATACATATTCACCTGTAACGAGGATAATGTCAATTAGAATGCTCATTGCAATTGCATCCGTACATGACTTGGAAATACATCAAATGGATGTTAAAACTGCATTCTTGAATGGTGAACTAGAGGAGGAAATCTATATGAAACAACCTGAAGGATTTCTAAGCTCAGAAAATGAGCATAAAGTTTGCAAATTGGTAAAATCACTTTATGGCCTTAAGCAAGCTCCAAAACAGTGGCATGAGAAGTTTGACAATACTATGTTATCAAATGGATTCACGATAAATGAATCAGATAAATGTGTGTACATAAAACATACACACATTGGATATGTCATTGTTTGTCTTTATGTTGATGACCTATTGATCCTAGGCAACAACAAGGCCATAATAACATCTACAAAGGATATGTTATCCTCTAGATTCGATATGAAAGACCTAGGACTGGCTGATGTAATATTGGGTGTAAAAATTCTTAGAACACCACAGGGATATGCATTATCCCAATCGCATTACATCACCAAAATACTTGAGAAATTCAAGCAATATAATGTAACTATTGCAAAATCACCAGTAGATATGAACCAAAATTGGGTAAAGAACACTGGTGACGGTATTTACCAGTTGGAATACTCTCGTATACTAGGAAGTATCATGTATGTTATGAACTGTACTAGGCCTGATATCGCATATGCTGTAAGCAAACTAAGTAGATTTACCAGCAATCCTGGTAAACATCATTGGAAAGCGATAATCAGAGTTCTAGGATATCTAAAGTATACACAGAGTTATGGTCTATATTATACAAACTATCCTTCAATAGTGGAAGGATACAGTGATGCAAATTGGATCACTGGATCAAATGATACAAAGTCTACAAGTGGATACGTGTTCACATTAGGAAATGGAGCAATTTCATGGAAATCATCCAAACAGACTTGTATCGCTAGATCTACGATGGAATCAGAGTTTATTGCACTAGATAAGACTGCAGAAGAAGCAGAATGGATTCGAAGCTTCTTGGAAGACATTCCTAATTGGAGCAAACCTATGCCTCCAATATGTATACATTGTGATAGTCAATCAGCTATTGGAAGAGCTAATAGTACACTATACAATGGTAAATCTAGGCATATTCGTCGTAGACATAAAACGATAAGACAACTTCTCTCTAATGGGGTTATCACAATAGATTACATTCGATCTAAAGATAACTTAGCGGATCCACTTACAAAAGGCTTGCCAAGAGAGAAAGTTCAAACCTTATCGAAGGGAATGGGGCTAAGGCCTATAGACTAAAGGTTTTTCTGAAATGGAAACCCCACCTAGTTGACTGGAGATCCCAAGATCTAGGTTCAAAGGGACAACAAAGTTTTAGAGAAACTTGATGGCACTGTTATACACAAACCATTCCTATGATAAGTCAGTGCATTATATGTTGAATAAGGATAAGTATTAGTACTTTTAATGATGTCTGTACTTGAGGAATTAAAGAATACCTTTTACAGAATCACCTACGTAAGTGCGAAGGCGCCGCTTCAAAGAGAATTACGAGGCCAAATTCTCTAAGCACTTATGAGACCAGGCAGGTGTTCAAGGCAAAAACGAACACACACAGAGAACGAAGGGTTATAAGAAACATTTATCGTGTGTTATCTACTTTGGAATTACACAAAAGGCTTACAGTTCAAGGACAGTCTATGTCTACTGATTCGCCTGTGATTCAAATAGGTAATCACTAGGAAAGTTCAAAGCCCTTGTGCTACTTTAACCGATGCGATAAATGGTTCGTGAAACTAAGATCGATTGCTCATTCATGTGGGGGATTGTTGGAAAATGAATGAGCAACGAAAGAGAAAAGTGGGAAGAAGAAGAGATAGGGGTAGCAACATTTAAAGTCCCACATCATAGAAATATTAGCACAATCTCTCCTTATATATTAGAAGCCAAATAGGCTTATGTAAAATAAAAAAGAGAGGGATGATAAAAGGATGTGGACTTGACCATATTAAATATATTAAAAAGTCAAAGATAAGGGCCTTGGGCCTTGGGGCTCTTGGGGTCTCCTGATTGGATATGGCCGACGTTGCTGATTGGGCTAGTGCACTGACATGAGAATATATTTTCTCAGAATTTTAAAAGGTGTGTCTGTTCAGTCCAGAATTCGAAAGGAATGTCTGTTAACTGAACGAATACAACCATTTGAATTCTCAGCATATGCATATTAATAACAGAGCGGTTAAAGGGTCGCAACCTTTCCTATTCTGACGGTTACTGATGCATGCGAACAGGCACTCCTCCTTGCCTATATATACACTGCCCAAAACAAAGACAGAATTTACTTTTTCTGCTGCATTATTCCTTCTTCCTCAACGTAATTCTCTGATCTTGTTTCTATAACCAACTTCAGTTCGTCGGAGCTCCGTTTGCTGGCACTAAGCTACGGAGTTGGTCCGTTTTATCCTGGGAAACAAATTGCAACTACGTCGAATGGTGTATACGACGGCAATATTGTTTCAAGGAAACAGAAAAGTTCTGGACTCGGACATTATTTAAACAGAATACTTTCAGGTTATCTTTGGTTTTATGCACAAATCGGTTACGCTTTCTATGATTATTGTAAACATAGTTTGACGTGACAATTGTGACATAATTGATTAACAGTGATTGTTGTTGCTGTCTGTTTGTAATACAATTGTGTAATTACAAAAGTTCTAACAATCTTGAAACAATATTCTGTTGTAGATGACGAAAAACAGCAGCACTGATTCTGCACCGATTCAGACGGTGAAAACTGCTCAGCCAGCGCCTGTGCTTCCGACAATGGCTCTGTCTCATGGCGAAAGGCCAGAGAAGTTCAATGGAATCAATTTCAAGCGCTGGCAACAGAAAATGTTGTTTTATTTAACAACACTAAGCCTTGCAAAGTTTCTGACTGAAGAGGCTCCTGTGGTAGACGAACTCGAACCTGACGCTACTAAAGTAGAGGCACTTAATATCTGGACAAATTCAGATTTCATGTACAAAAACTATATTCTGAATGGTCTGGATGATAGCCTCTACAATGTCTATTGTACTTTTGCAACGTCCAAACAACTCTGGTTGGCTCTGGAAAAGAAGTACAAAACTGAAGATGCAGGCATGAAGAAATTCATTGCTGGAAAATTTCTAGACTTCAAAATGGTTGACTCAAAGACAGTGATAAGTCAAGCTCAAGAACTGCAACTTATCATCCGTCAATTAGAAGATGAAAAGATGACTCTTAGCGAGACTTTTCAAGTTGCTGCAACTATTGAGAAATTGCCTCCTTCTTGGAAGGACTTTAAAAATTACCTTAAGCACAAGCGTAAGGAAATGACAATGGAAGATATCATAGTTCGGCTTCGCATTGAGGAAGATAACAGAAATTCTGAGAAAAAGATTTCTCAGAATATTGCTGCCAAAGCAAATGTTGTTGAGTCAGACAAAACTAACAAAAGAAAAAGGGAGAATGCTCCTAAGAAATCAAAGAAATTTCTGGGTTCTTGCCACAACTGTGGAAAGAAGGGGCACAAAGCAGCCGAATGTCGTGCGCCTAAAAAGAAGAAGTTGGAAGCGAATACGGCTGATGTTTCGAAAGGCATTTCTGATATTGATTTATGTGCAGTAGTATCAGAATGCAACCTTATTGGCAACTCAAAGGAATGGTTTGTAGACACTGGAGCCACTCGACACATATGTGCTAACAAGTGGATGTTTACAACCTATAAAACTGCAACTGATGCTGAACAACTTTTTATGGGCAATTCTTCCACTTCCAAGGTCGAAGGCAAAGGAAAAGTTGTGCTGAAACTGACTTCTGGAAAGGAACTGACTTTAAATGATGTTCTCCATGTTCCAGAAATTCGCAAGAACCTGATTTCAGGATCGTTGCTGAGCAAGCATGGCTTCAAATTGATCTTTGAAGCTGACAAATTTGTTCTTTCCAAGAATGGGGTGTATATTGGAAGAGGTTATGTGTGTGATGGTTTATTTAAAGCAAATGTAACCACTATTGTACCACGCACTGAAATGAATGAAAGTGAATCTTCTGCTTATATTGTTGAATCTTCTAACATATGGCATTCTAGATTAGGGCATGTAAACTTTGATACATTGCGAAAATTGATTAATCTAGAATTTATACCAAAATGCAATATAGATTCCAACTATAAATGTCAAGTTTGTGCAGAAGCAAAATTGACAAGAACCTCGTTTCATCATGTTGAACGAGTGACAGAACCTCTAGACTTAATACATACTGATGTATGCGATTTGAAAATGTGTCAAACTAGAGGTGGAAAAAGGTACTTTATTACATTCATTGATGATTGTACCAGATACTGTCATGTGTATCTCCTTAGAAGTAAGGACGAAGCATTCGAAATGTTTAAACAGTATAAGGCAGAAGTTGAGAATCAACTCAACAAGAAAATAAAATCTTTAAGAAGTGATAGAGGAGGAGAATACGACTCTCCATTTGAGGAATTCTGTGCTGAACATGGAATTATACATCAAACTACAGCCCCGTATTCACCTCAATCCAACGGTATAGCTGAACGGAAAAATAGAACTCTTAAAGAAATGATGAATGCCTTACTAATTAGCTCTGGCTTGCCAGATAACTATTGGGGAGAAGCTATTCTTTCGGCAAATCATATTTTAAATAAAATACCCCGAAAGAAAATATCTAAATCTCCTCATGAACTTTGGAAAAACAGACCACCATCCTACAAATACCTAAAAGTGTGGGGGTGTCTTGCCAAAGTAGAGGTACCAAAACCAAAGAAGGTCAAAATTGGACCAAAAACAATTGATTGTGTATTCATTGGATATGCACAAAACAGTGCTGCATATCGATTTTTGGTACACAAATCTGAAATTGATGATATTCATGAAAATACCATCATTGAGTCGAGAAATGCTAGATTTTTCGAACATGTATTTCCCTTGAAACATGGTACTGAAAATCATGCACCTAAGAGACCAAGGGAAATTGAAGTTCCTTACTCTATTGAGGACGCTGAACAAAATAACACTCAACAAAGTAGTGTTGAGCAGCAAGTGGAGGAACCAAGAAAAAGTAAAAGGTCAAGGACTTTAAAAACCTTTGGACCGGACTTCTATACATTTATGTTAGAAGATGATCCATTGACATACAAACAAGCTATGTCTTCCAACGATGCCCCTTATTGGAAGGAGGCAATTAACAATGAAATTGAATCCATTATGTCAAATCATACATGGGAATTGGTTGATTTACCTCAAGGATGTAAGGCCTTAGGTAATAAATGGATATTTAAAAAGAAATTGAAACCTGATGGTTCAATAGACAAGTACAAAGCTCGACTGGTAGTCCAAGGATTTAGACAAAAGGAAGACCTGGACTATTTCGATACATATTCACCTGTAACGAGGATAATGTCAATTAGAATGCTCATTGCAATTGCATCCGTACATGACTTGGAAATACATCAAATGGATGTTAAAACTGCATTCTTGAATGGTGAACTAGAGGAGGAAATCTATATGAAACAACCTGAAGGATTTCTAAGCTCAGAAAATGAGCATAAAGTTTGCAAATTGGTAAAATCACTTTATGGCCTTAAGCAAGCTCCAAAACAGTGGCATGAGAAGTTTGACAATACTATGTTATCAAATGGATTCACGATAAATGAATCAGATAAATGTGTGTACATAAAACATACACACATTGGATATGTCATTGTTTGTCTTTATGTTGATGACCTATTGATCCTAGGCAACAACAAGGCCATAATAACATCTACAAAGGATATGTTATCCTCTAGATTCGATATGAAAGACCTAGGACTGACTGATGTAATATTGGGTGTAAAAATTCTTAGAACACCACAGGGATATGCATTATCCCAATCGCATTACATCACCAAAATACTTGAGAAATTCAAGCAATATAATGTAACTATTGCAAAATCACCAGTAGATATGAACCAAAATTGGGTAAAGAACACTGGTGACGGTATTTACCAATTGGAATACTCTCGTATACTAGGAAGTATCATGTATGTTATGAACTGTACTAGGCCTGATATCGCATATGCTGTAAGCAAACTAAGTAGATTTACCAGCAATCCTGGTAAACATCATTGGAAAGCGATAATCAGAGTTCTAGGATATCTAAAGTATACACAGAGTTATGGTCTATATTATACAAACTATCCTTCAATAGTGGAAGGATACAGTGATGCAAATTGGATCACTGGATCAAATGATACAAAGTCTACAAGTGGATACGTGTTCACATTAGGAAATGGAGCAATTTCATGGAAATCATCCAAACAGACTTGTATCGCTAGATCTACGATGGAATCAGAGTTTATTGCACTAGATAAGACTGCAGAAGAAGCAGAATGGATTCGAAGCTTCTTGGAAGACATTCCTAATTGGAGCAAACCTATGCCTCCAATATGTATACATTGTGATAGTCAATCAGCTATTGGAAGAGCTAATAGTACACTATACAATGGTAAATCTAGGCATATTCGTCGTAGACATAAAACGATAAGACAACTTCTCTCTAATGGGGTTATCACAATAGATTACATTCGATCTAAAGATAACTTAGCGGATCCACTTACAAAAGGCTTGCCAAGAGAGAAAGTTCAAACCTTATCGAAGGGAATGGGGCTAAGGCCTATAGACTAAAGGTTTTTCTGAAATGGAAACCCCACCTAGTTGACTGGAGATCCCAAGATCTAGGTTCAAAGGGACAACAAAGTTTTAGAGAAACTTGATGGCACTGTTATACACAAACCATTCCTATGATAAGTCAGTGCATTATATGTTGAATAAGGATAAGTATTAGTACTTTTAATGATGTCTGTACTTGAGGAATTAAAGAATACCTTTTACAGAATCACCTACGTAAGTGCGAAGGCGCCGCTTCAAAGAGAATTACGAGGCCAAATTCTCTAAGCACTTATGAGACCAGGCAGGTGTTCAAGGCAAAAACGAACACACACAGAGAACGAAGGGTTATAAGAAACATTTATCGTGTGTTATCTACTTTGGAATTACACAAAAGGCTTACAGTTCAAGGACAGTCTATGTCTACTGATTCGCCTGTGATTCAAATAGGTAATCACTAGGAAAGTTCAAAGCCCTTGTGCTACTTTAACCGATGCGATAAATGGTTCGTGAAACTAAGATCGATTGCTCATTCATGTGGGGGATTGTTGGAAAATGAATGAGCAACGAAAGAGAAAAGTGGGAAGAAGAAGAGATAGGGGTAGCAACATTTAAAGTCCCACATCATAGAAATATTAGCACAATCTCTCCTTATATATTAGAAGCCAAATAGGCTTATGTAAAATAAAAAAGAGAGGAATGATAAAAGGATGTGGACTTGACCATATTAAATATATTAAAAAGTCAAAGATAAGGGCCTTGGGCCTTGGGGCTCTTGGGGTCTCCTGATTGGATATGGCCGACGTTGCTGATTGGGCTAGTGCACTGACATGAGAATATTTTTTCTCAGAATTTTAAAAGGTGTGTCTGTTCAGTCCAGAATTCGAAAGGAATGTCTGTTAACTGAACGAATACAACCATTTGAATTCTCAGCATATGCATATTAATAACAGAGCGGTTAAAGGGTCGCAACCTTTCCTATTCTGACGGTTACTGATGCATGCGAACAGGCACTCCTCCTTGCCTATATATACACTGCCCAAAACAAAGACAGAATTTACTTTTTCTGCTGCATTATTCCTTCTTCCTCAACGTAATTCTCTGATCTTGTTTCTATAACCAAATTCAGTTCGTCGGAGCTCCGTTTGCTGGCACTAAGCTACGGAGTTGGTCCGTTTTATCCTGGGAAACAAATTGCAACTACGTCGAATGGTGTATACGACGGCAATATTGTTTCAAGGAAACAGAAAAGTTCTGGACTCGGACATTATTTAAACAGAATACTTTCAGGTTATCTTTGGTTTTATGCACAAATCGGTTACGCTTTCTATGATTATTGTAAACATAGTTTGACGTGACAATTGTGACATAATTGATTAACAGTGATTGTTGTTGCTGTCTGTTTGTAATACAATTGTGTAATTACAAAAGTTCTAACAATCTTGAAACAATATTCTGTTGCAGATGACGAAAAACAGCAGCACTGATTCTGCACCGATTCAGACGGTGAAAACTGCTCAGCCAGCGCCTGTGCTTCCGACAATGGCTCTGTCTCATGGCGAAAGGCCAGAGAAGTTCAATGGAATCAATTTCAAGCGCTGGCAACAGAAAATGTTGTTTTATTTAACAACACTAAGCCTTGCAAAGTTTCTGACTGAAGAGGCTCCTGTGGTAGACGAACTCGAACCTGACGCTACTAAAGTAGAGGCACTTAATATCTGGACAAATTCAGATTTCATGTGCAAAAACTATATTCTGAATGGTCTGGATTATAGCCTCTACAATGTCTATTGTACTTTTGCAACGTCCAAACAACTCTGGTTGGCTCTGGAAAAGAAGTACAAAACTGAAGATGCAGGCATGAAGAAATTCATTGCTGGAAAATTTCTAGACTTCAAAATGGTTGACTCAAAGACAGTGATAAGTCAAGCTCAAGAACTGCAACTTATCATCCGTCAATTAGAAGATGAAAAGATGACTCTTAGCGAGACTTTTCAAGTTGCTGCAACTATTGAGAAATTGCCTCCTTCTTGGAAGGACTTTAAAAATTACCTTAAGCACAAGCGTAAGGAAATGACAATGGAAGATCTCATAGTTCGGCTTCGCATTGAGGAAGATAACAGAAATTCTGAGAAAAAGATTTCTCAGAATATTGCTGCCAAAGCAAATGTTGTTGAGTCAGACAAAACTAACAAAAGAAAAAGGGAGAATGCTCCTAAGAAGTCAAAGAAATTTCTGGGTTCTTGCCACAACTGTGGAAAGAAGGGGCACAAAGCAGCCGAATGTCGTGCGCCTAAAAAGAAGAAGTTGGAAGCGAATACGGCTGATGTTTCGAAAGGCATTTCTGATATTGATTTATGTGCAGTAGTATCAGAATGCAACCTTATTGGCAACTCAAAGGAATGGTTTGTAGACACTGGAGCCACTCGACACATATGTGCTAACAAGTGGATGTTTACAACCTATAAAACTGCAACTGATGCTGAACAACTTTTTATGGGCAATTCTTCCACTTCCAAGGTCGAAGGCAAAGGAAAAGTTGTGCTGAAACTGACTTCTGGAAAGGAACTGACTTTAAATGATGTTCTCCATGTTCCAGAAATTCGCAAGAACCTGATTTCAGGATCGTTGCTGAGCAAGCATGGCTTCAAATTGATCTTTGAAGCTGACAAATTTGTTCTTTCCAAGAATGGGGTGTATGTTGGAAGAGGTTATGTGTGTGATGGTTTATTTAAAGCAAATGTAACCACTATTGTACCACGCACTGAAATGAATGAAAGTGAATCTTCTGCTTATATTGTTGAATCTTCTAACATATGGCATTCTAGATTAGGGCATGTAAACTTTGATACATTGCGAAAATTGATTAATCTAGAATTTATACCAAAATGCAATATAGATTCCAACTATAAATGTCAAGTTTGTGCAGAAGCAAAATTGACAAGAACCTCGTTTCATCATGTTGAACGAGTGACAGAACCTCTAGACTTAATACATACTGATGTATGCGATTTGAAAATGTGTCAAACTAGAGGTGGAAAAAGGTACTTTATTACATTCATTGATGATTGTACCAGATACTGTCATGTGTATCTCCTTAGAAGTAAGGACGAAGCATTCGAAATGCTTAAACAGTATAAGGCAGAAGTTGAGAATCAACTCAACAAGAAAATAAAATCTTTAAGAAGTGATAGAGGAGGAGAATACGACTCTCCATTTGAGGAATTCTGTGCTGAACATGGAATTATACATCAAACTACAGCCCCGTATTCACCTCAATCCAACGGTATAGCTGAACGGAAAAATAGAACTCTTAAAGAAATGATGAATGCCTTACTAATTAGCTCTGGCTTGCCAGATAACTATTGGGGAGAAGCTATTCTTTCGGCAAATCATATTTTAAATAAAATACCCCGAAAGAAAATATCTAAATCTCCTCATGAACTTTGGAAAAACAGACCACCATCCTACAAATACCTAAAAGTGTGGGGGTGTCTTGCCAAAGTAGAGGTACCAAAACCAAAGAAGGTCAAAATTGGACCAAAAACAATTGATTGTGTATTCATTGGATATGCACAAAACAGTGCTGCATATCGATTTTTGGTACACAAATCTGAAATTGATGATATTCATGAAAATACCATCATTGAGTCGAGAAATGCTAGATTTTTCGAACATGTATTTCCCTTGAAACATGGTACTGAAAATCATGCACCTAAGAGACCAAGGGAAATTGAAGTTCCTTACTCTATTGAGGACGCTGAACAAAATAACACTCAACAAAGTAGTGTTGAGCAGCAAGTGGAGGAACCAAGAAAAAGTAAAAGGTCAAGGACTTTAAAAACCTTTGGACCGGACTTCTATACATTTATGTTAGAAGATGATCCATTGACATACAAACAAGCTATGTCTTCCAACGATGCCCCTTATTGGAAGGAGGCAATTAACAATGAAATTGAATCCATTATGTCAAATCATACATGGGAATTGGTTGATTTACCTCAAGGATGTAAGGCCTTAGGTAATAAATGGATATTTAAAAAGAAATTGAAACCTGATGGTTCAATAGACAAGTACAAAGCTCGACTGGTAGTCCAAGGATTTAGACAAAAGGAAGACCTGGACTATTTCGATACATATTCACCTGTAACGAGGATAACGTCAATTAGAATGCTCATTGCAATTGCATCCGTACATGACTTGGAAATACATCAAATGGATGTTAAAACTGCATTCTTGAATGGTGAACTAGAGGAGGAAATCTATATGAAACAACCTGAAGGATTTCTAAGCTCAGAAAATGAGCATAAAGTTTGCAAATTGGTAAAATCACTTTATGGCCTTAAGCAAGCTCCAAAACAGTGGCATGAGAAGTTTGACAATACTATGTTATCAAATGGATTCACGATAAATGAATCAGATAAATGTGTGTACATAAAACATACACACATTGGATATGTCATTGTTTGTCTTTATGTTGATGACCTATTGATCCTAGGCAACAACAAGGCCATAATAACATCTACAAAGGATATGTTATCCTCTAGATTCGATATGAAAGACCTAGGACTGGCTGATGTAATATTGGGTGTAAAAATTCTTAGAACACCACAGGGATATGCATTATCCCAATCGCATTACATCACCAAAATACTTGAGAAATTCAAGCAATATAATGTAACTATTGCAAAATCACCAGTAGATATGAACCAAAATTGGGTAAAGAACACTGGTGACGGTATTTACCAATTGGAATACTCTCGTATACTAGGAAGTATCATGTATGTTATGAACTGTACTAGGCCTGATATCGCATATGCTGTAAGCAAACTAAGTAGATTTACCAGCAATCCTGGTAAACATCATTGGAAAGCGATAATCAGAGTTCTAGGATATCTAAAGTATACACAGAGTTATGGTCTATATTATACAAACTATCCTTCAATAGTGGAAGGATACAGTGATGCAAATTGGATCACTGGATCAAATGATACAAAGTCTACAAGTGGATACGTGTTCACATTAGGAAATGGAGCAATTTCATGGAAATCATCCAAACAGACTTGTATCGCTAGATCTACGATGGAATCAGAGTTTATTGCACTAGATAAGACTGCAGAAGAAGCAGAATGGATTCGAAGCTTCTTGGAAGACATTCCTAATTGGAGCAAACCTATGCCTCCAATATGTATACATTGTGATAGTCAATCAGCTATTGGAAGAGCTAATAGTACACTATACAATGGTAAATCTAGGCATATTCGTCGTAGACATAAAACGATAAGACAACTTCTCTCTAATGGGGTTATCACAATAGATTACATTCGATCTAAAGATAACTTAGCGGATCCACTTACAAAAGGCTTGCCAAGAGAGAAAGTTCAAACCTTATCGAAGGGAATGGGGCTAAGGCCTATAGACTAAAGGTTTTTCTGAAATGGAAACCCCACCTAGTTGACTGGAGATCCCAAGATCTAGGTTCAAAGGGACAACAAAGTTTTAGAGAAACTTGATGGCACTGTTATACACAAACCATTCCTATGATAAGTCAGTGCATTATATGTTGAATAAGGATAAGTATTAGTACTTTTAATGATGTCTATACTTGAGGAATTAAAGAATACCTTTTACAGAATCACCTACGTAAGTGCGAAGGCGCCGCTTCAAAGAGAATTACGAGGCCAAATTCTCTAAGCACTTATGAGACCAGGCAGGTGTTCAAGGCAAAAACGAACACACACAGAGAACGAAGGGTTATAAGAAACATTTATCGTGTGTTATCTACTTTGGAATTACACAAAAGGCTTACAGTTCAAGGACAGTCTATGTCTACTGATTCGCCTGTGATTCAAATAGGTAATCACTAGGAAAGTTCAAAGCCCTTGTGCTACTTTAACCGATGCGATAAATGGTTCGTGAAACTAAGATCGATTGCTCATTCATGTGGGGGATTGTTGGAAAATGAATGAGCAACGAAAGAGAAAAGTGGGAAGAAGAAGAGATAGGGGTAGCAACATTTAAAGTCCCACATCATAGAAATATTAGCACAATCTCTCCTTATATATTAGAAGCCAAATAGGCTTATGTAAAATAAAAAAGAGAGGGATGATAAAAGGATGTGGACTTGACCATATTAAATATATTAAAAAGTCAAAGATAAGGGCCTTGGGCCTTGGGGCTCTTGGGGTCTCCTGATTGGATATGGCCGACGTTGCTGATTGGGCTAGTGCACTGACATGAGAATATTTTTTCTCAGAATTTTAAAAGGTGTGTCTGTTCAGTCCAGAATTCGAAAGGAATGTCTGTTAACTGAACGAATACAACCATTTGAATTCTCAGCATATGCATATTAATAACAGAGCGGTTAAAGGGTCGCAACCTTTCCTATTCTGACGGTTACTGATGCATGCGAACAGGCACTCCTCCTTGCCTATATATACACTGCCCAAAACAAAGACAGAATTTACTTTTTCTGCTGCATTATTCCTTCTTCCTCAACGTAATTCTCTGATCTTGTTTCTATAACCAACTTCAGTTCGTCGGAGCTCCGTTTGCTGGCACTAAGCTACGGAGTTGGTCCGTTTTATCCTGGGAAACAAATTGCAACTACGTCGAATGGTGTATACGACGGCAATATTGTTTCAAGGAAACAGAAAAGTTCTGGACTCGGACATTATTTAAACAGAATACTTTCAGGTTATCTTTGGTTTTATGCACAAATCGGTTACGCTTTCTATGATTATTGTAAACATAGTTTGACGTGACAATTGTGACATAATTGATTAACAGTGATTGTTGTTGCTGTCTGTTTGTAATACAATTGTGTAATTACAAAAGTTCTAACAATCTTGAAACAATATTCTGTTGCAGATGACGAAAAACAGCAGCACTGATTCTGCACCGATTCAGACGGTGAAAACTGCTCAGCCAGCGCCTGTGCTTCCGACAATGGCTCTGTCTCATGGCGAAAGGCCAGAGAAGTTCAATGGAATCAATTTCAAGCGCTGGCAACAGAAAATGTTGTTTTATTTAACAACACTAAGCCTTGCAAAGTTTCTGACTGAAGAGGCTCCTGTGGTAGACGAACTCGAACCTGACGCTACTAAAGTAGAGGCACTTAATATCTGGACAAATTCAGATTTCATGTGCAAAAACTATATTCTGAATGGTCTGGATGATAGCCTCTACAATGTCTATTGTACTTTTGCAACGTCCAAACAACTCTGGTTGGCTCTGGAAAAGAAGTACAAAACTGAAGATGCAGGCATGAAGAAATTCATTGCTGGAAAATTTCTAGACTTCAAAATGGTTGACTCAAAGACAGTGATAAGTCAAGCTCAAGAACTGCAACTTATCATCCGTCAATTAGAAGATGAAAAGATGACTCTTAGCGAGACTTTTCAAGTTGCTGCAACTATTGAGAAATTGCCTCCTTCTTGGAAGGACTTTAAAAATTACCTTAAGCACAAGCGTAAGGAAATGACAATGGAAGATCTCATAGTTCGGCTTCGCATTGAGAAAGATAACAGAAATTCTGAGAAAAAGATTTCTCAGAATATTGCTGCCAAAGCAAATGTTGTTGAGTCAGACAAAACTAACAAAAGAAAAAGGGAGAATGCTCCTAAGAAGTCAAAGAAATTTCTGGGTTCTTGCCACAACTGTGGAAAGAAGGGGCACAAAGCAGCCGAATGTCGTGCGCCTAAAAAGAAGAAGTTGGAAGCGAATACGGCTGATGTTTCGAAAGGCATTTCTGATATTGATTTATGTGCAGTAGTATCAGAATGCAACCTTATTGGCAACTCAAAGGAATGGTTTGTAGACACTGGAGCCACTCGACACATATGTGCTAACAAGTGGATGTTTACAACCTATAAAACTGCAACTGATGCTGAACAACTTTTTATGGGCAATTCTTCCACTTCCAAGGTCGAAGGCAAAGGAAAAGTTGTGCTGAAACTGACTTCTGGAAAGGAACTGACTTTAAATGATGTTCTCCATGTTCCAGAAATTCGCAAGAACCTGATTTCAGGATCATTGCTGAGCAAGCATGGCTTCAAATTGATCTTTGAAGCTGATAAATTTGTTCTTTCCAAGAATGGGGTGTATGTTGGAAGAGGTTATGTGTATGATGGTTTATTTAAAGCAAATGTAACCACTATTGTACCACGCACTGAAATGAATGAAAGTGAATCTTCTGCTTATATTGTTGAATCTTCTAACATATGGCATTCTAGATTAGGGCATGTAAACTTTGATACATTGCGAAAATTGATTAATCTAGAATTTATACCAAAATGCAATATAGATTCCAACTATAAATGTCAAGTTTGTGCAGAAGCAAAATTGACAAGAACCTCGTTTCATCATGTTGAACGAGTGACAGAACCTCTAGACTTAATACATACTGATGTATGCGATTTGAAAATGTGTCAAACTAGAGGTGGAAAAAGGTACTTTATTACATTCATTGATGATTGTACCAGATACTGTCATGTGTATCTCCTTAGAAGTAAGGACGAAGCATTCGAAATGTTTAAACAGTATAAGGCAGAAGTTGAGAATCAACTCAACAAGAAAATAAAATCTTTAAGAAGTGATAGAGGAGGAGAATACGACTCTCCATTTGAGGAATTCTGTGCTGAACATGGAATTATACATCAAACTACAGCCCCGTATTCACCTCAATCCAACGGTATAGCTGAACGGAAAAATAGAACTCTTAAAGAAATGATGAATGCCTTACTAATTAGCTCTGGCTTGCCAGATAACTATTGGGGAGAAGCTATTCTTTCGGCAAATCATATTTTAAATAAAATACCCCGAAAGAAAATATCTAAATCTCCTCATGAACTTTGGAAAAACAGACCACCATCCTACAAATACCTAAAAGTGTGGGGGTGTCTTGCCAAAGTAGAGGTACCAAAACCAAAGAAGGTCAAAATTGGACCAAAAACAATTGATTGTGTATTCATTGGATATGCACAAAACAGTGCTGCATATCGATTTTTGGTACACAAATCTGAAATTGATGATATTCATGAAAATACCATCATTGAGTCGAGAAATGCTAGATTTTTCGAACATGTATTTCCCTTGAAACATGGTACTGAAAATCATGCACCTAAGAGACCAAGGGAAATTGAAGTTCCTTACTCTATTGAGGACGCTGAACAAAATAACACTCAACAAAGTAGTGTTGAGCAGCAAGTGGAGGAACCAAGAAAAAGTAAAAGGTCAAGGACTTTAAAAACCTTTGGACCGGACTTCTATACATTTATGTTAGAAGATGATCCATTGACATACAAACAAGCTATGTCTTCCAACGATGCCCCTTATTGGAAGGAGGCAATTAACAATGAAATTGAATCCATTATGTCAAATCATACATGGGAATTGGTTGATTTACCTCAAGGATGTAAGGCCTTAGGTAATAAATGGATATTTAAAAAGAAATTGAAACCTGATGGTTCAATAGACAAGTACAAAGCTCGACTGGTAGTCCAAGGATTTAGACAAAAGGAAGACCTGGACTATTTCGATACATATTCACCTGTAACGAGGATAACGTCAATTAGAATGCTCATTGCAATTGCATCCGTACATGACTTGGAAATACATCAAATGGATGTTAAAACTGCATTCTTGAATGGTGAACTAGAGGAGGAAATCTATATGAAACAACCTGAAGGATTTCTAAGCTCAGAAAATGAGCATAAAGTTTGCAAATTGGTAAAATCACTTTATGGCCTTAAGCAAGCTCCAAAACAGTGGCATGAGAAGTTTGACAATACTATGTTATCAAATGGATTCACGATAAATGAATCAGATAAATGTGTGTACATAAAACATACACACATTGGATATGTCATTGTTTGTCTTTATGTTGATGACCTATTGATCCTAGGCAACAACAAGGCCATAATAACATCTACAAAGGATATGTTATCCTCTAGATTCGATATGAAAGACCTAGGACTGGCTGATGTAATATTGGGTGTAAAAATTCTTAGAACACCACAAGGATATGCATTATCCCAATCGCATTACATCACCAAAATACTTGAGAAATTCAAGCAATATAATGTAACTATTGCAAAATCACCAGTAGATATGAACCAAAATTGGGTAAAGAACACTGGTGACGGTATTTACCAATTGGAATACTCTCGTATACTAGGAAGTATCATGTATGTTATGAACTGTACTAGGCCTGATATCGCATATGCTGTAAGCAAACTAAGTAGATTTACCAGCAATCCTGGTAAACATCATTGGAAAGCGATAATCAGAGTTCTAGGATATCTAAAGTATACACAGAGTTATGGTCTATATTATACAAACTATCCTTCAATAGTGGAAGGATACAGTGATGCAAATTGGATCACTGGATCAAATGATACAAAGTCTACAAGTGGATACGTGTTCACATTAGGAAATGGAGCAATTTCATGGAAATCATCCAAACAGACTTGTATCGCTAGATCTACGATGGAATCAGAGTTTATTGCACTAGATAAGACTGCAGAAGAAGCAGAATGGATTCGAAGCTTCTTGGAAGACATTCCTAATTGGAGCAAACCTATGCCTCCAATATGTATACATTGTGATAGTCAATCAGCTATTGGAAGAGCTAATAGTACACTATACAATGGTAAATCTAGGCATATTCGTCGTAGACATAAAACGATAAGACAACTTCTCTCTAATGGGGTTATCACAATAGATTACATTCGATCTAAAGATAACTTAGCGGATCCACTTACAAAAGGCTTGCCAAGAGAGAAAGTTCAAACCTTATCGAAGGGAATGGGGCTAAGGCCTATAGACTAAAGGTTTTTCTGAAATGGAAACCCCACCTAGTTGACTGGAGATCCCAAGATCTAGGTTCAAAGGGACAACAAAGTTTTAGAGAAACTTGATGGCACTGTTATAAACAAACCATTCCTATGATAAGTCAGTGCATTATATGTTGAATAAGGATAAGTATTAGTACTTTTAATGATGTCTGTACTTGAGGAATTAAAGAATACCTTTTACAGAATCACCTACGTAAGTGCGAAGGCGCCGCTTCAAAGAGAATTACGAGGCCAAATTCTCTAAGCACTTATGAGACCAGGCAGGTGTTCAAGGCAAAAATGAACACACACAGAGAACGAAGGGTTATAAGAAACATTTATCGTGTGTTATCTACTTTGGAATTACACAAAAGGCTTACAGTTCAAGGACAGTCTATGTCTACTGATTCGCCTGTGATTCAAATAGGTAATCACTAGGAAAGTTCAAAGCCCTTGTGCTACTTTAACCGATGCGATAAATGGTTCGTGAAACTAAGATCGATTGCTCATTCATGTGGGGGATTGTTGGAAAATGAATGAGCAACGAAAGAGAAAAGTGGGAAGAATAAGAGATAGGGGTAGCAACATTTAAAGTCCCACATCATAGAAATATTAGCACAATCTCTCCTTATATATTAGAAGCCAAATAGGCTTATGTAAAATAAAAAAGAGAGGGATGATAAAAGGATGTGGACTTGACCATATTAAATATATTAAAAAGTCAAAGATAAGGGCCTTGGGCCTTGGGGCTCTTGGGGTCTCCTGATTGGATATGGCCGACGTTGCTGATTGGGCTAGTGCACTGACATGAGAATATATTTTCTCAGAATTTTAAAAGGTGTGTCTGTTCAGTCCAGAATTCGAAAGGAATGTCTGTTAACTGAACGAATACAACCATTTGAATTCTCAGCATATGCATATTAATAACAGAGCGGTTAAAGGGTCGCAACCTTTCCTATTCTGACGGTTACTGATGCATGCGAACAGGCACTCCTCCTTGCCTATATATACACTGCCCAAAACAAAGACAGAATTTACTTTTTCTGCTGCATTATTCCTTCTTCCTCAACGTAATTCTCTGATCTTGTTTCTATAACCAACTTCAGTTCGTCGGAGCTCCGTTTGCTGGCACTAAGCTACGGAGTTGGTCCGTTTTATCCTGGGAAACAAATTGCAACTACGTCGAATGGTGTATACGACGGCAATATTGTTTCAAGGAAACAGAAAAGTTCTGGACTCGGACATTATTTAAACAGAATACTTTCAGGTTATCTTTGGTTTTATGCACAAATCGGTTACGCTTTCTATGATTATTGTAAACATAGTTTGACGTGACAATTGTGACATAATTGATTAACAGTGATTGTTGTTGCTGTCTGTTTGTAATACAATTGTGTAATTACAAAAGTTCTAACAATCTTGAAACAATATTCTGTTGCAGATGACGAAAAACAGCAGCACTGATTCTGCACCGATTCAGACGGTGAAAACTGCTCAGCCAGCGCCTGTGCTTCCGACAATGGCTCTGTCTCATGGCGAAAGGCCAGAGAAGTTCAATGGAATCAATTTCAAGCGCTGGCAACAGAAAATGTTGTTTTATTTAACAACACTAAGCCTTGCAAAGTTTCTGACTGAAGAGGCTCCTGTGGTAGACGAACTCGAACCTGACGCTACTAAAGTAGAGGCACTTAATATCTGGACAAATTCAGATTTCATGTGCAAAAACTATATTCTGAATGGTCTGGATGATAGCCTCTACAATGTCTATTGTACTTTTGCAACGTCCAAACAACTCTGGTTGGCTCTGGAAAAGAAGTACAAAACTGAAGATGCAGGCATGAAGAAATTCATTGCTGGAAAATTTCTAGACTTCAAAATGGTTGACTCAAAGACAGTGATAAGTCAAGCTCAAGAACTGCAACTTATCATCCGTCAATTAGAAGATGAAAAGATGACTCTTAGCGAGACTTTTCAAGTTGCTGCAACTATTGAGAAATTGCCTCCTTCTTGGAAGGACTTTAAAAATTACCTTAAGCACAAGCGTAAGGAAATGACAATGGAAGATCTCATAGTTCGGCTTCGCATTGAGGAAGATAACAGAAATTCTGAGAAAAAGATTTCTCAGAATATTGCTGCCAAAGCAAATGTTGTTGAGTCAGACAAAACTAACAAAAGAAAAAGGGAGAATGCTCCTAAGAAGTCAAAGAAATTTCTGGGTTCTTGCCACAACTGTGGAAAGAAGGGGCACAAAGCAGCCGAATGTCGTGCGCCTAAAAAGAAGAAGTTGGAAGCGAATACGGCTGATGTTTCGAAAGGCATTTCTGATATTGATTTATGTGCAGTAGTATCAGAATGCAACCTTATTGGCAACTCAAAGGAATGGTTTGTAGACACTGGAGCCACTCGACACATATGTGCTAACAAGTGGATGTTTACAACCTATAAAACTGCAACTGATGCTGAACAACTTTTTATGGGCAATTCTTCCACTTCCAAGGTCGAAGGCAAAGGAAAAGTTGTGCTGAAACTGACTTCTGGAAAGGAACTGACTTTAAATGATGTTCTCCATGTTCCAGAAATTCGCAAGAACCTGATTTCAGGATCGTTGCTGAGCAAGCATGGCTTCAAATTGATCTTTGAAGCTGACAAATTTGTTCTTTCCAAGAATGGGGTGTATGTTGGAAGAGGTTATGTGTGTGATGGTTTATTTAAAGCAAATGTAACCACTATTGTTCCATGCACTGAAATGAATGAAAGTGAATCTTCTGCTTATATTGTTGAATCTTCTAACATATGGCATTCTAGATTAGGGCATGTAAACTTTGATACATTGCGAAAATTGATTAATCTAGAATTTATACCAAAATGCAATATAGATTCCAACTATAAATGTCAAGTTTGTGCAGAAGCAAAATTGACAAGAACCTCGTTTCATCATGTTGAACGAGTGACAGAACCTCTAGACTTAATACATACTGATGTATGCGATTTGAAAATGTGTCAAACTAGAGGTGGAAAAAGGTACTTTATTACATTCATTGATGATTGTACCAGATACTGTCATGTGTATCTCCTTAGAAGTAAGGACGAAGCATTCGAAATGTTTAAACAGTATAAGGCAGAAGTTGAGAATCAACTCAACAAGAAAATAAAATCTTTAAGAAGTGATAGAGGAGGAGAATACGACTCTCCATTTGAGGAATTCTGTGCTGAACATGGAATTATACATCAAACTACAGCCCCGTATTCACCTCAATCCAACGGTATAGCTGAACGGAAAAATAGAACTCTTAAAGAAATGATGAATGCCTTACTAATTAGCTCTGGCTTGCCAGATAACTATTGGGGAGAAGCTATTCTTTCGGCAAATCATATTTTAAATAAAATACCCCGAAAGAAAATATCTAAATCTCCTCATGAACTTTGGAAAAACAGACCACCATCCTACAAATACCTAAAAGTGTGGGGGTGTCTTGCCAAAGTAGAGGTACCAAAACCAAAGAAGGTCAAAATTGGACCAAAAACAATTGATTGTGTATTCATTGGATATGCACAAAACAGTGCTGCATATCGATTTTTGGTACACAAATCTGAAATTGATGATATTCATGAAAATACCATCATTGAGTCGAGAAATGCTAGATTTTTCGAACATGTATTTCCCTTGAAACATGGTACTGAAAATCATGCACCTAAGAGACCAAGGGAAATTGAAGTTCCTTACTCTATTGAGGACGCTGAACAAAATAACACTCAACAAAGTAGTGTTGAGCAGCAAGTGGAGGAACCAAGAAAAAGTAAAAGGTCAAGGACTTTAAAAACCTTTGGACCGGACTTCTATACATTTATGTTAGAAGATGATCCATTGACATACAAACAAGCTATGTCTTCCAACGATGCCCCTTATTGGAAGGAGGCAATTAACAATGAAATTGAATCCATTATGTCAAATCATACATGGGAATTGGTTGATTTACCTCAAGGATGTAAGGCCTTAGGTAATAAATGGATATTTAAAAAGAAATTGAAACCTGATGGTTCAATAGACAAGTACAAAGCTCGACTGGTAGTCCAAGGATTTAGACAAAAGGAAGACCTGGACTATTTCGATACATATTCACCTGTAACGAGGATAATGTCAATTAGAATGCTCATTGCAATTGCATCCGTACATGACTTGGAAATACATCAAATGGATGTTAAAACTGCATTCTTGAATGGTGAACTAGAGGAGGAAATCTATATGAAACAACCTGAAGGATTTCTAAGCTCAGAAAATGAGCATAAAGTTTGCAAATTGGTAAAATCACTTTATGGCCTTAAGCAAGCTCCAAAACAGTGGCATGAGAAGTTTGACAATACTATGTTATCAAATGGATTCACGATAAATGAATCAGATAAATGTGTGTACATAAAACATACACACATTGGATATGTCATTGTTTGTCTTTATGTTGATGACCTATTGATCCTAGGCAACAACAAGGCCATAATAACATCTACAAAGGATATGTTATCCTCTAGATTCGATATGAAAGACCTAGGACTGGCTGATGTAATATTGGGTGTAAAAATTCTTAGAACACCACAGGGATATGCATTATCCCAATCGCATTACATCACCAAAATACTTGAGAAATTCAAGCAATATAATGTAACTATTGCAAAATCACCAGTAGATATGAACCAAAATTGGGTAAAGAACACTGGTGACGGTATTTACCAATTGGAATACTCTCGTATACTAGGAAGTATCATGTATGTTATGAACTGTACTAGGCCTGATATCGCATATGCTGTAAGCAAACTAAGTAGATTTACCAGCAATCCTGGTAAACATCATTGGAAAGCGATAATCAGAGTTCTAGGATATCTAAAGTATACACAGAGTTATGGTCTATATTATACAAACTATCCTTCAATAGTGGAAGGATACAGTGATGCAAATTGGATCACTGGATCAAATGATACAAAGTCTACAAGTGGATACGTGTTCACATTAGGAAATGGAGCAATTTCATGGAAATCATCCAAACAGACTTGTATCGCTAGATCTACGATGGAATCAGAGTTTATTGCACTAGATAAGACTGCAGAAGAAGCAGAATGGATTCGAAGCTTCTTGGAAGACATTCCTAATTGGAGCAAACCTATGCCTCCAATATGTATACATTGTGATAGTCAATCAGCTATTGGAAGAGCTAATAGTACACTATACAATGGTAAATCTAGGCATATTCGTCGTAGACATAAAACGATAAGACAACTTCTCTCTAATGGGGTTATCACAATAGATTACATTCGATCTAAAGATAACTTAGCGGATCCACTTACAAAAGGCTTGCCAAGAGAGAAAGTTCAAACCTTATCGAAGGGAATGGGGCTAAGGCCTATAGACTAAAGGTTTTTCTGAAATGGAAACCCCACCTAGTTGACTGGAGATCCCAAGATCTAGGTTCAAAGGGACAACAAAGTTTTAGAGAAACTTGATGGCACTGTTATACACAAACCATTCCTATGATAAGTCAGTGCATTATATGTTGAATAAGGATAAGTATTAGTACTTTTAATGATGTCTGTACTTGAGGAATTAAAGAATACCTTTTACAGAATCACCTACGTAAGTGCGAAGGCGCCGCTTCAAAGAGAATTACGAGGCCAAATTCTCTAAGCACTTATGAGACCAGGCAGGTGTTCAAGGCAAAAACGAACACACACAGAGAACGAAGGGTTATAAGAAACATTTATCGTGTGTTATCTACTTTGGAATTACACAAAAGGCTTACAGTTCAAGGACAGTCTATGTCTACTGATTCGCCTGTGATTCAAATAGGTAATCACTAGGAAAGTTCAAAGCCCTTGTGCTACTTTAACCGATGCGATAAATGGTTCGTGAAACTAAGATCGATTGCTCATTCATGTGGGGGATTGTTGGAAAATGAATGAGCAACGAAAGAGAAAAGTGGGAAGAAGAAGAGATAGGGGTAGCAACATTTAAAGTCCCACATCATAGAAATATTAGCACAATCTCTCCTTATATATTAGAAGCCAAATAGGCTTATGTAAAATAAAAAAGAGAGGGATGATAAAAGGATGTGGACTTGACCATATTAAATATATTAAAAAGTCAAAGATAAGGGCCTTGGGCCTTGGGGCTCTTGGGGTCTCCTGATTGGATATGGCCGACGTTGCTGATTGGGCTAGTGCACTGACATGAGAATATATTTTCTCAGAATTTTAAAAGGTGTGTCTGTTCAGTCCAGAATTCGAAAGGAATGTCTGTTAACTGAACGAATACAACCATTTGAATTCTCAGCATATGCATATTAATAACAGAGCGGTTAAAGGGTCGCAACCTTTCCTATTCTGACGGTTACTGATGCATGCGAACAGGCACTCCTCCTTGCCTATATATACACTGCCCAAAACAAAGACAGAATTTACTTTTTCTGCTGCATTATTCCTTCTTCCTCAACGTAATTCTCTGATCTTGTTTCTATAACCAACTTCAGTTCGTCGGAGCTCCGTTTGCTGGCACTAAGCTACGGAGTTGGTCCGTTTTATCCTGGGAAACAAATTGCAACTACGTCGAATGGTGTATACGACGGCAATATTGTTTCAAGGAAACAGAAAAGTTCTGGACTCGGACATTATTTAAACAGAATACTTTCAGGTTATCTTTGGTTTTATGCACAAATCGGTTACGCTTTCTATGATTATTGTAAACATAGTTTGACGTGACAATTGTGACATAATTGATTAACAGTGATTGTTGTTGCTGTCTGTTTGTAATACAATTGTGTAATTACAAAAGTTCTAACAATCTTGAAACAATATTCTGTTGCAGATGACGAAAAACAGCAGCACTGATTCTGCACCGATTCAGACGGTGAAAACTGCTCAGCCAGCGCCTGTGCTTCCGACAATGGCTCTGTCTCATGGCGAAAGGCCAGAGAAGTTCAATGGAATCAATTTCAAGCGCTGGCAACAGAAAATGTTGTTTTATTTAACAACACTAAGCCTTGCAAAGTTTCTGACTGAAGAGGCTCCTGTGGTAGACGAACTCGAACCTGACGCTACTAAAGTAGAGGCACTTAATATCTGGACAAATTCAGATTTCATGTGCAAAAACTATATTCTGAATGGTCTGGATGATAGCCTCTACAATGTCTATTGTACTTTTGCAACGTCCAAACAACTCTGGTTGGCTCTGGAAAAGAAGTACAAAACTGAAGATGCAGGCATGAAGAAATTCATTGCTGGAAAATTTCTAGACTTCAAAATGGTTGACTCAAAGACAGTGATAAGTCAAGCTCAAGAACTGCAACTTATCATCCGTCAATTAGAAGATGAAAAGATGACTCTTAGCGAGACTTTTCAAGTTGCTGCAACTATTGAGAAATTGCCTCCTTCTTGGAAGGACTTTAAAAATTACCTTAAGCACAAGCGTAAGGAAATGACAATGGAAGATCTCATAGTTCGGCTTCGCATTGAGGAAGATAACAGAAATTCTGAGAAAAAGATTTCTCAGAATATTGCTGCCAAAGCAAATGTTGTTGAGTCAGACAAAACTAACAAAAGAAAAAGGGAGAATGCTCCTAAGAAGTCAAAGAAATTTCTGGGTTCTTGCCACAACTGTGGAAAGAAGGGGCACAAAGCAGCCGAATGTCGTGCGCCTAAAAAGAAGAAGTTGGAAGCGAATACGGCTGATGTTTCGAAAGGCATTTCTGATATTGATTTCTGTGCAGTAGTATCAGAATGCAACCTTATTGGCAACTCAAAGGAATGGTTTGTAGACACTGGAGCCACTCGACACATATGTGCTAACAAGTGGATGTTTACAACCTATAAAACTGCAACTGATGCTGAACAACTTTTTATGGGCAATTCTTCCACTTCCAAGGTCGAAGGCAAAGGAAAAGTTGTGCTGAAACTGACTTCTGGAAAGGAACTGACTTTAAATGATGTTCTCCATGTTCCAGAAATTCGCAAGAACCTGATTTCAGGATCGTTGCTGAGCAAGCATGGCTTCAAATTGATCTTTGAAGCTGACAAATTTGTTCTTTCCAAGAATGGGATGTATGTTGGAAGAGGTTATGTGTGTGATGGTTTATTTAAAGCAAATGTAACCACTATTGTACCACGCACTGAAATGAATGAAAGTGAATCTTCTGCTTATATTGTTGAATCTTCTAACATATGGCATTCTAGATTAGGGCATGTAAACTTTGATACATTGCGAAAATTGATTAATCTAGAATTTATACCAAAATGCAATATAGATTCCAACTATAAATGTCAAGTTTGTGCAGAAGCAAAATTGACAAGAACCTCGTTTCATCATGTTGAACGAGTGACAGAACCTCTAGACTTAATACATACTGATGTATGCGATTTGAAAATGTGTCAAACTAGAGGTGGAAAAAGGTACTTTATTACATTCATTGATGATTGTACCAGATACTGTCATGTGTATCTCCTTAGAAGTAAGGACGAAGCATTCGAAATGTTTAAACAGTATAAGGCAGAAGTTGAGAATCAACTCAACAAGAAAATAAAATCTTTAAGAAGTGATAGAGGAGGAGAATACGACTCTCCATTTGAGGAATTCTGTGCTGAACATGGAATTATACATCAAACTACAGCCCCGTATTCACCTCAATCCAACGGTATAGCTGAACGGAAAAATAGAACTCTTAAAGAAATGATGAATGCCTTACTAATTAGCTCTGGCTTGCCAGATAACTATTGGGGAGAAGCTATTCTTTCGGCAAATCATATTTTAAATAAAATACCCCGAAAGAAAATATCTAAATCTCCTCATGAACTTTGGAAAAACAGACCACCATCCTACAAATACCTAAAAGTGTGGGGGTGTCTTGCCAAAGTAGAGGTACCAAAACCAAAGAAGGTCAAAATTGGACCAAAAACAATTGATTGTGTATTCATTGGATATGCACAAAACAGTGCTGCATATCGATTTTTGGTACACAAATCTGAAATTGATGATATTCATGAAAATACCATCATTGAGTCGAGAAATGCTAGATTTTTCGAACATGTATTTCCCTTGAAACATGGTACTGAAAATCATGCACCTAAGAGACCAAGGGAAATTGAAGTTCCTTACTCTATTGAGGACGCTGAACAAAATAACACTCAACAAAGTAGTGTTGAGCAGCAAGTGGAGGAACCAAGAAAAAGTAAAAGGTCAAGGACTTTAAAAACCTTTGGACCGGACTTCTATACATTTATGTTAGAAGATGATCCATTGACATACAAACAAGCTATGTCTTCCAACGATGCCCCTTATTGGAAGGAGGCAATTAACAATGAAATTGAATCCATTATGTCAAATCATACATGGGAATTGGTTGATTTACCTCAAGGATGTAAGGCCTTAGGTAATAAATGGATATTTAAAAAGAAATTGAAACCTGATGGTTCAATAGACAAGTACAAAGCTCGACTGGTAGTCCAAGGATTTAGACAAAAGGAAGACCTGGACTATTCCGATACATATTCACCTGTAACGAGGATAACGTCAATTAGAATGCTCATTGCAATTGCATCCGTACATGACTTGGAAATACATCAAATGGATGTTAAAACTGCATTCTTGAATGGTGAACTAGAGGAGGAAATCTATATGAAACAACCTGAAGGATTTCTAAGCTCAGAAAATGAGCATAAAGTTTGCAAATTGGTAAAATCACTTTATGGCCTTAAGCAAGCTCCAAAACAGTGGCATGAGAAGTTTGACAATACTATGTTATCAAATGGATTCACGATAAATGAATCAGATAAATGTGTGTACATAAAACATACACACATTGGATATGTCATTGTTTGTCTTTATGTTGATGACCTATTGATCCTAGGCAACAACAAGGCCATAATAACATCTACAAAGGATATGTTATCCTCTAGATTCGATATGAAAGACCTAGGACTGGCTGATGTAATATTGGGTGTAAAAATTCTTAGAACACCACAGGGATATGCATTATCCCAATCGCATTACATCACCAAAATACTTGAGAAATTCAAGCAATATAATGTAACTATTGCAAAATCACCAGCAGATATGAACCAAAATTGGGTAAAGAACACTGGTGACGGTATTTACCAATTGGAATACTCTCGTATACTAGGAAGTATCATGTATGTTATGAACTGTACTAGGCCTGATATCGCATATGCTGTAAGCAAACTAAGTAGATTTACCAGCAATCCTGGTAAACATCATTGGAAAGCGATAATCAGAGTTCTAGGATATCTAAAGTATACACAGAGTTATGGTCTATATTATACAAACTATCCTTCAATAGTGGAAGGATACAGTGATGCAAATTGGATCACTGGATCAAATGATACAAAGTCTACAAGTGGATACGTGTTCACATTAGGAAATGGAGCAATTTCATGGAAATCATCCAAACAGACTTGTATCGCTAGATCTACGATGGAATCAGAGTTTATTGCACTAGATAAGACTGCAGAAGAAGCAGAATGGATTCGAAGCTTCTTGGAAGACATTCCTAATTGGAGCAAACCTATGCCTCCAATATGTATACATTGTGATAGTCAATCAGCTATTGGAAGAGCTAATAGTACACTATACAATGGTAAATCTAGGCATATTCGTCGTAGACATAAAACGATAAGACAACTTCTCTCTAATGGGGTTATCACAATAGATTACATTCGATCTAAAGATAACTTAGCGGATCCACTTACAAAAGGCTTGCCAAGAGAGAAAGTTCAAACCTTATCGAAGGGAATGGGGCTAAGGCCTATAGACTAAAGGTTTTTCTGAAATGGAAACCCCACCTAGTTGACTGGAGATCCCAAGATCTAGGTTCAAAGGGCAAAGTTTTAGAGAAACTTGATGGCACTGTTATACACAAACCATTCCTATGATAAGTCAGTGCATTATATGTTGAATAAGGATAAGTATTAGTACTTTTAATGATGTCTGTACTTGAGGAATTAAAGAATACCTTTTACAGAATCACCTACGTAAGTGCGAAGGCGCCGCTTCAAAGAGAATTACGAGGCCAAATTCTCTAAGCACTTATGAGACCAGGCAGGTGTTCAAGGCAAAAACGAACACACACAGAGAACGAAGGGTTATAAGAAACATTTATCGTGTGTTATCTACTTTGGAATTACACAAAAGGCTTACAGTTCAAGGACAGTCTATGTCTACTGATTCGCATGTGATTCAAATAGGTAATCACTAGGAAAGTTCAAAGCCCTTGTGCTACTTTAACCGATGCGATAAATGGTTCGTGAAACTAAGATCGATTGCTCATTCATGTGGGGGATTGTTGGAAAATGAATGAGCAACGAAAGAGAAAAGTGGGAAGAAGAAGAGATAGGGGTAGCAACATTTAAAGTCCCACATCATAGAAATATTAGCACAATCTCTCCTTATATATTAGAAGCCAAATAGGCTTATGTAAAATAAAAAAGAGAGGGATGATAAAAGGATGTGGACTTGACCATATTAAATATATTAAAAAGTCAAAGATAAGGGCCTTGGGCCTTGGGGCTCTTGGGGTCTCCTGATTGGATATGGCCGACGTTGCTGATTGGGCTAGTGCACTGACATGAGAATATTTTTTCTCAGAATTTTAAAAGGTGTGTCTGTTCAGTCCAGAATTCGAAAGGAATGTCTGTTAACTGAACGAATACAACCATTTGAATTCTCAGCATATGCATATTAATAACAGAGCGGTTAAAGGGTCGCAACCTTTCCTATTCTGACGGTTACTGATGCATGCGAACAGGCACTCCTCCTTGCCTATATATACACTGCCCAAAACAAAGACAGAATTTACTTTTTCTGCTGCATTATTCCTTCTTCCTCAACGTAATTCTCTGATCTTGTTTCTATAACCAACTTCAGTTCGTCGGAGCTCCGTTTGCTGGCACTAAGCTACGGAGTTGGTCCGTTTTATCCTGGGAAACAAATTGCAACTACGTCGAATGGTGTATACGACGGCAATATTGTTTCAAGGAAACAGAAAAGTTCTGGACTCGGACATTATTTAAACAGAATACTTTCAGGTTATCTTTGGTTTTATGCACAAATCGGTTACGCTTTCTATGATTATTGTAAACATAGTTTGACGTGACAATTGTGACATAATTGATTAACAGTGATTGTTGTTGCTGTCTGTTTGTAATACAATTGTGTAATTACAAAAGTTCTAACAGGATGAACACGAAGAACCTACCAATTTGATGTGCTTCTCTTCAGCCCAAAAGGACCATCTCAATCGATCGTGAGTCCCCTTTCTCTTAATAATCTATTAAGCATATTGAATTGTAGATAACACTGTTATAAAAATGTTCTATTATAAGTAGATATGCTCTGTTACATATTACATGATATATGACAGCCTAGAATTCACATATGCAGAGCAAAATAATTTGGAACGAATGGGGTTGGATATATATATATATATATATATATATATATATATATATATATATATATATGAGTGTGGCTATTGGGACACAAATACAGAGACACAGAATCATGACCATTGGATCTTTTTGGAGATCCAATGGTGTAGATTTTGTGTCCCCTTATTTGTGTCTATTTGTTGTGTTCAAATAGACTTTCCATATATATATATATATATATATATATTAGAAGGAATTTGATTTCTTGGTAGAGCTTTCATATATTGCCAATGTCTCAAGATACTAGCTTAAATATCCGTCACATTGTATCCATTATCTTGAACATAGTGGTTGTAGTTTTTTTTTTTTTTTTCCTATTTTTTCTTGTTTTTTTTTTTTTTTTTTTTTTTTTTTTTTTTTTTTTTTGTGAATTCAAAAACAAGAATGAGATCTAATGAAACAAAGGCCCTCTAAACTTCCACAGTCAATTCAGATGTATCTTGGTTTCAAAATTGACCATAGCATGAACATGATAAACTTTAAAAATGAGCATTACACAATCATAGACATTTAGTAGTCTGTTATATTCTTTACATAGTTTTAATGAAGAAAAAATCTAGAGTTTTGCAGGAGTATAGTCTTTTTGTATACTTCAAGCAATGTTTTCCAATCGGCTTCAACGTAGAAACTAACAAAGAACTTGCCATCGCTTTGGCTTCACTTGCCCCATATGAAGTTCCTATATCAAAAATGAAAATCAAGCATCTGCATTGTGAGGTTTGTATAAAACTTCTGGATCCTTGAAACTTGACTATTATGCATTATGAGCACTTAACTACAAGTCTGTTGTGTATTGTTTTGCTGATTGTATACTCACCTCCCCTCCACTTCTCATGTTGTGGTACATTCTAGCTTTTCTTTAACTACGGATTTGCGTCTCTCCACGTTGTTGTACGTTGATTCGTACGAAGTTGTATTTTAATTCAACTAACTTCTTTCTCCTATCTAATTCCCTTCGTTATATCCTTTTTCTACAGTTAATATATTTCGCTTGGATGGTCACACTTACCATAACTCATCGGGTGGAACTACTACGTCAAATCTACAAGGTCAGTCCCTTGAAACATTTTTTTGTATATAAAATGTCACCAAGTTGATGACTTTGTACTTAATCCATTACCACTTACATGAAAAGATAACGAACTGCAAATTTTTTGTGTCTTCCTATGTTAACAAAATCTTGTTCTCATTTTGGATATGCTCATTTCCTTCGTGTCCATGACCTTTCTTTGCATCCCTTTCCCGGCCTTACGCTGATCCGTCGGGTATATCATATTGCATGTTACTTGATAACAATTTAGTAACATATAACAGCCTACATTTCACATTATATTTATTTCAACTAATTTAAGTTTACATTTATTTTGACTATGATTGAGAAAAAATGTTATGCTTGTTCACCAAATTCAACAAGGATAAGGAGTGGAGAACCAAATGCTTAAACTACATACGACATTTTCTTTGTAATTTTTTTAACTTGTTCAACCAGATATTTGACCGTACAAATTAGTCCTCCACGGATCTGTTGCTTCCATACATTGTTTACAAGCAGAATTTTTATATTGTCTTGTTAACTTGAGAATGTCTGAGGTTTATAGTGTGCTGATACACCTGAATTTTTATTTTTCATAACTTGCTTTTCTAAATGTTTACAAATTCATTACCCCATTCTCAGTTTCCAGTTTCACCAAATTAGGTGAGGATTTCAATCATTACTTTTAAAATTACAACAATCTATTTAGTTAATCTACATGCGTATACTTTGAAATTTCATACTTATTCATTTTATTTATTTTCCTCGGTTGATTATGAAAAGATTTTATGATCTTATATTTGATTATGGAAATCGAATAGTATATTCTTTTCTCTTTGTTCACATATAACGAGGTCAAGTAACAAGCACATATTTCCATCTTGGATTTTGCAGTTTAGTGTTTGATCATTTGTTATCGAACTTAATGTAAAATGCTCATTTTAGTTTGGAATCCAAATAGTTGCGCTACAGAAAACTTCCAGAGAAGAACACAAGTTATACGTACTACATACTCATTGAGTAAGCAGATAGACTGATCTGTGGACTTCTAGGAATTCATTTTAGAAATGCAACCAAGACAGAACCACAATCTTTGTCTTCCTCCACTGCCCTGTCAAACAAATTCCACCCTTCCCGTATGCATCAATTTATGCAGTTTTCCATTTGCATGGATCAGACACTAGTTCCTAAATATTATACATGGTATATTCAAATGGTTGCGGGTTGCAGTTAATTCGATCTCAGATTTATTAACATTTACTTCTCTTATGAAGTGTCGATAACATGCCCTAAAGCTATATAGTCCTTTTTTCCACTATTGTTTGGTTATATTATTTATAAAATTAATAACATTTTATAATTCTTTGAAAGTTTGTTTGGGGAAAAAATGCAGAAAAGAAGTTCTGCTTTTCAACCAATGCACCCTAACATGTAAACAACTAAATTGTAATAATTAATTAGTTGAACAAATGAAAATTTTAGCTGTAACTGGACATAACATGCTTGCGCATTTTTGTCTCATGACTCTCATCTGTTCCGTACCGTACATAGAGTAATACAAGCTGCAGCAAAAGCTTAAAATTTTAACCAAAGGTAAAATTACTATAGAAAATTCCACTATTAGGAAAAAAAGTTTATCAAATACTATGCCAGCGATATAAATTTTAAAGGAACACAAATTGAATTAGTAGATTACTTCGTGATTCATTCAACGGTCCCTTGAACCATTGCTATTCTTGATGCTGAAATAAAAGATTTTATAGAATTACTGCTATTCATGCTACTGTTAATGAGGCAACTAAAATACATCATTCAAATTTGTGAATTAACTCATGGACGGTGGAAATTTTTTTTTTTTTTTTCTAAAGTTTCTTGAACTATTCTGTTTGTAGTTTATTTGAATCATCATACGCTACATAGAATATCGCACATATAAGAAAGACTGAATAATGATGTTTAAAGCTGTAAATATGTATTCTTATTACAGTAAATACGTATTCTTATTATAGTAGAATGAATTACTATTAGTGCTACTTTCACTTGGACAATATTTTAGAGAGATGAAAATTACTTCAGACTAACTCTCGGTATACCTATTGACTTTGCAGATGATGGTGTACCCATGCGGGAGACATGCATCACCTTGAAGAGTATATGAGAAGAAGAAGAAGAGTATGTGCGGGAGACATGTATCGCCTTTAGGAAGTTTCTAACTGGTCTTAATTTTAATGGTGGAGTCTGCATTTTAAAGTACCGTGGAAATTGGATTGAACTTAATTTGGTAGATCATATGTATGTTAGGACTGAATTTAGAAGAAATATATTGAATCATGTTTCAAAACTTATTATGTATGTTAATAACGGTGTATAACTTTTGGTATTTTAAGCTTGTTATGTTTGCTATTTTAAATTTGGTATGTTCGATATGTTATTTGTTGTTCTAACGCTATTAATGTGTATGTAGCCAATGCTAGTACAGAATATATAGTTATGCATATTTGATATGAAATATAGGTGTTTCATGATATAGCATACTTATTTGTAGTTTCTAATGGTGTTAACCATGACAAATGTGATAGTAGCCAATGAAATCATCAATAAAGTAACACTTATAACCATTATAATTCTAGAATTCATCACATTTAAAACCATTAGAAAAATAAATATTAACACGCTTATTACCGTTAGTAGAATAAATATTATCACACTTATAACCGTTAGAATAAAAACTATAATCACACTTATAACCGTGAGCATATGCGTTCGTATTTGTCACGGTTATAACCGTGATAACATGCGTGACAAAAATCACCAACGACTGTTAGCACAACGGTTATAACCGTGAGTATTATACTTTGTCATGATTATAAGCGTGACAAATCGGCCTTTCTGGTGTTGTGTCGTAACGTGTGCCAAACATGAGGTGATCACTTAAAGTACAAGGCAAAAAATATGGGATCGAACTGGGCATTTTGGCTTTGAATCAGGTACGAAATCGGTAACAACCCAGAATTTTGAAAATAAATTAGTAATTAATTGTATTTCAAAACTAAGAATTTCTGCAAATGATGGAATTTGACCATGAGACTTTAACCGTTGCATTCATCTTGGAATTCTGGTTAACTGTCATGTTTGGAGTTTCGCTGGAGACTGTATGAAAAGATTACGGACGTAATACGAAAAACGGTCAGGAATATAAAACATGATAAATATAATATTTATTTTCTTTTGTAACCCGCCTTCACTGGGCAATCGGCTAAAGAGCAACCAACACCCTGCCAGCTGCGGTCAACCGCTTCGAGCCTGGACCACCCAACGACAGCTAGGTTAAAAAGGGTTTGGTTATATATATATATATATATACATATATATATATATATATATTATATAAGCGGACGGATGTTTATTTAATCAAATTTAACAGTTCATGTCTAATTCAACTCCTATAAATAATGGGATAAGGTCTCATTCTTTTCCATGCAAATCTATAGGTAGCAATGAAGCTCTGTCATTTCCTCTTCTCTTCAAATAAATTCTAAATCAAAAATATGTTCTTATACCATTAATCAAGCATAAACCATATTGATTTGAAAGGGATAATCATATTCAAGTGGAAAAGGGTATGGATCGATGTCTAAGCACTTCTTCATTAGATTCTCCCCCTTTTACATATTTTCTTGCAAACTTATAAATTTGAAGGTATCGTCTTTTCAGAATAATTATAGATAAGGATTTGGGAACTATAGTCCTAAAAGATTATTCAGATTTCAAATTTGGATGCTTTTAGGTGAATGGAAACTTATACAAAGTTACAATAACTTATTATTTCATTTGTAATAGATCTTAAATACATGCCTAACATTTATCAAATCTATTTATAAATGTTGTCAAAATCTGAAAGTATAAATTTATGGTTTGAATAATATTATAATTTGTACACTTACTTATTGTCTATACTATTTCATACAATTGTGGTTGAAAATACATTGTGGCTATTGTAAAAACTGTAGATTTGGAAATCAGTCCCATGAAACACTATCAAAATGTAGTTCTATTCCATATCTGTAGTTTCAGTGTTAAATAGTATACTATGTAATTTTGATTAAAATGTCATAAACCTATTTATGTTTATTTTTATTAGAGGTTGTAATTGAGTTATTGTAAATTTGCCTTTTTCCTCTTCTTAAATAAAAAGACATTGTTTTGAAACCAATAAGAATTACGTCAAAAGATTGAAAAAAGGGAAAAGTTGTGTAAACTCTCATATAAATATGAACATATATTTGTGCGTACTTTACATCATCTATTCTGAGATATACATTATATATTTCTTGTTGTTTGAGATATGTTTATTTAAGTATTCAAGTGTAATTTACAATAGTTACAGTTGACATCCTTTTTGTGAGATTGAGAATCTTATTACAGAAGTGAATGCAAAATGGAATGTTTAGGTATTAGTTTGAACCAAAGTATTTAATGTAATAATAATAATGATAATAATAGAAGAAAAATACCTATGTTAACTACGTGAATATATATACACACACTACACATATTATTCGTTGAAATCTACGTAAATAACCAAATATATATTATAATGAACATTTGAATGTTCTTAATTTTATAGAATTGTACATGTAAATGTAATACGGTGTAGCAATTAGTGCAATTGATTCCTATAAATAGGGACATAAATAAATAAATAACCATTGTAACCGTCATTGATTGGGAAAACAAATTTTATTAGGCAGTCAAGTCTAATGGTTACAATTTTTGAATTGGCTAAGATTAATGCTGTAAACCCCAAGGAGGAAACTAAATTATGACCGCACCAACACACGGGGTTAAACTCAACTTGTTATAGAAGTCTGCCCAGAACCGCTCGGTAAATCCAGCATCCACAAGTGACCGACTTAATGTGAGGCGTCTGATGCATACACACACACACAACAGACAATAAGTTAACAAATTAACAATGTCTATTTGGGTATAACAAATAGATATTTCAGGACTGATAATTAAAGATAATTAAGGCCTTAGGAAAAATATGACCGTTATGGTCATAAATGGCAATAATCTTATAAAACAGAAACAAATGAAATAAAAAGAGGATTAATGGGGTATTGATTGTTGTTTTAAATAATAAGTCCAATAAGGAAAATAATTAAATAAATAGCCTAGGCTAAGAAGGATATAACTTCCTTATTTTATACTAGTTAACCTAGAACTTATAATTAAAAATTAGAGTTGGACTTAGTAGGTTAATGATGCGAGGTCAGTTACCTTATTCGACAAAGTCTGCAATTTCAAGTAATCGAATATATGCCCTAATGATGTAGATATCATTAACTTAAACTCGTGACGGTAGTAGTTTGTATGCATATGGTATTTCCGTAAAGAGAAACTAAATGGAAATAACTCAATAACGTAGCCTGCTTTGGGATTAAGGTCTTAAGTGGTTAGATACACCTATAAAAAGGTATTAAGCGATCGTATAGTGTACCTCCCATAAATGGAAGCATTAAAGGCTAATCGTGTACGAACTTGATAATCTTCGAGAATAGTCCACTTCCTTGGATCCTAAGTGACTTTGGGTTATGGAGTCCACCTAGGATTAGGACTTCCAGTTTGGTATCTTAAATGGTGTGTGAATCCTACCTAAACCTGGATTTAAAAATGTTCGATATGTTCATTCCATTCTATCCTACGGGAAGTATTAAGCGTTTACTAGATTAACCAATAAAGTTAGCTAACAATGTGATTCCACCATAGGAAGGTCACAAATAGCGAGGTGTCGTCTACCTAGTTCTATCGGTCTTAAGCGATGAGATACCATCTCTTGCCTTATGCGGAGTATGAGTTTATATGCGTGGGACATAAGCCTTAATTAGTAGGAACTGTAGCTAGTGTCCTCTAGTTTATAATAGCGCTGATTAAATCATCGAGAGATATTAAATGACCAACAGGTCCGCTTATGGTCTTAAGTGATCGAGAGAATCCACCTTATCTTTCATTTGAAGGTAAGGCATTATGTAGTTTTGTATATACACATGAATAACTAAACTCCATAGTTAGGATTCCTGTAACGACCCGCATTCTACGCATCGCAGGATCGTAGAATATTAATTTCTTTCACATACGGAGTTGTATGGTCATGTAACTTTGGGGGACGACTATTGGGGTCATTTCCCATGTTCGTGATTTTTTCCGATTTTTAAATGACAGTTTTGCCCTAGCTGATACTGTTTTGGCCATAACTTTTGATTGGAAATGACCTAAAACCACTTCCATTGGCTCCGGATGATGGTTTACCTTTCCGTAGAGTGGTCACATTAGCCAAACGGTCTAACCGTTTGGGAGATACGGCTAAAACAAGTTTCAGATGGTGAAAAACGGCTCAATTGGGCTTAACCGGGTGATTAACAGCTAGGCCCAAAGGGGAATTTCGGGATTAGAGGTATTTGAGGGCTGCTAGGTTAGGATTTCAGTTTTTCGCTCATTTTCCAGCCGCCACAAACTCTCTCTTCAACCTAACCATGGCCTGCAACCTCAAAAACACCTCCAAATCACTTTCTAATCAAGGATTAGGCTTAGCAACATCAAATCAAGGCGGATTAGTGCAAGAATCGAGGTAGAGTTGCTGTTTTGCATTGGTATTCGCGCCCAAACAGTAGAGTTTCAGTCTAAAGGTTTTATTTGTGGCCAAGGTGAGTGATTTGCATAGTTTTGCACTAATTACGGTTGATAAGGGTAATTAGTGAAGATCAACGAAATTAAACATGATTAAATTCTGGAAAAATATTTATAAATTCAAAAATAATGTTTAAGACCTCTGTTAGAAATTTGGTTTGATTTGGCTAAATTTTACTAATCATATCATTAGTTTTGCCTAAACATGTTTAAGGGAAAATATGGGGTTTTGGGTATGTTTGATCCATTTTACATGCTATGATTGTTGTTTAGTTGTTTGTGGATGATTATACAAGTTGATATGACTGTATGGTATGATTTTTGATTGTCTAGAAGTGTTAGATTGGTCGAAAACGCCGTCGAATGGCGTAAACAGCTTGCTGGACAAAGTGCAGGAAAGTACCCGAACCGATCGGATCGGATAGAAGCACGAACCGAACCGCCCACACTATTAGCTTCCGACCCGATCCACCTCTCGTGTGTCACTCCGACTCGAACCGATGCACCATGGAGAAGCTTGAGGAACCCGACCCGATCCGCTACGGGTGACCAAGACCGATCCGCTCGCATATGAGGATCCCCGATCCGAATTGGTAATGAAGGCCCGACCCGATCCGACCAGGAAGACTTCGACCTGACATGACGAGCACGGGCCTAGAACATTGTTACGAACCGATCCCGGTGAGGGAGCATGACCCGATGGAACTTGGGCACCGAACCGAACCGATAGGGGCTGACTCACGATCCGAACCGAGGAGCTGATGACCACGAATTGAAGCAAAGTGAAGCAAAGAAATGGAGACCGATCCAGAGAAGAAGGTGACGACCAAAACCCAAGATGCAAAGGTAGTCCAAGTGGGAAGTTTGTACTCAGCATCCAGTTGGGAACCAATGAGTCGACCTCATGATTGGGATTTGCTGCGGGATGTGTGCTAAGGGGTTGTCGATGTCTGTAACTTTGAATCACTATGTGTAGGGAGTACGTGAACGGATTCAGGGCCATAGTGGCCTAGGTACGACTAAAGAGCTATAGACCAATGAAGTGGGGTCATTTGTAAAGATTTGGTCATGACTCCATGTGGTAAGCTTGGTAGTAGCAGTAGTTGTACAAGTCGAACTCCGTCACTACTTCGATGGGTCTACTGATTGACTGTGGTGGACATCGTATGCTTTACGCACTGAGTGAGAGATGTGAGGATGATTGCTATGGTTGATTTGTTTGCCGTCATTATGACATGCACACCCCCACCTCCGTTATCTTTACACCATCTGTTTAGTGGCACCTTAGAGTATTGTACGGTATGTAGTGCTAACTCTTTGGTTGCAGGTCTAGGTTCAAGTATGGTTTAGTATACCTGTCATTGTTCTGTTTAGCTGCTTATCGCTCATACCAGACTTTTTGTCTGACCCAGAGTTTTATGTCTCTTCTTATTACTCTGGGTGCTCTCACGAGCAGACTAGAGACATGTTAGCTGGGTATGCACGAGTAGCTGATCCGGAGACAAGCAGGAGGCTTCCACGTATGATACATACATATATATATATATATATATATATATATATATATATTCTCCCTGTGTCGTTGAAAATCACTGCTTGGGCATTAGTAGTGCATCTTCTACTTTAGCTTTCTTTTGCTTTAGAGACAGTTATAAAGTTGTAATAATGATGTTGGACCATAAGCTGTATTTGGATTTCCGCTACTATGTTGGTTTAGTTTTCAGCTTATGCACTGTCTCGCCTGTTTTATGTTAAGATTATATTATTATTATATTTTGTTCCATGCGCTGTGAGACATTCTACAGGTTTCCGATTAGTTCATTCTCTTCTTTCCTTTCTTTTGCGACCGTTCCGTGCTAGTCGGGCATGTGTACAGCGCACTTTCGGAGGAAATGCCGGATGGTGCGGGGCGGGCCATCACACTTGGTATCAGAGCTCTAGGTTGCGTAGTTAACCTAGGGAAGTCATCGGGGAGAGATAGTATACGTATATGAGAGCGCGAATTTGTGATTATTTTGGTTTTCAAAAGCTATATATATATACTATTAGTATAGTTAAGGATGAAGTCGCACTGCACTAGCACCATTATAGAGATGGTTAATCGTTTTCTCTTTACAGATTGAACGATGAGCCGATACGCAAGAGGTGCCGGTAGAGGTGCCAATAATGGGAATGCTGCTGACATGAGGACGATGTTTACTAACCTCATGAGAGAGATGCTTAGGGATGTGCAAAGGCATTTCCCAATAATGGTAATGGTGGTGGTCCAATAGCGCAGGCGCCTAGGGTCGATTTTGCCAAGCTGAACAAGCATTATACTAGTCTTGATGGGAAGCAGTTCCATGGAACGGAGTTGGCTACGGATGTTCAGGACTGGTTGGATAGTTGCGAGCGTATCTTCGAAGATTTGGTTATTGAAGATGCGATGAAGAGAAGGCTAGCATCCCGTCAGCTGCAAGGACGGGCAATGAATTGGTGGAATGCTATAAAGGCAGCTACTCCCGAGGATCAGATTACTTGGGATCAGTTTAAGGCTCTCTTTAGTGATAAGTTCATTCCAGCTGCTCAGAAGTCAATGCTGTTTAAGAAATTCTTGGAGCTCAAGCAAAATGGCAGAGCTATCTCGGAGTATATTGCAGAATTTGATACTTTATCAAAGTATGGACTATCTTTTATTGATACTGCCAAGAAGAAGAATGAGAAGTTCATAACTGGCCTAGATCAGTACTTGGGGGAAAGGCTTATCAACCACATCGATGAGACGTTTGAATTGATTGTGTGGAAAGCATTGAGGTCCTAGAGTCTTTACCCTAAGTCGAAGACTGAGGTTGCATCTGCAGAGGAGCCAAAGCCGCAAGCAAGCGGTGGAGGCAAGAATGGTTCTAAGAATAATAGAAAGAAGAATCAGACCAAGGATCGCCAGAAGAAAAAGAATAAGCAAGATGTTGAGTGCTTCAGCTGTGGTAAGAAGGGCCACTATGCCAAAGAGTGTCGGGCCAAGCCAGCGGATAGGAAGTGCTTCAACTGTGGCCAAGTGGGACATCACAAGGACAAGTGTCCGCAACCCCCCCTAAAGAAAAGCAGATGGTGAAAGCATATGCCCTTAATGCTATTCCTTCTTCGTCGAATGCCCCAACTGCGGCGGAGAAGGGAAAGAATGTTGTTATTCAAGGTATGCTTTATGTTTATGATGTTCTTGTTAGAGTTTTGTTTGATACCGGAGCTTCCAGTTCTTTCATATCTAGTGACCTGGTAGATAGGTTGGGATTGGAGCCCGAGATTGTCGATAGGCCTTTAGTAGTGACGAACCCGATTGGTGGTTCAACTAACCTTAGCATGATTTGTCGTAATGTGGTCTTATCGAGTCATGGATGCATGTTTGTTTGTGATTGCTTTGTTTTGTGCTTTACTGGGTTTGGCATTATTTTGGGAGTCGATTGGCTCCAAAGATACGGGGTGGTGGTAGGCTATGAGGGATTTTTGGTGAAAGCTAGAGCGGATGATGGGCGGAGGGTAGTGTTTGGTGGTCTGCCTAGTGATGGGGTAATGACTAGTTTTCTAAATTCCCTCGACATCCCGCATAGTAAGTTGTCAGGGTTGCCCGTGGTTGGCCAGTATCCGGACGTCTTCGAGGAAGTGACTGGGCTTCCACCACATCGAGAGATTGAGTTCCGTATTGATTTAGTGAAAGATGCCAGACCTATAGTGATGCCACTTTGTCGTATAGCACCAAGGGAGCAGCGAGAGCTCGAGGTGCAAGTCAGCGATCTTTTGAAGAAGGGATTTATCAGAAGGAGTGTTTCTGAATGGCGAGCACCAGTTGTGTTTGCTACCAAGGCGGACGGTTCCCTTCGTTTGTGTGTAGACTACTGCGAGTTGAATAAAGTGACGAGGAAGAACAAGTATCCTCTACCGCGGATAGATGATTTGTTTGATCAATTGAGTGGCGCGAGAGTATTCTCTCAGTTGGATCTCGCGACATGTTTTCATCAGCTTAGAGTGGAAGCTGAGAGTATAGCTAAAATGGCATTTCGGACGCGGTCTGGATTTTATGAGTGGTTGGTCATGCCATTCGGGCTGACCAATGCCCCAGCATACTTTGTGGATCTTATGAATAGGGTATTCAGAGATCAGTTGAATAAGTTTGTCCTTGTGTTCGTGGATGATATTTTGGTATATTCAAGGACAGAGGAAGAACACAAGGAACATTTAAGAATAGTGATGCAGGTGTTGAGAAAACACCAATTGGAAGAAAAGTTTTCTAAGTGTCACTTCTGGAGGAGGGAAGTGAGATTCTTGGGCCATGTTGTTTCAGAGAATGGTATTGCCGTGGATCCTGTGAAAGTAGCTACGGTACAAGATTGGTCTACGCCCAAGAATGCAACAGACATAAGAAGTGGGGTTAGCTGGATATTATCGTAAGTTTATCCAAGACTTCTCTAAGATAGCAGCACCGTTGACTCAGTTGACCAAGAAGAATCAAGCCTTCGTCTGGGACGAAAGGTGCGAGAATGCATTCAAGAGTCTAAAGGAAAAGTTGACGCGCGCACCAGTGTTAGTCATTCCTAGGGGAATGAAGAGATGACGTTATACACGGATGCATGTGGTAACGGACTAGGTGTTGTATTAATGCAAGGAGGTAGGGTTGTAGCTTATGTGAGTCGGCAACTGAAACCGCATGAGAAAAGATACCCTACCCATGATTTGGAATTGGCAGCGATCGTGTTTGCATTGAAGATGTGGATACATTATCTCTTGGGAGAAAGATTCGAGTTGTTTACCGATCATAAATCGTTAAAGTATCTCTTCTCTCAGAAAGATCTAAATCTCCGGCAGCAAAGATGGTTAGAATTCTTAGCTTCCTATGATTTCAACATCGCATATACACGAGGAAAGGGCAACGCGGTAGCTGATGCATTGGGTAGAAGACATGCCAGTTTAGGGGCTATGTTTCTAGAATGGAAGCAATTGGAGTACATTGCTGGGTATGATTTCAGACCAAAGTGCGAATTAGATCCAGAAATGTTAGCAAGTTTGATGATCAGACCCACTTTGATTGAGCGGGTTGGTTCCAGTCAGAGGAACGATCCTAACCTATTGGAAATCATCTCCAAGTTAGAGATGGGTATTGATGAGGAGATGAACAAGTATGGGCTTGATCGAGATGGATGGCTTAGAAAGAATGGAAGACTAGTTGTACCCAATGTCAATGGATTGAGAGATGAAGTGCTTAGAGAATGTCATCACTCAAAACTGACTATACATCCCGGTGGTAACAAGACGTACCAAGACATGAAGCAGACCTACTACTGGAAAGGGATGAAAAGAGACGTTGGGAACTTTATATCCAAATGCATGAATTGCCAGCCAGTTAAACCTGAGCAAAAGAAGCCTAGTGGTTTGTTACAACCATTAGAAGTTCCAGAATGGAAATGGGAACAAATCTCGATGGATTTCATTGATGGGTACCAAGGACTAGATCGGGCCATGACAGCATTTGGGTGATTGTGGGCCGAGTGACTAATAGTGCAAGGTTTATACCCGCCAAGTCGAATAGAATTAAAATTCTCCATTGGCGACTTGGTGTTTGTCAAGAGTTCTCCGTTGAAGAACATGATACGGTTTAGTAGGAGAGGCAAGTTAACACCAAGATTTGTTGGTCCATTCCCAGTTCTTGAGCAAATTGGGATTTGGCATTCAAAGTTGAATTACTAGAGAAGATGGCAGGGGTTCACAACGTGTTTCATGTTTCCCAGTTAAGGAAGTTCGTGCACGACCTAGATGTAAGTATTTCACCTGATTAGTTGGATGATATCGAAGTTGAACCCGAGGCGGTTGGGAACCGCAAGCCTATGCGTATTGTTGGGAACGATACGAAGCAACTTCGAAGGAAAGCGGTGAAATTAGTCAAAGTTCAGTGGGGTGAGAATGAGAATGACTGTACTTGGGAGACAGAGGAGAGCATTAGGAAGACGTATCCAGAACTCTTCGCCTGGTAAAATTTCAGTTTCGATTTAGCCTTTCCGCATGCTAGGATAGGTTTGTTTTGTTTGTTTTGCATGTTTGATTGTTTTATGTGGCTGGTAGGCAAGCATGATCATTTGTATGTTTTGGGTTAAGGAATTTCGGGGACGAAATTTCTTAAGGGGGGGAGAGTGTAACGACCCCCATTCTACGCATCGCAGGATCGTAGAATATTTATTTCTTTCACATACGGAGCCGTATGGTCATGTAACTTTGGGAGACGACTATTGGGGTCATTTCCCATGTTCATGATTTTTGCCGATTTTTAAATGACCGTTTTTCCCCTAGCTGATACTGTTTTGGCCAAAACTTTTGATTGGAAAGGAATTTTGATCTGAAACCACTTCCATTGGCTCCGGATGATGGTTTACCTTTCCGCGGAGTGGTCACATTAGCCTAACGGACTAACCGTTTGGGAGATACGGTTGAAACAAGTTTTAGATGGTGAAAAATAGCTTAATTGGGCTTAACCGGGTGATTAACAGCTAGGCCCAAAGGGGAATTTCGGAATTAGAGGTATTTGAGGGCTGCTAGGGTTAGATTTCAGTTTTTCACTCATTTTCCAGCCGCCATAAACCCTGTAATACCCCACCTCCGTTAAGGACACTCACAAAGGGAATGCCTTAACTTTGGTGGAGCGTTTTAGTAGATAGAACATAAATTTACAAGACAGATAAATAATACTTGAGAAATTATAACTTTATTACAGCGGAAAACAGAAATCAGTTTGGTTACATCTTTCCCAAAAACTCAAGTACATAAATATCAGTCTTGTTCATAAAATCATCAAAGTACAAAACTTTAAAATCATAATCCCCACAGAAGCTGCCATAAAGAGTCAAGCCATACTTTAAGCATTTTGAGTACTTCAAGCAGAAGAAATCTGGATCAAGCTAAAGTATTCCCTCCTTGGAAAACCTAGGGGAGAGGGAAACGAAAGAAAAAGGGGCGAAAACAAGCAAGGTCGGACATAAAGTCTGGCAAGTCCAGTGACTTTCAGCATATGAACAGATAATAATAATCATGGCATGCAAATAAAACTGGATGAGAGATAACAGTAACAAGAGCAGCAGATGTACTTAGGTTAAACAGAAGGAACAGAATAATATTACTTTTCATTTCTCTGCACTAATACTAGTATAACATGATTAGGTGTCACCCTAATGTCTAAACTGAAGCAGAAACAGGAACAGAATAATTTCCACAGAAACAGAACGCTAATAATGGGCCTTTACCACCCGAACAGAAACAGACAGAAGCAGAATGCTGATAATGGGCCTTTACCACCCGAACAGAAACAGACAGAAACAGAATGTTAACAATGGGCCTTTACCACCCGAACAGAAATAGACAGAAAGAGAAACAGATTAATCCCTACTGAAACAGAATGTAGAATTAGGTGTACACTAGTAAATGTGTAACAACCCGAAAATCTGGGCCAGTTTAAAATTTTTATTTTGGCGAATTTTGATTATTTAAAATGAATTATTTTAAATAAAATCAACGAGAAATTTATTTTTAATATAATTCGAACGTATATATTCTCTACGCCGTCGTTAGAATATAAATATTTATATATAATTATAAATAGAATTGAAAATGGCGCGGTAGTTCGATAATTCAATTTCAAACTTCAAATGAATGTACCGGGTGCAAAACAATCCGGATTTTAGTGAAACCAAAAATGATAGGATCTAATTGATAATATCTTTCCAACGAATCCGAAAGATCGAAATTTCATAGCGGGATTCAAAAGATATGTCCAGTTGAAAATTCTGAATAGTCGCTATGGAATTCAGGCCCTTAAAAATGGACATTTTGCAAATGACCTCGGATTTCGACGAAACCAGTTTTGTTGGGTCCGTGGTGTCAAGTTATTGCTAGGTTTCAAATTTCATAATTTTTCGATTCAATATGTGAGCATGGCAAAGGAAAGCGCGTTTGACCAGTTTCAGTTGATTTTAATCGATTGGAAAATGGCCATTTTTCAAACGGTCTCAGAATTCAACGAAACTAGTTTTGATAGGACCGTATCGTCAATGCGAAGCTAGGAAATATTTTTATGGAATTTATAGAGTTGTTATGTGACGCCGGTAATTTGAAATGTACGTTTAAAATTCAATAAAGTGATTTAAATGTAAATTTAACGGAAACCGATTGTAGCGATCGAATCAGCTTGCGATACATATCCCATTGTGTTCGGAATGGGGGTAAAACTCTAGGGGCGACAATCGTTGGGTCCGATTTGGTGTTCGAATCGAAAAGCCACTTTTTAGAGAAATAATTAAATTAAATAAATTTATTTACAAATACCCCCCCCCCTTTTTCATTTCTCTCCTGCCAAGTCAAACACTTCCCCCCCCTCCTGTTCAAAAGGAATCGAGAAAAAAAGAAAGAAGAAATAATAAAAAAAACGAAGACAATGGAGGCCATCGCCATCTCGACCGTCGCCCAGGCAGAGCCGCCACGCTCGCCTTCGGCCACCATCAGGCCGACGCCCCCTTTTTGCCTCACCCTCGACGCTGGCACCGCCCCCAAATCGAACAGCCCCGATCCCCTTTAGTAAATCGCGCCGCCCTAGACCGGAGACCCACCACCGATAGTCCAGCTCCGCCAGGCGCCTCCGCCACGAGTCCCCCCCCTCCCCTCAGCCACTAACGAACGGAGAAGACCCCCACCCTTTGGAAAATCCGATTTAATGAAAGTTTTCTTTTATTTTTATTTTTAGTTCATTTAGTTGTCTAGGTTAATTATTTATGAAGATAAAGTAGAAAAAATATGGGTTTTACCATATGAACAACAACTTAGAAATGTGATTTTTATATATTGAACGTCGAAGTAAAAATGTGATTTTTATATATTGAACATCGAAGTAAAAATGTGATTTTTATATATTGAACGTCGAAATAAAAATATGATTTTTATATATTGAACGTCGAAGTAAAAATGTGATTTTTATATATTGAACGTCGAAGTAAAAATGTGATTTTTATATATTGTACATCGAAGTAAAAATGTGATTTTTATATATTGAACATCGAAGTAAAAATGTGATTTTTATATATTGAACATCGAAGTAAAAATGTGATTTTTATATATTGAACATCGAAGTAAAGATGTGATTTTTATATATTGAACATCGAAGTAAAAATGTGATTTTTATATATTGAACATCGAAGTAAAAATGTGATTTTTATATACTGAACATCGAAGTAAAAATGTGATTTTTATATAGTGAACATCGAAGTAAAAATGTGATTTTTATATATTGAACATCGAAGTAAAGATGTGATTTTTATATATTGAACATCGAAGTAAAGATGTGATTTTTATATATTGAACATCGAAGTAAAAATGTGATTTTTATATATTGAACGTCGAAGTAAAAATGTGATTTTTATATATTGAACATCGAAGTAAAAATGTGATTTTTATATATTGAACATCGAAGTAAAAATTCAATTTTTATATATGTAGTGGCTACGGGTGAAGAAAGTGATAAGAGACGAGAACAGTGAAGATTTCCTGCATTGGAAGTGCCGTGGAGTTAGGATAGCTATCGGTGAGAATTTCTCACCTTTCAATTTCATTTTCTAGTTATATATATATACTAGGATGCAGACGGTGTTTAGTAGCACCCGACACAATCGTCCACAGACCATGGACTTGTTTGTTTGATTGCAAAAATTAGTTAGATTATTTGATTGAAATTGAATTGTTTGGTGAAATGAAATTGATTTGATTGATGTGTGAATGGCGTGGGCCTTCACTAGACCGGGGATAAGGCTAGGCCTCGTCCCGTTTCTAGTATCGTGCCGTTATGCCGCCGAAATTTTCTAAAATAAGTTAGAAAAATAAAAATATCATTTTATTTAAAGAATGAAAAGAATAGAAATTCATATGTTAAAATAAAATGTTTTATCGTTAAAAATATAATTTTTTAACGTGAATAAGAATATAGTGAATGTGAATAAATAAAATATTCACTTACAAACCGGACGGTTTGTTTATGTACACCTATTTGAATGACATTGATTGGGACGATAAATTTTACACATCGCCCAACTTCACAACTAAAATCTGTGTTTGATGGTTTGAAACCCCATACGGGTGTTGGGATGAAATTTGAAGTTCACTCATCCTGATTGATTAAATATGTCGATCGATTGATTGACAGGCTGTTATAAGTGTTAGATATCTATATTTGATGCTTATACAGTGTAGTGCACTTTGGTTGATGGTTGATTATTTTTCAATGCTATTATATACATGTGTTGTTTGAAAATCCATATAATTAATTTTATATGGTGATTGATTCGGCCTCATTCCAATTTAGAAAATAAAGAATATTATAACATAAAAGTTCATGTGTTGACTGTACTCATTCGTTGAGATTAGTCATGTGTTGAACGAAATATTTTAATTATAAAATTTGCATCTTTATCAATATAAAATAAAGGTTCATGTGTTGACTGTACTCATCCGTTGAGATTAATCATGTGTTGAACGAAATATTTTAATAATAAAATTTACATCTTTATCAATATAAAATAAAGGTTCATGTGTTGACTGTACTCATCCGTTGAGATTAGTCATGTGTTGAACGAAATATTTTAATAATAAATTTGCATCTTTATCAATATAAAATAAAGGTTCATGTGTTGACTGTACTCATCCGTTGAGATTAGTCATGTGTTGAACGAAATATTTTAATAATAAAATTTACATCTTTATCAATATAAAATAAAGGTTCATGTGTTGACTGTACTCATCCGTTGAGATTAGTCATGTGTTGAAAGAAATATTTTAATAATAAAATTTACATCTTTATCAATATAAAATAAAGGTTCATGTGTTGACTGTACTCATCCGTTGAGATTAGTCATGTGTTGAACGAAATAATTTAACAAAAATAGTCACACGTGGACAGTACTCATTCGTTGAGATTAGTCGTGTGTTGACAAAAATAAATATTCATTTGTTGAATAGAATATTTGAAAATAGAAATATATGAAGCCGTGTTGGTTAGATTGACGCCATTTTGACGTGAACGATATTTATATCGATTTTATTCATTTTAAAATGAATATTGAAAGGTGATTTCGAAATCGAATATTTTGAAATGAAATTTGAATTAAATTGAATAGAGAACGAATTCGAATTGAATATATAATGAATTTGATTTAATTAGAAAATGAATTGAATTTGATTTGAATAGAAAATGAATTGAATTTGATTTGAATAGAAAATGAATTGAATTTGAATTGAATTGAAAACGAATTCGAATTGAATTCGAATTGAATTCGAATTGAATTCGAATTGAATATATAACGAATTTGATTTGAATATAAAACGAATTTGATTTCAATTGAATATATATAACGAATTTGATTTCAATGGAATATATAACGAATTTGATTCGAATAGAAAACCAATTTGAATTGAATCGAATGGAAAACCAATTTGAATTGAATCGAATAGAAAACCAATTTGAATTGAATCGAATAGAAAACGACTTTGGAATTGAATTAAATTGAAAATGAATTCAAATTGAATTGAAAGCGAATTGAAATGAATTCAAATTGAATTGAAATTTGAATTGAATAGAAATGAATTTTAAAACGAATTTATAAAGAAGAATTCAATTTTGATTTGAATTGAAATGGAAGTTGAAATTGCTTTTGAAACGAATTTAAAACTATTTATATAATTCGTTTTAAATAGAAATCGACGAAATATATATTATATATATATATATATATATTATATATATAATATAATGGCTTGAATAGAACGCGCCGCGCCGCGGCAGTTCGTGAATTTCGACCATTTATTTCAAACGGACATTACGGGAGATCCGACCGTCGGATTCTCCTAAAACCGGAACCGTTGGGTTCGTATCGAAAAGAGCTTTCTAACGAATATTGGAAATTTGAAATCTAACGGTTGGATTTGGAGTTACGTCCAAATCAAATTTGAAAAAGATCGCTGTAAGTGCAGTTCGATGGCCATAGATGGAAATCGACTGTATGGGCCTTGATAAAATTATTAAAAATAGTAATAATTTGTGTAAAATCATAAGAAATGATTTAGAAAGAATTGGGATGAAAAACTCCATATTTGAAAAGATAAAAATAGTTTTTTGTCGAAATGAACTAGTTTTGAACTAGAATTATAATTCTATTTATTTCTAAATAAATAAATTGAATTTGAAAAGGGTTTTAAAATAACCAGAATTTCCAATGATTGCATTGGAGTGGATTTGAATCGAAATTGTCTTCGGAATATTTCGATGTTGGTATTCGTGATTATACATATGTTGTTATGGAAATTTGAAAGATATATATTTATACCGTTATTTCCAATACGACATTTGTTAATCGTAGAATTTGATATTGAATATAAGCCGATATATTTTCTATTCAGAGCCTTATATTGAATATCAAATGTGATTTGGGTTTGTCGTGAATGGTGTCTTCACTAACACTGTTCTTGAACCCAGTTGAGAAAAGATTAAATCTTTTTATTTAGATTTAATGAAGTGTACCAATTAAATAATATTTAATTGGAATTGAATTGATATTGATTTTTGGGTTTATCGTGAACAGTGTTTTAAATAACACTTGTTCTTTAACCCGATAATTAATGGAATGTGATTTTGGGTTTATCGTGAACCGTGTTTTAAATGACACTGATTCTTTAACCCAGTCGAAGATTAAAACTAAGTGGAGTTTTAATGAATCTTTAATTAGATTGAAATGATCGAAAATGGAGTATCACCAGTTTTGCTCCAGGCGATAGTTAAATCTTTAATTAGATTTGAACGTGAAATGGTAATTGAATTTACTGATAACACTGTGGTGTTAGATATGAAGTATTACCAGTTTTACTTCATGGGATGAATAGGTTGGGATTGGGAAATCAAAATAAATGATTACTTCGGTAAGGTTCGCTAATCCTGACTAGTTTGAATTGAGATTCAAAAATAGAATAAGGAATAAATTCAAGGAATTTATCTTGGATAAAATTAATGGGAACCTTTCCCTATGAATGTGATATTTAGAAACTAACTGTCGGTTAGCCAAGCAGAATGGTTTTCTGGATATTGATCTGATGTTGTTTTCGGCCTTCGGGGTTAATATTTGGGAAATTATTCTCTTGATTTATTTCCGGTTAGTGACTGATGAATTGGAATGAGGCGAATGTTGTGTTTGTGTAACACTTATTTAAAATATACGCGAGTTATTTGGAAAGACCGGGTTTATCCCATTCTGAATAACTGATACGACGATAAGTCGAAGATGAAGACGATGGTCGAAGACCGGAGGTCTTCACATCGTTTGGGTGATTACTGATGATCTTGATTGGGTTGTACACCCAAGAAGATGGAAACAGTTGGTGATCATCCAGACGTACTTGGAGATCAATGGATATGCGGGGTACTAGGTGCCTCCGGTTTCGTTCAGCCCCAGAACGGACTTGTAAATGGACTGTGTGTCTGACACTGGATTTTAGTCCGTGTGATTGATCTCTATTAAATATATATCTGTTTGGCGGCAGAGAATTTATTCTCTTGCTTAACGCCCTTCTCTGAGACGTACGAGCTCAGGGGTTATATATTGATGGATATCAATCGCATGGAGTGAATTGCCTGTGTGGCATGCTTAAGTGGCAAATGATCAAGGCTTCTGTTGAAAAGCAAAGTCTTGTGGTTGATGATCGAAGCACGGCCTTTGTGGCGTAGCTTTGTGTAACGTTCACTTCGCGAGTTTCACACCCGGTATGAACCAAAAACGGGAGACGGACCTCAGGGAGGGCATGCGTTTCTTTCTAGTTAGAAGTGGCGTCAGTGGTTTTACACGCCCTGATGAGTTTGACTTATGTGGTTGTTGCTGTTGCGAGGCGCCTCGGTTATATCGGTTTCGGCCGATGCATTCTGGTCGGCAGACGGATCAGACTTACACCCCATAGGGTGGGGAAACGTAGTGTTCAGGCATAATAATCCACATCGGTGGACCGGCCCTAACGATCTAAAGGCTTGCCTGCGCGCTTGTCTGTGGCTCGGGCTAGAGAGTCACAAATCAGTAGAGGATCTTGCCCCTAGCCTCGGTTCATACCATAAATGATAACCCAACTTCCAATACGACGTCTTGCGGTTTTGATTGTAAACTTATATATGGCGACATAGTGATATGGGGCATTCATGCCGCATATGATTGATATTTATGTTTTGAAGTTGTTTTATACACTATGCACTTATTATAGTATCAAATAATCTGTTTTAAACGTATCAAGCATTCTTTGGCTGTTATAAGGGAAAAACCCTATCCCCCGGCTTGTGTTGCATTGTGTGATAGGACCTGGGTCTTATAACAGCTTCATTTTTCTTTATTTAGCATTGCGCTGTTTGTTTTATGCACTGGTATTCTTGGGAGGAAACCCGTTCCGTGTTATACGGCGTGGTCCCTTGATTTGCCTAACTTTAAAAATAAAGATTAATAACTGTTTTAGTTCTCACACCAGTCACATGACTGACCTGGAGTTTATTGTTTTAACCTAAACTCTGGGTGCCCTTATTTTGACACGGGCAGCCAGTAGTTTTGGTTTTTGCAGATTTAAATTCACAGGATCCTGGTTTATAGCTGGAACGATATCCGAAAAGCTTTGTATCCGTATATCTCCTTCTAGTTGTGTATTGTATTATTTTCCGCTGCTATGTATTTAAATGTAATTTAAATCTCTGATATTTCTGTGTAATATTCATTTATACTCTGTATATTCTTGTAATCTGATGCATTGTTGTAATAAGCGATGAAATGTTCTTTTATATGCGTTCTGTTGTGGCTTGTTCTCGAACTATCCGCGCTTTCCTCACCGGGGGAGTTGCGGGTCTTCACAGTTGGTATCAGAGCTTTGGTTTTCAAAGCAGAGAACAAGACACATTAGAACCGTACGAAAGAATTCATCAGATATTGGATTAGTAATATCCAATGAGAATGACTCGTTAGAGATGGGATCAGTAGTATCCTAGAACGAGAGTGGAGAGTATATTTTTCAAATGAAAACAATTCTGTTTTGAAATTTAGATCGTTCTACACGTATTTGAATAATTTATTTATATTGATTTTGGACAATTCAGTATATAAAGAATTTGCATATACGCCTTGCAAACGTATATTCAAAGTTTTAATATATTGGATAGATATAGCATCGCACTCTAGTCGCCCGAAGATGATATTGATGATAGCGATCACATCATCAACATTTATGTTCGAGTTTCGAAGGTGTGATTTTCTATATATTTCCATTAGACTGGTGTGAGAACCAAAACTAATATAGCTAGAATACATTGCTGTGATTTGGCATCAAAGCATGATTTTTTTTGTATATATATCAAATTATGAATTTGAGACTCTAATTCACTAATTGATTGATGTTTGTGTTGCTTGTTTAGTTGTTGGTTAAATTTTGAACCATTATGCCTAATTTGATCGAATAATGAATTGTATTGAAATTTGGTCGCATTTGCTTGCATATATATGCACTTACATTGAACAGGTCATAGCAAGGAGGCTAGAGCAGAGAATAAAATTTGTTTGCCCGACAAATAGGTACACGTTCATTACATAATTTACTGTTTTGTTTGGGTGATGATGATTTTATGAGCCTATTGGCTAGCCGCTTGGCTTTTTCTTTTTCTTTTTGAGATCTGAAGGACCGGGGAAGCTATTTGAGATTTCCCGATGCTCCCATTGCAGGGGAGGTTATGGCGAAATTTTTCGAAAATTTAGGGTGTTAGCCAAATTTTTGAAAATTTGAAAATTCTCAGAAACTGAAAAGTTGGAGAATGGAAGCCAGAGCGAACGTAGAGTTGATTAATCAAACCACTTTCGACTTTGTTCCTTTTCGGGGACGAAAAGTTTTAAGTGGGGGAGATCGTAACAACCCGAAAATCTGGGCCAGTTTAAAATTTTTATTTTGGCGAATTTTGATTATTTAAAATGAATTATTTTAAATAAAATCAACGAGAAATTTATTTTTAATATAATTTGAACGTATATATTCTCTACGCCGTCGTTAGAATATAAATATTTATATATAATTATAAATAGAATTGAAAATGGCGTGGTAGTTCGATAATTCGATTTCAAACTTCAAATGAATGTACCGGGTGCAAAACAATCCGGATTTTAGTGAAACCAAATATGATAGGATCTAATTGATAATATCTTTCCAACGAATCCGAAAGATCGAAATTTCATAGCGGGATTCAAAAGATATGTCCAGTTGAAAATTCTGAATAGTCGTTACGGAATTCAGGCCCTTAAAAATGGACATTTTGTAAATGACCTCGGATTTCGACGAAACCAGTTTTGTTGGGTCCGTGGTGTCAAGTTATTGCTAGGTTTCAAATTTCATAATTTTTCGATTCAATATGTGAGCGTGTCAAAGGAAAACGCGTTTGACCAGTTTCAGTTGATTTTAATCGACTGGAAAATGGCCATTTTTCAAACGGTCTCAGAATTCAACGAAACTAGTTTTGATAGGACCGTATCGTCAATGCGAAGCTAGGAAATATTTTTATGGAATTTATAGAGTTGTTATGTGACCCCGGTAATTTGAAATGTACGTTTAAAATTCAATAAAATGATTTAAATGTAAATTTAACGGAAACTGATTGTAGCGATCGAATCAGCTTGCGATACATATCCCATTGTGTTCGGAATGGGGGTAAAACGCTAGGGGCGACAGTCGTTGGGTCCGATTTGGTGTTCGAATCGAAAAGCCACTTTTTAGAGAAATAATTAAATTAAATAAATTTATTTACAAATACCCCCCCCCCCTTTTTCATTTCTCTCCTGCCAAGTCAAACATTTCCCCCCCCCCCCATTTCAAAAGGAATCGAGAAAAAAAGTAAGAAGAAATAAAAAAAACGAAGACAATGGAGGCCATCGCCATCTCGACCGTCGCCCAGGCAGAGCCGCCACGCCCTCGCCTTCGGCCACCATCAGGCCGACACCCCCTTTTTGCCTCACCCTCGACGCTGGCACCACCCCCAAATCGAACAGCCCCGATCCCCTTTAGTAAATCGCTCCGCCCTAGACCGGAGACCCACCACCGACAGTCCAGCTCCGCCAGGCGCCTCCGCCACGAGTCCCCCCCCCCCCTCCCCTCAGCCACTGACGAACGGAGAAGACCCCCACCCTTTGGAAAATCCGACTTAATGTAAGTTTTCTTTTATTTTTATTTTTAGTTCATTTAGTTGTCTAGGTTAATTATTTATGAAGATAAAGTAGAAAAAATATGGGTTTTACCATATGAACAACAACTTAGAAATGTGATTTTTATATATTGAACATCGAAGTAAAAATGTGATTTTTATATATTGAACATCGAAGTAAAAATGTGATTTTTATATATTGAACGTCGAAATAAAAATGTGATTTTTATATATTGAACGTCGAAGTAAAAATGTGATTTTTATATATTGAACGTCGAAGTAAAAATGTGATTTTTATATATTGAACATCGAAGTAAAAATGTGATTTTTATATATTGAACATCGAAGTAAAAATGTGATTTTTATATATTGAACATCGAAGTAAAGATGTGATTTTTATATATTGAACATCGAAGTAAAGATGTGATTTTTATATATTGAACATCGAAGTAAAAATGTGATTTTTATATATTGAACATCGAAGTAAAAATGTGATTTTTATATATTGAACATCGAAGTAAAAATGTGATTTTTATATATTGAACATCGAAGTAAAGATGTGATTTTTATATATTGAACATCGAAGTAAAAATGTGATTTTTATATATTGAACATCGAAGTAAAAATGTGATTTTTATATATTGAACGTCGAAGTAAAAATGTGATTTTTATATATTGAACATCGAAGTAAAAATGTGATTTTTATATATTGAACATCGAAGTAAAAATTCAAATTTTATATATGTAGTGGCTACGGGCGAAGAAAGTGATAAGAGACGAGAACAGTGAAGATTTCCTGCATTGGAAGTGCCGTGGAGTTAGGATAGCTATCGGTGAGAATTTCTCACCTTTCAATTTCATTTTCTAGTTATATATATATACTAGGATGCAGACGGTGTTTAGTAGCACCCGACACAATCGTCCACAGACCATGGACTTGTTTGTTTGATTGCAAAAATTAGTTAGATTATTTGATTGAAATTGAATTGTTTGGTGAAATGAAATTGATTTGATTGATGTGTGAATGGCGTGGGCCTTCACTAGACCGGGGATAAGGCTAGGCCTCGTCCCGTTTCTAGTATCGTGCCGTTATGCCGCCGAAATTTTCTAAAATAAGTTAGAAAAATAAAAATATCATTTTATTTAAAGAATGAAATGAATAGAAATTCATATGTTAAAATAAAATGTTTTATCGTTAAAAATATAATTTTTTAACGTGAATAAGAATATAGTGAATGTGAATAAATAAAATATTCACTTACAAACCGGACGGTTTGTTTATGTACACCTATTTGAATGACATTGATTGGGACGATAAATTTTACACATCGCCCAACTTAACAACTAAAATCTGTGTTTGATGGTTTGAAACCCCACACGGGTGTTGGGATGAAATTTGAAGTTCACTCATCCTGATTGATTAAATATGTCGATCGATTGATTGACAGGCTGTTATAAGCGTTAGATATCTATATTTGATGCTTATACAGTGTAGTGCACTTTGGTTGATGGTTGATTATTTTTCAATGCTATTATATACATGTGTTGTATGAAAATCCATATAATTAATTTTATATGGTGATTGATTGGGCCTCATTCCAATTTAGAAAATAAAGAATATTATAACATAAAAGTTCATGTGTTGACTGTACTCATTCGTTGAGATTAGTCATGTGTTGAACGAAATATTTTAATAATAAAATTTGCATCTTTATCAATATAAAATAAAGGTTCATGTGTTGACTGTACTCATCCGTTGAGATTAGTCATGTGTTGAACGAAATATTTTAATAATAAAATTTACATCTTTATCAATATAAAATAAAGGTTCATGTGTTGACTGTACTCATCCGTTGAGATTAGTCATGTGTTGAACGAAATATTTTAATAATAAAATTTGCATCTTTATCAATATAAAATAAAGGTTCATGTGTTGACTGTACTCATCCGTTGAGATTAGTCATGTGTTGAACGAAATATTTTAATAATAAAATTTACATCTTTATCAATATAAAATAAAGGTTCATGTGTTGACTGTACTCATCCGTTGAGATTAGTCATGTGCTGAACGAAATATTTTAATAATAAAATTTACATCTTTATCTATATAAAATAAAGGTTCATGTGTTGACTGTACTCGTCCGTTGAGATTAGTCATGTGTTGAACGAAATAATTTAACAAAAATAGTCACACGTGGACAATACTCATTCGTTGAGATTAGTCGTGTGTTGACAAAAATAAATATTCATTTGTTGAATAGAATATTTGAAAATAGAAATATATGAAGCCGTGTTGGTTAGATTGACGCCATTTTGACGTAAACGATATTTATATCGATTTTATTCATTTTAAAATGAATATTGAAAGGTGATTTCAAAATCGAATATTTTGAAATGAAATTTGAATTAAATTGAATAGAGAACGAATTCAAATTGAATATATAATGAATTTGATTTGATTAGAAAATGAATTGAATTTGATTTGAATAGAAAATGAATTGAATTTGATTTGAATAGAAAATGAATTGAATTTGAATTGAATTGAAAACGAATTCGAATTGAATTCGAATTGAATATATAACGAATTTGATTTGAATATAAAACGAATTTGATTTCAATTGAATATATATAACGAATTTTATTTCAATGGAATATATAACGAATTTGATTCGAATAGAAAACCAATTTGAATTGAATCGAATGGAAAACCAATTTGAATTGAATCGAATAGAAAACCAATTCGAATTGAATCGAATAGAAAATGACTTTGGAATTGAATTAAATTGAAAACGAATTCAAATTGAATTGAAAGCGAATTGAAATGAATTCAAATTGAATTGAAATTTGAATTGAATAGAAATGAATTTTAAAACGAATTTATAAAGAAGAATTCAATTTTGATTTGAATTGAAATGGAAGTTGAAATTGCTTTTGAAACGAATTTAAAACTATTTATATAATTCGTTTTAAATAGAAATCGACGAAATATATATTATATATATTATATATATAATATAATGGCCTGAATAGAACGCGCCGCGCCGCGGCAGTTCGTGAATTTCGACCATTTATTTCAAACGGACATTACGGGAGATCCGACCGTCGGATTCTCCTAAAACCGGAACCGTTGGGTTCGTATCGAAAAGAGCTTTCTAACGAATATTGGAAATTTGAAATCTAACGGTTGGATTTGGAGTTACGTCCAAATCAAATTTGAAAAAGATCGCTGTAAGTGCAGTTCGATGGCCATAGATGGAAATCGACTGTATGGGCCTTGATAAAATTATTAAAAATAGTAATAATTTGTGTAAAATCATAAGAAATGATTTAGAAAGAATTGGGATGAAAAACTCCATATTTGAAAAGATAAAAATAGATTTTTGTCGAAATGAACTAGTTTTGAACTAGAATTATAATTCTATTTATTTCTAAATAAATAAATTGAATTTGAAAAGGGTTTTAAAATAACCAGAATTTCCAATGATTGCATTGGAGTGGATTTGAATCGAAATTGTCTTCGGAATATTTCGATGTTGGAATTCGTGATTATACATATGTTGTTATGGAAATTTGAAAGATATATATTTATACCGTTATTTCCAATACGACATTTGTTAATCGTAGAATTTGATATTGAATATAAGCCGATATATTTTCTATTCAGAGCCTTATATTGAATATCAAATGTGATTTGGGTTTGTCGTGAATGGTGTCTTCACTAACACTGTTCTTGAACCCAGTTGAGAAAAGATTAAATCTTTTTATTTAGATTTAATGAAGTGTACCAATTAAATAATATTTAATTAGAATTGAATTGATATTGATTTTTGGGTTTATCGTGAACAGTGTTTTAAATAACACTTGTTCTTTAACCCGATAATTAATGGAATGTGATTTTGGGTTTATCGTGAACCGTGTTTTAAATGACACTGATTCTTTAACCCAGTCGAAGATTAAAACTAAGTGGAGTTTTAATGAATCTTTAATTAGATTGAAATGATCGAAAATGGAGTATCACCGGTTTTGCTCCAGGCGATAGTTAAATCTTTAATTAGATTTGAACGTGAAATGGTAATTGAATTTACCGATAACACTGTGGTGTTAGATATGAAGTATTACCAGTTTTACTTCATGGGATGAATAGGTTGGGATTGGGAAATCAAAATAAATGATTACTTCGGTAAGGTTCGCTAATCCTGACTAGTTTGAATTGAGATTCAAAAATAGAATAAGGAATAAATTCAAGGAATTTATCTTGGATAAAATTAATGGGAACCTTTCCCTATGAATGTGAAATTTAGAAACTAACTGTCGGTTAGCCAAGCAGAATGGTTTTCTGGATATTGATCTGATGTTGGTTTCGACCTTCGGGGTTAATATTTGGGAAATTATTCTCTTGATTTATTTCCGGTTAGTGACTGATGAATTGGAATGAGGCGAATGTTGTGTTTGTGTAACACTTATTTAAAATATACGCGAGTTATTTGGAAAGACCGGGTTTATCCCATTCTGAATAACTGATACGACGATAAGTCGAAGATGAAGACGATGGTCGAAGACCGGAGGCCTTCACGTCGTTTGGGTGATTACTGATGATCTTGATTGGGCTGTACACCCAAGAAGATGGAAACAGTTGGTGATCGTCCAGACGTACTTGGAGATCAATGGATATGCGGGGTACTAGGTGCCTCCGGTTTCGTTCAGCCCCAGAACGGACTTGTAAATGGACTGTGTGTCTGACATTGGATTTTAGTCCGTGTGATTGATCTCTATTAAATATATATCTGTTTGGCGGCGGAGAATTTATTCTCTTGCTTAACGCCCTTCTCTGAGACGTACGAGCTCAGGGGTTATATATTGATGGATATCAATCGCATGGAGTGAATTGCCTGTGTGGCATGCTTAAGTGGCAAATGATCAAGGCTTCTGTTGAAAAGCAAAGTCTTGTGGTTGATGATCGAAGCACGGCCTTTGTGGCGTAGCTTTGTGTAACGTTCACTTCGCGAGTTTCACACCCGGTATGAACCAAAAACGGGAGACGGACCTCAGGGAGGGCATGCGTTTCTTTCTAGTTAGAAGTGGCGTCAGTGGTTTTACTGTAACAACCCGTAAAATGCGAGCCAGTTTGAAAATATAAAACAAAAATAAAATATTAATAATAAAACTTACAGCGACCTAGGTTGGAGGAGGGGGGGGATTACGGCGGCTTCCTCAAGCCAGGGGGGGTCGGAATCGAAGCCGCGGAGGTGGGTGGAGGGTCTGGCGGTGGGCGTCGTTCAAATAGAAGAGAAGGGGGGGATTCGCGAGCAGGGGGGTGCGTGGGAGGAGCAACTCGAGGTGGGGAAGAAGGAGGAGAGGGGCGGAGAGGCTCTGGCGGCGGTCGGAGCTCAGGCGATGGGGAGGGGGTCGGCGTTCGATTCGAACGATTCTTTTTTTTTTTTTTTGTATCAATGAATTCGGGGGGGGGGGGGGGCAAAGGTTATAGGAAAGAGAATTTTTTTTTTTTATATTATTTAATTTCTAAAAGTTGACTTTCCCATACGACCTCGAAACGAGGCCCACCGCCTGTCGCCCATAGCGTTTCACCCCCATTCCGAACACAATGGGATATGTTTCATAGCCCAATTCGGCTGTTACGCTAAGTTTCCATTGAATTTAAAATATAAATCTTTTCATATTTAATTTAAACGCACATTTCAATTTATCGGGGTCACATACGGACTCTAAAAATTCTACAAAAATTATTTCTAGCTTCCTATTGACGATACGGTCCTAACAAAACTAATCTCGTCGAATTCTGAGACCGTTTGAAAAATGGCCAATTTCCAGTCGATTAAAATCAACTGAAACTGGTCAAACGCGTTTTCCTTTGCCACGCTCACATATTGATTCGAAAAATTATGAAATTTGGAATCTAGCAATAATTTGACACTGCGGACCCAACAAAAGTGGTTTCGTCGAAATCCGAGGTCATTTGCAAAATGTCCATTTTTAAGGGCCTTATATATATAAAAATATATATAAATTCCACAGCGACTATTTCTAATTTTAAACTGGACATATCTTATCATTTCTAAAATGAAATCTCAGTTTGTTAGCTTCGTTACAAAGATATAGTTATACAGATTCAAATATTTCTTGTTTCGTTCAATTCTGACTTATATTGAATTCTGTATATTCATTTGAAATTAGAAATCGAATTTTCGAACTACCGCGCCATTTTCAATTCCTTTTACAATTATATATAATTATTATATATTCTAACGACGACGTATATAATATATACGTCGAATTTCAATTCAAAATAAATTTCTCGTCGATATTATTTAAAATATTTCATTTTAAATAATCAAAATTCGCTAAAATTACCAAAATAAAATTTTCAAACTGGCTCGCATTTTACGGGTTGTTACAATCTCCCCCACTTAAAACTTTTCGTCCCCGAAAAGGAACAAAGTCGAAAGTGGTTTGATAATTCAACTCTACGCTCGATCTGGCTTCCATTCTCCAACTTTTCAGTTTCTGAGAATTTTCAAATTTTCAAAAATTTGGCTAACACCCTAAATTTTCGAAAAATTTCGCCATAACCTCCCCTGCACCGGGAGCATCGGGGAATTTCAAATAGCTTCCCTGGTCCTTCAGATCTCAAAAAGAAAAAGAAAAAGCCAAGCGGCTAGCCAATAGGCTCACAAAATCATCATCACCCAAACAAAACAGTAAATTATGTAGTAAACATGTACCTATTTGTCGGGCAAACAAATTTTATTCTCTGGCTCTAGCCTCCTTGCTATGACCTGTTCAAGGATATATATGTATATGCAAGCAAATGCAACCAATTTTCAATATCATTCAATATTTGATTAAATTAGGCATAAATGGTTAAAAATTAGCAAACAAATAAACAAACAACACAAACATCAATCAATTAGTGGATTAACGTTTCAAATTTATAATTTGATATATATACAAAAAATCATGTTTTTGATGCCAAATCACAACAATAGGCCCTATCTAATTTTGGTTCTCACACCAGTCAATAGGAAGTATATAGATATTACACGTTCGTCACTCGAATATAAATTCTAATGATGGAGCTCCATCATCAAAATCATCTCCGGGCGATTAGAGTGTAATTCTATATCCATCCAATATATTAAAACTTCGAATATACGCGGATCAGACGTATACGCAAAATCTATATATACTGGATTGTCCAAATTCAAACATAATAACTAATCAAATACGAATAGTTGATTTAAATTTTCAAAACAAAATTTGTTTTCATTTTAAAAATATACTCTTCACACTCGTTCTAGGAAACTACTGATCCCATCTCTAACGAGTCATTCTCATTGGATATTGCTAATCCAATATCTGATGAATTCTTTCGTATGTTTCTAATGTGCCTTGTTCTCTGCTTTGTAAACCAAAGCTCTGATACCAACTGTGACGGCAAGGAATTTCGCTCGGTCCGAACCAGTCGCTAAACCGACCCAGACCGTTCGAAACACCCTATCGTTTGAGAACACGACAAAACAGAACGCATACAGAAGAACATTTCACTGTATATTACAACAATGCACCAGATTACAAGAATATACAGAGTATGAATGAATATTACACAGAAATATCAGAGATTTAAATTACATTTAAATACATCGCAGCGGAAAATAATACAATACACAACTAGAAGGAGATATACGGATACAAAGCTTTCCGGATATCGTTCCAGCTGTAAACCAGGATCCTGTGAATATAAATCTGCAAAACCGAAACTACTAGCTGCCCGTGTCAAAATAAGGGCACCCAGAGTTTAGGTTAAAACAATAAACTCCAGGTCAGTCATGTGACTGGTGTGAGAACTAAAACAGTTATTAATTTTTATTTTAAATCATTAGGTAAATCAAGGGACCACGCCGTATAACACGGAACGGGTTTCCTCCCAAGAATACCAGTGCATAAAACAAACAGCGCAATGCTAAATAAAGAAAAATGAAGCTGTTATAAGACCCAGGTCCTATCACACAATGCAAACGCAAGCCGGGGGATAGGGTTTTCCCTTATAACAGCCAAAGAATGCTGGATACGTTTAAAACAAATCATTTGATACTCTTATAAGTGCATAGTGTATAAAACAACTTCAAATCATAAGTATCAATCATAGGCGACATGAGCGTCCCATGCCACTATGTCGCCATATATAGGTTTACAAATAAAACCGCAAAGTCACGTATTTGGAAATTGGATTTCCGTCTATGAACCGAGGCAAAAGATAGTCCTCAACCGATTCGAGACGCTCTAGCCCGTGTCTCAGGATCAGAGCTCGAGTGACCCTTGGATCGTCAGGGCCGGTCCACCGATGTGGATTAAAATGCCTGAACACTGCGTTTCCCCACCCTTTGGGGTGTCAATGAGCCAACGAATGACTCCATCGGTTCGAGAACGACCGATCAATCCGAGGCGCCTCGCAACAGCAACAACCACATTAGTCAAACTCGTCAGGGCGTGTAAAACCACTGACGCCACTTCTAACTAGAAAGAAACGCATGCCCTCCCTGAGGTCCGTCTCCCGTTTTTGATTCATACCGGGTGTGAAACTCGCGAATCAAACGTTACACAAAGCTACGCCACAAAGGCCATGCTCTGATCATCAACCACAAGACTTTGCTTTTCAACAGAAGCCTTGATCATTTGCATCTTAGCATGCCACACAGGCAAGCCATCCTATGCAACCGATATCAGTCACACAAAATGAAATCCGATGTCAGACACACAGTCCATTTACAAGTCCGTTCTGGGTCTGAACGAAACCGGGGGCACCTAGTACCCGCATATCCATCGATCTCCAAGTACGTCTGGACGATCCCTAACTGTTTCCATCTTCTTGGGTGTACAGCCCAATCAAGATCATCAGTTATCACCCAAACGACGTGAAGACCTCCGGTCTTCGACCATCGTCTTCATCTTCGACTTATCGTCGTATCAGTTATTCAGAATGGGATGAACCCGGTCTTTCCGAATAACTCGCGTATATTTAAATAAGTGTTACACAAACACAACATACGCCTCATTCCAATTCATTAGTCACTAACCGTAAATTAATCAAGAGAATAATTCCCCAAATATTAACCCCGAAGGCCGAAACCAACATCAGATCAATATCCAGAAAACCCTTCTACTTGGCTAACCGACAGTTAGTTTCTAAATTTCACGTTCAAATCTAATTAAAGATTTAACTATCGCCTGGAGCAAAACTGGTGATACTCCATTCTCGATCTTTTCAATCTAATTAAAGATTCATTAAAACTCTACTTAGTTTTAATCATTATCTGGGTTAAAGAATCAGTGTCATTTAAAACACGATTCACGATAAACCCAAAATCACATTCCATTAATTATCGGGTTAAAGAACAAGTGTTATTTAAAACACTGTTCACGATAAACCCAAAAATCAATACCAATTCAATTCCAATTAAATATCATTTAATTGGTACACTTCATTAAATCTAAATAAAAAGATTTAATCTTTTCTCAACTGGGTTCAAGAACAGTGTTAGTGAAGACACCATTCACGACAAACCCAAATCACATTCGATATTCAATACAAGGCTCTGAATAGAAAATATATCGGCTTATATTCAATATCGAATTCTACGACTAACAAATGTCGTATTGGAAATAACGATACAAATATATATCTTTCAAATTTCCATAACAACACCTGTAATATCACGAATTCCAACATCGAAATATTCCGAAGACAATTTCGATTCAAATCCACTCCAATGCAATCATTGGAAATTTTGGTTATTTTCAAAACCATTTCAAATTCAATTTATTTATTTAAAAATAAATAGAATTATAATTCTAGTTCAAAACTAGTTCATTTCGATAAAAATCTATTTTTATCTTTTCAAATATGGAGTTTTTCATCCCAAATCTTCACAAATCATTTCTTATGATTTTACACAAATTATTACTATTTTTAATAATTTTATCAAGGCCCGTACAGTCGATTTCCATTAACGGCCATCGAACTGCACTTACAGCGACCTTTTTCGAATTTGATTTGGACGTATCTCCAAATCCAACCGTTAGATTTCAAATTTCTAACATTCATTAGAAAGCTCTTTTCGATACGAACCCAACGGTTCCGGTTTTAGGAGAATCCGACGGTCGGATCTCCCGCAATGTCCGTTTGAAATAAATGGTCGAAATTCACGAACTGCCGCGGCGCGGCGCGTTCTATTCAGGCCATTATATTATATATATAATATATATAATATATACTTCGTCGATTCCTATTTAAAACGAATTATATAAATAGTTTTGAATTCGTTTCAAAAACATTTTCAACTTTCTTTTCAATTCAAATCAAAATTGAATTCTTCATTTTAAATTCGTTTTAAAATTCATTTCTATTCAATTCAAATTTCAATTCAATTTGAATTCATTTCAATTCGCTTTCAATTCAATTTGAATTCGTTTTCAATTCCATTCATTTCGAAATCGTTTTCAATTCAATTCATTTCGAAATCGTTTTCAATTCAATTCATTTCGAAATCGTTTTCAATTCAATTCATTTCGAAATCGTTTTCAATTCAATTCATTTCGAAATCGTTTTCAATTCAATTCATTTCGAAATCGTTTTCAATTCAATTCATTTCGAAATCGTTTTCAATTCAATTCATTTCGAAATCGTTTTCAATTCAATTCATTTCGAAATCGTTTTCAATTCAATTCATTTCGAAATCGTTTTCAATTCAATTCATTTCGAAATCGTTTTCAATTCAATTCATTTCGAAATCGTTTTCAATTCAATTTGAATTCATTTTTAATTCAATTTGAATTCATTTTCAATTCAATTCATTTCGAAATCGTTTTCAATTCAAATTGAATTCATTTTTAATTCAATTTGAATTCATTTTCAATTCAATTCATTTCGAAATCGTTTTCAACTCAATTCATTTCGAAATATTCGATTTCGAGATTACTTTTCAATATTCATTTTAAAATGAATAAAATCGATATAAATATCGTTTACGTCAAAATGGCGTCAATCTAATCAACACGGCTTCATAAATTTCTATTTTCAAATATTCTATTTCAAATATTTCCTATTATCAAAATATTTGTTATTATCAAAATATTCTTTATTTTCACGATTGGAATGAGGCCCAATCAATTACCATATAAAATTAATTATACGGATTTTCATACAACACATGTATATAATAACATTGAAAATAATCAACCATCAACCAAAGTGCACTACACTGTATAAGCATCAAATATAGATATTCAACGCTTATAACAGCCTGTCAATCAATCGATCGACATATTTAATCAATCAGGATGAGTGAAATTCATATTTCATCCCAACACCCGTGTGGGGTTTCAAACAAACAAACACAGATTTTATTTGTGCAGTTGGGCGATGTGTAAAATTTATCGTCCCAATCAATGTCATTCAAATAAGTGTACATAAACAAACCATCTGGTTTGTAAATGAATATTTATTCACTTCACTATTTTCATATTCACGTTAAAAATTATATTTTTAACGATAAAACATTTTATTTCAACCTATGAATTTCTATTCAATTCATTTATTAAATAAAATGATATTTTTATTTTTCTAACATATTTTAGAAAATTTCGGCGGCATAACGGCACGATACTAGAAACGGGACAAGGCCTAGCCTTATCCCCGGTCTAGTGAAGGCCCACGCCATTCACATATCAATCATATCAATTTCAATTTCACCAAAACAATCCAATTCAAATCAAATAATCTAATCAACTACACAACCAATCAAACAAGTCCATGGTCTGTGGACAGGTGTCGGGTGCTTCTAATAAGCACCGTCTGCATCCTAGTATATATATATAACTAGAAAAATAGAATTTGAGTGAGAAGTTCTCACCTATAGCTATCCTAGCTCCACGGCACTTCATTGATAGAAATCTTCATTGCTATCGCATCTTCGTCACCTTCGTTGCCCGTATCCTCTACATATGTAAAAATCGAATTTTGACTTCGCTATTCAATATATAAAAATCGAATTTTTATTTCAAAGTTCAATATATAAAAATCGAATTTTTATTTCAACTTCATATATAAAAAATCCGACCTTTTATATAGATAAAAATCCTTATCTTCCATCTTAATAAAAATTCGTCTTTTCCATTTCAAAGATCCAATCTTTTCTTTTACTTTTTAAAGTTTAAATCTTTTAATTTACCTAATGATTTAAAATAAAAATTAATAACTGTTTTAGTTCTCACACCAGTCACATGACTGACCTGGAGTTTATTGTTTTAACCTAAACTCTGGGTGCCCTTATTTTGACACGGGCAGCTAGTAGTTTCGGTTTTGCAGATTTATATTCACAGGATCCTGGTTTACAGCTGGAACGATATCCGGAAAGCTTTGTATCCGTATATCTCCTTCTAGTTGTGTATTGTATTATTTTCCGCTGCGATGTATTTAAATGTAATTTAAATCTCTGATATTTCTGTGTAATATTCATTCATACTCTGTATATTCTTGTAATCTGGTGCATTGTTGTAATATACAGTGAAATGTTCTTCTGTATGCGTTCTGTTTTGTCGTGTTCTCAAACGATAGGGTGTTTCGAACGGTCTGGGTCGGTTTAGCGACTGGTTCGGACCGAGCGAAATTCCTTGCCGTCACATTTACACGCCCTGATGAGTTTGACTTATGTGGTTGTTGCTGTTGCGAGGCGCCTCGGTTATATCGGTTTCGGCCGATGCATTATGGTCGGCAGACGGATCAGACTTACACCCCATAGGGTGGGGAAACGTAGTGTTCAGGCATAATAATCCACATCGGTGGACCGGCCCTGACGATCTAAAGGCTTGCCTGCGCGCTTGCCTGTGGCTCGGGCTAGAGAGTCACAAATCGGTAGAGGATCTTGCCCCTAGCCTCGGTTCATACCATAAATGATAACCCAACTTCCAATACGACGTCTTGCGGTTTTGATTGTAAACTTATATATGGCGACATAGTGGTATGGGGCATTCATGCCGCCTATGATTGATATTTATGTTTTGAAGTTGTTTTATACACTATGCACTTATTATAGTATCAAATAATATGTTTTAAACGTATCAAGCATTCTTTGGCTGTTATAAGGGAAAAACCCTATCCCCCGGCTTGCGTTGCATTGTGTGATAGGACCTGGGTCTTATAACAGCTTCATTTTTCTTTATTTAGCATTGCGCTGTTTGTTTTATGCACTGGTATTCTTGGGAGGAAACCCGTTCCGTGTTATACGGCGTGGTCCCTTGATTTGCCTAACTTTAAAAATAAAGATTAATAACTGTTTTAGTTCTCACACCAGTCACATGACTGACCTGGAGTTTATTGTTTTAACCTAAACTCTGGGTGCCCTTATTTTGACACGGGCCGCTAGTAGTTTTGGTTTTTGCAGATTTATATTCACAGGATCCTGGTTTACAGCTGGAACGATATCCGGAAAGCTTTGTATCCGTATATCTCCTTCTAGTTGTGTATTGTATTATTTTCCGCTGCTATGTATTTAAATGTAATTTAAATCTCTGATATTTCTGTGTAATATTCATTTATACTCTGTATATTCTTGTAATCTGATGCATTGTTGTAATAAGCAATGAAATGTTCTTTTATATGCGTTCTGTTGTGGCTTGTTCTCGAACTATCCGCGCTTTCCTCACCGGGGGAGTTGCGGGTCTTCACACAATGGGCCTTTACCACCCGAACAGACGTTACCACGCAGAAAGGTGTTGCCACCCAACAGAAACAGACGGTACCAACAGAAACATACAGAACTAAGTGTACCCTAAAACCCTACCCCAAGCGATCGGCTCCCTAATACATAAATACCCTGTGTCGGCTCCACATTAGGGTGTATCACTCCCTAAAGTAACAACCAATTGGCACAGGCCTATTTACAGATGTCACGGCGTCTTACATCCTCAGAGGCAAACCGGGATCCATGCATGCACATGACCCGGTTGGAACGCACCATCAACACCCCTCGCCATTATCAGAATGAACCACTTATAATTAGTTCAGTAAGTGTGCCCGGACCCTGCCTACGGTTGGGTCAAAGTTTTGATACCATAAAGGGTTACTGACTAATATGGGTCCCAAACAATAGATGACACAAGTAATTTCCCTCCTAACCTTGTGTCCCCAGACTAACATATTTCAGATTAACTTGTTTACAAGTTCAGACATACAGAGTTCAGATTAACTAGTTCATAGACCAAACAAGTTTTCAGACTAACGGATCAGGTATACGGATTTAACAGATTTACAGATTTGTCTAGCTTTGTAATTGGGCCTATGGATTCACGAAACGGGTTTGTTAAATTCATTAGTCCAATTGGTTCAACCCTATCCACCCAACACGTTTTAGACATCATATTTATCCCAGAATTGCATTAATTAAATATTAATGCACAGACCTCTCACATTAGGTCGGTAGCTTGTGGCCGCTGGATATGCCGGGCGGTTCCAGGCAGATTTCTGCCACAAGCCAGACCTAATCTCGTGTCTAAGCATATTTTAGTTATGCCTACGACCTCTCACATTAGACTGACAGTTTGCGGTCGCTGGTTAAGCCGGTTGGTTCCGGGCAGGCTTCTACCGCAAACAGAGTCTAACCTTGAAAATAACGAATAGATCCTCAGTTTCTTTGAGCCAGTTCCTCGCTTCTACGAATGATCCAGTTCCCTTTAAATCCTTTCCACCCATGGTCGTAAAATCTTTACAGATCTTTGAAAAAGCAATTGCACGAGGAGGGGGCGGAGAAGGAGGAATCGCTGCAGCTGGAGGAGGAATATCTGCTGGGCCTGCATCGTTGGCCCTAGCCTCTAAGTCCCTCCTGAACCAGTCAGGTATTGGCACGCCCTATGGAAAGTTAAGATTCCCAGACATGCTGGAATGAAAGGAAAAGATTTAAACAGAGAACGGAAAAGATAGATATATGGCTTTTTGGGGATTATGTTTTTCAAAATAAACTTTATTTTTGAAAATACTTCCTTTTAAGACCTTTTAGAAAATAGTTTTCAAAAACTTTTATCTAATCTGGTAACCTTCAGCTCTGATACCAAGTGTAACACCCCACCTCCGTTAAGGACACTCACAAAGGGAATGCCTTAACTTTGGTGGAGCGTTTTAGTAGATAGAACAAAAATTTACAAGATAGATAAATAATACTTGAGAAATTATAACTTTATTACAACGGAAAACAGAAATCAGTTTGGTTACATCTTTCCCAAAAACTCAAGTACATAAATATCAGTCTTGTTCATAAAATCATCAGAGTACAAAACTTTAAAATCATAATCCCCACAGAAGCTACCATAAAAAGTCAAGCCATACTTTAAGCACTCTGAGTACTTCAAGCAGAAGAAATCCGGATCAAGCTAAAGTATTCCCTCCTTGGAAAACCTTGGGGGGGGGGGAACGAAAGAAGAAGGGGCGAAAACAAGAAAGGTCAGACATAAAGTCTGGCAAGTCCAGTGACTTTCAGCATATGAAGAGATAATAATAATCATGGCATGCAAATAAAACTGGATGATAGATAACAGTAACAAGAGCAGCAGATGTACTTAGGTTAAACAGAAGGAACATAATAATATTACTTTTCATTTCTCTGCACTAATACTAGTATAACAGGATTAGATGTCACCCTAATGTCTAAACTGAAGCAGAAACAGGAATAGAATAATTTCCATAGAAACAGAAAGCTAATAATGGGCCTTTACCACCCGAACAGAAACAGACAGAAGCAGAATGCTGATAATGGGCCTTTACCACCCGAACAGAAACAGACAGAAACAGAATGTTAATAATGGGCCTTTACCACACGAACAGAAACAGACAGAAAGAGAAATAGATTAATCCCTACGGAAACAGAATGTAGAATTAGGTGTTACAAACCCTCTCTTCAACCTAACAATGGCCTCCAACCTCTAAAACACCTCCAAATCACTTTCTAATCAAGGATTAGGCTTAGCAACATCAAATCAAGGCGGATTAGCGCAAGAATCGAGGTAGAGCTGCTGTGTTGCATTGGTATTTGCGCCCAAACATTAGAGTTTCAGTTCTAAAGGTTTTATTTGTGGCCAAGGTGAGTGATTTGCATAGTTTTACACTAATTACGGTTGACTTAGGGTAATTAGTGAAGATCAACTAAATTAAACATGATTAAATTCTGGAAAAATATTTCTAAATTCGAAAATAATGTTTTAGACATCTGTTAGAAATTTGGTTTGATTTGGCTAAGTTTTATTAATCATATCATTAGTTTTTCCTAATCATGTTTAATGGAAAATATGGGGTTTTGGGTATGTTTAATCCATTTTACATGCTATGATTGTTGTTTTGCTGTTTGTGGATGATTATACATGTTGTTATGACTGTATGGTATGATTTGTGATTGTCTAGAAGTGTTAGATTGGTCGAAAATGATGTTGAATGGCGTAAACAGCTTGCTGGACAAAGTGCAGGAAAGTACCCGAACCGATCAGATTGGATAGAAGCACGAACCGAACCGCCCACATTAGGAGCTTCTGACCCGATTCGCCTCTCGTGTGCCACTCCAACTCGAACCGATGCACCATGGAGAAGCTTGAGGAACTCGACTCGATCCGCCATGGGTGACCAAGACCGATCCGCTCGCATTTGAGGATCCCCGATCCGAATTGGTAATGAAGGCCCGAACCGATCCGACCAGGGAGCCTTCCACCTGACATGACGAGCACGAGCCTGGAGCATTGTTATGAACCGACCCAGGTGAGGGAGCACGACCCGATGGAACTTGGGCACCGAACCGAACCGATGGGGGCTGACTCACGATCCGAACCGAGGAGCTGATGACCACGACTTGAAGCAAAGTGAAGCAAAGAAATGGAGACCAATCCGGAGAAGAAGGTGACGACCAAAACCCGAGATGCAAAGGTAGTCCAAGTGGGAAGTTTGTACTCAGGATCCAGTTGGGAACCAACGAGTCGACCTCATGATTGGGCTTTGCTGCGGGACGTGTGTTAAGGGGTTGTCGATGTCTGTAACTTTGAATCATTATGTGTAGGGAGTACGTGAACGGATTCAGGGCCATAGTGGCCTAAGTACGACTAAAGAGCTATAGACCAATGAAGTGGGATCATTTGTAAAGATTTGGTCATGACTCCATGTGGTAAGCTTGGTAGTAGCAGTAGTTGTACAAGTTGAACTCCGTCACTACTTCGATGGGTCTAGTGATTGACTATGGTGGACATCGTATGCTTTACGCACTGAGTGAGAGATGTGAGGATGATTGCTATGGTTGATTTGTTTGCCGTCATTATGACATGCACACCCCCACCCCCGTTATCTTTACACCATCTGTTCAGTGGCACCTTAGAGTATTGTACGGTATGTAGTGCTAACTCTTTGGTTGCAGAACCAGGTTCAGGTATGGTTTAGTATACCTGTCATTATTCTGTTTAGCTGCTTATCGCTCATACCAGACTTTTTGTCTGACCCAGAGTTTTATGTCTCTTCTTATTACTCTGGGTGCTCTCACGAGCAGACTAGAGAAGGGTTAGCTGGGTATGCACGAGTAGCTGATCCGGAGACGAGCAGGAGGCTTCCACGTATGATACATATAGATATTCTCCCTGTGTTGTTGAAGATCACTGCTTGGGCATTAGTAGTGCATCTTCTACTTTAGCTTTATTTTGGTTTAGAGACAGTTTTAAAGTTGTAATAATGATGTTGGACCATAAACTGTATTTGGATTTCCGCTGCTATGCTGGTTTAGTTTTCAGCTTATGCACTGTCTCGCCTGTTTTATGTCAAGATTATATTATTATATTTTGTTCCATACGCTGTGAGACATTCTACAGGTTTCCGATTAGTTCATTCTATTCTTTCCTTTCTTTGGCGACCGTTCTGTGCTAGTCGAGCATGTGTACAATGCACTTTCGGAGGAAATGTCGGCTGGTGCGGGGCGGGCTGTCACAATTCCACCTCCTTGTTTAGTAATTAGTTAAATGATGGTTTAAAGGGCTTCTTAAATGCATGCGTAAATGTTCTATCTCGGTACCGATATTATTGGGAATACTACCTTATGTATGGTAGTTAGAGTCGTGCATAAATATTTACAAGGTTAGGCTAGAATTACTAGCCTTGGTAGGCATGTATCTTGGGTTGAACCAAACGGAATACATTTGTGTATTGTAAATAGTGGTGAACTCTTCCTGTTCACCAGAATTTGTTGTTCTGATCCCCTCCTTAATACGACCTCCTAGGTTTTCTATAAGAGGTCGGTTTCTCACAAATGTCTAGGTTTTGCTTTCGGTTCTCGTTCTCTCTTATGCACGGTATTAACATAGTGACTCAATTTTATAAGATAACTACTTGAGTTATACTACTCTATCCTATGTTGTTTCTACTGTGAGTTATTTTTTGTACTTCGATTATGCTTGTGCTCATTTATTTGGAGGTACCAGGTTTACACGCTCCATGCTTGGTTGTTTCAAGCTTCGATTTTATTTAGATTTGGCCTCAGAAAGGTGTGGGGTATTACATTTGGTATCAGTGCATAAGTTAGATGATCAAAGGAATTATTTAAATTAGGACTCGTGAGAGAACGTAATTCGATTTTATTTCTCTATTTTCTTCGTCTTTCTTACTCGAATTTAATTTATTTCGATGACAAAATAGTTGTGGGTGTATTTGTATAAAATGGTTCTTGAGCGACTAAGTGTTGAAATATGTTGAGTTCGGATTTTAGCCAATTCTGTCTTACACCATAGTAGGTTGGCGATTTCATTGTGAAGAGTGTAAAGACGGCAAATGGTAGATTCCATTGATTCTAGTTTTTGTTTTCATTTGGTACTTCCAGTCAAGACGTTTTCTTGGTCTGAAATAGAAAATCCATGTTTGTATGTCGTATCCAATCAAAAATATAATTATGACGTATATCCATTCATCACTTCATTAAATTTTCTAGTATTCCTTTATTGAAAAAATTCATTTGAGTTCTTAGCCTTGTGTTCGAGGAAATTTTATTTTCAAAACTGTTTGGAAAAATAAAATGAATTTCAAATTTTTTGGAATTATGGTTTCGGAAAATGGTTTTATAAAAATGTAGTTTTATAAAGATACAGTTTTAAGACTTTAAATCTATTCGTGTTTCAGAATTGTTGGGCATTGTGTGATTTTAATAAATTATCTAGTTGGTTAAAAGAAGAGAATTGGAAATGACAAGGAATACGCCTTGAAACTTATAAATAGTTAATATCCATTACTTGTGATTTTTAGTATCCCTCTTTCTATACATGTTGGATGATTTATTGAAATTATTACAATTAATCCTCATGATTTCAAAAGTTTCGACATTTTTGAACGTGAAATGATTTTTTTAGTTTGAACTGGAATGTAATAGTAATAGCAATAATAAATTAAAATTAATAAATATGAATCCGTTAGTTTATAATAAATTGCATTTTGAAAAGTTTTAAATTTTCCTTCGAAAAGGCTAAGGATCTGAATTTTGGGTTTTTGATTTCAAATCGTTTAATTAATGTCATCTCGGTAAGGGGAAAATCTGTTTCCATTTTTCGGATTTCTAGTTGATTTTTTACACTAAATTTGTTCGTTCGTTTTACGGTTGCAAATATACAGAGGTAGGTAAAAAGGCGTTGGAAATTAAAACTCTCAGCTCGACAAGTGGTGGAAGTCGACACGAGAATTCAGATGGGTTCGATAGTTGTTTCAACATTGTAGGAATATTTATTATAATTTTTATATAATTTATTCAGGCCATTAGGCCAAGGTTCAGACCGCGCCCGTTTGGGGTAAGCGGCCGACCAGGGTCGACAGCCCTTGATGGGCTAGGTTGACTACTCCGCCTATAAGGCGCGGCCTATAGCCCAATCTGAATTCGATTGGAATGATATATATATATATATATATATATATATCATTAAGGTCGATGTTTGCCTCCCCCATCCCCATTTCCAACAAATCAAAACCATCCTCCATTTTAAAGCTCTAATCCAAGCATCCTCAGCTCCGTTTCATCCCTAATTACCACCAAAATTCTACACGTACAAATCTCTAACCTATTATGCTCCACATTTGTAGTTTCATTTTCTCGATATGTCATTCCCTCAATGGTCCCTCCTCGAAATTTCGCTGCTCAGCAACTTGGTCTCACACCTCAGGAAGCCGCATAGCTAGACTGCGATAAGGAGAAGATTTAGTGTTACTGGGCTACGACCAATTATGATTTTCATTATGATTAACCAGGGAAGTTCGCTAATATCGCCACTTTTGTTTTGGAGGAGCTATTTTTGGCCATAGGCCTGGCATCGATCTTGCGCTTAGGCACCTTTGACTATGAGTTGTATCCACGATGCGTCCGTCTGTATGATGCCTAGATGGATGCTACCATCAATGATGAGTCTTGTGTCATCCAGTCTGAGGTCATGGTCACCCATATCTAGTTAACTGACGGTGACTTGGCAGAGAGATTTTGGGCACCTTAGAAGTCGGAGTCGAGCCAGATGCTATCGAGATGGAGAACCCTCAAATTCTTCAGCTTGTTTTCCTTGGAGCCCCCAAAGTCTGGACCATCACTAATTTGCGGCCTATTGCTCGCCACGTTATGCGTATCGTACAACACGACATCATCACGAAAGGAAAGCTTGGAACATATTTGTTCCTTAGTGCACCGCGCCACTTATGTTATTCTAAGTGGTAGAGCTGTCAATTAAGCGTGCGTGCTTATGATCCATCTTCATGAGCCTTTAATCAGCATGACGAGGAGCCACTTTCCCTATAGTCATCTTCTCACCCCTGTTTTCCAGCACTTCGAGTTGAGACATTCTGGGGAGATGGCGATGATGAAGGCGCCTACCGCCATTAGCTGTGCCACTCTCCATAAGATGGGCATTCAACTACCCGATGCTCCTTCCCTCACACCTCGTGCTCCTGTTCAGCGGCCTCAGCAACCTAGCCAGGAGGGCCCAGAGCTCTTCACTCTCTGCAACATCCAGCATGAGCTTCGAGAGGTCCTTAGGGAGCAACGTCGGCAAATGCACAAGATTGGTTGCGTCTCAACTGGCGTGGATGTGGTAATGGATCGAGTTCCAGTCGTGGGGTTCGACCAATTCGCATCGCTTAGTCGTTGTTAGCTTGTGCCTTGTGCATCTTATATCTTGTATCATGTATTATATGTTTCCCTTTCCAGCATTTTAGCTTTGTTGTTGTAGTGTTTGTAACTGTTAGAGTTGTTTAAATCGCACGACTTATGTTAATGAGAACTCTATGTTCAAAAATATTTATGTCATTCGTGCATATCCATTTGAATGAAATCTCATTGTTCTTATCTAACTAATAGTTGTCCTAGAGGTGGAAATAATAGAATTCTATGTTGGATAAATTTTAGCAAAGGACCGGTTTTGCATTGTTTTTTGTCACGGGTATTATAATCATCGTTCCTTGTTAAGCTAAAATTTATTTCATTCTTTTTTGTGTGATTTCAGTTTTCGCATTTTCCTAACTGACTTCCTTTTTGGCCAACATGTGACCTGAATTGTTTATGTTTCCGCAAAATACATTTCTAAATTTATTTTTTTCAAATTTTTTTTAGAGAAAAAACTTTTATCGTTTTTTACTGATTTACTTTCTTTAATTATAGTTTGGCAAAAACACGGAATTTGGGTATGGCAGTTTGTCCGTGTTTAAACATCTGTTTTACATTAAAATAGATGATTTGAATGGCGCAAAGTGAATATTAACATAATTTAAGTTTTCGAATGGATCTCATATGGAAAGTGAAATGGTGTTGAAAAGAAATGTTCAAGATTTATATAAAACGTTTCAAAGCAGAAATTTATTTTTATGATTTTTTTTTTATTTTTGGTCACGTAAACAGCGTAAAGAAGACGACTGGACGGTTTGTGTGCGCATTTTAGCGGTGCAGTAGGACCAATGATGCGATAAAAACGTTAACAACGGCAAGGAAAAAGGCATTTTAGCCTTGAAAACATTGTTTTCATACCTTGTCAATGATGCGTGCGAGTTATCAATAAACTCATTTTATGTCGTAGAGCTTATATTAATCCTCCTTTAGGGCCTATGATGGAAAATTTTGGAGTATTTTAGGGAACTGAGGTAGAATTTCCACTGTGGGATGGGAAATGAAATATTTATAAGTGAAGGTAACATTAAAATTCTTCGCTTTGGTTTACTTTTTCTTAGTTTGGGAGAAATAAAATATGAAGCGATTAGATAGGTTGACGTTTTGGATGGTAGGGTTTGGACGAAAAATTGGTCTCTTTACACTTTTATTCATAATCGTGTGAGGGTCATGGATGAAAAATAATTTTTGAAATTTGCATTCATATAGAACTATCGGTATATTTAGGATATTTTGCATCGTGTTTTCAAAAGTATTCAAAAAATTTAATGAATACATGCAAGAGGATCATATTTAGAATCATTGTACATACATGTTTTGTGGCTGAGATGCATTATGTACATTGTGCACATGCGCACATGATTGCAACGTGGATGTCAACAAAATTGGTTGTGTAGGATAGGGTAAGTAGGTGTTAGAATTTTGGGACGAAATTCCTTTTAAAGAGGAAAAAATGTAACAACCCGAAATCTTGATAATAAATTAGTTATTTAATTAGATTTAAATAATATAAATTTATAAAAAAGGATGGAATTTGACCACGACACTTTGATCGTTGTGCTCGTCTTGGAATTCTGGTCAACTTTCATGTGTGGAGTTTCGCGAAAAGAGTCCGTATGAAAAAGTTACGGACGAAATACGGAAAATGGTCAAAAATAATAACACATAATAAGTATAATATTTATTTACTTTTATAGCCCGCCTTTATTGGACAAATCGGCAAAAGGGCTGACGGCACCCTGCTAGAAGCGGTCGACCGCTTCAAGCCTGGATAGCCCAGTGATAGCTAGGTTAAAAAGGGTTTGGTTTTTTATATATTATATAAACGGACGGATGTTTACTTATAAAATCTAAAGGTTCATGGCCAATTAAACTCCTATAAATAAAAGGGTAAGGCCTCGTTCTTTTCCATACAAATCTGTAGGCAACAGCAAAGCTCTGCCATTTACCTTACTCTTCAAATAAATTCTAATTAAAAAATAGGTCCACATACAATCAGTTAAACATAAACCATATGGATTTGAAAGGGACAATCAGATTCAAGTGGAAAAGGGTATAGATTGACATTTAAGCTACCCTCTTTTTCTATTTTCTTGCAAATCTACAAATATGAAAGTATCCCCTTTTCAAAATAACTGTAGATTTGTAAGGATTTGGAACTACAGGCCTAAAAGATTATTCATATTTCAGATTTGGATGCTTTCAGGTGAATGAGAAATTTATATACAAAGTTACAACAAATTATGATTTCGTATGTAATAGATCTTAAATATATGCATAAAATTTATCATATATGTCCATAATATTGTTAAATTTGAAATGATATATATCAGATATGTTTATAAATGTTGTCAAAATATGAAAGTATAAATTTGTTGTTTGGATAATATTATAATTTGTAGGCTTGCTTAATTTCCTATACTACTGCCTACAATTATGGTTGAAAATATATTGTTGTTATTGTAAACACCGTAGATCTAGAAATCAGTCCCATGATACACCGTCAAGATATGGTTCTATTCCAGGTCTGTAGTATCAATGTTAACAGTAAACTATGTAATTTTGATTAAAAAGACATCAGCCTATTTGTGTTTAGTTTTGTTTGAGGTTTTAACTGAGTAATTATAAATATGCCTTTTTCCCTCTTCTTAAATAAAAAGACATTGTTTTGAAACTGATAAGAAATATGTCAAAGGATTGAAAAATGGGAAAAGTTATGTAAATTCACGTATAAATATATATATATTTGTTCGTAGTTAACATCAACTATTTCGAGATATATACTATATATTTCTTGTGGTTTGAAATATGTTTATTTAAATATTCAGGCGTAATTTACAATGGTTACAATTGATGGACTTTTTGTAAGATTATCTTATTACTGAATTGAATGCTAAAAGGAATGTCTGATATTAGTTTTTACCAAAACATTTAATCTGATAAAAAAAGAAAAGAAAGTTATCTACATTAACTATGCATATATATATGTATGTATGTATGTATGTATGTATGTATGTATGTATACACACACTATTCGTCCAAATCTACGTAAACAGCGAAATATATATTATAATATTATAATGAATATTTGAATGGTTTTCATTTTAAGGAATTATACATGTAAAGGTAATCTATATTAAATGAAAATATTTGTGGTGATCATTGTAGCAATTCGTGCAATTGATTGCTATAAATAGGGCCATAAATAAATAAATAGTATTGTAACCGTCATTGATTAGGAAAACAAATTTAGATTGGCAGTTAAGCCTAATGGTTACAATTTTTGAATTGGCTAAGATTATTGTTGTAAACCCCAAGTAGGAAATTAAATTATAACCACACCAAGACATGAGGTTAAGCTCAACTTGAAGTAGAATTCTATTGGGAACCGCCTGACAAATGCAACACCCACACGTGGCCGGCTTAATGTGAGGGGTCTGGTGCATAAATATACATACATACGTACATATATACATATACAACAGACAATAAATTAATAAATTAGCAATGGCTGTTGGGGTACAACAAATAGATATTTCAAAAATGATAATTAAGAATAATTAATGCCTTAGGAAAAATATGACCATTATGGTCATAAATGGAAATAACCCTATGAAATAGAGACAAATGAAATAAAAAGTGGATTAATGGTATTCATTACTGTTTTAAATACTAAGTCCAATAAGGAAAAATAATTGAGTAAAAATCCAAGGCTAAGAAGGATATAACTTTCCTAATTTTTTACTAGTTAATGTAGATCTTAAAGTAAAATTTAGAGTTGGACTTAGTAGGTTAATGATGCGAGGTTAGTTACCTTATTCGATAGAAGTCTGCACTTTCCAACAATCGAGTACTTGTCCAATTGATGTGAGATATCATTAACTATAGGAACCAGTGATGATAATAGTTTGTACATGTTTGGTATTTTGGTAAAGAGAAACTAAAGGGGAATAGCTCAATAACATAACCTGCTTTGAGATTAAGGTATTAAGTGGTCAAATCCACCTTTAAAAGGTATTAAGCGATCAACCTACCATAAATGGAAGCATTAAAGGTTAATTGGGTACAATCTTGATAATCTTCATGAATAGTCCACTTCCTTGGGTCTTAAGTGACTTTGGGTTGAGGAGTCCACCTGGGATTAGGTCTTCCAGTTAGGGGACTTATATGTGGTGCAAATCTGATCTAAACCTGGATTTAAAAATGTCCGGTTTGATCATTCCATAGAGCTACCTATCCTACGGGAAGTATTAAGCATGTAGGAGAATATCCAATAAGGTCATCTAGTTGGTAACAATGTAATTCCACTATACAAATGTCATAAATGGCAAGATGCCGTCTACATAGTCCTGTCGGTCTTAAGCGATGAGATACCATCTCTTGCCTTATGCAGGGTATAAGTTTATATGCGTGAATGATAGAAGCCTTAATTAATAGAACCTGTAGCAATTGTCCTCTAGTTTATAATAGTGTTGAGTAAATCATCAAGAGGTATTAAATGACCAACAGGTCCGCCTAGGGTCTTAAGTGATCAAGAGAATATATCCTTATCTGTCATTTGATGGTAAGGCGTTATGTAGTTTAGTATATACCCATAAATAACTAAGTTCCATAGTTAGGATTCCACCTCTTGGTTTAGTAATTAGTTAAATGATGGTTTAATCATAAATGTATGCGTAAATGTTCTATCTCAGTACCTGTATTATTGGGAATACTACCTTAGGTATGGTGGTTAGAGTCGTGCGTAAATGTTTACATGGTTAGGTTAGAATTACTAGCCTTGGTAGGCATATATCTTGGGTTGAACCAAATGGAATACATCTGTGTATTGTAAACAGTGGTGAACTCTTCCTATTCACCATAATTTGTTGTTCTGACCCCCTCCTCATTATAGCCTCCCAGGTTTCCTGTAAGAGGTCGGCTTCTCACAAGTGTCTAAGTTTGGCTTTCGGTTCTCGTTCTCTCTCATGCTCGGTAGGTACTTGAGTTAATACTACTCTATCCTATGTTGTTACTGCTGTGAGTTATTTTATCGTACTACGATTATGCTCGTTTTAATTTATTTGCAGGTACCAGGTTTACACGCCCCATGCTTGGACGTGTTCAAGTTTCGACTTGTAGAAAATTGGACTCAGAATGGAATGGGGTGTTACAAAATCCATTTCATATCCCTGGGATACGAAGGATATTTCATATCCCAAACTTCAAATCGGAACACACTTCGGCCTTCTTAAAAACATCAGAGCGACTCGACCAGATCAAGCAAAAACACTTGATCACATCAGTTTTTCAATAGGGCTTTGGGATCACCGATCCCTTAATTCGCAATCTTTAAATATGAAGCGGTCACTCAAAAATGAAGGCGCAGCACGAGGTGATCATCTAAAATGGTTGCGGACATCAGGGTTCGGACTCGGAAAACTTTGGATATGAAGTATGGTCATATGATCTAACAAATTGGAAAAAAACATGCGGATCAAGAGAAAATGCTTACGTACAGTGGAGATTTGAATCTGAGATCCTGGGCTCATAATTTGTGGGATATGGAGTTTCACATGTGGATTTCACAAGTTTGGCATCGTGCCAAGTACATGTGGATCACACATTTTAGGATGCTCAACACGTGTTGATCGCTCCTTTTGGGCTTGGTTTCACATCAAGGCCGGTGCTTAAATTTTGGCTAACTCCTGGGGAGTAGTTCCAATCTCGGGATCGGCACAACTCCGAGATACAAAATTTTGGGCTTTGGCCTACCAATTCCGCTTAAAAAATCTCCGCTTTTGGCATGAATAGGGTTGACCACTTTGACTTTTGGCTGCTATATTGCATATGGGTAAGCTCTCTTTGGAGAGTATTAGTAGCTTCCATGTGGTTTCTTTGGTATTGGATTATTTCTTGGACCTATAAACTTCACGTAGAAGTTTACTCTCAAAATTTTGGCATTTAGATCGACACTTAGCTTGCTTTTGGATATATATTGACTTAGAAGAATTTTTTACACATTTTGGCTTGAGGAAGATTATTATGGCCTAATATGGAACTAACAAGGACTTTGTTATTCTCTAATATAACTTTGTAAACTCAAAGTGCTGATACTTGAATTGCTCTTCTAATTGTAACAATGATGATGAATAGTTACTGTGCCAAACCACTATAAACTCTGTATTCTTTACTTTTCTGCATCTCTATGTCTGGGTTGTTCGGTTAATTTTGTTAATATTAACCCATCAGTAGTTGGCTTGTGCGATTGAGCAATTCACTACGTCAACAAGTACTAACCAAACATTGACACTTTCAAGTTAAGTGTCCCTACCAGTGACAATCCTCTCCAAAATACCCATACATGCCTTATGCCTATTCATGGCATGTTAGAGGAAGGCTTAAAACATTGTTCTAGCAACTAGTAAATTATACATCTTATGCATATCATTATAATATGTTGATTGTCAATGTTTATGTTATGTTAAGATTAATTTAAAGTCGTTTAGAGTCCACCACCACGTATGCATTGCACCCACCTAATTCCCTATAGATTTAACTTTAAATACTACTATAATATATATATATACACACACACACACACATCCACTTTGTACCTATATATTGAACCATAGTATCTTTTGCAAGCACTAACGTACATCCCGAGTATGCATAATCTACATTCGCAATGGACTACCCAATGCCTACATCACTAGTATGCTAAATTCTACTATTGGACTACCTAGTTGCCTTCGCTGTATGTAATTCAATCGGTGATTTTTTATTTTGTCTGCTTCCTATTTTCACCAACCAGGCTCTTCGTACTACCCCATTTTGAAGGATTCTTTATATGGGTTAATTAGAGTTCCCAAAGTAACCAATTTAAACAAATAAATATGGAATTATGAAACCTACTTGAATGGATAGGTAGCAAGCTCATTCACTATGATGACCTACATTTTAAACAATATAGTTTTCTCAAAATAATAGATAATCAATAGGGTAAAATAGAATCAATCATTAGACACAAAAACAGAAATAAAATACAACTCAGAATCATACTGCAGAAATAATTAAACACATAAGTAGTTTATGAATTTAATTTTACTTTTTGAATGCAAATAACATAAGTTAACAACTACATAATTAAACTGAAATGATGAAATTACCAGATATAAATGGAGTCTACAACTAAGTCTTAGTCATCAGAAAAGCAATCCTCAATTGTAGTACTCATGTTGACCCGAGCATAATGAAAACATAATACTCAAGTCAGAACTAGCATCCTCAAGTAAATCAATATGCATTTTAACCTAAGAGATGTTACTGGTTTTTCCATCTCCTAAGGATCTGTTAAACTATTTACGTATGGTAGGATCTGCTTTAATAGATAATGTCTATATATAAAATATAATATTGAAAATAGCATTAAGGCATTACATATATTCCCCCCCTTAGCACATATTTATATGAAGTGTAATCTATGTAGGTACTATAATACCACCTAAACTAGTAGCTATCAGGTCCTTTATAGGTATATAAAACAAATCATAGTAGGGTCGCATAGGGATAAATATGATCAAGCATGTGAGGCAATTCCTATGGTAGGATCCTACCAGTTTACCCTTTCTTGCTAGTCGTAACTTGCACTGGCCAACCACATACAACACCGCCAATAAAATCAAATGTGCGCCAATCGAATCTTAAGTCAAGCGAGTAATGGAAAGTAATGTGTCTTCTGGAAGTAACTAACCTCGTTGGCTAGACGTAGGCTCCTATTTCATTATTTTAATTATGATGCAAGTGCTAAAGCTATCCATCCTTATTCCTTATTTCATTGCAGTAAACATTTGCCAATTTAACTACTTCATTTTCGAACATCCTCCACATATATAGCTATTAAAGTAGTTCTAGTTTTAATAAAGAGTAGAAAATATCCAACTCTGATTTGTTTAACAACCAGTCGTCATTTTATACATTGTTGTCATTTTATATTTGAATAAAATATCATATTTCATGTCAACAACTAATTTAGCCTTATCACATTAAATTGGTTAAAAATCTCAATATTAGGTTTTGCAATTGAAATAATTAAATTTCATTAAATCCAAATTTAAAGCTTACTTTCTCCCTTGGTATTTTAAGCCTCACAAATTTTAGTCAGAATTTTATTTACAATTTCATTTAGCAACCTAAATTATTCTATTGAAACGTTTCATATTTCACGTCAGATTGAAATTTATCAATTTTCGAATTTCCTTGTACAAGTTCCTATCCCCATGATATCATTTCAAAGGAGATTTAAATTAAAACTTGGTTTCTTTTGTAATATTCATTCAAGAAAAAAAATCCATTTAATTCAGTTAAAACATATATTCCAAAATAATGGATTTAATTAAAGATCGATACTTAATTCTAAGTAAATTTAGAAATTCCTCTTTCAAAAATTCATAATTAAAATTATGATAAATTCCGATCCCAATTTCTAAATCAAATTAAATTGTACTTTGATTAAATCCAAATCAAGTTCCTATCACCAAGATATCATTTCAAAAAGGATTCAAATTCTAATCGAAATTGAGCTTTATAAATCTCATAAAATTGAGAATCCAAATTAATGATTTTGAATTCATTAATTAGATAAATAAACTTCAATTTAACGCAAGTAAACTATCATATAATTTCCAATATATCATTTTTATTTAGTAAATTGAGAAAAATGTAAAAATACATCTCTTAAGCAAAAAACTGTTTAACAATTCAAATTATTCTTTATTAAATTTCAAACAATTGATTTTATAAAACTATTTATTTTGGCCAATTGTGTTTATTGCTTAAATTTTCTAACTAGGTCAAGTAGATTTTATAATTTAAACATGTGCATATTTCATTTCAACCCTTTCTGGTGTCAGAAGTGAATATGTCTAAAGATGTATGATGTCAACATGGAATTTACAACAATCACGATGGCAATTTATTAGCATACATAATATAATCTAATGTCAATAACATGAGTGTAACGCCTTATGTTAAATATTAACTTTCTACACATGTGTCTATATTAATATCAAATCATATACTACTAGTGTATATCATGTCAACATGTGCACAAACATCACGATCAATTCATATACAACCAAACAATCCATACGTTGATTTAAATTCAAATAACCCATGTATATTACAAACTAAAACTTATTAACTTGCACAATAATGTTAGTTAGCATGAGTGGGTTCAGACACTCACCTCAATGATGCTCTCTCTTCCCTAAGCAAGTCCAATCACACACATGTAGATGCAATACAACATTGCATTAACACAAATACATGCACATGTACATATGGATATGAATCGTGGTTGCAGTAGCAATTTACATAGCTATGACACTAATACAGTTTCGATGATATGAAAAGGAAATGCTGATGCGATGCTACGATGATGGACATGAGACCACAATATGTTGCTACGATGCGAGGCTAATGTGTGGAAACAATGAAGTAGAGCTATTGGTAATCGAAAAATGGACCAGTGATGTTGCCATGACTGGCATGGTAAAGTTGTGGATATATGGGTCTGGGTTTAGGCCTGAAGAAAGAGGTTGATTGCAGTTCGAATTTGGTAGAGTAGGGAACAACTGGTCGGCATTCATATTGTCGGGGAAGACTTTTTAGCTTGGGTGTAAGGCGCGTCGTGGATCGACATTGGTTATGGCATCATCATCTAATGATGTTTGGATGTACAGTTAAAGAATTTAGTTGTTCTATAATGATATATATAGGTGTAAAAAGTTATAGCGAATAGAGGTTCTTAGATAGAATTTTTATAAAATTAAAATCCATATGTGTAGGGTGTGTTGTTACGCTTATATTATAAATTTATTTAGACTTGTTAGAACTTAAATTCTAGTTGCAAATATAATTGTTTATCTTGAAAGCACAAAGTTTAGGTCTGACCATGAACTACCAAAATATGCCATTTGATAGAATTCTTAAAAAATTAAAATCCACATGCATAACGTATTTTGTTATGCTTATACATAAACTTGTTTGAACCCACCTCCATTGAAAGAAAATTTCATCTGAAACATGTTTGAACACACTTCCATTGAAACGAAAATTCATTCGTTCGGTGTTTCATCGGACTATTTAAAACTTAACACATCTTCATACGGTTTGGTCCATCATGATCGGTTTACATCCCAAAGTTAGATTAGTGAATATAAATAATATATTTATGAACTTTTCTCCTATAGCGACTGAACTTCCCGGCCGGCCTAAACCGAACAAAAAGACAGATTGCTTTAAGAACATGACTCATCAAAACACAAACAGGAGAACATTTCATTGTTATTACAACAATATTACAACAGAGTACAAGATATCAGAGTACAAACAAATAATATATAATGGAAAAATAATATCAAAGATTTAAATTACAATACATATATATATAATGTGCAGCGGAAAACAACAACTACCACAGCTGAAAGAAATACATGGATAAAAGCATTCCATAGTATAGCTCCAGTTGTAATCCAGGATCCTGTGAAAAGACATATCTATGAAAACCAAAACTACTAGCTGCCTGTGTGGAAAATATGGGCACTAGAGTTTAGGTGGGAAACAATAAACAATGTGTCAGTAATGGGACTAGTGTGAGAACTAAAACTGGTGTGAGAACTAAAACAGTTACTAACTTTATTTTAATGTTGGGTAAATCAAGGGATCACGACGTATAACACGGAACATTTTTTCTCCCAAGAATACCATAAAATAAACAACACAATGCTAAAAGGAAAAATGAAGCTATTAAAAGACTCAGGCCCCATCACAAAATTCAATGCAAGCCGTAGGATGGAGTTTTACCTTATAATAGCAAAACATGCTTGATACACGATTTTTTTATTATAAGTGTAAAAATCAACTTAAAATATAAATGCATCAATCATAGAAGGCATAGTACCCTATCCTACAATGTCGCTATATAGGTTTACAACTGAGACCGAAAAGTCGCTTATTGGAAATTGGGCTTCCATCTACGAACTGAGGCAAGGGATCTTCCTCACCGATTTCCAGACACTCTAGCAAATGCCTCAGGATCACACCCTTAGCAACCCTTGGATCTTCAGGGCCGGTCAGTCGTCACTGATTGGCAATACCATAAACATTACGTTAGCCGGTTGTATCGAATCTCTCACAAGGTCGGTATGTCGACCATCAAGGGCAATTAGCGACCCAAATCAAATCTGAGGTACCTCGCTTTCCATCATCCAAAACCCAACATCCACATAAGTGAAATGTCTGGGCTCCATACCATGACATCATTTCTAGCTAGAAGCTAACATATGTTCATTTCCCTGCAATCTGTATCCCTTTTTTGTTCATACCGGGGTGTGAAGCTCACGAATTAATGCTACATAAAGTTGTGTTATATTAAAGAGGTTCTTTGATCATCAACCACAAGGCTATGCTTTTCAACAAAAACCTTGATCCATGCATCTCAGCATACCACATTGTCAATCCATACTATACCATTGATTATCTACCAATATATAACATCTAAGCTCGTACGTCTCAGAGAAGGGTGTTGAGCAATAGAATAAATTCTCTACCACAAACAGATATATATTTACTAGAGATCAACTATACAACGCAAAATACAATGTCAGATATACAATCCATTTACAAGTCCGTTCTGGGTCTGAATGAAACTAGAGGCACCTTATTCCTCGTCCTATATGTCCAATACATGAGAGAGGCCCTCGCACATCCGATCGATCTCCAAGTACGAATGGACGACCACCACTTATAACCTCGTCTCAGGTGTACAGCCCAATCGAGACATCAGTAATCATCCAAATGATGTGAAGATCTTCGGTCCTCAGCCACCGTCAAATCTTCGACTTTCATCGTCGTACCAGTTATCTAGAATGGTTTAAACCTAGTCTTTTCGAGTAACTTTCGTATCTTATAATCAATTTCTATGAAAACACACCTTACTCCCTATTCCAATCCAGAATATTCTTTTATTCATATATTCTTGGAATTCATTTCAAAAGATTTTATAATATCTTTTCACAACTTAAACCAAATTAAGGTTTATCAAACTAGTTGGGATTAACGAGCCTTGCCGAAGTAATCATTCATTATATTATCCCAATCCCAACCTATTCATCCCATGGAGCAAAATTGCTGGTACTCCATATTTAACACCCATTGTGTTATCGGTAAATATAATTACCACTTAACATTAAAATCTAATTAAAGATTTAACTCGCATGAGTAAAACTGTTGGTACTCCATTTCGAACATTAGTTGAATTCGGTAAATTTAATTACCACATTCACATTTCAATCTAATTAAAGATTCATTAGAATTCCATTTAGTTTTAATCTTCAAAATTCATTATTCCACGATTATCCAATCTTAGAAAATTAATCCTGTCTTTAAGTGGGTTAAAGAAAAAATGTTATTTAAAACACTGTTCACGATCCAAATCATCTTCCATTTAATATGGAATTTTCATGGAATTCAGATCAATCGTAATCGATATGATTTTCGGTATCAGACTTAATACTATAAGTGGAATACTGGCAAAGCCTTTTAAATTCCATGAATAGTAGAGATCTTCCTTCACATAAGCTCATCTCAATTATCATTAAATCGAATTCCACTCAATTCCAATATAATATATTAAATTGGAAAACTTTATTTTGGAAAATTTCATTAAATCACAATTAAAAGATTTATAAATTCCAAATCATAACTTTACCATTAATTGGCTTAAAGAACGAATGTTATTAAAAACATCACTCACGATAAATCCAAAATCCAATTCCATTTAATACAATTATATTTATTAGTTGGAAAACTTCACTTTCAGTTAGGTTAAAGAACAGTGTTATTAAAGACACCATTCACAACAAGCCCAAAATCCAATTTGATATTAAATATAAGGTTCCGAATAGAAATAATATCGGCTTATGTTCAATATCAAATTCTGAAATCAACAGATATCGTATTGGGAGTAACGATATCTCTAACTTCCAAATTTCTCAACGATATCCGTATAATCACGGAATCCAATATCCAACATTATTTTCATTCAAATCCATCAATTCATATGATGGAAAATTATGGTTATATTAAAACCATTGAAAATCCAATTTGTTAATGTAAAAACGTTAGATTCTTACACCAGTTGTTAACTAGCCTATTCAGATAAAAATATCATTTATCCTATCAAAACTATAATATTTCATCCAAAGTTTTATTCAAATCATTTATTATGATTTTACATGATTTATTCATATTTTTAATAATTTTATTAAGGCCCTTACAGTCGGTTTCCAATATTGGCCACCGAACTGCGCCCATAGTGACCTTTTCCAAAACTGATTTGGACACATTTTAAAATCTAACAATTTGATTTTAAATCTCTTATATTCGTCGGTGAGATCTTTTCGATATGAACCCAATGGTTCCGGTTTTAGGAGAATCTGACGATCGGATCTCCCGTAATGTCAATTTGAAGTTAATGGTCGAAATTCGTGAACGGTCTCTACAGAACACGTTATATTCAGTCCATTTAAATATATATGATACATTTCGTCCATTTAAATTTAAAACATATTTTATAAAAATTAATAAATTCATTTGAAAACGATTTTAGCTTCCGTTTCAATTTTAAATCAAAATTGAACATTCCATGTCATTATAATATTAAAACGATAATATTTCACAAATATCTAATTTTGAATTCTAATCTTTTTTCTATTCATTATAAAAATGAATAAAATCGATAAACAAAGCTGGTCAAGTTAAAATGGCATATATATACTTAACTATGCTTCATATTTCAATAATTTTATGTCCATCCAAAATCGGACATCAAAATCAAACCATGCTTCTTCACTGGAGATTATATTTAAAATATTCGTTATTTCCGAATTGAAGTGAGACTCGATTAATTACCATATATTTTTATTTATATGGATTTCATACATTACATGTATTCAATAATAATTATAAAAAAATATTAAACATCTAATTCACGTCAATAGTGCAATTTACAACTGTATAAGCACTAAATAATTAAATAACACTTATAATAGTATGTCAATTAATCGGTTGACATACAACTGACCACAAGGAAGATGTGTAAACTAATTATCATCCCCAGACCCTTGTGGGGTTTATAACCATCAAATAGATATTATTATTTGCATACTTGGGTGATGTATAAAATTATCATTCCAATACCCGTGTGGGGTTTACATCACAATCCATGTGAACTTACCTATTATTTGGGAGACGGGCGGATAAATTGTCATCCCAGAATAATTCATAATATAAACGTTTTATTTGACACGTACATAAATAAACAGTTTAATTATAAAAATATTAAAGCTGTAAACATTCATCAGTCACCAAACAAATATTGCAATCACAAGAAATCAACATATATATTCAGTTATAAAATAGGATAATTGTACAAAAGAATTAAATGAGAGAGTTCTCACTTTGACCGGTTTTGAGATCGTTATTAAAACGATTATTTTTAGTTAAATAAAACAGTGAGTTTAATTCAGCTAAAAATTGCAGCTAGCTTTATCCTTCAGATTAGTTCCACTGCGAAGTATTTTTCATTCTGATTTTGACAGAACTGAAATCGTCGAATTCTATTTTAATTTGGACAAGTTATGACTGTTTAATCTTTAATTAACTTACTTAAAAAATAAATTAATTTAAATAAATTAACTAATTTCATCACCCCACTTTAATCTCTCCTCCCATCGTTTTCTTCACTGTTGTAAAATCGTAACCCAAACACGCCTTAGCGTTCACTACCTTGGACCTCTTGAAGCTGCTGGAATGCCGTCAGACACTAACCCCTCGACCGCCACCACCTGTCCTCCCCACGCCGTGACTGGCATTAAACTCGAGCCTCCCCCCTCCTCGAAAAAAATCCCCTAAAGCAGCTGTGTTTGCAGCTTCAATTTGATCTTCACGCACCCCTAAATCACATCACCACCGTTGATCGTGTCCATCTCGCTGAGGGGAAGAATTTTACCTTTGGAAGTTTCATGGATGGATGCTTGGATTGGAAGATTTTAACAAGTTTAGTTCGTTAGTTTATGGCCATTGAAATTGTAGAAAGCGGCTCTTGTAGGTGTTGACCACGCATAGAAAAAAACAGAGTGTTTTGACCAATTGGATTGTGTGTGTGTATATATTATAATATTATTTAATTCGTAAATGACTTATTTAACGTCCCGAACTCCAAACGAATCCCAACAACTGTCGCCCCTAGCCAAATACCCCTATTCCGGACACAATGGAATATGTTTCATAAGCTATTTGACTGTTTTAATCAGTTTTTGTCAAAATTAAAATATAATTCAATATATTGAATTTGAATGTATATTTTAATTTACTACGGTATCATACTGACTCCAAAAATTATGAAATTTGAAATTTAGCTATATTTTGCAAATACGGTTCTAACAAAATTAATTCGTCGAATTTGGAGATTGTTTGAAAAAATAGCCTTTTAACTAGCTTATTAGATTTACAATTAAAATCGAACGCACATTTAAATTTGGGTGTGTGTTTTATAGGTCCCTGTTAAGATTTTAAATTAGGCTCAGGTCCGGTCATAAACTTATTGTAAATTTAGTCCCTGTTTTTCGAAAATTCACTAAAACAATTAAAATAATAAAAAAATACATAAATTCATATTCAAATTAAACATGCACTCGACAAAAAATTCATATAAAAAACCATCAAGCAAGGCATCAAAAACGAAAAAAACAGCAAAACTGCAAATAAATGCATAATAGTATGCATATATTTGAATTTTCCTTCATATATATGTGCAAGTATTTCCATTCATGTGTCATTGTTTGTTTTTGTTGCATACACATATGCGTGTATTGGATAATTCTTGCATAAAAGTGTGCAACAAATTCATAGGCTAAATTTCACTTGAATTTTCTTCATGTAAATACATGCATACATGTGTGTAAGTATTTCAAATAGTTGCAACCATGTACGCAAGTTTCGGTCCATATTTTTCAAACCAAACAGCTTATGCAACAGTTTCACACATGTATGCAACTATTACCAATAGTTGCATACATGTATGCACCTTATTTTTTTAAATTGTGTGGACTTCCAAGTATATTTCCCGAATTTAGAATTCTTTTTTTTATATGAAACACCCAGCCTCCGTTAAGGTCACTCACAAAGGGAATGCCTTAACTTCGGTGGAGATTATAAGTAAAAGATGTAGATAAATTACAAGACAGACAAATAAAGCAGCGAAAAAATAAAGACATTTTATAAACAACTTAATTCAGTCAAGCTTTTACAACAATTTCCTCAATCATACTTAAATGTAATACATAGAACTTTTGTCTTGATTTAGAAACTTCCAAGAATAAAAGAAGCATAAAAACAATGATATTCCCCAATAAAGCATGAACCAGCCATAGCAGTGGAAGAGAGAGTCCAAAGCAATACACCAACTAATCTTCAAGATTGGAAAGAGAAGAGGTCCAAGCTAGGCTGAGCTATTCCCTCCCTGACTACCGGGGGGACGGAAGAAAAGAGGCGAAAAACAAACTAGGTCAAACATAAGTCTGGTAAGTCCAGTGATCTTTCAGCATGCAAACAAGATAAAGGATCATGACATGAATAAACTGAAAATAGGACAATACCATAAAAACAAGATAACTAAAGACAAGATAAGTGCAAGGTAAACTGAATGCGCTCCTACTCTTTTTCTGCTTCGCTACTACCTAGTTATTCCGATTTTTATATCAATCTCTGCACCACCTAACTAGTGTCCTAACTAGTAATCTACAATTATATTATTACAACGTGATCCCAATCCCCGCAATTGTGGTAGCCTTCAGGTGTACATCTAGTATGAGGATCTTACCTCAATTAGCCTAATTGCCATAAAGATGTTAGATGTACCCTTACTACCCTATCGACCGGCTCCCTACTTGTATTCATGTTCCATGTGTCTGTGTCAATCGGCCCTCTCTTGCGTGTAGATACCCTGTGCTGGTCCCATTATAAGGTGTATCAATCCTTATGATAGCGACCCGACACGATTCAAGATGCACAGTTTATAACTACTGGTACCCAGTGCCTGCTTTCTCCCACTCCGGAGTACGTGCATGCCCATAAACCGTCGGAACCTACACTGACATACCCCATGCCGCTGCTTTGACCGCTTACAATCAGCCAGTAATCGTGCCCCACCCTGCCTAGTTTCAGGGTACCATGATACATCTATGTGGGTTACTGCTGAAATGGGTCCCCATTACTAGGGTTTCTTATTGGTTAAGTTTGTGGGCCTATATATACAAATATTACCTATCTATATGAGATGTACTTAACCCTCCCACCAATTCTAGCATGTTTACTTAACGATTAAGTTTGTGGGCCTATATTTACTAATATTACCCACCAAGCCGATATGTACTTAACCCTTCCACCGATTCAAGCATGTTTATTTTATGGTTAAGTTTTGTGGGCCTATATCTACTAATATTACCCACCAACCGATATGTACTTAACCCTTCCATTGATTCAAGCAAGTTTATTTAATGGTTAAGTTTTGTGGGCCTATATCTACTAATATTACCCACCAACCCGATATGTACTTAACCCTCCCACACGTTACGTCACATTGGTTAAGTGTTGTCCGTTCATGTTAACTTAACCCACTCATTCATCATGTCATGTTGGTTAAGCATTTCTTATTAACTTGACCCTCCTTACTTATCATGTTGGATTGGTTAAGTGTTTCCCATTAACTTAACCCCATTCATTCATCAAGTTATATTGGTCAAGGGTTAACTTAACCCCACGTATTCATCCTATTGTATTGGTTAAGTGTCATCAATCAATTCAAGTTAACTTAACCCACCTACGTGTCATGTTACTTTGGTTAAGTGTTGCCTTCTTGTGTTAACTTAACATTTCCATAAATCAAGTTATATTGGTTAAGTGTTGCCCTCTTATTTTAACTTAACATTTCCATAAATCAAGTTATATTTGTTAAGTGTTGCCCTCTTATTTTAACTTAACCTTTCCATAAATCAAGTTATATTGGTTAAGTGTTTCTTATTACTTAACCCTTCCCATTCATCATGCTATATTGGTTAAGTGTTTCCTATTAACTCAACCCTAATCATTCATCTTGTTATATTGGTTAAGTGTTTCTAAATTTACTTAATCTCACCCACTTGTCTAATTAACATGTTATAACAGTTAAGTGTTCTAAATTTACTTAACCTCACCCACTTGTCTAATTAACATGTTATAACAGTTAAGTGTTCTAAATTTACTTAACCTCACCCACTTGTCTAATTAACACGTTATAATGGTTACGTGTTCTAGATTTACTTAACCTCACCCACTTGCCTAATTAACATGTTATAACGGTTAAGTGTTCTAAATCTACTTAACCTCACCGACTCGTCTAATTAACCTGTTATAACGGTTAAGTGTTCTAAATTTACTTAACCTCACCCACTTGTCTAATTAACATGGTGTATTGGTTAAGTGTTCCCTTAATTAACTTAACCCTACCATTCCTGTCTTAGCTTTAATTCTTTTATTAAAGCACCAACCACTCACATTATACAGGTATTGTTACGGTCACTGGATGTGCCGGTCGGTTCCGGGCAGTTTGACACCAAAACTCAGTCTAACCTCGGGTACTTTTGGGCTCAATGCGCTAACCACTCCCATTAGATCTATATTGTTACAGTTGCTAGATTTTTCGGGCGGTTCCGGGCAGTCTTATACCGTAACTCAATCTAACCTCGGGTTAGGCATATTCGTCTTTTACTAGATTTACATATTTATCCTTTTATGTAAATTATCAACAATTTATTGTCATGGCCCACTTTCCCTCTAAAACAAATTCATGATTTTAGGTATATAGATTATACCATTTTCATGCCACTTATCATGCTTATGTGCCAAACATGCCAATTACATGTAATTTCATGTTTTCCCCAATGTCACCTCCGTTGTACGTTCGCAAAATTTCATAGAATGTTAGGTTCGATATTTTAGCCTAACTTATAAAACAAAAAGGGAAAAAGAGGAACTTGCAACATTCCAACGTCATACAAAAATATGGATCTAACTATACACGTGTCACATGAATTTGGCATAGAACAGTATATTTTTAATTATGAACTTGCAAACTAGATCTACGCAACATGGATCATAAGCATATGGATTCTACATAAAACTACACAAATTAAACTTGGCATGTAGTTGTTAACTTGCATAGGGGTTGAATCAAGTTAACATAGATCTAACATAAAGGCATATGGACCTAAACGTATAAGGTTGTAGATCTAAACATATAGGTTTACATAATCATGTTTTATCCTATAAACTTACATGTATTCATAACATGATAGAATCGCCAAACTTGCATATAACATGATAGTTTCTCATTCCCAAATTCCTATACAACATCAATAGATTCATTCACCAATTTCTACATAACATGATAGGTTCGACAAACCACAACAGTTTATAGGCATACAAGACATGAATAGACATGAATCAGGATCACATACAACTTGGTACAATTCTATTTTATAATTCATTACAAATCATGTCTTTTAATTTATTCACATCTGAAAGATAACTACACTTACAACAAAAGGAAAATCTTGATTTCTGGGATTTGTATTCTGAAATTGAATTGCTCGCCTTTGTTGTAGACTAATTGTTGTTATAATTAGATTTGATTTAATTTGATTCGAAGCTTCTAATCTTGCTTTCTAGTTAAAAGAAATGACGGCTGTTCTAGGTTCACCATTGGCAGCATGACGGCTCTAGGAATATTTTTGTGTGGCTTAGGGTTTAGATTTAGGTTGCATATATAGAAGTTTGATTAATTTAGAGCCGTCAGATCAACCTAGAAGTGATCAAGACCATCCAGACAAGATAGAACAGCCAAATCAGCCCTAATGACTCAGTAGGGAGTTAGAATACATCAGTTTTCAGATCTGCCAGAGGGGGTAGGTCGACCCCCAGGTTGACCTGTACGGGGGGAGGTCGACCCCCTGGTCGACCTCCTGGTCGCCTTGGCCTTGGGCGGGAAGTTTGCCGCCCAGCCCGCTTCTACTTTAGATTTTGAATTTTGAATTTTGAATTTCTGAACTATATTCTGAACTGTTTATTTAAATTCTTGAATTTTCTGAAGGTCATAGCTCCTTCATATGGAATCCGATTTACACAAACTCGGACTCTATCTCAAGCAGAATTCCGAGACGAACGCAATGGCATAACTCATTTCCCTTAATTCTTTCATTTGAAATTAAATATTCTTTAATTCGTAACTTTAATGTTAACAGAAAATACGGGGTGTTACATTATATGTCAGCGCCTTTTTTGGCCAAAAAACAAAAAAGGAGGAAGTTCAAAAATAGAGGTCGGGTTTGAATGGAAACTTAGGGAGGGATGTGAGCCTAATTAAGTTTGGTTTTAGGTATGTGTGCATAATTTTCACTTTAAATTTACCACACTCACAAATTAATTCCAATTGACATGAAATTTTAAACTTGGAAATAATTCGACATTCTGAATCGAACAAAATTAGTTTCATCGAAAACGGAGGTCGTTTGCAAAATGGCTATTTTTAAGGGCTACATATAATATTAAAATATATATGAATTCCATATGGCGCTTTGAAATTTAAAATTAGCCATAACTTATAATTTCTAAAATGAAATATCAAATTTTCACATTCGTTAGAAAGATATAATTAAATAGATTCTAACGATCTGGTTTTACCAAAGGGTGTGTTTTTTACAGGTACCTATTAACTTTTAAAATAAAATACAAACCCGCTGATAAAAAGAATATAGAATACATCCCAATTTTTGAATTTCCACTCATAAAATTCCAGACCTACCCTTATATAGTTACAAAACCCTCCAACAACGAATCATATCAATTAATTAGTCAAATCTCTCCTTTAATATCGCTCAAAACCCTAATTGAACGATTCTGCAAAACCCTCGATCAATAAATTGAGTATTAGATTCAAAAGCCATAGGTCCTCACTTTAATCAAGATCGTCCAGTTTTGCTCCAATTTTGTTGTTGTCATCGTCAAATTACACGAAATGGCAAAAAAAGGTATAAATCTGAATGTTTTTTTTTAATATCCAACTATAGATTCTATCTTCTTGTAATATACTATAATAAGGTTAAAACAAACATTTCGAATGAGTGTATGTTCAAAGAAGAATTATTGAATGTTTTTTAGATGTTATTTAGAAATCTTACGTGATTATATGATATTATTAGAATTCTAGCATAACCATACGTTGTTGTTACGTATTTATCACCTAATTAGTACAAAGAAGCATGAATTGTAAGGAATTTTTGCTTGATTGTATGATTTTTATTCAGTAAATCTGTATGATTGTATGCAAGTATGCATAATAATTAAATGTTTGACTGCATTTATTCGTAGTAGATGCATGCTAGAATTTAGATATTCAAAATATTTGCATACTTGAGTACATAATTACAAAATTGTTGCATTTCTGAATGCATGTTTTTCAAGAAACAAGAATACAAAGATGAACATATTCACCAAAGAGAAATATATGAATAAATATAATCAGAAAACTTGCATAGAAGACTATATTTTGTTTTGAGTTAGTGAATATTTGAGTAATTTAATTAAAAATTCTTGTATAATTGTAAATATTTATTTGCTCATGTTATATTAGTTTGACAAATATTTGAGTAATTCAAGATTGCTGAGCAATAGTGTACATTTTTTTAGAATAAATGCACTCTAGAGTGCATGTTTTATGTTTTTTTTGCACAATTCTGTGATGTTATTATGAATGATTGTACAGTTGTGTGCTTATGTCTGTAATATTTGCACACTTGTGTAAATTTATTCTAAATAGTAGCACACCTGTGTGCTAGTACTAAAGATACATGCTTTGTGATATTATTAGCAATATTTTCACATTGTGTTCGACTATTATGTTTATTTGCACATGTTTGTTCATGTAACAACAATATTTGCAAATTATGTACATTTATTAAGAATACTTGCACACATTGGTGCCTTTAGTCAGAATACTTGCACACTAGTAAGCATATATTTAGAAAAGTTTGAAACATTCTATGACGAACTAACTAATCCTGTTTACAGAGACCTATGGTGTAAGATGACCCTATATTTGATGTTGAAAAAGAGAGAGCGTTAGTAATTACCGAACAACCGTCTAAATCTCACCAAGTGGTAAAAGACGGAAAAATCGAGGAAGTATGAAAGAATCCCAAAAAGGAAAATGTATATAGGAATAATCTTAAGGCATTCATCGAATTGATAGAGAAACTAAAGAAGGATGATCTTTATACACATAAGCATTCTGTATTTCTTGAAAAATTACCATTGAGTGGATTCATCGATATGATCATTGATGGCGTCATCTCCCCATCGGAGGCTGTTAAAAATTCGAAAACTTTAGATTTGATTATCAAAAGCAATAAGAAAAATATGAAATATTTTCAGTTTGGAGAGTTATTGCTGACATTTACGGAAGAAGATATTAGGAAATTGTTGGGTGCTCCTGTCCAAGGAGATTTGATAAAAACCAGTGGGCACTTAAAAAAGGATGATAAAGATAATGAAGATTATAAAGCTTTTATAGAAAGACATTTTAAAGGAGAATCTACGATCAACAAGAAAAATGTTGAATGAGAAATTTTCTTAACAATTAAAGACGAGTCAGTAGTAGCATGTTTTGCTACTGTTAAGGTTTTGCTTCTCTATGTAGTAGCAACATTCCTTGTATCCACTCCCGACTACACTTTATCATGGACTTTGGTACCGTATTGTGTTTGCGACAGGAAGGTAAATATAATATCTTGGCCAAAAACTGTCCATCACCATCTATTCAGCCAAGTTTATAAATATTATGAGACATCACGCAAAGTAAGTGGTTGTGTGACACTATTTTTGGTATTATTTTCAAACTTATTATTTAACTTTTTAAAAAATTATTGTTCATGCTATATATAATGTTTTGTTCACTTTTTGGTTATGTAGTGGTGGGTTTGCGAAAAAACTCATATTCTCCCAACATCAAAGCCTGAGTACAACGAGGTATTTCCACGAGCAGGAAAATGAGACATTAAATTGCTAAAGCCGTCAATGCTAATGGATATCAAATATAACAATGTAAGTCTCATGTAAATCGTAAACATATATATTTGTCAAACTAAGAATTCTAAATACCTATATAAATGTATATCATTATTTACATGCTTGTTTGCAAATAATGAAAATATTTGCATTCTTGTATGCAAATATTAACAACATTTGCATACTTGTATGCAAATAAGAAGTATAGTTGCACTATTGTTAGTAGATATTGACAATATCTGCATGATTGTATGCAGATATTGAATATATCGGATTATTGGTATGAAGATATTGCCAATATTACCATATATGTGTTCAAATATTGACAATGTTTGCATATTTAAAAGTCTGATGTAAATCTGAATCATACATGTTAGTCAAATTAAGTTTTCTGAATAAATGAATAATTGGATGAAAAAATGAAGAATGTTTGCCTATATAAATGTAGATATTTGGTTTATCTGCATTATTATCATGCAGATTAGGACGTGTTTCTTAATATTGAACCATTAGTCAGACTAGTTGTTTAAGTAAATGCAAACAATAAGAAATGATGCATATTTCAATTGACAAAATATTAAATATAATTTAAGTCTTATTTGAAAATAATTTTTAATATTTGCATACTTAAGTTCAAATAATTTGTATAATTAGATACATGTATGCAGTTTTTCCATAAACTTGTGTACAAAAATGCAAAAATTTCTGTTGTATTAATTAAACAATAATTTTTGCTTTTTGTATTTATAGGATGTACAAGGGAAGGAATTAAAGTTGCTAAAACAAGCTGTCGAAAAGATGGAGAGTATGAAGCATTTTACAATAAAAGGGAACAAATATTGAAGGAGATGATAACAATATTGAAACAAGAGAACAGGCAGTTAACAAAAGAGAATACAATGTTAAAAACAAGAATAAAAGAGCTTACCACTGACACAACATCCGAAAGTGCTGAAGATAAACAAGGTGTAGTTAATAAAATGATGGTGAGTTTGATACAGACAATGAGGATAATGATAAAAGTGATGAAGAAGAAAAACAAGGACATGATGAAATGAATATTGATGAAGATACTGAGAAAACTGAAAGTGATAAGGAAGTAGACGATGAGAACATTCAGCAGTAATGGATAAACAGTGGGAGAAAATTGATAAGAAGGACAAGAAGAAGAATGAGCAGAAGTAGGAGCCGAATAAATTAACACTGTTATTAGATAATAATGATAAAAATGTTGATGGAAAAGTTGATGAAGCAACTGAAGTTACTGACAATGGAAATGAGGAAATGGAGAAGGAACAACAGAAGAACTTGGTGAATGAGATGGTACAGATGGAGAATCACAAGACTACTGCAGAAAAATCTGAAGAAGAAAAAGAGAGAGAGAACAAACAGAAGAAAAACAAAGAGAAGGAGATGGAGCAGGGCAACTCAAAGGAGAAAGAACATGAGAAGATTGATACAGGGAAGAGAGTTACTAAAAATTTAAAAAATCAAAATGAGATAGAAAAGGTTCTTGGTAACAACCAGATGGAAGAGCTAGGAAAAAATGCGGAGGCATATAAATGTAAGAAACAGAAAAGGTAAATAATATTTTATTATTGTACTAATGTTCATGAACTATAATTTCCAACATTACATAGATGATAAATTTGATGTTATTCGTAGTCGTAGGAAAAAGAAAAAGGAAAGAGGCAGAAAAAGTGGAAGTAGACGACTATGAAACAGGACCAAGAGTTGAAGAAATGCGTACAAAAGCTAAACTGAAAATAATAAAGTTGAAAAATGTTCGGAAACTAGAAGAGAGCCAAATCGAGAAATTAGAATAATTTTTTACACTTTCAGACCTAAGGTAAAAGTATTCTATAATTTACACAAATTTTGTTCATTTTTTGTTGAATTGTAGTATTGTTCAAAATGAAGCAATATATTTGAAAATTTTGCATACATGTATGCAGAGATCTATTAATTTTGCATACTAATATGTAGATATTGACAATATCTACTTGCTTGTATGCAGATATCTATTATATTTGCATGTTTGTATACAGATATTGGCAATATATGCATTCCTGAATGCAGATATATAGTATGTTTGCATTCTTGTAGAAGATATTGACAATATTTGCATGCTTCTATGCGAATATAAATTATTTTTTCATACTAGTATGATTTTTTTTGAATATTTGAACATTACGCAATTATAAGTAAATGTTGAATAGTAATATGCAAATATTATAACTTATTGCATGCTTTTATGCAATAATAAATATTGTTTACTTATATCAGTAACTAATATATTGTTGGAAATTATCTTAATGTATTACATATATTATCAGTAAAGCGCGTACTTGAATGGTGAAGATGGCATATGCATTCTTTGTACTTCATTGGGTGATCTATTAGCTGGAAGATTTATCGATGGACAGGTATTACCACATTAAATGCTAATGTAGTAAAAATAATTCCAGTAATATTTTTTAATTTCAGAATTAATTCTCCTTCCTATAACACTTACAGTCCACTTGTTATAATAAATAATTGACTTTGTTGCAAACGAACTAAAAAAACATCTGGAATATTATACATCAGTACAACTGCTTCTGTAAGTTTTTTATTATGTTTTTTCTGCATAAACTCAATTTTATCATTACCATTGGACACTAAAATGATTGCAATTACAGGCGTTTATAAATAAAGAATCAGAAGAACAATTGCAATATTTCGTAGATAAACCACTTGAAAAAGACTTCCAACTCTGCACCAAACTATTCATTCCTATCCATGATGACAAACATTTTTCATTTTTGGAATATGTTAAAGATGGTAGAAGGTGGATTCAAACTCAATTCCAATAAACCATGCCGTGAAGGAAAGCATCAAAGATTAGAGAAAGATATTGTATGTAAACTGAAAATATTTCATATGCAAGTTGTTATATAAACCATTAACAACATTTATACATACACACACACATATATATATATGTGTGTGTGTGTGTGTTTATGCAGAGTATTTACGTAAATGAAGTGATGAAAAAATTGGAGAAGAAGAAATTTCAGCAACCCAATGAGCTTGAATTGGCTAATTGCCCACAACAAGGCTATACGTAAGAAAAAAAACTTAGTTCATTTGCATAGATCTATACAAATATTGGGAATATCTGCCTGTTTGTATGCAGATAATGCCTATATTTGCATGTTTGTATACAAGTTACAATTATTTTCATATATAATATGAATGCGAGCATATATGTATGCAGATTTTGTAAATAATTTCATACATGTATGCTGGTATTTATAAAAGTTGCATACATTTACAAGTACGTAGATATAGAGAATGATTACATATTTCTACGCTTTTTATAAAACCAATAAATTTATTCGAACAAAGTGATAATGATTCATAAATTTCTGCAGCGTCGATTGTGGCATGTTTGTTATCAACATAATGAAACAGAGATGTGAGGACAAAGAAATCATTAGAGATGAAGAAATATATGGTGTTGTGTAACGACCCAGAAAATCTGAACCAATTTAAATTTTTTAAATTGGCTAAAATAATGGATTTTAAATATTTAAAATAAATATTTTAGATAATGGCAATGAAAACTGAGCTTGAATCGACAATTGAAAACGAATATAATTAATTACAATTATAAACAAGGCCTGAAATGGCGCTGCAGTTTCAAAAATTGAATTCAAACTTTGTCGGACTGTACCGGGAGCAAAACAATCCGGATTTTAGTGAAACCAAAAATATTTAAATCTGTTAGTGAATACCTTTCTAACGAATCTGAAAAATCGAAATTTCATAGCGGAAAGAAAAAGTTATGGCCGAGTGAATTTTCAGAAGGGTCGATATGGAATTTATATAGCCCGTGAAAATGGTCATTTTGCATACGACCTCGGAATTCGACGAAACCACTTTTGTTGGATCCGGGATGTGAAGTTATTACTAGGTTTCAAATTTCATAATTTTTGAAGCTGATATGTGAGCGTGGCAAAGGAAAATGTGTTTTGGTCAATTACAGTTAAATTAGATCGACCAAAAATGGGCCTTTTTGCAAACAGTCTCAGAATTCGATGAAACTAGTTTTGTTGGGACCGTATCGTCAAAACATAGCTAGATATATTTTTCTGGAATTTTCCGAATTAGTTTGTGGCCCTGGGAAATTGAAATGTACGTTCAAAAAAAATATTGAATGTTTTATATATTAATTTGAAGGAAAACTGACTGAAACAGTCGAATGGGCCTACGAAACATATCCCATTGTGTTCGGAATGGGGGTAAAACGCTAGGGACGACAGTCGTTGGGTTTGGATTGGTGTTCGTATGTGACGAGGGGTATTTTCGGATTTTAAAACTTTATAAATAAAAAAAAAAGAGAAAAACCCCATTAGCCCACGTCAGCCCCCCCCCCCGTCTTCTCTCTCACCCCCCCACCCCCCCCCCCATCGTGATTAACGGCGATAATCCTTCGCCATTTCCCGATCAAATCCCGATCGCCACAGCCACTTTCAGCACCTCCGCCTATTGAACTTTCGAAAGCCCTCTCCTCCACCTTCAAATCCGACCCCGCCACGCCACCTGTCGCCTCGCCATCGTCGAGCAAAACCCCTCGGAAGTCGCGCCCTTTGAAGGCCCACCGCCGCTCAGATCGGAGTTCGAACCCGACGTGGCGCACCTGCGTGGGAAGCTCTCTCGTAGCTCTAGGCCGTGGTACCCTCCGATCGTCACCACGCTGCTCGGTTTTCGCGAATTCTTCAACCCTAGATTTGAACCTTCAAAGGAGGTATACGGTTTATATTATTTAAACTGATTTCGACAGTTTTAAAGTGTTGCAAACTTTAAAAAATCATCTTTTTATCATTTGTTAATGAAATTCGATTAAACAGGAAACATCGTGACCGTGTGGACGCCTTCTACATTTTAGAAGAGACCGCATATTTTTCTGAGCCTTCTGCTATTTTTGGTGGAGTGGAACCCAATGTGAGATTTCAAATTTATAAACAATATGGAAAACGACGATGTATAAATTATATAGTCGATGTATGAGTTATATAAGCGTTGTACACCTCTTGTATAAGCGTTGTATAAGTTGTACGTTCGATGTATAAGTTATATATGCGTTGTAAAAATTATATATGTGTTGAAATAAAAGTGAATTGCTATATATATATATATATATATATATATATATATATGTATGTATATATATATATATATACGCCCCTTGTCCACAAACCATGGACGATATTTATTGATTGTGATTGGTGTGAAAATTGATTGATAGCGAATGGTTGTTTGGGATTGTTTGTGGTTGATATTGATTGATTGTGGTTGAAAAATACCCATTTGTGGTTGAGAAATATTTGGTTGAAACCACATAGGATTAGTTTGTAGAAATGAATAAATATATACATGCCGCCTGCGTGCGAACTAGATGCATGATCCCCATTGTCAAAAACCGCGAGGTTTTAAGGTAGAGCGAGGAGCCGTACTAGGGACGGTCCCGGTTTTAACTACCATGCCGTTATGCTGCCGAAATTTTGAATAATATTCATGTGTTTGAATTATTTTCATTTGCTGAAACTATATTTATTCATTGAATAGAAAACCTTCATGTGTTGAATCGATATTCATTCGTTGATTAGAAATTCATGTGTTGAATGGTATTCGCGTTTCAAATATAAAAATAACATTTTTATCTATATATAGAAACTATAGAAAACCTTCATGTGTTGAATTGATATTCATCCGTTGATTAGAAATTCATGTGTTGAATGGTATTCATATTTTGAAATAAATTGTTTTATATTAAAAATCCCATTTTTATCACCTATATAAACTATATAAAGTAATAGTGTTTTGAAAAGAATTGTTTTAAAATAAAAATCACATTTTTATTATACACACAAATAGTTGAAATGGGAAGTGTTAAAATTAGCAACTCGTTCCAATAAATATGCATGAGTCGAAATGTTCATTAATTAGCTAATGATATGATTTTTACCTATGCATGTAACATTAGAATGAATGATGCTTTTAAACCAAATGGAATCAAATATGAAGTTGAATGGAAAATGATAAGTGATAAGAACTGTATATATGTACATGCATATTTATTGAACAGGTTATAGCAGAGGGGCTAGAGAAGAGGAATAAAATTTTGTGCCCGACAAATAGGTACACATTTACTGTTTTGTTTGGGTGATGATTTTATGAGCCTGTTGGCTAGCCGCTTGGCTTTTTCTTTTTCTTTTTGACATGAGACGCCCGTGTGGCTATTTGGGAATTTTCCCAGCCCCTCCCGTACAAAGGAGGTTATGGCGAATTTTTCCGAAATTTAAAGGCGTTAGTGAAATATTTGAAGTGAAAACGATATTGAAATTGTTGAATGAACTATATTTATATAAATATATAAATATAAATAAAATTAAAACGAAACGTGGCCGTGCAGTTCGTGTTTTGAAACCGTGATTTCAAACAACTAGTACGGGAAATCCGACCATTGGATTTTCCCGAAACCGCAACCGTCGGGTTCGCCTTGGAAATATCTTTCCAACGGCACCAACCTTGTAAAAATCCAACGGTTGGATTGTCTGGAATGTTTAATTCAAATCTGAAGAAAAACAGCGCCAAAAACGGTTATATATATATATATATATATATAATTATTTTTAATCGAATAACGACGCTGCAGTTCGTATTTTGAAATCGAAACTTCAAACGATTGTACCGGGAGATCCGACCGTCGGATTTTCCCGAAACTGGAACCGTTGGATTCGTTTTGAAAAGACCTTTCTAATCATGTAGATTTTGTAATGATCCAACGGTTAGATCTTCATATATGTGTAAATCAAATCTGAAGAAAAACAGCGCCATGGCCGCGTTATGGCCCGAAGCGTCGTTTTGAATATATAGGCTATATTTAAAATAAATAAAAATAGCGATAAATCATTATAAAATATCATAAACGATATGGAATGGAAATAAACTGAATTTGCTCGATTTATGTGGCTTTTGATGGTTGAATGTGTTTGGTGTGAAAATTACATTAAAGAACAAAATTGGTGTTGTCGAATAATTTAACCATTGAAATAAATTGAGTTGAAATTCTAAATATACGTGAATTATTTGAAAAGGCCGAGTTAATTCTCATTTCAAATAATTGACCGACGATTGAAAGTCGAAGATGAAGACGATGGTCGAAGACCGGAGGTCTTCACCTCGTTTGGATGGTAACCGAGGTCCTGATTGGGAGGCATCCCGAAATATGGATAATAAGTGGTGATCGTCCAGACGTACGTGGTGATCGATGGGTTTGCGAGGCTTTTAGTGCCTCCGGTTTCGTTCAGACCCAGGACGGACTTGTAAATGGACTGTGTGTCTGACATTGGATTTTATTCTATGTTGATTGGTCTCTATTAAATATACATCTGTTTGGCGGCGGAGAATTTATTCTTTTGCTTAATGCCCTTCTCTGAAACGCACGAGCTCAGAGGTTGTATATCGATGGACATCAGTCGCATGGCATGAATTGCTAGTGTGGCATGCCTAAGTGGCAAATGATCAAGGCTCCTGTTGAAAAGCAAAGTCTTGTGGTGATGATCAAAGCACCGCCTGTGTGGCGTAGCTTTGTGTATAACGTGAAATCTCGAGCCTCACACCCCGGTATGAACCAGAAACGGGAGGAAGGACCTCAGGGAGGGCATGCGTTTCCTTCTAGCTAGGGTGGTGTCAGTGACCTACCAGCCCTGACATTTATATACTTTTCACCTATGTGGTTGTTGCTGTTGCGAGGTGCCTCGGTTTGATCGGACGATCCGGGTCCGATGGAGTCATTCGTTGGCTCGTTTACACCCCAAAGGGCGGGGAAACGTATTGTTCAGGAATTTTAATCCACATCGGTGGACCGGCCCTGTCACTCCTAGGGTCACTCGAGCTCTGATCCTGAGACATGGGCTAGATTGTCTCGAATTCGGTAAGGACTATCTTTTGCCTTGGTTCATGACGGAAATCCAATTTCCAATTACGTGACTGTGCGGTTTTGATTGTATACCTGTATATGGCGACATAGTGGTATGGGGCATTAATGCCGTCTATGATTGATAGTTATGATTTGAAATTGTTTTCAAAACATATAAACACTAACAATAATATCAAATGCCTTTGTTTTATTTGTATCAAGCATATTTTGGCCGTTATAAGGTAGAAACTCTATCCTCCGGTTTGCGTTTCATTGTGTGATGGGAACTGAGTCTTATAATGGCTTCATTTTTATAAAAAGCATAGCGATGTTTAAAAGAAAGATTTGTTTTAAAGCACTGGCAATCCAATGGAGTAAACCCGTTCCACGAAAGTGGCGTGGTCCTGTGATTGGCCAATTATATATGTGTTGAGTGGATTTCTCATACCAGTCCCATGACTGACTCGTAGTTTGTTTCACTTTCAAACTCGGGTGCCCCCTTTTTCTACACGGGCAGCCTTGTATTCAGGTTTAGCTGGTTCTTTCTGGATAGCTGGAGCTGAAGATGGATTCTATCATTTATCTCTTTTTATGCTGTTCAGCTCCTATTGTACTTATTTTTTTTGTTTTCCGCTGTAGACATTTATGTATAGTTGACCTGTATTTGTACTAAGTAAGATCCTGTATACTGTGTAACTCTGATGATTACTTTTATCCAGTATATTCTATTGTTCATTATCTGGTGTATTTAATTATTATGTTCTGCTGTTATCTGTTTCTGTGTTATATTCCAAAGATAACCCTTGCCTCCGTCAGAACGGGATTTGGGGTCGTCTCATGCTGAGGCTGTTAGTAAACAACGCATTGAGCTTGCTCATGAAATACTCAGCTGCAAACTTTATAATTGGACTATAGATAATCTACTGACACAGAATTGGTTGCTTTCAGAAGATAACAAACCTTGTGATTAAAATGGAAGAAAGGGGCATTTTAGTTTGTTTTAGAAATGTTGACTGTTATTTTGTTTTTTCAACTACGTGGACATGATTATGTAGTGTGTAAACTGAATTACTTTGTTATTTTGTGCACTGAAGTTAGTTCTTCTAATTTTATATGAAATTATGAAGTGATGCTTTCTTCTGTATAGTTATTCATATTAATTTGCATACTTATATTCTATATAATTATTGAAGTAACGGAAAAAAAACATTGCAGCATTATTCCAATAGATGATGCCCTTTTTTTTAATATAAAATACTGACTGTACGAACAAAACTTCATAAAATTTTAGAAATAAATTACGAAATAAAAACTATAGAATTACAGATTAAATTAAAAAATTCAAGATTAAAAAGGGGGAAATTAGTAAAAGTTAAAACAGAGTATGTATGAACACTAAATTTTGAATATATGCGTGCAAATAAATAGAACAGTTGCATACTTTTATGCAACAATGATGAATACTTTTATACATTATCAATTTATGAAAATAATTTCATACATATATGTAGCTACTTTGAATGTTTTTATACATTTATTCGTCTATGCAAAATAGTAGCAAAGTTGATACCGATATTCAGTATAATTGCATACATCATCGCAACTATACGTAATAATTGCATACATCTATCCAGCTATATAGAATGATTGAATACACAGAAGTTATGAACAAAAATAACTGTTAAAAAAATAGAATTAACATTAAAATAATGAACTAAATGTAAAGTAGTACGCAAAAGTTCACAACAATATACAATTTAACCAAGTTGAAAATTATTTTTTCAAAAAAAAATCTACTTCTCTGTTGAAGAACACATCCTTTTATTATGACCCAACTACTTGTACAAACCCACATCTAGTAGTCTTCGTAAATTCACCTGCAGATTTCAACCTTTTAGAAGAGGATGGACGATCGAGCATTCCTCTACCTTTTGGAGGAGCTATAACTGCATCTTCAACAGCCACGTTTTCACCCATATAATTTATGACAGGATTGATTGGATATGAATAGGAGAGTTGAAAATGTCCAACTTTGAAATAAGCTTTAATGTAGTCATACACATTCAATGTTTCACAGCTTAAAATACATCTAATGGCCTATGTGCAAGGAAAACCGCTAATTTGCCACACGTTACAAGAACAAACTCGATTATATAAATCAACAAATTGATGGATTGGAGAATGAACTTCAAAATTACATTCACTTGATTTGATAACAAACCAAGAAGCTCCTTCCGAATGTAGACTACGTGACCGAGTTTCATGAACATGACATAAAATGCTATTCCAAGTAGAAGCAACTTCATGACGATCGCACATAAGTTTCATTAACTTCATTCTAATTTTATCCAAACAAGCAGTGATTGGTAAATGTCTTTCCTTCAAAATCCACTTGTTAAAACTTTCTGAATAATTAGATGACATTTCACCGTAACGACAACTAGGGAAAAATACGTTAGTAAATTTCTCAAATGGAATTCCACTCAAAATGTTTGTTGCGATCGATCCACCTACATCTCTAAAATTCTTAAAAGCAGCACTAAAATCAGTCAAATTGTATGCATAAGCAATTCTTGAAAACATATCCAACAACATCCTCTTATTTGTTTTGGAAATTGAGATTTTAAAGCAACTTTTAAATTGTTGGTCAAATGATATAAACAAGATCCATGAATTGAATTCAGAAACACCTTCGGAATAGCAACAAGGATACCTGGATGACAATCAAATATGAAAACATAGCTTCTACAATCCTCTTTAAGAAACTCTCTAAGTTGTTCGCAAAACCAAATCCAATTATCTTCATCTTCTCCAGATACAATAGCAATTGCTATAGGAAAAAACCTATTATAAAAAAAATTAGCTTAATAGTAGAATAAACAACATAATTTTTTTTTTATAAAAAAAAGGCATAACGTGCGCAAATAATTAATAATTTAATAGTAGTTATACATGACAAAAAATATTTATGTTTAAAAAAAATCATACAGGCTATTCCATTAAATTTTACCGTAATCACTAACAGTTTCATAGTTGCACACAGATTTTAAAAATAATTTCATATTTAGTTGAACATAAACAGAACAGTTGCATGAACAGTGTATAGACAGAAAAATTGCATGAAAGTATGCATATATTTAGAAAAGTTGCATATCTATGTGAAAGTTTTTCGACTATTTGTATGCTGTACTCACAAATTTTGAAATAATTGTATGCATTTGTTTGTAATTTTTGCATTCTTTCATGCAAGTCTTAACCAGAAGAAGCATAATTGTGTGCATACCTTCAACATACTATCAGACATGCATACAATTGTTCAAAATATTTTCATATATTAATGCACATATTCAAACAAAAGGCATATAGGCATTCAAAAAATAAGTATATTGGCAGTTATAACAGAAAAAATATACTATAAAACAGCATACCTTCATTTACATTTTTACCAGTAGCAGCCGTTAAAAACCCTTGAGTTCTTCCCTTCATAAAATTAGCATCAACAAAAATTAATGGTTGACAATATTGAAATCCATATGCACAAGCCTTAAATCCAGTAAAAACCCTCTCAAATTGACGTGTAGAATCATTGCACTCCAAAACAACTTTACTTCCAGGACTAGTAATAATAACTACATCACAAAACGACTGCAAATGATGTTAGGACATTACGTCGCTTCCATGTAAATCTTCTAATGCCAACCTATTCCTACTATAAGCATAACAATACTTCAAAATAACATTATACTTTGTTTGAAACAAGTTAATAATGTCCTTCAACTTCATTACGGATTAGCTTGAATATGATCACAAACTAAAAGCTTAATCAGTTTACTGGATATAACATGATTGTTTATGTCATGAATTCCGGCACCACAAGTATGTTCCAGTTGAAATCTCTTTACAACAAAATATCTAGGAAGATTAAACTTAAGAGAAGCATGAATCCTGAAAGTACAATTTTTTTTAGAACAAACAGCAGTAACTCTTTCCTTATCATTCTTAACCAAATTAAGCTTATATCCAGTTTTCATACTATTACATCATCAAATAAAGTCTAAATTTAGTGACACTTCCTTTAAATTGTTGACCAACACCAGAGAAAACAGACTGATTCAAATTACTTCTCAACAATTGCTTAAATTGGTTGTTCAAATCACTAGTACTAGCAAAAGAGAAATCGTTACCAAAAGAAGAATTGCTACCGTAATCAATTGAAGAACTACTTCGATTGACATCAACAAAAAAACCAAATAATCCTCACGATTATGTGCAACCAACAAAAGAATGGATTGAAGATCAGAATTACTTTCGATATTCCTTCTCAAACCATTTCTGATGTGATACAAGTCAAATGACAACGGACTTAACTCAGTTCATTTACCACAGACAACATCTCTCATGATAGCAATAGTACTATCAAAATAAAGACGAATAGAAAAACTATCATTCCCATACTTCAGCAGCACCAATACACCAATATTTGCAGGACCACTGCTTGAAAAATAAAAAATAAAAATTAATCAGCCAAATCTGCAGTATGCAAATAAAATTACAATTCCAAAATCATATAATTATAAGTAGATGCATAATATACGCAAATAACATTAATATCTGTATATTTATCTGCAAAATTTTAGAATATTCTGCAAGTATTATTCAAAAAAATAGATCTAGAACACTTGTACAATGCATATATTAAAAATGTATTCATAGAAGTATGCAACTAGTCATCTGGCACGCAGACAAACAGAAATTCCAGTATGTTTGTATGCATATATACAGAAAATTTGCATACTTACATGCAACTTTACTGAATACATCCAAACACATGTACTATACCAATAGTTGCATTTTTATATGCTCATATACACACTATATGCATATTTTTATACATCTATAAAGTACAGATGAAAAATATGTTGACAAATTAATTTATACTGCTGTACAATCAGAAACAAGAATGAAACTTTCTGAAATAATTAAATTATCCATCAATAAAAATAGACAATTCTATTAATTCAGAATAATGAATCAACAGAAATCGATTGAAGAAGTGAAATCGGTATAAAAATTTTAAAAATAAAATTAAAAAGTATATTGTACCTGAAGAAAGACGCATCTATTTTATACACAATAGTTCGATCAAAATGATCACAAGAAAAATTGCCGATCAATTTCAATTTTATATGGACAAAATTCGAAGTTCAGATATTTAAAAAGACGTTGCCGCTGCCATTAACACGAAAAATTATGTGTAAGAAAAAATAAAATCACGAATAAAAAATATATGTTCATTGTCCGTTAATTAAGGCATACGAAAAAAAATTAAATAACGAATAAATCAAAATTGGATGTGATCCGTTAATTAAGGCATAATTTAAAAAATGGGCAATTCAGGAAAAAATAACCCACAATTTTAAAAACAGGGATAAAATTTAAACTTTTCAATAGGGGAGGATGTGAGCTTAATTAAGTTTAGTTTTAAGGATGTGAGCCTAATTTTCACTTTACCAAATTCCAATTTGTTTTGAATTATATATAATCAATTGAAGTTCAAAACCAAAATTTTAAACTACCGCGACATTTCGAGTTTGTTTTAATTAAAATTTAAATTGTTAATCCTCAAAATAAATTATTTTAAATATATAAATTGCATTAAAATCAATTAAAAATAAATTTTAAATTGGCTCAAAAAATACGGGTTGTTACAGTCTCCCCTACTTAAAAGTTTTTCGTCTCCGAAAAAGAAACGAAGCGGAAAGTCATTTAACTAACCAACTCAACTTTCATTCTGGCTTTCGTTCTTCATCTTTTCTATTTCTAAGAACTTCCAAATTTTCCTGTAATTTGGCTAACGTCCTAAATTTCTAAAAAAAAATAGCCATAACATCCTTTGTACTGGTTGATCTGAACAAATATATGTGGCCTTATTTGGCACCCAATAAATCAATATACCGCATACAAATCAAATGTGAATTATCTATGCTCAAGGGAGATGTGTGAAAAATCATCCCTTGAACCAGTGATGGGAATTAATCATAATCCATGTGTCGTATCTAAAACAAGAGAGACGTGTACATTTTTGTCATCTCCTGACCCGTGTAGGGTTTGTTATTAAATCCTACAATTTTAAAATATTTGTTATTAAGTCCATAATCAGTCCTCAGTTCAACCTGTAATTCAGTCCTCGCCATACAAGCATCTTGCTCATACGTTGTCACGACCCGAAATCCCCCTTACGGGAAATCATGGATTTAGTTGAGAACAAGCCACATCGGAACGCAAACAGAAGAACATCATTGTATACTATAACAATGCCATCGGAATACAAGAATATTATAGAGTATGAATAAATATTACACAGAAAATATCAGAGATTTAAATTACATTATATAGCAGCGGAAAATAATACAAAACACAACTGAAAAAGATATACGGATGCAGAGCTTTCCGGATATCGTTCTAGCTGTAAACCAGGATCCTGTGAATACAAATCTGCAAAACCAAATCTACTAGCTGCCCGTGTCAAAATAAGGGAACCGAGAGTTTGGGTTAAAACAATAAACTCCAGGTCAATCATGTGACTGGTGTGAGAACTAAAACAGTTATTAATCTTTATTTTAAAGTTAGGTAAATCAAGGGACCACGCCGTATAACACGGAACGTGTTTCCTTCTAAGAATTCCAGTGCATATAACAAAACAGCGCAATGCTTTTTCGAAAAATGAAGCTATTATAAGACCCAGGTCCCATCACACAATGCAACACAAGTCGGAGGATAGGGTTTTCCCTTATAATAGCCAAACATGCTTGCTACGTTAAAAACAAATCATTTGATACTATTATAAGTGTATAGTGTCAAAACAATTTCAATCATAAATATCAATCATAGACGGCATGGGTGCCATATATCATGTCGTCATATTAGGCTCTATAATCAAAACCGCAAAGTCACGTATTTGGAAATTGGATTTCCATCTGTGAACCAAGGCCAGGGATCGTCCTCTACCGATTCGAGACTGTCTAGCCCGAGCCTCAGGACCCAGACACAGGTAAGCCCTTGGATCGTCAGGGTCGATCCACCGATGTGGATTAAAATGCCTGAACACTGCATTTCCCCGCCTTTTGGAGCGTAAATGAGCCAAATGACTCCAACGGCTCCACACAGTCACCGATATATCCGTGGCGCCTCGCAACGGCAACAATCACACAATTGAAAATAATATAAATGTCAGGGCCGGTTGGTCACTGACACAACCCTAGCTAGAAGGAAACGTATACCCTCCCTGATGTCCTCTTCCGTTTCTGGTTCACAACCGAGGTGTGAGGCTCGCGAATCAACGTTACACAAAGCTATGCCACACAGGCGGTGCTTTGACAATCAACCACAACACTTTGCTTTTCAATAGAAGCCTTGATCAATTGCCACTTAGGCATGCCACACAGGCAATTCACTCCATGCGATTGATATCCATCAATATATAACCCCTGAGCTCGTACGTCTCAGAGAAGGGCGTTAAGCAAGAGAATAAATTCTCCGCCGCCAAACAGATATATATTTAATAGAAATCAATCACACAGAATAAAATCGAATGTCAGACACACAATCCATTTACAAGTTCGTTCTGGATCTGAACGAAACCGGAGGCACCTTGTGCCTCGCGTATCCATCGATCTCCAAGTACATCTGGACGATCACCAACTGATTCCCTCCTCTTGGGTGTATAGCCCAATCAAGATCATCAGTAATCACCCAAACGATGTGAAGACCTCTGGTCTTCAACCACCGTCTTCATCCTCGAAACCACGTCGAATCAGTTATTCAGAATGGGATAAACCCGGTCTTTCTGAATAACTCGCGTATATAATAAACAAGTGTTACACAAACACAACATTTGCCTCATTCCAATTCAGAATATTCTTTTATTCAAATATTCTTATTCTTTGGGAAAGGTTCCCATTAATTTTATCAAAGATAAATTCTTTAAAATTATTCTTTAATCTTCCTTTGAATATCGATTCAAACCAAATTATGGTTTATCCAAACTAGTCGGGATTAGCGAACCACACGAAGTAATCATTTATTTTATTTCTCAATCCCAACCTATTCATCCCATGAAGTAAAACCGGTAATACTTCATATCTAACACCAAGGTGTTATCGGTAAATTCAATTACCATTTCACGTTCAAATCTAATTAAAGATTTAACTATCGCCTGGAGCAAAACTGGTGATACTCCATTCTCGATCATTTCAATCTAATTAAAGATTCATTAAAACTCCACTTGGTTTTAATCTTCCCAAAGATCAATATCAATGATTGTTTAACTTGGGAAATCATATCCTGTCTTTAACTGGGTTAAAGAATCAATGTCATTTAAAACACGGTTCGCTATAAATCCAAAATCACATTCCATTCCAATTCAATTATTGAAACTTCGGGTTACTTTTAAAACCCTTTTTAATCCAATTTATTTACTTAAAAATAAATAAATTATTATTCTGTCTTTAACGGGTGTTGGGTGCTACTAAGCACCGTCTCCATCCTAGTGTATATTTCAACTATAAAATAAAATAAAAGTGAGGAGTTCTCACCTAGAAGCTAAACCAAACGCCGCGACTCTTCATATATAGAAAATCTTTGTCATTCTTCCAACGAGATCTGTTACACGCGATTTTACGTTAAAAATCACATTTTTATACCGCTACTATATAGATAAAAATTCTATTTTTATATGGCTACTTCATATATAAAAATCGTATTTTTATATTCTCTAGTCTATAAAAATCATATCTTTAATTTGCTACAACATATGTAAAACCATATTTTAAAATTTAGTTCTCTATATAAAAATCTTATCTTTCATACGATAAATTTATATTTTTATCTACATAAAAATATTATCTTTAGCTACAAAAAAAGAACTAATCTTTCATAGCTTAAAAATCCTATTTTTAACGTGCTTTTTCATATAATAAAAATCGCATTTTTATTTCAAAATCATTCATATAAAAATCTTATTTCTATCATATTCCATAAATAATAAAAATCATGTTTTTATACATGGTTGTTATAGATTAAAACTGAAAATAAAATAAGGGTATATACATAAAGAAGAACTCACTGTTAATCGGTTGGAGAAGGGATGCTAGGGTTCGGTGCAGGATGCCTGGAGGTAGGTTATGGCGCAGTGAAGCTAGGGGAGGTTGTGGTTGGTCGGCGGTGGCCGTGGGCTTCAGGGGAGGCGCGGTTCTCGATTTATGGCTGAGGGGGTGCGTCGCGCGTCGAATTGGAGAAGAGGGGGTGTGACTTGGTCGGAGGGGGAGATGGGTGCACCATCCGCGGCAACGCTGGAGATCGACTCCAGCAATGGGAAATGAGGGGGAGGCTGAGCGCGTCAGTTTCTCCCTTTTTTTTCCGAAACCGTTGACTTCTGAAAGGAAGAAAAAGGGGGGTGCTATAGGAAAAAATATATATATATATATATTATTATTATTATTTAATTTCAAAAAGTTACTTTAAATTTCGATCTCCAAATGAGACCCACCGCTTGTCGTCCCTAGCTAATTACCTCCATTCCGAATGCAATGAAATATGTGTCGTAAGCTGATTCAATCGTTTCAATTAGTTTTCGTCAAAATCAAAATATAAATCTATATATTGAATTTGAACGCACATTTCAATATACCGGGGCCACATACGGACTCTAAAAATTCCCGAAAAATATTTTCTAGCTTCTTATTGACGATACGGTCCCAACAAAATTAATTTCGTCGAATTCTGAGACCGTTTGAAAAATAGCCATTTTCCGGTCGATTAAAATCAACTGAAACTGGTCAAAACACGTTTAACTTCGCCACGCTCACATATTGATTCAGAAAATTATGAATTCTGGAATCTAGCAATAACTAGACATCCCAGATCCAACAAAAGTGGTTTCGTCGAAAACCGAGGTCGTTTGCAAAATTTTCATTTTTAAGGGCCAGAATTCCATAGCGACTATTCTGAATTTTCAACTGGACGTAACTTTTGTTTCCCGCTATGAAATTTCAATTTTTCGGATTCGTTGGAAAGATATTCTCAATTAGATTCTAATATTTTTGGTTTCCTAAAATCCGGTTTATTTGAATCCTGTACATTCATTTGAAATTTGAAATCGAATTTTCAAACTATCGCGCCATTTTCAATTCCTTTTATAATTAAAAATAAATAGTTATATTCTAACGTCGAGCTATATAAATATATACATTCTAATTCTATTCAAAATAAATTTCTTGTCGTTATTATTTAAAATAATTCATTTTAAATATTCAAAATTCACTAAAATTGCCAAAATAAAATTTTTAAATTGGCTTGGATTTCCGGGTTATTACATATGTTAATCCAAACCTCATCATATAAGCGCCAAATGCTTATATGGAATCAGCATACGCTATGCGGTATGATCCATAATTTATTGGTTACTATCCTATAACGTATGTTTAATTTCGCATAGAGCAACCATAACAGCGAATCCAAATCATTCACAGTAGTAGTAATAATAATAAAATTGCGCAACCAACTAAATAAGGTGCAGCAGTTTATTGGGCACGCAATTTATTTCTCTACTCAGCTTTAAATCCATAACGTGTTTAACACACACACATACACACACACATATACATATACATATATATATATATATATATATATATATGTATATGTATATGTCTAATTCGAACTAATTTTCAATTTAGTGCTACATTAAATTTGATTTAATTTACCCTTCATTTTCTTAGTGGTTTCATCCTTCCAATATTTTTATTAGTTAAACTAATTACCATCCATTACAACCAGCAATCAATTGGTTAGTTAGCCTTTCGAATATGTAACCTTTATATACCTAAAAATTATATTTTCAGTGCCAAATCACAAACAAAATATTCTAACCAAGTTTTGGTTGTCACACCAGTCAATTGGAATCATATAGATATCCAACTTTCGAAACTCGAAAATAAACTATTAATGTTGTACAGTCATCAATAGCATTATTCCCGGGTGACTAGAGTGTGATTCTATATCTATCCAGTATATTTGAGACATATACGTTCATGATGCATATGTGCAAAATCTTCCTATACTCGATAGTCCAAACTGAAATAAAATATTCAAATCTTTATAATATGATATAATTCTCAAAATTAAATTCGTTTTTATAATAACACTCTTCAAACTCATTCTAGGGCATTACTAACCCTATCTCTGATGAGTCATTCTTATAGGATGTTACTAATCCTATCTCTGATGAATTCTTTCATTCGGTTCTAATGTGTTTTGTTCTCGAGCTTTGTAAACCAAAGCTCTGATACCACATGTAGCGACCCGAATTTCCCGGTCGGTCTAAACCGAACAAGAAGACAGATTGCTTTAAGAATATGACTCATCATAACACAAACAAGAGAATATTTCATTGTTATTACAACAATATTACATCATAGTACTAGATATTAGAGTACAAATAAATAATATGCAGCGGAAAAATAATATCAGAGATTTAAATTACGATACAAATATATATATATATATATATATAATGTGCAGTGGAAAACAACCACTACCACAGTTAGAAGAAATACACGGATACAAAGCATTCCATAGTATAGCTTCAGTCATAATCCAGGATCCTGTGAAAAGACATATCTTCGAAAACCAAAGCTACTAGCTGCCCATGTGGAAAATATGGGCACCCAGAGTTTAGGTGGGAAAAAAATAAACTCTGAGTCAGTCAAGAGACTAGTGTAAGAACTAAAACAGTTATTAGCTTTATTTTAATTTTGGGTAAATCAAGGAACCATATTGTATATCATGAAACAGGTTTTCTCCCAAGAATACCATAAAGCAAACAACACAATAATTAAAAGAAAAAATGAAGCTATTATAAGACTCAGATCTCATCACACAATGCAATGCAAGCTGGAGGATAAAATTTTACCTTATAATAGCCAAACATGCTTGATACGCGAAATTTTTCCTTTATTATTATTATAAGTGTAGAAATCAACTTTAAATATAAATGTATCAATCATAGACGGCTTATTACCCCCATCCTATTATGTCGCCATATAGGTTTACAACTGATCCCGAAAAGTCGCGTATTGGAAATTGGGTTTCCATCTATAAACTGAGGCAAGGGATCTTCCTCATCTATTTCGAGACATTCTAGGAGTTGCCTCAGGATCCCACCTTAAGTAACCCTTGCAAAGTATTTTTCATCATCATTCTAACAGAACTGAAATGGTCGATTGTGTTTTAATTTGGACAAGTTACGACGGTTTAATCTTTAATTAACTTACTTAAGAAATAAATTAATTTAAATAAATTAACTAGTTCCATCACCCCACTTTAATTTCTCCTCCCACCATTTTCTTCATTGTTGTAAAACTGTAACCCAAACACGCCTTAGGGTTCACCACCGTGGGCCCCCCTGAAGGGCTGGAACGCCAACAGACACCATCCTCTCGACCGCCGCCACATGTCCTCCCCACGTCGTGACCGGAGTTGAGATCGGGCCTCCGCACTCCTCGAAAAACTCCCGCAAAGAAGCTACGTTTGCAACTTTAATTTGATCTCCATGCACCCCCTAAATCACATCACCACCGTTGATCGTGTCTATCTCGTTGAGGGGAAGAATTTTTCCTTTGTAATTTTCGGAGATGGATGCTTGGATTGGAAGATTTTAACAAGTTTAATTCGTTAGTTTATGGCCATTGAAATTGTAGACGGCGGCTTCTATAGGTGTTGACCACGCATAGAGAAAAACATAGGGTTTTGACTAATTGGATTGTGCGTGTGTGTATATATATATATAATATTATTTAATTCGTAAATGACTTGTTTAACGTTCCGAACTCCAAACAAATCCCAATGACTATCGCTTTTCGCGAACTACCCCTATTACGGACACAATGGAATATGTTTCATAAGATGATTTGACCGTTTTAATTAGTTTTTGTCAAAATTAAAATATAATTCAATATATTGAATTTGAACGTACATTTTAATTTACCACGGTCACATACTAACTCCAAAAATTATGAGATTTTAAATCTAGCTATGTTTTGCAAACACGGTTCTAACAAAATTAATTTCAACGAATTTGGAGACCGTTAGAAAAAAAATGGCCTTTTAACTAGCTTATTAAATTTACGATTAAAATTGAACACGTATTTAAATTTACCACGCTCATATATTAATTCCAATTGACTTGAAATTTTAAACCTGGCAGTAATTCGACATTCCGGATCCAACAAAATTAGTTTTGATGAAAACGGAGTTCGTTTGCAAAATGGCTATTTTTAAGGGCTATATATAATATTAATATATATATATATATATATAAATTCCATAGCGACTATTTGAAATTTAAATTTGGCCATAATTTACATTTTATAAAATGAATCTCAATTTTTCACATCCGTTAGAAAGATATAATTATATAGATTCTAGCATTTTTGGTTTTAACAAATTTTGATTTGTTTTGAATTCTATATAATCAATCAAAGTTCAAACCAAATTTTCAAACTACCACGCCATTTCGAGTTTGTTTTGATTAAGTTTTAAATTTAGACGTTCAAACTTCGATTTAAATAAACTTTAAATCATTAATCCTCAAAATATATCATTTTAAATATATAAAATCCATTACAACTAATTAAAAATAAATTTTAAATTGGCTCCAAAAATACGGGTTGTTATAGCTCCAGTCCAATCGGTTTGCGTCCCTAGATTAGACTAATGAGCATCCTTTTTTAAAGTTTAGTTGGTACATAGTCTATTGTTTTCATATTTTCATTCATGAGGAGAGGATCTAAGTCAAGAAACGTGAAGACAGAATCTTAAAAACAACGCAAAACATCAAAAATCAAGAATGAAGAAGGTTCGTGTGAATTGTATTTTTACTCTTATTCTTCTTATATTGATTTGTTGTGTTTTTTTGCATATGGTTTATTTATTATCCAATGTCATGAAAAATAAATTGGAGTGGAGAACCTTAATTTTTTATTTTTTGATTGGAAGTTTAATTCAAGTTTACTCCTACCTCTATATTTTGTTTTTTCTTCTTAAATAGCTTCATTTTCTTTTTTTCCTTTTGGGTTATTCTTGATCATATTAATAAAAGATTAAATAATTGTTTGTTTTACATAGCTGAAAGGGAAAGGCCGTAAGAAATGTGGCTATGGGAGTCGCAGTAAAAAGAAATAGAGAAGGCATAAGCCCCTATGCGAAAGTTTAGCAAAAAATGCGATGTTAAAAAAGGCTTCTAAATTATCACGTGTTGCACATAAGTATTCGAAAAGGGGACTTCTAGATTAGACATGGCTATGCATGGCCGCATTGCTGGGAAGCGAATGGAATGCAAGGTCGAAGTCATACATTCGTGTTTAATTTAGCCGAAGCACAGGTCGCCAGTGCAAAGCTTACAAGGGCTTCTTTCCAGTATGAGTTGGTGTTGAATGCAATTGATAAATAAGTATAGTCACCTTCATTACTGAGTAGACATTTACTTTATATGTAAATCATCGAGTAGACATTTATTTTCCAAAATTTTCAGCCAATGAGCCAAAATAATAGCTACTAGTAATGCTCAAACTACAAAAGGTTAGTCCTTTAATTTTGATGTGCTATTACTGCTAGTATTGTTTAGACGTTGTTAGCAAGTTGCCATGGTGATTAATCACTATAAAATTTTAAAGTGACAAGATATATATAACTATTAAACTACAAACTACGTTGAAACAAAATTTTGTTCGTTCGATGTTTGGTCGGATTCTATTTAACACTTGACACATCTTCGTTCTGTTCAGTCCAAACCCGATCGGTTTAATTCCTCGATTAAACTAATGAACATCCTTTTTTTAAAGTTCTGCTAGTATCAAACCCTATTGTTTTCATATTTTCATTCATGGGAGAGGATCTACATCATACTTTAAGATAGAATCTTAAAAACAGTACAACACATCAGAAATCAAGGTTGAAGAAAGTACATGTGAGTTGTATGTTTAATCTTTTTCTTCTTATATTGAATGTTGTGTTTTTTATATGGTTTATTTGTTATCCAATGTCATACTAAAATAGTTGGAGTGGAGAATCATAATTTTTTATTTTTTGAATGGAAGTTTAATTCATGTTTACCCCTACTTCTATGTTTTGTTTTTTTGTTCTTAAATAGCTTCATTTTCTTTTTCCTTTTGGGTTCTTTTTGATCAAATTAACAAAATATTAAATGATTATTTGTACTACACAACCGAAACGGAAAGGCTGCAAGAAATGTAGCTACTGGAATGACAACAAAAAGAGCTAGAGAAGGCACAGGCCCCTATGCAAAAATTTGGCCAAAAAATGCGGTGTTGAAAGAGGCTTCTGAATTATCACATGTTGCGCATAATATACTCGAAAAGGAAATTTCTAAATTAGACGTGGTCATGCACGGCCGCATTGCTGGAGAGAGAATGGAACGCAAGGTCGAAGCCATACAATGCATCATTAATTTAGCCGAAGCCAAAGCACAGGTCGCAGATGCAAAACTTGCAAAGGCTTCTTTCCAGTATGAGTTGGTGTTGAATGCAATTAATAAAGAAGTATATTCATCTTCATTACTGAGTAGACATTTAATTTATATGAAAAATGCTGAGTAGACATTTTTTTTCCCAAAATTTTCAGGAAATGAGTCAAAATAATAGCTATTAGTAATGCTCAAATTACGAAAGGTTACTCTCTTTATTTAAATGTGCTACTTACTGCTAATATTGTTTAGACGTTGTTAACAAGTTGCTATGGTAATTATTCACTGGAATTTTTTAACGTGACAAGATATATAACTATTAAACTACAAACTACGTTGAAACAAAATTTCATTCGTTCGATGTTCGATCGGATTCTATTTAAAACTTAACACATCTTCATTCGGTTCAGTCCGACCTGATCGGTTTAATTCCTCGATTAGACTAATGAACACCCTTTTTTTAAGTTCTGTTGGTATCATAGTCTATTGTTTTCATATTTTCATTCAGGGGAGATGATCTACATCAAGAAACATGAAGACAGAATCTTAAAAACAATACAATGCATCAGAATTCAAGGATGAAGAAGTTATGTGTGAATTGTATGTTAACTCTTATTCTTCTTACAATGATTTGTTGTGTTTTTTTAATATGGTTTATTTATTATCCAATGCCATACTTAAATAATTGGAGTGTGAGAATCTTAATTTTTTTTTCTTGAATGGAAGTTTAATTCATGTTTACTCCTACTTTTACGTTTTGTTTTGTTTCTTCTTAAATAGTTTCGTTTCCTTTTTCCTTTTGGATTATTTTTTATCATATTAACAAAAAATTAAATAATTATATACACTACGCGACCGGAAGGGAAAGACTGCAAGAAATGTGGCTACGAGAGTGACAACAAAAAGATCCTAAGAAGGCACAGGCCCTACAGGAAAATTTGGCCAAAAAATGCAGTGTTGAAAGAGGCTTATGAGTTATCACGCGTTGTGGAAAATGTACTCGAAAAGGAGACTGTCGGGTTACATAGTTATGTACATTTAATTTGATGGCTATAATAGGTTTCTACGTTATATTAGGCACACCTGAAATTAGCTCTTTAACTAATGTTTTTGATTCATTCTGTAAGAGAACCGGTCAAATCAATCTTTATATATCAATATTGCTAAAGAGGGTGTTAAAGATCCTTGATTTAGTGGATTGAACGAAAAATTGAGAGGCTTAAATCAGTTCTTTTTTATCAGCGCTAAACTAAAATAGCATAGCGGTCGAAGAGTGCTATAGGCTATAGCGAGGTTTTTGCGAGGCTTTAAATTCATAATGTCAGAGACGGGCTGTTTCGGGTAGTTCTGGTGCTGATGCGGGGTCATTGGTTTGAGTCGGATGAGGTGTTGTGTGCTCGGATGTTAGGAGATGGCGAAGGAAATTGGACTCAGTATTGACGAAGGCCGTTTAGAGGTGGAGCAAGGCTGCTGGAGGAGGTCTCAGGTCATGCTGGAGAGGTGAGGCATAGTCTAGTAGTCACGGGTGGCAGATAAAAGAAGCAAGGCAATCGAGGCTAGTGGATGCGAAGGAAAGAGGTGCGTGAGTATCAGTGGTAGGGAAACAGGTGTTGTTATAATTTATAATATATATAGAGAAGATGATATGTTTCATCAAAAATGAGAAGAAGAAAAATAAGCGAGAGGAGGAAGAGAACATGGTGAGATGTTGTTTAAAAAATGTTAAGGATTTTGAAGGCTATAGATGTAACTTATTAAAGGAACATGCGCCAAAAACAAGGCCCACAACCATAAAACTAGATAAAACCTTTTTCACTATCTTGTGCGTCATTTCGAATTAAAAGTTTAATTATATACAGGTATATTTTTGGGCTAGCCCGATACATACATATTGTGAATTCAGAATTCGAACCAACATACATACCAAACTGAACACATGGAATAAAATATTTTTCAATACGTCGATATGAATGAGATAACACACTGAAAATTGATATTCTATGGTTGACATTTCATTAGTTACATTATGTCGGTTGTTTCTACTGTAAATCAACCATATAAATCAATTCAAATGGAGCTAGCGAAATCTGAATTTGACGACACAAATGTCATTGTTTTCTTTATAACATTTTCTAAATCAATTTCATAAAAGTACTCGTATTTTATAAATCATTGTTTCAACAATAATTTAGTTATTAATTTCACGTCAAGTTACAAAACAAAGGAATTATGACTTAAGCGATCGTTTTAATTTTTTATATTCAAATTGAACATATGCAATCTAAATTTAAATTAAAAATCATCTTCACAAGTTTCTTATATTTTAAATCAAATCAAATTTCATGTATTTCTAAATAGAAAATTATGGTTTGTTACATTCACGAAAGATGTAACCCATGTTTTTTCACTTGACCGTAGGGATCAGTGATGACCTAATAAATATGCAACAATTACTCTTAGTGGTTGGTACCTGTCCACATCTTAGCTATATAATCCGTCTAGCCAACCCTCGCCCGTTTAGAATACCTAGTACAATTAAGGAAATGGACCATAGGTAACCTAAAGCAAACCAAACGCTGTTGGGTGGCCCATACACACATACAGACTATATCCTAGGGTATTCTTCTACATGTGACCACCTTTCCCTTAGGTCCTGTTAGTAACAGTGAAGAATCAGGGTTAGATGGTTTTGAGGCGCGGTCTCGCTTTCCTTGAAGCAATATCTGTCCCCACTCGTCTGAGTTTGCCAACGGGTTGAACGATAGTCTGCTTCCCAGGATACAACAAAACCTAAACGCAGAGACGTAGCAATGCCTGTGAGTTTAATGGGATTTATTATTGGTAGCAGATAAAACAGAATCTGTATCCAGAGGAGAAGAGAGAAGAAGGGCGATGGATGATGATCAACTGGGCGAAAAGGAGATGCATTTATAAAAGGCGAAGAGTCATGACCGTTCTGGAGCGCAGGTGCATTCAAACAGACGCGTCCGTCTGTTCAAATTCAAAAAATGCGAATGTTTCCTTTTAGGCCACATCGCTTCCGTACGGTCACGCACGCGCCCATGTGCCCCAAGTGCCCAATCTTTGACCTATAAATATTTATAGGCCCAAGCCCATATGCATACCCATCCAAGCCACTACTCAAGCCCGAGTCATTTCAATTCACAATATCATATACAAGGCTTTGTTATATATCTTGGAATAGTCCAAAAGACTTGGTGATGTGGGACTTAATGTTCTCCTTATTAAACAATCTACCTCAACAATCCCCCACTAGATTGTTTTATTGGTGTTGTTCAGTTTTATCTTAACTAGAATTTACGCATTTTATGTGGTGTCTATTCGATTAAACCACGTATTAGTGTAAGTATCTCAGGACTTTAAAGAAGAGCTGGGTGGTCTTAACTTAAACCAAGTCTCCGTTGGGTTACAAAGTCGGAAATATTACACACGTAATTTCAATTTACCAATAAATTTCCCTATCTGTGAGCACTGTTATGGCCATGTGCTCCATCCCAGCATAATGAACTTTTACAAGAGAAAACCCTATAAACTCTTGTTTAGAAGTGGCACCACTTCCAAGTCCATAAAGGTAAAGTTCTTTTTCCCTTTCAATGTCTCTGTTACCAGACTAGCTAGAACTTTATTAAGAGTTATTCAACTCAACCTCTTTATATCTGTAATAGTTTACACTAATTTGACTTAGTGTCTTCCCAATCATATAATAGTTTATTATTACCCATTAAACCTTAAAGTTATGCTAATTAATATTAAGGCTGGGTTTCCATTATCATTGATTAATACAAGGTTTAAGTCCCATTCTGACTTACGTGGATCTTACCATTTCCTAGTCAAAGCTTTTGTAAATGGGTCTGCTAAATTATCGCTAGATCTTATGTAGACAATAGTAATTATTCCATCATTTATTATTTGTCTAACATACTCATGTCTAAGACTTATATGTCTTGATTTTCCATTGTATATGTTACTATATGCTCGTGACATAGTAGCCTGACTATCACATCGTAATGATATGGATGGCATTGGTTTTGGCCATAGCTTGATATCCAGTAACATATTTCATAGCCATTCTGCCTCTTTTCCGGCGGCAGCAAGTGCTATGAATTCCGATTCCATTGTGGAGTGCGAAATGCAAGTTTGTTTCTTTGATGCCCAAGAAATAGCACCTCCACCTAATGTGAAAATCCAACCCGAAGTAGATTTATTATCACCGGCGCTAGTTATCCAACTTGCATCAGTATATCCTTCTAATACACTTGGAAATCCATTGTAAACAAGTCCTAGATTATTGGTTCTCTTTAGGTAACCAAGTAATCTTCCAATTGCTTTCCAATGATCTATACCAGGATTGCTAGTATATCGTGCAAGTTTGCATATTGCATATGCTATGTCAGGTCTTGTACAATGCATTGCATACATTATACTTCCAATAGCGCTTGCGTATTCAAGTTGAGCAATACATCTTCCTTTATTTTTACTGAAATTGATACTCGAGTCTATTGGGGTACTGGCATCTTTATTTTTTAGATGTTCAAACTTCTGAAGCACCTTTTGAATATAATGTGATTGATTTAGTGCATAACCTCCACTAGCTTTACTAACTTTTATACCCGGAATTGTCGACTTCATTCAAATCTTTCATTTTGAACTTTGAAGTTAAATAATTCATGGTGTCTTGTATTCCTTTCATGTTAGTACCGAATATTAATAAATCATCTACATATAAACAAATGATTACTCCATATTCTTTTGTAAACTTGGAGTAGATACATTTGTCTGCACTATTATATGTAAAGCCATTTTAAAGTATAATTGAGTCAAATTTCTCATGCCACTGTTTTGGTGCTTGTTTCAATCCGTATAATGATTTTGTATGTTTTTGCAAACTTTTCTTTCATTCCCAGGAAGGATAAAACCTTCAGGTTGTTCCATGTAAACTTCTTCATTAAGTTCACCATTAAGGAAGGTTGTTTTGACATCCATTTGATAGATATGCAACTGATAGATTGATGTTAATGCTATTATTACTCAAATTGATGTAATTCTTGCAACCGGAGCATATGTATCAAAGAAATCAATTCCTTCCTTTTGCCGAAATCCCTTAGCTACTAATCAAGCCTTGAAACTTTGCACGTTGCCATCATTATTACATTTTCTTCGAAACATCCATTTGCAACCAATAGGTTTTGACCCTTGAGGAAAGTCTACCAATACCCAAGTATTGTTTGATAAAATTGAATCCATTTCATCATTAATTGCCTCCTTCCAAAAAGCAAAATCTCTGGAAGTTATAGCTTCTTTGTATGTTTTTGGATCATCTTCTATATTCAGTACAATAGGAAGTTTGTACCTTTATTTTCCTACCTTTTTGATTTTCAACTTCCGTTTTTATAGCGTTTGAATATGTCAAAAGCTTCATCTTTATTTCTAAGCAAATACACACATGTGTATTTAGAAAAATCATCAATAAAGGTAACGAAATACCTTTTTCCATCTCTGGTTAAAACTCCATTTAATTCAAATATATCGGAGTGAATTAAATCCAAGAGTTCTGAGTTTCTTTCAACCGTTGGGAATGGTTTCTTTGTAATCTTGGCTTGGATACATATCTCGCATTTATCATGTTTATCATTTGTAACAGAAATAAGACCATGTTTTGCCATATATTTCAAAGATCTATAATTTAAATGTCCTAAACGTGCATGCCATAATGGCAAAGAATCAACAGTATAATCAGAACATTCATTTATTTCATTAATACTTAGTTTGAACATCCCATTACATGCATAACCTTTACCCACAAACATGCCCTTTTTGGACAGAATTAAACTACCAGCCTCTAAGACAGATTTGACACCACTCTGGCATAGGATTGATGCAGAAACAAGATTCTTTTTAATATCGGGAACATGAAGTACATTAGTAAGAGTGATCTTCTTGTTGGAAGTAAAATGGATCTCCACATTTCCTTTTCCCAGAACCTTTGCACCATTTCCGTTTCCCATAAGCACTTCTTGTTGATCTGCCAATTCAGTGTAGGTTTTGAACAGCCCTTTGTTGTTGCAAACATGAATTGTTGCACCAGAATCAAATCACCAATCCGAAGATTTTGTTTCAGCAATTTCCATGTGCACTTCAGTTATCATGCCAATCTGCAAATCTGAAACCATAATAATGATTTCTTGGACTTCATCGTTCTCAACCATATTTGCATTTTTAGACTGGCCTTTTTGTTTTGGAGGTGCCCTGCACTCTCGTTTGAAGTGCCCAAGTTTGTCGCAGTTGTAGCAAGCCTTATTTTTCTTATCCTTTGGATTAGAGTTGGCATCCGACATTGTTTTCTTATTTGGCTTAAAGTTCTGGTTTTGAGCATTCTTTCTCTTCTTTCCAGAATTGACATTGTTCACGTTTGTTATTGGAAAAACACCATCATGGATTCTATTTCCTCTTCAATCCGTATGTGTTTTCCGATCCGTTCCAACGTGAGTTCTTCAGTCATGTGTAGGAGCTTTTTACGATAATTATTCCAACTACGTGGAAGTTAAGCAATAATAATCCCTACTTGAATAGAATCTGGAATTTGCACTTCTAAATCTGCAAGTTTTCCAACAGAACTTGTAAGTCATGCATTTGGTCTGTAACAGAGACATCATCTTTCATTTCGAATTCAAATTACTGTAAGGTAAGAAACTTATATGTTCTAATTTTCTCTGTTTTGTACTTTGCTTCGAGCGCATCCCATATTTCTTTAGGCGACTTTAGCGGTGTGTAGAGATCGTACAACCGATCTGAAAGTTTATTTAGAATGTGGCCTCGGCACAACAGTTCATCTTCCTCGCGTTTCATCCTCTTTTTCTTCAGGTCTTCTGTATCTTTGTCTGTTGGAGGAGGAATCGGTGGAAGATTTTCATCCAGCATGTATGACACTTTAAGAGTTGTAAGGAGGAACTTCATCTTGTCTTGCCAGCGAGTGAAATTGGTTCCATCCATTCTGTCCAAGCGGATGAAGTCTTGATCCATCAGTTTGAAAGCGGATTCTGCACTGTTATCCATGTCAGATATTGCTTTAAGTTTGTTAGTAACAGTGAAGAATCAAGGTTAGATGGTTTTGAGGCGCGGTCTCTCTTTCCTTAAAGCAATATCTGTCCCCACTCGTCTGAGTTTGCCAACGGGTTGAACGCTAGTCTACTTCCCAAGATACAACAAAACCTAAACGCAGAGGCGTGGCAATGCCTGTGAGTTTAATGGGATTTATTATTGGTAGCAGATAAAACAGAATCCGTATGCAGAGCAGAGGAGAGAAGAAGGGCGATGAATGATGATCAACTAGACGAAAAGGAGATGCATTTGTAAAAGGCTAAGGGTCATGACCGTTCTAGAGCAGGTGCATTCAAACAAACGCGTTCGTCTGTTCAAATTCAAAAAATGCGACTGTTTGCTTTCAGGCCATATCGCTTCCGTACGATCACACACGCGCCCCAAGTGCCCAAGTGCCCAATCTTTGACCTATAAATATTTATAGGCCCAAGCCCATATGCATACTCATCCAAGCCACTACTCAAGCCCAAGTCATTTCAATTCACAATATCATATACAAGGCTTTGTTATATATCTTGGAATAGTCCAAAAGACTTGGTGATGTGGAACTTAATGTTCTCTTTATTAAACAATCTACCTCAACAGGTCCTACGGTTAAGTATATATAATTGTCATCACCATGAGCAGTATGTCTCTTATTGCCTATTCCAGTGACACTTTTTGTATGTTGCCTGTACTAGATTTCTCAGTCTTGTCCTTAACTACTTATTTTCTGCTAAAACAATATTTACCATATGGTTGTTAAGATGGGCACTAACCAAATAACCATACCTAACCTAATTCCTGTCGACTGATCACCCAAATGAATGTGTCATGAGCCATTGAGTTTCACCATGGCATTTATAACGGATCGCTTATGCTATGTCATAGATTTACCCAAATTCATTCCAAATGCATATATGAGATCACATCTACGCAGTTAAAATGCTTTGCAGCTCTATTATGGTGGAAGTACAAAAAATTGTTGCGAGGATAACACGGGAAAATAGTGGGGATATACTGGAGTGTAAAAAGTTTGACTAGATGAAAAACCAAATATTTTAAAATTCATTAATTTCCATTCTCACATCAGTTTTATAGAAGAAACTAAATTTTTTTTGAGTTTGTTCAGGAGGGAAACTTACCATAGTTGTAAAACCCTCCCTAGTGCATCTAGCCCGGTCAGCGAGCACCACATAAGTGGCTGATCTTAGCGTATGCACATGGTAAGCTCTTAGCATGTCATCCGGGTTTCGAACCCGCACCATTATTACTATGGCATAAAATTCTTAACCATTGGGCTGCGAACAAACTAATATTAATTAACCTTATATATCAAAATAAAAGCATATCATGGTCATACACATTAAACTTGATGACTATAATATATTTCTACCATATATTAGATACTTATGCTTTAAAATTATCTTTTTACACTATATTTATTAAAAAAATATCAAAAAAATCTTATCAAACCAAGCTTTGAATATCAAAGTTTCTAAAGAAGATCTACGTTCATTAATGTTACATTGAAATAGCATAATAGTTGAAGAGTGCGACATGTTGTAACAAGGCTTTAACTGCACAGGACTACATACGTAACTTGTACCTTTATGCATATTTATTTTTTCTTTACCTTTTTTTTCCTCTTTTCCCTTTGTGTAGACCCATGGTCCTTATTCTAACCACTAGTATAATGCATGTGTGTTGCACGGGTGTTTAAGTTCATGAGAGTTTAAGTTTGAAAATATTTAATATAGGCTCTGGTCTCTAGCTGAAATGTTAAGTAACAATGTGTGTGTATTAACTTACTATGTTTTGATAGAACTAAAAACAAAAACGTCAATCAATCTCGACATGTATGAACCAAAGAAGTAGAACGTTTTTTTCACTCCTGTAGTATAAATAAAATAATATTAATATAAAAGGATACTGCATTGAGACGATATAAAAAATTAAATGATGTTGGAATCAAACACATAGGTCTTCACATTGATACATAATCTTAAATCTTATTAAAAACCAGAATAAAATGCTTTATGAATACAACATATGAATTCATGAAAAACTACAGGTGGACCTTTTAATTAGTAGAATCGAGCAAAATAAAAATAAGAGAAGAAATAGTGAAAACACTGTTTGAATGATAGTATGAAATAAAATATTTAAAATTTAATTATTTTTTTGACCCTGTGATGTTTGTAGTATTAGATTTTGAGCACCGTATGATAATGCAATAGTTCAACAAAGAGATGTCTTACGACTAGAGTTGTATAGATTTTGCTCGGTGGCAAGCATGTAACTTATGTTTAATCCGATGATGAAATTATTTAGTGCTGTAAATGTAACACCCCACCTCCACCAGGGTGTCTCTTGCAAGCACTCTGACTTTGGAGGGGCGTTTGAATCAGGTAAACATGCATAATGATATATCAAGGCAGAACAAGAACATATGTATATATGTAAACAGAGTAAATAAGATAAGTAAAACAGCGGAAGATTTCAAACTATTTTAAAACAAGTCTGGTACAACATAATGTCAACTTTCCAAATACACAAGTCTAGATAAAAACAACATCTCTGAAAAAAACTGAAATACATAAGTACTATCCCCAAAATAAGTGAACCATAGCTAGCTTCATGTCAAACCGTACATGAGGTAAAATCCCACAAGCAAGCGATCAGAAATCCAAGCTAAGCTCCAATATTACCACCCTGAGAACCTTGGGGGGGGGGGGGAACGGAAGAAAAGAGGCGAAAGAAAAACAGGTCAGTCAAAAAGACTGAGTAAGCCCTACTACCATCAGTCTATAAACTAATAAAGTTAACTGTCATGATGAAAGCTGAGATGAACATAAGGATAACTACATACTGGCATGATAGATAAAGGTGTCATCGCATAATCAGGTTTTGCACCACAGGTGTACTAGCAAACTAACATGACTTGAATAAACAAGTATTGATCCCTTGGTCCAAGCTTTCACCCAATAACATGAAATGACCCTAATACGAGGTCCAACCAAATGGTCTAATCGATCGGCTCCCTAAGCCTAACTCGTCACGTGTTGGTGTCAATACGGCCCAAACATAATTGAAGTCGGACTGTGCCGGGTCCACCCTTCGGGTGTATCAAGCCCTAGGGTGTCAACCCCTGGACACCATAAACATGAGTGCACAGTCTCGATCTACTGGTACCCATGCTTGACTTCTCCAAATACGGACTACGTGCACGACCATAGTCCGTCCGGAACTATATCGGCGTACCACTCGACCGTCGTTTTGGTCACTTATACCAGTCCAGTAATCGTGCCCCACCCTAGCCTAGTCCCTAGGGTCTTAATGATACAAACTTGGGATTACTGCTGGAGTGGACCCCCATTGCTAGGATTTTCTAGTGGGTTAAGTACGGTTTAACCCTTTTACTAATCATGGATTAACTTGGTTAAGTGTAACGATGGGTTCACAACTTAACCCCGATTAATCCACCAAGCCCAAATTGGTTAAGTATTAAGTGGACCATGACTTAACCCTAATCATGAGGCATTAACTAATTTAATGTGCCTTAACCTCTCACATTAGACCTTGTTGTGGTTACTAGTTAAGCCGGGCGGGTCCGGGTAGCTTTACACCACAACTTGGTCTAACCTCGGGTTCAAGGTACAACATGACCAACTTCTCACATTGGGTCCTATTGTTTGTAGCAACTAGTTAAGCCGGTCGGTTCCGGGTAGTTTTACGCTACAAACTCAACCCAACCTCGAGTTGGTCACACTTATATTTTCTAAGTGTCATGTCCATCATGTTTCCAAAACATATTACAAGTTTTCAAGAATTTGGGTAGACCTAACTTAACAGGTAAATTCCCAATGGGTAGACCTAACTTAATAGGTAAATTCCCAATCTTGTGTTTTCATGTCTTTTAAGTTTACACAACCCCAAATGCAATCCCATCGCTTACATAATCGCAATAGCGCATAAAGGATAGAAAGAGGGAACTTGGCATAAAGATGACAAATGGTGTTGAAGCCACAAGTTTAACATGGTGGCATATGAAATGTACATATGTTCATATACTTGCATATTGCATCATTAGGCCTCAAAAGTATGCATAAAACCAAACTTAGCATATAAGTGATACATGGTGATAAATGACATGTAGAAGTTGCCATAAGTTCGCATTTAGCCTCACATGCAAGTTATCATAAGGGATATGATAACTTACATGTTGCCAAAATGCAACCTTTAGCATAAAGCTTGAAGCTTTAAGCTCATAAACCCAAGATAAGCTTGCATAACATGATAACATGAGCAAAATGATCAACCCAAACTTGCATAACATAACTTGCATATCATATGGCAAACTTGCATATCATAACATAGAAAAATTGCATAACATAACATGATAAACTTGCATATCATAACATGGCAAACTTGCATAACATAACATGATAAACTTGCATATCATAACATGGCAAACTTGCATAGCACAACATGGTAAACTTGCATATCATAACATGGCATACTTGCATAACATAACATGATAAACTTGCATATCATAATGATGAAACACAACTTGCATCATTCATTAACTTTAGAGTTTAAAAAGAAGGTAAAAGGGCTTACAATGCTTATGAAGACTCAAATGAGTACAAGCAAATATAAGATTGAGACAAAGCCCTTATGCAATCAAATAAACCCAATATGAAAGCTCCAATAGAAAAACCCTTGAGCCAAAATGATCAAAACTCTTGCTTTATGATGCAAATATAGAAACTTGACTTGAATGCAAGCTAATGATGCTCATACAAGCTTGAAAACACTTGTATGCATGGAAAATCTCTCATAGAAATTTATTTAGAATTTTATGAAGAGAGTGGAGGCCATGAGAGGAATGATTTTGCCATAGTTTAGTTGTATGAATGAATAATGATGATTTAGGGTTAGGTTAGGGTCTTATTTATAGAGATTAGGATTAGTTTTAGCCTTAGGATTAAACCCTAGTTCCAATCTCAGCCCTCAAAACCGAATCTGGCCCCAAAACCTAACCAAGACCCCAAAATGGTGCACCAGGCAAAACTGCCCGGGTGAACCAAGTCGACAGCCAAGTCGACAGGGCTGTCGACTTGGGTCCAACCAAGTCGACTCCCAAGTCGACAGGGCTGTCGACTTGGGTGCTCTGGCGGGAATCTTCCCGCCTAGCCCAATCTGACCGTTTTTCGAATTTTGAACCCGAAATTCGAAATCTGTTTTGAACTTGAAATTTTCTGAAAACTTCATTGGGCCTTAATCGGGTCATACGGACTCCGATTTTCGAACACTCGGACTCTATCTCACATATTTTTCCGAGACGAACGCAATGGCATAGCCCGTTTCCCTTGATTCAGATTTTAGAATTAAATTCTGCCTCGATTTATGTTATAACAGGTTAATAGAAATACGGGTTGTTACAGTAAAACTACTATAAAGTTATTAATGTTAAATTTTTAAAGAATACCAACATTGTCTTTCATACTAGTACACTTTTTCCCCTAGACTGCTCTCCAGGGCCGGCCCTGGCCTAGTGCGAGCCGTGCGACCACACAGGGCCCATTAGGTCAGGAGGGCCCAAAAAAAACTATATTACCTTTACTAGAGTGCTTGTATGCTTGATAGTAATTTATCTATGCAAAAGTAGATATGATTGTATGCTTTGTTGACATCAATTAATATATTAAAATGGAGATGTGGCTTGTGTGGACCTCTAGTTGACAGATTGAAAATGTGGGTAAAAACTTTATGAATTTACTGAAACATGTTATTTTCTCAATGGAGATGCACAGTAGAAAAAGCACATTTTCACTTAAGTTCAATTTCATATTAAAAAAAAATAAGGGCATAAAATTTTGGGCCCGCACTAGGCCCATAAATACTTAGGGCCGGCCCTGCTGCTCTCCATCTCACCCTAGTAAAAGGCAAATAGACAATAAGGAATCTTACCATCCCGCTTTCATTGTAACTCAATTCAAGATTTCTGTATTTGCCTGAAGTTTTGCTACACTCCATCTCCTGCATTTTACTCAAGTGCTCTAGTGACTACCACCATTACTGTAGGATTGATAACTATGGCTCCTCCATTTCGTCGTTGCTAGTCTTTTTTCTATAAAATGCCACTTGAGGTTTTAGTAATGTTCTTATCCTCATAGCTTCAAATATCAAAGCAGTCTTACCACTTTCATGTTTAGGTCAATAACCATTGATGACAGAAACATGAGATTTGAGCTTGGCACTTGTTTTTATCATCATGAAATGTATAATGTAGGTCTTAGAATCTGCAAACATTTAGAAAGCTTGGTTCATTAAAGAGTGTAAGTAGTTTAGAGCATGATGATTAATTTCATGATGTAAATACATATAAATGATTTGAACCTGGCACACAACCAGTCAGCATCTAGCTGAAAAGTTATATTCATACATGTCTGTATACAAACAGACAATTTATTTTTAACAGTGTGTCCACCATATATCTTGAGTGGAAATGTGTGACTAATGTAATGATCAAAATATTTGTTATTAGCTGTCATATTAGTTGCATACGGCCTGTAAAAATTCCAGTTTTTTTACACTTAATTGAACATTTTATTCTTAATCTACTTTATTTTGATTCCTTACACATCTAAAGAGTAAGTCAACACAGCATCCAAAAATGCATTCTGGTTAAAAGGAATGTGAACTCATATGCATACAAATATAAATATGACATGCACTAAATGTTGAATGGGTAATAAATCAGGAAACATGGGCTACATATAAAGACATAAATAGGATAGTATGAGATCATCATAAAATATTGAAGAAAAAATTGCCTAAGCATGCCAAAAATGGTATTATTTTCAAATTTTCACTTAATGAGCTCCGTGAATGATTATTGTATATACGAAGATTGAGATGGCAAGTTTATATCACATTTTCTGAAATTGTATCCGCGCATCATGCACAATACCAGCTCAGTATACTAGAAGTAAATATATCCATATAAGTAATTATGTTAGTGACAGATAAATACAGAATTTAAAAAAAATAAAACAATTAATCATATTAAACATAAATTGGTAAAGGGTTCAAAGTGCACAAAAATTGTTAGCCTAATTTGTGGCTAGGCTACCCAAAGCCAAAGAATCAAGTGACAAGTTGTATTCGAAAGAAAAGAGAAGCAGTGGATATCTATTCGGATCGGTTCGAGTCCTCCTGACCGAACCACCTCACGTTTACAAATAGATCATCTAGTCATCCTAGGATCACTCACCCCGGTTCGGTTCGGAGCCATGAACACCGATACGATTAAAGATTCATCCGTCGATCCGAACCGAGGCCCAGAAGCTGTAGCAGTTATGATCCACGATCCCATCAAATGCGGAGAGGTTATATCTCCACTACCCCTACATTCACCCATGAACTAAATGCGCTGTCATCATCTTAAAGCCTCTGAATCGGAGATTAAAGACATGGACTCCACGTATGTACGATCCGTAGACCTTCAAGGGGGATTTTCTGCCTATAAATACCCTACAAAGCACCATTTTAAAGGATCTTTTGGCACAATCTTCACTCTAACCCTCCTAACCACTAAATTCCATTGCTTCATTCAGATCGCCATCAACATTTGGAACACATTTCATCAAACATTGAATGGAATTACTAATTGTAAAAGTGAGATTGAGTGATAATCGGTGTTGTACTTGTATTCGAATCATCAATCAACAAAGTATAAAGTGGACGTAGGCTCTTTATCGCCGAACCACTATAAATCTGGTGTTCTTACTGTTTTTCTGTCTACTTTACTTAGAATTGTCATTTGTTTGGGTGTTAGAACCATTTTTTGGATCTAACATTGTGGTGCTTTCACTGAGAAGTCTGAATTCTCAACGTTTAGGATTATCATTCTACTATTTGGACCCTTAAGTGCAAAGAAGGTTAATCCTCTTTCATCTGTTCTCTTAGAAGTTATCTGACTAATTTCAAGAAAATTAGGTTTCATGACAAAAGGAAAAGGAAAAGAAGTGTAAAGTGCTTGGGAAAATGAGGCGAGCGGAGATCAACAAGCTATGGTTGTCACTAGATCGAGGGGACAAAGTTCAGGTCCAAGCAGGTCAGGGAGAACCTCTCCAATATGATCTGAGGTCGAAGTTCCGAACCGAACAGAGAATACTGACCCAAACCGGATCGAGACCCAGAGCATTATTGGTCACTCCCCTCCGACCCGAATCGAGGATGTGATTGCAACCCGATCCTAACCGAATATGCCAGAGGTTGGTACTTCTACTCGAGGCCCTACAGATGCTCTGATACCAGCTGCGACAACCAGTGATCAGCCCACTCCCAATGCACTTGTTACGCACATGGATCTCTCGCGCTTACTTGATATGCTAGACAGCACCAGAGATGCTTTGTAGGCTCATAAACATGATAGCGTTTTATGCGGGAAAACATGAAAGTTATGAGTAGGAAGAAAAGTGAACTTCGAAGGCAAAGATCGTCTTCCCCAACCCATTAACTTTCTGCGGATCATTCATCGTCTTCAGACGAAGAACGTTCGCGTCAGAGAAGGCCATATGAAAGGCCCGAGAATCTGAACCAGTTGTGATTTGGATCATTGGGATCCCAAGAAGATGCGGCCCGTGTTCTGGGACCTAATGATCCGTGTTTGAGAGAACCAATGTTGTTGCCGATGCAAGGATCTGACGTCCTTCCCAGAGATCCAAACTTTTCTAATCCAACCCAAGGACAACTTATCCAACCTACTCGTCCTGTGAATGACTGGGATCATAGAGCACAAGGAAGTTCAGCTGCAGTCCGGAACCAAAGAACATCGCCTGATGTAGACACTAGACGTGCTAGAAGAAATAGAAGCATAGACCCTGAACTTGCTTTGACCAATGCTAAGGTAGAAGTGATGGTGCATCAGATCATGGATGACAGTCGACGTTACACCAATGAGGACTGGGGTATTGAGCGTAGTCACACCCCATTCACCGATGACATTTTGGATTTCCAATTTTCCCGATGATTCAATTTGCCGCAAATGGACCGATATGTCAGGAGAATAGATCCGGGACAACATTCGATGAGATATGCATGGTACATGAATGTCGCAGCAACACCTGACGTTGTGAAATGCAAAGCCTTCCTGATATATCTAGAAGACGTTGCATTGATGTGGTTCACTCGACTTCCTCCACGATCAGTATCGAGCTTTAAAAAATTAAGCGAACGTTTTATGAACCAATTCCAACTCTATGCCTGAAAATCTAAAAGCGTTATTGATCTATCCAGAATCAAGCAGGCCCCTGGCGAATCTCTAAAGTCATACTAAGACTACTTCAATATAGTAGTTACCGAAATAAGCGACCCTCATGAACCAACCATTTTGATGGCATTAATAGATGGGGTAGATCCAGACACGGAATTTGGAGGATATCTACCTGGAAAACCACCACTGACAAGGTAAGCATTCTATGAAAAGAAAAATGTCCGCCTGCGGTGAGAAGAAATATACGCTAATCAGAAAAGAAAATCCGATGGAGCTCCCAAAGAAGATATTTAAAGCAATGTCATTGTGAAATAGTCCAGCGACAATTCGGGGATGGTCGAAGTAAACATCGGCAACAAAAATGGAGGAAATGGAAACAGGATCGGAAACGACGGTAAAAGGAATAGGAATCGGGGAAACAATTCCGAAAAAAGACCTCGATTTCAAACTTTTGAGAACTACACACCATTAGGTGACACACTTGAAAACATCTATTTGGATACTTAAAATGTCCTACAATACAAGAAACCGCTACCCAAGGACCCAACTGAGAAAGAGATCGCAACTGGGAAATTATGTTTGTTTCATGGAACTCATGGTCACTCAACTAACGAGTGTCATCATCCAATAGACGTTGTTGAAAAGCTGCTGCGGGAAGGAAAGTTAGATGAATATAAGGGCGCCCCAAGAAATAGAGGGCAAGGAGGGCAAGTCCCGAATAAAAAGCAACCTGCTTCTAAGCCCATAGCTCAATAGAAGGGAAAGGGTATTGTTATAAACACTATATTTGGCGGACCACACCCAGCTGGGTCCAGTAACAAGGCAATGGAACAATATATTAATGCGGCCAAGCATCTCGAGATAGAAGAATGTAGTAACCTCGAAGAAGCTGCAACGGTAAAATAGCAGAAGACAGCCACTGATGATATCGTCTTCCGAGACAGAGAAAGTATTGAGGTTAAAGAACTGAGTACTGATCCATTAGTAATCACCACTTTTATTGGACCTGCAATAGGAAAGAAGGTTCTTATGGACAATGGAAGTTCTGTTAACATCCTATTTAAAAAGGCTTTCGATCAGATGAAACTGTAAATGAATGACTTACAGCCATGTAAAGGTTGGATTCGTGGCTTTAACCGCCCCGATCGGAGTGATAGACGTACCCGTAGAGTTAGGTGAAGGACAACGTAGAAGGGAGTGGATTCTCCAGTTTGTCATCATGGACATCGAATCGCCTTACAACGCTTTCCTGGGATGGACAGCATTTTCAGAGTTCAGGGCTTGCATTACTCCATGGTGCCTACTAATGAAGTTCCCAACGGATGCTGGAGTGGGGAATGATTCGAGGTGATCAAGTGACTGGAAGGGCCTGCTATATGGAAGAGTTAAAAATGTTGCATAACGGAAAGAGTTCAGAACCTAAAAACACTTCCTCTCCTATAGAGGAAAACTCAGCATAGCAGCTAAAGACAATACCCCTAGAGAATCGCCTGATGAAATTTCTGAAGATATCGATCCCAGAGAGGATGAGGGACCGGGAGCTTGAAAAGCGATACCCAACGAGGTGACTGTTGATATCCCAATCGATAACGATGACCTGACAAAGGTCTTGAAGATTGGAACTCATTTTGATTCTTTCTAAATGAAAGAATTAACTGATTTTCTAAAAGCGAACCTTAATGTGTTTGCTTGGACACATGCGGACATATGTGGAATTTCTCCCGCGATTATGAGCCATTCACCAAGCCTAAACTAAAAACATCCTGCGGTAAAGCAAAAAAAGGCACATGTTGGGCCCAGTAAGGCCAGTAGCCTTAAAGGAAGAAGTAGAGAAGCTAAGGAATAACGGATTCATCCGAGATTTGACATACCCCAATTGGATATCGAATTCCGTCCTGGTCAAGAAATCAAATGGGATGTGGCACACATGCATTGACTTTTCTAATTTGAACAAAGCCTGCTCAAAGGATAGCTTTCAACTCCCCAGGATTGATCAGCTGGTAGATTCAACAACGGGACACAAACTTCTCTCCTTCATGGATGCATAATCAGGGTAAAACCAGATCCCCATGCATATACCAGATCAAGAGCACACAAGTTTTATTACAAATTTGGGATTGTACTATTCTGTGGTGATGCCATTTGGACTAAAGAATGTTGGAGCTACATATTAGCATTTGGTAAACAAAATGTTCTATAATCAGATTGGGAAAACAATGGAAGTCTATGTAGATGATATGCTTGTGAAGTCCAGGCAGTCCTCCGATCATATAAAAGGTTTGGCGGAAATGTTTGACATTCTACGGAGGCACAGGATGAAGCTGAACCCCTTAAAATTCTCATTTAGGGTTGCGCATCAGGAAAATTCCTTGGTTTCGTTGTCAGTTCTCGAGGAATCGAGGTTAATCCTGACCAAATTCCGGCGATTGGGAACATAGAAGAGCCACGAATGATCAGAGATGTACAGAGCCGGCAGGAAAAGTTGTAGCATTAAGTAGGTTCATTTCCAAAGTCGCAGATGAATGTGTTCCTTTCTCTGACTTAAGTAAAAAGGGGAAAAGAAACTTCAAGTGGACTCTCGACTGTGTAGAGGCTTTTCATAACTTATTGGATCTGTTGGAGAAACCACCAGTTTTATCTAAACCAGTATACCATGAGGACCTGTTTGTATATTTGGCAATATCATCTCATGTCGTTAGCTCAGCTCTCGTATGCGAGGAAGACAAAGTCTGGAGGTCGGTGTATTACGTAAGCAAGAAGTTAGCAACGGCAGAATGCAATTATCCAAAAATAGAAAAACTTGCTTATAGTCTCTTGATCGCATCCCGAAAGCTCCGTCATTATTTCCAAGCCCATCCGATAGTCATATACACTGATCAGCCACTCTGACAAGTATTGCAACGACCTAAGGCATCAGGACGACTGCTTAAGTGGAAAATCAAGTTGAGCCAGTTCGATTTAAATTTCCAGCCAAGGAGATCGATAAGGGGATAAGCTCTAGCAGACTTCATAGCATAATTCACAATCCCCGAGGAAGATGCGTTGGACGATATGGCTAACCCTTTGGAGAAAAATTTAGAACTTAGTCCCTGGAAAGTGTATACAGACGGGGCTAAGAATGATCGAAGGTCCGGTACCGGAATTGTTTTAACAACTCCTAAAGGATGATCGATCTATTATGCCTTATGACTTGAATTTTCATCCCCCAACAATGATTCCGAGTATAAAGCCCTGATTATCAGGCTAAAACTCGCTAAGTAACTGGGGGTGACGACACTAGACATATTCTGTGATTTCAAAATAGTTGTTTTCCAAGTTCGAAAGGAATTTGAAACCAGGGAACCCCGACTCGTCACTTACCTTGAAAAGGTGTAAGAGTTACTAGGCAACCTAGAGCATTATATCATAACTCATATCCCAAGAATAGAAAACCAGAAGGCAGACAGACTGGCTAAGTTAGCAAGTTCTGCTAACCTAGAAAAGACAGAGATTGTTCCGATAGAAGTACTGAAGTCACCAAGCTTCGATCAGATGGAAGTTGACCTAGTACTGGAAGTTGAACCAGAAAGGAAGTCATGGATGACACCGGTTAAGAACTTCCTTAAAAGTGGAACGCTGCCATTAAAAAAGAGTGAAAGACGAGCTGTGATACGTAAATCTGCAAGATATGTCTTACATGACGAGATTCTTTATCGCCTGGGATTTTCTATGCCCCTACTTCGGTGTATATCACATGAAGACATCAAACGTGTACTGAGAGAAGTACATGAGGGTGAATGTGGAGACCACACCGGAGGCTAAACTTTGGCAAAGAAAGTATTGAGATATGGCTATTTTTGGCCTACCATAAATAAAGACACAGTTAACTATTCACGACACTGCGATAAGTGTCAGAAATTTGCTAAGTTCATAGGGCTCCTCTGAGTCATCTCAAATTAATGGTGACCCATAGCCGTTCGCTATGTGGGGGGATAGACATCATTGGGACCCTACCAATCACCAAAGGAGGAGCTAAATATGCAATTGTGGCCATAGATTATTTCACAAAATGGGTGGGGGCCAAACCCCTAACTACAATCACGACAAGAAGAGTGATCAATTTTGTGGTCAGAAACATCATCTGTCGATTTAGGATACCTAAAACTATCATAACTGATAATGGAACCTAATTCGATAGCATAGAATTCAAGAACTTCTACCAGAAATACAAAATTGATAAGAGATACACTACGGTAGCTCACCACAATCAAACGGATATGTTGAAGCGACAAATAAAGTTACTAAGTACATCCTTAAAAATCGATTGGAGCGAGCAAAATCCATGTGTGTTGATGAATTACCACTAGCAATCCTCCTACTGGACGACTTCTAAGATGGCAACGGGTCACACCACTTTTTCACTCTCCTTTGGATCAGAAGCGGTAATTCTGTTGGAGCTAAAAGTTCTCTCTCATAGTGTGACGTATTACGATCCGATGACAAACAAAGCGCTCCTCCTTGAATCCTTGGATATGGTCGAAAATATGAGATATGAAGCAGACTTGCATGCCTCGAGGCACCGTCGTCAATTGACACGTTACTTTGACAGGAAGGTCTGTCCTCGGACCTTTGAACCAGGAGACTTAGTATTGAAGCATGTCTTCCCACCCCTGGTTCATTTAGGTCCGAAGTGGGAAGGATCATATGCCATCCAGCGGAAGCTTGATACATGAGCTTTCAAGTTAACGACCGTGGATGGCAAAGAGATTCTCAGAGCTTGGAATGCCCAACACTTGCGGCAGTATTTGACTTAGATTAGTATTATTTTCTCCTTTGTTTTATGAGCCATGTAAAAAGGCATGACTTTCCTAGAAAAGTCTAGTTAACATAAACAAAAGATTATAAAGTGGACATAGGCCACGACTTGGCCGAATCACTATAAAATATCGTGTGTGATTTACTTTTCCTGCATAAGATTTTTAATATGTTTTGTGATTACTGTAATCTGAGTCTAAGAGACTAGAAATTTGAATAGAAACCAGAGTAAATGAGACAACCGTTTGCATAACAAGATAAGGATGGGAAGACAATGTCCCAAACTCTAACTCTCATGAATCGAGAGAGAGTATAAAGGATGGGAAGATAACGTCCCAAACTCTAACTCCCATGAATCGAGAGAGAGTATAAAGGACGGGAAGATGATGTCCCCAGGGCATGGAGGAGCACCGTGATAAGAAACCGCCTTGAATGCACTCTAACTTAACATTATGATAGGAGAGTATAAAGGTGATAAGAATAAGTGCTAGTGAGAAATCACCTTGGTCCCATTGAAGGGCAGGGGAAATCCGATGTCAAACCTAATCAATCTCGAACAAGTCTTGGCTAGGCACTCTATTCAAGATTGATTGGGGGCATACGCACCACATCTCCTATTATCGATTGCCTAATTAAGAAGTGATTTCTGCTTATTACATTTTGACATTTATACGCTTGTAGGGATGCTCAACTATGACACGGATTGTTATTTACTACTTATGTTTTTAAAACTTTGATCATTACTGAATTCAACTGAAATAAACGACAAACTTGCAAACATTTCACATAGTGGGAAACAAACCATTTCATTTACGTGAGTGTAGGTTTATACAAGAAGATCAAACAAAAGGATGCGAGGGCCGCACTCGCTACAACAACAGCAGTCCAATGGAAAGTCAAAAAAAAAGACGAGACTAAGCGTTATTTTGACTTTGGGACGGACTTAGCTTTCTTGGTGGCATTGAGTTTATCCCTTTCTTCTTTTTTAGCCATGAAAAAGAAATGCTTTGGCTTATTTTCCCCGAAAACTGGAGTTATGGGATCGGTGGAAGATTTTTTAGCAAGCCCCTCGGTGATTGACCTGGTTGAGAGTTTGACAACTAGCTTCGAACCTGGAGGAACTACCGCGAGAGGTTTAAGACTTTCGGGATCTTTCTTCTCAACTATGACTTTTAAAAGCATGTCTTGCTTTGCTTTCATATCAGCCAAAGTCATGTCATCGGGATCACCCGAACCTCCAGTCATAACAACATTATGTTCCTCATGTCCATCGTTGTTGCCATCATCTTTCAAAGCATCTATCATATCCCCATGTTTAGGGGTTTCCGTGCTAGATGGCTAGAAAGTCTTGTCAGTGACTTCTCCTTTCTTGCCCTCAACCTTCTCCCCAGGTTCAGAGCCAATAGCCTCATCCTTTTTCTCATGCGTTGTCTCAACAGACTTTGCTTCAATAACTTCTTTTGGATGCTCATCACTCTTCTCAACTGTCTTCACACCTATAGGGCAAGAAGTAACAGTTATTAGTTCAGGAGATAAAGGATGTTTTTCTATTGATTACCCATTGATATGACAGAAGGTTGAGATGGCCCAAACAAACTGAGGTGAAAAGGTGGAAATACCTTTGGACGATTTCTCAACATTGGTCGTAGGAGTCTCTGGAAACTTTTCAATAATAGGAGACAAGAAAGATGCTTCGGGAATTCCTGAATTTTCTGGGTCATACCTTTCCGTTATGGTAGCCCCGGGTGCAGCGGAGGAGGAACCTGTCTCGATAGTTTATTTTCCCTTGGCCCGACGCCTCTCGTCTTCCATAGCAGCAGCAATGAGTTTACGCACTTCGGCCAAGTGTACTACTTCCTCACCTCTCACGTATTTCTCCATGAGCTTATCCTCATCGATAAAGTACACCTTAAGCTCTTGTTTTTCCCATTCCACCACCTAATCCCACACATATACCAGAGTGGTGGGATATTCTTTGATCCATGCAATATCCAGGTGTCGGATTACTTGAGCATAAAATCCCGTCAACATTTCAGCGCTCTCATCCAACTCTTTCTGGGCCTCTACAAGTTGTGCACTGGTTTTCTCGATAGACTTTAAAGCCACATATGCATTCCCCTCGGCAAGAGTTTCCCTTGTCTCAGCATCCATCAATTTGGCTTCTAGTTCTGCATTCTTTTTAGCCAACTCCGCCTTCTCCTGTTCGAGGCGAGTACAATCCATCTTCGCAGCAATGATTTCGGACTTAGCATCCTAGGCTTGTTTCTTTGAACCTATGCGCTCTCGGCTGTGGGAATCAAGCTCAGGATGGTAACGCTTCTGTAATTTCTCAAATTGCTTCTTATAATTATCGGCATCACGTCGCACAAGGGCAAGTTTGGCTTGAGCATCCTCAAGGTCTTTCTTGGCAGCATCCTTCATGGTTTTTACATCGGCTATCAAAGTGTTGAATGATCCTGGACAAAGCCTGCGCGTACCTTTTCATCTCTTTTATTGAGTATCTGCTTCATCGATCTTGGCCTTAACCACAGTTGCCCAGTTAAACTCCAATGGCTTAAAAGCTGGAACAAAATGCATGTTGCTGAGTGGTGTTTGGGAAATTGTTTCTTCAGAATATCTAATTTGGCTTTATTTTCATCGTCAAGTATGCCCGGCCTAGTGGTGGTAATGTCTGTGTTGCGACGCCTAGATGGCACGATGGATGTTCTATCTTTCTCAGGCCCCTTGCTCGGTTTTTTTCTCTTTTGGGTTATTAACCTTCTTTGATGGTTTTTCCTGGTGAGTTTTATCCTTGGAGGAAACTGTAGTTTTAGAAGTGTATTTTCCCCTTCATGATGAGTAGTGTGGCTTTTATGTTTTTCTAAGTCTGAACAACGAGGAGATCGAGAACGAGAAGATCGATGAGGATGAGGAGGTCGATTCCTCCTGTCATCTCTATCCCAACTTTAATGCTGATCATGTCCTGCACTAGACTCCATCGGGGGCATACTCGAGCGAACATCTCTCATGTACTAGCGGTGATGGGCTATTTATCCCACAATGTGATATAAGTGAATGTTAGTATCAACATTAAAATAAATCACAAGTGTTATGACGTGCAGTGCTAGGGTGTTGTGTATATCCTAAGTGACAACCCCCCTAACAGACCAGAACCTGGAGTTAGGCCAGTGTGCACAATTTCCCCGGCTTTCACGGGGGTAACTTCTTCTTCGAAGGTAAAAGTAAGGGGATCTGTCCTAAAATCTTTTGAAGTATAAATGGCCTCGGGCAGGGGAAGTTTCCCCAAACCCCAGTATATAGAATCATCCACTGCGAAATCATCTCCTCGGGGAGTGATTTACGGCAGCTCTCTTAAAGAAATCGGTTTTTCATGGGTTGCCGCATCTTCGGGAGTGATGTATTTGTCTCTATCCTTTTCAGCTATGTTTGCTAATATATCGTCTTGAGTTGAGGTGGGAGAAGGACTTTTTTGAGGTATCGTTGGATCTCTCGAACTCTCTCCCATCTCATGTAAGATTTCAATTGGCCCCTCGGCTGGGGGTATATATAAATAGGGACATTCTCTGTGGCCTATGCTATGAGTGATAGCAACTAAGCGATGGCGATGAAGGTATTCATCAACTAGACAGTCTCTAATGGTCCAGAATTTCAGGTCACCATTAAGCAGTCGGTTCAGACGATCGAAGTACACTTAATATGTTTCCTGTCTCGGGATAGAGACTACAAGTGAAAACAAACGACAGTCAATACATTTACAGCAATGGTTGAAATTAGAAATTGAAGGCTAATATCTTTACTTGATTTAAGCTGTCTCCTGGCACATCCTGGTTGTTATTGATATAGAACAATTCAAGTCTTCCAACTTTGTTGCTAAATGGAATGGTTATGATTTTCCCCTTTGGAACCGATTCAAAATATACAAAGGAAGGGGTATCCTGGGTTCTATGTTTGAAATTATAGAAGTAATGAACGTCCTCGAAAGTGAGCTTTGTACCCAAAATCTCCCTATAAGCAATGTACAAGGTGTACATATTAGCATAGGAGATGAGTTGGAGCTGCATTGGAGCAATTCGCATTTGTCTCAGAAAGTCGACGACAAATGGCGAGAATGGAGGTATTGCCCCAACAAGACACATCAAGCTACTGATGGACATATACCCTTCAGGTGGATTATGAGGTCAGTCTCTGCTAACATGAAACTTAGTGTCTCTTCCAAGGATTCCATGCTTTAAATATATCCGTGCGAGTTTAGCATCGTCAACTGTCGATTCAACAGAATCATTGGGCTTCTCCAAGACAATAACATTCTTTAACTCATCGGGAGCACGACAATCTCCTATTCCTCCTTCCTCTTCTTCATCTATAGAGACGTCATCTCCGAAGGATGCTTCATTTTCGTGAATCTCCACTTCATAGTCCGGACCCTCACTATCCCATTCCGGATCTGAAGTGGAGGGTATATCTTCGATGATAGGATTTTCAGATGTCCCTACGGCTTCTCTTTTATCTATTAGCCTAAGTGAGCGTCTCTCACTCATAGCTGCTGAACTATCAAAGAAACAATAGCAGAAGTTAAAGTATAATTTTCCGTCTCCCCCTGTGTATGTGTGTGCAAACGTGTGTGAAATGATGGAATTAAAAAATACAAGGTAGGTATAAAAGAATGCAATGCGAAGATTGGCGAAGCAATTATGTGTTCATAGCAGTCCAAAAAGTTCAGTTCAGAGGGCTCTATCCTAATTGTTCATGAAGTCACAAGCCATAGTTAATTTTGGTTAAGTTAGTTGAAACGTTCTTGCATTTCATATTGGATGACAACGGATCGGTGCGAGTATTTATGTTACAAGCAGATCGGTGCAGGTGTCCTTGTCAGAGGCGGATTGGTTCAGATGTTTGCCTCAAGCGGATCGGTTCAGAGTTTATGGAAAGAAGCGACTTCGTTCAGATCGTCCAGCACCAAACCGAACCGCATTAATATCTGGAAACTTCATTCAACCCAAGTTCCTCTGATCCGACATGAGATAACATGCTTTATCCTCATCACCTCGAGTTCATCCAATCCGCTCCAAGCTGATCCTACTATCCTAAGTGTGTATTCTCCTTCCACTTCCACATTATCCAAATCACTGAAACTCATCGAGCACCCATAGGCTGATACTCGCGGCACAAATCTTAAATCACCAGCATCGCCATCATGAGGTGGTCAGCACCCTACCAACGACGGCGATGGTGAACTGGAAGTCCCCAAGAGCAACATCGGCGTCAATGGGAAGTGACGACATGAATTAATGCTAATTTTGAGTACGATTTATGCGAGCCTAATAATAAAAATCGAGGAAAACAGGATTTAAACCCACCTTTGAATTCATTTTGGTGTTTGGAAGGATTTGTGAAAATTAAGGAATTAGGGTTTGTATTGAATTCAGGAAATGAGAGCAGGGAAAATGAGAGAAGAGAGAGAAGGCTTCATGATCTTATATGAGAGTTAGGGGATATTTGCATTCCAGTGGGCCTCACTTCCAAAACCGACCCGAGTGGAAAAAAAGGATAGGTTAATCCAAGGCCCCTCCTCGGCGCAATAATGTAGTCAAGGGTCAGGCGCAATTCAGATCGAACTAAACCGATCCGAACCCAAGTGTAAAAGAAAATTCAAAAAGAATACCACTTAACATGTGGAAAAGAAATTTAAGAAGGGACGTTGGAATCTCAATATGAATATCGAAAATTACCTAAAAGAACTGCCCAGACTTTAAAGCGAAGCCTTGAAGCTATTGACGATAACAGGAGTAACTCATGCATTCCACGGTGTATTTATAATCTCCGCAAATGTCAAGAGATACTACTTCATGAAATGATGCAACCCAACAAACATATGGACACAACTGTTGAATGACACTGATTCAGAGGCAGATAAGTTCACTATTTCGAAGCATACTTTATTTTCAATAAATATATACTTCGAGGGGGCAAAATGTTAGCCTACTTTGTGGGTAGGCTACCCAAAGCCAAAGAATCAACTGACAAGTTGTATTCAAAAGAAAAGAGAAGCAGTGGATATCTATTCAGATCAGGTCCTCTTGACCGAACCACCCCACGTTTATAAACAGATCAACTAGTCAGCCCAGGATCACTCACCTCGGTTCGGTTCGGAGCCATCAACACCGATCCGATTGAAGATTCCTCGGTCGGTCCGAACCGAGGCCAGAGGCTGCTGCAGTTACGACCCACGATCCCATCAAATGCGGAGCGGTTATATCTCCACTACCCCACGTTCACCCATGAACTAAATGCGATGTCATCATCTTAAAGCCTCTGAATCTGTGATTAAAGACATCGACTCCAGGTATATCTGATTTGGAAACCTTCAAGGGAAATTTTCTGTCTATAAATATCCTATAAAGCACCATTTTAAAGGATCTTTGGGCACAACCTTCAAACTAACCCTCCTAACCACTGAATTACATTGCTTCGTTCAGATCACCATCAACATTTGGAACACATTTCATCAAACATTGAGTGGAATTACTAATTGTAAAAGTGAGACCGAGTGATAATCAGTGTTGTACTTGTATTCAAATCATCAAAGTATGAAGTGGACGCAGACTCTTTAATGCCAAACCACTATAAATCTGGTGTTCTTACTGTTTTTCTGTCTATTTTATTTAGAATTATTGCTTGTTTGGGTGTTAGAACCATTTTTTTGCTCTAACATAAATAATAGACCCATGTCACCATAAAAGCATGTTAGCTTGACGTCGAGACAAAACATTAAATTAAAAGCATCTATCTTTAGCAGTTCACATTTAAATTTGGCATTGGGACAAATACTGGCATAAAAAAGATAAATAATCCAAACATAAATGATAATAAAGTGAAAGAAATTCGAGTTGAGAACCAGCATGATAAATAATCCAACAGTGGCTGTAAAAATTTGATTTTCCTTATCGAAATTCAAATAGAGGACCTGCATGATAGTATAACCATATATAGTAACGTTAAAAATCAATATTGTCTAATAGTTATAAGGTTGATTGTGAGAAAACGTATGAAGTTATACCGAAGAGTTGCTTATTATCTAGTGAATAAGAATTCAACCAAATTAGAATCAAAAAGCAATATAAATGATAGTAATCTTAAGAGGTTAAAACGTTTTGAAACAAAAGTAAATTGAAAAGTCATTTACATCCCAAATAATAAAACGAGAACAAATGGTATTGAAAAAAGTAAGATATGACCTTTAACATGTCTTTAGCAAGGAAAAAGGGCATTTTGCTATAGATCCTCTCTATATATTAAAACTATATATGCTATTTAGATCCGAAACAGGAAATAATGCCTTTTCTGAATAAAATGACATGCGCTTGAGAATTATGTTAAGAAGAAACTCAGAAATAGTTTATTAATAGTAAAATAAAAGTAACTTAAAAATGGTAATGTCTAATAGTTGTGAAGGTTAACAGTGAGAAAATAGATGAAGTTATATGGAAGTAGTGGCTGATTATGCAGTTTTAGGAGAATTCAATCGACTTAAAATCAAAAGCAATAAACATAAGAGTTAAAAATGATTTGAAACAAAAATAATTTGAGAATTCATTTACATCCCAAATAAGAAAGTGAGGAAAATTAGTTGTAGAAAGAAAGAACTAACCCGTAGCATGTCGTTAGCAAGAAGAAAAGTGAATTTTGCTGCAAATCCATTCTCCGGGCATTAGAATTAACACCTTTTTCTTGATCAAAGGACTTGCGCTTGAGATTTATGTTAGGAAGAGGTTAAGAAATAATCGTGGAAGTTCATCAAGGACATTAAAGTCATCATGGGAGTTGTTTTTTAGTGAATCAGTTGGCTTTCCAATAGACTTAAATTTTGACGCATGTGTAATGAGGTGGATAATTGTGGACATTAAATTTTGACATCACAGAGTAATGATATTGTTAGACCAAAAAATGGAACCAACACCCAATTGATCAGAAATTGTAGAGAATAATAATCTAAAAGCAAGTAAAAAACAATCAACACATACAATTAATAGTGGTTCGGCATAAACGAGCCTACGTTCACTTTATAATTCTCTGATTGATCAATAAATTACAAATATAATGCAGCTAATCACTCAACTTCACAAGTACAATTAATAATTTCTCCAAATCTATATAATTATACTCAGATATTTAGAGTACAATCTAAATAAATTAGAGAAATATTGTTGATGGTGAAGCTTAAGTATGTAGAGTGCCAAAAAGATCCCTCAAAATGGCAAGCCTTGGTGTGTCTATAGGCCCCCAGGGCAGGCGGGTCGCTTGATGATGTGGCGTTGATCCCGGAATTCTTGGAGTAGATCGTAGGCTAGTGGAAGGAAGGCTTCTGGGACAGTTCGCAAGAGTGGGATAGTCTAAAAATCATGTTTTATTGCGCACAAGAGTGGTAGATTATTTATATTTACAAAGCGATGGACCAGGTGACGTTCTAACAATGGATTGGCCGACCATGTTATAAATGATGGATCTGTTGGTCACATTGTAAACTATGGATCAGTCGAATACTGTTATATGGATCGGTCGGTCATGTTATAAATGATGGTTCGGTCGGTAACATTGTAAACTATGTGTCGGTCGGGTTCCTTTATATGGATCGGTCAGCCTCAATGTGCATGGATCGGTCGACATCTAATATTATGGTGGATCGGCCGTAAACACTTTCATGCATGGGCCGGCCTTATCTTCAAAGATTGATTCATGATCTTGTTTGTGAGTTGTATGGACCATTCTTATATAAAGTTGAATGAATCAATGGCAACGTGATCCCTTGTGTTAGTAGACATATTATGGGAAGGACAGGGTGGCAACATGGAATATAGGACGTTTGTTTTCAATTGCATAGAATGATTTGTTCAAGCAACAGTAAAAGTTATTCCCATTGGTATGTTAATGCATGCAATACTGGATCACGTACAACCAACAGTTTTTCAAGAAAAATAGCATATTAATGCCATGTGTCACATGCCTTTAAAATGTGATAATGGTTCAGTTCCTTATTATATGATATATTATGAAATATAGACATAAAAGCAGCATGAACCAGTTTAGCCAAAAACATGACCATATATGAAGCCAAGCTGGATCATGAATAGAAGACCACGTTAAACACTGAAACGCAGTATATGCGTGAATCAAATAACCTCTATATCAATATAAATATATACGGTTTGCACCGCTATATAAGAACACATATCAATACATGGTCAGTCTGTGTACTCTTGCCATGAATTGACATCGTGTTCTTCATGAAGTTGTACCCCAGAAATACTAGCAATGGGTCGGCACTATTATTGTTATAAGGGGTCGGTCTGTAATGTATTCACAGGTCAGTCAAGAAATACACAACATGTGGCTCTGCATCCGACGGGATCAACAATGTAACGTAGCAATATTTGCATACCCAAACAATAAAGTGAGCATGTTTAGTTGGTCGATTTTCTGTCATGTGGATCGGCATGTTAAAAAGAAAAATGGGTTAGTAATGAAAACACTAGGAATGGCAATGGGGCGGGTTGGGGCGGGTTTCTCGTGCCCCATACCCGACCCGGACTTTTTAAACCCCGCCCCAGACCCGCCCCGTAGACCCGGTGCGGGTCTGGAATTTCGCCCCGTACCCGAAACCCGTACGGGTCAGGGTAGACCCGACCCGCCCCGTGACCCGGTGATATTATGTTCTAGTGTACACAAATTTATATATTTATATTTTTTATCACTAAGTGATAAATTATATGCATATTATATTGTGTTCACAATGACAAGAGAATATTATAAAATGAGTTGTAAGATAATAGTTCAAAATATATGCATTTGTTATTGTATGATTATCATTGATGCAACTTAATACAATGAAAATTTTATAGTTTGTCAATTGAAAGAATATAATATTCAAGTTACAACCATGTAAATCTAAGAAAATTAACAAGTAATAGTTATAGTTATAAATTGTTTGAATGATCTTTCGATCAAGCGGGTCGGGTTGGGGCGGGTTAGCCATGCCCCAGACCCGACCCTAGACCCGGACCTCCAAAAGCGGGTCGCGGGTCTACCCGCCCCGAAGACCCTATGGGGCGGGTCTAAATGGGTCAAAACAGGGGCGGGTCAAGCGGGTTTGGACCCTAGACCCGCCTCATTGCCATCCCTAGAAAACACACGTGGTCGACTCTTTAAGTAATAACATGGCAAAGTTAACACGTGGATCAGTAGATTGGATCAGCCATTCTCAATATAACATGGGGTCATGCACGGAGCAATAGAACTTTGCACGTGGTCGGTCCTGATGCAAATTGACGTGGTCGGTCCTGAAGCAAATTGAAGTGGTCGGTCCTGAAGCGAATTAAAAGTGGGTCGGTACCCAAATTACTAAAGGGTCGGTTATTTGCGGTGACAGCTATACCCAGCTGTAAAGTGGACCAGTATCATTTTCGTAAATAAGTTTGAGGCCGACCCAAATCCTGCATACTGTAATTACAACTTTGTCATTACCCCCCCCCCCCTCCCCCAAACTACACTTATAAATAACCCACTTCTCCACCATTCAAGGGACTGATTTTTCCGCCACGAAGGGCTACCCAAATCATTTCTCCACAACTATCAAACACTCTAAACTCCATTAATGGATTCTCAAACTCACTCCATATTCCATCAACAATAGATGGATCAAATCTTCTCCAAACTCCATTAGAAATCTCTCAAAATCAGTCCAAGTGATCTCCAACTACCATTAACTCTCTCCAAAGCCTAGATCCAACACAAGATCATCATGGATCCAATGTAGATCATCTAAGTGCCTAAGTGGTTGAATATATACACAACTACCATAACGAATCAAAAGATCTCACCAATTCCTTCGCAAATCCAAGTGAAATATAGAGCGAAAAGAGAGAAAAAAGTAGAAGATCATTGTTAAGGAAAGAAATGAGAGACATAAGTGAATTCATGTTCTTTGTAAATCCGAAAGAGATAATGAAAAGTGCTTCCATAGTGGACATAGGTCTAAATTGACCGAACCACTCTAAAAATTCCTTGTTCCTTACTTTTTTGCTTTTTATTTTGTGTTTGTGGATCTGTAATCTCAAACCATACTTTTTGGTGAACTATTTTCGAAACACCTTTGGTGTTGAAGTCATTTTTGATTTCAACATTGGCAATCCCCGAGCAGAATTTCATGTAGATTCAAAATAAAATATTCCGAGTTGAATTCCAAGTCAAAATGATATTAAAAATATTAAAAAACCTTTATTTCTATATAATAAATCATTATAATTTATAAGTGAATTCCATAGTGACTATTTGAAAATTTGATTTCGCCACAAAACAAAATCTACAAATGAAAACTCGATTTTTCTCTCCCATTAGAAAAATATCATTCAATAGAATCGAGCGTTTCTTATTTCAAAGAAATCCGACTTACTTTGGATCGTGTATAACTAATTAAAGTTAAAAACGTAATATTACGAACTATTGCGCTGCTACTGCTCGTTTTAAAATAAAATTATAAATTATACGTTCAAACGTCGTTTAATAAACAAAATCGTTAATAAAATTAAATACAAACTTAAATAAATACTCTTATATTACCAAATCATACAATACTGCAAATTCAGTGGGAATCTTTGCAAATTTCTGGCACGTGTCGCAGCGTCGTGAATGATCATCGGCATCCCAATTTATGGTCGGCCAGAAGTAGCCATACCGCAGTATTTTCTTTGCCAATGTCTGTCCTTTGGTGTGATTTTCGCATTCGCCTTCGTGGACTTTTCCCAACACGTTTGACGTAGTCATGTGGTATACACTGGAGGAGGGGTATTGAAAATCCTTCTCGTTTAAGAACTTCACCATGCATGACATATCTTGAAGCTTTGTGAACTATGGCATGTCTCTCACTCTTTTTCATCGGGGACGTTCCGTTATGCAGGAAGTTCTTTATCGGTGTCATCTATGACTCTTTCTCTGGTTCGGTCTCCAGCACCGGATCAACTTTCATCTGATCAATGCTCGAAGCTTCAAGCATCTCGATTTGGACCATCTCTGTTTCTTCTGGATCGTTGGAGCTTGCTAGCTTAGCCAACTTATCTGCCTTTTGATTATCTGCTCGTAGAATATAGGATATAATGTAATATTCTAGGTTGTCCAATAGCTAATTTACCCTTTCTAGGTAAGCTGCGAGTCGTGGTCCCTTCGTTTGAAATTCCTTTCGAACCTGAAAAACAATGGTTTGAGAGTCACAAAAGATGTTCAACACCTCTACTCCCAACTCCTTAGCGAGTTTCAACTTGGCAATTAGGGCCACGTATTTAGAATCATTGTTAGTAGCGGCAAATTCCAATCGTAAAGCATAGTAAATTGACTGTCCTTCGGGAGTGATCAATACATCTCTGGCACCAGACCGTCGATCATTTTTAGCACCGTCTGTATACAGCCTCCAGGTGCTAGATTCTAGTTTTTGTTCCTGGGGGCCACCTTCTTCATCTGTTACATCCTCTTCGGGAATTATGAATTCAGCGATGAAGTCAGTTAATGCTTGTCCCCGTATGGACTTTCTAGGGAGGAAGTTGAGGTCAAACTGGCTTAACTGAATGTTCCATTTGAGCAGTCTTACCAATGCTTCAGGTCAGTGTAGGACTTGTCGGATTGGTTGATTAATGTATGTAACAATCGGATGAGCTTGGAAGTAGTGGCAAAGCTTTCTGAAGGCAATTAACAACCTGTAAGCAAGCTTTTCTATCTTTGGGTGGTTGTGTTCTGCTGCCACCAATTTCTTGCTCACATAGTACACTGGTCTCTGAATTTTGTCCTCCTCACGCACAAGTACTGAGCTGATAGCATGTGACGATACTGCCAAATATACAAATAAAGATTCATGGTCCATCGGCTTAGACATTATCGGGGGATTCTCTAAATGATTCAGTAGGTTCTGGAAGGCTTCAACATAATCTGAGGTCCATTCGAAGTTGTGTTTCCCTCATTTTATCAAGTTGAAGAAAGGAATGCACTTATCAAGGGCCTTGGAAATAAATCTGCTTAACGTTGCAACTTCCCTGTTAAACTCTGTACATCTCTAATCTTTCGCGGCTCACTAATATTTCTGATCACTGCAATTTGATCGGGATTAATTTTGATTCTGCGCGAGATGATGGTAAAGCCAATGAACTTTCCTGACGCGACCCCAAAAGAACATTTCAACGGTTTAAGGTTCATTCCAGAACATCGGGGGATATCGAACATCTCTGCCAAGTATGTTGTATGATTGGATGGCCGTTTGGATTTCACAAGCATACCATCTACATAAACTTCCACGGATTTCAAAATTTGATTGTAGAATATACGATTCACTAAGCGTTGGTCATTGCTCTAGCATTCTTTAATCTGAAGGGCATTACCATGTAATAACACAATCCGAGATCCGTGATAAAACTAGTATGCTCTTGATCTGGCACATGCATGGGAATATGGTTATATCCTGAATATGCATCCATAAAAGAGAGAAGTTCGTGTCCTGCCGTCGAGTCCACTAGCTGATCGATTCTCGGCAACGAGAAGATGTCCTTTCGGCAGGCTTTGTTCAGATCAGAAAAATCAATGCATGTGCACCACTTCCCATTAGCTTTTGTAACAACCCGAATTTTTAGCAGCGTGTTAAGACAAGAATCAAGGCAGAATTAAATTATAAAATATGAATCAGGATAAACGGCTTGCGCCATTGCGTTTGTCTCGGAAAAATACGCGAAATAGAGTCCGAAATTTCGTAAATCGGAGTCCGTATGAAGAAGATATGGACGAACGAAGTTAGGCAGAAAAACCGAAAACAAGCCAGAATGCACTGGCGCACTTGTGAAGTGCGCCAGCACAAAAATACACTGGCGCACTTGGGAAGTGCGCCCGTGTCGAGCCAGAAACCTGCACAGCCTTCTGGCTTGACCCTGGCTGGCCTGGTGCACCTGTTTTGGCCCTTGGTCTTGTTTTGGAGGCTTGTGACGATTTTTGAGGGCTGGGATCTATCCTAGGGTTAATCTAAGGGTCCTAACTAGCCTAATCTTCTATAAATAAGCCCCTAACCCCCCCTAAACCCTCAATATTCACTCATCTAACTAAACTATGGCCAAATTTCTACTCTCATGGCCTCCACTCAACTATCCTAGCCTCCACTTCATTTCTATGAAAGGTTTCATGATCTTGAGAGTGTTAGAGAGTTTCTATGTTAGTATGAGAGCCTCTCAAGTTGATTTCAAGGCTAAAGCTTTGATCTTTGTTCATAAAGATGGGGTTTTGATTGATTCGGAGTGTTCATCTTTGGGTTTTTGGGTGATGGCATGCATAGGCTTCATCACAATCTTTAATTTAAATCGATTTGTGCCTTCATAGCAATGTAAGCCCTTCCCTACTCTTAGATATTAACTATGAAGTTAAATGTTCATGTTGAAAGTTTGGGTTTGATTAATTAGAATGATGCATGCTATCATGTTATGCAAGTTTATGAAGTCATTATCTTGATCTTATGAGCTAAAAGCCACAACCTTTATGTTGAAATGTTGCATTATGCAACATGAGAATCTTCATAATCATTATGTCAACTTGCATATGAAGTCATAATCCTTATATGATGATATATGCGAGTTTCTAGCCATCATTCCATGTCTTTTGTCACCATGATTCGCTTATGTACCAAGTTTGGGTTGATGCATGTTTTTGAGGCTTAAGAATGTAACATGCAAGCTAATGAACACATTTGTGCCTCATTTGCCACCATGATTAACTTGTGGCTTAATACCCATTTTTGTCATTCCTTTGCCAAGTCTCTTCTTTTAATCCATCACGTTGTTGCGAACGTATATGCTAGTTTAAAAAGCGTTGGGGTCACATTATGGGGAAACATAATGACATGAACATGATTTGGGTAAATGGGTATAAACATGACAACATGTAACGTTAAATATGACATGTGTTTATACTTGAAAACATGACTTGAAATATAACATGGAAGTTGACATGTAAGTATGCATAAAAACATAAGCTTGGGAATTTACCTATTAAGTTAGGTCTACCCATTGGGAATTTACCTATTAAGTTAGGTCTACCCAATTGTTTGAAAACTTGACTATGAACATGACACTAGACTAAACAGGAAAGTGGCCAACTCGAGGTTGGGTTGAGTTTGCAACGTAAAACTACCCGGAACCGACCAGCCTAACTAGTAGTTGCAAACAATAGGACCCAATGTGAGAAGTTGGTCATGTTGTGCTTGAACCCGAGGTTAGACCAAGTTGTGGTGTAAAGCTACCCGGAACCGACCGGCTTAACTAGTAACCACAACAAAGTCTAATGTGAGAGGTTGGGGTGCACTAAGTAATTAATGCCACATGATAGGGTTAAGTTAATTTGATTAATAACTCTTAACCAAATATGACATGGGTAAATGGGTTAAGTAAATTGGTTAGGCTAATGATACTTAACAAAACATGACAAGGTTGGGTAGGTTAAGTGATTTGATTTGCCTAATGACGCTTAACCATTTTTATACGACTAGTGGACGGGGATTAAGTTAACCAACACTTAATCAATCCAACATGATAATTTGGCAAGGTTAAGTAAGTTTTCTTAATGACACTTAACCATACAAGATGATTAGGGGATGGGGTTAAGTAATTTGCACCTAACTAATCCGACACGGTAATTAGATGGGGTTAAGTAATCCACACTTAACTAATCTAAACACGGTAGTTCGATGGGGTTAAGTTAAACACTTAACCAATTTAAACTCGGTAATTCAATGAGGTTAAGTAACCAATACTTAACCAACTTAGCGTGATAATTTAATGGGGTTAAGCAACTTATACTTAACCAATTATACATGATGATTTGATGGGGTTAAGTAACTTACACTTAACCAATCTAATACGCGGACCTGATAAGGTTAAGTCACAAGACCTTTTTAGAATATACTTAACCATTGTAGTACGATTAGAGGATGGGGTTAAGCCAACCTATACTTAACCAATCCGACTCGATAATTTGATGGGATTAAGATAATCTATGCTTAATCGATCTAGCAAGATAATCCGATAGGATTAAGGTAAGTGTAAAGACCCGCAACTTCCCCGTAAAGGAAAGCGTCGGATAGTTCGAGAACATGCCAAAATAGAAGGCATACAGAAGAACATTTCATTGCTTATTACAACAATGCATCAAATTACAAGAATATACAGAGTATAAATGAATATTACACAGAAATATCAGAGATTTAAATTACATATAAATACATAGCAGCGGAAAATAATACAATACACAACTAGAATGAGATATACGGATACAAAGCTTTCCGGATATCGTTCCAGCTGTAAACCAGGATCCTGTGAATATAAATCTGCAAAACCAAAACTACTAGCTTCCCGTGTCAAAATAGGGGCACCCAGAGTTTAGGTTAAAACAATAAACTCCAGGTCAGTCATGTGACTGGTGTGAGAACTAAAACAGTTAATCTTTATTTTTAAAGTTCGGTAAATCAAGGGACCACGCCGTATAACACGGAACGGGTTTCCTCCCAAGAATACCAGTGCATAAAACAAACAGCGCAATGCTAAATAAAGAAAAATGAAGCTGTTATAAGACCCAGGTCCTATCACACAATGCAACGCAAGCCGGGGGATAGGGTTTTCCCTTATAACAGCCAAAGAATGCTTGATACGTTTGAAACAAATCATTTGATACTATAATAAGTGCATAGTGTATAAAACAACTTCAAATCATAAGTATCGATCATAGGCGGCATGGGTACCATATATCATGTCGCCATACTAGTTTTACAATTAAAACCGCAAATGTCACGTATTTGGAAAATGGATTTCCGTCTATGAACCGAGGCAAAAGATAGTCCTCACCGACTTCGAGACAATCTAGCCCATGTCTCAGGTCAGAGCTCGAGTGACCTTGGAGCGACAGGACCGGTCCACCGATGTGGATTAAACTTAAATCCTGAACACTGCGTTTCCCCGCCCTTTGGGGCGTAAGTCTGGTCCGTCTGCCGACCAGAATGCATCGGCCGAAACCGATATAACTGAGGCGCCTCGCAACAGCAACAACCACATAAGTCAAACTCGTCAGGGCGTGTAAAACCACTGACGCCACTTTTTAGCTAGAAGGAAACGCATGCCCTCCCTGAGGTCCTCTCCCGTTTTTGGTTCATACCGGGTGTGAAACTCGCGAATTCACGTTACACAAAGCTGTGCCACACAGGCTGTGCTTTGATCATCACCACAAGACTTTGCTTTTCAACAGAAGCCTCGATCTATTGCCACTTAGGCATGCCACACAGGCAATTCACTCTATGTGTTTGATATCCATCAGTATATAACCCCTGAGCTCGTACGTCTCAGAGAAGGGCGTTAAGCAAGAGAATAAATTCTCCGCCGCCAAACAGATATATATTTAATAGAAATCAATCACACAGACTAAAATCCAATGTCAGACACACAGTCCATTTACAAGTCCGTTCTGGGTCTGAACGAAACCGGAGGCACCTAGTACCCCGCATATCCATCGATCTCCAAGTACGTCTGGACGATCACCAACTGTTTCCATCTTCTTGGGTGTACAGCCCAATCAAGATCATCAGTAATCACCCAAACGACGTGAAGACTTCCGGTCTTCGACCACCGTCTTCATCTTCGACACCACGTCGAAACAGTTATTCAGAATGGGATAAACCCGGTCTTTCTGAATAACTCGCGTATATATTATAAAAGTGTTACACAAACACAACATACGCCTCATTCCAATTCACAATATTCTTTTATTCAAATATTCCTACACTTTGGGAAAAGTTCCCATTAATTTCATCCAAGATCAATTCTTTAAATTTATTCTTTAATCTCCTTTGAATATCAATTCAAACTAGTCGGGATTAGCGAACCACACCGAAGTAATCATTTATTTTATTTCCCAATCCCAACCTATTCACCCCATGAAGTAAAACTGGTAATACTTCATATCTAACACCACAGTGTTATCGGTAAATTCAATTACCATTTCACGTTCAAATCTGATTAAAGATTTAACCATCGCCTGGAGCAAAACTGGTGATACTCCATTTTCGATCATTTCAATCTAATTAAAGATTCATTAAAACTCCACTTAGTTTTAATCTTTAACTGGGTTAAAGAATCAGTGTCATTTAAAACACGGTTCACGATAAACCCAAAATCACATTCCATTAATTATCGGGTTAAAGAACAAGTGTTATTTAAAACACTGTTCACGATAAACCCAAAAATCAATACCAATTCAATTCCAATTAAATATCGTTTAATTGGTACACTTCATTAAATCTAAATAAAAAGATTTAATCTTTTCACAACTAGGTTCAAGAACAGTGTTAGTGAAGACACCATTCGCGACAAACCCAAATCACATTTGATATTCAATACAAGGCTCTGAATAGAAAATATATCGGCTTATATTCAATATCAAATTCTACGACTAACAAATGTCGTATTGGAAATAACGATATAAATATATATCTTTCAAATTTCCATAACAACATCTGTATAATCACGAATTCCAACATCGAAATATTCCGAAGACAATTTCGATTCAAATCCACTCCAATGCAATCATTGGAAATTTTGGTTATTTTCAAAACCCTTTTCAAATTCAATTTATTTATTTAAAAATAAATAGAAATATAATTCTAGTTCAAAACTAGTTCATTTCGATAAAAATCTATTTTTATCTTTTCAAATATGGAGTTTTTCATCCCAAATCTTCACAAATCATTTCTTATGATTTTACACAAATTATTACTATTTTTAATAATTTTATCAAGGCCCGTACAGTCGATTTCCACCAATGGCCATCGAACTGCACGTATAGCGACCTTTTTCCAATTTGATTTGGACATAATTCCAAATCCAACCGTTAGATTCCTAATTTATCACATTCGTTAGAAAGCTCTTTTCGATACGAACCCAACGGTTCCGGTTTTAGGAGAATCCGACGGTCGGATCTCCCGTAATGTCCGTTTGAAATAAATGGTCGAAATTCACAAACTGCCGCGGCGCGGCGCGTTCTATTCAGGCCATTATATTATATATATAATATATATAATATATATTTCGTCGATTTCTATTTAAAACGAATTATATAAATAGTTTTAAAATTCGTTTCAAAGCAATTTCCACTTCCATTTCAATTCAAATCAAAATTGAATTCTTCTTTATAGATTCGTTTTGAAATTCATTTTTGTTCAATTCAAATTTCAATTCAATTTGAATTCGTTTTCAATTCAATTCATTTCGAAATCGTTTTCAATTCAATTCATTTCGAAATCGTTTTCAATTCACTTCATTTCGAAATCGTTTTCAATTCACTTCATTTCGAAATCGTTTTCAATTCACTTCATTTCGAAATCGTTTTCAATTCACTTTGAAATCATTTTCAATTCACTTTGAAATCGTTTTCAATTCACTTTGAATTCGTTTTCAATTCAATTCATTTCGAAATCGTTTTCAATTCACTTCATTTCGAAATCGTTTTCAATTCATTTCGTTTCGAAATCGTTTTCAATTCATTTCGTTTCGAAATCGTTTTCAATTCAATTCATTTCGAAATCGTTTTCAATTCAATTCATTTCGAAATCGTTTTCAATTCGTTTCGTTTCGAAATCGTTTTCAATTCATTTCGAAATCGTCGATTTCGAAATCACTTTTCAATATTCATTTTAAAATGAATAAAGTCGATATAAATATCGTTCACGTCAAAATGGCGTCAATCTAATCAACACGGCTTCATAAATTTCTATTTTCAAATTTTCTTTATTTTTCAAATTGGAATGAGGCCCAATCAATTACCATATAAAATTAATTATATGGATTTCCATACAACACATGTATATAATAGCATTGAAAAATAATCAACCATCAACCAAAGTGCACTACACTGTATAAGCATCAAATATAGATATTCAACGCTTATAACAGCCTGTCAATCAATCGATCGACATATTTAATCAATCAGGATGAGTGAAATTCATATTTCATCCCAACACCCGTGTGGGGTTTCAAACAATCAAACACAGATTTTAGTTGTGCAGTTGGGCGATGTGTAAAATTTATCGTCCCAATCAATGTCATTCAAATAAGTGTACATAAACAAACCGTCTGGTTTGTAAATGAATATTTATTTATTCACGTTAAAAATTATATTTTTAACGATAAAACATTTTATTCCAACATATGAATTTCTATTCAATTCATTTATTCAATAAAAATGATATTTTTATTTTTCTAACATATTTTAGAAAATTTCGGCGGCATAACGGCACGATACTAGAAACGGGACAAGGCCTAGCCTTATCCCCGGTCTAGTGAAGGCCCACGCCATTCACACATCAATCAAATCAATTCAATTCACCAAACAATTCAATTCAAACTAATTAGACTAACCAACTACACAACCAAACTATTTAACAAACAAGCCATCCATGGTCTGTGGATGACGGGTGTCGGGTGCTACTAAACACCGTCTGCATCCTAGTATATATATATAACTAGAAAAAGAAATTTTGAGTGAGAAGTTCTCACATATAGCCATCCTAGCTCCACGGCACTTCATTGATAGAAAACTTCATCGCTATCGCCTCTTCGTCATCTTCGTTGTCCGCTTTCACTACCTATGTAAAAATCGGATTTTTACTTCGATGTTCAATATATAAAAATCGCATTTTTAATTCGAAGTTCAATATATAAAAATCATATTTTTGATTCGAAGTTCAATATATAAAAATCATATTTTTAATTCGAAGTTCAATATATAAAAATCATATTTTTAATTCGAAGTTCAATATATAAAAATCATATTTTTAATTCGAAGTTCAATATATAAAAATCATATTTTTAATTCGAAGTTCAATATATAAAAATCATATTTTTAATTCGAAGTTCAATATATAAAAATCATATTTTTAATTCGAAGTTCAATATATAAAAATCATATTTTTATTTCGACAATATAAAAGATTATATTTTCCTTTCGACAATATAAAAGATTATATTTTCCTTTCGACAATATAAAAGATTATATTTTCCTTTTCAAATCTTTTTTAAAAATCAGTTTTCAATCTTTTTTAAAAATCAGCTTTCAATCTTTTTTAAAAATCAGCTTTCAATCTTTTAAAAAAAATCAGTTTTCAATCTTTTTTAAAAAAATCAGTTTTCAATCTTTAAAAAAATTAGCTTTCAATCATTAAAAAAAATCAGCTTTCAATCATTAAAAAAAATCAGTTTTCTATCTTGTTTTAAATTCTTTATAAAATCTGTTTTTAAATGCTTTTTTTTTTAAAAAAAAAAACAGTTTAAATCCTTTTCAAAATTCAGTTTTTAAATGCTTTGAAAATTAGAATTTCAGAATTGAAAAATAAAAATAAAATAAAGTAAAGAAGAAAAAAAAAACTTACTGCATCGAAGAGAAAAGGGGGGGGGGGGTTTCCGCGCTGTCTGCGTCGACTGGGGGGGGTGCCTGGTCGGGGGGGGGGGGTGCTTCCATGCCTGGGTGGTGGTCTGACCGATTGGTGGCGGCGCGGGTTTGGCTCGCAGCTCAGGGGGGTGGCGATTTGATGTATGGGCGATGGGGTTTTGCTGAGGGGGTCTCACGGCCTGGAGCCTCAATCGGAGTGGAGGAGAGGGAGAGGCGAGGTCTGGTAGGGCGGGCGGCGGTCCGACGATGGGGGTGGCGTGGCGGAGCGTCGGAGATTGGAGGAGGACGGGGTCAACGCGGGATTTGGGGCTTTTCTTTTCTTTTCTTTTTCGGTGGAAGAATATACGGGGGGGGGGGGGCAGAAAGGAGTTAAGGGGGAAAGGGTTTTAATTTTTTTTATTATTTTATTTTTATTTTTTTATTATTATTTTAATTTCAAAAAAGGTACTTTTCCATACGACTTCGAAACGAGGTCCACCGCCTGTCGTCCCTAACGTTTTACCCCCATTCCGAACACAATGGGATATGTATCGCAAGCTGATTCAACTGTTTCGATCAGTTTTTGTTTAATTTACATTTAAATCACTATATTGAATTTTAAACGTACATTTCAAATTACCGGGGTCACATACGAACTTTAAAAATTCCTGAAAAATATTTTCTAGCTTCGTATTGATGATACGGTCATAACAAAACTAGTTTCGTCGAATTCTGAGACCGTTAGAAAAATGGCCAATTTCCAGTCGATTAAAATCAACTGAAACCGATCAAACGCGTTTTCCTTCGCCACGCTCACATATTGATTCGAAAAATTATGAAATTTGAAATCTAGCAATAATTTGACACTGCGGATCCAACAAAAGTGGTTTCGTCGAAATCCGAGGTCATTTGCAAAATGTCCATTTTTAAGGGCCTGAATTCCATAGCAACTATTCAGAATTTTCAACTGGACATATCTTTTGATTCCCACTATGAAATTTTGATCTTTCGGATTCGTTGGAAAGATATTATCAATTAGATCTCATTATTTTTGGTTTTACTAAAATCCGGATTGTTTTGCACCCGGTACATTCAATTGAAGTTTGAAATCGAATTATCGAACTACCGCGCCATTTTCAATTCCTTTTTATAATTATATATAATTATTTATATTCTAACGACGACGTATATAATATATACGTTCGAATTCTATTCAAAATAAATTTCTTGTCGATATTATTTAAAATAATTCATTTTAAATAATCAAAATTCGCTAAAATTGCCAAAATAAAATTTTTAAACTGGCCCAGATTTTCCGGGTTATTACAGTAAGCTAGTACTTGACCAATTTGACTTGATAGGGTTAAGTCATGAGCCTCTGGGTACACTTAACCATCTTGTGGGACTAAGTCCTGAACTTAAATACTTAGCCAATCTTTGACGTGATTCGTGGGCGGGTTAAGTCATGGACTTGAATGATAACACTTAACCCAATAGACAAACCCTAGCTAGAAGAACTAGGTAGAAAACCGTGGTTAATCAAGGATAACGGGAAAGGAAGCTAAGTGGTAAATCTTAGTTAAGGGTAACTAAGTAATAATTCTTAGCTAAGGACATAGGACTAATTCTCAAAACAATGAGTAACCTGATACGGTAGGTCATCGCTTAGTATACGAGGGGGAGCAAGTTATCTGACTTGGATAAAAGCTCCAGCACACTGGGTGCCGAAGTGGAAGCTTCGGGGGACGTGAGGATATTCTTGGGATCCCTCTGTGGGCTGCCAGGTAATTATACTAGGCCCATGAGAGGTTAAGGTCTGCGGTAGAAGGACCAAGAGTATGCCTTGGTTGCTATGCGAGCAACCTAAAGACTGGGATGGATTAGCGTGGAGTCGACGATTCTTGTTTTTGCCCTGGATAGCACATCGCCGACTACCTACCATCTTTAGTCAATCGTGTACGTGCGGAAAGGCAGGGAACCCCCAACAGACCATGTGCTTGCTATCGAGTCATGGGTGAGGTTGGCCCGTAGGAAAGTGGGCTATAGTGGGGCCGTGGAGTGGTTCTTATACATGATTTTTCTTGGATTGCCTTTCAGTAGTTGAGGGAGGGGTCACGTGGGACCATAGCCACGGGTACAAAAACAGACCTTGATATCTGCATCGGCAGACGATTTAAAGCTCCCGACCGAGTTCCGTATTTCTTGATTTGCCCTGGCACGGAACTCGGATGGCACATTGGGGAACATGTGCATCTAGACATGGAAAACGATTCACGATACATACGTGGGATCAAGGGCGCGGTTGACGGGTGGCGTAATCCCTAGTGGTCCTAGGTAGCCAAAACCCAAACCGAGACACGGAAACGTTCATTAGGTAGCATAATCCCTAGCGGTCCTAGGTGGCATAAATCCTAAGTGGACGCGCGATAGTTCATGGTAAGGAAACACAACTAGATCAAGGGTTGCAGTCCAAAACAACTTCAAGGATAAACCGTTTACATGGGAAAGCCCGTACAGCCTACGGCAAAGAACTGAATTTATACATGGAAAGAAACATATGAGTTGAGTAACCTATATATGCGGCATATTAGGTTGACAGGGACCATTACACGACTTCTGAGTAAGGGTCATTCATGGATAACACGTAATACAGTTGGGATACTAGTACGGTAGGTGCAGAGCAGATATACAGGATAGATACCATGGGACGTTGTAACACCCCACCTCCGCTAGGGTCACTCGCAAAGGAATGCACTAGCTTTAGAGGGGCATTATTGGTAAACATGCACAGAAATATCACAAGACAGAACATATAAAATGGCAGAAGTAAAGTCAATCTTTCATAACATTAATAAATAAGGTCTAAAGCCTTTTTCAACAGAGTACATCAACCTGTCTTGCAATATTTAAGAAGCATAAAACAACCTTTTCATAAAATATTCCCCAAGTAAAACAGTAAAGCAGCCATAGCCAAGAAAAGTCCAAGCCATCCCAGATGACCTTCAAGCAGAAGAAGTCTGAATTAAACAACAGTATTTCCTCCCTGTAACCTGGGGGGGAAACGGAAGAAAAGAAGCGAAAGAAAACAGGGTCAGTCATAAAGACTGGTAAGTCCTATCTACTTTCAGCATAAAAACAGATAAAGGTGACATGACATGCATAAACTGAAAGTAAACATGGTGATAATGATAAGATAGATACCAAGCCAGGATAATAGGATGGATTACCGTACCCAGACAAACCCAGGTGTCATGATAAATTACAATGTCAAAGTAAAACAAGGTATTACATCGTCAGGTTTCCATCAAGTATAACATTCCAAGGTATCCCTCAAGTCTAACATCCCCGAGTTCTATCTGTATATACTCTGCATCTACCGTCCTAGTATCTTTCCTCGTACATGTGTTAACCATGAATAACCCTTACTCAACAGTTCGTGAAATGGTCCATGTTAACCTAACATATAGAATATGTAAGTCTCTAAACTCGTATGTTTCTTTCCATGTATATGTTCAGTCCCTTGCCGTACACCGTACGGGCTTTCCCATGAGATCCCACTTTAACGTAGTTCTATGACCCTTAAGATCGTTTTGGACTGTCACCCTATCTTTAACTAAGGTCTTTCAACATGAATCATTGTTTGTACAACTAGGACATATGCCACCTAGGACCGCTAGGGATTATGCTTACCTATCTCACGCTTTCGTATTTCGGTTTGGGTTCAACCACCTAGGGATACTAGGGATTACGCTAACCCTCAACCACGCCCTTTTTCCCACGCATTCATCGTCAATCGTTTTTCTATGACTGTATGCACAAGTATCACTATGTGCTACCCGAGTCCTGTCACAGGACTAATCAAGAAGTACAGGACTCGTTCGGGAGCTTTCAATTTATCTGCCGATGCAGATGCTAAGGTCTGCTTTTCTACACGTGGCTATGGTCCCACGAGACCCATCCCTCAACTAGCGAAAGGCAACACAAGAGAAAATCTTGCCTGAGAACTACACTCCAGCCAGCCCACATCCTACGGCCTACCTCACCCATAATTAGATAGCAATTATGGTCTGTTGGGTGTTCCCTGCCTTTCCGTACGTACACGCTTGACTCAAGATTGTAGATGATCAACGAACTTGCTATCTCGGGCACTACCATGTATTCGTCGACTCACTGCTATCCATCCCAGTCTTTAGGTCGCTCACATAGCAACCAAGGCATACTCTTGGTTCTTCTAACGCAGACCTTAACCTCTCGTGAGCCTAGTATAATGACCTGGCAGCTCACAGAGGGATACCAAGAATATCCTCACGTTCCCCGAAGCCGCTGCTTCGTTACCCAGTTCGCCAGTTCGCTGGAGCCTTTATCTAAATCAGATAGCCTGCTCCTACACGTATACTTAAACGATGACCTACCGTATCGGGTTACTCATCTATCTAAGAAGTGGGTCCAAATTTCCTAGACTAAGGATTATTACTTAGTTTCCCTTAACTAAGGTTTACCACTTAGCCTTATTTCCATTATCCTTGTTAACTATGGTCATTTACCCAATCCTCCGAATTGGGGTTTGTCTAATGGGTTAAGTGTCACTTAAGAAAATTTACTTAACCTTATCAAGTTATCGTGTTGGATTGATTAAGTGTTAGTTAACTTAATCCCGTCCATTAGTCGTATAAAAATGGTCAAGTGTCATTAGGCAAATCAAGTTACTTAACCTACCCAACCTTGTCATATTTTGTTAAGTATCATTAGCTTAATCAAATTACTTAACCCATTTATCCATGTCATATTTGGTTAAGCATCATTAATCAAATTAACTTAACCCTATTATGTTGCATTAATTATTTAATGCACCCCAACCTCTCACATTAGACTTTGTTGTGGTTACTAGTTAAGCCGGGCGGGTCCGGGTAGATTTACACCACAACTTAGTCTAACCTCGGGTCTTAAGCGCGACATGACCAACTTCTCACATTGGATCCTATTGTTTGTAGCTACTAGTTAAGCCGGGCGGGTCCGGGTAGATTTATGCTACAAACTCAACCAAACCTCGAGTTGGCTACTTTCATGTTTAGCCTAGTGTCATGTTCATGGTCAAGTTTCCAAGCAATTGGGTAGACCTAACTTAATAGGTAAATTCCCAATGGGTAGACCTAACTTAATAGGTAAATTCCCAAGCCCATGTTTTTATGCATATTTACATGTTAACTTCCATGTTTATATTTCAAGTCGTATTTTCAAGTATAAACACATGTCATATTCAAGTTAAGATTTCGCGACATGTTCATGTTTATCTGACTACCCAAAAATCGTGTTTTCCCAACGCAAGCAAAGCGAGTCAACATAGTAAGGATACTATGTCACATATTGGTCTCGAAACATGCATGATGCCAAAAAGGGCTTGGTTTCCACATGCATAACATCATAAAGGGATTGTCCATAAACATGCATAGTGTCATAAGGTAATTTGGCCACAAACACACAAAATGTCACAAGGGAATTTGGCCATAAACATGCATATTATCAATAAGGGTTTGGCCATAAACATGCACAACTTAAAGGAGGGGATTGGCCACAAGCATGCATAATCTCATAAAGGATTTGGCCACAACCTTGCATGATAGCATAAGGGGTTTGGGTTCATAAACATGCATAAGCCCCAAAATCTTGCCTTAGCCAATGTTTCACAAGTAAAGTGGTTTCTAAAGGTTCATGCTAGCATTTCATGCATAAAGATCCAAACTTGCAAGTTAAACTAGGTTATGCATAGCATGAGAGGCATGATTAAGTCACTCACATGGCCTAAAATCATAAACATGAACACAAGAGGCAAGGTAAGGTTCATATAGGTTCGCATAATCATGTTTAGCCTCATTTTATCTCATGTCATTATCAAAACTACTGTTTCCATCTAAAAGTAGCTAGAACTTACTTAGTTAGGCCTAGGGAAAGAAGCATGAATCATCTTGGCTAAGAAAGGTGCCTCCTTTTTTGAAGAATCGTCATGGAACTCGCATAGCAACGTTGATCTTCCTTCCATTTGGTGTAGCTAGCTTGCACCACTTGATTTGAACCCGATTTGAGTGCTTAGGCTTTAGGAAAAGGGGATGGAGGCCATGATCACTTGGCATTTGGGCAGCACTTCGTGGCTAGGGTGGATTATGAGGGTTTAGGTTGGGTTTGGGGGTCATTATATAGAGATTAGGACCTTAGGATTATCCCAAGAACCAATCTGAACCTTTAAAACTCGTCTCAGGCCACCAGACTAGCTCAGAACAGATGACTAGGTGCACCAGGCCGTAACACTCGAGACTGTGTTTTTGGGCCATGTCGACACCCAAGTCGACAGCCCTGTCGACTTGGGGTCCAGGGGTGTCGACAGCACTGTCGACTCCCCTGTCGACATGGGCTTGGCGGGAAATTTCCCGCCTACCCTTCCTGGATTATCTGTTTGAACTTCCTAGCTGGCTAAACACTTGGAAATTTCCTGAAAACTTATCTGGGCCTTAACTGGGTCATACGGGCTCCGATTCTCAAAAACTCGGACTCTATTTCGTGTATTTTTCCGAGACGAACGCACTGGTGAATCCCGTTTACCTTAATTCTCGAAGTATGAACAGAATATCTTTTATCTTCATGCTTCACTGGTTTATATGCTTTGCGTATCATCGTATACGTATGTAAATTTCTTACTTTTAAAATGTAAAAATACGGTGTGTCACATTCTCCCACCCTTAAGGAATTTCGTCCCCGAAATTCAATAGTAGTAGGATTTATGTCCCCATATTAGCATCCAGAAGTGTTCAGCCAATTGTTGCAAACATGTGCACATGTGCAAAAGTGAATCACATTGTAGAAAAATATGTTTGCCTAACTTGTGGTACCACCTATATGCATGCAATTTCTTGAAAATTTCTCTTTCAAACCATGATGCTCTCATCCTAGATAAACTTGCAGTTCTATATGAATGCAAAAATTTGAAAAAGTAATTTCATCCAAATTTTCCCACACCCATATAAAATAAGAGTGAAGTTCATCCAATTTGAGCATCCAAGATCCTACCATCCATTATTAATCTAGAAAAATCTTAACTTTCTAAATTTTTATGTAACAGAGAGATATCCCGTTTTGTTGTTTTCATTGTTCTTCGTTATCAGACATTATCGTTCAATATTTCATAATTACATTAGACACAACAAATTGCATGAACAAACAACGTACAAACTTTATTAAGATAGTTTCAGTACATCGTTACAACTAGACAACAAAAGAAACAGCTAAACAATACTGAAATAAAATACTATCCTACGGATAACTGATAGAAGTCAACCCTGATGGAAATAGCTATGGATGAGCTCCTCTAAGCTATCAAGCCTCTCTTCATGTCGTCGGTTCCCTTGCCTAAGTTCTAACTGTAGGTCCTGTATCCCAGCCCCCAACTGATCATAAGAGGAACTCATATCCTGAAGCATCTGCTGCTGTGCCTGAGCCATGGCTACCTGTGACTCCAGCGTCTGCTGTTGTGACCTCATAATGTCCTGGTGGCTCCTCATCAAGCGAGCCTGCTGCTGTGAAACATAACTCAGCTCAGTCCTCCAGTCTGGATCCCTAGTAGCCCATGGATCCCAGGCACCTGTATCCGGAGCCCCCTGTGCCGGGCCCTGATGAGCCCAGGCTCCATCCCCAGCCTGCTCCCCATCATGCTGTGGTGCCTGATGGGGGTCCTCAAAGTGTCCAAACTGACCATCATATGGCTCCTCCTCTTGCTCCTCTTCCTCGTCGCCCTCACCCTCTTCCTCATCTAACCCCTCTTGCTCCATAGGCTGTGGCTCCTCTTGGAGTTCGTGCATATTTATACTCATCCTCCCTAGTGCAGCTTCAGTGATGATAACAGAGGGATGGTTAGAAAGTGTCAGATAATCCTCATCATGCAAATCCACCCCAAACCAGCGAAAAACTATGGTCCATAAGTTCCCAAAACAAATATTGGAGTGTCTTGCTCCCCTATAGATCTGGTACTGCTGTAAGATGGTTCTTGCCCAGTTTATTTGTATGCCCCCAAAAATTAGCATAAGTAGCGGCCTTAACAACTATTGGGACTCTATCAAACCCATGATTCTGCCCCGCAATATTATATTGCAATATTCTGATCACAAACCTAGCTAGCGGGCGCAAATGTGTACTATCCCATTGCCTATCAAGCCCATTAAAAAAGATCCTACCCCACACATTCAAATCATCCATCTCCAGATCATTTATATCGAGTCCCGTACCCCGGATATTCAAAATTTCCCCAAATTGGATCTCATTCATAAATATATGGGTACCCTTGACCCATGAACTATAGGTTATCAACCCGTTATCATCCACATCAATTTGCAAACGAGCATCAAAGAGTCTTACCATACGCTTGTAGCCTCTCCTCTCAGCTGTGTGCATAACCAGAATATGAATAAAACCCGCATTAGCAAACAAACTTTCCACGGCGGTTCCCACAAAATCCGCAAACCTCACTGGTCGGCCTAAAAGCAAATTCCTACTGGCAAGCTGCATGTAGTGCTCAATTATCCCTGGTTGCTCGTCACACCACTCGACCTCTTGCACGGTTAATTGAGGGTAAAGCTCGTAGGGATTGGGTTGATTGGCCATGGAGATTTAAACACGAATTGGAAGAGGGGAACTATAGATCTGGATGGAGAGGGTCTCTAGCTTCGATTTAAGATTAATTTTATGAAGAACGGTGGAGAAACGAGGTGATGGGAGGTGGTGGAATTAGTGAATTTTCGGTTTTGGTGGCTGGGAGGGAAGGAGAAGAGGATTGGGGTTATGAGCTGAAGCTCTCGGCCTTCGGGCTTATTTTTTTTTTTTGATCTGCAGGCGCCTCGTGTCGACAGGGGGGGTGTAAGTCGACAGCCCTGTCGACTGGTCCTCCTTTAAATTTTTTTTTTTCCTTTACTTGCCTTGCCATCCTTCCATTACCTTACTTCCTCCTAACCCAGCTCCATTTTCTCGCGAACTATTCCCCCATCATAAAGAAAACACTTTTCTGACTCAAAAACTACTTGTAACCAAAGCCAATGTGACTATCGATGGGAGAGAGAAGGGAAAAGAGGATTTAACTAATAAAACAAGGACATTGCTAATGGCTTTTGGGGAATAACTTTTAAAACAAAGTTTTTCTTGAAAAATGCTTCTTTGTAAATGGTTTTTCAAAAAAAAAATTCAGAAGGTTGTTTCTAATCTTTTGCCCAGTCTGGTAACCTTCTGCTCTGATACCAAATGTAACACCCCACCTCCGCTAGGGTCACTCGCAAAGGAATGCACTAGCTTTAGAGGGGCATTATTGGTAAACATGCACAGAAATATCACAAGACAGAACATATAAAATGGCAGAAGTAAAGTCAATCTTTCATAACATTAATAAATAAGGTCTAAAGCCTTTTTCAGCAGAGTACATCAACCTGTCTTGCAATATTTAAGAAGCATAAAACAACCTTTTCATAAAATATTCCCCAAGTAAAACAGTAAAGCAGCCATAGCCAAGAAAAGTCCAAGCCATCCCAGATGACCTTCAAGTAGAAGAAGTCTGAATTAAACAACAGTATTTCCTCCCTGTAACCTTAGGGGGGGGGGGGAAACGGAAGAAAAGAAGCGAAAGAAAACAGGGTCAGTCATAAAGACTGGTAAGTCCTATCTACTTTCAGCATAAAAACAGATAAAGGTGACATGACATGCATAAACTGAAAGTAAACATGGTGATAATGATAAGATAGATACCAAGCCAGGATAATAGGATGGATTACCGTACCCAGACAAACCCAGGTGTCATGATAAATTACAATGTCAAAGTAAAACAAGGTATTACATCGTCAGGTTTCCATCAAGTATAACATTCCAAGGTATCCCTCAAGTCTAACATCCCCGAGTTCTATCTGTATATACTCTGCATCTACCGTCCTAGTATCTTTCCTCGTACATGTGTTAACCATGAATAACCCTTACTCAACAGTTCGTGAAATGGTCCATGTTAACCTAACATATAGAATATGTAAGTCTCTAAACTCGTATGTTTCTTTCCATGTATATGTTCAGTCCCTTGCCGTACACCGTACGGGCTTTCCCATGAGATCCCACTTTAACGTAGTTCTATGACCCTTAAGATCGTTTTGGACTGTCACCCTATCTTTAACTAAGGTCTTTCAACATGAATCATTGTTTGTACAACTAGGACTTATGCCACTTAGGACCGCTAGAGATTATGCTTACCTATCTCACGCTTTCGTATTTCGGTTTGGGTTCAACCACCTAGGGATACTAGGGATTACGCTAACCCTCAACCACGCCCTTTTTCCCACGCATTCATCGTCAATCGTTTTTCTATGACTGTATGCACAAGTATCACTATGTGCTACCCAAGTCCTGTCACAGGGCTAATCGAGAAGTACAGGACTCGGTCGGGAGCTTTCAATTTATCTGCCGATGCAGATGCTAAGGTCTGCTTTTCTACACGTGGCTATGGTCCCACGAGACCCCTCCCTCAACTAGCGAAAGGCAACACAAGAGAAAATCTTGCCTGAGAACTACACTCCGGCCAGCCCACATCCTACGGCCTACCTCACCCATAATTAGATAGCAATTATGGTCTGTTGGGTGTTCCCTGCCTTTCCGTACGTACACGCTTAACTCAAGATGGTAGATGATCGACGAACTTGCTATCTCGGGCACTACCACGTATTCGTCGACTCACTGCTATCCATCCCAGTCTTTAGGTCGCTCGCATAGCAACCAAGGCATACTCTTGGTTCTTCTAACGCAGACCTTAACCTCTCGTGAGCCTAGTATAATGACCTGGCAGCTCACAGAGGGATACCAAGAATATCCTCACGTTCCCCGAAGCCGCTGCTTCGTTACCCAGTTCGCCAGTTCGCTGGAGCCTTTATCTAAATCAGATAGCCTGCTCCTACACGTATACTTAAACGATGACCTACCGTATCGGGTTACTCATCTATCTAAGAAGTGGGTCCAAATTTCCTTGACTAAGGATTATTACTTAGTTTCCCTTAACTAAGGTTTACCACTTAGCCTTATTTCCATTATCCTTGTTAACTATGGTCATTTACCCAATCCTCTGAATTGGGGTTTGTCTAATGGGTTAAGTGTCACTTAAGAAAATTTACTTAACCTTATCAAGTTATCGTGTTGGATTGATTAAGTGTTAGTTAACTTAATCCCGTCCATTAGTCGTATAAAAATGGTCAAGTGTCATTAGGCAAATCAAGTTACTTAACCTACCCAACCTTGTCATATTTTGTTAAGTATCATTAGCTTAATCAAATTACTTAACCCATTTATCCATGTCATATTTGGTTAAGCATCATTAATCAAATTAACTTAACCCTATTATGTTGCATTAATTATTTAATGCACCCCAACCTCTCATATTAGACTTTGTTGTGGTTACTAGTTAAGCCGGGCGGGTCCGGGTAGATTTACACCACAACTTAGTCTAACCTCGGGTCTTAAGCGCGACATGACCAACTTCTCACATTGGATCCTATTGTTTGTAGCTACTAGTTAAGCCGGGCGGGTCCGGGTAGATTTATGCTACAAACTCAACCCAACCTCGAGTTGGCCACTTTCATGTTTAGCCTAGTGTCATGTTCATGGTCAAGTTTCCAAGCAATTGGGTAGACCTAACTTAATAGGTAAATTCCCAATGGGTAGACCTAACTTAATAGGTAAATTCCCAAGCCCATGTTTTTATGCATATTTACATGTTTATATTTCAAGTCGTATTTTCAAGTATAAACACATGTCATATTCAAGTTAAGATTTCGCGACATGTTTATCTAACTACCCAAAAATCGTGTTTTCCCAACGCAAGCAAAGCGAGTCAACATAGTAAGGATACTATGTCACATATTGGTCTCAAAACATGCATGATGCCAAAAAGGGCTTGGTTTCCACATGCATAACATCATAAAGGGATTGGCCATAAACATGCATAGTGTCATAAGGTAATTTGGCCACAAACACACAAAATGTCATAAGGGAATTTGGCCACAAACATGCATATTATCAATAAGGGTTTGGCCATAAACATGCACAACTTAAAGGAGGGGATTGGCCACAAGCATGCATAATCTCATAAAGGATTTGGCCACAACCTTGCATGATAGCATAAGGGGTTTGGGTTCATAAACATGCATAAGCCCCAAAATCTTGCCTTAGCCAATGTTTCACAAGTAAAGTGGTTTCTAAAGGTTCATGCTAGCATTTCATGCATAAAGATCCAAACTTGCAAGTTAAACTAGGTTATGCATAGCATGAGAGGCATGATTAAGTCACTCACATGGCCTAAAATCATAAACATGAACACAAGAGGAAAGGTAAGGTTCATATAGGTTCGCATAATCATGTTTAGCCTCATTTTATCTCATGTCATTATCAAAACTACCGTTTCCATCTAAAAGTAGCTAGAACTTACTTAGTTAGGCCTAGGGAAAGAAGCATGAATCATCTTGGCTAAGAAAGGTGCCTCCTTTGTTGAAGAATCGTCATGGAACTCGCATAGCAACGTTGATCTTCCTTCCATTTGGTGTAGCTAGCTTGCACCACTTGATTTGAACCCGATTTGAGTGCTTAGGCTTTAGGAAAAGGGGATGGAGGCCATGATCACTTGGCATTTGGGCAGCACTTCGTGGCTAGGGTGGATTATGAGGGTTTAGGTTGGGTTTGGGGGTCATTATATAGAGATTAGGAGTGATTAGGACCTTAGGATTATCCCAAGAACCAATCTGAACCTTTAAAACTCGTCTCAGGCCACCAGACTAGCTCAGAACAGATGACTAGGTGCACCAGGCCGTAACACTCGAGACTGTGTTTTGGGCCATGTCGACACCCAAGTCGACAGCCCTGTCGACTTGGGGTCCAGGGGTGTCGACAGCATTGTCGACTCCCCTGTCGACATGGGCTTGGCGGGAAATTTCCCGCCTACCCTTCCTGGATTATCTGTTTGAACTTCCTAGCTGGCTAAACACTTGGAAATTTCCTGAAAACTTATCTGGGCCTTAACTGGGTCATACGGGCTCCGATTCTCGAAAACTCGGACTCTATTTCGCGTATTTTTCCGAGACGAACGCAATGGTGAATCCCGTTTACCTTAATTCTCGAAGTATGAACAGAATATCTTTTATCTTCATGCTTCACTGGTTTATATGCTTTGCGTATCATCGTATACGTATGTAAATTTCTTACTTTTAAAATGTAAAAATACGGGGTGTCACAGACGTTATACGTGATAGATATCTTGGGATATTATACTTGATAGGAACCTGACGATGTGATACCTTGTTTTGTCTTGACATCGTAATTTATCATGACATCTTAGTTTATCTGAGTTCAGTAGTTCATCCTGTTATTTTGATTTAGCTTACCTATCTTGTTATCATGCTTATGTTCATCTCAGTTTCTCATGTCAGTTAACTTTACTAGTTTTTATACTAATAGTAGATAGGGCTTACTCAGTCTTTTTGACTGACCCGTTTTGTTTCGCCTCTTTTCTTCCGTTCCCCCCCCCTCAGGTTACAGGGAGGAAACACTGCTGTTTAGTTCGGACTTCTTCTGCTTGAAGGTCATCATGGATGGCTTGGACTTTTCCTGGCTATGGCTACTTTACTGTTTTTATTTGGGGAATAATTTATGAAAAAGTCTTTATGCTTCTTTACTATTGCAAGACAGGTTTTGATGTACTCTGATGTAAAAGGCTTTAGACCTTATGTATTCATGTTTATGAAAGTTCGATTTTACTTCCGCTATTTTATATGTTCTGTCTTGTGATATTTCTGTGCATGTTTACCAATAATGCCCCTCTAAAGCTAGTGCATTCCTTTGCGAGTGACCCTAGCGGAGGCGGGGTGTTACATTTGGTATCAGAGCAGAAGGTTACCAGACTGGGCAAAAGTTTTTAAAGACCTTCTGAAAACTATTTGAAAAATCGTTTATAAAGAAACATTTTTCAAGAAAATTTTCTTTTAAAAAGAAAAAGGCTATTCCCCAAAGGCCATTAGCACTATCCTTGTTTCCTTGATTGAATCTCTTTTCCTTTCTTTCCTCCATCTGTAGTCACAGTGGTTTTAACTGCGACTAGTCTTTTCGATCTACGAAAGCGCTTTCCATGCGATGGAGGTTGTTCTCGGGAGACCAGTAGCCGCCTTATAAGAAAGGATAATGAGAAAGAGGATAAAGGATACGAGTTTAACTTGTTGGTATGGCTCAACCCGGAATGAGAAAGAAAGATGAACAATGAAACCCATGACGAGAGAGTACCTTTGGCATGGTGGAACGGGACGGATAGTTAAGTATCATGGGACAAGGACAAGATCATCGAGAGGGCAGTAGTATGCTCTCATGTCTAGGGTACCTCGGAAGGAGGGTAACGATCTTATTAAAGGTTTAGCTTTTCTTTTCTATCATCCCGTCCAGACTTTGTCTTGATCACCGTATCATTTAAGTCTGCTTGGATAGTGAGTCTCTGCACCTTAGTACTAGCATAGAAGAGGATTCTATTTTGTCCCAAATCTTGTTAGAGTTGGTCCATTTCTTCATGACTTGTTTGGATTTGAGAATACCTATGACAAGGGTTGAGTCTGGAAATAATGCTTATATTTATAAGCTATGGATGGATTCTAGGGATGAAGTGGTTATCCAGTAAAGGGTGTCACTCTCGGTTTTGATAGGAGGGTAGTTAGACTCTTGACTAGCCTTGGTAGTACCCTCGAAGTCTCGTGTAACCCTTGGGTTCGATCATGATGAGTTACTTGGAATCCCTTGATGCCTTTATTGGAAATTTGAAGCCCGATCGAGTGGTGTTCGCCGACAAGACGGATGGTTTATTTCACTTATGCATGGGCTATAGAAATCACCCTAGTAAGTGCACTTGATAACCGGGTTGGCATCTGTTTACTTTCAAGAGAAAGTTCTACTACGTGGAATACCTTATGGTACGAGGTCCGAGATTCACTAGTGGATTTTGGAAAGCTTGTATGAGATCATGAGTACGCAGTCATGTTTGCGCCAAGTGTGCAAGTGGAACGAGAAGGCGACGAAGAAATGAGTTCCAGCTCATGTTATGGAAACAGGAGATAAGAAGCTACGAAATCGCGAAGTTAAAAGACGGTCAAGGCACAATGGAATTAAGCTCAAAGAAATACGACTTTAATGGTCAAAGACTAGATACGCGCATAATATCTCTTTTTGGGAGTATATCCTTGATCCCTGTTTCCGTGGAGCTTACTTGTAGGCTATCTTTTATGGACTTCCTCTCGGTCCTATTTTCTGTTACAAACCCCGTAAGGAGTTTGTCTTGTTTATCTCCTCGACCCTGTTTCAGGGAATTCTAGGTAGAACCCTATGGATGTAAACATGTATTTGAAACATGTTATGATTGATATGGTTGCAAGTGGTTGCAAGTGGTTGCTCGTGGATGCGCGAATACACATTAGATACTAGCTCGACTCGGTCGCATTTCATATTGCATATGCACGAGTATTTATACTTGTTTATGGATGAAATCGAATGTATTATCATGCGGTTGTTGCATATGAATGAATGATTGTGCACGCATATAGTACCTATATGGCTAGGACTATTTGCATACATGTTGGATTCATGGCACTATACATATTTTGCATTAAAAGATTATTCAGGCCTGATCATTAGCATTAGCTAAGGAACATGTACACACACGTTTTGCATATATCCATACAGCATTAGAAATCATCTAAGGACAATGGTTGCTTGTGGATGATGTTTTGAGTAGATGGATGACGGATGGTAGGATACGTTCTTCCTAACTTGGAGAGTTCAGGGACGAAATCCTTTAAGTTGGGGAGGATGTAACAACCCGAATTTTTAGCAGCGTGTTAAGACAAGAATCAAGGCAGAATTAAATTATAAAATCTGAATCAGGATAAACGGCTTGCGCCATTGCGTTCGTCTCAGAAAAATACGCGAAATAGAGTCCGAAATTTCGTAAATCGGAGTCCGTATGAAGAAGATATGGACGAACGAAGTTAGGCAGAAAAACCGAAAACAAGCCAGAATGCACTGGCGCACTTGTGAAGTGCGCCAGCACAAATATACACTGGCGCACTTGGGAAGTGCGCCCGTGTCGAGCCAGAAACCTGCACAGCCTTCTGGCTTGACCCTGGCTGGCCTGGTGCACCTGTTTTGGCCCTTGGTCTTGTTTTGGAGGCTTGTGACGATTTTTGAGGGCTGGGATCTATCCTAGGGTTAATCTAAGGGTCCTAACTAGCCTAATCTTCTATAAATAAGCCCCTAACCCCCCCTAAACCCTCATTATTCACTCATGTAACTAAACTATGGCCAAATTTCTACTCTCATGGCCTCCACTCAACTATCCTAGCCTCCACTTCATTTCTATGAAAGGTTTCATGATCTTGAGAGTGTTAGAGAGTTTCTATGTTAGTATGAGAGCCTCTCAAGTTGATTTCAAGGCTAAAGCTTTGATCTTTGTTCATAAAGATGGGGTTTTGATTGATTTGGAGTGTTCATCTTTGGGTTTTTGGGTGATGGCATGCATAGGCTTCATCACAATCTTTAATTTAAATCGATTTGTGCCTTCATAGCAATGTAAGCCCTTCCCTACTCTTAGATATTAACTATGAAGTTAAATGTTCATGTTGAAAGTTTGGGTTTGATTAATTAGAATGATGCATGCTATCATGTTATGCAAGTTTATGAAGTCATTATCTTGATCTTATGAGCTAAAAGCCACAACCTTTATGTTGAAATGTTGCATTATGCAACATGAGAATCTTCATAATCATTATGTCAACTTGCATATGAAGTCATAATCCTTATATGATGATATATGCGAGTTTCTAGCCATCATTCCATGTCTTTTGTCACCATGATTCGCTTATGTACCAAGTTTGGGTTGATGCATGTTTTTGAGGCTTAAGAATGTAACATGCAAGCTAATGAACACATTTGTGCCTCATTTGCCACCATGATTAACTTGTGGCTTAATACCCATTTTTGTCATTCCTTTGCCAAGTCTCTTCTTTTAATCCATCACGTTGTTGCGAACGTATATGCTGGTTTAAAAAGCGTTGGGGTCACATTACGGGGAAACATAATGACATGAACATGATTTGGGTAAATGGGTATAAACATGACAACATGTAACGTTAAATATGACATGTGTTTATACTTGAAAACATGACTTGAAATATAACATGGAAGTTGACATGTAAGTATGCATAAAAACATAAGCTTGGGAATTTACCTATTAAGTTAGGTCTACCCATTGGGAATTTACCTATTAAGTTAGGTCTACCCAATTGTTTGAAAACTTGACTATGAACATGACACTAGACTAAACAGGAAAGTGGCCAACTCGAGGTTGGGTTGAGTTTGCAACGTAAAACTACCCGGAACCGACCGGCCTAACTAGTAGTTGCAAACAATAGGACCCAATGTGAGAAGTTGGTCATGTTGTGCTTGAACCCGAGGTTAGACCAAGTTGTGGTGTAAAGCTACCCGGAATCGACCGGCTTAACTAGTAACCACAACAAAGTCTAATGTGAGAGGTTGGGGTGCACTAAGTAATTAATGCCACATGATAGGGTTAAGTTAATTTGATTAATAACTCTTAACCAAATATGACATGGGTAAATGGGTTAAGTAAATTGGTTAGGCTAATGATACTTAACAAAACATGACAAGGTTGGGTAGGTTAAGTGATTTGATTTGCCTAATGACGCTTAACCATTTTTATACGACTAGTGGACGGGGATTAAGTTAACCAACAATTAATCAATCCAACATGATAATTTGGCAAGGTTAAGTAAGTTTTCTTAATGACACTTAACCATACAAGATGATTAGGGGATGGGGTTAAGTAATTTGCACCTAACTAATCCGACACGGTAATTAGATGGGGTTAAGTAATCCACACTTAACTAATCTAAACACGGTAATTCGATGGGGTTAAGTTAAACACTTAACCAATTTAAACTCGGTAATTCAATGAGGTTAAGTAACCAATACTTAACCAACTTAGCGTGATAATTTAATGGGGTTAAGCAACTTATACTTAACCAATTATACATGATGATTTGATGGGGTTAAGTAACTTACACTTAACCAATCTAATACGCGGACCTGATAAGGTTAAGTCACAAGACCTTTTTAGAATATACTTAACCATTGTAGTACGATTAGAGGATGGGGTTAAGCCAACCTATACTTAACCAATCCGACTCGATAATTTGATGGGATTAAGATAATCTATGCTTAATCGATCTAGCAAGATAATCCGATAGGATTAAGGTAAGCTAGTACTTGACCAATTTTACTTGATAGGGTTAAGTCATGAGCCTCTGGGTACACTTAACCAACTTGTGGGACTAAGTCCTGAACTTAAATACTTAGCCAATCTTTGACGTGATTCGTGGGCGGGTTAAGTCATGGACTTGAATGATAACACTTAACCCAATAGACAAACCCTAGCTAGAAGAACTAGGTAGAAAACCGTGGTTAATCAAGGATAACGGGAAAGGAAGCTAAGTGGTAAACCTTAGTTAAGGGTAACTAAGTAATAATTCTTAGCTAAGGACATAGGACTAATTCTCAAAACAAAGTAACCTGATACGGTAGGTCATCGCTTAGTATACGAGGGGGAGCAAGTTATCTGACTTGGATAAAAGCTCCAGCGCACTGGGTGCCGAAGTGGAAGCTTCGGGGGACGTGAGGATATTCTTGGGATCCCTATGTGGGCTTCCAGGTAATTATACTAGGCCCATGAGAGGTTAAGGTCTGCGGTAGAAGGACCAAGAGTATGCCTTGGTTGCTATGCGAGCAACCTAAAGACTGGGATGGATTAGCGTGGAGTCGACGATTCTTGTTTTTGCCCTGGATAGCACATCGCCGACTACCTACCATCTTTAGTCAATCGTGTACGTGCGGAAAGGCAGGGAACCCCCAACAGACCATGTGCTTGCTATCGAGTCATGGGTGAGGTTGGCCCATAGGAAAGTGGGCTATAGTGGGGCCGTGGAGTGGTTCTTATACATGATTTTTCTTGGATTGCCTTTCAGTAGTTGAGGGAGGGGTCACGTGGGACCATAGCCACGGGTACAAAAACAGACCTTGATATCTGCATCGGCAGACGATTTAAAGCTCCCGACCGAGTTCCGTATTTCTTGATTTGCCCTGGCACGGAACTCGGATGGCACATTGGGGAACATGTGCATCTAGACATGGAAAACGATTCACGATACATACGTGGGATCAAGGGCGCGGTTGACGGGTGGCGTAATCCCTAGTGGTCCTAGGTGGCCAAAACCCAAACCGAGACACGGAAACGTTCATTAGGTAGCATAATCCCTAGCGGTCCTAGGTGGCATAAATCCTAAGTGGACGCGCGATAGTTCATGGTAAGGAAACACAACTAGATCAAGGGTTGCAGTCCAAAACAACTTCAAGGATAAACCGTTTACATGGGAAAGCCCGTACAGCCTACGGCAAAGAACTGAACTTATACATGGAAAGAAACATATGAGTTGAGTAACCTATATATGCGGCATATTTGGTTGACAGGGACCATTACACGACTTCTGAGTAAGGGTCATTCACGGATAACACGTAATACAGTTGGGATACTAGTACGGTAGGTGCAGAGCAGATATACAGGATAGATACCGTGGGACGTTATACGTGATAGATATCTTGGGATATTATACTTGATAGGAACCTGACGATGTGATACCTTGTTTTGTCTTGACATCGTAATTTATCATGACATCTTAGTTTATCTGAGTTCAGTAGTTCATCCTGTTATTTTGATTTAGCTTACCTATCTTGTTATCATGCTTATGTTCATCTCAGTTTCTCATGTCAGTTAACTTTACTAGTTTTTATACTAATAGTAGATAGGGCTTACTCAGTCTTTTTGACTGACCCGTTTTGTTTCGCCTCTTTTCTTCCGTTCCCCCCCCCCCCCCCCCCAGGTTACAGGGAGGAAACACTGCTGTTTAGTTCGGACTTCTTCTGCTTGAAGGTCATCATGGATGGCTTGGACTTTTCCTGGCTATGGCTACTTTACTGTTTTTATTTGGGGAATAATTTATGAAAAAGTCTTTATGCTTCTTTACTATTGCAAGACAGGTTTTGATGTACTCTGATGTAAAAGGCTTTAGACCTTATGTATTCATGTTTATGAAAGTTCGATTTTACTTCCGCTATTTTATATGTTCTGTCTTGTGATATTTATGTGCATGTTTACCAATAATGCCCCTCTAAAGCTAGTGCATTCCTTTGCGAGTGACCCTAGCGGAGGCGGGGTGTTACAGCTTTCTTGACAAGCACCGGGTACAATATCCAGTCAGGATATGTGGCATCTCAAATGAACCCATTATGTGGCACCCCACGTCCGTTAATGTCACTCTTAAGAGAATGCATTAAGTTCTGTGAAGCGCAATAGGAAATCATTACAGAGAATATACAAGGCAGATAAAATAAGCAGCCGAATTTTTTTAAACTTTATTATAAAAGAAATAAAGCATAGTCTTAGAAATACATCAAGACCATCTACAACTAGCAAACTGTCTCAAATCTGTCTTTCTGGTCATCTCAGAAAATAAAATACCAAAGTACATAAAATCATACCCCATGCCATAAGCCAAACAAAAGTAGAAAGCAAGTCAAAACGATATATCTCAAGAAGTTCAAGTCAAGTCCAAACTGAAAAGAAATCTTAGCTACTGCCGAGAGCTGCCACTCCGAGGACCTGAGGGGGGAAGGAAAGAGTGTCAGACATAAAGTCTGGCGAGTTCCAGTGACTTACAAAAATGAATAAAATGGGAATGCCAAGACAGGTAAAAAAGACTGGATAAGAAAGGTACAGTGTCATAACAGATAGACTAAACAGAATAGCATGATGGACAGAATAACGTGAATAAACTTATGATCGGGTAATGGTTCACAATTATAACCTAAAAACAGGTAATATCTAAACATATATGTCTGCACCAATACTAGTTTAACAAGTTCAACATGTTTTCATAGCAACAGGATTAACAGCAGAAATAAACAACAGGCTTAAATAGCAAGATTAGGTGTATCCTAATTACATAATAGGATTAGGTGTTAACCTAATTTCATAATAGCAAGATTGGGTGTACCCTAACTACTACTCAAGCAATCAGCTCCCTATTATTTAAATATTCTATGTCAGCCCCGGTAGTAGGGTGTATCACTCCCTAACTCAGCAACTAAATAACACAGACCTATTTAATGGTGTTATAGTGTATTATTTTCCCTAGTCGAATCCATGCACGCTCATGACTCCACCGGAATGCGCCCGTAACCACCCCCATGTGAACCTCATACTGTCAAGTTCAACAAAGCTTGTCGTAGCCCCTACCTAGTGCGGGATCCCCAAATAAGATACCTACAAAGATACTGACTAATATGGGTTCCAAACAACAGATTGACACCATCCAAACCCTCTAATATTGTATCCCCAAATAACTAGGAATTAAGAGTCCCTAAAATCCAATACAACAGCAGACGGGGGACCTCTTTGCTTATTAATTTTTTCATGTTTAACATAGCATCTTCAGGTTTAGTAAAAAGTAAGGTCGTAATGTCATTATGTGTACAACCCTATTCTTAACTTGTCATTTACTTAATGCCTGTTTAAGTCAAAGTTAACATGTCTAGTCCATATGCATTTTATTCATCAACTACATTCCCAAGTTACAGGTTTATGCATAATGTCCATTTACAACAAGTATCTATAGCAAGTCTAAACATGTATATCCATCCGTTTTCCCCAATTATAATCAATTTATCCAATAAATAACATGGCTAACTTCCTCTTTCATATTATTCATTATTTCCCAAATGTATGCCTATCCTAATCAGGTATAGCCTAGGCTTTCAAAGGCCTAAGCTTGGCGTAAAATAAAAAGGAAAACAGAGGGAGAGGAATAGAATCAAATCATGTATGTGTATAGGCAAGACTGGAAATAAACATAGAAATATAGGAAAAGGAAGATAGATACATATAACTTGTTAATCTTTCCAACATACAGGCATATGTATAACTAGTCCAATTATCATCATCACAGGCGTAGGTATAACTTGTTCAATTAACATCATCACAGACATAGGTATAACTTATTCAATGAACCACATCACTGACATATGTATAATTTGTTTAACTAATAATATCACAGGCACATGAATAATGGATTATAACGGCATAGGTGATAACAATGAAATAGGTATATTTATTTTACTGTAAATCCTAACCAGTTTTATTTAACTGTCATGTTCAAGGCTTAAGAAATTAGATTTTTAAGACTGTAACTCATAGTGAGTCTTGGTGAAGATAATTATAGCATTGTGCCGAAGAAAGTCCAAATCCAATCCAAGTTGTATGTATGCAAGTCTTAATGTTGTCTCTGCTCAATCCAAACTTTAACAGCATTCCCCCATTATACATATGTAATTTTCAGAATAATTTTATGGAGGCAGAAGAATATATGAAGAAATTTTTGTGAATTGTGAATGAGGGAAGTTATCTATTTATAGAGGTACAGAACCAACATCAACCCTTAGATATAGGTTTTAAATCTGAACCATACAAGTCATGCTAATTCAGCATGAATAGAGACACAAAACAATCCAAGTTCAAGCTTCAGAATTCAGCCAGATCATGTATGGGTCGACCCTAGGGTCGACCCGACCATCATTGGGTCGACCCATGAGTCAACCCAAGCTAGTGGGGATCGACCCATAACAGGTCTTTTTCTTGCCTACTCCCGCTCGTCTCGTTTTTTATTTTTCTAGAATTTTATTTGATTTATTTTTACACACAAGCTCCTTATATGTATACAAAATTCTAGAGCATATAACTTCTTCATACGTTGTTTGTTTTACATAATCTTTGGGTCTATCTGAAACAGAATTCTGAGACGAACGCAATGGTAATACCAGTTTTAGTTAATTCTGAATGTTTATTATGGTTGTAGTATATTATATTCTGAGGTGTTACATTCTCCCCTAGTTAAAGGATTTCGTCCCCAAAATCTCCGAGTCTAGAAGAATGTTATTATCCTAACATCCATCTACAACCATCTACTTATCCATTATCCACAGGCGTCCATTGTCCTTAAGAGATTTCTAATCTTGTATGAACTTATGCAAAGTGTTGTGTGCATATGTCCTTATACTAATGCGAAAATCAGGCGGTCGACTGATTCAATTGACCTTCTTAATGCAATATATGTTTGTGCCGTGAGTCCAAAATGTATGCAAATAGTCCTATTATATCATGTAAACTCTATACACGTGCACAATCATTCACCAAAATGCAACATCCATATGATGATACATCCATTTACATCCATATAAAATCCTAATGCACACACATCCATATGCAGTATATAAGTGATTGAGCTGATAGTGCCTAGTGTGTGCATATGCATCCATGAGCAAACACTTGCATCCACTTGCAACCATCAAACATAACATGTTTAAAACACACGTTTCAAACACATTTTTCCAACCATTGGTTTCCACCTAAGGATCGAAAGGTTCGAAGGATTTGATAAATAAACTAGAATGATAGAAGAAAATGCAAAGTAGAAGTTTTGGAAAAGAAATCAAGAACATAATCTCAAAAAGGAAAGGATAAGAAGCGCGAATCTTATCTTCAGGTTCCCATGTCGCATCTTCGCAGTCTCCTCTCCATTGCACTTTACCTAATATGATTTCCTTGTTCCTTAACTTCTTGATTTCTGATCAAAGTACATGAGTAGGAACTCATCTTACATCATGTATGCTTGCCAGTCAATCTGGTAGCTTAATCCTATAGGCCATTTGTCCTATCCTCTCTACTATAGGGAATGGCCCTACAAATCTTGGCGCCAACTTCCCTACTGAGCCAAAGCGAACTACGTTCTTTAGCGTTGACACTTTAACGAAGACCATGTCTCCCACTTCAAATTCCAAATCGATCCTCCTTCTATCGGCAAAAGATTTTTGTCTATCTTGGTCAGCCTTCATTCTTCGTCGTTTAAGATCAGTCTTCTAGGAAGTGTTTCGAATCATGTCTCGCCCAAGTGGAAGTTTGTCTGTAGACTCTCACTAATAAGTCAACGATCTAAAAGGTCATCCATATAGTTCTTCAAAGGGTTCTATGCCTATGCTTGATTGGTAACTATTGTTGTAGGTGAATTCCACCAAAGGAAGGTTCTCCACCTAAGTTGCTCCAAAGTCTAGGATACACAGTCTTAGAAAATCCTCAAGAACTCTATTCACCCTCTCAGTCTATCCATCTGTTTGAGGGTGGTATGTTGTGCTTAAACGTAGTTGTGGACCTAATACCTCTTGCAAGCTCTTCCAAAACTCGGTGTAAAGATGGGGTCACGGTCACTCATTATACTAGAAGGTACCCCATGTAATCGAACTATCTTTCGGAGATAAACTGATGCCAGCCAATATGTCATCCTTTTTCTCTTTACAAGAATAAAATGAGCGTTTTTCGTTAGCCATCCACTATCACCCAAATACTCGTATTGCCCTTGCTTGATCTGGGCTATCCATCGACGAAGTTCATAGAGACGCTCTCCCAGTTCCATTGCGGGATATCCAAAGTCTGAAGCAACCCGCCTTGTTTCTTTTGTTTATCCTTTACTCTTTGGAAAGTCATGCACCGAGCTACAAATTCTACCACATCTTTCTTCATGCCAGTCCAAATGAAATCCCTCTTCATGTCTCGATACATTTTTTCATCGCCCGGATGGATAGTCATCCGAGAATGATGAGCTTCCTCAAGTACTACCTTAAACAATTCCCTAAACTTAGGGACACATAGCCTTCCATCTTGTCTTTGCCACCGATTATCATCCAGGGTGCATCTAGCAAGGTGACTAGAAGTCTCTCCTCTATCAAGCGTGCCCAAGATGCCTGAAATCTGTAGTCTTCCTGTTGCATAGGTCCAACTCGCTCCAATAGAGTAGGTCGTACCTCTAAAGAGGCTAACAATCCAACTGTGAAATCCGCAAAAGGATTTAAAAAAAGGTTGAGGTGTACTTCAAGCTCCTCCTTTCTATGAATAGAGGACTCAAAGTCATCCTCCACTCAGTGCATCCTCCACCACATTACCCTTGCCATGGGTATAAACTATCTCAAATTCGTAGGATACTAGGAACTCCATACATCGCTACTGCCTTCGGTTTAGATCCTTCTGTGAGAAAAAGTACTTGAGCGATTTATGATCCGTATATAGCTCAAATTTTTCTCCAAGTAAATAGTGTCGCCAAGACTTTAATGTGAACACTATAGTAGCCAACTCTACATCATGGATTGGGTAGTTCTTTTCGTGAACCCTCACTGCCTGCTTACATTGCCACAAGCATCGGTATAAACCATAAACATCTTGCTTCCATCTGGGAGAGTCGTAACAGGGGTTGTTGTTAGAGCCCTCTTTCAACCTCCGAAAAGCATCCTCACAATCAACGCTCCATGAAAAAGCCAAGTTCATTTTCACCAGTCGGGTAACAGGGGTTGATACTCTTGCAAAATATTTGGCAAACTTTCTATAGTATCCCGCCAACTCTAGGAAACTTCTCACCTCCGTTGCATTATTTGGAGCCCTCCAATCTTGAACTGCAATGGCTTTTGCAATATCATCTGCTATCCCGTCCTTAGAGATTCCTACTTCTTTTCTACAAAAGTGACACTTAGAAAACTTTGCCTTGAGTTGATGTGCCTTGAGGGTGTGTAAAACCTCCCCTAAGTGTTGGGTATGCTCATCCTCGTTCTTTGAGAAGATCAGGATGTCACCCACAAAGACCACCACAAACTTGTTCAGAAACTCCATAAACACCCTACTCATCAAGTCCACAAAATAGGTGGGTGCAATGGTTAGCCCAACAAGCATAACCAACCATTCGAAGAAGCCATCCGGAGTTCTTAATGCAGTCTTATCAATGTTGTCCTCTACCACTCCCAACCGATGAAGCCCTATGGCCAGATCCATCTGCGAGAAAACTAACGCGCCAACCAGCTGATCAAACAGGTCATTGATTCTCGATAGCGGGTGCCTATTCTTCTTCGTAAGTTTATTCAGCTCCATATAAACCACATATAGACGAAGAGAGTCATCTTCCTTAGTTTTAAAGACGACTGGAGCTCTCCAATCTGAAATGTTTCGCCTAATAAAACCTTTCTCGAATAGCTCCCCTACTTACTTACTGAGCTCCCTCCTTTCCCTTAGAGCCATGTGCCGCACTGGAAGAGCAACTGGCTTCGCTTTCTCTACCAAGTAAATCCGGAAGTCTATCTCATGCTTTGTAGGTAGTCCCTTAACCTCCTCAAACACATCCAGGTAGTCTCTACCTATGGGCACAGATCATAAGTCATCAATAGAAGTATCAAGTGATTCTAGAAAACTGAGCATCACCGGCCCCCGTGGGACATAGGAAATTTGAGAGTCCTACCATGACAAGAAAGAAGTCTAACCGCTCTCTTTTCACAATCAAGGATGGAACCATACATGGCTAGCCAATCCATTCCTAGAATCAAACCACAGCCCATAAAGCTCAGTACATATGCATCGCATTCAAATTCGATGCCCAGGATAGAAATTCTCAAACCTCTACGAATCGTGGATAAATGAGCCGATCCTCCTATGGGGTTCGAAACTATTACAGGTTCAGATAGTATACTAGTATTTAGGTGTAGACTATCTACTAAAGAACAGGATACAAATGAGTGTGAAGCACCAGAATCAAACAAGGTTCGAACATGATAATCAAAAAGGGAAATCAAACCTTCAACCGTGACTTTCCTACCTAGATCAGGTCTACTTGCTTCCAAAACACGCACTTGTCCTGAAGTTCCTTCCCCTTTACCTTGCTTACTAGGGCATTTCTTGGTGAAGTGTCCCATCTGTCCACAATTAAAGCAAGCTCCCTTGGTCTTTCTGCAATCTTTTACAAAGTGAACCATAGCACCACATCCATGACACTTTACATCCTTTTGATTTGAGCCTTGTCAGGCTTTCCAACTTTCTTTTGTTGCTTTCCTTTCTTGGGCCACCATTACTGCTTTTCGCCCTTCGCTTGAGTTTCCTCAGTCTTGTCTCTTTTCTTCCTTTCCATCCTCTTGCATAAGTGCCATATCAACTAGCCTTTCAAAAGTTACCCCCATCGGTATGTGGGACAAATCAAGTCCTTGAAGAGGTTCATTTAACTCTCTCGCAAATCTAACCACCTTCTTGTGGGGCATATTCATAAACTCTAGTCCAAACCTTTCTAATTGATTAAACTTATTCACATATTCCTTAATCGCCATGTCTCCTTGTTTTAAAGCCAAGAACCTTTCCATTTGCAGTACCTCCTGTGCCTGAGATAAGAATTTCACCTCGAACCTTTGCCTGTAGTCACCACCAGTTGTTCAGCTTGTGTTACTTCCACTAGTAGGAACCTTTATCCTTAAGTTACCACGCAACCAAACGTATTTTCCTTCGGTTATCGACCTCAAAAATTCCAAAAAAAAATTCTCTGTCTCTCATAGCCAATTCCGTGCTTCAACAAAGCTTTTGGTTCCACATAATGGTTTTCCTCCTATAGTGCAAAAGTCTTTGCATATCTTAGAGAAGTTATCTACCCGAGGAGGTGGAGGAACAACGATTACAACTATGGGAAGGGCATCTCCTTAACCTTCAGCAGATGTCATAGCCTCAAGATATCTACGGAACCACACCGACATCTGAACGCCCTCGGGAAGACTAGGTTCCCCAAACATGCTAAAAAGAAAAGAAAAAATATTCAATGAGAGATCAAGAGAATTCTGGCAATGGCTTACAGGGGTATGTTTTTCAAAAACAGATTTTAACTTAAAAATCCTTGCTTTTTGAAAATGGTTTTGAAAACATTTTCTCTGATCTCGTAACCTTCAGCTCTGATACCAAATGTGGCACTCCATGTCCGTTAATGTCACAGAATGCATTGAATTCCGTGAGGTGCAATAGTCAATCATTAAGGAGAATATACAAGATAGATAAATAAGCAGCGGAAATTTTTTAAACTTTATTATAAAAGAAATAAAGCATAGTCTTAGAAATACATCAAAACCAGTTACAACTAGCAAACTGTCTCAAATCTGTCTTTCAAGTCATCCCAGAAAATAAAATAGAAAATACATAAAATCATATCCCATGCCATAATCCAAACTAAAGTTGAAAGCAAGTCAAAACGATACATATCAAGAAGTCCAAGTCAAGTCCAAGCTGAAGAGAAATCCTAGCTTCTTCTAAGTGCTTCCACTCTGAGGACCTAAGGGGGAAAGGGGGAAAGGAAGAAAGAGGTGGAAGAAAAAGGATCAGACATAAAAGTCTTGCTCATTCCAGTGACTTACAAATATGCATAAAATAGGAATGCCAAGACAGGTAAATAAGACTAGATAAGAAAGATACAGTGTTGCAATAGATAAACTAAACAGAATACCAGGATGGAAAGAATAACAGGAATAAACTTATGATCGGGTAATGCTTCACATTTATATCCTAAAAATAGGTAATGTCTGAACACATATGTCTGCACCAATACTATTATAACAAGTTCAACATGTTTTTATAACAATAGAAATAAACAGCAGGCTTAAACAGCAAGATTAGGTATATCCTAATTACATAATAGGATTAGGTGTTAACCTAATTTCATAATAACAGGATTATGTGTACCCTAAATACTACCCAAGCTATCAGCCCCCTATTACATAAACATTCTTTGTCATCCCCGGTAGTAGGGTGTATCACTCCCTAACCCAACAACTATATAACACAGACCTATTTACTGGTGTTATAGCATCTTATCTTTCTAGTTAGATCCATGCACGCTCATGACTCCGTCGGAACACCCCCGTAACAACACCCATGTGAACCTCTTACTATCAAGTTCAGTAAAGCGTGCCCTAGCCCTTAACTAGTGTGGGACCCCTAAATAGGATACATATAGGCATACTAAATGATATGGGTTCCAAAAAACAGATTTACACGAGCCAAACCCCCGAAGCTTGTGCCCAAAAATAACTAGGATTTAAGAGTCCCCAAAACATGATACAACAGCAGACGGGGGACCTCTTTGCTTATTAATTTTTTCATGCTTAACCTAGCAGGTTCAGGTTTACTAATAAGTAAGGTGGTAATGTCATTATGTGTGTACATCCCTATTCTTAATATGTCATTTAATTAATGCCCGTTTAAGTCAAAGTTAACATGTCTAGTCCATATGCATTTTATTCATCAACTACATTCCCAAGTTATAGGTCTATGCATCATGTCTATTTACAGAAAATATCTACAACAAGTCTAAACATGTATATCTATCATTTTTCCTAAATTATAATCAATTTAGTCCAAGTAAATAACATGCCTGAATTCCTCTTTCATATTATTCATTATTTCCCAAATCTACGTCCATTTTAATCAGGTATATCCTAGGCTTCCAAAGTCCTAGGCTTGGCATAAAATGAAAAGGAAAACAAGGGAGAGGAATAAAATCTAATCATGCATGTGTATAGGAAAGACTGGTAATAAACATAGAAAAATGGGAAAAGAAAGATAGATGCATATAACTTGTTTATCTTTCCAACATTACAGGCACATGTATAACTTGTCCAAATATCATCATCACATACATAGTTATAACTTGTTCAATTAACATCATCACAGGCGTAGGTATAACTTGTTCAATTAACCACATCATATGTATAATTTGTTTAACTAATAATATCACATGCATATGAATATTGGATTATAACGGAATAGGTGATAATAGTGAAATAGGTATATTTATTTTATTGTAAATCCTAACCAGTTTTATTTAACTGTCATGTTCAAGGCCTAAGAACTTAGATCTGTAAATAACTGTAACTCACAATGAGTCTTGGTGAAGATAATTATAAAACTATGCTAAAGAAATTCCATATTCAATCCAAGTTGTATGCATGCAAGTCTTGATGTGGTCTCTGCTCCATCCAATCTCTAGAAGCATTCCCACATTATACGAATGTAATTTTTAGAATAATTATATGGAGGTAGAAGAAGATATGAAGAAAAATTTTGTGAATTGTGAATGAGGGAAGCCATCTATTTATAGAGTTACAAAGCCAACAAAAATCTTTAAATCTAGGTTTTAAATCTGAACCGTACAAGTCATGCTAAGTTAGAATGAATAGAGACACAAAACAATCAAGGTTTAAGCTTCAAAATTCGGCCAGAATATGTATGGGTCGACCCACCTACCCCATGGGTCGACCCGACCATCATTGGGTCGACCCATAATGGGTCTTTTTCGCGCCTAATCCCACTCGTCTCGTTTTTGACTTTTCTAGAATTTTATTTGTTTTATGTTTGCACACAAGCTCCTTATATGTACATAAACTTCTAGAGCGTATAACTTCTTCATACATTGTCTGTTTTATGCAAACTTGGGGTCTATCTGAACCAGAATTCCGAGGCTAACGCAAGGGTAATGCTGGTTTCAGTTAATTCTAAATGTTTATTATGGTTATAGTGTATAATATTCTGGGGTGTTACACGTTATCTCTCAACTTCTCTACTTCTTTCAAGGAAGTCGGCCTCTCTGGGCTCAGCATTCTCCTCTTTTGCTTCATAGGAGGATATTTGGGGTTTATGCTTAGTGTGTGACTCATGATTTACAGCGAAATTCCGTACATACTAGTGTGGGTCCAAGCGAACACATCCAGATTCGCCTGTAGAAAATCAGTCAGCTCTTTTGTCCAGAGGGGATCCAAGTGAGATCCGATCTTCAAGACCCTTGTCGGGTCGTTGTTACTGATCGTAATATCTATAGTTGATTGATTAGGTGTCGACCTTCTGCATTCCAAGTCCTCATCCTCACTGGGGTGTATGTCTTCGAGCAGATTGTTGGCGACTCCCTCGGCAATATCTTCTTTATTTGCTATGTTGTAGCCTCCTTCGCACGAGGGGAGGCATTTTTGGGCTCTATGTTATTTCCATTGCATAGCTTCTTCAATTCTGCCATGTAACAAGCTCTTCTGATAATTTGGCCACCACGGACCATTCCTACTCCAGCCTCAGTTGGGAACTTTAGTAACAGGCACCAGAGTGCAACATAAGCCCTGAACTCTACAAGGGTCGATCGATCTAAAAATGCATTGTAAGGCGCATCAGTATTCGTTACCACAAACGAGAGGATCCATACTCTTCAGCGGTCTCCATCCCCAAGTTCCACAGACAAATCCAATACTCTGATCATAGTCATTGTTGAGCTGTTAAATCCACATATCCATCCATCGCATGGCTTTAAACCCTTAACTTCCAATTTCATTTGGTCAAATGATTTATTAAACAGTATGTTAAGTGTACTCCCGCAATCTACAAGGACTTTCCGCACTATTGCTGGACCGATGGTAGTAGTTATTACCAATGGGTCAGTACTCGGTGTCTAATTCCCACACCCTCTCTGTCCCGAAAGATAACGTCGTCTGCCATTATCTTCTGCTGCTTCGTGCAAGTAGTATTCTCGAGGGAACTATATTCTCCCACTTCTGGATGTTTGGCGGCATTGATGTACTGCTCCATGGCTTTCTTGCTGAATCCAGCTGGATCCGGTCCTCCAACCACGGTATTAATAACTATCCCCTTTCCTTTCATTTGGGCAGTAGGTGCAGGGGTAGGTTGGTTCTGATTTGGAGTCGATCTTCCCTTCCCCTGTCTCTAGGGGCAACCTTATATTTATCCAACTTCTCTACTCGAAGCAACTTTTCCACAACATCTCTTAAGTTGCGACACTCATTCGTGGAGTGAACGTAAGTCTCATGAAACAAGCAGAACTTCCCGATCTCACTCTCCTTTTCAGTTGAATCTCTTGATGAAGTCTTTTTGTAATGGATAACATTGAAGGTATCCAGATAAATGTTCTCCAAGGTGTCATTCAATGGCATGTAATTATCAAAAGGTTGAAATCGTGGCATCTTTGGGATCCTTTCTCTGATTCCTGCTTCTCTAGTTGTCGTTCCCACCTTGGCAGTCATTTCCTTCGCTCTTGTTGCCGACATTCACTTCAACTTTCCCTGCATTATCACTAGATTGCTTGATGGTGACATTGCTTTGGATATCTTCTCTCAGGGTGTCATCGGATTTTCTTAGTTAACGGAAACTTTCTGGTCAGGTACGTCCTAAATTCAATGTCTTTGTCGATTTTGTCTATTAGCGCCATCAAAATAGTTTTCTCGTGTGGGTTGCTCACTTCCGTAACTACCGGATTGAAATGGTCCAAATGATTTCAGAGTTTCCCCCGAACTTCTTGATAACAAAGAGATCGATGATACTCTTGGACTTCCGAGCATGAAGCTGAAACTGATTCAGGAAACTCTCGCTTCATTCTTTGAAACTAGAAATCAATCGATGCTGGAGCCGGGTAAACCACATCATTGCAACATCCACGAGTTATATTGAGAAAGCTTTGCATTTCACGGCATCAGGGGATGCTACGGAGTTCATATACCAAGAGTATCTGATCAGATGATGCCTTGGGCTAGCTCTTCCTTCGTATCTGTCCAAGGGAGGAAGATTGAATCGCCTTGGGAACTAGACTTCCAATATGTCATCGGTGAAAGGGGTGTGACTACGACCAATGCCCTAATCTTTGTTAGTGTAAACCCTACTATCATCCATAATTTGACGTACCATAGCTTCCACTTCAGCAATGGTTAATGTAGGCTCAAGTTCAGCACTTCTTTCTCTTCTACCACCTCCATCTCCTATATCGGGCAATGTTCTCTAATTCCTGGCAGGGGCAGAGTTCCCCTACCCCTGGGTCCCAGTCATTCACATGACGAGTGGGATGAAGGAGTTGGCCATGGATAGGATTGGTGATATTGGATCCATGAGAAGGACATGAGACCCCTGCATTGGTAGCAACATTAGTTCCTCTAGGCTAGGATCACTAGGTCCCAAGTAACAAGGTGAGTCCTTGCGAGATCCCAATGAGCCAAATCGGATCTGCTCAAGATTCTTTGCTCTTTCATATGGCCTTCACTGACGTGGGTTCCTTTCGTTTTCCTTTAAAGAGAATGAGTAATCTTCTGCAAGACGATGGGTTGGAGAAGGCATTCTCTTCTTGTGAAGCTCATCCATCTACCTATTCATTGCATTTATGTTTTCTTAAATCGTAGCACTATCACGTCTTTAAGCCTCTAAAGCCTCGTTTCTTTTCTCCATCACAGCTAGCAAACGTGCAAAATCCATCTGCGAGATAGGGGTAGTCGTAGGAAGTTGATTGCTAGTGGTTGTTGCCAGAATTAGAGCATTTGGATCAGGTTGAATAGGGATGTCAACACTCACAAGGGGGTTCGGGTCTTCCCCATCAGGTTGAGTCGCAGCTTGGTGACTTGATGGATCTAGTGTACTGCCCTCGGTTTGGGTCATAGTGGAAGCTTCAGCAACTACAAGGTTCTAAGATTGGGTCGTGACTCTTGCATCGGGTTTGATCTCGGAGGCATTAGCGGGTCGGATCGCAGGCGATCCCTGGGTTTAAGTCGGACTCGAGCCAGTCCTTTGAAAGCTGTTGTTGATGAGAGCATGTTCATCATTTTGCTGATCTTCGCTTGTTTAATTTGCTCAAGAGGTTTGCGGTTCCTTGCCTTTCTTTTGAGCAGTGGAATCTAATCATTGAAATCAATGAGAACTTCAAAAATTATAGAAATGCGGACTATCTCTTCGAACTTGAAGTTCCAAATAGCAGAATGACAATCCGAAAAGCTGAGAATTCAAGGTTCTTAGTGAAAGCACCAAAAATGTTAGGCCAAAATATGGCAAAGACACCCAATTGATCAGAAATTATAGAGAATAATAATCTAAAATCAAGTAAAAAGCAATCAACACACAAGCTTTATAGTGGTTCGGCATTAACGAGCCTACTTCCACATATAGTTCTCCGATTGATCAATGAATTACAAGTACAATGCAGATAATCGCTCAACCTCATAAGTACAATTAATAATCTTTCTACAACTATAGAATTATACTCAGAAATCTAGAGTACAATCTAAATAAATAAGAGAAATATTGTTAATGGTGAAGCTTGAGTACGTAGAGTGCCAAAAAGATCCCTTAAAATGGCAAGTCTTGGTGTATTTATAGGCACACAGGGCAGGCAAGTCGCGTGATGATGCGGCGCTGATCCCTGAATTCTTAGAGTAGATCGTAGGCTAGTGAAAGGAAGGCTTCTGGGATGGTTTGCAACACATATGCCTCTACCCGCCTTTCTAGGCTGAAACCTGATCGTGGCTTTGCCAAGCATCCACTTCAACCAGGCAGTGTGGGGTTCGGGTCGAGGTCTTCATGAGGAGGACTAGTGATGGTGTTCTGGGAATAATTTCCACTTACATGCGAATGGGCCGGGTTGCTACTTCCCTAAACCGAGCTGGTCATGACATTCCTAATTGCGCCTCCTTCTAGTGTGCGAGCGGGCCACCCTCGAGCTGGTTGCCTCGACTCGAACCATTTGCCTAGTGATTGTGGGGATACATACCCTTCTTTGAACTCGAGATCTATTCATTTATCCAACTCGACTCCCTCATTCATGAATGATCGTCTCTTGCTTAGTATTATGCTTGACTGTGGGCATTTAGACTATGTGTGGCCTGGTCGCTAAGTAGGCCAACAAATATTAAGGGAAATGTATGGAAATAGAAATTGATAAAAGGAATGCCACAATCATTAACCTTTTAATGATAACAATTAAAACAACTGTTAGCCTTTGAACCACTGTCTTAATTGAAACTCAAGAAAATCAAGAACAATGTTTACACAAACTCGCCAAGAAGGTCAGCATGCGCCGCAAGAAAGCGACATAGTTTTACTTAACTATTTTTAACGACATCAAAATGGAGTGGTTAATAGCATAAATCAAATACAGCTAAAAACAATAATTCATAAAGGTCATGAAATTAAGCTAGGAGATTAAGCTAGAAAAATCCTGCACTTACTAAACCATAGCTCATCCTGATTTCCTCTCTCCGTTTATAGTTTCTACATAACTCTAGCACCTTATTTTCAGACCCGCTGACATCATTCAAATAATACACAACAAGTCTAAAGTTTTGGATGCTTTCTATTTGTCAGTATAAAGAGTATTGATATGGTATCAGTATATGAGAAATTACATTATAAGCAAAAAATTGTTTCCATATATGCTAACAAAAATTCCAACTTCTATCAATTTTAGATATATTTATGCAGTCCCAATCATGTAGAACTGAATATAAAAATAATAGGAGGAAACCAATGAGGAAGCAGTTAGAGTCAAGAGGAGTAGTGGATAGGCCACTTGATTATTAAATGTTGGTAACTGGAAAAGGGGATATGAGAAAAAAAATCAAAACAAACGAAAAATGATATAAGCACTTGTCAGTTTAAATCTTGTAGCACTGCTCTTGCATCAATGATAGCAACCTAAACATAATAGGCAAAATAGGGTTATAAGAAACATTATTAAAATAACAGAACATGAAGCCTTATATAAAATAATATAAATTAGTGATTAAGAAGAAAAACATATCTATGTTCTCACATGAAGTTGACAACCACTAAAAGACGAATCTATTGACAATCTGTATTGTTATTCATTTCCTGGATATAAGTGAATTGTAGAAATCCAATGAAATCGCTGTAGCTAGGGAATATAGGCTAAAATGCAGAAGGAAAAAGCTATATTCTTCGAACAACGATTAGTAACAGAACTGTGTTATCTACAGTCCAGTGGAATTGAACTTGTGTAAACTTCAAACTCAGGAAGAAAAACAAATTGGAAAACGAACATAGAGATGAAAGACTAAAATAACAGATCTAATCTGCAATCAAGTGGAATTGAGGAAACTAAATTAAAATAACTTGTGTGGCTAGATCTTGCAGAGATCCTTACTCCATGACTCGTAAAATCAAAAATGAAGGAAGGAAGTAGACTCTTTTTTTCTTCCATTTATGTTGGGGCCATTTGTGCTAAACTACCGGGACTACCTAGTCTTGTGAAAACTATATCTGATATCTTCTGGTCTATCTACTTGAGTGAAACTGTCTGATTGATTCTGGTATATATCCGTAGTTGGGATTCGTTCTTTCGCCATGGTCGTTACAATCACTTGCTGGACCCCCCTTTCCCAGGAGGGGGTTGGGCTGTGTTTCCAACTTGTGTTTGCAGGAAAGAAAATGGCAACCTCGGGATAAACGGAAACCATTACATTAGTGGAGAAGCCATTCCGGGCCTTATCACAAAGACCACACCAAAAATGAAAGGCATGTTATTGAGGGCTCTCGCTCCCAATTAATATATTGGGATAGATAATGCCTTTGGACATAGATAAAGGGAAGCTGCATTCTAGTGTCAGGTTAAGGGCCTCCAACGCCTCTAAAGTCTAAGCAGAAAGGCTTCGATTCCCTAATCCTCCCTTCCCGAAAGGAAGAATGTGAAATTATTTTTCCTTTCCACCTGAAATTCCATGTACTTTGTCTCTAGGAAAGCACCTTAGGACCTTGGAAGGGGATGTACTCTGGGACAATGGACAAACAACAATAGGTGCGTAGCTTTCTCCCCAATGTTTTTCAGGGGAAATTCTCTTAACACAGGATGGAATAACTATCAGCCTTATTTGGAGCGTTCGGCCTCCTCAACTATGTATCGATCAAAAGGCAGGAGCTTTTAAGCTAGGGAGTTGCGAACGAGAGCCTTTCGCTTTTTCTGAAGGTGCAGGTCCTGGTTATCGCGAAAGGCTATTCTATGAGATTTCTCTTGTGCTTCATGTTCAGCGGCCTAACGGTCGCCTTGTTGGTTGTCCCCGCTCACTTCGCTCGCCTGAACTACGACTACTGTGATGTGTGCGCCAATTGGTTTGATCTTTCAAGCCCCGAAAAGCTAGTTGCTTCGGCAACGGTCCAGTGAAATCGGATTCTAGTCCCCTTCGGCAATGATTCTCCCAAGTCGAGTGACAGGGCTTTCCCTTTACGGATGGCTTAACTGATCTAATTAGAAGTACATCGCTAACAGGTTTGCTTGAAATACGCCTTTTAATCTCTTACCTGGTTTCCTAAGCAAACTTTCATTGGCTGGCCAGAAATTTGTGCAAGAATCCGCGAAATGAAATACCATACTGTTTTTTTTTCTTCTTCTTGTCTTATTTCTTAATGGCATCGTAGCTACACGAGGGAAAGCAATGTTGCCCACTCTACCGCAAAAGGGGGCAACTTTCTTCGCCCTTTTCGCTTTTCTTTCTGGGCTATACTGGCTAGCTGCTTGGAAGGTTAAGGCGAGGGGAATCATTTACGGCATAGACTACCAGGGTATCTAATCCTGTTCGCTCCCCAAGCTTTCGCACCCCAGCATTGGCAGGGACCCAGATTTGAAGTTAAGGTAAACCTTTAGGTTTCAGCGAAAGAGATTCATTTTGAGATGTGGATAGAATAAATGGTAGGGTTCTAAACCTCGCCGAGCACCGAAGGAGGATTTTAGTTTTGGTACGCTGAGAAATCTTTCGAAATTCGGACAATATTGTTTCCATAAAAACACAGAAATAGGTTCACGAATACCGTCAATCAGGAGCAAGTCAACCAGTGATTAGCTACTAGAAATTCTCTACTCAGGCCATAAGCCAACAGAAAGGCTCCAGATAGAGGCTTAATGCAGTTTCTTTGCAAGCACTTCCTTACCTATAGTGACGTCAAAGTACCAGTGACTCGAGTTACCATCGCATCAATAGGAAAGAGCAATTACAGAGCCTTCTAAGAGTGTCTGATTGAACAAAAGCTATACTGGGTGCATATTTCCTCATTAAGTAACAGATAGAAAGCCCTGTTTGTTCAATCGACAGATTGATAGAGGTTCGACGGATAACCGTTTACCAAATGAGCAACTTTGCTAGACTTGCTCCCCTATTCTGACTTCCCCAGAGCCTCCGATAGCACAGTTGAGATAGCGTTGGGTTCTCTTCCCCTGTGGGGATGGAGCGACAGAAGTATTGAGAATCTAAGATAAGGTCACGGAGAGACGAGCCGTTTATCATTGGTTATGTTGTCCCCTCCCATCTATATTGAACGGGAAGAGGGGGGAGGCTTCCTCCCTTCTATATTTTGAGGGATCCCTCATATTGAGGATTTCGGGCTTCCCGACCCACAACCAGTCAATCATGTTATCCTTACCTTTCAACCAACCACTTCGATTCCTCTTCTATTTATTCCGCATTCATTGATCTGGAACAAAGGCCTACTACCTCACAAATGAATCCATTTGTACGAATCGTGAATATACCACGCACGACTGAAAGAAGAGCCAAAGTACTGGCGAATGGGGCCGAATCCTAAAAGTAGATTCGATACGCACCTAGTGCACCAACCATGTGGCCAGTATAGCCACAAAGGTGTTTGGTGGTCTTATTGACGCATACCACAATGGGGTCTTCTACTAGCGTGAAACAGTGGTCCAGGTAAGTTAGGTTGGGAAGCCTCACCACGAGATCGACCGATAGTTTTGACCCAACCCCGGAAGTGGAAGTGCCTCTTGCTTTTGGCATAGAAGGCCTCCCACTGGGTGTCCCGCACAAAGGACTATTAGCTCAGTGGTAGAGCACACCCCTGATAATTGCGTCGTTAATCTCACAAAGCATTCTTTTCGATCTTCTATTCAAAACTCATTTTCATTATTGTAATGGGCCTATTTGGGTCTATCACCAGCAGCACGACTCACTTTAGCTAATCTAACGACAAGGGCCATCGGATGCACGACCAAAGGCTACCCGAATCAATGAGGGAGGTGAGAGGAGAGGAAAAGGGAAGCAAAACTATTTCTTGAACTAAATGACTTCTTTCTTTTCATTGATTGACTAATGCCCCTCGAAAGAGAATCTCGCTGGATCAGCTGAAGAAGAATTCTTCGTTTTATAGATCACTGGCACTTCCAGGCTATGTCTATAGTCCGGGTGACCAACTTCCTTTTATATGTTATTAATTGGACTTGCTTCTACCCCGCTTCGGGTCTTATCCCGAAGGAAGCAGGTAATATACCGGGAAAAGAAAAGCCAGCTAACGCGTCAACTTAGAGAAGAGAAAGAAGCAACGTGCCAAAATCAGCTTCGAAAAGTGCTTATCCAGGTGTGTTGTCATGATACATATTGCCTTTCGGAGCAAGTGAAAGGTAGTCTTGCTAAGAGTAGATCCCGCATCCAACCCTTTTTTTCATTTTCCAGGGAATGGGAGAATTCCCACTACCGCTGGCAGCATTTCGAATTATCTGCGAAAGTGAGTGGGCACATGAACGTCATTTAACGCTACAACCAAGAGGGTTTCATTCTTTCTATCATACACATGCTTTGAATCATTTGAAAGAGGGACAGAGCAATGTCAAGATCGAGTAGTTGGAAGAGAGGATCCACTGGTAAACCAAGAGAAAGGACAAGTCACTGCAAACCATACCTCTTCATGGCCAATCAATGACAGGCCGCTCTTTCGTTGTCTTTTTTTTGTTTTTTGAATACACTCGATCTTATGTCCTAAGATCACACCAGATTCTCCAGATCATCAATCTTCTTCTGACTCTTTTACGTCCACTTCCTCTTCCTTTCACTCTGTTTCATCCGAGGATACATATCTTTCCAGGGACCGGCCTACTTCCTAAGAACCGCTCACTAGCTAGCCAGATTAGTGGTAGGGCCACTCCGACCAATCCAATATACTTGAGGGAAAAATGTCGCTGACGCGACCGTACTTCCACTATTTTTCTTTTTAGGTGGGTTCAGATATATACCTCAAATTCGTCATCCCGTAACTGGAATCTACGAGTCGCTTGTCTATTCATTTGAATTAGGGTTACAGATCAACTTTGGGAAAAGACTTAAATGAAACGCAGTTATGGAGTTGATCTAGGAAGAAGTAAAAAAAAGGGGAAGAACGACGTCAAAGTCATGGAGGGTTATTGGTGTGAATGTAATAGGTATGTTATTAGGTAGTGGCAAACTCAACGTGGTTAGTTTTGTTGATAACCGATATATTTATAACCATTGGATGTCCCTCTTAATTTTAAATCACAACCACTCTTTGTCTTTTCATTATCTACCAAGGAATTTTATTATATAGATTATGCATTTATTTTATAATTTAACCAATCTCGTCTGCCATTTTCATATTCATCAGTTATTCATATCATTTCTGTTTTCCTTTTTATTCCATTTTCTTCTTTTCATTCCATTTCCTTATTTTCCTATCATTTCCACATTTATACTTACGCTGATTTATCATTCCATTAATCTTGTTAATTTATTCTTTTCATGAAATTTCATTAATGGAACCTACTATATTTTTATAAAGCGGCTCTTGGTTTTACCCATAATTGCTAAAGTTTATTATTATATTTTATCCAAAAAGAATAACTTTGTGCGATGTTCATAGTTATAAATTTTCCTTTTATTTACTGATATAGACAAAACAAAATTCAATAATTACCCTTGTCTTGTACATGTCGTTATTTTTGGGGAAATTATGTATTCATTCCTTATGATTACATACATCGTAATTGAATAAAACAAAATATTGAAACCTACTTGTCTCAACATATAATTCAATAAATTTATTCCGATAAATTAAAACTTCGACCAAATTCCACAAGATGAAATAAAACTTATTTTATTCCCTATTCTTTAAAGAACAACCTTTTCCCCTATTTATTTTAGTTTAAGATTAATAACTTAGATGCAAATAAATAATGTAAATAACATTACATTTATTCTCATAGGAAACATTTTCCCTAATTGCAATAATAATTCACATCATATTTTTCATTTATAGAATTACCAAATAAAATCATAATTTAATTATTCAAAATGAAGTAGATTTACAATGATATCTTCTACCATTATATTAAAATATACAATTTATCCACTCATATGAAAGCTGTCTAAATCTTTAGATTTAATCCAGATCTGATCCTGTTATTTGTATTCTCCCTTTCGTAATCCTCTTTTATATTTACAAATGATATTTATGCAAGTTTATTAGATTGGATTGCGAAAAATGGAGATTTGTATTCAAAATAACAAATTAAAACCGGATCTAAGGACAATGATTTATTTGAAGCACCTCACACCTCTTAATATTCCCAATTAAGGCCGTATTAAGGAATGTGGGGGAATTGTTAGTAACAAAAAATAAATCACAAGGACTAAATTCACAAGACATAAAACACCAATAGCAGAAGCATTTATTTTCAATAACTTATGATTACAAAATAATACTTTATAAAGCAAGTTACAAAATGCATGTCTTATAGTCTTAGCTCAAATTATAGTACAATGAAACATTACCCCTTTCAAGCATAAGCACAAACTATGGCAATGAAAATTTTACAAACTTAGATTAAATGAAAAAAAATTGGGTCTTCATCAATAATTTCGCAAAGCTACTAATGTTAATCTATCTTTGCCCTGTGAGCTTATTAGGGGAAAGAAAAAGGAAGGGAGAGGAATGAGTCAGATATAAAGTATAGTGAGCTATATAGTAACTAGACCAACAGATAAATAAAGGAAATAGACAAGATAATAATTCTTGTACCAGATAGGATAAGTGTATGTCCATGGCTAATAGGTGAACATATAGGAATGAAGTACAAAGATTAAAGGTTCAGTTGATTGCTATCACATTTAATTGCCTATTTTATTGCATTAGTCATTTGATTGTTTGCACTTTCATAATTACAGAACGTGATATAATTAGGATGATTTTCTTAATACTACCCATTGATGGGTTACTAACCATGGAGGGAGAACTTATGCCTACTCTGGGTCTTGGGTTTATCAGGCCCAACCCATCAGCAAAAATACATAACATTACCATGGGCATCACCGTGTCTTATTTTCCTTAATCAGTTCAATGCATACACATTGAACAACCAAAACACACTAGTCCCCACCTCTATTTAGACTATCTTACTACTTAGCTTAGCACGGTGTGTGCCCTCACCTCCTTGGGTGAGACTATATGTGATAAAAGGGTATGTTGACTGGTATGAATTCCCAACAAACAAATCATTCCTGACCCAAATCCCCCTCAATTAGAACCCCCATAAATTTACCATAAAAACCATAGCCATAAAATAAACTCATGTAATGGCCTAAATAATATTAAGGAATATTTATTTAATTTGAATATTTAAAAACGAGTTATTTTAAGAACTTAATAACTTAGAATTTATCTAAGTAAGGATTTAAACATTAATTCATTTAAATGGGAATATCAAGTTTAAAATCTGAAATAATTTAATTTGAAGTTATCTAAGATTTTATTTAAGTATATAAGATGATAACAATTTATTTTCAATGAAGTTGATTGTTTTGAAATGTAATTATTTTATTGATTTAATGTAATATATGGGAAATAGTCATTTTGCAAACGATCTCAGAATTCGACGAAACCAGCTTCATCGGATCCGAAACATTAAATTATTCTAAGATCTTAAATTTTATATCAATCGGAGTTAGATGCTAGCATGCACAATTTAAAAACTTTTTGTAAAGTCAATTTCAATTTAATAATAACTTATAATTTAATTTTAAGAAAAACTAATATAATGGCTTTTGAAACATATTCCATTATGTCCGAAATAGGGGTATTTGGTTAGGAATGACAGTCGTTGGGGTTCGCTTGGAAATCTGGTGCTTAAACTTCATAGTAAGCAACATATGAATTAAATAATTTTAAAGCTACCCCATATAATGCGCTAAACTCAGCCATAACCCTAAATTTTTAGGTTAGCTGCCATTAGCTTTCAATGGCCGAAATTCATCCTTAAACATTCGTTAATTACTCCCAATCCATCCATTTTTTTAGCAAAAAGCTCCAACATGAAAGTTGTAGAGCTCTCTCTCCTCTTCAAATCCATACGAGGATTGGTGTTGTAGTTTCGAAGGATTGGTGTTGTGGTTTGTTCGAAATCTTGGTTCGAATGCATGGTGGTGATTTTCGCCTTTTGGCGTTTTCTGGCCAAACAAAGCACTTGCAAGCGAAGGTGCCAACTAGGAAGTGGAAGAGTTCGACCTCTGGATGAAGTGACATGGGCGATGGACGTCGGTGGTGCTGGAATTTTAAGCTTAAGGGATTTCAGCAGAAAGGGGTTTTCTGGTTGACGGCAGCACTAAGGGGTCGGCGCCTCCTAGCGAAGGGGTGGCTTGCAAAGGCCGAGGTAGCGGTGGGTCGGTCGTGGGGTCCAGGATCTCCAAGTGGTGCAGCGAAGAGAGAGGAAGAGGATCAGTTACATAACGAGGGGAAGGAGAGATTAAATTATTAAATTAATTAATCTAATAACATAACTAAAATGTTTTAAGTTTAAACAAGTATATCTCACTCATCTGTATACAGTGTTAAGTGAAATAAATTTCTATAGAACCACAGAGAAAATATTACGCTATGGAACTGATTTGGATGAGATTGGAGCAAATTGGAATTTTAAGTTAAACTAAACCTCTATTTAATTTAGTTTAAAACAATCGTTATTGCAATAATCAACCATCAATGTGGGAACTCTTTTGATTTAATTTGAAAAGTTATTATAATCGTATTCTGATTATATATTGATTGCTTATGGTTGTTGTGTTTGCTTCGTGGCCGATGGATAATATTATAGTTTATTATTACTATTTATATACATATAAGCGTTAACGATAATAACGCTTATATTATAATTGTTGTTTGATGGATATGAATATTAAGAATTGTTTACATTTATTGACACAAACAAAATTGACACCATGTATTTGGAATTATTTTGGAATTGGTTGAATCTTGTTCCATTGGAAACTATAATGAATATTTTACTCATTTATGTAATATAAGTTATGAAAATGGAAACTGGTTTTTTATATATGAAACGATTTAGAAATGAAATTGAGATGATTTCAAATGACTTTTGAAAATGTTGAACTGAATTTGAAAGAGTTTTGTATTGGAAATGGATTTTCTAATTTGAAATTGTTTTTGAATAATAAATTCAAAATTGAATTCGAATTAGATATATAAATGATGTTTTTTACAAAAATTGGTTGTTCCATTATTTTTATATAAAGTTTAAATTGATTTCTAAAACGTTTGGATTTCAAAGGGATTAATTTTGAAAATATTATTATTTTAACAATAGAATATTCTGTCAAAGCCGACTGGCTTTATAGTTGCTTTATAACTTATGATTATAATTAAATATAATTACAATAATGTTCGGTTTTCAAGTGGAACGTCCACCGTATACGACATTTATAGTGGGTCATCCACTAAATCAATTTTAGATTATAGTACATGAGCTAGCTAAATACTAGACTACTATATCTCCACGTAGGGAGTAACATGCCAAAAGGCATAACACATTTCATACTTCAAGATGAAGTAACATACATATAAATTACATAATAGAAATTTGTTGGCACCATTTTAATGTGTGTCACCATGACACCACTAACGGTGTTAGTGGTGTGTGGCTGAGATTGCCCCTTGAATTTCTCCTATTAAATCTCAGTCACACACCACTAACACCGTTAGTGGTGTCATGGTGAAACATGCTAAACAGTGTTAACAAACTAGCTCTCTAAATTACATAGACAATTACTCAACAGTAAACATTGCAAGACACCGCACCATACCACCAAAAAGTATTAGACATGACAGCTTATAGGGTAAGGCATGGCAATAGTTCCATCACATAGCGCAGCACCTTTGACACAGAACAACACACCTCACAGTAGGAAAGATGAGCCAGCAATAATTCCACCACTCCTCTCCAAACCAAAGGCACATTTGGCATAGGAAGTCTGACATGAAACACCCACCTCTCGAAAAAAAAGAGAAGGAAAACAGATACCCACCAATGACATAAATTAAAATGACCTAAGGCACCGTGACTCGATCTTGTGACCACCAGAAATAGAAACAAAGTAAATCTGACCACCCAAGTACCTCATGCTCCATAGACATGCTATTGTCGAGTAATCTGCAGGAAAGGATGTCAAATCACACTTGAATCCATGCAAGAAAGAAACAGAACCATAGTTCCAAGCAACAGAAACATATGACAAGATATGATTAATTACCTTTCAAATTCACAATGAAGCCAAGTGCGGCATCACATAGCGATGTAAAATTTCATTAAACCACTATCCAAAGGACTCTATCTAACCAAAAGAAAAGGAAAACCAAGAACCACACAGAGCACTGAAGAACAGAACATCAACTAATCAGATGATCCATATGCACAAAACCAAATTTGAATAAAACCACTTAAGAAGAACTGAGCCACACAGTAAAAAAATCGCTCTATTCCAAAACTATATGGAGCTAAGGAACTGCGCTATGGAAGGGCATACCTTGGTGCTGCTAGATTCAAAACATAGGTGTAGCAAAGGGTTCAGGAGCGTCCTCTTCTCAAGAGTACGTGTTGTGGTAGGAACGTAAGTTAACAAACAAGGGCTTGATAGTGGCCAGACGTGGAAAGCTAGGAGAAGAAGAAGAAGCAGAAGAAAGTGTATCTAGAGAGGAAGAATATGGTGGAGAAAGATATGGAAGAGAGTATAGAAATGGCAGATGAGAAAGAAGGGTTTCATAGTCCTCATGATCAAACTATCCAAGCTTCTTAATTATAAAATATTCAGTTTTGATTTATAATTGAATTTGGAGTCAGAATTTGATAATATCACCTTTAAACGAGTTTATAAACATATTATAAAATATATATGGACCGAATCAGACGAGTTTTATTTTAAATTATAATATAGTTTAAATAGGACGTGTCACGCAGTGACAGTTCGCGAATTTCATCCACAAACTTCAAAAACCATAACTAATGAAATTTGATTCGGATTTTCCAAAATGAGAGATATTGATTTTATATTAATAATATCTTTAAAATGAAAGAAGAAATTTTGAATTCTAACTAAAAGATTTTAATTTATGTTTAAAATTATTTTTGAAAAGGTCGTTGTAAATGCAGTTCGATGACCATAATTGGAAATCAATCGAAATGGCATTATAAAAATTAATAAAAATATAGAAAAAGTATGATAAGTCATAATAAATGATTTTAAAGAATATGGATTGAATATACTACGTTCTGAAAAGATAAAAAGCTATTACATGTAAATGAGTCGTTTTAACAACGCTGTTTGCGGCAGTTTATGGAACAAGTTGAAATAAAAAGGTTTTGATATAATCAATGTTATCCAAAGGTTTTGCAAGCATATCTAAAGTACTATAATAAGGATTTTAATATATTTTAGGATTTAAGAAGTATGTAACAAAGTCAAGTTTTTCAATTAATGAATTAAATTGGAATTGGTTGGAAACAGTTTGGTTATAATTGAGATAAATTTATGTGGATGAAGACCTTTACTATTTAAGGAATTTAAAATGCTTTGTCATTATTCCGCTTATATTATCATTATGATATGTGAATTTATATTGATTATGCGCTGATATGATTTTCATGAAGATTTTATTTAGAATGAAAGTATGAATTTGGGCTTATTGCGCCTTAAATAACATTTTTTTTCTTCAACTCATTTAAAGGAAAATATGATTTTCTAGGTTAAATTGAAGTGAAATCTTTATTCAATTTGACTATAAAGATTTAATGAAGGAGGTTCCCCTAGCAATTGATAATGGGAACAAATTTTAAGGGCCGCTTAAAAGAAGATAAGTGTGTTTTTCATGTAAAGACAAGTTCGAATTTAAATAAGATTTTGGGATAAATAAAGAGGTTGGAACTTGATTTTTTTATCGTTGAGACTGCGTGGTCTTCTTGGTGTTTGATCTGAAGTTGGTTTAGGCCTTCAGGGTCATACACTTGATAGATTATTCTCTTGGCATTATAAAATCGAGGACTAATTTTGATTAATGAATGTTTTTCCCTAACGATACGATTAAGAAATCATAAATACGATTTTGGGCTAAAGATATGATCAAAAAAGATAAAGAAATTTAGCCTAATCAATGATCAATGGATGGGTTGGCCTTGGGTAAATATGTTTTTGTGTAAAGATAATATAAAATCTTTAATCATATCTAGAATGAAAGAACGGAATTAATAAAGTAATTAAACTTACCAATATACGAGAGCGATTAGATACGAATTTCTACCAGTTTTGCTCCATGGGATGGATAGGATGGGAATACGATAATGACTTAAGAAATTACCTTTACGTAAGGTTCAATAATCATGATGAATCATACAAACTTGGTGTGAGTAAAATTTGTGAAATGAGATTTTATAATAATTTGAAATGATTTCCAAGGGAAAACTTAAACAAGAGTTTAAAGTATGCTAATCTTTGATAAGATCCAAATGAGTATACCCAATATAAAGAATGATTTGAGTAAAAGAATATTCCAAAATGGAATTAGACTCACCATATCCTTGTATAGTATTGGTTTTGAAGATGCGCTAGTTATGTCAGAAAGATCAGATGTAACCCACTTTGAATAACTATGAGTAATGAAGAGTTTGAAGATGGTGGTTGAAGACCGGGAATCTTCACATCATAGGATTGTTAGTTGATGTCTCAAATAGGAGGCCACCTATTATGAGGTTATACAGTGATAGCAGTCTAAATGTACTTGGATATTTTTCGAATTGCAAGGGCCTCTATCCTTTATTGGATGAGAAATAAGGTGTCTTCTGTTTCGTTCAGACCCAAAACGAACTTATATGGATGTATGTCTAACATTATACTTTATGTCATAATAAAAAAAATTATTGACGATATAACAGCTGGTGGCAGAGGATCTATTCTCTTAGTTTAACAACCTCCTTTGAGACATATGCACTCAGAGGGTTACATATTAATAGATACCAATTATATGTTGTGAATTGACAGTGTAGCATGTTAAGTGCTACTGATGGATAGATCAAATCTTTTTTTGAAAAGCAGAGCTTTTTGGAATGTGAGTTTAGGGCCTCACTACCCGGAAATGAGTCGAAATAGGATGAAGTACCGCAGAGTTAAGGACAAATATTTCCTTCTAGTTGAGAAAGTGATGCAATGGTATGGAGCCCAAAGCAATTTACATAATGGATGATAGATCAAGGAGCCTCGGATAATGGTCTGTTACGACCAGGAGACATTATGTTTAGGAGAAACACGAACTACACTTGGTAAAAGTAGACTGGCTCTGCTGGTACAGAGAAATGGAATCACATGTTTGTCCCTAGGACTTCCCGCTAGTAGTGTACCCATGTAAGGACCCGAACTTTTAGTCGGTTAATTTTTAACATTTAAATTTATTTTGAATCTTCAGCTGACATTATAAATGGATTTTTATATTGAATTTTTTTATTAATAATCAAAATACGATTTAGTTTCAAATTCAAAATCAATTACTATAAAATCCTACTTCATCAAAGTGAAGCCGCGTGCGAAGATTCTGTGACTCATGAATTAAGGATTTGGATTTTGATGACTAGAAAGGATGTCGAGTTCGACGTTGAGGGGTTCAATGTGAAGCTAGGTTTGAAGTCGTAATCGACGGAAATGTTCGAATTGACGATTTTGGTAGTTTATAGGGTGGCGATTGTGTGAAAATGAAATGGAGGAGGTGCGTGTGTATTTTTACCCTGGAAGCAAACTGAGTCTCAATGGGTGTTGGGGGAAAACTGAGGGTCGCGACATTGGAGTGGCGATCGAAGTTGACTTGTAGATGACGGGTGAATGGACTAGCATGCAGTTATGATCGAGCTCAATAGGAATATGGAGTTGAAGGTAAGGTAGGGCATGGCATTGTCAGGCGTAAGGTTGAGTTGTAGGGACTGAAGTGCGGTAATGAGGAGTTGTTTGCAGGTCGGCCTTTATGTGTTGTGGTGGAAAGGAAACAGTACTGGTGGGTGTAGAAACATTTGATGACCAAGGCAGTGGAGTTTCGGGTTATCTTGGAGCTATGGTTGTGGTGATTGGCAGTGATTGGTTGGAAGCAATGAAGTGGCTATTTAGTTTGGTTGTTTAGTAAGAGTTGTTGTTAAGGCAGTGGTGGGGATGAACATCGAGTTAACTGTTAAGTGAAGCGATTAAGGTAAAAAATTATTTATTAAGTTAATGAAGTATTTATTTATATTTTAAATTTATTCAAATTTGAAATAGCTGTAACTATTTTAAACGATATCAAAATCTGAGAAAGGAATTACATTAGGTTCGTATGGGTGAAAGCTACAAGATGGAATTGATTGGGATTGCTAGAAGCTTCCCGAAATTTTAGTCTAATTTTAAACAGTTGTTTAAAATTAGATAAAACAACGTAAATCATCAATTCAAAAATCACGGCGAGTAAACTCATTCTTTGGCTTGATTATAATTAATTATAATCGATTTTTTTAATATAAATATTTATATGTTGTTTGTTGGTTGATTGGTTGCATTGCTATTTATTGATAAATTGTGGCTAGTATAAATATATATTAGTAATTTAGGCTTGGTATTTGTGGCTGTTACATATATTTTGTATATTTCCCGCAGTACCATTAGGGGATGGCCCTATTCACCCCCACAATATGATAGTGGATGACCTTCTATACCACGATATCCTTCCTCGAAGTAGGATGTGTATTATTTATGTTGGATAACATCTGTGGATGCAGGAAAACAGGCTGTAGAGATCCAACTGGATTCCTAAAAATTTATTATTTTTTGTTTTCACATATATATATATATATATATATATATATATATATTCATATATGATGTATTAGAAAACCTATGATTGATAATTGAGTGTTTTTGGATGTTTAAATATCACTGGCTCCAAATGTTGATTTATAAAAATATCGTGAAAAGGGATTTTGAGGTTTAAAAGGAAAAATCTATTTTTCTAAAAATAGAATTTGAAGTTCGAATGGGCTAAGAAATATTAACTTGTTTTAAATAATAAAACAAGTAGTGAATTTATAAATGGTGTTTGTAAATTAATAGAATGATTTTCATTGAATAATGCAGGGAATTGAAATAAATTTATAAATGAAATGAGAAAATTTATCATTTGGATAATTTGCGAAATCTAAATTCAAATGTGAATTTAAAAAGGAAATTGAATTTAGTTTCAAAAAGAAACGATGAAATCTATGCTGATGTTCAGAATTAAATAAATCCGTAAGGATTTATGATTTGAATTCGATTACATAGAATTCATTTAAATAAATTATTTTCAGAAAAGATATTAGGACTGTATTAAATAGAAGTTTAAATTTAAATGTGAAAATAGATTCACTATATATATATATATATATATATATATAAGTTATAATCAATAAAATATTCCAGAATAGGAATTGCGTTTCAAGTTGATTTGAAATGAAACTTGTTTTAATGCATAAAAGAAGGAAGTTAAATTATAAACGATGTTTATAAATTTAGTGAGATAATTATCATTTGATAAATTTGGAATTTTAAATTCAAGCTTGAATTTAAAAAGGAACTGGAAATCGTTCGAAAAGGGAATGATAGAATTTTATTTTCGAGATTCGGAATATAAACCGAAGCGAAATAAATCAAAAGGATTTTTAATTAAAATTCGATTATATCAAATTTTATAAAATAATGCATATAAAAAGGAATTGGAATTATGTATAGAAGATTGAATTATAAATAAATTATAACTGAATTATGAAATAATCGGCAATTAAGGAAAATCAGAACTATTAAGTTAAATTGGGAAAATTAGTTATATATATATATATGTATTATAGACTGGAGTTAGAATTTATTTAAAAATGAAGTTTAAACATTTATATTTAAGTATCATTAAACAAACTCACCGCAATGTGGTAGTCCGTAATTTGGCGTTTCGAACTTTAATTGAGTATATAGAACACAATTTAAGTCGGAGTTTCAAAAGTTCGTAATTTGGCGTTTCGAAATTCAATTGAGTATATAGAACACAATTTAAGTCGAAATTCTTTGAAACAAGAATCATCAGGACCGATTTGATAATAGTTTTCTAATGAAAGAGAAAAATATGGATTTCATCTTAAAGATTTTGAGTTATGCCAAAATCAATTTTTTAGAAAAACAGCGTCATAACCATTATTAAACCATAACGGTTTATTTAAATAAATAAAAGGGTTTAGGCAAATTAAACTGGAATTTCTATTAGAAAATCCAGACTTAAGTTATAAAATAAATATGAACTCAAGTGGAGTAAATGGATTGATTTTTGAAACAAAAATAAGATTTTTAATTATTGAATAGAATTAACTAATTTGAAGAATAATCAGTTAATGAAATTTTGATACGAAATTGGGATTTAAATAAGTAAGTTGGATTTGTGAATTCATATTCGAAATCGAATATGAAACTTGAATTGAAAATGGAATATGAGTAATTTATAAGCAAATTAAAATGGTATATGAACATGATATGTTTAATTAAAAAGTGTAATAGGAAAAAGAGCTAATTAAAGAATAAATTAGCGAATTGAGTTAAAATAACCGGATTGAGTTGGAATAACTTGGAATTGGATGAGTACGTATAAAACAGATATGGAATGAAGAGAATGAAGTTTATATTTTTTGAGTGACTGACAAAAAGGCACATGTTTAAATTCCATATGAGTTTTTATATGCCGAATCGGCAAGCCGCTTGGCTTTTTTATTTTATTTTTGAACGGAAAGGACCTAGAGAAGCGAGTTTAGGTTTGAGCTATCGACCGGTACAAAGGAGGTACTGGCGAATTTTTCCGAAAATTTAAGGAGTTAGAATTTATTTAAGAAAAATTGATAATTAGAAATCAATATATCGATATATTAGAATTCGATAAGGAAACGAACTTAAAATAGAATATTATAAACAAAAAAGAAATCTACAAATTGAAATCTAGAGAGAATAGATAGAGAATGTTACACGTTATTTTAAAAGGGGATAACTGGTTTTATATGATGTTGATTATTAGAAATAAGTGGTCTTGTCTGTTTTGAGAATAAAAATGTTATTCAGTCAAGGTCTAAGAGGCAGTTATACCTCAACTTGAATGATTTCATAATTAGCCGATAAATAGCAAGATCCAGCCTTGAAGATAAATGTTTGAATAAGATTAGTTGAATGCAGTATTTTGGGTTATTATAACGATGTTTTATGCAACATTCGTTTTAATCCAAGTAAGTGGAATTTTGAAAGTATAACGAATATTTCCTAAGTATAGAAATAAATGAATTTGGGAAAGAGAAATAATTGGAATGTTTTCCAATTATAAATAGAAGATATTTTCTAAATATAGTAAATAAAAGAAGATGATATATGGAAATATTTTTCCCAATAGCGTAAGAGGCCAAAATGATTATTGAAAATATTTGGTTAACAAATATTGATAAGAAAATGGAGAATTGATTTAATTAATGAAATATTAATTAAGGGCCCCAGAGATTTTTTTTGATACTTCGGATGAATGTTTGTTTTTCTTCGATAGATAAATAACCGACTATCGAAGTATTGGCCAATATCGTTGTCAATATGGAGAGACCGGTTGGATTATTATCTAAGTACCACTCCGTATTGGCGATAGCATTGCGAATCAGATTATATGAAGATAATCGAAGACGTAAGTAAAGTGCAAGGGTTTTTTCTGTTAATCCTAGGTAGAAATTGCCTAATATGGATTAATGGAATTTGTGCCTTTGGTTTCTTTTAGCATAATATCCAAAATATATTTGTGCAAATCAATTAGTGATTAACACTTGAACATAAAAATTCGACAAGATATTGTTTTAAAATGGGTAAATGAAATAAATTTACCCAAAAATCTATTTCGATATAGAAGGAATAATTTTCTGAAATTATTATAATATATGGATAAATTGGTTGTTATTATAATCAAATAAGATTATAAAATTGGAAATGGTTATATATAACCGAATAGAATTTGTACGTGAATGAAATATACAAATGAGATGAATAAAATTGGATTCAAACCATTAATTGGAATTTAAATCCTGGGAAGTTGAAAAATATTTTTTGGAGTATATTAGAACAATCTAGCTTTGTGTTTGAAGGATTTTTGAATCAAAGTCATTTTAGATGGATTTTGAAAGTAATAGAGCACTAAACTCACTTCAGTGGCTGAAAAATAATTCCGTTGATGACCTCAACATCATCAGTGTTCATTTTCGAGTTTCTAAGTGATGGATTGCTACCTTTGAAAAGTTTTGATGGAAATTTGTTTGAAAGAAAGCAAGTTGGTTTGAAAAATTCAAATGTTTTGAATTTGTGATGGAAATGAATATGTATATATATTTATGTGATTTCTCTTGAATTTGAAATATAAACCCTAGGATTTGAATTATGGGATTTAAAATTTAACTTAAGCATGTTAAATGGATTGAAGTGAACAAATAGACTAGAATCAATTTGAATAGATTTAAATGGAATATGAATCAATTGTGAATGTGCTAATTGAAAATCATTCGAACTAATTGAATGTGAGCATATATGGTGTGCAATGTAAATGGAAACCAAAAGTTTTGGTAGAACTAAATTTGTTGAAATATGAAGAGTTGAGTTTCAACATAAGTGAATTTTTGGAAAGGAAATTAGTTTGTAGCATTCTTCCTACCTTAGTAATTTCGGGGACGAAATTCTCTTAAGGTGGAAGAATGTAACGATCCAGATTTTTGGTCAGTTTATTTTAAATATTTAACACGGTTTTAAATACTGTGTTGATAATATAAATCGATTTTTATTTTGAGTTATCGATTTAATAATCGAAATACAATTTAATTTCAAATTTATCAAATTATTGCAATATGAAATATAATTGAATTCAAGATTTAAACTGTATCGGTAATGATTCAAATAATCAATATAAATTCTAACTGAATAGAAACAACGATAATAATAATTATTTATTATCAAGGAATTAATTGTTTTAAATTTAATATATATCAATTTAAATTGATGTCTTCTCCATATAACCGAATGGGGCTTCAAAATCTATTCCGTTGTGTCCAGAATAGTGGTATAACCCTAGAAATGTCGGTTGCTAAGTTTAAATAGGGGTTCAAAATTTACGTGATAATTTAACTCAAATAAATTCACATCAGGTTCAAATCAATATATAAATATATTAATAAATATTTTCCTTCCTTCCTAAGCTAAATACACTGCAAACCTACCCTAACCTATAAACTTATAACATTCTGAAATTCCCCGATCTCCAAAGAGATGGAAAACAGCGGATTGCTTTGAAAACACGACGCATCAAAACACAAACAATAGAATATTTCATTGCTATTACAACAATATACATCAGAGTACAAGAATATTCCAAAGTATGAATAAATATTACACATTGGAAATACAATATCAGAGATTAAGAATTTACATAGCAGCGGAAAATAATACATAAGTACAATACGTAGCGAAAAATAACAACTGACACAACTGAAAGAGATATACGGATACAAAGCTTTCCGAATATAGCTCCAGCTGTAATCCAAGATCCTTGGAAAAGAAAAATCTGCGAAAATCAAAACTACTAGCTGCCCGTGCGGAAAATATGGGCATCTAGAGTTTAGGTAGAAACAATAAACTCCGAGTCAGTCATGGGACTGGTGTGATAACTAAAATAGTTATTAAATCTTTACTTTAAAAGTTGGGAAATCATGGGACCACGCCTATAACATGGAACGGGTTTACTCCACATGAATATCAGTTTAATACAAAACAACGGAATGCTTTTTGAAAAATGAAGCTATTATAAGACTCAGATCCCATCACACAATGCAACGCAAGCTGGAGGATATAGTTTTCCCTTATAATAGCCAAACATGCTTGGTACGTTTAAAACAAATCATTTTGATATTACTATAAGTGCATAGTGTTGAAACAATTTCAAATATAAATGTATCAATCATAGACGGCATGGGTACCATATATCATGTTGCCATACTAGTTCTACAACTAAAACCGAAAAGTTAAGTATTAGAAATTGGATTTCCATCTATGAGTCGAGGCATGGGATGGCTCCTCACCTATTCGAGACACTCTAGCAAATGCCTCAAGATCCCCCGCAGTGAACCCTTGGATCTTCAGGGCCAGTCCACACTTACTTTAGTGGGTTAATTATTCCTGAACACTCGTTTCCCCGTCCTATTGGACCTATCTCTGAGCCACTAGGGACTCAATAATCGAGGCGCCTCGTTATCCATTATCCATATAAGTAAAAGTGTCTGGGCTCCATACCATGACACCACTCCTAGCTAGAAGGAAACACCGCGCACTCCCCGCAGTCGTGATCCCGTTTTTGACTCATATCGGGTGTGAGGCTCGCGAATTAACGCTATACACAAAGCTATGCTATTTAAAATCGTGCTTTGATCATCAACCATAAGACTTTGCTTTTCAACAAAAGCCTTGATCATTTGCATCTCAGCATGCCACACTGACAATTCACAGCATGCAACTGATGTCTATCAATATATGACCTCTAAGCTTGTACGTCTCAGAGAAGGGTGTTAAGCAAGAGAATAAATTCTCCGCCACCAAACAAATATATATATTTAATTGAAATCTATCAACATAGAATGAAATCCAATGTTAGGCACACATCCATTTACAAATATGGGTCTGAACGAAACCGGAGGCACATTATTCCTCGTCCCATATGTCCAATACAGGGAAGAGGTCCTCGCATGTCCGATCGATCTCCAAGTACGTCTGGACGATCACCACTTATTATCTTGTCTTGGGTGTACAGCCCAATCAAGACATCAGTAATCATCCAAACGATGTGAAGATCTCCGATCTTCAACCACCGTCTTCATCGTCAAGTTTTAGTCGTTGTATCAATTATTCAAAATGGGATAAACCCGGTCTTTCCGAATAACCCGCGTATTTTATAATCAATAATCAAGTGCTATAAAAACACATTATACGCCTCATTCCAATTCAGAATATTATTTTATTCAAATATTCACATCTTTAGGGAAAGGTTCCCTTTAATTTTTCAAAGATAAATTCTTTTAAATTTATTCTTTAATCTTCCTTTCAAAATCAATTCAAAAGATTTGATTTTATCCTTTAACAATTCCAAACCATATTAAGGTTTATAAAACTAGTCGGGATTATCGAGCCTTACCGAAGTAATCATTTATTATATTTTTCCAATCCCAACCTATTTATCCCATGGAGCAAAACTGGTAGTACTCCATATCTAACACCCATGGTGTTATCGGTAAAATTAATTACCATTTCACGTTCAAATCTAATTAAAGATTTAACTATCTCCTGGAGTAAAACTGGTGGTACTCCATTCTCGATCATTTCATGAGTTCGATAAATTTAGTTATCCCATTCTCATTTTAATCTAAATAAAGATTCATTAAAACTCTATTTCAGTTTTAATCTCAAATTTCATTACTTAATGATTATCCAAATTTCAGGAAATAAATCCTGTTTTTACTTGGGTTAAAGAACCAATGTCCTTTAAAACACAGTTCATGATAAACCCAAATCATCTTCCATAAAAATGGAATCTTCACGGAAAACAAATCAGTATATAATCGATATAAATTCCCGTATCAGACTAATAATATAAATGGAATAGCGCCAAAGCCTTTTAAATTCCATATATAGTAATGGTTTTCCTTCACAGAAGCACATTTCAATTATTACCAAATTGAATTCCATTCAATTCCAATTTAATCTATTAAATTGGAAAACTTTACTTTGGAAAATTTCCATTAAATCTTAGTTAAAAGATTTATAAATTCCAAATCATATCTTCACTGTTAATTGGGTCAAAGAGCTAATGTTATTTAAGACATCGCTCATGATAAACCCAAAATCCAATTCAACTTTAATTAAATTAATTAATTGGTAAAACTTCTCTAAATCTTAATTAAAAGATTTATTCTTTTCTCAATTGGGTTTAAGAACATTGTCATTGAAGACATCATTAACGACAAACCCAAAATCCAATTCAATATTAAATACAATGCTCTGAATAAAAACTATATCGGCTTGTATTCAATATCAAATTCTGAAACTAACTGATATCATATTTTGAATAACGATATCTGTATCTTCCAAATTCCCATAACAGTATCTGTATAACCATAGAATCCAATATCGAAATATTCCAAAGATTATTTCCATTCCAATTCATACGTTGGAAAATTATGGTTATATCAAAACCATTTCAAATCCAATTTATTTATTTGAAACATTGGATTATTATTCTAGTTAATAACTAGTTCATTTTGATAAAAATATATTTTTATTTGTTCAAATATTGGATTTTTCATCAAAAATCTTTCCAAATCATTTATTATGATTTTACATTATTTTTCCGTATTTTTAATAATTTTATTAAGGCCTTTATAGTCAGTTTCCAATAACGGACACTGAACTGCATCCATAGCAACCTTTTCTAAAATTGATTTGGATACATTTCCAAATCTATCCGTTAGATTTCAAATCTCTTATATTCATTAGAAAGCTCTTTTCGATATGAACCCAACGGTTCGGGTTTTAGGAGAATCTGATGGTCGGATCTCCCATTACGTCCATTTGAAGTTAATGGTCGAAATTCACGAACGGTCGCTGCCCAGCGCATTCTATTCAGGCCATTAAATATATATATATATATATATATATATATATATATATATATATATATATCGTCGATTTCCATTTAAATCGTATTTTATAAATCGTTTTTAAGTTCATTTTAAAACGGTTTCAACTTCATTTTCATTATAATATTAAAATGATATTATCTTCAAAATATCTGATTTTGAAATCATTTCTTTTTCGTATTCATTATAAAAAGAATAAAATCGATAAAAAAATCTGTTCGAGTTAAAAATGGCGTATATACTTAAATTGGCTTCATACATTTCTACGTTTTCGTGTCCATCCCAAATCGGACATCAAAATCACATTTTGACTATTCACTCAAATTATTTTAAAATATTCATTATTTTAAAACATTATTTATTCTATAATATTCTTTATTTTAAAATATTCTTTATTTTTGAATCGGAATGCGACTCAATCAATTACCATATAATTTCAGTTATATGGATTTCATATATCACATGTATTCAACAATAATAATAAATAATCATTAACCATTCAAACATCATCCAGAGTGCAATTTTCAACTGTATAAGCACTAAAATAAAAAAATAACGTTCATCATAGTCTGCCCGTCAATCGATCGACATACAACTAAATATTGGGATTAGTGTATGTCAAATATCATCCCAATACCCGTGTAGGGATTTCAAACAACAACAGTCTGTTTAAATAAATCATTGGTTAATAAATTTAACCAATTCTAATTCGGTTTGAATTATTTTTCTAGTTAGCCAATTTTACTGTTTAAATTATAAATGGATATTTATAATTTAATTTCAACTACCACAATAATATTAACATTATTTTTAAAATGTTAATCATCACAACATCACAAACAAAACACAATACAATCAAATAAATCATTCATGGTCGGTGGACGAGGGAGGTGAGCTAACAGACACCATACACAATTTATAATGATTAAAACTGATAAAAAATCTACATTGGCAATTCTATATATTTTTCAGTTATAAAATAAATAAATAACTATACAAAAATTTTAGTGAACAGTTCTCATCCAAGCTAAACCAATTGCCTCGACACTTCTACTGAAGAATCCGATCGTGCGGTCTCCTTTTTTGGCTCTCCGTCATCCGAATTTGTCGTTCTGATTCCAGAATTTGCATATGAGCTCCAATCTTCATTGAACTCTTTTTCATAGCACGAGCGCGCCATTCCGGACAACTTTTGTCTAGTGGGCTTCCTCCCAAAAATGCGCCAATTTGCCGGAAATCGCGAAAAAACAGTATTTGGACTTCTGACTTTGGACGTATTTTCTGAACAGCTCCGAACTCCAAACTTCAAGTGTCATATACTCAAATCGAAGAGAAAGTTGTGCTCTACGATTTTGGTATTGTGGAGTTTTGGCCAGAAGTGCTCGGGTTGGAAGATATTGGCTAAAGAAGGTCAGGAGGCTTTATGTAAATACGGAATTTTGTAAAAAAATGGGTTTTTTTAGAGGAAGGGGCTCCACGGTCGGAGCTGAGACTGGAGGAGGGGCGACACCGGTCGCTGACGTGGCTAAGGGGTGGTGGGTGGTGGAATGGGGCCCACGGTGGCGGTGGTGAAGGAATTTAGGGCTAGGGTTTTAGAATAGGGGCTGGAGAGAGAGGGGAGGAGGGGCGGTGCAATCGGAGGGGGTGCGGCGGCGCTGGCGTGGGCGGAGGCGGCGACGTTGGGAACGCGGGGTTCTTTTATCTTTCCATTCGTTTGAACGATGAGAAGGAGAGAGCGAGGATTGACCAACATATATATTTAATTATTTAATTACTTTAATTTTCCAAAAAGTTAGTTTTTCATTTGAACTCCAAATCGATCCCAACGACTGTCGCCCTTAGCTAAACACCCCATTCCGGACACAATGAGATATGTTTCATAAGCCAGTTCAACTATTTCGATCAATATTTATCAAAAATAAAATATAAATCAATATATATTGAATTTAAATGCACCTTTTAATCTACCGGGGCCACATACTAATTCCAAAAATTACAGAAAAATAAATCTAGCTATGTTTTGACGATACGGTCCTAAGAAAACTAGTTTCGTCAAATTTGGAGACCGTTCGAAAAATTACCTTTTTTCTGGTCGTTTAAATTTAAACTAAATTGACAAAACACATTTAAATCCACCACGCTTACATATTAATTCCAAAAATTAAGAAATTTTAAACGAAACAATAACTTGATATTCCGGATCCAACAAAAGTGGTTTCGTCGAAAATGGAGGTCGTTTGCAAAATGGCTATTTTTAAAGGCTATATATTATTTAAATATATATATATTCCATAGAGACTATTTTAAATTTTAAACTGGACATATCATTCAATTTATATAGTGAAATCTCAGTTTCTTACATTCCTTAGAAAGATATTATTAAAAGAATTTAACATTTCTGGTTTTACTGAAATCCGATTTATTTTGAATCCTGTACATTCAATTGAAGTTTAAAATCGAATTTTCAAACTACCGCGCCATTTCAGGCTCGTTTTATAACAACAACAACAACAAATCCATATATCCCAAACAAGTTGGGGTTTGCTAGATATGGAACCCAAAATAAAAATAAAAATAAAAATAAAAGATAATACTGATAATATATATAAGGGTTTAAAATAACCAAACAGATAAAAAGACGTCTGATGAAGGTTTTTTTTAAAAGAAAATTTAAAAGGATCAATAAAAGTGAAATAAAGTCTAAAATAGTGATAAAAAAAGTAAAAAGGTTCAACAAAAGAGAAATAAAGTCTCAAATAATTAAAAACCCCTAAGGTTCTAGTACATGGATTGCCATCTTCCATGCACTCCTATCCACTACCAGCTCCTCAAATATACTCCAGTTACTTAAATCTCTCTTTATTATCTCCTCCCATGTCATTTTAGGTCGACCTTTACCTCTCTTTGGGCCTTCAGCACGGCCTATAATTCCAACGTGCACAAATGCATCGTATGGTCTACGTTGGATATGTCCAAACCATCTCAAGCGGTGTTGGACTAACTTCTCTTCAATAGGTGCAACTCCAAGTTTTTCTCGAATATCCTCATTTCTAATCCGATCTCGTCTGGTATGCCCACAACTCCAGCGCAGCATCCGCATCTCTGCTACACTTATCTTGTGGACGTGTTGCCTCTTAATAGGCCAACATTCTGCACCATATAACATTTCAGGCTCGTTTTATAATTAAAATAAATTCATACATTCTAACTTTGATTTAAATATATTTTAAATCGTTATTATTTAAAAGAAATTATTTTGAATCCTTAAAATCCATTAAAATAGCTAAAATAATTTTTTTAAATTAGTTCAGAATTTCCGGGTTGTTACAAAACTCTTCTTTCGATTCAAAGTACGTTGGTCTCCCACCTTGGCTACAAAGTAAAACAGAGAAATAAATGGTGTGTGCTTCTGTTCCCTATTCACAACTATAGAATTAAGTCATAGCCTTCATAATTTTACCCCATTTTCTAAATCAAAATCGTCTGAACCAAAACTAAATTGTAAATGAAATAAAAACCGCTCCCAATTTCTCTTTTGAATTCAAAATCAATTATTATAAAATCCTACTACATCAAATTGAAGCCGAGTTCGAAGATTCTGTGACTCACGAATTAAGGATTTGGATTTTGATGACCAAAAGGAATGTCGAGTTCGACGTTGAGCAGTTCCACGTGAAGCTAGGGTTGAAGTCGTGATCGACAAAAGAGTTTGAATTGACGATTTTGGTGGTTTACAGGGTGGCGATTGTGTGAAAATGAAATGGACAAGGCGCATATGTTTCTTTTACCTTGGAAGCAAACTGAGGTCGCGATGGGATTAGGGGGAAACTGAGGGTCGCGACATTGGAGTGGCGATCGAAGTTGACTTATAGGTGACGGGTGAATGGACTAGCATGCGATTATGATGGAGCTCGATAGGAAGATGGAGTGGAAGGTCAGGTAAGGCATGGTATTATCAGGCGTTGTGTGGAGTTGCAGGGACTGAAGTGCAGTAATGAGGAGTTGTTTGCAGGGTCAGTCTTTGTGCATTGTGGTGGAAAGGAAAGAGTAATGGTGGGTGTAGAAACATTCGATGACCAAGGCAGTGGAGTTTCGGGTTGCCTTGGAGCTATGTTTGTGGTGATTGGCAGCGACTGGTTGGAAGCAATGAAGTGACTATTTAGTCTAGTTGTTTAGTAAGAGTTGTTGTTGAGGCAGTGGCGGTGATGAACATCGAGTTAACTATTACGAGAAGTGGTTAAGGTAAAAATTTATTTATTAAGTAAGTTAATGAAGTATTTATTTATATTTTAAATTTATTCAAACTTGAAATAGCTGTAACCATCTATTATCTATAACTAGTGTGTGGCCCGTGCTACGCACACGGGCAACGTGGTTTAAAAAAAGTGGATTTGTTTGATAGTTTTTTTTCTCATTCCCTCTGTTTCTTATGTGCTATTTTTTCATGATGACTTCATAAATTTTATCAAGGAATAGCGCAAAAATCACATATTAAATAAATGACTCTTAAAATCTATCCTTTTATGTAAATAAGGCAGACAATTTTCTGATATGTTAATTTTTAACAACTTATAACTAATATTTGTTTTTTTTTGTTGCATTGATTATTACTAATTTGTTATTATTATATATTGTAGCAACTATATTTATCCAAATAAATTTTTATATATATATATATATATATATATAGATATATATATGAAAATGGTATATATACATATACATATATATATTTGAATTTTTCTTTGAACATAAATAATTGACATAAAATCCGATAAATGAGATTTTATACATTGGATTTTTCCTTGATTTATCCTTCTATGTAAAGACGAAAAAATCCAACGATTAATATAAATATTAAAGTCGGTAATTTCTACGTCCTAATATCCTTATATATATATATATATATATATATATATATATATATATAGAGAGAGAGAGAGAGACATGAGCAACGTTCAATGACGCTTCTAAATTGAACATCCTTTAGGCCCTCTATTTCTAACTTTCATTTATATTAAAATGAGATAGTGGAAGGAGGGGCAGAGAGAGTTAATGGAAAGAGAAAAATATATATGGTGCAAAATAGAAAGGATATATACATACACACACGCATACAGAGACATAGTGAGAGAGAGTGAGATGTATGCAAAATTTGGTTCTTTATTCATTACGAAAAGAAGAAAACATAGTACACCATGTGAACACCACGTCAAACTCATAATACCACATAACGCAATTACAATCGTCCTAAAAAAATTATCCATAGTTAGCCCCAATGCATCAACGTTTCGATTGGATGGCACCTATATTAGCTAATATCTCATCAAACTCATAAAGTTCATGTATTAACAATTCGGTAACCAAACCATGCATATCATTCATATAAGTTAAAATTAATAAGAATAACTTTTTAGTAAGAAAAGCTACAAAAAAATAAATTTTTTGAGCATTTTCTAATGTTAACACAGAGCAAAGGCCTCTTAAAAAAGGTAATGTATACAACAAATAAAATTTAAGCAGTGTTTATTTTAAAGTAAAGGTCTTCATGTATCTGTTAATACATTATAGATAAGACTAATTTTCCCTGAAGTGAAATTAGCTTCCTTGGTGGAATTGGCCCTTTCGCTCTCCTAAGCTTCATGTTTTACAGCGCTTCATATATTTAGCCACCTGATTGTGTGACAATCCTCGTTTGTTTAGTGGAAATAATCTTCAAAGGCACTTCCTGGCAGCTATAGAAGAATTTAGTACGAAATTAATAATATCATCAAATAATTTGAATATGTTCTTTTTTTTTCCAGTGCAAAGATACAATATGAATGTGTTAGCTGCAATGAGATACGAACATATCATGAACCGTGTGATGGAAACATGCATATCATGAACAATTTTATGGAATCTAATATAGTGTGGATATCCTTTATATTTTGGTTATAGGCTCTTAATATTCTGATACATTGAATGTGTGGAATCATTAAACCTAAAGAGCAAAAAACAGAACATTGTTATAACTGGTGTTCATTTAGCATGATTTTGCAATATTTTATGTTAAGTTAGGCTGCCAATTCCAAACATATGAAAATAAACATACGTACACAGATATCCAATGCTTATCCTTAGAAATACACTATTCCCTTAGGAATGAACATGATATCATGCTGTGTCGGAAAGTACTTCGAAACAGTGGTTCAATAAGAAGACCGATGGTTCATGATTAAAATATTTTGTTTGATATTTTTGAAAATTAAGGATTTTTATATTATTTAAATATTTATTATCCATAAAGTTTTCATATTCCTTTTTACGTGGGCAATATTTACATGAATGTCCCAATTGTATAATTTTTTCCTTTGACATTGTGTAAATGAACTTCACTTTAAACATCCCATTGCCAATACTGGTGCTAGTTTGTCAACAACAGTGGCACCATCCATCGCTTTCTCTATTGCATGACCTAACAGGCTAACACAGTAGCACACAATGGCTCTTGGATAGCAATTAGCATGTTATTGTATGTCCACGTAAATGGAGAAAACTTTTTTTAATTTTTTAGTCATTTAAAAAAATTAACATAATCTGCTTATTTTCTTTGATTAATTAACCCACCTAATTGTTATTCTACAAATATCCGAGTTTATATATTTGTCATAAAGCTCAGTAAGCATTCTAAGTATAGTTTTTTTATTTCATTTTGATCATTCAAAATTTTTTGCAATTATTATTCTATTTTCCAAAATTTCATGGAATTTAATATAAATTCCAGTTCTAGTTTTTTTTTTTTTTTTTTTTTTTTTTGGCAAGGCCGACCGGTTTTTAAGGTGACCGCAAACACCTATTATTAAAATGAAAGTACTGGTACTTTGTACATGCACAAAGTAACAATCTGGTTTTGAAGTGACCAGACACTGTCAATACATCAAAATAACTCAGTTAAAACATTTATGGAGTACAAAAGGATAGGCACATAAGCTACATCACTATGCTTCATCACGCCCATCGTCATGAACATTCATATTACGCTTAAAGTTCCAAAAGCGAAGAGCCAAATCATCCATATTAGAAGGAGCCAATAGACAGTTTCGATCCCATGAAGAATCATTTAAGATTATCTCATTGTTTTCTCCAACTTCATCATCTTCTATCAAAACCAATTTGTCCCCATCAGGTGTGTAGAATAAACGACTACGTTCTTCTACATTGTCATCAATAAATATAAAAAAAACATCATTGGTGTCACAATGCATTCCAGAGGGAGAATGAAGCCAAGCATTCTCAAGCTCATTCCAAGAGATATCAGGATCAGGAGGAACAACTGGCAAGTTAGTATCAGGAGGCACAACCTCCTGATGTTCATCAAGCTACATCACAATGCATTCCAATTCTAGTTTTCAATACTACTACAAAATAATTTGGCGCTAGTATGCGCGTAAATATATATTAAGAACTAAAATAACACAACCCACACTTAATTTTCACCCAAAATATAATAAAATGCTATCACATTTCCCCGAAAGTCCAGTTCTATTTCATAGAAACACAATTCTATGCTTAAAATCTAAATATGTCATGATGTGAAGCATTTGATGTTGGGGTTTTGTGCGCAGCGGAAGTTTTGATAAAACACCCAAAAACAAAATGAATCTTTTTCACCCAATCACTTGAAGATGAATGTGATTGAAAAACAAACAACAACACAAAAAAATATATCGGAAATATGAACACACGATATTCCACCCAACCACCCTCTTTATTGATTCACCAAAATATTGTTTACAACCGATCTCAACTATCGTTAAACAAACACAACTTGAATCAATAACCTTATTCAGAAATAGGTAGAGAATATCTAATGGCTAAACAATTTGAGGAGAAAGGTAATGAAGAACAATGGCAAAAAATTTCCACCACATAGGCCTTTTATAGAGTAACTTGTCACCCAAATTATCCTCATATATCTCAAATATATACTCATATATCTCAAATATATACTCATATATCTCAAATATATCTATTTGGATAAGCACCAAATAATCCTTGCCTTCATTTTCAAATATCCCACAAAAGTAGCAACAAATATCTCCACCAAAAATGGATCCACATAGAAAATTTGTTGCCTACAATTTTGTGATTTGTGTATCACAAATCTCAACACTCCACCTTGATACCAAATCACAACATCTCCTCCACTCAACACTAGCCAACTTAGCTCTCACTTTCAACTTTCTTTTCTCAATTAACATCATTACAAACCTCCACCATCGCCCACAAATGGTGCACCTCCCTCATCGTGCACCACGCCAATAGCGATCTTCAAAAGCGTTTGTAATACCACAAAGAACTCCATCTTGTCTTTGTGGATTTCACAACTCGACATCCGTCTTCCACTTGACATGATCTCTTCATCTCCGGGATCCCTCGAGCATCATCAACATCTAGACCCTTGTCGATACCATGATCCTCCACCTTAGGACCATCAGCAGTGACCATATTAACCTCTCCACCTTGCTGTGGACTAGGTTCTTCAACCGTCACCCGCCTTCCACTGTTGACCACTGAACCGACCAAACTATATAGGTTTCCCTCCTCCAAAACTCCTCGCATCATCACACGACCACCCTTCTTCACTCTCAAAACCCCACCTCGAGTCTCATAAGTGCAACCGCGGCGATCTAACTGACCGAGAGATATGAGGTTATGCGAACAAGTGGGTATGTGCCTCACACCGGCAACTTCTCTCTGCACTCCATCATGCATCCGAAACCTAACAGCTCCAACTCCACAAATTGGTAGCTCTACTCCATTGGCCATCTTTATCATGCCAACACTCTTCTCATACGAAGAAAAACTTTTCACATCCCGACATATGTGAAAACTGGCTCCTGAATCCATCTTCCAAGGCTCCACCACACTAAATAGGACATCACATGAAGAATCGCCTTCGGTACCTTCAGCAAAGCCTGTCTGTGCCCCATCACTATTATTATCACCTTGTGCCTTCTTCTTCTTCTTCATATCTCGTATATATGAATAGCAATCATTGCGCTTGTGGCCTTTCTTACCACAATAATGACAAAAGATAGCACCTTTCTTCTTCCTTGTATCTTTACCCGAGTCCCTTGCTACCATCGCCTCAGTTTGAACCGGTTTCAACTCCGACCCTTTTCTCCTTAGCTCCTCATTCAAAAGACTGCTTCGAACCGTTTCCAAAGAGATAGTTCCATTAGCATTGGAATTACTCAATGAAACAACCAAAGTCTCCCAGCTTTCCGAAAGAGAACTCATCAATAAAAGAGCCTGCAACTCATCATCAAAATTGACCTTCATGTTTGCCAATTGATTGATGACATCTTGAAACTCGTTCAAATGCTCTGCAACAGACTTCTCCTCATCCAATCGAAGTTGCACCAACTTTCGAACCAGAAAAGCCTTGCTTGTAGCACTCTTTGACTTATACAGCGATACTAATTTGTCCCACAACGCCTTTGCGGATTCACAACTAGCCACATGGTGGAACACAGAATCATCCAAATATTGGCGAATCAACGCAATCGCCTTTTTGTCCATTTTCTTCCACTTTCCCTCATCCATATTCGAGGGTTTCTCCCCATTTCCATCAATGGGATCATGCAAATCATTGAGATATAGAACGTCCTCCATCTTCGGCTTTCATATACCCCAATTCCTCCCATTCAAAATAGTCATCTTCGACAACGTCATCATCTCCGACATCAAAAAATCAATTTTTTTCAAACAAAAAATAATTTTTTTTTTCAATCCAACAAACACTCCAAGCTATGCGGTGATCTGAGCTCTGATACCAACTGTTGGGGTTTTGTGTGCAGCGGAAGTTTTGACAAAACACCCAAAAACAAAATGAATCTTTTTCACCCAATCACTTGAAGATGAATGTGATTGAAAAACAAACAACAACACAAAAAAAATATCAGAAATATGAGCACATGATATTCCACCCAACCACCCTCTTTATTGATTCACCAAAATATTGTTTACAACCGATCTCAACTATCGTTAAACAAACACAACTTGAATCAATAATCTTATTGAGAAATAGGTAGAGAATATCTAATGGTTAAACAATTTGAGGAGAAAGATAATGAAGAACAATGGAAAAAAATTTCCGCCACATAATGAAGATATCATGTAGGCCTTTTATAGAGTAACTTGTCACCCAAATTATCCTCATATATCTCAAATATATCCTCATATATCTCAAATATATCTATTTGAATAAGCACCAAATAATCCTTGCCTTCATTTTCAAATATCCCACAAAAGTAGCAACAAATATCTCCACCAAAAATGGATCCACATAGAAAATTTGTTGCCTACAATTTTGTGATTTGCGTATCACAAATCTCAACATTTGAAACTACTATAACAATTCTAAGCATTTGAACCTAAAGATAGTGATTGAACGGATCAAATATTAGTTATGATAAATACACAAAATCGATTAGGAAAATACAGAACTCAAAGTAGTCAGAAATGCCCTGAGGTTCTAGTTTTAAAATTAAAAACCAAATGTATTAAAGGTGCACTTCTCTCTAATTCAATATGTGAGATTCCAAATTCAACTGGTATTTGTATTTTGACAATAAATATGGAAATCATTACGTACCTTAAATATGTACATGAACTGGAAAGCAACAGATACAATATATGATGAATAGAACAGTATAGAAACCTTCTTGGCGCAATAGAGTATTTATATGGGTTCAACTTCAGGTATTGTTGCACAGCAAAATAAAACTGCTTACAAACCCCACTTTGTTACAACAAACATTAACAAAATTTATATCATTATTCATGTCTGTTTTGTTTTAAGTAACAAAAGTTATTTAGGACTCTTGGCGATTTTATTTTCAAATGAAATCATTCATCCATTTTAGAATCCATCTTTGTTAATCGATACCAAAATACCAAAATATACATTATTTAGCATAGCTTTCTTTGCAATCTTGAACATCAGAAGAATTTATCTGGTAATTAAATGTATATTCATACCAAAACCTACTCTAGTTCCTAAAACACATTAAAATTCACGTCCTCTCTTGCATATTGGATTTTGGTCTACACACAACTACTTTGCATGATATAGTGTAAAACTCAAATAAAAATTGTTTTTTATAGCTTACCAAAATAATTCACTGAAGCATAATGATCAATGGCCTAAACATTAAATTATCAAACTATCGTTCATATCGAATAGAAAATATCAATTAATTAAATAAGAAATCACAGTGCAAATTGATTCATCATTCTTATGATTCACGTAGGAAGAATTCTTTTTTTATAGTTCATCACTGTTGCAATGTACTCGGAGAATTTCCTTCGACTATTGCCGCTTGCGTACATTGCACAAAGCGGAAAGGAAAAGTTAAGGATCGGGAAATATCGAACAGGTTTCTACCATCCTCCCCAGTTTGTTTCCTTGTGAATCTACCAGATTCTATAGTGAAATAAATTTGATATAATTTCTAATAATTAAGGGATAGCAAAAGAGATCAAAGACGAAGAGGATGGAAGATTTATCGATATCCAAAGAAGATGAAGACATTGAATTTCGTGTGTGTGGGTGTCATGGTCGGCCCTGACACGGTGCTAACCGTGTGGTGGCACAGGGCCCCCGAGGCCTGTAGGGCCCACCGAGAGTTCGTGTTTTATGTTTTGAGAAAAATCCAATACTGCCTTTTTTACCAAAAATCTGTAATATTAAAAAAAAATCTTTTATTACATTTTTTACCAACAATTCGGCTTTTATGGTTTGAGAAAAATTCGTACTATTACTTTTTTTACCAATAACCCGGCTTTTATGCTTTGAGAAAAATTCGTACTATTACCTTTTTCACCAACAATTCGGATTTTATGCTTGGAGAAAAATCCCTACTATTACCTTTTTCATTAGAAATTTCGGCTATTACCAAAAAATTTGTACTATTACCTTTTTGACGAAAAAACAGGGCTACCGCCTTCTAGGTAGAGCTGTCAATGGATATCCGAAATCCGTCCGTATCCGCATCCGAAAATACGAAAAATATCCGATATCCGAAAAGCGGATACGGATATCCGATATCCGAAATGCTTAGCGGATACGGATACGGATATGGCAATATCTGTATCCGATAAATATCCGTCCGTTATGAAAATATATAGTTTTGTATTTTTATATTTAGGTTATAGTAATTTATTATTTTATAACCAGATGGATAAAAAGTAAGTAACAAAACACATTTAAATTAGTGTTGAATTTTATGTGATTGAATGTGCTATTGTTAAATTGGTATGTTTTATCATTTATGTATTATTTCAAAATTTTCAGCTATTGTTTAGTACCAAATGAAATATGCATCATATTGTAACTTACATATTTTTAAGTTCGGATTCGGATATTTTCGGATATCCGGAAATATCCGTATTTGCTAAGCCGGATACGGATATTTTCGGATATCCGAAAATATTCGCGGATACGGATACGGATATTATTTAGTAGGTATCCACCGGATACGGATTCGGATACGGATTTTTATTTTCGGATACGGATACGGATACAGCACTATCCGCATCTGTTTGCATCCGTTTACAGGCCTACTTCTAGGGTTTCGTACTGTTTTCCTTTCAACAACAAATTTCCACTGCTGCCTTTTGGTCTTTTGAGATTCTGAACTCCTTCCGCCGTAGGCAAGTAAATAATTTTAGGTGTTTCAATTTTATTTTTTTATCCGTTCGAAGTCTGGTTTTTTTATAATGTTTTTTTCGTTCTGGAATTGGTTGATGAGTTGCTGTTACTTGGTGCAGTAAAGATTGGTGGAGCCGTGAAGTCCTGTTGTTAAATTGCTCGGGCTACAGACTGTGACACTATTTTATTCATGCAGGTTTTATTATTATTCTCATCCTCCCATTCGGTGTTGCAATTTAAGTTGAAAATGTTCAATAAAAAACATATGTCTGGTCATGAGAAAAAAAACGAAAAAAGGAGGAAGAAGAGAAGGTTAAACCCCTTAAAGGATCACTTGAAAAACTTTGGAAAAAAGCCAAACCATCTGAAGAAAATGAAGTGCCTGAAATTATAAGAAATTCTATAGAAGATGAGAATGTGGTTGAAAATGAAGTAATTGAAGAAGAAATTGATGTGTTTGAAAACATGCTTAGTGAAAATAGGGAAGAAACTAATCCAAGTGATCCTGGTTCCCTGTCTTTGAATATTTATGATCCTCGAGTGTGGGATGGATTAAATAATAAAATGAGGGATTTGCTTGTTGAAAAGGGTCCTGTTAGAGAAAAAAATATCAATTTTCCTAAAGATAAGTACAATAGGGGGTTCTCTATATATTATTTTGATCAGAAATTAAGAAACGGGGAACTTATTGACCGAAAATGGTTAGTTTACTCAAAGGAATTAGATAAAGTGTTCTGTTTTTGTTGTAAAGTTGTGAAAAAAGCTCGTTCACAAAGCAATTTAGCAAGTTCCGGAGTAGATGACTGGGTGCATTTGGGTGAAAAACTTAAGCAACATGAAGATAGTCGTGAACATCTTATTAACCTTAGAGCTTGGGCTGAACTTCAAATTAGACTGAAAACAAATCAAACTATTGATAAAGAATTGCAAGAGCAAATAAAAAAAGTCACTGAACACTGGAGAGATGTTATGATCAGAATAATTGCTGTTGTTAAACGCCTTGCAATGAATAATTTGGCATTTCGTGGGACGCATGACAAAATATTTGAAGATTCAAATGGTAATTTTTTGGGTTTTCTGGAGTCAATAGCTGAGTTTGATCCTGTAATGAAACATCATTTTAGACTCATTCAAAATAGGGACATTCATTATCATTATCTTAGTCATAAAATTCAAAATGATTTGATTGAAATGTTGGCATCGAGTGTTAAAAGTGCCATAATAAAAAAAATAAAAGAAGCAAAATATTTTTCTGTGATCCTTGATTGTACTCCTGATGCAAGTCGTATTGAACAAATGACTTTGGTGATTAGATGTGTTGATGTCGTGAGCTACCCAATAAAAATAGAAGAATATTTTTTTAGAGTTTTTGAAAGTGGAGAACACTTCTGGCTTGGGTCTTTTTGGTGAATTGGAAGCTGCTCTTAGCTCTCTTGATTTAGATATTAATGATGTAAGGGGATAGGGGTACGATAATGGTTCTAATATGAGGGGAAAACATCAAGGTGTTCAAAAAAGATTGCTTGATGTTAATCCTAGAGCTTTTTATATGCCTTGTGGTTGTCATTCTCTTAACTTGGTACTTTCAGATATGGCAAACTCTTGTGTGAAAGGAAAATCGTTTTTTGGAGCGTGTCAAGCATTATATAATGTGTTTGCAAATTCCACTAAAAGATGGCATCTTTTGCTTGAATATGTTGACGATTTGACTTTAAAATCCCTATGTGTGACAAGATGGGAAGGTTGAATTGAAAGTGTTAAAGCAATAAGAACTCAAGCTCCTAAAATTAGAGATGCTTTACTGAAACTAGCTGAAGTTTCTAATGATCCAAAAATAAGCTGGGATGCTAAAAAATTAGCTTCTAATGAATTTTCAATGTTTGAATTCTTATTGAGCTTAATTATTTGGCGTGAAATTCTATACAAAATCAATTTGGTGAGCAAAAATTGCAATCTGAAGATATGCGTCTTGATGTAGCAATTGCAAGTTTAAAAGGGTTGGTTTCTTTCTTTGAGAAATATAGGGAAAATGGGTTTGTGTCAGCTATGATTGATGCTAAAGAACTTGCAGATGAAATGGACATTGAACCTGTTTTTCAAATAAAGCGTAGGATTAAAAAAATAGACAATTTGATGAGAATCCTAACACGGAAAGAGAACAACAATCTGCTTCAGAGAACTTTAGAACTGATTACTTTCTTGTTCTAGTTGATATGGCGCTCTCTCAGTTGAATATAAGGATCGAACAAATGGAACTTTTCGAGTCTATATTTGGTTTTTTGTTCGATGCTTCCCGGTTGATTTCTTTGGATGATGAAGGATTGAAAGAATGTTGTGTAAAACTTGAAAAGTCCTTGACTCATGGTGATTATTGCGATATTGATGGAAAACGCTTACTTTCTGAATTACAAATATTACAAGAAATGCTTCATAGTGTAGCATATGAGTGTGAGATTCCATGGAATTCTATCAGAGTTTTGGAATTTGTGAAGAAGATGGACATGTTTCCAAATATTTTGGTTGCTTACAGGGTTTTGTTAACTATACCTATTACTGTGGCTTCTGCTGAGCGGAGTTTCTCAAAGTTGAAGTTAATTAAATCTTATTTGCGCACAAGTATGACTCAAGATAGGTTGAATGGCTTAGAAATTTTGAGCATTGAAAAGCATATGCTGAAAAATATCAAAGTGGAGCATATTATCGATGATTTTGCTTCAAAAATGCAAGAAGATGTCACTTTAAATGAGGATTGATGTTTGTTTTTGCCCATGATCTTTGTACAGGTATACTAACTTCATTTATAATTCATAATATCTTATTTTTTTGCTTAATGTGACTTATTATATGATGTTCACCCCATATAATTTATGTCAAATTTAGATTAATTTTAATGAGTTATTTACTTAGAGCTGCTTTTTCTTGTCAGGATGCGTAATATATCTCCATTATGATCTGCTCAGTGAGGAACAATGAGATCCAACACTTGTTAAGTTTACTTTAGAAAGGTTAGGAAAATTTATTCAACTTTCTTGTTTCTGCTTGTTACCAGTTGTATTTTTAAACATGTCATGAGTATAATAAAATTTAGTTGACATATGACAATGATATGACATATGACTTAACTTCAATTTCATAAAAAAAAAATAAGGACCCAAAATTTTCTTTCAGCACTAGGCCTACAAATACTCAGGACCGGCCCTGGTGGGTGTGAGTGTGTGTGTGTATACGGGCAGTGTTGTTAACCACACTGATGCTATAAATTTTCTGAATGTAAATTTATACACATTAAACCGTATAATTAAAGAAAAAAGATTTAACAATATTGCATAAGTGCTTTCTAGCTTTTATAGTAACGTACTCATATGTGGGTAATACATAGCACTTGGCAAACCCCATTTTATTAGTCAATGTAATTATGTATATAAGAAAGTTCTGTTAACACATTAGACATGTTTTTGGTGTTGATATATCCACATCAACCATACTAAATTAAAAGTTTGTTAATGAATATATTGTATAAACAAATCAAACCCTGCTAAATTCATAAACGAATGTTACATAATCAATAGAGATAATCGTGCAACAATTTTCAAAGACCAATCAGGATTTGTATTAAAAATGGACACATGCATTTTACCTGAGTTAAACATAAGATGGAGCAGTTTACTTTTTAATTTGAGAAAACGCAGCGGAGAAGGACACTAAATTTAAATATCATAGAGAAAGTAAGTTTAATGTATTAACTAAATTAACATGATATATTTATTGCAATAAGGGAAGAAAAATGTTAACTGAAATCAAACTACTCACTTCAAATGCAATCACGTACAACGATTTGTCAACACACCAATTCACAAATCAAAACACGTGGGTAGTAAAAAAAAAATGGACAGGGAGAAAGAAGTGTACGAAGATTGGGTGACGTGACTGCTCTGGCGCATGACTTTCCTTTCTGAATCCCAACCTGTTCTACTGCGTGGATTATTCCTACATTAGTTTACATCTGTGTTCCACTGCAATATTGCAGGCCCTACCAAAATTCAAAGACGCCAGCAGTGCGCTTATCCTTGCACCTTCTCAAGAGATTAGCAGCGTTAATTTTGTTAGCCAACAATGCTAATCTATAAATTATCATGCGGTCTTGACTGTATTCAGTAGGGTCGGCTAATGATGTTTTAAGCTCTGATCAGTTGAATGGTGAGGTCGCTAGCTCTGTTCTTTAGGACAATGATGTTCACCTTTGTAGTCGATTTAAAATAGATATTACTACCTAAATGAGCAAATTTTATAAACAAATTGACACGTTCTATATGTAAACATATCCAGAGTTAAGGGTATTGAAAAACAAACAGTAGGATACATCTTAACTACTATATCTATTATAATATTCTATTACATATAGTCTATGAAAAAATAAACAGTAGGATGCACTTGCTAAGTTAATTCAGATTTTATTCACAAAATTATTGTCTAGTATAATCTAGTTTTTTGCACATCCTAATTCAAATGAGTGTTCGTTTATACATTTGAAATACAATTTCATAGAACACGTGTGCTATTAGTGAAAATAATTTCAAGTGTGTGTGTGTGTGATTGTGCATATGTTCATATATGCTTGTGCTATTTTACTGTTTAGTGAAAGAAAATTGTCTCAAACTTTTAACTTAATTAGAATTAACGTTTTTCCCTACAGTATATTTTTCTACCAATTGCTTGCTCCAAATGAGATCAATGATTTGGATGCTAGATAGAGAGTTAGGTACTGTTTGTTTAGATTGTTCAGCGCTAAATGAGCTTCTGGTACAGTCAGCGTTAAGAACTTGCAAAAGCTATTTGTACTCTGCTGGCATTCAGTGGTACCAGTTCAATTCAGCAACTTGGTATTAAGCGGAAAAATTGTTGGAAAATGAATGAGCAAAGAAAGAAGAAGAGATAGGGAAGAAGAGGGGATAGCAACATTTAAAGTCCCACATCATAGAAATATTAGCACAATCTCTCTCCTTATATATTAGAAGCCAAATAGGCTTATGTAAAATAAAAAAGAGAGGGAAGATAAAAGGATGTGGACTTGGTCATATTAAATACATTAAAAAGTCAAAGATAAGGGCCTTCGACCTTGGGGCTCTTGGGGTCTGCTGATTGGATATGGCCGACGTTGCTGATTGGGCTAGTGCACTAACATGAGAATATTTTTTCTCAGAAATTTAAAAGGTGTGTCTATTCAGTCCAGAATTCGAAAGGAATGTCTGTTAACTGAACGAGTACAACCATTTGAATTCTCAGCGTATGTATATTAATAACCGAGCAGTTAAAGGGTCGCAACCTTTCCTATTCTGACGGTTACTGATGCATGCGAACAGGCACTCCACCTTGCCTATATATACACTGCCCAAAACAAGACAGAATTCACTTTTTTGCTTGCATTGCTTCTTCTTCTTCAAAGTAATTCTCTGATCTAGCTTCTGTAATCAACTTCAGTTCATCAGAGCTCCGTTTGTTGGCACTACGCAACAGAGTTGGTCCGTTTTATCCTGGGAAACAAATTGCAACTACGTCGATTGGTGCATATGACGGCAATATTGTTTCAAGGAATCAGAAAATATCTGGACTCGGACATTAGTGAAACATAATACTTTCTGTTTATCTTCTATCTTGCGCACAAATCGGTTACGCTTTCTGTGATTATTGTAAACTCAGTTTGATGTGACAATTGTGGCATAATTGATTAACGTTGATTTTTGTTGTTGTCTGTTTGTAATACAATTGTGTAATTACAAAAGTTCTAACATCTTGAAACAATATTTTGCTGCAGATGACGAAAAACAGCAACACTGATTCTGCACCGATTCAGACGGTGAAAACTGCTCAGCCAGCTCCAGTGCTTCCAACAATGGCTCTGTCTCATGGCGAAAGGCTAGAGAAGTTCAATGGAATCAATTTCAAGCGCTGGCAACAGAAAATGTTGTTTTATTTAACAACATTAAGCCTTGCAAAGTTTCTGACTGAAGAGGCTCCTGTGGTAGACGAACTCGAACCTGACGCTACTAAAGTAGAGGCACTTAATATCTAGACAAATTCAGATTTCATGTGCAAAAACTATATTCTGAATGGTCTAGATGATAGCCTCTACAATGTCTATTGTACTTTTGCAACATCTAAACAACTCTGGTTGGCTCTGGAAAAGAAGTACAAAACTGAAGATGCAGGCATGAAGAAATTCATTGCTGGAAAAATTTTAGACTTCAAAATGGTTGACAAAAAGACGTTGATAAGTCAAGCTCAAGAACTACAACTTATCATCCGTCAATTAGAAGATGAAAAGATGACTCTTAGCGAGACTTTTCAAGTTGCTGCAACTATTGAGAAATTGCCTCCTTCTTGGAAGGACTTTAAAAATTACCTAAAGCACAAGCGTAAGGAAATGACAATGGAAGATCTCATAGTTCGGCTACGCATTTAGGAAGATAACAGAAATTCTGAGAAAAAGATTTCTCAGAATATTGCTGCCAAAGCAAATGTTATTGAGTCAGACAAAACTAACAAAAGAAAAAGGGAGAATGCTCCTAAGAAGTCAAAGAAATTTCTGGGTTCATGCCATAACTGTGGAAAGAAGGGGCACAAAGCAGCCGAATGTCGTGCGCCTAAAAAGAAGAAGTTGTAAGCAAAAACGGCTGATGTTTCGAAAGGCATTTCTGATCTTGATTTATGTGCAGTAATATCAGAATGCAACCTTATTGGTAACTCAAATGAATGGTTTGTAGACACTGGAGACATTCGACACATATGTGCTAACAAGTGGATGTTTACAGTCTATAAAACTGCAACTGATGCTGAACAACTTTTTATGGGCAATTCTTCCACTTCAAAGGTCGAAGGCAAAGGAAAAGTTGTGCTGAAACTGACTTCTGGCAAGGAACTGACTTTAAATGATGTTCTCCATGTTCCTGAAATTCGCAAGAACCTGATTTTAGGATCGTTGCTGAGCAAGCATGGCTTCAAATTTATCTTTGAAGCTGACAAATTTGTTCTTTCCAAGAATGGGGTGTATGTTGGAAGAGGTTATGTGTGTGATGGTTTATTTAAAGCAAATGTAACCACTATTGTACCACACACTGAAATGAATGAAAGTGAATCTTCTGCTTATATTGTTGAATCTTCTAACATATGGCATTCTAGATTAGGGCATGTAAACTTTGATACATTGCGAAAATTGATTAATCTAGAATTTATACCAAAATGCAATATAGATTCCAACTATAAATGTCAAGTTTGTGCAGAAGCAAAATTGACAAGAACCTCGTTTCATCATGTTGAACGAGTGACAGAACCTCTAGACTTAATACATACTGATGTATTCGATTTGAAAATGTGTCAAACTAGAGGTGGAAAAAGGTACTTTATTACATTCATTGATGATTGTACCAGATACTGTCATGTATATCTCCTTATAAGTAAGGACGAAGCATTCGAAATGTTTAAACAGTATATGGCAGAAGTTGAGAATCAAGTCAACCAGAAAATAAAATCTTTAAGAAGTGATAGAGGAGGAGAATACGAGTCTCCATTTGAGGAATTCTGTGCTGAACACGGAATTATACATCAAACTACAGCCCCGTATTCACCTCAATCCAACAGTATAGCCGAACGGAAAAATAGAACTCTTAAAGAAATGATGAATGCCTTACTAATTAGCTCTGGCTTGCTAGATAACTATTGGGGAGAAGCCATTCTTTCGGCAAATCATATTTTAAATAAAATACCAGGAAAGAAAATAAATATCTAAATCTCCTCATGAACTTTGGAAAAACAGACCACCATCCTACAAATACCTAAAAGTGTGGGGGTGTCTTGCCAAAGTAGAGGTACCAAAACCAAAGAAGGTCAAAATTGGACCAAAAACAATTGATTGTGTATTCATTGGATATGCACAAAACAGTGCTGCATATCGATTTTTGGTACACAAATCTGAAATTGATGATATTCGTGAAAATACCATCATCGAGTCGAGGAATGCTAGATTTTTCGAACATGTATTTCCCTTGAAACATGGTACTGAAAATCATGCACCTAAGAGACCAAGGGAAAATGAAGTTCCTTACTCTGTTGAGGATGCTGAACAAAATTACACTCAGCAAAGCAGTGTTGAGCAGCAAGTGGAGGAACCAAGAAAAAGTAAAAGGTCAAGGACTTTGAAAATCTTTGGACCGGACTTCTATACATTTATGTTAGAAGATTATCCATTGACATACAAATAAGCTATTTCTTCCAGCGATGTCCCTTATTGGAACGAGGCAATTAACAATGAAATTGAATCCATTATGTCGAATCATGCATGGGAATTGGTTGATTTACCTCAAGGATGTAAGGCCTTAGGTAATAAATGGATATTTAAAAAGAAATTGAAACCTGATGGTTCAATAGACAAGTACAAAGCTCGTCTGGTAGTCCAAGGATTCAGACAAAAGGAAGACTTGGACTATTTCGATACATATTCACCTGTAACGACTATAACATCAATTAGAATGCTCATTGCAATTGCATCCGTATACTTGGAAATACATCAAATGGATGTTAAAACTGCATTCTTGAATGGTGAACTAGAGGAGGAAATCTATATGAAACAACCTGAAGGATTTATAAGCTCAGAAAATGAGCATAAAGTTTGCAAACTGGTAAAATCACTTTACGGCCTTAAGCAAGCTCCAAAAAAGTGGCATGAGAAGTTTGATAATACTATGTTATCAAATGGATTCACGATAAATGAATCAGATAAATGTGTGTACATAAAACATACACACATTGGATATGTCATTGTTTGTCTTTATGTTGATGACCTATTGATCCTAGGCAACAACAAGGCCATAATAACATCTACAAATGACATGTTGTCCTCTAGATTCGATATGAAAGACCTAGGACTGGCTGATGTGATATTGGGTGTAAAAATTCTGAGAACACCACAGGGATATGCATTATCCCAATCTCATTACATCACCAAAATACTTGAGAAATTCAAGCAATATAATGTAACTATTGCAAAATCACCAGTAGATATGAACCAAAATTGGGTAAAAAACACTGGTGATGGTATTTACCAATTGGAATACTCTCGTATACTAGGAAGTATCATGTATGTTATGAACTGTACTAGGCCTGATATCGCATATGCTGTAAGTAAACTAAGTAGATTTACCAGCAATCCTGGTAAACATCATTGGAAAGCGATAATCAGAGTTCTAGGATATCTAAAGTATACACATAGTTATGGTCTATACTATACAAACTATCCTTCAATAGTGGAAGGATACAGTGATGCAAATTGGATCACTGGATCAAATGATACAAAGTCTACAAGTGGATACGTGTTCACATTAGGAAATGGAGCAATTTCATGGAAATCATCCAAACGGACTTGTATCGCTAGATCTACGATGGAATCAGAGTTTATTGCACTAGATAAGACTGCAGAAGAAGCAGAATGGATTCGAAGCTTCTTGGAAGACATTCCTAATTGGAGCAAACCTATGCCTCCAATATGTATACATTGTGATAGTCAATCAGCTATTGGAAGAGCTAATAGTACACTATACAATGGTAGATCTAGGCATATTCGTCGTAGACATAAAACGATAAGACAACTTCTCTCTAATGGGTTTATCACAATAGATTACATTCGATCTAAAGATAACTTAGCGGATCCACTTAAAAAAGGCTTGCCAAGAGAGAAAGTTCAAACCTTATCGAAGGGAATGGGGCTAAGGCCTATAGACTAAAGGTTTTTCTAAAATGGAAACCCCACCTAGTTGACTGGAGATCCCAAGATCTAGGTTCAAAGGGACAACGAAGTTTTAGAGAAACTTGATGGCACTGTTATACACAAACCATTCCTATGATAAGTCAGTGCATTATATGTTGAATAAGGATAAGTATTAGTACTTTTAATGATGTCTGTATTTGAGGAATTAGAGAATACCCTTTATAGAATCACCTACTTAAGTGCGAAGCCGCCGCTTCAAAGATAATTATGAGGCCAAATTCTATAAGCAGTTATGAGACCAGGCAGGTGTTCAAGGCAAAAATGAACACATACAAAGAACGAAGGGTTATAAGAAACATTTATCGTGTGTTATCTACTTTGGAATTACACAAAAGGCTTACAGTTCAACGACAGTCTATGTCTACTGATTCGCCTGTGATTCAAATAGGTAATCACTAGGAAAGTTCAAAGCCCTTGTGCTACTTTAACCGATGCGATAAATGGTTCGTGAAACTAAGATCGATTGCTCATTCATGTGGGGGATTGTTGGAAAATGAATGAGCAAAGAAAGAAGAAGAGATAGGGAGGAAGAAGGGATAGCAACATTTAAAGTCCCACATCATAGAAATATTAGCACAATCTCTTCTTATATATTAGAAGCCAAATAGGCTTATGTAAAATAAAAAAGAGAGGGATGATAAAAGGATGTGGACTTGGCCATATTAAAAACATTAAAAAGTCAAAGATAAGGGGCTTGGGCCTTGGGGCTCTTGGGGTCTCCTGATTGGATTTAGCCGACGTTGCTGATTGGGCTAGTGCACTAGCATGAGAATATTTTTTCTCAGAATTTTAAAAGGTGTGTCTGTTCAGTCCAGAATTCGAAAGGAATGTTTGTTAACTGAACGAGTACAACCATTTGAATTCTCAGCGTATGTATATTAATAACCGAGCGGATAAAAGGTCGCAACCTTTCCTATTCTAACGGTTATTGATGCATGCGAACAAGCACTCCTCCTTGCCTATATATACACTGCCCAAAACAAGACAGAATTCACTTTTTTGCTTGCATTGCTTCTTCTTCTTCAAAGAAATTCTCTGATCTAGCTTCTATAATCAACTTCAGTTCATCAGAGCTCCGTTTGCTGGAACTACGCAACGAAGTTGGTCCGTTTTATCCTGGGAAACAAATTGCAACTACGTCGATTGGTGCATACGACGGCAATATTGTTTCAAGGAAATAGAAAATATATGGACTCAAACATTTGTGAAACAGAATACTTTCTGTTTATCTTCTATCTTGCGCACAAATCGGTTACGCTTTCTGTGATTATTGTAAACTCAGTTTGACGTGACAATTGTGGCATAATTGATTAACGTTGATTTTTGTTGCTTCTGTTTGTAATACAATTGTGTAATTACAAAAGTTCTAACATCTTGAAACAATATTTTGCTGCAGATGACAAAAAACAACAACACTGATTCTGCACCGATTCAGACGGTGAAAACTGGTCAGCCAGCTCCAGTGCTTCCAACAATGCCTCTGTCTCATGGCGAAAGGCCAGAGAAGTTCAATGGAATCAATTTCAAGCGCTGGCAACAGAAAATGTTGTTTTATTTAACAACATTAAGCCTTGCAAAGTTTCTGACTGAAGAGGCTCCTATGGTAGACGAACTCGAACCTGACGCTACTAAAGTAGAGGCACTTAATATCTGGACAAATTCAGATTTCATGTGCAAAAACTATATTCTGAATGGTCTGGATGATAGCCTCTACAATGTCTATTGTACTTTTGCAACGTCTAAACAACTCTGGTTGGCTCTGGAAAAGAAGTTCAAAACTAAAGATGCAGGCATGAAGAAATTCATTGTTGGAAAATTATTAGACTTCAAAATGGTTGACTCAACGACGGTGATAAGTCAAGCTCAAGAACTGCAACTTATCATCCGTCAATTAGAAGATGAAAAGATGACTCTTAGCGAGACTTTTCAAGTTGCTGCAACTATTGAGAAATTGCCTCCTTCTTGGAAGGACTTTAAAAATTACCTTAAGCACAAGCGTAAGGAATTGACAATGGAAGATCTCATAGTTCGGCTACGCATTGAGGAAGATAACAGAAATTCTGAGAAAAAGATTTCTTAGAATGTTGCTGCCAAAGCAAATGTTGTTGAGTCAGACAAAACTAACAAAATAAAAAGGGAGAATGCTCCTAAGAAGTCAAAGAAATTTCTGGGTTCTTGCCATAACTGTGGAAAGAAGGGGCACAAAGCAGCCGAATGTCGTGCGCCTAAAAAGAAGAAGTTGGAAGCAAAAACGGCTGATGTTTCGAAAGGCATTTCTGATCTTGATTTATGTGCAGTAATATCAGAATGCAACCTTATTGGTAACTCAAATGAATGGTTTGTAGACACTGGACACATTCGACACATATGTGCTAACAAGTGGATGTTTACAGTCTATAAAACTGCAACTGATGCTGAACAACTTTTTATGGGCAATTCTTCCACTTCAAAGGTCGAAGGCAAAGGAAAAGTTGTGCTGAAACTGACTTCTGGCGAGGAACTGACTTTAAATGATGTTCTCCATGTTCCTGAAATTCGCAAGAACCTGATTTTAGGATCGTTGCTGAGCAAGCATGGCTTCAAATTTATCTTTGAAGCTGACAAATTTGTTCTTTCCAAGAATGGGGTGTATGTTGGAAGAGGTTATGTGTGTGATGGTTTATTTAAAGCAAATGTAACCACTATTGTACCACACACTGAAATGAATGAAAGTGAATCTTCTGCTTATATTGTTGAATCTTCTAACATATGGCATTCTAGATTAGGGCATGTAAACTTTGATACATTGCGAAAATTGATTAATCTAGAATTTATACCAAAATGCAATATAGATTCCAACTATAAATGTCAAGTTTGTGCAGAAGCAAAATTGACAAGAACCTCGTTTCATCATGTTGAACGAGTGACAGAACCTCTAGACTTAATACATACTGATGTATTCGATTTGAAAATGTGTCATACTAGAGGTGGAAAAAGGTACTTTATTACATTCATTGATGATTGTACCAGATACTGTCATGTATATCTCCTTATAAGTAAGGACGAAGCATTCGAAATGTTTAAACAGTATATGGCAGAAGTTGAGAATCAAGTCAACCAGAAAATAAAATCTTTAAGAAGTGATAGAGGAGGAGAATATGAGTCTCCATTTGAGGAATTCTGTGCTGAACATGGAATTATACATCAAACTACAGCCCCGTATTCACCTCAATCCAACAGTATAGCCGAACGGAAAAATAGAACTCTTAAAGAAATGATGAATGCCTTACTAATTAGCTCTGACTTGCCAGATAACTATTGGGGAGAAGCCATACTTTCGGCAAATCATATTTTAAATAAAATACCAGGAAAGAAAATAAATATCTAAATCTCCTCATGAACTTTGGAAAAACAGACCACCATCCTACAAATACCTAAAAGTGTGGGGGTGTCTTGCCAAAGTAGAGGTACCAAAACCAATGAAGGTCAAAATTGGACCAAAAACAATTGATTGTGTATTCATTGGATATGCACAAAACAGTGCTGCATATCGATTTTTGGTACACAAATCTGAAATTGATGATATTCGTGAAAATACCATCATCGAGTCGAGGAATGCTAGATTTTTCGAACATGTATTTCCCTTGAAACATGGTACTGAAAATCATGCACCTAAGAGACCAAGGGAAAATGAAGTTCCTTACTCTATTGACGATGCTGAACAAAATAACACTCAGCAAAGCAGTGTTGAGCATAAAGTGGAGGGACCAAGAAAAAGTAAAAGGTCAAGGACTTTGAAAACCTTTGGACCGGACTTTTATACATTTATGTTAGAAGATGATCCATTGACATACAAACAAGCTATGTCTTCCAGCGATGCCCCTTATTGGAAGGAGGCAATTAACAATGAAATTGAATCCATTATGTCGAATCATACATGGGAATTGGTTGACTTACCTTAAGGATGTAAGGCCTTAGGTAATAAATGGATATTTAAAAAGAAATTGAAACCTGATGGTTCAATAGACAAGTACAAAGCTCGTCTGGTAGTCCAAGGATTCAGACAAAAGGAAGACTTGGACTATTTCGATACATATTCACCTATAACGAGGATAACATCAATTAGAATGCTCATTGCAATTGCATCCGTACATGACTTGGAAATACATCGAATGGATGTTAAAACTGCATTCTTGAATGGTGAACTAGAGGAGGAAATCTATATGAAACAACCTGACGGATTTCTAAGCTCAGAAAATGAGCATAAAGTTTGCAAGCTGGTAAAATCACTTTATCGCCTTAAGCAAGCTCCAAAACAGTGGCATGAAAAGTTTGATAATACTATGTTATCAAATGGATTCACGATAAATGAATCAGATAAATGTGTGTACATAAAACATACACACATTGGATATGTTATTGTTTGTCTTTATATTGATGACCTATTGATTCTAGGCAACAACAAGGCCATAATAACATCTACAAAGGATATGTTGTCCTCTAGATTCGATATGAAAGACCTAGGACTGGTTGATGTGATATTGGGTGTAGAAATTCTGAGAACACCACAGGGATATGCATTATCCCAATCGCATTACATCACCAAAATACTTGAGAAATTCAAGCAATATAATGTAACTATTGCAAAATCACCAGTAGATATGAACCAAAATTGGGTAAAAAACACTGGTGATGGTATTTACCAATTGGAATACTCTCGTATACTAGGAAGTATCATGTATGTTATGAACTGTACTAGGCTTGATATCGCATATGCTGTAAGCAAACTAAGTAGATTTACCAGCAATCCTGGTAAACATCATTGGAAAGCGATAATCAGAGTTCAAGGATATCTAAAGTATACACATAGTTATGGTCTATACTATACAAACTATCCTACAATAGTGGAAGGATACAGTGATGCAAATTCGATCATTGGATCAAATGATACAAAGTCTACAAGTGGATACGTTTTCACATTAGAAAATGGAGCAATTTCATGGAAATCATCCAAACAGACTTGTATCGCTAGATCTACGATGGAATCAGAGTTTATTGCACTAGATAAGACTGCAGAAGAAGCAGAATGGATTCGAAGCTTCTTGGAAGATATTCCTAATTGGAGCAAACCTATGCATCCAATATGTATACATTGTGATAGTCAATCAGCTATTGGAAGAGCTAATAGTACACTATACAATGGTAGATCTAGGCATATTCGTCGTAGACATAAAACGATAAGACAACTTCTCTCTAATGGGATTATCACAATAGATTACATTCGATCTAAAGATAACTTAGCGGATCCACTTACAAAAGGCTTGCCAAGAGAGAAAGTTCAAACCTTATCGAAGGGAATGGGGCTAAGGCCTATAGACTAAAGGTTTTTCTAAAATGGAATCCCCACCTAGTTGACTGGAGATCCCAAGATCTAGGTTCAAAGGGACAACGAAGTTTTAGACAAACTTGATGGCACTGTTATACACAAACCATTCCTATGATAAGTCAGTGCATTAAATGTTGAATAAGGATAAGTGTTAGTACTTTTAATGATTTCTGTATTTGAGGAATTAGAGAATACCGTTTACAGAATCACCTGCGTAAGTGCGAAGGCGCCGCTTCAAAGAGAATGATAAGGCCAAATTCTCTAAGCACTTATGAGACCAGGTAGGTGTTCAAGGCAAAAACGAACACATACAGAGAACGAAGGGTTATAAGAAACATTTATCGTGTGTTATCTACTTTGGAATTACACAAAAGGCTTACAGTTCAAGGACAGTCTATGTCTATTGATTCGCCTGTGATTCAAATAGGTAATCACTAGGAAAGTTCAAAGCCCTTGTGCTACTTTAATCGATGCGATAAATGGTTCGTGAAACTAAGATCGATTGCTCGTTCATGTGGGGCATTGTTGGAAAATGAATGAGCAAAGAAAGAAGAAGAGATAGGGAAGAAAAAGGGATAGCAACATTTAAAGTCCCATATCATAGAATTATTAGCACAATCTCTCCTTATATATTAGAAGCCAAATAGGCTTATGTAAAATAAAAAAGAGAGGGATGATAAAAGGATGTGGACTTGGCCATATTAAATACATTAAAAAGCCAAAGATAAGGGCCTTGGGCCTTGGGGCTCTTGTGGTCTCCTGATTGGATATGGCTGACGTTGCGGATTGGGCTAGTGCACTAACATGAGAATATTTTTTATCAGAATTTTAAAAGGTGTGTCTGTTCAGTCCAAAATTCGAAAGGAATGTCTGTTAACTGAACGAGTACAACCATTTGAATTCTCAGCGTATGTATATTAAAGGGTCGCAACCTTTCCTATTCTGACGGTTACTGATCCATGCGAACAGGCACTCCTCCTTGCCTATATATACACTGCCCAAAACAAGACAGAATTCACTTTTTTGCTTGCATTGCTTCTTCTTCTTCAAAGTAATTCTCTGATCTAGCTTCTGTAATCAATTTCAGTTCATCAGAGCTCAATTTGCTGGCACTACGCAACGGAGTTGGTCCGTTTTATCCTGGGAAACAAATTGCAACTACGTCGATTGGTGCATATGACGGCAATATTGTTTCAAGGAAACAGAAAATATCTGGACTCGGACATTAGTGAAACAGAATACTTTCTGTTTATCTTCTATCTTGCGCACAAATCGGTTACGCTTTCTGTGATTATTGTAAACTTAGTTTGACGTGACAATTGTGGCATAATTGATTAACGTTGATTTTTTTTGCTGTCTGTTTGTAATACAATTGTGTAATTACAAAAGTTCTAACATCTTGAAACAATATTTTGCTGCAGATGACGAAAAACAGCAACACTGATTCTACACCGATTCAGACGGTGAAAACTGCTCAGCCAGCTCCTGTGCTTCCAACAATGGCTCTGTCTCATGGCGAAAGGCCAGAGAAGTTCAATGGAATCAATTTCAAGCGCTGGCAACAGAAAATGTTGTTTTATTTAACAACATTAAGCCTTGCAAAGTTTCTGACTGAAGAGGCTCCTGTGGTAAACGAACTCGAACCTGACGCTACTAAAGTAGAGGCACTTAATATCTGGACAAATTCAGATTTCATGTGCAAAAACTATATTCTGATTGGTCTGGATGATAGCCTCTACAATGTCTATTGTACTTTTGCAACGTCCAAACAACTCTGGTTGGCTCTGGAAAAGAAGTACAAAACTGAAGATGCAGGCATGAAGAAATTCATTGCTGGAAAATTTTTAGACTTCAAAATGGTTGACTCAAAGACGGTGATAAGTCAAGCTCAAGAACTGCAACTTATCATCCATCAATTAGAAGATGAAAAGATGACTCTTAGCGAGACTTTTCAAGTTGCTGCAACTATTGAGAAATTGCCTCCTTCTTGGAAGGACTTTAAATATTACCTTAAGCACAAGCGTAAGGAAATGACAATGGAAGATCTCATAGTTCGGCTACGCATTGAGGAAGATAACAGAAATTCTGAGAAAAAGATTTCTCAGAATATTGCTGCCAAAGAAAATGTTGTTGAGTCAGACAAAACTAACAAAAGAAAAAGGGAGAATGCTCCTAAGAAGTCAAAGAAATTTCTGGGTTCTTGCCATAAATGTGGAAAGAAGGGGCACAAAGCAGCCGAATGTCATGCGCCTAAAAAGAAGAAGTTGGAAGCAAATACAGCTGATGTTTCGAAAGGCATTTCTGATCTTGATCTATGTGCATTAATATCAGAATGCAACCTTATTGGTAACTCAAATGAATGGTTTGTAGACACTGGAGCCACTCGACACATATGTGCTAACAAGTGGATGTTTACAACCTATAAAACTGCAACTGATGCTGAACAACTTTTTATGGGCAATTCTTCCACTTCAAAGGTCGAAGGAAAAGGAAAGGTTGTGCTGAAACTGACTTCTGGAAAGGAACTGACTTTAAATGATGTTCTCCATGTTCCAGAAATTCGCAAGAACCTGATTTCAGGATCGTTGCTGAGCAAGCATGGCTTCAAATTGATCTTTGAAGCTGACGAATTTGTTCTTTCCAAGAATGGGGTGTATGTTGGAAGAGGATATGTGTGTGATGGTTTATTTACGGCAAATGTAACCACTATTGTACAACGCACTGAAATGAATGAAAGTCAATCTTCTGCGTATATTGTTGAATCTTCTAACATATGGCATTCTAGATTTGGGCATGTAAACTTTGATACATTGCGAAAATTGATTAATCTAGAATTTATACCAAAATGCAATATAGATTCCAACTATAAATGTCAATTTTGTGCAGAAGCAAAATTGACAAGAACCTCGTTTCATCATGTTGAACGAGTGACAGAACATCTAGACTTAATACATACTGATGTATACGATTTGAAAATGTGTCAAACTAGATGTGGAAAAGGGTACTTTATTACATTCATTGATGATTGTACCAGATACTGTCATGTATATCTCCTTAGAAGTAAGGACGAAGCATTCGAAATGTTTAAACAGTATAAGGCAGAAGTTGATAATCAACTCAACAAGAAAATAAAATCTTTAAGAAGTGATAGAGGAGGAGAATACGAGTCTCCATTTGAGGAATTTTGTGCTGAACATGGAATTATACATCAAACTACAGCCCCGTATTCACCTCAATCCAACGGTATAGCCGAACGGAAAAATAGAACTCTTAAAGAAATGATGAATGCCTTACTAATTAGCTCTGGCTTGCCAGATAACTATTGGGGAGAATCCATTCTTTCGGCAAATCATATTTTAAATAAAATACCCCGAAAGAAAATATCTAAATCTCCTCATGAACTTTGGAAAAACAGACCACCATCCTATAAATACCTAAAAGTGTGGGGTGTCTTGCCAAAGTAGAGGTACCAAAACCAAATAAGGTCAAAATTGGAACAAAAACAATTGATTGTGTATTCATTGGATATGCACAAAACAGTGCTGTATATCGATTTTTGGTACACAAATCTGAAATTGATGATATTCATGAAAATACCATCATCGAGTCGATGAATGCTAGATTTTTCGAACATGTATTTCCCTTGAAACATGGTACTGAAAATCATGCACCTAAGAGACCAAGGGAAAATGAAGTTCCTTACTCTATTGAGGATGCTGAACAAAATAACACTCAACAAAGCAATGTTGAGCAGCAAGTGGAGGAACCAAGAAAAAGTAAAAGGTCAAGGACTTTGAAAACCTTTGGACCGGACTTCTATACATTTATGTTAGAAGATGATCCATTGACATACAAACAAGCTATGTCTTCCAGCGATGCCCCTTATTGGAAGGAGGCAATTAACAATGAAATTGAATCCATTATGTCGATTCATACATGGGAATTGGTTGATTTACCTCAAGGATGTAAGGCCATAGGTAATAAATGGATATTTAAAAAAAATTGAAACCTGATGGTTCAATAGACAGGTACAAAGCTCGTCTGGTAGTCCAAGGATTCAGACAAAAGGAAGACTCAGACTATTTCGATGCATATTCAACTGTAACGAGTATAACTTCGATTAGAATGCTCATTGCAATTGCATCCGTACATGACTTGGAAATACATCAAATGGATGTTAAAACCGCATTCTTGAATGGTGAACTAGAGGAGGAAATCTATATGAAACAACCTGAAGGATTTCTAAGCTCAGAAAATGAGCATAAAGTTTGCAAACTGGTAAAATCACTTTATGGCCTTAAGCAAGCTCCAAAACAGTGGCAAGAGAAGTTTGATAATACTATGTTATCAAATGGATTCACGACAAATGAATCAGATAAATGTGTGTACATAAAACATACACACATTGGATATGTCATTGTTTGTCTTTATGTTGATGACCTATCATCCTAGGCAACAACAAGGCCATAATAACATCTACAAAGGATATGTTGTCCTCTAGATTCGATATGAAAGACCTAGGACTGACTGATGTGATATTGGGTGTAAAAATTCCGAGAACACCACAGGGATATGCATTATCCCAATCGCATTACATCACCAAAATACTTGAGAAATTCAAGCAATATAATGTAACTATTGCAAAATCACCAGTAGATATGAACCAAAATTGGGTAAAAAAACACTGGTGATGGTATTAACCAATTGGAATACTCTCGTATACTAGGAAGTATCATGTATGTTATGGACTATACTAGGCCTGATATCGCATATGCTGTAAGCAAACTAAGTAGATTTACCAGCAATCCTAGTAAACATCATTGGAAAGCTATAATCAGAGTTCTAGGATATCTAAAGTATACACAGAGTTATGGTCTATACTATACAAACTATCCTTCAATAGTGGAAGGATACGGTGATGCGAATTGGATCACTGGATCAAATGATACAAAGTCTACAAGTGGATACGTGTTCACATTAGGAAATGGAGAAATTTCTTGGAAATCATCCAAACAGACTTGTATCGCTAGATCTACGTTGGAATCAGAGTTTATTGCACTAGATAAGACTGCAGAAGAAGCAGAATGGATTCGAAGCTTCTTGGAAGACATTCCTAATTGGGGCAAACCTATGCCTCTAATATGTATACATTGTGATAGTCGATCAGCTATTGGAAGAGCTAATAGTACACTATACAATGGTAGATCTAGGCATATTCGTCGTAGACATAAAACGATAAGACAACTTCTCTCTAATGGGGTTATCAAAATAGATTACATTCGATCTAAAGATAACTTAGCGGATCCACTTACAAAAGGCTTGCCAAGAGAGAAAGTTCAAACCTTATCGAAGGGAATGGGGCTAAGGCCTATAGACTAAAGGTTTTTCTAAATTGGAAACCCCACCTAGTTTACTGGATATCCCAAGATCTAGGTTCAAAGGGACAACGAAGTTTTAGAGAAACTTAATGGCACTGTTATACACAAACCATTCCTATGATAAGTCAGTGCATTATATGTTGAATAAGGATAAGTATTAGTACTTTTAATGATGTCTGTATTTGAGGAATTAGAGAATACCCTTTACAGAATCACCTACGTAAGTGCGAAGGCGCCGCTTCAAAGAGAATTATGAGGCCAAATTCTCTAAGCACTTATGAGACCAGGCAGGTGTTCAAGGCAAAAACGAAAACATACAGAGAACGAAGGGTTATAAGAAACATTTATCGTGTGTTATCTACTTTGGAATTACAAAAAAGGCTTACAGTTCAAGGACAGTCTATGTCTATTGATTCGCATGTGATTCAAATAGATAATCACTAGGAAAGTTCAAAGCCCTTGTGCTACTTTAACCGATGCGATAAATGATTCGTGAAACTAAGATCGATTGCTCATTCATGTGGGGGATTGTTGGAAAATGAATGAGCAAAGAAAGAAGAAGAGATAGGGAAGAAGAAGGGATAGCAACATTTAAAGTCCCACATCATATAAATATTAGCACAATCTCTCCTTATATATTAGAAGCCAAATAGGCTTATGTAAAATAAAAAAGAGAGGGATGATAAAAGGATGTGGACTTGGCCATATTAAATACATTAAAAAGTCAAAGATAAGGGCCTTGGGCCTTGGGGCTCTTGGGGTCTCCTGATTGGATATGGCCGACGTTGCTGATTGGGCTAGTGCACTAACATGAGAATATTTTTTCTCAGAATTTTAAAAGGTGTGTCTGTTCAGTCCAGAATTCGAAAGGAATGTCTGTTAACTGAACGAGTACAACCATTTGAATTCTCAGCGTATGTATATTAATAACCGAGCGGTTAAAGGGTCGCAACCTTTCCTATTCTGACGGTTACTGATGCATGCGAACAGGCACTCCTCCTTGCCTATATATACACTACCCAAAACAAGACAGAATTCACTTGTTTGCTTGCATTGCTTCTTCTTCTTCAAAGTAATTCTCTGATCTAGCTTCTGTAATCAACTTCAGTTCATCAGAGCTCCATTTGCTGGCACTACGCAACGGAGTTGGTCTGTTTTATCCTGGGAAACAAATTGCAACTACGTCGATTGGTGCATACGACGGCAATATTGTTTCAAGGAAACAGAAAATATCTGGACTCGGACATTAGTGAAACAGAATACTTTCTGTTTATCTTCTATCTTGCGCACAAATCGGTTACACTTCTGTGATTATTGTAAACTCAGTTTGACGTGACAATTGTGGCATAATTGATTAACGTTGATTTTTGTTGCTGTCTGTTTGTAATACAATTGTGTAATTACAAAAGTTCTAACATCTTGAAACAATATTTTGCTGCAGATGACGAAAAATAGAAACACTGATTCTGCACTGATTCAGACGGTGAAAACTGCTCAGCCAGCTCCAGTGCTTCCAACAATGGCTCTGTCTCATGGCGAAAGGCCAGAGAAGTTCAATGGAATCAATTTCAAGCGCTGGCAAAAGAAAATGTTGTTTTATTTAACAACCTTAAGCCTCTCAAAGTTTCTGACTGAAGAGGCTCCTGTGGTAGACGAACTCGAACCTGACGCTACTAAAGTAGAGGCACTTAATATCTGGACAAATTCAGATTTCATGTGCAAAAACTATATTCTGAATGGTCTGGATGATAGCCTCTACAATGTCTATTGTACTTTTGCAATGTCCAAACAACTCTGATTGGCGTTGGAAAAGAAGTACAAAACTGAAGATTCAGGTATGAAGAAATTCATTGCTGGAAAAATTTTAGACTTCAAAATGGTTGAATCAAAGACGATGATAAGTCAAGCTCAAGAAATGCAACATATCATCCGTCAATTAGAAGATGAAAAGATGACTCTTAGCGAGACTTTTCAAGTTGCTGCACCTATTGAGAAATTGCCTCCTTCTTGGAAGGACTTTAAAAATTACCTTAAGCACAAGCGTAAGGAAATGAAAATGGAAGATCTCATAGTTCGGCTACGCATTGAGGAAGATAACAGAAATTCTGAGAAAAAGATTTCTCAGAATATTGCTGCCAAAGCAAATGTCGTTGAGTCAGACAAAACTAACAAAAAAAAGGGAGAATGCTCCTAAGAAGTCAAAGAAATTTCTGGGTTCTTGCCATAACTGTGGAAAGAAGGGGCACAAAGCAGCCGAATGTCGTGCGCCTAAAAAGAAGAAGTTGGAAGCAAATACGGCTGATGTTTCGAAAGGCATTTCTGATCTTGATTTATGTGCAGTAATATCAGAATGCAACCTTATTGGAAACTCAAATAAATGGTTTGTAGACACTGGAGCCACTCGACACATATGTGATAACAAGTGGATGTTTACAACCTATAAAACTGCAACTGATGCTGAACAACTTTTTATGGGCAATTCTTCCACTTCAAAGGTCGAAGGCAAAGGAAAAGTTGTGCTGAAACTGACTTCTGGAAAGGAACTGACTTTAAATGATGTTCTCCATGTTCCAGAAATTCGCAAGAACCTGATTTCAGGATCGTTGCTAAGCAAGCATGGCTTCAAATTGATCTTTGAAGCTGACAAATTTGTTCTTTCCAAGAATGGGGTGTATGTTGGAAGAGGATATGTGTGTGATGGTTTATTTAAAGCAAATGTAACCACTGTTGTACCACGCACTGAAATGAATGAAAATGAATCTTCTGCTTATATTGTTTAATCTTCTAACATATGGCATTCTAGATTAGGGCATGTAAACTTTGATACATTGCGAAAATTGATTAATCTAGAATTTATACCAAAATGCAATATAGATTCCAACTATAAATGTCAAGTTTGTGCAGAAGCCAAATTGACAAGAACCTCGTTTCATCATGTTGAACGAGTGACAGAACCTCTAGACTTAATACATACTGATGTATGCGATTTGAAAATGTGTCAAACTAGAGGTGGAAAAAGGTACTTTATTACATTCATTGATGATTGTACCTGATACTGTCATGTATATCTCCTTAGAAGTAAGGACGAAGCATTCGAAATGTTTAAACAGTATAAGGCAGAAGTTGAGAATCAACTCAACAAGAAAATAAAATCTTTAAGAAGTGATAGAGGAGGAGAATACGAGTCTCCATTTGAGGAATTATGTGCTGAACATGGAATTATACATCAAACTACCGCCCCGTATTCACCTCAATCCAATGGTATAGCCGAACGAAAAAATAAAACTCTTAAAGAAATGATGAATGCCTTACTAATTTGCTCTGTCTTGCCAGATAACTATTGGGGAGAGGCCATTCTTTCGGTAAATCTTATTTTAAATAAAATACCCCGAACGAAAATATCTAAATCTTCTCATGAACTTTGGAAAAACAGACCACCATCCTACAAATACCTAAAAGTGTGGGGGTGTCTTGCCAAAGTAGAGGTACCAAAACCAAAGAAGGTCAAAATTGGACCAAAAACAATTGATTGTGTATTCATTGGATATGCACAAAATAGTGCTGCATATCGATTTTTGGTGCACAAATCTGAAATTGATGATATTCATGAAAATACCATCATCGAGTCGAGGAATGCTAGATTTTTCGAACATGTATTTCCCTTGAAACATGGTACTGAAAATCATGCACCTAAGAGACCAAGGGAAAATGAAGTTCCTTACTCTATTGAGGATGCTGAACAAAATTACACTCAGCAAAGCAGTGTTGAGCAGCAAGTGGAGGAACCAAGAAAAAGTAAAAGGTCAAGGACTTTGAAAACCTTTGGACCGGACTTCTATACATTTATGTTAGAAGATTATCCATTGACATACAAATAAGTTATTTCTTCCAGCGATGTCCCTTATTGGAAGGAGGCAATTAACAATGAAATTGAATCCATTATGTCGAATCATACATGGGAATTGGTTGATTTACCTCAAGGATGTAAGGCCTTAGGTAATAAATGGATATTTAAAAAGAAATTGAAACCTGATGGTTCAATAGACAAGTACAAAGCTCGTCTGGTAGTCCAAGGATTCAGACAAAAGGAAGACTTGGACTATTTCGATACATATTCACCTGTAACGAGGATAACGTCAATTTGAATGCTCATTGCAATTGCATCCGTAGACTTGGAAATACATCAAATGGATGTTAAAACTGCATTCTTGAAGGGTGAACTAGAGGAGGAAATCTATATGAGACAACGTGAAGGATTTATAAGCTCAGAAAATGAGCATAAAGTTTGCAAACTGGTAAAATCACTTTATGGCCTTAAGCAAGCTCCAAAAAAGTGGCATGAGAAGTTTGATAATACTATGTTATCAAATGGATTCACGATAAATGAGTCAGATAAATGTGTGTACATAAAACATACACACATTGGATATGTCATTGTTTGTCTTTATGTTGATGACCTATTGATCCTAAGCAACAACAAGGCCATAATAACATCTACAAAGGATATGTTGTCCTCTAGATTCGATATGAAAGACCTAGGACTGGCTGATGTGATATTGGGTGTAAAAATTCTGAGAACACCACAGGGATATGCATTATCCCAATCGCATTACATCACCAAAATACTTGAGAAATTCAAGCAATATAATGTAACTATTGCAAAATCACCAGTAGATATGAACCAAAATTGGGTAAAAAACACTGGTGATGGTATTTACCAATTGGAATACTCCCGTATACTAGGAAGTATCATGTATGTTATGAGCTGTACTAGGCCTGATATCGCATATGCTGTAAGCAAACTAAATAGATTTACCAGCAATCCTGGTAAACATCATTGGAAAGCGATAATCAGAGTTCTAGGATATCTAAAGTATACACATATTTATGGTCTATACTATACAAACTATCCTTCAATAGTGGAAGGATACAGTGACGCAAATTGGATCACTGGATCAAATGATACAAAGTCTACAAGTGGATACGTGTTCACAATAGGAAATGGAGCAATTTCATGGAAATCATCCAAACAGACTTGTATCGCTAGATCTACGATGGAATCAAAGTTTATTGCACTAGATAAGACTGCAGAAGAAGCAGAATGGATTCGAAGCTTCTTGGAAGACATTCCTAATTGGAGCAAACCTATGCCTCCAATATGTATACATTGTGATAGTCAATCAGCTATTGGAAGAGCTAATAGTACACTATACAATGGTAGATCTAGGCATATTCGTCGTAGACATAAAACGATTAGACAACTTCTCTCTAATGGGTTTATCACAATAGAATACATTCGATCTAAAGATAACTTAGCGGATCCACTTAAAAAAGGCTTGCCAAGAGAGAAAGTTCAAACCTTATTGAAGGGAATGGGGCTAAGGCCTATAGACTAAAGGTTTTTCTAAAACGGAAACCCCACCTTGTTGACTGGAGATCCCAAGATCTAGGTTCAAAGGGACAACGAAGTTTTAGAGAAACTTGATGGCACTGTTATACACAAACCATTCCTATGATAAGTCAGTGCATTATATGTTGAATAAGGATAAGTATTAGTACTTTTAATGATGTCTGTATTTGAGGAATTAGAGAATACCCTTTACAGAATCACCTACGTAAGTGCGAAGGCGCCGCTTCAAAGATAATTCTGAGGCCAAATTCTCTAAGCAGTTATGTGACCAGGCAGGTGTTCAAAGCAAAAATGAACACATACAAAGAACGAAGGGTTATAAGAAACATTTATCGTGTGTTATCTACTTTGGAATTACACAAAAGGCTTACAGTTCAACGACAGTCTAAGTCTACTGATTCGCATGTGATTCAAATAGGTAATCACTAGGAAAGTTCAAAGCCCTTGTGCTACTTTAACCGATGCGATAAATGGTTCGTGAAACTAAGATCGATTGCTCATTCATGTGGGGGATTGTTGGAAAATGAATGAGCAAAGAAAGAAGAAGAGATAGGGAGGAAGAAGGGATAGCAACAATTAAAGTCCCACATCATAGAAATATTATCACAATCTCTCCTTATATATTATAAGCCAAATAGGCTTATGTAAAATAAAAAAGAGAGGGATGATAAAAGGATGTGGACTTGGCCATATTAAATACATTAAAAAGTCAAAGATAAGGGCCTTGGGCCTTGGGGCTCTTGGGGTCTCCTGATTGGATTTGGCCGACGTTGCTGATTGGGCTAGTGCACTAACATGAGAATATTTTTTCTCAGAATTTTAAAAGGTGTGTCTGTTCAGTCCAGAATTCGAAAGGAATGTCTGTTAACTGAACGAGTACAACCATTTGAATTCTCAGCGTATGTATATTAATAACCGAGCGGAAAAAGGGTCGCAACCTTTCCTATTCTAACGGTTACTGATGCATGCGAACAGGCACTCCTCCTTGCCTATATATACACTGCCCAAAACAAGACAGAATTCACTTTTTTGCTTGCATTGCTTCTTCTTCTTCAAAGTAATTCTCTGATCTAGCTTCTGTAATCAACTTCAGTTCATCAGAGCTCCGTTTGCTGGCACTACGCAACGGAATTTGTCCGTTTTATCCTGGGAAACAAATTGCAACTACGTCGATTGGTGCATACGACGGCAATATTGTTTCAAGGAAACAGTAAATATCTGGACTCGAACATTAGTGAAACAGAATACTTTCTGTTTATCTTCTATCTTGCGCACAAATCGGTTACGCTTTCTGTGATTATTGTAAACTCAGTTTGACGTGAGAATTGTGGCATAATTGATTAACGTTGATTTTTGTTGCTGTCTGTTTGTAATACAATTGTGTAATTACAAAAGTTCTAACATCTTGAAACAATATTTTGCTGCAGATGACAAAAAACAACAACACTGATTCTGCACCCATTCAGACGGTGAAAACTGCTCAGCCAGCTCCAGTGCTTCCAACAATGGCTCTGTCAAAGAATTTCTGGGTTCTTGCCATAACTGTGGAAAGAAGGGGCACAAAGCAGCCGAATGTCGTGCGCCTAAAAAGAAGAAGTTGGAAGAAAATACGGCTGATGTTTCGAAAGGCATTTCTAATCTTGATTTATGTGCAGTAATATCAGAATGCAACCTTATTGGTAACTCAAATGAATGGTTTGTAGACACTGGAGCCATTCGACACATATGTGCTAACAAGTGGATGTTTACAGCCTATAAAACTGCAACTGATGCTGAACAACTTTTTATAGGCAATTTTTCCACTTCAAAGGTCGAAGGCAAAGGAAAAGTTGTGCTGAAACTGAGTTCTGGCAAGGAACTGACTTTAAATGATGTTCTCCATGTTCTAGAAATTCGCAAGAACCTGATTTCAGGATCGTTGCTGAGCAAGCATGGCTTCAAATTGATCTTTGAAGTTGACAAATTTGTTCTTTCCAAGAATGGGGTGTATGTTTGAAGAGGATATGTGTGTGATGGTTTATTTAAAGAAAATGTAACCACTATTGTACCACGCACTGAAATGAATAAAAGCGAATCTTCTGCCTATATTGTTGAATCTTCTAACATATGGCATTCTAGATTAGGGCATGTAAACTTTGATACATTGCGAAAATTGATTAATCTAGAATTTATACCAAAATGCTATATAGATTCCAGCTATAAATGTCAAGTTTATGCAGAAGCAAAATTGACAAGAACCTCGTTTCATCATGTTGAAAGAGTGACAGAACCTCTAGACTTAATACATACTGATGTATGCTATTTGAAAATGTGTCAAACTAGAGGTGGAAAAAGGTACTTTATTACATTCATTGATGTTTGTACCAGATACTGTCATGTATATCTCCTTAGAAGTAAGGACGAAGCATTCGAAATGTTTAAACAGTATAAGGCAGAAGTTGAGAATCAACTCAACAAGAAAATAAAATCTTTTAGAAGTGATAGAGGAGGAGAATACGTGTCTCCATTTGAGGAATTCTGTGCTGAACATGGAATTATACATCAAACTACAGCCCCGTATTCACCTCAATCCAACGGTATAGCCGAACGGAAAAATAGAACTCTTAAAGAAACGATGAATGCCTTACTAATTAGCTCTGGCTTGCCAGATAACTATTGGGGAGAAGCCATTCTTTCGGCAAATCATATTTTAAATAAAATACCCCAAAAGAAAATATCTAAATCTCCTCATGAAATTTGGAAAAATAGACCACCATCCTACAAATACCTAAAAGTGTGGGGGTGTCTTGCCAAAGTAGAGGTACCAAAACCAAAGAAGGTCAAAATTGGACCAAAAACAATTGATTGTGAATTCATTGGATATGCACAAAACAGTGCTGCATATCGATTTTTGGTACACAAATCTGAAATTGATGATATTCATGAAAATACCATCATCGAGTCGAGGAATGCTAGATTTTTCGAACATGTATTTCCCTTGAAACATGGTACTGAAAATCATGCACCTAAGAGACCTAGGGAAAATGAAGTTCCTTACTCTATTGAGGATGCTGAACAAAATAACACTCAGCAAAGCAGTGTTGAGCAGCAAGTGGAGGAACCAAGAAAAAGTAAAAGGTCAAGGACTTTGAAAACCTTTGGACCGGACTTCTATACATTTATGTTAGGAGATGATCCATTGACATACAAACAAGCTATGTCTTCCAGCGATGCCCCTTATTGGAAGGAGGCAATTAACAATGAAATTGAATCCATTATGTCGAATCATACATGGGAATTGGTTGATTTACCTCAAGGATGCAAGGCCTTAGGTAATAAATGGATATTTAAAAAGAAATTGAAACATGATGGTTCAATAGACAAGTACAAAGCTCGTCTGGTAGTCCAAGGATTTAGACAAAAGGAAGACTTGGACTATTTCGATACATATTCACCTGTAACGAGGATAACGTCAATTAGAATGCTCATTGCAATTGCATCCGTACATGACATGGAAATACATCAAATGGATGTTAAAACTGCATTCTTGAATGGTGAACTAGAGGAGGAAATCTATATGAAACAACCTGAAGGATTTCTAAGCTCAGAAAATGAGCATAAAGTTTGCAAACTGGTAAAATCACTTTATAACCTTAAGCAAGCTCCAAAACAGTGGCATGAGAAGTTTGATAATACTATGTTATCAAATGGATTCACGATAAATGAATCAGATAAATGTGTGTACATAAAACATACACACATTGGATAAGTCATTGTTTGTCTTTATGCTGATGACCTATTGATCCTAGGCAACAACAAGGCCATAATAACATCTACAAAGGATATGTTGTCCTCTAGATTCGATATGAAAGACATAGGACTGGCTGTTGTGATATTGGATGTAAAAATTATGAGAACACCACAGGGATATGCATTATTCGAATCGCATTACATCACCAAAATACTTGAGAAATTCAAGCAATATAATGTAACTATTGCAAAATCACCAGTAGATATGAACCAAAATTGGGTAAAAAACACTGGTGATGGTATTTACCAATTGGAATACTCTCGTATACTAGGAAGTATCATGTATGTTATGAACTATACTAGGCCTGATATCGCATATGCTGTAAGCAAACTAAGTAGATTTACCAGCAATCCTGGTAAACATCATTGGAAAGCGATAATCAGAGTTCTAGGATGTCTAAAGTATACAAAGATTTATGGTCTATACTATACAAACTATCCTTCAATAGTGGAAGGATACAGTGATGCAAATTGGATCACTAGATCAAATGATACAAAATCTACAAGTGGATACGTGTTCACATTAGGAAATGGAGCAATTTCATGGAAATCATCCAAACAGACTTGTATCGCTAGACCTACGATGGAATCAGAGTTTATTGCACTAGATAAGACTGCAGAAGAAGCAGAATGGATTCGAAGCTTCTTGGAAGACATTCCTAATTGGAGCAAACCTATGCCTCCAATATGTATACATTGTGATCGTCGATCAGCTATTGGAAGAGCTAATAGTACACTATACAATGGTAGATCTAGGCATATTCGTCGTAGACATAAAATGATAAGACAACTTCTATCTAATGGGGTTATCACAATAGATTACATTCGATCTAAAGATAACTTAGTGTATCCACTTACAAATGGCTTGCCAAGAGAGAAAGTTCAAACCTTATCGTAGGGAATGGGGCTAAGGCCTATAGACTAAAGGTTTTTCTGAAATGGAAACCCCACCTAGTTGACTGGAGATCCCAAGATCTAGGTACAAAGGGACAACGATGTTTTAGAGAAACTTGATGGCACGGTTATACACAAACCATTCCTATGATAAGTCAGTGCATTATATGTTGAATAAGGATAAGTATTAGTACTTTTAATGATGTATGTATTTGAGGAATTAGAGAATACCCTTTACAGAATCACCTACTTAAGTGCGAAGGCGCCGCTTCAAAGAGAATTATGAGGCCAAATTCTCTAAGCACTTATGAGACCAGGCAGGTGTTCAAGGCAAAAACGAACACATACAGAGAACGAAGGGTTATAAGAAACATTTATCGTGTGTTATCTACTTTGGAATTACACAAAAGGATTATAGTTCAAGGACAGTCTATGTCTACTGATTCGCCTGTGATTCAAATAGGTAATCACTAGGAAAGTTCAAAGCCCTTGTGCTACTTTAACCGATGCGATAAATGGTTCGTGAAACTAAGATTGATTGCTCATTCATGTGGGGGATTGTTGGAAAATGAATGAGCAAAGAAAGAAGAAGAGATTGGGAAGAAAAAGGGATAGCAACATTTAAAGTCCCACATCATAGAAATATTAGCTCAATCTCTCCTTATATATTAGAAGCCAAATAGGCTTATGCAAAATAAAAAAGAGAGGGATGATAAAAGGATGTGGACTTGGCCATATTAAATACATTAAAAAGTCAAAGATAAGGGCCTTGGGCCTTGGGGCTCTTGGGGTCTCCTGATTGGATATGGCCGACGTTGCTGATTGGGCTAGTGCACTAACATGAGAATATTTTTTCTCAGAATTTTAAAAGGTGTGTCTGTTCAGTCCAGAATTCAAAAGGAATGTCTGTTAACTGAACAAGTACAACCATCTGAATTCTCAGCGTATATATATTAATAACCGAGCGGTTAAAGGGTCGCAACCTTTCCTATTCTGACGGTTACTGATGCATGCGAACAGGCACTCCTCCTTGCCTATATATACACTGCCCAAAACAAGACAGAATTCACTTTTTTGCTTGCATTGCTTCTTCTTCTTCAAAGTAATTCTCTGATCTAGCTTCTGTAATCAACTTCAGTTCATCAGAGCTCTGTTTGCTGGCACTACGCAACGGAGTTGGTCCGTTTTATCCTGGGAAACAAATTGCAACTACGTCGATTGGTGCATACGACGGCAATATTGTTTCAAGGAAACAGAAAATATCTGGACTCAGACATTGGTGAAACAGAATACTTTCTGTTTATCTTCTATCTTCCGCACAAATCGGTTACACTTTCTGCGATTATTGTAAACTCTGTTTAACGTGACAATTGTGGCATAATTGATTAACGTTGATTTTTGTTGCTGTCTGTTTGTAATACAATTGTGTAATTTCAAAAGTTCTAACATCTTGAAACAATTTTTTGCTGCAGATGACGAAAAATAGCAACACTGATTCTACATTGATTCAGACGGTGAAAACTGCTCGGCCAGCTCCAGTGCTTCCAACAATGGCTCTGTCTCATGGCGAAAGGCCAGAGAAGTTCAATGGAATCAATTTCAAGCGCTGGCAACAGAAAATGTTGTTTTATTTAACAACATTAAGCCTTGCAAAGTTTCTGACTGAAGAGGCTCCTGTGGTAAACGAACTCGAACCTGACGCTACTAAAGTAGAGGCACTTAATATCTGGACAAATTCAGATTTCATGTGCAAAAACTATATTCTTAATGGTCTGGATGATAGCCTCTACAATGTCTATTGTACTTTTGCAACGTCCAAACAACTCTGGTTGGCTCTGGAAAAGAAGTACAAAACTGAAGATGCAGGTCTGAAGAAATTTATTGCTGGAAAATTTTTAGACTTCGAAATGGTTGACTCAAAGACGGTGATAAGTCAAGCTTAAGAACTGCAACTTATTATCCGTCAATTAGAAGATGAAAAGATGACTCTTAGCGAGACTTTTCAAGTTGCTGCAACTATTGAGAAATTGCCTCCTTCTTGGAAGGACTTTAAAAATTACCTTAAGCACAAGCGTAAGGAAATGACAATGGAAGATCTCATAGTTCGGCTACGCATTGAGGAAGATAACAGAAATTCTGAGAAAAAGATTTCTCAGAATATTGCTGCCAAAGCAAATGTTGTTGAGTCAGACAAAACTAACAAAAGAAAAAGGGAGAATGCTCCTAAGAAGTCAAAGAAATTTCTGGGTTCTTGCCATAACTGTGGAAAGAAGGGGCACAAAGCAGCCGAATGTGGTGCGCCTAAAAAGAAGAAGTTGGAAGCAAATACGGCTGATGTTTCGAAAGGCATTTCTGATCTTGATTTATGTGTAGTAATATCAGAATGCAACCTTATTGGTAACTCAAATGAATGGTTTGTAGACACTGGAGCCACTCGATACATATGTGCTAACAAGTGGATGTTTACAACCTATAAAACTGCAATTGATGCTGAACAACTTTTTATGGGCAATTCTTCCACTTCAAAGGTCGAAGGCAAAGGAAAAGTTGTGCTGAAACTGACTTCTGGAAAGGAACTAACTTTAAATGATGTTGTCCATGTTCCAGAAATTTGCAAGAACCTGATTTCAGGATCGTTGCTGAGCAAGCATGGCTTCAAATGGATCTTTGAAGCTGACAAATTTGTTCTTTCCAAGAATGGGGTGTATGTTGGAAGAGGATATGTGTGTAATGGTTTATTTAAAGCAAATGTAACCACTATTGTACCACGCACTGAAATGAATGAAAGTGAATCTTCTGCTTATATTGTTGAATCTTCTAACATATGGCATTCTAGATTAAGGCATGTAAACTTTGATACATTGCGAAAATTGATTAATCTAGAATTTATACCAAAATGCAATATAGATTCCAACTATAAATGTCAAGATTGTGCAGAAGCAAAATTGACAAGAACCTCGTTTCATCATGTTGAAAGAGTGACAGAACCTCTAGACTTAATACATACTGATGTATGCGATTTGAAAATGTGTCAAACTAGAGGTGCAAAAAGGTACTTTATTACATTCATTGATGATTGTACCAGATACTGTCATGTATATCTCCTTAGAAGTAAGGACGAAGCATTCGAAATGTTTAAACAGTATAAGGCAGAAGTTGAGAATCAACTCAACAAGAAAATAAAATCTTGAAGAGGTGATAGAGGAGGAGAATACGAGTCTCCATTTGAGGAATTCTGTGCTGAACATGGAATTATACATCAAACTACAGCCCCGTATTTACCTCAATCCAACGGTATAGCCGAACGGAAAAATAGAACTCTTAAAGAAATGATGAATGCCTTACTAATTAGCTCTGGCTTTCCAGATAACTATTGGGGAGAAGCCATTCTTTCAGCAAATCACATTTTAAATAAAATACCACGAAAGAAAATATCTAAATCTCCTCATGAACTTTGGAAAAGCAGACCACCATCCTACAAATACCTAAAAGTGTGGGGGTGTCTTGACAAAGTAGAGGTACCGAAACCAAAGAAGGTCAAAATTGGACCAAAAACAATTGGTTGTGTATTCATTGGATATGCACAAAACAGTGCTGCATATCGATTTTTGGTACACAAATCTGAAATTGATGATATTCTTGAAAATACCATCATCGAGTCGAGGAATGCTAGATTTTTCGAACATGTATTTCCCTTGAAACATGGTACTGAAAATCATGCACCTAAGAGACCAAGGGAAAATGAAGTTCCTTACTCTATTGAGGATGCAGAACAAAATAACACTCAGCAAAGCAGTGTTGAGCAGCAAGTGGAGGAACCAAGAAAAAGTAAAAGGTCAAGGACTTTGAAAGCCTATGGACCGGACTTCTATACATTTATGTTAGAAGATGATCCACTGACATACAAACAAGCTATGTCTTCCAGCGATGCCCCTTATTGGAAGGAGGCAATTAACAATGAAATTGAATCCATTATGTTGAATCATACATGGGAATTTGTTGATTTACCTCAAGGATGTAAGGCCTTAGGTAATAAATGGATATTTAAAAAGAAATTGAAACCTGATGGTTCAATAGACAAGTACAAAGCTCGTATGGTAGTCCAAGGATTCAGACGGAAGGAAAACTTGGACTATTTCGATACATATTCACCTGTAATGAGGATAACGTCAATTAGAATGCTTACTGCAATTGCATCCGTACATGACTTGGAAATACATAAAATGGATGTTAAAACTGCATTCTTGAATGGTGAACTAGAGGAGGAAATCTATATGAAACAACCTGAAGGATTTCTAAGCTCAGAAAATGAGCATAAAGTTTGCAAACTGGTAAAATCACTTTATGGCCTTAAGCAAGCTCCAAAACAGTGGCATGAGAAGTTTGATAATACTATGTTATCAAATGGATTCACGATAAATGAATCAGATAAATGTGTGTACATAAAACATACACACATTGGATATGTCATTGTTTGTCTTTATGTTGATGACCTATTGATCCTAGGCAACAACAAGGCCATAATAACATCTACAAAGGATATGTTGTCCTCTAGATTCGATATGAAAGACCTAGGACTGGCTGATGTGATATTTTGTGTAAAAATTCTGAGAACACCACAGGGATATGCATTATCCCAATCGCATTACATCACCAAAATACTTGAGAAATTCAAGCAATATAATGTAACTATTGCAAAATCACCAGTAGATATGAACCCAAATTGGGTAAAAAAACATTGGTGATGGTATTTACCAAATGGAATACTCTCGTATACTAGGAAGTATCATGTATGTTATGAACTGTACTAGGCCTGATATCGCATATGCTGTAAGCAAACTAAGTAGATTTACCAACAATCCTGGTAAACATCATTGGAAAGCGATAATCAGAGTTCTAGGATATCTAAAGTATACACAGAGTTATGGTCTATATTATACAAACTATCCTTCAATAGTGGAAGGATACGTGATGCAAATTGGATCACTGGATCAAATGATACAAAGTCTACAAGTGGATACGTGTTCACATTAGGAAATGGAGCAATTTCATGGAAATCATCCAAACAGACTTGTATCGCTAGATCTACGATGGAATCAGAGTTTATTGCACTAGATAAGACTGCAGAAGAAGCAGAATGGATTCGAAGCTTCTTGGAAGACATTCCTAATTGGAGCAAACCTATGCCTCCAATATGTATACATTGCGATAGTCAATCAGCTATTGGAAGAGCTAATAGTACACTATACAATGGTAGATCTTGGCATATTCTTCGTAGACATAAAACGATAAGACAACTTCTCTCTAATGGGGTTATCACAATAGATTACATTCGATCTAAAGATAACTTAGCGGATCCACTTACAAAAGGCTTGCCAAGAGAGAAAGTTCAAACCTTATCGAAGGGAATGGGGCTAAGGCCTATAGACTAAAGGTTTTTCTAAAACGGAAACCCCACCTAGTTGACTGGAGATCACAAGATCTAGGTTCAAAGGGACAACGAAGTTTTAGAGAAACTTGATGGCACTGTTATACACAAACCATTCCTATGATAAGTCAGTGCATTATATGTTGAATAAGGATAAGTATTAGTACTTTTAATGATGTCTGTATTTGAGGAATTAGAGAATACCCTTTACAGAATCACCTACGTAAGTGCGAAGGCGCCGCTTCAAAGAGAATTATGAGGCCGAATTCTCTAAGCACTTATGAGACCAGGCAGGTGTTCAAGGCAAAAACGAACACATACAGAGAACGAAAGGTTATAAGAAACGTTTATCTTGTGTTATCTACTTTGGAATTACACAAAAGGCTTACAGTTCAAGGACAGTCTATGTCTACTGATTCGCCTGTGATTCAAATAGGTAATCACTAGGAAAGTTCAAAGCCCTTGTGCTACTTTAACCGATGCGATAAATGGTTCGTGAAACTAAGATCGATTGCTCATTCATGTGGGGGATTGTTGGAAAATGAATGAGCAAAGAAAGAAGAAGAGATAGGGAAGAAGAAGGTATAGCAACATTTAAAGTCCCACATCATAGAAATATTAGCACAATCTCTCCTTATATATTAGAAGCCAAATAGGCTTATGTAAAATAAAAAAGATAGGGATGATAAAAGGATGTGGACTTGGCCATATTAAATACATTAAAAAGTCAAAGATAAGGGCCTTGGGCCTTGGGGCTCTTGGGGTCTCCTGATTGGATATGGCCGACGTTGTTGATTGGGTTAGTGCACTAACATGAGAATATTTTTTCTCAGAATTTTAAAAGGTGTGTCTGTTCAGTCCAGAATTCGAAAGGAATGTCTTTTAACTGAACGAGTACAACCATTTGAATTCTCAGCGTATGTATATTAATAATCGAGCGGTTAAAGAGTCGCAACCTTTCCTATTCTGACGGTTACTGGTGCATGCGAACAGGCACTCCTCCTTGCCTATATATACACTGCCCAAAACAAGACAGAATTCACTTTTTTGCTTGCATTGCTTCTTCTTCTTCAAAGTAATTCTCTGATCTAGCTTCTGTAATCAACTTTAGTTTATCAGAGCTCCGTTTGCTGGCACTACGCAACGGAGTTGGTCCGTTTTATCTTGGGAAACAAATTGCAACTACGTCGATTGGTGCATACGATGACAATATTGTTTCAAGGAAACAGAAAATATCTGGACTCGGACATTAGTGAAACAGAATACTTTCTGTTTATCTTCTATCTTGCACACAAATCGGTTACGCTTTCTGTGATTATTGTAAACTCAGTTTGACATGACAATTGTGGCATAATTGATTAACGTTGATTTTTTTTGCTGTCTGTTTGTAATACAATTGTGTAATTACAAAAGTTCTAACATCTTGAAACAATATTTTGCTGCAGATGACGAAAAACAGCAACACTGATTCTGCACCGATTCAGACGGTGAAAACTGCTCAGCCAGCTCCAGTGCTTCCAACAATGGTCTGTCTCATTGTGAAAGGCCAGAGAAGATCAATGGAATCAATTTCAAGCGCTGGCAATAGAAAATGTTGTTTTATTTAACAACATTAAGCCTTGCAAAGTTTCTGACTGAAGAGGCTCCTGTGGTAGGCGAACTCGAACCTGACGCTACTAAAGTAGAGGCACTTAATATCTGGACAAATTCAGATTTCATGTGCAAAAACTATATTCTGAATGGTCTGGATGATAGCCTCTACAATGTCTATTGTACTTTTGCAACGTCCAAACAACTCTGGTTGGCTCTGGAAAAGAAGTACAAAACTGAAGATGCAGGCATGAAGAAATTCATTGTTGGAAAATTTTTAGACTTCAAAATGGTTGACTCAAAGACGGTGATAAGTCAAGCTCAAGAACTGCAACTTATCATCCGTCAATTAGAAGATGAAAAGATGACTCTTAGCGAGACTTTTCAAGTTGCTGCAACTATTGAGAAATTGCCTCCTTCTTGGAAGGACTTTAAAATTTACCTTAAGCACAAGCGTAAGGAAATGACAATGGAAGATCTCATAGTTCGGCTACGCATTGAGGAAGATAACAGAAATTCTGAGAAAAAGATTTCTCAGAATATTGCTGCCAAGGCAAATGTTGTTGAGTCAGACAAACCTAACAAAAGAAAAAGGGAGAATGCTCCTAAGAAGTCAAAGAAATTTCTGGGTTCTTGCCATAACTGTGGAAAGAAGGGGCACAAAGCAGCCGAATGTCGTGCGCCTAAAAGAAGAAGTTGGAAGCAAATACGGCTGATGTTTCGAAAGGCATTTCTGATCTTGATTTATGTGCAGTAATAGCAGAATGCAACCTTATTGGTAACTCAAATGAATGGTTTTTAGACACTGGAGCCACTCGACACATATGTGCTAACAAGTGGATGTTTACAACCTATAAAACTGCAACTGATGCTGAACAACTTTTTATGCGCAATTCTTCCACTTCAAAGGTCGAAGGCAAAGGAAAAGTTGCACTGAAACTGACTTCTGCAAAGGAACTGACTTTAAATGATATTCTCCATGTTCCAGAAATTCGCAAGAACCTGATTTCAAGATCGTTGCTGAGCAAGCATGACTTCAAATTGATCTTTGAAGCTGACAAATTTGTTCTTTCCAAGAATGGGGTGTATGTTGGAAGAGGATATGTGTATGATGGTTTATTAAAAGCAAATGTAACCACTATTGTACCACGCACTGAAATGAATGAAAGTGAATCTTCTTATTATATTGTTGAATCTTCTAACATATGGCATTGTAGATTAGGGCATGTAAACTTTGATACATTACGAAAATTGATTAATCTAGAATTTATACCAAAATGCAATATAGATTCCAACTATAAATTTCAAGTTTGTGCAAAAGCAAAATTGACAAGAACCTCGTTTCATCATGTTGAATGAGTGACAGAACCTCTAGACTTAATACATACTGATGTATGCGATTTGAAAATGTGTCAAACTAGAGGTGGAAAAAGGTACTTTATTACATTCATTGATGATTGTACTAGATACTGTCATGTATATCTCCTTAGAAGTAAGGACGAAGCATTTGAAATGTTTAAACAGTATAAGGAAGAAGTTGAGAATCAACTCAACAAGAAAATAAAATCTTTAAGAAGTGATAGAGGAGGAGAATACTAGTCTCCATTTGAGGAATTCTGTGTTGAACATGGAATTATACATCAAACTACAGCCCGGTATTCACCTCAATCAAACGGTATAGCCGAACGGAAAAATAGAACTCTTAAAGAAATGATGAATGCCTTACTAATTAGCTCTGGCTTGCCAGATAACTATTGGGGAGAAGCCATTCTTTCGGCAAATCATATTTTAAATAAAATACCCCGAAAGAAAATATCTAAATCTCCTCATGAACTTTGGAAAAACAGACCACCATCCTACAAATACCTAAAAGTGTGGGGGTGTCTTGCCAAAGTAGAGGTACCAAAACCAAAGAAGGTCAAAATTGGACCAAAAACAATTGATTGTGTATTCATTGGATATGCACAAAACAGTGCTGCATATCGATTTTTGGTACACAAATATGAAATTGATGATATTCATGAAAATACCATCATCGAGTCGAGGAATGCTAAATTTTTCGAACATGTATTTCCCTTGAAACATGGTACTGAAAATCATGCACCTAAGAGACCAAGGGAAAATGAAGTTCCTTACTCTATTGAGGATGCTGAACAAAATAACACTCAGCAAAGCAGTGTTGAGCAGCAAGTGGAGGAACCAAGAAAAAGTAAAAGGTCAAGGACTTTGAAAACCTTTGGACCGCACTTCGATACATTTATGTTAGAAGATGATCCATTGACATACAAACAAGCTATGTCTTCCAGCGATGCCCCTTATTGGAAGGAGGCAATTAACAATTAAATTTAATACATTATGTCGAATCATACATGGGAATTGGTTGATTTACCTCAAGGATGTATAAATGGATATTTAAAAAGAAATTGAAACCTGATGGTTCAATAGACAAGTACAAAGCTCGTCTGGTAGTCCAAGGATTCAGACAAAAGGAAGACTTGGACTATTTCGATACATATTCACCTGTAACGAGGATAACGTCAATTAGAATGCTTATTGCAATTGCATCCGTACATGACTTGTAAATACATCAAATGGATGTTGAAACTGCATTCTTGAATGGTGAACTAGAGGAGGAAATCTATATGAAACAACCTGAAGGATTTCTAAGCTCAGAAAATGAGCATAAAGTTTGCAAACTGGTAAAATCACTTTATGGCCTTAAGCAAGCTCCAAAACAGTGGCATGAGAAGTTTGATAATACTATGTTATCAAATGGATTCACGATAAATGAATCAGATAAATGTGTGTACATAAAACATACACACATTGGATATGTCATTGTTTGTCTTTATGTTGATGACCTATCATCCTAGGCAACAACAAGGCCATAATAACATCTACAAAGGATATGTTGTCCTCTAGATTCGATATGAAAGACCTAGGACTGACTGATGTGATATTGGGTGTAAAAATTCCGAGAACACCACAGGGATATGCATTATCCCAATCTCATTACATCACCAAAATACTTGAGAAATTCAAGCAATATAATGTAACTATTGCAAAATCACCAGTAGATATGAACTAAAATTGGGTAAAAAACACTGGTGATGGTATTTACCAATTGGAATACTCTCGTCTACTAGGAAGTATCATGTATGTTATGAACTGTACTAGGCCTGATATCGCATATGCTGTAAGCAAACTAAGTAGATTTATCAGCAATCCTGATAAACATCATTGGAAAGCGATAATCAGAGTTCTAGGATATCTAAAGTATACACAGAGTTATGGTCTATACTATACAAACTATCCTTCAATAGTGGAAGGATACAGTGATGCAAATTGGATCACTGGATCAAATGATACAAAGTCTACAAGTGTATACGTGTTCACATTAGGAAATGGAGCAATTTCATGTAAATCATTCAAACAGACTTGTATCGCTAGACCTACGATGGAATCAGAGTTTATTGCACTAGATAAGACTGCAGAAGAAGCAAAATGGATTCGAAGCTTCTTGGAAGACATTCCTAATTGGAGCAAACCTATGCCTCCAATATGTATACATTGTGATAGTCAATTAGCTATTGGAAGAGCTAATAGTACACTATACAACGGTAGATCTAGGCATATTCGTCGTAGACATTAAATGATAAGACAACTTCTCTCTAATGGGGTTATCACAATAGATTACATTCGATCTAAAGATAACTTAGCAGATCCACTTACAAAATGCTTGCCAAGAGAGAAAGTCCAAACCTTATCGAAGGGAATGGGGCTAAGACCTATAGACTAAAGGTTTTTCTAAAATGGAAACCCCACCTAGTTGACTGGAGATCCCAAGATCTAGGTTCAAAGGGACAACGAAGTTTTAGAGAAACTTGATGGCACTGTTATACACAAACCATTCCTATGATAAGTCAGTGCATTATATGTTGAATAAGGATAAGTATTAGTACTTTTAATGATGTCTGTATTTGAGGAATTAGAGAATACCCTTTACAGAATCACCCACTTAAGTGCGAAGGCGCCGCTTCAAAGAGAATTATGAGGCCAAATTCTCTAAGCACTTATGAGACCAGGCAGGTGTTCAAGGCAAAAACGAACACATACAGAGAACGAAGGGTTATAAGAAACATTTATCGTGTGTTATCTACTTTGGAATTACACAAAAGGCTTACAGTTCAAGGACAGTCAATGTCTACTGATTCGCCTGTGATTCAAATAGGTAATCACTAGGAAAGTTCAAAGCCCTTGTGCTACTTTAACCGATGCGATAAATGGTTTGTGAAACTAAGATCGATTGCTCATTCATGTGGGGGATTGTTGGAAAATGAATGAGCAAAGAAAGAAGAAGAGATACGGAAGAAGAAGGGATAGCAACATTTAAAGTCCCACATCATAGAAATATTAGCACAATCTCTACTTATATATTAGAAGCCAAATAGGCTTATGTAAAATAAAAAAGAGAGGGATGATAAAAGGATGTGGACTTGGCCATATTAAATACATTAAAAAGTCAAAGATAAGGGCCTTGGGGCTCTTGGGGTCTCCTGATTGGATATGGCCGACGTTGCTGATTGGGCTAGTGCACTAACATGAGAATATTTTTTCTCAGAATTTTAAAAGGTGTGTCTGTTCAGTCCAGAATTCGAAAGGAATGTCTGTTAACTGAACGAGTACAACCATTTGAATTCTCAGCGTATGTATATTAATAACCGAGCGGTTAAAGGGTCGCAACCTTTCCTATTCTGACGGTTACTGATGCATGCGAACAGGCACTCCTCCTTGCCTATATATACACTACCCAAAACAAGACAGAATTCACTTTTTTGCTTGCATTGCTTCTTCTTCTTCAAAGTAATTCTCTGATCTAGCTTCTGTAATCAACTTCAGTTCATCAGAGCTCCATTTGCTGGCACTACGCAACGGAGTTGGTCTGTTTTATCCTGGGAAACAAATTGCAACTACGTCGATTGGTGCATACGACGGCAATATTGTTTCAAGGAAACAGAAAATATCTGGACTCGGACATTAGTGAAACAGAATACTTTCTGTTTATCTTCTATCTTGCGCACAAATCGGTTACACTTCTGTGATTATTGTAAACTCAGTTTGACGTGACAATTGTGGCATAATTGATTAACGTTGATTTTTGTTGCTGTCTGTTTGTAATACAATTGTGTAATTACAAAAGTTCTAACATCTTGAAACAATATTTTGCTGCAGATGACGAAAAATAGAAACACTGATTCTGCACTGATTCAGACGGTGAAAACTGCTCAGCCAGCTCCAGTGCTTCCAACAATGGCTCTGTCTCATGGCGAAAGGCCAGAGAAGTTCAATGGAATCAATTTCAAGCGCTGGCAACAGAAAATGTTGTTTTATTTAACAACATTAAGCCTTGCAAAGTTTCTGGCTGAAGAGGCTCCTGTAGTGGACGAACTCGAACCTGATGCTACTAAAGTAGAGGCACTTAATATCTGGACAAATTCAGATTTCATGTGCAAAAACTATATTCTGAATGGTCTGGATGATAGCCTCTACAATGTCTATTGTACTTTTGCAACGTCCAAACAACTCTGGTTGGCTCTGGAAAAGAAGTACAAAACTGAAGATGCAGGCATGAAGAAATTCATTGTTGGAAAATTTTTAGACTTCAAAATGGTTGACTCAAAGACGGTGATAAGTCAAGCTCAAGAACTGCAACTTATCATCCGTCAATTAGAAGATGAAAAGATGACTCTTAGCGAGACTTTTCAAGTTGCTGCAACTATTGAGAAATTACCTCCTTCTTGGAAGGACTTTAAAAATTACCTTAAGCACAAGCGTAAGGAAATGACAATGGAAGATCTCATAGTTAGGCTACGCATTGAGGAAGATAACAGAAATTCTGAGAAAAAGATTTCTCAGAATATTGCTGCCAAAGCAAATGTTGTTGAGTCAGACAAAACTAACAAAAGAAAAAGGGAGAATGCTCCTAAGAAGTCAAAGAAATTTCTGGGTTCTTGCCATAACTGTGGAAAGAAGGGGCACAAAGCAGCCGAATGTCGTGCGCCTAAAAAGAAGAAGTTGGAAGCAAATACGGCTGATGTTTCGAAAGGCATTTCTGATCTTGATTTATGCGCAGTAATATTAGAAGGCAACCTTATTGGTAACTCAAATGAATGGTTTGTAGACACTAGAGCCACTCGACACATATGTGCTAACAAGTGGATGTTTACAACCTACAAAACTGCAATTGATGCTGAACAAGTTTTTATGGGCAATTCTTCCACTTCAAAGGTCGAAGGCAAAGGAAAAGTTGTGCTGAAACTGACTTCTGGAAAGGAACTGACTTTAAATGATGTTCTCCATGTTCCAGAAATTTGCAAGAACCTGATTTCAGGATCGTTGCTGAGCTAGCATGGCTTCAAATGGATCTTTGAAGCTGACAAATTTGTTCTTTCCAAGAATAGGGTGTATGATGGAAGAGGATATGTGTGTGATGGTTTATTTAAAGCAAATGTAACCACTATTGTACCACACACTAAAATGAATGAAAGTGAATCTTCTGCTTATATTGTTGAATCTTCTAACATATGGCATTCTAGATTAAGGCATGTAAACTTTGATACATTGCGAAAATTGATTAATCTAGAATTTATACCAAAATGCAATATAGATTCCAACTATAAATGTCAAGTTTGTGCAGAAGCAAAATTGACAAGAACCTCGTTTCATCATGTTGAACGAGTGACAGAACCTCTAGACTTAATACATACTGATGTATGCGATTTGAAAATGTGTCAAACTAGAGGTGGAAAAAGGTACTTTATTACATTCATTGATGATTGTACCAGATACTATCATGTATATCTCCTTAGAAGTAAGGACGAAGCATTCGAAATGTTTAAACAGTATCAGGAAGAAGTTGAGAATCAACTCAACAAGAAAATAAAATCTTTAAGAAGTGATAGAGGAGGAGAATACAAGTCTCCATTTGAGGAATTCTGTGCTGAACATGGAATTATACATCAAACTACAGCCCCGTATTCACCTCAATCCAACGGTATAGCCGAACGGAAAAATAGAACTCTTAAAGAAATGATGAATGCCTTACTAATTAGCTCTGGCTTGCCAGATAACTATTGGGGAGAAGCCATTCTTTCGGCAAATCACATTTTAAATAAAATACCCCGAAAGAAAATATCTAAATGTCCTCATGAACTTTGGAAAAGTAGACCACCATCCTACAAATACCTAAAAGTGTGGGGGTGTCTTGCCAAAGTAGAGGTACCAAAACCAAAGAAGGTCAAAATTGGACCAAAAACAATTGATTGTGTATTCATTGGATATGCACAAAACAGTGCTGCATATCGATTTTTGGTACACAAATCTGAAATTGATGATATTCTTGAAAATACCATCATCGAGTCGAGGAATGCTAGATTTTTCGAACATGTATTTCCCTTGAAACATGGTACTGAAAATCATGCACCTAAGAGACCAAGGGAAAATGAAGTTCCTGACTCTATTGAGGATGCTGAACAAAATAACACTCAGCAAAGCAGTGTTGAGCAGCAAGTGGAGGAACCAAGAAAAAGTAAAAGGTCAAGGACTTTGAAAACCTTTGGACCGGACTTCTATACATTTATGTTAGAAGATGATCCATTGACATACAAACAAGCTATGTCTTCCAGCGATGCCCCTTATTGGAAGGAGGCAATTAACAATGAAATTGAATCCATTATGTCGAATCATACATGGGAATTGGTTGATTTACCTCAAGGATGTAAGGCCTTACGTAATAAATGGATATTTAAAAAGAAATTGAAACCTGATGGTTCAATAGACAAGTACAAAGCTCGTCTGGTAGTCCAAGGATTCAGACAAAAGGAAGACTTGGACTATTTCGATACATATTCACCTGTAACGAGGATAACATCAATTAGAATGCTTGTTGCAATTGCAACCGTACATGACTTGGAAATACATCAAATGGATGTTAAAACTGCATTCTTGAATGGTGAACTAGAGGAGGAAATCTATATGAAACAACCTGAAGGATTTCTAAGCTCAGCAAATGAGCATAAAGTTTGCAAACTGGTAAAATCACTTTATGGCCTTAAGCAAGCTCCAAAACAGTGGCATGAGAAGTTTTATAATACTATGTTATCAAATGGATTCACGATAAATGAATCAGATAAATGTGTGTACATAAAACATACACACATTGGATATGTCATTGTTTGTCTTTATGTTGATGACCTATTGATCCTAGGCAACAACAAGGCCATAATAACATCTACAAAGGATATGTTGTCCTCTAGATTCGATATGAAAGACCTAGGACTGGCTGATGTGATATTGGGTGTAAAAATTCTGAGAACACCACAGGGATATGCATTATCCCAATCGCATTACATCACCAAAATACTTGCGAAATTCAAGCAATATAATGTAACAATTGCAAAATCACCAGTAAATATGAACCAAAATTGGGTAAAAAACACTGGTGATGGTATTTACCAATTGGAATACTCTCGTCTACTAGGAAGTATCATGTATGTTATGAACTGTACTAGGCCTGATATCGCATATGATGTAAGCAAACTAAGTAGATTTACCAGCAATCCTGGTAAACATCATTGGAAAGCGATAATCCGAGTTCTAGGATATCTAAAGTATACACAGAGTTATGGTCTATACTATACAAACTATCCTTCAATAGTGGAAGGATACAGTGATGCAAATTGGATCACTGGATCAAATGATACAAAGTCTACAAGTGGATACGTGTTCACATTAGGAAATGGAGCAATTTCAAGGAAATCATCTAAACAGACTTGTATCGCTAGATCTACGATGGAATCAGAGTTTATTGCACTAGATAAGACTGCAGAAGAAGCAGAATGGATTCGAAGCTTCTTGGAAGACATTCCTAATTGGAGCAAACCTATGCCTCCAATATGTATACATTGCGATAGTCAATCAACTATTGGAAGAGCTAATAGTACACTATACAATGGTAGTACTAGGCATATTCGTCGTAGACATAAAACGATAAGACAACTTCTCTCTAATGGGGTTATCACAGTAGATTACATTCGATCTAAAGATAACTTAGCGGATCCACTTACAAAAGGCTTGCCAAGAGAGAAAGTTCAAACCTTATCGAAGGGAATGGGGCTAAGGCCTATAGACTAAAGGTTTTTCTAAAATGGAAACCCCACCTAGTTGACTGGAGATCACAAGATCTAGGTTCAAAGGGACAACGAAGTTTTAGAGAAACCTGATGGCACTGTTATACACAAACCATTCCTATGATAAGTCAGTGCATTATATGTTGAATAAGGATAAGTATTAGTACTTTTAATGATGTCTGTATTTGAGGAATTAGAGAATACCCTTTACAGAATCACCTACGTAAGTGCGAAGGCGCCGCTTCAAAGAGAATTATGAGGCCAAATTCTCTAAGCACTTATGAGACCAGGCAGGTGTTCAAGGCAAAAACGAACACATACAGAGAACGAAGGGTTATAAGAAACGTTTATCGTGTGTTATCTACTTTGGAATTACACAAAAGGCTTACAGTTCAAGGACAGTCTATGTCTACTGATTCGCCTGTGATTCAAATAGGTAATCACTAGGAAAGTTCAAAGCCCTTGTGCTACTTTAACCAATGCGATAAATGGTTCGTGAAACTAAGATCGATTGCTCATTCATGTGGGGGATTGTTGGAAAATGAATGAGCAAAGAAAGAAGAAGAGATAGGGAAGAAGAAGGTATAGCAACATTTAAAGTCCCACATCATAGAAATATTAGCACAATCTCTCCTTATATATTAGAAGCCAAATAGGCTTATGTAAAATGAAAAAGAGAGGGATGATAAAATGATGTGGACTTGGCCATATTAAATACATTAAAAAGTCAAAGATAAGGGCCTTGGGCCTCTTGGTGTCTCCTGATTGGATATGGCCGACGTTGCTGATTGGGCTAGTGCACTAACATGAGAATATTTTTTTCTCAGAATTTTAAAAGGTGTGTCTGTTTAGTCCAGAATTCGAAAGGAATGTCTGTTAACTGAACGAGTACAACCATTTGAATTCTCAGCGTATGTATATTAATAATCGAGCGGTTAAAGGGTCGCAACCTTTCCTATTCTGACGGTTACTGGTGCATGCGAACAGGCACTCCTCCTTGCCTATATATACACTGCCCAAAACAAGATAGAATTCACTTTTTTGCTTGCATTGCTTCTTCTTCTTCAAAGTAATTCTCTGATCTAGCTTCTGTAATCAACTTTAGTTCATCAGAGCTCCGTTTGCTGGCACTACGCAACGGAGTTGGTCCGTTTTATCCTGGGAAACAAATTGCAACTACGTCGATTGGTGCATACGACGGCAATATTGTTTCAAGGAAACAGAAAATATCTGGACTCGGACATTAGTGAAACAGAATACTTTCTGTTTATCTTCTATCTTGCGCACAAATCGGTTACGCTTTCTGTGATTATTGTAAACTCAGTTTGACGTGACAATTGTGGCATAATTGATTAACGTTGTTTTTTGTTGCTGTCTGTTTGTAATACAATTGTGTAATTACAAAAGTTCTAACATCTTGAAACAATATTTTGCTGCAGATGACGAAAAACAGCAACACTGATTCTGCACCGATTCAGACGGTGAAAACTGCTCAGCCAGCTCCAGTGCTTCCAACAATGGCTCTGTCTCATGGCGAAAGGCCTGAGAAGATCAATGGAATCAATTTCAAGCGCTGGCAACAGAAAATGTTTTTTTATTTAACAACATTAAGCCTTGCAAAGTTTCTGACTGAAGAGGCACCTGTGGTAGATGAACTCGAACCTGACGCTACTAAAGTAGAGGCACTTAATATCTGGACAAATTCAGATTTCATATGCAAAAACTATATTCTGAATGGTCTGGATGATAGCCTCTACAATGTCTATTGTACTTTTGCAACGTCCAAACAACTCTGGTTGGCTCTGGAAAAGAAGTACAAAACTGAAGATGCAAGCATGAAGAAATTCATTGTTGGAAAATTTTTAGACTTCAAAATGGTTGACTCAAAGACGGTGATAAGTCAAGCTCAAGAACTGCAACTTATCATCTATCAATTAGAAGATGAAAAGATGACTCTTAGCGAGACTTTTCAAGTTGCTGCAACTATTGAGAAATTGCCTCCTTCTTGGAAGGACTTTAAAAATTACCTTAAGCACAAGCGTAAGGAAATGACAATGGAAGATCTCATAGTTCGGCTCGCATTGAGGAAGATAACAGAAATTCTGAGAAAAAGATTTCTCAGAATATTGCTGCCAAAGCAAATGTTGTTGAGTCAGACAAAACTAACAAAAGAAAAAGGGAGAATGCTCCTAAGAAGTCAAAGAAATTTCTGGGTTCTTGCCATAACTGTGGAAAGAAGGGGCACAAAGAAGCCGAATGTCGTGAGCCTAAAAAGAAGAAGTTGGAAGCAAATACGGCTGATGTTTCGAAAGGCATTTCTGATCTTGATTTATGTGCAGTAATAGCAGAATGCAACCTTATTGGTAACTCAAATGAATGGTTTGTAGATACTGGAGCCACTCGACACATATGTGCTAACAAGTGGATATTTACAACCTATAAAACTGCAACTAATGCTGAACAACTTTTTATGGGCAGTTCTTCCACTTCAAAGGTCGAAGGCAAAGGAAAAGTTGCGCTGAAACTGACTTCTGCAAAGGAACTGACTTTAAATGATATTCTCCATGTTCTAGAAATTCGCAAGAACCTGATTTCAGGATCGTAGCTGAGCAAGCATGGCTTCAAATTGATCTTTGAAGCTGACAAATTTGTTCTTTCCAAGAATGGGGTGTATGTTGGAAGAGGATATGTGTGTGATGGTTTATTAAAAGCAAATGTAACCACTATTGTACCATGCACTGAAATGAATGAAAGTGAATCTTCTGCTTATATTGTTGAATCTTCTAACAGATGGCATTGTAGATTAGGGCATGTAAACTTTGATACATTACGAAAATTGATTAATCTAGAATTTATACCAAAATGCAATATAGATTCCAACTATAAATGTCAAGTTTGTGCAAAAGCAAAATTGACAAGAACCTCGTTTCATCATGTTGAACGAGTGACAGAACCTCTAGACTTAATAAATACTGATGTATGCGATTTGAAAATGTGTCAAGCTAGAGGTGGAAAAAGGTACTTTATTACATTCATTGACGATTGTACCAGATACTGTCATGTATATCTCCTTATAAGTAAGGACGAAGCATTCGAAATGTTTAAACAGTATAAGGCAGTAGTTGAGAATCAACTCAACAAGAAAATAAAATCTTTAAGAAGTGATAGAGGAGGAGAATACGAGTCTCCATTTGAGGAATTCTGTGTTGAACATGGAATTATACATCAAACTACAGCCCCGTATTCACCTCAATCCAACGGTATAGCCGAACGAAAATATAGAACTCTTAAAGAAATGATGAATGCCTTACTAATTAGCTCTGGCTTGCCAGATAACTATTGGGGAGAAGCCATTCTTTCGGCAAATCATATTTTAAATAAAATACCCCGAAAGAAAATATCTAAATCTCCTCATGAACTTTGGAAAAACAGACCACCATCCTACAAATACCTAAAAGTGTGGGGGTGTCTTGCCAAAGTAGAGGTACCAAAACCAAAGAAGGTTAAAATTGGACCAAAAACAATTGATTGTGTATTCATTGGATATGCACAAAACAGTGCTGCATATCGATTTTTGGTACATAAATATGAAAATGATGATATTCATGAAAATACCATCATCGAGTCGAGGAATGCTAAATTTTTCGAACATGTATTTCCCTTGAAACATGGTACTGAAAATCATGCACCTAAGAGACCAAGGGAAAATGAAGTTCCTTACTCTATTGAGGATGCTGAACAAAATAACACTCAACAAAGCAGTGTTGAGCAGCAAGTGGAGGAACCAAGAAAAAGTAAAAGGTCAAGGACTTTGAAAACCTTTGGACCGGACTTCTATACATTTATGTTAGAAGATGATCCATTGACATACAAACAAGCTATGTCTTCCAGCGATGCCCCTTATTGGAAGGAGGCAATTAACAATTAAATTGAATCCATTATGTCGAATCATACATGGGAATTGGTTGATTTACCTCAAGGATGTAAGGCCTTAGGTAATAAATGGATATTTATAAAGAAATTGAAACCTGATGGTTCAATAGACAAGTACAAAGCTCGTCTTTTAGTCCAAGGATTCAGACAAAAGGAAGACTAGGACTATTTCTATACATATTCACCTGTAACGAGGATAACGTCAATTAGAATGCTTATTGCAATTGCATCCGTACATGACTTGGAAATACATCAAATGGATGTTGAAACTGCATTCTTGAATGGTGAACTAGAGGAGGAAATCTATATGAAACAACCTGAAGGATTTCTAAGCTCAGAAAATGAGCATAAAGTTTGCAAACTGGTAAAATCACTTTATGGCCTTAAGCAAGCTCCAAAACAGTGGCATGAGAAGTTTGATAATACTATGTTATCAAATGGATTCACGATAAATGAATCAGATAAATGTGTGTACATAAAACATACACACATTGGATATGTCATTGTTTGTCTTTATGTTGATGACATATTGATCCTAGGCAACAACAAGGCCATAATAACATCTACAAAGGATATGTTGTCCTCTAGATTCGATATGAAAGACCTAGGACTGGCTGATGTGATATTGGGTGTAAAAATTCTGAGAACACCACAGGGATATGCATTATCCCAATCGCATTACATCACCAAAATACTTGAGAAATTCAAGCAATATAATGTAACTATTGCAAAATCACCAGTAGATATGAACTAAAATTGGGTAAAAAACACTGGTGATGGTATTTACCAATTGGAATACTCTCGTATACTAGGAAGTATCATGTATATTTTGAACTGTACTAGGCCTGATATCGCATATGCTGTAAGCAAACTAAGTAGATTTACCAGCAATCCTGATAAACAGCATTGGAAAGCGATAATCAGAGTTCTTGGATATCTAAAGTATACACAGAGTTATGGTCTATACTATACAAAATATCTTCAATAGTGGAAGGATACAGTGATGCAAATTGGATCACTGGATCAAATGATACAAAGTCTACAAGTGGATACGTGTTCACATTAGGAAATGGAGCAATTTCATGGAAATCATCCAAACAGACTTGTATCGCTAGATCTACGATGGAATCAGAGTTTATTGCACTAGATAAGACTGCAGAAGAAGCAGAATGGATTCGAAGCTTATTGGAAGACATTCCTAATTGGAGCAAACCTATGCCTCCAATATGTATACATTGTGATAGTCAATCAGCTATTGGAAGAGCTAATAGTACACTATACAATGGTAGATCTAGGCATATTCGTCGTAGACATAAAACGATAAGACAACTTCTTTCTAATGGGGTTATCACAATAGATTACATTCGACCTAAAGATAACTTAGCGGATCCACTTACAAAATGCTTGCCAAGAGAGAAAGTTCAAACCTTATCGAAGGGAATGGGGCTAAGGCCTATAGACTAAAGGTTTTTCTAAAATGGAAACCCCACCTAGTTGACTGGAGATCCCAAGATCTAGGTTCAAAAGGACAACAAAGTTTTAGAGAAACTTGATGGCACTGTTATACACAAACCATTCCTATGATAAGTCAGTGCATTGTATGTTGAATAAGGACAAGTATTAGTACTTTTAATGATGTCTGTATTTGAGGAATTAGAGAATACCCTTTACAGAATCACCTACGTAAGTCCAAAGGCGCCGCTTCAAAGAGAATTTTGAGGCCAAATTCTCTAAGCACTTATGAGACCAGGCAGGTGTTCAAGGCAAAAAAGAACACATACAGAGAACGAAGGGTTATAAGAAACATTTATCGTGTGTTATCTACTTTGGAATTACACAAAAAGCTTACAGTTCAAGGACAGTCTATGTCTACTGATTCGCCTGTGATTCAAATAGGTAATCACTAGGAAAGTTCAAAGCCCTTTTGCTACTTTAACCGATGCGATAAATGGTTCGTGAAACTAAGATCAATTGCTCATTCATGTGGGAGATTATTGGATAATGAATAAGCAAAGAAAGAAGAAGAGATAGGGAAGAAGAAGGGATAGCAACATTTAAAGTCCCACATCATAGAAATATTAGCATAATCTCTCCTTATATATTAGAAGCCAAATAGGCTTATGTAAAATAAAAAAGAGAGGGATGATAAAAGGATGTGGACTTGGCCATATTAAATACATTAAAAAGTCAAAGATAAGGGCCTGGGGCATTGGGGCTCTTGGGGTCTCCTGATTGGATATGGCCTACGTTGCTGATTGGGCTAGTGCACTAACATAAGAATATTTTTTCTCAAAATTTTAAAATGTGTGTCTGTTCAGTCCAGAATTCGAAAGGAATGTCTGTTAACTGAACGAGTACAACCATTTGAATTCTCAGCGTATGTATATTAATAACCGAGCGGTTAAAGGGTCGCAACCTTTCCTATTCTGACGGTTACTGATGCATGCGAATAGGCACTCCTCCTTGCCTATATATACACTGCCCATAACAAGACAGAATTCACTTTTTTGCTTGCATTGCTTCTTCTTCTTCAAAGTAATTCTCTGATCTAGCTTCTGTAATCAACTTCAGTTCATCAGAGCTCCGTTTGCTGGCACTACGCAACGGAGTTGGTCCGTTTTATCCTGGGAAACAAATTGCAACTACGTCGATTGGTGCATACGACGGCAATATTGTTTCAAGGAAACAGAAAATATCTGGACTCGGACATTAGTGAAACAGAATACTTTCTGTTTATCTTCTATCTTGCGCACAAATCGGTTACGCTTTCTGTGATTATTGTAAACTCAGTCGGACGTGACAATTGTGGCATAATTGATTAACGTTGATTTTTGTTGCTGTCTGTTTGTAATACAACTGTGTAATTACAAAAGTTCTAACATCTTGAAACAATATTTTGCTGCAGATGAAGAAAAACAGCAACACTGATTCTGCACCGATTCAAACGGTGAAAACGTCTCAGCCAACTCCAGTGCTTCCAACAATGGCTCTGTCTCATGGCGAAAGGCCAGAGAAGTTCAATGGAAACAATTTCAAGCGCTGGCAACAGAAAATGTTGTTTTATTTAACAACATTAAGCCTTGCAAAGTTTTTGACTGAAGAGTCTCCTATGGTAGACGAACTCGAACCAGACGCTATTAAAGTAGAGGCACTTAATATCTGGACAAATTCAGATTTCATGTGCAAAAACTATATTCTGAATGGTCTGGATGATAGCCTCTACAATGTCTATTGTACTTTTGCAACGTCCAAACAACTCTGGTTGGCTCTGGAAAAGAAGTACAAAACTGAAGATGCAGGCATGAAGAAATTCATTGCTGGAAAATTTTTAGACTTCAAAATGGTTGACTCAAAGATGGTGATAAGTCAAGCTCAAGAACTGCAACTTATCATCCGTCAATTAGAAGATGAAAAGAGGACTCTTAGCGAGACTTTTCAAGTTGCTGCAACTATTGGGAAATTGCCTCCTTCTTGGAAGGACTTTAAAAATTACCTTAAGCACAAGCGTAAGGAAATGACAATGGAAGATCTCATAGTTCGGCTACGCATTGAGGAAGATAACAAAAATTCTGAGAAAAAGATTTCTCAGAATATTGCTGCCAAAGCAAATGTTGTTGAGTCAGACAAAACTAACAAAAGAAAAAGGGAGAATGCTCATAAGAAGTCAACGAAATTTCTGGGTTCTCGCCATAAATGTGGAAAGAACGGGCACAAAGCAGCCGAATGTCGTGCGCCTAAAAAGAAGAAGTTGGAAGCAAATACGGCTGATGTTTCGAAAGGCATTTCTGATCTTGATTTATGTGCAGTAATAGCAAAATGCAACCTTATTGGTAACTCAAATGAATGGTTTGTAGACACTGGAGCCACTCGACACATATGTGCTAACAAGTGGATGTTTACAACCTATAAAACTGCAACTGATGCTGAACAACTTTTTATGGGCAATTCTTCCACTTCAAAGGTCGAAGGCAAAGGAAAAGTTGTGCTGAAACTGACTTCTGGAAAGGAACTGACTTTGAATGATGTTCTCCAGGTTCCAGAAATTCGCAAGAACCTGATTTCAGGATCGTTGCTGAGCAAGCATGACTTCAAATTGATCTTTGAAGCTGACAAATTTGTTCTTTCCAAGAATGGGGTGTATGTTGGAAGAGGATATGTGTGTGATGGTTTATTTAAAGCAAATGTAACCACTATTCTACCACGCACTGAAATGAATGAAAGTGAATCTTCTGCTTATATTGTTGAATCTTATAACATATGGCATTCTAGATTAGGGCATGTAAACTTTGATACATTGCGAAAATTGATTAATCTAGAATTTATACCAAAATGCAATATAGATTCCAACTATAAATGTCAAGTTTGTGTAGAAGCAAAATTGACAAAAACCTCGTTTTATCATGTTGAACGAGTGACAGAACCTCTAGACTTAATACATACTGATGTATGCGATTTGAAAATGTGTCAAACTAGAGGTGGAAAAGGTTACTTTATTACATTCATTGATGATTGTACCAAATACTGTCATGTATATCTCCTTAAAAGTAAGGACGAAGCGTTCGAAATGTTTAAACAGTATAAGGCAGAAGTTGAGAATCAACTCAACAAGAAAATAAAATCTTTAAGAAGTGATAGAGGAGGAGAATACGAATCTCCATTTGAGGAATTCTGTGATGAACATGGAATTATACATCAAACTACAACCCCGTATTCACCTCAATCCAACGGTATAGCCAAATGGAAAAATAGAACTCTTAAAGAAATGATGAATGCCTTACTAATTAGCTCTGGCTTTCCAGTTAACTATTGGGGAGAAGCCATTCTTTCGGCAAATCATATTTTAAAGATCAAATTGACAAGAATAATCCGAAGTTTAACCTGTCCGCCCATATTAATCCCAAGTTTGCGTTATTCAAGAATAATCCCAAGTTTAGGGGGTGTCTTCCCAAATTGATCCCGATGACTTTTGATGACTTTTTCACGTGTTATTTTGGAATCAATATGGGAAGACACCCCCAAACTTCGGATTAATAAGGGAAGATACAAGTAAATGGGATTAATTTGGGAAGAGACCCCCTAAACTTGGGATTATTCTTGAATAACGCAAACTTGGGATTAATATGGGCGGACCGGTTAAACTTCGGATTATTCTTGTCAATTAATCCTATTTTAAATAAAATACCCCGAAAGAAAATATCTAAATCTCCTCATGAACTTTGGAAAAACAGACCACCATCCTACAAATACCTAAAAGTGTGGGGGTGTCTTGCCAAAGTAGAGGTACCAAAGAAGGTCAAAATTGGACCAAAAACAATTGATTGTGTATTCATTGGATATGCACAAAACAGTGCTGCATATCGATTTTTGGTACACAAATCTGAAATTGATGATATTCTTGAAAATACCATCATCGAGTCGAGGAATGCTAGATTTTTCGAACATGTATTTCCCTTGAAACATGGTACTGAAAATCATACACCTAAGAGACCAAGGGAAAATGAAGTTCCTTACTCTATTGTGGATGCTGAACAGAATAATACTCAGCAAAGAAGTGTTGAGTAGCTAGTGGAGGAACCAAGAAAAAGTAAAAGGTCAAGGACTTCGAAAACCTTTGGACCGGACTTCTATACATTTATGTTAGAAGATGATCCATTGACATACAAACAAGCTATGTCTTCCAGCGATGCCCCTTATTGGAAGGAGGCAATTAACAATGAAATTGAATCCATTATGTTGAATCATACATGGGAATTGGTTGATTTACCTCAAGGATGTAAGGCTTTAGGTAATAAATGGATATTTAAAAAGAAATTGAAACCTGATGGTTCAATAGACAAGTACAAAGCTCGTCTGGTAGTCCAAGGATTCAGACAAAAGGAAGACTTGGACTATTTCGATACATATTCACCTGTAACGAGGATAACGTCAATTAGAATGCTCATTGCAATTGCATCCATACATGACTTGGAAATACATCAAATGGATGTTAAAACTGCATTCTTGAATGGTGAACTAGAGGAGGAAATCTATATGAAACAACCTGAAGGATTTCTAAGCTCAGAAAATGAGCATAAAGTTTGTAAACTGGTAAAATCACTTTATGGCCTTAAGCAAGCTCCAAAACAGTGGCATGAGAAGTTTGATAATACTATGTTATCAAATGGATTCACGATAAATGAATCAGATAAATGTGTGTACATAAAACATACACACATTGGATATGTCATTGTTTGTCTTTATGTTGATGACCTATTGATCCTAGGCAACAACAAGGCCATAATAACATCTACAAAGGATATGTTGTCCTCTAGATTCGATATGAAAGACCTAGGACTGGCTGATGTGATATTGGGTGTAAAAATTCTGAGAACACCACAGGGATATGCATTATCCCAATCACATTACATCACCAAAATACTTGAGAAATTCAAGCAATATAATGTAACTATTTCAAAATCACCAGTAGATATGAACCAAAATTGGGTAAAAAACACTGGTGATGGTATTTACCAATTGGAATACTCTCGTATACTAGGAAGTATCATGTATGTTATGAACTGTACTAGGCCTGATATCGCATATGCTGTAAGCAAACTAAGTAGATTTACCAGCAATCCTAGTAAACATCATTGGAAAGCGATAATCCGAGTTCTAGGATATCTAAAGTATACACAGAGTTATGGTCTATACTATACAAACTATCCTTCAATAGTGGAAGGATACAGTGATGCAAATTGGATCACTGGATCAAATGATACAAAGTCTACAAGTGGATACGTGTTCACATTAGGAAATGGAGCAATTTCATGGAAATCATCCAAACAGACTTGTATCGCTAGATCTACGATGGAATCAGAGTTTATTTCACTAGATAAGACTGCAGAAGAAGCAGAATGGATTCGAAGCTTCTTGGAAGACATTCCTAATTGGAGCAAACCTATGCCTCCAATATGTATACATTGTGATAGTCAATCAGCTATTGGAAGAGCTAATAGTACACTATACAATGGTAGATCTAGGCATATTCGTCGTAGACATAAAACGATAAGACAACTTCTCTCTAATGGGGTTATCACAACAGATTACATTCGATCTAAAGATAACTTAGTGGATCCACTTACAAAAGGCTTGCCAAGAGAGAAAGTTCAAACCTTATCGAAGGGAATGGGGCTAAGGCCTACAGACTAAAGGTTTTCTAAAATGGAAACTCCACCTAGTTGACTGGAGATCCCAAGATCTAGGTTCAAAGGGATAACGAAGTTTTAGAGAAACTTGATGGCACTGTTATACACAAACCATTCCTATGATAAGTCAGTGCATTATATGTTGAATAAGGATAAGTATTAGTACTTTTAATGATATCTGTATTTGAGGAATTAGAGAATACCCTTTACAGAATCACCTACGTAAGTGCGAAGGCGCCGCTTCAAAGAGAATTATGAAGCCAAATTCTCTAAGCACTTATGAGACCAGGCAGGTGTTCAAGGCAAAAACGAACAAATATACAGAGAACGAAGGGTTATAAGAAACATTTATCCTGTGTTATCTACTTTGGAATTACACAAAAGGCTTACAGTTCAAGGACAGTCTATGTCTACTGATTCGACTGTGATTCAAATAGGTAATCACTAGGAAAGTTCAAAGCCCTTGTGCTACTTTAACCGATGCGATAAATGGTTTGTGAAACTAAGATCGATTGCTCATTCATGTGGGGGACTGTTGGAAAATGAATGAGCAAAGAAAGAAGAAGAGATAGGGAAGAAGAAGGGATAGCAACATTTAAAGTCCCACATCATAGAAATATTAGCACAATCTCTCCTTATATATTAGAAGCCAAATAGGCTTATGTAAAATAAAAAAAAGAGAGGGATGATAAAAGGATGTGGACTTGGCCATATTAAATACATTAAAAAGTCAAAGATAAGGGCCTTGGGCCTTGGGGCTCTTGGGGTCTCCTGATTGGATATGGACGACGTTGTTGATTGGGCTAGCGCACTAACATGAGAATATTTTTTCTCAGAATTTTAAAAGGTGTGTCTGTTCAGTCCAGAATTCGAAAGGAATGTCTGTTAACTGAACGAGTACAACCATTTGAATTCTCAGCGTATGTATATTAATAACCGAGCGGTTAAAGGGTCGCAACCTTTCCTATTCTGACGGTTACTGATGCATGCGAACAGGCACTCCTCCTTGCCTATATATACACTGCCCAAAACAAGATAGAATTCACTTTTTTGCTTGCATTGCTTCTTCTTCTTCAAAGTAATTCTCTGATCTAGCTTCTGTAATCAACTTCAGTTCATCAGAGCTCCGTTTGCTAGCACTACGCAACAGAGTTGGTCCGTTTTATCCTGGGAAACAAATTGCAACTACGTCGATTGGTGCATACGACAGCAATATTGTTTCAAGAAAACAGAAAATATCTGGACTTGGACATTAGTGAAACAGAATACTTTCTGTTTATCTTCTATCTTGCGCACATATCGGTTATGTTTTCTGTGATTATTGTAAACTCAGTTTGACGTGACAATTGTGGCATAATTGATTGATGTTGATTTTTGTTGCTGTCTGTTTGTAATACAATTGTGTAATTACAAAAGTTCTAACAAAAATATCGCTTAGCTACTCTTCTGGATCTGGATCAGCTTTACATACCGATAATACCCCTGTTTTTCTTTTATATAAACAGTTGTTATCAGAGCCGGTCCTGAGATTTTTAATGCCCAGTGCAAATTTTCAAATAGTGCCCATTGCCATAGAAAATCGTTATATTATTAAATAAAAATCCTTTTTATTGGAAACACTAGTTTATTTGGAAAAGTCAGTACAACAAAATATGAATACAACCTTTTAGATAATATTAGATTAATTGTTATACAGTGAATTACATGATACTTTACTAGAATATGAATAACATGGTTATTTAAAGGAAATGTAGTTATAAAATGAGAAAACATAAAGAACATTATTTTGAAACAAACAACCAGGTAAGTAGCTCGTATGACATACCATTTTAACTTTTTGTATCAAGAAATGTTCGTGTAAAATGTCTTGATTTTGCAAGGAAAATCTTCAATATTATTCAACAGCTAATACTAAAGGGATAATGTAACGGTATTCTTAGAATCTTAATCAAATCTTGCTTTTCACAATTTTCAAATACATTCATGTGACACAAATTTTTTTATTTACACTAAGATTAAATGTATAATTTGCTAATAATATTTAACTATATATTCAATATATATACGTAATCTGTTTATAGAAAGATGATCATTTCCGAAATTAAGTTAACATAAATTTGTAGTTAAATTTTGTTTCTTTTTCATATTTTAATCTCTTTCAAATATTGCAACTTTAAACATAAATAATAATCTAACTATTGAATAAAAGTTGCATTTAAAATTTCTAGTAATTTGTAGCTAAACTCATTTTCATCTTCAAATTTCAAACATAAAATGGATTATAACATTCACTGAAAAGAAAAACTAATCATGGACTTATTAACAATATTGGTTAATCATATTCTTCTTCTCCCCATCAGCCTATCCCTCGCATCATCAGAATTAGTGAAATACATAATCTGAACAAATTAATGTCCTCACAACTAGCTGAAGACTGTATATTGCTATTCCGCCCTAAGTTTTGACATATCTTTTCTACGGGACTCAAAATTATAACCTAGACAAACCCATAACCACCTCTCTAATCGGAAGACCCGAAACCCAACTTTACCAAAGTCGCTCAGATCTAACTGCTACAGTCACAAATTCGTGGCTACACAACAACGCACCTCCTTATCCTTCATCCTTAAAAGAAACAATCTTGCTGAGCCATAATCATGATTCTTGACCCAGCTCTACAGCCTGTAGCAATCTCATAACTAGCTGCTTCTAATGATTTTTTTCTTTCTTCACATTTTTGATTTCGCTGATTTTTTTGTTGCTTTGCGTGATATTTGATTCCCTCTTTACTTTTGATGCCCTGTGCGTAGGCACAGTTGGCACTATGCCAGAACCGTCCCTGGCTGTTATATGACTGTTATAATCATTTCAGCCGAAAGAAGCAAGCTAGAAGAAAATATCTTCACTTGAGATCTGCAAGCTAGAGGAAGAAAGGTACACATTATATTACAATTTAATTCATACATTGAAATGAGCTGTTGTCTATGCGTTGCTTTTGCCTTTTACATACTGCTTTTTACGTGAAATCATTTAAAATACATTACTTGATATAGTACAAGGCAACTGTATAGTACATCATTTGCTTGTTTTTGTCACTCACAATTTTTATTGCTCACATGAATTATGTTTTGCAATTTAATTACAATTGCACACGGTTGATTTCTATACAATTTATGTGCATGCTAAAGTTTGTAGAATCAGGGAAATATTGGTGATTAGCATGCTGATTTATGTGCATGCTATCTATACGGTTTATGTCCACACGGTTTAATACAGTTCATTCAATATTTAATCAACTGATTTATGTGCATACTATCTATAGGTTGATACTGGTGATTAGCATACATATTATTTACGGCTAATGAACTGTACACATCATTTGTAGTTATCAGTCTGGTACAATTTCCAGATTCTTTACTTACACATCAACTTTCACAAGCACCAATATTGAATGACATGAATTTTTCCCAAATATAAGCTATCAGTTGAGATTAAAAAGGAAAATTTGTCAGTAATAAGATTGACAGTATAGCAGTAGCCGTAAATAATGTTGGTTAAAATAGACATGAATCTTCATCTGCTTGTCCATTTTCCTTGTCTATGTATGTACATATATCACTATCATAGTATACTATGGAATAATTTGTTGGTTGAAAAACAGGGGTATACTATTGTCATTAAATTAGTTGGTTATTTGTACAGGAAGAAATTAACAGGGTATATGTTCACCATAAACTAGTATATCATCATTTCCTCTAGAAAAACAGCATGCAAAATAGGGATATACTATTGTCATTAAAAATGGGGTATACTATTGTCATTAACCAATATTTAACAAGGTTATATTATTGGCTACACTTAATTAGCAGCAATTAGTTGTCATACAATGGTTTACGGTTGACAATGGTATACTAATATGTATGCTAATTAGTGGTGCTTTGCATGCTGTCTATACGGTTGTATAACAAGTACTCCATTCCATAGCTAATTTATGTGCATGCTAATTTACGCGATGGTATACATATCCATAAATTAGCATATAAATTTAGTGGTGCATTTCATACATAAGGATGTGTGTTAATTTCCTGTGATCCTATTCCCTTGATTTATATGCCTGCATTTCATACACATATATTTAAGTTTAATGTCCACTTCATATAGCGTGTATGGTATAGTAGTCCTATATGGGAAGCTCTTTAATTCGTTATTTACCTACTGGGTTGATTCTCTTTTGATAACCATATTAATTTTCTCATCAGATTAAGTCAGTATTATTTTACTGGATGTGCTTTTGTGTTCTTGGTACTCTGTCTGATAAGGTCTTGATTGAAATATCATCACTAATCTTTTTTTTTTTTTTAAGTAACGGAACGTACCCTTATCAAGTATACCTGTCAAATCATGAAGTAGTTTGCGCTGTATATAGGCACTCATATTTGTACCGGGCGCCTTATTTCTTTACAATCCAAATTCAGACCTCTAATGCATAGCAATATTTAAAACTGTTGATTAAATAATAGTTCTGTTACATATTGAAAGTATAAAGAAAAGTAATGGAGATAAAGAGGAGAGATGCAGTAGAAATATATTATTAATTGTAATTTCTCTGATACAGGAAAGAGATACAAAACGAGAGAATAAATAGAAGATTGCTCAACGGTCACATGCTAAAATCAAGGAGCAACATTTGTGCTGTAATTAAGGAACTTTCCTATAAAGACCCAATGTTCACATGCTGAAATAAGGAGCAACGGTCACATGCTAAAATTAAGGAATGAGGTGCGGTTCAAGTGTGAAACCAACATTAGCTCCCCTCAAACAAAACTGGGTTTTTCTGTCTTCTTCATTCCGCCGTTGTCGCTCACCCTTAATTCCTCTTTTAATCTCATAAAATTCTTTGTAGATAGTGGCTTTGTAAGCACATCAGCTCTCTGATAATATGATGGGATGTGGCATACCATTAACTTTCCACTTTGGGTTCGTTCTCGTACGAAGTGTAGGTCTATCTCGAGGTGTTTTGATCTTGAGTGCTGAGTTGGATTGAGAGACAAGGATACTGTCCCTCTATTGTCGCACCAGATGACTGGTTTTCTTTTAGGAGTGAAACCTAATTCGTGTAATAGCGACTCAATCCATGAGATTTCAGCGGTGGCGCTAGCAAGGGCACGATATTCCGCTTCAGTACTTGACCTCGATGTGGTTATCTGCTTCTTGGTGCACCATGAGACAAGATTTGTGCCAAGAAACACGCAGTATCCTGATACGGATCTTCTGTCATCAATGTCATTAGCCCAGTCCGCATCACTAAATCCTTGTAAGTTCATTTCTTTATCGGCACTTATTGTTATTCCGTGGTGTCTGGTTCCTTGCAAGTATCTCAATAACCTCTTGACGGCTATCCAATGTTCAGACAACGGATTTTGCATGTATTGGCTTAGTTTATTTACGCTATAACATATGTCTGGTCGTGTAATTGTTGCATATTGCAATGCTCCAATTATACTTCTGTATTGAGTAGCGTTATTAATGGCTTCACCTTTAAATTTAGATAGACGGGAACTGCTGGTCATAGGTGTTGGTAGCGATTTAGCTTGATGCATGTTGGTCCTTTGTAAGATTTCAGCAATATAATTCTATTGAGATAGGAACATTTCATTTTCATTTCTTTTGATTTGAATCCCTAAGAAATAGTTTAATTCGCCAAGATCTTTGATGGCAAAGCTTTGGTCGAGAACTTTTATGATCCTGTTGATTTCCCGTGTGTCATTCCCTGTTATTAGCATGTCATCCACGTATACAAGGATGTATATGACATTTTCATTATCCTTTTTCATGTATAGGGAGTTGTCGGATTTTATTTGTGAGAAACCAATTCTAGATAAGGTTAGCTTTAAATTTTCATACCATGCCCTCGACGCTTGCTTGAGGCCGTATATAGCTTTGTGCAGCTTGCATACTAAAGGTTTGTCGCCATTGTTAACCTCATATCCCTCTGGTTGTTGCATATAAACTTCTTCAGTTAACTCGCCGTTTAGAAAAGCATTGTTCACGTCCAATTGCTTGATATTCCATTTTTTACACAAAGCTATAGTCAGAATGATTCTAATGGTTGTGGGTTTTATGACTGGTGAAAAAGTCTCGTTAAAGTCAAATCCAAACTGTTGAGCGTATCATTTAGCAACAAGTCTGGCCTTGTATTTGTCTGTGGTCCCATCCGCCTTCCTTTTTATTTTGTAAGTCCATCTGCATCCTATGATGTTCTTGTGAGTGGGTGGTGCAACCAAGCTCCAAGTTTTATTTTTCATCAATGCCTCGTATTCATCATTCATAGCTTGTTTCCACTTTTCAGATTTGGCTGCTTCACTATAATTTCCAGGTTCAACCTCATTCATTGATAGATTATATACCTTGGGTTTGAAAATCCCATGCTTTGATCTGGTCACCATATGATGTCCGGTTTGTGTTTCTTGTGCTTGAGGTTGATGGTCTGGGCTGATTCTGTCACTGTTGCTTTCCTCGTTCTCATGTTCTTGCTGATTACTGTAAGTTTCTTCATTGTTACCATCGTCTGTGTTTGTTTGATTATTGCTTGTATGTGTGTGTATGTTGCATGTGTCGTGCCCCTCTTTGTTGTTGTTATTGTTTGTCTCTTGCTCCATTAGTGGTGGCATATTGATAACTTTGATTCCATGATCTTGTCTGCACTCTTCCTTTGTGGCTTGTTTATCTGCATGTGGAAAAACATTTTCATCAAATATGACATGCCTTGATATATAGATTTTTCCATTTTTGGCCAAGCATTTATAACCCTTTTGATTTTGTGGGTAACCAATAAAAGTGCACGGGCATGATCTCATGCTAAGTTTGTGCGTGTTGTAGTCCCTTAGGCATGGAAAGCATAGGCACCCAAAGTTTTTCAATATTTTATAGTCTGGTTTTTCATTGAATATCATTTCATGCGGGGTTCTATTGTTCAACACTTTTGTGGGTAATTTATTTATGAGATACACAGAAGTGTTGAATGCTTCGTTCCAATATTTCATTGGTAATGCCCCTTGTGATAGCAATGTTAAACCAGTTTCAACTATATGTCTGTGCTTTCTTTTGACCAAACCATTTTGTTCAGATGTGTGGGGGCAGGTTAGCCTATGTCTTATCCCCTTTTTGGATGAAGAAATTTGTGAGTGGTTTGAACTCACCCCCACCATCTGTTTGTATAGCTTTTACATTACAGTTGGTCTGCTTTTCAATAAAAGTTATAAACTGAATGATTGTACTGCATGTTTCTGATTTGTTTTTTAGCATGTATATCCACGTGTATCTTGAATAAGCATCAACAAGGGATAGATAGTACCTGTGTCCTTGATAAGAGTTTAGTGGTGCTGGTCCCCACAAATCAGCTGCGACAAGCTCCAGGGGTTTGTTGTACGTGGTTTCAGACTTACTAAAAGGCAGTTTGTGGCTTTTGCCAAGTTGGCAGTGTGTGCAAGTGTGTTTCACAGGTACATTTTCAAAATAAATGTCATTATTATTTAAAACATTTCTAACAGTTTCCAAACTGGGATGACCAAGTTTCATATGCCAAGAATCAACTATATTATTATTATCATCATTACATCCATTGTTCCTATTATTAAGAGAATCATAATTGCAACTGCTACTGATGTCTACGTTGTTGCACCATATTTCTTTATTCAACGCATTCCCAGTCTTTAAGTTGCCAAATTTGTAAAGACCATCGTGAAGGTCACCCTGTAGCAATATTTCTCGACTTAGGAGGTCCTTGACTAGACAAAACTTGGGGTGAAATTCGAAGAAAACATTATTATCTTTAGCAAACTTAGAAACACTTAATAATTTTTTGTTAATAGTGGGAACTCTAAGTAAATTGTTTAGCATAAGTTGCCTTTTTCCCTGCATGGTACCTTTACCTATGTGTGTGATGTTGGCAGTGTTGCCGTTACCCATGTGTAGTGATTTCATACCTGTATAGCTTTTGCTTCCAATGTTTAAGTTCTGAAGCCTGTTTGTGACATGATGTGTGGCTCCAGAGTCTGGGTACCAGTCGTCCAGTTCATCCTCATCAGTTTTGCCTTCATTGCTGGTTTGACCTTTGCCTTTGTCCTCAATAGCGCTTTTGTTTTGATTGTCCATGGCAGCCATGTTTGCTCTTGGTGTTTGGCTGTTTTGGTCTGTTTGTGGTTCATTGTGGTCGCTATTGTATCTGAAATAGCAGCGGTTCGCCATGTGTCCAAATTTTTGACAAATTTGGCACTTTACCCTGTTGTTGTTGTTCCATCTGCCTCGTCCACGACCTCTCTGTGGTTGATATGCCCTCTGGGGTTGGTATCCTCTCTGATACTGGCTTTCTTGTTTATTTGAATTATTGTTCCTTTGAATTTGCTTGTTTTTAGCCGCAGCATAATTTGCAGAGAAAACCCCTTGTACAGTTTTCCTTTGGTCTATTCTCCCTTCATGGGCGAGGAGCGCAGATCTAACGAACTGTAAGTCAGGTAATGTTTGTTGAGTCGCAATAACCGTAACTAATGACTCGTACTCTTCGTCTAATCCGCCGGTAATGAAGAGAATTTGTTCATTGTCACTTATTTTGTGTCCCACTGCATTCAGTTTGTCACACAAATTTTTTATCTTGCTTAAGTATTCTTGCATGCTCATTTCCTCTTTTCTTGAGTTTTGTAATTCCCTTCTGTATTGCATCACACGTGCGGCGGATTATGAGCTGAAAATCTGCTCTATAGTGGTCCATATTTCATATGATGAATTGCACCCCACGATTTGTGACAGTAGATTCAGACTAATAGATGATAGGAGCCATGACGATAGCAAACTATCTTGTTTTTGAAAATTTGTGTAGTCGGGGTTTGGTATGGTGTTTCCCCCTTGATCAGTAATCATAATTGGTGGAATAGATAGCGTACCTTTTATGTAATTTTGTAAACCGTATCCTTTGAGTGTAATTAATTTGATATTTCCACAATATGTAATTGTCTTCATCCAGAGATGTGGTAATGACATGGCTTTTTGGTTTGATTATGTTGTGCCAGTTTGGCGGAGCATCATGGGCCACGCTACCAGAGACATTAGAGGTGGCTTCGTTGTTATTTGCCATGGCTGTTCAGAGGTCTGCAAGGCACGGAACTGCAGCTGAAAAACTGAGGAAAAGAATGATGCAACAGACAATGGAGAAATAGGACTTTCAGTTCAGTGTTTAAGCCTTTCGGCGGTGGTGCTCCGATACCATATTGAAAGTATAAAGAAAAGTAATGGAGATAAAGAGGAGAGATGCAGTAGAAATATATTATTAATTGTAATTTCTATGATACAGGAAAGAGATACAAAACGAGAGAATAAATAGAAGATTGCTCAACGGTCACATGCTAAAATCAAGGAGCAACATTTGTGCTGTAATTAAGGAACTTTCCTATAAAGACCCAATGTTCACATGCTGAAATAAGGAGCAACGGTCACATGCTAAAATTAAGGAATGAGGTGCGGTTCAAGTGTGAAACCAACATTATTACAAGCCTAATATTTGCAAACTACTAGGAATGGCATCAAGCAAAAACTCCAAAGGAAAAAACTCTAAGACTGAAGCAAATACATCTTCTGACACTAGAGCTGTTTTTTCTCGAAACGATGAAATGGAGAAACACTTTCTTGAATTATGTTTGCGAGAAGTCAACAGCCAAGGACACAAAGGAGTTTCTCTGACGCAAGACTCGTGGAAAAAACTAGAAAAAGAGTTCAATTCAAAGTGGGGTGTCAGTTATGATCATAAGAAGTTCAAAAACCGTTATGACTATTTGTGGGCTGATTATGCACTATGGTCCAAAATAACCAACTTATCTGGTCATGGATTCAACGCCGGCACAAATACGATACTTTGGCCACCGGAAAAATGGAACGATGTCATTGAGGCAAGTCAATTACTACACCTTTACAAAATTTAATTTAAATAATAATTGCAACTATTTATTTTCATGCATGTGTTTTATTGCATAACAATATCCAAAAGCGGCAAAGTTTCGCAACAATCCGTTAGAAAATGTTGAACTATTGAAAGCGATTTTTGAATCCACTCTCGCATATGGAAAGTTCGCTTGGTCATCTGCATCAGCAAATCCACCGCCTAATAATGATGCACCACCGAACGATGATAACAACCCAGATGATGATGATCAAGGGAATGCTCAAGTCGTAGCCGAAGAAGTGCCGCAGGAGGATGCAGGTGGCTTACATGGATATGGAGGCGATGAGTTCTTTGAGGGGGTATCTATCAACGAAAATAATGATAGTTTATTTGGCGGTGAAACAGGTGACAATGGTTCATCTAAGGCTACTCCTCGTCCTTCAAAGAAGAAAAAAGGGAAAAAGATAGGCGGTGCATCGATTGACACGCAAATTGAAAATTTAATTGGCGCTATAAACAAACAAATTGACAAAGAAGAGGCAAGCAAAGGACCTTCATTGACTGATGTGGTTGCTGTTTTAAAAGAGCTGAAGAGTACGAATGTGTTGTCACAACAAGGCTATGTGAAAGCTAAAATGACGTTCTGCGAGAAGCCTGATTTGAGAATAGCCTTCATGGATGAAGAAAGTTTAATTGAAAAAATTGAATTCCTGAACTGTAGTCTAGGTGTTTAAATTGGAGTTTTAGTTTTAGGTGGGTTTTTCTTTGTTTAGCTTGGTAAAAATAACTATGTTTTGTTTGTTTGTTTGTTGTTGTTGTTTGAAACTATGTTCTGTTTGTTTGTTTCAATAAAGTTTGCTTTGATTTATTTCTCATAGTATGTGCATAATATGATGCGACATTGTTCAAATATGAAATTCACTAAACTTGTTCATGTTCACTATGTAACTTTTTTTGATTTCAAACATTAGTACCATCCATACACTAGTCATGTTCGAATAGTAGTTTGGGTATTATGGTTTCTATATTTGAACTCATAATAATAGACAATATATCAAAATTTCATAATGTTAATAACTATTATGGCATTGTAGGATGTTGTTGAACACGTTATTACTGATGAGACCACTGCTACTTCTAATGCTATATAAAAAGAAGAATCACAAAAGTAGTCGTCAGAAAGTGTTGATTTCATCTCTTTCTGGTAAAAAATATATGCAAGAGCTAATGGAAGGTCCGTCCATTATGATGTGTGATAAATTCCGAATGAATAAATCATCGTTTGTAAAGTTGTGCGATTACTTTTGAGAGAAAAATTGGCTTAAAGACAGTAAGTTCATAGATGTTGAAGAGAAAATGGCAATGTTTTTGTCTATCATAAGTCATAATGATAGAAATCGAATCGTGAGATATCGTTACCAACATTTGGATCAAACGGTAAGCAAATATTTTCATGAAGTTTTAGAAGCCATGAAAGAGTTCGCTCGAGAAATGATAGTTCCGCCTGATTTCAGTAAACCTCCTGAAATTATACGATCTCATGTTGAATTAAGACAAGGACCATTTAAAGGAACGATTGGAGCATTAGATGGTACTTTAATAGATGCAAATATACCAACTCGTGATCAGGTCCCATTCAGAGGAAGAGGACAGAGAAACTGTTATCAGAATGTCATGGCAGTGTGTGATTTCGATATGAAATTTTTATATGTAATGGCAGGATGGGAGGGAACAACACATAATTCAAGGGTCCTTAATGAGACAATTCGAAATTCAGCAAATAATTTTCCTGTGCCTCCTTTGTGTAAGTAGTTTTAATTTTTTGTCATCTTATCATATACTAGTACTAACATATCGAAATTTTTCCCCCCAGATATGTACTACCTCTGTGATGCAGCATATACAAATACAAGAGGATTTCTCACTCCTTATCGTAACACACGTTATTGGTTGAAAAGCTATCGACATAACAATGCAATGAATAACAAAGAGAAATTCAATCATGCTCATGCTCAACTAAGAAATGTTATTGAATGAAGTTTTGGGGTATTAAAATTTTTTTTTTTCCTATATTAGTGAATATGCCTCCTTATAGATTTCATGTGCAAAGGGATATAGTTATTGCATGTATGTCGGTACATAATTTTTTGCGTCGCGTCTCGTTGGATGATGAATTATTTCTACAGGCCGAGGAAGAAGACTATAATACAAATGGTTCTGATGAAACAAATATTGAATTTGACGGCCAAGAACCGCCACAAGCTCCACCAACTCATACTAAAGTTTTTTCATCTCAATCTCAAGCTTTCATGGCGAATCTACGTGATGAAATTGCCGACCTCCTATAGCTTCATCTGTATTTTAAATAATACGTGTCAATAATGTAGCAAATGTTTGGGTTTATTTTTTTTAATTTTTTTTGGTATTTCATACGTATGCATGACAAGTATTTAGCTTGATAAATTATAAATAAGCTAAGGGTAATTTTGTCAGCTGAGTACTCATTTTAGATAATCACTTTTCTATTCAGCATACAATCAAACAGTATTTATTTTATTCAGCATTTAGCATTCAGCGTTTAGCGTTCAGCAATCAGCATTCAGTGTTCAGCATTCAGCATTTTCAACCAAACGAATAGTGTTCCACCAAAGAAAAGTGTGCAATTTAAAATGAAATGTAGTAATTAAGGACCAACATATATTTTTCTGCGTTTGAATATGATTATCACTTGAGCATGTAACCTAAGCAGGTACCTATTTCTATTTGCACGTGAGTTAAGATTGCAGCAAACAACTTGCGTGCATAAAAACAAAATTAACCTTCACGTATTCTTTCCCTTATATGTAGTACGATAAATACATTAAAATAGTTAAAGGTATATTTGTTAGGGAAATAAACGATCAAGAATGAAGAATGTTAAATAGAATAAGATAATCATGCGTTGTCTTATGAGAATGATTATAAATTGATGAGTAAATAAGATGGTGACAAAATAAAAATTGTACCTGATAGTTAGAACAAAGTTAAATTGTACCTGACAGTTAAGTTCAGCCTCACCGAGAATCAATTGTCCTTCCAACAAAAGCACGATCATCATAGAGTAAAAATGGAGCTGGAAATCATTAGATGAAAAGAACACATGCAGGACTTGGATATGGTTACACGGAGAGACAGCGTGTAAAAAACAATAGCACATCGTGCTTATTTATCTGTTATTAAAGTATAATAAGTAAATCTGATATGACAATGAATGAAGATCATGATTTTGTTTTCAGGCATAACACATTACACCAAATCAACATCATCAAGCATGTGAAAATTGAAAAAAAATATCAATGATCAGCGATTGAAAAATTAACATAGTCGGAGTAATGAGATTTACAGTATCGTCGGCTGTAAGAGTCGGGACGCAGGTGCGATGAGTAACCACTTCATCTAAGTCATCTATTGATATTTTTTTTCTTTCGGTCACTTTGATTTGTGTTATCCTTTGTTTTTCCAGAGTAAACAAATAAGGCGGTAGTGGGATGGAGAAGGATTGAGAAGAAGAAACCGTGAAAAAATGGAAACGGTTTTTTAAAACGAAATTGTTCTAAAAAGGTATGTCCGCTGCCACGTGTTGATCGGAGAAGTGGATGGATTCTCCTTTCCAGTATAAGTAATAGATGTTAAATTCAAAGGTGAAATACAAAAGTGTGTGTTTTTTTTTTTTTTTTTTTTTTTAAACATTGCATATACATCAGTTCATGCCTTTATGTATCAACCACGAACGATCAATTCAGAAAACACATCATCTTTTGTTGATCTTCATGTGAAATCAATGCAAAACTGTGAAATCTTATAGGCATGAACTGAGCGTTTTGGTTGTAGGAATCATTGCAAGACTGTGAAATCCTACAGCCATGAACTGAGCGTATTGGCTACGAAACAGATAAATTCATGTGAAATCCTATAGTCAACAGAAGCGTTGCAAGCACATCAATATAATATAAAAATTAAACAGGCCAAAATTTTGCAAAAAAGCTTTGGCATAAGGCGCCGGAATCTATCATAAACAGTTAAATGCTCTTACCTTTGCTTTCAGCCATCTTTCCATGAAACGCTTCATATTCTCCTCAAGTTCAGCTAGCATCATATCATTCAATAGAACCAACTCATTGTACTCATAAATTTTCAATGAACACTTGGATTAAAAAGCTAGAAGCATTTCCCCTGCTATCGGCTTCATTAATAAATCAAATTCATCTAGGGCTAATTACCCGTTTAGACAGTTGATTTGATTTTATGTTCGGAAATGATAATAATACAAATGGGAATGAATCTGGTGATTAGAAAATAATCATATATCCTAATATTTCAATATTATAGTTGCAACATTTATAAAATATTGCTCCTGGTAAAATAGATATACCCCTCATTACCCTTAGGTGCATTCTTTTTATACATGATAGTATATTAAATAAATAAATGCATATGCCTGATATGCTCTGTAATGAATAACAATAGTAGAGTAAGATTTATTATAATTACTCTCGTTCTTGACTTAATGCTAGAAGAATATTTGTATAATGTTGGATGATTTATACATTAATAGAAGCTTACAATAAAAAAACCGCGCAGCGTGTAAGCTGTGTATAAGTAGTGTAAATCAAGCCATGTACTACTACATGCTATAGGTAAATTTACTTAAATATGAGTGTATTTAATCACTAAAGTTTTTTAAAACTGATATTGATTTAATTTAATAACTAAGTGCACTAAATAGAGCAAATAAGAATTAGTAGAAACCAACAATAACTTTTAAGGAGAAAATAAACTAAATTATAATTCATTATGGAGACGAATATAGGATAAGTAATCTACGATAACTATTCAGTTTTAAAGTTAAGAAGTAGGATATTTTGAGGATCCAACAGTGCTATAGTCTAAGCTATCATAATAACTTTTGGTTTACAGTTTTGAAAGCGGATGGCTTCATCCAAATGAAATTCAGTATAGCTTATTCATGCAACATATCGAGAGAAAAAATATATAAGGAAAACTTGATAAATGCTAAAATATCTCTGTTTTGTAGCAACAAATTGACGAAAAATGTAGAGGGCGGCAATCAAAGTTGTCTGAAAATTCAACAGACCAACATGAAAATTCTTGATTGAGAAAATAAACTTGTAGAATTACTACTGCACAGATCAAAGCACCGTAGGCCTATGAAACATTAAATGGAGTCAATTTTTTTTTAATATGTTAGAAGAATAAGATGCACTGGAAATGTGTAGAAGTTTTGTATGAAAACGTAAAATTGACGAAATAGATTTTCATAAAATCAGTTTAAAAAACAACAATTTTGTAGGTATATCAGTTGTATATTACTAAACATTTAGCTTTGCAGCTTTGCTGTAAGTAAAGGGTCAATGCTAACACCCTTGAGATGACATTTAATCCATTGGAAGCATGAAACTTCTACAATATAATCAGGTATAAGTATTTCCAACAAATTGTTGAGATTTTCAAATGTTTACTATAAGGCAGTAGCTATGTAACCGTTCCATCCTCAACGCTCAAGGATAAATTAGAACAGATAAACAGAAATACATTAATATAAAAAAAAATCAACATTATTGTGAAAGTTTCACAATATCTGTAGTTGTTGTTTCCAATTATTCCCTTAGCATTAAAACATAGATGTAATGGTCCTTGATGTTATATTTTTTCGGCTGAATAATATGTTACAAGTCTTAAACTAATTATATTCTTGGGTGTAGAAAGAAGTATGAACACATATCAGACCATTTTGAGTGCGCTAAAGTTAAGTAAGAAAATTTGTACATCAACATATCCCTGATATATTTGCAAAGAACACTTTAATAAAAGCACATAAATTTAACATATGTAAAACAATTAAAATTTATCAAAAGAAGCTAATGAGTTAAACATGGTGAAGTGAGTATAAATAAAATGGGAACGTATTGATGTCAAGGTAAGAAGGTAAACTGGAACTAAAGAAGTAACAGAAAACTAAACAATGATATTCTAGATAGTAATCAACATACCACATTCTCACAAACTTTTTGGATGACAGAGAATATGCTAATACAAAAAAAATTCCATGGCTACAGATTATGATCACAAAGATAGAAAATACATAAATTTTAGTTTCTTTTAATCAATTTTATCAGATGAATTTGTGATGGATTGAAACATCAACCTCTTCAGCATAAAATAATCAAAACTAAAAAAATATAATCAAAATGGTAAAATATACATGCAAATTTTGTATTTTTTTAATAGGGGATTTTATTTAGAAGGACAAACAATATTAAAATTTTATTCGTTAGGACACGCGCCTAAAATTTTACTCAGAAGGACAAGCGGTATTAAAATTTTTACTCAGAAGTACAATCGCTATTAAATTTTTCCGTCGTTCTTCATCTCGTCGCTAATTATCTCGTTCATCGTCTCGTCGTTCATCATCTCGAACGATTTTCTATCCCGAAATCATTTTAAATATCAATCAAATCAAAATCCGCGGCATCTCGTACAATCGATCCTCAAACATAAATCGACCAGCAAAATCTAGGGCACAGAATCGATCTCATGCGTATTCGATTGCTAAAACCGTTCACGAAATTAGGGTAAATTCGATTGCTATGATTCGTTTGGTAGTAAATATGATTTCGTGATTTTTTGATTTCGTGAATTCATCCTAGAAAATCGAACGAGAGAGATGAACGAGAAAAAAATCGCTGGAAAAGGTTTTTTTACGGTGAAGTTAGCAGCAGTTCGTAGGTATCATTTTTCCATTTTTTAAGGTATCATTTTTCTTATATTAATAGTGTTATGCTGTTTTGCTTATAGTTTTGATACTATATCAGTTTTCTACTTGTACTATTGCATTAACTTTGCAACTCAATCGAAATTATGTTGTTTTAATCTACCAAAGTGGGATGTAAACATTTTTTGTAGTAGATTTCCTTCAAAATATGAAAGCAGTTTCTAGGTATCATTTTTATATTTTTCTAGTTATTATTTTTATATGTTGTAGCTGAATTTACATCACAACAGTTTTTAGGTATCATTTTTATATTTTTCTAGTTATCATTTTTATATGTTGTAGCTGAATTTGCATCACAACAGTTTTTAGGTATCATTTTTATATTTTTTTAGGTATCATTTTTATATTTTCAACACGAATTTACATCATAGCAGTTTTTAGGTATCATTTTTATATTTTTCTAGTTATCATTTTTATATGTTGTAGCTGAATTTACATCATGGCAGTTTTTAGGTATCATTTTTATATTTTTCTAGTTGTCAGTTTTATATTTTGTAGCTGAATTTACATTATTATGTCGGTATAAGTTTTGATTGTGCTTGAAATTCTTGCAGATACTGCATGCTGCTGGAATTTACTTGTATTCAAGACTGGATTGAGTATAAGTAAAAGTAAATGCTTGAATGCATGCTTGGAATGTGGAGTAGTGTTGTATGTACTTATATTGTGTAGGAAAACAATGTATTCTAGTATATCAGTTATGTATAGTTGTAGGTATCATATGATATGATACAAGTGTGTATTATTGTGTATTATTGTGAATAATCTCATTTTTGTGATAATTGAATTGAATTGATTGCTATTATTTTTTTAATCAATTGGTATTATTGAGAATAAATATTATTTTTATGAGATTTGAATTGAGTAGGTGGGTGTTATTTTTTTAATCAGTTGGTATCAGTTAGAATTAATGTTGTAAATCAAAAAAAGTCAATTACCAAAGCAAACAACTCAAATTTACCTACTTGCCACAGTTCTTATACACTAAACCATAAAACAGGTACCTAAAAAAAATACAAAACTGATACCTAAAAACTGCTTTAATATTTTAACGACAAAAGTAATACAGAAAATGTTTGAATCACAATTTGATTGTTTAAAATGGAATAGATTCGTTTGAGTAGCAAAACTGATGCAGCAGTACAAGAACAAAATTAATACAGCAATAAAAAGTAACTGAAAAAAACATAGCACAGTGAATACAGTAAAAATGATACCAAAAATAAATAAAAAAATGATACATAAAAACTGTTGTACTGTTTTAAATAAAAAGTGAAACAAAAATAACTTACATCACAGTTTGGTTGATTATAACGAAATAATTTCGACTGTAATACATAGATAATGCAACAATACAACTACAAAATAAATACAACATTAAAAACACAACAAACGAATATAAAACAGTGTTAAATAAACAAAAATGATACTAAAAAATATAAAAATGATACCCACGCGCTGAAAAGTTTAACATTAAAATTGCTGAACAAAAAAAATCACGAATCACCTTGCGAAATAAACCTAAAACTAATCGGCAGAAATCATCATTAAAGTATAATGATTATAGCAACAAATAAAAATCCAATCGAGGTTGATTTTTGAAATCGCCCCTATTTCGTGCCCTAAATTTTGCTGTTTCGGTTGATGATTGAGGTTCGACTGTAAGATAGTTGGCGAATTTGATTTGATTCGATTTCCTTCGAACATGATTTCGTTATTTTCTATTTGTTGATTTCGTGGAAGAAGAAATCGGAGAAGAGAGAAAGGAGCGGAAGAAGAAATTAAAGAAGAGAGAAAGGGGCGACGGAAGTTTTAAGCGTATTGTCCTTCTGAGTAAAATTTTAAGCGCGTGTCCTTATGGATAAAATATTAAGGTCGATTGTCCTTGTAAGTAGTTTCCTGTTTTTAATATCAGTGAGAATTGTAAGTCCACTCTCATTTTAACTTCAGTACGTCAGAATGAATTATATACAACTATTGAGCACCACATCAATAATCAATCCAATAACTGATTCACTATCAAAACAATTGTGGGTGGACGCATAATAACGTATGCGTGTATTAACAGTAGCAAGTAAATTGAAAAAACTGTAGAAAAAATTAAGAAAAGTGCTATACCATCAAAGGAGGTGATATAATAGTGAGAAGCGACGAAGCCACCAACAGAGAAGGAAGCGCATTGATTGCCACATTATACGCCGTAAAATTTTAGGTTTTGGTCGAAGTCTCTGAATGAATGGAATTTACCCATCGGTTATTCTCAAATCTGTAGGTTAGGGAAGATGAAGAGGAAATACGAACGGTAATGGATAACGGTAGTATAGCGTAAAGAGTGGAATATGAGGTAACTGCAAGTGCTATGGGTTTCTTCAACGTTAAAACAGAAGAAAAAAAAAGGCGGAGGTATCAAGAAACGATACGTTTGTGTAAGTAATGGAGATGAATTCAGAGAAGAAGGCGAAGATAAAAGGCGGAGGACGATTAAGTTTGGTTAGTAGTATTAAGAAGAGCGTGAAATTTGAGGTGGGGGAAGGAAATGAAGTCGAATGAGGAAGGGAAAATTGGAAAAGGAAATCGGAAGCAGTTTTTTAGCGGTTTGAAACAGAGAACGAACCCGAAAAGCGAGAGAAGCGTTAATGAAAGGACAGGTGTCATAATAAGAATGCGTTGGTTTTTGCTTTCCAGTATAAGTAACAGATAGATTACCTGCTATTGAAAACAGAAAAGAGCGCATGCTCATGTGGCACTCTGTTTTCTTATAGATCCAACGCGTCATCGTTTTATAGCAATTGTGCTTTTTCCAGAATAGCACAGAGGAGCCTCTTTTTGAAAAATTAAATCATTCAACTAACATCGTGATAACTGCTGCCGGTTTTTCCTCCATTATCCTAAAATCGAAATGTGCTCAAATTTCGCAGAATCGAACTTGCGGAGACCTCCATCTTTTGCACTTTCTGATGTTGCTTGGTTCATTGCTTTTTCGCTGATTCATTAATGTCCTACAAACTTCGATGTAAGTTTGCTCTATCATTGCCCATAGCACCGCTGATCTATGCTCAACATTGGGACTGAGTCGTCAAAGGGAGCCATCCTTCCTGTACCCTTTTCATTGAATAATCCCTGTGAGTTCTCTCTGTAGTATGTATTTCCTCCTTTTCGTACCAATTTCCTTTTAACTTATTTTAGGATGTAACCCTAATTTTCGTGTTACCTAGTTTTAGCTTTGATTTACCCTTTTCTATTGATTTGTGGTTGGCATCAGTCTTCTCTATGTAATATATGCAGACATTCGTCCGTGCTACGTCTGTACCTATTTTTATAAACATCATTTGCGGTTGCAAGATGCTAACTTTCATCTGGCAATCCCCACAACGAAGAGCTCTCTACGTCTTCATAGTTTTTAGTACCAACTGTCCTATATCATCTTCTTATTTTATTAGCTTATATTTTTATTGTTCATCCAAAGAAGTCACCCCATGGGCATGTGTGATTTTGCACATTAAACATAATCCTCACTTTTTTTTCCCCCTTTTTTTGCATCCGATGTTCCCATCAGACTGCATTTATAAGGGAATTTACATATTCGTGAGTGTATTTACATATCCATATATCCTTCCGACTTCTAAAAATGAGTAGTGATGAGGACCAAAAGGCTACTCTAATAAGTAAAGCTAGCATGGTTGTTTCCGTCCTTCCTATTGCTGCAATCTGCTAAATAAAATATGGTAGGGGGATTTCAAATTATATATGTGAAGCAGCTGTAACGGTTGATGTATTTTATTTTTTTCTATTAGCGTATACAAGCCATATGCCAAATTTTAAAGCCTATGTATTGTAAATGCATGCGATGTGTCATGGCTGATGCAAAACAATTGAAACCATATTTAAACTAAATAATGTCACGCTTTTTTTGGCATATTTATGTACGTTTTTTTTCCCCCTCTTTTCCACTCTGTCGAGTTCAATGTTTGTTAAATGCAACGACATTGCACCTTATATCCAATTAACTAGCATGATGTATTTAGGTGAACAGAAAATATAGTGTATGCAGTTTGCTAAAATTGTTTTATGATGAAACAACATTTTCGTTATTTGCACTTCAGTTTTTTTTTCATTTGAGATTTGATGGAATTTTGGCTAACTAGGGAAATCCATCAGTAATACGTGCCATATAGTGTTGTTTTTTTGAGGTCTAATAAGGTTAACGAAATTGGAAATAAAGATTTGTTCTATTTTAATCGTCCTTTTAAATTTTTTTGTGAGTCCCCTGAAAAGGAATGTTTTGTTTTTACCAGATCGTGCAACACTTGGTGTCTTGATCACGGTTCAGTTGGTCTGTTTCAAAGATTCTACCATTTATTCGTTATGTTTCAAATCAAATAGTTATACAAAACTAGAAAACTGCATAAGCATCATGAAAACCATCATGAAGCCGTCATTGAGTAGTTTATATGAAACACGAGATACAACAATTTAATGACATCTATAAATAATGTATCAGGAATAACTGATATTCCGTGATACAAATGTTAGCTTGGTATAAATGAAAGCTTGGTCAGTGTGCACCGTGTCACAAGTAGTTTGTTGACAATCTATCAGTGATATGATGTTCGGTAAGATACACTGTTAACCAGTTATTTTTGTCCACTTTTCACACGTTATGTACTACTGTTAGGTTAAATCTTGTTCTATGGTTTGTATCTTTCAAGAATTTGGAGGCATGATTTTTTTGTAAAAAGCACAGATTATGGATGACTTAATCAAGTGGTAGAGGGTAATTTAATATTTAGTTTTGTTTCCCATAATAACAAAGCAAGGATCAATGTGCTTTCATTTAGATAACAATATAGTTCTTTATCTACTTAGATTTGCATTAGCAAATTCGCATGAACCAATTGTAACAAATAGTAAATGAACATGAGCATAAAGGACCTGTAAAATTACATTCAACTTCCATTAACTACAAATAAACTGGATTTAATAAGCAAAATTCATTGCAATACATATAAAGGACTGTATATTGTGATGATATTAATGGCAAATCCTATAATCTATCTTTTAGTTGCAGTATAGACGGTTAATTATGTTGTAATCAAAACCATATTACCATTGCACCTAGTTTTCTACCTAAAAATATTAATGTATGCTTATTTCTATCAGCATTGTTTTTTATATTGTCTAAATATAATGGAAAGCAAACTCAAAAATGTCGGGTTTCTGATCAAGCTCATTGAGGTTGTTATTATAGGAATGAAGACCAACAGCAAAAAAGACATGCTAGCTTCACCTCATACAAAGCTATGCCACTTTAGGTAGCTATGCCGATCAAGGTAATAGTAAACAAAAAGATTTGGGATGTAGTCGTTTGCATACAATTTTAGATAAGCTAGCAAATGTAACTCAAATTACCCACCAACTATACTAATGAAGGTACATGTACAACGTAAAATTAATTATTTTTTAGTAGTTATAATCATGCACACTGCGCTTTCCATTTGTATAGAAAGTGTGAACACATGAAAATATTAATTTTGTACATTGTGTTATTGTTATTGGGGCAACCATTTCTGAAACACCACCTTTACGTCATATATAGTTAGCTGAAGACATCAATCCAAAAAGTAAGGTACCGTAAGCATGGACAAAACGACTAGATCGAGAAACTGACGCATCCAAAAATGAGTTTTGGCATCAGATTTGTCGGAAATATCGGACGCCAACAACTCATTTTTTAACTCCATACCCTACTTACCCATAATTATCCAATTTTAAGATAAATTATATACCATTTTGGTTAATTCAAATTCAAATTCAACTGTCAACGGCTAATTCAAATTCGATAGTCCATAAGATGTATCGTTTCGAACGGTGCGTCTGGACGCTGTCTCCTGGATTCCTATGACCTAACCGGCCAAGTTAAACATTGTTAATGGAGGCGTTGTCCTCACAATCCCATCTAGAGGGGTTATGACCCCTTGAATTCGCCATTTGATAAATTTGAAGAAAAAAATCTTTAACATGCTACATGGCAAAATTAATAATTACTTAACTATAGCTCAATTAAATCACTACAAAAATTACAATGGTTTGATACTTAGCATATTGGTATTAATTTAAGTGATTTTGTCTCTAATTTCTCCTTAAGACTCAATTAATACAAATAATGTGGTATCTAGAATTAAGTCCCAAATATTATAAAGACAAAAAATATTTGTCTCAATGAAACTTAAGACCAACCAACTTGTCTTAACTTTGTCAGTAAGCTTAATACTCTCTAGAGACATTAATCTTGTCTCAAATGCATGCAGTAAGACCATAAATACGGTGATAAATATGTCTCAAATCGCCATATTAACAGCAGCCTTTTAACCATATATAAATACAACCAGATCAGTAAAAAAAATTATCCCATCAAGCATATATCCCTATCAATAATAGAAAATTGAATTCCCATATGCTCAAATAGTAAACAAATCACCAAATGCTCTCAGAATAGCATACAAAGTACAACAGCTCAGGAAGCGTACACAGTACAACACCAAAACGTTGCATATAATACGAAAATGAATGCAACAGACAACCTAATATTCAAATCACATGTACAAAAAAGAAATTTTCACATAAAATAACATGCATATCCCTATTAATGATGTACAGTAGAATACATATAAATAGCGTACGATACAAAAAAACTGCATGACAAAAACTGAAAACAGCCTATAAGATACAAAAAGCTGAAACATACTTAACTGAAACAAAGATGCAATAAAGAGATCCCTATAACAGAATACAAGGTACAACATAATTCACTGAAATACAAACAACGATGTCCTAGTATCCACATCAAAGCCAAAACCAAAACAAAACACTAAACATGTAAGAGGAAAAGAAAAACAGTTTCATTCTATGTTGTCAGATTGCTGAAATGTACCATGATGGGGTGCTGATCGATATTGCTCAGGTTCCATGATGGCGTTCATCTTTTCCAGATCCGACATGTTGGATCGGATGGTTACGATTTTAAGATGAGTGACGTATGTGCTGCTACGTGCATCGTCCGTATGGTAGGGATGAAGTCAGTGAGTAAGTGGAAGGACTAAAATCAGTGCAATTGGAAACGGGACGGTGATGGGTAATCCCACTGCTGTAGTGATCATTCGTGTACTAAACAACAAAGCGGAGTTTCCTTATGTTAACTGTTAGAACTCTTGTAATTACACAATTGTATTACAAACAGACAGCAACAACAATCACTGTTAATCAATTATGTCACAATTGTCACGTCAAACTATGTTTACAATAATCATAGAAAGCCTAACCGATTTGTGCATAAAATCAAAGATAAACAGAAAGTATTCTGTTTAAATAATGTCCGAGTCCAGAACTTTTCTGTTTCCTTGAAACAATATTGCCGTCGTATACACCAATCGGCGTAGTTGCAATTTGTTTCTCAGGATAAAACGGACCAACTCCGTAGCTTAGTGCCAGCAAACGGAGCTCCGACGAACTGAAGTTGGTTATAGAAACTAGATCAGAGAATTACGTTGAAGAAGAAGGAATAATGCAGCAGAAAAAGTGAATTCTGTCTTTGTTTTGGGCAGTGTATATATAGGCAAGGAGGAGTGCCTGTTCGCATGCATCAGTAACCGTCAGAACAGGAAAGGTTGCGACCCTTTAACCGCTCTGTTATTAATATGCATATGCTGAGAATTCAAATGGTTGTACTCGTTCAGTTAATAGACATTCCTTTCGAATTCTGGACTGAACAGACACACCTTTTAAAATTCTGAGAAAAAATATTCTCATGTCAGTGCACTAGCCCAATCAGCAACGTCGGCCATATCCAATCAGGAGACCCCAAGAGCCCCAAGGGCCAAGGCCCTTATCTTTGACTTTTTAATGTATTTAATATGGCCAAGTCCACATCCTTTTATCATCCCTCTCTTTTTTATTTTACATAAGCCTATTTGGCTTCTAATATATAAGGAGAGATTGTGCTAATATTTCTATGATGTGGGACTTTAAATGTTGCTACCCCTATCTCTTCTTCTTCCCACTTTTCTCTTTCTTTGCTCATTCATTTTCCAACAATCCCCCACATGAATGAGCAATCGATCTTAGTTTCACGAACCATTTATCGCATTGGTTAAAGTAGCACAAGGGCTTTGAACTTTCCTAGTGATTACCTATTTGAATCACCGGCGAATCAGTAGACATAGACTGTCCTTGAACTGTAAGCCTTCTGTGTAATTCCAAAGTAGATAACAAACGATAAATGTTTCGACGTTGCTGATTGGGCTAGTGCACTGACATGAGAATATTTTTTCTCAGAATTTTAAAAGATGTGTCTGTTCAGTCCAGAATTCGAAAGGAATGTCTATTAACTGAACGAGTACAACCATTTGAATTCTCAGCATATGCATATAAATAACAGAGCGGTTAAAGGGTCGCAACCTTTCCTGTTCTGACGGTTACTGATGCATGCGAACAGGCACTCCTCCTTGCCTATATATACACTGCCCAAAACAAAGACAGAATTCACTTTTTCTGCTGCATTATTCCTTCTTCTTCAACGTAATTCTCTGATCTAGTTTCTATAACCAACTTCAGTTCGTCGGAGCTCCGTTTGCTGGCACTAAGCTACGGAGTTGGTCCGTTTTATCCTGGGAAACAAATTGCAACTACGTCAATTGGTGTATACGACGGCAATATTGTTTCAAGGAAACAGAAAAGTTCTGGACTCGGACATTATTTAAACAGAATACTTTCTGTTTATCTTTGATTTTATGCACAAATCGGTTACGCTTTCTATGATTATTGTAAACATAGTTTGACGTGACAATTGTGACATAATTGATTAACAGTGATTGTTGTTGTTGTCTGTTTGTAATACAATTGTGTAATTACAAAAGTTCTAACATTAACAGAGTCGGAGATTTGGTGGTACTTTCATTTGGTAATGGTTCAGTTCATGAATCATCAGCAACTGCCACCAGAGAGAAGATAGCGCGAATTACAGCCAATTTAATGGCAAAAATAGTGGATGAGTCTGTTGCCTTGGCTTTTGGGAACAATGCCAGTAGCAACTATGTGGGAATTCAGTCAAATAACATGAATACTTCGGTAAAATCATCGGACGATGTTCATACATTCGGTAAAATAATATTTCCATCCACTCCAAAATAGAACAAACTAACAAAACTTGGAAACATAAATCAAAATATACCTGTACAAAATGAAACAACATCCAATAGAAATTAAAAGTAATCTGGTAAATTAAATTGGGGAAAATCTAACCTTTTCACTCCATCACAATCGCTCGTCGACTAATCCGAGACATAGAATAAGGACGTTTTTTAATAGATTTGAGGAAGAAGGCTCCACACGATTGAATGAATGGCCACGACATTACATGCCCTGCAACACAAAATTGAGAATGAGGAGAAAGTGGGCAAGTTTAATTGCCCTTTAAAAATACGGATTAAAAGATAAATTGATACTGAGTTGAGATGCGGTGCTGGTCCCTAGTTTTACCATTTGAGACAACATAATATTGTCCTTAAATTGTTTTATACTAGAGACAAAATTTTACTTGGTGCCTAATTTTTGTCTTTAAGTATCGCATTTTTTTTAGTGAATTAAAAAATCATAAATCAAAATACTTCGTTTAAATGCTCTGCTTAAATACTTTGCTTGAAGCCGTAAACATGTTTCCCATTTAAATTCTACCTCCTTTTAAATGTCCCGCTTAAATACCCATTAAAATACCCTGTTATCGTTCACTGCAAACGCATGGCATCATTCCTTTGTTGTTATTCTTAATTTTTTTTCAAACTGATTATTATATATGAACGATATTCAAAGAATGGAACTTTGGAGCACCATACTCTTTTTGTGAAGATGTTGCATTGCTGTGGTACGCGGAAAGAAATAATAAGTCTACAATTCTCAATAAAAGAACATATACAACCAAAAATGGCAGGAAAACGCTAAAGTAGTAGGAGGAGGTCAAAGTAGTGTATGATTTTTGCTTTGGCCCGAGAGTCCTTACAACTATTTCAAAGTTTTACAAACATAGTACATTGATTTGAGTTTAAGATTAATAATGACAAAGAAAAGTGATGCATGACATGAACATTTTCTTTTATAATTTTCTATATATTCATATTTGTTTTGTTCATTCACACAAAAGCAAGTTTATTTCCAAACCTCAAGTTCATTCTCATAAGAGAAAATAAGAAAAGGAAAATTCAAATAAAAAGAAAAGAAACAAGCAAATAAACTAGAAGCTTCAATGTGAAGTTTGTTAAAACAAGACAGACGCTTTTTAAAACATCAAAGTTTTGGAAGGAACTAGCTTGAAAATTAAAGGTGAGAAAACTAATCTTGATTCAAGTTTTAAGAGGTAGTAAACTACAGTATTTTGCATGATTTTGGCTTCCGTACGCATTGATGGACTGCTATATATGTACATACAGCTCTCTGGGCAATTCTTATTCAAAGCAAACATTCTTGCTGTAACTTTGATATAGTCAGCTGCTTTTGATGGTAAACACACGATCTTGCTTAGATTTATTTGTTTCCGTGCTCTAAATTTTGGAATAATCATTTACTAAGCAACACGAAGCCTGGAAAGCAAGAAAAGGAAAAAAGTGAGCCTAGAAGATGTAAACACAGAGAGTACAGTTCTCTGTCAAACTCAAAATCATGTTTTCCTGAGTTTCAAAATCATATCACCAAAATGGTATTGGCAGCAGAGGAAACAAATTGTTTGTAAATATTTCCTTTTCATGTCCTACATAAGTAAACTCTTTGCACAAGGTATAAAATTTATACCTAGCCCAATAATCATATGTATATGGGACCTTCAACAAAACACATTTTGTATTAAAAGACAGGGAATATTTATATCATTATAATTAATCCATCGTTTTCGTTACAATGAATATCCCTCATCTAGGATCTTTAATAGTACAATTTTTTGTTATAGTAGATCAAGTCATTGTACCTTGTAAGCATAATTCCTTGAAGATCAGCATCTGACTTCAATGTTATTATTAACAAAAGCATTTTTATATGGAGTTTTGGTTCACAAAATTCAATGCTTTCAGTCTATGGAATCAATGATTCTTTGATCTGTATGGAATCAAATTCATTGTGAAGTGGATAATGATTAGCATGTGAATTCACCCCCATTGGCCTAGAGAGTTAGTTTGTTCACACTTTTTTAACGGACGTGAACATAACACCACTAACACCGTTAGTGGCGTGCGACTGAAATTAAACGGGTGGAATTCAAGAGCCAATCATAGCCGTACACCACTAACGGTGTTAGTAGTGTTTTGTTCACACCCGTTAAAAATGTGTGAACAAACTTTAATTCATTGGCCTATTCATTCAATTTCTTACTATTATTAGGCTTAGTTGGGGCATGAAAATCGACCATTATTTCAAAGTACAAGTAATTGTTGGGACAAATACGAATAGACCTATAAGACTTGCAGGATCTAGGCATGTAGTAGGATATTCACTTCTCTTTTTTCTTTAACTGTTAAATTGATGTATTAAGATGTTTATGCAGGAGGCATTTTCTATAGTACACACCTGATCTGTCAGCAATCATATTGAAAAACTAAGACAATGCGATAACTCGTTATGTCAACAACCAGAAATTATTACAAAATCTCTATGTTTCAACCAAAAATGAAACATATATTTTAGAAAATCAACTATTAACTTTTTAGGCAGCTGGCAGAAGGGCGCCCTTGGTGATAGTCTTACCTCAACATTCATAAAAAATCGACGAGTTCTTTTAAATAAAATCACACAATGATCAAATAGTAATTATCTAGGAGCACAACTACTGTGCTTATCGAAACTAACATCTCATTGACTTAAGAACATATAGAAAATTTAACCTTTTGTCAAAATAGTAATTTCAACAATATAAATTTTCAGAACACAACTGATAAACACCCAATTACAAATTCCTATTTCGAGCAAAACAAATTTATTTACCCTTTAATATGTCTCCAAAGGAGCCTCGCCCAATCAACTCCAAATTGCTGAATTGAGCTTCTATTGATGCAACCAGTGAATCCTAATCTGATATGTTGATGATGCCTAATGTCCCTGTAGAGTAATAACTTTTTTTTTTTGCTAATTTATGGACTAGCATGAAAATACCGACCTCTGTTCAAATGAAGATAGTGGCGTTTGTAAAGATCATTTGGACAAAAAAGTGATGTAAGATTAAGAAGTAATTATTGTGAATGAAAGTTTGATTTCCATCAATTGAAAATATTTTCGACCAAATACAAATTTAAAACAACACGTCTTACATGAACCTAAAACTAACGATAAGGACACAAATCAAATACAAAGTTAGCGTTGGGTTGGTTTTAATTTATTTATGCAAAATTTAGCTCAATAAATGTAAGCACTAAAGGCATACTATTAATCCACCTTAAACCTCAAAAGCTCCAGTTTTATACATCCATTAAAATTCAAAGTTTGTCATTTATATCCATCCAAATGAAAGTTCATATTCATATAGAGTTCAGTGACCAGACTACTTAAGATACTATGACAATTTATAGTAGTGAGTTACATTTAAATTAGAAATTTGGGGGAAACCGGTTGAAAGTGTATTGTGGACATAATAAGATAACACCAAAATTCTGGTGGAGTTTCTAGATATACTAACCTATTCACGCCATGATCTTAGTATTCCACCAGTTATAGTAATGTAATTTATCAACTCAACTCTCATTCTACGTGCGAGCACGAAAAAATAAAAAAAATAAAAAAAAATGCACCTTTGCTTTATGCTAGAAACATTCATGGAAACTGCAGATACTCTCACATGTAAGGTCAATTATCGTCCTTTGGTACATAGACGTGAAGGTAGAAAGAACCACATAGAATAAATAAAATATCACAAAAAGAAAACACAAATGCGAATCAAATAGCATGGGTTGTTTGGCATAAATTCACTTTTGGTTAATATTATTGTTGGGAAACAATGGCTGAGTCACGTACTTTGTCGCTTTCTTGAAGACGATTCGGCGATCTGGTCGGTGGTGCAAAACCAGTTCGTACTTCCGCCGCCGCCTCTAGAATAAAACAACCTCTCTAAAATGAATAACTGATTTGCTTTGCACAACAAATCAGTGCAGATTTGCACTTTCGAATTTAACTGCTCGAAAATTTCTGGAAGATTTTTTTTTAATGGCGAAGGAAGAGATTTTTTTTTCTATATCAATCTCGTCTACAACTGAAGATAATATATAGACGGGATTAGGGCTGAACGAAAATACTGGTCAGTGGAGGAAAATAGGATCTGCGAAATACTTGGTCAAAAGTTTACCGCTTCATATATAAAAGTCGGCTCAGAAATATTTTCCGTATTTAAAAACTGGTTCGAAAAATGCAGTGTTTTCTGGACCAAAAATATAAGTGTCTATACCACATAGTCAAGGCCCAAGGCCCAATCCCGAACCGAAGCGAACCGAGCCGGGCCGGGCCGAGTCGGGTCGAGTCGAGTCGGTCGGTCGGTCGCGCACGCGTGTATGGTGGTCATGATGCATGGTCTCCCTCCTCACAACAAAGCATGCATTGGGAGCCCAAGGCCCCAACATGACTTCTTAGAAACAAGTATAAATACTTGCATCTTTCTTATAATCCCATGATGTGAGATTATTCACAAATAGGAGGCATCATAAACTTATTTCATATTTTAAATAATTCATAAAATTTCCAATAATCCCCCACTTGAATTTTTTAAAATATTATCGAGCAGTTTTTAAAAACATAAGACTGTGCATAAACCAAGGTGTCATCCGACTTGAACCTTTGCATAGTGAATAAGATTCAGTTTTTACTAGAGTGACACGTAGTCTTGAACTCTATTCCTGACATCAAACCACACACAATCTTTTCTATAGTGCAATCAATTAAGCCCGTGCATTTATGACCATACACGTATATCCTAGTTTAGTGAACGCTCTAGAAGTTTTGCCCAAAACTCCATAGGAAACGGCCACATTTCCACATTCACATAGGTGAGTCTATCAAGAGTACTCCTGAAGGTAGATACTCCACTCCAAATAGAGTATAGATCTCATTAAGAGTTTCTATTAACTCATCCTCTATCACTTCAGGAATACATGCTTCTTAGTTTATTATATAGCATGTTCAACTTCTATCACTACACAACTTGTTTTTACCCATTGAACCTATTTCTTGGGATCTCCAGTCATTTAGGTCGGGTTACCATTGTGCGTGACTCAACAATCTAAGGGCAATAGTCCCATTCTTTTAGAAGAATTATGGACTTTCTCTTTGGACAGTCCTTTCGTCAAAGGATCTGCCAAATTTTCTTCGCTACGTACATAATCTACTCTAACGGTACCAGTAGAGAGTAGCTATCTAACCGTGCTGTGCTTACGACGTATTTGTCATCTCTTACCGTTATAATAACGGTTCTAAACTTTTGCAATAGCTGCGGTACTATCGCAATGTATCAACACAGCCGGTATCGGTTTTTCCCATAAGGGAATCTCTGCTAGCAGATTTCTCAAATACTCTGCTTCTTCACTAGTTGTAGCTAGTGCTACCATCTCAGACTCCATAGTGGACTGAGCCAAACTAGTATGTTTCTTGGATTTCCAAGAAACAACTCCTCCAGCGATGCTAAATATATATCCACTTGTCGATTTAGAATCATCTGATAAAGTATTCCAGTCTGCATCTAAGAATCCTTCAAGTACAGCTGGAAACTTTTCATAATGTAATCCAAGGTTCATAGTTCGTTTAAGGTATCTCATGACCCTTTCAATAACATGTCAGTGCTCTATACTAGGTCTACTGGTAAACCTGCACAATAATCCCATGACATAGGCAATGTCGGGTCTAGTACAATCAGTGGCATACCGAAGGCTGCCAATGATGCTCGCATAATCAGACTGTCTTACACCTTCACCAGTGTTCTTAAATAACTTTACACTTGGATCGTATGGTGTACATGCAGGTTTACAGTCAAAATAATTATATTTCTTTAGTATCTTCTCAATGTAATGAGACTGATCCAAAGAAATTCCCTTTTCTGACCTAGTAATTTTAATACCAAGGATTACACTCGCCTCACCTAGATCTTTCATGTCAAAACTGGCACTTAATAAGGATTTGACTGAATTTATGGCATGAATGTTTGACTCAAAGATGATTAGGTCATCTACATAAAGGCATATAATAGTGCAAATGTCATTCTCAAATTTGAATTAAATGCATGTGTCACTTTCATTAACTTTAAAACCATTTGAAATGATTAATTTATCAAAATTTTCATGTCATTGTTTAGGTGCTTGTTTTAAACCATATAATGATTTATCTAATTTGCATACTTTATGTTCTTGACCATGTACTACAAATCCTTCAGACTGGTCCATATAAATTTCTTCGTCTAATTCACTGTTCAAAAAAGCGGTTTTAACATCCATTTGGTGTATTAGTAAATTATGAATGGAAGCAAGTGAGATTAATACTTGAATGGATGTTATTCTAGTTATAGGTGAAAAAGTATCGAAGAAATCTATATTTTCTTTTTGTCTAAAACCTTTAGCTACTAGTCGTGCTTTGTATTTATCTATAGTACCATCAAGTTTTAGTTTCTTTTTAAGTACCCATTTACAGCCTACAGATTTACAACCAGGGGGTAAATCTGCCAAATGCCAAGTCTTATTGGATTCAAGAGAATCTATCTCATCATTTATAGCCTCTCACCAGAAATCGGCATCTAATGAAGATAAAGCCCCTTGGAGGTTTAAGGGATCCTCCTCTATAGTAAAAGCGCTAAAATCCGAACCAAAATCTTTTACAGTTCTTGCTCTTTTACTTCTTCTAGGTTCAGCTTCAGAACTTTTATTAAGTTCTGTTCTAATAGGCGTACTTGATGTGCCCCCACTATTCCTTAATTTAAAAGGAAATTTAGTTTCATAAAAATTGGTATCATTTTATTCAATTATGTTATGTGCATTTATATCATAAAATCAATATGCTTTGCAATTAATAGCATGTTATAATGTAAATCAAGGCAGAATTAAATTGTAAAATCTGAATTAAGGGAAACGGGCTGTACCATTGCGTTCGTCTCGGAAAAATACGCGAAATAGAGTCTGAATTTTCGAGAAACGGAGTTCATATGACCAAGTTATGGCCCAATGAAGTTTTCAGAAAATTCCAAGCCCGAAAACAGTTCAAATTCGAATTCAGATTTAAATTTCAACCAAGGCAGAATGGGCGGGAATTTTCCTGCCCCACGCAGGGTCGACACAGGGGTCGACCCCAGTGTCGACCCCCCCAATGGGTCGACACCCATGTCGACCCAGGGGTCGACCCCCCCCCCCCCGGTCGGACCAGTTTTTCTGGTGCACCATTTGTGACGTGTTGAGTCTGCTCTGGAAGCTTCTGACGAGATTTGACGGACCTGATGTGTTTTAGGGTTAATCCTATGGTCTAAACTAACCTAATCACCTATAAAAAGGACCCTAGACCTAGCCTAAACCCTCATTAATCATTCCTACAACTAAACTATGTCAAAATATTTCTCAATCATGGCCTCCATCTTCTTCATGAAAGCATGAGTGTCTCAAATCAATCTTTATAATAAAAGAGCCATCTTTCTTAAGTAAAAGAGCTTTCTTTCTCGTTGGAGTTATTACTTCTTGTTTCAAGGCGTTTAAGTGGAGCTTACTATTTTCTTTGTGGATTTTGCTTGTGGCTTCGTCTCAATCTTTATATATATTGATCTAGATCGCATAACCGCTCATTGTAAGCCCTATACTACTCTTAGATTCTAACTATGAAGTTAAATGTAACATGTTGCAAGTTGAGTTTGGGCCTAAGTATGATATATGCTTTGATCTTATCATGTTATGCATGAATATATTCTATGCATGTTTGTAAACCTATCACCTTGACCTTGTGGGCTAAAAGCTATAAGCTTTATGTTGAAATATTGCATTGGAACTCTTATAACCTTTATGATAACTTGCATATAATGTTATATGCGAACTTCTAGCCATCATCCTATGTCATTCATAATCATGTTTCACCTATTTGCTTGAGTTGATATTATGCATGTTCTGAGGCCTATGATATGCAAGCTTATGAACCTATTTATGCCTCATATGCCACCATGTTTAACTTGTGGCCAACCTTATTACCTTATGCCTCTTTTTGTCATGCTTTTGCCAAGTTCCCTCTTTTGATCTATGTTATGTTATGCGAAACGTACATGCGATGGGAATGCGTTGGGTTTGGGTAATATTAATGACATGAAAACATGGTTTTAAAATATGACATGAACATTGACTTGTGATTATGTTTGTAAACATAATGGTGGACATGACACTTAGAAAATATGAGTGTGGCCAACTCGAGGTTGGGTTGAGTTTGTAGCATAAATCTACCCGGAACCGACCGACTTAACTAGTGGCTACAAGCAATAGGACCCAATGTGAGAAGTTGGTCATGTCGCACTTGAAACCCGAGGTTAGACTAAGTTGTGGTGTAAAGCTACCCGGACCCGCCCGGCTTAACTAGTAACCACAACAAGGTCTAATGTGAGAGGTTGGGTGCATTAAATTAATTAATGCCACATGGTAGGGTTAAGTCATGGACCACTTGAATACTTAACCAATTAAACATGATGGGTTGACGCGGTTAAGTCATGAACCTTGGGTACACTTAACCAACTTGATACTTGATTGGGTAGGGTTAACCACAATTAACCCGCTAGAAACCCTAGTTACGTGGTCCTTTTCACCAGTAACCCTCTTGATTGTATCATGATACCTAGGGACTAGGCTAGGGTGGGGCACGATTACTGGGTTGACATGTAAGCGACCAAAACGATGGCTGAGTAGGTGCGCCGGTGTAGGTTCAGGCGGACCATGGTCGTGCACATGGTCCGGAGTTAAAAAAGCAGACACGGGCACCCGTAGGTTTAGACTGTGCGTGCTTGATCTGTGTCCGTGGTTGTCACCCTAGGGCTTGATACACCCTAGGGTGGACCTAGCACAGTTTGACTACACTTCGTGATTGGGCCGTATGACACCGACACTTGACGAGTTAGGCTATAGGGAGCCAATCGACTAGACCGTGTTGTTGGACCTTGATCTAGGTCATCTCGGGATATTGGGCCAAGATTGGGCCAAGGGATCATTTCTTGTTATACTTGACATGGATTGGAATACTAGTACACACCTGGTGCAACATAACCTTGTATATGCGATGCCACACTTGATCTATCTTGTTAACTTTTCATCACGCCAGTTATCACCCTACATCTCATCTCTGTTTTACATGTTCAGTTAACTTTATTAGTTATTATACTAATAGTAGATAGGACTTACCAGTCTTTTGACTGACCCGTTTTCTTTCGCCTCTTTTCTTCCGTTCCCCCCCCCCCCCAAGGTTTGCAGGGTGGGAACACTGTTACCTAGCTGGATCTTTTGCTGCTTTTCTGGATAGCTCACGTATGGTTTGAGCATGCTATGGCCTTATGCTACTTTGGGGATAGTTACTTTATGTTTCTTTTCCAGTTTTTCAGTTTATGTTCTAGACTTTGTTTTATGGGAAAATAATGAACGAGTACTTTGATGTAACTTGACTATGGTTTTGAAATGCTAGTTTTATCCGCTGCTTTATTTACTCTGTTTTTACTTACATGTTCTATCTTGTGATATCTGCATGCATGTTACCTCGTTTAACGCCTCTCCAAAGCTAGTGTCCTTGCAAGAGTGGCATTGGCGGAGGTGGGGTGTTACATTTGGTATCAGAGCATAAGGTTTACAAGATTTGAGCAAAAGGTTTTTAAAACTTACCTTTTGAAAAACTATTTTCAAAACCAATTAAGTATTTTCCAAGAAAAGTCTAGTTATTTTAAAAGGCTATTCCCCAAAAGCCATTAGCACTATCCTTCGTTTCCTTGTTCTAAAATCTATCTTTTCCTTTTTCAGTATGGCCGATCTTAGCCTTCCCGAGGGAGTGACCATTCCCGGATGGTTCCGGAGGTACTTGGAAGCTAGGGCCAACAATGTGGGCCCAGCAACCACGCCCACCGTAACTGAGGTTCCTCCTCCTCAGAATCCACAGGCAGATTTAGCTAAGATTTGCAAAGACTTTAAGGCGATGGGTGGCAAGAATTTCATTGGGACGGAGACTTTTGTGGAGCCATGAAATTGGTTGAAAGAAACTGAGGATCTCTTCGCTATCTTTGATGTAGAAGACCATAGAAGGGTTTTATTGGCAGCATGGCTATTAAAAGAAGAGGCTGCTTATTGGTGGGAGGTCACCAATGCTACTAGACCTATAGAGACTTGGGCCGACTTTAGGGCAAGATTTGGGCTTAAGTTTCTATCATCAGCTGAGGCAAATCTGCAATTGGAGAATTTTATATCTTTGAAGCAAGGGGACATGACGGTGAGGGAGTATGTGAATAAGTTTAACCAGCTCGCTCGATTCGGTTTGGACATGGTTAATACCCCCCAGAAGAAGGCTTTACGCTTTGCACGAGGGTTGAATGAGACATTACAAGGTTTAGCCCTATCTCATATACCCATGGGGGCCACTTTCGAAGGTCTAGTAGACATGGCATTGCTTCAAGGAGACGATAAGAATGGCAAGAAGGAAGTCAAGGCTAATGAGACTCAAGCCAAGAAGACAGACTCCAAGTGGGGAGGAAATCAGAGCAATCAGAGCAATCAAAACAACAAGAACAACAAGGGCAACAAGGCCAAGGCAAAGGACCCAAGAAAATGCAACTTCTGTGGGATTGTTGGGCACATAGCCAAGGATTGCAGAAAGAAGAAGAGGAAGCGGGGCGAATGCTTTCATTGTGGAGAGACTGGACACTTTAGCAAGGATTGCCCCAAGAAGCAAGGACAAGGGCAAGGGCAGAATCAGCGTGCAGGACCTTCTGGAGGGCAAGTGCATGCTCTCAACGCTGCTCCAGTTCAGGACCGAGGTAGTATTTCTGTAGAAAGTCTTGTTTATATTTCTGATTATCCTGTTCGCACCTTATTTGATTCTGGCGCATCGCATAGTTTTATCTCTTCTGACATTGTTGAAAGTTTGCACCTAAGTACTAGTCTAGTTGAGGATCCCGTTTGTGTTTCAAATCCAATTGGGGGTTCCGCCCATCTATCTATGATTTGTGTGGATTTGAAGATTTCTATCTTGACCATAGAATTACGTGTAATGCTTATGTTCTCGGGTTCACGGGATACGGGTTGATCTTGGGCATGGATTGGTTGTCCAGTTATGGAACCATTCTCGATTGTGAACATAGGGTGGTGAGGCTCATGACTCGCCTCGATAATACCCTAGAAATTTCTTGTAACCCTAGAAGTCCTGTCATGTTATGTTATCTTGAATCTCTTGACTCGTCCATCGATGATCTGCAATCTGTAAGGGTGGTCCGAGACTATCCTGATATCTTTGAAGAAGTTAAGGGGTTACCCCCTAAACGAGAGATAGATTTCCGCATTTATCTAGTCGACAATGCCAAGCCAGTTTCATTGCCCGTTAGGCACATGGCCCCACATGAAAGAAGGGAGCTCAGTAAGCAAATCAAGGAGTTGCTTGAGAAGAATTTTATTAGGCGAAGCATTTCTGAATGGGGTGCTCCTGTGGTATTCGCTACTAAGGCGGATGGTTTGCATCGTCTATGTGTTGATTATCGAGAATTGAACAAGCTGACAAATAAGAATAGGCACCCGTTACCGAGGATTGATGATCTCTTTGACCAACTTGTTGGTGCTTTTGTTTTATCTCAGCTCGATCTATCCACCGGATTCCATCAGCTTAGAGTAGCTGAGGATAGTATCGATAAAACTGCGTTTAGGACTCCAGATGGATTCTTTGAATGGTTTGTCATGCCATTCGGTTTGACTAATGCACCCGCCTACTTCGTAGACTTGACGAGTAGGGTGTTCAGGGAGTTCCTTAACAAGTTCGTGGTTGTCTTCGTGGATGATATTCTGATCTTCTCAAAGGATGAGGAAGAACATGCCAGACATCTCAAGGAAGTGATGGATACGCTTAGAGCGCATCAGTTGAAAGCCAAGTTCTCCCAATGTCATTTTTGGAGAAGGGAAGTTCGGTTTCTTGAACATATAGTTTCTAAGCAAGGCATAGCGGTGGATCACGCAAAAGTGGTCGTGGTTCAAGACTGGAAGACTCCTAGGAATGCAACCGAAGTAAGAAGCTTTCTCGGTCTGGCGGGCTACTATAGGAAGTTCATCAGGGACTTCGCTAAGATTTCGGCCCCTCTTACTAAGTTGACGAAGAAGAACTTAGTCTTTGCATGGGATTTGGAGTGTGAGCTTGCTTTTCAAAGGTTCAAGAGAGCCCTTACCACAGCTCCAGTTTTGGCATTACCCGATGGCGGTAAGATGTTTACCGTGTACACAGATGCATGTGGCACGGGGTTAGGTGCTGTTCTAATGCAAGAGGGAAGAGTGATATGTTATGGGGGTAGGCAACTTAAAGTTCATGAGAAGAACTATCCCACTCATGATTTGGAGTTGGCGGCGATCGTCTTTGCACTCAAATCCTGGCGCCACTATCTCCTAGGCGAAAGGTTTGAATTGTATACTGATCACAAGTCACTCAAATACCTCCTCTCGCAGAAAGATCTGAATCTAAGGCAGCAAAGGTGGATGGAATTCTTGGCATCTTATGACTTCGAGATAGCTTATACCCCTGGCAAGGTTAATGTTGTGGCAGACGCACTAAGCAGAAGGAGGTTGACTTTGAGTCCCTTGTTTATTGAAATGAAGAACTTAGAGTTCTTGGCAACCTTTGATTTCACGACGACTGTTGAGTCGATGACGGGTTCATTAGCATCCCTTGAGCTTAGACCCACACTTCTTGATCAAGTTGGGGCTTCCCAGAAGGAAGATCCACAGATAGTCGAAGTTATGGACAAGTTGATTCGAGGTGAGACGTCTAGTCACCTTGCTAGATATACTGTTGATGACAAAGGTTGGCTAAGGCGTGATGGAAGGCTATGCGTTCCACAAGTAGGAGACTTGGTGCATAAAGTTCTCGAAGAAGCACATCACTCGAAGATGACTATACATCCGGGAGGAGATAAGATGTATAGAGATATGAAGCGCATTTTCTTTTGGGCTGGAATGAAGAAAGATGTGGCAGAGTATGTTTCAAAGTGTATGGTGTGCTAACAAGTGAAAGCCGAGTCAAAGAAACCAGGTGGGCTATTACATCCATTGGAGATCCCGCAATGGAAGTGGGAGAGTATTTCTATGGATTTTGTGGATGGGTTGCCTAGGTCAAGGAAAGGGAACACGAGCATATGGGTCATAGTTGACAGACTTACGAAGAGTGCTCATTTCATTCCTATAAAGAGCAAGAGGACCGCATCATGGCTAGCATCTATTTATCTCCGAGAGATAGTGCGGTTGCATGGAGTCCTTCTAGCATAATTAGCGATCGTGACCCAATTTTCACTAGCCAGTTCTGGAATAGTTTGCAAGAAGCGATGGGTACGCAATTGAATCTGAGTACAACCTATCACCCCCAGACGGATGGCCAAACCGAAAGGGTGAATAGAGTGCTAGAAGATCTTTTGAGACTTTGTGTTCTTGACTTTGGTGGTACTTGGGAAGACCACCTTCCTCTTGTAGAGTTTGCTTATAATAATAGCTATCATGCCAGCATAGGGATGGCACCATTTGAAGCTTTGTATGGGAGGCTGTGTAGGTCACCATCTTGTTGGTGGGGACAACAGATAGGCTTATACTTGGGCCCGATATGATACGGGACACATCCGAGAAAGTTGAATTGGTGAGAAGACGGATGAAAGCGGCCCAAGATAGACAGAAATCCTATGCTGACAAGCGAAGGGCAGATTTGGAATTCGAAGTGGGAAACAGGGTTTTCGTGAAGGTTTCTCCTTTGCGTAACGTGGTGCGTTTTGGAGCAATTGGGAAGCTGGCACCAAGGTTCGTAGGGCCCTTCCCTATCATAGAGAGAATTGGAAAGATGACCTATAAGGTGGAATTGCCCGAGAAGCTAGCCGGAGTGCATAATGTCTTTCATGTCTCGCATCTCCGAAAGTGCCTTCATGAGTCCGCTGAAGTGGTTGAACCAAGCATTCTTGAAGACGTGGAAGTAGAAAAAGAGGCAACCTTGAGGAGAGCTCCAATTCGTATTTTGGGAACAGAGATCAAGAAGTTAAGGAATCGAGGAGTCAAATGGGTGAAAGTTCAGTGGAGTGAAGCCGATGAAGATGCAACTTGGGAAACCGAGGAGAAGATGCGTGGGCTTTATCCATTCCTTTTTGAGGGTACATTCTCAAAAAGTTAAGTAGCATATCTTTCTTTTTGCTATCCGTGTTTATCCTGTTTATCTCGTTAACCTTGTCATGAGAACCTTAGGTAGAGACCCTTTGGATGAAACATGTATTTGAAACATGTTATGCTTGATGGTTGCAAGTGGTTGCAAGTGTTTGCTAGTGGATACTCGTGGATGCATGATACACATTAGGCACTAAGATCGGCTCACACACTTTCATGTTGCATATGCATGAGTGCTTATACTTATTCATGGATGAAACTTGTTATGCTATCATGTGGGTGTTGCATATGAATGAATGTTATGTGCACTCATGTACAGATTATAAATTACGTTAGGAATTTGCATACATATGGACTCATTTCACTAACATACTTTGCATTAAGGAGGTTTACTGAATCAGTAACCGCCTGATTTTTGCATTAGATAAGTACATATACACACAACTTTGCATATGATCATACAGCATTTAAAACCCTTTAAGGACAATGACTGCACGTGGATGATGTTTTGAGTAGATGGATGATGGATGGTAGGATACATTCTTCCTAACTTGGAGATTTCGGGGACGAAATCCTTTAAGGAGGGGAGAATGTAACAACCTGTATTTTTAATAACATGTTATAATGTAAATCAAGGCAGAATTAAATTGTAAAATCTGAACCAAGGGAAACGGGCTATGCCATTGCGTTCGTCTTGGAAAAATACGCGAAATAGAGTCCGAGTTTTCGAGAAACGGAGTCCGAGTTTTCGAGAAACGGAGTCCGTATGACCAAGTTACGGCCCAATGAAGTTTTCAGAAAATTCCTAGCCCGAAAACAGTTCAAATTCGAATTCATATTTAAATTTCAATCAAGGCAGAATAGGCGGGAATTTTCCCGCCCCAGGCAGGGTCGACACAGGGGTCGACCCCAGTGTCGACCCCCCCCAAAGGGTCGACACCCATGTCGACCCAGGGGTCGACCCCCCCCCCCCGGTCGGACCAGTTTTTCTGTTGCACCATTTTTGACGTGTTGAGTCTGATCTGGAATCTTCTGACGAGATTTGACGGACCTGATGTGTTTTAGGGTTAATCCTATGGTCTAAACTAACCTAATCACCTATAAAAAGGCCCATAGACCTAGCCTAAACCCTTATTAATCATTCCTACAACTAAACTATGTCAAAATATTTCTCAATCATGGCCTCCATCTTCTTCATGAAAGCATGAGTGTCTCAAATCAATCTTTGTAATAAAAGAGCCATCTTTCTTAAGTAAAAGAGCCTTCTTTCTTTCTCGTTGGAGTTATTACTTCTTGTTTCAAGGCGTTTAAGTGGAGCTTACTATTTTCTTTGCGGATTTTGCTTGTGGCTTCGTCTCAATCTTTATATATATTGATCTAGATCGCATAACCGCTCATTGTAAGCCCTATACTAATCTTAGATTCTAACTATGAAGTTAAATGTAACATATTGCAAGTTGAGTTTGGGCCTAATTATGATATATGCTTTGATCTTATCATGTTATGCATGAATATATTCTATGCATGTTTGTAAACCTATCATCTTGACCTTGTGGGCTAAAAGCTATAAGCTTTATGTTGAAATGTTGCATTGGAACTCTTACAACCTTTATGATAACTTGCATATAATGTTATATGCGAACTTCTAGCCATCATCCTATGTCATTCATAATCATGTTTCACTTATTTGCTTGAGTTGATATTATGCATGTTTTGAGGCCTATGATATGCAAGATTATGAACCTATTTATGCCTCATATGCCACCATGTTTAACCTGTGGCCAACCTTATTACCTTATGCCTCTTTTTGTCATGCTTTTTCCAAGTTCCCTCTTTTGATCTATGTTATGTTATGCGAAACGTACATGCGATGGGAATGCGTTGGATTTGGGTAATATTAATGACATGAGAACATGGTTTTAAAATATGACATGAACATTGACTTGTGATTATGTTTGTAAACATAATGGTGGACGTGACACTTAGAAAATATGAGTGTGGCCAACTCGAGGTTGGGTTGAGTTTGTAGCATAAATCTACCCGGAACCGACCGGCTTAACTAGTGGCTACAAGCAATAGGACCCAATGTGAGAAGTTGGTCATGTCGCACTTGAAACCCGAGGTTAGACTAAGTTGTGGTGTAAAGCTACCCGGACCCGCCCGGCTTAACTAGTAACCACAACAAGGTCTAATGTGAGAGGTTGGGTGCATTAAATTAATTAATGCCACATGGTAGGGTTAAGTCATTGACCACTTGAATACTTAACCAATTAAACATGATGGGTTGACGCGGTTAAGTCATGAACCTTGGGTACACTTAACCAACTTGATACTTGATTGGGTAGGGTTAACCACAATTAACCCGCTAGAAACCCTAGTTACGTGGTCCTTTTCACCAGTAACCCTCTTGATTGTATCATGATACCTAGGGACTAGGCTAGGGTGGGGCACGATTACTGGGTTGACATGTAAGTGACCAAAACGATGGCTGAGTAGGTGCGCCGGTGTAGGTTCAGGCGGACCATGGTCGTGCACATGGTCCGGAGTTAAAAAAGCAGACACAGGCACCCGTAGGTTTAGACTGTGCGTGCTTGATCTGTGTCCGTGGTTGGCACCCTAGGGCTTGATACACCCTAGGGTGGACCTAGCACAGTTTGACTACACTTCGTGATTGGGCCGTATGACACCGACACTTGACGAGTTAGGGTATAGGGAGCCGATCGACTAGAACGTGTTGTTGGACCTTGATCTAGGTCATCTCGGGATATTGGGCCAAGATTGGGCCAAGGGATCATTTCTTGTTATACTTGACATGGATTGGAATACTAGTACACACCTGGTGCAACTTAACCTTGTATATGCGATGCCACACTTGATCTATCTTGTTAACTTTTCATCTTGCCAGTTATCACCCTACATCTCATCTCTGTTTTACATGTTCAGTTAACTTTATTAGTTATTATACTAATAGTAGATAGGACTTACCAGTCTTTTGACTGACCCATTTTCTTTCGCCTCTTTTCTTCTGTTTCCCCCCCAGGTTTGCAGGGTGGGAACACTGTTACCTAGCTGGATCTTTTGCTGCTTTTCTGGATAGCTCACGTATGGTTTGAGCATGCTATGACCTTATGCTACTTTGGGGATAGTTACTTTATGTTTCTTTTTCAGTTTTTCAGTTTATTTTCTAGACTTTGTTTTATGGGAAAATAATGAACGAGTACTTTGATGTAACTTGACTATGGTTTTGAAATGCTAGTTTTATCCGCTGCTTTATTTACTCTGTTTTTACTTACATGTTCTGTCTTGTGATATCTGCATGCATGTTACCTCGTTTAACGCCCCTCCAAAGCTAGTGTCCTTGCAAGAGTGGCATTGGCGGAGGTGGGGTGTCACATTTGGTATCAGAGCATAAGGTTTACAAGATTTGAGCAAAAGGTTTTTAAAACTTACCTTTTGAAAAACTATTTTCAAAACCAATTAAGTATTTTCCAAGAAAAGTCTAGTTATTTTAAAAGGCTATTCCCCAAAAGCCATTAGCACTATCCTTCGTTTCCTTGTTCTAAAATTTATCTTTTCCTTTTTCAGTATGGCCGATCTTAACCTTCCCGAGGGAGTGACCATTCCCGGATGGTTCCGGAGGTACTTGGAAGCTAGGGCCAACAATGTGGGCCCAGCAACCACCCCCACCGTAACTGAGGTTCCTCCTCCTCCTCAGAATCCACAGGCAGATTTCGCTAAGATTTGCAAAGACTTTAAGGCGATGGGTGGCAAGAATTTCATTGGGACGGAGACTTTTGTGGAGGCACGAAATTGGTTGAAAGAAACTGAGGATCTCTTCGCTATCTTTGATGTGGAAGACCATAGAAGGGTTTAATTGGCAGCATGGCTATTAAAAGAAGAGGCTGCTTATTGTTGGGAGGTCACCAATGCTACTAGACCTATAGAGACTTGGGCCGACTTTAGGACAAGATTTGGGCTTAAGTTTCTATCATCAGCTGAGGCAAATCTGCAATTGGAGAATTTTATATCTTTGAAGCAAGGGGACATGATGGTGAGGGAGTATGTGAATAAGTTTAACCAGCTTGCTCGATTCGGTTTGGACATGGTTAATACCCCCCAGAAGAAGGCTTTACGCTTTGCACGAGGGTTGAATGAGACATTACAAGGTTTAGCCCTATCTCATATACCCATGGGGGCCACTTTCGAAGGTCTAGTAGACATGGCATTGCTTCAAGGAGACGATAAGAATGGCAAGAAGGAAGTCAAGGCTAATGAGACTCAAGCCAAGAAGACAGACTCCAAGTGGGGAGGAAATCAGAGCAATCAGAGCAATCAAAACAACAAGAACAACAAGGGCAACAAGGCCAAGGCAAAGGACCCAAGAAAATGCAACTTCTGTGGGATTGTTGGGCACATAGCCAAGGATTGCAGAAAGAAGAAGAGGAAGCGGGGCGAATGCTTTCATTGTGGAGAGACTGGACACTTTAGCAAGGATTGCCCCAAGAAGCAAGGACAAGGGCAAGGGAAGAATCAGCGTGCAGGACCTTCTGGAGGGCAAGTGCATGCTCTCAACGCTGCTCCAGTTCAGGAACGAGGTAGTATTTCTATAGAAAGTCTTGTTTATATTTCTGATTATCCTGTTCGCACCTTATTTGATTCTGGCGCATCGCATAGTTTTGTCTCTTCTGACATTGTTGAAAGTTTGCACCTAAGTACTAGTCTAGTTGAGGATCCCGTTTGTGTTTCAAATCCAATTGGGGGTTCCGCCCATCTATCTATGATTTGTGTGGATTTGAAGATTTCTATCTTGACCGTAGAATTCACGTGTAATGCTTATGTTCTCGGGTTCACGGGATACGGGTTGATCTTGGGCATGGATTGGTTGTCCAGTTATGAAACCATTCTCGATTGTGAACATAGGGTGGTGAGGCTCATGACTTTCCTCGGTAATACCCTAGAAATTTCTTGTAACCCTAGAAGTCCCGTCATGTTATGTTATCTTGAATCTCTTGACTCGTCCATCGATGATCTGCAATCTGTAAGGGTGGTCCGAGACTATCCTAATATCTTTGAAGAAGTTAAGGGGTTACCCCCTAAACGAGAGATAGATTTCCGCATTTATCTAGTCGACAATGCCAAGCCAGTTTCATTGCCCGTTAGGCACATGGCCCCACGTGAAAGAAGGGAGCTCAGTAAGCAAATCAAGGAGTTGCCTGAGAAGAATTTTATTAGGCGAAGCATTTCTGAATGGGGTGCTCCTGTGGTATTCGCTACTAAGGCGGATGGTTTGCTTCGTCTATGTGTTGATTATCGAGAATTGAACAAGCTGACAAAGAAGAATAGGCACCCGTTACCGAGGATTGATGATCTCTTTGACCAACTTGTTGGTGCTTCTGTTTTATCTCAGCTCGATCTAGCCACCGGATTCCATCAGCTTAGAGTAGCTGAGGATAGTATTGATAAAACTGCGTTTAGGACTCCAGATGGATTCTTTGAATGGTTTGTCATGCCATTCGGTTTGACTAATGCACCCGCCTACTTCGTAGACTTGATGAGTAGGGTGTTCAGGGAGTTCCTTAACAAGTTCGTGGTTGTCTTCGTGGATGATATTCTGATCTTCTCAAAGGATGAGGAAGAACATGCCAGACATCTCAAGGAAGTGATGGATACGCTTAGAGCGCATCAGTTGAAAGCCAAGTTCTCCAAATGTCATTTTTGGAGAAGGGAAGTTCGGTTTCTTGGACATATAGTTTCTAAGCAAGGCATAGTGGTGGATCCCACAAAAGTGGTCGTGGTTCAAGACTGGAAGACTCCTAGGAATGCAACCGAAGTAAGAAGCTTTCTCGGTCTGGCGGGCTACTATAGGAAGTTCATCAGGGACTTCGCTAAGATTTCGGCCCCTCTTACTAAGTTGACGAAGAAGAACTTAGTCTTTGCATGGGATTTGGAGTGTGAGCTTACTTTTCAAAGGCTCAAGAGAGCCCTTACCACAGCTCCAGTTTTGGCATTACCCGATGGCGGTAAGATGTTTACCGTGTACACAGATGCATGTGGCACGGGGTTAGGTGCTGTTCTAATGCAAGAGGGAAGAGTGATATGTTATGGGGGTAGGCAACTTAAAGTTCATGAGAAGAACTATCTCACTCATGATTTGGAGTTGGCGGCGATCGTCTTTGCACTCAAATCCTGGCGCCACTATCTCCTAGGCGAAAGGTTTGAATTGTATACTGATCACAAGTCACTCAAATACCTCCTCTCGCAGAAAGATCTGAATCTAAGGCAGCAAAGGTGGATGGAATTCTTGGCATCTTATGACTTCGAGATAGCTTATACCCCTGGCAAGGGTAATGTTGTGGCAGACGCACTAAGCAGAAGGAGGTTGACTTTGAGTCCCTTGTTTATTGAAATGAAGAACTTAGAGTTCTTGGCAACCTTTGATTTCACGACGACTGTTGAGTCGATGACGGGTTCATTAGCATCCCTTGAGCTTAGACCCACACTTCTTGATCAAGTTGGGGCTTCCCAGAAGGAAGATCCACAGATAGTCGAAGTTATGGACAAGTTGATTCGAGGTGAGACGTCTAGTCACCTTGCTAGATATACTGTTGATGACAAAGGTTGGCTAAGGCGTGATGGAAGGCTATGCGTTCCACAAGTAGGAGACTTGGTGCATAAAGTTCTCGAAGAAGCACATCACTCGAAGATGACTATACATCCGGGAGGAGATAAGATGTATAGAGATATGAAGCGCATTTTCTTTTGGGTTGGAATGAAGAAAGATGTGGCAGAGTATGTTTCAAAGTGTATGGTGTGCCAACAAGTGAAAGCCGAGTCAAAGAAACCAGGTGGGCTATTACATCCATTGGAGATCCCGCAATGGAAGTGGGAGAGTATTTCTATGGATTTTGTGGATGGGTTGCCTAGGTCAAGGAAAGGGAACAAGATCATATGGGTCATAGTTGACAGACTTACGAAGAGTGCTCATTTCATTCCTATAAAGAGCAAGAGGACCGCATCATGGCTAGCATCTATTTATCTCCGAGAGATAGTGCGGTTGCATGGAGTTCCTTCTAGCATAATTAGCGATCGTGACCCAATCTTCACTAGCCAGTTCTGGAATAGTTTGCAAGAAGCGATGGGTACGCAATTGAATCTGAGTACAGCCTATCAACCCCAGACGGATGACCAAACCGAAAGGGTGAATAGAGTGCTAGAAGATCTTTTGAGGCTTTGTGTTCTTGACTTTGGTGGTACTTGGGAAGACCACCTTCCTCTTGTAGAGTTTTCTTATAATAATAGCTATCATGCCAGCATAGGGATGGCACCATTTGAAGCTTTGTATGGGAGGCCGTGTAGGTCACCATCTTGTTGGTGGGGGACAACAGATAGGCTTATACTTGGGCCCGATATGATACGGGACACATCCGAGAAAGTTGAATTGGTGAGAAGACGGATGAAAGCGGCCCAAGATAGACAGAAATCCTATGTTGACAAGCGAAGGGCAGATTTGGAATTCGAAGTGGGAGACAAGGTTTTCGTGAAGGTTTCTCCTTTGCGTAATGTGGTGCGTTTTGGAGCAATTGGGAAGCTGGCACCAAGGTTCGTAGGGCCCTTCCCTATCATAGAGAGAATTGGAAAGATGGCCTATAAGGTGGAATTGCCCGAGAAGCTAGCCGGAGTGCATAATGTCTTTCATGTCTCGCATCTCCGAAAGTGCCTTCATGAGTCCGCTGAAGTGGTTGAACCAAGCATTCTTGAAGACGTGGAAGTAGAAAAAGAGGCAACCTTGAGGAGAGCTCCAATTCATATTTTGGGAACAGAGATCAAGAAGTTAAGGAATCGAGAAGTCAAATTAGTGAAAGTTCAGTGGAGTGAAGCCGATGAAGATGCAACTTGGGAAACCGAGGAGAAGATGCGTGGGCTTTATCCATTCCTTTTTGAGGGTACATTCTCAATTTCCTTTCCTAAGTAGCATATCTTTCTTTTTGCTATCCGTGTTTATCCTGTTTATCTCGTTAACCTTGTCATGAGAACCTTAGGTAGAGACCCTTTGGATGAAACATGTATTTGAAACATGTTATGCTTGATGGTTGCAAGTGGTTGCAAGTGTTTACTAGTGGATATTCTTGGATACATGATACACATTAGGCACTAAGATCGGCTCACACACTTTCATGTTGCATATGCATGAGTGCTTATACTTATTCATGGATGAAACTTGTTATGCTATCATGTGGGTGTTGCATATGAATGAATGTTATGTGCACTCATGTAGAGATTATAAATTACGTTAGGAATTTGCATACATATGGACTCATTTCACTAACATACTTTGCATTAAGGAGGTTTACTGAATCAGTAACCGCCTGATTTTTGCATTAGATAAGTACATATACACACAACTTTGCATATGATCATACAGCATTTAGAACCCTTTAAGGACAATGACTGCACGTGGATGATGTTTTGAGTAGATGGATGATGGATGGTAGGATACGTTCTTCCTAACTTGGAGATTTCGGGGACGAAATCCTTTAAGGAGGGGAAAATGTAACAACCCGTATTTTTAATAACATGTTATAATGTAAATCAAGGCAGAATTAAATTGTAAAATCTGAATCAAGGGAAACGGGCTGTGCCATTGCGTTCGTCTCGGAAAAATACGCGAAATAGAGTCCGAGTTTTCGAGAAACGGAGTCCGTATGACCAAGTTATGGCCCAATGAAGTTTTCAGAAAATTCCAAGCCCGAAAATAGTTCAAATTCGAATTCTGATTTAAATTTCAACCAAGCCAGAATGGGCGGGAATTTTCCCGCCCCAGGCAGGTCGACACGGGGGTCGACCCCAGTGTCGACCCCCCCCCCCCCCAATGGTTCGACACCCATGTCGACCCATCGGTCGACACCCATGTCGACCCAGGAGTCGACCCCCCCCCCCCCCCCGGGTCGGACCAGTTTTTCTGGTGCACCATTTGTGATGTGTTGAGTCTGCTCTGGAAGCTTCTGACGAGAATTGACGGACCTGATGTGTTTTAGGGTTAATCCTATGGTCTAAACTAACCTAATCACCTATAAAAAGGCCCCTAGACCTAGCCTAAACCCTCATTAATCATTCCTACAACTAAACTATGTCAAAATATTTCTCAATCATGGCCTCCATCTTCTTCATGAAAGCATGAGTGTCTCAAATCAATCTTTGTAATAAAAGAGCCAACTTTCTTAAGTAAAAGAGCCTTCTTTCTTTCTCGTTGGAGTTATTACTTCTTGTTTCAAGGCGTTTAAGTGGAGCTTACTATTTTCTTTGCGGATTTTGCTTGTGGCTTCGTCTCAATCTTTATATATATTGATCTAGATCGCATAACCGCTCATTGTAAGCCCTATACTACTCTTAGATTCTAACTATGAAGTTAAATGTAACATGTTGCAAGTTGAGTTTGGGCCTAAGTATGATATATGCTTTGATCTTATCATGTTATGCATGAATATATTCTATGCATGTTTGTAAACCTATCACCTTGACCTTGTGGGCTAAAAGCTATAAGCTTTATGTTGAAATGTTGCATTGGAACTCTTATAACCTTTATGATAACTTGCATATAATGTTATATGCGAACTTCTAGCCATCATCCTATGTCATTCATAATCATGTTTCACCTATTTGCTTGAGTTGATATTATGCATGTTTTGAGGCCTATGATATGCAAGCTTATGAACCTATTTATGCCTCATATGCCACCATGTTTAACTTGTGGCCAACCTTATTACCTTATGCCTCTTTTTGTCATGCTTTTGCCAAGTTCCCTCTTTTGATCTATGTTATGTTATGCGAAACGTACATGTGATGGGAATGCGTTGGGTTTGGGTAATATTAATGACATGAAAACATGGTTTTAAAATATGACATGAACATTGACTTGTGATTATGTTTGTAAACATAATGGTGGACATGACACTTAGAAAATATGAGTGTGGCCAACTCGAGGTTGGGTTGAGTTTGTAGCATAAATCTACCCGGAACCGACCGGCTTAGCTAGTGGCTACAAGCAATAGGACCCAATGTGAGAAGTTGGTCATGTCGCGCACTTGAAACCCGAGGTTAGACTAAGTTGTGGTGTAAAGCTACCCGGACCCGCCCGGCTTAACTAGTAACCACAACAAGGTCTAATGTGAGAGGTTGGGTGCATTAAATTAATTAATGCCACATGGTAGGGTTAAGTCATGGACCACTTGAATACTTAACCAATTAAACATGATGGGTTGACGCGGTTAAGTGTGAAAACCCGTAACTTCCCCGTAAAGGAAAGTGTCGGATAGTTCGAGAATAAGCCACAACAGAACGCATATAGAAGAACATTTCATTGTATATTACAACAATGCATCAGATTACAAGAATATACAGAGTACAAATGAATAAATATTACACAGAAATATCAGAGATTTAAATTACATTTAAATACATAGCAGCGGAAAATAATACAATACACAACTAGAATGAGATATACGGATACAAAGCTTTCCGGATACCGTTCCAGCTGTAAACCAGGATCCTGTGAATATCAATCTGCAAAACCAAAACTACTAGCTGCCCGTGTCAAAATAAGGGCACCCAGAGTTTAGGTTAAAACAATAAACTCCAGGTCAGTCATGTGACTGGTGTGAGAACTAAAACAGTTATTAGTCTTTGTTTTTAAAGTTAGGTAAATCAAGGGACCACGCCGTATAACACGGAACGGGTTTCCTCCCAAGAATACCAGTGCATAAAACCAACAGCGCAATGCTAAATAAAGAAAGATGAAGCTGTTATAAGACCCAGGTCCTATCACACAATGCAACGCAAGCCGGGGGATAGGGTTTTCCCTTATAACAGCCAAAGAATGCTTGATACGTTTAAAAACAAATCATTTGATACTATTATAAGTGCATAGTGTATAAAACAACTTCAAATCATAAGTATCAATCATAGGCGGCATGGGTACCATATATCATGTCGCCATACTAGTTCTACAATTAAAACCGCAAATGTCACGTATTTGGAAATTGGATTTCCATCTATGAACCGAGGCAAAAGATAGTCCTCAACCGATTCGTGACTCTCTAGCCCGAGCCACAGGATCAGAACGCATCAACCCTTTAGATCGTCAGGGCCGGTCCACCGATGTGGATTATTATGCCTGAACACTACGTTTCCCCACCCTATGGGGTGTAAGTGAGCCAACTAAATGACTCCATCGGTTCGAGAACGACCGATCAATCCGAGGCGCCTCGCAACAGCAACAACCACATAAGTCAAACTCGTCAGGGCGTGTAAAACCACTGACGCCACTTCTAGCTAGAAAGAAACGCAAGTCCTCCCTGATGTCCTCTCCCGTTTTTGGTTCATACCGGGTGTGAAACTCGCGAAGTAAACGTTACACAAAGCTACGCCACGAAGGCCGTGCTTCGATCATCAACCACAAGACTTTGCTTTTCAACAGAAGCCTTGATCATTTGCCACTTAGGCATGCCACACAGGCAATTCACTCCATGCGTTTGATATCCATCAATATATAACCCCTGAGCTCGTACGTCTCAGAGAAGGGCGTTAAGCAAGAGAATAAATTCTCCGCCGCCAAACAGATATATATTTAATAGAGATCAATCACACGGACTAAAATCCAATGTCAGACACACAGTCCATTTACAAGTCCGTTCTGGGTCTGAACGAAACCGGAGGCACCTAGTACCCCGCATATCCATCGATCTCCAAGTACGTCTGGACGATCACTAACTGTTTCCATCTTCTTGGGTGTACAGCCCAATCAAGATCATCAGTAATCACCCAAACGACGTGAAGACTTCTGGTCTTCGACCACCGTCTTCATCTTCGACTTATCGTCGTATCAGTTATTCAGAATGGGATAAACCCGGTCTTTCCGAATAACTCGCGTATATTTTAAATAAGTGTTACACAAACACAACATACGCCTCATTCCAATTCATCAGTCACTAACCGTAAATTAATCAAGAGAATAATTTCCCAAATATTAACCCCGAAGGCCGAAACCAACATCAGATCAATATCCAGAAAACCATTCTGCTTGGCCAACCGACAGTTAGTTTCTAAATTTCACATTCATAGGGAAATGTTCCCATTAATCTTATCCAAGATAATTTCTTGAATTTATTCTCTAATCTTCCTTTGAATTTCGATTCAACTAGTCGGAAATAGCGAACCTTACCGTAGTAATCATTGGTTTTAACTTCCCAATCCCAACCTATTGATCCCATGAAGTAAAACTGGTAATACTTCATATCTAACACCACAGTGTTATCGGTAAATTCAATTACCATTTCACGTTCAAATCTAATTAAAGATTTAACTATCGCCTGGAGCAAAACTGGTGATACTCCATTCTCGATCATTTCAATCTAATTAAAGATTCATTAAAACTCCACTTAGTTTTAATCGTTAACTGGGTTAAAGAATCAGTGTCATTTAAAACACGGTTCACGATAAATCCAAAATCACATTCCATTAATTATCGGGTTAAAGAACGAGTGTTATTTAAAACACTGTTCACGATAAACCCAAAAATCAATATCAATTTAATTCCAATTAAATATTATTTAATTGGTACACTTCATTAAATCTAAATAAAAAGATTTAATCTTTTCTCAACTGGGTTCAAGAACAGTGTTAGTGAAGACACCATTCACGACAAACCCCAAATCACATTTGATATTCAATACAAGGCTCTGAATAGAAAATATATCGGCTTATATTCAATATCAAATTCTACGACTAACAAATGTCGTATTGGAAATAACGATATAAATATATCTTTCAAATTTCCATAACAACACCTGTATAATCACGAATTCCAACATCGAAATATTCCGAAGACAATTTCGATTCAAATCCCCTCCAATGCAATCATTGGAAATTCTGGTTATTTTTAAAACCCTTTTCAAATTCAATTTATTTATTTAAAAATAAATAGAATTATATTTCTAGTTCAAAACTAGTTCATTTCGATAAAAATCTATTTTTATCTTTTCAAATATGGAGTTTTTCATCCCAATTCTTTCTAAATCATTTCTTATGATTTTACACAAATTATTACTATTTTTAATAATTTTATCAAGGCCTGTACAGTCGATTTCCATCAATGGCCATCGAACTGCACTTACAGCGACCTTTTTCGAATTTGATTTGGACATAATTCCAAATCCAACCGTTAGATTTCTAATTTCTAATATTCTTTAGAAAGCTCTTTTCGATACGAACCCAACGGTTCCGGTTTTAGGAGAATCCGACGGTCGGATCTCCCGTAATGTCCGTTTGAAATAAATGGTTGAAATTCACGAACTGCCGCGGCGCGGCGCGTTCTATTCAGGCCATTATATTATATATATAATATATATATCGCCGATTTCTATTTAAAACGAATTATATAAATAGTTTTAAATTCGTTTCAAAAGCAATTTCAACTTCCCTTTCAATTCAAATCAAAATTGAATTCTTCTTTATAAATTCGTTTTAAAAATTCACTTCTATTCACTTCAAATTTCAATTCAATTTGAATTCATTTCAATTCGTTATATATTCAATTCATTTCGAAATCGTTATATATTCAATTCATTTCGAAATCGTTATATATTCAATTCATTTCGAAATCGTTGTATATTCAATTCATTTCGAAATCGTTATATATTCAATTCATTTCGAAATCGTTATATATTCAATTCATTTCGAAATCGTTATATATTCAATTCATTTCGAAATCGTTATATATTCAATTCATTTCGAAATCGTTATATATTCAATTCATTTCGAAATCGTTATATATTCAATTCATTTCGAAATCGTATAAAATCGATATAAATATCGTTCACGTCAAAATGGCGTCAATCTAATCAACACGGCTTCATAAATTTCTATTTTCAAATATTCTATTTCAAATATTTCTTTTTCAAAATAGTTGTTATTATCAAAATATTTCGTTCAACACATGACCAATCTCAATGGATGAAACTGTCAACACATGAACCTTTATTTTATATTATAAAGATGTAAACTTTATTATTAAAATATTTCGTTCAACACATGACCAATCTCAATGGATGAAACTGTCAACACATGAACTTTTATTTTATAATATTCTTTATTTTCTAAATTGGAATGAGGCCCAATCAATCACCATATAATGTTAATTATATGGATTTTCATACAACACATGTATATAATAGCATTGAAAAATAATCAACCATCAACCAAAGTGCACTACACTGTATAAGCATCAAATATAGACATTTAACGCTTATAGCAGCTTGTCAATCAATCGATCGGCATATTTAATCAATCAGGATGAGTGAACTTCAAGTTTCATCCCAACACCCGTGTGGGGTTTCAAACAATCAAACACAGATTTTATTTGTGCAGTTGGGCGATGTGTAAAATTTATCGACCCAATCAATGTCCTTCAAATAGGTGTACATAAACAAACCGTCTGGTTTGTAAATGAATATTTATTTATTCACATTCACGTTAAAAATTATATTTTTAACGACAAAACATTTTATTCCAACATATGAATTTCTATTCCGTTCATTCTTTAAATAAAATGATATTTTTATTTTTCTAACATATTTTAGAAAATTTCGGCGGCATAACGGCACGATACTAGAAACGGGATAAGGCCTAGCCTTGTCCCCGGTCTAATAATGGCCACCGCCATACCCATATCAATCAAATCACTTTCGTTATGCAAACCACAAAATTTGGAGTAAGTCTCTAACCTAGCCTTACCCCTTCGCCTTATAACGGCGCACGTCTAATCCTAACCAATTTATCGATTCGATTTTTCACACCACAAACCACATTCAAACCAATATCGCAATCAATCACCAAACAGCCAAACAAACAAGTCCATGGTCTGTGGACGATTGTGTCGGGTGCTACTAAACACCGTCTGCATCCTAGTATATATATATATATATATATATATAACTAGAAAATAAATTGAAAGGTGAGAAATTCTCACTGATAGCTATCCAATCATCTTGACTCTTCTTTGATATAAATCTTCTTCGTTCTTGCCTTTTTGTTACCTTCGTCGCCCGCTTTCACTACCTATGTAAAAATCGAATTTTTACTACGCTATTCAATATATAAAAATCATATTTTTATTTCGATGTTCAATATATAAAAATCATATTTTTATTTCGATGTTCAATATATAAAAATCATATTTTTATTTCGATGTTCAATATATAAAAATCATATTTTTATTTCGATGTTCAATATATAAAAATCATATTTTTATTTCGAAGTTCAATATATAAAAATCATATTTTTATTTCGAAGTTCAATATATAAAAATCATATTTTTATTTCGAAGTTCAATATATAAAAATCATATTTTTATTTCGATGTTCAATATATAAAAATCATATTTTTCTACAAATAAAAATCCTATCTTTCTACAAATAAAAATCCTATCTTTCTGTAAATCAACTATATAAAAATACGACCTTCTCACATTTCAAAATACGACCTTTTCACCTTTTAAAGTTCTAATCTTTTTCTATTTAAAATCTTAAAATCAGTTTTTAAAACCTTTTCAAAATCAGTTTTTAAATGCTTTTCAAAAAATTCGGTTTTTAAACCTCTTAGAAAATTCAGTTTAAAATCCTAAAAAAAAAAAAGTTTAAAAATCCTAAAAAAAATCAGTTTATAAATCCTAAAAAAAAAAATCAGTTTATTTTCTGTTTATATAAAATAAAAATAAAATAAACTAATAAATAAAAAAAGACTTACAGAGAGGGGGGGTTCTGGCCTCTGGCGGCAGTCTTAGGTCAGGGAGGCGCGGCAGGTGGTCGGAGGTCCGGGGTGAGGGGCGGTTGTGGGTGCGGTGGCGGCAGAAGGTTCGGTGGCGTCTCGATGTTGGTGGAGATTGGGGCTTTGTCGAGTTGGGGGTTGCGGTGGGTCTTCGCGAGTGGAGGAGTAAAGGGGGGTGGCCGATCTGAGGCGTGGCGCGTGGATGGGGAGGCGGAGGTTGAACGAGGCGGCGGCCTGACGTAAGGCGTCGGGGATTTTTCCTTCTTCCCTTTTTTTTTGTTTGAAATGAATCTGGAGAGAAAGCAAAAGGTTTGGGGGGGTTTATATAAAATTTAATTATTTTATTATTCTAAATTTCCAAAAAAAACAACTTTTTATTTCGACCTCTAGACGAGACCCACCGACTATCGCCCCTAGCTAACTACCCCCATTCCGAATACAATGGGATATGTATCGCAGGCTGATTCGACTTTTTCGATCAGTTTTCGTCAAAATCAACATATAACTCTATATATTGAATTTGAATGCACATTTCAATTTACCGGGGTCACATACTAACTCTATAAATCCCATAAAAATATTTTCTAGCTTCGTATTGACGATACGGTCCTAACAAAACTAGTTTCGTCGAATTCTGAGGCCGTTGGAAAAATGGCCATTTTCCAGTCGATTAAAATCAACTGAAACTGGTCAAACGCGTTTTCCTATGCCACGCTCACATATTGATTCGAAAAATTATGAAATTTGAAACCTAGCAATAATTTGACACTGCGGATCCAACAAAACTGGTTTCGTCGAAATCCGAGGTCATTTGCAAAATGACCATTTTTAAGGGCCTGAATTCCATAGCGACTATTCAGAATTTTCAACTGGACATATCTTTTGATTCCCGCTACGAACTTTTAATTTTTCGGATTCGTTGGAAAGATATTCACTATTAGATTCCATTATTTTTGGTTTCATTAAAATCCGGATTGTTTTGCACCCGGTACATTCAATTGAAGTTTGAAATCGAATTATCGAACTACCGCGCCATTTTCAATTCCTTTTATAATTATATATAATTATTTATATTCTAACGACGACGCGTATAATATATACGCTCGAATTATATTCAAAATAAATTTCTCGTCGATATTATCTAAAATAATCTATTTTAAATATTCAAAATTCGCTTAAATTGCCAAAATAAAAATTTCAAACTGGCTCGCATTTTACGGGTTGTTACAATCTCCCCCACTTAAAACTTTTCGTCCCCGAAAAGGAACAAAGTCGAAAGTGGTTTGATTAATTAACTCCACGATCGATCAGGCTTCCATTCTCCAACTCTTTAGTTTCTGAGAATTTTCAAAATTTCAAAAATTTGGCTAACACCCTAAATTTTCGAAAAATTTCGCCATAACCTCCCCTGCACCGGGAGCATCGGGGAATTTCAAATAGCTTCCCCGGTCCTTCAGATCTCAAAAAGAAAAAGAAAAAGCCAAGCGGCTAGCCAATAGGCTCATAAAATCATCATCACCCAAACAATACAGTAAATTATGTAGTAAACATGTACCTATTTGTCGGGCAAACAAATTTTATTCTCTGGCTCTAGCCTCCTTGCTATGACCTGTTCAATGATATATATGTGCAAGCAAATGCGACCGATTTTTAATATAATTCAATTAGGCTAAATGGTTCAAAATTAGCAAACAAATAGGCAAACAACACAAACATCAATCAATTAGTGAATTAGAGTCTCAAATTCATAATTTTGATATATATACAAAAAATCACGTTTTGATGCCAAATCACAACAATAAGCCCTATCTAATTTTTGGTTCTCACACCAGTCAATAGGAAATATATAGATGTTGCACGTTCGTCACTCGAATATAAATTCTGATGATGATATATCAATCATCAGAATCACCCCCGGGCGACTAGAGTGTAATTCTATATCTATCCAGTATATTAAAATTTCAAATACACGTTTGCAAGGCGTATATGCAAAATCTTTATATACTGGACTATCCTAATCAATATAAATAAACAATCAAATACGAATAAGTGATTTAAATTTTCAAAACAAAAATTTGTTTTCATTTTAAAAATATACTCTTCACACTCGTTCTAGGATACTACTGATCCTATCTCTAACAAGTCATTCTAATTGGATATTACTAATCCAATATCTGATGAATTCTTTCGTACGGTTCTAATGTGTCATGTCCTCGAGCTCTGTAAACCAAAGCTCTGATACCAACTGTGAAAACCCGTAACTTCCCCGTAAAGGAAAGTGTCGGATAGTTCGAGAATAAGCCACAACAGAACGCATATAGAAGAACATTTCATTGTATATTACAACAATGCATCAGATTACAAGAATATATAGAGTACAAATGAATAAATATTACACAGAAATATCAGAGATTTAAATTACATTTAAATACATAGCAGCGGAAAATAATACAATACACAACTAGAATGAGATATACGGATACAAAGCTTTCCGGATACCGTTCCAGCTGTAAACCAGGATCCTGTGAATATCAATCTGCAAAACCAAAACTACTAGCTGCCCGTGTCAAAATAAGGGCACCCAGAGTTTAGGTTAAAACAATAAACTCCAGGTCAGTCATGTGACTGGTGTGAGAACTAAAACAGTTATTAGTCTTTGTTTTTAAAGTTAGGTAAATCAAGGGACCACGCCGTATAACACGGAACGGGTTTCCTCCCAAGAATACCAGTGCATAAAACCAACAGCGCAATGCTAAATAAAGAAAGATGAAGCTGTTATAAGACCCAGGTCCTATCACACAATGCAACGCAAGCCGGGGGATAGGGTTTTCCCTTATAACAGCCAAAGAATGCTTGATACGTTTAAAAACAAATCATTTGATACTATTATAAGTGCATAGTGTATAAAACAACTTCAAATCATAAGTATCAATCATAGGCGGCATGGGTACCATATATCATGTCGCCATACTAGTTCTACAATTAAAACCGCAAATGTCACGTATTTGGAAATTGGATTTCCATCTATGAACCGAGGCAAAAGATAGTCCTCAACCGATTCGTGACTCTCTAGCCCGAGCCACAGGATCAGAACGCATCAACCCTTTAGATCGTCAGGGCCGGTCCACCGATGTGGATTATTATGCCTGAACACTACGTTTCCCCACCCTATGGGGTGTAAGTGAGCCAACTAAATGACTCCATCGGTTCGAGAACGACCGATCAATCCGAGGCGCCTCGCAACAGCAACAACCACATAAGTCAAACTCGTCAGGGCGTGTAAAACCACTGACGCCACTTCTAGCTAGAAAGAAACGCAAGTCCTCCCTGATGTCCTCTCCCGTTTTTGGTTCATACCGGGTGTGAAACTCGCGAAGTAAACGTTACACAAAGCTACGCCACGAAGGCCGTGCTTCGATCATCAACCACAAGACTTTGCTTTTCAACAGAAGCCTTGATCATTTGCCACTTAGGCATGCCACACAGGCAATTCACTCCATGCGTTTGATATCCATCAATATATAACCCCTGAGCTCGTACGTCTCAGAGAAGGGCGTTAAGTAAGAGAATAAATTCTCCGCCGCCAAACAGATATATATTTAATAGAGATCAATCACACGGACTAAAATCCAATGTCAGACACACAGTCCATTTACAAGTCCGTTCTGGGTCTGAACGAAACCGGAGGCACCTAGTACCCCGCATATCCATCGATCTCCAAGTACGTCTGGACGATCACTAACTGTTTCCATCTTCTTGGGTGTACAGCCCAATCAAGATCATCAGTAATCACCCAAACGACGTGAAGACTTCTGGTCTTCGACCACCGTCTTCATCTTCGACTTATCGTCGTATCAGTTATTCAGAATGGGATAAACCCGGTCTTTCCGAATAACTCGCGTATATTTTAAACAAGTGTTACACAAACACAACATACGCCTCATTCCAATTCATCAGTCACTAACCGTAAATTAATCAAGAGAATAATTTCCCAAATATTAACCCCGAAGGCCGAAACCAACATCAGATCAATATCCAGAAAACCATTCTGATTGGCCAACCGACAGTTAGTTTCTAAATTTCACATTCATAGGGAAATGTTCCCATTAATCTTATCCAAGATAATTTCTTGAATTTATTCTCTAATCTTCCTTTGAATTTCGATTCAACTAGTCGGAATTAGCGAACCTTACCGTAGTAATCATTGGTTTTAACTTCCCAATCCCAACCTATTGATCCCATGAAGTAAAACTGGTAATACTTCATATCTAACACCACAGTGTTATCGGTAAATTCAATTACCATTTCACGTTCAAATCTAATTAAAGATTTAACTATCGCCTGGAGCAAAACTGGTGATACTCCATTCTCGATCATTTCAATCTAATTAAAGATTCATTAAAACTCCACTTAGTTTTAATCGTTAACTGGGTTAAAGAATCAGTGTCATTTAAAACACGGTTCACGATAAACCCAAAATCACATTCCATTAATTATCGGGTTAAAGAACGAGTGTTATTTAAAACACTGTTCACGATAAACCCAAAAATCAATATCAATTTAATTCCAATTAAATATTATTTAATTGGTACACTTCATTAAATCTAAATAAAAAGATTTAATCTTTTCTCAACTGGGTTCAAGAACAGTGTTAGTGAAGACACCATTCACGACAAACCCCAAATCACATTTGATATTCAATACAAGGCTCTGAATAGAAAATATATCGGCTTATATTCAATATCAAATTCTACGACTAACAAATGTCGTATTGGAAATAACAATATAAATATATCTTTCAAATTTCCATAACAACACCTGTATAATCACGAATTCCAACATCGAAATATTCCGAAGACAATTTCGATTCAAATCCCCTCCAATGCAATCATTGGAAATTCTGGTTATTTTTAAAACCCTTTTCAAATTCAATTTATTTATTTAAAAATAAATAGAATTATATTTCTAGTTCAAAACTAGTTCATTTCGATAAAAATCTATTTTTATCTTTTCAAATATGGAGTTTTTCATCCCAATTCTTTCTAAATCATTTCTTATGATTTTACACAAATTATTACTATTTTTAATAATTTTATCAAGGCCTGTACAGTCGATTTCCATCAATGGCCATCGAACTGCACTTACAGCGACCTTTTTCGAATTTGATTTGGACATAATTCCAAATCCAACCGTTAGATTTCTAATTCCTAATATTCTTTAGAAAGCTCTTTTCGATACGAACCCAATGGTTCCGGTTTTAGGAGAATCCGACGGTCGGATCTCCCGTAATGTCCGTTTGAAATAAATGGTCGAAATTCACGAACTGCCGCGGCGCGGCGCGTTCTATTCAGGCCATTATATTATATATATAATATATATATCGCCGATTTCTATTTAAAACGAATTATATAAATAGTTTTAAATTCGTTTCAAAAGCAATTTCAACTTCCTTTTCAATTCAAATCAAAATTGAATTCTTCTTTATAAATTCGTTTTAAAAATTCACTTCTATTCACTTCAAATTTCAATTCAATTTGAATTCATTTCAATTCGTTATATATTCAATTCATTTCGAAATCGTTATATATTCAATTCATTTCGAAATCATTATATATTCAATTCATTTCGAAATCGTTATATATTCAATTCATTTCGAAATCGTTATATATTCAATTCATTTCGAAATCGTTATATATTCAATTCATTTCGAAATCGTTATATATTCAATTCATTTCGAAATCGTTATATATTCAATTCATTTCGAAATCGTTATATATTCAATTCATTTCGAAATCGTTATATATTCAATTCATTTCGAAATCGTTATATATTCAATTCATTTCGAAATCGTTATATATTCAATTCATTTCGAAATCGTTATATATTCAATTCATTTCGAAATCGTATAAAATCGATATAAATATCGTTCACGTCAAAATGGCGTCAATCTAATCAACACGGCTTCATAAATTTCTATTTTCAAATATTCTATTTCAAATATTTCTTTTTCAAAATAGTTGTTATTATCAAAATATTTCGTTCAACACATGACCAATCTCAATGGATGAAACTGTCAACACATGAACCTTTATTTTATATTATAAAGATGTAAACTTTATTATTAAAATATTTCGTTCAACACATGACCAATCTCAATGGATGAAACTGTCAACACATGAACTTTTATTTTATAATATTCTTTATTTTCTAAATTGGAATGAGGCCCAATCAATCACCATATAATGTTAATTATATGGATTTTCATACAACACATGTATATAATAGCATTGAAAAATAATCAACCATCAACCAAAGTGCACTACACTGTATAAGCATCAAATATAGACATTTAACGCTTATAGCAGCTTGTCAATCAATCGATCGACATATTTAATCAATCAGGATGAGTGAACTTCAAGTTTCATCCCAACACCCGTGTGGGGTTTCAAACAATCAAACACAGATTTTATTTGTGCAGTTGGGCGATGTGTAAAATTTATCGACCCAATCAATGTCCTTCAAATAGGTGTACATAAACAAACCGTCTGGTTTGTAAATGAATATTTATTTATTCACATTCACGTTAAAAATTATATTTTTAACGACAAAACATTTTATTCCAACATATGAATTTCTATTCCGTTCATTCTTTAAATAAAATGATATTTTTATTTTTCTAACATATTTTAGAAAATTTCGGCGGCATAACGGCACGATACTAGAAACGGGATAAGGCCTAGCCTTGTCCCAGGTCTAATAATGGCCACCGCCATACCCATATCAATCAAATCACTTTCGTTATGCAAACCACAAAATTTGGAGTAAGTCTCTAACCTAGCCTTACCCCTTCGCCTTATAACGGCGCACGTCTAATCCTAACCAATTTATCGATTCGATTTTTCACACCACAAACCACATTCAAACCAATATCGCAATCAATCACCAAACAGCCAAACAAACAAGTCCATGGTCTGTGGACGATTGTGTCGGGTGCTACTAAACACCGTCTGCATCCTAGTATATATATATATATATAACTAGAAAATAAATTGAAAGGTGAGAAATTCTCACTGATAGCTATCCAATCATCTTGACTCTTCTTTGATATAAATCTTCTTCGTTCTTGCCTTTTTGTTACCTTCGTCGCCCGCTTTCACTACCTATGTAAAAATCGAATTTTTACTACGCTATTCAATATATAAAAATCATATTTTTATTTCGATGTTCAATATATAAAAATCATATTTTTATTTCGATGTTCAATATATAAAAATCATATTTTTATTTCGATGTTCAATATATAAAAATCATATTTTTATTTCGATGTTCAATATATAAAAATCATATTTTTATTTCGAAGTTCAATATATAAAAATCATATTTTTATTTCGATGTTCAATATATAAAAATCATATTTTTATTTCGAAGTTCAATATATAAAAATCATATTTTTATTTCGAAGTTCAATATATAAAAATCATATTTTTATTTCGAAGTTCAATATATAAAAATCATATTTTTATTTCGATGTTCAATATATAAAAATCATATTTTTATTTCGATGTTCAATATATAAAAATCATATTTTTCTACAAATAAAAATCCTATCTTTCTACAAATAAAAATCCTATCTTTCTGTAAATCAACTATATAAAAATACGACCTTCTCACATTTCAAAATACGACCTTTTCACCTTTTAAAGTTCTAATCTTTTTCTATTTAAAATCTTAAAATCAGTTTTTAAAACCTTTTCAAAATCAGTTTTTAAATGCTTTTCAAAAAATTCGGTTTTTAAACCTCTTAGAAAATTCAGTTTAAAATCCAAAAAAAAAAAAAGTTTAAAAATCCTAAAAAAAATCAGTTTATAAATCCTAAAAAAAAATCAGTTTATTTTCTGTTTATATAAAATAAAAATAAAAAAAGACTTACAGAGAGGGGGGGTTCTGGCCTCTGGCGGCGGTCTTAGGTCAGGGAGGCGCGGCAGGTGGTCGGAGGTCCGGGGTGAGGGGCGGTTGTGGGTGCGGTGGTGGCAGAAGGTTCGGTGGCGTCTCGATGTTGGTGGAGATTGGGGCTTTGTCGAGTTGGGGGTTGCGGTGGGTCTTCGCGAGTGGAGGAGTAAAGGTGGGTGGCCGATCTGAGGCGTCGCGCGTGGATGGGGAGGCGGAGGTTGAACGAGGCGGCGGCCTGACGTAAGGCGTCGGGGATTTTTCCTTCTTCCCTTTTTTTTTTTTTTTGTTTGAAATGAATCTGGAGAGAAAGCAAAAGGTTTGGGGGGGGGGGGGTTTATATAAAATTTAATTATTTTATTATTCTAAATTTCCAAAAAAAACAACTTTTTATTTCGACCTCTAGACGAGACCCACCGACTGTCGCCCCTAGCTAACTACCCCCATTCCGAATACAATGGGATATGTATCGCAGGCTGATTCGACTGTTTCGATCAGTTTTCGTCAAAATCAACATATAACTCTATATATTGAATTTGAATGCACATTTCAATTTACCGGGGTCACATACTAACTCTATAAATCCCATAAAAATATTTTCTAGCTTCGTATTGACGATACGGTCCTAACAAAACTAGTTTCGTCGAATTCTGAGGCCGTTGGAAAAATGGCCATTTTCCAGTCGATTAAAATCAACTGAAACTGGTCAAACGCGTTTTCCTATGCCACGCTCACATATTGATTCGAAAAATTATGAAATTTGAAACCTAGCAATAATTTGACACTGCGGATCCAACAAAACTGGTTTCGTCGAAATCCGAGGTCATTTGCAAAATGACCATTTTTAAGGGCCTGAATTCCATAGCGACTATTCAGAATTTTCAACTGGACATATCTTTTGATTTCCGCTACGAACTTTTAATTTTTCGGATTCGTTGGAAAGATATTCACTATTAGATTCCATTATTTTTGGTTTCATTAAAATCCGGATTGTTTTGCACCCGGTACATTCAATTGAAGTTTGAAATCGAATTATCGAACTACCGCGCCATTTTCAATTCCTTTTATAATTATATATAATTATTTATATTCTAACGACGACGCGTATAATATATACGCTCGAATTATATTCAAAATAAATTTCTCGTCGATATTATCTAAAATAATCTATTTTAAATATTCAAAATTCGCTTAAATTGCCAAAATAAAAATTTCAAACTGGCTCGCATTTTACGGGTTGTTACAATCTCCCCCACTTAAAACTTTTCGTCCCCGAAAAGAAACAAAGTCGAAAGTGGTTTGATTAATTAACTCCACGATCGATCAGGCTTCCATTCTCTAACTCTTTAGTTTCTGAGAATTTTCAAAATTTCAAAAATTTGGCTAACACCCTAAATTTTCGAAAAATTTCGCCATAACCTCCCCTGCACCAGGAGCATCGGGGAATTTCAAATAGCTTCCCCGGTCCTAAATTTTCAGTTTATGTTCTAGACTTTGTTTTATGGGAAAATAATGAACGAGTACTTTGATGTAACTTGACTATGGTTTTGAAATGCTAGTTTTATCCGTTGCTTTATTTACTCTGTTTTTACTTACATGTTCTGTCTTGTGATATCTGCATGCATGTTACCTCGTTTAACGCCCCTCCAAAGCTAGTGTCCTTGCAAGAGTGGCATTGGCGGAGGTGGGGTGTTACAAAAGTCCTATTTTTTCTTTCATCTTTACCGTTCATTTCAGGTGAATAGGGTGCAGTTCTCTCATGTACAATACCATGTAATTTATAGAAGTCCAGAATTGAATTAGATTCAAATTCTGTTCCTCTATCACTACGAAATCTCTTGATTTTCCTATTTGTTTGATTCTCAATCTCAGTTTTGAATGTTTTAAACATGTCAAAAGCATCACTATTATTTTTCATAAGATAAACATATGTGAAATCAGAACAATCATCGATAAAAGTGATAAAATAACGATGTCCATGTCTAGTCAATGTACCATCAAGTTCACATATGTCAGAATGAATCAAGTCTAAGGGTTCAGATTCTCTATCAACAGATTTATGAGGTTTCTTTGTGATTTTTTCTTGTGTACAGAATTCACATTTATCAAATTCAGATTCTGCTATCTTAGGTATCATATCTAGAGTGCTCATGTTACGAATTATCCGTTTATTAACATGACATAATCTAGAGTGCCAAATATTAAAATCACACAACATATAAGCAGAATTATTCACTTTATTAGATTCAACATTTAATTTGAACATTCCCTCACAAGCATAACCCTTTCCTACAAAGTTTCACTTATACACTATGGTATACAAATAAGCCCCAATAAATTGAGTAAACCCTGCCTTATTAAGGAGATAGCCAGACACCAGATTCTTCCTCATCTCTGGAGTATGCAAAACAACTTTGAGGATCACAGTCTTTCCAGAGGTAAAATTGATCTCCACGTTTCCAATCCCTGCAACTTTAGTGGTGTGAGAATCTCCCAGCAAAACTTTCTGATCATCAGCAGCCGTGTATGTGGAAAACATAGCACGCTCATAGAAGACATGGCGAGAAGCACCAGTGTCTACCCACCAACCCTCTGATGCACCAACCAGGCGAATCTCAGTAATCATAGCCATAAGAGGCTCCTCCTCAGTCAAGTTAGCCTGTGGTACAGAGCTAGGCTTGTTCCGACACTTTCGTGCCATATGACCTGGTTTTCCACAGTTGTAGCATAGAAACAACCGTCTAGAGTCATTCTTTTAGGCTAATTTTTTTTGTCCTTTTGGGTTTCCTTGCGGATTCCCATTCTGTTTGTTGCATCTGTTCTGATTCTTAAAAGACTTCTGGTTTGGTTTAAGAACTGCGGGTTTGGTCTTTTTAGTGTTGTTGTTTGAAACAAACAACACTTCCTCTTTCTGGTCCTGTTTGCATGCCACCTCCTTAATGCGAAGGCGAGTGATCAAACTCTCTAAGGAAAATTCCTTAGTCTTATGCCGTAAAATTTTTTTAAAGTCTTTCCAACCTGGGGGCAGTTTGTCAATAATAACAGCAACTTGAAATTGTTCATCCAAAACCATACCTTCGGAGATGATCTCATGAGCTATTTTCTGCAGCTCATGAGACTACATCTCTACTGACCTATCGTCTGTCATTTGGTACTTGAGATAGCGACTTACAGCATACTTCTTTGCCCCTGCCTCCTCTGTATCGTATTTCTTCTGCAGCGCTTCCCAGATCTGCTTTGCTATCTTGTCCTCTGAGTTATAGCAATCATACAGATCATCGCTCAATCCGTTCAGAATAAAATTCTTGCACAGATAATCCTGTTCAGTCCAGGTCTGCAACTGCTTTGATTGTTCAGTCCAGGAAGTCATCTGCGCTTCATCAGTTCCGTCAGGCTTGTCTGGCAGCTGCGGTTTGTCGGTGGTCAGAGCAGCAGCCACCTTCCTCATTGTCAGGTAGAACTCCATCTTCTGACGCCATCGTTTGAAGTGCAGACCTTCGAAACGTAATGGGGCAGCAGTCACCAATGGGATCTGGAATGTAGAGGGAGGAGCAACATCATCTATGGTTGTTGTCGAGGCTATTGTTTCTGATCGTCTTCAAATTGTTGGGAAATAATGGCTGAGTCATGTATTTGTCGCTTTCTTGAAGACGATTCGACGATCTGGTCGGTGGTGCAAAACCAGTTCGTACTTTCGCCGCCGCCTCTAGGATAAAACGGCCTCTCTAAAATGAATAACTGATTTGCTTTGCACAACAAATCAGTGCAGATTTGCACTTTCGAATTTAACTGCTCGAAAAATTCTGGAAGAATATTTTTTTTTAATGGCGAAGGAAGAGAATTTTTTTTCTATATCAATCTCGTCTACAACTGAAGATAATATATAGACGGGATTAGGGCTGAACGAAAATACTGGTCAGTGGAGGAAAATAGGATCTGCGAAACACTTGGTATATAATGAAAACAATGTTTGGCATCCATTTAACAATGAATGATGCTGGTATATAATGAAAAAAAATGATTATTCTAAAAAAAAATTAATACACAAAATACGAAATAATTTTTATAATTTTTCGTGTTTTGAGACGTAACGAGAAAATAAGAGATAATCCATCCATCTATCATTCCTCTCTATCTCCTCCACTGCCCCTTCTGTTACTTCCGCTGTCCATCATCGACTCTTTCTATCTTTCGTAATTGATGTTGAAAACTCAAAACAAAATATAAACCAAAAATCATTAATATTCTGTTAAACTTGACGATAAGTTTCCACGGCAAATAATTATCTTACATGCTTGTTTATTTGCCACACGAAGGAAAAGAAGCATTCTAGGGCATGTTGTTTATGTTGGGCTTGTTTGTTGGGCCGGACTGCCAATACTATTGCTACTAGGAATATACTATTGAAACAAGGACCTCCCTTGTTGCTTGCAAAAAAGTGTACTAGGTTCATATTGGCGGACCTCCCTCGTATATGTGGTCTCGGTCACCTTCACTAAGTATGTCCATCATTGCTCACTTTGGTCGAGCGTTGGCCTACTGAATCATTCACCGTCTTGTTACACTAACTTTGCATATAGATCATTGTTTCTTTGATTCATCCTATTTGTATTGAATTGATCGTCTGTTACCTCATTCGAAATATTTATCAAAGCTTTATTCAATGCAGCTGCAATTTTTGTATGCATGCCTTTTTTGTTGGTTCCACTATGTGCATAATTGTCGGTGGCTCAATAAAGGAACAACACTAACTTATTTAGATCATGTGCAAGTGAAACCCTATTCACAGTCGCCTTTGTGCAACTATGGATTGCACTGCACTCGCAGACCTCATAAAAAGAAAACGTGGTCCTTCGAATTCCTCTTGGAAAGGCCCTCGAGTGTGTTGCACAGTCGACTGTTCATAGTTAACTCTTAGATCAATTATCCGAACTTTGTTAGGAGTTTCTTTGAAATATTTTGACCATTCTATATCCAGAATTTTTCTTTTTTTTAATAGTTGAAATGAGTTTGAGATAAATGTATTAAAAGTGACTGTTATGGTAATAGTCACCGTTATAATTTATCAAATATCATTATCAAACCGTTTTTACTATTAAGTCGGAATTATTATCGTCTTCTACCGATCGACTATTATACCGAAGATTGATATATCAATTTATCAAATATCATTTTACATTGTAGAATACAATGACTACTACTAGACATTATGTTTCACAATGTTATATAATTTTTGACACATCATCTTTAAACTTCATTTAACAATTGCATTGGAGATAATAATTTTAATATAAATGTTAATGGATGATGTGTAATTGATTCTACGTTCAAATTGATTAAGCATTGGATATACTCTTAGCTGGTTGGGTTAGCAACATCACAATATAGGCTAATCAAATGAGCAGCATGCAAACTAAAGCATGAAGGGCAAAGCAATATCATAATGGGAAACACAACAGACCATTTAATACAATATTTGTGTAATTTATTTTCCTCTTATACTGTGCATATGGTTAATGTGGATAGGTGAATGGTTAACGCAAAAACGCATATGCACAATTTGGTACTTTTGGACTTCGCTTAGTGAAATTGATGACGTACAAGATTTACACGTTATTGAAACTACATTTTACAAGTCACATTTATATGGTTTCTGCACATGCTATATATATTGCCCCTCTCTACGCCAACCTGCCCGTTGACCTACAAAATAAAACTACAAACTGGTTGCATGTTCCAATTACAAAACCACAGACTATGTGTCATTTTACAGCTGCTATAATAAATTAACTCTGTCACTAACGATGTACCACGTCACGACTGTCACCTCATAAAAAATCTTATGACCATAACTTTCATAATTAACACAGTTGTATGTTCATTTTATGGAACAGACCAATTACCACCACACACCAACTCTAGATGTTTCTCCTGACCCCGTAGCTCTCACACTTTTCCGTGTGCGAAGCATAGGTCCCATACTAGTTTTATATGATACAAGAATCTGACAAATGAATTACGTTAGGTTCGCATGGATGAAAGCTACAAGATGGAATTGACTGGAAGTGCTAGAAGCTTCCAGAAATTTTTCTCTAATTTTAAACAATTGTTTAAAATTAGGTAAAACAACGTAAATCATCAATTCAAAAATCATGGTGAGTAAACTCACTCTCTGGTTCGATTATAATTTATTATAATCGAATTTTTATTTAATATAAATATTTATATGTTGTTTGTTGGTTGATTGGTTGCATTGCTATTTATTGGTAAATTGTGGCTATTATAAATATATTAATTAATTAGGCTTGGTGTTTGTGGCTATATATATATATATATATATATATATATATATTGGTAGTTGGATATTTCCCGCAGTACCATTAGTGGACGCCCGCAGTATCATTAGCGGATGACCCTATGCGCCCACAATATGATAGTGGATGACCTTTTATACCACGATATCCTTCCTCGGAGCAGGATGGATATTATTTATGTTGGCTAACATCTATGGATGCAGGAAAATAGGTTGAAGGGATCCAACGGGATTTCTCAAATTTATTATTGTTTGTTTCCATGTATATATTCGTATATGATGTATTAGAAAACCTGTGACTGATAATTGAGTGTTTTTGGATGTTTAAATATCACTGTCTTTAAATGTTGATTTTCAAAAATATCGTGAAAAGAGATTTTGAGATTTAAAAGGAAAAAACTAGTTTTCTAAAAATAGAATTTGAATTTCGAATAGGCAAAGAAATATATACTTCACTATGCCATAGATGGCTTACTACAACGAAAATCCAAGGTGTTGCTAGCTAAAATGTTGCTCCAGCTATGCTAATTTTTGTCTATTGCAACACATACTTCAATGTATTAGAATATATATCAAATTGTGTTGCAGTAGCTACAGACGTATTAAAAATAAAAATAAAAAATGACACCTCAGCGATCCATACCTTCAATTAAAACAAAATCTCAACCATCAATCTACTCTCTACTACACTTCCTTTCTCGCTAATATTTTCGTTCACTGCCTTCTTTTCATTTTCTTTCCCCCCAATCTACTCTCTACTGCACTTCCTTTCCCGCTAACATTTTCGTTCACCGCCTTATTTTCATTTTCTTTCCCCCTAAATCGCTAGGTTTTGCGATTTCCCTTTTCTAGAAATTCAGATCTGGTTTTCCCGTTCTCCATCACTAACCGAACAGCCTCCCGCTTTGCCACATCTTGTCAAACAACCACCGCCTCCGTTCTATGTTTATCCGGCTGTGATGCCTTGTTGGAATCTCCGCCTCCTCCCCCCGCTTTCACCCTCAATGATGTCTCGATTTCTACACTAAGTTTTGTCAGTGAATTAAAAGCATATATCTAGTGAATCCCGCAGCAATTAGAACAATCTAATATTCTTAAACATCCATCAGAGGTGAGAACAGAGATTTCTCAGCAGCACAAGGTAACTTATCAACTAATAATGCTTCATAAAAAATAATTCTTTTAATTGTTATCGACATATTAATGTTCTTTACCTTTTTCTTTTAATTATTTTAATTGTTTCAGCTTATTAGGACTCAGTGGTACAAGTTAATATGCTTTTAGGTTTCAATATTTTTTCCCAATAATCAGTGGTGATTACATGGAGAGGTGTACAAAATATAATATCTACACTTGTATCTCTGTTCTTTTGAAATTATGCTCCATTCAGTGTCTAACAGAAAAAACATGATTGTACATTTTACAGCCGTAAAATCTAGTGCTACATTCAGAATGAAGGTTCTCAAATAGTTCATGATTGGAACGAGTAGCCATGGCCACTAGGATGCATATTTGTGGGCCAAAGGGATCAAGATTGCTTTATCATGGAACTTGTAATATGCACTAATGATTCAACTATAGTATTGCTTTTATTAGTTTCAGTTTGAACGTTCAGTTGACATTAAGTGTCCGTAATAAGCTTCCTTGCTAATCAGTAGTGGCAAATATGCATTTGGGTATTCAAAATGTATTTTTTGCTCTTTTATAGCAATTTGGTTTTTCTAAAGTTTCTAATACTATTTATTGTAGATGCATGCAGTTGTCATCTTATACAACTACTACCACCAAAAACAATACTCAAACAACAAATTTATTGATTTCGAATCTTTTTGCAAAGTTAGTTGCATGTGTAAACCCGGCCTGATACCATATCTGAGATTCATACACAAATGTAACTACAAATCTAAGTATTTATGCAACAAATATATGATCACCGAGAAGAAGGTTGCGGATGCATGTAATATTTGCATAAGTTTAGATTCATTTAAAGAAAATCCAACCTTAGAAGCTTGGCCAGTTTCGAAAATGGCTATCTTTCTTATCGATTCAAGGAAGGTAAAATGTGTGCTTCTTTATAATTACAGCATTCAAGGTGTTTGGTCCTTAATGGAAAATGAGATAACATGCTATGATAATAAGCTGCTACTAACTGAATCTCACACGTCAGATGTTGAACTTGAAAATCTTGCATTTTCTACCATGGTGGTATGATTTCTTCTTTCTTTCTAAAGTAGTATATGGTTTAAGAATTTCAACTTATGTCTTCCAACAACTATGCTTGCAAACAGGCATTAGTGTTGAAAACTTGGATATTGTGGAACATCATTTAGCATATTCTTTGGAACACGAGAAGACAATTGCACGGTTATACATAATGAGGTTCAGGGGTGCTTTGAAGAAGGGGATCTCTCAAGTTTCCATTAAAGATGTCAAAACAAGGTTCCTTTGTGTATACATTGAAATATTAAGTTATCGTCATAGCATATTATGTAATAATTTCATACGCGCTTATTTTCTGCAGTATAGAAGGGCCAGTTGGACACTTATCGTAATCAGCTAATTCAGGTGAGTTACTTCTCGATCTTCTTAGTGCAATTTATGATTATTTATTGTCAACGGTGTCATATACCAATCATGTATATATTTATACATTCATGGCGATCAATGATGAAGGAATGCCGATGTATTAGAGGCCATTCATGATTGAACTAGAGAAGTTGTGTTTGCGAGCGAATCATCAAAAGGTAAAAAATAAAGGTAGTAGTTTATATAATCATTTTCGTGTATTTTTTCTTGCTTATGGTTGTATGTATGAGTCTGTATATGAGTGAATCGAGTGACAATGTAGTGAGGATTGTATGTAAATATGAATGATTGTGTAATATACGAGTGAATGGACAATAGTGGAGTCAAAAAATTTGTACCATTTAAAATGTTGAAATAAAATATTTATTTGAATAAAATACCGTGTTATAATAATATTTATTATAATATTATGAAATCTTTGATTAATAGTAGTTGTGGTGTAATTATTTTTAGCATTTTTAAAACAAATTTTAACAATTGATAAAAACAGTTGTAAAAAAGGGTGACTTTATTACGATTGTCAGCTGTACTAGACATATTACAACTGTTTTTGGCAGTTGTGAATGGGTATTTTTTGTTCTAGTGGTACCTGTGGCGACACCAGTACTGATGTTACCATAGGGTCGCAAAGGTGTTGCTTTTGACTCTAAGGCAACGTGGCAAAAGGCAACTCCGAAAAAGTGTTGCCGCAGATCATTTTTTGCCTATAGTAACACTTTTTGGCACCTACTGCATCACTTCTCTGGGGTTGCTGTAGGCCATCTATGGCGTAGTGCTTGTTTTGAATAATAAAACAAGTAATGAATTTATAAACGATGTTTATAAATTAAATAGAATGATTTTCATTGAATAATGCATGGAATTGAAGTTCATTTATAAACAATGTTTATAAATGAAATGGGAAAAATTATCATTTGGATAATATGGGAAATCTAAATTCAAATGTGAATTTAAAGGGAATTGAATTTAGTTTCAAAAAGAAACGATGAAATCTATACTGATGTTTAGAGTGTAAATTGAATTAAATAAATCCGTATGGATTTATGATTTGAATTCGATTAGATAGAATTTATTTAAATAAAATATTTTCAGAAAAGATATTAGGATTGTATTAAATAGAAGTTTAAATTTAAATGTGAAAATGGATTCACTATATATATATATATATATATATATAAGTTATAATCGATAAAATATTCCAGAATATATAGGAATTGGGTTTCAAGTAAATTTTAAATGGAACTTGTTTTAATGTATAAAACAAGGAAGTTAAATTATAAACGATGTTTATAAATATAGTGAGATAATTATCATTAGATAAATTTGGAATTTTAAATTCAAGCATGAATTTAAAAAGGAATTGGAAATCGTTCAAAAAGGGAACGATAGAATTTTATTCCCGAAATTCGGAATATAAACTGAAGCAAAGTAAACCAAAAGGATTTTTAATTAGAATTCGATTATATCGAATTTTATAAAATAATTCATATAGAAAGGAATTGGAATTACCTATAGAAGATTGAATTATAAATAAATTTATAACTGAATTATAAAACAATCGGCAATTAAGGAAAATCAGAAATATTAAGTCAAATTGGGAAAATTAGTTTAATATATATTTAAATATATTAGAAGGGAATTGGAATTCATTTATGAACGAAGTTTAAACGTTTATATTTAAATATAATCAAAACGAACTCGCCGCAGCGCGGTAGTTCGTAATTTGGCGTTTTGAACTTCAATTGAGTATATAGAACTCAATTTAAGTCAGAATTCTTTGAAACAAGAATCATTAGGACCGATTTGATAATAGTTTTCTAATGGAAGATAAAATATGGATTTCGTCTTAAAGATTATGAGTTATGCCAAAATCAAACTTTCGAAAAAAACAATACCATAACCATTATTAAACTATAACGGTTTATTTAAATAAATAAAAGGGTTTAAGCAAATTAAACTGGAATTTCCATCAGAAAAATCCAGACTTGAGTTAAAAAATAAAAATGAACTCAAGTGAAGTAAATGGATTGATTTTTGAAACAAAAATACGAATTTTAATCATTGAATAGAATTAACTAATTTGAAGAATAATCAATTAATGAAATTCTGATACGAAATTAGGCTTTAGATAAGTAAATTGGATTTGTGAATTCATATTCTAAATCGAATATGAAACTTGAACTGAAAATGGAATTTGACTAGTTTATAAGCAAATTAAAATGGTATATGAACGTGATATGTTCAATCAAAAAGTGAAATAGGCAAAAGAGCTAATTAAAAAATAAATTAGCGAATTGAGTTAAAATGACCAGATTGAGTTGGAATAAATTGGAATTGGATGAGTATGTATAAAACAGGTATGCAATGAAGAGAATGAAGTTTATATTTTTTGAGTGACCTATAAAAATGTACATGTCTAAATTTCATATGAGTTTTTTATGCACCGAATCGGTAAGCCGCTTGGCTTTTTGATTTTCTTTTTGAATGGAAAGGGACTAAATAGACGAGTTGAGGTTTGAGCTATTGACCGGTATAAAGGAGGTGCTGGTGAATATTTCCGGAAATTTAAGGAGTTAGAATATTTTTAAGAAAATTTGATAATTAGAAATCAATATATCAATATATTAAAATTCGATAAGGAAACGAACTTAAAATAGAATATTATAAACAAAAAGGAAATCTATAAATTAAAATCTGGAAAGAATAGAAAGAGAACATTACACATTATTTAAAAAGAGGATAATTGGTTTTATATGATGTTGATTATTCGAGATAAGTTGTCTTGTCTATTTTGAGATTAAAAATGTTATTCAGTCAAGGTCTGAGAGGTGGTTATACCTCCAACTTGATTGATTCTATAATTAGCCGATAAATAGCAAGATTTGGCTCGAAGATAAATGTTTGAATAAGATTTAGTTGAATGCAATATTTGGGGTTGTTGTAACGATGTTTTACACAACATTCGTTTTAACACAAGTAAGTAGAATTTTGGAAGTATAAAGAATATTTCCTAAGTATAGAAATAAATGAGTTCGGGAAAGAGAAATAATTGGTATGTTTTCCAATTATAAATAAAAGATATTTTCTAAATATAGTAAATAAAAGAAGGTGATATATGGAAATGTTTTTCCTAATAGCGTAAGAGGCCAAAATGATTATTGAAAATACTGGGTTAACAAATATTGATAAGAAAATGGAGAAGTGATTTAGTTAATGAAATATTAATTAAGGGCCCCAGACATTTTTCTGATGCTTTGGATTGGATGTTTGTTTTTCTTCGATAGATAAATAACTGACTATCGAAGTATTGGCCAATACCGTTGTCAATATGAAGAGATGGGTTGGATTATTATCAAAGAACCACTCCATATTGGCGGTAGCGTTGTGAATCAGATTATATGAAGATAATCGAAGACGTAAGTAAAGTGCAAGTGTAACAACCCAGAAAATCTGAACCAATTTAAAAAATTTAATTTGGCAATTTTAGTGAATTTTGAATATTTAAAATAAACTATTTTAAACAATAACGACCAAAAGTATATTTGAATCGATATTGTAAAATAAATATATTTATTTTAATTATGAACAAGGCCTGAAATGGCGCGGTAGTTTGAAAATTTGAATTCGAACTTTGACTGACCGTACCGGGTACAAAATAAAACGGATTTTAGTGAAATCAAAAATATTTAAATCTGTTTATGAATATCTTTCTAACTAATCTGAAAAATCGAGATTTCATAGCAGGAATCAAAAGTTATGGCCAAATGAATTTTCAGAAAGGTCGCTATGGAGTTAATATAGCCCGTGAAAATGGACATTTTGCAAACGACCTCCGTTTTCGACGAAACCACTTTTGTTGGATCCGAGATGTCAAATTATTGCTAGGTTTCAAATTCCATAATTTTTGGAGTTCATATGTGAGCATGGCAAAGGAAAATGTATTTGGTTGATTTTAGTCAAATTGGATCGACCAGAAAATGAACATTTTTCAAACTGTCTCCAAATTCGATGAAACTAGTTTTGTTGGGACCGCATCGTCAAAACATAGCTAGATTTATTTTTCAGGAATTTTTGGGGTCAGTATGCGTCCTCGGCAAATTGAAATGTATGTTCAAATCCATATTTGAATGTTTTATATTTTAATTTGAAGAATAACTGACTGAAACCGTCGAATGGGCTTACGAAACGTATTCCATTGTGTTCAGAATGGGGGTATTTAGCTAGGGACAACAATCGTTGGGTTTGAATTGGAGTTCGTAAGGAGAAAGGGGTATTTTTGGATTTTAAAAATAAATATAAAATCATGGGCCAATCATAATTCAAATTAATTTCTCTCTCCCCATAACCTTATATCGCGACGGCGGCTTCTTCTTCTTCCTTCTCTCCTCTTTTTCTTCAAATCCACTGAATAAAATCCCTTGGCCCTTTGGAGAATTATGTAGCCCTCTCCAAGATCCTTCAAATCCAAATATGGATTGTATTTTTTCATCGCGTGTTTGAAGAGGATCGACGCTCCAAAGTCAGGAGGTTTGAACCGCCGCCGCTTGCACCTACCACCACCGAAGTGGACCCCACCACCATGTGTGGAGGCGCCTCTCCTCCCTCTTCGATGTGGCATTGGCCGATCCTTCTGTAGCGCAGCGGATTTCACGAAAATCGAAACCTAGTTTCGAACCACTTCTGAAAGGTAATGGCTGAAAATAAATTAACTATTTATAGCACTTTAAAGCGCTACGATTTATAATTTTACAATAAAAATCATATCTTTTTGCTATGTTGTTGAAATACAGTGAAACAAGAGACACCGGGACCGTGTGGACATCTTCTACATTTTAGAAGAGACCTGATATTTTTCTGAGCCTTCTACAATTTTTGGAGGAGTGGAACCCAATGTGAGATTTCTGAATTATAAATGATATGTAATAACGATGTATAAATTATACGATTGATATATGAGTTATATAAGCGTTATACACCTCATGTATAAGCGTTCTATAAGTTGTATGTGTGTTGTATGTGCGATGTATAAGTTATATATGCATTGTAAAAATTATATATGTGTTGAATGGAATTGAAATGAATTGAAATGAAATTGAAATATATTTATATACGTATATATATATACACTCCCCTCGTCCATAGACCATGGACGATATATATTGGTTGTGATTGTTTGGATTTGGTTGATGTGAAATTTGGTTGATAAATACGAATGGTTGAAATGATTGATTGTGGTTAAAATCCCAATAGGATTAGTATATGGGAAAATTTGTCTACGTACGAACTAGTTATTGAAATCCCCATTGTCAAAAGTTGTGAGGCTTTAAGGTAGAGCGAGGACTCGTACTCGGGACGGTGCCAGTTTTAACTACCCTGCCATTATGTTGCCGAAATTTTCTAAATTATTCCTGTGTTAGATTTATATTCACGTATTGAAATATATTCATGTGTTGGAAAAATATTCATTCTTGAAATAAAATGGTTTGAACGATAAAAATAACATTTTTATCGAAGGTATGAAATAAAAATGGATTGAATGATAAAAATAACATTTGTATAGAATGTATGAAATAAAATGATTTGAGCGATAAAAATAACATTTTTATTGTATGTACGAAGTATATAAAATAATCATGTTTTGAAATAAATTGTTTTAACAATAAAAATCGCATTTTTATCATATATATGAATCGCTAAAAATATTCATTTTTGAAATAAATTGCTTTAACAAAAAAATCACATTTTTATCATCTATATGAAGTGTATAAAATAATCGTGTTTGAAATAAATTGTTTTGACAATAAGAATCACATTTTTACTATATATATGAATTGTTAAAAATAGTCATATGTTGAAATAAATATCTGTTTGATGAAAATATCATTTTTATCAACTAAATGAGTTGAAATGGTTTTTGAAATCGTAGAATGGATTATATATATATATATATATATATACACATATATATATATATATATATAATTAAAATAAATCGAATAACGAAGCTGCAGTTCGTATTTTGAAACCGTGATTTCAAACGATTGTACCTGGAGATCCGACCATTGGATTTTCCTGAAGCCGAGACCACTGGGTTCGCTTTGGAAATACCTTTCCAATGGCACCAACTTTGCAAAGATCCAACGATTGGATTGTCTGGAATGTTTAATTCAAACCTGAATGAAAACAGCGCCAGAATGGATTATATATATAAATATAATTGAAATAAAGCGAATAATGACGCTGCAGTTCGTATTTTGAAACTGTAACTTTAAACGATTGTACCGGGAGATCCGACCGTCGGATTTTCCCAAAACTGAAACTGTTGGTTCCGCTTTGAAAAGATCTTTCTAATGATATAAAATTTGTAAAGATCCAACGATTAGATTTTTCAGATATGTGTAAATCAAATCTGAAGAAAACACCGCCATGGTCGCGTTATGGCCTGAAGCGTCGTTTGAATAAATGGACTATATTTAAATAAATAAAAATAGCGATAAATCGTGATAAAATATTATAAACGATATGGAATGGAAATAAACCGAATTTACCCAGTTCATTGGATATTTGATGGCTGAATGTGTTTGACGTGAAAATTACATTAATAAACTGAATTATGGATGTCAGATAGTTTAACCATTGAAATGAATTGATTTGAAATTCTAAATATACGTGAATTATTTGAAAAGGCCGAGTTAATTCTCATTTCAAATAATTGGTCGATGGTTAGAAGTCGAAGATATGAAGACGATGCAAGACCGAGGATCTTCACATTGAATGGATGGCTACTGATGCCTTTGATGGGAGTAGGGCTTTGAATAGCTAGCTTTGTGTTTAGCGTTGATTCGCGAACCTCACACCCCGGTATGGACCAGAAACGGGAGAGGGCTTCAGGGAGGACCTGCGTTTCTTTCTAGTTAGGAGTGGTGTTTTGGGTTTTAAACGCCCGGGCATTTTACTTATGTGGATGATGGATAGCGAGGCGCCTCGGTTATATCGGTCGCTCCTAGGCCGATGGTTTGGTCGGTATATGACCAGTTTACGCCCCATAGGGCAGGGAAACACAATGTTCAGGCATTATAATCCACTCCATGTGGAACGTTCATGGCGATCCAAGGGGCAGTTGCGGCTGTTCCTGAGGCTCGGGCTAGAGAGTCGCGAAGCAGTAAGGACGATCTCTTGCCTTAGTTCATGACGGAAATCCAATTTCCAAATACGACATCGTGCGGTTTTGATTGTATACCTATATATGGCGACATAGTGGTATAGGGCATTAATGCCGTCTATTATTGATACTTATGATTGAAATTGTTTCTGAAATATATAAGCACTAGTAATAATATCAAATGCTTTCGTTTTATTCGTATCAAGCATATTTTGGCCAGTATAAGGTAAAACTCTATCCTCCGGTTTGCGTTGCATTGTGTAATGGGAATTGAGTCTTATAATGGCTTCATTTTTATAAAAAGCATTGCGATGTTTTAATGATTCACTTGTTTTTAGCACTGGCAATCCAACAGAGTAAACCCATTCCGCGTTGGCGGCGTGGTCCTGTGATTGGCCTTATTGTAAAATATGTTAAGTAAATTTCTCATACCTATCCCATGACTGACTCGTAGTTTGTTTACTTGCAAACTCGGGTGCCCCTATTTCTACACGGGCAATCTTGTATTTAGGTTTTAGCAGGCTCTTTCTGGATAGCTGGAGCTGAAGCTGGATTCTATCATTTCTTTCTTTTTATGCTATTCAGCTCCTATTGTACATATTATGTTTTGATTCCGCTGTTGACATTTTATGTAAAGCTGAACTGTATTTTGTACTAAGTATGATCCTGTATACTGTGTAGCTCTGATGATTATGTTTATCCAGTGTATTCTATTGTACATTACCTGGTGTATTTATTTATTCATGTTCTGTTGTTATTTGTTTATGTGTTATATTCCAAAGATTACCCTTGCCACCGTGGAACGGGGATTTGGGGTCGTCACAGCAAGGGTTTTTTTCTGTTAATCCTAGGTAGAAATTGCCTAAGATGGATTAATGGAAATTGTGCCTTCGGTTTCGTTCAGTTCTAGAACGAACATGTATGGACGAATATCTGACAGAGTATTTCCAATGATCGCATATGTTGGTCTGTACAGATATACATATGGCGGTGAAGAATTTATTCTCTTAGCATAATCCCCAGAATATCTTTGTGCAAATCAGTTAGTGATTTACGGATCTGACAATGTGGCATTCAAAGTGATTGTGTTATCAATGAAAAGTAAATAATTGTAACCTCATGCTCAACAACTGGGAAATGACAAAAATCAGGCAGTCAATATGGCTAAGTGGGTAGCTCCCAATTAGGGTGTATTATCACCTATGCAGAGGAAATTCATTTTCTTATTTCTATTCGATATTGTCCCATTCGGGAAAACGGTTGTTAATATCATTGTAACAACCCGTATTTTTGAATAACATGTTATAACATAAATGGAGGTAGAATTAAACTGTAAAATCTGAATCAAGGGAAATGGGCTGTGCCATTGCGTTCGTCTCGGAAAAATACGCGAAATAGAGTCTGAGTTTTCAAAAATCGGAGTCCGTATGACCAAGATATGGCCTCGCGAAGTTTCACGAAAGATTCACAAATTAAAGTATACTTAATTAAGTGAAATGGGTTGCGCAGAGAAATATATATATATTGATATATATATATATATATAATTGAAAATTAAATAAATAAATATGCAAAAATGTTCAAAACAGCGAATTGGGAGAGGGGAATAATCGAACCGGCCGATTTTTGAGGTCGACTCGAGCTCGCTGGGTCGACTAGGGGTTAATCCAGGGTGTTTGGCTGTCAACCCGTGGGTCGATTCGCTCAAATGCAGATTTTGCATTTGAATGGTTCTCATGGTTCAGCTTTAATCTAAAGGCCCTAGATGGTTCCTACACTTGACTTCTTCCCCAAGACATGCTTTGATGGCTTGGATTGAATCTAGGGTTAATCCTATGGCTAATATTACCCTAATCTTCTATAAAAAGGACCTAACACCTAGCCTAAATCATCATTATTCATTCCTACAACTAAACTATGTCAAAATTATTCCTCTCATGGCCTCCACTCTCATGCTAAAATTCCTAAGTTTATTTCTAAGTGAGATTTTGAGTGCATACAAGTATTTTCAAGCTTGTATGAGTGTTCTTAGTTTGCATTCAAGTCAAGTTGCAAGGGTTTTTATTGATTTGGCTCAAGGGTTTTCATTTGGAGCTTGCATATTTGGGTTTTTGGTGCTTGCATAAGGGCTTCGTCTCAATCTTTATAATAAATAATTATTTGTGTCTTCATAGCATTGTAAGCCCTTTTCTACTTTCTTTCTTGAACTCTAAAGTTAAATGAATGATGCAAGTTTGGGGTTGATCATTATGATATGCAAGTTTGGTTGATCATTAAGATATGCAAGTTTGGTTGATCATTATGATATGCAAGTTTGGTTGATCATTATATGCAAGTTTGGTTGATCATTATATGCAAGTTTGGATGATCATTATGCAAGTTGGGTTAATCATTATGTATGACACATGTTGCTATGTTATGCAAGTTTGGGTTGATCATGTTATCATGTTATGCAAGTTAAACTTGATGTTGTGAGCATAAAGCTCCAAGCTTTATGTTGAAGGTTGCATTTTGGCAACATGGAAGTTATCATATCCCTTATGATAACTTGCATGTGAGGCTAAATGCGAACTTCTAGCAACTTCTACATGTCATTTATCACCATGTATTACTCATATGCTAAGTTTGGTTTTATGCATGCTTTTGAAGCCTAATGATGCAATATGCAAGTATATGAATATATGTACATTTCATATGCCACCATGATAAACTTGTGGCTTCAACACCTTTTTGTCATGATTATGCCAAGTTCCCTATTTTATCCTTTATGCGTTGTTGCGAGTATGTAAACGATGGGATTACGTTGCGGTTGGGTAAAATTATGACATGAACATGATTTTTATAACATGACGTGATATGTTAACTTGTAATTATGTTTTGGAAACATAATGGACATGACACTTAGAAAATATGAGTGTGGCCAACTCGAGGTTGGGTTGAGTTTGTAGCATAAATCTACCCGGACCCGCCCGGCTTAACTAGTGGCTACAAACAATAAGACCCAATGTGAGAAGTTGGTCATGTTGTGCTCGAACCCGAGGTTAGACCTAGTTGTGGTGTAAAGCTACCCGGACCCGCCCGACTTAACTAGTAACCACAACAAAGTCTAATGTGAGAGGTTAAAGCGCATTAAGTTAATTAATGCCTCCTGATTAGGGTTAAGTCATGGTCCACTAAATACTTAACCAATTTGGGCTTGATGGATTAATCGAGGTTAAGTCAGGAGCCTTGGGTACTCTTAACCGATTTAATCCACGTTTGGATCGGGTTAACCACATTTAACCCGTTAAGAAACCCTAGTTGCGTGGTCCTTTTCAGCAGTAACCTTCTAGGTAGTATCATAAGACCCTAGGACTAGGCTAGGGTGGGGCACGATTACTGGGCTGATTGTAAGAGACCAAAAGAGACGGCTGAATGATGCCCCGGTTGTTCAGGCGGACCATGGTCGTGCACATTAAGTCCGAAGTTGAACACGGGCACCGGTAGGTTTGGACTGTGCATCATGGTATGGTGTCAGAGGGTTACACCATAGGGCCTGATACACCCTAGGGTGGACCCTGCACAGTCAACTACATTACATGATTAAGCCGCATGACACCGACACTTGACGAGTTAGGCTTATAGGGAGCCGATCGACTAGACCGAGTAGTTGGACCTTGATTTAGGTCATCTCATGATGTTGGGCCAAGCTTGGGCCAAGGGATCAATTCTTGTTTTTACTTGACATGTTAGAATGCTAGTACACCCGTGGTGCAAAACTTAACCTTGATTATGCGATGACACCTTTATCTATCTTGTTAGTTAATCATCATGCTTGTATGTTGTTATCCTTATGTTCATCTCAGCTTCTCATGCCAGTTAACTTTACTAGTTCATGGACAGATAGTAGTTAGGGCTTACCAGTCTTTTTGACTGACCTGTTTTCTTTCGCCTCTTTTCTTCCGTTTCCCCCCCCCCTCAGGTTCTCAGGGTGGGAACATTGGAGCTTAGCTTGGATCTTTACAGCTTGCTTACTTGATTTGCTCATGTACGGTTTTGGACATTGAGCTAGTTATGGTTTATCACTTCACTTTGGGGATAGTACTTTATGTATTTCAGTTTTTAAGTTTATGCTAGACTTTGTTTGTTGGAAAATAATGACTAAGTACTTTATTTTAACTTAACTATGGTTTTGGAAATGCAAGTTTTATCCGCTGGTTTACTACTCTGTTTTACTTATATGTTCTATCTTGTGATATCTGCTTGCATGTTTACCTTGTTTAAACGCCCCTCCAAAGCTAGTGTGCTTGCAAGAGTCACCCTGGCGGAGGTGGGGTGTTACATTTGGTATCAGAGCATAAGGTTTACAAGATTTTAGCAAAAGTGTTTTTGAAACTTACCTTTTGAAAAACTATTTTCAAAACCAATTAAGTATTTTCCAAGAAAAGTCTAGTTATTTTAAAAAGGCTATTCCCCAAAAGCCATAGCACTATCCTTCGTTTCTTCGTTCTGAATCTATCTTTTTCTTCGTTTTAGTATGACCGATCGCTTTAACATCCCGAAAGGCGTACAAGTACCCGTCTGGTTCCGAAGATTTATGGAGGCAAGGGCGAATGAAGCCGGCCCCGCAAACATTCCTCCTCCTTCCCCCGTCGCTAACATCTCTCCTCCTCCTCCTCAGAATCCGCAAGTAGATTTCGCTAAGCTTTGCAAAGAATTTAAGGCGATGGGTTGCAAGAATTTTGTCGGAACGGAGACTTCTGTGGAGGCAAGAAACTGGTTAAAGGAAACAGAAGACCTCTTTGCTATCTTTGAGGTGGAAGATCGTAGGAAAGTTCTGCTGGCGGTATGGCTATTAAAAGGGGAAGCTGCTTATTGGTGGGTAGTCACCACCACTACTAGACCCATTGAGACTTGGGATGACTTTAGGAGAAGGTTTGGACTAAAGTTTCTATCATCGACTGAAGAGAATCTTCAGATGGAGAGCTTCCTATCTCTAAAGCAAGGGGACATGACAGTTAGGGAATACATGGATATGTTTAATCAACTTGCTCAGTTCGGCCTAGAATTGGTAAACACAGCTCAGATTAAGGCCCTACACTTTGCTCTAGGATTGAATGAGCCATTGCGCGGTTTGGCCATGTCTCATATACCCATGGAGGCGACTTTCGGGAGTTTAGTGAATATGGCCCTGCTTCAAGAAGAAGATAAGAGTGGCAAGAAGGAGGTCAAGGCAAATGAGTCCCAAGGCAAGAAGGAAGATACCGAGAAAAGAGACAAGAACAATAAGAAGAGGAAATGCAACTTCTGTGGGATTACTGGACACATAGCCAAAGACTGTAGGAAGAAGAAAAGGAAGTTGGGGGGATGCTTTCATTGCGGAGAGTCTGGACATTTTAGCAAGGATTGCCCCAAGAAGCAAGGGCGGAATCAGCGTGCACGACCTTCTGGAGGGCAAGTGCATGCTCTCATTGCTGCTCCAGTTCAGGATCGAGGTAGCATTTCTGTAGAAAGTCTTGTTTATATTTCTGATTATCCCATTCGCACCTTATTTGATTTTGGCGCATCGTATAGTTTTATTTCTTCTGACATTGTTGAAAGTTTGCACCTAAGTACTAGCTTAGTTGAGGATCCCGTTTGTGTTTCAAATCCAATTGGGGGTTCCGCCCATCTATCTATGATTTGTGTGGATTTGAAGATTTCTATCTTGACCGTAGAATTCACGTGTAATGCTTATGTTCTCGGGTTCACAGGATATGGGTTGATCTTGGGCATGGATTGGTTGTCCAGTTATGGAGCCATTCTCGATTGTGAACATAGGGTGGTGAGGCTCATGACTCGCCTCGGTAATACCCTAGAAATTTCTTGTAACCTTAGAGGTCCCGTCATGTTATGCTATCTTGAATCTCTCGACTCGTCCATCGATGATCTGCAATCTGTAAGGGTGGTCTGAGACTATCCTGATGTCTTTGAAGAAGTTAAGGGGTTACCCCCTAAACGAGAGATAGATTTCCGCATTTATCTAGTCGATAATGCCAAGCCAGTATCATTTCCCGTTAGGCACATGGCCCCTCGTGAGAGAAGGGAGCTCAGTAAGCAAATCAAGGAGCTGCTTGAGAAGGGTTTTATTAGACGAAGCATTTCCGAATGGGGTGCTCCGGTGGTATTCGCTACTAAGGCGGATGGTTCGCTTCGTCTATGTGTTGATTATCGAGAGTTGAACAAGCTGACAAAGAAGAATAGGCACCCGTTACCAAGGATTGATGATCTCTTTTGGTGCTTCTGTTTTCTCTCAACTCGATCTAGCCACCGGATTCCATCAGCTTAGAGTAGCTGAGGATAGCATTGATAAAACTACGTTTAGGACTCCAGATGGATTCTTTGAATGACTTGTCATGCCATTCGGTTTGACTAATGCACCCGCATACTTCGTGGACTTGATGAGTAGGGTGTTCAGGGAGTTCCTTAACAAGTTTGTTGTTGTCTTCGTGGATGATATTCTGATCATCTCAAAGGATGAGGAAGAACATGCAAGGCATCTCAAGGAAGTGATGGATACGCTTAGAGCGCATCAGTTGAAAGCCAAGTTCTCCCAATGTCATTTTTGGAGAAGGGAAGTTCGGTTTCTTGGACATATAGTCTCTAAGCAAGGCATAGCGGTGGATCCCGCGAAAGTGGTTGTGGTTCAAGACTGGAAGACTCCTAGGAATGCAACCGAAGTAAGAAGCTTTCTTAGTCTGGCGGGCTACTATAGGAAGTTCATCAGGGACTTCGCTAAGATTTCGGCCCCTCTTACTAAGTTGACGAAGAAGAACTTAGTCTTTGCATGGGACTTGGAGTGTGAGCTTGCTTTTCAAAGGCTCAAGAGAGCCCTTACCTCAGCTCCAGTTTGGCAACGTGGATTGGCACTGTTTTCAAGAGATAGTTTACTGCGTGGGATACAGTATAATATGTAAACGAGATCCAAGATTCACTAACGAATCTTGGAAAGCTTGCACGAAACCATGAGCACGCAGTTATGTTTAAGCCAAGGATTTTAGGCAAAGAATAAGTGGAAGTGGAACGAGAGGCAACGGTGAAATGAGTTCTAACTCATATTTTGGGAACAAGAATTAAGAACTACGGAATTGCGAAGTTAAAAGACGGCCAGGGCACATGTTTGGTTGATCATTATGATATGCAAGTTTGGTTGATCATTATGATATGCAAGTTTGGTTGATCATTATGATATGCAAGTTTGGTTGATCATTATATGCAAGTTTGGTTGATCATTATATGCAAGTTTGGATGATCATTATGCAAGTTGGGTTAATCATTATGTATGACACATGTTGCTATGTTATGCAAGTTTGGGTTGATCATGTTATCATGTTATGCAAGTTAAACTTGATGTTGTGAGCATAAAGCTCCAAGCTTTATGTTGAAGGTTGCATTTTGGCAACATGGAAGTTATCATATCCCTTACGATAACTTGCATGTGAGGCTAAATGCGAACTTCTAGCAACTTCTACATGTCATTTATCACCATGTATCACTCATATGCTAAGTTTGGTTTTATGCATGCTTTTGAAGCCTAATGATGCAATATGCAAGTATATGAATATATGTACATTTCATATGCAACCATGATAAACTTGTGGCTTCAACACCTTTTTGTCATGATTATGCCAAGTTCCATATTTTATCCTTTATGCGTTGTTGCGAGTATGTAAACGATGGGATTACGTTGGGGTTGGGTAAAATTATGACATGAACATGATTTTTATAACATGACGTGATATGTTAACTTGTAATTATGTTTTGGAAACATAATGGACATGACACTTAGAAAATATGAGTGTGGCCAACTCGAGGTTGGGTTGAGTTTGTAGCATAAATCTACCCGGACCCGCCCGGCTTAACTAGTGGCTACAAACAATAAGACCCAATGTGAGAAGTTGGTCATGTTGTGCTCGAACCCGAGGTTAGACCTAGTTGTGGTGTAAAGCTACCCGGACCCACCCGGCTTAACTAGTAACCACAACAAAGTCTAATGTGAGAGGTTAAAGCGCATTAAGTTAATTAATGCCTCCTGATTAGGGTTAAGTCATGGTCCACTAAATACTTAACCAATTTGGGCTTGATGGATTAATCGAGGTTAAGTCAGGAGCCTTGGGAACTCTTAACCGATTTAATCCACGTTTGGATCGGGTTAACCACATTTAACCCGTTAAGAAACCCTAGTTGCGTGGTCCTTTTCAGCAGTAACCTTCTAGGTAGTATCATAAGACCCTAGGACTAGGCTAGGGTGGGGCACGATTACTGGGCTGATTGTAAGAGACCAAAAGAGACGGCTGAATGATGCCCCGGTTGTTCAGGCGGACCATGGTCGTGCACATTAAATCCGGAGTTGAACACGGGCACCGGTAGGTTTGGACTGTGCATCATGGTATGGTGTCAGAGGGTTACACCATAGGGCCTGATACACCCTAGGGTGGACCCTGCACAGTCAACTACATTACATGATTAAGCCGCATGACACCGACACTTGACGAGTTAGGCTTATAGGGAGCCGATCGACTAGACCGAGTAGTTGGACCTTGATTTAGGTCATCTCATGATGTTGGGCCAAGCTTGGGCCAAGGGATCAATTCTTGTTTTTACTTGACATGTTAGAATGCTAGTACACCCGTGGTGCAAAACTTAACCTTGATTATGCGATGACACCTTTATCTATCTTGTTAGTTAATCATCATGCTAGTATGTTGTTATCCTTATGTTCATCTCAGCTTCTCATGCCAGTTAACTTTACTAGTTCATTGACAGATAGTAGTTAGGGCTTACTAGTCTTTTTGACTGACCTGTTTTCTTTCGCCTCTTTTCTTCCGTTTCCCCCCCTCAGGTTCTCAGGGTGGGAACATTGGAGCTTAGCTTGGATCTTTACAGCTTGCTTACTGGATTTGCTCATGTACGGTTTTGGACATTGAGCTAGCTATGGTTTATCACTTCACTTTGGGGATAGTACTTTATGTATTTCAGTTTTTAAGTTTATGCTAGACTTTGTTTGTTGGAAAATAATGACTAAGTACTTTATTGTAACTTAACTATGGTTTTGGAAATGCAAGTTTTATCCATTGCTTTACTACTCTGTTTTACTTATATGTTAGTCTTGTGATATCTGCATGCATGTTTACCTTGTTTAAACGCCCCTCCAAAGCTAGTGTGCTTGCAAGAGTCACCCTGGCGGAGGTGGGGTGTTACAATCATCCATTAGTTATATACATTCGATACACTCAAGCGAAATGAGTGGTCGGTCATGCGTGGCCTGGTTGCAAGATGTTCTAGTTGAACCCACTGTATTCCTCTCTAGAGATACACTATCGGAAGGTGGTTCCATACCTTGTCATCGTTGGAAATCCAATCCCCAATAAGTGCTCACGGTTTTGATTGTATATTATATATGTGGAGCGTGAGATGCAAATGTTCCGCTAGATTGTTATTTAGTTGATGTAGACACTATTATAATATCAGATTAGTATTGATTTTATAGAAATGTTTGGGTTATCGCAAAGTAAAAACCATCCGTGTTTTATGTGTGGATCGATCCTATGATTATTCTTTCTTTTAAATAAGTTTTTAAAAGTTAAACCAAGTGGTTAGAGTTTACTCACACCAATCTCATGACTGGCCCAGAATTAATTTTGTTTTGTTTTACCCTAAACTCTTGGGTGCCCAAATTTGTATAGGCAGTCAAGTAGTTCAGGTGTTTACAGATACATGGAGGAGCTTGGAGAAGGAGGCTTCAGTGTTAGTTATCTGGTGTTATTTTCTGCTGTGTTGCATTTATAATGTACTCTGATAATTGTATTTATATGTAGATTTTTTTTTATTCCAAAAGCTGTTGTATATTATATTTTATTCCGTTGCGATGTAAGATTCTGTGTTGTGGTTTATGTTCTTCTTCTATCTTCTTCTTCTTTATTTCATAATGATTCGTATTTCTGTGATATTTGGGTTGAACGTGTGATGTATTTACTCAACTCAGATAATACAGATTTGTGGGCCATTACACCCATCTTGACGTTCAAGCAGAGATCCCCAAATAGAGTGTCTCTTCTTGTTAATCATAATTCAGGATTTTAGTTATGCAAATTCGTATCTTGTAATCTCTTGTATCTCTCTCTTATGTTGATTTAATCCTCTCTCCTTTGGCCTGGATGTGACGGCCCGCTCCGTACCAGTTGGCATTTCCTCCGAAAGTGCGCTGTATACGTGCCCGATTAGCACGGGACGGTCGCCAAAGAAAGGAAAGAAGGGAATGAACTAATCAAGGAACCTGTAGAATGTCTCACAGCGCATGGAATAATATATAATAATAACATACTTGACATAAAACAGGTGAGACAGTGCATAAGCTGATAACTAAAATCAACATCAATCATCAAAGCAGCGGAAATCCAAATACAGCTTATTACAATTTTCCAAAATTTACTGTCTCTAAACAAAAGAAAGCTAAAGTAGAAGATGCACCGCCAATGCCCAAGCAGCGATCTTCAACAACACAGGGAGAATATTATATATATATATATATATATATATTACGTGGAAGCCTCCTGCTCGTCTCCGGATCATCTACCCGTGCATCACCAGCTAACCTGTCTCTAGTCTGCTCGTGTGAGCACCCAGAGTAATAAGAGGAGACATAAAACTCTGGGTCAGACATAAAGCCTGGTATGAGCGATAAGCATCTAAACAAAACAATAACAGGTATACCAAACCATACCTGAACCTGGACTTGCAACCAAAGAGTTAGTACCACATACCGTACAATGCTCTAAGGTGCCATAATAAATAGTGTAAGAATACGGGGGTGGGGTGTGCATGTCACAATGATAGCAAACAAATCATCCATAGCAACCATCCTCACATCTCTCACTCAGTGCGTAAAGCGTACGACATCTACCACTTTGGAACACTAGACAAACTGAGGTAACGACGAATCCGGACTTGTAGAAACCCTGCTATGACCAAGCTAAACATATGGAGTCATGACCAAACATTTCAATGACCCACTTCATTGGTTGTAGCCCTTGGTTCTACCGATGCCATAATGGTCCCGAATCCGTCTTCGTACCTCCTACCATAGTGGTTCAAAGCTATAGACATCGATAACTCCTTGGCACGCGTCCCGCAGCAAAGCCCAACCATGAAGCGAACTCGTTGATTCCCATCTAAATCTTGAGCTCTAACTTCTCATTTGGACTTCCTTTGCATCTCGGGTTTTGATCGAGTTGGTCTTCAAAAGAGTCGTCGCATAGAAGTGGTCCTGAATTCGATTCGGTTCGGATATATACGTATAACACGGTTCGGTTCGGTGCAATGCTCCATGGTGTATTCCTGCGTGTGGTTCGGTTCGGTGATCCTTCCCCTTAGACGTCGGTTCGGTTCGAGTGTCACGCTCCAGTCGGTTCGGTTCGTCCCTCCTCCAACTTGCCTGCTCCGATCCGATCTCGTCCCCTGGCCTACTCCGATCCGATCCTGCTCCATAGCCCGATCCGATCCCACCCCCTTATCTGCTCCGATCCGCTTCGCTCCCTAGCTTACCCCGATCCGATCCGCTCTTCAACCTACTCCGATCCAATCCGCTCTTTATAGTTCCGATCTGATCCCCTCGTTCACTCCAACTCTAAGTAAACGGCCTTCCTTCTCGCCAAGACTCCTCCAGTGACAAGTTCCAATCCAGTTCGAATCCCCTCGGTCAGTTCACAAATCCGATCCGACCCCCTACTCCGATCCGATCCGGTTCGGAACCTGCACATTTCTGCAACTTTCCAGCGAGCTTTCTACGCCATTCGACGGCGCTTTCGACCAATCTAACTATCCTAATCAATCATAAAACATACCATAGAGTCATAGCAATATGTAAGAGCAACCACAAACACCAAACAACAATCCAAATGAATCAAAATAGATCAAAAGTGGCTAAAACCTCACATTTTCCTATAATCCTTCTTAATCATGTTTAAGCGCATACTTAGTAAAACTTAATCAAATCGTCTAAATTTTCTAACAGAGGCATGAAATATTATTTAATAATTTCTAAACATTTTTCCAGAATTTATTAGTGTATAAATTCGCTAATCTTCACTAATCACCCTTAATTAACTGTAATTAGTGTCAAAACGATGCTATCACTCACCTTTGCCACAATAAAACTTTCAGATCTGAAGTGAACCTCTGATTTGCACGAATTCCAATATATAACAGCAGCTCTACCTTGGTCCTTGTGCTAATCCTCCTTGATTTGATGCCTCTAAGCCTTAATCCTTGATTAGGAAGTGATTTCGGGTGTTTTAGAGAGACTTAGAGAGTGGAGGCCATGGCTAGGTCAAGAGGAATGAATAGTGACGACTGAAAAATGAGAAAAAAGTATTCTCCAAACCCTAACAGCTCTCCTAATCCCGAAATTCCCCTTTGGGCCTAGCTGTTAATCACACGGTTAAGCCCAATTAAGCTGTTTTTCACCATCAGAAACTTGTTTCAGCCATATCTCCCAAACGGTGAGTTCGTTTGGCTAATGTGACCACTCTACGGAAAGAGAAACCATCATCCGCAGCCAATGGAAGTGGTTTCAGGTCAAAATACCTTTCCAGTCAAAAGTTATGGCCAAAACAGTGCCAACCAAGGGCAAAATGGTCATTTAAAAATCGGGAAAAATCATGAACATGAGAAATGACCCCAATAGTCGTCCCCCAAAGTTACATGACCATACGACTTCGTATGTGAAAGAAATAAATATTCTACGATCCTATGATGCGTAGAATGCGGGTCGTTACACTCTCCCCCCCTTAAGAAATTTCGTCCCCGAAATTCCTTAACACAAACATACAAAATATCCCGCATGCCTAACAACCACATACAACAATCAAACATGCAAAACAAGCAAACAAGCCTATCCTAGCATGCGGAAAGCTAAATCGAAGTCAAAATCTTACCAGGCAAAGAGTTCTGGGTGTGACTTCCTAATGTTCTCCTTTGTCTCCCAAGTACAATCATTCTCGTCCTCGCCCCACTGAACCTTGACTAGCTTCACCGCCTTCCTTCGAAGTTGCTTCCTGTCGTGCTCGACAATACGGGCCGGCTTGCGGTTCCCAACCGCCTCGGGTTCTACTTCGAAGTCCTCTAACTGATCAGGTGAAATAGTCATATCTGAGTCGTGAACGAACTTCCTTAGTTGGGAAACATGAAATACATCGTGAACTCCCGCCATCTTCTCCGGTAAGTCAATTCTGTATGCCAAATTCCCGACTAGTTCAAGAACAGGGAATGGGCCAACAAATCTTGGTGCTAACTTGCCTCTCCTGCCAAATCGTATTACGCTCTTTAACGGAGAAATCTTGACAAACACCAAGTCACCAACGGAGAATTTTAAGTCTCTTCTCCTCTTATCAGCATAACTTTTCTGCCTATCTTGGGCAGCCTTCATTCGTTGTTGAATGGTCTTGATTTTATCTGAAGTTTCCCTCACCACATCTGGTCCAAGCATAAACTTCTCGCCAGTCTCTATCCAACATGATGGTGAGTTGCATGGTCTTCCATACAAAGCTTCAAATGGAGCCATACCGATACTGGATTGGTAGCTATTATTATATGCAAACTCTACTAGATGCAAATGGTCATCCCATGATCCACCAAAATCCAATATACATGCTCTCAAGAGATCTTCCAAAATACGGTTCACCCTCTCCGTCTGACCGTCGGTCTGAGGATGATATGAGGTACTGAGATGTAACTCTGACCCTAGAGCCTCTTGTAAGCTCTTCCAAAACCCACTAGTGAACAACGGGTCTCGGTCGCTCACAATGCTTTTGGGTACTCCATGAAATCTCACTACCCACTTCATATATAATTCTGCTAACTTAGCTGCCGTTCTGGTCGATTTGACTGGTATGAATCTTGCACTCTTAGTCAATCGATCCACAATTACCCAAATGCTATCATATCCCGATCTAGTCCTTGGTAAACCATCGATGAAATCCATTGAGACTTGCTCCCATTTCCATTTGGGAATTTCTAATGGTTGCAACAACCCACTAGGCTTCTTTTGCTCGGCTTTAACTAGCTGGCAATTCATGCATTTGGATATAAACTTCCCAACGTCTCTTTTCATCCCTTCCCAGTAGTAAGTCTGCTTCATATCTCGATATATCTTGTTACCACCGGGGTGTATAGTTAGCTTTGAGTGATGACATTCTCTAAGCACTTCATCTCTCAATCCATTGACATTGGGTACAACAAGCTTTCCATTCTTTCTAAGCCATCCATCTCGATCAAGCCCATACTTGTTCACCTCCTCATCGACACACATCTCTAACTTGGAGATGATTTCCAATAGGTTAGGATCGTCCCTCTGACTAGAGCCGATCCGCTCAATCAAAGTGGGTCTGATCGTCAAACTTGCTAACATTTCTGGATCTAATTCGCACTTTGGTCTGAAATCAAACCCCGCGATAAACTCCAGTTGCTTCCATTCAAGGAACATAGCCCCTAAGCTGGCATGTCTTCTACTCAATGCATCGGCCACCGCATTGCCCTTTCCCGGTGTGTATGCGATGTCAAAATCATAGGAAGCCAAGAACTCTAACCATCTCTGCTGACGGAGATTCAGATCTTTCTGAGAGAAGAGATACTTTAACGACTTATGATCTGTAAACAGCTCAAATCTTTCTCCCAAGAGATAGTGTCTCCACCTCTTTAACGCGAACACGATCGCTGCCAATTCTAAATCATGGGTAGGGTATCTTCTCTCGTGCGGTTTCAATTGCCGACTTGCGTAAGCTACAACCCTACCGCCTTGCATCAATACAGCACCCAGTCCGGTACCACAGGCATCCGTGTATACCGTCATCTCTTCATCCCCCTTAGGAATGACTAACACTGGTGCGCTTGTCAACTTGTCCTTTAGACTTTTGAATGCATTCTCGCACCTTTCATCCCAGACAAAAGCTTGATTCTTCTTGGTCAACTGGGTCAATGGTGCTGCTATCTTGGAGAAACCTTGGATAAACTTACGATAATATCCCGCTAACCCCAAGAAACTTCTTACATCTGTTGCATTCTTGGGTGTAGGCCAATCTTGTACCGTAGCCACCTTTGACGGGTCCACGGCAATACCATTCTCTGATACAACATGGCCCAAGAACCTCACTTCCCTCTTCCAGAAGTGGCATTTAGAAAACTTTGCTTTCAATTGGTGTTTTCTCAACACCTCCATCACTACTCTTAAATGTTCCTTGTGTTCTTCCTCTGTCCTCGAATAGACCAAAATATCATCAATGAACACAAGGACAAACTTATTCAACTGATCTCTGAATACCTTATTCATAAGATCCACAAAATATGCTGGGGCATTGGTCAGCCCGAATGACATGACCAACCACTCATAAAATCCAGACGACGTCCGAAATGCCGTTTTAGCTATACTCTCAGCTTCCACTCTAAGCTGATGAAAACCTGTCGCGAGATCCAACTGAGAAAATACTCTCGCGCCACTCAACTGATCGAACAAATCATCAATCCGCGGTAGAGGATACTTGTTCTTCCTCGTCATTTTATTCAACTCGCGGTAGTCTACACACAAACGAAGGGAACCATCCGCCTTGGTAGCAAACACAACTGGTGCTCCCCATTCAGAAACACTCCTTCTGATAAATCCCTTCTTCAAAAGATCGCTGACTTGCACCTCGAGCTCTCGCTGCTCTCTTGGTGCCATACGACGAAGTGGCATCACTATAGGCCTGGCATCCTTTACCAAATCAATACGAAACTCAATCTCTCGGTGTGGTGGAAGTCCGGTCACTTCTTCGAAAACATCCGGATACTGGCTAACCACGGGCAAACCTGACAACTCACTATGCGGAATGTCGAGGGAGTTTAGAAAACTAGCCAATACCCCCTTACTGGGTAGACCACCAAACACTATCCTCCGCCCATCATCCGCTCTAGCTGTCACCAACAAGCCCTCACAGTCTACCACCACCCCGTATCTTTGGAGCCAATCTACTCCCAAAATAATGCCAAACCCAGTAAAGCCCAAAACAAAGCAATCACAAACAAACATGCATCCATGACTCGATAAGACCACATTACGACAAATCATGCTAAGACTAGTCGAACCACCAATCGGGTTTGTCACTACTAAAGGTCTATCGACAATCTCGGGCTCCAATCCCAACCTATCTACCAGGTCACTAGATATGAAAGAACTGGAAGCTCCGGTATCAAACAAAACTCTAACAGGAACATCATAAACAGAAAGCATACCTTGAATGACGACATTCTTTCCCTTCTCCGCCGCTGTTGGGGCATTCGACGAAGAAGGAATAGCATTAAGAGCGTAGGCTTTCACCATTTGTTTTTCCTTAGGGGGCTGTGGACACTTGTCCTTGTGATGTCCCATTTGGCCACAGTTGAAGCACTTCCTATCCGCTGGCTTGGCCCGACAATTACTAGCATAATGGCCCTTCTTACCACAGCTGAAGCACTCCACATCTTGCTTATTCTTTTTCTTCTGGCCATCCTTAGCTTGGTTCTGCTTTCTCTTATTCTGGGAACCACCCTTGCCTCCACCACTTGCTTGTGGCTTTGGCTCATCTGCAGATGCAACCTCAGTCTTCGACTTAGGGTAGAGACTTTCTGATCTTAATGCTTTCCCCACAATTGATTCAAACGTCTCATCGATGTGGTTAATAAGTTTTTCCCCCAAGTACCGATCCAAACCAGTTATGAATTTCTCATTCTTTTTCTCTGCAGTATCAATAAGAGATAACCCATATTTTGACAAAGTGTCGAATTCAGCAATGTACTCCGAGACAGCTCTGCCATTCTGCTTGAGCTCCAAGAACTTCTTAAACAGCACTGACTTCTGAGCAGCTGGAATGAACTTCTCGCTAAAGCGAGCCTTAAACTGCTCCCAAGTAATCTGATCTTCGGGAGTAGCTGCCTTTATAGCATTCCACCAATTCATTGCCGCCCCTGCAGCTGACGGGACGCTAACTTTCTCTTCATCGCATCCTCGATACCCAAATCCTCGAAGATACGTTCGCAACTATCCAACCAATCCTGAACATCCGTGGCCGACTCCGTTCCGTGGAACGGCTTTCCACCAAGGCTAGTATAATCCTTATTCTGCTTGGCGAAGTCGACTCTTGGCGTCTGCACTATTGGACCACCACCATTTCCACCATTGGGAGCTGCCCTCTGTACATCTCTAAGCATCTCTCTCATGAGGTCAGTAAACATCGTCCTCATGTCAGCAGCATTCCCATTATTGGCTCCCCTACCAACACCTCTAGTATATCGGCTCATCGTCAATCTAAAAAAGGAAACGATTAACGACTCCATAGTGGTGCTAGTGCAGTACGACTTCATCCTTATACTAGTAATAGTATATATATATAGCTTTTAAAAATCAAAATAATCACAAATACGCTCTCTCGTATACGTATATTATCTCTCCTTGATAGCTTCCCTAGGTTAACTACGCAACCTAGAGCTCTGATACCAAGTGTGACGGCCCGCTCCGTACCAGTCGGCATTTCCTCCGAAAGTGCGCTGTATACGTGCCCGATTAGCACGGGACGGTCGCCAAAGAAAGGAAAGAAGGGAATGAACTAATCAAGGAACCTGTAGAATGTCTCACAGCGCATGGAATAATATATAATAATAACATACTTGACATAAAACAGGTGAGACAGTGCATAAGCTGATAACTAAAATCAACATCAATCATCAAAGCAGCGGAAATCCAAATACAGCTTATTACAATTTTCCAAAATTTACTGTCTCTAAACAAAAGAAAGCTAAAGTAGAAGATGCACCGCCAATGCCCAAGCAGCGATCTTCAACAACACAGGGAGAATATTATATATATATATATATATATATATATTACGTGGAAGCCTCCTGCTCGTCTCCGGATCATCTACCCGTGCATCACCAGCTAACCTGTCTCTAGTCTGCTCATGTGAGCACCCAGAGTAATAAGAGGAGACATAAAACTCTGGGTCAGACATAAAGCCTGGTATGAGCGATAAGCATCTAAACAAAACAATAACAGGTATACCAAACCATACCTGAACCTGGACCTGCAACCAAAGAGTTAGTACCACATACCGTATAATGCTCTAAGGTGCCATAATAAATAGTGTAAGAATACGGGGGTGGGGTGTGCATGTCACAATGATAGCAAACAAATCATCCATAGCAACCATCCTCACATCTCTCACTCAGTGCGTAAAGCGTACGACATCTACCACTTTGGAACACTTGACAAACTGAGGTAACGACGAATCCCGACTTGTAGAAACCCTGCTATGACCAAGCTAAACATATGGAGTCATGACCAAACATTTCAATGACCCACTTCATTGGTTGTAGCCCTTGGTTTTACCGATGCCATAATGGCCCTGAATCCGTCTTCGTACCTCCTACCATAGTGGTTCAAAGCTATAGACATCGATAACTCCTTGGCACGCGTCCCGCAGCAAAGCCCAACCATGAAGCGAACTCGTTGATTCCCATCTAAATCTTGAGCTCTAACTTCTCATTTGGACTTCCTTTGCATCTCGGGTTTTGATCGAGTTGGAGCTGGTCTTCAAAAGAGTCGTCGCATAGAAGTGGTCCTGAATTCGATTCAGTTCGGATATATACGTATAACACGGTTCGGTTCGGTGCAATGCTCCATGGTGTATTCCTGCGTGTGGTTCGGTTCGGTGATCCTTCCCCTTAGACGTCGGTTCGGTTCGGATGTCACGCTCCAGTCGGTTCGGTTCGTCCCTCCTCCAGCTTGCCTGCTCCGATCCGATCTCGTCCCCTGGCCTACTCCGATCCGATCCTGCTCCATAGTCCGATCCGATCCCACCCTCTTATCTGCTCCGATCCGCTTCGCTCCCTAGCTTACCCTGATCCGTTCCGCTCTTCAACCTACTCCAATCCGATCCGCTCTTTATAGTTCCGATCCGATCCCCTCGTCCACTCCAACTCTAAGTAAACGACCTTCCTTCTCGCCAAGCCTCCTCTAGTGACAAGTTCCAATCCAGTTCGAATCCCCTCGGTCAGTTCACAAATCCGATCCGACCCCCTACTCCGATCCGATCCGGTTCGGAACCTGCACATTTCTACAACTTTCCAGCGAGCTTTCTACGCCATTCGACGGCGCTTTCGACCAATCTAACTATCCTAATCAATCATAAAACATACCATAGAGTCATAGCAATATGTAAGAGCAACCACAAACACCAAACAACAATCCAAATGAATCAAAATAGATCAAAAGTGGCTAAAACCTCACATTTTCCTATAATCCTTCTTAATCATGTTTAAGCGCATACTTAGTAAAACTTAATCAAATCGTCTAAATTTTCTAACAGAGGCATGAAATATTATTTAAGAATTTCTAAACATTTTTCCAGAATTTATCAATGTATAAATTCTCTAATCTTCACTAATCACCCTTAATTAACTGTAATTAGTGTCAAAACGATGCTATCACTCACCTTTGCCACAATAAAACTTTCAAATCTGAAGTGAACCTCTGATTTGCACGAATTCCAATATATAATAGCAGCTCTACCTTGGTCCTTGTGCTAATCCTCCTTGATTTGATGCCTCTAAGCCTTAATCCTTGATTAGGAAGTGATTTCGGGTGTTTTAGAGAGATTTAGAGAGTGGAGGCCATGGCTAGGTCAAGAGGAATGAATAGTGACGGCTGAAAAATGAGAAAAATGTATTCTCCAAACCCTAACAGCCCTTTTAAACTTCTAATCCCGAAATTCCCCTTTGGGCCTAGCTGTTAATCACCCGGTTAAGCCCAATTAAGCTGTTTTTCACCATCAGAAACTTGTTTCAGCCATATCTCCCAAACGGTGAGTCCGTTTGGCTAATGTGACCACTCTACGGAAAGAGAAACCATCATCCGGAGCCAATGGAAGTGATTTCAGGTCAAAATTCCTTTCCAGTCAAAAGTTATGGCCAAAACAGTGCCAACCAAGGGCAAAATGGTCATTTAAAAATCGGGAAAAATCATGAACATGGGAAATGACCCCAATAGCCGTCCCCCAAAGTTACATGACCATACGACTTCGTATGTGAAAGAAATAAATATTCTACGATCCTATGATGCGTAGAATGCGGGTCGTTACACTGGACATACACTATCTTCTTGATGATAGTGAAACTAGTATAAATATTTTGCGTCTCTTTTCTTGTTTATAGTTATTTACTATTCATTTGGTGTAATAAAATAATTATTATTAGATTTATGTTCAATTAGCAAATCTAGATCCTTTTTATTGTTCTTCCACATCTATGCAATTTTTGCACAACAGATTAGTATCAGAGCATTTATGAAATTTTTTTGCACAACAATGTGGTCCAAATATATGAATCAAATAAATAAATTTTACTTTAAAGAAATATAATAAAATTTGGATCTAACTACTGTACTAATCAATGGTAAAATTAAGATGAACACCCTAAAGTGATATTGTATTTCTCAATAATCATATTTTATAAAAATACCACATATATGTAATATCTAATAAAAGTTAAGTAGAAGACTATAATCACATAAACATAATATCTGCATTCACTTCAAGTGTGATGAGTCAAGATTAATGTTGGATCTAAGCTTTATACTATTTTCGGGATGCGTATTTTCTTTATAAATGTTTTTCTAAGAAACAATAAAATATTTCTTTTGAAAATACGAATTATATCTCAAAAACCATCTAAAACAAAAAAATCAAACTGAAAGCTGTATTTATAAAAACATTTACAGATCTGAAAAGTTAAAATCAATATAATGAGATCTGAAAAATAGATCTACTAAAACATAAGTCCAAATCCGAAAAGTTAAGGAATTGATCTAGAAATTTTGAACCAAGGATACTTAAATCCAAATCTAAATTAACTGGAAAAAAAAACTAGAAATGTAAAAATAGAGAATTTCAAACTTGATTACATTAACTAAGTAAAAGGAAGAGATAAATCTGGTTTTAGTAACCGATTAAGAAAGGTTTATTCTTTAGACCACAAAAACTTCACAAAAAATTGATAACATTATTATATGTTCTAATATTACCATAATAAAACTTCAAATTTTATTATAATTTACATATTATTATTGTATATTTTAAATTGTAGCAACTTATCAAGAAAGTGCTTTTATTCATGTATGGGTCATTTTACTATTTTTCTTTAAGAAAATAATATCAATTATAAATGCAATGATCTCTTCTAACAAAAAATCATGTGTAACATAAAATTTGAATGTTAACCTTCTACTTCTCATTGAGACTTTTCCTTTCATTGAATTTTCAGATCCTTTCTTAATATTGAATTCTAGATCCTTTGCTATAAGCAAATATTAAACACATTTATATGCTTTGAGGCTTTATTTCAGCTTTTGAAGGCTTTAACTTTTCAGCCTTTTGCAAATGAACTTCAAGTTTCTCCTATTTTTTTTTTTAAATTTGAAAGGATTTGTTTACATCATGAATTTTCAATTTCCCATTTTTCTATTTCGCTTCCAATGACAAATCAATTTTACTCTTGAATTTAGGCAACATTTGTTTTTTTATTATAAGTTCTGAATGCATGTTCTGATTTATAAATCAAAACTTTTTAGGTTGTTTGTTTTTTATCCATGTTTTGAATGAAGCCATCTATTCAGACAAAATAATTCAGAACATTTTTAATGCTTATTCCTTGTTCTGAATGCTGAATATTGTTTTTTGTTCTAAATGTTGAATGCAAACAAACAAGTAATTAATTATTCAAAATTCAACATTAAACAACCAGTATTCGACTTCAAAGTTCAGCAATCAGAACTCAGAATTCAGCATATTAAACAAATAGAGCCTATACCATTATATTTTATACTCATAATTTTTTGGGTATACATATACTTTTGTTTTGTTTTTTAAGAGATGGGTCTTCACTCCTTCTAGAAATATTACATATGAAAAGTAATAGTAGATCGAGAAAAATAATTTTAGATCCATCTCTATATCATCAATCATGAAAACAACATATATAATCAAGGCTCCATCAAGATGGATTGGAAAAACTTAAAATTAAATCCATTAAAACCCAATCTAAATCTATAAAAAAAGATCTAGAAGTGTGGAACAATAATTCTTAAGTAGAAAATAATTTCATAACAAATCTCTAGATCCATTAATCAAAGATTATCAAACAGAAAAATAATTATGGAACAAATCTAGAAATATATGAATTAAGAATACTCAAATAAAAATTATTTACATGACAAATCCGTAAATGTAGATCTAGAAAATTTCAAATCTTGATACAAACAAATTAAAATAGCTCTAATAGAATCACGATAACGTATTATAAAATAAAATAAGAGCAGATAATAAAAAAAGAGAAGTTAGTAAAGAGAAGAGAAAGTATTAAGAAACCATAAAATAGTAGGGAGAAAACATTTACTTTTAGGGTGCTACTATTCACACCCCGGTTTACACTTCCGGTCACCTTTCTAAAGTTAATACAAATGATTATCTTTTATATTCTTCTGACCGCCATATATTATTCTTTCACTCAGTTATTCACCACCATACTTCTTCTAAGAAAAACACGTACTTCTCTACAATTTCAAACCCTAAACCCTAACAAAAGTATATATTCTTTTGTGTCTAATAGAGACGGAAGATAAACATAAAAATGAAATTAGAATTGCTTGATTTTTATTGTTTTCTATTATGTTATATAACATGTTGTTGGGGTTTTCCATTGCGTTTTAGGATATATTTTTTTGCCCCGTTGGAATTTTCAAGCCTGAAGGACATTAAATTTGATGACCTTGTAATAGAGAATAACAATGTAAGTTTTGACTTGTATGATTTTTATCCGTATAACTTATGTATCTTCTTTTACAAATTGATACATTTTTTTTGTCGTTTGATAAATGGAGTATTTGAATGATGATAAATTGGACGATAAATATGATGGTAGTGATAATATGATGCAAGATTTCGATCAAATGGCTCACAAGACAAAAGTGAGAAAGGAAACATTTGTGTAGAGGAAAGTGCTGGTGGCCTCTCCATTGTTAGATTATTAATTTGGATGGTGGCCAACAGAGGAAATTTGAACTATTTGGTGGTGCTTTTAATTTTGGTGGCCAGAAGTGTAAATCGGAGTGTGAATAGTAACACTCTACTTCTAGTAGTTTAGATATATTTACAACACACATGAGCTTTATGTTTATAAGATTTCTGAGAGTTTTTTCATGGATCTGCAAGAGAGTAATTGGATTCTCCCAATAAATAAAAAGTGTATCATGCTTGAATCGAACCGGGGTTCGCAGTGGTGGAGGAACCGAATTGGAAAAACAGATTTCGGTTATAGTTTTCCTTGCGACGGCCTGGGACGTGGGGGTATAGGTCCGAGTCAAATAGCAATGATTCGAAGCACTTCTTTTTACATTACACTATTTCAGAAATCCAAGAACTCAAAAAGTACTCTTTTACCCACGTCGGCTTCCCTAAATAGCCCAATTTTTCCTCCACGACGATACAGAGCTAAAAGATAAGTAGAAATTCCAACCACTAAGAATCCTAGTTAACCTAAAAAAAGAATAAAGGCCCAGAAAAAATTACTTGCTTTTCGAGACCCTGTTATAAACCAGATATGTTCTGATCGCCAGTTCATACTATACTAGATCCGATTGCATTCGATTGGAATTCAGAAAATGAATCTTTAAATAAGGCAAGCACCATGGTAAACAAACTCTAAACTACGTAGTTTTATTTGATCAAATTTTTTTTTTTCCTTTAAGAAGTTCTGTATGAATTTACAATTTAAGTTCAAATCAAATAATCAACCTATTCCACATTAATAGGAGTTCAGTTACGTTTCTGCTTCACGAATATGTGATTTAGTAATCCCAAAGGTTTTTTTTTCGTACTCTTTTCTTCATAAGAGAAATATCAGAAAAAAGCTTCTGATGTGGAAGAAAACGGTTTGCGACGCTGAAATGCACTCCCGACATAGAAGATCAAGTCAGAAATAACCTTTTTTCATACTGCACTCTCGAGAGAAAATATCGTGTTAGAAAAAAACAATAATAGTTTGTTCATCTCGATCAGGGAAAAATATATGTAGATTTAGTACAATTGGTACTATTGCTATATTCAATATTAAAAGTTTAAGAGATACCAGTACTCTTTTTTTTTCAATCTTTCTGCTCTTGATCAATGAAAGGAATAGAGTGCTCAGATTTTTGGGGGTACAGACACAAAATAGCTTTGTTTATTATATGATATACAATGAACTAAATCTTCATAGAAGTTAATTTTTCGACAAAGTACCTTTTAGGTTAAAACACATCTTCTACTTCACATGTCCTAATAATTACAACAATGTTCTTAGCATTCTAATATATTACAACAACAAACTTATTTTTCTTTACATTAATTTTATTTTTCAAAATTCCTTGTTTTTTTGAATAATCGTAAAAAGTACGCAATTTTGTTTAAGCAAACGGCAACTCAAACGGGGCTTAAGCTTCATATTTAGAGGAAAAAAAAAAAAAAAAAAAGAGAGCCTTTGCCAAAATTTATATCAACTTTGAAACTGCTGTGATTTCTGTGAATATGTGATTAGGAAACAGGAAGAAAATGATGTCAATTTTAGCGGGCAGGGTTTTGAAGCAATATGCCCAAACCATTTACTCATCCAATGTCGGAAAAGGAAGATATTTTGATACCTCGATCAGAAGAGGGGGACCACATAGAAAACGAAAACGTTAATGGAGATGGACAATTAGTGGCGTTCATATATTTTCCTTTTCTTATCTCTCCAAACGAGTATATGCATTTTCTTCTATTATTATGATTATTATTATTATTATTTAATTATTGATTATTTAATCATTGTTGAAGTATTCCCATGTTGCATAAATATTTCCTGTTGCTTTCGAAATCCCCAGTTTTTATGCTATTCTGATTTTACTTCGGAGAGAAAATATTCCCATGGGGATTGGATTCATGGCTTCTTACAGAAGATGGGATTTTCATCTTCAGCCTTCTTTTCCAAAGCGATTTCAGCATAGACCTTCTACTTGTAAGTTTAGTTCCTGCCTACTAACTTCTTTGTTTCTTATTAGTTTGTAGCATTGTTCCTTTTTAGTAACATATTAGGGATATGAACTATATAGTTTCTGTTTGCGTTCTGTTGAATCAGTTATGAACAGACTTGTATTTTTTTCTCAGCCAAAAATGTTGCATATCTCAATGCAAAACTATAGATCAATTTCACCTTTAGAGCATCTTCAATGCATGTAGAATGTAATGTCTGTTTAATTTTATGTGTTAATGAAAATATCACAACGTGAAATCAATGTTATATAAAATATTTGAAAATTACAACAAAAGTAAAAAAACCAACTCCAGTGCTAATGTGTTCATAAAAAATAATTAGTTAATTTATGTGTCCCAATCAAATTATAAATAAACAAAAGTATTATATTAAAATAAGGATTAATTGTCAAGAATAATCTGAAATTTAACGTGTCTTCCCGTAATAATCCCAAGTTTGGATTATTTCTGAATAATCCGAAGTTTGGCGGTGTCTTCCCATATTAATCGCATTTACTTAATGTCTTCCCATATTAATCCGAAGTTTGGGGGTGTCTTCCCATGTTGATCTCAAAATAACACATCAGCTGGTCATCGGGATCAATATGGGAAGACACCCGCAAAGTTCAGATTATTCAAAAATAATCCAAACTTGAGATTATTGTGCGAAAACACGTTAAATTTCGGATTGTTCTTGACAATTAATCCTTAAAATAATTAGTACATTTGTATTTACTTACTTCACATTGTGAAGTACAATATCTAATGAAGTTTGTGCCACGTCATCTTCACAGTTAATATAATATTACCATTGAAGATTGGTTTTTAATATATTACAAAATTGATGATGTGTAAAAGACTTTACATTAAAATCTTAGAAGGGTTGGAGATGCTCTTATACTAGCCACTACTGGTGTGCATGTTTGGAAGATTTAGGATGTGATCGGTTACCGCATTTAGTTTATGGTTTTCTTTGTGTGCATGAGGCATTTCTATCCCAAAAAACAGCTGATTCAGAGACTGATTTTAACATACGAAACAAAATACAATCTTTTATTATATTTTTCGTATTTTGAAAAATAAAGGATGCACAGAAACAATTCATCATTTCGTTTCCCATCCATTTCCTCCATTGTTACAGCTGTCTTCCTTCCGTCCTCTCGGTTGCCCTTCCACTTTTCTCATATGTGTAATTAAAGTTGAAAACTCTGAACTCAAAATTCAAAATATATGACAAACAGCCCATCAGTTTATGTTTAACAAACTTATTTTGAAACTCCTTTTGTCCATGTTAATTAACACGTAGCCTTAAATAGTAGTTTATGAGCACAAGCTTTTGGTGTAATTTGACCTTTGAATAGAAATACTTGTCACATTTGCTTATGAAATTGCTTCTAAAGCATAAACACCAAATAATTGCATCACAAATATCTATGAGCACTTTTGTAAACTGCTTATAAGACGCCTACAAATGCTAAAATTGAGATAAGTTATTTGTAAATACTTTTGACTGCTTACAACTTACAAGTAATTGCCAAAGAGGCTCTTAGTTAGCATATTGGAAGTTAGCTAGTTCCTAATTTCTCATTGTACCTTTAAACTAAACATCTATATTCATGATTTATCACACAGAACGGCAAAGCCATGTAGAGTCAAGAGTTTCAACAGTTGTTCAAGGAAAATAATATATCGGAAGTTCAGAACTTAACTGCACTTCTTAGTTCTTATTGCCAAAAGATTTTGAGATAATAAAAGTTTTTCAGTGTTAGAAGTTCTTCAGAATTTTTGTTACGCAGGGAGATTCCAGGTGATGGCAACCCCTTTGGGTACATGAGCGACACCTCATTTGACGATTAAACTGTCTGAACAGTTTAAGGTGACGATGCCCCATCATAGAGTGTGGAGTTAGTAGCACTCCGTCCAAAATGATATATATTAAGAGGATGTGAATATTGCAAGTAGTCATATTTTCAGAATAGAAATAACCGTCTGAATTCAAATAAAGTACCCATTCAAAACCGTCATCATACAGTGCTGTATAAACTGCTTTCATGATAGAAAACTCCAAATCATATCTTTCAAACCTATTATCTCTTTCTTTTCCCTTACATCGTTAAAAAACAACCAAATGTTAATTCAGTTTGATTCAAGAAGTCACAAACTTGAATCAAGAAATCCTATTGTGTGTGTGTGTGTGTCTCTCTCTCTCTTTCTATATATATATATATATATATATATATATATATATATATATATATATATATATATATATATAGAAAGCTCTATATGAACACAAAATTATGACGTAAAATTAGACACAAAGAATCTTAACCACTAGATATCCCCATGAATTCCATCTTCCACATAAAGACAAACAAATCTTGTGGTCCACAATTCGTATCTCTAAATTTGTGTCTAATTGTGCATCCCAATAGCTGCTCCTTATATATATATATATATATATATATATATATATATATATACACATATTTATATATATATAAAATACTTTTTCCCAATTTGAATCCATTGTGACAAGATGAATGAAACATCTCTGAAAAATAACGATTATAATTATACCTTGGAGTTTTGTACCAGGATAGTTACCAAAACCCATTTTCTGACACTCTAGCTTGGTATGCTAGACCCAATCTTTTTGTGCTTAACCATTGTTAGGGCCCTCTACAAGTGTTAAGGCACTATCCTTTATTTATCACCAGTTGTACTTGTACCCACTGTTATCAAAACGCACGCTATAGCGACAAATAACGAATAACTTAGAGCTTGCGCTATTAACAAAGTGCAGGGGTCCCTTGTTGCACAAAAACACCACATTATGTTCGAGTGCAAAATAGCGCATAGCTGTGAATATCACACTTTTTTTTTTAAAGGTTTGAACAGTGTATAGAGCTCAGTTTGGCTCATTTTGAATTGAATAACTATGCAGCAGGTGCATTTTCTTTTCTGATTTGGTTCACGGCCCACAGCTCATGTGATCTTGGTGTTAGGATTGCGTCGTATGTTGTTAATGAAAGAATGACGGTTTGAATATAAAGTTCCACATCACGGAATAAATTGAAGGAGTGGTGTATAAATATGAGTTGGTAAGCACGTAACATCAGAGATTCGTTTTGTTTCAAGGATGTGTGTACCAACTCATATGCGTGTGTCCCATGTTTATTCGTTTAATCTTAGTTGTTTCTTCTTTTTGTTTACTCTGTCTTTTCAAATTTGAAGTGAACCGTCTACCATTATTTAGTATTGTTTATGTAATAAAATGTATTCATATTTGCTCCTAATTAAAGAAACAAATTGTTTGGCTGAACAGCTTGGAAATCTTTACAATTGACCTTAATGAACTTCTTCGTTTTATTTTCCTGGTTTCACTTTCAGTTAGGCTCAATTTATTTGATTAGTTGCGAAAAAGTGCAACAACAAAAATGAACCAAATAGCATGCGCTCTATAGCGCAAGCCCTGCGCTATTTGTTGTGGAGTTTGACTACACTAGTTATCATAGTCGATTACCAAGGAATATTCGATCAAGTATTATTGTCTCCGTATGCTCACCCCATAGGGACGAAAATATGAGAGTTCCTTGCCTTGGTAATCAAATGTAGGGAGGTATAACAAACATAACAATAAAAGTTAGATTCATACATTAAGTTGGTGATATTAACCATTTTTGTGATAGCGCTCTTAGTGATTATTATTGAGTGCATGTACAAGTGCTTGAATGTAGTTGCTATTGGACACATGAACTTACAGTCTTCCTATTAACCTTTTTTGTTGTTCTCGAGATTCAGCTGTTGGCATCCACTCTTTAGAATACATTAAAAAAAAATAGCAATTCTGGTTTCCTTTTACCTGTACCTTCGAATTATTTTATGTCTACATTCGGTTTAACTTCATTAGCCTGCACGATGTTATGGTATTATTAAGTTAGCACACATATGTGAAATTTAATTTGCAGTTAGAGGCAGTGAATCTTTGCTTGAATCAGGAAGATCAAGCCGGCATTTCAGCGTAGAGGTAGATTGGCATCTACTTCCTCTAAAGCCTTCTTGTGCAGAGATGCTGCACAATGTGGAAAGCGTCTCCATTTATGAAGAAAGTCCCAAAGTAAAATCTCGCTCTCTATACTACATACACACACATACACATACATACATACATACATACATACATACATATATATATATATATATATATATATATATATGTGTGTGTGTGTGTGTGTGTGTGTGTGTGTGTGTGTGTGTGTGTGTGTGTTTCATTCCATCTCTCTTATTTTGAATTGGCTAATTTGCAACAAACCAAACCTCTTAGGATTTATGATTGAATTCTTTGGGCTTTCAAAACGATAATAAAAAGAATAAAAATCTCTGGTTAAAGAGATATCATTCTTGCAGTTTAGCTGTATATCTAGCGCATGTCTTGAAAATTGAAATTGCATCTGATTAACTAGTTTTTTTTTTTTTTTTTCCTTCAGATATATGATATGAATATCTGTAAAGGAATCTACAATTCATATGTACCAATGAAAATGATAGAGGATACGTCTCCTTATGTAACAAATCAAAAATCCAGTAGCCACTTGCAGTTTAACTTACTGATGGAGAATATCGATGAGATAGAGGATATAGTTACTGGTAAAAATCTACCCAATCTTGAACGAGATATACTTACATATGTCAGAAATCTTGGAGCTCTACAGCTATTTGAAGCATGCTTGTCCAAGACTCTGGATCCAAATAAAACAGATTCAAACATATTATTTATGAAAAACTCTGTAGCTAACACAATTGTGAGCACGGGGAAAAAAGAAGAGAGGAGAGTTAAAAGAAGTACAGCATCCGCAAAGATGTCCGAGAAATTTGAATATTCAAAATCTTCTACTGTTAAAAGAAATTTGAGTGGGCACAGAAGATCTAAATCAAGAAATAGAAAGTTTTGTGCTCGAAATGAGTCAGAAATGTCAAAGGGAGTCAAGGTAGTATCCATTCCTGTGATTATTTTGTACACTTCATTCTTTAGTAATCCTGTCAGAATATTACCTTTCTTTATTTTAAATGTTACTTTTATGTAAATTACTCTCCCAAGTAAATTACTCTCCTAAGTAAATTACTCTCCTGGTTTTATAAATTGATAACACTAACAGAACTAGCCATTTCATTTAGAATCTTAGATTAGTGTCGACCTTCTACAGTAGTTCATGAGGCTCGATGCTCTTTTTCCCAATTCCTTTCATGGTCCTTTAAGCTTTTGAAAAAAGTTAATAAGCCATTATTTAAGAATTCTGATAACATATAGTTTTTTGTGGTTCTATAGCTTACAAAAATTCTTAAATAAAAAACGAAAATCAATAAGATAAATTAGCTGAAAATGCATATGATCAAACAGCCAGGCGTACTATTAAAATTGCCACTCTTACCAACGAATGGTGGCTTCACTTAGTTAGTCTAGCAATGCAAGGATGTAGTACGAAAATGAATCAAGAAATAGTAATTCGATGATAGGCTGCCTCAACAAGTAAATCATACTATTCGTAAACTAGAGGTACTGTTCCACTTTGCTGCCATGTAATGGGTTATTAAGATCACATGCATTTTTCTTCAATGTTTTAGGATATTGCAGAATTAGAAATAACCCTTAAAAAGTTGGAAGAAAATTTGAATCACCCAGCCAGTCATGCCTGTTGGGCAGAATCAGCTGGAATTGATCAGAAAACACTTCAACAGCGGTTGCAAATCGGTTGGTACTGCAGAGATAGACTTATAAGGAGCACGTATTCTTTAGTTGTGTACTTGGCAAAAAAATACGGAGGAAAAGGGATAGCTTTTGATGATCTTCTTCAGGTGACAGATATAATTCCATTTTCAAATGATGAAATCCAGTTGTCGGGTTGTACTTCAATATTATGTAGAAAATTATAAAAATATACCACAGGCCGGAAAAATGGGCGTTTTGAAAGGCGCAGAGAGGTTTGATTCTACGAGAGGCTATCGATTTTCCACATATGTTCAGTACTGGATTAGGAAATCTATGCTGGCTCTTTTAGACCACCACTCTAAAGGAGTTATTATACCAGTAAGTAATTTAGTATACAATAGTCTATTGATTTAAGTGCAATGTAATGTATTTTGCTATGTTTTTCTGTTAGGTTGCCATAGAAAGAATTATAAAAAAGATGCACGCGGTCAAGCGAGATTTTTATGATAGTGAAGGAAGGTACCCTCAGGACAAGGAGATAGCTGAACTTACTGGTATCTCAGTAGATAAGGTTGCACTAGCAAGAAAATGTACTAGAGTTGCAGGGTCAATTGATAAAGAAATAGTCGCTGGATGGCGAACAAAGTTTATGGTAAGAAATAAATATAGGTAGCAGTAGGATTAACAAACTACCATTTTGGCTCATTTTGATTATATATTGACTATAATCACCCATATTTTAAGGAAAGAGATACAATTCAAAGTCGATGACACATACCGAATATTTGTTCTGTTTGTTCACGTACGTACTAAAAATCTGTCAAGAAGAAATGAATCAGATAGGCCTCCTACTCACTTATCAAACACAAACATACAACATTTAGTACTTGTTCTTTATAGTAGTCTCACACACATATACTAAGTCAAACGTTCAATGCTTACATATCTTACTAGTGTCTTTTTCTGAACAAGGCGTTGTTCGGTCAGTTGGGTTTATGTACTGCACGTGTCACCATATATCAGTGTGCATAACTTGTGATTGAAACCCAACGATTATAAATTATTGCTTGCTATAAAAATATTATGTATACACACCTCAAAGACTATGTTTTCATGATCTGTCTCCTTAACTCCTTGTCGACCAACTTTTTGGTAAAAGCCGTCACAATTCAAAGTTTCACTAAGGATTGACATTTCACCTCCGATATCGACTTTCAGCTGGGTCGACCAGAACTTGGTTCGACCCATATCGATCGTATTTCAAAAAGAAGCACCCTTCTTCAACATGGTTCAGAGTCCAGAGATCGGACCGATGAATCCAATAACTCAATTCTAGATATATCGATATGTTCCTACGCTACACAACAAAGTCCGATTCTCAAGGCTACTTTATTGGTCAAGCCTAACCTACTCTCTCTCTCCTCAGCTCCAAGTTTCGAGGCATGCGTGTGCCTCAATTTTTGAGAACTATTCCCCAGCATGAGACCAGATCATGCCGCCTACAACTACTTTTTTGGATCGAATAACACGTGGCTGAACCAATACCAGATGGCTGCCCCATAACACACAAATCAACCTGAGTTTTTGCCTATAAATAGGCCATTCCAGAAATAGAAAAGGAGAGGAGCTTCTTTCGGAAAAAGTTCAAGGTTGACTTTCTAAAAATACCTCATCGTACATTCCGATCGAATAACATTGCAACACAAGGATTTTGTGTATAAACCACGTTTTTCTCTACCTTCTTTCAATCAAAAGCAACTGTAACATGTAATCAGCAGTATAAACAAAGATTATAAAGTGGACGTAGGCTTGGATTAAGCCGAATCACTATAAAGGTTGTTGCGTGCTTCCCGTACGTATTAGGGCTGCACAAAGTTTGGGTTGGGTCGGGTCAAGCTGAATACTTCATCCGACCCGTAATGGTTTGGGTTGATGAAAATTGAACCCGCACCCAACCTCATATAGGGTTGGGTTGGGTTGGGTTGAAGTATGGGTTGGGTCGGGTTAAATAGGGTTGGGTTGGGTTGTATTCATGATTAATCCATAACATAAATTTTGATGTAATAATTTATGTTTTAAGACATGCAAAAACATATCTCATGGAAAAACCAACCAATTTCTCACACCAGTACACCACGCAAGTGACTCAGCACACAATATAACTAAATATCCTAAGCATATCCAACTAAATACAAGCAAGTCAATAATGTATGAAGACAAAGTCCAAGCTACAAGGAAAAGCGGCTGCCTGGATTGAATAAAATTTCATAATTCGGTGCAAATATCAAAGTAGAAGTGTGAAGGGTTTTTTATTTTCTCAAAGTGAGGTTGGGTTGGGTTAATATAGGGTTGGGTTGATTGAAAAATTACACCCGACCCATATATAGTATGGGTTAAAAATTGAAACCCATATCCAATCCGAACTATTTTGGGTTGGGTCGGGTTTATGTGGGTTGGGTCAGATTGGTGGGTTGGATCGGGTTGGATATGGGTTGTGTGCAGCCCTAGTACGTATCTATTTTTTTGCATTCTGTGACTGAAACTGTAAGAATACTCTGTGATTTGTGTGTGGACTACAACACTTTTGGGGTTGATCGTCATAAGACCAACTTTTAACGTCAACTCTTTGGCGCGCCAGGTTGGGGGCGAACCTACGCAGCGCAACAAACCTTCGACCACTCTCGGCAATTTCTAAGCTTGGAAGGATTTGAATAGCTTCTTGCTGAAGAATCAATGATAAAACAGAAGAAGGATATGACGTCTTCCCACGTTCAAACTACCGGTGCAGCAGATGCAGCAGCAAAGGCAAGCCTGGAGCCTCTTCTCATAAAGAACCGTCCCAATACTTGACTATGGACGAGATGGATGAAGTTAAACGCGAAAGGGGAAGACCCCGATGTGAGAGAAACTCTTACGCGAAAGGGGAAGAACCGTCCCAATACTTGACTGTGGAACGTACTGAGACTCTCGCTGAAGCCACCGGTGCAGAATTGGATTCGTGGCAACGACTCCTCGGGGATGAGAATCGAATCGCCAGCATCATTAAGCGCTTTACCCGAGACGCCACTTCTCAGCAAGACGTGGATAATGTCCATTGCAGCCCTTTCACACGAAAAATCAGGAGTTCCCGTAACCCGTCTGACTTCAAACTTCCAGTTCTGGAACCATACAACGACATGGCATATCCTACCATACATCTTATGCGTTATATGCGTCACATGGAAGTACTATCATCATTAGTTAATGTCATGGCTAAGTGCTTTCCCAGTTCCCCCTATATCTGATTGATATCGCAACCATGTGGTTTCTACAGCTAACAACTGAATCGATCAACAGCTGGAATATGTTGGTCGCCCGCTTCATTGAGTAATTTAGAGTTCACATTTATCGACCCAAGAGCGTCATGTTCCTCACGTCTATTAAACAACGGTCCGTCGAGACCCTACACTTCTTCCTGGAAAGATTCAACGCGACTGTAGGATTGATCAATCAACCTAAACCATCGATGGTGCCCATGGTTGCTATGACCGGTGTCTTGGATGGAACAAACTTCAAGATCTCTCTCCAAAGGGATCCTTCTGGGGTCATTTGTGATTTCTACTTTGAGGCAGACAGGTTTCTCCGGCAAGAGGATGCTAATATCAAGATGGATAATCTCGACGTGCTTGTTATAAAGAACGGCGGACCATCCAATTTTGTCCAAAACAAAGGAAAGGGGAAGACCCCGGAAAAGAACGACATGAACGTGCGGTTTCGGAGAGAACCCAAATATAATAGATATACCGGACTCAATTCCTCGCCGCTAGAAAGGGGAAGACCCCGGAAAAGAACGACATGAATGTGCGGTTCCGAAGAGAATCCAAATATGATAGATATACCGGACTCAATTCCTCGCCGCTAGATATATACCTCGATGTGAGAGAAACTCTTCATTTTCCTAAGTCTCCCAAGAGGGAGTCAACTCAAACTGAACACGAATCAGGAAAGCACTGTATGTTTCATGATATGGCAGATCATGGTACCAATGACTGTAGACACCTACGTGTTCTCATCGAAGAACGAGTTAGACGTGGAGAGCTACCCGAGTATGTCAAACAATCTGTGGCATCCGCACTGCTGCTCCATGCTCCTCAGAACGGTTCTCATGCTCCTCAGAATAGGAAGGATCCTCAGTCGAGCAACCTTGGCATTATCATCAATTGATCTAGATTAGATCGTCTTGGATTTATTGCATTTCTTAGAATATAAGAGATGTATTTCTATTGCTTTAAAATTTTAAAATGGCTATGCCGACTCATGTATGTACGAGGGTTAGGCTTTAACCCTCAAACATGCCACGTTCTGGGCAATACAGTCGTCCTATGAATAAAAGGTTATATTGAAGTACACATGTACGACGGTACGAGTTTAAGATTTATTCCCAAGGCGTGCTCTAGATTTAGCCGTAAACCAATTAGGATTTATTTTGGTTCTATAATAATTTTAGGCATTAATAAAATTTATTTCTTAAGCATGAATTATGTTTGACCAACATAAGTATCTTGCTAGTTGTCAGGATGTGGCAAAGTTCTTAATATAAACCCGAGTATGGTTTATACTCATCCCTTTATCCTAGGTATGGCTGATACCTAAACACTAACTTTACTTGTCAGGATGTGACAAACCTAGTTTTTTTCTTTAATATGAGTATGGATTATACTCGAACCAGACTACCAAGCAAGGTTTTAAATCTTGGATATCGGTCGCGCTTCGTCTCAGAGATTTTATAGGCTCGGTCTCGTATCGGGAGAGATCTCGGACGAGATGAGTCTAACTCAGGAGTTCATCTCGGATTTTCATCTCGGATCTGAAAGTTCATATCGGAACAATCTCCGGGTACATGATATGTTAAAAATGATTTTTTAACAAAATGATTTTTGCGAGTGCTATTAAAAACATAGTAACTTAAACTTAAAATGCAAAATAACTTTATTATTCTTTATTTAGCGAAAGATCATTCATATTCTACGTCGTAATATGCTTAAAACAGAAATATTGTTAGATAGGAAACATTAAAAGGATCCAAAACATTAAAAAATTCAGCATAAATACACCATAAAATACATAATTTCATAAGTAAGATATATGTAAAAAGACGAATATGAAAATCATAAACATTGTAAAACATATACGAACATACAATATAGTCATTTAACATGAAAAATGTAAAATAACAAAAGATTGATATGACTAGATTTGAGTTTTTTAATTATAGTTCTAGTTCAGGCACAAATTTAAAATTTAACCAAAAAAACTAAGATCTCGGACGATATTCCAGTATTTCGTCTCGGTCGATATATCATTCGGTATTGCAATATCTCGGGCGATATATTCGAAAGGAAATTTAGAATGATATTTGTTGTTTCATTTCGGAAGGAGATCTCGGGCGATATTTACGAGATTTGAAACAGTGCTACCAAATATGGATTATGCTTAGGTAAACTAAAACTACTTTATCATGATTTGGCAAGGAAATACTACTGAAACTCAGTATGGTTTATACTCAATATCTCGGTATGGATTATACCCGGAGCATGGTCTAAGCTCAATCTGAATTTCCGGATATGACTTATACCTAAAGGATTGGGCTACCTTGTCAGGATTTGGCAAGTTAACCCAGTCACTATCTGAGTATGGTTCATATTCCAATCAGATCTCCAGACATGGCTTATGCTTGAAAAATGCCAAGCAGTGTTGTAAGGACTTGACGCATTGGTTTGCTTACCTTCTTTTGCAGGTTTGGGTGACATTCACGATCGAGATGGTTCGGTGAAGCTCTGATCGTATCTAACTTACTCTGGCTTTAATACGATCCCAAGTGATCGTCGGTTTTCTAGCCATCTTCTAATATGGTCTGGTTCAATCATGGGTTCTCATTACTTGATACGATCTGGTGCAGTCGTAGCATCATATACTTCATCTCACACCGGATTTCTATGGATTATGGATTTCTCGAATTATCCAGAATACATCTTTCTTATCAGAAAAGATATGTTCTGGAGGGCGAAGTGTTGACCAGCTTTTTGGTAAAAGCCGTCACAATTCAAAATTTCACTAAGGATTGGCATTTCACCTCCGATATCGACCTTCATCTGGGTCGACCAGAACTTGGTTCGACCAATATCGATCGTAATTCAAGAGGAAGCACCCTTCTTCGACATGGTTCAGAGTTCAGGGATCAACTCGATCAATCCAATAACTCAATCCTAGATATATCGATCCATTCCCTATGTTTGGGGTTGCACACAACCCATATCTAATCGGACCCAACCCACATAAAACCAACCCAACCAATCCTAGTTTGGATTGGATATGGGTTATAATTTATAACTCATACTATATACGGATCGGGTTTGATATTTTGTTCAATCCAACCTTATTTTAGCCCAACCCAACCCTATATTAAAAAACTAATTTAATACCAGCCCACTTTAAATTATAATAGTATAATCCTAAAATAATGTTTATGTATTGTATAGTAAATATACATAAATCATATATCATGTCAATCCAGACTAGACATAATTTGGTAAATATATTTTTAAAAGCATTTTAATGTATTTTAAAACAAAACACTTGTTCTAATATGTAGTAAATTGATTTCATATGATGTGTTTTACAATGAAATTTTAATAAAATATGTCTTATAATGAATCAATTATTTTAAATGCATTATGCTAGCTAAAATCTGATATATTATGCTGAATATTTTAATATTATTTTTTAAAAAATCCCTCATATTCTCGTTTTTTATTATATTCAAGCAACCCGACCCAACCTTACTAAATCCGACTTAACCCATACTTCAACCCAACCCATATCCAATCTCATATGGGGTCGAATACGGGTTGAACTACCTTAAACCCATGCGTATGCGGATCGGATGAAGTATTTGGTCTAGCCCGACCCAACCCATACTTTGTGCTGCTCTACCTACGCTACACAACAAAGCCTGATTCTCAGGGCTACTTTATTGGTCAAACCTGACATATTCTCTCCCCAACTCCAAGTTTTGAGGCACACGTGTACCTCAATTTCCACGAAGAATTATTCTCCAGCAGGAGATTAGGTCCCGCCGCCTATAACTACTTTTTTGGATCGAATAACACCTGGCTGAACCAATACCGGATGGCTGCCGTGTGACAAATAGATCAATCTGAGTTTTTGCCTATAAATAGGTCATTCCAGAAATAGAAAAGAAGAGGAGCTTCTTTCGGGAAAAATTCAAGGTTGGCTTTCTTAAAATAGCTCACCGTACATTCCAATCGGATAACATTGTAACACAAGGATTTTGTGTATAAACCACTTCTTTCTCTATCTTCTTTCAATCAAAAGCAACTGTTACCTGTAATCAGCAGTATAAACAAAGATTATAAAGTGGACGTAGACTTAGATTAAGCCGAACCATTATAAAGGTTGTTGCATGCTCCCTATGCTTATTTATTTTCTTGCATTCTGTGATTGAAACTGTGAGAATACACTGTGATTTATTGAGAATCGAGTTCATAGCTCTTTCATGATGTGTATTAACGTGCATGTGGTCTTTCTCATGTTTGAGGAAGAACGTGATAAGATCGAGCTAACTAGCACCGACACACATGATATGTGCTCACATGAAAAAAGTGCTTGATGTTTGGCCAAATTAAAGAACTTCGCTCACGGTTTAAATCACATAAAAACTACTCATCCTATTAGTAGCAGATACGTATATTCTGTGCACACAGATGTACGTTGTGTGTTACCAATATTCTTTCCGTACTCCTTATCTTCTTGAAGGCGGTTGATTTAAATAAACTTGTTTAGTTGTAACATCTATAAACTTTTAACTACCTAATTCACTGCTAGTTTGTTATATATGATTATATTAGTTTGTACATTATTAGGTAATATTATAACAACATGTTAGAATATAGTTGCAAGATACCTTACAAATAAAGAGGTGGCTTTTTTTCCTCAAGATCTTGAATCATCAAAGTCATGAGAAAATATTTAAAAAGGAAATTATACAAGTAAAGCGATTTAGTAACCTTGATCAATAACAGAATCTCAATCTTTATACCAAGGTATGAAATTCCGGCCGGAACCACGAGATTCCGGCCATCTCGTCTCAGTTCCGGCCGGAGGCGGGACGAGATTAGGTCAAAATCTCGTCCCGCTGCTCGTGGAAAAAAATCAATTTTTTTTGCAATCACTGCCTCAGTTGAAATAAAAAAGAAAAACAATATCAAAAATCAAGAGAGAACAAAATTTAATTAAAGATCTGACATCGGAAGAGAGTTTGAACAATTGAAAACCTTTCTGCGTTTGACTTCGACTGCATGCGATGAAAATTGCGCATCTGACTTTCGATTTTGACTACATGCGATGAGATGTTTGTCTTTGACCTTCTATTTCGAAGTTGAAATCATTTCCCGTTGATCGATTTCTCGTGTCGTGTTTTTTGAACAGGTTTGAGCGATGGGTTACAAGAGGAACAAGTTAGGGTTTTAGATGGGCTGAAGAATAATGGGCCTAGGTATTTTAAGTATGGGCTGAAGAATAGTTATTAATAAAGATATTTGTGGCTAACGTTGTTTTAGGCTGGACCAAGTAGAAAATGACCTAAAGAATCATTAGCTTTTCTATAAAAAACATAAAAGTTTAACATTTGGACCGAAACTAAAACCGAAACCGGCGAAACCGCCGAAACCAACCGAAACTAGTAAATTTTCAAATGACCGAAACCGAAACCGAGTTTTCGAACCTTGCTTTATACCTTTGGCTTATTTGTACTTCGGAAAAGTGTAATGATTTTTAGGGGAAAAAAACTGGGACCCTAGTTTTAATTATTTTTTCACTCAAGGTTATCGAATCTCTACTGTTAGTAAATATAATTCAAAAAAATAATAATATTATTTTCACTATTTTTTTTATTTTGAAAATACCATATACATCAACATGAAATTTCACCAACGATTTGCAATATGTGTCACCATTCCCTTTCCGATAACCCATTAACATAATTTTACTATCATTTACCATCAATACGTCCAAGAAAACAAATAAAATAAAAGTGTCATGACTATTAAAAACTTTTGACTTAAAACACATATTTGTCAACTCAATTTTTTGGATCTTTTTTCGTTTAGCCTCATTTATGAAATTTATTATGCTGATAGCCATGTTTTAAAACTAATTACAAACGTAGCTTTGTTTTGACTAACTCAACGTTGAGCTAATCAAAAGACACTATCGTCGCTTGAAAAGCACTAATATATTTATATTTTTCTTTGTTCGTTTTACATACACCGTTTCAAATGGCGCATGTGTAGATGTGAATTTTTTTAGATACCGGGACAACATTTGAAGTGTCATCAAAGGCATCATGTCAAATGTTGCCCAGTCGTGTTACAGGCTCAAAATAGATTTACATTGGAGCTCACAAACACATATTTTGTGTTAGACGTTCGATAAAAATTCAAGCCATGGAATTTAGAGACAAACAGTTGACAGGTGCATTTTATACCGCAACATGTGCTTCAAAGATAGTCGAATACCGTATATCTAAGAAGACATAAAGACCACTAATATAAGAGCTCATAATTAGATAGAAAGAAGTATGGCAGAGGAGGAGGAAAATTGGGCTTTGTGCAAGGATGATGGTGGTAGATTTCATGTTAGGACCATCAATACTTTTAACGATGTAGTTAGAGGTGCACGATCGCTGCCAGTTAGAGCAGTGGTTGCACATACTTTCTTTTGCTCGATTGATTATTTTTTGTCAACGAAGAGAGTTTGCAAAGTCTTCGATCACTCATTTAACATCAAAATGAGAAGCAAAGATAGCTGAGAGAGCAAGTAAAGCAAAACGTTTATGGATTGTCTGCTTCAATCAGATCAAATGGCAAGTAATTTACTACTTCGTTGATGAATTTAAACTACCAACTGAAGGTAACACTTGCTCTTGTACATGCGATATCTCTTTTCTTCAACAGTTGTTGCACTCGTGTGATAGCCGCTTGTTCCTCAACTGCTAACGGATAAATAGAGCTCATCATGACTTCGCCTGTAATTGGTACCCGCTTTAGAACTATCTAGCGGCTTACACGCTTGAATTTCATCTCGTTCGCGATAAACGATACTAGAGTGCACACGAAGGTCAGCTAGTTTTCCTTCAACAATACAAAAAGCTCTCAGAAGACCTAGGTCGACAAGGATTAAAAACCATGGATAAGATGCAAGCACCGATGGCAAATAGGTGCAACAAATTTGGGTTGTACGAACATGAGAAGTTGTTGTACTTCAGCAGCTTAACTTTGTTTGTTTGCATATGTTAGTAGTAGATGTATTTGTTTGAGAACTTGTGTCGTCAAACCATGTTTGTAGTATTCCTTTTTTATTTGTGGTGGTTGTAATAGTATTTGTTTGATGCTTTTATGGTTGAAGGTATTCTAACTTATCAATATATATGCATCCCGTCGATCACTCAATCATTCAATATAATCAAAATTTTATAATGATATAACACATGCAACGATCATTCAAACCATAACATAGTATTTCACATCGAATAAAAACAAAACATTAATATAACATACAAAATCAAAGTACACATAATATTCAACTCGATAACACGTTGACATTAATAACATGTTTCAACATCTGATGATCAACATCAATTTTTTTGTCAATTATCGATGAGGTCTTTTACCCTTCTCCTTGTTAATGGAACATCGTCCTATGAAGGCTAGCTTTCTCCCAAAACATAGGACTCGTGAGGTTGTGACGTTCCGTGTATGAATTGCTCTTGTTAAACTTGAGTGGAAGATGAAGGCGACCCCTTGCTCGGTTGTCCGTATCTACAAGACGTAGGAGGTGACTCCATAACTTGTATGAGCGTAGCAGCAAGAGTGGGTGGAGGAGGCGACAATGCAAATCTCAAAAGCTTGTTCTTTTCAAAGATAGATTGTAGTATACGCTAAACACTAATGCATTTTGCTTTCGATCGCTTTGACACCTCTTCCAGTAGTTTATCGACCAACTCCATAGAATGGTAAATGTAATCCATCTGCCAAAAGATATTAATTAACACAAATTAAAAGTAACTACGATTAATTTAACACTAAGTATACATACCACATTCCTCTTTAGAAGAGTTGTTGGGGGTATAAGGCTCTATCTCGAACTCTTGCCCTACCTCGATATGAGGTTCTCATAAAGAATATAATGTCACGTTTTGTGCTAATACAATGTATAGTACTCCTCGTCCGATAGCGTGAAGTCCTATTTTTCTTGGGTGTGCATATGGCGGTGATTCTATGTCTCAATTGCCAATTCATATTATCAAGCTGCAATGTCAATTCTATAAACAGAAGCAGCTTCTAGTAGATGTTGTCTCATACCAAACTGGCACATCGCTATATTCAGAAGATGATATGCTATATCACCTAAATGAGTGCAACCCAAGATGTCCATAAATGCATGGACACCCTGCATAACTCTTGAAGCTGCCCAATCACAAGTGTGTATGAGGTCCATGTCACCGCAGATAATCGAGTACGTCGAACTCATTGCGGTAGAACAAAACATTGCATCTTGGAGAGTTCACCGTCCTTTTCAGTCCATCCCACCTAAACTGGAGAATAATAGGAATCATTCGACCAAAACATAAGTGCAAGCAAATTAAATACGAGATATACCTAGCACCATAGGTCAGAGATAAATCAACATTCGCTCTCTTCATTTTTATTCATTCAACTGGAAGATACGTCCAACACCATAGCTGCAAATGTGTATACACATGAAAATAAAATCCATAGCGAACATACAAGATGTATGCATATGAATTGAAAAAAATATACATGTACTAGAGTCGGACATTCTCCAAGAGACGCGTTTTCTTGCAAACCTAGCTGTCATCTCAGTGTTCGTGTATGTCAAAATCACACTTTCACCATAAAATGTACGACATATGTCAAAATCCTTTATGATATGAAGTCATCTAAGCCAGACACGAATGTTGGAATGATCACATATCAAACACGAAGTGATGATATGCAATATGTTGGCCCGAACACGCTGCTCAATCTGAATATGTGAGGCATCTTATGGAAGGTCCTCGGCAAGCTGTTCCCTGAACCAAGTGGTAACTATCATTTCGTTATCCCATCATTGCTCGGTTGGAGAAGATAGACCTAACAACCTCTCGCACATCTCCATGTAATCCGCTGGCTCTGGCTTTTTAAGGAAAGCACCATTTACAGGTACACCAAGTAAAATAGTAACATCACATAACATGATGGTCATCTCTCCATATTTGAGGTGGAATGTAGACGTCTCAGGTCTCCTTTTATCCACCAAAGCAGTAACAAGATGACAATCCAACTGGGTGTACCCTAATCAAAATATAAGTGAGAGGCCAACTTGCTCTATCAAGTCTATAACTCGGGATGAGAAGTAACTGTCTTCACCGATGAGTGATCAATGATGGTAATATGTTCCTTGCGCTATCAGAAAAATAAGAAAATATCAGCATCATATGTACAATCAACATTGTGGTATATTTGTATTGCATAAGAAAGTGTGTTACCGTCATCAAAACATTGTTGTTTTATCGTTGACGTTCTTGCAAATACAACACGTTATTGTCAATGGGTTCAGGTAACATCTCATAGTAATCTACATAAAATGTTAACAGTTTCACAATAGCAAACTCCTCAATTCCACAATTTTCTCATCAAGAATTTTATATTCTTTGCAAAGCTAATAATGTTAACAATATCTATGTAAAACATCGTATACTCAACTACTGTGTATTATAGGATCAAGTTGTTAAATTTTGCTATATTACATGGTAGAATTGAAGTGAATGAAAGTAGCTTCGTAACGAAGACAGTTCGCAAATCGGAGCTCGTAGGAAGAAGTTAGAGGTGAAAAGGCGCATGTGTTTCAACGGGATGGGCGACAAACGTCTGAGCTATGCGACAAACGTTTGAGATATAGCTACAGATGTCTGAGATGAATGGGTTTGCAAACAGAGAGTTGCGACAAACGTCTGACCAATTTGGACATACGTCTGAGTTGTGCAGGAAAGTTTTCCTAAGCCTCTAGAAAGACGTCTGATCACATGAGACATGCGTCTAAGGCGACTTTTGGGCTATTTCCGATTGTGGACATTACAGGTTGATAAGGGGGCAATTTCTGAAATTGTAAAATATTAGTCTCTCCTTATATAAGCTATTTTCAGTTATTGAAAGATAGAGCTTGCTTGATCAAGAGTTTATTCTCAAGAGGAAATTATGGTTCATAACTTAATTTTTAGTCTTCAAATCTATTCTCCACAAACTTTTTTCTATATTGAAATATAGCGATCATTGTATTAATCTCTTATACTCCTTTCATCGTGATAATAATACACTCTCTCCAAAGTGGACGTACACTAACAAGTTAGTGGAACCACTATAAATCGATGTGTGATTTATTTTTGTTGCTATTGTCATTATTGATTGCTTGTGATTGAGATATAATTGTTTAGTTTGGGTTGATCATTGTTTGGTGGTTTGAGTTATTGAGTTTTGGTTGTTTTTGTAAATTTATCAACGATCTCGTCTTCCGCAAGGCGCTTGTGATTTGGGTGTTTGATTTGAGTAGTCTTGAATCGAATTAATTACAACAGTTGATATCGAAACATTAGGTGCTTGGTAGGTGTTTGTGGAAATGTAGGAATCGGATAATAGCTTAGGAAGTCCTTCAACCGTTAGTCCACATAGTGTGGCGCCTTATGTACATGGTTCGTATGTAGCGTCGGGATTTCAATTGGTAATAGACAAGTGGTAGATAATGAATTTGAGAAATGACAATGGAAGATGAAAGAAGTTCTTAGGAGGAATCAGGTGCACCAGGTGGTATTTGATACTCATTTGTTATCAAGTGTTATCTCGAAAGTTGAGAGAGGAGATGGAAGAATGGGCTTACACTACTCTTGAACTTGTTATGGAGGAGAATGTGATCTCCGAAATTAGTGGTGAGACAACCACTGAAGGAATTTGGGACAAGTTGGAGGAGTTGTATATGAAGAAGTCACTCACAAACCATTTGATCTTGTTGCGAACGTTTTTTACCTTCAAGATGAAGGATAGTAATTCACTTAAGACACACTTGAATGTCTTTGATGACTTGCTAATGAAGATGAAGGCTGTTGATTTAAAGATTGAAAAAAAAAAAAACAGAATGCGATAATATTATTGTGTTCGTTGTCGGACCGTTATACGAGTTTCTCAAATAGTTTGATCTATGGCTGGGATACATTAACTCTTGATGATGTCAAGACGGATCTTCTTAGTGAGGAGTTGAGAGATCAAATGAAGGAGATGAGTGATGGAGGTAGTGGAGCTAGTAGTGGTCACAAGTTGTTTGTGGAGAAAGAAAAGAATGTGAAAAGGGAAACCGTGGGCATTCTAAATCAGCGAAGCCCTGTTGGAGAGGAAAATCGAGAGAAAGAAATGGCAAGTGCTTTATTTGCAAGATTTTGAGACAGTAGAAGAATGAATGTACAGACAAAATAATAAGAAGTGACATCTTCATCCATTGCGGTGGAGAGTGATGAAGGTGAGGTGGATGAGAATGTATTGACAACGCTAGCATCGAGTGTTTCGAGTAGCGATTGAGTACTGAATTCAAGTGCATCACATCATATGATGCCAAATAGGAATTGTTTTTCCTCTTATGAAGTTAAAGAAGAAAATACAATTGTTACGGAAAACAGTGTTATTTGCAAGTCTATAGGCATTGGCTCAGTGCAAATATGGATATTTGATGTAGTAGTTCGCACGCTCACCAATGTACGCTATGTTCCGGGACTTAGGAAGTCGCTTATATTTTTGGAGCAATTGGATTTTCTAGCATCCAAAATCAGTATTAAGGATTGTTTAAGGGTTTCGATGGAGGCACTTGTGTAGAACTCATGGTGTATATTTGCTTCAAGGTGTGATCGTAAAAGGTGAAACTTTTATAGGTGTTATAGTTTTCGCGACTAGACTTGGATGCGACACGATTGTGGCATTTGAGATTGAGTCATATCTCGGAGAGGAGTTTGTATATTCTTCAGAAGAGGGAGATGATCAAGGGTAATAGTTTCAACAAGCTAGAGTTTTGCGAGGAATGTGTCACGAGGAAGCAAACAAGAGTATGATTAATTGAAGGGAAACATGATTTGAGGGAGGTTCTTAAGTATGTTCATTCAGATGTTTGGAGCCCAACACCGGGTGCTTCTTTAAGGTGGAGCACGTTGCTATTTCTTTCATTGATGATTTTTCTTAGAAGGTATGACTTATGAGTGTATGTAATAAAGGCTAAGTTGGAGGAATTTGCTAAGTTCAAAGTGTAGAAGGCTCTTGTTGAGAATGAGAGTGACAAAAATTTCGAAGTTCTAAGGACCGACAATAGCAGAGAGTATGTTTTCGAGGAATTCTTGGAGCATTGCAAGCATCATAGAATCCATAGATATTTTACTGCATCGAGAAATTCACAATCTGATGGAGCAGCGGAGAGAATGAACCGTACTCTACCAGAGAAAGGTAGATGCTTGAGATTGACATCGGGTTTATCTAATGAATTTTAGGCCTAAGCTTGGTCAACCGCGGTGCATATTGTGAATCGAATTTCGTGCTCGGCTATTGGAAACAAAATTCCGGAGGAAGTATGAAAAGGAAAGAGTGTTGACTTGAGATATCTTTGTGTGTTTGGAAGTCCGGTTTACGTTCTTGATATGGGAAATGATAAGCTTGTGGCTGGCGCTTTCAAGGGGATTTTGCTTGGTTACACGGACGACATGAAAGACTCAGATTTGGAATCTGAAAACGAAGAAGGTTATTAACTTTCATCATATCACTTTTAATGAGTCGGCTTTATTCAAGGAGAATGAAAGCTCATCAGATGTTCCGGATTTGGTTCATGGAGAATCAAAGGAGAAAGCCATTCCCACATTTCATCCAACTAATAGTAGACTTGAAGAAGCTTGTGGGGTTGAAGCAGTTGACGAGACATCACATAGTCCACATGGTTCATCTAGTAATGTTGGTGACGTACATGATACTAGGGAGCATTCAGTTCAAGGTGGAACTGAAAATGGTTTTGATGATAGCATTGCTACACGGGTTGGTCGACGTGCAATAAGACCACCCGAAAGATATGGTGATTTATACCTTAGCTTTTGTGATAATTTGGACTATGTTCTTCATGTAGTCCAACATGAGCCGATGGACTTTGATGACTTCATGAACTCGAGTGATAGCTCGAAGTGTATTTGCGTCATGGAGGAAGAGATGCAATCGTTAATGAAGAACCAAACATGAGATTTGGTTCTACTTACTAATGGAAACTGTCTTATAGAGTGCAAATGAATATACAAGGTGAAGGACGATGGGAGATATAAAGCAAGGCTAGTGGCAAAAGAGTTCGCACAAAGGAAGAGAAAAGAGTATGCTGAAATTTTTGCATCGGTTGTACGCTATACTTCGATCCGGATTTTACTAGCTATAGTTGTTATCCATGACTTGAAATTGGAGCAACTTGATGTGAAAACCGCCTTCTTGCATAGTGACTTGAATGAAAACATCTACATGGAACAACCGAAAGGGTTTGTGGTAGATAGTAAGTGAAAATTGGTTTGCAAGTTAAAGAAATCACTATATGATTTGAAGCAATCACCTAGACAATTGTATAAGAGATTTGATCATTTTATGCTTGAAAAGGTTTTGATAGAAGCATCAAGAACGTTTGTGTTTATTTCAAGAGATTGGAAAATGATTGTTGAGTGTATTTACTCTTGTACGTGGATGATATTCTCATTGCTTTCAAAGACAAAAAAGAAATCAACAAGTTGAAGATGCTTTTGAAATTTGAATTCGAAATGAAAGATCTTGGGGAAGCAAGTAAAATCTTGGGCATGGAAATTAAAAGGAACTGAAAGCATTTTGAGTTGAGATTCACTCAAAAAGATTATATTAAGAAAGTGTTTTGCCGGTTTAGCATGGAGAATGCAAAGACGTTAAATACACTTTTACGTTTGCATATGAAGCTTTCATGTAAGGGATTACCTATTGGGGAGAAAAACAAGACTTATATGACAAGTGTGCCATATGCAAGTGCGGTTGGAAGTTTGATGTATGTCATGGTGTGTACAAAACTTGATATTGCAAATGCCATCGGCGTGATTAGTCAGTATATGACCAATCCGAGAAAATCGCATTGGAAAACGGTGAAGGCTATTTTGAAATATTTGAAAGGTACAACATCTCATGGTCTTGTTTTTTGCGGTAGTGAAGGGATGAGTTGCAAGTTGGTTGGTTATCGCGACTCGGTCTACGCCGGTAATAGGGATCGTAAGAAATCAATTTACGGGTATGTCTTCATACTTGGTGGTACGGCCATTAGTTGAAGATCGAGATTGCGAACCGTAGTTGCTTTATCCACTATAGAGACAAAGTTGATAGCCGCGACAAAGGCAGCAAAGGAAGCGCTATACTTGAAGCTGTTGTTATGTGACTTGGGATTCGAACATGATAGCATCGATGTTCGATGTGATAGCCAAGTGTTATACATTTGATAGAGAATTTGACGTTTAGCTCACGGACCAAACACATTGAGGTGAGAGAGTCATTTCTAATAACCATGGATGATGGTAAGCTAGTGTACCTTCGGAAGGTGCATACGACGGATAATGTGGATATGTTTATTAAGGCATTGCCGATAAGGAAGTTCGAGCATTGCTCGAACTTAATTCGCTCGTTGAGGTGTTAAGTGCCACGTGGTGGCACAGTTGAAGAAAGTTGTTTTGTTTGATGAAGAGGAGTATCAGTGAGTTGTAAGGATATCTTAATGGTAAGTACTCATTTACACCTTCGAGTAGATTATCTTTTGGTGAGACTGTTTTTGGTTTGAATACTTTCAACACTTCGTTGGGGGGTTGTGGCATTACCCGAGCTCGTTAACGGAGTGCATTAGGCGGTGACTTTGTCGTAGCTCATTGGGAAAGCATTCATGTTGTTGGTAGAAAGTAGAAGAAAATGCTTAAGTGCATTGGAGTCTGGAGATGGTTATAGTATCGATGTGGAGTGTTAAATTTTACGATACTATATGGTAGAGTTGAAGTGGATGGAAGAAGCTTCGTAACGAAGAAGACATTTCGCAAATCGGAGCTCGTAGGAAGAAATTAGAGGTGAGAACGTGCATGTGTTTCAGCATGATGGGTGACAAGCGTCTGAACTGAATAAGTTTGCAAATAGAAAGTTGCGACAAATGTCTGACCAATTTGGACAAACATTTGAGCTATACAAGCAAGTTTTCCCGAGCCTCTAGACAGATGTCTGACCACATGGAACATACATCTGAGTCGATTTCTGGGCTATTTTGGGTTGTGGACATTATAGGTTGATTTGTGAAGGTTCAAGGGGCAATTTCGAAAATTGTAAAATATTAGTCTCTCCCTGTATAAGTTATTTTTAGTTTTTGAAAGATAGAGCTTGCTTGATCAAGGGTTTATTATCAAGAGAAATTATGGTTCGTAACATAAATTTTAATATTCAATTCTATTCTCCATATACTCTTTTCTATATTGTATAATAATCATTGCATCAATCTCTTGTACTTCTTTTACCATGGTAATAATATACTCTATTCAAAGTGGACGTACACCAATAAGTTAGTGGAACCACTATAAATCGGTGTGGTTTATTTTTGTTGCTATTGTCATTATTGATTGCTTGTGATTTAGATGAGATTGTTTGGTTTGGGTTGATCATTGTTTGGTGACGTGAGTTATTGGATTTTGGTTGTTTTTGTAAATCCATCAACGATCTCGTCTTTCGCAAGACGCTTGTGTTTTGGGTGTTTGATTTGAATGGCCTTGAATCGATTAATTACAACACAAACAACTATAACTACTACATAAAAATCATTAATTTTCCTAATTTTACAAAACTCTAATTTTTATTAAATTTGTAAATCGATTGTAGAATTCATACCTATAGAAACTTATTGCATTGATACGCTAGAGGTTTTTTTTTAATCCGTTTTTAGTGAGATTGAGGAAATAAAAAAGTGAAGAGAAGAAGAAGGGAATGATCTGTTTTGAGTATGTAACACGACTGTGATATTTGAAATGGAGCTCATTGACGATATTTCAAATGTTACCCCGGTATTTTTACAAAAAATCTCACTTGCACAGTGTCATTTGGAATGACGCAAGTGTAAATGGAAGGAAAATACACGGACGTCATTTCAAATGGCGCCAGTGCAAACGAACAATTTTTTTTTATCAATACACTGACATCATTTTAAATAGCATCCGTGTATCTTGTCCAGCTCAGCCCTAAATTGATCAAAACAGGGTTATGTTTGTAAGTAGTTTTAAAACATGTCAAATTTGCATTATAAATTTCATAAACGAGATTATAATGAAAGGAAAAAGAACATTTTTTATATAATAAAAAGTAAATATCTTTGAATATTAGATGTATGTGTACGTAGTAATAATAAATGCTCATAACACAACTAGCTTGTTCATAAGCCCTCGAATGCATCAGTACGGTCTCCCAAATATATCTATGTTTGCCTCAGTTTCTCTTTATATTTCTTGTTCTTGTCCACACGATTTTGGCAGGTCATTTTAGCATTATCCTTCTTAATTATACCTAAACTCACCGTGCAGGAAGTCATACCAGACACAACAATGGGAACCCCTGAGGAGATTATAATGAAACAGCACGTAAAGAAAGACATTATGCAAATCTTGGAAAGCTTAGAATCAAGAGAGAGACAAGTTATAGAGCTAAGATATGGTTTATGCGACGGAAGATGCAAATCACTTGGGGAAATTGCAAAACTGTGTTCTGTAACAAAAGAATGGATTAGGAAAATAGAGAAATCTGCTCTTATCAAAATTAAAAGTAGCCGCATAGCTGAAGATCTCAAATTTTACATGAACTAATAACATTAACAGTTTCCCTTTTTTCCCTTTTTTTTTTTTTTTTTTTTTTTTTGACGTATATATATATATGGAAACAGTTACGTGAGTATCAGATGCACACGTCTCATTCTCAGCAACAAAATATAACAGTTTCATACCTATACATGACCTTTTGTAAAATAACAATAATGGTGATAATTGTGAAACCGAGATCATACCACTATTGTCATTATAGTTACAGGGACACTGACATTAATATCTCTCTCTGTATGTATATTGGAGTTGGATAAACGCTTGTACATCAATGTATGTATACTGTAATGTTTATATTTTGTTATGTATATTACAAAAAATCATTAAATAAACTGTAGGAAAGCTTATGATATAAGGTCGTGTTTGATTTAATATTTTCAGATTTGTGTTTCTGTTCAAAAAAGTGTTTATGTTTGAAAAACATCCAATTTGAATTATGACGTTAACACTTGATCAAGATAGAGGATTTCTAGCAAGTATGACCATTGTAAACAATTTATAAATTGCACTGGAAGATGTTTTATCTCAACGGGTGTTAGCATTGGAAGATATCTTTTTTCAATGGGTATAAACGTTGCAGATTTCAAGATATCAACATTAAGCGTGAGCAATAACAAATCAGTGTCTCAATAAAAATTTGTTAATTTCTATGTTCTAACATTAATAATTTTTGCAATAACTAATATGGTATGCATGATTATAACGCAGATTATACTTAATATAAAATAAAAGACAATGTTTTCTTAATTTAGTAAATTATAAAAGAATTGTTATTCGCACTCGAAATTTGATTAAAGGATGACTCATGTTTTTTTTTCTTAGTTTACCAAGGGGAGGACGTTAAAAAGTAAACCCTCCTCTTTTTAAAAATAAATTATAATATAACCAAACTACTTTTACCTTTGATAATCAGCCTAATTGAATTTACTGCAGTAAATCTTTTGTCTTCCTTAGAAGCAATAAAAACATAGTAATTGAGGATTCAAACCTTAATTTTTTGAAGGAGGATGAAGATAACTTAATTTGCACTAAAAAATCTGAACATTTTATGTCAGTTGATCAATGATTTGAAATTGATATAGTTTGTTATTTTTTAGAAATTCAAATTCTTGTCGGGTCATGCAACAGTTTCATCATCGAAAACGGTGAGCTCTGACCGTTTTTCACATGAACAGTTGGTTTCGAAGATGAAGATCATGTTTCGTATAAATGACAAAGATTAACATATAATTTTTTATAGTAAAACGGCAGAAGGCGGTCGTTTTTATATTTTTTTTTCTGTTATTACTTATCGTATATACTAATTATTTCATAAAATCAAAACTTGAGAAGCATTGTTCAATTGTATACCAGATTAATGCAAATGTTTTGGACAATGAAGTACGTGAAAAGGAGGATTGCATTGAATCTGAACACAGTATTGACAAAGACAATGACATAGTGGAAGATAATTGCAATGAATTGGAAAATGATGATGGCAATGACAATCAAAATAAGGAAGTAAACATATCGCCTTGCGAGTACCCTGATTTAACTTCTCATTTCACTAGGAATGAGGTATGAAAACTTGTTTAAAGTTGTACATTAGTTATATTGTTCTGAGTCATGTGCTTGTTTATTGATGCAATTATTCAACTCAAAAGAAAACATACGAGAATGATGCATGAATCGTGGAATTAGTGTGAATTTTGTCCTTGTTATAAAAAGAACTAGAATGCGAAATATGCTAGATAATGGAAAAGACTCATGAATGGTCCTTCTATGTGAAAGATGTCGAAAGTACATTGACCACAAGGCAAAGGAGCATGTTCCGAAAACCAGAAGAAAACGAGAAGAAGGAAAAGTAGGAAATGTTGATGTCCGTTTGAATTAAGCGCATATTGTGTAGACGATTGATGGTGGATATTGAAAGTGAAAATTGGATGCCACAATCACATTCTTCCTACTATATTAACCGGGCATCGGTATGTTGCGGATGAAAACGAAGTGAAGACGGTTGAAACAATGACAAGTAGTGAGGTTAGACCACGAAATATTCTAAATGCTATTAAAATTGACAATCCGGAAAATAAATCAACAATAAGAAATGTGTACAATGCAAAAGTGAAGCTAAAACTTCACAATACGGAAGGTAGATCGATTATGCAACTGTAACACCCCGTAATTTTAAAACGGGACATAAGAGATAATTAAAGAATAATTAATTTTTAAAAGAAGAATTAAGTGAAATGGGTTGCGCCATTGCGTTTGTCTCAGAATTCTGCTTGAGATAGAGTCCGAGTTTGCGTAAAACGGATACAGTATGAAGAAGTTATTGAGATTGGAAGTTTGTATAAATAAATAAAATAAAATCAATTTAAATTCAAAAATATTAAACCAACCAAGGTGGAAGGTGGAAAAACGGAACCGGCCACGGCTGGGGTGTCGACCCGAGACCCGCTGGGTCGACACCAGTGTCGACCCAGACACTTTGGGGTCGACATAGGTGTCTAACCCCCTTGTAGGGGTTGACCCCATCGGCCAGATCTGGGCAGTGACGATTTTTGATGTGCTGGACGGACCTGATGGCTTCTACGGTGATCTAAAAGCTCTAAAACACTCTCTACACCTATAAATTAGTGCCTAGACCTAACCCCTATTCATAATAATTCCTTATGATGCCTATATGCTGATGAACTCTCAATTCTCTTAGTCGTCGCCTCTAAAACTTAAATCATGAAGTTCTTCATCTACAATCACCTTTGAGACTTAATCAACATCAAATTAGAAGATTAGTTTTGCAACAACAACAACGATTCCATTACCTTTTCTTAATCCTAGCAATGTAAGTTCAATTACTCTTTAGATTTAAATACCTAATTGTTATCCTGACATGTAATAGAGTGAATCTAGATCTATGCTTGATTTTAAGTTAATCCTTTCATATTTGTTCCTTCCCTTTCATCAGATCTATGCCTGAGATGTTATTTTATCTACTTATTCAGACCTATCTTTTGTTGTACATCGAATCTGTAGTCTTCTCATGTTATTTTGTTAAATCTATCAGATCTATAATCTTTTTATGTTCATGATACTGTAAAGTCTATGATTCTATATGCCCACAATGTTATTTTTCTTTTATCAGTTTATTTCAGTTCCATCCTTGTTATACCTCAGTTCTAACAGATCTGTAATCCTCTTAGGCCCATAATGTTATGTTTGACAGATCTATCATCGTAACGCCTATTTTATGCCTACTCTCATTTATGTTCCTTCTTTCTTCCCCTTTCTTGTTTTTATTTTATGAATACTAGGTTCATTCGGAACCTAGACTAAACTTGGTTATACGTGTGATTGGAATACGGGGATATTGGGGAATAGTCTATTTGGTAATAATGGAACATAATTTGTAACTTGTGATTTGGGGCATAATTGTTATTGTTGCGAACTTGTGGTAAATTGAAATATTAAATCTAGATTGGGCGTAAGCTGTAAATTGGAATATTAATCTAGATTGGGCATAACTATTGGTCAGGACACGAAGCATAATGTATATTATGATTTTGGAGCATGACTATTATTGCAAATTTGGGAAGATTGAGTGTAACTTATTTTGAGCGACAATTTGAATTTGAATTTGTGGGGGCATAACGTGTAATTGACTTGGTTGGGCATAATTTGAGAATTGGAACATGACTAGTTTGGTGAATTTGGGATAATCAGTATACAAAAATCTAGGTTTGGGCATATATGACAAATATGTAAAATGTGCTAAAAGATAAACATGCCTAAACCGAGGTTATATTGAGTTGCGGTGTAAAACTGTCCGAAACCGCCCGGCACATCCAGTAACTGCAACAACACAAATCTAATGTGAGAGGTTAGCGCATTTAGCCAAAAACCTGATGTTAGAATGAGTTTGCGGTAGAAGTTTGCCCGGAACCGCCCGACACATCCAGCAACCGCAAGCAACAGTTCTAATGTGAGAGGTTGGGGCATTAATAAATTAATTAATGCAAATAAACAGACATGCTAAGAATGATAGGGTTAAGTAAATTTAGAACACTTAACCGTTATAACATGTTAATTAGACAAGAAGGTGGGGTTAAGTAAATTTAGAACACTTAACCGTTATAACATGTTAATTAGACAAGAAGGTGGGGTTAAGTAAATTTAGGGACACTTAACCAATATGACATGATGAATGGGTAGGGTTAAGTTAAAACAAGAGAGCAACACTTAACCAATATAATAGGATGCGTGGAAGGGTTAAGTTAAAACAAGAGAGCAACACTTAACCAATATAACCTGATGAATGGAGAGGGTTAATTTAACACAAGAAGGCAACACTTAACCAATGTAACACGACAAGTGGGTAGGTTAAGTTAACTTGAATTGATTGATGACACTTACCAATACAGCATGATGAACGCGTGGGGTTAAGTTAATAAGAAACACTTAACCAATGTAACTTGATGAACGAATGAGGTTAAGTTAATGGGAAACACTTAACCAATATAACATGATGAATGAACGGGGTTAAGTTAATAGAAAACACTTAACCAATCCAACATGACGAGAGGGAATGGTTAATAAGATACACTTAACCAACATGACATGATGAGTGGGTGGGTTAAGTTAACATGAATGGACAACACTTAACCAATATGACATAATGTGTGGGAGGGTAAAGTACATATCGGGTTGGTGGGTAATATTAGTAAATATAGGCCTACAAACTTAACCATTAAGTATACATGTTTGAATCAGTGGGAGGGTTAAGTACATATCGGGTTGGTGGGTAATATTAGTAAATATAGGCCCACAAACTTAACAGTAAGAAACCCTAGTAACGGGGACCCATTTCAGCAGTAACCCACATAGATGTATCAAGGTACCCTGAAACTAGGCAGGGTGGGGCACGATTACTGGGCTGATTATAAGCGGTCAAAATAGCGGTAGGGGGTACGTCAGTGTAGGTTCCGACGGATTATGGGCGTGCACGTACTCCGGAGTGGGAAAAAGCAGGCACTGGGTACCAGTAGTTATACACTGCATCTTGAATTGTGTCGGGTCGCTATCATAAGGATTGATACACCTTATGGTAGGACCGACAAAGGGTATCTACACGCAAGAGAGGGCCTATTGACACATACACAAGGAAAATTAATACGAATAAGGAGCCGATCGATAGTGTAGTAAGGGTACATCTAACATCTTCATGGCAATTAGGCTGATCGAGGTAAGATCCTCATACTAGATGTACACCTGAAGTCTACCACAATTGCGGGGTTTGGGATCACATTATCATATGATCATTTTATACAGTTTACTAGTTGAGACTCTAGTTAGGTGGCGTAGAGATATAGAAATCGGAATAACATGGTAGTAGCTAAGCAGAGAAAGAGTAGAAGTGCATTCAGTTTATCTTGCCTTATCATATCTATGCAAATCGTATGTTATCTTGTTATCCCGATATTGTCTTATATTCAGTTTATTCATGTCATGATGTTTTTGCCTATTTACATGCTGAAAGTCGCTGGACTTACCAGACTTATGTCTGACCTAGTTTGTTCTCGCCTCTTTTCTTCCGTCCCCCCCCCCCAGTTTCACAGGGAGGAAATGTTACCACTTAACTCGGTTTCCTTTCCAAGCTCGAAGATAGTCGATGTATCGCTTTGGACTCTCTCTTCCACTGCTATGGCTGGTTCATGCTTATTGGGGAATATCATTGTTATTTTTATGCTTCTTTTATACTTGGAAGTTTTTGAATCAAGATAGAAGTTTTATGTATTACTTTTAAGTATGATTGAGACAATTGTTGTAAAAGCTTGACTGAACCACATTGTTTATAAAATGATTTTATTTTCCGCTACTTCATCTTTTTTGTCTTGTAATTTATCTGCATCTTTTACCTAAAACGCTCCACCAAAGTTAAGGCATTCCCTTTGTGAGTGACCTTAACGGAGGTGGGGTGTTTCGCTTGGTATCAGAGCCGAAGGTTATAGGATTAGATAAAAGATTTGAAAAATTATTTTCAAAATGGTTTTAAAAGAAGCATTTTCAAAAGAAAAGTTTTGTTTTAAAGGCATATTCCCCAAAGCCATATGCACTATCTTTTGATCCTATGTTTGAATCCTTGTTTTCCTTCTTTACCGAGTCTCCGGGGCTCCCAACTTTCTAGGAGGTAACCTCATCGCAGCATGGTTCCATAGGCTTGATGAGACTACGACACCTATCAAAGGGCGAAGAAGTGCCCAACTTCCATATATAACCGCAGTAGTTTCACCCGCGGCTAATTTTCTTTCAAGCTTTGTAGGGTTTTTCCGTGCGATGGAGGCAACTTTCAAGAGACTTGTCAACAAGTTACACAAAGATGGCAAAGATGAGAATGAGGGAGTTTGGCTAAGGAGAACAACCCAAGGATGAGAAACTCGTGGATATGGACTTGGTTCACGAAGGAGGAAAGAATAGAAAAATCTAAGACAAGAGGAAGTGTTGGGTCATATAATTAAGGACAAGGGCAAGAACAAAGGACAGGATTTTCAAGGGGGCAAGTGCATGCTCTCATCTCCAGCGTACCTCATAGAGAGGTAGTTTAATTTTCTTTTGATCATCCTGTTAGTACTCTTTTGATTTAGCGCTTCACATTTGTTTATATCTGCTTCCATAGTTGAGCCTCTGCACCCTAGAGCTTGTATAGTAGAGGATCCCATTATTGTCTCAAATCCGGTTGGTGGTTCGGCTCGTTTATTTTTAGTTTGTAAGGATTTGAGAACAGCTATGTTAAGTATTGAGTTTAAGTGTAATGCTTATGTTTTCGGGTTTCACGGGCTATGGGTTGATTCTAGGCATGGAATGGTTACCTGGTAATTGTGAAAGGAGGGTAGTTAGACTTTCGACTTGCCTCGGGAATACCCTCGAGATTTCGTGCGATCCTGAGTGATTAGTTTGTCTTAGCTACGTAGAATCACTTGATGCGTCTATCGATGATTTGCGATCCGTTGGAGTAGTCCATGAGTATGCTGATGTTTTTGATTAGGCTAGGGGTTTGCCCCTAAAACGCAAGGTAGACTTCTACATATATCTAGTTGATAATGCAAAGTCAGTTGCATTACCTATACGACACATGAATCTAAGGGAAAGGAAGGGCTCAGTAAACAAGTAAAAGAGCTACTTGAAAAAGGGTTCATAAGGCGAAGTATTTCTGAATGGGGTGCTCTAGTCGTTTTCGTTACAAAGGCGGATGGTTCACTTCACTTGTGCATAGATGATATTTTGGAATGAGGAAGAACATGCTTTGCATCTAAGGGAAGTCTCGGATACCCTCCAAGCGCATCAACTTAAGGCGAAGTTCTCCAAAAATGTCATGTTTGAAGAGAAGAAGTAAGGTTTCTAGGACATGAGGCGCCCAAGGAAGGGATAGTAGTAGATCCCGCAAAAGTAGTTGCGGTGCAGGACTGGAAGGTCCCAAGGAATGCTACAGAAGTAAGAAGCTTTCTTGGACTAGCGGGCTAATATAGGAAGTTAATTAAGGACTTTATGAATGTATCGGCCCCACTTACTAGATTAACGAAGAAGAATCTAATCATCTTAGTATATACACTTGGTAACATGGTTAGCATCTGTTTATTTTCAAGAGATAGTTCTGGAAATGCTAGCATGACACGACAGAAGTTGTAATGCCAAGTATACTATAAGAAGAAAGCTAGAACGAGAGGCGACAGTGAAATGAGATCCAACGCATATTCTGGAAACATAAATTAAGAAGCTACGCAATCGTGAAGTTAAGACAGTCAGAGCAATATGGAGTGAAGCTCAAGAAGATGCGACTTAGAAGACTAGATATGCACATCATACCCTTTTTGAGGGTATATCCTTGATCTCTCTTTTTCTGTAAAGTTTATTTGCTAGTCTTTATCCTTTAAGTATATCCTCTCAGTTCTATCCTCGATCCTTAGGTAGAAGCCAATGGATGTAAACATATGTTTGAAACATGTTATGATTGATGGTTGCAAGTGGCTGCAAGTGTTTACTAGTGGTTGCTCGTGGATGCATATACACACATTAGGCACTAGATCGGCTCCGTCACTTACATATTGCATATGCATGAGTGAATTTTTGTATATATGGGTTGAAACTTGATGTGATATCATATGGATGATGCATTTGAATGGATGATTGTGCACTCATGTAGAAGTTATAAATTACGATTAGGACTAATTGCATACATGATGGACTCATGGCACTGACATAATTCGCATTAAGGAGGTCAACTGAATCGGTAGACCGCCTGATTTTGCATTAGATAAGGACATGCACACACACTATGCATATAAACATGAAAGCATTAGAAATCTTTTTAAGGACAATGGATGCCTGTGATTGAATGGTTGAGTAGATGGATGTTGGATGGTAGGATACACATTCTTCTTGACTTGAAGATTTCGGGGATGAAATCCTTTAAGTAGGGGGAATGTAACACCCTGTAATTTTAAAACGGGACATAAGAGATAATTAAAGAATAATTAATTTTTAGAAGAAGAATTAAGTGAAACTGGTTGCGCCATTGCGTTCGTCTCGGAATTCCGCTTGAGATAGAGTCCAAGTTTGCGTAAAGCAGATACAGTATGAAGAAGTTATTGAGTTTGGAAGTTTGTATAAATAAATAAAATAAAATCAATTTAAATTCAAAAATATTCAAACAGCCAAGGCGGAAGGTGGAAACACGGAACCGGCCGCGGTTGGGGTGTTGACCCGAGACCCGCTGGGTCGACACCAGTGTCGACCCAGACACTTTGGGGTCGACACCAGGGTCGACATTGGTGTCGACCCCCCCTTGTAGGGGTCGACCCCATCGGCCAGATCAGGGCAATGACGATTTTTGATGTGCTGGACGGACCTGATGGCCTCTACGGTGATCTAAAGGCTCTAAAACACTCTCTACACATATAAATTAGAGCCTAGACCTAACCCTAATTCATAATAATTCCTTGTGACCCCTATATACTGTTGAACTCTCAATTCTCTTAGCCACCGCCTCTAAAACTTAAATCATGAAGTTCTTCATCTACAATCACCTTTGAGGTTTAATCAACATCAAATTAGAAGATTAGTTTAGCAACAAAAACAACGATTCCATTACCTTTTCTTAATCCTAGCAATGTAAGTTCAGTTACTCTTCATATTTAAATACTTAATTGTTATCCTAACTTGTAATAGAGTGAATCTAGATCTATGCTTGATTTTAAGTTAATCCTTTCATATTTGTTCCATCCCTTTTATCAGATCTATTCCTGAGATGTTATTTTATCTACTTATTTAGACCTATCTTTTGTTGTACATAGAATCTGTAGTCTTCTCATGTCCATGTTGTTATTTTGTTAGATATATCAGGTCTATAATCTTTTTATGTTCATGATATTGTCAAGTCTATGATTCTACATGCCCACAATATTATTTTTCTTTTATCAGTTTATTTCAAATCCATCTTTGTTATACCTCAATTCTAACAAATCTGTAATCCTCTTAGGTCCATAATGTTATGTTTGACAGATCTATTATCGTAACGCCTGTTTTATGCCTACTCTCATTTATGTTCCTTCTTTCTTCCCCTTTCTTGTTTTTATTTTATGAATACTAGGTTCATTCAGAACCTAGACTAAACTTGGTTATACGTGCGATTGGAATACGGGGATATTGGGGAATAATCTATTTGGTAATAATGGAACATAATTTGTAACTGGTGATTTAGGGCATAATTGTTATTGTTGCGAACTTAGGGTAAATTGAAATATTAAATCTAGATTGGGTGTAAGCTGTAAATTGGAATATTAATCTAGATTGGGCATAACTATTGGTCAGGACACCAAGCATAATGTATATTGTGATTTTGGGGCATGACTATTATTGCAAATTTGGGAAGATTGAGTGTAACTTATTTTGAGCGATAATTTGAATTTGAATTTGTGGGGGCATAACTTGTAATTGACTTGGTTGGGCATAACTTGAGAATTGGAACATGACTAGTTTGGTGAATTTGGGATAATTAGTATACAAAGATCTAGGTTTGGGCATATATGACAAATATGTAAAATGTGCTAAAAGATAAACATGCCTAACCCGAGGTTAGATTGGGTTGCGGTGTAAAACTGCCCGAAACCGCCCGGCACATCCAGTAACCGCAACAACACAGATCTAATGTGAGAGGTTAGCGCATTTAGCCAAAAACCCGAGGTTAGAACGAGTTTGTGGTAGAAGTGTGTCCGGAACCGCCCGGCACATCCATCAACCGCAAGCAATAGTTCTAATGTGAGAGGTTAGGGAATTAATAAATTAATTAATGCCAATAAACAGACATGCTAAGAATGGTAGGGTTAAGTAAATTTAGAACACTTAACCGTTATAACATGTTAATTAGACAAGAAGGTGGGGTTAAGTAAATTTAGAACACTTAACCGTTATAACATGTTAATTAGACAAAAAGGTGGGGTTAAGTAAATTTTGGAACGCTTAACCAATATGACATGATGAATGAGTATGGTTAAGTTAAAACAAGAGAGCAACACTTAACCAATATAATAGGATGCGTGGAAGGTTAATTTAAAACAAGAGAGCAACACTTAACCAATATAACCTGATGAATGGGGAGGGTTAAGTTAACATAAGAAGGAAACACTTGACCAATGTAACATGACAAGTGGGTGGGTTAAGTTTACTTGAATTGATTGATGACACTTAACCAATACAGCATGATGAACGTGTGGGGTTAAGTTAATAAGAAACATTTAACCAATGTAACTTGATGAACGAATGGGGTTAAGTTAATGGGAAATACTTAACCAATACAACATGATGAATGAACGGGGTTAAGGTAATAGGAAACACTTAACCAATCCAACATGACGAGTGAGTATGGTTAACAAGAAACACTTAACCAACATGACATGATGAGTGGGTTAAGTTAACATGAATTATCAACACTTAACAAATATGACATAATGTGTGGGAGGGTTAAGTACATATCGGCTTGGTGGGTAATATTAGTAAATATAGGCCCACAAACATAACCATTAAGTAAACATGTTTGAATCAGTGGGAGGGTTAAGTGCATATCGGGTTGGTGGGTAATATTAGTGAATATAGGACCACAAACTTAACCATTAAGTAAACATGTTTGAATCAGTGGGAGGTTTAAGTACATATCGGGTTGGTGGGTATTATTAGTAAATATAGGCCCATAAACTTAACCAGTAAGAAACCTGGTAACGGGGACCCATTTCAGCAGTAACCCACATAGATGTATCAAGGTACCCTGAAACTAAGTAGGATGGGGCACGATTACTGGGCTGATTATAAGCGGTCAAAATAGCGGCAGAGGGTACGTCAGTGTAGGTTCCGACAGATTATGGGCGTGCACGTACTCCGAAGTGGGAAAAAGCAGGCACTGGGTACCAGTAGTTATACATTGTGCATCTTGAATCATGTCGGGTCGCTATCATAGGGATTGATACACCTTATAGTGGGACCAGCACAGGGTATCTACACGCAAGAGAGGGCCGATTGACACAGACACAAGGAAAATTAATACGAGTAAAGAGCCGATCGATAGGGTAGTAAGGGTACATCTAACATCTTCATGACAATTAGGCTGATTGAGGTAAGATCCTCATACTAGATGTACACCTGAAGGCTACCACAATTGCGGGGATTGGGATTACATTATCATATGATCATTTTATACAGATTACTAGTTGAGACACTAGTTAGGTGATGCAGAGATATAGAAATCGGAATAACAGGGTAGTAGCTAAGCAGAGAAAGAGTACAAGTGCATTCAGTTTATCTTTCCTTATCAAATCTATGCTAATCGTATGTTATCTTATTATCATTATTATCCCAATATTGTCTTATATTCAGTTTATTCATGTCATGATGCTTTTGTCTAATTACATGCTGAAAGTCACTAGACTTACCATACTTATGTCTGACCTAGTTTGTTCTCGCCTCTTTTCTTCCGTTCCCCCTAGGTTCACAGGGAACTTAGCTCAGTTTTCTTTCCAAGCTCGAAGATAGTCGATGTATCGCTTTGGACTCTCTCTTCCACTGCTATGACCGATTCATGCTTTATTAGGGAATATCATTGTTATTTTTATGCTTCTTTTGTACTTGAAGGCTTTTGAATCAAGACAGATGTTTTATGTATTATTTTTAAGTATGATTGAGACAATTGTTGCAAAAGCTTGACTGAACCACGTTGTTTATAAAATGACTTTATTTTCACCTGCTTTATCTTGTCTGTCTTGTAATTTATCTGCATCTTTTACCTAAAACGCTCCACCTAAGTTAAGACATTCTCTTTGTGAGTGACCTTAACGGAGGTGGGGTGTTTCAGCAACAATCCATAAAGTTGGCTTAAGGTCATCAGTATTCTTTGCAACATAGAGTTGATGCTACCACCAACATGACATACTCTTCAATAATCTGATATATGTTCGTCTTGCGCAATGTTTTAACCAAATTTTGTTTTTGGATTGCACATTCAAGGCAAATCGATTCAAATTACGTGTTTTCATGTGGTGTCATAGACATTAATAGGGCACCCATTACCATTGCATAAGCTTTTATTAGTCGTGAGATTACTGAATCATACGTATGGGATCTAGAGTGTGTTCGAAACTGTTACCCAGTTAAAGAAATTCCAGGGGTTACCATAACAAATGCTGAAATTGCTATTACAAATGCAGTTGCGAGTGTGTTTCCATTAATGCAGAAATTCTTTGTGCATGGCATATTTTCAGGAATGTTCAAACGAATGGTAAACCAGATTTTATAAAAAAACGAGTCATGATTGGAGATAAAGAGGTTGTACTAGAAGATGATGTAAGAAAAAAAAAGAGTATGAATTGTTTTGGGAAGGTTGGACAAATGTGATTAATTCATTGCCCGAAGAAGAGTACAGTCGAAACCTAAATTCTTTCCGCGATGTATGGCATGTCAAGCAAAACAAATCAATGACATATGTACTGAAAAACTGGCTTAACAAATACAAGAAGATGTTTGTTTTCACTTGGACTAATGAAGTAAAATACTTTGAGTAAAACACTTTGATAATGTATTGACTAGCATAGTTGAAAGTGCACACCATCGTCTTGAATTGTTTTGATTCTGTTGCAAGTAGCTTCATACAACATTGGACTTGCACACATTTTTGTTGTGAGAATGAATTAGTAACATGCGTTTGAAATGAGTTCATCCAGGACACTGCACAGATTTCAAGTTGAACCAATGTTTAAAGAACTACTTGGATTTGTTTCTCATAAAGCACTTAATTTATTGCAAACTTAATTGAGAAATGTGGTTGTATTTTATGGAAAGTAAATGGACTACCATGTGCATATATGCTTGTAGATTTTAGACATTCACACGGCTTCATACCTATAAGTGTTATAGATTCTTACTGGAAACAATTATCATGTACTCCTCCTACGTTACATCGTTCCACTCTTGATTTTCTGGACTTACCTGAAATCCAAACATTGAAAATAGGTACGATGACACTCTTGTAATGTGATAATTGATTCAATTAAATTCAAAATTGATAGCATTCCCTCAAACAACCAACATTCCAGAACCCTTCGTGACCACTATAAAAAGGGAAGACTTTCAAAAAGGATAAGTCAACTAAACGAGTTCCTTCTTACTTTGAGCATGTTGAAGCGTCGTTGTCTTGTAGTCCAAATCTTACCCCAGTTTGTTGGTGCTTAAAGAAGCTTGGCATCAAAACTAAAGCATGTGAAAGCAGTCATGTTGATGATAATTTTTTATTCCATATGCCTAAATGTATGAGACTGTATATAACTCGTATAGACGACATGCCTGGTGATGTAATTGGCTTTATTGGTTTGTGGTTAATCAACTAAATCTTCAAAATCAAAGACTGGAGAATCCATGTAAGTTCGCACATGAGTCGATGGTTGATAATTTACTGCTTAATTCGGTTACATACAAAAGAATGTGGGATGATTCTGGCTACGAAAAAAAAATCAAGAGTACGATACAGTGCGATAATGCAGTTGGGTTTAGTAAGAGGATGCAAAAGTGTGAATCCAGATTTATAATTGTTGAAACATTTGGTAGGGTGGTTTCCCTATTATCTGAGTATATGAGTTATATGTTCGTTCCTACTACAGTACGTGTGGCCTTGTTAAATTGTGATAAGATGGTCGTTATGTGATACGTAGACAACTCACATTTTGTTGATATTAAACTGAAATCGAATTCTCCTTTACCTCCAAGCACTCATTTTTCTTACTTTCAACAATTTTACAATATCAACGTGGAAGATTGGATCATATCATATGCGGATAGAATTTGCAAGTTTGTGAAATTAGCAAAAGATAGTGAGATTGAAGCAAAAAATCGATTATTGTATGCTATACAAAAGCCTATAATTGTTTTTGGTACATTAAATTTTATCAATAACATGGTATTGTAATTGTACATGACTTCGTCAGATTTATGTTCTACTTTATTGGAGTAAATCTAGAAGAAATAACCGCATAATGCCAGTGTATTATTATCGGTTTTAGTTTTGCGCACAATAACTTCATATGATGAAAATGACATATCACGACTGTATTTTGTAAAAAAAAAAAAATAGGTACGATGTTGCCGCCTGAGCAAGACAACTTCCTCAAAGTTAAACCTAAGACTTTTTGGTTTGAAGTCACCATTTTGTATAACTAAAACTGTAATGTCCCATATTTTCACGGTATAATAATTAATTAATTTAATTATTCAAATAGTGATTTATAGATTTAAATGGTCGTTCAATTAAATTATATGGAATATTTAATTAATATAAATAATAGAATAATAGTCGGAATTAGTTGAATTCACAATATTGTGTGAATTGGACAATTTAAAATATATAATTCAGTTTAGAGTTGAATTATATTAATGAATTTATTTATAAATGGCAGTTGAACGTGTAAATTTTATTATAATTATAATCAAGCTTGAAATGGCGCGGCAGTTCGTAATTTGGCGATTCGAACTTTAAACGAATATACAAAATCCGTTTTAAGTTGGATCTCTGTGAAACAAGAAACGTTCGGAGCTGGTGAAATATATTTTTCTAATGGAAGAGAAAAATCGAGATTTCTTCGTGTATATTTTGAGTTATGTCCAAATCAAATTTTATAATAGTCGCTATGGAATTCGTTTATAATTTATAACGATTTATTTATATTATAAAAGGATTTTTAATATAAACTGAATATCAATTAACTTGGATTTTTGAAATATCGGTTTACAAATTCAGATAGGAATATTTTGGAGCTTTATGATATTCTATATGAATATATATACGATAGTATTAATTTATTAATATTAAATTTATTTGTTTTTAAATATATTAATATTTAAATGAGTTGATTTAGAACCTTAGAAAATGGCCGTTTTTACAAATGGTCTTCGTTTTCGACGAAACTAATTTTATTGGATCTGGAATGTTAAATTAGTGTTAGATTTCAATTTTCGTGATTTTTGGAGTAAGTATGTAGCCATACGGGATTTTAATGTGAAAAGCAGTCAATAATTTGACTTTAAGAATATGCTGTGTGAGTAAACAGAGTTGGAATTCAACGAAACAAGTTTCGTCGGGTCCGTAATATCGAACTGTAGCTGCATGCCTATTTTTGTGATTTTTGGGTATTGTATGTGATCACAGGGATTTTTATACACAAATATAAGCAGCGATAACATAAAAAATTAATATAAAATTCGAATAAAAAAATAATAAAACCATCTTATATAATACCCTTACCTTTCCTAACCCTAACTACATTTCTTCCATAGTCAAAATGAGGAGCCATCGTATTTTTCTCCTCATCAACACATAACGCAACTTCATAAATCCATAGAAAATCAAAACAAAGTTTATAAATTACAAAATATATATTTTTGGATTCTTGGTGGTGTGCTCTCCCTCCTTATATAAGTTTTATGTAGATCGATGTTTATTTTGTAAGTTGGAAATTTACACAGCGACACCTAGGGTTAGGGTTTTTTCGATTTTGAGGCATCGATGTAGTAATCGAGTGTTGTTTTGGTGTAAAGGAGATCAAATGGAGTGTGTTCGCCAAGTTTTGATGGAGTCGATGTTAAAAACCATCACAAGTTTTCCGTGAGCTACTAAAAGGGCTCGACGTCAAATTTTGGGAAGGGAGTGCGAGGTCTGTGAATTGGTGATGAAGGTGAAGAGATTTTGATGAGGAGGTTGAAGGTGGTTTCAGATTTTGGAACGGTGATGTATGGAGGGAGTTTAGATTGTTCAAAGGTGCGTTAATGGTGATAGAGGAGCTATGGTCAGGGTTTAGAACTGTCGAAGGAAGAAGGGATTAGTTTAAGCAGGATTAAGGGTAAACATAGTTAAGGTTTTAATTAATATCTAATGTTAATGACTAGTTAATTGTATTCAAAACTTGTAAAATTCATAACTTCGTCATACATGATCAGAATCATGAATGGTCGGATCCGATGGGATCGTAGGGACGAGGGCTACAAAATGGAACTGGTTTGGAGTGATTTGGAGCTCGTCTCAATTTAAGGCAAAATAAAATGCCTGAACCAATCCGACGATCGAATATCGTTATTTAACGATAAACCGACCAATGTGAGTTAAACTCACTAACTCTGTTCAATTTATATTTTTATAAATCTAATCTAGTAATGGTAAATGATGATTGATTGCTGTGTGTTGATTGTTTGATGAACTGCTTGTCGATTGGTTGAAATTACAGATAACAATATATACACATATCGTTAAACAAATATTGATTCTGTTTATCAGAATAGTACACATTAAAATGAAATTTGATGTGAATTATGTTGTGTAACATCTGTGGATGCAGGGAAAACAGGTTGGAGGAATCCTACTAGATTCCTCAATATTTGTAGTATTGTTTTTGTTTCATATATTGTGATATATGAGGTGGTATATAATCTGTTATTGATTATGTGTGTTTGGATGATGATTGATCCTTTTGATTTGGTATTTTAATACCATAAGTGATACTGGAATGTAGAAAGGAAATTTTCAAAGTGTATATTGAAAATAACATATTTAGAAAATCAAAAGATTTTATAAAAGGAATATTTATTTAGAAAATCAAAAGATTTTATAAAAGGAATATTTATTTAGAAAATCAAAAGAATTTGTAAAAGGAAAATTTATTTAGAAAATAAATAGATTTTATAGAAGAAATATTTATTTAGAAAATAAATAGAATTATAGAAGGAATATTTATAAGGCAAAATAAATGGAATTATATAAATGAAATATTTATATCAAACAAATAGAATTGTATAAATGAAATATTTGTAAAATAAGTAGAATTATATAAAGGAAATATTTATAAAATGAATAGAATTTTATATAAGAAAATAAGTGGAAAATAAATATTAAACAGAAATCTATTTTTAACAAATAAATGGAAAAGATTAGTTTAAAGTAGAATTAAATAGAATCTGTTTAATAGATAAATTGAGAATATTAATTTATAAATAATGATTTTATAAATTAAATAAAATATATATCATTGATTAAATTGAGTATATAAGTCTGAGTTTATATATAGAAGCAAAAATCAGTTTTCACACCGTTATTTGAGATTGAACTTGAATGTAGCAATTATAAAATGATTTATAAATGAGATTTAAGTGTTAGAAATAAAAAGGAGATTTCGTTTGAAAAATTCTATAAATAGAAGTATAAATAGAATTTGGAAATGGAATATTATTTTAAAATGCGAAATCAAACTTAATGGATCATATAAAAGGAATATTTTCACATTCGATATGAACAATGGATTAAAATAAATATTTTATATATTAAAACATTTATAAAGAAATTGGGTTTTGAAATAGGAATTCAAATGGGAATTTGAATGGGAATGGAATAGAGTTAATCAAATTAGAGTTAATCAAATAAGAGTTAATGGAATAGAGTTAATCAAATTAGATTTAATGGAATGGAGTTAATCAAATTAGAGTTAATGGAATAGAGTTAATCAAATTAGAGTAAATCGAATATTAGTTATTCGAATAAAGAGTTGTCAAATATAAGTTATTCGAAGAGAGGTTATCGAATATAGTTTATTCGAGGAGAGATTATCGAACATAGGTTATTCAAAGGAGAGATTATCAAATATAGTTCATTTGGGAAAGAATTTTCGAATATAGTTTATTCGGAAAAGAAATAATCGAATATAGTTAATTCGAAAAAGTGTTATCGAATAGAGATTATTCGAGAGAGAATTATACATTTGGATTTGACTATATCGAACTAGGAAAGTACTATCTACTTTCCGGTTTTTAAATCAAGATTTATTTACTTAATAAATTAATTAATTCAAATCAATAAATAAAAGTCATATTTTAAGTTATTTATTTCGAAAGTAGGGATTATAATATTATCATTATAATCAAATGTTTTCATAAAAGAAGTGGATTCGTAATAGAATCCGAGAGTTACATAAGGAAGTTTGTTGAAGATTTAAAATGTGAACTTTGTCTATTTCGAGGTTAGAAATGTTGTTCAGTTAAGGTCTGAGAGGTAGCTATACCCCAACTTGATTGACTTCATTTTTAACTAAGGAATGGTTAAGGTTCGATAGTGAAGGTTAGTCAATTGAATTTAGTTAATAAGTGTTAATGGTTCGAGCTGGCATAGCGATGTTTCAATTAAACATCTACTTAAATCCAATGAAGGAGTTTTGGAAATGTTTTCCAAATAAGAATCAGAAACGTTTTCTAAAGATAAGAAATGGGAGTAAATATGGAAATGTTTTCCAATGTTAATAACGTATATTTCCTAAATTTAGAAAATAAGAATTTACGAATATATGGAAGCGTGAATAGGGAAATGAATAATTGAATGACAAATTAAATTAAAGGGGATCAGTGTTGGTTGATGATTTACTCGGTAAGATTTCCATTTGGAAATACAACTGTTGTTTGTACACATGTTTTTCTTTGATAGTTAAATAACTGACTATCAAAGTTTTTGACCATTTCCATTGTCAATATGGCGAGACCGGGATCAGATTCATTATCTGAAAACCACTCCGTATGGGCATTAGTGTGGCGAATCAGATATGATGAAGATAATTGAAGACGGAGTTTATCAAGGGCTATTCTGGTGATCCTAGGTAGAAATTACCTAAGATGGATTTACAGAATAGTGTCTTCAGTTTGTCCAGACCCAGGACAACTTGTATGGACGGATGTCTGATAGAGTATGTCTAATAGATCGCGTAAGTTGATCAATTCAAACGTACTTACGTTTGGTGGTGAAAAAATTCATTTCTCTTAGCTGTATACCCGTGGTATTTTTTGGGAAATCAATTTGTGATTTGGCGGGTATGATGATGTGGCATTCAAAGTAAATGAAGGTGTGATCTGTCAAAAGATACGTTATGACCTCAAGCCTCATCAACCGGGAAATGACAAAAATCGGGCAGGGAGCATGGCTATGTGGGTCGCCCCCACTAGGGTGTACTGTCACCATCTAGAGAATATTCATATTTGTTACATCTTTTCACTTCTGTATCTCCCGGGAACAGTTATGTTGCTAGCAATCGTAGGTGACAATATATTCGATACACTCATGAGAAATGAGTGGTCGGTCATGTATGGGCCCGGTTGCAAGACGTTCTTGTTGAACCCAGTGTATTCCCCTCTAGAGATACACTATCGACAGGTGGTTCCATACCTTGTCATAGTCAGAATCCAATTTCCAATAAGAGCCCGCGGTTTTGATTGTAAACTATATATATGTGGAGCGTGAGATGCAAGCATTCTGCTAGATTGTTAATTAATTGTGATTAGACATTATTATAATATCAGAAAAGTATTGATTTTGAAAACATTTTGGGTTATTGTAAGATAAAAACCATCCGTGTTTATGTGTGGATCGGTCTTACGATTATCATTCCTTTTGAAAAAGGACTTTGAAAAGTTAAACCAAATGGTTGGAGTTTATTCACACCGGTTCCATGACTGACCCAGAGTTTATTTTGTTTTGTTTTCCCTAAACTCTTGGGTGCCCAAAATTTGTACGGGCAGTCAAGTAGTCGGGATTTACAGATACACTAGATGGATCTTGGAGCAGGAGGCTTCAGCAACATTTTATAGCTATTATTTTTTTCCGCTGTGATGTAAGTGTTGTATTCTAATATACAAATACAGTTTTGTATTTCATAGTTATGTTATATTACATATTTTATTCGTTCCGCTATGAGATTCGCGTTACTTTGATGTAGTTGTGTTCTTCTTCTTCTATTCTAATAGTTCTACCTTATCTATTCACCCACTAACTTCTTTCTATTAACTACCCGGTATTTCTGATGTCTGAATAGTCGACATGGGTATTTGTGTTGATTTTTGGAGTCGAAAATCCCCAGGTCGTTACAGTGGTATCAGAGATGAAGGTTAAGTAATTACCTTGGCTCTGTGGCGTGACTTAGTAGAGATGGGGTTAGCAATACCCTAGATTGAGTTTGAGTGAATATATACGAGTGAACGTATTTGTAGATTTCCTAAAAATTGTTTCATGTTGTGTAGTTTTATTGGTTGAGTGGCTTATGAATTCTGATCGATCAGTTTGATCCACTGTATCGGTAGGAGTTTTTAAACACTCGGATACGATGAACCGACATAGCATTTTTTTGAAAGAGGGTAAATGAAATAATTTTACCCAAAATATATTTTGATATAAAGAAAATATATATATATATATTGGAATTATTTTAGTATTGGATGTGTTAGTTGTTGTTATAATCGAGTATGATTATAAATTAAATGGTTATGTAAATAACCAATCAGAATTCATATAAGTGTAGTATATGAATCAAATGAGTTAAATCTGAAATTAAGATCAGAATTGGAATTACAATTCCTAAAATTTGAATAAGTGTTCATGAATGAATTTGGATTAAATATATGAGAATTTTAATATCCTGGGAGATTTTAAATTGTTTTACAAACATTGGAAGGATATTTTGAAACAATTTCAAAATAGCATTGTTTAACAGTGATTTTGGAAAGTGATATAGTATTGAACTCACTTCGATCACTGGGAAATAATTCTGATGATGCTGGCCACATCATCATTGTTCATTTTCGAGGTTGTAAGTGACGGATTACTACCAAAGATTTTCTTTTTGAATTATTTTGGGAAAATGAGTTGTTCTGAATCCTGAAAAGGAAAGTTTGATTTTTGAAAAGGGTAAACAGTTTAAAAAATCCCAGAAATAGACTGTTTGAATTAAAAACAAATTGAAATTTGTGAAAATAAATTGAAATTGGGTTAAAGCCAGTTAAGTGGAAGCCTTATTGAAATGGAGTAACATCAAATCGAATTGGAATTTGGTATATAATTGGACTCGGTTGAGTAAATGGATTAATTTTTGAAATAAAAATCAGAATTTTGTTTTTTGGATGAAGATAACTGATTTGAGGAATGAATTAGTTAATGAAATATGTGGATGGAACTTAACGAGGTTAAGTAGGTTGGATTGATGAGTTAGGAGTTTGGAAACAAGAATGGAACTTTGGTTTGAAATGGAATTTGGCCTAGATACGTGAATGATTTGGTTTTGAGGATAAAATTGGAAATTGATTGGGATGGCGTTTGTATATGTTGAGTTGTTAGCAGATGGAAAGGATATAATGATATGCCCGATAAAAAGGTACATGTTTATTTTTATATGAGCTTGGTGATTTATGAGCCGATTTGGCAAGCCGCTTGGCTGTTTGATTTTCTTTTGGGTTGGAGAAGGCCTAGAGTGGCGAGTTGTAGTTGTACAGATTGACCCGTACAAAGGAGGTGCTGGCGAAATTTTTCAGAAATTTAAGGCATGTTAGAAAATTTTCATAAGTCAGAATGAATTAATATTTAATTGAAATTAATTGGTTCAGTGAAACGGGAGTTAAGAAGTAAACAAATAAATTTTAACCCAGTCAATAGGGTTTATTTTCTACCTTAGCAATTTCGAGCACAAAATTATTTTAAGGGGGGAAGAATGTAATGTCCCGTATTTTTACGGTATAATAATTTATTTATTTAATTGTTTAAATAGTGATTTATAGATTTAAATGGTCGTTCAATTAAATTATATGGAATATTTAATTAATATAAATAATAGAATAATATATTTAATTCCGAAATAGTCAGAATTAGCTGAATTCACAATATTGTGTGAATTGGACAATTTAAAATAAATAATTCAGTTTAGAGTTGAATTATATTAACGAATTTATTTATAAATGGCAGTTGAACGTATAAATTTTATTATAATCGAGCTTGAAATGGTGCGACAGTTCGTAATTTGGTGATTCGAACTTTAAACGAAAATACAGAATCCGTTTTAAGTCTGATCTATGTGAAACAAGAAACGTTCGGAGCTGGTGAAATATATTTTCCTAATGGAAGGGAAAAATCGAGATTTCGTCGTGTAGATTTTGAGTTATGTCCAAATCAAATTTTAAAATAGTCGCTATGGAATTCGTTTATAATTTATAATGATTTAAATATAAATTTATAACGATTTATTTATATTTTAAAAAGATTTTTAATATAAACTGAATATCGATTAACTTGGATTTTTGAAATATCGGTTTACAAATTCAGATAGGAATATTTTGGAGCTTTATGATATTCTATGTGAATATATATACGATAATATTAATTTATTAATATTAAATTTAATTGTTTTTAAATATATTAATATTTAATAAGTTTATTTAGAACCTTAGAAAATGGCCGTTTTTACAAATGGCCTTCGTTTTCGACGAAACTAATTTTGTTGGATCGGAATGTTAAATTATTGTTAGATTTCAATTTTCGTGATTTTTGAAGTGAGTATGTGGCCGTACGGGATTTTAATGTGAAAAGCAGTCAATAATTTAACTTTAAAAATATGCTGTGTGAGTAAGCGGAGTCAGAATTCAACGAAACAAGTTTCGTCGGGTCTGTAATATTGAACTGTAGCTGCATGCCTATTTTTGTGATTTTTGGGTATTGTATGTGATCACAGGGATTTTTAAACACAAATATAAGCAGCGACAACATAAAAAATTAATATAAAATTCGAATAAAATAATAATAAAAACATCCTATTTAATAACCTTACCTTTCCTAACCCTAACTACATTTCTTCCACAGTCAAAATAAGGAGCCGCCGTATTTTTCTCCTCATCAACACAAAACGCAACTTCATAAATCCATAGAAAATCAAAACAAAGTTCATAAATTACAAAATATGTAGTTTTGGATTCTTGGTGGTGTGCTCTCCATCCTTATATAAGTTTTTTGGAGACCGATGTTTATTTTGTACGCTAGAAATTTACACAACGACTCCTAGGGTTAGGGGTTTTTGGATTTTGAGGCACCGACGTAGTAATCGAGTGTTATTTTGGTGTAAAGGAGATCAAATGGAGTGTGTTCACCAAGTTTTTATGGAGTCGATGTTAAAAACTGTCGCACGTATTCTGTGAGCTACTAAAAAGGCTCGACATCAGATTTTGGGAAGGGAGTGCGAGGTCTGTGAATTGGTGATGAAGGTGAGATTTTGATGAGGAGGCTGAAGGTGGTTTCAGATTTTGGAATAGTGATGTATGAAGGGAGTTTGGGTTGTTCAAATGTTCGTTAATGGTGATAGAGGAGCTATGGTCGGGGTTCAGAACTGTCGAAGGAAGAAGGGATTAGTATAAGCAGGATTAAGGGTAAACATAGTTTAGGTTTTAATTGATATTTAATGTTAATGACTAGTTAATGGTATTCAAAACTTGTAAAAATCATAACTTCGTCATACATGATCAAAATCATGAATGGTCGGATCCGATGGGATCGTAAGGACGAGGGCTACAAAATGGAACTGGTTTGGAGTGATTTGGAGCTCGTCCCAATTTATGCCAAAATAAAATGTCTGAGCCAATCCGACGATTGAATATCATTATTTAACGATAAACCGACCAATGTGAGTAAAACTCACTAACTCTGTTCAATTTATATTTTTATAAATCTATTCTAGTAATGGTAAATGATGATTGATTGCTGTGTGTTGATTGTTTGATGAACTGCTTGTCTATTGGTTGAAATTACAGATTACGATATATACACGTATCATTAAACAAACATTGATTCTGTTTATCAGAATAATACATACTGAAATGAAATTTGATGTGAATTATATTGTGTAATTTCTGTGGATGCAGGGAAAACAGGTTGGAGGGATCCAACTGGATTCCTCAATTTTTATAATACTGTTTTTGTTTCATATATTGTGATATATGAGGTAGTATATAATCTATTATTGATTATATGTGTTTGGATGATGATTGATCCTTTTGATTTGGTATTTTAATACCATAAGTGATACTGGAATGTAGAAAGGAAATTTTCAGCGTGTATATTGAAAATAACATATTTAGAAAATCAAAAGATTTTATAAAAGGAATATTTATTTAGAATCAAAAGATTTTATAAAAGTAATATTTATTTAGAAAAAAAATAGATTTTATAGAAGGAATATTTATTTAGAAAATAAATAGAATTATAAAAGGAATATTTATAAAGGAAAATAAATAGAATATATAAATGAAATATTTATATCAAATAAATAGAATTGTATAAATGAAATATTTGTAAAACAAATAGAATTATATAAAGGAAACATTTATAAAATTAATAGAATTTTATAAAATAAAACAAGTGGAAAATAAATATTATATGGAAATCTGTTTTTAACAAATAAATGGAAAAGATTAATTTAAAGTAGAATTAAGTAGAATCTGTTTTAACAGATAAATTGAGAAGATTAATTTATAAATAATGATTTTATAAATTAAATAAAATATTTTTCATTGGATAAATTGAATATATAAGTCTGAATTTATATATAGAAGAAAAAATCGGTTTTAACACCCATATTTTAGATTGAAATTGAATGTAGCAATTATAAAAGGATTTATAAATGAGATTTAAGTGTTAGAAATAAAAAGGAGACTTCGTATAAAAAATTCTATAAATAGAATTCTAAATGGAATATTATTTTAAAATGCAAAATCAAACTTAATGGATCATATAAAAGGAATATTTTCATATTCGATGTGAACAATGGATTAAAATAAATATTTTATAAATTAAAACATTTATAAAGAAATTGGGTTTTGAAATAGGAATTCAAATGGGAATTTGAATGGGAATGGAATAGAGTTAATTAAATTAGAGTTAATGTAATAGAGTTAATCAAATTAGAGTTAATGGAATAGAGTTAATCAAATTAGAGTAAATCGAATATTAGTTATTCGAATATAAGTTATTCGAAGAGAGGATATTGAACATAGTTTATTCGTGGAGAGATTATCGAATATAGTTTATTCGGGAAAAAAAATTCGAATATAATTTATTCGGAAAAGAAATAATCGAATATAGTTTATTCGAAAAATAATTATCGAATAGAGATTATTCGAGGGAGAATTATACATTTGGATTCGACTATATCGAACGTAGGAAAGTACTATTTACTTTCCGGTTTTTAAATCAAGATTTATTTATTTAATAAATTAATTAATTCAAATCAATAAATAATAGTTATATTTAAGTTAACAATTTTGAAAGTAGGGATTATAATGTTATCATTATAATCAAACGTTTTCATAAAAGAAGTGGGTTCGTAATAGAATCCGAGAGTTACATAAGGAAGTTTGTTGAAGATTTAAAATGTGAACTTTATCTATTTCGAGGTTAGAAATGTTGTTCAATTAAGGTCTGAGAGGCAGCTATACCCCAACTTGATTGACTTCATTTTTAACTAAGGAATGGTTAAGGTTCGATAGTGAAGGTTAGTTAATTGAATTTAGTTAATAAGTGTTAATGGTTGGAGTTGGCATAGCGATGTTTTAATTAAACATCTGTTTAAATCCAATGAAGGAGTTTTGGAAATGTTTTCCAAATAAGAATCAGAAATGTTTTCTAATATAGAAGATAAGAAATGGGAGTAAATATGGAAATGTTTTCCAATGTTAATAACGTATATTTCCTAAATTTAGAAAATAAGAATTTACGAATACAAGGAAGCAGGAATAGGGAAATGAATAATTGAATGACTAATTAAATTAAAGCGGATCGGTGTTGATTGATATTTGCTCGGTAAGATTTCCATTTGGAAATACAACCGTTGTTTGTACACATGTTTTCCTTTGATAGTTAAATAACCGATTCTATCAAAGTTTTTGACCATTTCCGTTGTCAATACGACAAGACCGGGATCAGATTCATTATCTGAAAACCACTCTGTATGGGCATTAGCATTGCGAATCAGATATGATGAAGATAATTGAAGATGAAGTTTATCAAGGGCTGTTCTGGCGATCCTAGGTAGAAATTACCTAAGATGGATTTATAGAATAGTGTCTTCGGTTTGTCCAGACCCAGGACAACTTGTATGGATGGATGTCTGACAGAGTGTATCTAATAGATCGCGTAAGTTGATCTATTCAAACGTACTTACGTTTGGTGGTGGAGAAGTTCGTTTCTCTTAGCTGTATACCTGTGGTATTTTTGGGGAAACTAATTTGTGATTTGGCGGTTATGATGATGTGGCATTCAAAGTAAATGAAGGTGTGATCTGTCAAAAGATACATTATGACCTCAAGCCTCATCAACCGGGAAATGGAAAAAATCGGGCAGGCAGCATGGCTATGTGGGTCGCCCCCATTAGGGTGTATTGTCACCATCTAGAGAATATTCATATTTGTTACTTCTTTTCACTTCTGTATCTCCAGGGAAGGGTTATGTTGCCAGCAATCGCAGGTGACAATATATTCGATGCACTCAAGGGAAATGAGTGGTCGGTCATGTGTGGGCCGGGTTGCAAGATGTTCTTATTGAACCCAGTGTATTCCCATCTAGAGATACACTATCGGCAGGTGGTTCCATACCTTGTCATAGTCAGAATCCAATTTCCAATAAGAGCCCGCGGTTTTGATTGTATACTATATATATGTGGAGCGTGAGATGTAAGCGTTCTGCTAGATTGTTAATTAATTGTGATTAGACATTATTATAATATCAGAAAAGTATTGATTTTGAAAATGTTTTGGGTTATCGTAAGGTAAAAACCATCCGTGTTTATGTGTGGATCGGTCTTACGATTATCATTTCTTTTGAAAGGAGTTTGAAAAGTTAAACCAAATGGTTGGAGTTTACTCACACCAGTCCCATGACTGACCCAGAGTTTATTTTGTTTTGTTTTCCCTAAACTCTTGGATACCCAAAATTTGTACAGGCGGTCAAGTAGTCGGGATTTACAGATACACTAGATGGAGCTTGGAGCATGAGGCTCCAGCAGCATTTTATAGCTATTATTTATTTCCGCTGTGATGTAAGTGTTGTATTCTAATATACAAATACAGTTTTGTATTTCAAAATTATGTTATATAATATATTTTATTCGTTCCGCTGTGAGATTCGTGTTACTCTGATGTAGTTTTGTTCTTCTTCTTCTTCTTCTATTCTAATAGTTCTACCTTGTCTATTCTCACCCTCTAACTTCTTTCTATTAACTATTCGGTATTTCCGATGTCTGAATAGTCGACATGGATATTTTTGTCGATTTTCGGAGTCGAAAATCCCCGGGTTGTTACAAAATAGGATCTCAGATAACGGTTTAACCATATTCAGAACATACAAGAACAATGGAATGCCACCGCATATGGTAAGGAAGTTCGGTAACAAGTAGCCATCTAAATAAGTTTTGTTCCATATATCTGAAACATGTTGGATGCCACCGCTTTTTTATCTCCATAAATGACACCCATACCGTTTTTTCATTTATAAGATAATTAAATCTAAACACGGCACCTTATTACCCTTTTTTTGAATAGTGCGACACATTGTTGCCATCTAAACAGCTCTACCTCCAGAATATCCTCCCGAGACTTTTCGGTTTATAATTGTCGTTCTTGGTTGAAAAAAAGGCAGAGTCTCACCTTTATAAGTTGCTCAGTACACTACATGCACAATTACGGCATCACTCTATCGTTTACGGTTTCATAATTTTGTATTTTATCACCATTTTAATATATGTTCAACAAACTCATAGCACATAAACATTCAAGCTATGTACAACAAATAATTCAGCAACATAGTCAAACTATGTGCGCAAACAGTATCATAACATTCAAGCATTCACAACATTCACACGTAAATGACAGTCAAACCATAAAATTCACTAAATTAAAGCATTGAAACTTTCAAACCATTCAACCTTTTAAACGATACAAACTGTTCACCAAGATAACGCCATACTAGTGCACAAACCACTCAACCTTGCGTCTTACCAAACAAAATAATTGCAAACTGCTAACCAAAATATTCCAACCAAATTACATCCAACATAAGCATTAGTGGCATAGTGTTAACCCAAAAAAATTAGAAACCATTAACCATTCAAACTATTTTTTTCTTTGTTGCACCTTTCTATTTAGATGCAGCTTTCTTCGAATGTCTTCATTAGGATTTTGTTTGGTCTTCTTAGCTTCGACGTTGCCTTCTTTAATCACCAAGTTCTTCCCAGCATCAACGTTTCCTTCTTCAATCATCAAGTTCTCCCCATACAACTCTAAAGGTTCGGGTTTCTCTATTCGCTTCACCATTTGTAAAGCTTGAGCAACTGACTCACTACAAGCACATGATCGGATAATATCAGCGACGCGTCCAAGACGACATTTCTGAAAGTGAAAATTATGTAAGTAGGAGGCACAATCATTATAACTTGTGTGTTAAGAAACATACACAACAAACTTACAATATGAATAAGAAGCGACTTCTCCTCAGTTTCATTTATTGGTTCTGTAGTTCTTTTCGTTGGATTTTCCACGAGAGGATGAGAAGCTTTCTGGTACCACTACATGTTGCAGTTATCACACTCCCAAGGGTGAACTACTTGTTATGAAGTTAAACTTTCATTCAAGAGATGATTTCTCCATTCACTCCAGCCAAAGTCCTCGAGATTATTGTATGTGGTTTTAAAATCTTTAGTTGATGACTTAAACTTTTTCCTGTTAAGAGTGAATGAATTGATGCGGATGGGCTGAACATATCTGAATTGTCGTAAATATCTTTGGGGGAGATATAATTCTACAATGTCAAAATAAACAATAGGTCCATTGTATGGCGAACACTGCTGAAATAGGTAGAATTCTCATTTCCCTTGAAAACAATCCTAGATAAAATCGTTGCTTTTTAGATCATCAATCCTCACATTAAGTGTGACCAAATCAGAAGCTAAATGTGTATCCTATTCCTTTGCAAAACAAAAATTCTTTAATATCACCATCAGCTACACCAATAGAATGATTATGCCGTCGAAGACTTGGGAAATGCTCAAATATTGACACCTGCAATGAAGTGACGTACGTATAAGTAAACAACTGAAGTAAAGAATATTACATATGACTGAAGTAAAAGAAGTTCCCAACATTTACCTGCAGTATGGTCATGCAACCAATCATTTGGTGAACATCACTTCGAGTAGTTAGACCTATATTACGCAATAACCAACTCAAACAAGCTATGACACAAGAATATGTACCTATTTATTCTAAATCCTTCAGGCATTGCAAAAAATGAACCGATACTTTATTACCGGACTTATCATAACAAACTAAAGATCCATCCGTATTTAAAAGGTAAGCTGTTGCACAATGACTTTTTTGTTCATCACTATCACTCTCCTTCGAACCCTCATAACGATTTCTTAACCATTCAAACTTAATTTTTTTTATCACCGGCTAAAGTAAGAACCATAGTTGGTTTGTCAATCCCAAGACAATCTTGCAATAGTTGATAGGCATCCTTATAAGCTATAGCCCTTGAGCCACCAAAAGAACCCGTGCCTACTCTTCCTTCAGCTGAAAGGCCAGTGATATGCACAAGTTCATAGATAGTTATTACCGTTTCACCAAAAGGTAGATGAAATGTGTTCGTCTTCGGATAAAATCTTTCAAAGAATATAACATTAATAAGAACTTTTCGATTTCTCATGAGTGTGTACTACTAACTGATGTAGTCCCGACTGAACTACAATGTCCTAAACAAAAGAACATTTCTTTCTATAATCCCACAATCGTTGTGTGCCGACATGAGTATGGACTCTTACGAGCTTTGCTTCTCCTCCTGGTTCCTACGTGATATATATATATATATATATATATATATATATATATATATATATAAAGACCTAAATTTTTCGATCATTTGAATTTGATTTTTTTTTAAATATTTGAAATATTAACGGATTTTAATATTTAATTCATTTATAAAATGAAGGTTGAATGCTGAATTTATATTTAATATAAAATGAGCTCATAACGGCGCGGTAGTTCTTATTATTGAGTTTTGAACTTCAATTGAATATAAATAATCCAATTTAAGTCGGAATTCTGTGAAAATGGAAAGGTTTGAATCTAATTGTTTATAATTTTCAAATGAAGGAGAAAACTCCATATTTCATACTATAGATTGTTTGTTATGTCCAATTCAAATTTTCAAATAGTTGCTATGGAAATCATTAATAAACGATAACGTTTATTAAATAAAATATTATGGTTTATGTAGATATAATTTGAATATCATTAACTCAAAAATGTTAATATAAAGTTGTAAATCCATATTTCTTTATATTTGAAACTATATAAATAATTCCATTTGGATATATAGGATAATAGTAATTATTATTTAATTGGATTATTTTGGAATTTATATATATTTTATTTATATTACATAAGCCTTAAGAACAGTCATTTTGCAAACGGTCTCGTTTTCAATGAAATTAGTTTCATTGGAGCCGTAACGTTAAATTATTGTACAAAACCAAATTTCGTGGTATTCTGATGTCATATGTGACAACGGTAGCAAAAAAATGCTTAGATTTTTATTTAATCGTTTTATCGATTTAATTTGGAAATTAAGAATAACTAATTCTCAAACGAACTCCGTTTTCAACGAAAGTAATTTTATTAAATCCATAATGATTTATTATTGTAGTATTTCAGTTTTTAAGTTAAACGGATTTATTTTGTGATCATGTGCAATTTAAAAGCGTACCGATTCACGTTATTGATTTATAAAGGAATATTTACAAACGATCTCGAAATTCAACGATACCTTTTCCGTCATGTCTGGAATATTGTTTTATGCTAGAACTTCAATTTTCATCTCGATCGAAGGTCATTTGTTGGGGTTTTTGCCTGTTATTTCAACGTGGAGTTTCGTTTATTATTATTTTAATAAAATGGTTCTCTATATAAAGTGGTCAAACCCTAAATTCACGATTATAAGCTGTATGCGTGGTCAACCATATAATTACCGCCTCCACTTAACGCATGGACGAACAACATCGCCCGATCTTTCTCCCCTCAATACTCAAGATTCAATCGCCTATAGCTTCAACTTCCTACTACAAAATTGTTAAACACTTCGAGATCGACAGTTTGGATGGTTGTAATCAAATATAATTCGTCGTGGTGGCCTGAAATTGGTTAGAACGTAGCAGCGGTTCGCGGTGTTTTGATAGGGGATGGAGGCATTGGATAGATCGTGATTTGGGGCGAAGGCTGAGCAGGGTAGGCCGCATGTTCTGGTATCGACCGATGGTGCCAAGGTGGTCCGACGTTATGTGCAGCGATGAGTGTTTCTATGTGGTGTGATAAAGCGTGCTACCGTGGAACGAAGGCAGCAGTCTTTCAGGGAGGGAGGAAAATGTCAATCGGGCGATTATTTTAGGCCTAAACATAATTAGTTTTAAATTAAGTTAAATTATTTATTTAGGAAGTTGACCATTTAAATTAAATCGGGCAGGCTATGTTTGAACGAGGCAGGAATGAACGTGGAAAAGTAAAAGGGAAATAGCCCTTGTTTTAAATGGATCTGTTGATTATAAAGTAATTAAGTTATTTAATAATAAAATTAAAAGTTAACTAATTTATATAATCGTGTTAATTAAAACTCGTATAACTTTTGATTGTAAGATCCAAATCCAATGAAACAAGTTGCAACGAAATCGTGGTAACGAGCACAATAATTTGGAGCTAGTCTGGACAAGTTTGGAAGTAACATGATTTTTCGGTTAAATTAAGCGACTGTTTAATTTAGCTGAAATCGAACCGTTAAACAACAAAATTAGATCAAGATGAGTAAAACTCACTCAGTCCATCCCACTTATATTTTATACAAGTGTGCACCCGTGCTTCGCACACGGGAGTTGCAAATCACTTGTAGTTTCGTTGTTATTTTTGTGTATCATGGTAAATAAAAAAAATTATTTGGAAGCATAAAAAGTGCATAGATATTTTCGCTTGTACAGAAAAATAGGAAAATTTGTTTTTGAAAACAGGAAAGTAGATATATAAGGTGAGTAAGAGGAATGATATGTACAAAGTTTAAGAGTATTTGGGTATTGACCGGATGTAATATTCATATTATTGAACATAATTGACTATATGCATAAATACAATAGTTAAAACAGGGAAAAGTAAACAATAAACAATCAGTGGGTTAAACTGAATGGAACTTCAAGTGGAATGGCTTTATAGTGGTAAAATAAAATAGCAATGCGTTAAGTGTATTCATTTCCAAAATATTCATTGCATCAACTAATGTGTTTGTCCATTTAAGCTGGAAAGTTAAAAAAAAAAGAAAAAAAAGAAAAAAAAAAAAAAACCACATTTAAACCCTTAAAGTCATGTATGCCATTTAGTTAATCGATAACATCGTAGGATAGCCAATAACACACACGACCTATAGTTATATTTCCCTTGCTCATTGAAGCAATGTGTAGATGGGACAACATTAGTTATCAATTAATCAATTCTATATGGGCATATGTAATGTAGACAACAATAATATCTTTAAGTAGTGGACCAAAATAGCGACAATGTAACGTATTCACACACGGGTGCATCAAATTATTTTGTCACTTGTTATTTTTACATTTAGAACGATAGTATTCAATTGTAGTTCATTTTCTATGGATGTGATGTCTAACTTAGATAGGAATATTTATTGGGGTATATTTATGGAACACCGTTTTAAGTGTTAAAATAACTAAATGTCCCTCTCAAAAACATGTTACAAAAAATCTTTGTTTTTAAGTTCCAATGTATTCATGATTTTTTTTTTTTTTTTTTTTTTTTTTTTTTGCATATATTTGTAGAAAACTCTATAAATATTTGAAGTTACCACTCTGTAAAAGATTGTGAAGAAATCTACCAATATTTACAGAGGTTTTTGCAAGTATTTAGATGATTTAGTGCAAACATTTGTAAACTTTTTTCTGAATGTTTGGTTCTATTTAAAAAAAAAAAAATCAATTGCTTTTATCATACAAACATGCTTTAATCAGAGTATATTTTGATAGTAGAATTTACTGGCTCATCTTGATATATAAGTCATCCATGTTCTAAAATATATATGGAGTGTACATGGGTCACTATTACAGTGAAGGGCAATTAACTTTTGATCGCATGTACTGATGGAAAATATTAGTTATTCACCCTTAGCAAACAAAGATCAGTGCAAGTTACCCACACAATAATTAACTCTGCAGATTTTAGTATGTGCATAATAAGGTAAAATAGAAAATATATCCTTGAATCAACTCGTTGGTAAAATCTACACCAGCAAACGGAATCAGTCAAGGATTTTGGATTTGTAAGTACCTAGGTAATATCAAGTCAATACCTAAGCTATACTGCATTGAAAGATGATGTTAGCAAAAGGTAGAAAAACTATGCACTGTAAAATAAGCATCTATAGGCAACTATGTCGAAGGAATACATAGAGTTTAAAAACAAACAGCGATGAAAAGGAAAAAACATGTGGAGTTGAATTAAATTTGACGGGCAATATTAGTTTTCTTTACTTCAAACCCCATTTTAATTTAATTCAATCAATTCAATTTAGAATGAAGCACGGGTACAATATTCCTTTTGTTTTATATGATGCCAATAATGCTTATGTTCCTGAAAACATAATGCTTATCCAAACACGGCAAAGAAACCGGAAATATTAAAGAAATAACAAAAGAAACCGAAAACATTAAAAGCATTGAAATTTTGACACAACAGTATGCAGCCACAAAAAATGCTTACTGACGTAAAAGCCAAAAAGAACAGTTTACATTAAGGACAGTTGTAACAAATCTTTAATCCCTTACTATTGTACCCGACAAAGAATAGTTAGCCAAAAAAAAAAAAAAAAAGCTTGCTGATGTACCGACCAAAAAAATGCTTGCGGATGTAAGCACAAAAGTTCCCAGCTAACCAAAGTTCGGTCCCTTAGTTTTCCTGCAAAATAAATAACATTACTTACTTCTTAATAATTTGAATTGTTGTTACACATGCAATTGATGAGACAACGCACCATTTTCATATAATGACCATTCAACATTTTCGAATCTTCCAACTTTCTAACTTTATTTTCTTATTGTTCAATCACTCCATTAAAAGTTTGGCTGTTGAACTATCATAAAAATGTAAGAGTTAGATGGGTTTTAGGCTAAGTGCTTGACGTATAGGGTTTAGAATAGTTGATGCCGGAGTATCATTTAGTAAAGGACAAAAAAATGCACGAACGTAGTAGTCAGTTTTTATGTTCATTTATTCACGGAAAATTGAGTGTGCCTCTGCATTGCTACAGATTGTAAACAAACTACTTGGTAATTGAAATGAAGACAAAGTGGTACCAGAGTATCATTTATTTTTTTATAGATAATAACAATGAAAGTGAATGTATTAGTTTTGCCTGTTTGCTGACATACTTTGCTTATTGTTAAGGTAACAATAATAGCTAGTCGATAGTGAATGAATAAGCATTGTTGCTAATTATATCAGATGTCTGCTAATGGTACTTCGGTAATAGTTGAACATAAAAACATTAACTAATAACAGATGGTTTGCATATGTCTACCTCTAAATTAATGACATGGGACGAAAACATGTTCACAATTTTTAAATACATGCAAATGAACAGGAGAGAGGATAATTTACTCATCACAAAATCCCAAACTAACCTCACTTAAACCCAATTGTGTATATGTAGAAACCTACCAAAAAACAAATGAACTAAAACTAATCAAAAATTATAATATAATATAGGATCAAGAAGAAGATGATAGCATTCTGTTAATGTAAAAACCATTAACCCAGCAAAATAAGAGAGAGTTGATAATTAACGAATAGCTAATATATAATAGGTATCACTGAGCAATGAACACAGCAGCCTATAAATATTGTAAGATGCATGGACAGTTACTTGATTTAAGTAAGGTATCTAGGTGAGTCACAAATAAAGACAAATGTTTTTTGAAATGGAAAAATCTGAAGCAGTTCCTAATAAGTACACTGCAACAGCCTTTGAGCTTGCATGTATTCACAATAAGTTACAGTGCAAGCTTGATGCAATGTCTATTAAGCTATAAAAATGGGACAGTAACTTTCATTCCTCTAAAATAATCCAACTATCGTCAACTAAATAAAAAAAAAAGTTAACAAATTAATGTTTGTGGACATGTATCATCTCAAGCTTAGACAAAGTTTATTTTAATAAAATCAGTACTCTAGTATTCAAAATACTTATATAGAAAAGGATATAATTGTAATTCAATTTACTTCCGAAGATAATTCAGACTTTCTAAATGAAAATGATAAATACCTCAAGTTCCGTGATACAAAGTAGAGGATTTACTACCACCATTCTTGTTCAATCTTTTTTTTAAACAATACTACAAAAGAAGACCAAACAAATATCTGTTTTCACTGAAAATATTTTATATAAACAATTGATTTGTACTGGAAATTAACTTTGCAAATAGTGTAGTGGATAAACCATGTAGTTTAATATTATTCTCCAACATCGTAATCACAGTGAAGAACTGCCATCAATTTCTACTGGTTATTGATATGTGGGACTAACATAAAGAGCAAATGAAATTGTAAGGTATCATCCTGCTATGTTTATAACCTGCCACAATGATTCCTCAAAACTCACACATATCTACAATATAACCTAACGCTTCATAAATGTACAAATCCCTGGGTGATTCCATAAATGGTAAGATGATATTTGTGCATTAAAATATGAGTTTGTACTGCATACAACTACATTCAATCCAGTAAATTTTCAAATGTAGGTTTCACAAAAGAAACGGCTTGAATATGCATTGTTGAAATAGAATTTAATCCGGAAATAGTTTTGAATTATTCCACGTTTATTAGCAAAGGAGTTTAAGAGAAAAATAAATACAAAAGCTTTATTATGTGGTCTTTCTGATGATTAGCAATGTGCTTTATATTCAAAGGATGAGAAAGACGTATCTGCATGAACACTGAGACTTAAGAAGATATGAAAAGTATTTAAGATTTTAGAAAGACCATAAATAAAATTATAAGACAGTCGATTAATCGTTAAATTTGTATTAACTTTCCAAAGAATTGAGTCAACTAAATAAAAGATAAAATCATATGAAGTAGTCTAAAATGATATCTAATATGTTTTGGTGAAACTGATCTGGATATCCATGGCACTTGGTTATCATTTTAAGTGGGCATATTTGTTGAATTTTACAAATTTCTAGGATATTTGTTTTGCTAAACAATCGAAATATGTTAAATCTCTCTTATATTCACCACAAAGAGATTACACGAATCTGAACATCTTAAATATTGAATAAATAGAGAAAATATCTAAACAATTCAAATTCTATTTATCGCTTGTGGAGCTTGTAAATTGTTTATGTCTTTGATTCTTTCCATTACTTTGTAGTCATCAGTGTGGAGATAAACCCCCTTCTCAGGTACAGCTATTAGAAGCCATATTGATTAGCGGTTGTAGTATAGTGGGGGAAAAATCACAAACAAAACAAAACAAAAATTAAGAAAATAAAAAATATTTTCACATCGCAAATGATTCCAGTGTGGTTTTTGTATGTTTTTCGGTCAACATGATAACTGTAGAGTAATAATAATAATAATAAAAGCAGAATTGAAAAGCAAGTCCAAAGATAAGGAAATATAGCAAATGTAGGTCTGCAAAAAAAAGCTAATATAAGAACACAATAGTTTGTTGATATTATTGATGTGCCAAAATAAAAGGAATATATAACATCAGAAAACTTGATATAAATTGGCTACTATATTGAAATATAATAAGGAAACTGGAGAATAACATGTACTAACATCGAAGGAACATGATTAAAAGGAAATATCAACATGTAAATGTTGTTATTAGGCGTTTTAGAATCATCATATTGCCAAGTAGTTGCAAAACAGTTATCTTTCTTTACAAAATTCTATGTAAATATTTATGAAAAAACGTAACCTTTTCGAGTAGGTACAGTTAACTTTGCACAATAAGGAGAAGTTGTAGTGCTCGTTGATAGTTTGAAGTTCTACTGTAAAAGCTCTTATAAATTGCAAAAGAGTAAAAATACTGAAATAACATAAAATTTGTGATGCAAAAAAAAAAAAGGAAAAAAAATAACAGTTGCTGAATTAAAATAGTATGGTGTATGTTTAGTAAAGATAAATGAAAATAACAGAATACCACAAAACATGCAACATGGCTAATAGGTGCGATGATGACATAACAATCCACTTATTTAGATGAAATCATGAAATCAATAAGTGATGCAGAATATTTACATGACCCACTTATAATGTTGATTGGAAAAAGTGACAATATGACACAATAATCCACTTATTTAAAATTACAAATATAAAATTAATGAACAATAAATACAGCTATAAAGGTTCATTGAAATCAATAGATGGGAGGCCAAGGCCTTGAAATGAAGTTAAAAGCCAGTTACATAAATTATAATGTTAAAAAGTGTAGATTTCTTCATTTATCAAGTAAAAAGTGAAAATAAAATTTGTGTAAGAAGCCTAAAAAATAAGATGCTGAAAGTTACTATTGTCTATATTATTAGTTAGTTCTTGTGACGTCTGGGTAAATAGTTAACATTAACGGTTCCATTAAAAAGTGCTATTGGATCTAGACATTACCACATAATGCTGTTGTGTGAAGAGTATTATAACATTTTAAGGATGCAACATCATTAGTTACATTTTTCATTATTTCCAAAGTAAAGCAAAGGTTTAGAAACTCTTGATAGACTATATAATTCATAAATAACTATTTATATATTAATATATCATGCATTATCATGAAATGATAAAGATTAGCAGGTCATGTGGGTAAATTGGTTGTCCACTTTCGTTAGACTTTTGGTAACTCAGCTGATATACATAAATGAGTGAATGTTCATTGTAAATGGGTAATACTGACATTAAATTGAGTGGAAATTAAGATTAATCGGTTTGAAAAATAGCTAATCAAAGGTAGATGATTCACACCTAAAATTAAATGAATTCCAGCAATTAGAATAAATGGATGAAAACCAAGGATATAAAGGATACCTTAAATTCTTTATTTGAAATTTAATAGCAGTGCATGAATTTAATATAATTACACCTAGTATTTTTTACATCGTAGTATATCATTTATGGAATAAAAAAGTTATTATTTATTGCCTTACTTGTATTTAAGTCCAGTTGGAAAAAGGTAAAATTTCAATAAATAGAATACATGAATCGTATACAGATTAATTATTAAAGGCTTAACTTAGTAAATACTTAAGCATAATTAAAAAGCAGTATGAAAACAATAATTATTGGCATCTTGTACTGAATATTGTATTTGAATTGCATCTAGAAAAGCCAATGTTGTTCTTTGCTCATCTGAACAGAGACGTGCCAATCAATACTTGTCCAAACACCAAACCGTAACCTTATATTATTGATAGTTTTTTAAATGCATGTTGATGACTTACAGATGTGGATATCATTCTTAAGCATAATAAGCAATTATCATACTGTTTCACCTTCGTAGCAGCTTAAACCCCGTTTGTTGTGTTTTTCGCGGAATTGTTTGGTAAATAAACCATTACAAAATTTTACGTTAATAAATACCCAAAAAAATGTAACATGAATATCCAGCTGTGGTAAATAAATTTCCTAACTAACCCAAAACATTTAAAAAGACATTAACGATGGAAGAACGTGAAAATGCAGCTAAAAACGCCGAACAAAACATTTAAAAAAAAAATGCCAATTTGTTATCCTTTTTAAGATGTTAAGCATATTGGAAAGGAGGAAGAAAGTTAGAAGGTCTGAATATATCCAAAAGATGGTTTGAATTTGGATGACTGTAAACTCTACTCTGCGAGTAAGTTAAATGGTAATATTCATCACATCCTTCTCCTCCTTGAGGAGTACAAATATAAATATAACACCGTGGTTTAAATACATTACTTTCTAAAGCATTTGTGTTTTGTTCATGAGGAAAGATTACACAAAATGTAAATTTCATGATTAAGCCAAGGAGACATTACATATTCTTGAGCCTTTGAAATAATCGACATAGATTTATTTGAAATGAAGTTTATTCACTTATAATAAGTGCATTTTTGAGGGTATCTATCTATGTAAAAAAAAAATAGAGGGGAAAAAGCTAAACACAGTTTAATCAGAAAAATTTATACTGCATAGTTGATTGAAGATGTATAATGCATACTTCTCGAGGATTATCATCAATGAATGGCTCAGTATATAAAGCTAGAACTTTATGTTTTAATTACTTAGTTTACATAATTTTAGAGTATGCACATAATCTATAAGGCAATGATTTCATTTAAAAATTGGCAATGGGCTGCTATGGTTAATGAAAGGTTATAAAGTCGAACGCTGCTATGAGGCTCGAAAAAATGGGTGTCAAAATGTGCGGAAGTCCCGCAATTCATGGAGGAGCGTACGATTCAAGGGTGGAGGTGCGGAGAAGATCTACAGTAGCCGTCAGATTTATTTTCGCACGTTTTGACAAAATTAGTTTCAGGCCTTTAAGCATTTGCATATAAAGTTAACTTGTAATGAAGCTCAAATTCACTGCTATGTGATTTTGTTCGTATTTGCACAATTTAAGTTTAACCAATACAGATCAATTGCAGTACAAAGATTGCATTAACTAATCATGGATCAATAAGGAAAATAAAATTGCATTTCACATTCAAAGTGATATAATAATCAATTAAGGTGTAAAAATTTGTCGAGTTGGAATTGTGGAGTTCTAAGTGGGAAGCCTTTATAACTCATGATGAAGGGTTACATACAACTTAAAAGTTCGCTATTATGTACATGATATTAGATGATCTTAAAAATTTATGAGAGACCAGACGAAATACAGGTAAATCAGACTTTTGGTCCTTCGATAGAAATTTCGACAACATAAAAATTTTGATTTGGAAAACTATGCATATCATCATACTGTGAAAGGATAAGAAGCATTAAGAATTTGTCCAAGGATATGATAGTGTTTGTAATTGCCAACGGAAACTGTGCACATTATGCCTTGTTAATCTACAACAACAAATATTAAAGATGTGAATGAAATAAAAGGCAGAATTCATGGTTGAAATCATGCATTTTCTCTATGCATTTATGACAAAATAAAAGGCAACACTCATACTTGAATAATACATCATAACCCCATATTTTCAACTAATATATGTTGATATATATTAAAAGAGAACCTTTTGGAGGAAAACAATGTGAATAAGCAAAATACTTTGATTAGGCATGGGAAGATTATAAGACACGTCTGCATGCTAATTTAAGTCCACTAATTAAGCATGGGAATAAAAATTAACTCGGTGAATTGTATTTGAAATCAGCAGTAAAATTTCGTGAAAATTGGAAACCATAAAAGGGTAAAAGAAGCTTAACGTTTTTAACATATACTAATGCGGAGAAAAAACGGAAATGCAAATAAATCTGCACTACATTCCTATGACCTAATAAACTTGACATGCATTAGATTATGCCTTAATATTAGTTTCAGTGATACGCAGAAGGAATTTTAAGAAAAAAGACTTAAAAAAAGCTCAAAATTTAAGCTAAACATAGTAAAAAAAATAAAGTGGATTAAAAGGCAACATTTAAGGGTGAAAACTTGCAGTTTCTCCATGTATTTATGATGAGATAAAAGACAATATTCATGCTAGAATAGTCCATCATAACCCCATAAGTTTCACTAATATATCTTACTATCCTTTATAAGAGAACCTTTGAAGGAAAACAATACAAATAAACATGAATCACTTTAATTAAGCATGGGAAGATTATTAGATACACCTAACCACTAATTTAAGTCCATTAATGCCCAGTTTCATATGTCATTAATGGCTCATTCTCCAAATTTTCAGTTATTACCCCACTTATGGTTTATAAAGGAATCTAAAATTTGTCCATCCTAATAAACGAACGGGTATTAATGTAATATTCCCCTAAAATTAGCTGCTTAAGTTGAAGAACAAAATATATGTATGTAACAGCACCATCAGTTGATATAGAAAGAAAGTGTACAACTACATAAAGTAAACAACACGTTTAGTTTGATTCCATGGGAATATAACGAAACCTAAGGCAACCCACGCAATGAGAAAAATATTAAAGATAATGAGTAGGCAAAAAAAAAAAAAAAAAAACTGAGATAACGACAAATTTTGCTTCTTATAAACTAATGAATTAATGAGTAGGTAAAAAAGAGTCAAATCTGCAATATCACAGACAAATTAAAATAAATGCCAGAGGGAGTACAGTATAGGAAAATGTATAAATAAACATAGTGTCAATACATTGCTGATAAAAAATATTAACAATTAAAGATATTGCAAATTTATGTGGATCAAATACACTGCTAGTCAATGTAAAACAATTAAAAAGAGCGGGGTAAAAATTCAAAATGAAAAAAAAAAAAAAACTAAATAGAAAAGACAGGGCAAAAAAATAGGTTAACAAATGTTATTTATTATGGTCACTCCCATTATAGTTATTAACTATTGACTTAAAGTGCATAATTTAAAAAACTTTAAGCGAATAATTTTAAAAAATGAATCTATGAATAACATTGCTTGAGTATAGAAAATTAATGAGTAAAATTGATTTATAAGTTCTTTTCTTAGAAAGAAAGATGATTTTTGGTTGCAGAAAAAAAATAGCAGCTTATTCAAATTATTCAATTAATTAAATAGCACTCTCGTCTTTTCTCCTTTGGGACCAAGCGCTGCATGTCAAAGGCACATTGCTAACCAAAAAAATGATTGATGTAGAATTATGGGTTAAACTAACCTTAAGGTGGCAACAGTGATATGATGTAATCCTTCTATCTATTTGTAAGGGTTCAGTTTGATAGGGGAAAATTATTTGTTTAACTAAAGCTATAACATGTTTACGTTTAATCATGCTTTTCTGGAGTGCATTCGATGTTTCACCAACTTCTCCACATGATTGCTTTCACACTTCAAAGAACATTATTCATGCCAAAACAATGCATGCTCTAGAAAAAACATATATAGTAACAAATCGTTGAACATATAAATATGAAATGTCCATTGGCTACCATTTGTTCAACATTAAGGACTTACTGAAATTATTTCATCACCGATTAGAACATAGAAAATAAATATTCATTCCATATATGTTTTACTTAGGAAAAGAAAATTCAAATGCCAAAGTTATTTAAACTGGAAAACATTTAAACCGATATGTCATAATATGCTTTAAAACTTAAATGATTTATTGATTACCCAAAATTCATAAATGAAACATAAAAATTCAAGAATGTGATAATTGCAAAAATGTCAAGCATCTACAATTTCACATAACTTAAATTGAGAAATGAAAGCAAGTAGCATGCAAGTAGCATTACATTCCTCTCTGGGTAAATTAATATAAAAGGATTAAAACTCTACCGCTTTGAGAATAATATAAATATATAATACATTATTTAACTGCAAAACGAAAATACTTTTATGCAGTAACTAAAACAAAGATACCACATGCGACAAATGGTTTCCATTATTTTTGCAGAACCAGATATTATTTCACACCAGGTATTGTCACACATGCCGTTTCATTTATTCAGCTTTTGCTCGTTGTCTAATAATATTTATTATTGAATTTGCATTCATCAGCAAAATTTATAAAGAACTTAGAATACAAAGGCAACAATTTTTGGCTATTCAGTCACTGTTATTTCAGTCAGATTGTTAGTATTGTAACCCTTGTTGAGCTTAAAACCGTAGTACTACATAGCATTGTGCAATCTTTCGATACAATGCAAACCAAGCATTTTTGTTGTTTACTGCAATGCTTGCTTGTACATTGTATTCAATAGTGGTGTTAAACGCTAGAAATGTAATGTGAAAAGGAAAGAGATTTTATTAAACAAAATTATCTTACTCCTGCAATTCCATAGTTTGCCTTTATGGAAGGAACATAATTGTCACATGCGTCAAGCTTCTCATTTTGAAAAGTTTTCCACGTGCTTCCGAACCTGTGAAAATATATATTAAAAGTGGTATGAGATTTCATATGCAACTTCGACGAATTAAATATAAAAAATAGATGTGCCAAGTGTAAGCCAATGAACTTGCCATTGTGGTAAGTAAACGTTTAGGATTAAATGCTGTCTGGTTCTTTGTTAGTACCATTGTTTCAACAAATTAAGTTGTTACCATATCCATATATGCGAAGCAAAGAAAAAACAATTATAAAGCAAAAGTTTTATGTTTGAAGCTTGTTATTTAAACAATTAAACATTTCAGATGAACAAACAACCACTCATTCCCCCATTAAATAACATTTCATCAATGATGCATTTTTTCTAAAAAGAAATATTAAGTAACCAAAATGAAACCAAAAAAAAATAAAAAAATTAATACCCACTAATTTGATAGATTAAGCTACTTAACATTCCAAGTTAACAAAATTTATTAAAAGAAAACTGAATATGGAAATACAATACAACCATATGTAGTGGTAGCAACGATAACCATTAAAAATGACCTAAGGGTGATAAACATTTGGGTATGTGGAATCATCAAAATCATTTTCCTAGTGAACAATCCATTAAGGATCAATTCAGTAATCAAATGTAAAAAATATTATGTTCAAGGTGCTATGTTTCACATACGATCTACAATGAAATTATGTCTTTTGGTTCAACTTTTTTAGTTATCCAACTTCAATTTTGTCCACCTGAACACAGCTTTGATCATTAAACCACAAATAAATAAATAAATAAAATAATGATCACATACATAAGAATGTACATAAGAAATTTACGAAATCTAGTGCCATTCTAACAAAAAATAGCAAAAAAATTTTACCAGTTCATTTAAAATCGGATAATTTTAATCATTAGACCGCATAAAAAATAAATGTAAAATGAGAAACACAAAATGTATTGTTACCCAATTTCCATGTCTCAAGTTATTCCAGAATTTAAGCAACATACCCTGTTTTAAACCCTCATCGAAACCCCTAAATCGTGAGCCCTAATTGAAAAAACCTAACCACGTTAACAAATTCGTTTCTGAGAACTGAAATCAATAACCCTTATCGAAGAAAAATGTGAAAATAAGAGAAATCTAACTAATCAAAACCTAGCGCAGAAAATAATTAGTTTCCGGTGCTTACTTTCGAAGTAGAGCTAGCAAGTTCGCATTAAACTGTTCGATGAACTGATTCCATGCAACCGAAAGCCAACAGTTAAAGTCGACATTCAACAGGCGAGATGGAGAGGAGAGCGAATAAGTGTCAGTTGGAGAGAGGCGTCATCATCTAGGTAGAAAGAAAGAATGGTAAAGACACAGGTATGGCAAAGGGAAAGAACAAAAGGAAATAGGATACGCGTAACAAAAAGAAAGCAGAAAAAGAATACGCGACGTTTGAGCTTAAAATAAGGAAAATGACGTGGATGGCTTGAGCGCTGTTGAAGCCAAACCCAGTAATTATAATATAGTATAGATAAGTCGGGTTTTATTTGTGTGTGCTATGGCGGCTAATGGTTGAATGCGTATTAATTATATTCATATATTGATTGAACCGATGAAATTAAACGTTTGTTTAATTTCAATGAAAAAACAAATCGTTATTTTAATGATTGTGACCAATTGAGGTAACTTACCTTGTTGGTCACGTTTATAAAATAAACGTGTCAAATTTAATGAATTGTTTGAATTATTATTACTGATCGTTATATAAGTCATTAGTTTAAATTGGATAATTCTTATTGAATGATTTTATTGAGGTAACGTATTTGGATGTAGGGAATGACAGGTTGGAGGGATCCAACTGGATTCCTCAGAGTAGTTGTTAAATTTTATTATATTATAATATATGAAATTGTGATGCAGTGGTTGACAGGTTGGGGGAATCCAACAGGATTCCTCACTAATATTGATAATGTTTATCAATATGATTTGTTTTGTTTATTTGGATGTGAAGGTGGTTTATATTTCACGGTTTGGTACTTCAGCAGATATTTACCTAGTACTGTTGATTTTGGAATTGGTAATAAATCGACTCTGAACTTTTTCAAAGTTATTCTTATATAAAAATTTGAAATACGATGTTTATTTCAAAAATATAAACATCGAAGTTTTATTTACATTTTTTATAAGTATTTAAATTATAAATTAATGAAATTTCCAAGATATTAATAAATAAATGGTTAAGCTGTATAAACTAAATGGAAATGTTAAAATGATTGTGAAGAGGGGCTTAAGTGGCGTAATGGAATTTTAAAAGATTTTAAGATATTGAAATCGTCTAATTGAATTAGAAGCGTACGTGAATTGAATTAAAAGGAATGAAAGGTGATTTCCCGTAACTAATGAATGTTTTTACAAACGGTGTTGATGAATTTAGGAAAAGTGATTAAATGTTTTATTGTGAATGAGATTAGCGAATAAATAGAATTGGAAATGGGATATTCATTTGGAGTGTAACTGGATTTGAGATAGTCTCTTAATAATTAAGTTTTCGAGTAAAGATTTGCAAAAATGAGCTATAAATGGAAATATGTATAAACTAAGTTATATGGGGAGAATGGAATTTATATTTGCAAATAAGAAAGGAAGTTTGGAAATGAAAGGTTAAGAATTTTGTAAATGAAAAGTGAATGATTTTCGAAATGGAATCTATAACATTTTTTACAGAAGTTAAATTGAACTGTTTAGTTAGTTTTATGAAATGGTATATTAAATAAAAATTGAAAATTATTAGTGAGATTATAAAGAAATATAATCGTTTTAAAAATGGCAACAAGGGAATATGATGTGGTTTTATGAAATTGGAACCTGTTGTACATTGGTTGAGTTGAGTAACTTTAGAGGTGTCAGTCTGATGTTGGTTTCGTTCTTCAAGGTTGTATACTTAGAGATTTATTCACTTACCAATTTACAATGACGATCTAATGGAGTAGAAGTGTAATGATAATGGGATATTCTTATATTAAATAAGAAAAGGGAAATGTTTTCCGAATTTGATGTTTTAATAATTTATTAACAACTAGTTAATTAAAGAGGCTAAATGATGTTGGGTACTAAATCAGTAAATTTATTTATTTTTTATGGATGAATGGTTGTTTATTTGATAGTCAAATAACCTACTATCAAATTTGGCCTATACGATTGTTGGTACGGAAAGACTGGAATCGAATTTATATTCGAAAACAATTCCAAACCAACGAATACATAAACATGGAAGATGCTGATTGAAGATGGAGCAATTGAAGACTATTAATCTTCATAAGCGGAAGAACTGCGTGTTGAATTTCTCTGGTTTCACCACCAGAGTTATTGTGACGATCGCCCATAACTCCTACAATTAACATGAGGAATATTGCGCTGAAAGACATGGCAAGCAACTATGAACGATCATCGGGGTAGAATAATAAACGTAGAACCTGTCTCATAACTCACAACGCAAGGATAAAATATATTAGAGTTAACATATACAACAGATAGTAACGATGAAGCAGAGTTAAGCAGAATCTTAAACTTTTCATATCATCATGAATTATCCACACAACTTTTGATTACACTAAGAGTCTGTACAAGATGCCTCACTACAGTATCACTCAGAGCAGCATACATCGAACATAAGAAGAAAACAAGTATGTATAATAGAGAAACTAATACATAAGCCTTTAGCTCGTCACCGGTCTACAGCATTGTCCCCACTAAGACAAGCTACCTATTACTTGGTGCACAGTCAACCCATCTAAACAGGGTGAACAACCCAAGGTAATAAGAGGAAACATAACACCTTGAGTTAGACAACAGTCTTAATGAGCGATAAAACAACTATTTACATGATCAAAAAAGTATGTGTGAATAGGTAGATAAATCATCCAATCTCCCACATCAACAGAGAAGAAAACCAAACTCGTCTCCCCCTAATCTGACAATGATAGCCTTTAGAAACAATCATAATAGGAAAACATAGTAGATTTAACAATCAGTTATCAAGCGCAGACCATCCTAATCGATATCGACATCCCCTAAGCACAAGCCCCGAAGTCCTAAACCAACATCAGACAAGCATCCAAGAGATGTCTCCTTCGACGTCAAATAATCTACACAAGACGATACAAGCAGAACAACCATCATCCATGACTCTGGCTATCACTGCCAATCCTACCTTGAAACCATCGTTAATCATGCTCAACATCATGTCGTCCTCAAGGGCTAATGGTAACCCCGTTTCTAGAAAAACTCCATACGCCTTTCACCGATATGTATCTAGGCCTTTCGTCGATACCCAGGGTACTCGACCAATCATCTAGTCTTTTAGGCGTCCCTATTGTACCTTTGCTTTGAGCCTACTAGAACCTAAGACAATGGTAACTTCTCGGTCTTCGATAACTCTAATCGTCATCACTGGCGACTATCCATAGCTCAAGCATCTTCTCAAGCGACCATTATCCCCAAACTCAACATCTTTGAGTTATCTTCATATTCGTTGCATTGCGTCGAGGAACACTTCACAACACTACAACATTCTATCTTGAATTCATGTCGAAGTCACAATCACTATCGATTCAAAAATAAATATCATTTGGTCACTTATGTGATGGATCACTCATGATCCATCCATGGGTCGCTCGAGACCCATCCTGAATCACTTGTGATCCATCTCCATCTTGAGTCACTTGTGATCCATCCATGGGTCGCTCGAGACCTATCGTGGATCACTCGAGACCCATCCTAGATCACTTGAGATCCATCTCCATCCTGGATTACTTATGATTCATCCGTGGGTCGCTCGAGACCCATCATGGATCGCTCAAGACCCATCCTGGATTACTTGAGATCCATCATGGATCCTTGTAGATTCATCTTCATAGGTCCTTATAGATCCATCCATGGATCTCCCATGATCCATCCGTGGATCGCTCATGATCCATCCATGAATCCCCCAAGATCCATCCCTGGAATCCTGTAGATCCATCCTCCTACTTGATCAACATACATCCGATTTCAAACAACCTTTCAATAACGCAATCAAGTGATCATCAAGCAAACACTAACACATCAAATAATCATCAACACTCGCATGAAATCCACCAAATTATGATAAACGAACGAATCAATAAGTAGATCTAAACTTGCATAAACACATGATTTAGCATATGATTTTACCGTTATAATCTTGCTAGTTTAGATCCTATGGTTATTTGAGTCCAAAATACACTTACATTGATTAGATCTATGTAACGTCCCGTATTTTCTGGCCATTTTGTTGAAATATTTTATTTATTTAAAATATTGATTTGAGTTTAAATAATGGGATTTGACCATTTTAATTTGAATATTTAAATTATATTAATATTACAATAATATTTTATTTTCGGGATATTTGGAAAATGTTGAATTTGCTGTATAATGTGAAAGAGGGATTTAAAGTGGTTTAAATATGGTTTATATTAAATTATATTAATATATTCGGTATTAAAACGACGTTAGATCATTTAATTTATAATTATATTATAAAATGATCTGCAGCGGCGCGGTAGTTCGCAATTTGGCATTTTGAACTTTAAACAGCTGTACAGGATCCAAAATAAGTCGGATTTTCCCGAAATAAGAAAAGTCGGAATCTGTTGGATAATATCTTTCTAATGGAGAATAAAAATCTAGTTTTCATAGCGTAGATTTTATTTTATATCCAAATCAAATTCTGAAAAGGTCACTATGGAATTCCTTTATATATTATAGCGATTATTTATATAAAATAAATGGTTTTTAAATATTTTAAATATCGATTTGGCTTGAAATTCAACCCGGGATATTTTATATAGGTAATGTCTGGAATTCTGGTCGTGTATGTCCAATTGCAATATTTTAGTTATATTATATTGAAGTATTTTAAAATTAATTTATTTTAATTCAAATTGGACTTTTTAAAAGGGACTTTATTCAAACGACCTTCTTTTTCGATGAAACAAATTTTATTGGGACCGCAACAGTAAATTATTGCTAGATTTCCAGTTGCGCGACAATCGGAGTTATTCTGTGAGCGTGGCAAAATAAAATGCAAATAAAACGACCATTTGGACGTGAACCAACGCTGTTTGAGCAAACAGACTCGGAATTCGACGAAACAAATTTCATTAGAACCGTAACGTCAAATTATACTATGTCATCCATTCGCATCACGAATGGGATTTGTATGTGAGCACAGGAGCCAATAAATAGTGTTTGAAATTGCGATAGGCACGAAATAAAAATCGTTAGACAGCTAGATTATCACATCAGGTTAAAGTAATGATTTTCCCGCTTATATATACCCCTCAGATCAGAAATTTCCCGCCCAAGCCTCATTTCCGTCCATCATTTTTGCAGAAAAGTCCTCGATCACTAATTAATTTATATCTTCAAATCTGTTGGGAATTTGTTATGGCAACCTGAAGCAAATATGTAGATCGGGTTGTTACCCAGTCGCAGTAAAAAATTGGGGGCGAACTGGGTACTGTGGTGGTCGGAATCGGCCTGGAACCATGGATTTTGATTTTCATTTTTCATGGTTTTTGAGGAGTTTGGGTTAACGATTGGTGGAGTTGTTAAAGGAGGATGTAGAGGGAAGACAAGGCTTTGATTTGGCACTGGTGTAGGGTACTCCGGTGGTCGGAGGTGACCGTGGGAAGGAGATGATCAGAGACAACGTTTTTGGCTCGTGTTCGAAAGTTGTGAACGGAAAATCAATTTTTCCGGCGATTGCGGCTGACAAGGTGGTGTTGGGTCTGAAGGTCGAGGTAGCCTGATGGGTGGCGGTGACATTGGTGGGAGTTTGGTGATTTCTGGTGGTCTCTGGCGATCGGAAGGCGGAGATGAATGGGTTCTGGTTGTGTGGGGTTTTCAGGCGACGGAGGGGGTTTGGAAGGTTAATGCTTCGGGCGGAGGGGCGCCTCGTCGAGGTGGAGCGGATGATCAGGCCAGGTGGGGCCCAGCTTTGTCGGAGGCGGCGCGGATGTTGTAAGTGAAGGTGGAGTCCGTGTTTTTTTTGTAGAAGGAGAAGTCGGGGTGAGAGAGATGGGTTTCAAGGAGGATTAAAGCAGAAAACACGTTGCCATTTAAAATGCTGCTGACGTAGACCATAAACGGTAATGAGTAATGACCAGGTAAGGATAATTAAAAAGTAATTTACGAAATTGTTAATTAATAGTTAATTTAATTTATATAAAACAAGTTAAAACTTTAAACATTCGTAATTTATTCATACGGTAACGAAATTCCACGAAACAGGATCCGTTGAGTTCGTAGGGTCGAGACCTAGGTGATGGTGCTGACTCGGAAACGATTGGACGTAGTGAGAATTTAAGATAATTTTAAATGCTCGTTTAAAATTAAAGTAACAAACGCATCAACCATCAATCAGAATTAAACCGGTGAGTTAATTCTCACACCTTCTGGAATCCTGTGATGTGGTAAATTCATATTAATATATGATTTACCATTAAAAGTATAAATTGGTTGATTGGTTGCTATTGACTGTTTATTGTTTGATTGGTTGCTATCATTTATATTTTATCGTTTTATATAGTATATCATTGAAATTTATTTCATATATTACTATCAAATGTTATAACAAGGTGTGATGCAGGGAAGAACAGGTTGGAGGGATCCGACCGGATTCCTCAAATATTACATATGTTGTTTGTTTTTATAATGTTGATATATGAACTGAATTAAAACCCAGATGGTAGTAAAATCTGTTTGAACATGATGGTTGAATGGATATTCACCTGCGTTGTGTTTAAGATCAATCGATAGTGTTGATTGAGTAGTTGGCAGTGAAAGGCCTAAAATTTACTGTTTAGACGTCGTTCTACTGTTTGGTGAATCAACGCAAGTTTAAAAGTTATAAATTATTTTATAACTGAATTGAAGCTTTTTAGCTATTTTATACAAGTAATTAAATTAGAAATTTATAAATATATAATTTAAATCGAGATTATAAAAGAATTATTTAAGGGGTTTATGTAATGAAATCTTATGATCGATACGAGTTCCAAAAGCAGAAAAGCCAGAGAATTTACCTACGGGTTGGTAAAATGAAATAATTGTTTTTATAGCAATTAAATGGTGTTTTTAAATTAATTAAGTTACTTAATTAAAATAAAAAGGGAAATGACAATGAAATCAGTTAATAGTTAACTGATATGTACGGTTGGCAAAATCGACCATTTGTAATTGAAATTGAGTATCAATTTGTTTAGTGTTGAATATTAGTTAATCTTTGATTAACTATAATCCAAAGAAATTATTGAATTGTTTGGTGTTAATAAAGTAAAATTTTATTTTAATAAGCTTTTTAAAAATGATAATGACTCTATTTTTATTTGATAGCATAGTTAACTATTTTTAATATAATATGGAAGTTAATTATTATTTTAATTAATAATAATTAAAGCGATGACATTAAATTAGAATTCAACGTAAAAGTGATTAAGTGGCGATAAGTTCGATCGTAGGGGCGATAAGAGTTTATAAAGAGATTTATAGTTCAAGTTTCAAACGAGATTTGGTAAATGGGATTGGTAAGTGAATGTGGAGACTCAAATAAGATTTTACTTAAATTGCTAAATTAATTAAAGTAAATTCAAATGAATGAAATTATTAGGAAGACGGTTAATAGATTAGAAATAAACTAAAATATAGTGATGATTTCAGAATAAAATATAAGGGGTTGTGAAAAGATGGTAAATGGGTTATTATACGTGTTTAGGAAGAAATCCAAGCGAGGTTTAGGAAGGGGTTTTTAAACTAAAGCGAGGACCTAAATGTTAAAGGATTAAATTAAGTGGAATAAAGTAATTGGAATAAGGATTTCAAAAGAAAAGGAAAATACATTAAAAAAAATTAGTTGGTAAATGGATTTTAGAATTAAAATCCAACTCATTAAAAAGGTTTTATTGTAAAGAAAGTGATAAGCGGATTTTAGCTACGGAATCCAAGTAAAGGTTGTATTTAGAATGCCCGAATGGATGTAAGAAAATTATTTGACACAGGATTTGTATTATAGACCAAAAGTCATGAGTGAAATTAGGTTTAGGATCAAATTTGTGTTTAGTGAATATTTACGTAATCAAAGGAATTAAGTAGAAAGAATTTTGAACGAGGATTTCAAATATAAGAAACGGGTTATAAAACTAGATTTTGAAATCAAGGTGGTAAATGAGATTTTGATATCAGTGGTTAAGTGACAAACTGGTATTATTTCTGAGATAAGAACGTTGTCTATCAAGGTATGAGAGGTAAATAAAATACCCCAACTTGAACGGCTTCATTATTATCGAGGAATGGTATTAGTTTGAAATGAGTAAAAGGTGTTGTAATCAATGTCATATCCCATACGAGAAGTATCGAATATAAATGCGAGATTTGGAAACATGAAAAACACTAAAATGTTAATTACAATGTAAATAAGAATATTTGGTTTTAAATTATGTAAGTCGATATTTTCTTTTCCATATTAGAATTGGAAATTTGTTTTATACCGTTAAGTACACTATATACATATATAGATCGAGATGCCGAATATAAGAAAAAAGGGGAAAGAAAGGGTTTTGATAAATATAATGATATATCCAATATTAAGGGAAATGGAAAGGTAAGTATATATATATACATACATTCTCTGAAATGTATAAAATACTTTGTAAAGTTAATTAAGAATAATTATAATGTTTTGGATTTATTGGAAGATCTAGAAGTTATTAACGATTTTGTTAAATATATTTTAAATAGGCCAAGTCATGCCAAATACTGAATCAGTGAACTTATTCTATTTACACAATTGTTATTTGACAGTTAAATCACCGACTATCAAACCTGACCAATATGATTGTTGGTACAGAAAGACCGGAATCGAATTTATATTCGAAAACCATTCCTACCAGCAAATACGTGAAGACGCTGATTGAAGATGGACCAAGTGAAGACCGTGGATCTTCACAAGCGGAAGGATTACTTGACGAATATTCTCTGTGAATTGCAACACAGAAGTATTCTGACGTGATTCGGTCGTGGTTGGGATTTTTCGGATTGCAAGGACTACACGCTGCTGATCCTTGGGGTGATTCCTATATAAGGATGCGGTAGGTGGGTACCTTCAGTTCATCCTGTTCCTGGATGACTTGTATAGACGAATGTCTGACATAGTATTTCCAATGGGCCATGTACGTTGATTTCTTCAAACGTGTCATAGTTGGTTAGCTCCCAACTAGGGTATTTTTGTGGGTGTCAATTAGTGATATCCAGAGGATCTAACAATGTTGCATTTAAAGTGAATTGTGGCCAGTTGTTCTAGAGGTAAATTCTAGCCTCATCAACCGGGAAATGACAAAAATCGGGCAGGCAGCATGGCTATGTGGGTCGCTCCCATTAGGGTGTATAATCACCTATCTAGAGAAATTCCATTTACTTCTTTATTCTATTTCAATGCTGTCCCTTTTCGGGAGACGGTTGTTGATCCCAACCGTCAGTGATATACATTCGATACACTCAAGCGAAATGAGTGGTCGGTCATGTGTGGGCTGGGTTGCAAGACGTTCTTGTTGAACCCAGTGTATTCGCCTCTAGAGATACATTATCAGCAGGTGGTCCCGTACCTTGTCAAAGTCGGAATCCAATTTCCAATAAGCGCCCGCGGTTTTCAATTGTATAATATATATGTGGAGTGTGAGATGCAAGCGTTCCGCTAGATTGTTATCTATTTGTATTTAGACACTATTGTAATATCAAAACAAAGTAGGATTTCAAAAACGGTTTGGGTTATAGTAAGGTAAAAATTGTCCGTGTTTGTGTGTGGGCTGGTCTTACTATTATCCTTTTATTTCAAAAGGATTTTTCCAAAGGTAAATGAGTTGTTTATTCTGTGAATTCATCACTGAAAGTATTCCAGACTGACCCGGTGAATTTTGCTTTACTTCAAATGTGCTCGGGTCAGACCGAGTGTATTTCCAGATTATGTTCGCTTGGAGTTTCAAAAGCTAGAAGCAGGAGGCTTCACCGCTAGTTATATAAGGTTATTTCTGCTGTGCAGTTATATGTTGTACTCTGATGATTGATATGTATATACAGTCGTTTTGTATAAAGAGATTTGTTATATTATATTTTATCTGTTCCGTTGTGAGATTCTAATGTGTTCTTCTTCTTCTTTCTTCCATTCTAATATTTCTTTCTTTCTTTTCTCACCCTCTAAATTCTTTCTATAAACAATCTGGGATTCGATACATGGGTTTTTGGCAAGTAATATGGGTTTGTATATTATTATCGAAAATTCGAGCGTCGAATTTTTCCCTGGGTCGTTACAGTCTAGGTGAAAAAAACTTGAAATGATGAAAACAAGATCAAACAACCTATATACTTGATTGACTCCGTGCGAGAGATGCCTATCACCACCTATTCTTCAAACAAGCTATAAATCACTAAATTCCCAATCCGAAGATCGAAGAACACTCTTTAAACCTCTCAACTTAATGCGATCTAGCTTCCCTTAATGTAGACATTCAATCTTCTAGTGTAGATCTAGAATTTTAATGGAGTAAAGATGTATTTGATTGAGCAAGGAGGATCACGAGCTCAACCAAATAAGAGAATGAAGAATGTAAACCCCTCTCTATGCCTCTAACCCCCTATCTATAGCCTCTAACTGTAACAGCTCGCATTTTATGCATCAGAAGATCGTAAAACATTTTTATTTTATTCCCGGAGGGTTGGATCATTCTCATATTTTAGTATGTTGCTTGTGGGGATGTGAGACATGTCCATAATTTTTACCAATTTTTTTTGTGACCATCTTGGCCCTGTCAACCTTGTACATGCATAACTTTTGACTCAGATCGAACCAGGTGGTGAGACCTGTGCCATTAGAAAGGAAATGATGATTGCCTTTCCGTTGAATGGTTACATTAAAGATTTGGCTCAGCAGTTTGGGAGGAATCGTTGTTTTAAGGTTTTCAGTTGGCTGTTCAGGTTTGGAGAGCCACAATGGGCTATTTTGGGAAGGCCCATTGGTGTGCTATTAGAAGGGTACAAGTAGAGGGTGAGAGGTATGGGAAATAGTTTTACTTCCTCATTCTCTTATTAGGTGGCCTTGTGCTCCTTCCTCTAACACCTTTCCACCATTAAAAATCATAATACAAGGGGGAAAATCATAGATCTTCACCATTGGAGGATAGATCCACATCAAGAAGCAAGGATTCATCGTATCAAGGAGTTTGGTGCAAGGTGCTTGCTGTCCGGATTCATATTTCGTTGATTTTTGCTTGTTTGGGAGATTCAGTGAGTAACGTGCATCTCTCACATGGATTCAATGAAATGTATGAGTGCTTGTTCATGTTTTTCATCAAATTCAAGTGTTTTTCCATAGATCTATGCATTGTAAGTCCATTTTCATATAAATCACCCTATGGTCCATTTTAGCAATTTTAATTTGGTAATTCCTATGCTATTTCATGTGTATATGCAAGTTAGATCTATAGTTGTGTTCATATTTACATTTATGATGATTTTGGTGGATTTCACATAATTATTGATGAAATGGCCAAATTGGTTATGTTATTGGTTTCATAACATGCTCATGATTGTGTTGAATGGATTAGTTGAGTTGGTTTCATCGATTGTGTCGATTGGCGGAGTTTTGGTCAAAAATTGGAGTCTCATTCGTGAAGTGCAGGTTTTGGGTCGGTCGACCGAGCCAGGGTGGGTAGATCGGTCCTAAAGTGTGTCTTAGGGAAAAAGTCAGAAGCCACATTCTGGTCGGTCATGCAGGACTAGGGGTTCTGGTTTTTGAGCAGCTGGGTCGTTCTCATCTGGGTCGGGTCGGTCACTTCGGGTCGGTCTTGAAGTGGATCGGTCGTGAACGAGGAGGAAAGCTTTGGGTTATGCATGCAGGTTCGGTCTTCTTATGGGTCGGTCATGCATGGGGGAGATTTGACCGGGTCGGTCTTGATGTGGGTTGGTCGCTCCTAGTTGGGTCGGTCCTTGAGAAGCAAGCAGGGTTGAGCGAGCCAGGGTTGGGTCGGTTGGACCAGTACAAGGAGTGGAGTTGGGAAGGAACCTGGTTGGTCGAGCGTGGATCTGATCGAGCTTGAATCTGGTCGTTCGTGCCCTATGGCATGGATCAAACATGTCCAATAGCGCTCTTAAACGCTGTGGTGGATGGCATAAGTGCTGTAGTTCATTGCCTTTGGCGAATTGGAATGATGTTATGGATTGTTCTAAACCTTGTGATTGATGATTCTTTTGGTTCAGAAGTAGTGATAACTTCGAGGGGAATTCAAGTGGGAATATTTGAGGTGTTGAATGAGCTCGTTGATCGGTGTAGAACAACGGATGAAGTGGTAACTCAAAGGTTGTGAGTTGGTGGATAATGGTTGCTTAAGAAGGTTGCTTGAGCTATGGGAAATCGTCGGGTTTGATGACAAGAGATGCGAAGGCCGAAAAATTATCGTTGTCGTAAGTTCTAGAAGGCTCAAAGCAGGGGTATGATGGGGGCACCCAAAAGGCTGGTTGTAGGTCGAGTAACCTGGGTATCGTTGGAAGGCCTAGTTGTCAAGGTTGGACATACATACGTATCGTTGAAAGGTGTATGGTGTTTATGCTAGAACTGGAGTTACCATTAGCCCTTGACATAAGGCAAGGTTGGTCGTCATACGATTAACGATGGTTTCAAAGCAGGATTGGCGGTGATAGTCATGAATGATTGGTCGTTCTGTTGTACCATCTCATGTAGGTTGTCCAACGCCAAAAAAGATGTTCCTTGAGTGCTTGTCTGATATTGGTTTAGGTCTCTGTGGCTTGTGCTTGAGGGATTTCAAATTCAATTAGGATGGTTTATGTGAGATATATATAATCTGGATGTTATGAGTGCTTTACCATGATTGAATGGGTGTTCTGGTTTCCATGGATGAATGGTTAACTGTTTGTTGTAAAGGCTATCACCGTCCGATGTAGGGAAGATAGGGTTGAGTTCTTCTCTGGTATTGTGGGTAGATTAGTATGTATATCTATCCATTCTCATATACTTTATTGTTGAAGTTTGCTAGCTGTTTTATCGCTCACTAAGACTGTTGTATGACTCAAGATTTTATGTTTCCTCTTATTACATTGGGATGTTCATCCGGTTGTGGATGGCCAGACCAAGTAGCAGGTGACAGGTAATTAGTGAGGACAATGATGTTGTGCGAAGGTGAGCAGGTGGCTGGTGAATTACTATTACTACTATCTAGTACTTCCGTTTCCGCTGTTTGAGTTGCCCTATAAGTGTTGTAGTGAGGCATTATGTACATACTTGATATTTCCTATGATGTTTGGATAATCTTTCAAGATGTTGTGCAAGTTTGAAAAGGTTGCTATATGATGCTTCACTACTATTACCTGTTGTATATGTTCTATTATATTTTATCCTTGTGCTGTGAATTCTACGACAGGTTCCGATGTTGTTTACCTACTCTGATGATCGTCCGTAATTGCCTGGCACACCTTTCAGCGCATTATTCCTCTTGTTTAGTGCAGGGGTTATGGGTGGTCGTCACATCTGGTATCAGAGCTCTGGTTAACGATTTTAGCCAAAGTTCAAGGACGTAATCGCATATGAGAGACATACTTATAGATTTCAATTGGATGTATACTATATGATAATATATAGTATAGTAGTGTTTGTACTTCTTTAGCGGCTTATCTTGTAAGTGGCTAATCATTCTAACTTGCAAATTTAAAATAAGTCAGCATTATACAAGACGTACTGTTAGGGAAGAAACTGTGCCTGGAGGGTTTAATGGCGGGGCACATGACTACCCAGCCATGTTTGAAGCTATGATGGAAGCATGCCTTCGAAGGAACCCCGCTCCAGTGGCAGCAATGGTTGATGTTGGAGTCCAAATGCCTAGAGCTGTAGAATTTGCAAAGCTATGCAAAGAATTTACCTCGTAGGGAGGGAAACAATTCAAGGGCACTGAACCAGTTGAAGAGGTTCAAAGATGGTTGGATACTTGTGTGAGGATCTTCAAGGACTTACGCATTGATGATGCAATAAAGCTGGAAACTTGCATCAAGGCAGTAGGTGGGCAGAGCGATGGACTGGTGGAACTCTGTCACACTTGAGAGTCGTGAAGAGGATATTTCATGGGAGATGTTCCAAGCTAAGTTTGAAGCAAAGTTTATCTCCACCGTGCAAAAATCAATTCTGTTTAAGAGATTCGTGGATCTTAAGCAGAATGGTCGCCCAGTTCTAGACTATATTTCTGACTTTGAGTCCTTGTCGAAGTATGCTCATTCATATATGGATACTCCTTATCAAAAGAATGAGAAGTTTGTCTTGGGGTTGGATGAATATCTTGGGAATCAGCTTGTGGATCACCTCGATGATAGCTTTGAGAAGATCGTCGAGAAGGCTTTGAGGCATGAAAGTCTGTTTTCTAAGAAGATGCCTATTGTTGCACCTAAAGAAGAATAGAAGCCACAACAGGGTGGTAATAATGAGAAGAGGAGCATCAACAATAGAAAGGGAAGATTGGCCAAAAGAAGCCTAAGAGTGAGGTGGTTTTCTTTAACTGCCAGTAGAAAGGCCATTTTGCTAGTGAGTGCAAGAATCCCAAAGTTAAGAAGAAGTGCTTCAAGTGTGGGAAGCCTGGGCATGAGAAGAAAGACTGTTCGGAGTTAGCTAAGGGCAAGCAGGTTGTGAAAGCATATGCTTTAGAAGCCGTGCAATTTCCTCAAGAGCTCCTATTGCAGAGGAAAAGGGAAAGGGGGTCATGGTGCAAGGTACTCTTTTTATTCATGGTGTTTCGTTCGAGTTATTTTTGATACTGCAGCATCGCATTCATTCATTTGTAATGAGCTTGTGTGTCGCTTGGGTTTGAAACCCGAGATTTGTGCTAGACCTTTCGTAGGGACTAATCCAGTTGGGGGTTCGTCCAATCCTTGCATGATTTGTCATGGTCTGGTGTTGTTGAGTCATGGTTGCTCTTTTGTGTGTGATTGCTTTGTTCTTAACTTCGCTGGGTTTGGGATCATCTTGGGCATGTATTGGCTCAAGAGGTATGCAGCAAGGGTGAATTGCGAGAAGCCAGAGGTGAGAGTAGGGGATGTGGAAGGGCGAAAGGTGTTGATTAGATGTAAGCGCGAAGAGGGTGTCTTCGTGAGCTATCTATATTCGCTTGAGATTCCACAGGAAGACTTGCCAACTGTGCTAATCGCTAATGAGTATGAAGATGTCTTTGACAAGGTCAATGGGTTGTCGCTGCATCATGAGATCAAGTTTAGGATCGATTTGGTTGAGGGTGCTAGACCAATTGTTATGCCTCTTAGGAGAATGACGCCTAAGGAACAATGAGAGTTGGAGGTGCAAGTTAGAGACTTCTAGGAAAGGGATTCATTCAGAGAAGTGTTTCCGAATGGGTTACACCAATCGTGTTTGCAACCAAGGAAGATGGCTCGTTAAGATTGTGTGTGGACTATCGTGAGCTGAACAAGGTGACCAAGAAGAACAAGTATCCGTTGCTGAGGATTGATGACTTGTTCGATCAGCTTCACGAGGCCAAAGTATTTTTCTCAGATGGATTTGGCAACGGGATTTCACCAGTTGAGGGTGTCTAAGGACAGTGTGCCAAAGACTGCTTTTAGGACACCATCTGGTTTCTTCAAATGGTTGGTGTTGCCATTCGGGTTGACTAACGCGCCAGCATATTTTGTGGACCTTATGAATAGAGTTTTCATAGATCCGTTGAACAACTTTATGCTTGTGTTCGGGGATGACATTCTGGTTTACTCTCAGAATGAGGAAGAACACAAGACACACTTGAGAGTCATATTGGAAATCTTGCGAAAGCATTAGCTGAGTGCTATGTTTTCAAAGTGACACTTCTGGAAGAGTGAAGTGAGGTTCTTAGGCCATGTTGTTTCTGGAAATGGGATAGCAGTGGACCTCGCTAAAGTGGCAGCAATCCAGGACCGGGATAGGCCTAGGAATGCGATGGATGTTCGGAGTTTTCTTGGGTTGGCTGGTTATTACCGATGATTTATCAAGGATTTCTCCAAGGTTGCTGCACTATTAACAGGGTTGAAGAAAAAGAACCAAGTGTTCACATAGGATGCAAAGTGTGAGCAAGCTTTCGGGATCTAGAAAGAGAAATTGACGAGTGCACCTATATTAACCATTCTAAGTGGGAATGAAGAGATGGTAGTATACATCGATGCATGTGGTACTGGACTTGGAGCAGCACTAATGCAAAAGGATAAGGTTGTGGCCTACACGAGTCGACAACTAAAGCCGCATGAGAAGATTACCCAACTCATGATTTGGAGTTGGCAGCGATTGTGTTTTCTTTGAAGATGTGGAGACATTATCTGTTGGGATTTCGATTCGAGTTATTCACGGATCATAAGTCTTTGAAATACCTTTTCTCCCAAAAGTTTTTAAATCTTCGGCAGCAACATGGCTAGAGTTTCTGGCATCATACGATTTTGGTATAGCCTATACTCTTGGCAAATGCAACACAATCGCAGATGCGTTGAGTCGAAGACACGCAAGTTTAGGAGCGATATTTTCTGAATGGAAGAGCCTCGAGTATTTGCAAGGTTTGATTTCAGGCCAAGATGCGAATTGGAACCTGAAATGTTAGCAAGCTATCGATAAGACCTACACTTATCGAAAGAGTTGGAGAATGCCAAAAGCGAGATGCTAAGCTTGTTGAGTTTGTCCACAATTTGGAACCAGAAGATAAAGAGTTCAAAGTCGAGTGAGAAGGTTGGCTTTGAAAGCAAGGGCGATTAGTTGTTCCTGATATTGATGGACTGAGAGATGAGGCTCTGAGAGAATGTCATCACTCGAAGTTGACGATTCATCCCGATGGTAATAAGATGTATCAGGACATGAAGCGAGTTTACTACTGGGAAGGGACGAAGCGGGATATTGAAAAGTTCATTTCCAAGTGTATGAACTATCAGTTGGTGAAAGCTAAACAGAAGAAGCCGAGTGGGTTGCTTCAGCCATTGGAAGTTCCTACATGGAAATGGGAGCAAGTGTCAATGGATTTTATTGATGGACTACCTAGAACGAGGGCAGGAAACGAAGGGATTTAGGTCATTGTGGATCGCTTGACCAAAAGTGCAAGATTCATTCCTGTCAAGTCGACTAGGACGGCGTTGAAACTGGCTGAACTTTATGTGAAATAGATAGTTCATTTCCATGGTATCCCAAAGAGTATAGTGAGTGACCGAGATCCATTATTTACAAGTGGATTTTGGAGAAGTTTGCAAGAATCTTTGGGAACCGAGTTGTGTTTGAGTACGTCTTATCACCCTCAAAGGGATGGTCAAACCGAGAGGGTCATCCGGGTTTTGGAAGATCTCCTGAGGGCTTATGTGTTGGATTTTGGGGGATCATGGGAGGACCATCTACATCTGGTTGAGTTTGCGCATAATAATAGCTACCCGTCGAGTATTGGGATGGCACCATACGAGGCATTGTATGGGAGGCCGTGCAATTATCCAGCATGTTGGTTGGAAACTGGAGATAAGATGGTTCTTGGGCCTGAGATGATTAGAGAAACCTCGAATTGTATCGGATTGTTTAGCAACGAATGGAGGCAGCCCAAGATTGTCAGAAAAGCTATGCTGATAAACGTCGAAAGGATTTGGAATTCTACATAGGCGATATGGTTTTCATGAAGATTTCTCATTAAAGCACGTGGTTTGATTCAGAAATAAAGGGAAATTAGCTCCAAGGTTTGTTGGACCATTTCGGATAGTCGAGCGAATCAGGAAGCTTGCATATAGATAGGAGTTACCCGAGAAGATGTCAAGTGTGCACATTGTGTTCCATGTGTCGTTTCTACAGAAGTTTGTGCATGATTCAAGGTGGTGGTACCTCCAGAGCAGTACGAAGACCTTGAAGTAGAGACCCTAGATGCGAGACCTTGTAAGCCATTTCATGTTGTGGGGAATGACACGAAACAACTTAAGAGGAAGACGGTTAAGCTAGTCAAGGTACAATGGAGTGAAGATGAAGACGATTGTACATGTGAGACGGAAGAAAGCATAAGAGCGACTCACCAAAACTCTTCGTCGGTGGGACCCTTTGATATCATGTCATCGTTATATCATTGTATCTTGTTGTTGTTTGATAGAATTCTATGTGCTAGGATAAGGCTATGGATGCATGGTTTGATGATTGCAAGTTTGGGTGATGGAATTGACTTCTCATGGATGATGGGCATGCATAATTGTTATGGTTGCTTGTGTTTGCTTGGAAATTTGGGGAAGAAATTCTTAAGGGGAGGAGGGGGGAGAAGAATGTAATAGCCTGCATTTTACGCATCAGAAGATTGTAAACATTTTTATTTTATTCCTTGAGGACTGGATCATTCTCATCTTTTAATATGTTGCTTATGGGGATGTGAGACATGTCCATAAATTTAACCAATTTTGTTTGTGACCATTTTTCCCCTGTCAGTCTTGTATAGGGCATAACTTTTGACTCAGGTCGAATCAGGTGGTGAGACCTATGCCGTTGGAAAGGAAATGATGATTGCCTTTCCGTAGAGTGGTTACGTTAAAGATTTGACTCAGCAGTTTGGGAAGAATTGCTATTTTAAGTTTTTTTGTTTGGCTGTTCAGGTTTGGAGAGCCACAATGGGCTGATTTGGGAAGGCCGATTGGTGGTCTATTGTAAGGGTATAAATAAAGGGTGAGAGGTATGGGAAACAGTTTTACTTTCTCATTCTCTTATTAGGTGGCCTTGAGCAACTCCTTCCTCTAACACCTTTCCACCATTAAAAATAATAATCTAAGGAGGGAAATCACAGATCTACACCATTGGATGCTAGATCTACATCAGCTGAAGTAAGGATTCATCGGACCAAGTTGTTTGGCACGAGGTGCTTGCTGTCCGCATTCATATTTCGTTGATTTTTGCTTGTTTAGGAGAATCAGTGAGTGATATGCATTTCTCACATGCATTCAATGAAGTGTATGAGTATTTGTTCATGTTTTTCATCAAATTCAAGTGTTTTTCCATAGATCTATACATTGGTAAGTCCATTTTAATATAAATCACCCTATGATCCATTTCAGCAAGATTAATTTGGTAATTCATACGCTATTTCATGTATACATGCAAGTTAGATCTATAGTTTTGTTCATATTTACATTTATGATGATTTTGGTGGATTTCACGTAATTATTGATGAAATGGTCAAATTGGTGATGTTAGTGGTTTCATAACATGCTCATGATTGTGTTGAATGGACTGGTTGAGTTGGTTTTGTCGATTGACGGAGTTTTGGTCGAAATTGGAGTCGCATTTGTGAAGTGCAGGTTTTGGGTCGGTCGAGCGAGCCAGGGTAGGTCGCTTGACCCCAAAGTGTGTCTTGGGGAAAAGTCAGAAGCCACGTTGTGGTCAATTGTGCAGGACTAGGGTTTTTGGTTTTGGAGCAGCTGGGTTGGGCGCTCCTAGTTGGGTCGGTCCTGAGAAGCAAGTTGGGTCGAGCGAGCCAGCATTGGGTCGGTCGAGCTAGTAGGGGTGGAGTTGGGAAGGAACCAGGTCTTTCGAGCATGGATCTGGTCGAGCTTGAATCGGTTCGTTTGTGTCCTATGGCATGGTCAAACATGTCCAATGATTTCGGCAATGCTCCTAAACGCTTGGTGGATGGCATAAGTGCTGTAGTTCATTGCCTTTGGCGAATTGACGTGATGCTATGGATTGTTTTGAACCTTGTGATTGATGATTCTTTTGGATCGGAAGTAGTGATAACTTCAATGGGAATTCAAGTGGGAATATTCGAGGTATTGAATGAGTTCGTTGATCGGCGTAGAACAACGGACGAAGTGGTAACTCAAAGGTTATGGGTTGGTGGATAATGGTTGCTTAAGAAGGTTGCTTGAGCTATGGGAAGCCGTCGGGTTTGATGACTAGAGATGCAAAGGCCGAGAGATTATCGTTTTCGTAAGTTCTATCAGGCTCAAAGCAGGGGTACGATGGGGGCAACCAAAAGACCTGTTGTAGGTCGACTACCCTGGGTATCGTTGAAAGGGCTAGTTGTCAAGGTTGGACATACATATGTATCGTTGAAAGGCGTATGAAGTCTAGAACTGGGGTTACCATTAGCCCTTGACATATGGCAAGGTTAGTTGACATACGATGGTTTCAAAGCAGGGTTGGCGGTGATAGCCAGAGTCAGTCATCAATGATTGGTTGTTCTCTTGTACCATCTCATGTAGGTTGTCCAAGATCGAAGGAGATGTTCCTTATGTGCTTGTCTGATATTTGTTTAGGCCTCTGGGGCTTGTGCTTGAGGGATGTCAAATTCGATTAGGATGGTTTATGTGAGATATATATAATCTGGATGTTATGAGTGCATTACCATGATTGAATGGGTGTTCTGGTTTCCATGGATGAATGGTTGAATTGTTTATTGTAAAGGCTATCACTGTCCGATGTGAGGAAGATATGGTTGAGTTCTTCTCTGGTGTTGTGGGTAGATTAGTATGTATATCTATCCATTCTCATATATTTTATTGTTGAAGTTTGTTAGATGTTTTATCGCTCACTAAGACTGTTGTCTGACTCAAAGTTTTATGTTTCCTCTTATTATCTTGGGATGTTCATTCGGTTGTGGATGGGCATACTAAGTAGCTGGTGACAGGTGATTAGTGAGGACGATGATGCTGTGCGGAAGCGAGCAGGAGGCTGGCGTATTACTTTTATTACTTTTTGGCATTTCTGTTTCCGCTGTTTGAGTTGCTCTTTGAGTGTTGTAGTGAGGCCTTATGTACATACTTGATTTCCTTTGATTTTGGGATAATCTTTCAGGATTTATTGAAAGTTTGAAAATTTTGCTATATGATGCTTCACTACTATTACCTGTTGTATATGTTCTATTATATTTTATCCTTGCGCTGTGAATTCTACGACAGGTTCCGATGTTGTTTACCTACTCTGATGATCGTCCATAACAGCCTGACACACCTTTCAGAGCATTATTCCTCTTGTTTAGTGCAGGGGTTATGGGCGGTCGTCACACTAATCAGTCCACTAATGGGCCACACCAATTTGGCCCATTAATGACTAGCCAAACCTATACGAAAATTGTGAAACACTAAAATAGCGATTCCTCCAAAACTCTTGAACCGAATCCTTAATGTGACCACTCTACGGAATTGGATACATCATTTCCTTTACAATGAAATCAATCTCAGCACCTGATTCGACCCCAGTCAAAAGTTATTCCCTATACAAAACTGATAGGGGCAAAATGGTCACAAATAAAATTGGTAAAAATTAAGGACATGTCTCACATCCCCATAACCAACATATCAAAATATGAGAATGATCTGATCCTCAGGGAAATAAATAAAAATATTTTACGATCCTCTAATACGTAAAATGCGGGTCGTTACGTTCCTCCCTCCCTTAAGGAATTTCTCCCCCGAAATCCCAAGCAAGCATAAGGAACCAAAAACAACTCTGCATGCCTATCAACCACGAGCAACCAAATTTACCATCCAAACTAGCATCCATCAAGCCATGGATTCATAGCCTTAACCTAGCATGTAGAATTATAACGAATAGTACAAGTTACAATGGTGTAAGGTGATACGACATTAATGGGTCATACTAATGAAGAGTTCTAGATGGATTGTCTTCATACTCCCTTTCATTCCCCACGTATAATCGTCATCATCCTCACTCCATTGTACCTTGAGTAGCTTATCTGTCTTCCTCCTAAGCTGTTTCGTGTCATTCCCCACAACGTGAATCGGCTTACGAGGTTTAGTAGCTACGGTCTCGACTTCTAGGTCTTCGTACTGCTCTGGAGATACCACAACATTCGACTCATGCATACACTTCAGTAGAAACGACACATGGAAAACATTGTGCATGCCCGACATCTTCTCAGGTTAATCCAGTCTTTATGTGAGATTTTCAATCTGCTCGACTATCCGAAACGATCTAACCAACATTGGAGCTAACTTTCCTTTAATTCTGAATTGAACAACATGCTTTAACGACAAAAATTTCACGAAAACCATATCGCCTACGTCGAATTCCAAATCTTTTTGACGCTTATTGGCATAACTCTTATGACGGTCTTGGGCTGCCTTCATTCGTTGCCGAACAATCATGATACAATCCGATGTCTCTCTGATCATCTCTGGCCCAAGTATCAACTTATCTTCAGTTTCTGACCAGCATGCTGGAGAATTACACGGTCTTCCATGCAATGCCTCATATGGTGCCATCCCAATACTCAACTGGTAGTTGTTGTTGTATGCAAACTCAACTAAATGTAGATGGTCTTCCCACGATCCTCCAAAGTCCAATACATAAGCCCTTCGGATATCTTCCAAAACTCAATTAACCCTCTCGGTTTGACCATCTGTTTAGGGATGATAAGCCATACTTAAACACAGTTCGGTTCCCAAAGTCTCTTGCAAACTCTTCCAAAATACACTTGCGAATAATCGATCTCGATCACTTGCTATGCTCTTTGAGATACCGTGGAATCGAACTATCCATTTAATATAAATCTCAGTCAACTTTGACGTTGTCCTAGTCGATTTGACAAGGATAAAACTTGCACTCTTGGTCAAACGATCCACTATGACCCAAATGCTTTCATTTCCTTCCCTGGCTCTAGGTAGTCCATCGATAAAATCCATCGATATCTACTCCCATTTCCACGTAGAAACTTCTAATAGATGAAGCAGTCCACTCGGCTTCTTTTGTTTAGCTTTCACCAACTGACGGTTCATGCATTTGGAAATAAAACTTCCAACATCCTGCTTCACCCCTTCCCCATAATAAGCTCGCTTCTTGTCCTGATACATCTTGTTACCACCAGGATGAATCGTCAACTTTGAGTGATGACATTCCCTTGGAACCTTATCACTCAATCCATCAATATCAGGAACAATCAGTCACCCTTGTTTCCGAAGCCAATCTTCTCGATTGACCTTGAACTCTTTATTCTTTGGTTTCAACTTCTGAATAATCTCGACAAGCTTTGCATCACATTTTTGGCTCTCGCCAATCCTTTCATTGAGAGTAGGTCTTATCGATAAGCTTGCCAACATTTCAGGTTCCAACTTACACCGTCGTCTAAAATCAAATCCTGCCAAGTACTCGAGGTGCTTCCATTCCGAAAACATCACCTCCGAACTTGCATGTCTTCGACTTAATGCATCCGCCACTACGTTACCTTTACCAGGAGTATAAACTATACCAAAATCATGCGATGCCAAAAACTCTAACCATTGTTGCTGCCGAAGATTCAAATCCTTTTGGGAGAAAAGATACTACTTATTATCCGTAAACAACTTGAATCGAACCCCCAGCAGGTAATGTCTCCACATCTTCAAAGCAAACACGATTGCTGCCAACTCCAAGTCTTGAGTCAGATAATTCCTTTCATGCGGATTCAGCTGTTGACTTGTGTAGGCCACAGCTCTATCCTTCTGCATCAGCACTGCTCTAAGTACAGTACCACATGCATCGGTGTATACCACCATTTCTTCATTCTCACTGGGAATCATCAAAACAGAAGCACTCGTCAGTCTCTCTTTCATGATTCAAAAAGCTTGCTTACACTTCGCATCCCATGTGAACACTTGATTCTTCTTCGTCAATCCCGTTAATGGTGCAGCTATCTTAGAGAAATCCTTGATAAAGCGGTGATAATATCCGGCCAACCCAAGGAAACTCCTTATGTCCATCGTATTCTAAGATCTATCCCAGTCCTGAATTGATGCCACCTTAGCAAGGTCAACTGCTATCCCATTTCCAAAAATAACAAGGCCTAAGAACCTCACTTCACTCTTTCAGAAGTGACACTTCGAAAACTTAGCTCTCAGCTGATGCTTTCGTAAGATTTCCAAAATAACTCGCAAGTGCGTATTATGCCCTTCTTTATTCCGGGAGTAAACCAGAATATCATCAACGAACACAAGCACGAACTTGTTCAACTGATCTCTGAAAACCTACTCATAAGATCCACGAAATATGCTAGCATGTTAGTAAATCCAAATGGCATTACCAGCCAATCGAAGAAACCGGATGGTGTCCTAAAAGCAATCTTCGGTACAATATCCTTTACCACCCTCAACTAGTGGAATCACATTGCCAATTCCATCTGAGAAAACACTTTGGCCTCGTGAAGCTGATCGAAAAAATCGGCTATCCTTGGAAATGGATACTTGTTCTTCTTGGTTACTTTATTCAACTCACGGTAATCAACACACAATCTCAAAGATCCATCAGTCTTGGTTGCAAACACAACTGGTGCACCACATTCGGATGTACTGCTCTGAATGAATCCTTTTCCCAAAAGGTCGCGAACCAGCACCTCTAACTCTCGCTGTTCCTTAGACACCATCCGCCTAAGAGGCATAACGATAGGTCTATCACCTTTGACTAAATCATTTCTAAACTCAATCTCATGATGCGGCGGCAACCTTTTGACCTCGTCAAAGACATCATTGAACTCCCTAGCGATCGACACTGATGAAAAGTCTTCTCGTGGAATCAAAATCAAATATAAATAGCTCATGAAGTCACCATCTTTGGGCTTACATCGAATCACAACCATTCAGCCTTCCACATTCCCGACTGTCACCTCCAGCTTCTCGCAATCCACTTTTGCCGCATACCACTTGAGCCAGTCTATACCGAAAATAATCCCAAACCTAGCGAAGTTCAAAACAAAGCAATCACACACAAAGGAGCAACCATGAATCGACAACACAAGACCACGCCAAAGCATACAAAGGCTGGACGAACCCCTAACTTGACTGGTCACAACCAAAGGTCTATCACAAATCTCGGGTTCCAAACCCATGCATCACACAAGCTCATTACAAAAGAATGAATGCGATGCTCCATTATTAAATAACACTCGAACTGAAACACCTCTGATAGAAAGAGTACCTTGAACAATGACACTCTTCTCTTTCTCCTCTGTCGTAGGAGCCCTCAAAGAAGATGGAACAGCTTTTGAAGCATATGCCTTCATAATCTGCTTTACCTTAGCCGGTTCTGAATAATCCTTCTTGTTATGTCCAGGTTTGCTACAGTTGTAGCACTTCCTCTCAGCCTTTGGATTCTTACAATCCTTGGAGTAATGGCTCTTATGCTAGCAGTTAAAGCAAGACACTCGTCCTTTGGCTTCTTTTGGCCATCTTTTCCTTTTTGCTATTGCTGCTTCCTCTTTTTATCATTACCACCATGTTGTGGTTTCGGTTCCTCTTTAGCTACAACAACAATCTCTTCCTCAGGAAAAAAATTCTCATGCCTCGTAGCTTTTTCCACGATCTTCTCATAAGTATCATCCAAGTGATCAACCAGCTGATTCCCAAGATATTTGTCTAATCCCATGACAAACTTCTCGTTCTTCTGGTAAGGATTCTCGACATATGAACGAGCATATTTCGACAAGGCTTCGAAGTCAAAAACATACTCTGCACTGGTCGACCATTCTGCTAAAGCTCAACAAACTTCTTAAACAGGAAAAACTTCTAAACGGTAGAGATAAACTTTGTCTCAAACTTGACTTGGAACTGCTCCCATGAAATTCAACTTCTGGTGTTCTAGAGTGATAGAGTTCCACCAATCCATAGCTTTGCCCTGTAGCTGTTTCGATGCAAGCTTCCTCGTCGTTGCATCGACAATGCCCAAATCTCCAAAGATCCGAATGCAAGTATCAAGCCACCCTTGAATCTCGTCAATTAGTTATGTCCTCTTAAACTTCTTCCCTCCTAGAGTAGTGAAATCATTGCATAGCTTCGCTAACTCCATAACACTAGGCACTTGCCCTTGAACTCCTACATCTACTATGGCTGTCTCCTAAGCGGGTACCTTCTCATGATCGTTGTCATCATGGCCTCGAACATAGCTGGGTAGTCTGGTATACCACCATTACCACCCTACAGGAACAGCCTCCTCCCTAGCAGTGTGTCTCGACGTTGGACGACTCATTTTGAATTTTAAAATAGAATGATTAGCCCACACATGAGAAAAACTGCAAATGGAGTTCAAATACTATTATATCATACACTATTATATAAGATACATCCATCAAAAATCTACAAATACGTCTCTTATACGTCATACATCTTCGAACATTAGCTAAAATTGATTAACTGGCTTTAATATCAATTGTGACGACCACCCATAACTCCTGCACTAAACAAGAGGAATATTGCGCTGAAAGACGTGCCAGGCAGCTATGGACGATCATCGAGGTAGAATAATATATGCGGAACCTACCACATAACTAACAACGTAAGGATAAAACATAATAGAACATATACAACAGGTAGTAACAGTGAAGAAGAGTTGAGCAGAATCTTAAACTTTTCATATCATCACGAAATATCCATACAATTTTGGATTACACAAAGAGTCTGTACAAGATGCCTCACTACAGTATGACTCAGAGCAGCATACATCGAACATAAGTGAAAAACAACATTTATAATAGAGAAACTAATACGTAAGCCTACAGCTCGTCACCGGTCTACATCACCGTCACCACTAAGATATGCTACCTGTTACCTGCTACTCAGTTTGCCCATCCAAAGCAGGATAATCAACACAAGGTAATAAGAGGAAACATGAAATCTTGAGTCAGACAACAGTCTTAATAAGCGATAAAACAGTCATCTAACATAATCAATAAAGTAATGAGAATAGGTAAATAAACCATCCAATCTACCACATCAACAGGGAAGAAACCCAAACTCGTCTCCCCCACACCCGACAATGATAGCCTTTACAAACAATCATAATAGGAAAACATAGCGGACTTAGCAATCATTTATCAAGCGCAGGCCATTGTAAACGATATCAACATCCCCTAAGCACAAGCCCCGAAGGCCTAAACTAACATTAGAGAAGTACCCAAGAGATGCCTCCTTCGACCTCAAATAATCTACACAAAACGATACAAGCAGAACAAGCATCATCCATGACTCTGGCTATTACTGCCAATCCTGCCTTGAAACCATGGTTACTCGTATGATCGTCTCAACATCATGTCGTCCGTCAAGGGCTAATAGTAACCCCGGTTCTAGAAAAAACTCCATATGCCTTTCATCATACGTATCTAGGCCTTTCATCGATACCCAAAGTACTCGACCAATCATCTAGTCTTCTAGGCATCCCTATTGTACCCTTGCTTTGAGCCCGTTAGAATCTACAACAACGGTAACATCTCGGCCTCTGATAACTCTAATCGTCATCACCGACGACTAGCTATAGCTCAAGCATCTTCTCAAGCGACCATTATTGTAAAACCCCACCTCCGCCAGGGTCACTCTTGCAAGTACACTGGCTTTGGAGGGGTGTTGGACAAGGTAAACATGCATGAAGATATCACAAGACAGAACATATAAGTAAAACAGAGTAAATAAAGCAGTGGATAAAACTACTATTTCAAAACCATAGTCAACTTACATCAAAAGTACTAAGTCATTATTTTCCAACTACAATAAGTCTAGAAACATAAACTGAAAACTGGAAATAACATAAAGTAAACTATCCCCAAAATAGATGTGATAAAGCCATAGCGAGCTCAAGTCCAAACCGTACATGAGCTATCCAGAAAGCAAGCTAAAGATCCAAGCTAGGTGCTAGTGTTCCCACCCTGAGAACCTGGGGGGGGGGGTGGAGGAACGGAAGAAAAGAGGCGAAAGGAAAACAGGTCAGTCAAAAAGACTGGTAAGTCCTACCTACTATTAGTATAAAAACTAGTAAAGTTAACTGGACATGTAAAACAGAGATGAAGCATAGGATGATAACTGGCATGGTGAAAAGTTAACAAGAGTGGCATCGCATATACAAGGTTAAGTTGCACCAGGTGTACTAGTATTCCAAATCCATGTCAAGTATAAACAAGAAATGATCGCTTAGCCCAATATTGGCCCAACATCACGAGATGACCTGAGTCCCGGTCCAACTACACGGTCTAGTCGATCGGCTCCCTATAAGCCTAGCTCGTCGTGTATCGGTGTCATACGGCTTAATCATGAAATGTAGTTAACTGTGCAAGGTCCATCCTAGGGTGTATCCAGCCCTAGGGTGTAAACCACTGACACAAAAACAAGCACAGACAGTCTACCTACTGGTGTCCATGTTCAACTCTGGAACTCATGTGCACGACCATGGTCCGCCTGAACTTAACTGGCGCACCCTATCAGCCGTCTCTTTTTGGTCTCTTATAATCAGTCCAATAATCGTGCCCCACCCTAGCCTAGTCCAGGGTATCCATGATACTCCCTTGTGGGTTACGGCTGAAAAGGACCACGCAACTAGGATTTCAAATGGGTTAAGTGTGGTTAACCCCATCCTAACCATGTATTGAGTTGGTTAAGTGTGTCCAAGAAATTCATGACTTAACCCTATCAATACATCGTGTTCAACTGGTTAAGTATATTCAAGTAGTTCATGACTTAACCCTACCAACCCATCGTGTTTAATTGGTTAAGTATTCAAGTGGTCCATGACTTAACCCTACCATGTGGCATTAATTAACTTAATGCACCCAACCTCTCACATTAGACCTTGTTGTGGTTACTAGTTAAGCCGGGCAGGTCCGGGTAGCTTTACACCACAACTTAGTCTAACCTCGGGTTTTTTAAGTGCAACATGACCAACTTCTCACATTGTGTCCTATTGTTTGTAGCTACTAGTTAAGCCGGTCGGTTCCGGGTAGATTTATGCTACAAAGTCAACCCAACCTCGAGTTGGCCGCTTTCATGTTTTCTACATGTCATGTCCACATTCATGTTTTCAAGCATAATCACATGTCATATTTCCAAATCATGTTTCATGTCATTTAAGTTTACCCATAACGTAACCCCATCGCATGTAAGTTCACATCAACACGCATAGATCAAAAAGGGAAACATAAGAATATGACAAGGTGGGCATAAGATGGCAAAGTCTATCACAAGTTAAACATGGTGATATTTAAGGCAAAAGGGGTTCAACATACTAGCATATAAGGTGATTGGCCCCAAAACATGCATGACATCAACTTAGCAAGTAGGTGATAACATGGTCATAGTTAACATAGGGTGATAACTTGTGATTAGCATATAGTTCATAACATCATAGGCAAGTTAACATAAAGATCATGAGAGGATCTATGTTGCATTATGCATAACTATCAAGTTCTATGTTGCATTATGCATAACCATCAAATAAAGCTCATAGCTTTCTACCCAAAAATCAAGGTAAATGATACTAGGTTCATGATAGTGCCACAATCATAGATCAAAAGATGGATCTATGCATACAAATGTAGCCCAAAGACAAGTATTATACCTAAAAGTCACATTTTAACTTGCTACATGATCATATTAATTTCATAGTTTAAATCTAAGAGTAGAATAGGGCTTACAAGGCTTGGCTATGAAGACTAAAACAAAATAAAACAAGATTGAGACGAAGCCACACTAGAAATCCCCAAATGATAAGCTCCACTCAACAACCCTTGAGAAATAAGAAGAAGATCCTTGCTTTGATGAAGAAAGATGGCTCTTTACTAGCTTAGAACACTCAAACTTTCATGAAGAGGATGGAGGCCATGATATGAAGATGGAGGCCATGATTAGGAAGCATTTTGGCATAACCTAGTTGTAGGATTGATTTGTGTTGGTTTAGGCTAGGTCTTAGGGTCTTTTTATAGAAGTTTAGGTTAGTTTAGGCCATAGGATTAACCCTAATTCAGATCTGAGCCATCGGTTCACGTCACAAGCCAACAAAACATGACCCAAGAGCCAAAACAGGTGCATCAGGCTAGACTGGCCGACCACCCAAGTCGACAGGGGTGTCGACTGGGCAGTCGACACCACCTGGGGTGTGTCGACTCCCAAGTCGACTCCCAAGTTGACTTGGGGGCTGGGCAGAAAACTTTCCCGCCCAGTCTTTTTTGGCTCCAGATTCGAAATTTGAACTGTTTTTGAACTTTGAATTTTCTGAAAACTTTGACGGGCCATTACTGGGTCATACGGACTCCGATTCTCGAAAACTCGGACTCTGTTTCGCGTATTTTTCCGAGACGAACGCAATGGCACAGCCCGTTTCCCTTGATTCAGATTTTAACATTTAGTTCTGTCTTGATTTATGTTATAATATGTTATTCAAAATACGGGTTGTTACATTCTCCCCACCTTAAAGGATTTCGTCTCCGAAATCTTCAAGTTAGGAAGAACGTATCCTACCATCAATCATCCATCTACTCAAAACATCATCCACGAGCAGTCATTGTCCTTAAAAGATTCTAAATGATGTATGATCATATGCGAAAGGTGTGTGTATATGTACTTATCTAATGCGAAAATCAGGCGGTTACTGATTCAGTAAACCTCCTTAATGCAAAGTATGTTAGTGAAATGAGTCCATATGTATGCAAATTCCTAATATAATTCATAATCTCTACATGAGTGCACATAACATTCATCCATGTGCAACATCCATGTGATAGCATAACAAGTTTCATCCATGAATAAGTATAAGCACTCATGCATATGCAATATGAAAGTGTGTGAGCCGATCTTAGTGCCTAATGTGTATCATGCATCCACGAGTATCCACTTGCAAACACTTGCAACCACTTGCAAACATCAAGCATAACATGTTTCAAATACATGTTTCATCCAAAGGGTTTCTACCTACGGTTCTCATGACAAGATTAACGAAATAACCGAATAAACATGGATAGCAAAAGAAAGATATGCTAATTAGGAAAAGAGATCAAGAATGTACCCTCAAAAAGGAATGGATAAAGCCCACGCATCTTCTCCTCGGTTTCCCAAGTTGCATCTTCATCGGCTTCACTCCACTGAACTTTTACCAACTTGACTTCTCGGTTCCTCAGCTTCTTGATCTCCTTTCCCAAGATACGAATCGGAGCTCGCCTCAGGGTTGCCTCTTTCTCTACCTCCACGTCTTCAAGAATGCTAGGCTCAACTACCTCGGCTGACTCATGTAGGCACTTTCGGAGATGCGAGACATGAAAAACATTGTGCACTCCGGCCAGCTTCTCGGGCAATTCCACTCTATAAGCCATTTGCCCATTCCTCTCGATGATAGGGAAGGGTCCTACGAACCTTGGTGCCATCTTCCCAACTGCTCCAAAACGAACCACATTTCGCAAAGGAGAAACCTTCACAAAGACCATATCCCCAACTTCAAACTCTAAGTCTGTCCTTCGCTTGTCAGCATAGGATTTCTGTCTGTCTTGGGCCGTTTTCATCCGCCTTCGAATCAACTCAACCTTCTCGGATGTGTCCCTTATCATGTCGGGCCCAAGTATAAGCTTATCCGTCGTTTCCCACCAACATGTTGGTGACTTACACGGCCTCCCATACAAAGCTTCGAATGGTGCCATCCCTATGCTTGCTTGGTGGCTGTTATTATAAGCAAACTCTACGAGAGGAAGGTGGTCTTCCCAAGTGCCACCAAAGTCAAGAATGCATAGCCTTAACAAATCTTCTAGTACCCTATTCACCCTTTCGGTCTGGCCATCCGTCTGTGGGTGATAGGCCGTACTTAGACTCAATCGCGTACCCATTGCTTCCTGCAAGCTATTCCAGAACTAGATAGTGAAGATTGGGTCACGATCGCTAACTATTCTAGAAGGAACTCCATGCAATCGCACTATCTCTCGAAGATAAACAGATGCTAGCCATGATGCGGTCCTCTTGCTCTTCACCGGAAGGAAATGAGCGATCTTCGTGAGTCTATCCACTATGACCCATATGCTAGTATTCCCCTTCCTTGATCTCGGCAATCCATCCTCAAAATCCATAGAGATACTTTCCCGCTTCCATAGCGGGACCTCCAATGGATGCAGTAGCCCACCGGGCTTCTTCGACTCGGCCTTTACTTGTTGGCAAACAATGCATCTAGAAACAAACTCTGCCACATCCTTTTTCATCCCATCCCAAAAGAAAATGCGCTTCATATCCCGGTACATCTTATCCCCTCCGGGATGTATGGTCATCCTCGAGTGATGCGCCTCCTCAAGAACTTTATTTACTAAGCCTCCCACTCGTGGGATACATAGTCTTCCATCACGCCTTAGCCATCCCTTGTCATCAATAGTATATCTAGCGAGGTGACTTGACGTCTCACCCCGAATCAACTTGTCCATGATCTCGACTATCTGCGGGTCTTCCCTCTGTGAAGCCCCAACTTAATCAAGAAGTATAGGTCTAAGCTCAAGGGATGCTAACGAACCGGTCATCGACCCAATAGCAGGTGTGAAATCAAAGGTTGCCAAGAACTCTAGGCTCTTCATCTCAACAAACAAGGGACTCAAAGTCAACCTTCTTCTGCTTAGCGCATCCGCCACAACATTACCCTTGCCAAGGGTATAATCTATCTCGAAGTCATATGATGCCAAGAATTCCATCCACCTCTGCTGCCTTAGATTCAAATCTTTCTACGAGAAGAGGTACTTGAGCGACTTGTGATCAGTATATAACTCAAACTTTTCGCCTAGAAGATAGTGGAACCAGGATTTGAGTGCAAAGACGATCGCCGCCAACTCCAAATCATGATGGGATAGTTCTTCTCATGAACTTTGAGTTGCCTACCCCCAAAGCATATCACTCTCCCTTCTTGCATTAGGACAGCGCCTAATCCCATGCCACATGCATCGGTGTACACGGTAAACATCTTCCCTCCATCGGGTAATGCTAGAACTGGAGCTGTAGTGAGGGCTCTCTTGAGCCTTTGAAAAGCAAGCTCACACTCTAAGTCCCATGCAAAGACTAAGTTCTTCTTTGTTAACTTAGTAAGAGGGGCTGAAATTCTAGCGAAGTCCTTAATGAACTTCCTATAATAGCCTGCCAGACCGAGAAAGCTTCTCACTTCCGTTGCATTCTTCGGAACTTTCTAGTCTTGCACCGCCACCAATTTAGCGGGATCCACAGCTATGCCTTGCTTAGAAACTATATGCCCAAGGAACCGAACTTCCTTTCTCTAGAAATGGCATTTAGAGAACTTGGCTTTGAACTGATGAGCTCTAAGCGTATCCATAACCTCCTTGAGGTGTGTAGCATGCTCTTCCTCGTCCTTAGAGAAGACCAGAATATCATCCACGAAGACAACCACAAACTTGTTAAGGAACTCCCTGAACACCCTACTCATCAAATCAACAAAGTATGTGGGTGCATTAGTCAAACCGAACGGCATGACTAGCCATTCAAAGAATCCATCTGAAGTCCTAAACGCAGTCTTGTCAATACTATCCTCAGCTACTCTAAGATGATGGAATCCGGTGGCTAGATCGAGCTGAGAGAAAACAGAAGCACCAACAAGCTGATCAAAGATATCATCAATCCTCGGTAACAGGTGTCTATTCTTCTTTGTCAGCTTATTCAACTCACGATAATCAACACATAGACGAAGCGAACCATCCGCCTTAGTAGCGAATACCACCGGAGCATCCCATTCTGAAATGCTTCGCCTAATGAAATTTTTCTCAAGCAACTCCTTGATTTGCTTGCTAAGCTCTCTTCTTTCTCGTGGGGCCATGTGCCTAATAGGCAATGAAACTGGCTTGGCATTATCAACCAGATAAATACGGAAGTCTATCTCGCGTTTAGGGGGTAACCCCTTCACCTCCTCAAAAACATCAGGATATTCTCGGACCACCCTCACAGATTGAAGATTGTCAATAGACGAGTCGAGGGATTCAAGATAACATAACATGACGGGATCCAGAGGGTTACAAGAAATCTCTAGAGTATTGCCAAGGCGAGTCATAAGCCTCACTACCCTATGCTCACAATCGAGAATGGCTCCATAACTGGACAACCAATCCATGCCCAAAATCAACCTGTATCCCATGAACCCGAGAACATAAGCATTACATGTGAATTCTACGGTCAAGATAGAAATCCTCAAATCCATACAAATCATAGATAGATGGGCGGAACCCCCAATTGGATTTGAAACACTAACGGGATCCTCAACTAGACTAGTACTTAGGTGCAAACTTTCAACAATATCAGAAGAAGTAAAACCATGTGATGCGCCAGAATCGAATAAGGTACGAACAGGAAAATCAGAAATGTAAACAAGGCTTTCTACAGAAATACTACCTCGATCAAGAACTGGAGCAGTGTTGAGAGCATGCACTTGCCCCCCAGAAGGTCCTGCTCGCTGAGTCTGTCCTTGCCACTGTCCTTGCTTCTTAGGGCAATCCTTGCTATAGTGTCCAGACTCTCCACAATAAAAGCATTCTCCCAACTTCCTCTTCTTCTTCCTACAATCTTTGGCTATGTGTCCAACGATCCCACAGAAGTTGCACTTCCTTGTCTCCCTTGCCTTGTTGTTGTTGGCCTTGTTACCCTTGTTGTTCTTGTTGTTCTTGTTGTTTTGATTGCTCTGGTTGCTATGATTTCCTCCCCACTTGGAGTCCGTCTTCTTGGTCTGAGTCTCATTAGGCTTGACTTCTTTCTTGCCATTCTTATCATCTCCCTGAAGCAAGGCCATATCCACTAAGCTCTCAAAAGTGGCCCCCATGGGTATATGAGACATGGCTAAACCTTGCAATGCCTCATTCAATCCTCATGCAAAGTGTAGAGCCTTCTTCAGGGGTGTGTTAACCATGTCTAAACCGAATCGAGCAAGCTGGTTAAACTTATTCACATACTCCCTCACTGTCATGTCCCCTTACTTCAACGATATAAACTTCTACAATTGCAGATTCTCTTCAGCGGATGATAGAAACTTAAGCCCAAACCTCAACCGAAAGTCGGCCCAAGTCTCTATAGGCCTAGTAGCGTTGGTGACCTCCCACCAATAAGCAGCTTCATCTTTCAATAGCCATACTGCCAACAGAACTTTTCTACGGTCTTCCACATCAAAGATGGCAAAGAGGTCTTCAGTTTCTTTTAGCCAATTTCTTGCCTCCACATAAGTCTCTGTCCCAACAAAATCCTTGCCACCCATCGCCTTAAAGTCTTTGCAAATCTTTGCGAAATCTGCTTGTGGACGCTGAGGAGGAGGAGGAGGAGGAACCTCAGGTACGGTGGGAGTGTTTGCTGGGCCCGCATCGTTGGCCCTAGCTTCCAAGTACCTTCGGAACCATCCTGGAATGGGTACTCCCTCAGGAAGGTTAAGATCGGCCATGCTGAAAAAAGGAAAAGATATATTTAGAACGAGGAAACGAAGGATAGTGCTAATGGCTTTTGGGGAATAGCCTTTTAAAATAAACTAGACTTTTCTTGGAAAATAATTAATTGGTTTTGAAAATAGTTTTTCAAAAATAAGTTTTAAAAAGCCTTTTTGCTCAAATCTTGTAAACCTTATGCTCTGATACCAAATGTAACACCCCACCTCCGCCAGGGTCACTCTTGCAAGTACACTGGCTTTGGAGGGGTGTTGGACAAGGTAAACATGCATGAAGATATCACAAGACAGAACATATAAGTAAAACAGAGTGAATAAAGCAGCGGATAAAACTACTATTTCAAAACCATAGTCAACATACATCAAAAGTACTAAGTTATTATTTTCCAACTACAACAAGTCTAGAAACATAAACTGAAAACTGGAAATAACATAAAGTAAACTATCCCCAAAGTAGATGTGATAAAGCCATAGCGAGCGCAAGTCCAAACCGTACATGAGCTATCCAGAAAGCAAGCTAAAGATCCAAGCTAGGTGCTAGTGTTCCCACCCTGAGAATCTGGGGGGGGGGGGGAACGGAAGAAAAGAGGCGAAAGGAAAACAGGTCAGTCAAAAAGACTGGTAAGTCCTACCTACTATTAGTATAAAAACTAGTAAAGTTAACTGGACATGTAAAACAGAGATGAAACATAGGATGATAACTGGCATGGTGAAAAGTTAACAAGAGTGGCATCACATATACAAGGTTAAGTTGCACCAGGTGTACTAGTATTCCAAATCCATGTCAAGTATAAACAAGAAATGATCCCTTAGCCCAATATTGGCCCAACATCACGAGATGACCTAAGTCCAGGTCCAACTACACGGTCTAGTCGATCGGCTCCCTATAAGCCTAGCTCGTCGTGTATCGGTGTCATACGGCTTAATCTTGAAATGTAGTTAACTATGCAAGGTCCATCCTAGGGTGTATCCAGCCCTAGGGTGTAAACCACTGACACAAAAACAAGCACGTACAGTCTACCTACTGGTGTCCATGTTCAACTCCGGAACTCATGTGCACGACCATGGTCCGCCTGAACTTAACTGGCGCACCCTATCAGCCGTCTCTTTTTGGTCTCTTACAATCAGTCCAGTAATTGTGCCCCACCCTAGCCTAGTCCAGGGTATCCATGATACTCCCTTGTGGGTTGCGGCTGAAAAGGACCACGCAACTAGGATTTCAAATGGGTTAAGTGTGGTTAACCCCATCCTAACCATGTATTGAGTTGGTTAAGTATGTCCAAGAAATTCATGACTTAACCCTATCAATACATCGTGTTCAACTGGTTAAGTATATTCAAGTAGTCCATGACTTAACCCTACCAACCCATCGTGTTTAATTGGTTAAGTATTCAAGTGGTCCATGACTTAACCCTACCATGTAGCATTAATTAACTTAATGCACCCAACCTCTCACATTAGACCTTGTTGTGGTTACTAGTTAAGCCGGGCGGGCCCGGGTAGCTTTACACCACAACTTAGTCTAACCTCGGGTTTTTAAGTGCAACATGACCAACTTCTCACATTGGGTCCTATTGTTTGTAGCTACTAGTTAAGCCGGTCGGTTCCGGGTAGATTTATGATTCAAAGTCAACCCAACCTGGAGTTGGCCACTTTCATGTTTTCTACATGTCACGTTCATGTTTTCAAGCATAATCACATGTCATATTTTCAAATCATGTTTCATGTCATTTAAGTTTACCCATAACGTAACCCCATCGCATGTAAGTTCGCATCAACACGCATAGATCAAAAAGGGAAACATAAGAATATGACAAGGTGGGCATAAGATGGCAAAGTCTATCACAAGTTAAACATGGTGATATTTGAGGCAAAAGGGGTTCAACATACTAGCATATAAGGTTATTGGCCCCAAAACATGCATGACATCAACTTAGCAAATAGGTGATAACATGGTCATAGTTAACATAGGGCGATAACTTGTGATTAGCATATAGTTCATAACATCATAGGCAAGTTAACATAAAGATCATGAGAGGATATATGTTGCATTATGCATAACTACCAAGTTCTATGTTGCATTATGCATAACCATCAAATAAAGCTCATAGCTTTCTACCCAAAAATCAAGGTAAATGATACTAGGTTCATGATAGTGCCATAATCATAGATCAAAAGATGGATCTATGCATACAAATGTAGCCCAAAGACAAGTATTATACCCAAAAGTCACATTTCAACTTGCTACATGATCATATTAACTTCATAGTTTAAATCTAAGAGTAGAATAGGGCATACAAGGCTTGGCTATGAAGACTAGAACAAAATAAAACAAGATTGAGACGAAGCCACACTAGAAATCCCCAAATGATAAGCTCCACTCAACAACCCTTGAGAAATAAGAAGAAGACCCCTGCTTTGATGAAGAAAGATGGCTCTTTTACTAGCTTAGAACACTCAAACTTTCATGAAGAGGATGAAGGCCATGATATGAAGATGGAGGCCATGATTAGGAAGCATTTTGGCATAACCTAGTTGTAGGATTGATTTGTGTGGGTTTAGGCTAGGTCTTAGGGTCTTTTTATAGAAGTTTAGGTTAGTTTAGGCCATAGGATTAACCCTAATTCAGATCTGAGTCATCAATTCACGTCACAAGCCAACAAAACATGACCCAAGAGCCAAAACAGGTACATCAGGCTAGACTGGCCGACCACCCAAGTCGACAGGGGTGTTGACTGGGTAGTCGACACCACCTGGGGTGTGTCGACTCCCAAGTCGACTCCCCAGTCGACTTGGGGGCTGGGCAGGAAACTTTCCCGCCCAGTCTTTTTTGGCTCCAGATTCGAAATTTGAACTGTTTTTGAACTTTGAATTTTCTGAAAACTTTGACGGGCCATAAGTGGGTCATACGCACTCCGATTCTCGAAAATTCAGACTCTATTTCGCGTATTTTTCCGAGACGAACGCAATGGCACAGCCCGTTTCCCTTGATTCAGATTTTAACATTTAGTTCTGCCTTTATTTATGTTATAATATGTTATTCAAAATACGGGTTGTTACAATTATCCCCCAAACTCAACACCTTTAAGTTGTCTTCATATTCATTGCATTGCGTCGTTCAACGAACACTTCACAACACTTCAACATTCCGTCTTAAATTCACGTTGAAGCCATAATCATTGTTGATCCTAAAATAAACATCATTTGGTCACTTATGTGATGGATCAATCATGATCCATCCATGGTTCACTCCAGACCCATCATAGGTCGCTCAAGAGTCAAGACCCATCCTAGATCACTTGTAGTCCATCTCCATCCTGGGTCACTTGTGATCCATCCATGGGTCGCTCGAGACCCATCATGCATCACTTGAGATCCATCTCCATCCTAGACCACTTGTGATCCATCCATGGGTCACTCGAGACCCATCATGGATCGCTCGAGATCCATCATGGATCCTTGTAGATCCATCCATGGATCGCCCATGATCCATTTATGGATCGCCAATGGTCAATCCATGGATCCTCCAAGATCCATCGCTAGATCCCTGTACATCCATCCTCCTACTCGATCAACATACATCCGATTTCAAACAACCTTTCAATAATACAATCAAGCGATCATCAAGCAAACACTAACACATCAAATAATCATCAACAGTAAAATGAAATCCACCAAATTATAATAAAACAATGAACGAATCAATAAGTAGATCTAAACTTGCATAAACACATGATTTAACATTTGAATTTACCATTATAATCTTGCTAGTTTAGACTTATGGTGATTCGAGTTATAAATATACACACATTGATTAGATTTAGGTGGAAACAACTTGAAATGATGAAAATAAGATCAAACAACCCATATACTTAATTGAATCTGTGCGAGAGATGCTTATCACTAACCAATTTTTCAAACAAGCTTGAAATCACTAAATTCCCAATCCGTACAGCGAAGAACACTCTTCAAACCTCTCAACTTGATGCGATCTTCCTTCACTTGATGTAGATCTTGCTTCCCTTGATGTAGATCTAGAATTTTAATGAAGGAAAGATGTATTTAATTGCGCAAGGAGGATCACAAGCTCAACCAAATGAGAGAATGAAGAAAGTAAACCCCTCTCCATGCCTCTAACCCCCTATTTATAGCCTCTAACCAGCCCACTAATGGGCCACACCAATTCGGCCCACTGAGCCAAATCTTTAATGTAATCACTCTACGAAATTGGAAACATTATTTACTTTTATTGAAATCGATCTCAGCACCTGATTCGATCCCAGTCAAAAATTATGCCATGTACAAAACTAACAGGGGGTAAATGGTCATAAATAAAATTGGTAAAAATTATGGACATGTCTCATATCCCCATAACCAACATATCTAAATATGAGAATGAACTGACCCTCAGGGAATTAAATAAAAATATTTTATGATCCTCCTATACGTAAAATGCGGGTCGTTACATTCATTATGACTTTTGATTCTCTCATAATTGAAATCTCCCGATTGCAAGGGCTACTCGCTACTGATCCATAGGGTGATATCTAGGATGTGGTAGGAGGATGCCTTCGGTTCATCCTGTTCTTGGATGACTTGTATGGATAAATATCTGACAGAGCATATTCAAAGGATCATGTACATTGATTTCTACAAACTGTAATAACCCGGAAATCCGAGCCAATTTAAAATTTTTATTTTGGCTATTTTGATGAATTTTGAGTATTTAAAATGGATTATTTTAAATAAAAACGACGAGAAATTTATTCCGAATGGAATTCGAACGTATATATTTATATAGCTCGATGTTGGAATATAAATATTTATTTATATTTATAAAAGGAATTGAAAATGACGCGGTTGTTCGATAATTCGATTTCAAAATTCAAATGAATGTACCGGGTGCAAAATAAACCGGATTTTAGTGAAACCAAAATATTAGAATCTAATTGAGAATATCTTTCTAACGAATCCGGGAAATCAAAATTTCATAGCGGGAATCAAAAGTTACGTCCAGTTGAAAATTTAGAATAGTCGCTATGGAATTTCGACCCTTGAAAATGGCCATTTTGCAAACGACCTCGGATTTCGATGAAACCACTTTTGTTGGATCTGCGATGTGAAATTATTGCTAGGTTTCAAATTTCGTAATTATCCGAATCAATATGTGAGCATGGCAATGGAAAACGCGTTTGATCAATTTCAGTTGATTTTAATCGACTGGAAAATGGCCATTTTTCAAACGACCTCAAATTTGACGAAATTAGTTTTGTTAGGACCGTATCTTCAATACGAAGCTAGAAATAATTTTTCTGTAATTTTTATAGTTAGTATGTGGCCCCAGTAAATTGAAATGTGCGTTCAAATTCAATATATGGATTTATATTTTGATTTTGACGAAAACTGAGCAAAATGATCGAATCAGCTTACGATACCTATCCCATTGTGTTCAGAATGGGGGTAATTAGCTAGGGGCGATACTCAGTGGGTTCGATTTAGAGTTCGAAATAAAAAGTTACTTCTGGGGAATTAAAAATTAAATTAAATTATATAAATCTACTTGGCCCCCTCTCTATTCTCTCTTCCTCCCTCAGAGAGTCAACGCTCGAATAAAAAAAAAATGGAACCCTCAATCGCGAATCAGCCCCCCCACCACGATGACGTCGCCGCCTCTATGGCGCATCGCTCCTCCAGGTTGACCCCCCTTCCGTCGAGCACGCCTCTACCCCAACGCTCCCCTCATCGTCGACCAACCAATCACCTCCATCCTCCTATAAGCGGACGCGAGACCCCCACAACGCCTCCCCCAGCGCCGCTGTGGCCCACCACCGCCACCACCGGCCAGTCTCAACCGTGAAGCACCTACCCGCGAGCACTCCCCTCCCTCCAGTCGACATCCAGACCAACGGTGAGTTTTTTCTTTCAGGTTTTATTTATTTATAATTAAAAATAGGGTTTTTAACTTATATAAAAAAATATAGGATTTTTAAACTGTATAAGTTAGGAATTTTATCATATGAATGATTAGATTTTTATCATAGCAAAGAAATGATTTTTAATGAAATAAAGAAGTGATTTTTAATGATATAAAAATAGATTTTTATATGTAGAAAGGAATGGTTTTTATAAGGTAGAAAAGGTTAGATTTTTAATGATATAAAAGTATAATTTTTATATAGTAGAGGTTAAAAAAATATGATTTTTATAAGATAGAGAATATAAATATATAATTTTTATATATGTAGCGAAATAAAAATATGATTTTTATTATATATGTGTTGAAATAAAATTGTGATTTTTATATATGTAGTGAATACGGGCAAAGAAAGTGACAAGAGGCGAGAACGGCGAAGATTTCTACATAAGAAGAGTCGAGGCGTTTGGTTTAGCTAATCGGTGAGAACTCCTCACCTTTTATTTAATTTTCTAGTTGAAATATATACTAGGATGCAGACGGTGTTTAGTAGCACCCGACACCCGTCGTCCACAGACCATGGACGGCTTGTATGCTTATTTGTTTGATTTTGATGTGTAGTTGATTATGTGATGTGAAATGAAATAAAATATTTATATAGTTAAAAATATTTTATAGTTGAAAATAGAATTTTTAACGTGTACATAAAATAAATATTTATAAACAAATCGGAGATTTGTTTATATACACTGATTTGATTGATATTGATTGGGACGATAAATTTTACACATCGCCCAACTGCACAAATAAAATCTGTGTTTGATTGTTTGAAACCCCACACGGGTATTGGGATGATATTTGACGTACACTAATCCCGATTGTTTAGTTGTATGTCGATCGATTGACTGACAGACTGTTATAATCGTTGAATATTTATATTTGATGCTTATACAGTGTAGAATGCACTTTGGATGATGGCTGATTATTCATCGTTGTTATTGTATACATGCGTTGTAGAAAATCCATATAATTAATATTATATGGTAATTGATTGAGCCTCATTCCAGTTTTGAAATAGAATATTTGAATAGAAATATTTGAAATAGAATATTTGAAAATAGAAATATATGAAGCCGTGTTGATTAGATTGACGCCATTTTAACGCGAACGATATTTATATCGATTTTATTCATTTTATAACGAATATCGAAAGTGAATTCAAAATCTGATATTTTGAAAAGAATTGAAATTCGAATTGAAATTCGAATTGAAATAAATTCAAATTGAAATTGAATAGAAATAAATTCAAATTGAAATTGAATAGAAATGAATTCAAATTGAAATTGAATAGAAATGAATTCAAATTGAAATTGAATAGAAATGAATTCAAATTGAAATTGAATAGAAATGAATTCGTATTGAAATTGAATTGAATTGAAAACGAACTGAAATTGAATTCAAAATCGATTTGAATTGAAATCAATTTGAAATGAATTTAAAACGAATTTGTAAGGGAAAATTCAATTTTAATTTGAATTTGAAAAAGAAGTTGAAATCGTTTTGAAAACGATTTATAAAATACGTTTTAAAAGGAAATTGACGAAGTATATATTATATATATATTATATATATAATATAATGGCCTGAATAGAACGCGCCGCGCCGCGGCAGTTCGCGAATTTCGACCATTGACTTCGAACGGATATTACGGGAGATCCGACCGTTGGATTCTCCTGAAACCGGAACCGTTGGGTTCGTATCGAAAAGAGCTTTCTAACGATTATTAGAAATTAGAAATCTAACGGTTGGATTTGAAATTATGTCCAAATCAGATTTGGAAAAGGTCGCTGTAAGTGCAGTTCGATGGCCGTTGATGAAAATCGACTGTGCGGGCCTTGATAAAATTGTTAAAAATAGTAATAATTTGGGTAAAATCATAGGAAATAATTTGTGAAGATTTGGGATAAAAAACTCCATATTTGAAAAGATAAAAATAGATTTTTATCGAAATGAACTAGTTTTGAACTAGAATTATAATTCTATTTATTTTTAAATAAATAAATTGAATTTGAAAAGGGTTTTAAAAGTAACCAGAATTTCCAATAATTGAATTGGAATGGATTTGAATCGAAACTGTCTTTGGATTATTTCGATGTTGGATTTCGTGATTATATAGATATTGTTATGGAAATTCGAAAGATATTTATATCGTTATTTCCAATACGATATTTGTTAGTCGTGGAGTTTGATATTGGATATAAGCCGATATATTTTCTATTCAGAGCCTTGTATTTAATATCAAATGTGATTTGGGTTTATCGTGAATGGTGTCTTCATTAACACTGTTCTTAAGCCCAGTTGAGAAAATGATTAAATCTTTTATTTAGATTTAATGAAGTGTACCAATTAAATAATATTTAATTGGAATTGATTTCGAATAGATTCTTGGGTTTATCGTGAACGGTGTTTTAAATAGCACTCGTTCTTTAACCCGGTAATTAATAGAATGTGATTTTGGGTCGTCGTGAATGGTGTCTTCAATAATACTGTTCTTAGACCCAACGAAGTTAAGAAAATCAGAAACTAACTGGAGATTAGTTAAGTTGAACGGTTTCTTGGGTATTGATCTGATGTTGGTTTCGGCCTTCGGGGTTAATATTTAGGGAATTGCTCACTTGCTAATTTACGGTTAGGGACTGATTGAAATGTGATGTGATTTTGGGGTTTATCGTGAACCGTGTTTTTAAATGACACTGATTCTTTAACCCAGTTAAAGATTAAAACTAAGTGGAGTTTTAATGAATCTTTAATTAGATTGAAAAGATCGAGAATGGAGTATCATCAGTTTTGCTCCAGGCGATAGTTAAATCTTTGATTAGATTTGAACGTGAAATGGTAACTGAATTTACCGATAACACCGTGGTGTTAGATATGAAGTATTACCAGTTTTACTTCATGGGATGAATAGGTTGGGATTGGGAAATTAAAACAAATGATTACTTCGGTAAGATTCGTTAATCCCGACTAGTTTGGATAAACCAAAATTTGGTTTGAATTGATTTTCGAAGGATGATGAAAGAATAAATTTAAAGGAATTTATCTTTGATAAAATTAACGGGAACCTTTCCTTAAGAATGTGAAATTTAGAAACTAACTGTAGGTTAGCTAAGCAGAACGGTTTCCTGGGTATTGATCTGATGTTGGTTTCGGCCTTCGGGGTTAATATTTGGGGAATTATTCTCTTGTTAATTTACGGTTAGTGACTGATGAATTGGAATGAGGCGTATGTTGTGTGTTTGTAACACTTGTTTATTATATACGCGAGTTGCTCAGAAAGACTGGGTTTATCCCATTCTGAATAACTGAATCGACGATAAGAAATCGAAGATGAAGACGGTGGTCGAAGACCGGAGATCTTCACCTCGTCTGGACGGTAACTGATGTCCTGATTGAGAGGCATCCCGAAATATGGATAATGAGTGGTGATCGTCCAGACGTACGTGGAGATCGATGGGTTTGCGAGGTATATAGTGCCTCCGGTTTCGTTCAGACCTAGAACGGACTTGCAAATGGAATGTGTATCTGACATTGGAATTCATTCTGTGTGATTGATAGCCATCAGTTGCACGGTGTGAATTGCCTGTGTGGCATGCTAAGATGCAATGATCATGACTTCTGTTGAAAAGCAAAGTCTTGTGGTGATGATCAAAGCACCGCCTGTGTGGCGTAGCTTTGTGTATAACGTGAATTAGCAAGCCTCACACCCCGGTATGAACCAGAAACGGGAGAGGACATCAGGGAGGGCATGCGTTTCTTTCTAGCTAGAAGTGGCGTCAGTGGTTTTACACGCCCTGACGAGTTTGACTTATGTGGTTGTTACTGTTGCGAGGCGCCTCAGTTAGATCGGACGATCCGGGTCCGATGGAGTCATTCGTTGGCTCATTGACGCCCCATAGGGCGGAGAAACGTATTGTTCAGGCATTATAATCCACTCCGTGTGGACCAGCCCTGATGATCCAAGGTACGGTTGCGGCTGTGCCTGAGACACGGGCTAGAGTGTCTCGAATTCGGTAAGGACTATCTTTTGCCTTGGTTCATGATGGAAATCCAATTTCCAAATACGTGATTTTGCGGTTTTAATTGTAGAACTAGTATGGCGACATGATATATGGTACCCATGCCGTCTATGATTGATGCTTATGATTTGAAATTGTTTTGACACTATACACTTATAATAGTATCAAATGATTTGTTTTAAACGTACTAAGCATGTTTGGCTATTATAAGGGAAAACCCTATCCCCCGGCTTGCGTTGCATTGTGTGATAGGATCTGGGTCTTATAGTAGCTTCATTTTTCCAAAAAGCATCGCGCTATTTTGTTATATGCACTGGTATTCTTTGGAGGAAACCCGTTCCGTGTTATACGGCGTGGTCCCTTGAATTACTCTCTTTTAAAGTAAAGTTTTAAATACCTGTTTTAGTTCTCACACCAGCCCCATGACTGACCTGGAGTTTATTGTTTTAACCTAAACTCTGGGTGCCCTTATTTTGACACGGGCAGCTAGTAGTTTTGGTTTTGCAGATTTATATTCACAGGATCCTGGTTTACAGCTGGAACGATACTCGGAAAGCTTTGTATCCGCGTATTACTTCTAGTTGTGTATTGTATTATTTTCCGCTGCTATGTAATTTATTGTAATCTCTGATATTTTCTGTTGTATAATATTGATTTATACTCTGTATATTCTTGTATTCTGATGGAATTGTTGTAATATACAATGAAATGTTCTTCCGTCTGCGTCCTGATGTGGCTTGTCCTTGACTCAATCCGCGCTTTCCTTCACGGGGAAGTTCGGGTCGTTTCACAAACGTATTTCTGTTGGTGGCGGAAAAATTCGTTTCTCTTAGCTTAAAAGCCTGAGGTATTTTTGTGGACGTCAATTAGTGATATCTAGCGGATTTGGCGATGTGACATTCAAAGTGAATGGTGACCCGATGTTCTAAAAAGGAAATTTTAACTCTACGTCTCTTCAACCGGGAAATAACATAAAATCGGATAGGTCGCACGACTAAGTGGGTCGCTCCCAGTTTGGTATATTGTCGCCATCTGGAGAAATTTCATTTTATTCCTCTTTCGGTTCTGTATCTCCCGGGAACGGTTATGTTGGATCCAACCATAAGGTGACAATATATTCGAAACATTCAAGCAAAGTGAATGTTCAGTCATGTTTAGCCTGGCTTAAGATGTTCTTGTTGAACCTGGTGTATTCCTCTCTAGAGATACACTGTCGAAAGGTAGTCTCATACTGTGCCATAGTTGGAAATCCAATTTCCAATAAGACCCTGCGATTTTTGATTTTATATTATATATATAAAGCGTGAGATGCAAGCGTACTGCTAGATGGTTATTTATTTGATTTAGACATTACTATAATATCAAAAAAAAAATTGATTTCAAAAATGTTTTGGGTTATCGTAAGGTAAAAACCATCCGTATTTATGTGTGGATCGGTCTTACGATTATCCTTCTTTTCCAAAAAGATTTTGACCTTAAAATCAAGTTAGATGATACCCTTAAACTTATTGAGGTTTTCTCATGCTGGTTCACCAGACTGATCCTAACTTTTGCAATGCTTGGGTCAGACCGAGTTTACAGGTTTAGGTTATCGGATGCTATGAAGAGACAAGCGGGAAGAGTTCATACGTATAATATTATATAGTCATTATTCCGTCGTGTGTATATGAGGACATATTGTTATAACTGTCCAGATGTGGGATGTACTCTGATGATTGTAAGTATTTTTCAAGCTCTCAATAAACATTTATTTCTATATTATATTTTGTTCCGCTGCGATGGTTGACTCTGTGTTGTGTTGGTTCTTCTTTTTCTTCTATTCTAATATTTCTATCTTATCTTTTTTCACCCTCTAATTTCTTTCTATTAACTATCTGGTGTTTTTGATACTTGAGTTTTGGCAAGTAACACAAGTTTATGTATTATTATCGGAATTCATGCGTCAAATTCCTACCAGGTCGTTACTATATATATATATTAATGTGTAAAAGACCCGAAAACAATAAAGGAAAACATACATTAGAGTTCTATATTTTACGAGCGATATGCTACTTGAATGTAAACAGTATTCAGTGTCCAGTGGTTCAGGGGATGGTTCTTCCATCCTCGTTGCCTTTCTTCCTACTTCTTTTCTTTTTCACTTCCTACACCTCTTCATCTGGTACATATTTATTACTAATATGTTCTTGAGAATCAGAATCATTACTAGTTACTTTTTTTGTTTGTCTCTTGCGCTTTTTCATACTTGCCAATGTTTCTTCCTCACATATACCTGCTTCCTTTGCAATTTCATCGCCACATCGCCATCAACGCCATCATCACCATTACCATCCTCACCACCCCCGTCGGATTAATCGGTCTCATTTCCGTCATTGCCATCATTGCTTCCGTCTTCGTCATCGCCTTTTTGGTCAACATTCACATATGCTTCTTGGCCTTCATCATCACCACTACTATGTTCCTTTGCATCAGAACTACCACTCCTACTTGTTTTATTTTAACTTTTCTCAGATCCATTGCCTTCGGTTCCAATGACAAATACTTCCTTTTCTTTTTGCTCTTGCAATTATCTTTGCCTTTCCCTAGCAAGTCTCCTTCTATTTGACGCAATAGGCAGTGCACGAGAAGACGAAGATGTACCCGGCTTCCTGCAAACAGCCAGATAAGGTAATGAGTTATAAATGGTAAGGGAAAATTAAACATCATTCATAAAACGATAAGGAAGGGCCAAAGTCACAATATAGAACGGTATCGGAATTGCCCCAAGTCTATTAACATAGAAATCGACATGTATACACCGTTTTTGCAATCAAAAATTGACCATATAGTACCATTTGTTGTTCAAGAAAATTACACAACTCAATTTTACATATCCCTAAATCGTTTTGTTGAAACAAATTTTGGTTGCCACTTGCCATTTGAACAATTATCAAACCTGATCCAACAGGAGAGTTTTTCGACAAGAGTATATCGTTTACCAAAATAAATACGTACAACACTTAACGTTTTATCATCTCTATGTTTCTCAACATTAATTACTTAAAACAACGAAGATGTACCTAACTACACAAGTGAAAACAGCAACGCATCGCCGCATACAGCCTTCTATATCAAGTTTACTCTGTCTCAATTCTCGGTACCGCTTTACCGTTTACCATCATAAAAACTAAAACCCACATATTGTTTTCTTCTTCCCCACGCTAACCCTAACCCTAACCTACTCAAAGCATTGCTGAAGCTAACCCTAACCAACGTGAAGCATTTCCAAACAAGACCATCATCTCCAATCACTCACACAAATCAAATACCAAATTCGAACACTAGTACCGTTGACTCGCGTGGAAGTAGTTTGAATAGATTCTTCCACCCTGTGTAGTTAATGCGCCTAGTGGATCCAATGCGCCGGAGGTCCAAAAAGTCATAGCGGGGATAATGCGAGGAAATAACATGATATAGTGGATGACTCTAAAATAGCATATGTAATTCATTTGTTATATTTTTCCGAATGTAAAACAATATCTAAATGAAAAGCTTGCACTCAGATTAGCTATAATTAGTACATTCTTAATTTTAAACAAAAACTTGTGCAGACATCCGTAAATAAATGTAAATTGCTATTTAAATTAATTAAATTTTATTGAATATGGGGTACTTATGTTTCTCTCTCTCTCTCTCTCTCTCTATATATATATATATATATATATATATATATATATATATATATATATATATATTAAAAGGTTCAATTAAGAAAACCTAATTTCATAATTTTTTAAATGCATAGATGTCATTTTTTTGTTCGTTTCTTTCATCAAATATATAGCGGGAATAACGTAATATAACGGAAATAAATGGATATATCGGAAATAGCGGAATGTAGCGGAGCTTAAAGTGGAGATGCTATACAAGAGGCTATTTGGGAAAAGCGTAGCGGTGCTAACCCGCTACAGGATATAGCGGGTTAATAGCGGGGCATTAACTGCATAGCTTCCACCTCACAATTGATGTTTGGATGAAGGACCAGACATTTGGGACAACCGGTTTGTAGCCGGTTGAAACTCCAACCACATCAAACATGAATTCGGGTTATCTTCTAAGAATTTGGATTGCTAAATCATAGATTCAGTGGCAGGTGTTCGTTCGTGTTACACAGTTTTTGGAAGAAATCGGACATAAGGTCAGGGATGATGGAATGCTGTAATTGGGAATAAGGTTTAGGAGAGAAGAACTATCGCATTGGAAAATAAGAGTATTGTTAATGCCACTCCAAAAACGGTTAGGGGAAGGAGGGAGGGTGGGGATTCATTTTTTTTTTTTTTTTAAACATTTACTAAGGGGAGGATCATTTAACATAGCCTCCTCTTAACAATTTGTAAAATATACACAAAATGTCCTTTTATTATTATACTCTAATTACATTTTACTGTTCGTTAAACCTTAATCATGTTCTTGTTCTCAAAGTAAACAATTAATCACTGTTTTCATGGAGGAACCAGTTTCTAACGAAATTTCTAAATTTGAAAAAGGAGGTAACATGATTTTTACTTAAAAAAACGAACGACATGTTGAATTTGTTGAAGAAATCACCGAAAAGGTAACAATTTACTGAAAAAAACGGAGGTCTGTTTTTGACCATAAACGTTATATTTGTTGACAGCGAGTCGAAGCTAAACAACTAAAACGACATGTACTTGCCGAATTTGGTAAACGCATAAATCGTGAAATAACACAAATTCGGCATAGACCACCGAATAAAATCGTGCTTTCCGTTGTATTATCGCCGAATATGTAGAATTTTAATTTTTCTTCAGATAATCTATTTTCGATGTGTTATTTTCGAACTTTGTACTGAATTTTGGCATGTCGTTGTCGATTTTTACCGTGTTTTGTGTATTTGAATAGAGGGTAAAATTGGGTTTATATTCGTTTTTCCATTGTGTTTGGGTTGGTGGTCGAAAATAAACGGTGATAAGTCAGTTTCTGGTGGTTAGAAGATAAACCTCTGTGACCAATGACCACTCTACCAGCTCCACCCTCCGCTCTCTCAGCCCAACTCTCAATATCCAGACCAATTAATGAATTCTCCCTCACAACCCTCCTTAAATCCGCATCCACTCTATCCGATTCGCTACCAACCGTCCAACAGCTCCATGCGCAAATTATTAAATCGGGTTTCGCACCCGATCCCGGAATTCGGACATCTCTGATAACACTCTACTCGTCCTGCAACCACCTCAATCACTCACTCAATGTATTTTACGAAGTCTTGCCGTTCGAAAATGGCGATTCGCCTACATGGAACTCCATGCTTTCGGCTAGTTTACACAACAGGGATTACGATGGATTTATCAATTTGCTATCTTTTATGGTCAAGCGCGTCGCGTTTACAATCGCGACGTGCGTCGTCATTATTCGTGCGTGTGCTGAGATGAACAGGGTTGAAATTGGAAGAATTATGCACGCAAAAATGGTCAAGGAGGGATTTTTAACCGAGGTTAGAGTTTCCAACACGCTAATTACGTTTTATTCGCAATTAGGATTGCTGAAACATGCCCGAAATGTATTTGATGATATGGGTGAAACAAATGTTGTTTCTTGGAATGCTATGATTTCAGGATACGTACAAAATGACGAATTTGAAGAAGCTTTGAATTTGTTTAGGGAGATCAGGATTAGGCCTAACAGAATTACTTATTTGTCTTTGATGAGTGCTATATCAAGCATCAAAAAATTGAAATTGGGGAAAGAAATTCATGCACATGTGATTAGAGAAGGGGTAGACTTTGAGACTAGTGTTGGAAATTCTTTGATTACCATGTATGGAAAATGCAGCCATGTTGCTAATGCCAGAGAAGTCTTCAATAAAATGCATGAACGAGATGTAATTTCTTGGAATTCTATGCTTTCCTGTTACACAAAGAACGAATTTTCAGAAAAATGTCATGAGCTGTTTAGAGAAATGCAATTTTTGGGCGTGGAACCTGATGATCATACAATCACTATCATCGCGTCAAGTTCTTATAGATCAGGAAGAGAGATTCACGGGTATTTGACTAAGAGTTTAGCACTAAATGTTTCGGTTATGAACTCGTTTATATCAATGTATGCGAAGAATGGTAAGTTAGAATACGCTGAAAGGATATTCAATGAAATGAAAATTAGAGACTTGTATACATGGAACGCGATGATCGATGGATATTCCACGAATGGATGTTATAACAAAGCTCTCATTCTTTTCATCAAGTTACTCGAAAGAGGTTTGATATTTAATCACTTGACCCTTTCAATACTTCTTACCATATGTGCAAAGTCAACATTGTTAGAACTAGGGAAGCAGTTTCATGCTTTAATCATAAAGCATAAAAACCATATATCGATCAGCAATGCCTTGATTTCGATGTATTCAAAATGCGGTGACGTATCTGAAGCACTCAAAGCTTTCGAACGAATGCCAAGAAAGGACATCATGTCCTACACTTCTATAATAACGGGCTACGCTCATCAAGGCATGGCATATCAATCCTTTAATTTGTTTGATGAAATGATAAAAGGAGGGGTTGAACCGAACGATATCACATTCCTCAGTATATTAACTGCATGTTCTCATTCGGGCTTAGTCGAAGAAGGCGTGTATTACTTCAATATGATGAAAAAAGAGTATGGTATGGAACCCAGTATCGAGCATTACGCATGTATGGTGGATTTGCATGGTCGTGCAAGGGATTTTGAAAGGGCAGAAAAGATTGTAATAGAGAATGGTTCTCGGTTAACTTTGTGGAAAGTTTTGCTTGGGGCTTGCTATATGCATAGGAATCTCGATCTAGGCAAGATATCGGCCGAAAAGATATTAGAACTCGATCCCTCGGACGATAATGCTTATGTAGTTCTATCAAACATGTATGCAGTGGTTGGGTTGTGGAAAGAGGCAATTGATACGAGAGGTAAGATGAAGGATAGAGGATTGAGTAAAGAAGTCGGGTTTAGCTGGATAGAAGATTGTGGTGAAATGCATGCTTTTGTAGCGGGAGATGTAAGGCATTTGCATAGAAAGGAAATATATGAGAAAGTTACGGAGGTAGATGAAAAATGTAGGCGACTCGGGTATGTTCCGATGACTAAATGTGTGGTTCATGATGTGGAGGAGGAGAAGAAGGAAGAGATTCTTAGATCACATAGCGAGAGATTGGCCTTGTGTTTTGGGTTGTTAAGGAAAGGAAGGGGGAGAGGTAGGATTAGGGTGATTAAGAATATCAGAGTTTGCGTTGATTGTCATGGATGGATGAAGTATGCGTCTATGGCTGAAGGGAGAGAGATTTTGTTGAGGGACTCTAGAAGGTTTCATTTGTTTAGAAATGGGAAATGTTCTTGTGGAGATTATTGGTAGAAATAATTATGACGATCCAGTGAAAACGTTCGCATGTCAACAGTATGAAGCTATGTAATTCTTGAAATGGGCTATAAAACTGATGCCTATTTCTGTTAAATTCATATAAGACATTGATTTATTTGACGACACATATGGGTGTTGGCATATTTTGCTTTACATACTGCATGTATTGTGTAGTTGCCAGAAATAGTGTTTTTTAGTACAATATCCAAAAAAATTAGTATGATTTTGCATGAACATAAAATCATATAATAAAAAGAAGGGAAACAACAATTTCTACAAGATAATTTTATTTCTAACCACAGTTTTATTCAGCCCATCCACCCTAAACTAAGTTTTCAAATATTATTTTGAGATAGGTTAGTTCATCAACAAGTTGTTTTTCCGGTGGATATTTTTTCGTTTTGGCCTTGTTTTGATGCTTTATTACGCAAAAAGCCCGGTTTCGAAACTAATTACAAAATACATTACCGTTTAGACCAACTCAGCGTTCAGTTGGTCATAATACAGTGACTAGGGTGAGAAAACCCCGGTTCGGTTCGGTTTTTGGGTAAAACCGAAATCGGAACAAAAAAACCTCGGTTTTAAAAATTGGTAACCGAAACCGTAACCGAAACATCGATTTCGGTTTCAGTTTCAAAACCTCGTTTTCGATTTTTATCAGCTCGGTTTCGGTTTTGAAACCGATTTAAACAAAAAATTTTATAAATTTAAACAACCATAAAAGAAATTAAAATAAATTGTTTCAACCGAGTGCATTGAAACACATGGTACAGAGTACGTACTAATAGACTATGAGTCATCCAAAGTAGTGTAAAGCTAAACTAGCTAGTTCTAAGCCGAAGACAAGAAACAAAAAAAAAGAAAAGGAAATGGGCAAGAGCACTCCAGTGAACCACACTACAGCAGACCAGCAGCAACTTGGAATTCTAGAAAATAGTCTACTGGTATCTCAACTTTCATCTTCAATTCAAAACGTCCAAGAATCTACAAAAACAAGAAATAAACATTTTATATTAGTCCACCCCTAATCCTGTATTCAGCTAAATCAAATGAATGAAGTAGTGACCAGTGTGTATATACTATATAATACGAAACAACATGCAACAAGAGACAATGTGCAACATTTTATAGTTCAGTTCGGTTTTTTTCGATTCGGTTTGGATCTAAAACCGAAACCGAAATATTAGTACGGTTCTGTTTTTTGATTTTCGGTTTCGGTTTCGGTTTTTTTGGGTTCGGTTTCGGTTTTATTTCGTTTTTTTGCTCACCCCTAACAGTGACGCAATTTCAAATCGCACCAGTATAATCTTTTTTATACGGATGTCATTTAAAATAACGCTATATATATATATATATATATATATATATATATATATATATATATATATATGAACACAAATATTTGACACAAATTAGGGGACACAAAATCTCAAACTGTTGGATCAATTTATCTTTATGTGAGGGGTGGAAATCGGGGGTGATCCAACGGTTGAGAATTTATGTCCCCAGATTTGTGTCTAAGTAGACTTTATATGTAACACCCTAATGTCTAAACTGAAACAGAAACAAAATAATTTCCACAGAAACAGAAAGCTAATGATGGGCCTTTACCACCCGAACAGAAACAGAATATTAATAATGAGCCTTTACCACCCGAACAGAAACAATCAGATTAATCCCTATGAAAACAGAATGTAGAATTAGGTGTACACTAGTAATTGAGCCTTTACCTCCCGAACAGACGGTACCACGCAGAACAGACAAGTGTTACCACCCAACAGAAACAGACGGTACCAACAGAAACAGACAGAACTGAGTGTACCCTAAAACCCTACCCCAAGCGATCGACTCCCTAATACATAAATACCCTGTGTTGGCCCCACAGTAGGGTGTATCACTCCCTAAAGTGACAGCCAATTGGCACAGACCTATTTACAGATGTCACGGCGTCTTACATCCTCAGAGGCAGACCGGGATCCATGCACGCACATGACCCGGTTGGAACGCGCCATCGACACCCCTCGCCATTATCAGAATGAACCGCTTATAATTAGTTCAGTAAGCGTGCTCGGACCCTACCTACTGTTGGGTCAAAGTTTTGATACCAGAAAGGGTTACTGACTAATATGGGTCCCAAATAACAGATGACACAAGTAATTCCCTTCCTATCCTTGTGTCCTCAGACTAACAGATTTCAGATTAACTTGTTTACAAGTTCAGACATACAGAATTCAGATCAACTAGCTCACAGACAAGTTTTCAGATTAACGGATCAGATATACAGATTTAACCGACTTACCGATTAACCAGTTACAGATTAACAGACTTACAGATTTGTCTAACTTTGTAATTGGGCCTACAGATTCAAGGAACAGATTTATTAAATTCATCAGTCTAGTGGGTTTAACCCTATCCGCCCAACACGTTTTAGACATCATATTTATCTCAGATTTTCATTAATTAAATATTAATGCCCAGACCTCTCACATTAGACTGACAGTTTGCGGCTACTGGTTAGGCCGGTTGGTTCCGGGCAGGTTTCTGTCGCAAACTGAGTCTAACCTCGGGTTTCAAGCATGTTATGACTAACTTCTCACATTAGAACCTATTGTTTGCGACCACTGGAATATGTCGGGCGGTTCCGGGCAGAATTACGCCGCAAACTCATTCTAATCTCGAGTTAGCCATTTTTATCTTTGCGGCCAATTAATTAATAATTTACCATTTATGCCCACGCCTAATATACATGTCAATTATTCATAGCTAATTCAAATTTTGTCAATAACAGACTAATTATATCATTTCAACAGATATAGCAGATAACAGATTTTTCAGATTAGGCGACTTAACGGATTTAGCAGACTAGCAGATTTAGCAGATAACAGATTAGGCATCTCAACAGATTTAGTTTAGCAGATTTGGCATTTTCAACAGACTTAGCAGATGACAGATTTTTCAGATGAACAGATCTAGCAGACTAGGCAGTAGAGCAGAACTAGCAGATTAAGCAATATAACAGAACTAGCAGATTAGGCAATGTAACAAAACTAGCAAATTAGGCAAATATAACAGATTTAATCATTCCTTAAAGTTTCACAAACATATCTTGCCTAATTATAAATCTTGCCTAAGTTCACATGCATAAATAATAGTCATGATTCACAATATGATCATATACCCCATGTTTGCATTAAATTTACATAGCACAGATTATGGTCATAATTTACCATATATCATATGTTTCAATTTTTATTAAACTTGCATAGTACAGAAGATCCATATATAAATTATACCAAATATAGCCATCAATTACTATGCATGTCATATGTCCCAAAGATCCCTTACTTAGGTGTTTATTTACATTAATAGATACCCTACTTTCATGTAAATCTTTATACCTAAGCCATATTCTCTTTATCTCGAATCACATGTTCAATACCCTTTATGTTATAAATATAACATGTCCAGTCATATGTCTCAGATTTATGTTCTAGCTACAGTCCATGTTCTTTCCTCAAATCAGTCATCTATTGGTCATATCTAATTTATGCATCATTCATTTTACTGTCCCAAACATTTTAGCGTATGTTAATCTCTTATGAGATTGGCCCAGGCTCGTGGTAGCCTGGCTATAGAACAGAAAGCAGAAAGAAATACAGAATAAAATAGATCTAAACAGAACAGAATAGATATAACCTCAGATTCAGATTTACAATTCATGTCACAATCAGAATTAACGTTTATATCGGAAAATAACTGGACTTGCCTTGGTTGGATTAAAGAAAGAACTTTAATTTGTTGTAGAATCGTTGTAGGAGCTTTAATATCTAGTTTGATTGAGTTTGGAGGCTAAGATAATTGCTTAGAGAGCGGCGGCCATGATCAAGAGGAAGTCCAACAACATTTTGATGTAAGAATGTTTTGTTATCCATTAGGTTAGGTCTTAGGATGTATTTATAGGTGTAGGAACTCATTTAGGCCCTCAGATTAACCCTAGAACTCATCAGGTCCGTCCAAACACGTCACAGCCCCCAAAATCTCACACACACACGCACCAGGTTCGACCAGGGAGGTCGACCCCCAGGTCGACCCCCAAGTCGACTGCCCAGTCGACCTGGTCTGGGGGGTCGACTGCCCAGTCGACTCCCCAGTCGACCTGGGTCTGGGGGGTCGACTGCCCAGTCAACTCCCCAGTCGACCTGGGTCCTGGGCGGGAAATTTCCCGCCCAGCCCGCTTCTAGGTTTGAATTCGAATTTTGAATTCGAATTTTGAGCTGTTTTCGATTCTGAAAATTTTTGAAACTTCGGACAGTCATATCTCCCTCATACGGACTCCGATTCTTGCAAACTCGGACTCGTTTCCAAGCAGAATTCCGAGACGAACGCAATGGCACAACCCGTTTCCCTTGATTCTTATTTTAAAAATTAATTATCCTCTGATTTGTTACTTATACGTTCACAGAAAATACGGGGTGTTACATTCTCCCCTCCTTAAAGGATTTCGTCCCCGAAATCTTCAAGTTAAGAAGAATGTGTCCTACCATCCAACATCCATCTACTCAGTCATCAATCACTGGTGTCCATTGTCCTTAGAAACTTCTAATGTTGTATGTACATATGGAAAAGTGTGTGTATATGTTCCTTATCTAATGCAAAGATCAGGCGGTCCACTGATTCAGTTGACCTCTTTAATGCGAATTATGCCAGTGCCATGAGTCCAACATGTATGCAATTTTCCTACTCGATTCATATCATTTCTATATGAGTGCACAACCATTCAGTCGTATGCAACATCCATGTGCTGAGTCAATCATTTTGCATCCACAAAAATTGAAAAATGCTCACACATCCATATGCAGTATGAAAGTGTTTTCGAGCCGATCTAGTGCCTAGTGTGTGTATATGCATCCACGAGCAACCATTAGCATCCACTTGCAACCATCAAATATAACATGTCTCAAACACATGCTTACACCCATTAGTTTCTACCTAAAGTTCGAAGATTCGATCAATAGGATACAGTCGAAGGATGGAAGCGAGTACAGATAAAACAAAAACTTGGTTCCCATTGGACATGGGTCCTAAGTATCGACCCTGAAGACCGAAACCAACATCAAATTGACACACAGAGGATTACCCTCTTTAGATAATGTCAAAACTGGAAATCTTATCCTTATCGGAAGTATTCAGATATTTACAGATTACTGGTACAGATCAGGTTACCGAACTAAGCATGATAAAACCGAGAAGGTATGCGTCCTACTTGACGCCTAACACAGATATCTCTCAAACCCCAATCTATCACAACAGATGAGTCATAACCCTTATGGGTGTGAGTCCAGCGGAATCAGAAATAATACTAGTATTAAAGTGCAGAGTATCGATTACAAAATCAAAATACCAGAATCAGAAAGAGTCTTAACTCCATAATCAGATAAAGAAATTAAACCTACTATAGGAATTTTCCTATTTCTATCCTAGCCAATAGCCTCAAGAGTGTTCACCTGCCCTCCTTGCCCTCGTCTCTTCGAGCAGTCCCTAGTGAAGTGTCCCATCTCACCACAGTTGAAGCAAGTGCCCTTCCTCTTTCGACAATCCTTGTTCAGATGAGTCGAGCTTCCACAAGTAAAGCACTTTTTCCCCTTCTTATCTTCAGACTTCTCATCCTTCTTTTGTGTTTCCTTTTTGGGCCATGCTTTCTTATTCTGTGGTTCTTCCTTCTTTGTCTCTTTCGGGCCCTTGTCTTCCTCGTGCAGTAGTGCCATATCCACCAATTTCTCGTAAGTCGCTCCCATGGGTACATGGGTCATGGCTAGGCTGTGCAGTGGCTCGTTCATTCCTTTAACAAAGCGGAGCACCTTTTTATGCTGAGTGTTGACTAAATCCAATCCGAACCTAGCCAGTGTATTGAACTGGTTGACGTATTCCTTGACCGTCATACTTCCTTGCTTAAGAGATAAGAACTTTTCCAGTTGTAGACTCCGTTCAGCTTGCGAGAGGAATTTTGTCTCAAACCTTGTTCTGAAATCCATCCATGTTTCAACTGGCCTCTCGGCGTAAGTGACTTCCCACCAATAGGAAGCTTCGTCTTTGAGCAGCCATACCGCCAATTGTACCTTCTGCCTATCGTCCACCTCGAAGATAACGAATAGATCCTCAGTTTCTTTGAGCCAGTTCCTCGCTTCTACGAATGATTCAGTTCCCTTGAAATTATTTCCACCCATGGCCCTAAAATCTCTACAGATCTTTGAGAAAGCAATTGCACGAGGAGGGGTGGAGGAGGGGGATCATTTGCTGGACCTGCGGCGGCGGTCCTAGCCTCAAGATATTGACGAAACCAACCGGGTACATGAACACCCTCTGGTATCTCAGATGCTTCAGACATGCTGAAACGAAAAAGAAAAGATTCAATACAAAAAGGACTGAAGGAAAGACATATGACTCTTGGGGATCATGTTTTTCAAAATAAGCTTTATTTTTGAAAATACTTCCTTTCAAAACCTTTTTGAAAATAGTTTTCAAAAACTTTTATCTAATCTGGTAACCTTTAGCTCTGATACCAAGTGTAACAGCCTAATGTCTAAACTGAAGCAGAAACAGAAACAAAATAATTTCCACAGAAACAGAAAGCTAATGATGGGCCTTTACCACCCGAACAGAAACAGACAGAAACAGAATATTAATAATGGGCCTTTACCACCCGAACAGAAACAGTCAGATTAATCCCTACGAAAACAGAATGTAGAATTAGGTGTACACTAGTAATTGGGCTTTTACCTCCCGAACAGACGGTAGCACGCAGAAACGGACAGGTGTTACCACCCAACAGAAACAGACGGTACCAACAGAAACAGACAGAACTAAGTGTACCCTAAAACCCTACCCCAAGCGATCGGCTCCCTAATACATAAATACCCTGTGTCGGCCCCACAGTAGGGTGTATCACTCCCTAAAGTGACAACCAATTGGCACAGACCTATTTACAGATGTCACGGCGTCTTACATCCTCAGAGGCAGACCGGGATCCAGGCACGCACATGACCCGGTTGGAACGCACCATCAACATCCCTCGCCATTATCAGAATGAACCGCTTATAATTAGTTCAGTAAGCGTTCCCGGACCCTACCTACTGTTGGGTCAAAGTTTTGATACCAGAAAGGGTTACTGACTAATATGGGTCCCAAACAATAGATGACACAAGTAATTCCCTTCCTATCCTTGTGTCCCCAGACTAACAGACTTTAGATTAACTTGTTTACAAGTTCAGACATACATAATTCAGATGAACTAGCTCACAGACAAGTTTTCATATTAACGGATCAGATATACAGATTTAACCGACTTATCAATTAACCAGTTACAGATTAACAGACTTACAGATTTGTCTAACTTTGTAATTAGGGCCTACAGATTCAAGGAACAGATTTATTAAATTCATCAGCCTAGTGGGTTTAACCCTATCCGCCCAACACGTTTTAGACATCATATTTATCTCAGATTTTCATTAATTAAATATTAATGCCCAGACCTCTTACATTAGACTAACAGTTTACGGCTACTGGTTAGGCCGGTTGATTCCGGGCAGGTTTCTGTCGCAAACTGAGTATAACCTCGGGTTTCAAGCATGTTATGACTAACTTCTCACATTAGAACCTATTGTTTGCGACCACTGGAATATGCCGGGCGGTTCCGGGCAGAATTACGCCGCAAACTCATTCTAACCTCGAGTTAGCCATTTTTATCTTTACGGCCAATTAATTAATAATTTACCATTTATGCCCACGTCTAATATTCATGTCAATTATTCATAGCTAATTCAAATTTTGTCAATAACAGACTAATTATATCAACTCAACAGATATAGCAGATAACAGATTTTTTAGATTAGGCGACTTAACGGATTTAGCATACTAGCAGATAACAGATTAGGCATCTCAACAGATTTAGTTTACCAGATTTGGCATTTTCAACAGACTTAGCAGATGACAGATTTTTCAGATGAACAGATCTAGCAGACTAGGCAGTAGAGCAGAACTAGCAGATTAAACAATATAACAGAACTAGCAGATTAAGCAATGTAACAAAATTAGCAAATTAGGCAAATATAACAGATTTAATCATTCCTTAAAGTTTCACAAACATATCTTGCCTAATTATAAACCTTGCCTAAGTTCACATGCATAAATAATAGTCATGATTCACAATATGATCATATACCCCATGTTTGCATTAAATTTACATAGCACAGATTATGGTCATAATTTACCATATATTATATGTTTCAATTTTTTATTAAACTTGCATAGTACAGAAGATCCATATATAAATTATACCAAGTATAGCCATCAAGTACTATGCATGTCATATATCCCAAAGATCCCTTACTTAGGTGTTTATTTACATTAATAGATACCCTACTTTCATGTAAATCTTTATACCTAAGCCATATTCTCTTTATCTCGAATCACATGTTCAATACCCTTTATGTTATAAATATAACATGTCCAGTCATATGTCTCAGATTTATGTTCTAGCTATAGTCCATGTTCTTTCCTCAAATCAGTCATCTATTGGTCATGCCTAATTTATGCATCATTCATTTTACTATCCCAAACATTTTAGCGTATGTTAATCTCTTATGAGATTGGCTCAGGCTCGTGGTAGCCTGGTTATAGAACAGAAAGCAGAAAGAAATACAGAATAAAATAGATCTAAACAGAACAGAACAGATATAACCTCAGATTTAGATTTACAATTCATGTCACAATCAGAATTAACGTTTATATCGGAAAATAACTGTACTTGCCTTGGTTGGATTAAATAAAGAACTTTAATTTGTTGTAGAATCGCTGTAGGAGCTTTAATCTCTAGTTCGGTTGAGTTTGGAGGCTAAGATAATTGCTTAGAGAGCGGCGGCCATGATCAAGAGGAAGTCCAGCAACATTTTGATGTAAGAATGTTTTGTTATCCATTAGGTTAGGTCTTAGGATGTATTTATAGGTGCAGGAACTCATTTAGGCCCTCAGATTAACCCTAGAACTCATCAGGTTCGTCCAAACACGTCACAGCCCCCAAAATCGCACACACACACGCACCAGGTTCGACCAGGGAGGTCGACCCCCAGGTTGACTGCCCAGTCGACCTGGTCTGGGGGGTCGACTGCCCAGTCGACTCCCCAGTCGACCTGGGTCTGGGGGGTCGACTGCCCAGTCAACTCCCCAGTCGACCTGGGTCCTGGGCGGGAAATTTCCGCCCAGCCCGCTTCTGGGTTTGAATTCGAATTTTGAATTCGAATTTCGAGCTGTTTTCGATTCTGAAAATTTCTGAAACTTCGGAGGGTCATATCTCCCTCATACGGACTCCGATTCTTGCAAACTCGGACTCGTTTCCAAGCAGAATTCCGAGACGAACGCAATAGCGCAACCTGTTTCCCTTAATTCTTATTTTAAAAGATAATTATCCTCTGATTTGTTACTTATACGTTCATAGAAAATACGGGGTGTTACATTATATATACATATATATATATATGTATATATATATATATGTATATATATACACACACTAAGCGCTAGGGGAGACTTGCTACGCACTTGCACCCTCCACTGCTTACCAAATTCTTAGGACCGTGGTGAACTGGTCGTCCCATACCTTCTGCCTATCTCGTGTGTGTGTGTGTGTCTTGGTAACAACAATGCGATTCGAAATCTGGAATGACATGCTTAAAGGATTTACCATGGGCATACGCTACGATTAGCCACTTATGTGGTATCCGCAGACCGGACTAGGTGCATTAGAAGGAGGGTTTTACGGCTCCGGTCGGTTTCCCCTCTGAATAAATTCAATATATATATATATATATACACTCACACAAATATATATATATATATATATATATATATATATATATTACACTGGCACCATTACAAGTGGCACCAGTGTATTTTGGCCAACTCAACGCTGAGTTGGCTAAAAAGGGTTATAAACTTAATAAGTTTCGAAATTGGGCTATTTGCATATAAAGTTTTAAAAAAGGGCCAAATCAGAAAAAACCCTTTTTGACTTTTACATTATTCTATCATTTTGAATCAACGTTATTTATTCTGAATCAATGTTATTTTTGGCCTTGTTCTATCATTCTGAAAGGAGAAAAACAATTCCATAATAATAATATGACATGATCTAGTATATCGTGATACAATCAAGTTTGGCACATGATATTGTATGTTTTAATATGAATTTAATCTTTTAAAATGGGAACCATTTAGAAGATGGTTTTAAAACAATTTTTCAAAAGAAGAACTGAAATATTTTAAAAATGAATTTTATAAATTTATCTCTAGAAAAAAAATATAACATTCACATTTATTCCTTGGTTTACAGCAAATTATATTAAGCAATATATTTTGTAATAGAAAGAGATTTTAAACTTTCAAATGGAAGTCTTTTAATGGCGACTTACCATCCTCACATTTTTTTCAAATAGAGAAAAATAGTATGTATCTAAGTTTTAATGCATTCTCTAAAATACTGGAGAATGATACATTACAAACTACTGTAAGAGAAATGAACCAAATATATGAACAACAAAACTATGCAAATCTTTAGTTAACTGTGATTGGTAAACAAATTACATCATCACAAACTTAGAAAAACAAATTGCAATAAATAATATAAACATACTATTTCAATCATAATTGAAGAGGTAAGTGAAGTAATTGCCCCATCAAGTCTTCAGCCTCCCCCGAAATTACAGGGTTTAAATTAAAAACGGAATCAGCATTAGAAAGGATTTTAAAATTAAAATCAGAATTTAACTTAGAAAAAATCTTTAATGAAAGAACGGATAATCTCAGATTAAGTTCTCCTGAAGAATCATCTTCTCAAGAGGATAATAGTTACCAAACAGTTCAAGACAAAATATATAAGCTTGAAAAACATGCATATAAGCCATCTCAAAAATTATTCTATCACAGGAGACCTTCTCCTATAGATATTTTACTCAATTAACCGTATTTTAATAATACTAATAATAATAATAACTATAGTGGGAAAAGTTTATATGAATGGATATCGATACATTTACTGAAAAACAATTTTTTAACGTAACTTATTGTATGCTAATGTATAGTGCAGTATGCAAAAACAATGGTAATAATGATGTTACTATTGCCAGAATGATAGTTGCTGGTTTTAGTAGTAAACTAAAAGGTTGGTTGGATAATTATCTTCTAATATCTCATAAAAATGAAATTTATAAGATGGTAATACAAGAAGATGGACAAATGGTCTGAATTGTTGTGTATACTTTACAATTCTAAAACATTTTGCTGCAAGGGTGTTAGATAATAATGAAAGTGCTCGTACACTTTTACAAAATTTGAGATGTAAAACATCAACATGTTTCAAGTGGTATAAAGATACATTTCTAAACAAAGTAATAAAATCCCCAGAAAGTAATAGCTCGCACTGGAAATCAAAATTTATCAATGAACTACCCTTTTTATTTGCTGAATGAGTGAGAAAATCTCTAAGAAAAGAAAAGATAGATATTTCTTATAACAAGTTAATCATTATCAAAAGCTGGGATCCATCAGTGGGTAACACCAGTAGTGGTACTGGGGTTGTGCCTGTGTGGATAAAACTCAATGACATTCCAATTTTTGCATGATCCTTGCTTGGTATTAGCTGGCTTGCCACACGTGTTGGAAAATTCCTCTACACGGATTCTTCTATAGAGAAATTAGAAAGGTTTGAATTTGCAAAATGCTTAGTAGAGATAACACCAAATCAGGACTTACCAGAGGAGCTTCTAGTGCAAATGGTGGATGGAAGTGAGCACCATGTTAAAGTTCAGTATCTTTGAAAAAAAAAACTGTTCCCATTGCAAAGTACTTGGGCATGTTGAGGCTGAGAGCAATAAAAAATCTAGTGAAATAGCTGTTGATTTAGATTAGAGTAAGGTTGTGTCACTTAATGAGGTGGTCCCCAGTTTATATGTGAATCCTAAAAATGATGAGGATGAGAAAGTGTTGAACTCAAAAGGTGTAAGTGTTACAGCGAGAGGGAAAAAACAGGTCTGAATGAAGGTGAACAGAAGAAGCAAGAACATTGGTAAAAAAGTTGAGTTTTGTACTAAAAAGGCCCAAACCAGTGTTGATGCTGATAGGAATGTTGCAACATCTTGAAAGTTGTTAATATTGCTGTTGACGCAGCAAGTGGGGAAGTGGATGTAGTAAGTAATATTTTTGAAGCTGATAAGAATGCTACAACCTCAGATATGGATGTTGCTAATAATGATGATGTAGTAGCAAGTGGGGAAGTGGTTGTAGAATGCAATGATGTTGTTAAGGCTTTTAACTTGATTAGTGATAAGAATGGGGAAGTGGATTTAGATTGCAGCATTGTCAAGAAGGACTTAATTATGGGAAAGGAAAAGCAGAAGTTAAAGCCAACAAATAAAAGTTTACATAGCCTAAATATTGCCACATCCAATAGTTTTGATATTTTAATGTAAATAGGATCAGATTTGCTAGATTTATGTGATCAGAACAAGGAAATAAGTGATCAGTACGAGGAAAAGGAAATAACTGTTGCAGGCATTAAAGACAATTGCAATGGGACCTTAAATCATCATGCTAAAGTTCCCATTCAAGCACATGTGTACGTGCACCATATAATTTCTTCTGCACTCAATCTCAACTTTTGCAATGAATCCCCGCAATTGAATCTTTACAACCAAATCAACCTAACCTTGCCACCAACTTATGCCAATCTCATGGCGATTTTGAAAGTTTATTTTGTGAGTTTTTGGAAAAGGAAATTCTGCATTTATGTCAACCTGATATATCCTTATCTACTTATGATCACATTAATGCACCAATTCTATCAACCTCTGAACCTAATACATTGCTTTGCTCCACAATTTCAACCCCATGCAATTCTCTCTTCCCCTAAAGCCATGCAGCTTCCTTCCACTTCAAGTTACCAATTCATACCTGATCCAAATGCTTCCTCTACTTCCCAACCTTCTTGTTCTTCCTCTTATTCTTATCATGAAACTATGCCTGGTTGGTCTAGCTTTACCTTCTCTTCTTCCTCTTCTTCTAAATCCCTTTCCTTCCTAAAACTTTCCAGCAAGAAAAAACCAAAAACCAACTTAGTACAAAACCACAAAACTTCTAATACTAGAAGTATGTCATTAGCCAACTCCAGCCTCATTTAGTTTCCCAATGTGTCACAACATTGCGTCATGGAATATCATAGGAGCTCACATTCCATTAAAATCTGGATCAAATCAAAAGCCCTATTCACCATCATAACTTAGATTTAATTGCTATTCTATAAACCAAGCTTGATATCCAACTCACCCAACAATCTGCAGCATACACAAATCCAACTTGTCATCTTACTCATAACTTACAGGATGATGAGTATGGTAGAATCATGGTCTTGCATAACCCATCTTTTCTTTCCCTCAACTTCATTCACTCAAACAGACAACTCAACACCTTCTTGTAACCAACCTTGTCAAACTTTCCAAATACTATCTTACAATTATTTATGGTGATAACTCCATGAATTCAAGACAAGTTTTATTCAAATTCCTACCTTCTTTTAGATAAGATTCCAATCCTTGGATTATTCTTGGGGATTACAATTGTTGTTATACCCTTATGGACAAGCATGGAGGAGTTCCTCTTCTACGTATGGATATCTCCCATCTCAATAATGTTGCTAATAATTATGGTCTCATCCAAATTAATAGATCAGGAGCTCTTTATTCCTGGAACAACAAAAGTAGGAGTGGTGTGAGAACTCCCACAACCATTGATCATGCCTTTTGTAACTTGAAAGCCCTTACAACCTGGCCTTCCATCCATTACATTTTGCCTCACCCTATTCTATCATATCACTCCCAATTATCCTTTCCACTGAAATGCCATGTAAGAGAAATAAAAGAAGTTTTAAATTTTATAATTCCTGGACCTTTGATCTAGAGTATTTAAACATTATTCACACTTCTCGGTCTCTTCATTTCTTTGGTAATCCAATGTACATTTTTTTGTAGGAAGTTAAAAGCCACCAGGTATGCCCTAAGATTATGGGCTATGAACAAATATGGTTTTGGTATTGCAGGTTCTAATCAGAATAATATCAATTTACTGCAGGCACAATATAATACGATGGAGCATCCTGATGATCCTTTTTCGGCAAGGGAACAAAATAGGTTGTACTGTGAATTAAACATAGCCCTGGAGGTTGAGTCAAGCATGAAGAAACAGAAACTTAACTACTAATGGATCAGTGAGGGAGATAGAAATACTGGCTACTTTCAAGCTGTAGTCAAAATTAAACAAGCAAAAGATCACACCCATTCTATTACTGATAAAAAGGTATCTTTTATGATCAACCTCAATAAGTTGATGCTTCTTTGTTAAATTATTTTCCTAAAATGCTGGGTAATTCCTCTGACTTTCTCCCCACCCTTACTCCCATCAATCATCCTTCCTTGCCTTTCCTTCTAAATAGCCTGGCTAAGAGTCTTGTTTATAGAATAACCAAGGAAGAGTATAAAAATTCCTTTTTCTCCATGAATAGAAAGTCATGTGGTAAGCATGATGGTTTTAATGTGAATTTCTACATCAAAAGTTGGGACGTCATAGCCTCTGATTTCTTCAAGGTCACTCACAATTTTTTTGACAAAACCAAGTGTTAGCCTAATTTGTAAACTAGGCTATACAAAGTCAAGAAGTCAGAAGATCAAGTAAACAGAAGACACTCTGTCACACATCCGGTTCGGATCGAAGTTATAGAGGTAAGAACAGAAGCATCACAAAGCTAAAAGATCAAACCGGATCAGATTGGGTGTAATCAAGGAAAAGCAAAGCGAGATAAAGTGAAGCAGGCAAAATTCAAGCCGGATCGGATCGGATGGGATGATCCGATCCGAACCCCATCTACTTGCCAATCCGAACCGAACCCAGTGTACCCTGCTACTTCACTCCATGATCTCTTGGATATTCGGGCAGTTACACCCACTTTCTACCCACGATGACCACTTACTTGATGCGCTGGCAACACCAGAACTCATCCGATCCCGAAAGTCATGGAATGGAGGACACGTGCATCCGATCCGAACCGAATTCTGGAGAAGTTTCCACCTATAAATAGACCCCCAAGGGTCGTTTGAAGGGATATTTTGGGCACTCTAAGAGTTCAAACATCCTTGAGAACCGAATTCCAGCACTCCAAACAATTCAAAATCATCATTCAAAGTGTATTTTGAGATAATTGAGTGAATGTATATGAAAAGTGAGTGAAATTGAGTGAATATCTCATTGTATTTTCATCTACATCATCAAGCAAAGTGATTATAAAGTGGACGTAAGCTTTTCAACGCCGAACCACTATAAATCCTGTGTCTCTTTTTTATTTTCGATCTCATTTCATTTTAATTTTAGTCAATTTGGGTGTTAGAACCACTTTTTGGTCTAACACAAAGTCTCTCTCCAAAATTAACTCTTCTAACCTGGTTTTCATTCCAAAATCCAACCATGTTGACACAGTCACTTCCTCCAGACGAATTTCATCCTGCAATGTTGTTTACAAATGCATTTCCAAAATAATTTCAACAAGGCTTGTCACAGTGTTGCCTTCTCTTATCTCTGACAACCAAGCAACTTTCCTTCCTAAACGTAGTGTCCTTGATAATGTTCTACTGACAATGAGCTAATCAAAGGTTATGCTAGAAGCCAAGTCACTCCAAGTGCTATGTTAAAACTTGATATTAGTAAAGCATATGATAGTATCCACTGGGCAACCATAATGAGAATCATGGCTCATATGAACTTTCCTAAGCTCTTTGTTGCTTGGATTTTTGAATGCCTGTTTACACCCCATTCTTCTTTAACTTACAATGGTAAAAGTACTGGTTATTTCAAAAGAAAATAAGGCATAAGACAAGAGGACCCCATGTCTTCATGTTTATTCCTCATAGTCATGGAGATGATCAATGTCATGTTTAGATAAAAGTACAAACATTGCCATATTCAATTTCATCCAAAATGCAAAAATCCCACCACCATTACCCTGCTTTTTGCTGATGGCATTATTATCTTCACCAAGCCAAACCTTCCATCCCTCCAAGCTTCATTCGATACTCTTAAAAGAATAGTAGATTACTAGATTCTGAGGCCAAAACAGTGAAGCGTGAGTTCAAACTAATTCAACGAATAGTAGATTACTCAGTTTTATGGAGTATTTTATTTAATATGGTTTTATGAAAATGATGAAAGGGCCGCCATTTTTTTCTATTGAAGCTCTCGACTTTGATTTGTAAACATTGAAGAGGGAAATAAAAGGGGTAACGATGTGTATATATCAACGAAGGAAGGGGAACAAATGTATGCGCCACTGAATTTCTGTGATTCCTTTGGAGGGAAAGAAGGAGACATTATATTTGGCTCGAAGAAAATATAGGCAATGTGATTCAAGTTTTAGGGTGGCGTTACTAAAGAAGTAGGTCACCTGATGTTATTTGATTTAAAGTTGATTTTACTTTGAACTGACTTATTTAATTTTAAATTAAATCAAAATATCTCACGGTTCCAAACACCTATTTGAGATTAACAACCGACGTTACTAGGGTTATGCCACTAGTCTAAACACATTGTAATAGGTTCCGAAGCTTAATTTGATCGTATGGAAAATATATCAATTTAAATCATTGATTTAAATTAAATTCGGTTTAATTATTTCTAAGCATTTTCTAACCATAAGATCAAACGATAAATCCAAACGTTACCAAAATTGAAATCCGATAATAATACACTATTTCGGAGCTAATGGAACTGATTTCATTAAATTCTGAGGTTGTTTGAAAATTAGATATTTTTACGTATTAAATTCAATCGGTATAAATCAATTTCAAAACAATTAAATTCATTGATAATAAATAATTATTATCATTCTGATTCAAATAGAATTTATATTGAGTGATAGAGTCATTTCAATTCAGTTTTAACTCTGAATTCAATTGTTTGTTGTTTTCATATACGATAATTCGATATATTCGAAATTAACTCGTGTATCGATTATTTAATCGATAAATTCAATATAAAAATTCATTTATTATCCAATTCAACATTTAAAATAAATTTAATTGTTCAAAATAAATCGACTAAAAATTCAAGACGTTACATTCCTTCCCCCCTAAAAGAATTTCATCCTCGAAATTACTAAGGCAAAAGAAATGCTACAGACCCGTTAACTTTTCAAAAGCCCACTTTGTTATAACTCAGTATTTCATATTCTATAACTTAATCCCCATATAATTATAAGTTTTCATGGAAATATTTAATTTCCTATTTCCTATCAAAAACCTTCAAATTGAATTCAATTTGAATATCATCTCTTTTATCTTCACAAAAAATTTCAAAACTTTTGAAAAAAATTCTGATTCCCTAAATTTTGGAAAAAAATGGTAAAATCTCCCCTGTACGGAGGAGCTTTTGCAATATATTAAAAGAGATGAAAAAGTATACATCGACCCACCCGATCGGAAAATAGTTCATATATCCTAATTTGATGTTTTTGTGTAGGTGAACCTTATATTAGTGATTATTAAGCGTGCATGCTTAGCATATAAGCAATTTGCATATCTAAAATCAATCCAAGTAGCTCTATGTACTTGTAGTTACTCAATTTAAACTCATAAGTGTCATAAATACGAAGTTTCAATAACTTTCATCCATTTAATTAATTAAACACATTGATTCAACACAAACCTATAATACCATGTATATTTAAAACGTATATGCCAATACAAGTCCGATATTTAGTTTATGCCTTATTGTATTCATATTATTCACCATCTACTTACATTCATTTATTTGAATGATTTACGATTAATATATTCACATTCAATTCGTATTTCATTCATATGCATTCAAATTTTTTCAAATTGATTTAAATCAGTTTGTTTATTTTTGTTAACGACAAACGACAAATTTTTCTATATATAATGAGTTATTTGGTTAATAAAATAACCACTTATATTTTTGGTTAATTTTAAATTGATTTCAAATCAATTTATCCATTTTAATCTATTTAACTTGTACAATTTAAGTTTACATTCTAGAATTAAAATACCCAGTATTTATTTCAAATTCCTTTGAAATCATATAAATATATATACATATATTTATTTCCATCTCAAATTCAAAACATTTGAATTTTCCAAACAACGTGTTTTCTAAAATAAATTTCCATTGGAAATCACATTATGGTAGCATTCCATCACTTAGAAACTCGAAAATGAACACCGATGATGTCCGGATCATCATCAGAATTATTTTCCAGCCACTGAAGTGAGTTCAATGTTTTATTTCTTTCAAAATCCATTCAGGATGATTTTCATCCAAAATCTTTCCAAAATAAGGCTATATTATTTTAATATACATCGGGAAAATATTTTCATATTTTCCAGGATTTAATTTCCAAATTCTGATTTGATTCCAATTTAGTTTCATCTCAATTGTATATATTATTCGTAGACAAATTCTATTTAATTATATATAACCATTCCAATTTTAAAGTCTCATAATAGCAACCAACTCGTCCATATATAAATAATTTTAGAAAATTATTCACTTTTATATAAAATTATAATTTTAAGTAAAATTATTTCATTTACCAGTTTAAAACAATATTTTGTCGAATTTCTCTATTTATGTGTTTAGAAACTCTTATCGACATTGTGGCGTCCCACGATTCGACCAGAATTCATATGCCACTCAATAGACAAGCCAACACAATATAAAATAATTTTTATATCAACTCACAAATACGCTCTCTTGTATATATACACTCAAATCATTATAGGGTACTACCGACCATATCTCTAATGAGTAAATCCTCACCAATGCCTAGGTGTTCGCTCAACCTAACTTCGATACCAAGTGTAATGACCTGCAAATCTGTACTATCTGAGTTGATTGAATACCGCACATGTCCAACCCAAATAACATAGAATTACAAATGATTATGGGTTAAAGAAGAAAAGATAGAAGAAGAACTTAAAGAAACATCAAAAATCTCATATTAGAACTGAACAAAATATAATATCATATATCATAACTTTGAAATACAATTCTGTATTGTATGTGTAACAACCCGGAATTTTGGAACCAATTTAAAATTTTTATTTTAGAAATTTTAATGAATTTGGAATATTTAAAATAATTTATTTTAAATAATAACGATTAAAAATTTATTTAAATCAAAGTTAGAACGAAATTTTTTAATTTAATTATAAAAGGAGTTAGAAATAGCGCGGTAGTTTGAAAATTTGAATTTGAACTTTGACTGACTGTATAGGATGCAAATTAAATCGGATTTCAATAAAACCAAAAATATTTAAATCTATTTAAAAATATCTTTCCAACGAATCTGAAAAATTGAAATTTCATAACGCGAATCAAAAGTTATGTTCAGTTTAGTATTTAGAATAGTCGCTGTAGAATTTAATATAATATATAGCCCGTAAAAATAGCCATTTTTCCAACAACCTCCGTTTTTTATGAAACCGCTTTTGTTGGATCCGAAATGTCAAATTATTGCTAGATTCCAAATTTCATAATTTTTGGAATTAATATGTGAGTGTGGGAAATCAAAACATGTTTTGTCGATTTCAGTCAAATTGGATCAATCAGAAAATGACTATTTTTCAAACGGTCTCCAAATTTGACGAAATTTGTTTTGTTAGGACCGTATCGTCAAGACATAACTAGAAATATTTTTTTTGCAATTTTTAGAGTCCGTTTGTGGACCCGGTAAATTTAAATGTACGATCAAATTAAAAAAAATAAATGATTTACATTTTAAAATAAGTAAAAGTGGGCTGAGACGATCAAACGGGCTGACAGAACCTAGCCCATTGCGTCCATTATGGAGCTACTGAGAATTTATGGATTTATTGCAAAACCAGAGATTAAATATTATTATATTATAAATAATAGACTACCCAAACTCGAGAAACAAAACATAGCCGCCACTATCCTATCAATGGCCATCGTCGTCCCGTCTTTCCCCCTCTCGTTGTCTCAATCCCCTCTACGAAATTCGAAACTTCAAAAAGGAAATCGAAGAGATTAGTGAGCTCTTGAAGATGGACGGTGGAGATCGTCGTTGGTGAACCGTTGTGGCCAGATTTCCCCTTTAAAGCCACGCCGTTCATGGGTGGTTTGCGGTCCAGAGGGGGGTGCGAGTTGCACCATGATGGAGGCGCGGGGAGAGTCGATGATGGCGGTCGAGATGGTGGCGTCCGATCGAAGTTTGATGGTGGCGTTGATGGTGCGTTCTGGAGCAAAGAAGGTTGAAGTTGGGTTCGGTCTTGTACAGGCAACGACGTAGAAGTTGAAAGGATTAAGAAAAAGGTTAAGGAATAATTAAAACTAATTTTAATTAACTAGTTTAATAAGATCGTTAATATTCAAAATGTCATATCTTTTGCATACAAAATCAGAATTTGATGAAACAAAGTACATTGGAATCCTCTTGACGAGATCCACGTGATGAAACAGACCAGATCTGAAACAGAGCACTTTGAAAATTTAGACAAAAAGCAAAGTGAGATTTCTATTTTAAAATTAAAATTATTTATTTATTTCATTGTGAAATTTATATTCATTCTATATAAAATTCATATTGGTGTTGTATATATCTATTATAATGTTGATTGTTTGTGCTTGCGATGAACCACTGAATTAAATTGTGTGGATTCATGTTTGTCAACATTTTTGTGTATACAATAAAAACCATATTTTTATTGTATATATAGAATATATAATATTCATGTTTGTTATAAAATAGATGAAAACAAAAATATCATGTTTGAAATAAAATAGATGAAACAAGTTTTACACATTTTGTTGAAATAAAATTAGCATTTTTATTTGCTAAGTCAGGTTAGAAATTGTAACAAATAAATTATTCTTTTATTTGCTATTAAAGTGTAAACAAATAAAGTATACTTTTATTTGTTATTAGAACACATAGAAAATTGTAAACAAATAAAGTATTCTTTTATTTGTTATTAGAACACCTAGGAAATTTTAAACAAATAAAGTATTCTTTTATTTGTTATTAGAACACATAGAAAAGTGTAAACAAATAAAATATTCTTTTATTTGTCATTGGAATACATAGGAAAATGTATGTGAATAAATATGTCATGTTTGTTAAATTAGAATTGACAAAATAAGACTATCATTTTCATTGTGTTTGAATTGACAATATAAAACTACAATTTCGTTGAAATTAGAATTGACAATATAAAACTGTCAATTTTTTTTGTTGAAATTAGAATTGACCCAAAATGTCATTTTTATTGAAACATTAAAAATTTACATTTGTAATATAAGAATAAATTACATAAAATATTACCGCATGGATAGAAAGGATGAAACATTAAAAATCACTTTTTTTTAATGCAAAGTATGATTTAATGCAAGTATACATTGTACATATAATAATGTTGAAACATTAAAAAGTCACATTTTTAATGTAAGAATGAAACATTTTTGTTCATTAAGAAAGAATGAAACATCTTTGTTCATTAAAAAGGTTAAAAACAAAAAATGAAACATTTTTGTTCATTAAAAAGGATGAATCATTTTTGTTCATTAAAAGAGTGAAACAAAAATGAACATTTTTGTCAATTAAAAAGAGAGACACAAAATAGTTTAGTTGAAACATTTTTGTTCATTTTTGCCAAAATAGTTTAGTTGAAATAAAATACTCATTTTTGCCAAAATAGTTTAGTTGAAATAAAATACTCATTTTTGTCAAAATAGTTTAGATGAAATAAAATACTCATTTTTGTCAAATTATATTAGTTGAAACTAAAATTGTTACTTTTGTATAGTTATAAAAGTTGAAACCAAATTTGTCACTTTTATCAAGTTATAATAGTTGAAACTAAATTTGTCACTTTTATTGAATTATAATAGTTGAAACCAAATTTGTCACTTTTGTCAAAATGTAGTAGTTGAAACCAAATTTGTCACTTTTCTCAAATGTAATGGTTGAAAAAAAATTGGCCTTTTTGTCAAAATATAATTGTTGAAGCCAAAAATGAACATTTTTGACAAATTATAATAGTTGAATTAGAAATATACATTTTTATCAAAATATACATTTTTGTCAAAAAGATTGGCTGAAACAAATACATCATATTTGTTGAAACAAAATAGCTGAGATGAAAAGAATATTTTTATCAAAATATATTAGTGAAACAAAAATGTACATTTTGTCAAATTAAGATGGTTGAAAACAAAGATTTCATTTTTGGTTAAATAAAAGGTTAAACACAAATAGCATTTTTGTTAACTAGATTTGTGTTAAACAAAAATATTCATTTTATTAAATTAGAATGGTTAACAATATGAATTACCATTTTTTTTATTCATTTTGTTGAACTATAATTGTTAACAAAATGAAATTTCCACCTTTAAATCATTTTGTTGAAAGAATTGTCAACAAAATGAATGTATCACCTCCTATGCAATTTGTTGAAATAAAATTTAAATACAAATATAAGAATCATTTTTATTTGCATAACATACATTGGAATTTATATGCAAATATAAGAATCATTTTTATTTGCCTAACATACATAGGAATTTATATGCAAATGTAAGAATCATTTTTATTTGCATAACATACATTAGAATTTATATGCAAATATAAGAATCATTTTTATATGCATAACATACATTAGAATTTATATGCAAATATAAGAATCATTTTTATTTGCATAACATACATTAGAATTTATATGCAAATATAAGAATCATATTATTGGTCAAAACATACATTAGAATTGTATGTAAATTAAACTGACATTTTATTGTTAAATTATACAATAGAAATTGTTTGCAAATCCAAGTGACATTTGTATTGTCAAATTTTACATTAGAACTTGTGTACAGAATAAAGAGCCATTTCATATGTTATGATTTGAAACTATACATACAAATAAAATATTTATTTTTATTTGTTAAAGTTTAAAATAGAAATTTGCATACAAATAAATTAAAATGAAAATTATATTTTCATTTGTCATCAACAATAATGAAATGTAAATAAATTACATTTTATTAGACATTAGAAATATGTAGGGAAATTATGCAAGTAAAATACATTTTTATTCGACATTAGGAATATAATAACATGTTTGTCCATTATCGTCAACATGTCAGCAGAAATTAAAATTGGTTAAATTCATTAACCAATTATTTATTTGGACGAATTGTTGTTGGCTGAAAACCCCACACGGGTATTGGGATGATATTTGACATACACTAGTCCCAATATTTAGTTGTATGTCAATCAATGGATTGACGGGTTGCGATGAGCGATATTTATTCATTTTAATGCTCACACGGTTGTAAATTCCACTCTGCATGTGAATGGATGATTTAATGAGTATTTATCATTATTGTCGTGTACATGCGATGTATGAAATCCATATAACCAAAATTGTATGGTAAATGATTGAGTCGCATTACAATTCAAAATATCTTTTAAATAAAGAATATTTTTAAAGGACATTGTAATATAAAGAATATTTTAAAATAAAGAATATTGTACTATAAAGAATATTTTACATAAAGAATCTTTTTATATAAGGAACATTTTTAAATAACAAATATTTTAAAATAATATTCAATGAAGAATAAAATGATGATTTCTATGTCCGTTTTTGGATGGACACAAAAGATAAAAAAAAATTTAATCAAAACGAACTAGTTATCAGCTAGGAATAAATTTTTTAAGTTAAGATTTAATGAAGTCTTCCAATTAGTTTATATTTAATTGGAATTAAATAAAAGAATTATATTTTGGGTTGTCGTGGATGGTGTCTTAAATAACACTGTTCTTACACCCCGTATGAAAGAATAAATCCTTTAATTAAGATTTTTAGACTTCCAATTATATTTAGTAATTGGAATAAAATAATATGTGCATTGGGTTTATAGTGAACTGTGTTTTTAAATGACATTTGTTCTTTAACCCAATTAACGGTGTAAATATGATTTAGAAGTTATAAATCTTTTTATTAAGATTTAAAAAGAAATTTTCTAAAGTCAAGTTTTCCAATTTAATATATTAAATTGGAATTGAATGGAAATTTGATTGGTAATAATCGAGATAGGCTTCTTTAAAAGAAGACTGTTACTATATATGGAATTTAAAAGGCTTTGCTGTTATTAAATTTATATTAACGGTCTGATGTGGAGATTTATATCGATTATGTATTGATTTGATTTCTGTGAATATTCCATATTTAATGGAAGATGATTTTGGATTTATCATGAAATGTGTTTTAAATGACATTGGTTCTTTAACCCAGTTAAGATAAGATTAGTTTCTTAAAATTAAAAATCCATAAAGCAATGATTTTTGATATTAAAATCAAATTGAAGTTTAAGGAATCTTTAAAAAGAAGATTTAAGAATAAATTTGAAAGAATTTATCTTTGATAAAATTAATGAGAACCTTTCCCTAATAATATGAATATTTTATTAAAAGAATATTCTGAATTGGAATGAGGCGTATGATGTGTATTTATAGCACTCGATTTTTAATTATAAAAATACGCGAGTTATTCGGAAAGACTGGGTTTAACCCATTCTGAATAATTACTATGACGATTAAAGTCAAAGACATTGAAGATGGTGGATGAAGACCGGCGTTCTTCACATCAAATGGACGACTACTGATGCCTGGTATTGGGTAGCTCCCAGTAAAGGGTTAAAAGTGGTGGTTTGTCAGGACATACTTGTTGATTGTCCGGATATGCGAGCACATCTCTTCTGACATTGGATTTCATTCCATGCAAATTAAATTTATTTCTATTTAATATAAATCTGTGGTGGTGGAGAATTTATTCTCTTGCTTAATGCCCTTCTCTGAGACGCACGAGCTCAGAGGTTCTATATTGGTAGTTATCGATCGCATGGCGTGGATTGTCAATGTGGCATGCCAAGATGCAAATGATTGAGGCTTTTGTTGAAAAGCAGAGCCTTGTGATTGATGATTAAAGCATAGCCTGTTTCAGCATAGCTTTGTGTATCGCGTTACCTCGCGAGCCTCACACCCCGGTATGAGTCAAAAACAGGATAAGGGAACGCAGGGAGTGCACACGTTTCTTTCTAGCTAGAAGTGGTATCAGGGTTTTGCAAGCCCTGACATTTACTTATGTGGATGATGGATTTTGAGGCCTCAGTTATATTGGTCGATAGTGACCATTTTATAGGTTCAATAGGACCGGAAAGCGTGTGTTCAGGCATAACTGGTCCACTAAAGTATTTGTGGACCAGCTCTGCAGTATCCAAGGGTTGCACGTCGGTGTGATCCTGAGACACTGCTAGAGTGTCTCGAATCGGTAAGGAGATCGTTCCTAGCCTTGACTCATGATGGTAATCCAACTTCCAATATGACATCATGCGGTTTTGATTGTAGAACTAGTATGGCGACATAGTTGGATGGGGTACTATGCCATCTATGATTGATACATTATGATTGAAAATGTTTTTGAAACATATATACACTAATAATTATATCAAATCTGTTTTTGTCGTATCAAGCATTTTTGACCATTATAAGGTAAAACTCTATCTTCCGATTTGCGTTGCATTGTGCGATGGGACTTGAGTCTTATAATGGTTTCATTTTTCTAAAAAGCATTGCATTGTTTAACGATTTATTTTATTTATGCACTGGCAATCCAATGGAGTAAACCTGTTCTGCGTTAGCGGCGTGGTCCTGTGATTAGCCTTATTATTAGACAAGTTAGGAAAGATTTCTCATACCAGTCTCACAACTGACCTGTAGTTCGTTTCACTTTGCAAACTCGGGTGCCCTCTTTTTGATTGACATAGAAATGTGCTTATTTTATGCTCTTATATCTTATCTTTTGTATATAAATAAATATTACTTGGGTATTATTTTTTCACTTTTACAGATATGTCGACTTAGTGACATGCAGTCAAAAAATATAAAAATAGAGATCAACTTGTTGTATATTTACATATAAAGACTTGCTGATGAAGATCTCACATCTAGTTGCTTTTTGGACAAGAAAATAACTAGTAGAAAGGCTATGCATATCACAAATCAACGAAGAATTGTCAAGGAAGCCAGAGGAAAAGAGGAAAGGCCCAAATTTACTAGATTTCACTAAGACCCATCTATAATTCTCATTGTAAACTCTTTTGTGATTTCCCTAAGGCCCATTTGTCATTGTATTAGGGTTAGGGTTGACTATCTAACCTATAAATACCCTTGTAATCTCATTGTAAAATTCATCCTCGAATTAATAAAGTTTTCTTATTTTTCTATTTTCTGCATTTTTTTTATTTTCTTAGCAATTGGTGTTGTCTACACAATTAGATTTGGTAGAATACTATTTGTATTTTGCAATTATTTTCATTAGTGATTGACCGTCTGATTAGATTCAGCAGTAATCCTCATTTTATTTTCTATTTGTTATTCAATTTCTGCTTTTTTATTGTCTTCCTAGGTTGAACTAGGTTTGATTAGATTCAGATCCGATTCATTGTTTTATTTGCTTTTCAACTGAAAATTGTGATTTGATCGTCGATTCAATTAGATTTGTTCTGAATCAAATTATAGTTTCAATTTTTATTATTTTTCAACTGAATCTCCAAATTTCGTCTAGCTCGCCCAAGAAATTATATAAATAATTTAATTTAATTTACCTCCCTGTGATTCAACTTGCATATTACACGATCTATGCGCTTGCAAAATTTATTTCAAAATTTGCGATTTTCTATTTCACAGAAAATTGTCAATCAAGTTTTTGGCGCCGTTGCCGGGGAGGCAATAATTAAATTTTATAATTTATTTAATTTCCGATTCGTGGTAGTTTTATTTTTATTTTATTTTATTGTTGCTTTTATTTTCTTGTATATATAGAAGAAAATTTCTAGATTGGTTGATTGAGTATTAAAACATTGGTACTACAATCTTCTAATAAAAGGAAAAAAAAACTTACCTTTTGTTTTCAATTCCTCTTTATTGCCTCCCAATTTTCAATACATTTCTTCTTGTACAAACTCTCTAAAAAAATTGCATTTTTTTATTGAATTCTTTCCAGTTACAATTCTTTATTACCTCCTACATTCTCTCTTTCCATTTTTTTCATTTAATTCTTTCCTATTCTATCCTTTAAAAAAAAATTGACAATTTTTCTTTAATTTCTTTCCATCTATTCCTTCTTTCCAATTGTTTTCATTGATTTCTTTCCTTTTGTTAATTTTTTTCTTTCCCGTTTTTAACTTTTTGTTCCTTTTACATTTTCTTCTTCTTTTACAATAATAACCAAAATAAAAAAAGAAAAAAAAAACATATTCTCTTTTGAAACCTTTCTCTTTTCTGCCTTGTAATTATTTCTCTACCTTGTTGTTTATTTCTTTCCACTTTTACAATTTTCTTCCCAACTTTCACATTTCTTTCCATTTTTTTTACACAAAACAAAAAAACAAACAAAAAAAAAGTTGCTAATTTTCTCTAAGTTTCTTACCTTTCTTTTATTTCTTACCCTTCTCACCTTTCTTTTGCAATTTGATTACTTTCCAGAGAAAAAATCTTTCTAAAACTTCTTTCCTTGCTGCAAATTTCTCCATCTTCATAAACCACAATCCATCCCCTACCACATCCAGAAACCTACATCTAAATTTTCCAATAACCCCTCTGCCAATACCGTTCATCACCAATTTTCCGTTACCATCAAACAAAAATCCATGTCCATCACCGTCTGTCCACCCCAAACCGACTCCACTTCATACACATTACATCCAAGCACCGTGTGTTCTTGCTCCACACAATTTTTCAGATCACGGTCCACTTTCACATCCATCATCAGCACTGCAGACATCATCAGTACATCACCATAACAACATTCCCTTCTCGCGCGGTTCACCATCTACCTCATCATCACCAAACCGCAAGAACTTCATCACCGAACTACTCCACAAGCCAGATCCGAAACCGCTACCCTCAACATCTTCGCTGCTCACATCCGTAAAGCCTCAGTAGTTCACCACAGTCAAAATCATCTCGCACCGCAATACCAAACTGTTCTCACAAACCCAGTACGCCAGCACTTCATCTTCCCAGACATACCTATAACCCGCTTCAAAAAAAAAAAAAAAAAAAAAAAAAAACAACTCCCAAACACAACTCGCAAATTCGAAAACCGCTGCAACTTGCCTATCAAGGAACCACCTTAAACTCGATTGGATCGTGAACTCGATTTGAATTCCAAGATTATGTTTTGTCTTTGATCGAAAAGAAAAAAAAAGAAACATAACATTTCTTGCGTGAACTGCATTGAAAATAAAGGGGAGACTGATTTGTTTTGGAGTTTCCAGATTTGTAAATATTTCGTGATTTGTTTCTTGAAAAAAGAAAAAAAGAATCTACGTTCTTTGTTGGCTGTTGGCTTATCTTTATTTTGAAATTGGAAAAAAAGGACGGACGAGTTCTTCAGTTTCTCGGCATTGTTTAGATTTGGGTATCGTGGTAATTGAAGTTTTGGGTTGTCTATATTCACATGTCTGTTGACTCTGATGTTTGTTTGCGTGAATTTAATTGAGTACATTTTTAACTAGGGGTGTATTTTGGTGAATGCGTGGCTTGATTTGAGTGGGCCTCTAATTGCTTGAATTTAGTGTTGAGCCAATTAGTTTTTTTTAAGAAAGGTTTGAGTCTTTGTTTTTTTAAAAAGCCTAGTTCTTAGTCATTGAGATTAGATTTTTTTTCTTTTTTTTTTCCTCCTCCTTTTCGAATCTAGTTTTTCTTTTTTTCTTTTGTTTGTTTCTTTTTTTTCTTTTTAACTTCTTAAAAAAAAAAGAGCAAATCAAAAGCGAGAAACAATACAAGCAGCAAGACAGGAAATACAAAAGTCAAGAAATTGCGAACAATTGATTTGAATCACTAGCATCATTCAATTACTCTGGACGGACAACCATACCCCACTAGAAAATTCTCTCAACTCTACAACTGCTCTGTTGCAAAGAAAAATATACAGAAATTGTTTGTAAAAATCTTCTGCAGGGGCAGCAGCTTGCTTGTACACTTTTTTAATTTCTGTAGTTATTATTGTGTGATTGTTGTAATTGGCTGGAATTTCCATAACTGTAGTCATCATACTCATTGTTTTCAATTATTAAACTTGATTTGATTTGCAAAATAATTAACTACAAGAGTATATTTTATGAAACTGATTCTCTTAAGGGTTTGATCGTGGATACATATTAGTACAATTTATTGAGCTTCTAGCAAAAGAGGCTGCATACTACCCGTAAAACATTGGTCATATCCCTTAGTATTTATACTATACGTGACCGACCATAAGACCCTCTTCCCCCCTTCAAATCAAGATTACCAGTTAATAAAATATTCTTGAGTACGTTATTTATATTGAATAGGAGCTAATTATTTCAACCATCACTACATGATTTTTCTTGATCATATTTGACAATGATGAGTAAAAACAGCTTTAGCCACCATATTTCTTCTAGGGATTTTGGGATTGATAAAATTAACATGATTCAGACCACAGTTGATGAAACCTTTACTTCTGAAGCCTTGAAAATGTGCTTTAACCATTTCAACTTGGATTTCGATGAGCTCGAATACATTTCTGAGCTAAATGAACTGCTTGACCCGAAACATATGTCATCTGAATCTAATCAAGGAACGTTGACCAATGTTAGCGCATAAGAACTTCCTAAGTTAGACTTCAAACCCCTGTCACAAAACTTTGAGTATGCTTCCTTGGACTCTATAGAAAATTTTCCCGTAATCTTGGCCTCTGATCTTACCGAGGACCAAGAAGAAAAACCTATGAAAATTTTATGGGATAGTCAGCATTTGAATGCTATAAATCACTCTCACAACCAATTTTGCATGGGAAAAATTTTTATTTCAGAAATTACCAACATGCCTCTTGTACCTCATCATTGTACATCATTTTCGATAGAGACAAGTGTTGGGGGGGGGGGGGGAAGGGGGAAGAAGTCCCATTTTCCACATAATACTCATGATCATCGTAGAATTTATTCTGTATATGATTTTCATTCGCATATAGTGGCTAAACTTCATTTCATTTTACAAATAATTTTGCAACTCATTCACCTTTGGGTACGATCTTTCAAATTTAGGAAACGTTTACAGTGTGGACACTGTTTAGATCTAGTGTGAGGGGGGGGGGAGCCTGCATTACATCCTTTTTTATATATTTTCTTTTTTCTTTTTCATTTTCATACATTTAGATAGGACCATCATACATTTTAGATTGCAGTAACATACCATAAGTTTTTTTTTGAAACATAACTCATTTTAGATTGATACAATAAAATAAATTAACAATTGTTAGCCAGTTGATAGTATTTTTCTCTCTCAACTAAGATCGGATAAGAAATATAATGAAAAGTTGAATTTTGAGGGATAGTAGTGTAACTAGTACATAGGGAGATTATTAGTTGATGACCATGAAGTTTATTCTAAATTGTAATCTTTGTTTAATAAGTAGAGGACATAAAATTACTTATATTGGCTTTTCAAATCTTTAAAAATAAGTTGTGTTAAGCTGAATTCGCGTAACTCTCTCTTATTCTTATATTTTCAATAATAATAATAGCAATCCAAGGGTATCCAACATTGCTTGTATATCTATCGTTGGTGTGCAAACCCGCCAAGCTCTATCAGACATGTTGTTGACAAAGTCAGCGTTGGAATATCTTGGACTCATTTTATGTGTTGGACACCTAAAGATTATCGACATATTGTTGACAAAGTCAGCGTCGGTCTGCACAATCCGCCAAGCTCTGTCCCAACTCTCAGTCAGTCCAAAAGACAGTGTATGGGTGGTATCTTGGTCTTTTAAGTTAGGTGTATGTACTTAATCATAAATTTAAACATTCATAGAGATAGAGAATAAGCGATGATGCCCAAACATTTCTTAACCTTATTGATTTGACTAGCCATACACAAGGAAATTAGAATACCACTTCATAAACTATGACAAGCAAACTAAGAATTTATTTCATGGCTGCACTATGTTATCAACCTAACCAACTGGCCAAACTAGAGTTTAACATTAAAAACTTGAATTATATTGAAAATTTGTGACAAGTTGAGGTATCTAAAATAAAATCAACTGATTAGAAATTGTTAACTTAATTTGTTGTACCACTTTCCTGAAAAAAGTCATGTTTCCGTTTTTGTTTTCAATTGCATAAGTCCATTGCATTCATGTAGTTACATTAGAACCACAACATACTGCATTTGGATTTTGTGGGTAGTATCCGCTGAAAATCCTCACGAGACACCACTTGCCCTACTATGGACACCTAGAGATTTAACGGCTTGTTGTATATGCTCAATGCAATCGTGTTTCCTACGAAAGTGTGACCTATCTAGTTTTGTTTTTCATTTTTGTTTTACTCGGGGATGAGTAAACGATAAGTGTGGGGGTATTTGATTGACATAGAAATGTGCTTATTTTATGCTCTTATATCTTATCTTTTGTATATAAATAAATATTACTTGGGTATTATTTTTTCACTTTTACAGATATGCCGACTTAGTGACATGCGGTCAGAAAATATAAAAATAGAGATCAACTTGCTGTATATTTACATATAAAGACTTGTTGATGAAGATTTCACATCTAGTTGCTTTTTGGACAAGAAAATAACTAGTAGAAAGGCTATTCATATCACAAATCAATGAAGAATTACCAAGGAAGCAAGAGGAAAAGAGGAAAGGCCCAAATTTACTAGATTCCACTAAGGCCCATTTGTAATTCTCATTGTAAACTCTTTTGTGATTTCCCTAAGGCCCATTTGTCATTGTATTAGGGTTAGGGTTAGGGTTAGGGTTGACTATCTATCCTATAAGTAACCTTGTAATTTCATTGTAAACTTCATCCTCGAATTAATAAAGTTATCTTCTTTTCCTATTTTCTGCATTTTTTTTATTTTCTTAGCAATTAGTGTTGTCTACACAATTAGATTTGGTAGAACAGTATTTGTATTTTGCAATTATTTTCATTAGTGATTGACCGTCTGATTATGTTCAATTGGATTTTATTAGATTCAGATCTGATTCATAGTTTTATTTGCTTTTCAACTGAAAATTGTGATTTGATCGTCAGTTCAATTAGATTTGTTCTGAATCAAATTACAATTTCAATTTTATTTGTTTTTCAACTGATCTCCAAATTTCGTCTAGCTCGCCCAAGAAATTATATAAATAATTTAATTTAGTTTACCTCCTTGTGATTCAACCTGCATATTACACGATCTGTGCCGTTTGTAGAATTTATTTCAAAATTTGCGATTTTCTATTTCGTAGAAAATTGTCAATCACTTTTTCACACGTGCAGTCGGGTATCTTATTTTGCAGATATGTTGAGCAGGATTCTGGATCAAAGCTTAAAGCTGTGTCCAGAGCATTGATAGACTTCTGTTGTGTTAGTTTATATTTTCGCTGTGCAGTGTATTACATTTATTGTAAATTATCTTCCGCTGTATTATATATTCGATGCACTCTGATATTCTGTACTCTAATGTTGCATTATTATGATGTAATAAAAGTCTTCTGTTATTTGTTCTGATGTGTTGTATTCCCAGAGTTAGCGTATTCAGGTTCTTGAGCGGTATTGGTCGATTTAGCGGTTGATTAGGTCTGGGCGAAATCCGAGTCTTTACAATTGGTATCAGAACTTTAGTTAGCTCAAATCTTTGGGGTACAACTCGTTAGAACCGAACAAAAGACTCATTAGAGGTGGAATTAGTAATATCCTGTAAAAGAATACTCATTAGAGATAGGATCAGTAGTATCCTAGAATGAGAAAACTCGTTAGAGATGGGGTTAGAAATGCCGTAGAATGAGTTGAGGGTAACAAGTATATAATTAACGTATGTGTGATTATATATATAATCCGATCTTAGAAAATATGATTTTTGGATATATAAAAGTTATATATATTTGAAAAGTTAATCAACTAATAAAATTATCGAAACTAATAATTTTTTTTAATTAAAATTGAATCGGTCAATTAAAATACTTTCAACTCCGTTCCTTTTCGAGGACGAAAAGATTTTAAGTGGGGGAGATTGTAACAACCTAGAATTTTGGAACCAATTTAAAATTTATTTTAGAAATTGTAATGAATTTTGAATATTTAAAATAATTTAATTTAAATAATAACAATTAAAAATTTATTTAAATCGAAGTTAGAATGAAATTTTTTAATTTAATTATAAAAGGAGTTAGAAATAGCATGGTAGTTTGAAAATTTGAATTTGAACTTTGACTGACTGTACAGGATGCAAATTAAATCGGATTTCAGTAAAACCAAAAATATTTAAATCTATTTAAAAATAACTTTCCAACGAATCCGAAAAATTGAAATTTCATAATGGGAATCAAAAGTTATGCCCAGTTTAATATTTAGAATAGTCGTTGTAGAATTTAATATAATATATAGCCCATAAAAATAGCCATTTTTCAAATGACCTCCGTTTTCGATGAAACCACTTTTGTTGGATCTGGAATGTCAGATTATTTCTAGATTCTAAATTTCATAATTTTTGGAAGAAATATGTGAGCGTGGTAAATCAAAACGTGTTTTGTCAATTACAGTCAAATTGGATCGACCAGAAAATTGCCATTTTTCAAACGATCTCCAATATGTCAGGACATACGGGATGAGGACCAGAAAATTGCCATTTTTCAAACGATCGACCAGAAAATTGTCAGGACATACGGGATGAGGAATCAGGACATACTTGTTGATTGTCCGGATATGCGAGGACATACTTGTTGATTGTCTGGATATGCGAGCACATCTCTTCTGACATTGGATTTCATTCCATGCAAATTAAATTTATTTCTATTTAATATAAATCTGTGGTGGTGGAGAATTTATTCTCTTGCTTAATGCCCTTCTCTGAGACGCACGAGCTCAGAGGTTCTATATTGGTAGTTATCGATCGCATGGCGTGGATTGTCAATGTGGCATGCCAAGATGCAAATGATTGAGGCTTTTGTTGAAAAGCAGAGCCTTGTGATTGATGATTAAAGCATAGCCTGTTTCAGCATAGCTTTGTGTATCGCGTTACCTCGCGAGCCTCACACCCCGGTATGAGTCAAAAACAGGATAAGGGAACGCAGGGAGTGCACACGTTTCTTTCTAGCTAGAAGTGGTATCAGGGTTTTGCAAGCCCTGACATTTACTTATGTGGATGATGGATTTTGAGGCCTCGGTTATATTGGTCGATAGTGACCATTTTATAGGTTCAATAGGACCGGGAAGCATGTGTTCAGGCATAACTGGTCCACTAAAGTATTTGTGGACCAGCTCTGCAGTATCCAAGGGTTGCACGTCGGTGTGATCCTGAGACACTGCTAGAGTGTCTCGAATCGGTAAGGAGATCGTTCCTAGCCTTGACTCATGATGGTAATCCAACTTCCAATATGACATCATGCGGTTTTGATTGTAGAACTAGTATGGCGACATAGTTGGATGGGGTACTATGCCATCTATGATTGATACTTTATGATTGAAAATGTTTTTGAAACATATATACACTAATAATTATATCAAATCTGTTTTTGTCGTATCAAGCATTTTTGACCATTATAAGGTAAAACTCTATCTTCCGATTTGCGTTGCATTGTGCGATGGGACTTGAGTCTTATAATGGTTTCATTTTTCTAAAAAGCATTGCATTGTTTAACGATTTATTTTATTTATGCACTGGCAATCCAATGGAGTAAACTGTTCTGCGTTAGCGGCGTGGTTCTGTGATTAGCCTTATTATTAGACAAGTTAGGAAAGATTTCTCATACCAGTCTCACGACTGACCTGTAGTTCGTTTCACTTTGCAAAATCGGGTGCCCTCTTTTTGATTGACATAGAAATGTGCTTATTTTATGCTCTTATATCTTATCTTTTGTATATAAATAAATATTACTTGGGTATTATTTTTTCACTTTTACAGATATGTCGACTTAGTGACATGCAGTCAAAAAATATAAAAATAGAGATCAACTTGTTGTATATTTACATATAAAGACTTGCTGATGAAGATCTCACATCTAGTTGCTTTTTGGACAAGAAAATAACTAGTAGAAAGGCTATGCATATCACAAATCAACGAAGAATTGTCAAGGAAGCCAGAGGAAAAGAGGAAAGGCCCAAATTTACTAGATTTCACTAAGACCCATCTATAATTCTCATTGTAAACTCTTTTGTGATTTCCCTAAGGCCCATTTGTCATTGTATTAGGGTTAGGGTTGACTATCTAACCTATAAATACCCTTGTAATCTCATTGTAAAATTCATCCCGTATGTCCTGATTCCTCATCCCGTATGTCAGAAGAATTAAAATTATAAAGATTAACAATCCCTAAACCCCCATCCTTCTTAGATCTACAACAAACTTCCCAGTTAACTAAGCATTTAAAGCCCCAACACAAGTTATCGCCACTACAAAGGAAATTACGCCTAATTCTATCGATTTTCTCAATTACCCATTGAGGAAATCGATGAATGACCATCCAATAAGTAGGAATAGCAAATATCACAGAGTTAACCAGAACCAGTTTACCAGCTCTTGATAGAAATCTGCTATTCCAAATAGATAATCTGTTTATCCCTAATTGTTGTATCAAATCTTTAGAAGACATACAGGACAATCGATGTAGAGCTTAGACATGCATGAACGATCCAAGATACTCGGGTCATTCATATAAAGTAAAAGGTAGTCTCACGTAACCGAAGTTGAACACATCAACGAGGAGAAACACACAACATCAAAACTAATGGGTCCCACACCAGTCATATAGCTTGGCTCGATTATGCCAAAGGACAATATGGCCCAAGCAAGCTTAGGAGATTCATACTTAAAATAAGGATCGCCCGCTCTAATATCTAAGGGTCATTTGCGCAAAACAAAGAGCACAGCGAACGAGCATAGCTTAAAGGACCGGTTCTCTATGTCCGAAGAAGTCGGTCGCTTATATCAGGAAAAGTCATTCACCTCTACGATAGAAGAATGTTCATATGCCCTAGCATAGAGAGGGTTCAGTAAGAACGGTTAGTTCGACTAACTCGACCATAGGGAATGGTCATACTTGCAAGATAAGGAAAAAGATTGGTTCCAATCACGCATCCTGTTTTGCAGTCGTTCGCCTGTACTGTCCCAGTCGGTCGTACATATCAGGAGACACAAAGATGCTAAGGACGTACATGTACCCCATGCACCGCTCATGGATTGCGACCTCAGACTCTCATCCATTAGTCACTAATGTTACAATTATATGTTATCTACTAGTCCGAAAATATCAATTCCAGAGTGTTTACACATATGGTAGCTTTACAAGCTTTGATCGGTCACCCATCTACCATCAGATACAGATGCCCCAACTAGGCAATTACAGAAGGCTCAACATGATCTGGTCGACCGTTCTTATACTAAACGGGAAGCCTTGACAAGTCGCGCATGTGCACTCATTGCATGTCCACCCGTTCAATATGCCAAGACCTATGCAATCACTTGTTCCTATGCAACTACTCACTCCTATGAAGTCGCTCGCACATGACAACTAGAAACAAGTCACAAGTTGGCTACAAATAAGCGGGGGCATGTTCTTGATTAATAATATAGGCGATCTATAGCCTACAAAGGGGAACTCCAATTCATTTCTTCGAGGAAGGCTCACCTATAAATAAGCCATGGCTGCCACTAGAAAAGGGGGGCTTCCGTCCACCACGAAGTACTGCTAAGTTCCATCCTCAGCTATTCCAAAAACATTTCAACCATGATCATCATCTCCGTCCGAAGATCTTTCATTCACTTGGCCATGGCATCCATTAAAATCCTATAAGTGCAAAAGATCAAAGACAGTCTCCTCCTTCGGCGCTTCTCCATCCTTTCCCTCCATAGATCCTGCCATTCTTTCATTGAACCTCATGAACTTAAGCGAGATCTATATGTAAAAAGTGATAATATATTGAGAGAGTAAGATGATGTATAAGGAAGGAGAGTTTATGCATTCTGTAACTATTGTCATGATAATGCAAACTCAACTCACAGTGGATGTAGGCCTAACACAAGGCTGAACCGCTCTAAAACCATGTCTCCATTTTGTTTCCTTTGCATTTTTACTTTCAATTGTTGTTGAGTGCGGGTCCGTTCATTTTTTAACCATATTGGTGAAATACAATTCTCGTACCCTAGGTGTTTGAACCATTTTTGGAGCAAACATTTTGGCACCCACCATGGGGCCGTATTTGCATTTTCCTTGTTGAAGTCCAATGAAATATCCTAAGAGAAACTTTGCTTGAATCACGAACATGGCGGAGGAAACTATTGGCACAATCGACGACTTCATCAACAGCGTTAATATTGTCACGTCGCCCACCGTCCGATTTGAGGTCGGAGAATCGTCAGAAATTGAGGAAGCCATAACCAAAAGAGAATTAGAAGAAGCGATGGCGGGACTGACAAGTCAGATAACCATTGCAAACGATGCAATGATGAAAAAACTTGAATAAATGCTCGCTATTCAAGCCGCTACTGCAAAAACCACACTAAGTGCCGCTTGTTTTCTACCCACTCGAACAAGTCAAGTATACGGTGCAGAATCCTCTGCTTCAGGCGTGAAACAACAAAATTCTGTTTAGGAAGTCACACATCATGTTAATCTGGACCATGGAAAAGCAAAAGCACCCATGCGTAACCACCCTGGTGACACAACCTCTCAACGGGTAAATGATCATACAAAAGGGGCGTTTCTTTCAAAAGAAAGCCAATATTCCTCGTCTCCAGATTGTAATTACACACTTAAGCAAGAATTTAGCAAGGAAGAAGGCTCTTGTTCCATAGGTTGGGGCAAAAAGCAGGAATATATTTTAGAGATGGCATGTGAAATTGTGAAGGATAGCTTGAGAAAAGAAGATAATCGAGAGGAATGGGAATTTTCTTTTACTAAGACCCCACTCACCGAAAGAATCAAAATGGCTATATATCCACACAAATTTAAACCTCCAATGTTGCAATCCTACAAAGGGACAAGCGACCCCAATGAGTTGCTGTGCAGATACGATCAGCATATGAATGGGGCACGTGCCACTGATGAGGTCAAATGCCTGTATTTCCCAGCTTATCGAGAAGGAGTGGCCTACCTCTGGTTCACAAAGCTACCACCGAAGTTTGTGGATGACTTTGCTACCTTAGCTAAATTGTTCAGTAAGAAATTCAGATTCCAAGCACCCAGAATCCGGGATGTTATAGAGCTAAGTGAAATACAACAAAGACTAGGAGAGACCGTCAAAGATTTTCTCACCAGCTTTAATATGGCAGTGGCTGAAATTGAAAATTATGAGCCCCGACTAGTGCTGATGGCTTTGAAGGGGGCCATATGTAGAAAGACCAGGTTAGGACGGTGGATTAAGAAGAAGAAACTAAGCACACTCAAGCAACTACTTAATAAAGCCGATGAATGTTGAACAAAATCCAGTATGTGAACAGCAAAAAAGGAAAGGTGGTGCACAAAGTGACTTTAATAGTCGGGAGAGGAACAACGAAGGAAAAGATAACTGGGCTAAGAAGAAGCTATGCTTCTTCAAGAATTCTAATCTCACTCCCCTCAGTGACACCATAGGGAATATTTTCATAGCACTAAGGATACAAAGAAATATACGATCCCGAAACAAATGCAAGTCAAAGATGCCACTATGAGATCAGGAAGGTTTTGTCAATTTCATAACCAACCAGAGCACGATACAAATGATTGCAGGCATTTAAAGTCATTAATTGAGGGGCTAATCAGGAGGAATTGTTTACAACAATACATACGAGTTCATGAACACTACTCAACTCTTTACATGCAAGGGGCAACAAGTAATGAGTGGATCAATCATGCCAATCCAAAGTCAGTACTTACCTAAGGACCAAAAGTTAGCCTTCTGGTGTCGGCGACCCTGAATAAGCATCCTCCATCGCTTTACCATGCTTTATTATTTTTGTCTTGCCTTATTACTCAAGAACCAGTAGTCATTATATTGTACTTTGTTACTTGTTATGTTCATGAAAGTAATCGATAGTGATTTACCTGCAAAATGCCTTACAAACCAAAAGTTATGTGCTCATCAGAGTAACATACTTGTAAGCTCATACTAAAAGTTGGTTTCTTAAAATGTAGGCATAATAGAAGTGGTCGCCTAACGACAACTAAAACTATACTGGAAGGTTTCCAAAAGCATGTTTCAAGCAAAACAACTTGGGAGCCAAAAACATCATGCGAATTAAGTCGGATAAATAAGAACTTCGCTTCTAAAGAATAAATTGTTCTGGAAAGGCGTAGTAAACAAACTGCAAGTCAGAAGGCTACACATTTCACTATGGAACACGTCAAATTCTTAGCAAGCATCCATTGAAGGGGTTAGCGTCGAGCTTTGAGGAAATTACAAAGATAGTATCAAATTTGTCCCACGGATGAAAAATTGTTTGTCCCAAAAGAGGCACCTTGTTAGGTGCAGGATAGGAATTCTTTAAATCGAACAAAAACTCGATGAGAAGAGTTAGTGTCCACCTCTCGAGATGAAGCATAAAGTTGGAAGGACCAGTGCAATCAGAAATCCTAGCCAAAGGGGGTAACAGAAATCCTAGCCGAAAGGGGGTAACAGAAATCCTAGCCGAAATGGGGTAACAGAAATCCTAACCGATAGGGGATATTCATTCTAGGTCGTTATTGAATTTAAAATAACCAGATCAAGCATGACCTAGAATGGATCGGAAATTTGAAACCCAAGTCCTCCCTTGGGGGCACGTATTCAAGACCAGTCTCCGAAGGGCTTGGGTCACCGAGTTAGTGAGATGTGGGGTTGAATACATTTTTAATAAAAAACAACAAACATGTATATATATACGAAGGCGTATTTAACCGAGTCTCCTAAGGGCATGGGGCATCAGGATAGCGAAGAATGCAAATTAAATATGGAGAGCATAAACTTCTCCAGGAGGCACGTTTCCAAGTTCATACTCCGAAGGATTTGAATTAACATGCTACTAAAACACGGGTAAATGCGTGAACGTCAAATATTATAACGAACTTTGGTACGGGGGTTTAACCATAGCATTAAAATGAACCTGTAATGATAATCTTACATGTCATAAGTCGTGCGCAGTCGTACGATTAACAAAGTGCTCAACCATACAAATGAATAGCGATAAAGGTGTAACGTGCGATGCACCAACGAGAAGATATTTAAACTATATATATATATAAAGAAAAACTGCAGTACCATGAACCGAGGCCCAAATCAGTCATAAAGTCACCAATATAAGCATGTGATAATAAGCAGGGCTGGAACCCGTATAAACAAGCCAGTCTAAGCAAAGCACATTAAGATAAACAACGGAAATAATAAAAGATAAAGCCAACCAGTTATAATTTTCAGGAGGAAAAAGCAGTGGTCCTCTCCTGGGATTCAAGGGCACTGATAAGCTCAAACCTGTCTTTCTCCAAAGCATGGATTCAGTCGATGTTCTCTCTGTTCAACCTCTGAAGATCACCAGCAAAAGTATGCCAAGCGCCTAATTGCTTTACAATGTAATCCATGACTTCCACAATAAGGCCTCCAATCAAACTTGGACGCGCCTCCAACTGGTTAAATTCAGCCAGTATGCAGTCTTTTATAGCATCCATCTCACCAGGGACAATCCATTTGTCATACGGGTCTACGTTCAAGTCAGAGTACATACCTTCTAAACACCAACCCTCGAATCATTCAGCAAGTGTTGGATGACATGGATTAGGAACATAAAGAGGCCTATGAACGATTGTTTGAAGATCGGCAGAGTTTGAGGTGATGGACGGATAAGGCAGTGGTCGTAGGTCAGAAGCAGTTTGAATATCCAGGACGAGAGGTTCATCCAGTGTACGACATCTCCGGGGGTCACTTTTGCCCAAATTCCTTCGACTCTTCGGCCTGTTTCTCCTGCCAACCTTCTTCATTATTTTCTTCCTTGGTCTTTTTAACATAAAGAATTTCGTCCTTGAGCCTGTAGAAAAGATCAAAAGATATTTCAGTGTGTGTCGGACATCAAAAGGCCATTTCAATCTGAAGTTTGGATATTAATCAAAACAACCCAACCAAGTTTGGGCGCAATCAGAAGCCACACTTGGTTTAAGCCAACAATGACTGAGGCATTCCAGCAAACGGCTTATAGGCAAAATCAAAATCAAAGTTTTAAAAAGTTTCATGCCATTCAGTTTCATATTGAAGCAACATCTTCATCAAACAAACCTAATTGTTGCCGAAATACCGATCCATATTCAAATTGATTGAAGCTCACTTAAGAATGCCTTAGCTTGAAACTATCTATGAAATCAGCAACTATTCGAGCAAAACAAGATAGAGTAAAAAGTGAAAACTCACCTAAAACAATCATGGTGCTTTGGATCTAAAGAAAAATTGCCTTAATCAATCGAGAGTTACTGGAAGCATAAACAAAATAGTGAGCTAAGAGAACTAAGAATTTTAAGGAAAATTAGGGCAAAAATAAAATAGTGTGGATTACCTTGTAAAACTCTCTAGAACAGTGTTACCATCAAAAGATTTCTTCGGGAAAGAGATGGGATGGGGAAGGTATAAAAAGTAAGCCACTCCAAGATGTTCTTGCCACGTCAGGCTCGTCAAATTCAAGATGACTCATCTAAACGAGTATAATGACCCACCAAAACTAACTCGCCTGAACCATCATGCTGTGCCTGGCAGTATGAGCGACTTAAGGGAGCCTTGATCTTGGTCAATCCAGAACAACCGAGAGCTATGAATAATTACCCTTTGGAAAACAAAGATTTAATTCACCGAATCACTACAGTTTTTTTCTAAGTCCGTAATCTTTCGTGAAACTAGGGAATTACGAACTTCGAGGGTCCAATGTTTATCCCTAATTGGTGTATCAAATCTTCATAAGACATACAGGAGATCGCTGCAGATCTTAGACATGCATGAATGATCCAAGATACTCAGATCGTTCATATAAAGTAAAAGGTAGTCTCACATAACTGAAGTTGAACACATTAAGGAGGAGGAACACACAACATCAAAACTAATGGGTCCCGCACTAGTTATACAGCTTCGCTCGATTATGCGAAAGGACAATACGGCCCAAGCAAGCTTAGGAGATTCGTACTTAAAATAAGGATCGTCCGCTCTAATATCCAAGGTTCGTTTGTGCATAACCAAAAGCACAGCGAACGAGAACAACTTAAAGGACCGGCCGCCTATGTCCGAAGAAGTCGGTCGCTCATATCAGGAAAAGTCATTCACCTCTACGACAGGAGAACGTTCAAACGCCCTAGCATAGAGAGGGTTCAGTAAGAACGATTAGTTCGACCACTCGTCGAAATGGATCGAATATGACAAAGTAACTCGACCATAGGGAATGGTTATACTTGCAAGACAAGGAAAAAGATTGGTTCCAATCACGCATTCTTTTTTGCAGTCATTCGCCTATACTGTCCCAGTCGGTCATACATATCAGGAGACACAAAGATGCTAAGGACGTACATGTACCCCATGCACTACTCATGGATTGCTACCTCAGACTCTCATCCATCAGTCACTAATGTTACAATCATATTCTATCTACTAGTCCGATAAATATCAATTCCAGAGCATTTGCACATATGGTAGCTTTACAAGCTTCGATCGGTCGCCCATCTACCATCAGATATAGATGCCCCAACCAGGCAATTACAAAAGGCTCAACATGATCCGGTCGACCGTTCTTATACTAACCGGGAAGCTTTGACAAGTCGCGCCTGTGCACTCATTGCCTGTCCACCCGTTCAATATGCCAAGACCTATGCAATCACTTGTTCCTATGCAACTACTCACTCCTTTGAAGTCGCTCGCACAGGATAGCTGGAAACATCTGTCACTAGTTGGCTACAGCTAAGCGGGGGCATGTTTTTGATTAAGAAGATAGGTGATCTATAGCCTACAAAGGGAAACTCCAACTCGTTTCTTCAAGGGGGGCTCACCTATAAATAGGCCATGACTGCCACTGGAAAAGGGGGACTTCCGACCACCACGAAATACTGCTAAATTCCATCCTTAGCCATTCCAAAAACATTTCAACCATGATCATCATCTCCGTCCGAAGATCTTTCATTCACTTGTCCATGGCATCCATTAAAATCCTATAAGTGCAAAAGATTGAAGACTGCCTCCTCCTCCGACGCTTCTCCACCCTTTCCCTCCATAGATCCAGCCATTCTTTTATTGAACCTCGTGAACTTAAGCGAGATATGTATGTAAAAAGTGATAATATATTGAAAGAGTAAGAGGATATATGAGGAAGGAGAGTTTATGCATTCTATAACTATTGTCATGATAATGCAAACTCCATTCACAATGGATGTAGGCCTAACACAAGGCTGAACCACTCTAAAAACTCGTCTTCATTTTGTTTCCTTTGCATTTTTACTTTCAATTGTTGTTGAGTGTGGCTCCGTTCATTTTTTAACCATATTGGTGAAATACAGTTCTCGTACCCTTGGTATTTGAAACATTTTTGGAGCAAACATAATCTATTATTAATCTTATTAATGATAAAAAGCCAATCTTCATGTTTGAGCTTAGACGGCCTAATTTTAAAACCTAAATAATCAAAAGGAAATCTCATAGTATAACAGTTTAAAGTGCCAGCAACTTGATTCTCAACATTGTCAAAGTCATTAAGAACCATAATAGAGCTCTTATCAAAATTAATTCTGAGACCAGATATCATCTCAAAACAATAAATAATAAACTTCAAAGCAATAATATGCTTAGGTAAGTGAGAGGAAAATAATAATGTATCATCCGCAAATTGAAGGATAGATAATTCATTATTAAAAACCTCATTACCAACAAAACCTAAAACACCTAATCTACCAGCTCTCTTAATAACCTTAGAGAAAACATCAACAACAAGGTTAAAAAGAAGAGGTGACAAGGGATCACCTTGTCTAAGACATCTTTTAGACTGAATTTTTTTACCAAAACCTAAAACACCTAATCTACCCTAGCTAAACATAACCCATAAATAAAATCCCAGTCAACTGAATCGAAGGCCTTCTCAAAATCTACTTTCAAGATAGCACAAGAAAAATCATTTTTACAACACACATTAATATACTCTTGCACAGCGGCCATTCCATCCACTATATTACTACCTTTAATAAAGGCATATTGATAACAATCGATAAGATCGTTCATCTTGGAACAAAGCCTATTCGCTAGGACTTTGGTAATAATCTTTACCGAATAATTGATAAAGGAAATAGGCCTAAAATCCTTTAAATAATTAGTGCCTTGCCTCTTATGAATAAGGATAACATTAGAAAAGTTAAAGTTACCTAAACGCAAATCCTCATTATAAAAATCAATAAATAAGTTGATAATATCAAACTTCAAGACATCCCAAAAATGCTTATAAAAATGAATAGAAAAAACATCAGGACTAGGAACTTTGTTACTGGGCATATCATTAATAGCCTTCCAAATCTCCTTCTCTGAGAAACGCTTATCTAGATCACCTAAATCGATCCTAGACTCTATGGGATATAAACCATTCCAACTAACATTAATCCTTCTCTTAATCCTGGAACCAAAAATCTCCTTATAATACCTAGTAAAAGCTTCGTTTAAATCACTCTGAACGGACAATACCACATCATTAACAAAAAATAGAATGAATCAAATTATTAGTCTTCTTCTTATTAGCCACACTGTGGAAGAATTTCGTATTATTATCCCCTTCCTTAATCCATTAAACCCGTGCTCTTTGCCTCCATATGATCTCTTCTTTTTCCAAAATCAACGTAAGATCATGCCTAAGAAAGCAAAGTTTATTCCTCTCAGAGGAATTAAGAATCTTGGACTCACTAATCTTGTCTAAATCTAACATCTCACACATGATCTTGTCTTTCCTAATTCTAAAACTGCCAAAAACATATTCATTCCAGTGCTTAAGAAAAAACCTTAACTTACCTAACTTCACAACATTCACTAAATTTAGAAGAGAATTAGGCACATGTTCATTAAGCGAGTTAGAATAATTAAATATATTATAGTAAATACAAAAATAACATAAGAAATTAGAAAAATAAAATTTAACACTAGAGTATGTCGACATAGTATTTTTTGTATGTCGACATATAACTGCCAGAATTTCTGTGACGACCGCCCATAACCCCTGCACTAAACAAGAGGAATAATGCGTTGAAAGGCGTGCCAGGCTGCTATGGACGATCATCATAGTAAGTGAACACATCGAAACCTGTCGTAGAACTCACAGCGCAAGGATAAAATATAATAGAACATATGCAACAGGTGATTGTAATGAGGTATCATATAGCAAACTTTTGAAACTCTTTCAACATCCAGAAAGATTATCCAACTGATATCCAAGTTTGTACATAAGGCCTCACTACAACTCTCAAGTAACTCAAACAGCGGAAACAGAAATACTAGATAGAATAAAACTGGTACGCCGGCCTCCTGCTCGTCATCGCTCAGCTTCCTCGTATCACTAAGCTCCATTACCTGTAACCTGCTACTTAGTCTGCCCATCCACAACTGGATGAACAGCCCAAGGTAATAAGAGGAGACATAAAACCTTGAGTCAGACAATAGTCTTAGTGAGCGATAATAAAGCTAACAAACTTCAACAAGAAAGCATATGAGAATGGGTAAATGAACAACTTATCTACCCACATCACCAGAGAAGAACTCAACCTTATCTTCCCCACATCGGACAGTGACAGCCTTTACACCAAGCATTTCAACCATTCATCCATAGAAACCAGAACACTCATTCAATCATAGAGCACACACAACATCCAGATTATATAAGTCTCACACAGACAACTCTAATCGAGTTTGACATTCCTCAAGTACCCTCGCCAGAAGCCTAAACCAATATCACTTAAGCACTCAAAGAACATCTCCCTCGACTTTGGATAATCTATGTGAGATAGTACAAACAGAACAACAATCATCCATAACCGACTCTGGCTATCACCGCCAATCCTGCTTCGAAACCATCATTGTCGTATGATGGCCAACCTTGCCATATGTCAAGGGCTAATGATAACCCCAGTTCTAGCATGAACTCCATATGCCCAACCTTGGCAATGTCCAACCTTGACACTAGGCCTTTCCCCAACCAGAAAGACCCAGGGTACTCGACCAACAACCGGTCTTTTGGGCCTTTCAACGATACCCATCGTACCCCTGCTTTGAGCCTGCTAGAACTTACGACAACGATGACTTCTCGGCCTTCGCATCTCTAATCGTCCAACCTGGACGATGTTTCATAGCTCAAGCAACCTTCTCGAGCAGCCATTATCCACCAACTCACGACCTTTGAGTTGTCTCCGCATTCGTTGTTCCACCTTGATCAACGAACACATTCATCACTTCGAGTCTTCCTACTTGAATCACCTCGAAGTTACGTCATCACTAGAAGTGTCCGATCAGAAATTTCCACTAGAAATGCCGACCAGACCCATTCTGGACCTACCAGACCTCCCTTTGCTCCTCCTGGACCGACCAGGACCCTCCTGAGCCGACCAGACTCCCTCCTCAGCCTTCTGGACCGATCAAACCGACCAGCTCCAAGACCCAGTCAAAACCGATCAGGATATGCTTCCATCTGACCGACCAGGATTTGCATCCATCTGACCGTCCAGCTCCTTCAGACCGACCAGGTGAAACCGACCAGCTCCACCAGATCGACCAGCTCCTCCAGATCAACCAGCTTCTCCAGAGCGACCAGGCTGAAACCGACCAGCTGCTCCAGAACGACCAAGCTAAAACCAACCAGCTGCTCCAGAACGACCAAGCTAAAACCGACCAGCTGCTCCAGAACCGACCAGAATCTTCTCTGCTCCTCCAAAACCGACCAGAAACCTGCACATCTCCAATTCGACTCAGATTTCGACCAAAACTTCGCCAAAGGACAAATCCGACGAAACCAGCTTATCCGATTCATCCAAACGCAATCACAAACATGTTATGCAACCAACAATATCATCAATCTAACAATTTCCATCAAAACACATAAATTTCCCAAAACATGATAAGTGAATCATATGAACATAAAAACGGATCGAACTTGCATAATCTTGAGAAAAATCATAAAATTAACCATTTAAATTATGTAGATCAGATCCTAAGGTGATTCATATATAAAATGGACTTAGCATGGTGTGGATCTAAGGAAAATAACATGGAAATGATGAAATTAACATCCTAAAACCCATATACTTGCATGAATCCGAATGAGAGATGTAAATCACTCACCAATTATCCAAATCTAAGCAAAAGCAATGAAAACGCAATCCGGATAGCGAACACTTCGAATCAAACTCTTCAATCTGACGAATTCGCCCTTGAGACGATGTAGATCTAGCCTCTTATGGTGTAGATCTTCGATTTCTCTCCTTGGATTTTGGAATTTTAATGGTGGAAAGATGTTAGAGGAAGAAGGAGATCAAAGCCTCCCCATAAGAGAATGGAAAATGCCAACCTTTCTCCATACCCCTTACCCCCTATTTATAGTCTCCACCCACCCTCTAATGGGCCTTCTCCAAATCAGCCCATTAGCCTTCCAAAACCTGAACAGCCAATTGAAAAACCTTAAAACATCTCCCAAACCGCTGAACCAACTACGGAAAGGGAATCATCAATTCCTTTCCAATGGCATAGGTCTCACCCTCTGATTCGACCTGAGTCAAAAGTTATGCCCAGTACAAGACTGACAGGGGCAAAATGGTCACAAACAAAATCGGTAAAAATTATGGACATGTCACACATCCCCATAAGCAACATATCAAAAGATGAGAATGATCCAACCCTCAGGGAATAAAATAAAAATATTTTACGATCTTCCGATACGTAAAATGCGGGCTGTTACATTCTCCTCCCCTTAAGAATTTCGCCCCCGAAATTCCAAGCAAACACAAGCAACCACAACAATTCCGCATGCCTATCATTCATGAGAAGCCAATCCTATCATCCAAACTAGCAACCATCAAGCCATACGTCCATAGCCTTATCCTAGCACGCGGAATTCTATCAAACAACAACAAGATATAACGATATAACGATGATACAATCAAAGGGTCCTACCGATGAAAAGTTCTGGATGAGTCGCCTTCATGCTCTCTTCCGTCTCCCATGTACAATCATCGCCATCTTCACTCCATTGTACCTTGACTAGCTTAACCGTCTTCCTCCTAAGCTGTTTCATGTCATTCCCCACAACATGAAGTGGCTTGCGAGTTTTCGTAACTACGATCTCAACTTCTAAATCTTCATACTGTTCTGGAGATACCACCACATTCGAGTCGTGCACAAACTTTCGTAGAAACGACACATGGAAAACATTACGCACACTCGACATCTTCTCGGGTAACTCCAACCTATATGCGAGCTTTTCTATTCGCTCGACTATCGAAAATGGTCCAACAAACCTAGGGGCCAACTTTCCTTTACTCCCGATTCGAACCACTTGCTTCAACGGTGAAATCTTTATGAAAACCATATCACCTACGTCGAACTCCAAATCCTTACGACGCTTATCGGCGTAACTTTTCTGACGATCTTGGGCCGCCTTCATTCGTTGCCGAATTATCTCGATACAATCCGAGGTTTCTCTTATCATCTCAGGCCCAAGTATCAACTTATCTCCAGTTTCTAACCAACAAGCTGGAGAATTGCACGGCCTTCCATACAACGCCTCATATGGTGCCATCCCAATACTCGACTGGTAGCAATTATTATATGCAAATTCGACTAAATGTAGATGGTCCTCCCATGATCCTCCGAAGTCTAACACACAAGCCCTCAGGAGATCTTCTAAAACTCGGTTGACTCTCTCGGTCTGACCATCGGTTTGGGGATGGTATGCCGTACTTAAGCACAACTCGGTTCCCAAAGCTTCTTGCAAACTTTTCCAAAATCCACTCGTGAACAATGGATCCCGGTCACTTACTATACTCTTTGGGACACCATGGAATCGAACTATCCATTTCACATAAAGCTCAGCCAATTTTGACGCTGTCCTAGTCGTCTTGACAGGAATAAATCTCGCACTTTTGGTCAAACGATCCACAATGACCCAAATCCCTTCATTCCCTGCCCTAGTTCTAGGTAGTCCATCGATATCTGCTCCCACTTCCACGTAGGAATCTCTAATGACTGAAGTAAACCACTCGGCTTCTTCTGTTTAGCTTTCACTAACTGACAGTTCATACACTTGGAAATGAATTTTCCAATATCTCTTTTCATCCCTTCCCAGTAGTAGACTCGCTTCATGTCCTGATACATTTTATTACCACCGGGATGAATCGTTAGCTTCGAGTGATGACATTCTCTCAGAACCTCATCCCTCAATCCGTCGACATCAGGAACAACTAATCGTCCTTGCTTTCGAAGCCAGCCTTCTCAGTCGACCTCGAACTCCTTATCCTCTGGTTTCAGTTTCTGAATGGACTCGACAAGCTTCACATCTTTCTTTTGGCCCTCGCCAATCCTTTCGATAAGAGTAGGCCTTATCGACAAGCTTGCCAATATTTCAGGTTCCAACTCACACCTTGGCCTGAAATCGAACCTTGCCAAATACTCGAGGCCCTTCCATTCCGAAAACATCGCTCCCAAACTTGCGTGTCTTCGACTCAATGCATCTGCAACTGCATTGCCTTTGCCAGGAGTATAGGCTATCCCAAAATCATACGATGCCAGAAACTCTAACCATCGTTGCTGCCGAAGATTCAAATCCTTATGGGAGAAAAGATACTTCAACGACTTGTGATCCGTAAACAACTCGAATCGTACTCCCAACAGGTAATGTCTCCACATCTTCAGAGCAAACACAATCGCTGCCAACTCCAAATCATGAGTTGGATAGTTTCTCTCATGTGGCTTTAGCTGTCGACTTGCGTAAGCCACTACTTTATCCTTCTGCATTAGCACTGCTCCAAGTCCAGTACCACATGCATCAGTATATACCACCATCTCTTCATTCCCACTTGGAATGGTCAACACAGGTGCACTCGTCAATCTCTCCTTCAAGATTTCGAACGCTTGTTCACACTTCGCATCCCATGCGAACACTTGGTTCTTCTTCGTCAATCCTGTTAATGGTGCAGCCATCTTAGAGAAATCCTTGATAAACCTTCGGTAATAACCAGACAATCCAAGGAAACTCCGAACATCCGTTGCATTCTTAGGTCTATCCCAGTCCTGGATTGCTGCAACTTTAGCGTGGTCAACCGCTATACCCTTTCCAGAAACAACATGACCTAAGAACCTCACTTCATCCTTCCAGAAGTGACACTTTGAGAACTTAGCTTTAAGCTGATGCTTTCGCAAGATCTCTAACACAACTCTCAAGTGCGTCTTATATTCTTCCACATTTCTAGAGTAAACCAGTATATCATCCACGAACACAAGCACGAACTTATTCAACTGATCTCTGAACACTCTATTCATAAGATCCACAAAATACGCGGGCGCGTTAGTCAACCCGAATGGCATCACCAACCACTCGAAAAATCCGGACGGTGTCCTAAAAGCAGTCTTTGGCACACTATCCTTAGCTACTCTCAACTGGTGAAATCCCGTTGCCAAATCCATCTGAGAAAACACTTTGGCTTCGTGAAGCTGATCGAACAAGTCATCAATCCTTGGAAACGGATACTTGTTCTTCTTAGTCACCTTGTTCAGCTCACGATAGTCCACACACAACCTTAACGAGCCATCTGCTTTAGTTGCAAACACGACTGGTGCACCCCACTCGGAAACACTCCTCCGAATGAAACCTTTTCCCAAAAGGTCTCTAACTTGCACCTCCAACTCTCGCTGTTCCTTAGGCGCCATCCGCCTAAGTGGCATAACAATTGGTCTCGCACCCTCGACCAAATCGATCCTAAACTCGATCTCACGATGCGGCGGCAACCCTTTGACCTCGTCAAAGACATCCACATACTCATTAGCGATCAGCACTGATGATATGTCTTCCTGTGGAATCCCAAGCGAATATAGATAACTCACGAAGACCCCGTCTTCGCGCTTACATCTAATCAACACCTTTCGCCCTTCCACATCCCCGACCGTCACCTCTAGCTTCTCGCAATTCACCCTTGCCGCATATCTCTTGAGCCAATCCATGCCCAAGATGATCCCATACCCAGCGAAGTTAAGAACAAAGCAATCACACATAAAAGAGCAACCATGACTCGATAATACTAGACTACAGCAAATCATGCACAAACTGGACGAACCCCCAACTGGATTTGTCACGATCAATGGCCTATCACAAATCTCGGGTTACAAACCCAAGCGACAAACAAGCTCATTGCAGATGAATGAATGTGATGCTCCAGTATCAAACAAAACTCGAACTGAAACACCATTAACGAAAAAAGTACCTTGCACCATGACACCCTTTCCCTTCTCTTCCGCAGTTGAAGCTCTTGAAGAAGATGGCACATCGTCCAAAGCATATGCCTTCACAATCTGCTTGCCCTTAGCTGATTCTGGACAATCTTTCCTCTCATGCCCAGGCTTTCCACACTTGAAGCACTTCTTCTCAGCTTTGGGATTCTTGCACTCATTTGAATAATGACCCTTCTGTTGGCAGTTAAAGCAAACCACCTCACTCTTGGGTTTCTTTTGGCCATCCTTTCCTTTCTGTTGTTGCTGCTTCCTCCTTTTATTATTACCACCCTGCTGTGGTTTCTGAGCTTCCTTGATTGCAGCGACAACATTTGCTTCCTTGGGAAACAAGCTCTCATGGCGAATAGCTTTTTCCACGATCTTTTCAAATGAATCATCAAGATGGTCCACCAGTGGTTTTCCAATATGAGCATCCAAACCCAAGACAAATTTCTCATTCTTCTAATAGGGTGTATCAATGTATGAACAAGCATATCTAGATAAAGCTTCAAAATCAGAAATGTAGTCAAGCACTGATCTGCCATTCTGCTTCAACTCTACGAACTTCTTGAAGAGAACGGACTTCTGAGCAGTGGAGATAAATTTTGCTTCAAACTTAGCTTGGAATTGCTCCCATGAAATCTCCTCTTCCGGAGTCTCGAGTATGACAGAATTCCACCATTCCATGGCCCTGCTCTGAAGCTACCTTGATGCAAGCTTTCTCTTCATTGCATCTTCAATACCCAAGTCTCTAAAGATTCGAACACATGAATCCATCCACCTCTGAACCTTTTCAGCTGGTTCAGTTCCCTTGAATGGTTTCCCTCCCAGAGATATAAAGTCTTTGCACATCTTTGCAAAATCTATTCTAGGAACTCGCACCCCTACATCAACCGTGGCCGCCACTGGAGCGGGTACCCTTCGCATAATTGCTTCTGCCATGGCTTCAAACATGGCCGGGTAATCTGGCTCACCACCATTTCCCCCTCCAGTATTAGCTCTCCTAGCAGCGTGCCTTGATGGTCGTCTACTCATTCTAAATCTGAAATTTAGAATAGTTAGCCAATTCCAAGAAAACTGCTTAAAGAATACAACCGCTACTACTATATATGCTAATATATATAGTAACATCCAACTGAAATCTACGAATACGTCCCTCATACGCAATTACGTCTTTGAACTTTGGCCAAAATCGTTGACCAGAGCTCTGATACCAAATGTGACGACCGCCCATAACCCCTGCACTAAACAAGAGGAATAATGCGCTGAAAGGCGTGCCAGGCTGCTATGGACGATCATCATAGTAAGTGAACACATCGAAACCTGTCGTAGAACTCACAGCGCAAGGATAAAATATAATAGAACATATACAACAGGTGATAGTAATGAGGTATCATATAGCAAACTTTTGAAACTCTTTCAACATCCAGAAAGATTATCCAACTGATATCCAAGTTTGTACATAAGGCCTCACTACAACTCTCAAGCAACTCAAACAGCGGAAACAGAAATACTAGATAGAATAAAACTGGTACGGCAGCCTCCTACTCGTCATCGCTTAGCTTCCTCGTATCACTAAGCTCCATTACCTGTAACCTGCTACTTAGTCTGCCCATCCACAACCGGATGAACAGCCCAAGGTAATAAGAGGAGACATAAAACCTTGAGTTAGACAATAGTCTTAGTGAGCGATAATACAGCTAACAAACTTCAACAAGAAAGCATATGCGAATGGGTAAATGAACAACTTATCTACCCATATCACCAGAGAAGAACTCAACCTTATCTTCCCCACATCGGACATTGATAGCCTTTACACCAAGCATTTCAACCATTCATCCATAGAAACCAGAACACCCATTCAATCATAGAGCACACACATAACATCCAGATTATATAAGTCTCACACAGACAACCCTAATCGAGTTTGACATTCCTCAAGTACCCTCGCCAGAGGCCTAAACCAATATCACTTAAGCACTCAAAGAACATCTCCCTCGACTTTGGATAATCTATGTGAGATAGTACAAACAGAACAAACAATCATCCATAACCGACTCTGGCTATCACCGCCAATCCTACTTCGAAACCATCATTGTCGTATGACGGCCAACCTTGCCATATGTCAAGGGCTAATGAAAACCCCAGTTCTAGCATGAACTCCATATGCCCAACCTTGGCAATGTCCAACCTTGACACTAGGCCTTTCCCCAACCAGAAAGACTCAGGGTACTCGACCAACAACCGGTCTTTTGGGCCTTTCAACGACACCCATCGTACCCCTGCTTTGAGCCTGCTAGAACTTACGACAACGATGACTTCTCGGCCTTCACATCTCTAATCGTCCAACCTTGACGATGTTTCATAGCTCAAGCAACCTTCTCGAGCACCCATTATCCACCAACTCACGACCTTTGAGTCGTCTCCGCATTCGTTGTTCCACCTTGATCAACGAACACATTCATCACTTCGAGTCTTCCTACTTGAATCACCTCGAAGTTACGTCATCACTAGAAGTGTCCGATCAGAAATTTCCACTAGAAATGCCGACCAGACCCATTCTGGACCGACCAGACCTCCCTTTGCTCCTTCTGGACCGACCAGGACCCTCCTGAGCCGACCAGACTCCCTCATCAGCCTTCTGGACCGATCAAACCGACCAGCTCCAAGACCCAGTCAAAACCGACCAGGATATGCTTCCATCTGACCGACCAGGATTTGCATCCATCTGACCGTCCAGCTCCTTCAGACCGACCAGGTGAAACCGACCAGCTCCACCAGATCGACCAGCTCCTCCAGATCAACCAGCTTCTCCAGAGCGACCAAGCTGAAACCGACCAGCTGCTCCAGAACGACCAAGCTAAAACCGACCAGCTGCTCCAGAACCGACCAGAATCTTCTCTGCTCCTCCAAAACCAACCAGAAACCTGCACATCTCCAATTCGACTTCGATTTCGACCAAAACTTCGCCAAACGACAAATCCGACGAAACCAGCTTATCCGATTCATCCAAACGCAATCACAAACATGTTATGCAACCAACAGTATCATCAATCTAACAATTTCCATCAAAACACATAAATTTCCCAAAACATGATAAGTGAATCATATGAACATAAAAACGGATCTAACTTGCATAATCTTGAGAAAAATCATAAAATTAACCATTTAAATTATCTAGATCAGATCCTAAGGTGATTCATATATAAAATGGACTTAGCATGGTGTGGATCTAAGGAAAATAACATGGAAATGATGAAATTAACATCCTAAAACCCATATACTTGCATGAATCCGAATGAGAGATGTAAATCACTCACCAATTATCCAAATCTAAGCAAAAGCAATGAAAACGCAATCCGGACAGTGAACACTTCGAATCAAACTCTTCAATCCGATGAATTCGCCCTTGAGACGATGTAGATCTAGCCTCTTATGGTGTAGATCTTCGATTTCTCTCCTTGGATTTTGGAATTTTAATGGTGGAAAGATGTTAGAGGAAGATGGAGATCAAAGCCTCCCTATAAGAGAATGGAAAATGCCAACCTTTCTCCATACCCCTTACCCCCTATTTATAGTCTCCACCCACCCTCTAATGGGCCTTCTCCAAATCAGCCCATTAGCCTTCCAAAACCTGAACAGCCAACTGAAAAACCTTAAAACATCTCCCAAACCGCTGAACCAAATCCTTAATGTAACCACTCTACGGAAAGGGAATCATCAATTCCTTTCCAATGGCACAGGTCTCACCCTCTGATTCGACCTGAGTCAAAAGTTATGCCCAGTACAAGACTGACAGGGGCAAAATTGTCACAAACAAAATCGGTAAAAATTATGGACATGTCACACATCCCCATAAGCAACATATCAAAAGATGAGAATGATCCAACCCTCAGGAAATAAAATAAAAATATTTTATGATCTTCCGATACGTAAAATGCGGGCTGTTACAATTTCAAATTTAATTCCCACCAAAAGTTAGTTATTTCAACCATTTAAACCTTTTATTTCGGCTTTTCTTCTTCATTTTCATTTCTCTTCTCTGTAAAAACTTTTAATTAAAAAATACAATGGCTCCATAAATCAAAACACCCAAATCAACTATGATTCACATGCTGGACCATCTAAGAGTTCTTTTCAACGATCTACGCTATCTCGGGTTATAAGTATTGAAGAAAAGATGGAATATGTTCTGCAAATGATGGCTAAAATGCAAGTACTTCAGATTAGGATGAATCAAGAGCAAAACAGGCAAGGAAAAGTAGTAAGGAGTCTACTTAAATACATAATGGATAATCAGGCTAATCCGATTATCATCAATGATGATAATCAAACCATGGAAGAGGAGGAGGAACCAGAAGAAGAACCAGAGGAAGAACCAGAAGAGGAAGAAGAAATGATGGAGGAGGAAGAACGACAAGATATTCAACCAACGATTATGGAAAAAGACGATAAGGTTGAATGTGTAGGACAGGTTTTATTTGTTAAAAACGGGAATGTGATTATAAAGAATGGAGAATTTTGTCTCCATTATCCAAATTGTCCAATTCACAAATCTCCCATTGTCAAATATAATTAAGTGTTTAAGGATTTCCTTGATTTTCTTTTTATTGCACTCCTATGATGAATCATATTTGTATAAATTTGTGTATTTGTACAAATTCATGTTTAATAAAATTTACATTTATATTTATGATTTAATTAGTTGTAACTCTCTAAGCATAAAATAATATAGATATACGATTAAGGGGGAGAATCCTAATTTAGTTACTTAAATTCTATTCAGATAGTTATATAATTTAAGGGGAGTACTTTTAGGATTGCTTTTTGATAATGACAAGGGGGAGGGGAGATTATAAAATATAGACATAGTTTATCGAATTCTTATTGATAGGGGGAGTATTTAAAGGATCATCATCATCAGGTATGATATTTTATAAACTAAGGTTATCATCATCAAAAAAGGGGAAATTGTTGGAGAATGGAGTTTTGATGACAACAACCTTATTTCAATATTAATTGATTATAAAATATATACTAACAATTTTGTATATTATATATATATATACACATACATACATACATACATACATATACATATGCAGGATTTATATATAGGAAATATTACTGAAGACTATACAGTTTAAAGATATTAGAGATTCAGAGTTCAGAGAAATTTCAAGACTCATGAGTATTCAAGATTTCAAGAGTTCAAGACTAATATAGTTATAGAGTCTAGATTATGTAAGACTCTAAATAGCACTCCAGGTTTAAAGTCAAATTCTGATCTTAAGATTCTGTTTTCAATTTCTATCTTGAATCCTCTCTATTTTATTTCCTCTCTATTTTATTTTCTTTATTTCTTATTTTCTTTTCTTACATTACTTTTGCTTTTCAAACTTAAGTTTCATATTTTTATACTTTTGTATTTATTTATATAGTTTAAAACCTTATAATTTTATAAATATGTTTATACAGTTTAAACTTATGTTTTCATATGATTTTTTACTTTATAATATTAATTTATAACTCTATATTTTTATTCAAGAATTTCCAAAATTATATTTATATCAAAATACTTTGAAAATGCTCAAAAATGAAATTTACGCAAAGGGTATGTTGACATACATAAAACACTATGTCGACATATAACTGTCATTTTTCAATTTTGAAAGGAAGTGTCTTTTCACGATTTGTGACGGTTCTGAAGCGTGGCATCCTTTCATACATTAAAAAAGGGCTTAAATTCGAATTTTTTATCATCTCTTGTTCTCCTACTTCATCCTCTTTCTTTACACCGTTATTCTCTACTTTTTGAATCAAGTGCTATTGAAGAGTTATTGAGATGTTTGTAATTGTTTGGGTTGAGTAAAGGAATCTATGGTATCCCTTGTAGCCGTGAAATCAAGGACGGAATCGGTGGTATCCCTTGTCACCATAAAATCAAGGACATAATCGGTGGTATTCCTTGTAGTCGTGAAATCAAGGAGGATTGTAATTTGATATTGATATAGTAATAAAACTCTGCACAGTCTAGCGTTTCGTGGGACTTGACGTAGGAGTAATCCAAACCAGTATAAAATCTGGTGTGTTCTTTCCATTTATGCATTTTTATTTCTGTTTATTCTTTTGTTTGTGTTTGAATCTATGTCTGTGATTGTGTTTGTGATGTTTAATTCATCTAGTAATTTACAAGTTTTAGATTTTGTTTAAACTCTCAAAAACACTATTCACCCCTACTAGTGTTCATTTTGCCTTGACGATCCTTTCTGCATTCCCTAACATAAACTTCTTTAGCTCATAAATTCTTCATACTTAATCCGATTTACGAAAACCAAGAATCTATTTGAACCAGAATTTCGTAATGAACACAACGGTGAAGTTTGTTTTAACTAATTCTGAATATTTTATTAATTAATATTCATTTCATTATCTTTTTTATATAATTACATTGTATTAAATTATGTGGTGTTACATTCTCCCCTTCTTAAAGGATTTCATCCTCGGAATCTCCAAGTTAAGAAGAATGTTATTATTTAACAATTTACTACACCCATCTACTCATCAATCAACCACTGGCATCCATTGTCCTTAAAATTTCTAATGCTTTGTGTGAACATATGCAAAGGGGTTGTGTATATGTCCTTATACTAATGCGAAAATCAGGCGACATACTAATTCAATTGTCCTCCTTAATGCAAAATATGTATGCGCCATGTGACCAATATGTTTGCAAGAGAATCCTAATAGTACATGTAAATTCTATATGGTGCACAACCATTCACCAACATCCATGTGATGATTCAACCATTTTCATTCATTTAAAATAAAATAAATGCGCACATATCAATATGCAGTATGTAAGTGCTTGAGCCGATCTAGTGCTTAATGTATGTGTGTTTGCATCCCCTAGCAAAGACTAGAAAACACTTGGTATGTAAGTGCTTGAGCCGATCTAGTGCCTAATGTGTGTGTATTTTCATCCCCTAGCAAAAACTAGAAAACACATGCATCCATCAATTATAACATGTATCAAAACACATGTTTTCATACATAGGCTTCTACTTAAGGATCGAGGATTCAAACAATAGGAAAACAAAATTCGAATTCAAAAGCTTAGAAAGGAATCAAGAATGTATTCTCAAAGAGAAAAGGGCAAGAAACATGAATGTTGTCTTCGGGTTCCCATGTCACATAGGCTTGATCTTCTCCCCATTGCACCATCACTAACTTGATCTCCTTGTTGTGTAGTTTCTTCACTTCCGATCCAAGAATACGGGTAGGAACTTTTCTAACTGATGCCTCCTTTTCAACTTCCACATCCTCAAGTGGGAAACATGGAACACGTCATGAATTCCTGCTTGCCTCTCTAGTAGTCTAACTCTGTAGGTCATCTAGCATATCCTCTCAATTATGGGGAACAGCCCTACAAATTTTGGTTCCAACTTCCTTACTCAGCCAAAGAGAACAACGTTTCTTAAAAGTGACACCTTGACAAACACCGTATCTCCTACCTCAAATTCCAAGTCAGTCCTCCTCTGATCAACTATGACTTATGCCTATCTTGAGTTGCTTTCATCTGTCTGCGAATAAGGTATATCTTCTCAGAAGTCACTCTAACCATATTAGGCCTAAGTAAAAGTCTATCTATAGACTCTTACCAACATGTTGGAGATCTGCAAGGTCATTCCATAAAGTGCCTCGAAGGGAGCCAAACCAATACTCGATTGATAACTGTTATTGTACGCAAACTCAACTAATGGGAGATGCTCCTCCCAAATCCCTACAAAGTCTAGGATACACAGTCTGAATAAATCCTCCAGAACCCCATTGTAACGACCCAGAAAATCTGAACCAATTTAAAATTTTTAAATTGGCTAAAATAATGGATTGTAAATATTTAAAATAAATATTTTAAATAATGGCGATGAAAACTGAGTTGAAATCGACATTTGAAAACCAATATAATTAATTATAATTATATATAGAATTGAAAATGGCGCGGTAGTTCGATAATTCGATTTCAAACTTCAATTGAATATACCGGGTGCAAAACAATCCGGATTTTAGTGAGACCAAAAATAATGGAATCTAATTGGTAATATCTTTCTAACGAATCTGACCAATCGAAGTTTGATAGCGGGAATCAAAAGATATGTCCAGTTGAAAATTCTGAATAGTCGCTATGGAATTCAGGCCCTTAAAAATGGACATTTTGCAAATGACCTCGGATTTCGACGAAACCACTTTTGTTGGATCCGCAGTGTCAAGTTATTGTTAGGTTTCAAATTTCATAATTTTTCGAATCAATATGTGAGCGTGGCAAAAGAAAACGCGTTTGACCAGTTTCCGTTGATTTTAATCGACTGGAAATTGGCCATTTTTCAAACGGCCTCAGAATTCGACGAAACTAGTTTTGTTAGGACCGTATCGTCAATACGAAGCTAGAAAATATTTTTCTGGAATTTTTAGTGTTAGTTTGTGACCCCGGTAATTTGAAAGGTACGTTTAAAATTCAATATAGTGATTTAAATGTAAATTCAACGGAAACTGATTGTAACAATCGAATCAGCTTGCGATACATATCCCATTGTGTTCGGAATGGGGGTGAAACGCTATGGGCGACAGGCGGTGGGCCTCGTTTCGGGGTCATATGTAAAAGTCAACCTTTTTGCTAAAATTAATAATTAAATAATAAATAAATAAATAAAAAAAATCTACTTTTCCCCCCTTTTATCTCCTGCTTGCCCCCCCCCCCCCCCCCCGTTTCAATTAACAGAAAACAAAAAAAAAAAAAAAAAAAAAAAAGAAGAAAAACCCTAAGCAGGCGATCGACGCCCCGAGCCCACCGCCTCTCTCGTTCGAACCTCCGAAGCCGCCCACCGCCTCTCTCGTTCGAACCCCCGAAGTCGCCCACCGCCTTTTCTCCATCGAAGACCCGAAGCCCCCCCCCTCTCGTTCGCGCAACTGAAGCCGCTGAAGCTCCCCTCGCTGGCGACGCTGAAGCCTCCGACGACCTGCGAGACGCCCCCCCCCCTCCGCTGTAAGTCGCTTTACATTTTTATTTTATTTTTTTTATTCTGTAAAAAAAAAAGGGAAAAAAAATATATAATAAACTGATTTTGTTAAAAATATATAACTGTTTTGTTTTAAAAAGATTAAAACTGTTTTGTTTTAAAAAGTATAAAAACTGAATATTTTTAAAAGTAGTATAAAAACTGAATATTTTTAAAAGTAGTATAAAAACTGAATATTTTTAAAAGTAGTTTAAAACTGAAATGGTTTTAAGTATTAAAACTGAAATGTTTTAAAGTATAAAACTGAAAGTTTTAAAAGTATAAAACTGAAAGTTTTAAAAGTATAAAACAGATTTTTATAAAAGAATTTTTAAAAACTGGATTTTTTGTAAAGGAATATAAAAACTGATTTTAAAATGATTTATAAACTAGAAGAAGATTAGAAATTTAAAAGTAAAAATCATATTTTTATATATTGAATAGCATCGTAAAAATTCGATTTTTACATGTGTAGAGAATACGGGCGAAAGCGACAAAAGGCGAAGATTTTATACAAAGAAGAGTCTTGAAGTTGGATAGCTATTGGTGAGATTTCTGATTTAAAAATTCATGTGTTGAATTTGAAAGTGAATTGCTATATATAAATATATATATATATATATATATATATATATATATACGCCCCTCGTCCACAAACCATGGACGATATTTATTGGTTGAAATTGTTGTGAAAATTGAATGATTGTTTGGGATTGTTTGTGATTGATATTGGTTGATTGCGGTTGAAAAATACCCATTGGTGATTGTGAAATATTTGGTTAAAACCACATAGGATTAGTTTGTGGAAATGAAATAAATATATACATGCCGCCTGCGTGCGAACTAGATGCATGATCCCCATTGTCAAAAACCGCGAGGTTTTAAGGTAGAGCGAGGAGCCGTACTAGGGACGGTGCCGGTGTAACTACCCTGCCGTTATGCTGCCGAAATTTTGAATAATATTTGTGTGTTTGAATTATTTTCATATGCTTAAACTATATTTATTCATTGTATAGAAAACATTCATGTGTTGAATTGATATTCATTCGTTGTTTAGAAATTCATGTGTTGAATGGTATTCGTATTTTGAAATAAATTGTTCGATAATAAAAATCACATTTTTATCTATATATAAAAACTATTGAAAACATTCATGTGTTGAATTGATATTCATTCGTTGTTTAGAAATTCATGTGTTGAATGGTATTCATATTTTGAAATAAATTGTTCGATAATAAAAATCACATTTTTATCTATATATAGAAACCATAGAAAACATTCATGTGTTGAATTGATATTCATTCGTTGTTTAGAAATTCATGTGTTGAATGGTATTCATATTTTGAAATAAATTGTTCGATAATAAAAATCACATTTTTATCTATATATAAAAACCATTGAAAACATTCTTGTGTTGAATTGATATTCATTCGTTGTTTAGAAATTCATGTGTTGAATGGTATTCATATTTTGAAATAAATTGTTTGATAATAAAAATCACCTTTTATCGACTATATGAACTATATAGAAAAATAGTGTTTTGAAATGAATTGTTTTACAATAAAAATCACATTTTTATTGTATGCATAAATCGTTGAAACGTGAAGTGTTAAAAATAGCCACTTGTTCAAAATAAACATATATGAGTTGAAATATTCATTAATTAGCTAATGAAGTGATTTGCACCTATTTATGTAACGTTAGAATGAATGGTGTTTTTAAACCAAATAGAAATCAAATATGAAGTTGAATAGAAAATGAAAAATGATATGGACTGTATATATATGTACATGCATATTCATTGAACAGGTTATAGCAAAGGGGCTAGAGAAGAGGAATAAAATTTGTGCCCGACAAATAGGTACACATTTACTGATTTGTTTGGGTGATGATTTTGAGCCTGTTGGCTAGCCGCTTGGCTTTTTCTTTTTCTTTTTGAGATTAGAAGGACCGGGAACGCTATTTGCGATTTCCCGATGCTCCCGGTACAGGGGAGGTTATGGCGAAATTTTTCCAAAATTTAAGGTGTTAGAAAAATATTTGAAGTGAAAACGATATAGGAAACATTGAATGAACTATATTTATATAAATATATAAATATAAATAAAATTTAAACGAAACGAGGCCGTGCAGTTCGTATTTTGAAACCGTGATTTCAAACGACTAGTGCGGGAAATCCGACCATTGGATTTTCCCGAAACCTCAACCGTCGGGTACGCCTTGGAAATATCTTCCCAACGGCACCAACTTTGTAGAAATCCAACGGTTGGATTGTCTGGAATGTTTAATTCAAATCTGAAGAAAAACAGCGCCAGAAACGATTATATTTATTTATATATATAAATATAATTATATTTAATCGAATAACGACGCCGCAGTTCGTATTTTGAAATCGAAATTTCAAACGATTGTACCGGGAGATCCGACCGTCGGATTTTCCCGAAACTGGAACCGTTGGGTTCGTTTTGAAAAGACCTTTCAAATGATGTAAATTTTGTGAAGATCCAACGGTTAGATTTTCAGATATGTGTAAATCAAATCTGAAGAAAAACAGCGCCACGGCCGCCTTATGGCCCGAAGCGTCGTTTTGAATAAAATGGCTATTTTAAAATAAATAAAAATAGCGATAAATAGTTATAAAATATCATAAGCGATATGGAATGGAAATAAACTGAATTTGCTTGATTTATGTGATGTTTGATGGTTGAATGTGTTTGGTGTGAAAAATTACATTAAAGAACACAATTGGTGTTGTCGAATAATTTAACCATTGAAATAAATCGATTTGAAATTCTAAATATACGTGAATTATTTGGAAAGGCCGAGTTAATTCTCATTTCGAATAATCGACCGACGATTGAAATTCGAAGATGAAGATGGTGGTCGAAGACCGGAGATCTTCACCTCGTTTGGATGGTAACCGAGGTCCTGATTGGGAGGCATCCCGAAATATGGATAATGAGTGGTGATCGTCCAGACGTACGTGGTGATCGAAGGGTTTGCGAGGTATTTAGTGCCTCCGGTTTCGTTCAGACCCAGAACGGACTTGTAAATGGACTGTGTGTCTGACATTGGATTTTATTCTATGTTGATTGATCTCTGTTAAATATACATCTGTTTGGCGGCGAAGAATTTATTCTTTTGCTTAACGCCCTTCTTTGAGACGCACGAGCTCAGAGGTTGTATATCGATGGACATCAGTCGCATGGCATGAATTGCCTGTGTGGCATGCTAAGATGCAGTGATCAGGGCTTCTGTTGAAAAGCAAAGTCTTGTGGTGATGATCAAAGCACCGCCTGTGTGGCGTAGCTTTGTGTATAACGTGAATTCGCGAGCCTCACACCCCGGTATGAACCTAAAACGGGAGAAGGACCTCAGGGAGGGCATGCGTTTCTTTCTAGCTAGGGTGGTGTCAGTGACCTACCAGCCCTGACATTTATATACTTTTCACCTATGTGGTTGTTGCTGTTGCGAGGCGCCTCGGTTTGATCGGACGATCCGGGTCCGATGGAGTCATTCGTTGGCTCGTTTACGCCCCAAAGGGCGGGGAAACGTATTGTTCAGGCACTATAATCCACATCGGTGGACCGGCCCTGTCGCTCCAAGGGGCAGTTGCGGCTGTTCCGGTGGCTCGGGCTAGAGAGTCACGAATTCGGTAAGGACTATCTTTTGCCTTGGTTCATGACAGAAATCCAATTTCCAAATACGTGACGATGCGGTTTCGATTGTATATATATACATTTGGCGACATAGTGGCATGGGACGCTCATGTCGTCTATGATTGATAGTTATGATTTGAAATTGTTTTCAAAACATATAGACACTAGCAATAATATCAAATGCCTTTGTTTTATTCGTATCAAGCATATTTTGGCCGTTATAAGGTAAAAACTCTATCCTCCGGTTTGCGTTGCATTGTGTGATGGGAACTGAGTCTTATAACGGCTTCATTTTTATAAAAAGCATAGCGATGTTTAAAAGAAAGATTTGTTTTAAAGCACTGGCAATCCAATGGAGTAAACCCATTCCACGAAAGTGGCGTGGTCCTGTGATTAGCTAGTTATATATGTGTTGAGTGGATTTCTCATACCAGTCCCATGACTGACTCGTAGTTTGTTTCACTCTCAAACTCGGGTGCCCTTTTTTCCACGGGCAGCCTTGTATTCAGGTTTAGCTGGTTCTTTCTGGATAGCTGGAGCTGAAGATGGATTCTATCATTTATTTCTTTTTATGCTGTTCAGCTCCTATTGTACATATTTTGTTTATTTCCGCTGTAGACATTTATGTATAGCTGAACTGTATTTGTACTAAGTAAGATCCTATATACTGTGTAACTCTGATGATTAATTTTATCCAGTATATTTTGTTGTTCATATCTGGTGTATTTATTTAATTCTGTTCTGCTATTATATGTTTCTGTGTTATATTCAAAAGATAACCTTGTTTCCGTGAGAACGGGAAATCGGGTCGTCTCACCCATTGACCCTCTTAGTTTGTCCACCGGTCTGAGGATGATAAGTTATTCTAAGTCGTAACTATTACCTAATGCCTCTTGCAAGCTCCTCCAAAACTCACTCGTAAAGATGGGGTCACTTATTATACTGGAAGGTACCCCCATGAAGTTGTGCTATCTCTCTAAGGTATACCGATGGTAGCCAAGATGTCGTCCCCTTGCTCTTGACTGGAATAAAGTGAGCGCTCTTGGTCAATATGTCTACTATAACCTAAATACTTGTGTTTCCCTTTTTCAATCTGGGCAGTCCATCAAGACACTCTCCCACTTCCACTGTAGAATATTCAAGGGTTGAATCAATCCATTAGGTTTCCTTTGTTTAGCCTTTACTTGTTGGCAAGTCAAACATCGAGCTACAAACTCCGCACCATCCTTCTTCATGCCAGTCCAATGAAAAACTCTATCCATGTCTCGGTACATCTTGTCAACGTTCGGATGGATAGTTATCCAAGAGTGATGAGCCTCCTCAATGACTATCCTAAACAAGTCTTTAAGCCTAGTAACACATAGCATTTTATCTCGATATAGCCACCCTTTCCCATCCATCAAATATCTAGCTAGGTGGCTAGAGGTGTCTCCTTTACCGAGCCTATCCAAAATGTCTACTAACTTTTGATCATCTCACTGTATGGATCAAACGCACTCCATAAGAGTAGGTCGTACCTCCAACGATGCCAACGAATCAAGCGTAAATTAAAATCCATAGATGGTATAAAATCAAAGGTCGAGATAAACTCCAAGCTCTGTCTCTCTATGAATAAAGGACTCACGGTCATCTTTTTCCTACTCACTGTGTCTGCATCAACATTCCCCTTGCCTAAGGTATAAGCTATCTCAAAATCATAAGGTATAAGCTATCTAAAAATCATAGGATGCAAGGAACTCCATCCATCGTTGCTGCCTTAAATTGAGATCCGTGTAGAGCTCAAATCTTTCTCCGAGTAGATAGTATCGCCGAGACTTAAGTGTGAACACTATTACAGCCAACACCAAATCATGGTGGGGTAGTTCTTCTCGTGAACTATTAATTGCCTACTTCCTTAGCAGACCACCCTACCATCTTGCATCAACAAGGCACCTAACCCAGTGCTACAAGCATCCGTGTAGATCGTAAACACCTGGCTACCATCGGGAAGAGTCAGAAAAGGGGCTGATGTCGAAGCCCTCTTTAACCTCTGGAATGCATCCTTGCTATCAATGCTCCAAGCAAAAACCAAGTTCTTCTTTGTCAAATGGGCGAGCGGAGCTGGTATCCTTACAAAGTCGTTAATGAAATTTCTGTAATAACCCGCCAACCCCAAGAAACTCCTAAACTCTATCGCATTTTTAGGGGATTTCCAATCTTGTACCACGACAACTTTAGCAAGGTCCACCACTATTACATCCTTGGAGACAACATGCCCTAGGAACCTTACTTCCTTTCTCCAGAAATGACACTTAGAAATTTTTGCCTTAAGCTGATGTGATTTGAGAGTGCGTAGAATCTCTTCTAAGTGTACGACACGTTCTTCCTCGCTCCTCGAGAAAACCAGAATGCCATCCACGAAAACCACAATGAATATGTTCAGATACTCCCTAAACACCCAACTCATCAAATCCACAAAATATGCGAGTGCATTGGTCAGCCTAAAAGGAATGACCAACCACTCAAAGAAACCGTCCGGAGTCCTGAAAGTCGTCTTGTCTAAACTATCTTCTGCTATTCTCAGCTGGTGAAATCACATGGATAGATCTAACTGTGAGAAAATCGAAGCACTTACTAGCTGGACAAACAAGTCACTAATCCTCGATAGTGGGTACCTATTCTTCTTGGCGAGTTTATTCAATTCCTTGTAGTCCACGCATAGACGGAGAGAGTATTCTGCCTTGGTTGCAAAGATGACTAGAGCTCCCAACTTAGAAATTCCCCATTTAATGAATCCCTTCTCGAATAACTCAACTACTTACAAGCTTAGCTCCCTCCTCTCACTAGGAGCTATGTGGCACACTGGTAAAGCGATAGGTTTCTCATTCTTCACCGGGTAGATCCGAAAATCTATCTCTCGTTTGGAAGGTAATCCTCTAACCTCATCGAAAACGTCCATAAAATCTCTGACTATGGGTACTGATCTAAGATCGTCAACAGAAGCATCAAGGGAATCTAGGAAACTGAGCATAACTGACCCTTGTAAGTCATAAGAAGTCTCGAGAGTTCTACCGTGGCACGTTAGTAGTCTGACAACTCTCCTCTCACAATCAAGGATGACAACATACATGGAAAGCTAATCCATTCCTAGAATTTCCGTAATCCATAAAACCAAAAACATATGCGTTGCATTCAAACTCAACGCCTATAACAAAAATCCTCAAACCCCTACATATCATACACAAATGGGTCGTACCTCCTACGGAGTTTGAGATTACAACAAGATCAGAAATTATACACTACACCAAAACAGTGGATTCCCAGCAAGTATATGTGTTACAAATAATTTTTGTAACAATTTTATGTGTCACCAACGGCGTGTGAGGAATTTGCTGTAACACTTATAAGTGTTACGAACAGAGTAACTTCTAACACTTATAAGTGTTACAAGCATGTTCATTGCTAACACTTATAAGTGTTACAAACATATTCATTGCTAACACTTATAAATGTTGGAACCATGGTAACACTTATAAGAGTTACAAACATATTCATTGCTAACACTTATAAATGTTGGAACCATAAGATATGGTAACATTTATAAGAGTTACAAACATATTCATTGCTAACACTTATAAATGTTGTAACCATAAGATATGGTAACATTTATAAGAGTTACAAACATATTTATTGCTAACACTAATAAATGCACAATTAATATTAAAAATCATAAAACAAATGAGCATAACATGCCTTTATGATTTCCAATCACATAAATACTTCAACATATCAATTCAATATAAGATTTAGTACAATTCCATATTTCAAATTCAACAATACCAGATTCCCATAATATTCAAATATTTGCTACATGCTTCCAATTCTAGAATACCATAACGTTCAAATTATAAAAAGTAATACAAAGTTTTACTAAAGATACGTAGAATTTTAGATACTGCGAAGGCGAAACTTGAACCATATCACAAAGCATCCATCCGAAAATTCACAAAGCTTGTAATGTTCGTTTTGAGGACCATCGTAAATCGGCGCTTCCAAATCTAAAACTTCTGTTATGCAAACAACTTTCCCCATACTTCGCACTATCTCACTTGAGTTATTACTCCATGCCATTGAAGAAACTGTCAATACATGCAATAGGTGCTTCTTCATACAAAAAAATGAATGTGTCAGAAGTTAGAAAGGCAATTTTATCAACCTGTTAAGTGATAACTAGGTATGTACTTATTCATAATTTTTCAATAAGATGCAAAACCTTAATTTATATCATCCTTCATCATTAAAAGGGAATATATGAACACCATGTACCAACTCTTATGCATGCTATTGTAAGAAGTTAAAAAAAAAATCGATAGCGTTGTTGATCTCAATCAACTTGTACAACAGAAATAATCTAAGAACTGTCAATATATGGAAACTTGCTCAATATTGCTTTTTTGTGTAATTTTCTTCTATAATCTTTTTTGTGTAATTTATTTTGAAAAAAAAACTTACTCGGTATTGCTTGAGTGCGAAGCGCAAATAAGCGTCAATCTAACGCACTTAAAGGCTCACTGCTTAATCTATTTACTTTTTCAAAAAAAAGGCGCTCATGGTATCATTATGAATATAAAAAGAAAAACTGTGAAAACAAAGATACATGCCCACTTTAGGTGTGATATGATTGCATCACGGTGCGATACGATCTAATAGATCAATCGAGTAGTTGAATCTCTCTAATTAAATGCAGGAATGGAATCATGGTTACCTATATTTGTAAGCTGATGCTCATAAGTTTTGTGGACTGAAACTTTTGTTTTGTATTCACCACCTACAGAAAATAGCAAACATGACTTCAATAGTTCACCAGTTAGGTCCATGGAATGCAATGATCCAAATAACAATTCATGCATGCAATTTTCCATTAAACCTTAAAAGTTAGATGACATAGTCAAATCCACTAATTTGTACAAACAAAGAATATTTTGAAAATGGGATTATAGGAAGTTAGTGGTTTAATGATGCCAAGATGAGGATTTCATATTGTACCTACTAAAAGAGTGAGGCAAATCGTTATGAAGACCGTCTGCTGCCATAGTTCAACTCATCTGCTCTTTATCCAATGCAAACACACGAAGCTATGCATACCTGTTATCAACAACAAACAAATCATATTTAGAATAATAAACCATATGAAACTAATTGGTGTTGTTAATAGTAGTAACAAAAAATATGTAAGTTATTTAGTCTAGTTCCCCTCTCGCCCTAACTGACACCTTCCTATTTGAGAAACTGCAAACATGACTGAAATTAAGTTAACTCTCCATAATTTAATATAGTTCAGATTTAAAGAAAGACATTTTAAAAAGGGTGCTACTATTTGCACCCCTGTTTACTTACCCGGCTACCATAACTAAAAAGCACCCAAACTATTTTGCATTTCCTCAACTGGCCACCGCATTAAAAAAATGGACAGGCCACCACGACTTACCAATACAAGAAATTCCTTCATCACTTAAAACTCGTCCAGTGCCTCCTCCGATGAAGAAGCCAACCTCCAGTCAACCAAGCAGCGGTTCGAAGAAGAACGACGGGGGTGGTTCTCAGGGGTCGAATTCAAGAAAGTATTGCACCTTGTAAAACCCTAATTTTATAGTTCGGGAACGATCGATTGTTATTCTTCTTACGTTTGATAATGGCCATCGCTTATTTTTTTCCTTTTGTAATGGTGGAATCATGTTAATTGGAAGAAAATTCGAATGGTAAACCCAATAATTTTGGCAGCTGTTGTTTATAACCGAGGGTTGGTGCTATACTCGGTTGGTCATGGCAAATTAGTGGATATTGATAAACTTAGTTGCTTGCTACGATTGAGGACAACTGAGGCTCTATGTTTCAACAGCAAAGTATATAAAATATAGCTGTTCAGCCAAAACCGGATGTCACAAGGCATATATACCGATCAATGGAAGAACATTTTAAGTTAAGCCTCCATTTGTTCATTTGTATCACTCGCCAGCATTTGTGCATGAACATATATGTCGTTTTAAAAGATGAAATAAGCCAAAACCGGATGCCAACATTTGTGCATGAACATATACTGCTATATAATATAATAAGGCTTATTTCACCGTTTGCAGCCAGCCAAATTTGTTATTTTAGTCAATTTTTTAAGTTAGATCATTTGATCTGCACTTTAAAATTGAACAAGTCGCAAATGAGCACTGCCTAACCGCATTTAACAATACCATAATTTGAAATTTATTTAGATTGGTTAATTTGTCCTGATATATCAAACTACTGCTATTTAAGCACTTCACAAAAAAAAAAAAGACCTCATGCAAGCTAATTTTATATTCATATCAAAAGAGCTAGAGCCCCACACTATTTTTTTGTTAAAGTATATGAAAAATTAAATAAATGCAATAACTTGTTGTTTATTCTTTAGTTAAATTAAGTAAGAGACTCATGAAGAGATTTGAAAAACTGAACTTCTTGTTTATTCTCTAAATTAAATATTAAATAAAAGCGCGTGTTTGTGTGTTTAGGTTCTGTTTGTAGAAGAAACTAATATAATCTTTTGATCTTGTATTAGAAAGTCGAACTATAGCAAAAGGAAAGCATGATCGAAGACAATGATTATGTTGGAAATGAAATAAGTTCATGTAATGATTTTGCTTCAAATTTTGCTGTTCATATAGTTTAGTTTATTTTAATAAACTCTACTGTGGTTAGTAATCTGTCAACAGTAATGCGTATCTAGTTCAATTCATGGAGAACTCAAAAAATGTCTGTATTCTTCTATTTGGCTGGGAAAATGGAAGGTCAAAGTGAAGCTGTTAGACATGCGTGATTGTTCCCATTGTACTCTTGAATGCTTTGAAAGCCTGTATTTGAAACGTGATTTTGCTGTAAGGTTGTTCATTTTGCTATTGTTTTCTATCCTTTGCTGTTAAAGTCCTATAAATTTGTGTCAACCCTGGAATGTTATCAGGGCTGGCTGGCGTAAGATTCCAACGCCAAGCGTGCGAGCTTGGGCATCCCACTTGATCATGTTCCGAACATCTGGTCTACTTTTTTATTGTTTTCTGTTGCGTTATTTACTATTTTCGTTTGATGTGGATCTGTTGTGCCTTTTTTCGACTGAGCATTTTTGGTGCTTTCATTTGATATCGAGATGTGCAATTTTCATCGAGAAAGAAATACATTTGATATCTTGCAGTATGGAAGAAACAAAGGTCATCTATCAGAGCAACCATATGATCAAGTCAATGAGCATGAGGGTGGACGGAGGGTGTCCTCATGTTCAAGTTCATCAGTCTATGCGACTAAAGAGGAGATGACAATGAAGATGGTAGAAATGCAAGATAAAATATTATGTCGAGAACAAGAGATTCTAGATGGACTTTTAGAAAGATGAGTTAAGAAAAAACAGTTGGAACAACTTTAATTCAGGACCAAAAAGTAAAAAAATCAATGCAGGGGCATCTGAAGTTGGAGTAAAGCTAGCTGCAACCAAGCCTCCATGGGACCATGACAAGAACAACTTGATACCAACTTAAAGCATCAACATGAATATGCTACGGGGCATGAAGGTTGGAAATGAATTGTGGTTGAACGGTGATTATATTGGAAATGAATTAAGTTCGTGTAATGATTTTGCTTCAAAATTTGTTGTTCATATAGTTTATTTTATTGTAATAAACTCTTCTGTAGTTATAGTTCGTAATCTGTCAACAGTAATGCATATCCAGTTCAATTCGTGGAGAACTCAAAAAGATCTGAGCTAGAAAATGCTATCAGATTTTGGATTCTTATTTTGGAATGTACCCTGTTTTTGGTTCACTTTGAAAGTGCAACATGAGAATCTTTTGGATAATTTTTCTGTTGGGCATTTCAAATAGAGGTAGGAAATGATTTTTCTGTAGCCATTTTTTTTCTGTTGAATAATTTTTCTATAGCCATATTTTTTTTTGTAGGAAATAGAGGTAGGATAATCTTTTGGTGTGTACCCCTATATATTCATATATATTTTTTCTTCCATGAGTGATATAAAACTTGGATAAGATTTGTCTTAATGCGTCAGTGTGAAAAAAAATGCCTCGATTCACATTCCACATTTTATGACAAGCAAGAGTCCAAGATTAAGAAATGAAATGTTAATCCATGTACATCATGTAAAAGTATATTACAGAAAAAGCCATGGGATACTATTAGGTAATTTGAAGATGCTATCTTAATGGAAAACTCGAATGTTTTCAAGGAATGTGAGCTCGAGCTACGATGAAATTTCATGCATCTTCATGAATATATTCTACGTTACATATGCACAGCAGCTTCATAAATGCCTGCATGCCTAGAACCTAATTTTCAAAATGGACTAGTGTTTGCAATATAGCTTGAATAGAAGTAATGGAGCAGGATGGAAATAAATAAGGGATTAAATTACCATGTTAAGGCAATATGCTGCAAGGGTAAGGGAAACAAGTGTACGTGTGAATAACGAGGGTAAGTCAATGTACCAATTTTACATCTGAGGGGCAAATAATTTATCAAGGATAATAAATACATTTATCTGGTTTCTGACAAGTCACTAGGTTATTCTCTGTTCGGTCCTTATAAACCAATATCCGTTTCATACCTCGGCTGTTTGTGACCGGCACAATGTTAAAGTGAGCTGAGTTTTTATATTTTCACTGGTCGGTTAGTAAAACCCGTGTATTATTAGAATCGGAAATGCTAGAAAGCCCGACGTAAATAGGCCCGAATGTGTGCGGGAACCATATCTGCCTCATAAATTTCAGCAGTCCATGAATTACACTCGTCGGATCTAAAACCGCACATTTTGACACCCTATTTTTCTGGCTTTGTAGCAGGATCCTATTAGAATTGTCGATCTTGTACAACCATCCTGCTGTTAAACAGCTTCACAACAAAATATTCTCAATTCAATTGCGCACAACATATTATAAATAAGGTCAAAAGTCTCCTAGAAAATAATTGCTAGACCATGAACAAAGAATAAACACACTATACATGACAAAGTGTGCAAACAGTTCACATGTAACACAATCATATTTTAAATATTAGCCATCTTGATGCAAAAAATTCTATGAGCTTTTTCCATCTTTTTGCAAATTTCGTAACAGGTAATTGGCTAATGAGGAAAATGACTGAACGGTGTCTTTCATATCCGATGTCCGGTCATTAATGCCCTGTCAAAAATATTGAATATCACGCAATAGGAATTTTTTTTACTACACATTACTTAATTGTAGATTACCACAGCAAAGTCTATACCTGTAATTTCTGTACATTGTCACTCAACTTATTATGAGCCATGGCGGGAGTATTTGTCACAAATACTAAATTCATTTGCAATAACTCAACAACATATACCGAAACCATAAGTCATTAAAAATCATAACTCAAATCACCATTGTCGGTAAATCACTAATCGTGAGTTCATACACCAAAAATTCAGTTCATAAACAACTTTATTCATAATTTAAAAAAAAAGTAACAGTAATTATTCTTAAATTAAAGGTGAGCATCTTTTGTAGCCATATCCGGCGGGCAAAGATTAGCAAACTCAATTTGACGATCAACATATTCTTCGCTCCACTGTTTAGCTTCATCCCTAGCCAATCTAAACCAAAAGCTAGCAACCGGTGGAATATGTGCATTTTCCGTCAGCCTAAGTTTGACGAAGTGGCAATCTAAAATATTTGCAAACATAATGACTCGTCTGTCATCTTCAAGACCAGGACCTCTTTCGCGTGGAAAAAATGTCAAACTTTGAAGTGCCGATATAAAAATCATAACTCGATTAAATGCATTTGCAATAAAATATCCAGTTTCAGGCATCACCATCCAATTAGCTTTAGAACAAGGACTAGATTCACAATCTATACTCGACCTTAATTCTTCGCAATTTGTTTTATCAAAATGTCTGACATACAAGTCCCAATTTTTTGTCAACTCTTGTAATATAGATTTTCTTGCTTCTCTCCAATCAGATTTTAGTTCCTCTACTTGTTTAGCTACATAACGAAAACCACAATTTCCATCTCCTACAACATCTTCAACTCTAACAATATATTTGTGTAGGAAAGCTGGTAGATAAGCTAAATACTTGAAAGCGCTATTTGTTGGATTTTCATCACTCTTGTCAAAATTCACATCAGGTTTTTTTCGTTTGGCAGACAGTTTCTTGTTCATGCTAATTTCAGAAAGAATTTCATTACTAGTTTTCGCATTCTCAAACACAGAGGGATTCCTTTTAGTAGAGTTTTGATGTTTGGCTTGTTTGCCATTCAGTTTGTTCTTACTGTCTACTGGTCTACCTTTGTGCTTTTCTACTTTCGGTTCTAAAGTAGATGTCGTGGCCGGTAATCAAATATTTCTTACCTTCAACAGAAACGCATTTCTTTCGTCATCCATGCTCGAATCATAAAGTTTTTTAAGGTAAGCAAACTCAGGTGTATGAATAAACTCAAGTGACTTTTCAACTTGTGGAATATAATTTAATTGCCTCCAATGTTCATCTACTAGTTCAATCGGGATTGGAAGACAATCAATGTGATACCGATATATTTCGTGTGCACATGGTAGACCATATACTAGTCGGCTCAAATGATCACAAGCGGAAGCATCCAAAGCAACACAACTTATTTTTCCCATTTCTTTCACAATCAAATCCAATACAAAAAAAGATGTCTTACCTCGTAGATGTTTGAACAATGGAACTTGATATGCAGTCCGTACGGACCCCAAACTTCGTTCAAAGGTGGCTTTTATTTCCATATGTTGTAGGCACAACATATTATCCATTTTCGACCATACTGCAGCAAATTTTGCTCTTGACGTACCAAGATGTTTTTTCAATTGAGCATGTGCAGATTCGGCTCTTATTGTTGTTCTATTATCACGATGTTTTAATTTATTTGTCCATGCATATGCAAAATACTCCTTGTATTCCAAACAATTTCTACGAATATACGTCAAGCTTTGGAGATAATCTATCCAATCTTTCTGAAAATCATTGTAATATATCCAAAATTCTTCTTCACTTGGTGGGTGAACCACCTTCTTCCAACCTTGTAAAAACATCTCGGACACTTCATTTGTTTTAAACTCCGGTTTGCAATTCGTAATGACATTATTTCCAATGTGCCACAAACACATCAACAACGTTGACTGTGGAAAATTTTCTTTATTCCATTTATCAACGCCCACTCTCTATCAGTTAATATTACCTCGGGCAGTTTATCGGGCATATAAAAATGTTTCAACTTGGTCAACACCCACTCATAATTATCCTCCCTCTCATGTGCTATAAATGTATGTGCAATACTGAATGTTCGACCCATAGAAGTCATACCAACCATTTCTAACAAAGGCATATTATATCGGTTCGTTTTATATGTACAATCAAGCAAAAAAATTGATGGAAAACACTTACACAATACAGACGATTCCAGGTGCGACCACATTATATTTATTAAATGATCAGTTTCCATATCAGACCTTTCAAAATACACATAATGTTTGTCCATAAGCAATTTCATTAAATGTTGCATGGCGGACCTACATTCCATAGCTGACAACTGCATTTTATATTTGGCGTTATAGATGGTTTTCAAAGTTGATGTATTTTCAGGAAATGACTTCTTAATGGTTACTAACACATCTCTTGGAGGAATGCCAGCAATACTCATATCTTCTAAAATTTTCTTCACTGTGTCCATCAACCGTGCCGCATACGGATGTCCTTCTAAAGAATAAGGAAGTTCGTGATTATGCACTCCACTGATAACAAATATTTTCCATTTATCTTCATCTACATACACTCCCTTCAATCTGAAAGGGCAGTTGCATTTTCTGCTGGTGCTAGGTCTTGGTTTTTTTACACTGTTTTTCATCAGTTTTGACTTTGGCTGGTGACTACGATAAAATCCAGCCCTTTCACAATCCAATTGCAGCCTTGGTTTTCTTCCAGGTCCTAATTTATCCGACTTTAGAATTACAACAACGGTATTCAGCTTTTTTCTCTTTGTTTTACACCATCGAATCAATGTACTTTGCGAAGCAAATACCTAAAGTCCAACAGTACAAGAAAAATTAACATAACCAATTTTTCTTATCATATTAGCACTTCTAATTTTAAAAAAAATGAGCACTTACTTCGTCGGTTGTGAAATGATTCGTCAAATCAACACTTATGTCTATTGAGTCATTTGATCGAACATCTTGCGTCATATTATCACAACCATTAGGTTTATCATCCAATTTATCATCATTCAAAAACTCCATCTATCAAAGACGAATAAAATTAAAAATTGATGTATCAGTTTGTAAAAGAAGATACATAAGTTATACGAATAAAAACCCTACAAGTCAATACTTACATTTTCATTCTCTATTACGACGTCGCCAAATTTAATGTCTTCCAGGCTTGTAATTTCCAATGGTGCGGAGAACAAATCCTGAAACTCAACGGAAAACCCTAACCATTAAGAAAAGCCCTAACAACATAATAGCAAACAATGGAGATCAAACAATTATAACCAATTTTTTATCTTCATCTTCCATCTCTAATAGGCACAAAAGAATATCTGATTTTGTTAGGGTCTAGGCTTTGAAATTGTAGAGAAGTACGTATTTGTGTTTTTAGGAGAGGTACGGTGGTGAATAACTGAGTGAGGAAATAAGGTTTGGTGGCCAGAAGAGTATAAAAAATATACATTTGTATTAAATTTATAAAGGTGGTCGGAAGAGTAAACAGGGGTACGAATAGTAGCACCCTTTAAAAATTATATGTATGTAATGCTTTAGCCAAAATGTATCTATTTTAAAACAATATCAAATGATATGAATGTGTATTCTCCTTTTATGATTAAATTATTAGTGTTAACGTATTTTTATAAGGAAAAGTTTCAATTGTTTACTCGTTTTTAACAACAGAGAATTTATTTGATGTTATGATGTTTAAATAGTACTTTTGCCAGTGATGGTATGGCGTTTAAATAGCACTTCTGTCATTGATAGACTGCTAGGTTAAATTAATATATTCTTAGTCTAGCTACCTTATTGCTAAAAGCTAAAACCATTTCTCCATAAATGTATAATATAAATAGCTGTTAAAATAGAAATAAACCTTTATAATGGGCGATATAGAAACTGTAATAAAATGACCTTTTATCAATCCACCAAACACGAAGATTCCAATACATAGAGCAAGCTATTGCAACCAATGATTATTGGTGTAAACTGTAAGTTTAAGATAGAATCTTCATCGAACTCACCAAACATGCAACAAATGATTATTTTTCTCCTAAATGTAAGCCAGATATCATCCATTATAGAAAACACACACATTTTGTGATATAAAATGATGTGTTATGTTTAATCATTCAATCAAAAAATAGAGAAAATTTTTAGGATCTCGATACCCGTTTGATTCCTTGAACTAATAATTATGTTCAAACCTTATGTGAATCCACACCCTGCACATCGTCATGAAACAAAAGAAATTACAATTTCAATTTCAGTTGATCAAAGTGATTGAAAGAAGCCATGCTACATCCATTTAGCCTACTATTATCACATTTATGGAATTAAATTGACGACAAATAGTTTGTTTAATGCACAGCTTATTGTTTATGTACTAATTTAATGATTACACTAAATCGTACTGCCAAATTACTGCAAAACATGCATACATCCTTCATAAAAGCTATTATCAACTGCGAAAGAGTAAAGAACATATGCATTTAAAAGAGTTTGTGGTATAGAAAAATGAAGATTTTTATAACTGAAAAAGTATATTATATACTTGATAAAGAAAAATTAAATGTAAATAACAAAAGATCACAAAACAGGAAACATGGCTAGTAGGTAAGGAATGCATACAAAAAATAGAATGGAGAACAGAGAGTGAAGGAATACAAATGAAGGAGATAAAAGAATTAATAAATCTTTTCCAGTAATATAGTATATATGGAAACAACACAAGGATTATCACAGAACCAAGAATATTTATTAAACTATACATAGCAGAATTTGAGCATGACCAATTAGGATATTCATCTTACAATAATAAACAGTAATAAGCTAATTACTCCCTTGTCTATTCCTTTAATTATTGTACGAAAATACAACCTCTGCTAGTTTCCCAATATGTTAGAAAACATCATCAATTTGAATTGTTTTAGTTGTAAATAATATCCCCTTAATTTTTAAAAGTTCATCATGAATGGCAAGTTATACATACTAAATGTTCATTTTAATGTTCAGAAAAGGGATAAAATCAACTTTTAGCTAAATATAAGGAAAGGCATAAATAGAATACAATAAGAGGGATTACTATTATTATTCGTGGACAAAAACAGAAATATTAACCGTGGAAGCAAAAATTTTTGACAGCAATTATCAAATTACTGATGCCTAACATTTCGTTCTTTATTCTTTAGCAAATAAAATAATGAAATTTTAATCGAAAGAATATATGGTATATATTTCCTACTTCATTGATTATGCTATAATGTAAACGAACAACAATTGTTTTTTTCTTCTGCAAATCCAATATGGACAATGTTCATAGGCATTAAAATTGTTTATCACCCTGTATATGTAAAAGCCAAATTCAATTTTGAATCGCATTAAATTTTAAGTGTCCTATTAATGGTATATCTCTATATTTGCATATCCATGTAGGAAAAATTATTTCTTTCTTATAATTAACAAATTTCTCCCAAACATATGAACTATGAGTAATTTACATACTCAAATGCAAGAGACAGTGAAATGATAATTCTTCAAATGCAAATGTAAATAATTCATACCTTGGTAAAACTAAGGAATCACAGGCTAGCATTAATTGTTACCAAATTATGGTTGTTTCTATCACCTGGCATAAAAGAACCATTATTTTTTTCACTATTTATTCAAGATAAAAGGAGGAAACTGGAAAATACTAGTCCTTGTGATAATGATAAAGCAAACATTCTAAATTCAGGTCCTTTATCATATCAAACCTTTAGAAGTGAAATCCAAGTTAGGCCAAACTGATGATATGTTGTTAAGTTGTATCATACAGAAGAGGCCTTCTACCAGTTATAATATACCATGATAGTTGTATCATACAGAAAAGTAATACTTGATTATACTTGTTCAAAGTTAGTAATAAACTAATAGCATGCTAAAAACATAATTTAGTACTTATAATTAAATCATTATTTTGTTTTATATGCATCCAACTTATTGCCGTTTGTTGCACAATTGCATATCTAATGTTGTGATGATCGATATTGCACCAATTACTTATAATAGCTGTGTATTTAAAAGAAAATAAAATAAAATGCGCCAGATCCACGAACATCTAGTGGCAAGTTTCCAACATACACGGTGGTGCGACTTAAACGGCCACTCATAGTTGATATGTAAGTCCTGAATATAAAATGAGCTATAATAATATCCAACAAAGCGTTGATATTATTCAGTCAACATGATTGACATAATCAAACTGGATTCAGGCAAATAAACATTAGACCAGCAAAACATAACTTGGAACAGCTGTATTAAAAGCAAGGAAGCAAAGCAAGAGGGTAAACCCTTAATACGAATGGTGCTTCTCAAGCTCCATTTTCCAATATCCATGAAAATCTCCATATATAAAAAACTGATAATAAATGCTGACTAAATCATCCTATGACCAAGTTTCCAACATATATAGTGCAACTTAATTGACCACTCACGATTGAAAGGAATTGTAAACCTTGTACATAAAACTGCAGAAGAAGGCAAGTGTGTACATATACTCACCAAACATGTTTTGAGTGGAAATGCAAGTGAATGAAACGTTTCTACCACAAAATCAACAAAAGTAGTATAATTTAAGTTCTCACGGTGGTGAAATTTCCATACACAATTTTCAAGAAAATGCATTAGAGATTTCACATGATACCTCCATCCATTGATTGCAACATTTAACCCTTGTCATTTCATACGATACCAAGACTCGATTGACTATCCAACATCAGACTTAACAGAATCAAAATACGTCAGAATCGAAATACACCAAGACTCGATTGACTATCCAACATCATACTTAACAGACTCGATTGACTATCCAACATCAGACTTAACAAAATCGAATTAAAGCATACGCCATGCAGGATTAATTGAAATTTGAAAGTGAAATCGAACTTTTTTACCTGTTATCATGAATCGAAGAAGCCATCGTGATTCCTAGGAGCCCCAATTCCTAAAGCCCCAATTCGAAGTCACGGAGAGAGGATTTGAGAGGCTAATACTGATTTGAGAGGCTAGTCGCTGATTTCAATCTTCCTAGTCCATTTTGGTTATTCGCGATTGTTGCGGCCTGGAAGGAATAAGTGTTGAGCATCCGATTAGGGTTATGTTTGGAAACTTACCCTATTGCCCTTAGAAAGTAAGAGTTGACCAAGCATAACAACACATAAAAGTGTTGGCACATTTTTGGTGACACATATTTGCTACCGCAACACGTATTAGTTCACTGGTCTACAACACATATAAGTGTTGGCAGTTGAAAAAAATAAGAGTTGCCAATTGGCCATTATGGTGTAGTGATACTAGTGTCTAGGTGCAGATTATCTACCATAGAATTGGATATGAATGAATGAGAAGCACTAGAATTAAAGAGAGTCCTAATAAGAGAGTCCAAAAGAAAAATCAAACCTTCGATGGTAACTTTCCTACCACGATCTGGTCTGCCAGCCTAAGGCGGCTCTAGCGCAAGAACTTGCCCTTTAAGCGATCCTACCTTCTGACCTTGCTTATTAGGGCATTGCTTGGAAAAATGTCTGACTTGAATAGAACTGAAACATGCATTCTTGGTCTTCCTACATTCCCTAATAAAGTGCCCGGAATTTACACAGCAATGGCACTTAATCTCTATCTTGATTTGTGCCTTTTCAGGTTTTCCTCCTTTCTTTGGCACCCCCTTCTTGGGCTACCACGTCTTCTTATCAGTCATGGGTTATGCCTCCTCAAACTTGACTTCTTTCTTCTCCTTTTTCCTGACCTCATGCATCAAAGCTATGTCTTCTAGCCTCTCGAAAGTCGCTCCCATCAGGATGTGTGCTAGTCCTTGCAGAGGTTGATTCAACCCTTTTGCGAGTCTTAAAGCCTTCTTATGAGGAGTGTTTACCAAATCCAAACCAAATCTAGCCAATTGATTAAAGATATTGACATATTACTTCATTTTCATGCTTCCTTGCTTTAGATTTAAGAATTTCTCCATTTGCATTCCTTCCTCAGTGTGCGACAAGAATTTCAACTCAAATATATTCGTAAACTCATCCTAAGTGGCTACTGCCTGCCCTGTCCGAGTCACCTCCAACCAATAAGATGCTTCCTCCTTTAGTCGTCAAGCGGCCAATTGAATCTTTCTTCTATCGTCTAGCTCCAACAAATTGAACACATTATATGTCTCTCTAAGCCAGTTGTGCACCTCCACAAAATTCTCAGTACCATGAAACAATTTGCATCCCATCGCATAGAAATCCTTTTAAAGCTTGGAGAAGTTGATTACGGGTTTGGGTAAAGCTGCTGCAACTTCAGCTGGGGAAGGGGCATTTCTTTGCACTACGGTAGGTGTCGTAGCCTCTACGTATCTACAACACCACGGTGGAATGGAAATGCACTCAGGGAAGTTAGGAGCCTAAACATGCTGAAAAGAGAAGAAATATTGATTCAAAAAGAGAACGAATGAATATTGTAAATGACTCGAGGGGATATTTTATTCAAAAATAGGTTTTACTTGAAAATACCTTGCTTTGAAATTACTTTTTCAAAAACTTGTTCTCTGATCTTGTAACCTTAAGCTCTGATACCAAATGTGACACCACACTCTCTTAATGTCACCCATATGAAGATGCATTAAGTTATGTGAAGCGCAATAATAATATAGAGACTAATTTCACAAGACAAAATAATGAATGCAGTGGAAACACTTTTCAGACTTTTATTTCAAACCAAATACAATATTACATTTTCAAATGTCATAATCATATAACATCTGTCTCATAAACCATCAGAGTACAAAACCATAAAATAATGTCTTTCATGCATCATAAATATAAACATAGCAAAGAAACTGAAGTAATACATATAATGAGAAGTAATCCAAGTCCTGGCTGAATCAGGAAATCATAGTCACTACTACTATCCGCCACCCTGAGAACATTGGGTGGAAAGAAGAGAGGGAAGGAAAAACAAAATTGGTCATACATAAATTTTGGCGAGTTCCAATGATTTTTATCATAAGCATATGGAAAGAAGTATCAAGACAGACCAACAATACTGGATAATAAAATACAATAAAGTATACAAGTACGTAATAAATGAGATAAATGAGACAAGGTAAAGATCAAGTAAGCTTCGTATTCATATCCCAAGAGCAAGTTTCTCCACTAGCTATTAGAATAGAAGGATTAAATTTTACCCTAATTACTACCCAACGATCGGATCCTTACAGACACGAATAACATGTGCCAGCCATGACACTCAGAGATATCTGTCCTGAACCCATCAACTTTGAAGATACAGCCCTATATACCGATGTTACAATGTCTTAGTTTCCCCCATCGGACCTATGCAAGCTCATGACTCCGTTGGAACACACCCATACCCACCTTCAAGATTTTTAACCTCTTACAATCCAGATTAGTAAAGTGTGCCCTGGCCCCCACCTAGTGCTAGGCCTCGATATGATACCAATAGTGATACTGACTAGTACGGGTCCCAAACAAAAGCAGAATTGACACTAGCTACCCTAGTCTTGGTTCCCTAAGTAAACTAGGATTTTAAGAGCCTTCCGTATATAACAGCAGATGTGGAACCTCTAAGCTTATTAATTAAACAGGTTTAACTTAGCAGGTTTAAGTTCATTAATAACAATGGTTGTAAATGACATTTCATATTAAATGTAATTTTGTGTACAAACCTTCCCTAAAACAGACATGCACCTTCTCAGATGTATATAAATTAAGTTATATGTTTTACTTAATTACATCCGATTTTCTTGCCTTTAAATAACTTGTTCTACTTAATATGAAATTAAGTTTAATCTATTCAGATTAACATATTTACATATTATCCTAATTATATAGTCAATGATTTTCATGTTCCAATATGCCCAGATCTCCTTCTTATTGTCATTACAAGTCATTCCAATTTATCCCAGTTTTATGCAATTCTAACGGAAATGGCCTAGGCTCTCGATGGTCTGGGCTCAGCACAAAATAAAAAGGCGAAGGACAAAATTAGATCCAACTCAAAAGTAAATAAACTAAATAAAAGGTATAAGACTGTAAATAAAACTAAGACAGAAAGGTGATCAGAAAGATGTACGTCTAACAGACAATAACTGAAAATTGAATAGGGAAATGATAGTAAAGACAACAATAACTTATAAACTTATAAATACCAGATCTAAATTATTTACTGTCAAAATACTTTTTAAATTTCAAATCCAAAAATAATTAAAACTAACAGTGATTTGTGTTAGATCCCAAGAAGGTCTCTTTGAAATTGTTATAGAAGAAAAACAAGAATTATCCTTCAATCTAAGTTCCGGTAGCACCTCGACATTTTTTTAATTTTATTTAGAACATAACTTAGAGGAGGATGAAGATGAAGAATGTTTGTGTGCAAAGAAAATGGTGAGGCTACTAGCTTATTTATAGATATGTTAGGATAATCATAAACCATAGGATATTAGGTTATCAAATCAAACTGTACATCTCATGCTGAGTCAGCAAAAAATATATATAGAAAATAGTCCAGGTTCATGCACAAGAATTTGTCCTGCATGCTAGTGGATCGACCCACCTTTATAATAGGTCGACAAAGGGGTCAACCTATGTCGGGTCGGGTCGACTCTATACCGTTGCATTCCTGAGTTTTATTATTTATTTAATTTTAATTTAGTTTAAACTTCCTTAGCTCATAACGTCTTCATACTTAGTCCGGTTTACAAAAACCAAGAGTCTATCTGAACTAGAATTTCGTAATGAACGCAATGGTAAAGTCTGTGATAACTAATTCTGAATATATTTTTAATTAATATTCATTTTATTATCTTCTTTATATAATTACAATGTATTAAATTATGAGGTGTTACAATAATTCTTTATCCGCTTTAATGGTGCAGTTGCAATACTGGTGTGCTTGCAGCTGAAGTATAACAATATCCAATAACACATTTTTTGATTTGTAAGCAAATGCTTTGAAACATCAGTCATTTTTCCAACCAAATTAAAGATAATTTTATTCCCATTGTTTTTAAAGAGGTTGGCATATACTGCTACCTTCCAACAGGGACATTTCCTTTTTGTCACTGCCTTTCAAATAGTTTCAAAGATTCATGGATGAAGCAAAAGAAAATTAAATATTACTAATTTATCTCATTCTTTATACAAGCAATTGAATGTACAATTTTGTCATTTGTTCGAAAGTGCTTATTTGTAAGACATCGAACTTTTAAGAGAAAAGTAGTCCAAGATTAAGTGGACGTATGGTCTATGTTTTAACCATACTGCTATGAACGTTGTTTGTGCATTTTGCAGAACAATAGTATTATGAATGTAGGACTAATAAGTGATAAATGGGATTCTACACAGATGTATACTAGGGTTATAAGGTCCCTTTAGTATTTATACATCCCCGTCAATATTTACGTTAACATTATGCTGTACAAATATCGGTACATTGTGTACATTTGTAACTAACTAAAGTAAGTAATATAAAAATCAAATTTACGCTATCTTCAGTGTTTTCTTTCTTTACATGGCATCAGAAATAATTCATGCCTAACAACAATCATGGTGATCTCAGCACTCGTTCTTGATTTTGCATTGAGCTCCTCTCAGAGAATTCCCATCATCAAGGGGGTTACCTCCCTTGATTACAAGTGTTCTTGAATTTTACCAAGATACTCATTCCATGTTGTTACCTGTGCCTTCCTAGGTTGAAGATTCAACCTAACTGCATCAAACAAAGCAAAAGATCATCTGACTAGATTCCCTATTTCCCACAATGGTTGACCCAAGTGAAAATTTTTCTCTTACTTCACCACCATAAAACAACTCCTCACAATCATCTAGCAATAATCAAATTGCAAATGAAACGACCACTTTTATCAACCCAAAGAGTCATATGATATCCATGCAATTTGATGAAAAAAAAAATTCTTCTATGGAAATGTAAAGTCAACACGGCACTTATAGGATATGGTCTCGAAAACTACATTAATGGGACATCTCCAATTCCAACAAAGATGTGACCTGCTCAAAGTGGTTGTTTACAAAGTGTCAGTATTCGATCAAATATTGACCATCTTGAATGGACTAGATGATGATTACGAGTCTGTTGTTGCCATTTTATCTTCACTACCCATAACACCATCGATGCAACAAGTTCATTCCCATTAATAGCTCATGAGAGATGATTGGATGCCAAGAAAATACGTAAAGACTTGCTGCAAACTATGCTTTTGCTTCAAAAACTAAGAATCAAGAAAGGTACACAAACACAAAAACACCCAAAATAACCAAAGAAATAACCAGAATGTTAGAAGAGGAGGCAGTGCTAGGTGGAGAAACTCCTACCGTATCGAATGCCAAATTTGTGAAAAAATTGGTTATGCAGCCAACGAATGTTACTTTAGATTTGATCAAAACTTCTCTGTTAATCAACAAGGTAGCAATAGTCAAAGAAATGCATATCCTAATGTGAATATTTCTCACACTAGTTTAGAAAATAGAAGCCAAACTGACACGGTTAAAAGTTAAAGTGATGCAAATCCAGTGGTTTACGAACACCATGAGTTGCTGCATGTAGTTTGCAGTGGCACAGGTTCGATCCCCAGCGGCCACAATACCGAGACATAGTGCACGGCCACTATAAAACCGGCTGAACCAAAGGGCATGGTAGACATAGTCTTCGTGTCCCCAAAGTTTTCAAAAAATAAACTTTTAACCTTTTTACTTTTTCATGGCGTCACCCACTGACCCTTCCTTCCCGCCCAATCCCATCCCATCTCTCACCCCATCCCATCCCACCTTGAGCCAACCACCTGCCATACCTCCATCTGACAATCCGCCTCCTCTGCCACCCGAGCCATCTCTATCAACTAACCTTCCTCCCAATTCGCCCATTCCAAATCCAACCCTACCTTGCAATCCAGTGAGTCACCAACCCTGGACTTATTTGTTTAAGCGTAAGCCGAAGAACGCCGGTAAGTACAGCGCTGTTGATATCACCCCAGTGATTGTAGATGGGGCTCTTGACCTCATTGAGGGTGTAACGGAATCAGGTCTTGAAGTTTGGCAAGATTTTCTTGTGGGCTTCTTCTTGGATAAACCTCTTTCATACACTGCTGTGATCAGCAAGCTTTTGGCTATTTGGAGACTGAAAGGTAAGGTTACGGTAAGATCGGATGGAGTGCTTTTTCTCTTTGATTTTTCGAATGAGGAAGATAAGTGCAGAGTTCAGCAAGCAGATCCGATAATTCTAAATAATAAGATGTTCATACTTAAGCCTTTTGATCCCTACACTAGTAATGTTCGTGGCAATATTAGCTCTGTCCCAGTTTGGGTTAAGTTATACAACATTCCGATGATAGCATGGTCAAATTTTGGGATAAATTGGATTAGTAGTATGCTAGGAAAACTGTTATGTATGGATGAAAAGACGGAAAGTCGTGAGCGTATCCAGTATGCCAAATGCTTGATTGAAATAAAACCAGATAAAGAGTTAGTCAATGACTTTCTTGTTAAAATACCGGGAGGAGGAGTCCAAAGAACATGCGTCGAATACTTGTGGAAACCTGATATATGCAGCTTCTGTAAATCGTTTGGACATAGGAGTGACTTTTGTTAAAGTAAAGAAACAGAGGAGAATGATGAAAGAGAACCAGAACAGGGCAAAGGCAAAGAACAAGTGGCACATAACATACATCAGCATGAACAAGTCATATATAAGCCGAATGTCATAGCCAAAAACAACAGCCAAAAGTGGCAGGTGGTAGCAAGCAGAAAGAACAAAGCAATAATAACCGAAACATCAAAAGGAAACAATATGGAAACAGAATCATCAAAAGGCAATGCGAGAAATGGGAGTAATAACAAAAAAAGTAAGGAAAGGCGGGAGAACACAGTAGTTGAAGTGAGAAATAGGTATGAAGTCTTGGAAGATGGGGAAATTGCAACAGCAACAAACACAAATGAAGAGGAGCAAAACTTCATTGATGATTTAGTACAGCAGGACTTTGAGAAAATTAATGTGCATGTCATTCCTACACTGAAAAATCTTTTGAAACAAAAGAGCTTCTTTCCAGTTGGTGTACAAGCTGATGAGGTGCAAAACAATGAAGAAGTCTCTTGTGAAATAGATGAACTGTATGAAACAAATAAAATATATGAAATGGTCAAAGACACATTAAATGAAGGGATGAAAGTGAATTGCACTGTGGAGATTGAAGACACATGCAATGAAAAAGACACTTTGTTGCTTAACAAAGTAGGTACAGAAGTGAATAAAGGCAACTCAGAGGTGATAGTATGTGGTGAAAAAATAAATGCAACTTTGGAAAATGCTCATGCACAAAGTAACCATGAACATGACCCTCCTAACCTTAATCCCATGCAAAGTCCCACGCTACACCCAAAACAGCCTAGTGCTGCAGTCAAATCATCACAAAGTAGTGGACTATCCATATGCATTCCAATCAGTAACCCCTACTCCAAACTAACTCCACCTCCAGCCTTCAGGTCTCCACCAGCAGATTCTTTCATTCCTTTCTCTTATCCAAATAGCAAATGTGAAAAGAAGAGCGCTTCTGCCTGTGTACATAGCGAGTACGGGCTAAGAAGCAAGAAAAGAGATGTTCCAATACCCCCATCAGTATAATAAATGAAGAAAACCATTGGTGTCTGGAACATCCGTGGCGGCCACAACGATACCAAGTTAGACCAATGTAGATTGCTTATTGCTGAGAAAAATCTTTGCCTCTTAGCCTTGCTTGAAACTAAGCTAAACCACAAATTAACTCACAGAGCCTCAAAATACATCAATGCCGAATGGCAGTACATGCACAACCTTGTTGAAGCTCCATTTGGCAGAATTCTTCTGCTTTTTAACCCCTCTATAATCCAAATTAAACTAATCCAATCCACCTCGCAAATGTTACATTGTAGTGCCAGCTTCTCTGATGAGATGATTCCTTTCTTCTTAACTGTAGTGTATGCTGCTAATTCCTTGAATGTTAGACAGCTTTTACTAGACAAAGTTCCCACTCTTCATCAAGAAACCAATCCCTGGATAATTTTAGGTGATTTCAATAGTTGTTTTGATGTTTCTCAAAGACTTGGTGGTAACCCTTTATCCTTGACCGAGATCTCTCCTCTGAAAAACGCTATTGACCACAGCAACCTCATCAGCATTAAAAGGACTGGAATGCCTTTTTCATGGAATAATAAGAGTAGATCCAGACCTAGAACATACTCCTTGATTGATCATGCTTTTTGTACCTCCGCTTCATTCAACGTTTGGCCTGCCATCTCCTATGATCAACCTGCCCCTCTTCTTTCCGACCACTCCCCAATTATTCTTCACCTCAGTGGGATCGACATGAAAAAAGCCTCTTGTTTTAAATTTTTTAATAATTGGTTCAATGAACCTGATTTCCTAGACGTTGTTTTAGGAGCTTGGGGGAGACCAACATATGGCAATCCAACGTATATATTGCAGATCAAGCTGAAGGAAGTAAAGACTGCACTGAAAGAGTGGGCGAAACAAAAATATGGCAACGGCAACAAACAAACTACTTATTGGAGAAGAAAACTTGAAGACATACAGAATGTCATGGCGCATGACCCTTTTAATCCAGCACACTCTAGTGTAGAGACAATCACCTCAAAACAATACCAAGACGCGTTGAATACCGAAGTGGCCATGACGAAGCAGAAATCTAGAATAAAGTGGAAACTTGAAGGGGACAGCAACAGTGCATTCTTTCATGCATCTTTGAAGGACAAGCAGTGTAGAGAAAACCTGGTAACAGTTATCGATAGTAACGGTAACATTGCTAACTCTCAAGAAGAGGTTGAAAATGCTTTTCTGAGACACTTTGCTGATATGCTTGGTAACAAAAATGATTTTATTCCAGAGATTGACCAAATTAACCCATATCTTTTACCTAAGCTTTCTACTGCAGATTACCTTTCCTTGTGTGATGAAGTTTCCAATGATGAAGTTAGAAAAGCTATGTTCTCTCTTAATAGTAATTCATCTAGCGGACCTGACGGATTCAATGCTTTCTTTTATAAGAAATGCTGGAACCACATTCATGTTGAAGTTTGCGGTGCTGTCAGACACTTCTTCAAAACCTCAAATATGAATCAATCTTTTAACAGCACCAACATAGCTTTAATCCCCAAAAAGAAGAATGCAACGACGGTCTCCGACTACAGGCCGATCTCATGCTGCAACACGATATATAAATGCATTTCAAAGATTATAGCAACGAGACTAAAAGCGGTTCTACCATCTGTTATTTCAACTAACCAAGCTGCTTTTCTTTCTGGCAGAAACATTCTCGACAATGTGTTACTTTCCCACGAACTTCTTAACGGCTACTCTAACAGCGACACTAGCCCAAGAGCTATGTTCAAATTAGATATCATGAAAGCATTTGACATGCTACAGTGGGATTCCATCGTCAGAATTATGAGTTACATGAATTTTCCTCCGCATTTCATTAGATGGATATATTCTTGCATCTCTTCTCCGAAGTTCTCTATTTTGATTAATGGTTCTCCTATTGACTACTTTGGATGTAAACAGGGCATTAGGCAAGGGGACCCCTTATCAGCTTATATTTTCATTTTAATCATGGAAATGCTGACTCAAATGCTTAATGATAGAATTGCCAAAGGACATTATACACTGCACCCAAAATGTAATGATCCGTGTATATCTTCGTTGATGTTTGCTGACGATTTAGTGTTATTCTGCACTCCCGACAGACAAACTATTAATACTATCTTTCAAACACTACAAAGCTTCCATTCCATGACAGGGCTTAAAGTCAATATTCAAAAGTCTGAGATGCGAACAGCGGGCCTATCCATCGAGCAAGCGAGTGACCTTTCGGCTAGTACCGGAATAGCTAGTAACAATGAAGCGATAACTTATCTCGGCCTACCATTAACCTCTGCCAAAATCACTACTAGCCAGTGTATGCCGCTGTATAACAGGATCACATCCCGTATGACGTACTGGACTTCTCGTCTTCTTAGTCAGGCTGGTAGGCTCACTTTGATTAAAGCTGTGGTGTTCTCCATGCAGGTGTACTGGGCCAGGACCTTTGTACTTCCTACCAAGTTGATTACTTTAATCAGATCAGCCTTTATGAAATTTCTATGGAAAGGAAAGATGGAAGGTAGATATCATGCTCCGATAGCATTTAAAGAAATAGAGAAACCCTTAGCTAATGGTGGGCTAGGAATTGTAAACATGGCTATTTGGAATAAGGCCGCTTTTGTCAAACACGTCGACAGTTTTCTGAATAAGAATGACAGCATATGGGTTAGATGGTCTAGCAAACATGTTGTAAAAGATCGAAATTTTTGGACTATGGTACAACCACAAAAGTGTAGTTGGACTTGGAGGAGTATTTTCAAACTTAGAAGCATTATCCTGCCATTCTTCAGTTACAAACTTAGCAAGGAATCTCAAGTGAAGTTGTGGCATGATCCATGGCTTAGGAACGGTTTAATTCTAATCCGTGAGCTAACTGACATAGAATTTGAATTGGCAGGGATCAGTGATTCTGCCAAAGTTTGCCAATTCATTAACAGTAGCATCATGATGCTTCCTCCAATTTCTGTGTCTCGCATAAGCAATCTTTGGAGTGAAGCGCGCAAGGTTAAAGTTGAGGATGCTCTAGACCAAATCACTCAATGGGGCAGGAAGAAGACTCAATTTCAGATTAAAGAAATGTTCTATAATTTGTCTGGTTTTGCCGCTATGACAACATGCAAGTGGAAGAGTAGAATTTGGCACAAGGATAACTCAGCGCGTGAAAACTTGTTTGCATGGAAAATCATGTATGGTGCAGTGCTCACTAAAGGCAAACTATGTCATAGAGGTATGATTTCTGATAGGTTATGTGTGATGTGTGGAGAACAAAATGAAAGTCTTGATCATTTGTACTTTGAGTGCAAGACAATTTTCTCCTTGTGGAATGAAATAAAGTCAAAAACTGTCCTGATAAAAGCCATCCAGGTTAGTGCAACTGAATGGGTTAACTTGGAAAAATTGACAAGTAGAAAAAGACGCAGGGGCAGAATTCTTTGTTACTCACTGAAGAAATTCATAAGTATGATATGGACGGAGAGAAATACTAGGATTTTCAATCCGGTTGATGCAAAGAACAAGGACCAACTATACGCCAGTATCAAACTTGAAGTGAGGAATGGTCTGAAGCTTCTTAATTTCACCTTCGATCCAGGAATTTTGATTCGCCTACTTTAATTTCTTGTAAATATGTGTTCTCTTTTGTCGTACTTCTAGTGGTGGTGTACCGTGTTTCTATGTTTTCTTGTGTTCTTATGGTTTCCCCGGTGCATCAATAAAGTGGTAGGGGTCCACTCAACCCCGTCGGCCTTGCCAAAAAAAAAAAAAAAATTACCAAAAGGGATGATTTTCAAAATGAAGAACGGTTCCCGGATTCTTGCATATCAAATCACATGACAAGCAATATAAACAACTTAAATCTAGGAAATAGGGACAATAAAGGTATGCAAGTGTTTACTTAGGCAATGCTATGCTAATTAATATCACATACTGGAAATGGAAAAATTAATGGAAAAGGAAATTAATACATAAATGGTTTGCTTAGAATGACAACAATAAATAAAAACCTATTTAGTACAATTAAGTTTGCTTTGAATTATTTCCCAACTATTGCCTAGTCAGAGACTTTACCATTAAAGAAATTTTATTATAGGATAAAATGCACTATGAACTATACACTTTCAATCTGATAAATAACAATATGAATAATGATAAGATATTGGTACAACTGTTCTGACACTAGATGAAAAAATAGTAGGAGCATTATTGATTTGTGGTACTGCAAATTGGGTCACCTAAATCTAAATACTGTAAGTCAAATTCTCAATAGCAATAAATTGAATTTAAAAACATTTACAACTTTATACTTGTTCTCCATGTCAATTAGGAAAAAGTCACAAGCTACCATTTCCAAATTCCCAAATAATATACACCAAACCATTGGAAATGGTGACTGTTGACTTGTGGGGTCCAACCGCAATCAACTTTGATTATGGGTTTAATTATTATATTTCATTTGTTGATTCATATTCCCGATTCATTGGGGTATATTTTTTAGAGTCTAAACAGAGACTGTGAAAGCAGTAATTCAGTTTATAACCATAGCACATGATCAAACAAATCAACAAATGAAAATTATTCAGACTGATGATGGTATATAGTTTAAACCATTATAACAATACTTCAGTAAAAAAAAGGAATTACACATCGGAAAATTTGTCCTTATACATTAGAACAGAATGGACTAGTAGAAAAGAAGCACAGGCATATAGTAGAAACTAACCTCACCTTTCTGGCCATGAATCCATGCCCATCAAATTTTGGCCAAACTCGTTTGATGCTGCTGTATATCTTATCAAAAGAATGCCTACCAAAGTGCTGCACCTCATATTCCCATTAGAAAAATTATTCAGTATTAAAACAGACTATATGTTTTTAATAAGCCTTGGATACTTGTGCTTCCCTAAATTAAGACCCTTCAATTCACACAAACTTAACTTCAGATCAGAACCCTGTAGTCTTATTGGGTATGCTCAAAATCATAAAAGGTAAGAGTGTCTTACCAATAAAGAAAGAGTAATCATCTCTAGGCATGTTGCATTCAATGAACATGTCTATCCCTTTGCTAGCACTTAGGTTAAAACAACTGGAAAGATATACAATGTAAAACAGTCTACACCACCAATTCCTATCTACCACCAAGAGGATGAAGATGGTCAAGACTTAACACCAACCCAACTCGCCATACTTAACATTAAACCGAGTCAAGGTGATGGGGAACACTCTGGTCAATGCTAGGTCAGTTCAGGAAAGTGAAGGGACATCAAGAAGTTATCTAAGAAGTTTAGCCACTGAAAAAACATCCAATACTACAAAAGGAACAACCAGTCAAAATCATGTATCAGGCGGTAATACTGATCAAGAACTCAACCAAATTAACATTGGTCGTCACATGATCACTACATCAAAAAGAGGAATATTCAAGCCAAAAGTATACAATGTGAATCTAAATCAAAGTGAACTAGCTACATTTGAAGAGGCAGTTAGATGTCAACATTGAAAAGCAGCAGAGGAGTATGCAACATTATTAAGAAATAAAACTTGGAGTTTACTGTTAGATATAAAAAAATTATGATTTTTGTTTGATGATAACAAACAAATATATATTGTTTTAAATGTGTTCATTATTGTACTATTATACTTCATCACATACAGGAATACAATATTTATATTTAAATAGAATACGGCTGTACAAGAATTCAAATATTTAAATTGTATTTTATTTAAATAGAATGTTTTATTTCAACATTTAAACAATACAAATTTTTGTAACTCCACTATTTGTACATTTTCATCTATATATAATTCATACACATTCAGTTTCATACAATGTTCCTCGCTATAACTCTTTGTCATTCAGTAACTCTGTATAATTTCACATATATACATACATTCGTTGTTACATATACACACTGACACTATCTTTAGTCTTCTGTCTTCACAACTTTCAGTCAGTCCAGTCATCCACACCTGTCATATACAGAATCACACACACAGTACCTGGAAAAGAAATAATTTTAAATTCTAGCAGATATAATTTTTATTTTAAAATTTTATTTGCCTCAGAGTTTTGGTGTGTTTCTCATCATTTTTCATGACTTGATTCAATTTATATAGACTGTATACTCTAGTGCGCACAGACCAGACTCAACACACTACACTGGTTTGCTGATCAGAACCAGCATCATTATTAGCTGAATCTGAACGACCATAACTCAGATATAGCGATCTGCTGATAAATATTCACTCGAACAACCACATATATACACACACACGCACACACACATATATATACACACACACATACATACATACACATGCGTGTATATATATACATATATGTATACATGGATACACATATATAGTGCAGCAATCAATACAAGTGGAACTCGACATACAAGCATAATGTAATGTCAACAGCAAAAGTGAACATGCCAAAGTAATCAAGGCTAGCAACATGGATGTGAAAATGGAAGCAATCCAGTATCGAATTCAACATGGCAGATCAAATAATGGGTAAACATGAATGCAAGGTCGAACATGACATGTCAGCATGATCAAGCCAGTATGGCAGGTTCATGGCATCAATACATGTGTACAGAAGTCAACAACCAAGGCAGCATGTATAGTGGTGATCAAGTTCTCAAATTCAGGTCAGATTCAAAAACAAAGCAACAAATTCCAAAGTGCATATGAACCTAGTCGAGCCAGTTAAAATACAAGAGCAAGAATGTCATAGCATGTAAGCAATGGATAATGCAGTAAATAAGGAGCAACTATAACATACAGTGAAGGAATAAAGTCATGGTTCAGAAATATAGTCAAGACCAATGGCATGTCACACAACTTCAAATGAACAAGCAGGTACATCACAAGTCAGGTGAAAAAGTACATGAGTGAAGCAATTTTAACAAGTCAAGGCAACACTAATGGAAGAATCACACAACATGGAGCAATGTACAAAGAAAATGGTCAATGCAGTAGTGTTGAATTGGATATGTCAGGTTATCATTCATGTACACAGGTGGTGCATGAAAATGCAAATGTTTTTTATATGAACATGCATCAATACAGAGAAGCATAGTGCTCACAACATGTTTAAGTGAACAAGTCTCAAGGCATGCCAAGGTACACACCATACAACAATACAGAAATTCTTGAGTAGTGACAAGAGTGTATGTGACTGCATTTTTTTTTCAAATACAAAATGTCAAATTTGCCATGACAGTGCACACATAATCAAGATGATTTACAAACTCACCAGCAAGCATACTAATAGGAACAAGGGGTCACTGGAGTAATATCCATGCCAACATCAAAGCAAGAAAGATTTGAGCAAGTTACCCATGCAATGTTATGTGTGGCATTATCAATAGATCCAGAAATTTAGCAAAAGTTTTTTTTGGAGAGCTAAATTACAGTAGAGAACTCAAATAACAAGAGTTTTGAATACAATTCAAGAAAGCAATAATGTATCCAAGAAATCATAGTGTCATATGTTGAAAAGTATTTCCAGACTTCATCAAATCAACAATGCAGAAAATAATTCTTTCCTAAATATGCAGTGATCAATATTTGGGATTAAAACAATTTTGGCATCTCATTATTCTTGGAAAGTTGTAAAGAAATTTCCTAAAATCAAGTGTGGACTCACAATAAAAAGCAATTCGACTACTTTCAAAATTCAACAGTGAAGAATACTGGGCAAAAGTGCTTCAATCACGCAAGAGAGCCACAATAAATTAAGTTTCCAGATTCATTAAAGGGCAAGAACAAAATTAGGTTCATCGAACCAATTCACAACAATTATTCAGAGTCGAGGCAATCAAAAAAGGGCAATCAAGAAAAATCAGGCCAAGCCATATTTCGAAATTAGAGATGATTTAGGGTTCGTATAACCCTATATAAGACACTGGTATCATCACAGGCAATGCAACGAAACCACAAACAATTCAAAAGAAATTCGAAGAGATAATACAAGAAAACTCACAATTTTTCACGAGTGTTTCGATTGCAACAATCCCAAATCGAAGTGCTCATCAATTTTTCATCAATCAAGCATTGTGATTTAGGGATTTGTGGAAAACCCTAGTTTTTCTATTCGTCCGCCATTTTTTATGGAGAAAAAAGAATTGGATTTGAAGAGGAAATGGGCCAGGCATTAATTTTAAAACGGGGTTACTTTCTTTTCTAGTTTAATTTTTTTGCTTTGTTTTTAATTCCATTTGTAAGAAATCCATTTAGTTTTTCTAGTGTCAGTAAAAATCTAGGCAATCTAGTTAGTGCTTTAACAATCAGTTTATTAGAGTCTGTAAAAACTAGGGTTACGGGTTATAGAATTGTAATCCGGTGGAATCTGATCTATAGGATATAGACGAGTCTAGGATTTTGAGCGTTGGATTAAAATAGGAGCAAGGGGTTTACGAGTTTACATGGTCTTATAAGCGGGACTATTCTATTACTAGTAGAAACCTTAGTGAATGCATCAGTAGGCAGGGTTTTGCTGGAGCTGGGTATATCTGTGTGTTACTTACTTTCCGCATTTATATTCTCTATTATTATATGTTCTGTTTAATATTTTAATATCCCATAAGATTTGAAATCCACGATAAATTGTAATAAACCCTATTCACCCCCATCTAGGGTTAATCTAGATCCAACAATTGGTATCAGAGCCTGGTAATTTCATTAACTCTAGAGTCATGGGTCATCCTAGTTTTCAATCTTCTGAGAGTCAATCCAGTCATATTCCAATTATTTTTAATGGCACATAACTATTAAAGTGGAAATCAGAAATGACGTCCTATTTAAAATCTGTTGATATTAAATGTTGGAATATTATTATAAATGGATATGATATGGTTAATAGGAACGATATTGGATTTAATTCTCGTGTTATTCATATTCTATATTCTTATACTGATGATGTACAATATAGCCTTATCTCTCATTATTTGACTGCGCAGGAAATATGGAATACTCTCAATCAACTGTATAGAAAATCTGACAACCGCTCAAAAACCCAGAAAATCAACTCGGTTTTAGATTTATGCTTAACAAGTTGTACAGATGGAAATTTAGATGGACACTCAATAGGAGATCTTTCTTATAAAGATTTAATTCATCTTTTAAATGGTTTAACTGAATCTGTTGAAAATCTCAAATCTAAAAATAAACTCTGAAATCTGAAAACTTGAATTGATCAGCAAAAATAATATTTTGGATTCAAAAATTAAGAAGGTCAAAAAATCTTCAAACTCTAGTTGTAAAAGTTGTTTGGTTTTGGAAAATAATCTTGTTCATCAAAATAAAAATATTCAAAAGCTTGAAAATGAAATTGTGATTTTAAAAGAAAACAAGACTGAGCTTGAAAGTACAAACAACTTTTTACCAAAGGAATTTGAAAATTTTAAGACTACCAAAAATTCCGAATATGAATTTGCTGGAAAAAAAAATTTGATGAAAATGGATTTGATTTTGAAAGAGCTTGAAATTGAGATTGAAAAATTCAAAACCTTTGGAAAACTTGAATCTGAAAAGCAAAATCATTTTGAACTTGAAATTTCCGAATCCCAAGCCAAAATTAAATTACTTGAAAATGAGAATTTTGTTTTGAAACGGTCCAATGCTGAACAGAAGATCGCTATAAATAATTGTTTAAATTTAATAAAAGAAAATAATGATATAAATCCAAAATTCAACGAATAGAATCAACATTGGATAAATTTTCTAATGGGCAAAGATCATTGAATATGTTGTTGCAAAACCAAGTTTTTGTTGGAAATAAACATGGTATTGGCTTTGGGAAAATTAAAGCTTTTGAAAATCAAAATACAAATGGTTTTAAAATCATTCAAACTATTTTGAAAAAGATCATTTTGAAAATTTAAACTCTGGTAATTTCAAAGGATTTTTAAATCATAAACGGGATGAAAACTGGTTGTGTAACAATCCATTTAAACAATCTAGAATCCTAGAAGAAAATAAAATGGGCTTGGTTAATTTCAAACGGATCTGGGGTATTAAAGGTACAAAGATAGGTTCAAATGGGTTGTTATACAAATAGGTTTGGATACCAAAACGTAGAATACATTTGAGAGTGATTTTACCAATTTTGTTAGACTGCTCGATCATCTAAACTGTTAGGTGCCAGAGGAGGTTGAGGAACTGCTGTGCTAAAAAGAGATTGATTTCAAGTTGTTCTATATTTATGTATCATTTAGAGTTCCTTGGCCATGTCTGATGAGTTAGAGATCCACAACGTCTTCTGTAAATCAAGTATGATCTCTAGACTCACATCCTTTTGTGCATATTTTTTGTTTTTATTTTGTTCCTCCTTCTACCCCTTCTTTTATTTTTATTTTTCTAATTATTTTGATCTGATTTTACACTGCCATATTATTTTCTTTTATTCTGGGCTTTTATAACTTCAAATTGCAGAATTCATGATTTTCTGGAAATTCGCTCCAATTGAATAAAAGTCATATGTTTTAATCGTTTCCAAATCTTGAATTCAAAACTGTAAATTTCTGCAATTGTTTTGTAGTTTATTTATTATTATTATTCTTGAATTCTTAAGAATGTTGATGTATTCTTGTCATATATTGAATACTATTAGTTTAAATTCTAAAGTCTTGAAGATCTGAATATTTAATGAAATTTCACACACTTCTGTTGTTTTAGTTTCTTCTAATTCAGAACAGAAAGGCTTGATATATTATACTCATTACTGCGCACTACTAATTTTTAGTCGTGATAATTTCATTGTTTTTCAAATTGGCTTGATTATTTTTGTTTTGAAATCTTTTGACTTAAATCACATTGTTTCATCTTGAAATTCATCATTATTCATGATCAGTTGGTTGGAAATTTATTTGTTTGAAATCATCTAAAATTCTTGATATTTTGAATCTCACACATCTCTTAAATTTAAAATTGTTATTCTTGTGTGATGATTCTTTGTATCTCAAAATTTACATTGATTCAAGTGAGTTCAAATAAATTATTTTTTTTGGATCATGAATATCTCTTATACTTTATGTAAATTTTCTGAAAATTTTCTGTGCTTGTCAATTGTGAAAATTCTTTGAAAATCCGGTCTTAAAACTCACTATTATTTCATGATCATTTGACTTGAATATTTTTTGTTTAAAATCATTTGAAATTATTGATTTCTTGAATCTTACACACATCTCAAATTTAAAATTTATAAACTGGTGTGATCGATTCACTGAATCTTGATATTTTCATATTCCCTCAAATGGTTTAAAATAAACTATATTTTTAATCTTGGGTTATGAATCATTTATGTGACTGTTTTATCTGTGAAACATCTTCTTGACAAGTCTTCATTGAAATTGACTTTTGTGATGCTCTGATATTGATTTGAAAAATGTTTTTGTTGACTGCTTGTTTTGATTAAAGTTGGTTGCTATTCTGATAGATGGTATTAATTTGCTAGATTAGTTAATCTTGTCTGCATGGGCTTTATGATTTTGTTTTTGCTGATTGAGATACCCTTGTTAGCCACCAGTGTCATGTTAAAATTCTTGTTAATAGGGATATCAAGTGGTATCAGACTCTCATGCTCTAAAATTTTGCTCATTCATCTGTTTTGAATCTTCACCTTGTATAGCTTTACACATTCTTTATGCCTTGTATAAATCTTTCTGTTTTCCTCATGTGATTGATTTTCATTTTTAAAATTAATTATTGATTATTCATTCAAAACTTTAAATCAATATCCAAATTGAACTGTATTTAGAATTCATCAAAATTATTATTAGATTTTGAAATTGTGATGAGTTGTGACTGTAGTATATTCACAACAGGAGGAGATTTTATTGTTCATTTTCATGATGATTGAACAATTTTTATAATATCTTTGAATTGGTGGTTATTTCACGATTAACTCCTTTATCTACCATTATTCTACCATCCATCATGATTTTACATTAATGTGGAGAGTTTAATATTTTTCATAAAAAAATCATCTTGAATAATCAGCGGAAATATTTATGATGGAAATGTGACTATGTTATTTTTCATAATTAGTGATAATTGAAAATTTTCATGAATCCCGGTATAGTTGAGAGTATTTCATAATATTATTAATTTAGAAATTTATTTCACAAAACATTTCTGTATCTACCACATTTCTATCATCCATATTGGTTTTATATACAGAGGATTTTTTTCATTTTGAAACAAAAAATAATAAAAAAATAATATTAATAAGTGTTTCTCTAACCTCATTTAAAAATCCAAGCTTCAGTTATGCATGGTTATGAGATTACTTATATTTAAGCTGCAACTGATCTCATTTAAAAATCCAAGATCTGGTTAGGCATGGTCAGTGTGCTCTTAAATAAAAAAAGGAATAATTGGATATAAATAAATTTTAATATGAAATTCTCCTTGGTGTGTAAAACTAGTCTATCAATCCATTTTCTAATTTGTGAAATGTGTTAATATTTTATGACGTATTATGATTTTTTGATTGATAGCTACTGGGATTTGAGATTATCTGATTTTGTCACTTAAGTTGAATTTAACGCGGTAGTCCAAATTCAACACTATGATTGTGCTTATTTTTATAAAAATTCTTTTGAAAATAATTGGAAACAATTCTTTTTAAACTCTCTCCATCTATATAAATTTCATCGTAAATCCATCATTTTACAATGTGAAATTAATCGCTAGTTCTTAGAATATTATGATTTTTGTTTGATTAATTGAGATTTATGATGAACGTTCTTCCTCTTAAGCTGATATTATATTTTTAGTCAATTATTTCATCGCTATTTTAATTTCTCTATCCTTTTGATGATAACAAAAGGGGGAGAATGGGTTAAGATTTTGATTTGTGAGTGAATATTTTATAAATATTTTAATATTGAAGTTTCATTTATTGTTTTTCCACTCATGCACATATATAAAGGGAGTTTTGTTGTATGGGGAGCATTCAAATAGGGGGAGTTCAATAATTCACCGTCAAACACATTTGTTATAAAACACATTAATTATAATACTATATTCAAAAACTTATTATATGTTTTTCATTATTAAAAGGGGGAGATTGTTAGATATAATAATTCTATGATTTTTGTTTGATGATAACAAACAAATGTATATATTATTTTAAATGTGTTTGTTATTGTACTGTTATACTTCATCACAGACAAGAATATAATATTTATATTTAAATAGAATACGACTAAACAAGAACTCAAATATTCAAACAGTATTTTATTTAAATAGAATATTTTATTTCAACATTTAAACAATAAAAATATTTGTAACTCCATTATTTGTACATTTTCACTGATATACAATTCATAAACATTCAGTTTCATACAATATTCCTCACTACAACTCTTTGTAATTCAGTCACTCTGTGCAATTTCATATATATACATACATTGACTATTACATATATACACTGACACTGTCTTTAGTCTTCTGTCTTCACAACTATCAGTCAGTCCAGTCATCCACACCTGTCATATACAGAAACATATACATAGTATCTGCAACGGAAATAATTTTAAATTCCAGCAGATATAATTTTACTTTTAAAAATTTATTTGCCTCAGAATTTTGGTGTGTTTCTCATCATTTTTCATGACTTGATCTGGTTTATATAGACTGCATATTCTAGTGCTCACAGATCAGCCTCAACACACTACACTGGTTTGCTGATCAGAACCAGCATCATTATTAGCTGATTCTGAATAGCTACAACTCGGATATAGTGGTTTGCTGATAAATATTCATTCGAATAGCCACATATATACACACACATAAATATATATGTATATATATACATATATACATACACATACGTGTATATATACATATATGTATACATGGATACACATATACAGTGCAACAATCAATACAAGTGGAACTCAACATACAAGCATAATGTAATGTCAACAGCAAAAGGGAACATGCCAAAGTTATCAACTCTAGCAACATGGATGCGAAAATGGCAGCAATCCAGTATTAAATTCAGCATGGTAGATCAAATAGTGGGCAAACATGTATGCAAGGTTGAACATGGCATGTAAGCATGATTAAGCCAGTATGGCAGGTTCATGACATCAATACATGTGTGCAGAAGTTAACAATCATGGCAGCATGTACAGTGGTGATCAAGTTCTCAAATTCAAGTCAGATTCAAAAATAAAGCAACAAATTCCAAAGTGCATATGAACCAAGTCGAGCCAGTTCAGAAGAGCAAGAATGTCATAGCATGAAAGCTGAAACACCCCACCCTCCATTAAGGTCACTCACAAAGGGAATGCCTTAACTTTGGTGGAGGCTTGTAAGTAAAAGTCACAGATAAAACACAAGACAGATATAAACACATATATATAAGCAGCGGAAAACAATAGACTTTTTATTTCATAAACATGTGTTCATACAAAACATTTCCATAACTGACACATAATAACTTCCAAAACATTACATCATCATTTCTGTCTTGGTTATTAAATAAAGAAGCATAAAAACATAATTAAAACAGCATAAAACCCCATAGAATGTGTCCAACAGCCAAAGCCATGGAAAGAGAGTCCAAACCGTACATCTACTATCTTGAAGCTTGCAAAGAGTCTGACTAAGCTGGGCTGTTTTCTCCCTGTGGAACGGGGGGAGGAGGGAGGGGAACGGAAGAAAAGAAGACGAAAGAAAATAGGGTAAGACATAAATCCTGGTAAGTCTAGTGGCTCTTCAGTATGTGAATAAAAAAAGGGCATGATAGTTATAAAACTGGAAATAGGAAAGTATCATAAACTAAGGTAAAGCAGTTTGAATCGAATATACTATCGCACCCCACACTATATCTCTGCAGCACCCCACACAATATTTCTGCACCTACTTGCATTGTCTCAACGGGCACCCCATGATCAGGGTGAAGTGATCCCCTTTTTCTAAAGATCAGCTCGTACTCGCATAATCATCTGTGTCTTATGGCCCCAAAAGAGTGTAGATACCTATGCTGGTCCCACCATGGGGTGTATCAAGTCCTATAGTGGCGGCCCGACACAATCCTTAGAATGCATAGGTTATACTACTGGTGCCCCAGTGCCTTGTTTGTCTGCTCCGATGTGTGTGCACGCCCGCACTCCGTTAGAACCCACACTGTTGCACCCACCGCCGTCGCTTTTGACCGCTTACAATCAGTCCAGTAATCGTGCCCTACCCTGCCTAGTTTCGGGGTACCATGATACCTAATTGGGTTACTGCTGAAATGGGTCCCCGTTACTAGGGTTTTCTAGTCAAACATGTTAAGTGGTTAAGTGTCAGTATTTACCTAACCCCACCCATCAGTTTGTTTAACATGTTGAATTGGTTAAGTGTTTTAGTTAACTTAACCCTACCATCCTGACTTGTCTGTCCTTAGCTTTTTAAAGCACCGACCACTCACATTAGACAGGTATTGTTACGGTTAATGGATGTGTCGGTCGGTTCCGGGCAGATTTACACCGTAACTCAGTCTAACCTCGGGTCCTTATTGGGCTCAATGCTTAACCTCTCACATTGGATAGGTATTGTTGTGACTACTGGACAGCCGGGTTGGTCCGGGCAGGTTTACATCACAACTCAATCCAACCTCGTGTTAAGCATACTCGTATTTTCTAAATTTACATATTTGTCTCTATTACTTGTTATATGTAAATTTGCATAACAATTAAATGTTATGGCCCACTTTCCAAGTTTAACATTTTTGGTATAAGAATTTATACCATTCAAGTGCCACCAATTTTGGCATGTGACAAACATGCCAATTTCATACATTTTCACCATTTATGTTAAGTTTCCCTATAATTAAGAATTTTCCCAACGTTACCCCGTCTAAATATTAGGCTAACAATCTTAGCCTAATTTTCGTTCGCATGGTTTTTAACATATAATACTAGGCTAAAAACTTAGCCTAATTTAGCGTACACAAAATTGGCATTCATTAACATAAACATGACATAGGTGTAAACTTGGCATTATCGACACAGTCAATATGAACATCATAGGTGTGAACTTGCTCAACATGCATATATGTGAATTTACAACATAGGTTGAATCATGGGTTTCAACTTGTCATGTGAACTTGCATTAAAAAGGGAATCTAACTAAACAGGTGTCACATGAATTAGCATATGATTTAGACAACATAAGCCTAAACATGTTTAGATCTAGGCATAACATCGAACATCACTAGCATATGATAAGAATATGACATGTTGATAAAGTATGTATAATTTCATCTCATGTGTGAACTAGATCCAATCATATGTCCAACTACAACATGAAACATGTATTAAAGTGGATCTTGGCATGGATCCAATTGTTAACTTTGCAACTTTTGTATAGACATATGAGCATGTATATAAACTTAATCATTTAGACATATAGATTTTAGCATAAAGTATGTACATGAGATCTTAGCTTAGTCATAACACATACAACCTATATAATCACATAAACATATAGGTGTAGATTACAACATGAACTATACAACTTGCATGTGATTCTAAATGTACAATACGATCAATATCAACTCAACTATACCACAAACATCACAATACGACAATCATTTCAATACATAGATATGAACTAACATCGTTGTTACACAATAACACAATTCCATTTCCATTTTACATCGAATCAAATCCTAACTTTTATTCACTTTGGAAAAATCACTATACTTACAACAAACGACGGTCTTGTTTTCTGATTTCTGGATTCTGAATTTGAATTGCTTTCCTTTAGGTAGACAAACATTGATTGATTCTTGTTTTAACTTTAATTTGGCTCGTCTCTAAGCTTTTCTACAAGTGGAGGCTCCTCTCAGTTTTCTCCCGACAGCATGGCGTCTCCATTTCTAATTTTTTTATGTGAATTTAGGTTGGCGACTTAAGTTGTTTATATAGAATTTCAAATTGATTTGAGCCGTCAGATGATCACAGATGATTCTAGACCATTCACTTCGAGAGGAGCCAACCAGAATGTGACAACTCAGCCCTAGTGACACTGCCAAGCTCAGAAATTCGACCAGAAACCGACCAGCTCAGCCAGGGCCAAACCAGGTCGACTGGGCAAGTCGACCCCCAGGTCGACCTGATGCCTGGGCGGGAATTTTCCCACCCAAAGCAGTTTAGCTCTGAATTCGAAATTTGAACTAAATTTTGAACTGTTTGAATTTTAAATTGAATTCTGAAACTATAGGAGGTCATAACTCCTTCATACGGAGTCCGATTCCCGCAAACTCGGACTCTATCTCAAGCAGAATTCCAAGACGAACGCAACGGCATAACATGTTTCCCTTAATTCTTTCATTAAGAATTAATTATAATTTAATTTGTTAATTTATAGTTAACTGGAAATTCAGGGTGTTACATTTTCCCCTCCTTAAAAGATTTCGTCCTCGAAATCTTCAAGTCTAGGAGAACGTAAATCCTAACATCCAATCGTCCATCTACTCAACCATCAAACACAGGCGTCCATTGTCCTTAAAAGTCTTCTAATGCTTCATGATCATATGCATAGTGTGTGTATATGTCCTTATCTAATGCAAAAATTAGGCGGTCTACTGATTTAGTTGACCTCCTTAATGCGAATCATGTAAGTGCCATGAATCCATCATGTATGCAAATTTTTCTTACTCATAATTCTACATGAGTGCGCAACCATTCATACAAATGCGACATCCATATGACAACATATCAAGTTTCAACCACATACAAATATGAATACATATATGCATATGCAATATGAAGTGATTGAGCCGATCTAAAACCTAGGTTGTGTGTGTATATGCATCCACGAGCAACCACTAGCAACCACTTGCAGCCACCAACCATAACATGTTTCAAATACATGTTTACATCCAAAAAGGGTTCTACCTAAGAATAAAGAATAATATCGAGGAGATATACCTAAAGAGATAGATGCAAGCACAACTTAAAGAAAAAGAGAGGTCAAAAATGTACCCTCGAAAAGAAAAGGGTTGGCCATGCGTATTTTGTCCTCAGTTTCCCAAGTTGCGTCTTCCTCGGCGTCGCTCCACTGAACCTTAACGAGCTTAACTTCGCGGTTGCGTAGCTTTTTCACTTCAATTCCTACAGTTCAAGTAGGAACTCTCCTCACAGTTGCCTCGCGTTCCACTTCGGCTTCTTCTAGAATGCTTGGCTCCACCACTTCCGCAGATTCATGTAGACATTTTCGGAGATGAGAAACGTGAAAGACGTTGTGAATTCCCGCCAACCTTTCGGGCAGCTCTACTCTATAAGCCATTTTCCCAATCTTCTCGATGATAGGGAACGGTCCTACAAATCTTGGTGCTAACTTTTCTGCGGATCCAAAGCGAAAGACGTTCCTTAAAGGTGATACCTGAAGGAAAACCCTGTCCCCAACCTCAAACCCAAGGTCGATCCTTCTTTTATCTGCGTCAGATTTCGGTCTATCTTGGGCAGTCTTCATTCTCCTTCGTATCTAGTCTACTTTTTCTGAAGTCTCTTTAATCATGTCTAGCCCATGTATAATCTTGTCAGTAGACTCCCACCAACAAGTTGGTGATCGGCAAGGTCCTCCATATAGAGCTTCGAAGGGCGCCATACCGATGGTGGCTTGGTAACTGTTGTTGTAGGCAAATTCCACTAAAGGAAGATGATCCTCCCAAGTCCCTCCGAAGTCAAGAACGCATAGTCTCAAAAGAACTTCTAATACTCTATTCACCCTTTCTGTCTGACCATCAGTTTGGGGGGGATAGGCCGTGCTCAAGCATAACTATGTGCCTATAGCTTCTTGCAGACTCCGCCGAAATTCGCTCGTAAAGATAGGATCTCTGTCACTCACTATGCTGGAGGGTATTCCATGGAGTCAAAATATTTCCTTGAGATAAAGAGAAGCTTTAGACGAAGCAGTCCTTCTACTCTTGATAGGTATAAAGTGGGCGCTTTTAGTAAGCTTGTCCACCATTACCCAAATGCTAGTATTTCCTCTTCTTGACCTAGGCAACCCGTCAATGAAGTCCATTGAAATGCTATCCCACTTCCATTGCGGGACTTCTAGAGAATGAAGCAGTCCTCCAGGCTTCTTTTGTTCCGCCTTAACCTGTTGGCATGTCACGCACTTAGAAACGAAATCTGCCACGTCTTTCTTCATGTCACTCCAACAGAAAACTCTCTTTACGTCCTTGTACATCTTATCTCCACCTGGATGTATTGTCATCTTGGAATGATGTGCTTCCTCGAGGACCATCTTCACTAAATCCCTTTCTTGTGGGACGCATAGTCTTCCATCCCGTCTCAGCCAACCCTTATCATCGATGGAGTACCTATTGAGGTGACCTGAAGTTTCACCCCTAATTTGTTTATCAATCACATCCACAAGCTGAGGGTCTTCGCGTTATGCGGCCCCTATTGAGTCTAAAAGAGTGGGCCGTACTTCTAGGGATGCTAATAAACCAGGTATAAAATCAGAGGAGGGCCTAAAGTCAAAACTGGCTATATACTCCAAGCTTTGCCTTTCTAAGAAGAGAGGGCTTAGGGTCAGCTTCTTTCTGCTCAACGCGTCTGCTACTACGTTGCATTTGCAGGAGTATAGGAAATTTCAAAATCATACGAGGCAAGGAACTCCATCCACCTTTGCTGCCTCAAGTTAAGATCTTTCTGCGAAAAAAGATATTTCAACGATTTATGGTCAGTATACAATTCGAACTTTTCACCTAGGAGATAATGGCGCCAAGACTTAAGCGTAAAGACAATGACGGCCAACTCAAGATTGTGGGTTTGGTAGTTCTTTTCATGAACTCTCAATTGTCTTCTGCCATAAGCTAATACCCTCCCTTCTTGCATCATAACAGCGCCTAGTCCCATACCACAAGCATCCGTGTATACTGTGAACATCTTGCTTCCATCCGGCAAAGTCAGAACTGGGGCTGTTGTAGGAGCCCTTTTTAATCGTTGGAAAGCAAACTCGCAATCCAAATCCCAAGTGAACGCCAAATTCTTCTTTGTTAGCCTTGTGAGTAGAGCTGAGATTTTTGTGAAATCCCTAATGGACTTTTGGTAAAAACCGGCTAGCCCAAGAAAGCTTCGGACTTCGGTTGCATTTCTTGGTGTCTTCCAATCTTGCACTACCACCACTTTCGCGGGGTCCACAGCTAACCCCTCTTTGGACAATATATGTCCAAGAAATCTTACTTCTCTCCAAAAGTAGCACTTGGAGAATTTGGCTTTTAGCTGATGAACTCGAAGAGTTTCCATGATCTCCTTCAGATGCGGAGCATGTTCTTCCTCATTCTTTGAGAAGATCAAAATATTGTCTACGAAGACCACCATGAACTTATTGAGGAATTCCCTGAACACCCTGCTCATTAGGTCCACGAAATAAGAGGGTGCGTTTGTCAAGCCGAAAGGCATGACAAGCCACTCATAGAAACCATCTGGGGTTCTGAACGTTGTTTTATCAATGCTATCTTCAGCTACCCTTAGCTGATGGAACCCAGTAGCCAGATCAAGTTGGGAGAAAACAGACGCACCTACAAGCTAATCAAACAAATCGTCTATTCTGGGAAGCGGGTGTCTATTCTTTTTAGTCAACTTGTTTAGCTCCTTATAGTCCACACAGAGATGTAGTGAACCATCTGCTTTGGTGGCGAACACTCTGGAGCACCCCATTCCGAGATACTCTGCCTTATAAACCATTTCTCGAGAAGCTCCTTAACTTGCTTACTGAGCTCCTTTCTCTCCTTTAGAGCCAAGTGTCTAACAGGCAGAGCTACGGGCTTTGCATTATCAACAAGATATATGAGGAAGTCTATTTCCCACTTCGGAGGTAAGCCTTTCACCTCTTCAAAGACATCCGGATACTCCCGGACCACTCTAACCGACTGCAAATTCTCAACAGAAGCGTCAAGTGACTCTAGATAACTAAGCATAACAGCATTCAAGGGATTACAAGAAATTTCTAGAGTGTTACCGAGCCGAGTCAAGAGTCTAACCACTTTTTTCTCACAATCAAGAATGGCACCATTACCGGATAACCAGTCCATGCTTAAGATCAGTCCATATCCTGAGAAGCCCAAAACAAAGGCGCTACATCTAAATTCAACACTTAGAATAGAGATTTTCAAATCCAAGCAAACCATCGACAAATAAGCCGAGCCCCTAATTGGATTTGAAACAACCAAGGGATCTTCTATCATACTAGTGTCTAGTTGCAGAGATTCTACTAAGGCAGATGAAATAAAGGAGTGTGATGCACCAGAATCAAAGAGAGTGCGAACTGGATGATCATAGAGACAAACTAAGCTTTCTAGAAAAATATTTCTACCTCGTTCCTGTGGAGGTGCCACCAGCGCGTGAACCTGTCCCCCTGAGGTGGATCCAGTCCTCTGTCCCTGCCCCCGCTTCTTTGGGAAGTCCTTAGCCAAGTGTCCAGTCTCTCCACAATGGAAACAACCACCATTCATCTTTGCCTTCTTCTTCCTGCAGCCTTTCGCTATATGTCCCACAATGCCACAGAAATAACATTTCCTTTTCTCACGTGCCTTGTTATTATTGTTGTGGTCCTTTCCTCCTTAACGATTATCCGTCTTCTTGTTCTGCGATTCTTCCGCTTGCTGTTTCACGTAGAAGAGGAGGAGTAAAAGCGTATGTAGCTGGGGAGTAAGGTCCCCAGACATGCTGAAACAAAAAGGAAAGATTCAAGACAAAAGGATAGAGAGATAGTGCGTATGGCTTTGGTGAATTGTGCCTTTTAAAAACAATGGTTTTTCTTGAAAACAATGCTTCTTTAAACTTCTTTTTTGAAAATAGTTTCAAAAACTTTTATCTAGTCTGGTAAAACTGTGCTCTGATACCAAGTGAAACACCCCACCCTCCATTAAGGTCACTCACAAAGGGAATGCCTTAACTGTGGTGGAGGTTTGTAAGTAAAAGTTACAGATAAAACACAAGACAGATATAAACACATATATATAAGCAGCGGAAAACAGTAGACTTTTTATTTCATAAATATGTGTTCATACAAAACATTTCCATAACTGTCACATAATAACTTCCAAAACATTACATCATCATTTCTGTCTTGGTTATTAAATAAAGAAGCATAAAAACATAAGTAAAACTGCATAAATCCCCATAGAATGTGTCCAACAGCCATAGCCACGGAAAGAGAGTCCAAACCGTACATCTACTATCTTGAAGTTTGCAAAGAGTCTGATTAAGCTAGATTGTTTCCTCCCTGTGGACCTAGGGGGGGGGGGAATGGAAGAAAAGAAGACGAAAGAAAATAGGGTCAGATATAAAGCATGTTAAGTCTAGTGACTCTATGAATAAGAAAAAGGGCATGATAGGTATAAACTGGAAATAGGAAAGTATCATAAACTAAGGTAAAGCAGTTTGAATCGAATATAGTATCGAACCCCACACTATATCTCTGCACCTACTTGAATTGTCTCAACGGGCACCCCATGATCAGGGTGAAGTGATCCCCTTTTTTCTAAAGATCGACTTCTACTCGCATAATCATTTGTGTCTTACGACCCCCAAAGATTGCAGATACCTATGTTGGCCCCACCATGGGGTGTATCAAGTCCCATGGTGGCGGCCCCACACAATTCTTAGAATGCATAGGTTATACTACTGGTGCCCCCAGTGCCCTGTTTGTCTGGTCCTAAGTGTGTGCACGCCTGCACTCCGTTAGAACCCACACTGTTGCACCACCGCCGTAGCTTTTGACCGCTTACATTCAGCCCAGTAATCGTGCCCCGTCATGCCTAGTTTCAGGGTACCATGATACCTAATTAGGTTACTGCTGAAATGGGTCCCCATTACTAGGGTTTTCTAGTCAAACATGTTAAGTGGTTAAGTGTCTGTATTTACCTAACCCCACCCATCAGTTTGTTTAACATGTTGAATTGGTTAATTGTTTTAGTTAACTTAACCTTACCATCCTGACTTGTCTGTCCTTAGCTTTTTAAAGCACCGACCACTCACATTAGACAGGTATTGTTACGGTTACTGGATGTGCCGGTCAGTTCCGGGTAGATTTACACCGTAACTCAGTCTGACCTCGGGTCCTTATTGGGCTCAATGCTTAACCTCTCACATTGGATAGGTATTGTTATGACTACTGGACATCCGGGCGGGTCCGGGTAGGTTTACATCACCACTCAATCCAACCTCGTGTTAAGCATACTCGTATTTTCTAAATTTACATATTTGTCTCTATTACTTGTTATATGTAAATTTGCATAACAATTAAATGTTATGGCCCACTTTCCAAGTTTAACATTTTTGGTATAAGAATTTATACCATTCAAGTGCCACCAATTTTGGCATGTGACAAACATGCCAATTTCATACATTTTCACCATTTATGTTAAGTTTCCCTATAATTAAGAATTTTCCCAACCTTACCCCGTCTAAATATTAGGCTAACAATCTTAGCCTAATTTTCGTTCGCATGGTTTTTAACATATAATACTAGGCTAAAAACTTAGCCTAATTTAGCGTACACAAAATTGGCATTCATTAACATAAACATGACATAGGTGTAAACTTGGCATTATCGACATAGTCAATATGAACATCATAGGTGTGAACTTGCTCAACATGCATATATGTGAATTTACAACATAGGCTGAATCATGGGTTTCAACTTGTCATGTGAACTTGCATTAAAAAGGGAATCTAACTAAACAGGTGTCACATGAATTAGCATATGATTTAGACAACATAAGCCTAAACATGTTTAGATCTAGGCATAACATCGAACATCACTAGCATATGATAAGAATATGACATGTTGATAAAGTATGTATAATTTCATCTCATGTGTGAACTAGATCCAATCATATGTCCAGCTACAACATGAAACATGTATTAAAGTGGATCTTGGCATGGATCCAATTATTAACTTTGCAACTTTTGTATAGACATATGAGCATGTATATAAACTTAATCATTTAGGTAGCATAAAGTATGTACATGAGATCTTAGCTTAGTCATAACACATACAACCTATATAATCACATAAACATATAGGTGTAGATTACAACATGAACTATACAACTTGCATGTGATTCTAAATATACAATAGGATCAATATCAACTCAACTATACCACAAACATCACAATACCACAATCATTTCAATACATAGATATGAATTAACATCGTTGTTACACAATAACACAATTCCATTTCCATTTTACATCGAATCAAATCCTAACTTTTACTCACATCGGAAAAATCACTATACTTACAACAAATGACGATCTTGTTTTCTGATTTCTGAATTCTAAATTTGTATTGCTTTCCTTTGGGTAGACAAACGTTGATTGATTCTTGTTTTAACTTTAATTTGGCTCGTCTCTAAGCTTTTCTCCAAGTGGAGGATCTTCTTTGTTTTCTCCCGACAGCATGGCGGCTCCATTTCTAATTTTTTATGTGAATTTAGGTTGGAGACTTAAGTTGTTTATATAGAATTTCAGATTGATTTGAGCCGTCAGATGATCAAAGATGAATCTAGACCGTTTACTTCGAGAGGAGCTAAACAAAATGTGACAAATCAACCCTAGTGACACAGCCAAGCTCAGAAATTCGACTAGAAACTGACTAGGCCAGCCATGGCCTAACATGGTCGACTGGGCAGGTCGACCCCTAGGTCGACCCTATGGTCGAACTGGCCACCCAGGTCGACCCCCAGGTCGACCTCAGGTCGACCTGGTGCCTGGGCGGGAATTTTCCCGTTCAGCCCAATTTCGGTCTGAATTCAAAATTTGAACTGAATTTTGAATTGTTTGAATTTTAAATTGAATTCTGAAACTTCCGGAGGTCATAACTCCTTCATACGGAGTCCGATTCCCGCAAACTCAGACTCTATCTCAAGCAGAATTCCAAGATGAACGCAATGGCGTAACCTTTTCCCTTAATTCTTTCACTAAGAATTAATTATATTTTAATTTGTTAATTTACAGTTAACAGAAAATTCGGGGTGTTTGTGACAACCCGAAAATCTGGGCCAGTTTAAAATTTTTATTTTGGCAATTTTGGCGAATTTTGATTATTTAAATTAGATTATTTTAAATAATATCGACGAGAAATTTTATTTTGAATATATTAGAACGTATATATTATATACGTCGTCGTTAGAATATAAATATTTATATATATTTATAAATAGAATTGAAAATGGCGCGGTAGTTCTATAATTCGATTTCAAACTTCAATTGAATGTGTCGGGTGCAAAACAATCCGGATTTTAGTGAAACCAAAAACATTAGGATCTAATTGGTAATATCTTTCTAACGAATCCGACCAATCGAAATTTGATAGCGGGAATCAAAGGATATGTCCAGTTGAAAATTCTGAATAGTCGCTATGGAATTCAGGCCCTTAAAAATGGACATTTTGCAAACGACCTCGGATTTCGACGAAACCACTTTTGTTGGGTCCGGAATGTGAAGTTATTGCTAAGTTTCAAATTTCATAATTTTTCGAATCAATATGTGAGTGTGGCAAAGGAAAACGCGTTTGACCAGTTTCAGTTGATTTTAATCGACTGGAAATTGGCCATTTTACAAACGGTCTCAGAATTCGACGAAACTAGTTTTGTTAGGATCGTATCGTCAATACAAAGCTAGAAAATATTTTTCGAGAATTTTTCTAGTTAGTATGTGACCCCGGTAATTTGAAATGTACGCTTAAAATTCAATATAGTGATTTAAATGAAAATTCAAAAGGAAACTGATTGTAACGATCAAATCAGCTTGCGATACATATCCCATTGTGTTCGGAATGGGGGTAAAACGCTATGGGCGACAGGCGGCGGACCTCGTTTCGAGGTTGTGGGTAAAAGTCAACTTTATGCAATTAAATTAATTAATAAAATAAAATATATATATATATATTATATATTTCCCTCCCTCTCTTTATTTTCCCTTTCTGGCCCCCCCGATTCCATGAATCAGAAGACAAAAAAAAAAAAAAAAAGAGAAAAGAAGAAGAACGGAGAGGCAGCACCCACCAGAAGGCGCCATCGCCTCGTCGAAGAGACCCCCGCCTCCGCCTGTCCCCCCCTCCATCGATCGAAGTCCCGAGCGCGATGAAGACCTCGCACCCCCTCCCCTCGTACGTCGAACCGCCAGTGACGCATCCCCCCCCAGTTCGAGACGCTGAAGCCGCCGCCCCCTCCTAGAAGCCAGCTCCGACGAAGACGACGCCCCCCCTCATCTTCGCATACAGTAAGTATTTTATTTTACTTTTATTTTTATTTTAAAGTTTAAAACTGATTTCGATTTTAGGGTTTAAAACTAATTTCGATTTTAAGGTTAAAAACTGATTTTTGAAAAGTTTAAAAACTGATTTTTGAAAAGTTTAAAAACTGATTCTTAAAGGAATTAAAAACTGATCTTTGAAAAGTTTAAAACTGAATTTTTAAAAAGGTTTAAAACTGAATTTTAAAAGGGTTTGAAAAACTGATTTTATTTTGAGATTTAAAAAGAAAAAGATTTAAACTTTAAAAAGAAAAAGATTTAAACTTTAAAAAGGAAAGGATTTGAACTTTAAAAAGAAAAATCAGATTTTTATATATTGAAAGTCGAAGTAAAAATCAGATTTTTATATATTGAAAGTCGAAGTAAAAATCAGATTTTTATATATTGAAAGTCGAAGTAAAAATCAGATTTTTATATACTGAAAGTCGAAGTAAAAATCAGATTTTTATATATTGAAAGTCGAAGTAAAAATCAGATTTTTATATATTGAAAGTCGAAGTAAAAATCAGATTTTTATATATTGAAAGTCGAAGTAAAAATCAGATTTTTATATATTGAAAGTCGAAGTAAAAATCAGATTTTTATATATTGAAAGTCGAAGTAAAAATCAGATTTTTATATATTGAAAGTCGAAGTAAAAATCATATTTTTATATATTGAATAGCATCGTAAAAATTCGATTTTTACATATGTAGAGAATACGGGCGAAAGCGACAAAAAGGCGAGGTTGGCGAAAATTTCAATAAAGGAAGAGTCGTGGTATTGGATAGCTATTGGTGAGAATTTCTCACCTTTCAATTTCTTTTCTAGTTATATATAAATACTAGGATGCAGACGGTGCTTAGTAGCACCCGACACAATCGTCCACAGACCATGGACTTGTTTGTTTGGTTGCATAAATTAATTAGATGATTTGATTTGAATTTGGTTGTTTGTTGAATTTGATTGATGTGTGAACGGCGTGGGCCTTCACTAAACCGGGGATAAGGCTAGGCCTTGTCCCGTTTCTAGTATCGTGCAGTTATGCCGCCGAAATTTTCTAAAATATGTTAGAAAAATAAAAATATCATTTTATTGAATAAATGAACCGAATAGAATATTCATAGGTTGAATAAAATGTTTTATCGTTAAAAATATAATTTTTAAACGTGAATGTGAATAAATAAATATTCATTTACAAACCGGACGGTTTGTTTATGTACACCTATTTAAAGGACATTGATTGGGACGATAAATTTTACACATCGCCCAACTGCACAAATAAAATATGTGTTTGATTGTTTGAAACCCCACACGGGTGTTAGGATGAAATTTGAAGTTCACTCATCCTGATTGATTAAATATGTCGATCGATTGATTGACAGGCTGTTATAAGCGTTAGATATCTATATTTGATGCTTATACAGTGTAGTGCACTTTGGTTGATGGTTGATTATTTTTCAATGCTATTATATGTGTGTAATGCATGAAAATCCATATAATTAACTTTATATGGTAATTGATTGGGCCTCATTCCAATTTGAAAAATAAAGAATATTATAAAATAAAAGTTCATGTGTTGACAGTACTCATCCATTGAGATTGGTCATGTGTTGAACGAAATATTTTAGTAATAAAATTTACATCTTTATCAATATAAAATAAAAGTTCATGTGTTGACAGTACTCATCCATTGAGATTGGTCATGTGTTGAACGAAATATTTTAGTAATAAAACTTACATCTTTATCAATATAAAATAAAGGTTCATGTGTTGACAGTACTCATCCATTGAGATTGGTCATGTGTTGAACGAAATATTTTGATAATAACAACTATTTTGGAAAAGAAATATTTGAAATAGAATATTTGAAAATAGAAATTTATGAAGCCGTGTTGATTAGATTGACGCCATTTTGACGTGAACGATATTTATATCGATTTTAAAACGATTTCGAAATGAATTGAATTGAAAACGATTTCGAAACGAATTGAATTGAAAACGATTTCGAATTGAATTGAAAACGATTTCGAAACGAATTGAATTGAAAACGATTTCGAAATGAAATGAATTGAAAACGATTTCGAATTAAATTGAAAACGATTTCGAAATGAAATGAATTGAAAACGATTTTGAAATGAATTGAATTGAAAACGATTTCGAAACGAATTGAATTGAAAACGATTTCGAATTAAATTGAAAACGATTTCGAAATGAAATGAATTGAAAACGATTTCAAAATGAATTGAATTGAAAACGATTTCGAAACGAATTTAATTGAAAACGATTTCGAAATGAATTGAATTGAAATTGAATTGAAATTTGAATTGAATAGAAATGAATTTTAAAACGAATTTATAAAGAAGAATTCAAATTTTGATTTGAATTGAAATGGAAGTTGAAATTGCTTTTGAAACGAATTTTAAAAACTATTTATATAATTCGTTTTAAATAGAAATCGACGAAATATATATTTTATATATTATATATATAATATAATGGCCTGAATAGAACGCGCCGCGCCGCGGCAGTTCGTGAATTTCGACCATTTATTTCAAACGGACATTACGGGAGATCCGACCGTCGGATTCTCCTAAAACCGGAACCGTTGGGTTCGTATCGAAAAGAGCTTTCTAACGAATATTAGAAATTTGAAATCTAACGGTTGGATTTGGAATTATGTCCAAATCAGATTTGAAAAAGGTCGCTGTAAGTGCAGTTCGATAGCCGTTGATGGAAATCGACTGTACGGGCCTTGATAAAATTATTAAAAATAGTAATAATTTGTGTAAAATCATAAGAAATGATTTAGAAAGAATTGGGATGAAAAACTCCATATTTGAAAAGATAAAAATAGATTTTTATCGAAGTAAACTAGTTTTGAACTAGAATTATAATTCTATTTATTTTTAAATAAATAAATTGAATTCGAAAGGGTTTTAAAAATAACCAGAATTTCCAATGATTGCATTGGAGTGGAATTGAATCGAAATTGTCTTCGGAATATTTCGACGTTGGAATTCGTGATTATACGGATGTTGTTATGGAAATTTGAAAGATATATATTTATATCGTTATTTCCAATACGACATTTGTTAATCGTAGAATTTGATATTGAATATAAGCCGATATATTTTCTATTCAGAGCCTTATATTGAATATCGAATGTGATTTGGGTTTGTCGTGAATGATGTCTTCACTAACACTATTCTTGAACCCAGTTGAGAAAAGATTAAATCTTTTTATTTAGATTTAATGAAGTGTACCAATTAAATAATATTTAATTGGAATTGAATTGATATTGATTTTTTTGGGTTTATCGTGAACAACATTTTAAACAACACTCGTTCTTTAACCCGATAATTAATGGATGTGATTTTGGGTTTATCGTGAACTGTGTTTTTAAATGACACGGATTCTTTAACCCAGTTAACGATTAAAACTAAGTGGAGTTTTAATGAATCTTTAATTAGATTGAAATGATCGAGAATGGAGTATCACCAGTTTTGCTCCAGGCGATAGTTAAATCTTTAATTAGATTTGAACGTGAAATGGTAATTGAATTTACCGATAACACCGTGGTGTTAGATATGAAGTACTACCATTTTTACTTCATGGGATGAATAGGTTGGGATTGGGAAATTAAAACAAATGATTACTTCGGTAAGGTTAGCTAATCCCGACTAGTTTTGAATTGATATTCAAAAATAGATTAAAGAATAAATTCAAGAAATTTATCTTGGATAAAATTAATGGGAACCTTTCCCTATGAATGTGAAATCAGAAACTAACTGTCGGTTAGCTAAGCAGAATGGTTTTCTGGATATTGATCTGATGTTGGTTTCGGCCTTCGGGGTTAATATTTGGGGAATTATTCTCTTGATTAATTTACGGTTAGTGACTGATGAATTGAAATGAGGCGTATGTTGTGTTTGTGTAACACTTATTTAAAGTATACGTGAGTTATTCGGAAAGACCGGGTTTATCCCATTCTGAATAACTGATACGACGATAAGTCGAAGATGAAGACGATGGTCGAAGACCGGAAGTCTTCACGTCGTTTGGGTGATTACTGATGATCTTGATTGGGCTGTACACCCAAGAAGACGGAAACAGTTGGTGATCGTCCAGACGTACTTGAAGATCGAGGGATATGCGGGGTACTAGGTGCCCCCGGTTTCGTTCAGACCCAGAACGGACTTATAAATGGACTGTGTGTCTGACATTGGATTTTAGTCCGTGTGATTGATCTCTATTAAATATATATCTGTTTGGCGGCGGAGAATTTATTCTCTTGCTTAACGCCCTTCTTTGAGACGTACGAGCTCAGGGGTTATATATTGATGGATATCAATTGCATGGAGTGAATTGCCTGTGTGGCATGCTTAAGTGGCAAATGATCAAGGCTTCTGTTGAAAAGCAAAGTCTTGTGGTTGATGATCGAAGCAAGGCCTTTGTGGCGTAGCTTTGTGTAACGTTTACTTCGCGAGTTTCACACCCGGTATGAACCAAAAACGGGAGACGGACCTCAGGGGGGACATACGTTTTCTTTCTAGCTAGAAGTGGCGTCAGTGGTTTTACACGCCCTGACGAGTTTGACTTATGTGGTTGTTGCTGTTGCGAGGCGCCTCGGTTTGATCGGACGATCCGGGTCCGATGGAGTCATTTAGTTGGCTCACCTACGCCCCAAAGGGCGGAGAAACGTATTGTTCAGGCATTATAATCCACATCGGTGGACCGGCCCTGACGATCCAAGGTACGGTTGCGGCTGTGCCTGAGACACGGGCTAGAGCGTCTCGAATCGGTTGAGGACTATCTTTTGCCTCGGTTCATAGATGGAAACCCAATTTCCAAATACGTGACTTTGCGATTTTGATTGTATAACCTAGTATGGCGACATAGTGGGATGGGGCGCTTATGCCGCCTATGATCGATACTTATGTTTTGAAGTTGTTTTATACACTATGCACTTATAATAGTATCAAATAATTTGTTTGAATCGTATCAAGCATTCTTTGGCTGTTATAAGGGAAAACCCTATCCTCGGCTGCGTTGCATTGTGTGATGGGACCTGGGTCTTATAACAGCTTCATTTTTCTTTATTTAGCATTGCGCTGTTTGTTTTATGCACTGGTATTCTTGGGAGGAAACTCGTTCCGTGTTATACGGCGTGGTCCCTTGATTTACCTAATGATTTAAAATAAAGATTAATAACTATTTTAGTTCTCACACCAGTCACATGACTGACCTGGAGTTTATTGTTTTAACCTAAACTCTGGGTGCCCCTATTTTGACACGGGCAGCTAGTAGTTTTGGTTTTGCAGATTTATATTCACAGGATCCTGGTTTACAGCTGGAACGATATCCGGAAAGCTTTGTATCCGTATATCTCTTCTAGTTGTGTATTGTATTATTTTCCGCTGCTATGTATTTAAATGTAATTTAAATCTCTGATATTTCTGTGAAATATTCATTTATACTCTGTATATTCTTGTAATCTGATGCATTGTTGTAATATACAATGAAATGTTCTTCTGTATGTGTTCTGTTGTGGCTTGTTCTCGAACTATCCGACGCTTTCCTTTACGGGGGAAGTTACGGGTCTTTACAGTTGGTATCAGAGCTTTGGTTTACAGAGCTCGAGAACAAGACACATTAGAACCGTACGAAAGAATTCATCAGATATTGGATTAGTAATATCCAATTAGAATGACTCGTTAGAGATAGGATCAGTAGTATCCTAGAACGAGTGTGAAGAGTATATTTTTCTAATGAAAACAAATTTTGTTTTGCAAATTTAAATCAACTATTCGTATTTGATTATTTGTTTATATTGATTTTGGACAATTCAGTATATAAAGAATTTGCATATACGCCTTGCAAACGTATATTCAAAGTTTTAATATATTGGATAGATATAGCATCACACTCTAGTCGCCCGAAGATGATATTGATGATAGCGATCGCATCATCAACATTTATGTTCGAGTTTCGAAGGTGTGATTTTCTATATATTTCCATTAGACTGGTGTGAGAACCAAAACTAATATAGCTAGAATACATTGTTGTGATTTGGCATCAAAACATGATTTTCTTGATATATATCAAAATTATCAATTTGAAATGTTAAATTCACTAATTGATTGATGTTTGTGTTGTTTGTTTATTTGTTTGATAATTTTGAACCATTTAGCCTAATTGAAACAAATATTGAACTATATTGAAAATTGGTCGCATTTGCTTGCATATACTTGTACTTACATTGAACAGGTCATAGCAAGGAGGCTAGAGCCAGAGAATAAAATTTGTTTGCCCGACAAATAGGTACATGTTTACTACATAATTTACTGTTTTGTTTGGGTGATGATGATTTTATGAGCCTATTGGCTAGCCGCTTGGCGTTTTCTTTTTCTTTTTGAGATCTGAAGGACCGGGGAAGCTATTTGAAATTCCCCGATGCTCCCGGTGCAGGGGAGGTTATGGCGAAATTTTTCGAAAATTTAGGGTGTTAGCCAAATTTTTGAAATTTTGAAAATTCTCAGAAACTGAAAAGTTGGAGAATGGAAGCCGGATCGAACGTAGAGCTGATTGATCAAACCACTTTCGACTTTGTTCCTTTTCGGGGACGAAAAGTTTTAAGTGGGGGAGATTGTAACAACCCGAAAATCTGGGCCAGTTTAAAATTTTTATTTTGGCAATTTTGGCGAATTTTGATTATTTAAATTAGATTATTTTAAATAATATTGACGAGAAATTTTATTTTGAATATATTAGAACGTATATATTATATACGTCGTCGTTAGAATATAAATATTTATATATATTTATAAATAGAATTGGAAATGGCGCGGTAGTTCGTTAGAATATTTCCAAAACATTACATCATCATTTCTGTCTTGGTTATTAAATAAAGAAGCATAAAAACATAAGTAAAACTGCATAAATCCCCATAGAATGTGTCCAACAGCCATAGCCACGGAAAGAGAGTCCAAACCGTACATCTACTATCTTGAAGTTTGCAAAGAGTCTGATTAAGCTAGATTGTTTCCTCCTTGTGGACCTGGGGGGGGGGAATGGAAGAAAAGAAGACGAAAGAAAATAGGGTCAGATATAAAGCCTGTTAAGTCTAGTGACTCTATGAATAAGAAAAAGGGCATGATAGGTATAAACTGGAAATAGGAAAGTATCATAAACTAAGGTAAAGCAGTTTGAATCGAATATAGTATCGAACCCCACACTATATCTCTGCACCTACTTGAATTGTCTCAACGGGCACCCCATGATCAGGGTGAAGTGATCCCCTTTTTTCTAAAGATCGACTTCTACTCGCATAATCATTTGTGTCTTACGACCCCCAAAGATTGCAGATACCTATGTTGGCCCCACCATGGGGTGTATCAAGTCCCATGGTGGCGGCCCGACACAATTCTTAGAATGCATAGGTTATACTACTGGTGCCCCCAGTGCCCTGTTTGTCTAGTCCTAAGTGTGTGCACGCCTGCACTCCGTTAGAACCCACACTGTTGCACCCACCGCCGTAGCTTTTGACCGCTTACAATCAGCCCAGTAATCGTGCCCCGTCATGCCTAGTTTCAGGGTACCATGATACCTAATTAGGTTACTGCTGAAATGGGTCCCCATTACTAGGGTTTTCTAGTCAAACATGTTAAGTGGTTAAGTGTCTGTATTTACCTAACCCCACCCATCAGTTTGTTTAACATGTTGAATTGGTTAATTGTTTTACTTAACTTAACCTTACCATCCTGACTTATCTGTCCTTAGCTTTTTAAAGCACCGACCACTCACATTAGACAGGTATTGTTACGGTTACTGGATGTGTCGGTCAGTTCTGGGCAGATTTACACCGTAACTCAGTCTAACCTCGGGTCCTTATTGGGCTCAATGCTTAACCTCTCACATTGGATAGGTATTGTTGTGACTACTGGACAGCCGGGCGGGTCCGGGTAGGTTTACATCACCACTCAATCCAACCTCGTGTTAAGCATACTCGTATTTTCTAAATTTACATATTTGTCTCTATTACTTGTTATATGTAAATTTGCATAACAATTAAATGTTATGGCCCACTTTCCAAGTTTAACATTTTTGGTATAAGAATTTATACCATTCAAGTGCCACCAATTTTGGCATGTGACAAACATGCCAATTTCATACATTTTCACCATTTACGTCAAGTTTTCCTATAATTACCAATTTTCTCAACGTTACCCCGTCAAAATGTTAGGCTAACAATCTTAGCCTAATTTTCGTTTGCATGGTTTTTAACATATAATACTAGGCTAAAAACTTAGGCAAATTTAGCATACACAAAATTGGCATTCATTAACATAAACATGACATAGGTGTAAACTTGGCATTATCGACATAGTCAATATGAACATCATAGGTGTGAACTTGCTCAACATGCATATATGTGAATTTGCAACATAGACTGAATCATGGGTTTCAACTTGTCATGTGAACTTGCATTAAAAGGGGAATCTAACTAAACAGGTGTCACATGAATTAGCATATGATTTAGACAACATAAGCCTAAAGATGTTTAGATCTAGGCATAACATCAAACATCACTAGCATATGACAAGAATATGACATGTTCATAAAGTATGTATAATTTCATCGCATGTGTGAACTAGATCCAATCATATGTCCAGCTACAACATGAAACATGTATTAAAGTGGATCTTGGCATGGATCCAATTATTAACTTTGCAACTTTTTTATAGACATATGAGCATGTATATAAACTTAATCATTTAGGTAGCATAAAGTATGTACATGAGATCTTAGCTTAGTCATAACACATACAACCTATATAATCACATAAACATATAGGTGTAGATTACAACATGAACTATACAACTTGCATGTGATTCTAAATATACAATAGGATCAATATCAACTCAACTATACCACAAACATCACAATACCACAATCATTTCAATACATAGATATGAATTAACATCGTTGTTCCACAATAACACAATTCCATTTCCATTTTACATCGAATCAAATCCTAACTTTTACTCACATCGGAAAAATCACTATACTTACAACAAACGACGATCTTGTTTTCTGATTTCTGAATTCTGAATTTGTATTGCTTTCCTTTGGGTAGACAAACGTTGATTGATTCTTGTTTTAACTTTAATTTGGCTCGTCTCTAAGCTTTTCTCCAAGTGGAGGATCTTCTTAGTTTTCTCCCGACAGCATGGCGGCTCCATTTCTAATTTTTATGTGAATTTAGATTGGAGACTTAAGTTGTTTATATAGAATTTCAGATTGATTTGAGCCGTCAGATGATCAAAGATGAATCTAGACCATTTACTTCGAGAGGAGCTAAACAGAATGTGACAAATCAGCCCTAGTGACACAGCCAAGCTCAGAAATTCGACTAGAAACTGACCAGGCCAGCCATGGCCTAACATGGTCGACTGGGCAGGTCGACCCCTAGGTCGACCCCCAGGTCGACCCTATGGTCGAACTGGCCACCCAGGTCGACCCCCAGGTCGACCTCAGGTCGACCTGGTGCCTGGGCGGGAATTTTCCCGTTCAGCCCAGTTTCGGTCTGAATTCAAAATTTGAACTGAATTTTGAATTGTTTGAATTTTAAATTGAATTCTGAAACTTCCGGAGGTCATAACTCCTTCATGCGGAGTCTGATTCCCGCAAACTCAGACTCTATCTCAAGCAGAATTCCAAGATGAACGCAATGGCGTAACCTTTTCCCTTAATTCTTTCACTAAGAATTAATTATATTTTAATTTGTTAATTTACAGTTAACAGAAAATTCGGGGTGTTTCATAAGCAATGGACAATGCAATAAACAAGGAGCAACTCAAACATACAGTGAAGGAAAAATAAGCCATACACCAAACCCAGCATAATGTCTTGGTTCAGAAATATGGTCAAGCACAATGGCATGTCACACCACTTCAAATGAACCAGTAGGTGCATCACAAGTCAGGGGACAAAGTACATGAATGGAGCAATTTCAACAAGTCAAGGCAACATTAATGGAAGAATCACACAACATGGAGCAATGTACAAAGAAAATGGCCAATGCAGCAGGGTTGAATTGGTCATGTCAGGTCATCATTCGTGTATACATGTGGTGCATGAAAATGCAAATGTTTTTCATATGAACATGCATCAACACAAAGAAGCACAGTGCACATAGGATGTTTAAGTGAACAAGTCTCAAGGCATGCCAAGGGACATACCATACAACAATACATAAATGTCTTAAGTGGTGACAAGAGTGTATGTGACTGCAATTTTTTTTCAAATACAAAATGTCAAATTTGCCATGATAGTGCACACATGATCAAGATGATCTACAAATCAACACCAAGCATACTAATGTGAACAAGGGGTCATTAGAGTAATATCCATGTCAACATCAAAGCAAGAAAGATTTGAGTAAATTACCCATGCAATTTCAAGTATAGCATCTATCAATGGTTCAAGAAATTTGGCAAAAGTTGTTTTCTGAGAGCTAAATTACAATAGAGAACTCAAATAACAAGAGTTTCGAATACAATTCAAAAAAGCAATAATGTGTCCAAGAAATCACGGTGTCATATATGGAAAATTATTTCCTGACTTTGTCAAATCAACAATGCAGATAATAAGTCTTTCCTAAATATGTAGTGATCAATATTTAGGATTAAAACAATTTCAGCATCTCATTATTTTTGGCAAGTTGAAAAGAAATTTCATGAAATCAAATGTGGACTCACAATAAAAAACAATTCGACTACTTTCAAAATTCAACAGTGCAGAATACTAGGCAAAAGTGCTTCAATCACGCAAGAGAGCCACAACCAATTAAGTTTCTAGATTCATTAAAGGGCAAGAACAAGACTAAGTTCATCAAACCAATTCACATCAATTATTTAGAGTCGAGGTAATCAAAAATGGCAATCAAGAAAAATCAGGCCAAAACATATTTTGGAATCAGAGATGATTTAAGGTTTGTATAACCCTATATAAGACACCAGTATCATCACAGACAATGCATCGAAACCAGAAATAATTCAAAAGAATTTCGAAGAGATAATACAAGAGAACTCATAATTTTTCACGAGTGTTTCGGTCGTAACAATCCCAAATCGAAGTATTAAAGCATCCAAACAATTGAAGAGCATCAGAGAATCAATTTTTCATCAATCAAGCATCGCAATTTAGGGATTTAAGGAAAACCCTAGTTTTTCCATTCGACCGCCATTTTTTTATAGAGAAAAAAGAATTGGATTTGAAGAGAAAATGGGTTGGGCTTTAATTTTAAAAGGGGGTACTTTCTTTTCTAGTTTAATTGTTTGGTTTTATTTTTAATTCCAATTGTAATCGATCCATTCAGTTTTTCTAGTGTCTGTAAAAAACTAGGCAATCTAGTTAGGGCTTTAACTAGCAGTTTACTAGAATCTGTAAAAACTAGGGTTGTAGGTTTGTAATCCGGGGAAAACTGATCTAAGGGATTTAGATCAGTCTAGGATTTTGAGCGTAGGATTAGAATAGGAGCAAGGGGTTCGCGAGTTTACATGGTCTCGTAAGTGGGACTGTTCTATTACCTAGTAAAAACCTTAGTGAATGCAGCAGTAGGCAGGGTTTTGCCGAAGCTGGGTATATCTGTATGTTATTTACTTTCCACATTTATATTCTCTGCTGTTATCTGTTCTGTTTATTATTTTAATGTTCTGTAAGATTTGAACTCAACGATAAATTGTAATAAACCCTATTCACCCCCTCTAGGGTTAATCTAGATCCAACATTTACTGTCAAAACTAAGGAATAAAAACACCGTTGGAAGAAAGTAGACATTCAGAATTAAAAGGGATCTAGATGGTAAAATACAAAAATAGAAAGTAAGAAAGGTTGCTAAAGGTGACTTCGGAGAAACATTCTTCTCTGTAATCAAGTCAAATACTATACGAATTATTATCGATGTATCTCTACAACACAAGTGGAAAATAAGGCAACTAGATGTTAACAATGCATTTTTAAATATAAATTTCAAGAATAAGTTTTTACGGTTCAACTATAAGGATACCGTCAAGGAGACAAGGCAAGTGTATGAAAGTTACATAAAGTCATTTATGGTTTAAAACAGACACGAAGAGATGGTATGAAAAATTAAAGGCAACATTAAACACCTTGGGGTATCAAGGAACTAAATTAGACAAATCTCTCTACACAAAGTCAACGATGGACATACTGTATACATTTTGGTATATGTTGATGATTTAATCTTAACTGTAGACAATGACAGAGAAATTAATTCAACTATTCATCATCTAAATAAAGCATTTTCTATCAAGGATCTAGGTGAACTCAATTATTTTTTGGTTATAGAAGTCATCAAAAAGTCTGACTCTGAAATTATTTTATGCCAAAGAAAATACATTTCTGAAATCATGAAGAAAGGCTAACATGTGCAATGCAAAACCTATACCAACACCAATGGTGTGAAACCTACACTTATTCAAACACAAAGTGAAAACTTTCGGATCCAACTATGTACAGAAGTGTAGCGGGTGCTCTACAATACACTACAATCACTAGGCCAGACATAGCGTTTAGTGTGAATAAAGTATCTCAGTTTATACACAATCCTAGTGAAGAGCATCAGAAAGCAGTCAAATGAATCTTAAGATATTTAAATAGTACCATAAATCAAGGGCTTCAACTAAATGGAAACAAAAACAAAATTAGAAATCAAGGATTACTGTGATGCCAATTGTGCCTCTGATCCCAATGATTAAAGGTTAAAAACTAACTATGTGATTTATTTCGGTGAAAACTCTATCTCGTGGTGCTTCAAAAAGCAACAAACTATCTCTTGCTCCATATTGAAGTAGAATATCCTAGCGTTGCAAGCACAACAGCTGAGGTAATATATATCAGGCCTCTGCTCAACAAAAGCAAAATCAGCAAACTTAGAAAAACCCATGACCTGGTGTGATAATCTCAGCATAGTAGCATTGTCTACTAATCCAGTTCTACATTCTCGCATGAAGCATACTGAAACTGTTATATACTTCATCAAAGAAAGGGTAATTAATGGTAAACTAGAGATTATTCATCTTCTAACCACATTTCAAAATGCCTATATCCTAATAAAAGCCTTGTCAAAGAAGAATTCCGATTGATTCAAGGCTGATTTAATGATTGTTGAAAGCAGCGTAGATTCGAAGGAGAAAGAGGAATTTTCTGGAAATGGATATTTCAGGAAGAAACCCTAGTTTATTTTGAGGGGGCATGATAAGTGGTAAAGCTGCTTCAACATAAATGTATACTAGGTCATAAGGGCTCTTTAGTAATTATACATCCCCATCTATATTTCCGTTAACATTATGTTGTATAAATATTGGTACGTCGTGTCCATTTGTAACTAACTGAAGTAATTATGATAAAATCAAATTTACACTATCTTTTGTGTTTTCTTTCTTTACAAGGTCTGTTTGACTTATTTTACAATTAGACTTGGTTTGCTTCATTAAAGCTATATTGATAGAAATTGTAACTTATTTATTTACATTTTATCTTGACTTTCGTGTTGTTACATTGGAAGAGTAACATGATACCATTCAATAACACATTCAAAAATATTTTACAGTATTTGAATACCAAAATTCTAGGGCTAGGGTAATTCAAACACGACATAATCAATCCACGGTCATATATCACAATAAATGAAAAATAATTAATATAAAGTTGAGGAATGCAGTTAGATCCCACCAACATGGTTCTCTGCATCCACAGATGTTGATCAATGTAAATAACATCAAGTTCACTTAAATATGAGATATCATGGTAAATGGAATCAATTTTCAACCAATGATTTAATATATATAACTAATCAATCATTTTAACCAATTGTCAATAATTCATCCAAACAAACATCAAATAGCATCCAATCATCATTTAAAAATATGATTATTAATTTATAACTAGAACAAGCTATGATCTTACTTATATTGGTTCGCAGTTGATGATTCTTATTTCATTTTGTTTAAAATCAAACAGGCATTAGATTTTATCACGAAATTTCAATAGCTCCGTTCTCAGCTACATCAGTTTAAATACAGATCTTGTCACTATGATTCCAGCTGACCAGTTTGGTCCGATTCTGTTAACATATGTCCAAGTTATAAACATTTTGAAGTATATAATTTTAATTTAATAATTATTCTCTTAATAACTTAATTTCTAAACTTAATTACGTTGATGACTTTGTTATCAAAAAGATCAAGCCAAACTAATTTCCTTTTCGTTTCTTCATGTTGCCTTCGTCCTTGCTTCATACAAACACTGAAATTACACACCCTTGCAGGACTTCAAACTTCTTCTGTATCAAGCACCTTTTATGGTAATGTATATCATTCTTCGCATTATGGTCCTTCCCAAAACTTCAATTCTGTATCAAAGCTAAAGACAACCCACATCCACTCTTTCTCCAAGCAAGTACTACCCTCCTAATCCCTTAATCCCCGCGTTTAGTAATTTTTTTTTCAAACTTCATGTTACTCCAAATTGTTGTGTTCACCGTTCAACCTTATCCTTCTTTTCAAATATGTATGCTGTTTATGAAAACCACCCACTCATCCACCATTCCACGCTCATCTCCATTAATGTCTTCGGTTTTGGAATCAACCTACTTCTGACGTTCCCAATGTTTAATCAAGTGATTTGTTTTTAAGAATATCAAGCATGTTTGGTTAGTACAAGGTAAAACTCTATCTTTTGGTATGCGTTGCATTATGTGATGAGACTTGAGTCTTATAATTGCTTCATTTTACAAAAGCATGAATTTTAGGAGTTTTGAATCTTGTTTTATGGTTGTATGATATGGGTTATGGTTTGTTGTCTAGTTTTAAACTGGTTAATCCAAGACTGACCCAAGTGTTGTTCGCTCGGGTCAGATCCGAGTGTGTATTTAAGGTTAAGCTGGTTGACGAGGAGTATTGGCTAATTTTGAAAAGTTGAAGTTCTTCGTTGGACGGTAGAATGTATTCTACTATCTATACTTGGATGTACATTGATTGATTATGTAAGAATGTGTTTAACTCAATGATAAATGTTTCTCATTGTTAAAGTTTCTGCTGTTAAGTAATATATTGAATATTATATTTTGTTTCTGTTCCGCTATGTTTTGCTCTGATAAAATCCCGATGAATCAAGTGTGAGACATTTGATTTTATGGTACAAAAACACCATGGATGTGTTAAGTATCGACTGTCGAAGGTTGATGATTTTGTTTATCGTGGGACCTTCCGAGGATGCTTACCTTTCAAACCGGACTTGTGTGATTTATGTTCGGTTCAGAGGGCGAGGATCTGCGGGTCATCCCATTTGGTATCAGAACTTTGGTTTAGCAATTAACCTTGGCTCTAGGGAGTAAAAATTCATTAAAGATAGGATCAGTAGTCTCCTAGGACGAATAACTTTTCAGAGATAGGATCAGTAGTATCCTAGAATGAGTAACTCATTGGAGATAGGGTTTGTTATACCTTAGAATAAGTAGAGAGAACTATATATATAAGAGGCGTATTTATAGCTTTTATTTTTAAAGGTAATAAGTAATTTGAAGATAATAAAGTTAAAATTCAAAAGTTAATCAATTAATTGATTGCTATATATGATGTGTGGTGGCTAATTTAGCTAATTGAGTGATAATTATGAACTTAAAATGTTAAATTATGGTAAGTAAACAGAATTTTCAGCGATTTTGGACAGTTGATAAATTCTAACATAAATAAGATTGAAATTTATAAAGGAGGTTATATTCATGATTTTGGACAATGGAAAATATAATGGATATTTATATCATGATTATCGATTAAATAAACGAGATACAATTTATTTTCGAATACATTGAATTATCATAATATGAATAATGTCAAATATTGGATTTGAAGTTAAAATTGAATATCATTTTTGAAAATATCATTTTTAAAATTCAAGTAAGTTTATTTGGAAGTTATATAAAATTTTGTTTGAATATATATGGTAATAAAAATTTATTATCAATTGATTAGTTTATTTGGAATCGATTATGGTTTATCGATTTAAATTTAGAACTTAAGAATAGTTAATTTTTAAACGACCTCGGAATTCAATGAAAGTAATTTTATAAAATCTGAAATAGTAAATTATAGTAAGATTTCCAATTTCGAGTCAATTGGAGTTAATTCGTGATCGTGCGCAATTTAACCACGTACCGATTCACATTGAGAAATTAAAGGGAAGTTTTACAAACGATCTCGGAATTCGACGAAACCAGTTGCATTATGCCTGGAATAATAAGTTGTTATAAGATTACAAATTTCGTCGCGATTAAAGCTCGTATGTGGTTGTTTAAGCATATTACTTTGGGTGTAAGTTTCATTAGAATATTTTAATAATAAATTCATTTATAAGTATACCCTAACCTCCCATCTTCACTTATATATTTTCCTTTTCGTTCATTCCTTCAGAATGAAAAAACAACTAAAGTTGCTCCTCCTCAAATCTCTCCAAAAAATTCTATAAAATAAAGTACTCAACGAAATTTAACAATCCTTGATTCATTGAACTCAGTGACGTAAGAACTTCATTTTGGCATTCGATTTGTAGGTTCGATCATATTCTCGGGCGATCGGATTTAGGGACATTAGACCAAGGGTTGATGATTTCACTAAGGGAAGGAGGAGTTTCGCAGGAGTGTTAATGAAGTTGGGTTGCTGGTTGCATAAGGCATGTGTGAGCAAACTTCGGTGAACACCGGTGTTAAATAGATTCACACCTGTAGCCAGTAGCTTCGACAAAGAAGGCACTAAGTTTCAGTTCATGGTGGTGGACAGGTTCGTGGTGGTCTAAGGAGAATAGCGGTGAAATGGTTGGATTATTTCATGAAGCGGGAGGGAGTGGAGGAGGAGAGAAGGCGCATGATAACCGGTTGGGTATACTGGAAGGTTGCTTTTTCACTACAGAAGATGTAATGTCCCATATTTTTTGACACGACCCAAACTTCTCTGTAAAGGAAACCCGAATTGAGTTGAGAACACGACAAATCAGAACATAAACAGAAGAACATTTCATTGCTTATTACAACAATTTACATCAGAGTACAAGAATATATAGAGTATGAACAAATATTATACATCAGAAAAATATCAAAGATTTACAAGTTACAATGCAGCGGAAAATAATACAAAACACAACTGAAAAAAATATACGGATATAGAGCTTTCCGAATATCATTCCAGCTGTAAACCAGGATCCTATGAATATAAATCTGCAAAACCAAACTACCAGCTGCCCGTGGGGAAAATAAGGGCACCCATAGTTTAGGTTAAAACAATAAACTCCAGGTCAGTCATGTGACTAGTGTGAGAACTAAAACAGTTATTTAAAATTTTACTTTAAATCAGATATATCAAGGGACCACGCCGTATAACACGGAACGGGTTTCCTCCCAAGAATACCAATCCATATAACAAAACAGCGTAATGATTTTTGGAAAAATGAGGCTATTATAAGACCCAGGTCCCATCACACAATGCAACGCAAGCCGGAGGATAGGGTTTTCCCTTATAATAGCCAAACATGCTTGATACGTTTAAAACAAATCATTTGATACTATTATAAGTGCATAGTGTATAAAACAACTTCAAATATAAATGTATCAATCCTAGACGGCACGGGTACCATATATCATGTTGCCAATACTAGGCTCTACAATCAAAACCGCAATTGTCACGTATTGGAAGTTGGATTTCCATCTATGAACCAAGGCAAGGGATCATCCTTACCGCTTCGAGACGCTCTAGCCTGTGTCTCAGGACCCAGACTCAGGTGGGCCTTTGGATCGTCAGGGCCGGTCCATCCGAAGTGCAAAGGGTGAATTAAAATGCCTGAACATGTGTTTCCCCGCCCTATGGGGCGTAAGTCTGGTCTGTATAAAGACCATATCATATATCGGCCTCGCAGTGCCGATATAACCGAGGCGCCTCGCTATCCATCATCCACATAAGTAAAACGCCTGGGCGTGCAAAACCTAGACACCACTCCTATCTAGAAGGACACGCATGTCCTCCCTGATGTCCTCCCCCGTTTCTGTTTCACATCGAGGTGTGAGCCTCGTGAATTAACGCTACACAAAGCTATGCTATATTAAAGCCGTGCTTTGATCATCAACCACAAGACTCTTCTTTTCAACAGAAGCCTTGATCATTTGCATCTCAGCATGCCATACAGGCAATTCACGCTATGCAACCGATGTCTATCAATCACACAGAATGAAATCCGATGTCAGAAACACTTCCATTTACAAGTTTATTTTGGGTCTGAACGAAACCGGAGGCACCTCATTCCTCGTCCCGTATGTCCAATCAGTAGAGAGGTCCTAGCATATCCGGTCGATCTCCAAGTACGTTTGGAATGATCACTACTTATTACCTTGTCTTGGGTGTATAGCCCAATCAAGACATCAGTAGTCATCCAAACGATATGAAGACCTCCGATCTTCAATCACCGTCTTCATCGTCGACTCATCGCCGATTCAGTTATTCAGAATGGGATAAACCCGGTCTTTCTGAATAACTCGAGTATATAATAAACAAGTGCTATAAAAACACAACATATGCCTCATTCCAATTCTGAATATTCTTTTATTTAAATATTCATATCCTTTAGGAAAGGTTTGCATTACTTTTATCAAAGATAAATTGTTTAAATTTGTTTTTAATTATCCTTTGGATATCAATCCAAATCATATTAAGGTTTTCCAAACTAGTCGGGATTAGTGATCCTTATCGAAGTAATCCCAACCTACTCATCCCACGAAGCAAAACTGGTAATACTTCATATCTAACACCACGGTGTTATCGGTAAATTCAATTACCATTTCATATTCAAATCTAGTTAAAGATTTAACTACCGCCTGGAGTAAAACTGGTGGTACCCCATTCTCGATCATTTCTTGAGTTTGATAATTTTAGTTATCAATTTTGTAACACCTCGTAATTTTAAAACGGGACATAAGAGATAATTAAATAATAAGTAATTCTTAAAAGAAGTATTAAGGGAAACGGGTTGCGGCATTGCGTTCGTCTCTGGAATTCTACTTGAGATAGAGTCCGAGTTTGCGTAAAACGGATACAGTATGAAGAAGTTATAAGGTTAGAAGATTTCAGTTTAAATCAAAATTAAAATAAAATATTCAAAACAACGAAGGAGGGGGGAGGAAATGCGGAACCGACCACGTTTGGGTGTCGACCCGAGTCCCGCTGGGTCGACGCCTATGTCGACTCTAGCTCTTTGGGGTCGGCACTGAGGTCGACATAGGTGTCGACCACCCCCCTGTAGGGGTCGACCCCATCAGCCAGATCTGGCCAGTGATGAATTTTTACAAACCTGTGCTGATGTGACCTTCTCTTATTGACCAATGACTGATTTCTGAGGTATTAGGGAATATGTGTATGCTATGGTTGGCTGGATGACACATTTCTTTGGTTTGATGGCTCTGATTTCTCCTAGACTAATCTAAAGGCTAGAATTAATCCTAGACTTCTATATAATCAACTCAAACACTAAACCTAAAAAACATAAAAACATTCTATGAAGCCGTCATGTTGTCTCTCTCTGAACTAGCGTAGCCTCCATCTTCTTAAAACTAGAATATCTTCTTCAACTAGAAATCAATTAGAAGAATTTCAATAGTCTGCATCAAAGGAATAACTTAACAAATTCAGAAATCAGATTCCGGAATACAAGAGCTGTTCTTTTTCTGTAAGTTCAGTTATATTTCAGATTTAAATATATAAAAGTCATGACTTGAAATAAATCGAATCAAGAAGTGTGCCTAATTGTGATTCTGATTTATGTTTATCCTTATGACAAATCTGAAATTAACTATGCCCATGAGACTATTGTGATTTGTACAATTGAACCTATCATATTGTATATTAATTTGGTGATGCTTTTATGTGATGTTATGTACATGTTCATAAGCTAAGTTATGTTCATATATGCTTATATGTTTAGATCTACATGCTTGCTTTTATGTTATGTTATGTTATGTACATGTTCATAAACTAAGTCATGTTCATATATGCTTACATGTTTAGATCCAAGTTAATACATATGTTTAAGATCTATGTAATTTCATGTTCATATGCTTAAGATCTATGTTAATTGGATCTAACTCAAGTATAAGTTCACATTGATATGCTTGATTAAGTTTATATTGTTCATGAAAAATTATTACAAATGCTAAGTTAGATTCATATTATTTTGTGCTATTGGAATGCAACGTATTCCTTTCTTTTCTTTTTTGTTTATGAGTTAGGCTAATTTCTGAGCCTAACGTTCTATGTAAATAATGCGAATGAATAACAGGGGGAAACGTTGGGGTAAAACATTAAATTACATGCTAATGGCATAGATTGGCTCATAATCATGTAAATGATTAATAGCATGAAATGGTATAACTTGTATACCATTAATTATGAACATAATTTAAATGGTAAATCTGACATGACAACACTTGTGGATAATCTACATATAAACTTGACATAAATGACGAATATGTAAATTAAATAAAGGATGAACATGCCTAACCCGGGGTTAGATTGAGTTGTGGTGTGAAACTACCCGGAACCGCCCGGTACATCCAGTAACCACAATAACACCTATATAATGTGAGAGGTTAGTGCATGTTGCCCAAAAAAAACCCGAGGTTAGATTGAGTTGTAGTGTAAAACTGCCTGGAACCACACAGCACATCCAGTTACCGCAACAACACAGATCTAATGTGAGAGATTGGTGCATTAATAAATCAATTAATGCTAATGAACAAGACATGTTAAGATTGGTAGGGTTAAGTTAACTAAGGCAACACTTAACCAGTACAACATGTTAATTAAACAAATGGGAGGGTTAAGTTAACTAAGGAAACACTTAACCAGTACAACGTGTTAATTAAACAAATGGTAGGGTTAAGTTAACTAAGGCAGCACTAAGTACAACATGTTAATTAAACAAATGGGAGTGTTAAGTTAACTAAGGCAAACTTAACTAGTACAACATGTTAATTAAACAAACGGGAGGGTTAAGTTAACTAAGGCAACACTTAACCAGTACAACATGTTAATTAAATAAATGGTAGGGTTAAGTTAACTAAGGCAACACTTAACCAGTACAACATGTTAATTAAACAAATGATAGGGTTAAGTTAACTAAGGAAACACTTAACTAGTATATAACATGATGTTTTGTAGGGTTAAGTAACACAAGAAGGCAACACTTAACAAATATATAACATGATGTATGGTAGGGTTAAGTAACACAAGAAGGCAACACTTAACTAATATATATGACATGATGTATGATAGGGTTAAGTAACACAAGAGGGCAAAACTTAACCAATGTAACATGATGAGCGAGTTGGGCTATGTGTGGATGGGTTAAGTTAACATGAATGGACAACACTTAACCAATATTACATGAACAAAGCGGATAGGGTTTAGGAAAGCTTAACCAATAATATGTATTGACTTGATCAGTGGGAGGGTTAAGTACATCTCGTGTAGGTGGGTAATATTAGTATATATAGGCCCACAAATTTAACCGTTAAATAAACATGCTTGAATCGGTGGGATGGTTAAGTACATCTCGTGTAGGTGGGTAATATTTGTATATATAGGCCCACAAACTTTACTAGTAGGAAACCTTAGTAACGGGGACCCATTTCAGCAACAACCCACATAGATGTATCATGGTACCCTGAACTAGGTAGGGTGGGACAAGATTACTGGGCTGATTATAAGCAGTCAAAATAGAGGCGGGGGTACGTCAGTGTAGGTTCCGACGGTTTACTGGCATGCACGTACGCCGAAGTGGAAAAAAGCAGGCACTGGGTACCAGTAGCTACACACTGTGCATCTTGAATCGTGTCGGGTTGCTATCATAAGGTTTGATACACCTTATGATGGGGCCAACACAGGGTATCTACATGCAAGAGATGGCTGATTGACCCAGAGACATGGACCATTAATTTAAGCAGGGAGCCGATCGATAGGGTAATAAGGGTACGTATAACATCTTCATGGCAATTAGGCTGATTGAGGTAAGATCCTCCTACTAGATGCACACCTGAAGGCTACCACAATTGCGAGGATTGTGATCAAGTTATAATATTATCATTTTATACAGATTACTAGTTGGGACACTAGTTAGGCGGTGCAGAGATAAATAAATTAGAATAATAGGGTAGTAGCGAAGCAGAAAAAGAGTAGAAGCACATTCAGTTTACCTTGCCTTATCTTATCTTAAGTTATCTTCTTTTATGGTATTGTCCTATTCTCAGTTTATTCATGTCATGATCCTTTATCTTGTTTACATGCTGAAAAATCACTAGACTTACCAGACTTATGTCTGACCTGTTTTCTTTCGTCTTCTTTTCTTTCGTCCCCCCAGGTAGTCAAGGAAGGAATAACTCAGCTTAGTTTGAACCTTCTCTTTCCATGCTTGGAGATTCTATGATGTATGGCTTGGTACCTCTTATCTTTGGCTATGGCTGTGATTGCACTTTAACTTGGGGACTTATGCTACTTTGCTATGTTTTATGCTTCTTATATACTTGGAAGTTTTTGAATCAAGACATAAGTTTTATGTAATACTTTTAAGTATGATTGAGTCATTTGTTGTAAAAGCTAGACTAAACTACGTTGCTTATGAAATAAAATTTAGTTTTTCCACTGTTTATTTGTCTGTCTTGTAATTTATCTGCATCTCTTACCTATAACGCTTCACTAAATTTAATGCATTCCCTTTGTGAGTGACATAAACGAACGTGGGATGTTTCATTTGGTATCAGAGCTGAAGGTTACCGAATCAGATAAAAGATTTGAAAAATTATTTTCAAAACGGTTTTAAAAGAAGCATTTTCTAAAGAAAAGTTTTGTTTTAAAGGCATATTCCCCAGAGCCATATGCATTATCTTTTGATCCTCTATTTGAATCCTTGTTTTCCTTCTTTACTGAGTCTCCGGGGCTCCTGGCTATCTGGGAGGTAACCCCATCGCGGCATGGTTCCGTTGGCTTGATGAGACTACGACACCTATCAAAGGGCGAAGAAATGCCCAACTTCCATATATAGCCGCAGTAGTTTCACCTACGGCTAATTTTCTTTCAAGCTTTGTAGGTTTTTCCGTGCGATGGAGGCAGCTTTCAAGAGACTTGTCAACAAGTTACACAAAGATGGCAAAGACGAGAATAAGGGAGTTTGGTTAAGGAACACAACCCAAGGATGAGAAACTCATGGATATGGACTTAGTTCACAATGGAGGAAAGAATAGAAAAATCTAAGACAAGAGGAAGTGTCGTTATTATGGTATAACGGGTCATATAATTAAGGACAAGGGCAAGAACAAAGGACAGGATTTTCAGGAGGGCAAGTGCATGCTATCACCGCCAGCGTACTTGAGAGAGAGGTAGTAGAGTTTCTATCGAAAATGTCTAGTTTTTCTTTTTGATCATCCTGTTAGTACCATTTTTGATTTTAGCGCTTCACATTCATTTATATCTGCTTCCATAGTTGAGTCTCTGCACCTTAGTGCTTGTATAGTAGAAGATCCCATCTTTGTCTCAAATCCAATGGGTGGTTCGTCTCATTAATCTTTGGTTTGTGAAGATTTGAGAATAGCTATATTAAGTATTGAGTTTAAGTGTAATGCTTATGTTTTTTTGGTTTCACGGGCTATGGGTTGATTCTAGGCATGGATTGGTTAGCTAGTAATTATGAAAGGGGGGTAATTAGACTTTTGACTTGCCTCGGGAATATCCTCGAGATTTCGTGCGATCCTAAAGGATCAGTTTGGCTTAGCTACCTAGAATAACTTGATGCATCTATCGACGATTTGCAATCCGTTAGAATAGTCTATGAGTACGCAGATGTTTTTAATCAAGTTAGGGGTTTGCCCCTAAAATGTGAGATAGACTTCCGCATATATCTAGTTGACAATGCAAAGCCAGTTTCATTACCTGTACGACACATGGCTCTAAGGGAAAGGAAGGGCTCAGTAAACAAGTAAAAGAGTTACTTGTGGAAGGGTTCATAAGGCGAAGTATTTCTGAATAGGGGTGCTCCAGTTGTTTTCGCTACAAAGGCGGATGGTTCACTTCGCTTTTGCATAGATGATATTTTGGTTTTCTCTAAGAGTGAGGAAGAACATGCTTTGCATCTAAGGGAAGTCTTGGATACCCTCCGAGCAAATCAACTCAAGGCTAAGTTCTCCAAATGTCATTTTTGGAGGAAAGAGGTGAAATTCTTAAGACACGTGATCTCTACAGAAGGGATAGCAGTGGATCCTGAAACGGTGGTGGCAATCCAAGATTGGAAGATTCCTAAGAACGTAATGGAAGTAAGAAGTTTTCTAGGACTAGCGGGCTAATATAGAAAGTTCATTAAGGACTTTGCGAAGGTATTAACCCTACTTACAAGATTGACGAAGAAGAATCTAACCCTTGCTCGGGATATTAGTTGTGATGTCGCTTTCCAACAATCGAAGAGGGCTCTTACAACGGCCCCAGTTTTGACTTTTACCTTACAGTAGTAAAAAGGTTTACGGTATACACTAATGCATGCGGCATGGGGCTAAGTGCCATTTTGATATAAGAAGGAAGGGTAAGGTCGTAGCAGATGCCTTAAGAAGAAAAGGTTAACTTCAAGTCCTCTTTTTTTTTTTGAAAAGGAAAAGTTTAGAATACATATCAAACTTTGATTTTAAAACCTTCGGTTAAGTTAGTAGTTGGCATCGCTAGAAGTAAGACCTACGCTTTTGAATTAAATAGGGGCTTTACAAAGAAAATACTCTCAGATAGCTGACGCAATGGATAATTTAATTAGAGAATAGACCTCTAATCACCTTAATAAATACACTTTGTAACATGGTTAGCGTCTGTTTATTTTCAAGAAATAGTTCTTCTATATGGAATACCCTCTAGTGAATTTTGGAGAAGCCAAGAGTACGCAGTTATGTTTGAGCATCGCTTATCATCCTATGATAGAAAGGGTGAATAGGATTTTGGAAGACCTTTTGAGGAAATGTTAGCATTACACAACAGGAGTTGTAGTGCCAAATATACTAGAAGAAGAAGAGGTGGAACGAGGGGCGACAATGAAATGAGTTCCAACTCATATTCTGGAAACAGAAATTAAGATGATACACAATCGTGAAGTTAAGACAGTCAGAGCACAATGGGGTGAAGCTCAAGAAGATGCGACTTAGAAGGCTGAAGACTAGATACGCGCATCATACCCTTTTTGAGGGTATATCGTTGATCTCTCTTTTTCTGTAAAGTTTATTTGCTAGTCTTTATCTTTTAAGTATATCCGCTCGGCCCTATCCCCGATCCTTATGTAGAAGTCAATGGTTCTAAACATGCGTTTGAGACATGTTATGTTTGGTAGATGCAAGTGGATGTAAGTGTTTGCTAGTGGTTGCTCGTGGATGCATATATACACACATTAAGTGCTAGATCGGCTCAGTCACTTTCATATTGCATATGCATATATGTGTATATATATGGATTGAAATTTGTTGTGTTATCATATGGATGTTGCATTTGTATGAATGATTGTGCACTCATGTAGAAGTTATAAAGTACGATTAGGAATAATTGCATACATGATGATCACGGCACTGACATAATTAGCATTAAGGAGGTCAACTGAATCAGTAGACCGCCTGATTTTGCATTTGGGTAAGGACATATACGCACACACTATGCATATGTTCATGAAAAGCATAGAGACCTTTTAAGGACAATGGATGCCTGTGATTGAATGGTTGAGTAGATGGATGTTGGATGGTAGGATAAACATTCTTCTTGACTTGGAGATTTCGGGGACGAAATCCTTAAAGGAGGGGAGAATGTAACACCCCGTAATTTTAAAATGGGACATAAGAGATAATTAAAGAATAATTAATCTAAAAAAGAAGAATTAAGGGAAACGAGTTGCGCCATTGCATTTGTCTCGGAATTCTACTTGAGATAGAGTCCAGGTTTGCATAAAACGGATATAATATGAAGAAGTTATGGAGGTTAGAAGATTTCAGTTTAAACCAGAATTAAAATATTCAAAACAGCGAAGGCGGGAGGAGGAAACGCGGAACCGACCACGTTTGGGTGTCGACCCGAATCCCGCTGGGTCGACACCTATGTCGGCTCAGGCTCTTTGGGGTCGACACCGGGGTCGGCATAGGTGTCGACCTCCCCCCTGTAGGGGTCGACCCCATCAGCCAGATCTGGCCAGTTACGAATTTTGACAACCCTATGCTGATGTGGCCTTCTCTGATTGGACAATGACTGATTTCTGAGGTATTAGGGCATATGTATCATGCTATGGTTGGCTGGATGACACGTCTCTTTGGTTTGATGGCTCTGATTTCTCCTAGACTAATCTAAAGGCTAGAATTAACCCTAGACTTCTATATAATCAAATCAAACCCTAAACCTAAAACACATAAACACATTCTATGAAGCCATCATGTTGTTTCTCTCTGAACTAGCGTAGCCTCCATCTTCTTAAAACTAGAATATTTTCTTCAACTAGAAATCAATTAGAAGAACATCAATAGTCTACAGCAAAGGAATAGCTTAACAAATTCGTAAATCAGATTCTAGAATACAAGAGCTATTCTTTTTCTGTAAGTTCAGTTATATTTCAGATTTAAATATATAAAAGTCATGACTTGAAATAAATCGAATCTAGAACTGTGCCTAATTGTGATTCTGTTTCATGTTTTCCTTATGACAAAACTGAAATTAACTATGCCTATGAGACTATTGTGATTTGTACAATTGAACTTATCATATTGTATATTAATTTGGTGATGCTTTTTTGTGATGTTATGTACATGTTCGTAAGCTAAGTCATGTTCATATATGCTTATATGTTTAGATCTACATGCTTGCTTTTATGTTATGTTATGTACATGTTCATAAACTAAGTCATGTTCATATATGCTTACATGTTTAGATCTAAGTTAATACATATGTTTAAGATCTATGTAAATTCCTGTTCACATGCTTAAGATCTATGTTAAATGAATCTAAATCAAGTATAATTTCACATTGATATGCTTGATTAAGTTTATATTGTTCATGAAAAAATTGTATTACACATGCTTAGTTAGATTCATATTATTTTATGCTGTTAGAATGCTACATGTTCCTTTCTTTTCCCTTTTGTTTATGAGTTATGCTAATTTGCGAGCCTAACGTTCTATGTAAATAATGCGAATGAATAACGGGAGGAAACGTTGGGATAAAACATTAAATTACATGCTATTGGCATAGATTGGCTCATAATCATGTAAATGATTGATAACATGAAATGGTATAATTTGTATACCATTAATTATGAACATAATTTAAATTGTAAATCTGACATGACAACACTTGTGGATAATTTACATATAAACTTGACATAAATGACGAATATGTAAATTAAATAAAGGATGAACATGCCTAACCCGAGGTTAGATTGAGTTGTGGTGTAAAACTGCCTGGAACCGCCCCGCACATCCAGTAGCCACAACGCCTCCTATCTAATGTGAGAGGCCAGTGCATCATGCCCAAGAAAAACCCAAGGTTAGATTGAGTTGTGGTGTAAAACTGCCCGGAATTGCCCGGTACATCCAGTAACCGCAACAACACAGATCTAATGTGAGAGGTTAGTGCATTAATAAATCAATTAATGCTAATGAACAAGACATGTTAAGAATGGTAGGGTTAAGTTAACTAAGGCGACACTTAACTAGTACGACATGTTAATTAAACAAATGGGAGGGTTAAGTTAACTAAGGCAACACTTAACCAGTACAACATGTTAATTAAATAAATGGTAGGGTTAAGTTAACTAACGCAACACTTAACTAGTACAACATGTTAATTAAACAAATGGGAGGGTTAAGTTAACTAAGGCAACACTTAACCAGTACAACATGTTAATTAAACAAATGGGAGGGTTAAGTTAACTATGGCAACACTTAACCAGTACAACATGTGAATTAAACAAATGGTACGGTTAAGTTAACTAAGGCAACACTTAACCAGTACAACATGTTAATTAAACAAATGGTAGGGTTAAGTTAACTAAGGTAACACTTAACCAATATATAACATGATGTATGGTAGGGTTAAGTAACACAAGGAGGCAACACTTAACCAATATATAACATGATATATGGTAGGGTTAAGTAACACAAGAAGGCAACGCTTAACCAATATATATAACATCATGTATGATAGGGTTAAGTAACACAAGAGGGTAACACTTAACCAATATAACATGATGAGCGAGTGGGGTTAAGTTAATAGAAAACACTTAACCAATACAACATGATGTGTAGGTGGGTTAAGTTAACATGAATGGACAACACTTAACCAATATTACATGATCGAAGCGGATAGGGTTAAGGCAAGCTTAACCAATAATACGTATTGACTTGATCAGTGGGAGGGTTATGAACATCTCGTGTAGGGGGTAATATTAATATATATAGGCCCACAAACTTAACTGTTAAATAAACATGCTTGAATCGGTGGGAGGGTTAAGTACATCTCATGTAGGTGGGTAATATTTGTATATATAGGCCCACAAATGTAACCAGTAGGAAACCCTAGTAACGGGGACGCATTTCAGCAGCAACCCACATAGATGTATCATGGTACCCTGAACTAGGAAAGGTGGGGCACGATTACTGGGTTGATTATAAGCGGTCAAAATAGCAGCAGGGGGTACGTCAGTATAGGTTCCAACGGTTTATGGGCGTGCACGTGCTCCGGAGTGGGAAAAAGCAGGCACTGGGTACCAGTAGCTACACACTGTGCATCTTGAATCGTGTCGGGCAGCTATCATAAGGATTGATACACCTTACGGTGGGACCAGCACATGGTATCTACAAGCAAGAGAGGGTCAATTGACACAGACACATGGAACATTAATAAAAGTAGGGAGCCGATCGATAGGGTAGTAAGGGTACATCTAACATCTTCATGGCAATTAGGCTGATTGAGGTAAGATCCTCCTACTAGATGTACACCTGAAGGGTACCACAATTGCGGGGATTGGGATCACGTTGTAATATTATCATTTTATACAGATTACTAGTTGGGACACTAGTTAGGCGGTGCAGAGATATAGAAATCAGAATAATAGGGTAGTAGCGAAGCAGAGAAAGAGTAGAAGCACATTCAGTTTACCTTGCCTTATCTTGTCTTAAGTTATCTTGTTTTATGGTATTGTCCTATTTTCAGTTTATTCTTGTCATGATCCTTTATCTTGTTTACATGCTGAAAAATCATTGGACTTACCAGACTTATGTCTGACCTGTTTTCTTTCGTCTTCTTTTCTTCCGTCCCCTCGGTAGTCAGGGGGGAATAGCTCAGCTCAGTTTGGAACATTTCTCTTTTCAAGCTCGGAGATTCTGTGATGTATGGCTTGGTACCTCTTATCTTTGGCTATGGCTGTGATTACACTTTAATTTGGAGACTTATGCTACTTTACTATGTTTTATGCTTCTTATATAATTGAAAGTTTTTGAATCAAGACAGAAGTTTTATGTAATACTTTTAAGTATGATTGAGTCAATTGTTGTAAAAGCTTAACTAAACTACGTTGCTTATGAAATAAAATTTTGTTTTTCCGCTGTTTATTTGTCTATCTTGTAATTTATCTGCATCTCTTACCAATAACGCTTTACTAAAGTTAATGCATTCCCTATATGAGTGACATTAATGAACGTGGGATGTTTCAAAATTCACCTTTCAATCTATTTAAATATTCATTAAAACTCTAACTCAGTTTCAATTTCCAAATCATTACTTAATGATTATTCAAAGTTAAGAAATAAATTTTATCTTTAACTGGGTAAAAGAACTAATGTCATTTAAACACTACTCACGATAAACCCAAAATCCCATTCCATTAACTGTGGAATCTTCACGGAAAACAGATCAACATATATAACCGATATAAACTTCCATATCTAACCGGTAATATAAATGGAATAACAGCAAAGCCTTTTTAAATTCCATATATATTAACAGTCTTCCTCCATAAAAATTCACTTCGATTATTACCAAATCGAATTCCATTTAATTCCAATTTAATATGTCAAATTGGAAAATTTTACTTTGGAAAAATCCCCTTTAAATCTGAACAAAAGATTTATAAATTCCGAATCACATTTCACTATAAATCAGGTTAAAGAATGAATGTCGTTAGAAACACAATTCACGATAATGCCAATTCATATTCCATTTTATTCCAATTATTAAATATAATTGGAAACTCTAACAATCTTAATAAAAAGATTTATTCTCTTCACATGGGGTTCAAGAACAGTGTTACTGAAGACACCGTTCACGATAAACCCAAAATCCTATTTGATATTAAATACAAGGCTCTGAATAGAAAATATATCGGCTTATATTCAATATCATATTCTACAACCAAGAAATATCGTATTGGAAATAACGATATAAATATATCTTTCAAATTTCCATAACAATATCTGTATAATCACAAAACCCAACATCGAAATATTCCGAAGACAATTTCGATTCAAATCCATTCCAATTCATATATTGGCAATTCTGGTTATTTTTAAAACCATCTTAAATCCAATTTGTTTATTTAAAATTTTTGGATTATAATTCTAGTTCATAACTAGATCATTTCGATAAAAATATTTTTTTATCTTTTCAAATATGTAATTTTTCACCCTAATTCTTTCCAAATCATTTATTATGATTTTACACAAATTATTAATATTTTTAATAATTTTATCAAGGCCAGTACAGTCGATTTCCATTAACGGTCATAGAACTGCACTTACAACGGCCTTTTCCAAACTTGATTTGGACATAATTCCAAATCCAACCATTAGATTTCAAGTCTCTGATATTCCTTGGAAAGCTCTTTTCGATACGAACCCAACGGTCCTGATTTCAGGAGAATCCGATGGTCGGATCTCCCGTAACGTCATTTCGAAGTAAATGGTCGAAATTCGCGAACTACCGCAGCGCGACGCGTTCTATTCAAGTCATTAAATATACATATATATATTATATGTATTTCTTCGATTTCCTTTTAAAACGTATATTATAAATCATTTTAAATTCGTTTTCAAAACAATTTCAACTTCATATTCAATTTCAAATCATAATTGAATATTCCATATTATTAATATATAAATGATAATATTTTCAAAACACTAGATTTTGAAATCACTTCCTTTTCGATATTAATTATAAAAATGAATAAAATCGATATAGATATCATTCACGTTAAAATGGCGTTAATCTAATCAATACGATTTTATATATTTAAATATATTCGTGTCCATCCCAAATTGGACATCAAAATCAGATTTTGATGTTTTACTGAATATTATTTTAAAATATTCATTATTTTAAAATATTTGTTATTTTAAAATATTCATTCTTTCTGGACTGGAATCAGACACAGTCAATTACCATATAGTGTTATTTATATGGATTTCATACAACACATGTATATAACAACAGTGATAAATAATCATCCATCAACCAGAGTGCGTTCTACACTGTATAAGCATTAAATATAAATATTTAATGCTTACAACAACATGTCAATCAATCGCTTGACATACAACTAAACAATTGGGATTAGTGTACGTCAAATATCATTCCAACACCCATGTGGGGTTTCAATCAATCAAACACAGAATTTATTTGTGCAGTAGGGCGACGTGTAAAATATATCATCCTAATCCATATCAGTCAAATGGGTGTACATAAACAAATCGTCTGATTTGTAAATGAATATTTATTTTATTCATATCCGCGTTAAAAATTATATTTTTAACGATAAAAGATTTATTCTGTTCATTTAAAATAAAAATGATATTTTTTCTAACATATTTTAGAAAATTTTGGCAGTATAACGGCGCGATACTTAAACGGGATAAGGTTTAGCCTTATCTCTCGCCCAATAATGGCTCCCGCCATACACAAACCAAATCACATCAATTCATTTCAATTCACAAACCAAATTCAACCAAATAATCCAATCAACCAAACCAAACAATCAAACAAGTCGTCCATGGTTTGTGGACGACGGGGAGCAGTTCATATAGGCAGTTATAAAATAAATAACTGTATAAGAAAATATGGTGAGGAGTTCTCACCCATATGCTAAACCAAACGCCGCGACTCTTCATATGTAGAAAATCTTCGCCGTGCTCGCTTTTGTCGTTCTCTACACTTGAATTCGCCTTTTTTGCTCTAGAAATTGCATACGACCACCAATCTTCACCAAATTTTGTCACTGGCCTAAACGCGTCATTTCGGACAACTTTTGTCTACGAGACTTTCTTCCAAAAATGCACCTTTTCGCTGGAAATCGCGAAAAACAACAGTAGGTCCGCTGACTTCGGACGCGTTTTCCGGACAGCTCCGAACTCCAAAACACGACTTCCATTTGCGCAAATCGAAGAGAAAATCGTGCTCTAGAACTTTGGTTCAGTGGAGTTTTGGCTAGAAATGCATGGTTTGTGAGTTATTGAAGAAACAAGGCCAGGATGTTATTTGCAAAACGGGAAATTAGTGAAAACGGGGATTCTGGTGATGGGGGCCCACGGTCGGAGTTGGGTGGTTGGAGGGGGGCGGCTGGACCTGACTGACGTGTGGAGGTGGCTGAGGTGCGGCGGCAGGGTCCATGGAGGCGAGTGGTGGTGGTTTTGGTTCAAGGGTTTGCAAAACAAAGAGGGAAAGAGGAGGATAGGAGAAAGAGGAGGAGAGGAGGAGGTGGTGGTGGGGGAGGATGACGGCTACCGGAGGGGGGAAGGAGGGGTGCAGCTATCATGGGTTTTGGGGAGAGGCCATTTTGGTTTGAAGAAAGGAGGAAGGAGGAAGTGAGAAACAATGAAGAGACAAAGGAAGTAAAAGTGATTATATGCTAGTTTCTCATGTATCGTCTGAATACAAACGATCTCCGTTTGTCGCTGATTTCAGACCCGAATTAGTAGACGTGAAGACGAGTCCAACGAGACAAGTTTCGTCGAATTCTGAGTTCGTTTGACCATCTGTTAAAATTCACAAAGATGCTTAGATATTGTACAAAAATGCGATTTTAGAGCACCTTTTCTTCTTGCACGCTTACATGCTAACTCCAAAAATCATGCCCTTTTGGATTTAACCATTATTAGACGATACACATCCAAAAAAAAATTGAATCGAATTCTGAGGTCGTATCAATAACGTTCCTTTGTAAACTAACTGCCTGTTTTACCCTGAACTGTTTTAGCTCGCACGACCACATACTAACTCCATTCGACGTACATCTTGGAACTCAACAATGATTTGTCATTATGAATCTAGAAAAATTTATCTTGTCGAATTCTGAGCTCTTGCGCAAAATTTCACTTTCTAAGAGCTATGTATTGCTAACCGAAAACCCCATCCAATTCTCACTATTCCGGATCTCGGAATATATCGAAGCTTATACTTTTGGGAGTCGCAAACGGCATTTTGAACTCAATTGAAGTGTTTTCGAGTCCAAATTCATTCGTATGCAAAATGTGACTTTTTGGGCTATATTTCTGTAGTGATTATTCTGATTTTTCAACTGGACATAGCATTTTATTCCCGCTATGAAATTTGGATTTTTCAGATTCGTTGGAAAGATATTTTCAGACAGATTCAAATATATCTAGTTTCACTAAAATCCTGTTTATTTTGAATCATGTACATTCATTTGAAATTTGAAATCGAATTTCCAAACTACCGCGCCATTTCCAATTCCTTTTATAATTAAAATATATATTTATATTCTAACCTCAATTTAAATAAAATCATACGTTCTAGTTTATTCAAAATAAATTTCTAGTCGTTATTATTTAAAATAAATCATTTTAAATATTCAAAATTCATTAAAATTTCCAAATAAAAATTTTAAATTGGTTCTGATTTTCCGGGTTGTTACAATCTCCCCCACTTAAAATCTTTTCGTCCTCGAAAGGGAACGGAGCTGAAAGTTGTTTAACTAACCAACTCAACTTTTAGTTTGGCTTTCATTCTTCAACTTTTCAGTTTCTAAGAATTTTCAAATTTTTCCAAAATTTTGCTAACACCCTAAATTTTCGAAAATTTTCGCCATAACCTCCTTTGTACGGGGAGCACCGGGAAAATCCCCAAACTGCCACACAGGCCCTCTCATCTCAAAACGAAAAAGGAAAAGCCAAGCGGCTAGGCAATCGGCTCATAAAATCATCCAAACCCAATAAACATGTACCTATTTGTCGGGCAAACAATTTTATTCCTCTGCTCTTGCCTCCTCGCTATGACCCGTTCACACATATATATGTACATTCATGCATTTTCAAACAATTTGCAATTCAGTTCAATATTTTGATTCAAATTTGGCATAATTCACATTTCATTCACATGTTGGTTTAAATGAATAATCATACAACACAAAAATCAATCAATTAGTGAATTAACGTTTCAAATTCATAATTTTAACATATATACAGAAAATCATGTTTTTGATGCCATTTTACAACAATAGCTCTATCTAATTTTGGTTCTCACACCAGTCTAATGGAAATATATAGATATCCCACCTTCGAAACTCTAACATAAACTCTGATGATGGTATACCGATCATTAGAATCACCTCCGCGGAACTAGAGTGCGATTCTATATCTACCCAGTATATTAAAACTTCGAATATACGTTCATGACGCGTATATGCAAAATCTCATATACTCGATTGCCCAAATCAATTTAAAATAAAATATCCAAATACATATAATATGGCTTAAATTTTCAGAACAAAATTTGTTTTCAATTTTATTTTTAAAAATAACACTCTTCAGACTCATTCGAGGATACTACTGATCCCATCTCTAATGAGTCAATAATTGGATATTACTAACCCAATCTCTGGTGAATTCTTTCGTTCGGTTCTAATGTGTCTTGTTCTCGAGCTCTGTAAATCAAAGCTCTGATACCAAAAATGACACAACCCAAATTTCCCCGTAAAGGAAAGCCCGGATTGAGTTGAGAACATGACAAATCAGAACACAAACAGAAGAACATTTCATTGCTTATTACAACAATTTGCATCAGAGCACAAGAATATACAGAGTATGAACAAATATTATACATCAGAAAAATATCAGAGACTTACAAGTTACAATGTAGCGAAAAATAATACAAAACACAACTGAAAGGAATATACGGATACAGAGCTTTCCGAATATCATTCCAGCTGTAAACTAGGATCCTGTGAATATAAATCTGCAAAACCAAAACTACTAGCTGCCCGTGGGGAAAATAGGGGAACCCAGTGTTTAGGTTAAAACAATAAACTCTAGGTCAGTCATGTGACTGGTGTGAGAACTAAAACAGTTATTTAAAACTTTAATTTAAATCAGATATATCAAGGGACCACGCCGTATAACACGGAACGGGTTTTCTCCCAAGAATACCAGTGCATATAACAAAACAGCGCAATGCTTTTTGAAAAAATGAGGCTATTATAAGGCCCAGGTCCCATCACACAATGCAGCGCAAGCCGGAGGATAGGGTTTTCCCTTATAATAGCCAAACATGCTTGGTACATTAGAAACAAATCATTTTATACTATTATAAGTGCATATTGTATAAAACAACTTCAAATATAAATGTGTCAATCCTAGACGACATGAGTACCATATATAATGTCGCCAATACTAGGCTCTACAATCAAAACTGCAATTGTCACGTATTGGAAGTTGGATTTCCATCCGTGAACCAAGGCAAGGGATCGTCCTTACCGCTTCGAGACGCTCTAGCCCATGTCTCAGGACCCAGACTCAGGTGGGCCCTTGGATCTTCAAGGCCGGTCCACCTGAAGTGCAAAGGGTGAATTAAAATTCCTGAACATGCGTTTCCCCGCCCTATGGGACGTAAGTCTGGTGCATATCATCCATTGGCCCCGCAGTGCCAATATAACTGAGGTGTCTCGCTATCAATCATCCACATAAGTAAAACGCCTGGGCGTGCAAAACCCATACACCACTCCCAGCTAGAAGGAAACGCAAGCCCTTCCTGATGTCCTCTCCCGTTTTTGGTCCACACTGGGATGTGAGGCTCGCGAATTAACGCTACACAAAGCTATGCTATATTAAAGCCATGCTTTGATCATCAAACACAAGACTCTACTTTTCAACAAAATCCTTGATCATTTGCATCTTAGCATGCTACACAGGCAATTCATGCTATGCAACCAACGTCTGTCAATCACACAGAATGAAATCCGATATTAGACACACATCCATTTACAAGTTCGTTCTGGGTCTAAACGAAACCGGAGGCACCTTATTCCTCGTACCGTATGTCCAATACAGGAGAGAGGTCCTCGCATATCCGGTCGATCTCCAAGTACATCTGGAACGATCACCACTTATTAACTTGTCTTGGGTGTAAATCCCAATCTAGACATCAGTAATAATCCAAACGATGCGAAGACCTCCGGTCTTCAACTACCGTCTTCATCGTCGACTCATTGCCTATTCAGGTATTCGGAATGGGATAAACCCGGTGCTTCTGAATAACTCGCGTATATAATAAAAAAGTGCTATAAAAACACAACATACGCCTCATTCTAATTCTGAGTATTCTTTTATTTAAATATTCATATCCTTTGGGAAAGGTTCGCATTAATTTTATCAAAGATAAATTCTTTAAATTTATTCTTTAATCTTCCTTTGGATATCAATCCAAATCATATTAAGGTTTTCCAAACTAGTTGGGATTAGCGATCCTTACTGAAATAATCATTTATTTTATTTTCCAATCCCAACCTATTCATCCTATGAAGCAAAACTGGTAATACTTCATATCTAACGCCATGGTGTTATCGGTAAATTCAATTATCATTTTACGTTCAAATCTAGTTAAAAATTTAGCAATCGCCTGGAGTAAAACTGGTGGTACCCCATTCTCGATCATTTCTTGAATTTGATAATTTTAGTTACCAAATTCACCTTTCAAGCTATTTAAAGTTTCATTAAAACTCTAGTTCAGTTTTAATTCCCAAATCATTACTTAATGATTAATCAAAGTTAAGAAATAAGTCTTATCTTTAACTGGATTAAAGAACTAATGTCATTTAAAACACAGCTCACGATAAACCCAAAATCACATTCCATTAACAATGGAATCTTCACGGAAAACAGATCAACATATATGATCGATATATACTTCCATATCTAACCGGTAATATAAATGGAATAACGTCAAAGCCTTTTAAATTCCATATATAGTAACGGTCTTCCTCCATAGAAATTCACTTTGATTATTACCAAATCGAATTCCATTCAATTCCAATTTAATATGTTAAATTGGAAAACTTTACTTTGGAAAAATCCCCTTTAAATCTTAACAAAAGATTTATAAATTCCAAATCACATTTCACTGTAAATCGGGTTAAAGAACGAATGTCGTTAGAAACACAGTTCACAATAAACCCAATTAACATTCCATTTTATTCCAATTATTAAATATAATGGAAACTCTAACAATCTTAGCAAAAGATTTATTCCCTTCACATGGGGTTCAAGAACAGTGTTACTAAACGACACACCCAAAATCCTATTTGATATTAAATACAAGGCACTGATTAGAAAATATATCGTCTTATATTCAATATCATATTCTACAACCAACAAACATCGTATTGGAAATAACGATATAAATATGTCTTTCAAATTTCCATAACAATATCTGCATAATTACAAAAGCAAACATCGAAATATTCCGAAGACAACTTCTATTCAAATCCATTCCAATTCATATATTGGAAATTCTGGTTATTTTTAAAACCGTCTTAAATCCAATTTGTTTATTTAAAAATATTGGATTATAATTTTAGTTCATAACTAGTTCATTTCGATAAAAATATATTTTTTATCTTTTCAAATATGGAATTTTTCACCTCAATTATTTCCAAATCATTTGTTATGATTTTACACAAATTATTAATATTTTTAATAATTTTATCAAGGCTCGTATAGTCGATTTCCATAAACGGTCATCGAACTGCACTTACAGCGAACTTTTCCAAATTTGATTTGGACATAATTCCAAATCCAACCATTAGATTTCAAATCTCTTATATTCATTGGAATACTCTTTTCGATACGAACCCAACGGTCCCTGTTTCAGGAGAATCCGACGATCGGATCTCCCTTAACATCAATTCGAAGTCAATGGTCGAAATTCACGAACTACCGCGGCGCGGTGCGTTCTATTCAGGCCATTAAATATATATATATATATATAATATATGTGTGTTATATATATTTCGTCGATTTCCTTTTAAAATGTATTTTATAAATCATTTTAAATTCGTTTTCGAAACGATTTCAATTTCATATTCAATTTCAAATCAAAATTGAATATTCCATATCATTAATATATAAATGATAATATTTTCAAAACATTAGATTTTGAAATCACTTCCTTTTCGATATTCAATATAAAAATGAATAAAATCGATATAAATATCGTTCACTTCAAAATGGCGTTAATCTAATCAACACGGCTTTATATATTTAAATATACTCGTGTACATCCCAAATTGGACATCAAAATTAGATTTTGATCTTTTACTGAATATTATTTTTAAATATTCGTTATTTTAAAATATTCATTCTTTCTGGACTGGAATCAGACACAGTCAATTACCATATAATGTTATTTATATGGATTTCATACAACACATGTATGCAACAATAGTGATAAATAATCATCCATCAACCAAAGTGCGTTCTACACTATATAAGCATTAAATATAAATATTTAACGCTTACAACAGCATGTCAACCAATCGATCGACATACTAAACAATTGGGATTAGTGTACGTCAAATATCATCCCAACTCCCATGTGGGGTCTCAATCAATCAAACACAGATTTTATTTGTGCAGTTGGGCGAGGTGTAAATTTATCGTCCCAATCCATATCAGTCAAATGGGTAACATAAACAAATCGTCTGATTTGTAAAAGAATATTTGTTTTATTCATATCCGCGTTAAAAATTATACTTTTAATGATAAAATATTTATTCGGTTCATTTACGCAATAAAAATGGTATTTTTTTCTAACATATTTTAGAAAATTTTGGCGGCATAACGGCGCGATACTAGAACCGAGATAAGGTCTAGCCTTATCCCTTGCCCAATAATGGCTTGCGCCGTACACAAACCAAATCATATCAATTCATTTCAATTCACAAACCAAATTCAAGCAAATAATCCAATCAACCAAACCAAACAATCAAATAAGTCGTCCATGGTTTGTGGACGATGGGGAGCAGTTCATATAGGCAATTATAAAATAAATAACTGTATAAGAAAATATGGTGAGGAGTTCTCACCCATAAGCTAAACCAAACGCCGCGACTCTTCATATGTAGAAAATCTTCGCCGTGCTCACTTTTGTCGTTGTCCGCACTTGAATTTGCCTCTTTGGCTCTAGAAGTTACATACGGCCTCCAATCTTCATCAAACTTTGTCACTAGCCTAAACATGCCATTCCGGACAACTTTTGCCTAGGGGACTTTCTTCCAAAAATGCACCAATCCGCAGGAACTTGGGAAACCCAGCAGCAGATCCGCTGACTTCGGACGCGTTTTCCGGACAGCTCTGAACACCAAAACACGACTTCCATATGTCCAATTCGAAGAAATAATCATGCTCTACAACTTTGATCTAGGGGAGTTTTGGCTAGAAATGCACGGTTTGGGTGTTATTGAAGAAACAAGGCCAGAGTGTTATTTGCAAAACGAGAAATTAGTGAAAAAGGGGATTTTGGTGATGGAGGGCCCACGGCCGGAGTTGGGTGGCTGAAGAGGAGCGGTTGGATCTGACTGATGTTGGGAGGTGGCTGAGGTGCGGCGTGGGGTCCATGGAAGCGGGTGGTGGTGGTTGTGGTTCAAGGGTTTTGCAAAACAAAGAGGAAAAGAGGAGGAAAGGGAGGAGAGGAGGAAGAGGAGAGGAGAAGGTGGTGGTGGGGGAGGCCGACGGCCAGCGGAGGGGTGCGGCTGTCATGGGTTTGGGGGAGAGGCCATTTTCTTTAAGAAAGGAGGAAGTGAGAAACAATGAAGAGAAAAAGGAAGTAAAAGTGATTATATGCTAGTTTCTCGCGTATCATCCGAATACAAATGATCTCGGTTTGCCGCGGATTTCAGACACGACATAGTAGACATGAAGACGAGTCCAACGAGACAAGTTTCGTCGAATTCCGAGTTCGTTTGACCATCCGTTAATATTCACAAAGATGCTCAGATATTTTTCAAAAATGCGATTTTAGCGCACCTTTTCTTCTTGCACGCGCACACGCTAACTCCAAAAATCATGCCCTTTTGGATTTAACCATTATTAGACGATACAAATCTGGAAACAAAAAAGGAATCGAATTCTGAGATCGTATCAATAACGTTCCTTTGTAAACTGACTGCTTGTTTTACCCTAAACTATTTTAGCTCGCACGACCACATACTAACTTCTCTCAATGTGCATTTTGGTACTCAACAATGATTTGTCATTATGAATCCAGAAAAATTTATCTCGTCGAATTCTGAGCTCATGCGCAAAATTTCACTTTTTAAGGGCTATATATTGTTAACCGAAAACCCCATCCAATTCTCACTATTCCGGATCTCGGAATATATCAGAGCTTATACTTTTCGGAGTCGCAAACGATATTTTTAACTCAATAGAATTGGTTTCGAGTCCAAATTCATTCGTATGCAAAATGTGACTTTTTGGGCTATATTTCTATAGCGACTATTCTGAATTTTCAACTGAACATAACTTTTTATTCCCGCGATGAAATTTGGATTTTTCAGATTCGTTGGAAAGATATTTTCAGACAGATTCAAATATTTCTGGTGTCACTAAAATCCTGTTTATTTTGAATCCTGTACATTCATTTGAAATTTGAAATTGAATTTCCAAACTATCGTGCCATTTCCAAATTCCTTTTATAATGAAAATAAATATTTATATTCTAACTTCAATTGAAATTAAATTATACATTCTAATTCTATTTAAAATAGATTTCTAGTCGTTATTATTTCAAATAAGTCATTTTAAATATTCAAAATTCATTAAAATTTCCAAAATAAAAATTTTAAATTGGTTATGATTTTCCGGGTTGTTACATTTTTGTTAGTCAAATATTTAATTTAATTTATTATTTTAAATATTAATTTGCAATTTTAAATGGATTTAAATTATATATATTCATTTATATAGCGAAAATTGAACGTTAATTGATTTATAAATTGAAACGAGCTCCGAATGGCGTGGTAGTTCGTAATATTGAGTTTTGAACTTCAACTGAATATACAAGATCCGATTTAAGTCGGAATTCGGTAAAACAAGAAACGTGTGAATCTTGTTGATTATAATTTTCATATGAAAGAGAAAAATTTAGATTTCGTGTTACAGATTTCTAGTTATGCCCAATTCAAATTTTGAAATAGTCATTATGGAATTCGTTAGTAATCGATAATGTTTATTTAATATCAAATAGGGTTTTTATATAAACTAGATAACAGTTAACTCGAAATTTGACGATATTAAGTTGTATAATTTATATTTGAAGTTGTATATATATTCTGTTGGGATATATATAATATAAATAATTTATTATTATTTTATTAAATTATTTGGAAATTTAATTAATATTTTATTAATATTATATAAGCGTTAAAAATAGCCATTTTGCAAACGGTCTCAGTTTTCGATGAAATTAGTTTCACTGGAACTGTATCCTTAAATTATTGTAAGAAAATCAAACTTCGTGGCAAACCTATATCATATGTGACTTTGGTGGCCAAAAAGTCTCTATTTTTATTTAATTGTTCAGATTATTTAGACAGGGGTAACTTTTAACGAATAAACGACTGGTCAAACAAACTCCAAATTTAGTGAAACGAGATACATTGGATCCGTTAGGAAGAGGTATAGTAAAATGTCAAGGCCTCAGACTTATTGGATTTTTCTGTAATTATAGGAATTTTAAATGCTTGATTTTTCATCGATATTTATAAAGGACTTTCCACAAATGATCTCGGATTTCGACAAAACCTGTCCCTTTGGGTCCGGAATATTTTTTTACGCTAGGATTATATTATTTTGTCAAAACGAAGATCGTATGGCCTAGTTTTAAGCTGATACTTCACGGGTAAGTTTCCCTTATAATATTATAATATAAAAGTTCCCTATAAATAGAAAACAAGGTCAACAACCCTAACGTTTGTTCATTCATGGTCAATACAGTTAGAAGCCGCTATTAATGAAATCAAAGGCTGAAAAGCTCCAAAACTAAAAATCCTTTTTCTTCGAACTCATTGCTATAACCCAAAACTCTCAACTGCGAACTCGTAAGGCTAGGCGAGATGATCACATTGGACGATGATGATGGGTTAGGGTTTAGCATGGTGGCCGGTATTGCAATAGAAAGACGCAGGGGTTGGGGAAAAAGTTCTAGCAATCTGTGTGGTTTGCTGGTTCGACGTCGAAGTAGAATGGGGACGGAAATCAGGCGCTTGCGCCAATACGTTCAGATGATGGTCTGGTGGTCTAGGGTCGCGTGGTGGCTAGGTGATGGGTTAGGGAGTGGATTTTAAGGAAGCATGGCGTGAGCAACGAAAAGGGAAGGAAGCTGATAGTTGGACCCGTATAACTCCGCTTAAAACCAATGTAATTATTGATGCAAAGCGCGTAATTTAGTTCGATCGCTACTGTATCATTTTGAACCAAAGAACATATAGTCAATGTGAACACATCTGATAATCGGAAGGCTTCATTAGAAATCAATATTATTTAATTAAGGAATAATTAGTGATAAAATCTTAAACTGTAAATTTGCTGCATGGTGTCTGTTTGAAGGAGAAGTGGGTTCATGGTTTCAAACGGTGAGTAGCAGGAAGTCGCGAACGAAATGAAGAAGAAGAAGAAGTCAGCGTCAATTTTCTACAGAATGGACCAGCTGGAAGTTTAAAATCAAATTAAATTACAAGTACTTAGTTATATTAAAAATTTGTTAATTACGGGAATCGGTTCAGCAATAAAACTATAATGTGGCACAAGATTATAATTGCTTAACTAGCCTGTTAACTATATTAGATATATTAGTTGTCTTGAACCAGTTAGGTGATTAAGTCAAATCATGTTAGGTGATGTACAAACTGAATTAGGGGATGAACTAAAAGGGAACCAAGTCGATTTTCCCTGATTAAATTGTAATTTAAAATTAAACTATAATATATGATTAAGGTTAGTAATATAATGTAACTGGATAATCAAGAGTTAAATGTTTTAATTAAATGAGTAATTACTGTTAACGTAAATTTTATTGCAGGCATGCTGATGGAGAGCGTGGATAGAAGAAAGGATCAGTTGCTTTTATAACAAAATTAATTTTAGTTAAGAAATAATTAAGAATATTTAATTTAATTAAAATGGTTATTGCTTATATGTTAATAACTTATTCAAATATTATCAGAATTGAACAAACCAACCTGCGTTACGATCGTGGTGACGAGCACTACGATGTGGAACTGGATTGGACGGATCTAGAATAAACACGAATTTATAGTTAAATTAAACGACTGTTTAATTTAACTGTAACCGAATCGTTTCAACGGAATCAAACCCAAGGTGAGTTAAACTCACTATGTATTTCCAACTTATATTTTATAAAAGTCGGGTTTTTATAATTGTGTGGTATAGTTGCTAACGGTTGACTGATTGTTTGTTTGTTAATTATATATTGCATATATTGATTAAATTTCTGAAATTAAACATTGTTTAATTTCAGTGGAATACCAAATCGTTATTTTAACGATTGGATCTAATGGAGGTAACTTACCTGTTTGGTACGTTTATAAAATAAAAGTGTTAATTTCTTTGAATTGTTGTGTTAATTGGTTGATGTTAATAGTTGTTATTTACTGTTATAGAAATTATCAGTTAAATGAAATTGAATGATCTAATTTGAGATAACTGATTTGGATACAAGGAAGGACAGGTTGGAAGGATCCAACTGGATTCCTCAAATATATTAAATATTATTTATTTTTATATTATCACCGTATGAACTGTTCTGATTGGACGATTGATTTGGTTATTGACCGTTGACCTGAAATTCAACATTTGTTTTGTTTAAATCAATGGGTGATAATGGTTGAGCAATTAGCAGCATATGGCCTGAAAATACAACATATTATAAATATCGATTTACCGTTAGGCGAATTGATATAAATAAAGTTATAAATTTTATTTTATAACTGAAAATAGATTTTAAAAATCTATTATTTTGAATAAAAGTTATTAAAAGGAAATAATTATTTATTATTTAAGTTTATAATTAATTATTAATTGATTTTATAAAGCAAATTCTGATATTAATTAGATTTATAAGCAAGGAATAGAAAATTAACCTAACGATTAAAAGTTGAATAATTGTTTTTAAGAAAACAACTCAATGGAAATATTTTAAATTAATTATATTATTGGTTAATTTAAATGAAGGAGTATTTGGAATCAGTTAACGAAATAACTGTATTTTGGGTTGACTAATTCAACTGTTTAAAGTAAGAGTGGTTATTAAACAGTTTGTTTTGAATTTAGTCCAAGGAAATGGTTTAACGAATATTGTTTTAATTTTAATAATATTTTAAAAAGAGAATTTATTATTTATTTTATTAATAAAGAAAATTAACTACTTCTACAGTAGTTAATGATTGAAGTAAATTATTATTATTTTAATTAATAATAATTTAGGGGATTACTTTTATTTAAAATTCATTTAAAAAGTAATCAAAGTTGAAATGGAATTGAATTGTGAAATGAGTTATGAATGGGTTTTATATTTTAAACCCTAATTTTGATAACAAAGTTATAAAAGGGATTTTAAGAGAATATGATAGCTTAAATTAAATGTTTACTTAATTTCTGAATTAAGAAAAGGGGAATTGAATAAAAGTGTTTATATTGAACCACAGTTGTATAAACAAAGTTTATAAAAAGAGATAAGATGTTAAAACGTTAGTTTTAAATTAACGTTGCAAGAGAATGAACGCGATTGGAGTGAGATTTTCAAAGCGAAAAATGGGTAAAATAGACTATAAAAAAAAGGATTATTAAGTGAATATGGTAAAGGGGGTAAGTGATAGGATATTGTAACAAAAATCCATGTTTAAACGAATTATTAAAGAACTAGAAGTTAAAGGTGATGTTTTAGTAGGAAATTACTTAATAAGTGAATTAAGGAATAATGATTATATTTGAGAAGAGATTTCCGAAAGCAAGAAGGGTCGATAAAACCATATTTTAAATAAAATAGGAAATGGATTTGTTTTGATATTAAATTGAAATGTCGAATTTTGGAATTACAATGCATATCTACGTTAAGCTAAGAACGATGTTGATCTAGGTTTGAAAGGTAATTAAAATACCCCAACTAGAATGACTTCAGGATTATCTGAGATCATATTAGTTGTAATGGTAAAAAGGAGTAATAAATTATTATTTCCATTAGAGAAAATAATGCAACATTCACTACTACAAAAGTGGGCATATTCGACACTAATTTGTGTGCGTTGCATGAAAAGTGTGGCGAAAGCTATGATTTCTTTGAGCTTCTGCAACAGTATTCATATGTTGTTGCATTATACGTGGATGCACTGTTGCGGTGGGAATTTTAATGTTTTGATGTGCAACGTCAGTTAAAAGCGTGGCATTACGTATATATAATCTAGCTCAGCGATCCGCGTTATCAACATATAAAAACCCCAACCGTAGATGAAAGATTAATCCAACGGTTCAAACCATCTATGGATCTGATGATCTTAATGTTAGCCATCATCCAACCATTGATAGCCACGTCATTGCATAATTTTGATGAAAATTTGGCGTGATCTTCTCCCTTCATGAAATCGTTTTCTTCTCTATCATCTAATCGATTTTCCCCCTTTTTACTATTGACAAAAATTTAAACCTAAATTCATAAAATTTAAACCTAATCATCTAATCGCTCCTCTCCTCGATAGCAAACTCTATTTCGAAAAGGATGAAGCTTTGAAATGCTTTCTAGCTTTGATTGCTTAGGGCGCTGACATCGCTAGTTTTTTCCCTTAGGTTCGGTTTGTATAGCACTATGAATTAGCTGCGCTTATTATAGATTGGATTATGAGTAATTAGTAATTTGTTCATTTGTTACATTTTGGAAAACCCATTCGCTTATGAGTAATTAGTTGCGCTTGTTATTGATTTAGGATTTGGGATTATGCTGAGGTTTATTCGAAAATTATACCCAGCAATAAACCATGAGAACTGGGCTATTGGCATGAAAAAGACACTGCTTTATTGTAGAGGTCGAGCTAGTTAAGGAATGGGGACTGCGGTTAATTTGCACTGCTTGAGGTTCATACCTTACACCGGTGTTTAATTTGTATGCTTGAGTTTAATTTGCATTGCGGTGTGTTTGCACTGAGGTTTTGTGATACACGCAGTGCATACACGCACAAGTATACACGATTTTTTATTACAATACACATCATACACGTAGTGCATACACGCACAAGTATACATGCACAAGTATACATGCACAAGTATACACGCTCAAGTATACACGTATATACAAGTATACACGCACAAGTATCATAAGGCAGCATCTGAAGGCACGCACAAGTATACACGCACAAGTATCATAAGTATATACGCTCAAGTATCATAAGTATACACGCACAAGTATCATAAGTATACACGCTCAAGTATCATAAGTATACACGCACAAGTATACAGGCTCAAGTATACACGCACGCACAACTATACATGCACGCTCAAGCAAGTTCCCGGTAAAAGATTAAAAAAATCACCAGCATTTACAAACATTCACTACCATTCAAGCCATTCACAAACATCCAAGCCAACATTCATCACCAACAATCACAAACTTCCACAAAATTTCAAGCCAACAACCATCACCAGCATTTATCACAACATTCACAAAGTTTCACAAATATTCACAAACTTTCAAGCCAAAAATCATTACCAGCAGAAAAAACCAACATTCACAAACATCAGCACCAGCATCATCACCAGTCATCACCAGCATCAACACCAGCATATTCTTCTTTTTCTTCAAAGTCAGTGTCCATGTCAGAATCATTGTACATGTCAGAGGCATTGTCTATGTCAGAGTGACTGAAAGGGGATTACATGATCATTGACATATTCCAATTAGCACCTCATATAAACGATCATAGTTTTAAGAAGAAATGATTACTTCTAGACAAGATAATCCACTTGTGATAATGCGTTGTTTTATGCTAATGTTGGTATAGCTACTTTCTAGTTGAATGTCGATCATCTGGTTGTGTCTCATTATATGGTCACAATCAAATAAGAAAAGGTTTAGTTTATATTTATATACTTCACGCAAATTCTCGGCTAAGGGTTGTGGTACTCCCAAAAAAATGGTATGACATTTGAAATATTATGTTAAATGATGATAACTATAGTAGGATAATTCGAATGCCAATAATGCATATATTTTCCATCTGTAGATGCTAATAATGATGTATGTATGTGAGTGTGTCATGTGTGGTTGTGTCACATTGTATGTATGCATGTTAAGGATAGAGCATAGTTGAATGAACACTTTGTGAGTGTGTTCTTTGGCAAATTTACCTCGACTGGCCAAACATAACGTGGATTAACTAAAAGAAACTGTGGATGGAAGTAAAATTTACCTATGATCACAAAAAAATCGTATCATCGGTAGCTCCCTATTGCCCACAAACAGAAGTTCAGGCCTTGTAAGAGGATGAGCATGGGCACAGCGTTGAACTCTAATGAGGTAAACCTTGTTGTCAAATCAAGCAGCAAAAGTATTCTCCAAGCCAATGCCTTTATAAAATTCCATTTTCAGGTATAATGATCTATGGTCAATTCGAGACCAAGGACAGTCGTCAATTTCACGCACATTTCCCATTGGCATCATTAATTATTTAATTGTAGGAACATTTTTCTTTAGGAACTCGGGAAAGCCAACAACTCTAGCCCATGATTCTGCCTCGAACGCTGGTTCAGGCTCAAATTCTTCACCAGACCATTGTTGCACATAAAAAGCACCTCCACGTTTTGTAAAAAGTTTCAACATTAGTGCATGATCACGCTTACTGTAAGATGGGCATGTTATTAAAAAAGAGTTATTGGGTATAACCCATATAGGCCACTCATTATGCTCCAGAGTATGCCTAAGCGTGAGTTGCACAAATTCGTAACTCTATTGTCCTGTAAGAACAGTGGCAGTGATGCATAGTGAAGAGTCCTCCATTGTTTTTTTTTGAAACTTTTGACGATGGAGGTTTGTTTAATTAGGAGTTAAAGATGTAGATGACAATATGGTTCTGAAGCTTGAAAGGATATGAATTAACACACTGAACGTGGCAGGAATATGCGAATTGACAACTTTCTACTCAGAAGACGAAGCATATTGAAATTGTTTGGTAGCTGGCATGAATGACCAATCGCCAATGGTCAATAAGTCCACTGTAATAATTGTGCTCATGACATTTTGTTAAGAAGGCCAATGACCATTCGATTCCACCACTTATCAGATAACTTGTTATCATTTCAGGTGTATATTTAATTCTGGAAGGCAGAGGGATACATTTTGCAGATGTGACACACATATGTATAGGTACATACATATATATTTCCTATTGCAATTGGATTGCTGCATATACATGATTCATATATATAAATGAGTAATACATTTTGTAGATGTGGACACATGTGTACATGTTCAAAATGCGCTAATGAATTGGCCAGGAATGGAGGAATGGAGCTTACTGTATACAATGAAGAAAACTGTGTAGCTGATTTTTGATATTTGGATAATTAAAACAATTGCTTTAGATGAGTTTCTTGTACAAAGCCTGTATTGCAAAATTTTGAATTAAAGCATTGTATTTGATATCTTCTACTATTGCGTTAGCTTTTATTGATATTGCATTTCATGATAATGTTTTTGCATTACATATTGCAGTGGTCTTGCATTACATATTGTAATGGTGTTGCATTACATGTATTGCAGTGGGGTCGCACGTGGACCCCACAGCTGACGTGGCATGTGCCACGTTGGCAGCTGACATGGAGAGATGACGTGTCGTGTGACACGTAGACAGCTGACGTGGCCCCACTGGAAGACAGGCCCTAACAAATACTTAAGACAATGCTGAATAATGTTGCATTACGTGCAAATAGTGTTGCATTACGGCTATAAGGCAATACTTTCTTTCCGTGGCAGTAGATACGCAAAAGTGTTGCCTTAGAGGGCTAAGGCAACGGCCGCAGATGCCACGAGTCTCTGGTGGTGCCTTTTTGAAAAAAAGGGGCTACGGCAATGCTTTTTCAATATAAGGCCACATTAAATTAGCGTCGAATTTGCCCACTTTTGTAGTAGTGATTATTGGTAAATGTAAAGAATATGTAATAAGAATTCCGAAGTAAAGGAAATTAAAAGGATTTGATGATATAATAATGTTTCCAAAGCTAAGGAAAATAAAAGAGGATTGCGTGAAAGTATAACAATATTTTCGAGTTAATAGGAAATATAAAGTTGAGGTTTAAATAGGTTTATTCAACAAGAAAAAAGCAGTGGTTATTGTTTCAAGTAATAAAACAAAAGGAATTTTGTAACGTTATTTTACGAACAATAAGTTGAATTAATTTCCCAATTATAGATAATGAAGAATGATGGAGTAAATGTTTAAAAGGAGAGTTAAATAGAAATTGAGTATAGTTAAAAGATATTTTTCTAAGTATTAAAATGAAATGGTCTTGAGAATCATTAACATGTTAAAATAAGAAGTAAATATAGTATTTTGATTACCACATATATATTGACTGTTTTACCCACCAATCATCATTTTTGTATCAAAAATCTACCATGTACAAAGCACGTGCCTCAGTTTTAATTAACTATTTGTTAATTATATTTAATTAAAAAGGCCAAGTGATGCTGAATGCTGAACCAGTGAACTCATTTTATTTCCAAGATTGAAAAACTGTTTATTTTGATAGTTAAATAATCGACTATCAAATCTGGCCAATATGATTGTTGGTATGGAAAGACTAGGATCGAATTTATATTCGAAAAACATTCCGACCAACAATACGTGAAGATATCATAAGATGATCGAGATAGAGCATTGAAGACCATAGATCTTCATAAATGGAATAACTACTAATAATCTATGGTTTAGCGGCCAGAGATATATTGTCATTCTATTATGGTTGGAATCCACAGATTGCAAGGACTTCTCGCTACTGATCCATAGGGTGATACTTAGGATGTGGTAGGAGGGTTCCTTCGGCTCATCCTGTTCCTGGATGACTCGTATGGACAAGTGTCTGACAGCGTATTTCCAAAGGAATCTCGTACGTTGATTTCTTCAAAAGTATTTCTGTTGGTAGTGGAGAAGCCAGTATACCTTCTCTTAGCTAATCGCACAGAGTATTTTTGTTGACGTCAATTAGTGATATTTGGAGGATTTGACAATGTGGCATTCTAAGAGAATGGCGATATACTGATCTAAAGGATAAGCTTAACCTCTAGCCTCATCAACCGGGAAATGACATAAAATCGGGTCGGTCGCATAGCTATGTGGGTCGCACCCATCAAAAGGGTATATCATTACCTGATCTGGTGAATTAAATGCCTTTGGTTGTCCCTTTTTATTTATATATGTATGTTATCGGTTTGGTTGGCTGGCCCCCAACCGTGTAATGATATATTCAGTACTCTCAAAGTATAGTGAGGGGTCGGTCATGTTTAGCCTGGGTTGCAAGATGTTCTTATTGAACCCCAATGTATTCATCTCCAGAGATACATTGTCAAAAAGGTGGTCCCATACCTTGCCGGGAAATCCATTCTCCAATAAGAGCCCGCGGTTTTGATTGTATACTATATATGTAGAGCATGAGATGCAAGCGTTCTGCTAGATTGATATTTATTTCTATTTAGACAATATTATAATATCAGAGAAGATATTGATTTCAAAAACATTTTTGGTTATCTTAAGGTAAAAACCGTCCATATTTATGTGTGGATTTGGTACAATAATTATCCTTTTCTTTCAAAAGGATATTAACTTTAAAATCAACTTGTGTGATACCTATAAACTTAGTGTGTTTTTATCACTCTGGTTCACCAGACTGACCCGTCGTTTGTAATGCTCGGGTTAGACCGAGGTACAGGTCTAGGTTATCGGATGTTGCAGAGTCCAGAGATGAGCTGGATGTGTTCAAACGCATGATGTATCTTATAGTTATCATTCTGCTGTGTGATTGTATATGAGGAAATATTATTATAACTGTCCAGATGTCTAATGTACTCTGATGGCTGTAAGTTTTATTTAAAGCCCTCAATAAAGATATCTCTATATTATATATTGTTCCGCTGTGATGTGAGACTCTGTGTTGTGTTGGTTCTTCTTCTTCTTATGTTCTAATATTTCTTTCTTTATTATCTCACCCTCTAATTTCTTTCTAATAGCTATCTACTTTTCTATATAATTTGAGTTGACATGGGTTGATAAATGTCGGATTAAATTGCACTAAAAAGTGGGTCGTTACACTTGGTGTCAGAGCAATGGTTTAGTAGTAACCTTGGCTCTGTGGTATAACTCGATAGAGATGGGGTTAGTAATGCCCTAGATTGAGTTAAGTTTTTATATATGAGAGCGTACTTGTAAATTTTATATACAAATATTTTGTATTGTGTTATTCGATCGGTTCGATTTAGAACTGGCAGTGGACATGATATTATCCAGTAAGAGGGTAAATGGAATAATTTTACCCAAAATATATTTTTGTATAGAAAAGAAATAATTTTATTAAATTATTTAGATATTAATTTGATTGATTGATTTGGATAGAATTCAAATTGGATTAAAAATTTGAATGATTTAATATAACCCGAAGAGATTTCACATATGAAATTTGCGAATGAGAATTTTAGTTTGGAACCGAATAGAAAATTTTGAAAATTGAATTAATGATAATTAAATGAAAATCAATCTGATATTAATTGATTGATATTTAAATATGAAAACCCAAGTGGAAATAATCAAGTAAAGATTGATGATGAATATAAATTCAATGGAATGATTTGATTGAGTTGATTATGCATTGTTTGTTGATTGTTATATTGATTGGATATAAATTCATCGATAATTTAACAAGTGTTGAATGAAGCAAAAACTAAATTCGAGTATGATAATGTGAATGAATCGAATATGATTTGAAATTAAGAATTTAACCCTGTGTTTGCGTATGGATGAGGCTATATATTGAATTTTGGAATTTTGTTAGTTAAACTATTGATTAATGAAGTGTTATTTAAATATTTCATGTATATGCTACTTACATGATAGACTGAGTTAAGTACAGGTGCCAGAGGGTCATAAGGACTGTTTTTGGTTGCGGATATTGCATGTAAATTGAGCAGTATGCTCAATAACGCTCATAAAAGGTACGTCTACGCGAAAATATAAATTTTGGGTTTTTATTTTTGATTTTCCGACTGGGTGGGTTGATGTATATATTATTTGCTCATGCGATATCAAATATGTCACTCGATATAGGGGAGACTCTACCGGATTTTTCCGGGAATTTTGAGTGTAAGAAAACTTTCAATATTTTTGAAAATTTCATTTTACCATAATAAATTGGTTTTCGATTTATAATAAATTGGATTTTGAAATTAATAGGTTTGCGGCATTTTTCCTACCTTAGTAATTTCGAGGACGAAATTCTTTTAGGGGGGAAGATTGTAATGTCCCGTATTTTTGGTAGTCAAATATTTAATTTAATTTATTATTTTAAATATTAATTTGTAATTTTAAATGGATTTAAATTATATATATATGTTTATATAGCGAAATTTGAACATTAATTTATTTATAAATTGAAACGAGCTCGAAATGGCGCGGTAGTTCGTAATATTGAAATTTGAACTTCAACTGAATATACAGGATCCAATTTATGTCGGAATTTCATAAAACAAGAAATGTGATAACCTTGTTGATTATAATTTTCATATAAAAGATAAAAATTCAGATTTCATGTTACAGATTGTTAGTTATGTCCAATTCAAATTTTGAAATAGTCGCTATGGAATTCGTTAATAAACGATAACGCTTATTTAATATCTAATAGGTTTTTATATAAATTGGATAACGGTTAACTATTTGAAGTTGTATATATATTTTGTTGGGATATATATAATATAAATAATTTATTATTACTTTACTAAATTATTTAGAAATTTAATTAATATTTTAATAATATTATATAAGCGTTAAAATAGCCATTTTTGCAAATGGTCTCAGTTTTCGATGAAATTAGTTTCATTGGAACCGTATCGTTAAATTATTGTAAGAAAATCAAACTTTGGGGCAAACCGATATTGTATGTGACTTCGGTGGCCAAAAATGTCTCTGTTTCTATTTGGTTGTTTAGATTATTTAGACATGGGTAACTTTTAATGAATAAACGACTGGTCAAATGAACTCCAAATTTAGTGAAACAATATTTATTGGATCCGATAGGAAGAGGTCAAGTAAAATGTCAAGGCCTCAGATTTATTGAATTTTTCTGTAATTGCACAAATTTTAAATGCTTGATTTTTCATCGATATTTATAAAGGACTTTTCACAAATGACCTTGGATTTCGACGAAACCTGTCCCATTGGGTTCGGAATATTTTTTTAATGCTAGGATTAGATTATTTTGACAAAAACAGAGATCGTAAGGTCTCGTTTTAAGTTGATACTTCACTGGTAAGTTTCCCTTATAATATTATAATATAAAAGTTCCCTATAAATAGAAAACATGTTCAACAACCCAAACGTTTGCTCACTCGTGTTCAATACATTTGGAAGTTGCCACTAATGAAATCAAAGGCTGAAAAACTCCAAAACTAATCCTCCTTTTTCTTCTAACTCATGGCTATAACCCCAAAACTCTCAACTGCGAACTCGTATGGCTAGGCGAGATGATCACACTAGATGGTGATGATGGGTTAGGGGTTAGCATGGTGGCCGGTATTGCAGCAGAAAGACACGGGGGTTGGAGGACAAGTTCTAGCAATCTGTGCGGTTTGCTGGGTCAGCATCGAAGTAGAAGGGGGACGGAAGTCAGGCGCCTGCGCCAGTATGTTCAGATGAAGGTCTGATGGTTTAGGGTCACAGTGGCGGCTCCTTGATGGGTTCGAGAGTGGATTTGAAGGTAGCAGGACGTGAGCAACGAAAAGGGAAAGAAGCTGATAATCAGACCCGTATAACTCCGCTTAAAACCAATGTAATTATTGATGCAAAGCGCGCAATTTAGTTCAATCGCTCCTGCATCATTTTGAATCAAAGAACATATGGTCAGTGTGAACACATCTGATAAACGGGAGGCTTCATTAGAAATCTATATTATTTAATTAAGGAATAATTAGTGATAAAATCTTAAACTGTAAATTAGTTGTAGGATGTTTGTTTGAAAGAGAAGTGGGTTCATGGTTTCAAATGGTGAGTAGCAGGAACTTGCGAACGAAATGAAGAAGAAGAAAAAAGTCAGCATCATTTTTCTGTAGAATGGACCAGCCAGAAGTTTAAAATCTAAGTAAATTACAAGTACTTAGATATATTAAAAATTTGTTAATTAAGGGAATCGGTTCAGGAATTAAACTGTAACGTGGCACAAGATTATAATTTCTTAACTAGCTTGTTAACTATATTAGATATATTAGTTGTCTTGAACCAGTTAGGTGATTAATTCAAATCATGTTAGGTGTTGTACAAATGAAATTAGGGGACGAACTAAAAGGGAACCAGGCCGATTTTGCCTTGATTAAATTGTATTTTAAACTTAAAATATAATATATGATTAATGTTAGTAATATAATCTAACTGGATAATCAAGAGTTAAATGTTTTAATAAAATGAGTATTAACTGTAAACATGAATTTTATTGCAGGAATTCTGATGGATGAGCATGGATAGAAGAAAGGATCAACTCGTTTCATAATAAGATTAATTTAAGTTAAGAAGTAATTAAGAATATTTAATTTAATTAAAATGGTTAATGCTTATATGATAATAACTTATTCAAATATTGTCAGAATTGAACAAACCGACCTGCGTTACGATAGTGGTGTCGAGCACTGCGCTGTGGAACTAGATTGGACGGATCTGGAATAAACACGAATTTACAGTTAAATTAAACGACTGTTTAATTTAACTGTAACCGAATCGTTTTGTAACGACATGGATTTCGCTCGGACCTAATCGATCGCTAAATCGACCAAGACCATTCGAATCCCGCATACGCTAACCCTGGGCATACAACACATTAGAACAAATAATAGAATACTTCTATAAACATCATAATAATGTTACATTAGAATACAGAAATATCATAGTACGAATAAATATAATAATACAACGGAAGAAGATAAACGCACTGGACACAGCTTTAAGCTTCTATCCATAATCCTGCTTATATATCTGCAAAATAAACTACTTGACTGCCCGTGTGGATAATAGGGGCACCCGAGTTTGCAAGGGAAAAGCAAACTACAGGTCAGTCATGGGACTGGTGTGAGAAACTCTAAACAGTTATAACCTTATATAAATCATATGGCATATCACGGGACCACGCAGCTAATGCGGAACGGGTTTATCCCCATGAATGCCCGTGTATAAACAACAGTCAATATAGATATATGGATCTACTATGCATCAATCAACATGCAATATCCCAATCTACCCACTTAGATTAATCACTACACCTAGATTTTCCAAATCCAATTTAATTTACAGAAATTATTCCTTTGGATTTTATTCCCGATTTCTTATTTCAAATCATTTGAAATACCTATCTAACTTTCTATATCAAAGTAGATTTCACTTTGGGATCTCAAATCAAATCGTTTGGAAATATGAATTCCAAAACATAACAATGCATATAGACAAGTATGCAACCAAATATTGTGCTCCCCATCGACAAGGAAAAGGGTACGCACCTCGCAACTCGATATATAAATGTGCATCTACCCCACATAGGAGCAGGCTACACCGACGATGCACCTCCCACACATGGAGAGCATACACCGCCCTCTCACCCATACTTTTAGTCCCAGGGTTACCCGACTCTTTAGCCACATACTAAATCATTTCATATCCCAAAGTAGGGAAAAACATTTCACAACATAATAATCGCAAGTACTTTCAAAATATAGTACTTCACATCAGTAATTCACACATATGACCAGTCATTATTAATCACATAACCTTTGAGCTCGTACATCTCAAACAAGGGTGTTAAGCAAGAGAATAAATTCTTCGCCACCAAACAGATACATCATCAATAGCAACTAATCGAATATGCGATGAACCACAATGTAACGCATAATACATTTCTAAATCATTTTAGAAATCATCGGGTTTTGGGCCTCGAAATCCTTTATGTTTTATAAAACATTTTTATAAAACATTCCCTATCCAAAATCGGGAATACAATTCTTTTCACTTTAAAAAAAATATCATTTCACAATCATTAATTAAATTTGAAATGAACACACATCGCTAAACACCTTATCGTTGAATCGTGAAGTGTTTCACAAGGTGTTAGCACACAAATATCTTTACCCAACCTAATGCTAAATGTAAAAGCATATTCTGCTCGTAAACTGGTCGAGCACCATCCAAACAATCAATCAACCACAATCAATATCAACAACTTTGTAAATTTGGTTTAATCACATCAAGTGTTTTGGTAAATTTAATCACCGCTCTAATTAAAGATTTATTCAAACCCCAATTGGTTTCATCTCTAAAATCATATCATATTGATTGTTCTACTTTTGGAAATTAATCATGCTTTTACGCGGGTTAAAGAACTAATGTCATTTAAACCAAGTTCACGACAAACCCCAAATCCAATTCGATATTAAATACAAGGATCTGAATAGGAAATATATCGGCTTATACTCAATATCAAATTCTGAAATCAACAAATATCATATTGGAATAACGATATATATCTTCCAAATTCCTCCACAATATCCATATAATCACGGAATCCAATATCGAAATATTCCGAAGATAATTTCGATTCAAATCCATTCCAATTCATATACTGGAAATTTCTGGTTATATTAACAACATTTCAATCCATTTTATTTATTTAAAAAAAATATAGGATTATTTTTCTAGTTAATAACTAGTTCATTTCGATAAAAATATATTTTTATCTTTTCAAATGTGGAATTTTTCATCCCAATTCTTTCCAATTCATATATTATGATTTTACACAAATTATAGATATTTTTGATAATTTTATCAAGGCCCGTACAGTCGATTTCCAATAACGGTCGTCGAACTGCACTTACAACGACCTTTTCCAAATTTGATTTGGACGTATCTCCAAATCCAGCCGTTAGATTTCTAATTTCTCATATTCATTGGAATGCTCTTTTCGATACAAACCCAACGGTTCTAGTTTTAGGAGAATCCGGCGGTCGGATCTCCCGTAACGTCAATTCGAAGTCAATGGTCGAAATTCGCGAACTGCCGCAGCGCGGCGCGTTCTATTCAGGCCATTATATTATATATAATATATATTTTGTCGATTTCCATTCACAACATATTTTATAAATCGTTTTAAATTCGTATTCAAAACAATTTCAATTTCATATTCAATTTCTAATCAAAATTGAATATTCCATATACATGACAATTTTATACAGTGTGTATATATATGTTAAAAATTATATTTTTAACCAATCAACATTTATTTCATTTACACTTCATATATATATTATTCACTTCTTATATATATAATTCATTTCATATATACATTAATTTTCATTTCATAAATATATATATTTTTCCCATTTCATATATATAATATTTTCACTTTCATATATATATATATATAATGTTTTCACTTTCATTCACAACGTATATGTATATTTCATTCACACCGTATATGTATATATATATATCTCATTTCAATATATATTATTCTCGTTTCAAATATATTCTATCTTCATTTCATATATATTCTATCTTCATTTCAAAAATATATTTCGTTTTCACATTTCATATGTATATCATTTTCATTTCGAATATATATATTATTTCCATTTCATATATATTCATTTCAACTCATATACATATATATATTTTTATTTGCAATATATACAATATTTTCATTTCAATTTCTCATCACAATCACAACACAGTACAATCAAGCAAGTCGTCCACGGTCTGTGGACGACGGGGAGCAGTTCATATATGCAGTTATACAATAAATAAATGTACAAAAAGAATTATAGTGAGAGAATTCTCACCTTGGGGATCTACTCCGCCGTTCTTTAATATAACGGTTTGGGTTCTGCTCGCTACCCGTCGGTTCCATCGTCATCTTTTTCGCATGATTTTTCTATTAAAAACCACATTTTCAATACAGTGCTATTTATTTAAAAATCACATTTTTAAATTTTCGCTATTTCATATTTTTATTCTACGCTTCATATGCTAATTTTATTTTTATTCTACGCTTCATATATAAAAATTCCATTTTTATTCTACGCTATTTTTATATATAAATCATATTATTATAACGATTTATATTTTTAAAATCACATTTTTACTACGCTTCTATATATTTATATAAATCATATTATTATTTTCATTTAAAACCATGTTATTTTTATTTTTATAAAAACAGTGCTACCTATATTTTATAAGAACAATGCTACAAATATATTTCTAAAATAAGGCGATATATATTTTAAAAACTATGCGAGATATATTTCATTTAAAAACAATGCAAATTTTCCTATTTCAAAAATAATGCTATACATATATATTTTAAAACAACCCTATTTATTTATTTTAAAACAGTCATAGGATTTTATTTTTAAAACAAGTTAAGAGGCTCACTGTGTTCATCTTCCTTCAGGAAAACACGCTTCAGGGAAAACATGTATTCGAACCCATTGTCGACTAGGAGAAACCGGCCGCTGCTCTTGTTTTCCCCGTTGGTCTTCATCAAGAAAACGACAAAATAGCTCAGCCCCTGGGGCATCGTCGCGCCACCGCCAGGCAGAGCTGGACCCCGATTGAAGAACGCCAAGAGATGCGTCGGAGCGTGTAACACCCCGTAATTTGAACATAAAAATTCACAAATTAAAGTATACTTAATTAAGTGAAATGGGTTGCGCAGAGAAATATATATATATATATATATATTAATATATATATATAATTGAAAATTTAATAAATAAATATGCAAAAATGTTCAAAACAGCGAATTGGGAGAGGGGAATAACCGAATCGGCCGATTTTTGAGGTCGACCCAAGCCCGCTGGGTCGACTAGGGGTTAACCCAGGGTGTTTGGCTGTCAACCCGTGGGCCGATTCGCTCGAATGCAGATTTTGCATTTGAATGGTTCTCATGGTTCAGCTTTAATCTAAAGGCCCTAAATGGTTCCTACATGTGACTTCTTCCCCAAGACATGCTTTAAAGGCTAGGATTGGTTCTAGGGTTTATCCTATGGCTAAAACTATCCTAGTCTTCTATAAAAAGACCCCTAACCCTCTCCTAAAACCCTCATAAATTGATCCTACAACTAAACTATGCCAAAATGATTCCTCATCATGGCCTCCACTTCAACCCATGGCCTCCATCTTCTTCTTCATGATAGCTTAAGTGTTCTAAGCTAGTTTCAAAGTAAAGGAGCCTCTTTTCTTCATTCATGAGAGATTCTATGATCATTTGAGTGATTTCATGTTTGTATGAGAGTTCATAAGTTGCATTCTAGCCAAAGTTGCAACCTTTTCTTGACCAAAAAGCAAGGATCTTGCATGAGAGCTCATGAGCTTCATTCAAAGATAAAGTTGAAACCTTTCTTCTTCAAAGCAAGGATTTTTATTGATATTTGCTCAAGGGTTTCATTTGGAGCTTATCATTTGGGGTTTTTGGTGTCGCTTGAGTGGCTTCGTCTCAATCTTTTAATTTCATATTGATTTGTGCCTTCATAGCATTGTAAGCCCCCTCCTACTATTAGATATTAACTTTAAACTTAATGTGACATGTTGTAGGTTGGGTTTGAACATTAAGTATGTTGCATGCTATCATGTTATGTATCCTATAATGACTAAAAAGTCATTATCTTGATCTTGTGGGCTTAAAGATATGAACTTTATGTTGAATGTTGCATTTTGGCAACATGAGAACTATCATACCCCTTATGATAGCTTACATGTAATGCCATATGTGAACTTCTAGCCACCTTTCTATGTCATTTATCACCATGATTCACCTATGTGCTAAGTTTGAGGTTGTGCATGTTTTTGAGGCCTATTAATGTAATATGCAAGTTAATGAACACATTTATACCTCATTTGCCACCATGTTTAACTTGTGGCCTTATACCCCTTTTGTCATGCCTTTGCCAAGTTCCTTCTTTTAATCCATTATGCGTTGTTGCGAATGTATATGCGAGTTTAAAAGCGTTGGGTTACGTTATGGGTAAAACTTTAATGACGTGAAACATGATTTGGGTAAATGGGTATAAACATGACAACATGCAACTTTGGCTATGCGCATGGGACTTGAAAACTTGACACGTATGGGTTGTAAGTGTAATAAGACACTAGACCAAACATGAAAGTGGCCAACTCGAGGTTGGGTTGAGTTTGTAGCATAAATCTACCCGGACCCGCCCGGCTTAACTAGTGGCTACAAACAATAGGACCCAATGTGAGAAGTTGGTCATGTCGCGCTTAAGACCCGAGGTTAGACTAAGTTGTGGTGTAAAACTACCCGGACCCGCCCGGCTTAACTAGTAACCACAACAAGGTCTAATGTGAGAGGTTGAGAGTGCATTAATTAAATTAATGCCACATGAGAAGGTTAAGTAAATTTGACTAATGACACTTAACCGATATGACATGAGTGGGTAGGTTAAGCTAAACCGGACTTGGTTCCTTAATGACACTTAACCATGCAAGACAATTAGGGTATGGGGTTAAGTAATTTACGCTTAACTAATCCGACTTGGTAATTAGATGGGGTTAAGTAACCTTTACTTAACTAGTCTAAACATGGTAATTAGATGGGGTTAAGTTAAACACTTAACCAATCTAAACTTGGTAATTCAATGGGGTTAAGTAACCAATACTTAACCAATTTAACATGATAATTTAATGGGGTTAAGCAACTTATACTTAACAAATTATACATGATGATTTGATGAGGTTAAGCAACCTACACTTAACCAATCTAATATGTGGGTCTGGTAGGGTTAAGTCACAAGACCTTTTAAATTAGGCTTAACCATTGCAATACGATTAGTGGATGGGGTTAAGTTAACCTACACTTAACCAATCCGACTCGACAATCTGATGGGATTAAGGTAATCTATGCTTAATCAATCTAACATGATAATCTGATAGGGTTAAGACGAATAAAAACTTAACCAATTTGACTTGATAGGGTTAAGTCACGAGCTTCTTGGTACACTTAACCAACTTGTAGGGCTAAGCCTTGAACTTGAGTACTTAGCCAAACTTGACATGATTCGTAGACGGGTTAAGTCATGAACTTGGATAACAACACTTAACCCATTTGACTAAACCCTAGCTCTGGGGACTAGGTTGGAAATCGTAGTTAACAAGGATAGCGGAAAGAGGGGCTAAGTGGTAAACCTTAGTTAAGGGTAACTAAGTAATAATTCTTAGCTAAGGACATGGGACTGGTTCATAAAGAGATGAGTAACCTGGTACGGTAGGTCATCGCTTAGTATACGAGGAGGAGCAAGTTATCTGGCTTGGATAAAAGCTCCAGCGAACTGGGTGACAAAGCGGAAGTTTCGGGGAACTTGAGGGTACTCTTGGTATCCCTCTGTGAGGTGGCAAGTGGTCCATGAAACCCGGCCTCACAGAGGTTAAGGTCTGCGGTAGAAGAGCCAAGAGTACGCCTTGGTTGCTATGCGAGCGACCTAAAGACTGGGATGGATTAGCGTGGAGTCGACGATACTTGATTTTGCCCCGGGATAGCATGTCGCCGACTACCTACCATCTTTAGTCAATCGTGTACGTACAGAAAGGCAGGGAACTCCCAAAAGACCATATACTAGCTATCAAGTTATGGGTGAGGTTGGCTATCTGGAAGTGGGCATCGATGGGCCTTAGTGTAGTTCTCATACATGATTTTTCTTGGATTGCCTTTCAGTAGTTGAGGGAGGGGTCACGTGGGACCATAGCCACGGGTACAAAAACAGACCTTGATATCTGCATCAGCAGACGACTTAAAGCTCCCGACCGAGTTCCGTATTTCTTGATTTGCCCTGGCAAGGAACTCGGATGGCACATTGAGGAACATGTGCATCTAGACATGGAAAACGATTCACGATACATACGTGGGATAAAGGGCGCGGTTGACGGGTGGCATAATCCCTAGTGGCCCTAGGTGGCTGAACCCAAACCGAGACACGGAAACGTTCATTAGGTAGCATAATCCCTAGTGGTCCTAGGTGGCATAAATCCTAAGTGGACACGCGATAGTTCATGGTAAGGAAACATAACTAGATCGAGGGTAGCAGTCCAAAATAGCTTTAAGGATAAAACGTTTGCATGGGAAAGCCCGTATGGCCTACGGCAAAGGACTGAACTTATACATGGAAAGAAACATACGAGTTGGGAAAACCTACATATGCTATATATTAGGTTGACATGGACCATTACATGACATTGGGCAAGGGACATTCATAGTTAACACATGACGCGGGTTGGGATACTAGTACGAGAGGTGCAGAGCAAATATACATGTTAGAACCAGGAGAAATATACATGATAGATACCGTGGAATGTTATACAGGATAGATACCTTGGGATAGTATACTTGATAGAAACCTGACAATGCGATACCTTGATTTATCTTGACACCGTAGTTTATCATGACACACTGGTGTATCTTGGTACAGTAGTTCATCCTGTTATTTTGGTTTAGCTTATCTATCTTATCATCATACTTATGTTCATCTCAGTTCCTCATGCCAGTTAACTTTACTAGTTTATATACTGATAGTAGATAGGGCTTACCAGTCTTTATGACTGACCCCGTTTTGTTTCGCCTCTTGTCTTCCGTTCCCCCCCAGGTTACAGGGAGGAAATGCTAGTGTTAGTTTGGACTTCTTCTGCTTGAAGGTCATCATGCATGACTTGGACTTTTCTTGGTTATGGCTACCTTACTGTTCTATTTGGGGAATAATTTATGAAAAGGTTTTATGCTTCTTTATTATTGCAAGACAGGTTTTGATGTATTCTGATGTAAAAGGCTTTAGACCTTATTTTATAAGGTAATGAAATTTGTTTTACTTCCGCTGTTTTATATATATGTTCTGTCTTGTAATATTTCTGTGCATGTTTACCAATAATACCCCTCTAAAGCTAGTGCATTCCCTTGCGAGTGACCCTAGCGGAGGTGGGGCATTACATTTGGTATCAGAGCAGAAGGTTACCAGACTGGGCAAAAGTTAAAAAAAAAACCTTCTGAAAACTATTCGAGAAACCGTTTACAAAGAAGCATTTTTCAAGAAAAGATTTTAAAGGCTATTCCCCAAAAGCCATTAGCACTATCCTTTGTTCCCTTGATCGAATCTCTTTTCCCTTTCTTTCCTCCATCTGGAGTCACAATAGTTTTAACTGCGACTAATCCTTGTCTAGCTATGTAAGTGTTTTCCCGTGCGATGGAGGAAGTTCTCGAGAGACCGGTTACCGAAGTTATAAGAAGGTATAATAAGAACAAGGATAAAGGACGCGAGCTTAAAGATAAGCAACTGTTGCTATGGCTTAGTCCATCAAGGAGGACAAGGACAAGATCATCGGAGAGGGCAATTGTACGCTCCCCTTTCTAAGGTACCTAAAAGAAATGGTACCGTTTCTGGTAAAGGTTTAGTCGTTCTTTTCTATCATCCCGTCCAGACTTTGTCTTGACCATCGTATCATTTAAGTCTGCTTGGATAGTTGAGTCTCTGCACCTTAGTACTAGCATGGTAGAGGATCCCAATTTTTGTCCCAAAATCTGGTTGGAGAATCGGTCCATTTATTCATGACTTGTTGGATTTGAGAACGTCTATGCCAAGTGTTGAGATTAGAAGCAATACTTCTATTGTTGAGCTATGCATGGATTCTAGGGGTAAAGTGGTTATCCAGTAAGGGATACCATTCTCGGTTTTGAAAAGAGGGCAGTCAGACTCTTGGCTTGCTTTGGTAATACCTTCGAAGTCTCATGTAACCTTTTAGGTTCTGTCATGGTTAGTTACCTAGAATCTCTTGATGCATTTATCGGAAATCTCTGATCCAATCGAGTAACGTCCTCCAATAAGACGGATGGTTCATTCCGCTTAAGCATGGGTTATAGGAATCACCCTAGTAAGTGCACGTGGTAACATAAATTGGCATTGGTAAACGAGATCCAGAATTCACTAGTGAATTTTGGAGAGCTTGCATGAGTACGTAGATATGGTTGAGCCAAGTATACTAGGGAAAGAATAAATGAAAGTGAAACGAGAGGCGACAGTGAAAAGAGTTCCGACTCATACCTTGGAAATAGGAATCAAGGAGCTACGAAACCATGAAGTCAAAGGCGGTCAAGGTACAACGGAATTAAGTTCGTGGAAATGCGGCTCAGACGCGCGCATCATGTCTCTTTTTAAGAGTGTATCTTTGATCCTTGGTTCACCTGTAGAGCTTACTTACATGCTATCGCCTGGTGGATATCCTCTCGGTCCTATTTCTGTTACAAACCCCGTAAGGAGTTTGTCTTGTTTATCTCATCGATCTTATCTTGGGAACCTTAGATAGAACTCTATGGATGTAAACATGTATTTGAAACATGTTATGATTGATATGGTTGCAAATGGTTGCAAGTGGTTGCTCGTGGATGCGCGAATACACATTAGATACTAGATTGACGCGGTCACGTTTCATGTTGCATATGCACGAGTATTTATACTTGTTTATGGATGAAATTGAATGTGTTATCATGCGGATGTTGCATATGAATGAATGTTTGTGCACGCATATAGTACTTATATGACTAGGACTATTCACATACATGTTGGACTCATGGCACTAAACATATTTTGCATTAGAAAGATTATTCAGGCCTGATCATTAGCATTAGCTAAGGAGCATATACACACACGTTCTGCATATGTTCATATGGCATTAGAAATCGTCTAAGGACAATGATGTCAGTGTTTGATGGTTTGAGTAGATGGTTGTTTGGTTGGTAGGATACGTTCTTCTTGACTTAGAGATTTCGGGGACGAAATCCTTTAAGGAGGGGAGAATGTAACACCCCGTAATTTGAACATAAAAATTCACAAATTAAAGTATACTTAATTAAGTGAAATGGGTTGCGCAGAGAAATATATATATTGATATATATATATATATATATATAATTGAAAATTTAATAAATAAATATGCAAAAATGTTCAAAACAGCGAATTGGGAGAGGGGAATAATCGAACCGGCCGATTTTTGAGGTCGACCCAAGCCCGCTGGGTCGACTAGGGGTTAATCCAGGGTGTTTGGCTGTCAACCCGTGGGCCGATTCGCTCGAATGCAGATTTTGCATTTGAATGGTTCTCATGGTTCAGCTTTAATCTAAAGGCCCTAAATTGTTCCTACATGTGACTTCTTCCCCAAGACATGCTTTAAAGGCTCGGATTGGTTCTAGGGTTTATCCTATGGCTAAAACTATCCTAGTCTTCTATAAAAAGACCCCTAACCCTCTCCTAAAACCCTCATAAATTGATCCTACAACTAAACTATGCCAAAATGATTCCTCATCATGGCCTCTACTTCAACCCATGGCCTCCATCTTCTTCTTCATGATAGCTTAAGTGTTCTAAGCTAGTTTCAAAGTAAAGGAGCCTCTTTTCTTCATTCATGAGAGATTCTATGATCATTTGAGTGATTTCATGTTTGTATGAGAGTTCATAAGTTGCATTCTAGCCAAAGTTGCAATCTTTTCTTGACCAAAAAGCAAGGATCTTGCATGAGAGCTCATGAGCTTCATTCAAAGCCAAAGTTGAAACCTTTCTTCTTCAAAGCAAGGATTTTTATTGATATTTGCTCAAGGGTTTCATTTGGAGCTTATCATTTGGGGTTTTTGGTGTCGCTTGAGTGGCTTCGTCTCAATCTTTTAATTTCATATTGATTTGTGCCTTCATAGCATTGTAAACCCCCTCCTACTATTATATATTAACTTTAAACTTAATGTAACATGTTGTAGGTTGGGTTTGAACATTAAGTATGTTGCATGCTATCATGTTATGTATCCTATAATGACTAAAAAGTCATTATCTTGATCTTGTGGGCTTAAAGATATGAACTTTATGTTGAATGTTGCATTTTGGCAACATGAGAACTATCATACCCCTTATGATAGCTTACATGTAATGCCATATGCGAACTTCTAGCCACCTTTCTATGTCATTTATCACCATGATTCACCTATGTGCTAAGTTTGAGGTTGTGCATGTTTTTGAGGCCTAATAATGTAATATGCAAGTTAATGAACACATTTATACCTCATTTGCCACCATGTTTAACTTGTGGCCTTATACCCCTTTTGTCATGCCTTTGCCAAGTTCCTTCTTTTAATCCATTATGCGTTGTTGCGAATGTATATGCGAGTTTAAAAGCGTTGGGTTACGTTATGGGTAAAACTTTAATGACGTGAAACATGATTTGGGTAAATGGGTATAAACATGACAACATGTAACTTTGGCTATGAGCATGGGACTTGAAAACTTGACACGTATGGGTTGTAAGTGTAATAAGACACTAGACCAAACATGAAAGTGGCCAACTCGAGGTTGGGTTGAGTTTGTAGCATAAATCTACCCGGACCCGCCCGGCTTAACTAGTGGCTACAAACAATATGACCCAATGTGAGAAGTTGGTCATGTCGCGCTTAAGACCCGAGGTTAGACTAAGTTGTGGTGTAAAACTACCCGGACCCGCCCGGCTTAACTAGTAACCACAACAAGGTCTAATGTGAGAGGTTGAGAGTACATTAATTAAATTAATGCCACATGATAAGGTTAAGTAAATTTGACTAATGACACTTAACCGATATGACACGAATGGGTAGGTTAAGCTAAACCGGACTTGGTTCCTTAATGACACTTAACCATGCAAGACAATTAGGGGATGGAGTTAAGTAATTTACGCTTAACTAATCCGACTTGGTAATTAGATGGGGTTAAGTAACCTTCACTTAACTAATCTAAACATGGTAATTAGATGGGGTTAAGTTAAACACTTAACCAATCTAAACTTGGTAATTCAATGGGGTTAAGTAACCAATACTTAACCAATTTAACATGATAATTTAATGGGGTTAAGCAACTTATACTTAACCAATTATACGTGATGATTTGATGAGGTTAAGAAACCTACACTTAACCAATCTAATACGTGGGTCTGGTAGGGTTAAGTCACAAGACCTTTTAAATTAGGCTTAACCATTGTAATACGATTAGTGGATGGGGTTAAGTTAACCTACACTTAACCAATCCGACTCGACAATCTGATGGGATTAAGGTAATCTATGCTTAATCAATCTAACATGATAATCTGATAGGGTTAAGACGAATAAATACTTAACCAATTTGACTTGATAGGGTTAAGTCACGAGCTTCTTGGTACACTTAACCAACTTGTAGGGCTAAGCCTTGAACTTGAGTACTTAGCCAAACTTGACATGATTCTAGACGGGTTAAGTCATGAACTTGGATAACAATACTTAACCCATTTGACTAAACCCTAGCTCTGGGGACTAGGTTGGAAATCGTAGTTAACAAGGATAGCGGAAAGAGGGGCTAAGTGGTAAACCTTAGTTAAGGGTAACTAAGTAATAATTCTTAGCTAAGGACATGGGACTGGTTCATAAAGAGATGAGTAACCTGGTATGGTAGGTCATCGCTTAGTATACGAGGAGGAGCAAGTCATCTGACTTGGATAAAAGCTCCAGCGAACCGGGTGACGAAGCGGAAGCTTCGGGGAACGTGAGGGTACTCTTGGTATCCCTCTGTGAGGTGGCAAGTGGTCCATGAAACCCGGCCTCACAGAGGTTAAGGTCTGCGGTAGAAGAGCCAAGAGTACGCCTTGGTTGCTATGCGAGCGACCTAAAGACTGGGATGGATTAGCGTGGAGTCGACGATACTTGATTTTTCCCCGGGATAGCATGTCGCCGACTACCTACCATCTTTAGTCAATCATGTACGTACGGAAAGGCAGGGAACTCCCAAAAGACCATATACTAGCTATCAAGTTATGGGTGAGGTTGGCTATCTGGAAGTGGGCATCGATGGGCCTTAGTGTAGTTCTCATACATGATTTTTCTTGGATTGCCTTTCAGTAGTTGAGGGAGGGGTCACGTGGGACCATAGCCACGGGTACAAAAACAGACCTTGGTATCTGCATCAGCAGACGACTTAAAACTCTCGACCGAGTTCCGTATTTCTTGATTTGCCCTGGCACGGAACTCGGATGGCACATTGAGGAACATGTGCATCTAGACATGGAAAACGATTCACGATACATACGTGGGATAAAGGGCGCGGTTGACGGGTGGCATAATCCCTAGTGGCCCTAGGTGGCTGAACCCAAACCGAGACATGGAAACGTTCATTAGGTAGCATAATCCCTAGTGGTCCTAGGTGGCATAAATCCTAAGTGGACACGCGATAGTTCATGGTAAGGAAACATAACGAGCTCGAGGGTAGCAGTCCGAAATAGCTTTAAGGATAAAACGTTTGCATAGGAAAGCCCGTATGGCCTACGACAAAGGACTGAACTTATACATGGAAAGAAACATACGAGTTGGGAAAACCTACATATGCTATATATTAGGTTGACATGGACCATTACATGACATTGGGCAAGGGACATTCATAGTTAACACATGACGCGGGTTGGGATACTAGTACGAGAGGTGCAGAGCAAATATACATGTTAGAACCAGGAGAAATATACATGATAGATACCGTGGAATGTTATACAGGATAGATACCTTGGGATATTATACTTGATAGAAACCTGATAATGCGATACCTTGATTTATCTTGACACCGTAGTTTATCATGACACACTGGTGTATCTTGGTACAGTTGTTCATCCTGTTATTTTGGTTTAGCTTATCTATCTTATCATCATACTTATGTTCATCTCAGTTCCTCATGCCAGTTAACTTTACTAGTTTATATACTGATAGTAGATAGGTCTTACCAGTCTTTATGACTGACCCCGTTTTGTTTCGCCTCTTGTCTTCCATTCCCCCCCAGGTTACAGGGAGGAAATGCTAGTGTTAGTTTGGACTTCTTCTGCTTGAAGGTCATCATGCATGACTTGGACTTTTCTTGGTTATGGCTACCTAACTGTTCTATTTAGGGAATAATTTATGAAAAGGTTTTATGCTTCTTTATTATTGCAAGACAGGTTTTGATGTATTCTGATGTAAAAGGCTTTAGACCTTATTTTATAAGGTAATGAAATTTGTTTAACTTCCGCTGTTTTATATATATATGTTCTGTCTTGTAATATTTCTGTGCATGTTTACCAATAATACCCCTCTAAAGCTAGTGCATTCCCTTGCGAGTGACCCTAGCGGAGGTGGGGCGTTACAGAGCGCCTCCTTCCCCTGCTGGCCACCGCGTTAGACTTGAAGTCCCTTTCCTCACCAGAAAGTCGATCGAACTCCAAGCTTGGAGCCCAAAATCCGAATCGATTTCAGCACCAGAGAGGATCACAATCACATGAAATCGAAAATCTAACTTGGAGCTACCATTTTTGTTTAGGAAGTTTTGAAATTAGTTTGAGGATTTAGAAAAACCGGGGCATGTATTTTCGAGCATCCTGGACCTTCGATTAGCAAATGACGACGGCTGTTTTGGGAACGAGGGTTTTAGTTAGGGTTATGGGGAAAATTTGTTTATATATATTATATTAAATAATATTTTATTCAATCCTTATGAAATTTTACATTCGAACTCTAAACGAATCCCAATGACTGTCGTTCACAGCAAATTACCCCCAGTCCGAACACAGTGGGATATTTATCGTAAGCTGATTTGATCGTTTCGATCAGTTTTCGTCAAAATCAAAATATAGATCTATATATTGATTTTGAACGCGCATTTCAATTTACCTGAGCTACATACAAACTCTAAAAATTCCCGAAAAATATTTTCTAGCTTCTTGTTGACGATACGGTCTTAACAAAACTAATTTCGTCAAATTCCGAGATCGTTTGAAAAAATGGCCATTTTCTAGTCGATTAAAATCAACTGAAACTAGTCAAACGCGTTTTCCCTCGCCACGCTCACATATTGATTCAGAAAATTATGAATTTTGAAACCTAGCAACAATTTGATATCTCGGATCCAACAAAAGTGGTTTCGTCGAAAACGAAGGTCGTTTGCAAAATTTCCATTTTTAAGGGCCTGAATTCCATAGCGACTATTCAGAATTTTCAACTGGACATATCTTTTGATTCCCGCTATGAAATTTCAATTCTTCGGATTCATTGGAAAGATATTCTCAATTAGATTCAAATATTTTTGGTTTCGCTAAAATCCGGTTTATTTTGAATCCTGTATATTCATTTGAAATTTGAAATTTGAAATTGAATTATCGAACTTCCGCGCCATTTTCAATTCCATTTATAATTATAAATAATTATTTATATTCTAACGACGATCTATATAAATATATACATTCGAATTCTATTCAAAATAAATTTCTCGTCGATATTATTTAAAATAATTCATTTTAAATAATCAAAATTCATCAAAATTGCCAATTTTTTTTTTAAATTGGCTCAGAATTTCCGGGTTATTACAACCTCCCCCACTTAAAACTTTTCGTCCCCAAAAAGGAACGAAGCCGAAAGTAGTTTAACTAATCAACTCAACTTCCATTATTTTCTTTAAGCTTAAGTTCTTCACCTTTTCAGTTTCTAAGAACTTTTCAAATTCTTCAAAAATTTGGCTAACACCCTAAATATTCGAAAATTTTTGCCATAACCTCCCCTGCACCGGGGACTTCGGGATATTTCATATAGTCTCCCATGACCTTCTTCAATCCAAAAGAAAAAGAAAAGCCAATCGGCTCATAAAATCATCCAAAACCCAAGAAATACAATAAACATGTACCTATTTGTCGGGCAAACAATTTTATTCCTCTTCTCTAGCCTCCTTGCTATGACCTGTTCACACATATATATGTCCATGCATACATTTGCAAATAATTTTCAATACAGTTCAATATTTGGTCCAATTTGGCCTAAATTCACCGTTCATTCACTTATGGGTTTTATTGCTCCAATATTATAATTAATCAAACCAATAACCATACAATACAACCATCAATCAATTTGTTGATTAAATTTTCAAACATATATCTTTCTATATATTCAAAATTCATATTTTCTAAGATCAGATTATATAAAATCACAAATACGTTATTTATAAACAAATAACTCTCAACTCGTTCTAGGGCATTACTAACCCCATCTCTAACGAGTTACTCATTCAAGAATGCTACTGATTCTATCTCTAATGAGGATTCTTTCATAGGATATTATTAATCCAATCTCTGATGAGCCTTTTATTCTGTTCTAACGAGTTGTACCCCAAAGATTTGAGTTTAACCAAAGCTCTGATACCAGCTGGGACGACACGGATTTCGCTCGAACCTTATCGATCGCTAAATCGACCAAGACCGTTCAAATCCCATATACGCTAACTATGGGCATACAACACATCAGAACAAATAACAGAAGACTTCTATAAACATCATAATAATGTTACATCAAAGTACAGAAATATCAGAGTACAAATAAATATAATAATACAGCGGAAGACGATAAACACACTGGACACAGCTTTAAGCTTCTATCCAGAATCCTGGTTATATATCTGCAAAATAAACTACTCGACTGCCGGTGTGGAAAATAGGGGCACCCGAGTTTGCAAGGGAAAAGCAAACTACAGGTCAGTCATGGGACTGGTGTGAGAAACTCTAAGCAGTTATAACCTTATATAAATCATATGGCATATCACGGGACCACGCCGCTAATGCGGAACGGGTTTACCCCCATGAATGCCAGTGTATAAACAGCAATCAATATAGATATATGGATCTACTATGCATCAATCAACATGCAATATCCCAATCTACCCACTTACATTAATCACTACACTTAGATTTTCCAAATCCAATTCAATTTATAGAAATTATTCCTTTGGATTTTATTCCCAATTTCTTATTTCAAATCATTTGAAATACCTATCTAACTTTCTATATCAAAGTAGATTTCACTTCGGGATCTCAAATCAAATCGTTTGGAAATATGAATTCCAAAACATAACAATGCATACAGACAAGTATGCAACCAAATATCGTGCTCCCCATCGACAAGGCAAAGGGTACGCACCTCGCAACTCGATATATAAATGTGCACCTACCCCACATAGGAGCAGGCTACACCGACGATGCACCTCCCACACATGGAGAGCATACACCGCCCTCTCACCCATACTTTTAGTCTCAGGGTTACCCGAATCTTTAGCCACATACTAAATCATTTCATATCCCGAAGTTGGGAAAATTATTTCACAACATAATAATCACAAGTACTTTCAAAATATAGTACTTCACATTTGTAATTCACACATATGATTAGTCACTATTAATCACATAATCTTTGAACTTGTACGTCTCAAAGAAGGGTGTTAAGCAAGAGAATAAATTCTCCGCCACCAAACAGATACATCATCAATAGCAACTAATCGAATATGCGATGAACCACAATGTAACACATAATACATTTCTAAATCATTTTTGAAATCATCGGGTTTTGGGCCTTGAAATCCTTTCTGTTTTATAAAACATTTTTATAAAACATTCCCTGTCCAAAATCGGGAATACATTTCTTTTCACTTCAGAAAAAATATATCATTTCACAATCATTCATTAAATTTGAAATGAACACACATTGCTAAACACCTTATCGTCAAATCGTGAAGTGTTTCACAATGTGTTATCACACAGATATCTTTACCCAACCCAATGCTAAATGTAAAAGCATATTATGCTCCTAAACAGGTCGAGCACCATCCAAACAATCAATCAACCACAATCAATATCAACAACTTCGTAAATTTGGTCTAATCACATCACGTGTTTTGGTAAATTTAATCATCGCTCTAATTAAAGATTTATTCAAACCCCAATTGGTTTCATCTCTAAAATCATATCATATTGATTATTCTTCTTTTTGGAAATTAATCATGCTTTTACGCGGGTTAAAGAACTAATGTCATTTAAACACAGTTCACGACAAACCCCAAATCCAATTCGATATTAAATACAAGGATCTGAATAGGAAATATATCGGCTTATATTCAATATCAAATTCTAAAATCAACAAATATCGTATTGGAATAACGATATATATATCTTCCAAATTCCTCCACAATATCCGTATAATCACGGAATCCAATATCAAAATATTCCAAAGATAATTTCGATTCAAATCCATTCCAATTCATATATTGGAAATTTCTGGTTATATTAACACCATTTCAATCCATTTTATTTATTTAAAAAAAATTAGGATTATTTTTCTAGTTAATAACTAGTTCATTTCGATAAAAATATATTTTTATCTTTTCAAATGTGGAATTTTTCATCCCAATTCTTTCCAATTCATATATTATGATTTTACACAAATTATAGATATTTTTGATAATTTTATCAAGGCCCGTACAGTCGATTTCCAATTACGGTCGTCGAACTGCACTTACAGCGACCTTTTCCAAATTTGATTTGGACATATATCCAAATCCATCCATTAGATTTCTAATTTATCATATTCTTTGGAAATCTCTTTTCGATATGAACCCAACGGTTCCAATTTTAGGAGAATCCGGCGGTCGGATCTCCCGTAACGTCAATTCGAAGTCAATGGTCGAAATTCGCGAACTGCCGCAGCGCGTTCTATTCAGGCCATTATATTATATATAATATATATAATATATATTTCGTCGATTTCCATTCAATACGTATTTTATAAATTGTTTTAAATTCGTATTCAAAACAATTTCAATTTCATATTCAATTTCTAATCAAAATTGAATATTCCATATACACGACAATTTTATACAGTGTATATATATGTTAAAAATTATATTTTTAACCAATCAACATTTATTTCATTCACACTTCATATATATATATTATTCACTTCTTATATATATAATTCATTTCATATATACATTATTTTTTATTTCATAAATATATATATATTTCCCGTTTCATATATATAATATTTTCACTTTCATATATATATATATAATGTTTTCACTTTCATTCACATCGTAAATGTATATTTCATTCACACCGTATATATATTTCTCATTTCAATATATATATATTATTCCCGTTTCAAATATATTCTATTTTCATTTCAAAAATATATTTCGTTTTCACATTTCATATGTATATCATTTTCATTTCGAATATATATATTATTTCCATTTCATATATATTCATTTCAACTCATATATATATATATATATATATATATATATATATAGAGTGAATATTAGGCTCACATCCCTATTTTGAAACTTAATTAGGCTCACATCCGGTCATAAACTTAATATAAATTAGGTCCCTGTTTTCAAAACTTATACAATAATAATTAAAAAAATAAAAAAAATTCGTAAATTAGTAATAAAATATATTATGCATTATACAAAAAATTCAGTTAAAAAACAACAAAAATAATGTCAGAAAGAAGAAAACAGCAAAAAAACAGAAAAAACTGCAGTTAAATGCATAATATTATGCACGTTTTTGATTTTATTGCATGCATATGTGCAATTATTGCAGTTCCTCCAACGCATAGATTTAAGTTAATATTTCAGTTCATTTTTATTTGCATCCAAATGTGCAAATTTCTCAGAAAACATGCACACATGTGTGCAACATTTTTATAGGATAACACACTGGCTAAAAGTAGGGACCTAATTTATAAAAAAAAAAGTTTTGAAAATTTTAAACCCGCCCCCTATTTTATTACTTCCGCCTTTTTTATTTTTTTTTTTTAAATGTTTTTTCGTTCATAAAAAAAAAATTCTAAAATATGGAAATAATGTCAGGATTGTACGGAAATCAAAAAAATAGTTGCATACATTTATGCAATTATTACTGATAATTGCATATATGTATGCAACTTTTCCGTAAGCTGTGTTCGGATTAAAATCTGAAAATAAACCTGCACAAATGTGTGCAAGTATTTGAAATATTTGCACACATGTATGCACGTATTTGCATGAAGAAAAATCAACGAAGATGAATGTAGTGAAAAATAAGCACGGATGTATGCTGGAAAATGATATATGTGCATACTATTATGCATTTAACTGGAAATTTCGTTTTTTTCTGTATTTTTGATTTTTGACGCCTTGTTTGATGATTTTTTGTTCTGAATTTTTTAGCGTTTACATGTTTTATTTAAATACGAATTTACATGATTTTTTTATATTGTTTTTATATTTTTTTGATGAATTTTCAGAAAATAGGGACCTAATTTACAATAAGTTTATGACCGGGTTTTTTTTCTATTTTGAAACTATAACAGGGACCTGTAAAAAACGCACCCATATATATATATATTCATTTGCAATATATACAATATTTTCATTTCAATTTCTCATCACAATCACAACACAGTACAATCAAGCAAGTCGTCTATGGTCTGTGGACGACGGGGAGCAGTTCATATATGCAGTTATACAATAAATAGTTGTACAAGAAGAATTATAGTGAGAGAATTCTCACCTTGGGGATCCACTCCGCCATTCTTTAATTTAACGGTTTGGGTTCTTTCGCTACCCGTCGGTTCCATCGTCATCTGTTTCACACGATTTTTCTATTAAAAACCATATTTTCAATATAGTGCTATTTATTTAAAAATCAAATTTTTAAATCATCGCTATTTCATATTTTTATTCTACGCTTCATATGCTAATTTTATTTTTATTCTACGCTTCATATATAAAAATTCCATTTTTATTCTACGATATTTTTATATACAAATCATATTTTTATAACGATTTATATTTTTAAAATCACATTTTTACTACGCTTCTATATATCTATTTAAATCATACTATTTTTTTCTTTTAAAACCATGCTATTTTTATTTTTATAAAAACAGTGCTACCTATATTTTATATGAACAATGCTACAAATCTATTTTTAAAACAAGGCAATATATATTTTAAAAACTATGCGAGATATATTTCATTTAAAAACAATGCAAATTTTCCTATTTCAAAAACAATGATATACATATATATTTTAAAACAACCATATTTATTTATTTTAAAACAATAATAGGATTTTATTTTTAAAACAAGTAAAGAGGCTCACTGTGTTCATCTTCCTTCAGGAAAACACGCTTCAGCGAAAACATGTATTCGAACCCATTGTCGACTAGGAGAAACCGGCCGCTGCTCTTGTTTTCCCCGTTGGTCTTCATCAAGAAAACGACGAAATAGCTCAGCCCCTGGGGCATCATCGCGCCACCGCCAGGCAGAGCTGGACCCCGATTGAAGAACGCCAAGAGATGCGCCGAAGCACCTCCTTCCCCTGCTGGCCACCGCGTCGGACTTGAATTCCCTTCCCTCACCAGAAAGCCGATCGAACTCCAAGCTTGGAGCCCAAAATCTGAATCGATTTCAGCACCAGGGAGGATCACAATCACATGAAATCGAAGATCTAACTTGGAGCTACCATTTTTATTTTGGAAGTTTTGAAACTAGTTTGAGGATTTAGAAAAATCGGGGCATGTATTTTCGAGCATCCGGGACCTTTGATTAGCAAATGACGGCGGCTGTTTTGGGAACAAGGGTATTAGTTAGGGTTATGGGGAAAATTTGTTTATATATATTATATTAAATAATATTTTATTCAATCCTTATGAAATTTTGCATTCGAACTCTAAACGAATCCCAACGACTGTCGTCCACAGCTAATTACCCCCATTCTGAACATAATGGGATATGTATCGTAAGCTGTTTCGATCGTTTCGATCAGTTTTCGTCAAAATCAAAATATAGATCTATAGATTGATTTTGAACGCGCATTTCAATTTACCTGAGTCACATACGGACTCTAAAAATTCCCGAAAAATATTTTCTAGCTTTGTATTGACGATACGGTCCTAACAAAAATAATTTCGTCAAATTCCAAGACCGTTTGAAAAATGGCCATTTTCTAGTCGATTAAAATCAACTGAAACTGGTCAAACTCGTTTTCCCTCGCCACGCTCACATATTGATTCAGTAAATTACGAATTTTGAAACCTAGCAATAATTTCACATCCGGATCCAACAGAAGTGGTTTCGTCGAAAACGAAGGTCGTTTGCAAAATTTCCATTCTTAAGGGCATGAATTCCATAGCGACTATTCAGAATTTTCAACTGGACATATCTTTTGATTCCCGCTATGAAATTTCGATTCTTCAGATTCATTGGAAAGATATTCTCAATTAGATTCAAATATTTTTGGTTTCGCTAAAATCCGGTTTATTTTTAATCTTGTATATTCATTTGAAATTTGAAATCGAATTATCGAACTACCGCGCCATTTTCAATTCCTTTTAAAATTATAAATAATTATTTTTATTCTAACGATGATCTATATAAATATATATGTTCGAATTCTATTCAAAATAAATTTCTCGTTGATATTATTTAAAATAATTCATTTTAAATAATCAAAATTCATCAAAATTGCCAAAATAAAAATTTTAAATTGGCTCAGAATTTCTGGGTTATTACACATTTCAACGGAATCAAACCCAAGGTGAGTTAAACTCACTCAGTATTTCCCACTTATATTTTATATAAGTCGGGATTTTATAATTGTGTGCTATGGTTGTTAATGGTTGACTGATTGTTTGTTTGTTAATTATATATTGCATATATTGATTGAATTTCTAAAATTAAACATTGTTTAATTTCAGTGAAATACCAAATTGTTTTTTTAATGATTGGATCCAACGGAGGTAACTTACCTTGTTGGTCACTTTATAAAATAAACATGTTAGTTTGTTCGAATTGTTGTGTTAATTGGTTGATGTTAATAGTTGTTATTTACTGTTATATAAATTATTAGTTAAATGAAATTGAATGATCTGATTTGAGATAACCGATTTAGATACAGGGAAGGATAGGATGGAGGGATCCAACTGGATTCCTCAAATATATTAAATATTATTTATTTTCATATTATCACTAGATGAACTATTCTGATTGACGATTGATTTGGCTATTGACCGTTGACCTGAAATTCAACATTTGTTTTGTATAAACCAATGGGTGATATTGGATGAGTAATTGGCAGCATAGGCCTGAAAATACAACGTTTTATAAATATCAATTTACCGTCAGGCGAATTGATATAAATGAAGTTATAAAATTTATCTTATAACTGAAAATAGATTTTTAAAATCTATTATTTTGAATAAAAGTTATTAAAAGGAAATAATTATTTATTATTTAAGTTTATAATTAATTATTAATTGATTTTATAAAGCAAATTCTGATATTAATCAGATTTATAAGCAAGGAATAGAAAATTAACCTAACGATTAAGAGATGAATAATTGTTTTTAAGAAAAAAATTGAATTGATTTTTTTAAATTAATTATATTATTAATTAATTTAAATGAAGGAGCAATTGGAATCAGTTAACGATATAACTGTATTTTGGGTTGACTAATTCAACAATTTAAAGTGAGAGTGATTATTAAATAGTTTGTTTTGAATTCAATGCAAGGAAATGGTTTAACGAATATTGTTTTAATTTTAATAAGATTTTAAAAAGAGAATTTATTAATAAATAAATTATCTACTTCTACAATAGTTAATGATTGAAGTAAATTATTATTATTTTAATTAATAATAATTTAGAAGATTACTTTTATTTGAAATTCATTTAAAAAGTAATCGAAGTTGAAATGGAATTGAATTGAATTGTGAAAAGAGTTATGAATGGGTTTTATATTTTAAACCCGAATTTTGATATAAAAAAATATAAAAGGGATTTTAAGCGAATACGATAGCTTAATTTAAATGTTTACTTGATTTTTGAATTAAGAAAAGGGAAATTGAATAAAAGGGTTTATATTGAACCACATTTGTATAAACAAAGTTTATAAAAAGAGACGAGGTGTTAAAACGTTAGTTTTAAATTAATGTTGCAAGAGAATGAACGGGATTGGAATAAGATTTTCAACGCAGAAAATGGGTAAAATGGATTAGAAAAAAGGATTATTAAGTGAATATGATAAAGGGGTAAGTGATAGGATATTGTAACAAAAATCCATGTCAAAATGAATTGTTAAAGAACTAGAAGTTAAAGGTGATATTCTAGTAAGAAATTACTTAATAAGTGAATTAAGGAATAATGATTATATTTGAGAAGAGGCTTCAAAATGCAAGAAGGGTTAATAAAACCATATATTAAATAAAATAGGAAATGGGATTTTTTTTGATATTAAATTGAAATATCGAATTGTGGAATTACAACGCATATCTATCTTAAGCTAAGAACATCGTCGATCTAGGTCTGAGAGGTAATTAAAATAGTGAAAATTAGGCTCACATCCTTAAATCTAAACTTAATTAGGCTCACATCCTCCCCTTTTGAAACATATAAATTTCATCCCTATTTTCAAATAGCGGCTGAATTATTTCCAGAACTGCCCTTTTTCGTTAATTAACGCCGTAATTAATGTAATACAAAACACGTATTAGGGTTTTATTTTTTCTAGAATCATATAGTTCTGTGTCATGGCGGCGCCGTCTTCATTCTCATTTTTTGTATTCCGTTGACCTAAAATTTACAGCGCTCGAAATTCTTCCAGTGATTTAATTAGATCCTTCTTTGATTTATATAATGAATGTTTATTCTTTAAGGTAATTTATAATTTTTTTTATTTTTATTTTCTACGTGTATCATTTTTTGCTTGATTCATTTTTTGCTTGATATTTGTAAATTGATTAATCTGATCTTCTTTATTTGTATAGACTTGTCGATGGACAATATTGTATATATTACCTTGTTATTTTAGTTCATACAGATTTATTTGTTTAGTCTGGCAATTCCTTTGTTCTTATATTCTGAACATGTGTATATAAATATGCATAAGTTGTTAATATTTGCATAAAAATATGCAACTATTGTTATAACCGGTGTATAGGGCTTTGCATATGTCCAGGAAATTTGTGTATACGTATTCATATATTCTTTATTAATGCATTAGTATATCAAACTATTTTGAACATCGGTTTGTGTGTGTTTGTTGGTTAATTGTATACAAATATGCATATTTTCTTAATATATGCATATTAAATGTTTAAATACGCATATATTGTTAATATTTTTATTTGTAAATTTTTGTCTAATGTTATTTGATTACTGGAGATTATGTTTATTAATGATTATTCTTTTCTTCGTATAACAGTGTTCCTGCTGATAATGTTGTATTAGTGCTGATGACATTTGGTAATGATAGATGTGGATAAGGATGTTTAATAGCTGCTACCGGAAAAATGGAAATGAAGGTATATTGTGTTACAGTTTAATTTTCACTTATAACATCAATTATTGTGTTTTTAATCATACATGTATGAATTAAATCTGAATAGTATAATATTCTTTTGTATATATGCTCTTACTTATGCTTATTTTGTTAATACTAGCGTGCAATAATGCAGAAATTGTAAACAAATTCATATAGTTGTTTGGAATATTGAATTATTTGCATAACATTATGGATTTACTCTGGATATTTGCGTGCTTGAATGCAATTATTATGATTGTACGGAGTGTTTTCAACTGTTGTGCATTCATGTATGCAAATATTTTTAGAATTTGAATACATGTGTGCAAATTTTATTAAATATGGAAAAATAAAACATAATTGTATGTATGAATGTGAGTTTACTGCAAATTTGCGCTGTAGTATATTAATTATTTGTGCATGTTTTAATTCTATTTTGTACTATTTATTTGTGAAGTTTATTTTATTCTTTTAAAAATTTTTTCATATGTTTTTTCCCTGTAGCAATTGCTATTGTGTCTAGAGAAGATGAAGACAATTGGATTTGGTGTTGTCAACAGCTCAAAAACTTTCTGAAAGATGATTATAGAAGATGACGTGTTCTTCAAAAGACTATTAGATGTTTTTTTGTATTTTTTTAACAAAGTTATACTGTATACTGCTGTGAGCATTTACATTCTAGTTTAAATTTAGTTTAGTATTTTAATGTTAAATTCTATGTTTTTTATAGTTATTTTTTTAAGCTTATATGTACGCAATTATTCAGTATAGTTGCATACATGTATGCAATTGTACTGAATAGTTGTATATTCTTTCCTAGTATTTTGCATTGCTGCATAAATGTATGAAACAGTTCGTAGTAGTTACGTACAGGTACGCAAGTATCATTATAACTGGCTAATGTATACGAGTATTCTCAACTGTTGCATACAAGTATGCAATTATTCTTATTATGTGCATGCAAGTATTCAAATGTTCAGCGTGTACACATCTCCTCTTTTAACTTTAAAGTTTAGTTCCCTTTTTTATCTTCAAATTATCATGAATATTTTGTCAATTTACGTGTGCATAACATATAACAGTATTTGCATTTTAGCATGAAAGTATTATGAATAACTGTATACAAGAAAGCAACAATTCATAATATCGTTTATGAATAGAAGAACTAAATTCAGTACATAAAATTCCACAACAATTTAGTATAGAAAATACATAATCATGTCATAGTAATTCAAATACAGAAAATTGGTTAACATATTTGTACAGAAATCTAAACACCATTTTTAATAATTTTAATCAGAAGGTTTGTTTTCGTCTGATAGCAGGAATGCATGTGTTAGGTCATCATCTACAATTCAACTGTAAAATTTGCAACTTAGAATTTGAGTAGCAAGCACGGCTCGTTGTAGATTTGCAGAATCAGACTTGTATATTTCATCATCTTTGTCGACTTGTTTGTCCTTATTTCTCTGTTTCATTATATTTATTACAAACAATTCACAACTAACGTTGCAGAAATTGTTAAAAAATTATCAGTTTGTTAGAATTATTCTATTTAGTAGGAAACATGCATAGAAATATTGCATTCCAATTTGCATAAAAACAATTTTTAATTTACATATCAAATCTCTTGCTACTCTTTCTAATTAAATGGATACAGTTATGCAACATTCAGATGATAGTTGCACATTTGCATGCAACAATTCTGCTAAAACACATATAAATATGCAATAATGTGTCGATAGTTTCAGAATGACATGCAACATTGCAAATTAAATGCATAGAATTATGCAACAGTTATGTAATAAATTCGCATTAGCATGTCACAGTTTTGGATAAATGCATATAATTATTTAGTACTCGGTTAATAGTTGCACAATTACAAGCAACAATTGTGATTAAATGCATACATTTATGCATGAATCTGCTGATAGTTGCACACTAGCATTCAACAACTCTAAATAAATCCATATTTTCATTCATGATTTCTTTATGTACTCCTCTAAATCAGATAATTTTTCAATAATCATGATAAAAATCACATCATCAACAAACATTTCTGACTAAAAAAATTCAACAATGTTACTACTTTGGCATTTTTCATAATAAAGTCTTTCTACAATGTTTCAAATTTAAAAAAAAATGATAGTACGGATATTTTTTTGCAACCAAAAACATATTTTCAACCTAATTTGCTTGAATATTTGTAATTGATCATATAATCATGCTATAATTCCAAGTTATTCCATGTTTTAGTATAAAATATGACAAGATTATCTGTTGTTTGATAGAAAAATAAGAAAATGAAATTTTTACCTTCTTTCTCGCCATATCGATGAAATTTTCTAATCAAATCGGCAATTATTTTAGGCTTTTTCACTTGGCCGAGATACAAAAAATTGAAATCGACTGAAAAAGTTTAATTTTTTTCTTCGATCATCTTCCCTACTAATGCACCGCGATAAGTGAAATGATATTTTGTGGAACGATGGATTTTAGGGTTTCAAAGGATAAAATAGGAATTTTATTATCCGGTTTTCAAAAACAGGGTTGTAATTCATATTCTTTTTACGACCAGACTTTTTTTACATTTTAAAAGTTAATAGGGACCTGTAAAAAAACGCACCCATTAAAATACCCCAACTAGAATGACTTCAGGATTATCTAAGATCATATTAGTTGTAATGGTAAAGAGGAGTAATAAATTATTATTTCCATTAAAGAGAATAATGTAACATTACTGGTAAATGTAAAGAATATGTAATAAGAATTCTGAAGTAAAGCAAATTAAAAGGATTTGATGATATAATAATGTTTTCAAAGCTAAGGAAAACAAAAGAGGATTGTGTGAAAGTATAACAATATTTTCGAGTTAATAGGAAATATAAAGTTGAGGTTTAAACAGGTTAATTAGATAAGAAAAAAGCAGTGGTTATTGTTTCAAGTAATAAAACAAAAGGAATTTTGTAACGTAATTTTATGAATAATTAGTTGAATTAATTTCCCAATTATATATAATGAAGAATGATGGTGTAAATGTTTAAAAGGAGAGCTAAATGGAAACTCAGTGTAGTTAAAAGATATTTTTCTAAGTATTAAAATGAAATGGTCTTGAGAATCATTAGCATGTTAAAATAAGAAGTAAATACAGTATTTAGATTACCACATATATATTGATTGTTTTAACCACCAATCATCATTTTTCTATCAAAAATCTGCCGTGTACGAAGCACGTGCCTCAATTTTAATTTACTATATGTTAATTGTTTTTAATTAAAAAGGCCAAGTGAGGTTGAATACTGAACCAGTGACCTTATTTATTTCTATGATTGAAAAACTGTTTGTTTTGATAGTTAAATAATCGGCTATCAAATCTGTCCAATATGATTGTTGGTATGGAAAGACCGGGGCCGACTTTATATTCGAAAACCATTCCAACCAACAAATACGTGAAGATATCAGAAGATGATTGGGATAGAGCATTTAAGACCGTAGATCTTCATAAACGGAAGAACTACTAATAATATCTAGTTTAGCAGCCAGAGATATACTGTGATTCTACCATGGTTGGAATCTACGGATTGCAAGAACTTCTTGCTACTGATCCATAGGCTGATACCTAGAATGTGGTAGGAGGGTGCCTTCGGTTCATCCTATTCCTGGACGAGTCGTATGGATGAGTGTCTGACAGAGTATTTCCAAAGGGATCATGTACGTTGATTTCTTCAAAAGTATTTCTATTGGTAGCGGAGAAGCCATTACACCTTCTCTTAGCGAATCACGCAGAGTATTTTTGTGGATGTCAATTAGTGATATCTGGCGGATCTGACAATATGGCATTCAATGAGAATGGAGACATACTAATCTGAAGGATAAGCTTAACCTCTAGCCTCATTAACCGGGAAATGATAACATCGGGTAGGTCGCATGTCTATGTGGGCCACACCCATCAAAAGGGTATATCATTACCTGATCTAGTGAAATTAAATGTCTTCGGTTGTCCCTTTTAATTTATGTATGTATGCTATCGGTTCGGTTGGCTGGCCCTCTACCATGGTAATGATATATTCGGTACTCTCAAAGTATAGTGAGGGGCCGGTCATGTTTAGCCTAGGTTGCGAGATGTTCTTGTTGAATCCCAATATATTCATCTCTAGAGGTACACTTTCGGGAAGTTGGTCCCATACCTTGCCAGGAAATCCATTCTCCAATAAGAGCCTGCGGTTTTGATTGTATACTATATATGTAGAGCGTGAGATGCAAGCGTTCTGCTAGATTGATATTTATTTTTATTTAGACACTATTATAATATCAGAGAAGATATTGATTTCAAAAACGTTTTAGGTTATTGTAAGGTAAAAACCGTCCGTATTTATGTGTGGATTTGGTCCTACGATTATCGTTTTCTTTCAAAAGGATTTTGACTTTAAAATCAACTTGTGTAATACCTATAAACTTAGTGTGTTTTTCTCACTCTGGTTCGCCAGACTGACCCGTCCTTTGTAATGCTTGGGTTAGATCGAGGTGTACAGGTCTAGGTTATCGGATGTTGCGAAGTCCAGAGATGAGTAGGATGTGTTCATACGTATGATGTATCTTATAGTTATTATTCTACTGTGTGATTGTATATGAGGACTGTTTATTATAACTGTCCAGATGTGTGATGTACTCTGATGACTGTAAGTTTTATTTAAAGCCCTCAATAAAGATATATTTATATTATATTTTGTTCCGCTACGATGTGAGACTCTGAGTTGTGTTGGTTCTTCTTCTTCTTCTTCTGTTCTAGTATTTCTTTCTTTCTTATCTCACCCTCTAATTTCTTTCTAATAGCTATCTGCTTTTCTGTATAATTTGAGTAGACACGGGCTGACATACGTCAGCTTAAACTGCACTAAAAAGTGGGTCGTTATAGAAGAAAAGGAATAGGGAATAAACGAGATTTAGGTACTTATTTAGTAATTAAATAATGTTAATGACTTTTTTAATTTTATTCAAACTTGTAATCACAATAACAAATTCATACGATGTTAGAATCAGATAAAACGAAGTACGTTGGCGTCACATTCACAATATCTACATAGTCAAATTGAATTAAAGTAAATTGAAGCCAACTGTGATTTTCAATTAAATTAAACATACGTTTGATTTAATTGAAACAAATTGCAATTTCGACGATTTAAAATCAATACGAGTAAAATCACTATCTCTAGTTCGTTTATAATTTATTATGTACGAATTTTATTTAGTATATAATTTTTATATGTTGTTTGTTGGTTGTTTGGATGCCTTGATAAATTATTGATCAATTATGGCTATTACATATATATATATATATATTAGTTATAACTATATATTAGTTACATTTAAGGTCAGTAGTTGGATATTCCCGCACAATTTAGCGGATGAGACCCTATGTGTCCTGCATAATAGCGGATGGCCCTTTATACCACGATATCCTACCATGAAGAAGGATTGGTATTATTTATGTTGGCTAACATCTGTGGATGCAGGGAAAACAAGTATGTGGGATCCAACCGGATTCCCCAAAATTATTAGTGTTTATTTTCATATATATATATATATATATATATATATATATATATATATATAAACACACACTTATATATGACGTGCTAGATGTTTTGTGATAGGTTTTGTGGTGTTTGCATGTTTAAATAGCATTGGCCCTAAATATTGATATTTAAAATATCATAAGAAGAGATTTTGAGATTTTATAGGAAAACTATTTTTCTAAAATATTGATATTTAAATTCAAATGGGAATTTTAAATGGGAAATTTGGAATCGTTTCAAAAGGAAACGATGGAATTTATTCTGATGTTCGAAATGTAAATAAATCCATATATATTTATTATTGGAATTTGACTTTATCGAATTTATAAGAATATTTTTTTTTCAAAAAGGATATTTTTAATTTTATTAGTAGTAACTATAGTTTAAAATTTAATATTTTACAAAGTTACCATTTTCAACATTTAAAAACATGAATTAGATTCTATGTTTTATATATAAGTTTTATAGTAATAAATTATTTTCTTAGAATGGAATTACTCAAAAGAGGAAGTTATGAAGAAATAAGATAAATATACAATGAAATAGGAAGAGTGAAATTACATTGGTTTTGTCCAAAGTCGATATGGCGTTATAAGCCATATTATAAGCGATATTAGGCCTTAAAAAGGATTTGAACATATAATAGGATTTTGTAGGTAAAAAAATTCTATAAATGGAAATTATTAGAATAAAAAGGAATTGGAAATCGTTCTATAAAGAAAGCGATAGATTTTATTTCGGAAGTCGGAATATAAACAAATTTGAGATAAATCTAAGGGATTTATAATTGGAATTCAATTACGTCAAATTTTATAAAATAATTTATTTTCAAGGGAATTGGAATTTAATATAGAAAATTGAGTTGTGAATAAACTTATAATCAGGTGATGAATTTTGAAAGAAATAATCAATAATTTAGGATAATCGAAAATATTAAGTTGGATTTAAAAAATTGTCTTAATTTATATTGTAATATATAAAAATGGGGTTGTAATTGATTTGACAAACGAAGTTTAAATGTTTATATTTAAATTTAATTAAAACGAGCTCGCCGCGGTGCGTTATTTTATAGTTTTACGTTTCGAACTTCGATTGAGTGTATAGGTCAATATAAGTCAGAATTCTTTGAAACAAGAATCGTCCGGACCTATTGAATAATAGTTTTTTAATGGAAGAGAAAATCAGGATTTCGCCATATAGATTTTGAGTTATGTCAAAATCAACTCTCCAGAAAAATCGCAATATAATCGTTTATGAACCGTAATAATTATTAAGTAAAATAAAAGGATTTTTAAATGAATAAAATTTTAATTTTCATTCATAAATATCTAGACTCAAGTTATAAAATGAATATGAACTCATTAGGATTAAATGGATTGATTTTTTTAAAAGAAGAAAAAATCAAATTTTTTAAATATGGAATGTAGATAACTAATTAAAATGAAATTTATTTAGTTAATGGTATATAAGGAATGATACTGGTTAAGTAAAATAAATTTTATGGATTACAATTCGAACTTTAAAATGAAAATTGGGATCAAACATGGAATTTAAGTTTGACTTGTTTATAAGTCAATAATAATGTGTTTGAACACGATTGATTCCAATTAAAAGGTGAAATGAGAAAATAAGCTAATTGAAGAATAAATTAGCAAATTGAATATGGTTAAATTCAGATGTTGGATTATTTGAAATCAATAAAAATTGTAAATTCATGTATACGTATATGTGAGACAGTATGGAATCAAGAAAATAAATTAAGTGCTCGAAAAGTTACATATTTAATTCAGTATGAGATTTTTATGAGCCTATTGGGCAAGCCGCTTGGCTTTTTAATTTTATTTTTCAATTGAAAGAGCCTAGAGAGGCAAGTTTTAGTTGTACCAATTGAGCCTCGCAAAGAAGATGCTAGTGAAATGTTTTGAAAACTTAAAGAGTTAGGACTTTTTTAAGAAATTTGATAATTAAAAATTGATTTATCAATTGCATATGGAATTAGAAAACCAAATTGGCTAATGAAATTTAAAGAGAAATAATGAAGTGAATTCCTATTAGTATGAAACCAATATTTTACAAATTGGTTTGGAATTTTATATTTTTTAACTTTAAAAAATAAATGGTTCTTTGAAAGAGATAAGTGAACAGAATGTTTTCAAACGATAAGAATAAATATTTTCAATGTGTAGAAATTAAAGTATCTTGTGAAATATGGAAACATTTTCCAAGTATAATGAGAATCCAAAGCGGGTTTGAAAATATCTCGGTAATCAGATATGATAATGAATATAAGGAAGAATTTAATTAATGAAATATTAATTAAAAAGGGCTCACTGATTGTTTGGTGCAAATCAATATTATTTCCTTTTGGAAATAAGGTATTTGGATGAATGTTTGTTTTTTTGATAGTTAAATAACCGACTATCGAAATTCTGGCTAGTAAAATGTTATCATCATCAATATGGAGAGCCCAATTGGAATTATTATCCGAAACCACTGTGTATTGGGATAAGAATTGTGAATCGTATTATTTTCAAAATAATCAGAGATGGAGTGAAGTGCAAGGGCTTTTTGTGATAATCCTAGGTAGAAATTGCCTAAGTTGGATTAATGGAGATAGTGTCTTCGGTTTCGTTCAATCCCAGGGCGAACGTGTATAGTCAAATGTATAACAGAGTATTTCCAATGATTACGTATGTTGGTTTTTACAAATATACCGAGTATGGTAGCGTAGAAGATAACTTCTCTTAGCTTAAAACCCAGAGTATATTTGTGTATGTAAATTAGCGATTTGCGGATCTGGCAATGTTGGCATTCAAAGTGAATGAAATGGCCAAAATGGTAATTGTAGCCTCATCAACTGGGAAATGACAAAATTAGGTCAGGCAACATGGCTATGTGGGTTTCACTCATCATGGTGTACTATCACCTGATCAAGAGAAAATTCATTTGTTTCTTCTTCTAAAAAGGTTGTATGCTTTCGGAAATAACCATTGGTGATAATACATTGATACACTCAAGCGGAATGAGTGGTTTGTCATGTGTAGTCGGGTTGCAAGATGTTCTTATTGAACCCACTATATTCCTCTCTAGAGATACATTATCGGAAGGTGTTTGCATACCTTGTCATAGTTGGAAATTTATTCTCCAATAAGCATCCACATTTTTAGATTGTATACTATGTATGTTGAGCGTGAGATGCAAGTGTTCCACTAGATTGTTATTTATTTTATCAGACGTTATTATAATATCAGAACTGCTTTAAACCTATAGTTTTAGTACAATGAATGTTTTGGGTTATCATAAGGTAAAAACCATCCAAGTTTGTGTGTAGATTGGTATTGTGATTATCTTTTGTTTACAAAGGATTTTTGAAGGTAAATCAAGCGATTGGACTTTACTCACACCAGTCCCATGACTGACCTAGAGTTTATTTGTTTTGTTTTACCCTAAACTCTTGGGTGCCCAAATTTGTACAGGAATTCAAGTAGTTTAGGTGTTTATAGATAACCTTGGAGGAGCTTGGAGCAAGAAGCTTCAGCGTTAGATAACTACTGTTTATTTCCGCTGTGATGTGTTCTACTCTGATGATGGTATGTATATGTGGTATAGAATTATGTATTTAAAAGTTGTTATATATATGTGTATATGTATTATATATTTTATTCCACTGCAATGTGAGATTCGGTATTGTTATTTCTGTTCTACTTCTATCTTTTTCTTCTTTACCCATAATGATTCGTATCTATGTGCAATTTGGGGTGGATGTATGGTGTATTCAGTCAACTCAAAGGGTACATGTTTGTGGGTAGGTTAAGCGAACACCTAAGCATTGGTGGGGGTTTACTCATTTGAGACAGGTTCAGTAGTACCCTAGAATGAGTTTGAGTGTGTGTGTATGTATATACATATATGAGAGCGCGTATTTTATTGTTGGCTTATTTGTTGAGTGGCTTATGAATTCTGGTCGAATCGTGGGATGCCACGACATCGACAGGAGTTTCCAAACACTTAAACAAAGAAACTCAACATAATATTGTTCTGAAGTGGGTAAATAAAATAATTTTACCTAGAATTCTATTTTGATATAAAAGGAACAATTTTCTAAAATTATTATAATATATAGATGTTTTGGTTGTTATTATAATAAAATGAGATTATAAAATTGGAATGGTCATATATAACCAAATATAATTTGTATAAGAATGAAATATACAACCAGGATGAACTAAAATTGGATTCATACCAGAATTTGGAAATTAAAACCCGGAGGTTGGAAAAATATTTTCTGATGTATATTAAATTAATATAGCTTTGTTTTGAAAAGATTTTTGAATAAAAATCATTTTATATAGGATTTTTAAAGTAATAAATCACTGAACTCACTTTAGTCACTAGAAAATAATTCTGATGATGACTGCGACATCATCAGTATTCATTTTCGAGTTTCTATGTGATGGATTGCTAACATATTAAAAATTTCTAATGGAAATTTATTTCAGATGATAATTTGTTTTGGAAAATTCAAATGTTTTGAATTTTAGATAGATATTAATATATGTGTATATTTATGTGACTTCTAAAGGATTTGAAATAAAAACCCAAGAATTTGGATCCTGGAATTTAAATTTAACTTAAGCAAGTTAAATGGATTGAAATGGATAAATTGATTTGGAATCAATTTAAAATTTTCAGAGACATAAATGGCTATTATATTAACCATATAGTACCAAATATGCATAGAAAAAATACGTTTGTTGTAAACAAAGTAAATAAATTGATTAGAATCAATTTGAATGAATTTGAATGTATATGAATAGAATATGAATTGGATGTAAATGTATTTACTATAAATAATTCAAATGAAATGTATATAAGCATACATGGTGTGCAGTATGAACAAAATGGGGTATAAAATAAACAATAGAACTTGTATTAACATGTATGTGCTAAATACTCGTGATATGAAATGTTTGGAGATGAATCCATGTCTTTAACCATTTAAGACGAATGAAAGTTATTGAAACTTAAGATTATGAGACTTTTATGTTTAAACTGGTAAGTAAAGGGAGCTAACTAGCTTGGTTTTGGATGTGTAGATTGCATTTATGCTAAGAAAGCTCACTTAAATAAAGCTTATATAAGGTACACCTACGCAAAAATACCAAAATAGGGTCTGTTAATTGTTTTTCGACCGTGTGGGTCGATGTATACTTTTTTACCTCTTCGGTATATTGAAAAAAGTGCCTCCGTACATGGGAGACTCTACCGAAATTTTACAAAAAAAAATTAGGATGTTAGAAAAAGTTTATAAATTTTTGAGAATTTTTGTATGCTATGGTTTTCAAATTAGGTTCAATTTGAAGGATAGAAATGAGAAATTGATTGTTCTCATGAAATCTTAAAGTTTTGTACAAAACTTTAGTTGAAAAATGAGAAATGTCAGATTCCACATAAGTGAGTTTTGAAAATTTAATGGGTTTGAAGCATTTTTATTTCCTAAATAATTTCGGGGACGAAATTCTTTTAAGGGGGGAAGAATGTAACGACCCGGATTTTTGCTCGATTAATTTTGAACATTTAATATTGTTTTAAATTTTGAGTTGATAATATAAATGGATTTTTGTATCATGATTATCAATTAAATAAACGAGATATAATTTAGTTTTGAATATATTGAATTATCGTAATACGAAAAATGACGAATAATTGAATTTGAAGTTAGAATTGAATATAATTTTTGAAAATATCGAGTTTATTATTTAAGTTAGTTTATTTGGATGTTAAATAATTTTTTAAAATAAATATGATAATAATTTATTATCAATAGATTTGTTTTTTCGGAATCGATTATTGTTTATTGGTTTAAATCTGGAACTTAAGAATAATCAATTATCAAACGACCTAGGATTTCTATGAAACTAATTTTATAAAATCTGCAATGATAAACTATAGTTAGATTTCCAGTTCCAAGTCAATTTGAGTTATTTTATTATCATGCGTAATTTAAACGTGTATCAATTCACATTGAAAAATTAAAAGGAAATTTTACAAACGATCTTAGAATTCGACAAAAGTAGTTTAATCGTGTCCAGAATATTAAATTATTATAGGATCACAAGTTTCATTCCGATTAGAGCTCGTATGTGGTCGTTTAAGCATGTAACTTTGGGCTTAAGTTTCATTATATTTTCCCCTTTTTCGTTCATTCCTTCAGAACAAAAAAAAAATGAACTCGTTCCTCCTCAAATCTCTTCAACAAATTCTCTAAAATAAAATACTCAACGAAATTTAACATTCCTCAATTCATTGAACTCGGTGACGTAAGAGCTTCATTCTGGTATCTGATTTTAGGGGTTCAATTATATGCTATAGCGATCGAGGTTAGGGACATCGACCTAGGGTTGACGATTTCACGAGGGGGAGGAGGAGCTAGGTTGGATTGTTAATGGAGTTGGGCTACTGGTTGCGTAAGGCACGTGTGAGAAAACTTAGGTAAACATCAGTGTTAAATTGATTCACACCTAAAGTCGGTCGCTTTGACGGAGAAGGCATCGAGTTTTAGTTCATGGTGGTGGACGAGTTCGTGGTAGTCTAAGAAGAATAGTGGTGAAATGGTTGGATTATTTCATGGAGCAGAAAGGGAGTAGAGGAGGAGAGATGGGGCATGATGATGGGTTTGGTAGACTGGAAGGTTGCCTTTTCACTAGAGAAGAAGAAGTGTAGGGTATAAACGAGATGAAGGTAATTACTTTAGTAATTAAATAATGTTAATGATATTTAAATTTTATTTGAACTTATAATCACAATAAAAAATTCATACGACGATAGAATTAGATAAAATAAGTACGTAGGAGTCACATTGACAATAGCTACGTAGTCAAACTGAATTAAAGTAAATTGGATCCAGCTGTGATTTTAAATTAAATTAAACATCTATTTAATTTAATTGAAACTAATCACTATTTCGACGATTTAAAATCAATGTGAGTAAACTCACTATCTCTTGTTCGTTTATATTTTATTATAAAAAGATTTTATTTAGTATATAATTTTTATATGTTGTTTGTTGGCTGTTTAGATGCATTGATAAATTATTGATCAAATGTGGCTAGTTATATCTAAGATTGGTAGTTGGATATTATCGCACTATTTAGCAGATGCGACCCTATGCGCCCCGAATGATAGCGGATGACCCTTTATACTGTGATATCCTACCTTAAAGCAGGATTGGTATTGTTTATGTTGGCTAACATCTGCGGATGTATAGAAAATAGGTTGGAGGGATCCAACTGGATTCCTCAAAATTGTTACTGTTTGTTTTCATATATATTGTGATATATGATGGCTTAGATGTTCTATGATAGATTTTGTAGTGTTTGGATGTTTGAATAACACTAGACCTAAATATTGATATTTAAAATATCATAAGAAGGGATTTTGAGATTTTATAGGAAACTTATTTTTTTTAAATAGAAATTGAGTTTTGAATGGACTAGGAAAAATAAACTTGTTTTTAATAATAAAAACAAGTAGGAAAATTTATAAAAGTGTTTATAAATGAGGTAAAATAATTATCATTGGATAATTTGGGAATTTAAATTCAGATGTGAATTTAGAAAGGGAAATTGGTAATCGTTTTCAAAGGAAACAATGACATTTATTCTGATGTTCGGAATGTAAATAATTCATGGATTTATAATTGGAATTTAACTTTATCAATTATATAGGGATAATTTATTTTCATAAAGGATAATCTGGATTTTATTTAGTAGAAAATATAATTTAATATTTTATAAATTTAGCATTTTCACTATTTAAAAATATGAATTAGATTCTTTGTTTCTATATATAAGTTTTATAATAATAAAATATTTTCATAAAATGGAATTATTCAAAAGAAGAAGTTATGAAGAAATAAAATAAATATACATTGAAATAGGAAGAGTGAAATTATATTGGTTTTAACCAATATCTTATAAAAAGATTGAAGTCGGTATGGGATTATAAACCATATTATAACTAATGTTGAGCCTTAAAAAGGATTTGAACTCATAATAAGATTTTGTAAGTAATAGAATTTCTATAAATGGAAGTTATTATAACAAAAAGGAATTGAAATCATCTCGAAAAGGGAACGATAGAATTTATTTTAGAATTTGGAATATGAGCTAATTTGAGATAAAGCCAAAGGATTTATAATTGGAATTCGACTAAGTCGAATTTTATAAAATAACTTATTTCCAAGGGAATTGGAATTTAATGTATAAATTGAGTTGTGAATAAATTTATAACCCGGTGAGGAAATTTGAATGAAATAATCGACGATTTAGGATAATCGGAAATATTAAGTTGGATTTGGAAAACTGGCTTAATTTATATTAAAATATATAAGTATGGGGTTGGAATTGATTTGATAAATTAATATTAAACATTTATATTTAAAGTTATTTAAAATGAGCTCATCACTATAGTTCGTATTTTTACGTTCCGAACTTCAATTGAGTATATATAACTCAACATAAGTTAGAATTCTTCGAAATAAGAATCATCCGGACCTACTGAATAATAATTTTCAAATGGAAAAGAAATATCTAGATTTCGCCTTATAGATTTTGAGTTATTTCAAAATCAAATTTTCAAAAAAATTGCGGTATAACAGTTTATGAACCATAACGATTATTAAGTAAAATAATAGGATTTTTAAACCAAAAAAATTTGAATTTCCATTCATAAAAGATTAGACTAGAGTTATAAAATGAATATGAACTCATGAGTATTAAATGAATTGATTTTTTGAGATTAAAAAAATTGGATTTTTATATATGGAATGGAGACAACTAATTAAAATGAAATTTAATTAGTTAATGGTATACAAGGAATGATACTTAACGTGGTTAAGTAAAATGAAATTGTGGATTACGATTCGAACTTGAATATGAAAATCAGAATCGAACATGGAATTTGAGTTTGACTTGTTTATAATAATGTGTTTGAACATGATTGATTCCAATTAAAAGTGAAATGAGAAAATGAGCTAATTGAAGAATAAGTTAGCAAATTTAATATGGTTAAATTCAAATGTTGGAATGATTTGAAATCAATAAAAATTGTAAATGCATGTATATGCATATGTGAGATAGGTATGGAGTGAAGAAAACAAATTGAAAGCTCGATAAGGCACATATTTAATTCAGTATGAGACTTTTATGAGCCTATTGGGCAAGTCCCTTAGATTTTTAATTTTCTTTTTGAATGCAAAAAGCCTAGAGAGACAATTTCTTGTTGTACCGATTGAGACGTGCAAAAGAGAAGCTAGTGAAATTTTTCGAAAACTTAAAGAGTTAGAATTTTTTTAAGAAATTTAATTACTAAAAGTCGATTTATCGATTGCATATGAAATTAGAAACCAAATTGGTTAATAAAATTTAAAGAGAAGTATTGAAATGGATTCCTATAGGTTTGAAACCAATATTTTATAAATGGGTTTGGAATATAATATTTTCTAACTGAAGAAAATAAATGGCTCTGTGAAGAGATAAGTGAACGAAATGTTTTCCAACGATAAGAAATACTTCCTAACTGTAGAAAATAAAGTATCTTGTGAAATTTGGAAATGTTTTCCAAATATAGTGAGAATCTGTAACACCCCTAAGTCCCACATCGTGAAATCCTGTGTGAAGTGGGTACTTATATAGTAGAGTCCATCTCTTACTAATGTCGAGGTCTTTTGAGGAATAAAAACCCACACCCATACAGTGGCTCAGTTGGGGACAATATCTTGCATGAACGGAGGTGCGGGTTGTTACAATGGTATCAGAGCCAATACCCAGCCGGAATTGTGGCTCCTGTTGGACCACAGCGCTTGGATGAGGTGTTTGTGAGCCAACGGGGACGTTGAGCTCTGTAGGAGGGGAGAATGTAACACCCCTAAGTCCCACATCGTGGAAGCCTGTGTGAAGTGGGTACTTAAATAGTAGAGCCCATCTCTTACTAATGCCGAGGTCTTTTGAAGAACAAAACCCCACACCCATACGGTGGCTAAGTTGGAGACAATATCTTGCGTGAACGGAGGTGCGGGTTATTACAGAATCCAAAGCAATTTGAAAATATCTCGGTAAGGAGATTTGATAATGAATATTAGGGAGAATTTAATTAATGGAATATTAATTAAATGGGGTCACTGATTGTTTGGTGCAAATTAATAGTATTTCCTTTAGGAAATAAGGTATTATGGAGGAATGTTTTTTCCTTCAATAGTTAAATAACCGATTATCGAAATTTTGGCTAATTAAGTGTTATCGTCGTCAACATGGAGAGACCGATTAGATTTATTATTTGAAACCACTCTGTATTGGCATAAGAATTGTGAATCAGATTATTTTGAAGATAATCGAAGATGGAGTAAAGTGCAATGGCTTTTTCTATTAATCCTAAATAGAAATTTCTGTGATGGATTAATGGAGATAGTGCCTTCGGTTTCGTTTAATCCCAGGGCGAACGTGTATGGACGAATGCTTGACAGAGTATTTCCAATGATTATGTATCTTGGTTTTTAAAAATATACCGAGTATGGTGGCAAAGAAGATAATTTCTCTTAGCTTAGCACCCATTGTATATTCATGCAAATCAATTACTGACTTGCGGTTCTGACAATATTGGCATTCAAAGTGGATGAAATGGCTAAAAAGGTAATCTAGTCTCAAGCCTCATCGACCGGGAAATGACAAAAATCAGGCAGGCAATAAGACTATGTGGGTCACACCCATTAGGGTGTTTTATCACCTGATTTTTAGAAAATTCATTTGTTTCTTCTTCTATCAATGTTGTATGCTTTCAGAAACGGTTATTGATCGCATTCATTGGTGATAATACATTCGGTATGGTCAAGCGGAATGATTGGCCAATCATGTGTGGTCAGTTTGCAAGATGTTCTTATTGAACAAGTGTATTCCTCTCTAGAGATACACTTTCATAAGGTGTTTCCATACCTTTTCATAGTTGGATATCCATTCTCCAATAAGCAGTTTTTGACGGTATACTATGTATGTGGAGCGTGAGATGCAAGCGTTCTGCTAATTTCTTATTTATTTGATTAGACACTATTATAATATCGAAACTCTTTCAAACCAATAGTTTTGGTACAATGAATGTATTGGGTTATCTTAAGGTAAGAACCATCCATGTTTATGTGTGGATCTATGACACCCCACATCTGTTAATGTCACTCATTAAGAGAATGCATTAAGTTTCATGAAGCGTTATAGGTAAACAGAAACATTATAAGACAGATATAAAATAGCAGCAGAAATTTAAAAAACTTTATTAATCATAAAGCATAACATCGTGGTTCAAAACATCACAAGTCTGAAAATAAATAAACCCAGTACATCCTCTTAAAATTTCTGTCTTGTACTTAAAACATCAGAGTACAATAATAAAAGAAGCATAATTCCCCAAATAAAAAATAGCCATAGCAAGAAAGATAAGAGCTCGAGCAATACATCTAAGCAGCTCCAAGCAGAATGCAAGCAGAATCTTGTCAAGCTTGAGTATTCCCACCAAGAGAACCTGGGGGGGGGGGGGGGGCGGAAGAGAAAGAAGAGGAAACAAAATGGGTCAGACATAAAGTCTGGCGAGTCCAGTTTACTTTTAGAAAATAAACAAGTAAAAGTATCATAACAAGCATATAAAGTGGACAAGAGAGAGATAACAACATATAAGGCAAGTATGACAAGGTAAACAGGATAACTGGATACAATAAATAGCGCTTCTCTAACACTTTCCTTTCTCTATTTCTCTGCACCGATAAAAGTGTCCCTAAAACTATAAGACGGTAGACTTAGGTGTACTTCCAGTGAGAGGTTTTCACCCCATACAGTCAACAGACATCCTAACAAACTCGAGTTACCCCTAAGGGTATTAACGGGCTCCTAACATACCGGAGTCTAAGTGTACCCTAATTACTACCCTAATCGATCGGCTCCCTACTACGTAGATACCCTTTGCTGGCCCCACAGTGGAATGTATCACTTCCTAAAGTGGCAACCCTTTGTTTTCAAGATGTGCACAACCATATCTACAGGTGTCACGGCGTCTTATCCTCCTCTGTTCGGACCATGCATGCACATGACCCGGTCGGTACGCGTTGATCACACCGTACCCCCCCCCCCCCGGTTTGGATCTCTTACAATCATCCCAGTAAGCGTGCCCCGACTCCGACCTACTTTAGAGTACTCGTTTAATACCTATATATGGGTTAATAACTGAAATGGGTACCACACACAAGATGATACAACATTCCCCCTACGCTTGCATCACCACTAGGTTTTCCACAAGTTATCCATACCAGAGTAAAAGATTGCATAACCCCGACATGTTAAGTTTGTGGGTCTATATATAAATATTACCCACCCACCCAAGATTTACTTAACCCATCCACTGTTTCAAACAAGTTTACTTAACAGCTATTCAAGTTATACATTCATACAATCCCTATGGATTCAACTAGGTAAAGTATTACAATTCATTACCATATTCATTAATGGTTATAATGTGTTAGACCCTCCACATTAAGCTTACCACTTGGGTATGCTGGATATGCCAGTCGGTTCTAGGTAGACTTCTTCCACATGTCAAACTTAACCTCGTGTCTTAGCACGTCTCGTGTTTATGCACTTAGACCCTTCACATTAGATTCACACTTGTGGTTGCTGATTATGCCTGGCGGTTCCGGGTAGACTTCCACCGCAAGTGTAATCTAACCTCATGTCTAAGCGCTATTGCAGTTTCTAATTACTGTAATTCTACGTATCTCGGTTATTAACCAACCATTCCAATGTCGTTATAGGTTTTCATGCCCCTTTCCCAAGTTATGTTAATAATGAACCATATGCCCGAAATTAAGGTCTTTATTAATAATTCAATTTATGCCCCAAATTTAATATTTTCCCCTCGTTCCCAATTTAACGCGTTCGCATATTTCAGCGGCATGCCTAAGCTCGAAGGTAGCCTGACAATAAAACTAAAAGGGAAAAGATGAAGGGAAGAGGACACAAATGATCATACTAATAAGATCGACATATAATGGCAGATATATGCATAAACATATAGTGGCATAAAGGAACAGATCTGATGAACATGTGATAATAGAACTAATTCTAACATAATAGGGACATCATAACAGTCATAATAGATCTAAACAATGAATTAGGTATCCAACTTATAATAGATCTGATTTAGCTACAAACATAATAGGAACAGGGATAAGGTGATCTAAACAGTGAATTAGATCTATAAACAGTGGCAGATCTGACATGATAAATAGTTGTAGGTTCAGATCTAGTTTACAGTCATGTCAAAATAACTTAAATAAATAGGTTATAGCATATTTAGTATCATATAAATAGTCACTGGCATAGATCCAAGTTATAGTCATGTCAAGTTTTACTTTTTAAATATCTAGATCTAAAAGTAACGTAAACTCATTGTGATTGAATTTAGAAAAAGAGAGAAAAGATTGAATTGCATATCTCTAAGCTTGAATAACTCGATTGCACAAGAAGAAAAGGCTTGATTTAATCTAGGCAGAGGCAGCATCTAGTTCTCCATTATTTTTGGTGTGGAAAAACAAGAGAAATGAGGCCATATATATAGCCATAACCCTAAACTCTAATCTACCTAGATCTGCCGTACGGGGGCCGACCCCCCTTGATGGGTCGACACCCCCTTGATGGGGTCGACACCTCTGGGCGGGAATCTCCCGCTTCCCTGAATTCTGTGATTTTGAACTGTTTTGAATTTTCTGGACCAATTATATATATATATATATATATTATTCTTATGCGTATACAAACTTCAAGCCTCAATAACATCTTCATAAGGTATCCGTTTTACGTAAACTAGGTGTCTATTTTGACCAAAATTCTGAGACGAACGTAATGGCGCAGTCTGTTTCCCTTAATTCTGGATATTAAATTAATTATTATTTAATTTATCATCTTTTAGTGTTGTTAAAATTACAGGGTGTTACATTCTCCCCTACTCAAAGTATTTTGTCCTGGAAATCTTTAAGTTAAGAAGAATGTATATCTTACCATCCATCACCCATCTACTCATCCCCCAATCATAGGCATCCATGGTCCTTAAAAATTTATAATGCTTATATGAATAGATGCAAAGATGTGTGTATATGTCCCAATACTAATGCAAATATTAGGCGGTCTACTGATTCAGTTGACCTCCTTAATGCAATGTATGTTTGTGTCATGAATCCATCATGTATGCAAATAATCCTATTATAACATGTAAGTTCTATATGTGTGCACGATCATTCATCCAAATGCAACATCTATATGATGATACATCCATTTCCATACATTAAAGAAGAAAAATGCATAGACATCCATATGTAGTATGAGAGTGATTGAGCTGATCTAGTGCCTAATGTGTGTGTATATGCATCCACGGGCAACCACTAGCAAACACTTGCATCCACTTGTATCCATCAAACATAACATGTCTCAAGCACATGTTTACATCCACAGGTCTCCTACCTAAAGGTCGAAGATTCAATCGATAGGATATACTCAAATGATAGAAACAAGCATAAATAAAAGCTTTGGAAAGGAAGTTAAGAACATACCCTCGAAAAGAAAAGTGTACGAAGGACGAATTTTGTCTTCGGTTTCCCAAGTTGCATCCTCTAGGTTATCTCCCCACTAAACTTTCATCAACTTGACTTCTCTATTGCGTAGCTTCTTAAATTCTGATCCAAGAATACGGGTAGGAACTCGTCTAACTGACGCCTTCCATTCTGCCTCTACTTCTTCCAATAAACTCGGCTCAACTACTTCTGTGGTATCATGCAAGCACTTCTGTAAATGAGAAATGTGGAAAACATCATGAACACTAGATAGTCTCTCGGATATCTTTACTCTGTAGGCCATCTGGCCAATCCTTTCCATTATGGGAGATGGCCCTATGAATTTTGGCACCAATTTCCCTACAGATCCAAAGCGAACCACATTCCTTAAAGGTGATACCTTAATGAAAACCATGTCTCCCACCTCAAACTCAATGTCAGTTCTTCTCTTGTCCGCATATGACTTCTATCTATCCCGAGCTGTCTTCATTCGCCGTCTAATGAGATCAATCTTCTCAGACATTTCTCTAAACATATCTGGTCCAAGTAGTGACTTTTCTGTAGATTCCCACCAACAAGTTGGTGACCTACAGGGTCATCCGTACAATGCTTCGAAGAGTGTCATGCGAATGCTAGCTTGATAACTGTTGTTATAGGCGAACTCTACTAAAGGAAGATGTTATTCCCAAGTCCCTCCGAAGTCTAGGATACACAGCCTTAAAAGATCCTCAAGAACTCTATTCACCCTTTCTGTCTGTCCAACGGTCTGTGGGTGATAAGCGGTGCTCAAACACAACTGTGTACCTAATTCTTCTTGCAAGATCTTCCAAAATTCACTGGTGAAAATAGGATCATGATCACTTACGATGCTGGAAGGTACTCCATGAAGGACTATCTCATGAACGTAAACTACTGCCAACCGTGCTGTCATCCTCTTGCTCTTAACCAGAATGAAATGAGCGCTCTTAGTAAGTCTAACTACTACAACCCAAATGCTGGTGTTGCCCTTCCTTGATCTAGGCAAACCATCAATGAAATCCATAGAGACGCTCTCTCACTTCCACTGTGGAACCTCTAAAGGATGAAGTAATCCACCAGGCTTCTTTTGCTCAACCTTGACTTGCTGGCAAACCAAACATTGAGAAACAAACTCCGCCACATCTTTCTTCATCCCAACCCAAAAGAAAACCCTCTTCATGTCTCTATACATCTTATTACTGCTTGGATGGATAGTCATCTTAGAATGATGGGCTTCTTCTAGGACTGCCTTTAACAAACTCCCAATTCGGGGAACACAAAGCCTTCCATCTCGTCACAACCACCCTTTATTGTCTATGGAATATCTATTGAGGTGAGCATATCCGAGATATCTAAAATATGTTGATCCTCTTGCTGCGAAGCTCCTATCTAATCCATAAGAGTAGGTCGTATCTCTAGCGATGCAAATAAACCAGGCAAAAACTCGATGGAGGGTCTAAAGTCAAAAGCTGATATAAACTCCAAGCTTTTCCTCTCCACAAATAGGGGACTTAAGGCCATCCTCTGCCTACTTAGTGCATCTGCCACCACATTACCCTTGCTAGGGGTATAGGAATCTCGAAATCATAAGATGCTGGGAACTCCATCCACCTTTGTTGCCTTAAATTAAGATCTTTCTATGAGAACAAGTACTTGAGAGATTTATGATCGGTGTACAATTCGTACTTCTCCCCAAGTAAATAATGATGCCATGTCCGAAGCGCGAATACTATGGCAGCTAGCTTTAAATCATGGGTAGGGTAGTTCTTCTCGTGGACCCTTAGTTGTCTACCCACATAACATACTATCTTTCCTTCTTGCATCAGAACTGCACCAAGCCGTGTACCACATGCATCAGTGTATACTATAAATAGTTTGCTTCCATCGGGAAAGGTCAAGGCTGGGGCTGTTGTTAGAGCCCTCTTCAACCATTGGAAAGCAACATCATGATCCATATCCCATGAAAACATCAGATTCTTCTTCGTCAGCCTGGTGAGCAGGGCTGATATCTTTGCGAAGTCCTTAATGAACTTCCTATAATAGCTTGCCAATCCAAGAAAACTTCTCACCTTTGTTGCATTCTTTGGAACTTGCCAATCTTGAACTGCAACTACTTTTGCGGGATCTACTGCTATCCCATCTTTAGAGACCACATGCCTTAGAAATCTCACCTCTTTCTCCAAAAATGGCATCTGGAGAATTTTTCCTTAAGCTGATGTGCATGGAGAGTTTTCAAAACCTCTCTCAAATGTTGGTCATGCTCTTCCTCGCTCTTTGAGAAGATTGAGATGCCATCAACAAAGACCACGACAAACTTATTTAGAAACTCCCGAAACACCCTACTCATCAGATCAACAAAAAAGGCGGGTGCATTCGCCAACCCAAAAGGCATTACGAGCCACTTAAAGAAACCATCTAGAGTCCTAAAAGCGGTCTTGTCTATACTGTCCTCGGCTACCCTCAACTGATGAAACCCTGTAGCCAAGTCTAACTGAGAGAATACTGATGCACCAACAAGCTGGTCAAACAAATCATTTATCCTCAGGAATGGGTGTCTGTTCATCTTTGAGAGTTTGTTCAACTCTCTATAGTCTACACATAAGCGAAGCGAACCATCTGCCTTAGTTGCGAATACCACTAGAGCACCCCATTCAGATATGCTTCACCTAATAAACCATTTCTCAAGTAGCTCCCCTACTTGCTTGCTAAGCTCCCTCCTTTCTCTTGGAGCCATATGGTGCACATGTAATGCAACTGGCTTTGCATTGTCTACCAAGTATATACGAAAATCGATCTCGCTCCTAGGAGGTAAGCCCCGAACCTCCTCAAAAACATTCGAACACTCACGAAATATTAGTACAGATTGCAGATCATCGATAGATGCTTCAAGAGACTCTAGGAAACTAAGCATGACAGGCCCCTTTGGGTCACAAGAAATATAGAGGGTCCTCCCATGGCAAGTCAAAAGTCTAACGACCCTCCTCTCACAATCCATAATGGCACCATACATGGCTAGCCAATCCATCCCTAGAATCAAACCATAGCCCATAAAACCGAGCACATGTGCATCGCACTCAAACTCGACACCTAATACAGATATTCTCAAACCCTAATAAATCATGGACAAATGAGCCAAACGACCAATGGGGTTTGAGACAACAATGGGATCCACTACCATACTAGTATTAAGGTGCAGAGACTCAACCACAGAATCAGATATAAATGAATGCGAAGCGCCAGAATCAAAAAGAGTTCTAATAGGATGATTGGAAAGATAAATCAAACCTTCTACAAAAAAATTCCTACCTCGATCTGGATCACTGATCGCGAGAGCATGCACTTGCCCTCGGAAGCTCCTGCTCTTTGACCTTGTCCTTGCTTCTTTGGGCACTCCTTAGAAAAGTGTCCAACCTTTCCACAACTGAAGCAAGCATTCTTCCTTCTTTTGCAGTCCTTAATCAAACAACCCTCACGTCCACAATTATGACATTTCCTTTTATCCCTAGCCTTGTCGTTCTTTATGCCTTTCTTTTGTTGTTGCTGATGTCCCTTCTTAGGCTATACTTTCTTGTTTTATGTTTCCTCGACTTCAACTTCCTTCTTTTCAGCTTTATCTTCCTCATGCATTAAGCCCATATTAACAAGCCTCTCAAAAGTTTCTCCCATTGGAATATGGGCCATAACTAACCCATAAAGGGGTTCATTCAGTCCCCTAGCAAATCGCAAATCTTTCTTATGAGAAGTATCCACTAGCTCCAACCCAAATCTCGCTAGTTGGTTGAATTTGTTAACATATTCTTTAACAGTCATGCCTCCTTGCTTGAGTGCTAGAAACCTTTCCGTTTGCATGCTTTTCTTAGCTTGAGAAAGAAACTTGATTCAAACCTTTGCCAGAGATCATCTCAAGTCTCCATTGGACGTCCTACTTGCGTCACTTCCCACCAAAACGAAGCTTCATCATTCAATAGCCAGGCGGCTAACTGAATCTTCCTACGATCATCCACTTCGAAAATTCCAAACAAGTCCTCCGTCTCTTTGAGCCAATTCCTGGCCTCTACAAACGTCTCGGTTCCACTGAATGGATTTCCTCCCATAGCACATAAATATTTGCAGATCCTAGAGAAATTATCTGCACATAGAGGAGGAGGAGGAGGAACGATGGGTGTAGCTAGGGGAGGAATGTCAGCTCGACCACCGGTAGGCGCTGTGGCCTCAAGATGCCAACAGAACCAGCCTGGTATCGTAACGCCCTCACGAATATTAGGTTCCCCACACATGCTGAAAAGAAAAGGAAAGAGATTCAGACAAAGGATCGAAAGATATTACATTTGGCTTTGGGGAATACATTTTTCAAAATATTTTTTCTTTTTGAAAATGCTTTCTTTTAAAACCTTTTTGAAAATAAATTTCAAAAACTTTTATCTAAGCTGGTAACCTTCAGCTCTGATACCAAGTGTGACACCCCACGTCCGTTAGTGTCACTCATTAAGAGAATGCATTCAGCTTTGTGAAGCATTATAGGTAATCAGAAATAGAAACATTACAAGACAGGTATAAAATAGCAGCAGAATTCAAAAAAACTTTATTAATCATAAAGCATAACATCGTGGTTCAAAACATCATAAGCCTGAAAATACATAAACCTAGTACATCCTCTTAAAATTTCTGTCTTGTACTAAAAAAATCAGAGTACAATAATAAAAGAAGCATAATTCCCTAAATAAAACATAGCCATAGTAGGGAAGATAGGAGCTCGAGCAATACATCTAAGCAACTCCAAAAGGAATGCAAGAAGGATCCTGTCAAGCTTGAGTATTCCACCATGAGAACCTGAGGGGGGAACCAAAGAGAAAGAAGAGGAAACAAAATGGGTCAAACATAAATTCTGGCGAGTCCAGTTACTTTTAGCAAATAAATAAGAAAAAGTATCAAGACATGCATATGAAGTGGATAAGAGAGAGTAATAACAACATATAAGGCAAGTATGACAAGGTAAACAGGATAACTAGATAGAATAAATAGCGATTGTCTAACCCTTCCCTTTTTCTTTGCACCGATATTAGTGTCTTATTAACAAGATGTTCCCAAAAAATATAAGATGATAGACTTAGGTGTACTTCCAGTGAGAGGTTTTCACCCTATACAATTAATAGACAACCCAACATACCGGAGTTACCCCTAAGGGTATTAATGGGCTCCCAACATACCGGAGTCTAAGTGTACCCTAATTACTACCCTAATCGATCGGCTCCCAACTCTGTAGATACCCTGTGCTGGCCCCACAGTAGGATGTATCACTTCCTAAAGTGGCAACCCTTAGTTTTCAAGATGTGCACAACCATACCTACATGTGTCACGGCGTGTTATCCTCCTCAGTCCGGACCATGCACGTACGTGACCCAGTCGGTACGTGCTACCTACACCATCCTCCACGTTTGGATCTCTTACAATCAGCCTAGTAAGCGCGCCTCGACTTCGACCTAGTTCCGGGTACTCGTTTGATACCTATATATGGGTTACTGACTAAAACGGGTTCCACATACAAGATGATTCAAGCTTCCCCCTACGCTTGCATCTCCACTAGGTTTTCCATAGGTTATGCCATACCAGAGTAAAAGATTGCATAACCCCCACAGGTTAAGTTTGTGGGCCTATATATAAATATTACCCACCCACCCAAGATTTACTTAACCCACCCACTGTTTCAAACAAGTTTACTTAACCCTTATTCAACTTATACGTTCATACAATCCCTATGGATTCAACTAGGTTAAGTATTCCAATTCATTACCATATTCATTTATGGTTATAATGTGCTAGACCCTCACACTATGCCACCACTTGTGGATGCTGGATATGCCGGTCGGTTCCAGGCATACTTCTTCCACAAATCGGACTTAACCTCGTGTCTTAGCACGTCTCGTGTTTAAGCACTTAGACCATTCATATTAGATTCATCACTTGTGGTCGTTGGTTATGTCGGGTGGTTCCGGGAAGACTCCACCACTAGTGTAATCTATCCTCGTGTCTAAGTGTGGTTACAGTTTCTAATTACTGTAATTCTACGTATCTTAATTATTAACAAATTATTCCTATGTAGTTATAGGTTTTCATGCCCCTTTCCCAAGTTATGTTAATAATGAACCATATGCCCAAAATTAAAGTCTTTATTAATAATTCAGTTTATGCCCCAAATTTAATGTTTTCTCCTCGTTCCCAATTTAACGCGTTCGCACATTTCAGCAACATGCCTAGGCTCAAAGGTGGCTTGGCTATAAAATAAAAGGGAAAAAATGAAAGGAAGATGACACAAATGATCATACTAACAAGATCGATATATAATGGCAGAAATTGGCATAAACATATAGTGGCATAATGACAAGATAGGCATAAAGGAACAGATCTGATGAACATGTGACAATAGAACTGATTCTAACATAATAGGGACATCATAACAGTCATGATAGATCTAAACAATGAATTAGGTATCCAACTAATAACGGATCTGATTTAGCCACAAACATAATAGGAACAGGCATGAGGTGATCTAAACAGCGAATTAGATCTATAAACAATGGCAAATCTGACATGATAAATAGGTGCAGGTTCAGATCTAGTTCATAGTCATGTCAGAATAACTTAAATAAACATGTTATAGCAGATCTGATATGATTCAAATAGTCACAGGTATAGATCCAAGTTATAGTCATGTCAAGTTTTATTTTTTAAATATTTAGATCCAAAAGTAACGTAAACTCACTGTGATTGGATCTAGAAAAAGAGAGGAAAGGATTGAATGGAAGATCTCTATGCTTGAATAACTTGATTGCACAAGAAGAACAGACTTGATTTAATCTCGGCAGAGGCAACATCTAGTTCTGCATTATTTTTGGTATGGAGAAACAAGAGAAATGATGCCATATATATAGTCGTAACCCCATACCCTAATCTATCCAAATCTGCCGTAGGGGGGTCGATCCCCCGTGAGGGGTCGACCCATGGGTCGACACTCCCTTATGTGGTCGACCCAGGGGTTGACACCCCCTTGATAGGATTGACACAACCGGGAGGGAATTTTCCCACTTCCCTGATTTTTGTGATTTTGAGCTGTTTTGAATTTTTTGGAACAATTGTATGTATATATATTCTTCTTATGCATATACAAACTTCAAACCTCAATAACTTCTTCATACAGTGTTCGTTTTATGCAAACCAGGTGTCTATTCTGACTAGAATTCAGAGATGAACGCAAAGGCGCAGTCCGTTTCCCTTAATTCTGCATATTTAATTAATTATTCTTTATATTATCATATTTTAGTGTTGTTAAAATTAAGGGGTGTTACACGATTGGTCTTACGAATAACTTTTCTTTAGAAAGGATTTTTGAAGGTAAATCTAGTGATTAGAGTTTACTCACACCAGTCTCATGAGTAACCTAGAGTTTATTTGTTTTGTTTTACCCTAAACGCTTGGGTGCCCAAATTTGTACGGACAGTCAAGTAGTTAGGTGTTCACAGATACCTTTGGAGGAGGTTGGAGCAAGAAGCTTCAGCATTAGATATTTACTGTTTATTTCTGTTGTGATGTGTTGTGTTGTACTTTAATGATGGTATATATATATGGTATATAATTCTATATTTAAAAGCCTTTTTTATTCCATTGCAATGTGAGATTCTGTGTTGTTATTTCAATTCTTTTTCTATCTTTTTGTTCTTTGCCCATGGTGATTCGTATTTCTATGCAATTTGGGTTGGACGTGTGGTGTATTTTGTCAACTCAAAGGGTATGGATTTACAGGGCTTTACATTTGGTTTGGAAAATCACTTATTAGTCTTTAAGATTGGAATAACATGGATTTCTTAGGTGATGCTAATGAAAATGCGGATAATATTTTGCATGATAAAGTCCGAGTTCCTAAGAACCAAATAACTACCTTTATTTTTAAGTCAAAAATTAAAAAGATAGAAATTGACCAAAGGCTGCAGAAGGACATAAGGAATTGGGAAATTATCTCTAAAGGAAAATTTTCCTTTAAAAAATTATAGGAGTTTATAAAAGGGGTAGATACTGAAGTCCAACGGCATAAAGTAACAAGAATACAGAAATTTCCCTAAAATGTCTCACTGTTCTTTCTTTGCAATCATCAACAGACTGTCTTCTAGAGATAGAAGTGTTAAATGGATGAAAAGTGCTAATTAAAGTGTTTTTTTTGCAAAAAGGAAAATGAAAGTATTGACCATTTGAAAAAAATCATGAAGAGCAATGAAAAAGATATAATCGTACCAAGTTCGGAGAAAATGGAAACCAAAAAATTATTTTCATCTTCTTTATTAGATAATTCTTGTTCTAATCCCCTCTTTTATCATCCTTTTCCTGAAAAATCTCGTTCATATGTGGAAGTGTTAAGGCGAATTCCTATTCATTTGCAATTTCTTGTCCATCCACGAGTAATTCTTCTTCTCAGTTTCGATCAAAGTCTCAATCCCCATATCGATCCAAGATTAGAATCACATACCTGATCAAATTCGATGAAAGAATGGGAGAATTAGAGGGGATCAGAATTGTTTCTGATGTGGAGATTCAGATAATATCGCAAAAAAATGCGTGAATCTGGTTCGATGCTTTGAACGTGTGAGGTATGGACATTGGATAAGTGATTATTCCAAGATTTTTACAGTTAAATTGACATTCGATTTAGAGCATTACAATTGCTTGCAACTGTGTCACAAAGTAATATCGTTTCTGAGAATATATGAATTGGGGGATTTGAAACTGAAAGAGGAGGGTGCGTATTTGGTATTGATATTGGAGTGGAATATTGAGGGCTTAGTTTATGATGTTCTATGGCAAAAGAGGGCTGCTTGCGACTTAAGTTCAGTAGTTTTTCCTCCATTTCCAAGGCCGTTAGAGAGGAAAACATGCTTTATCTTTCTGCCTTAAGTTTCTAAGATTGAAAAGCATGTTTGTTGAATCGTTTACTGGGAATAAAGTGAAGGGGTTAAAACTGCTAAATGAGATTTTGGATCATTTTGATATCAGAAACACGGCAGTATATGGCAAACCTATGATTCCTACTTTTCAATATAGAGACGATTGTGATAGTGGTGTTAATATGACAATGAGAAGCTGATTTGGTGGTTCGTGTATTGCTGAAGATGTGCTTGTGTGTTCCTCAACGTTGGCTTTGGGTATACAAAGATTCGACAATATGGTGTATGATCCATATATACAGAATTGTTTGAGTCAATATAAGCCAAGGGTGTGCTCTCTTGTTGATTTAGGTTAAAATGCAATAATGCGATAGTGGAAATAGGACTTTTTACAATCTTAAGCCTTTTTTAATAGTTTATTACATGATTAGCCATGTTTAAGAAATAATTACAAATATAGACCTGTTTTGTCAGGGGCGGGATATAGGCGCCTTTTGAAAACTCGCCTTCGTGCACATTTTCAAAACTCGCCTGTGTATTTGGGGTAATCTCAAAACTTTATATATACTCACCATTCTTCTCATAATTCTGATTCATACTCAACCACAGCTTCACAACTCCGAATATTTTCAAAACGTCTTCTCAAACAATGGTTAAGCAAGAGGTTAACTCATATCCAGTTTGCTGCCACTGTGGATATATGACTGAAGTTGTCATCTGTGATGATGGCGAAAACGTTGGTCATCGAAGTCTTCTTTGTTCCAATTATCCTCACGGATGCAATTTTTCAGAATGGATTGACGAACCGCTTTGTCCTAGGGGCATAGCATATGCGAATGAGCTGGAGCAAGAAATTAGACGTCTCAAAAAACTCGTAGAGGACTTGCAATTTAAATCTAACCACTAGTTTTTCTATTATTCGTCGTCGTTGTAGGTTTCTGAAGATTAGTTTGAATTATTGTATTATCCGTTGTCATTGTATGTTTTTGAGGTTTAGTTTGAATTATTGTATTATTCGTTGTCGTTGTATGTTTCTGAAGTTTAGTTTGAATTATTGTATTATCTATTGTCGTTGTATGTTTTTGAAGTTTAGTTTGAATTATTGTATTTTTCGTTGTCGTTGTATGTTTCTGAAGTTTAGTTTGAATTATTATTTGTGTGTTTGTAGGAGTTGGAAGATCAGTATGAAGTATTGGATGTTTCTGTTTTTCTAATGAATTATTTTATGCTTATGAAGTTTGAATTAAAGATTTGTATGTTTGCTGGTTTGTACAGTGTACATTATGACATAAATAAGAACTGACAACTCGCTGCCATAAATTAAAGCTGGGTCAGTCTTTTTCTGTACAGTACGATCTGCCGTAAATTAGGTGATTTGACTAGACACGGGCATATGACAATTGATTCTGTAAAGGTGGGTCAGTCTGTTTCTTTACAGTACGATCTTTCAATTCTGACGCATAGCTTGTTTTTTGTGATCAGGACGAGCATAGGACAATTGATTCTGATTCTGCTTTATTTTGAGATGGGTGACATGATTAAAGCTCGGTCAATTTTGACTTGACAACGACCGCACACTGAGTTGAATAAAGTTGATTTGATGGTGACGTTGCTTAGTTGGTTTCCCTATTTCATAGCTCTTCAGTACATTATTTCTCATACACTTCAATCTTGTCTTCAAATCACTTCAAGAAAAATAAACACAGTCAACAATGGCGCCTCCTTTTATTACTGCACTTATCTACTACGACGGTGAGTTGGTCGTGGATGGCACCAAAATGGAAGATATGTGGGAGGATTATGCAAACCAGGGAGAGTTCGAAGGGGTTGCACACTTGGTGTTTTGACAGACACAGTTTTCCAAGCAACCAGAATTAACCCTCTCGAATAAGATATCGAGTTGTCGGTCAACTGGCCTACTGAATCGGGGTCGAGAGCCATAGCACTTTCTGACGATGAAGATGTACAAGTAATGTTTTCAACTGTGAAGAAATCGTTTGACTTGTTTGTTGCAAAAAACAGCAAAAGAAATCGTGGAAGATGTCGTGGAAGAAATAATCACACCTCCTATAGTGAGTTGCGATTATTTCACAGAAATGTTACAAACTCATGATCCATCAGTCAACTTTAGTTCTCCTTTATACACCAATCCGTATTGTCCACCAAATGTGGCTGAGCAGCAGCAATAGCAACAACAACAAGAAGAAGAACAACAGACTGATCAGTCAGAATTGTTAGATATGAGCCAAAGGTAGTTAATCCACATCAAGTTAGTTTTATAACTACCCATTGAAATGTAAGATCTAACTGAAATGCATTTATTAACAGATTGACTGTAGAAGCTGAAGCAGAATGGGGTGCAGGTCCTTCACAACAGGACAAACATATTGACAGCATGGCGGTTGCCACGACAACAGTTGATGATACATGCTAGACCGGAGTCAACAATGAACCACTGAACTATGACTATGATACAAACACAGTAGATCCCGAAGAAGATGGTGATGAGGTTCAAATGTAAGTATCCATGGACGATGATCTCTGTACGGCGCAAATGATGGCCAGATCCGTAGTGGCTAATCTAGAGTTTTCTGGCGAAAAATTCTCGGCTGCCTGCGTGCAAAATGGTTTTGATGTTGGGATGGTATTCCAAAGCAAGGAAAAGTTTCTCCATCAACTTACGGAATGGTCTATTCTGCACAGTGTTTAATATAAGGCAGTCAAGTCGAATAAAACAATATATACCGCTGTATTTTGTGTTGACGATACTTGTCCATGGCGAATACATGCTATAGTGTCGAAGAAATCAGAAAACGGATTGTGGGAAATTAGAAAGTTGCCTCACGAACATAACTGTGTCAACCCTACGATTAATTCAAACCACAAGCATGTCACTTCTGCGTTTCTTGTATCCAAAATCATGGCTTTTGTGAAGGCCAATTTGGATATCTCAGCTGGGACAGTGCAAGTACTTTTCGATGAGCAACTCTTCATCAAAATCAGGTACATGAAAGCTTGGCGAACGTTGAACAAAGCTTTGGAAAAAATATACGGTGACTGGGCCGAATTGTATTCGTATTTGCCTTAGTATTTTGAGGAAATAAAAAGACGCAATCCAGGTTCAGTAGGACATGTAGTACACGATGAGTATGGGGTATTTCAGCGTGCTTTTTGGGCATTTGGTCCTTCCATTGCAGGTTATGTACACTGCCGTCCAGTACTCTCTATTGATGGGACACATTTGTACGGTAAGTACAAAGGAATATTGCTTGTTGCTACCGTTGTAGATGCGGACGACTGCCTTAACCCATTAGCTTATGGGGTGGTCGAGTCTGAATCGTATGATAGTTGGGAATGGTTCTTTTCATGCATGCGTGAGTTCATTTATAGCGTACAAAATCGACACATTACATTTATATCTGACAGAATGAAAGGTATTCCAAGGTTTTGCAGGATAAATGGCGACAACCGCACAAACATAGGTTTTGTGCAAGGCATCTTAAAGCAAATTTTCAAGCTGCGGGTCATCGAGACAAGCGACTTGTAGGCTTGTTTTACGCTGCTGCATGTGCTTCAGAAGTGGTTGAATATAATAAACTTAGAGAAGAGATCAAGACAACTAAGACGGAGGCGCATGATTGGATTGAGCGAAGCCTAGGGAATTGCGAAGAAAACTGGGCTCTTTGCAAAGAAGACGGCGACCTCTTCCATATTATGACGACCAACGCATATGAAAGTTTTAATGGCGTACTAAAAGGCACCAGATCCTTGCCTATAAAGGCGTTGGTTGCAAGACTGTTCTTTCGATCAGTTGAGTATTTCTATAAGAGACGAGAAAAAGGGGCGGGTCTGAATTCGAAACTTACTCCAAAATGGGAAGCTAAAATTGAAGGTCGTGCTATTGACGCACGACGTTGTAGGCTGGTTCGATTTGGTCAATATAAATGGAAAGTGATTAACAGTTACGGCGATGAATATGATGTTGTGATCGATGGTTCTGATGTCACATGTACATGCAGAATCCCACTTCTGCAGAAGATACCATGTTCTCATGTGATGGCGGCTTGTTCAGCACAGGATTTTGGTGGTAATCTGGCACATCACGATTTCGCTTCTGAATGGTACTCCGTCCAAAGTTATAGAGCTACATACGACCCAGAGTTTAATCCTATACGCGATAAGAAATACTGGGACCTGTACAACTATCCACTAATACACGTGTCCGAAGACTAGCTGGACGACCCAAATCAACGAGGTTCAAAAATGTTATGGACGAGCATCAAACACCCAAAACAAACAGGAGCAGCAAATGTGGATCGTTGGGCCATAACAGAAAATGGTGTACTTCAGTAGCTTAAAATGGAGATTTATGTTTGTTGATGCGATGTCAGTGTGTTGCATTTTGTGTATCTTTATTTCTTATGTTTCGAACTTATCTGTCCTTAGCCGGACTATGTATCTCTCTTGTATTTGAATATTAGAATTTGGTATTTGTTTTACGTTGTTTGGTTAGGCTATATATACTATTTAATTGTCGTGGTAGTTCAAAGTTTAACGTTTACACCTTCATTCGAATATATAGGAATCGTTATACGTCGGTTTTCATTGAGAAACAAAACTTTCGAATCTGTAGAACTATATTTCAGTAATGAAACAGAAAAATGGGAATTTTATATTACAAATATCGAGTTATGTCCAAATCATATTTCAAGGAAGTCGCCATGTCCAAATGTGATAGTGCCTAAGTATATATAATTCTATAGTATATAATTGTTAGAATACACGGGCGAGTTTTCAGAACGCGCCTTTGTGCATGTTTTCAAAACCGGCCTTCGTTAGTCCAAAACAGGTCTATATTTGTAACTACTTTTAAAACATGGCAAATCAAGTTATAAAGTTTTAAAACAAGTCTAACATGGTAAAAACTCCGTGGAAATAATGACAAGGGTGGACAGAGTTGACATGCATAGCAGTTTAATAATGGACAGTTTTACAGATTGTACTCCTAGTATTAATTCAGCCGATATTTTTGTGGTTGGTGAGATTGAATTTGATGATTTCTATGTTGTTGAGCATATATGGTTGTATAATAGTTTCGAAGTTCTGGGTGGTTATGGAGAGAGTGAGATATATAATGTGAATGCCAGTGATAATTGTATATCTGGGGTAATGAATGGTATTAAACAATCTATAGGATTGGTTAAAAGGGGTGTAAGCAAGAATACAAAACCCAGTGATCAGTTTATTACCAAAGTTGAGCCTGTTAGGAATATGACGAGGTGGTGGAGATGTATTCAATTTGTGTTCTTAAAAATGAGGCAGCTGATAACAATGGCAAAGATATAGATGATGGGGGTTTAGTTATCACTTCAAACAGTAGCATAATTTCAAATATGGTCATTAGTTCAAATAGCATCAGGAATTCAAGCAGGGCGGTTGACAAAGGTTTCATCATCTCATATGAGAACAACAATTCAAATGGTTTCAGCAATTCAAACAAGGGAACCAAAAATAGCTTGGATGCTAACAGTTTACATTATAAACTGATGAATGAACACAACGGTAACATATGTAAGAAAGTAATGGGAATGCAAGAGGTAGTTTTTTGCTCAGAAAATTTGAGGAAGGAAAAAAATTGGTACGTACGGAAAAAATTATAGGTAGTAAATTATCGAAGCAAGGTAGATTTTTTTGATAAAAGTGCAGAATGGTGACAGAATTACATGCATTGTAAAATAAAAATATTAAAGACTAAAAGGTGGAAGTTAAATCAGTTGGGTGTGCGGAATTGTATTAACATATATATTGCAGGAAGTGTTCTTCGGGATAATACTAGCAATTTTGTTTGTATTAGTGGATTGAATGATGAAGGGGTGAGAGATCCAAATAGGTTCATCAGTTCAAACAGGAGCAAGAAGATTTTTATTAGTACAAGAAAAAATTACTAATGAACAAAAATATTGGTGACATGTATAAGAAAAATATAGGGAAGGAAGAGGTAGCTTATAGTTCAGGCAGTATGAGGAGGATAATAATAAATCGAATGAAAGGTGAAAGTTCAATCAGTTGAGAAGGGGTAATAGTATTAGCAGATATAATACAGGCAGCGACATATGGGATGCTAGCAGCAGGTATGTTTGTGATGATAGACATGATATTAATGAGTGGTCTTATTATGGTAGTGGGGATGGAGATTATTATGCGCAATATAATTCTATGGATGTGGAATTTGCTAATATTTTGGGACTAGGCAGATACGGAATATGGATTGATAATATCATTTGTACTTTATTTTCGGGGAAGATGGATGTGAGGACCTTATCGTTGCATCCAAGTCCTTATTATTTTTTATCTCAGGGGTTAGTGAGGCAAGAGAGAGATGTGAATTTGCTGAGTAGGGTCAGCGTTGCCGATGTGGTTGGTACGGTATACGGTATGGTGTTTTCTCCTATCAGTGATGAGTCCTCTTCATCGGCTAAAAGGGGTAGACGTGAGAAGGCAACCCTTATTACCAGACTTATTCGTAGAAGTGCTAGGATTAGATCCATAGTCTCATCATCTTATGGTAGGTCCTCTTATTCGAATGCAAATAATAGCACTTCGAAGTCAGTCTCAAGTATGATTTCTGTTTATGGCATTAGTTATTCACCATTTTCTTTAGGTAGCTTATCCACTAGACAGTTTAGCTGATGATAAAACATTTATATTTTATGATATTGAGTTATATGTTGATTTTATTAGGAGTAGAGAATTAGTGAGGATTACTTCATTGAGATGTTGAGATTAGTCAGTTAGAACATTCAGGGTCTTAATGACCTGAAAAATTGTGATAACGTAAGAACATTTTTAAAGGATTATCATATTGATATTGCATTATTACAAGAAACAAAAATAGATAACCCTTATTTAAGATTTTATATGAGATTAGGGGGTTTTCATTTTCGTAATTGGGCTTGTCTACCTGTTATTGGTAGCGCATGGGGATTAATGATAGGTTCACGGGAAAATCAATTTAGGCTACTTCAGGACATTCATAAGAAGCATTGCCTTCATATCTTTTTATCCTCCTAGGTCGACAATGATATTTTGGGTATTACTATTGTTTATGGGCCTCATACAAAAATTGAGAGGAGAATTTTGTGGGAAGAATGTTCAAACTTCATAAATCTAGTCCCAGATCAATGGGTTTTGACGGGAATTTCAATGTAACTAGATTTTTGGGGGAGAGATCACCATGTGAAGGAGATTTCTATGATATGGAGGAGCTCAATGAATTTGTTTTAGACAATAATTTGATTGAAATACCATTAAATAATATGTCTTTTACTTGGTCTAATGTGAGAGATGTTCTATCTTTTGCTCTGTTAGATAGAATTTTCTTAAGTAATGAGGTTGAAGATAGATTTTCTTTTTTTAGAGTAAAAGGATATATTCGGACCACCATATTATTATTCTTGCATGTGAATTAAATTGTACCATCAGTAATATCTTTAAATTTGAGAAATTGTGGCTTTTAGATTCTAGTTTTTCTAATTTAGTCTATTTTATTTTGATAATATGTATGTTGGTAATTCTGCTAAGATTTTTGTTATGAAATTAGGCAAACTGAGGTTTTTTCTTAAAAGATGGAATAAATTTGTATTTGATAGTGTTAAAATCAGGAAAAATAAGGTTATGTGTGAAATGTTTGATTTAGATAAGATTAGTGAGAATATGATTCTTAATCTTATTGAACGTGACAAACTTAGCAGCCCTAAGAATGACCTTAAGTTAATTCTAAAGAAAGAGGAGGTCATATGGAAGCAAAGGGCTTGTGTTCAATGGATTAAAGAGGGGGATAATAATACTAAATTTTTTCATAGTGTGGCTAATAAGTGAAGTCGTAACAATTTCATTCATTCTATTTTTTTTGATGACATTGAATTGGTTGTGCAAAAAGACTTAAATGAAGCTTTTTACCAACTATTATAGACATATTTTCGGATCAAAAATAAAGAAAAGAATTAATGTTAGATGGAATGAAATTTATCCTAAATATTCAAGGATTGATTTATTATATTTAATCAAGTCATTCTCAGAACAAGAGATATAAAAGGCTGTCAATGATATGACTAGTGATAAAGCTTCTGGTCCAGATGGTTTTTCTATTCTTTTTTACAAACAATTTTGGGATGTTTTGAAATATGATATTATTAATATATCTAATGGTTTTTATAAAGGTAATATATAGATGGGTAGGCTTAACTTTACAAATGTTATTCTTATTCATAAGAAATTAGGAGCTAATAAATTAAAAGAATTTAGACCAATTTCCTTAATCAACTGCTATGTTAAGATAATTACTAAGGTATTAGCGATAGATTAAGTCTAAAGATGAACGATCTTATCGATTGTTCTCAAATTGCAATTATAAAAGGAAGAAACATAGTTGATGGTGTTGCCGTGGTCTAAGAATATATCAATTTATGTTGTAAGAACAACTTTACTTGCGCTATTTTGAAAATCGATTTTGAAAAAGCTTTTGATTGTGTAGACTGGGTATGGTGAGTTATTATTAGCTAGGGGTTTTAGTATAAGGTGGATAAATTGGATCATTCTATTACTCAAATCTAGTTGTACTAATGTAATAGTTAATGGAGTTGTAGGAAAGAAAATTCTGTCTAAGAGGGAGCGTAGACAAGGCGATCTGTTATGGCCTATTTTGTGTAATCTTGTAGTTGATGTATTAACCAAATTATTAAGAGAGAAGAGGGTAAAGGATTTCTTGGTTTTGTAGGCAATAGTGATTTTAGTAATGAATTATACTTCAATTTGAGGATGATACTCTTTTATTTTCCTCTCATTTACCCAAACATATTATAGCATTGAAATTTATTCTTAATGGTTTTGAGATGCTTTCAAGTCTCGGAATTAATTTTGATAAAAGTTTGGTTATGGTTTTAAATGATTTTGATAAGGTTGAGAATCAAGTTGCTAATACCTTAAGCTATTCTATTATGAGATTTTTTTTTCTCGACTATTTGGGTTTTAAGATTAGGCCTTCAAAACTTAAGAATGAGAATTGGGTGTTTATTATTGATAAAATTAATAACAGATTATCTAGTTGGAATGGCATATTTTTCTCAAGAATAGGAAGATTAATTCTTATTAACTCTGTGTTATCGGTTATTCCTACATATTGGGAGGATGTACAACATTTCCCTAAATGGATGATTGATAAAATTGATAGAAGTAGGTGTAATTTTCTCTAGAATGGAGAAAACAGTTATAGAGGATATAAATGTCTAATTAATTGAGAAGTTTGTTATAGACAGAAGAAGGATAGGAGCCTTGGGGTCAGTAATTTATATAACTTCAACTCATCATTGCTAGCTAAATGGTTGTGGAATTATAAAAATTTTGAAGTGTCAGCAACCTGGAAACACATAGTATCTAAATTTTATTACAAGGGGAAAATTATATTTGATATTCATTATATTAGGAATACTAGTGTAACAACCCGAAAAATCAGAACCAATTTAAAATTTTTATTTTGGCTATTTTATTGAATTTTAAATAGTTAAAATAATTTATTTTAAATAATAATGATTAAAAATTTATTTAAATCGAAGTTAGAATGAATATATTTATTTTAATTTTAAAACGAGTTAGAAATAGCGTGGTAATTTGGAATTTTGAATTCGAACTTTGACTGACTGTACAGGATGCAAAATAAATTGGATTTTAGTGAAACCAAATATAGAATCTGTTTAATAATATCTTTCTAATGAATCCGAAAAATTGAAATTTCATAGCGGGAATCAAAAGTTATGGTCGTTTGAATTTTCAGAAAGGTCGCTATGGAATTTAATATATAATATAACCCGTATAAATAGCCATTTTGCAAATGGCCTCCATTTTCGACGAAACCACTTTTGTTGGATCCGGAATGTCAAATTATTGCAAAATTCCAATTTTCATAATTTTTGGAATCAATATGTGGGCGTGGCAGATGAAAATGTGTTTTGATAATTTCGGTCAATTTCGATTGACTAGAAAATGGCCATTTTTCAAACGGCCTCCAAATTCGATGAAATTAATTTTGTTGGGACCGTATCGTCAAAACATAGCTAGATTTATTTTTCAGAAATTTTTGGGTTCAGTTTGTGGCCTCGGTAAATTAAAATGTATGATCAAATTCAATAATAAAATGTTTTAATATTTAATTTAAAGAAAAACATACCGTAACAGCCGAATTGGGTTACAAAACATATCCCATCGTGTTCGGCATGGGGGTATTTAGCTAGGGGCGGCACCCGTTGGGTTTGAATTGGAGTTCGTATGAGCAAAAGGGTATTTTTGGATTTTAGGATAATTAAATAAATAAATAAATAAAAATACATGTATAAAATATGGTGTACAGTGTAACCCTAATCTTAATTCTAAAGCCGCCGTATACCTTCTTATCCATGGCCACTGAGTTCCAACTCTAATTCCTTAACAAAGATCAATCCAAATCAAATTAAACCAAGGCTCTACCGAGCTCAGCCAGACTCGGGGCATGGGCGCGGCACTCGAGCCCCCTCTAGGTGGTGTTGTCCGATTGTCAGAAGTTGCGGCAGTTTGGGTAAAAATCTAAGCCCTAGAATCGAACCCATTGAAAGCAATGTCGGCTTGTTGCTTGAAGGAGGAAGAAAGGTTAAAACTTTTTATTTTATTTTATTCCTTAATCAATTTTAAAATATTGTTCACTTCAAAAACTCGTATCTCGCTCAAACGATAGTGAAACTCGATGAAACAGGATTTCTTGGGACCGTAAAATCGAGATCTACTTCTCAGAACTGACCAGACGATTTTTGGAGCGTTCGACAAATTTAGAAGAATTAAAACAGAAAAGTGAGATTTCTAAATCCGAATTAATTAAATAAATTATATTAGGATGCAGACAGAGTTCAGAAACTCCTGACACCCGTCGTCCACAGACGATGGACGACTTGATTGATTTGTGGTATATCATTGGTTGAATTTTGGTGTTTGTTTGTGGTTGAAAATTGAAATTGAATTATATTGTGGCATTAGACTACCTAGAAAAATGTATTAGGAAATGAAACTCCATGTGAAGCCGCGAGGCCAAAGGTAGTGCGAGGAGCCGTAATCGGGACAGTGTCGGTTTTAATTACCCTGTCGTTATGCTGCCGGAATTTTCCGAAATATTCTTGTGTTAAAAATTCATGTTATTATATATCAATTGTTTGAACAATATAAAAATTATATTTTTAATACATACATATGAATAGGAAAATGATCGTTGTATGTTAATATAAAATTCATGTTTTGTTGAAAATCAAAAACAGTCATTTGTTAAATAAAAATGTATGTACATTTGAAATTTACATTTTTAATGTAAATAAAACAGTAAAAATAAAACACTGTAATATAGAAATGCATTTACATTAGATACACATTTTAATGTATGTGAAACATTAAAATTAACATTCTGATATAGGAACGTACTACAGTGAAAATCTTTTTTTTTTTTAATGTAAGTGAAACATTAATATGAAACATTAATATATAAAACGTTTACATTTAAGACATCACTTCTAATGTGTATGAAACATAAAAAAAGGATTTTTTTTAATGTAATAAAAGAAATGTATTGAGATGGAATTTATATTTTTAATGTATGTCAACATTAAAAATAAACATGGATAGGTAAAAAAATGTTTTTACATTGACATTTACTAATTAATGTATATACATTTTTAATGAAAACAAACATGGTTAAATGAAAAGGTGTTTACATTGGATTTTAGTTTTTTATGTAAATCAAACATTAAAAATGTCAATTACTATAGAAAATGTATTTACATGGGAATTTTGCATTTTAATGTATATGAAAACGTTAAAATACCACATTACTATATAAAATGTATTTACATTAAATTTTGCATTTTAAATGTTTATATTAAAATGAACATTAATATGATAATAATGGTTTACATTAAGTTTTACATTCTTATGTAAATGACCCTTTTAAAAATGGTCATTGCAATAACCAAAAGTTTTTTTCTTTGAAAAATTACATTTTTAATGTAAACAAATAATTAAAAATGACCATTGATATACTAAAATATCTTTGCTTTAAAATTTATACTTTTAATGTAACCCAACATTAAAAATAGTCCCTTGTTAAATAAAATGAATTTACTTTGAAATTTTTTTCATTTTTAATGTAATGTAACATTAAAAATGAACACATTTGAAATAGAAATGAATCAACATTGGCATTTACATTTTTATGTTTATGTTACATTAAAAAAAAATATACATTTGTTAAATAAAATGTATGGGACATTGGAATTTACATTTTAGTGAGAATGGAACATTAAAAATGTCCATTGATATATAAAATATGTTTTTCTATAAAATTTACATTGTAAATGAAATAAATGATTTCATTAGGAAGATTACATTTTTATATGTAATCAAAGAATGAAGTATAAGAATCACATTTTTATATGTAATCAAAGCAAAACATAGAATTACAATTTTATATGTAATCAAAGCAAAGCACAGAAATTTACATTTTTCAATGTAAATAAAGAGAGCATTGAAATTTATACTTTTCAATTTAAATAAAGACTACATAGAAATTTACATTTTCAATGTAAATAAAAGAATGATTAGAAATTTACATTTTCTAATGTAAATAGAATATGAAATAAAAAGCTTACATTTTCAATATAATAATATATTGAAATTAGAAAATTTACATCTCAGTATAAATAAATTTTGAAATAGAAAGTGACATATTCAACGTAAACATATATTGAAATAAGAGATTACAATTTTCAATGAAATATTGTATTGAAATAAAAATTACAATTTTAATTCTATAAATGGATGATAAAACAAATTTCATTTCCATGTAATATATATATATATATATATATATATGGCGAGCGTTCAATGGCATCCCAATAGTGCAGCACCCCTAAATGCCCCCTGATCTCAACCACACATTCCGTTTCTCTCTCCCTCCACTACTTCTCTCTCCTTCCACTAGCATAATTTATCATAAATGAGAGGTGGAGAGAGAGGGGCAATTGGTGTGCTCACTATTTGGGGTGCCATTGAACGCCCCTATATATATATATATATATATATATATATATATCATATAAAAGATTCAATGTACAACGAGAACGGTATGACATTAAAAATAACAATTTTAATGTAATATATGATTTCATATATAAAAGAAATCAATGTTGAATTGAAAATGGTTTGAAATCGTTGAACGATTTATATTTATATAGTTATATATAAATATAAATTAAAATAAAACGAACCGCACTGCTCCAGTTCGTGTTTTGAAATCGTAACTTCAAACGATTATACCGAAAGATCCGACTGTAGGATTTTCCCAAAACTGGAACCGTTGGGTTCGTTTTGGAAAGATCTTTCCAACGATACAAAGTTCGCTAAGATCCAACGGTTTGATTTTGAGAAATGTATAAATCATATTTTGGTAAAAACATCGTCAGGGCCATGTAATGACCTGTAGCATCGTTTAATTAAAAATGGCTATTTTTAAATAAATAAAAATAGCGATAAATCATTATAAATTATTATATATGATATGGAATGAAAAGAAATGACATAACGCATATATATTTGAGAATTATTTGAAAAGTCCGAGTTAACTCTCATTTGAAATAATTATACGACGATTGGAAGTCGAAGATTTGAAGACGGTGATTGAAGACTGGCGTTCTTCATATCGAATGGATAACTAATGATGCCCGACATTGATTAGCTCCCAGTAAAGGGTTATAGTGGTAGTTGTCTGGATGCACTTGTTGATTATCCGGATATGCGAGCACCACTCTTTCGTATTGGACATACGGGATGAGGAATAAGGTGTCTCCGGTTTCATTCAGACCCAGAACGAATTTGTAAATGGATGTGTGTCTGACATTGGTTTTCATTCCATGTAAATTGATTTCTATTTAATATATTTCTGATTGGTGACGAAGAATTTATTCTCTTTCTTAACACCCTTCTCTGAGACGCACGAGCTCAGAGGTTATATATTGATTGTTATCAATCGCATGGCGTTAATTGTTAGTGCGTCATGCCAAGATGCAAATGATCAAGGCTTATTGTTGAAAAGAAGTGCCTTGTGGTTGATGATCAAAGCATAGCTTTATTGTAGCATAGCTTTGTGTATAGCGTTACTTCGCGAGCCTCACCCCCTGGTATGAACCAGAAACGGGAGAAGTACCCCAGGGTGGACATGCTTTTCTTTCTAGCTAGAAATAGTGTCTGTGTTTTACAAGCCCAGATATTTTTATTTATGTGGATGATGGAAAGCGAGCTACCTCGGATTTGAGTCCCTAGTGGCTCTATTTTACGCCCCATAGGGCGGGGAGACGTATTGTTCAGGCATTACTAATCCACTAACATTATTTGTTGACAGGCCCTGGCGCTCCGAGTGCGGTTGCGACTGAGTCCTGAGGCTCGGGATAAAGAGTCTCGAATTCAGTATGGACGATCCCTTGCCTTGGTTTATGATGGAAATCCAACTTCCAATACGACACCATACGGTTTTGAATGTATTACTAGTATAGCGACATAGTATATGGTAACTATGTCATCTATGATTGATATATTATGATTGAAATGTTTTTGAAACATATATGTACACTATAATAATATCAAATCCATTTTTATCGTATCAAACATTTTTGACCATTATAAGGTAAAACACTATCCTCCGGTTTGTGTTGCATTGTGCGATGGGACTTGGGTCTTATAATGGTTTCATTTTTCTAAAAAGCATTGCGTTGTGTAACGATTTACTTTATATATGCACTGGCAGTCCATGGAGTAAACTCGTTCCGTGTTAGCGGCGTAGTCCTGTGATTACCTTATTATTAAATAGGTTAAATAAAATTTCTCATACCAGTCCCATGACTGACTCGTACTTTGTTTCACTTTGCAAACTCGGGTGCCCTCTTTTCCACACGGGCAGCCTTGTATACAGGTTTTTAGCAGACTCATTCTGGATAGCAATGGAGCTGAAGATGGATACTATCATTTCTATTATGTTGTTCAGACTTCACTTAGTATATTATGTTTATTCCGCTGTAGACATTTTATATTAAGTTGAAAACCGTATTTTGTACTAAGTATGATCCTATTATGCTATGTAACTATGATGATATTATTTCCAGTGTAATTTGAGATACATTTTCTTCTGTAATTCTATATTTCTGTTCTTTTATTATTATTTATGTGTTATATTCCAATGATTATCCTTGCTTTCGTTCTACAGGAGTTTGGGGTCATCACAGTTGGTATCAGAGCTTTGGTTAAACTTAGCTCGGAATATAACATATAAATTAATCAGACAGAAGTGGAATAAGCAGTATTCTAAAATGAACAACTCATTATATATAGGGCTAGTAATGTCCTAGAGTGAGTACAGCAGAATAAAATATACCCCATAGATTCATTTACAATTAAATATATGTCTCTATGCTTTACAATATCTATTCTTTTGGCCTGACTCTTTGTCTGCTATTTGCAGACATAGTAGAAATGAGTGGCAGAACAGAAGAAGTAATTCTATGGGTCGACAATCTAATGAGTCGATCGTGCTCTAACAACCAGAACCAGATCTAGAAGCTCTAGTAATGAAATATCGAAATCTGGTTGGAGTACAATTCTCGAGCAAAGAATCCGTGATTGAAACACAAGCGTGGATGCGTTCTGCTGAGAGAATCTTTCAAGGATTAAAGCTGAGAGATGATCAGAAGAGATTAATAGCATCTTGGGCACTCAAAGACGAAGCTCTAATCTGGTGGGAAACTGTCACTGAGGAAAATACAGAAGGTAATATTACCTGGGATAGATTTAAAGAAATTTTCAAAGAAAGATTTATTCCTCCAGAAGCAACTGAGCGACTATATATAAGTTTTACAATCTGAAACAAGAAGATATGACTATCCAAGAATATCATAGTAAATTCGACGAACTTTCTTGCTTTGCCCCGGAACTAATTCAAGATCCTACAAGGAAGAATCTGAGATTTATCAAAGGATTACAAAAGAAATAAGAAGGTAGAGTACTTGCTCATGTGAATCTCCCATTCTCTAAAATGATACAAATGACTTATCGCTATGAGTATAATGATAAACAACATGGTTGGGAAGATGAAGAGGAAGGCAGTTCTGCAGCAAAAGGAAGTTGGAAACTGATAGCCCAGAGGCAAACACAAAGCCTGAGACCAGCAAGAAGCCGAAAGTCAATAAGAAAAGGCCAAGATCTAAGAAAAAGCATTAACGACTGCCACATGCTCTAACTGCAATAAACAACGACATTTGTTGATAAATTGCAAATCTCTAAATAAACAAAGAAACGATGGACCTAAATCCAATAAGAAGTCTCAAGAGACCAGGAAATGCATTATTTGCCATAAGACAGGTCATAAGTAGGGATTGCCGACTTTTGAAAGCAACCAAAGAAGCTCAAGTTAATGAAGTAGCAGAAACTCCAACACCCTCGGCTAGTCAGCAAAGGCCAAATGTTTTGGTAGGTACTCTCACTGTCAACAATATTCCTGTTAAGGTATTGTTTGATACGGACGCGTCACAAAGCTTTATTTCAAGCAATACGGTTAAGAAGTTAAAGCTAAAACTAAGGAACCTTAAGGAATCGGTTAGAGTTCATAATCCGATAAGAGGTTCTCTTATCCCCGGTGTGTATTTTAGAGAGCCTATTTCCTTTTTCTATTACCGGTTTTCTTTTTACCGGTTTTCTTTTAATTTGATCGTCATGGATTTCCCTGAATTTGACATCATTCTTGGGTTCGAATGGTTAACCAAATATGAAGTCGAGGTTAAATGTGCAGAAAGGATCGTTAAGGCGAAGACCAAGTATAACAATTTTATAACAATACCATGCATAGGACCGAATTCAGATAGGAAAGAATTTTGGTCTGCTCTTGATGTTTCTCCTGCTCCTATTGAGGATATTCCTTTTTTTAAGAATTATGCGAATGTGTTCGAAGAAGTTGATAGCTTACCTTCGCGGAGAGAAATCGACTTCAGGATTGATCTAGTTCTGAATGCACAGCCGGTTGTGCATCGTATTCGGAGAATGACTTGGAAAGAGAAAGAAAAATTCAGTAACCAAACTAAACAGCTCTTATTGAAAGGTCTGATCAGGCCTAGTTTTTCAGAGTGGGTTGAAGAAGTAGTGTTTGTTCCAAAGTTAGACAGTACTCTCAGGCTATGTGTGGATTACCATGACCTCAAAAAGCAGACGCTCAAGAATAAATATACGTTGCCTCGTATAGATGATTTGTTGGATCGTTTAAATGGAGTGAAAGTGTTTTCAAAGATGGACCTAGCTATAGGTTTCCATCAACTGCTGATTGCCGAAGAGTGTGTTCCTTTGACAGCTTTTAGAGGTCCAGACATATTTTATGAATGGTTAGTAATGTCGTTCGGCTTATGCAACGCTCCAGCTTATTTTGCCGATTTAATGAATCAAGTATTCCGCGATGTCCTAAATAAATTTGTGCTGGTATTAATTGATGACATTTTAATCTTCTCCAAATCAACTACCGAGCATGAAAAACCATTTGGAACAAGTTTTGGAAATTCTGAGAAAGAATGTATTAAAAGCCAAATTTTCTAAATGTGCATTCTGGCAAGAAGAAGTGAAGTTCCCCGGTCATGTAGTGTTGAAAGAAGGAATTTCAGTGGATCCCAGCAAAATCACGGCTATTCAAGATTGGAAGCAGCCTAGCACTCCTACAGAAGTCAGAAGTTTCCTATGATTGGCTGGCTATTATCGGAAATTCATAAAGGATTTTTCGAAACTATCTTATCCATTAACGAAGCTTACAAAGAAGCACACAAAGTTCAATTGGACAGCTGAATGTGAGGCAGCTTTCTAAGAGCTGAAATTAAGGTTGACCACTACTCCATTGTTGACCATTATTGATGGCAATCAAGATTTAAAAGTATGGACTGATGCTTCTAATGAAGGTATTGGTGCAGTATTAATGCAAAGGGACAAAGTAGTTGCTTATGTTAGCCATCAATTGAAGCCGCATGAGAAGAAATACCCCACTCATGATCTTGAGTTGATGGCCATTGTCTTTGCTTTAAAAATATGGAGGCATTATCTCTTGGGTGAGTAGTTCGAACTTTATACAGATCATAAATCCTTGAAGTATCTGTTTACCCAAAGGGACCTGAATTTGAGGCAGCAACATTGGGTAGAATTTCTTGCGGCCTATGATCTGGACATCTTGTATACTCTAGGGAAAGCCAATGTTGTAGACGATGCGCTTAGCAGAAAGAATGCGGGCATCGCCAATCTTATCATCGCCAATCTCATCGTTAAACCTACTTTGGTTGACAAAATCTCTTCTCTTCAGAAGGATGATGAATTTATATAGAGAATTAGTAAAAGAGTTCAGGAAGGCGAACCCTCGAGTTTCCAAATAGATAACAAGGGAGTTCTGAGGTTAAAAGGTTGAATTTGTGTCCCGAATATACCTGAACTCAGAAGAGAAGTAATGGATGAATGTCACAAATTCAAGCTTTGTATTCATCCAGGGGTGAGTAAGATGTATCATGATCTCAAGCGTACATTCTGGTGGAAATCTATGAAAAGAGACATCTCATTTATGTCAACAGGTGTTCTACTTGCCAGCAAGTTAAGAGTGATCAGCAAAAACCTGCCGGATTGTTACAACCACTAGAAATTCCAAGTTGGAAGTGGGATCAAATCTCCATGGATTTTATTGATGGCTTGCCCCGAACTAGAAAAGGTAATGACAGTATTTGGGTGATTGTTGACCGTTTCACGAAGTCTGCCCATTTTATTCCTGTCAAATCAACTAGAATAGCTCAAAGTTTGGCGAAAATTTATTTCAAAGAAATTATCCGACTACATGGAGTTCCCAGTAGCATTGTTAGTGACCATAACCCTATATTCGCTAGTAAATTCTAGGAAGTTTTCCAAGAAGAACTTGGGACAACCTTAAATCTGAGCACTGCTTATCATCCACAAACAGATGGCCAGACTGAGAGGGTGAACTGTATACTGGAAGATTTGTTGCCGGCATGTATTCTTGACTTTGGTGGATCATGGAAGATCACTTGCACTTGGTTGAGTTCTCTTACAATAACAGTTATCAATCAAGCTTGCAAATGTCGCCATTCAAAACAATGTATGGGAGGCCTTGCAGATCTCACGCATGTTAGGTTGAGCCAAGCAATAGACTAGTATTGGGTCCTGATATGATTCATGAAGCTTCAGACAAAATTGATTTTATTAAGAAGAGATTACTAGCAGCTCAGAGCCGATAGAAAAGTTATGCAGATTCAAGAAGAAGAGATTTAGAATTTGTTGTTGGCGATTATGTGTACTTGAGAGTTTCTCCATTGAGAGGAGTTTTTCGTTTTAGGAAGATTGGTAAGTTGGCTTCTAGATTCATTGGTCCATTCCCTATTCTAGAAAGAATTGGAACTCTCGCTTACAGGGTTCGGTTACATGACTGGTTGCCAAGGGTACATGATGCATTCCATGTGTCTCAACTTCGGAAGCATATAAATGATCCAGACTTGATTGTGAAGGAAGCTGCACAGCAAGATTTGGAGACTGCCCCGAACTTAGCAGTAAGAAGTGAGTTGGTAAAGATCATCGGCAAAGAAACCCAAGTTCTGAGTAACAAAAGAATTCATCTAGTCAAAGTGCAGTGGAGCGGAGATCCTAAAGACTGTACATGGGAGACCGAGGATAGCATCAAACAGGCTTATCCCCAATGCAGAGTGGATATCTCTGACTAGCTCTAGTGCAAGGTACATTTACCATATTTACATTTTCCATTTTGTTTCCTACTTTACTATTGTTTCCTTTTGGGGGACGAAAAGCTTTTAAGTGGGGGAGACTGTAACAACCCGGAAAATCAGAACCAATTTAAAATTTTTGACTATTTTATTGAATTTTAAATAGTTAAAATAAATTATTTTGAATAATAATGATTAAAAATTTATCTAAATCGAAGTTAGAATGAATATGTTTATTTTAATTTTAAAAGGAGTTAGAAATAGCGCGGCCATTTGAAAATTTGAATTCGAACTTTGACTGACCGTACAGGATGCAAAATAAATCGGATTTTAGTGAAACAAAAAATATTAGAATCTGTTTAATAATATCTTTCCAACGAATCCGAAAAATTGAAATTTCATAGCGGGAATCAAAAGTTATGGTCAGTTGAATTTTCAGAAAGGTCGCTATGGAATTTAATATATAATATAGCCCGTATAAATAGCCATTTTGCAAATGGCCTCCATTTTCGACGAAACCACTTTTGTTGGATCCGGAAAGTCAAATTATTGCAAAATTCCAATTTTCATAATTTTTGGAATCAATATGTGAGCGTGGCAGATGAAAATGTGTTTTGACAATTTCGGTCAATTTTGATTGACTAGAAAATGGCCATTTTTCAAACGGCCTCCAAATTCGATGAAATCAATTTTGTTGGGACTGTATCGTCAAAAAATAGCTATATTTATTTTTAGGGAATTTTTGGGTTAAGTTTGTGGCCCCGGTAAATTAAAATGTACGATCAAATTAAATAATAAAATGTTTTGTTATTTAATTTAAAGAAAAACAAATCGTAACAGCCGAATTGGGTTACGAAACATATCCCATCGTGTCTGGCATGGGGGTATTTTGCTGGGGCGACACTCGTTGGGTTTGAATTGGAGTTCGTATGAGCAAAAGGTTATTTTGGATTTTGGGATAATTAAATAAATATAAATACACGTATAAAATATGGTGTACAGTGTAACCCTAATCTAAATTCCGAAGCCACCATATACCTTCCTTCGTATCCATGGCCATCGAGCTCCAATTCTAATTCCTTAACAATGGTCAATCCACATCAAATTAAACCAAGGCTCTAAAGGAAAATTCGAAGAGTTTTCCGTCCTCTTGAGATCCATACGGTTGGATCCTCCAAAGTGGCACGATTTTTCAAGAACCGAACATGTAAGCCTCCATCGTTCGCGACCGAAGTTGTCCCTCCAGGCACCACCAAGCTCAGTCAGACTCAGGGTGTGGGAGCGGCACTCGAGCCCCCTCCAGGTGGTGTTGTCCGATCGTCAGAAGTTGCTGTAGTTTGGGTAAAAACCTAATCCCTAGAATCGAACCCATTGAAAGCAACGTCAGCCTGTTGCTTGAAGGAGGAAGAAAGGTTAAAACTTTTTTTTAATTTTATTCCTTAATCAATCTTAAAATATTGTTAACTTTAAAAATTCGTATTTTGCTCAAATGATAATGAAATTCAATGAAACAGGGTTTGTTGGGACCGTAAAATCGAGATCTACATCTTAGAACTGATGTAATACCCCACACCCGCTAAGGTCACTCACTAAGGGAATGCCTTAGCTTCGGTGGAGTATTTTAAGTGAATATAGAACAGAAAATTTACAACAAGACAGATGTAAATAATACTTGTTAACTAAAACATCATTTCATTGCAGCAGAAGGTAAACATGTTTGGTTACAATAACAAAACCATAAAACAAGAGTCAAGTACTAAATATCCATCCTGATAAAAACATAAGTATATAATCCCACTACATAACTAATAGCCATAATAGAAAAGATAAGATGAGCTTTACATCAATGGTCCAAGCTCCAAAAGATAGATAAAGCAATCTGATCAAAGCCCACTAGTGTTAGGCCCACTCTGAGAACCTGAGGGTTGGGAAAAAGATAAAAACAACGGGGTCAGACATAAGTCTGAGCGAGTCCTATAACTTTAACAATACAATCATTAAAATAATTAGGGTATGATATAAACTTGGTACGGTAATGACTGGGGATAAATGACTACACTAAGCAGCCAACTAGACATAGGAAGAACCAAGATAACGGAAAAGACGCATCTACCCACCCAAGGATAATTACTACACTGCACCGCACCAGTCATTCCTAACTTAAAGGTTGATCCCACCCAAGGACTTAGAAAATTTAACTAGTAGTTTCATGTACCCCTAGCTGACCACATAGGTGTCGTCTGCCCCTATCTCTACTAGGTGTACCCACTACTCCCCAAGCGATCGGCTCCCTAACGTAGATACCCGTGCTAGCCCCACAGTGGGGTGTATCATTCCCCAATGTGGCAACCCGATACCAACACTGATGCACGGCTTATACCTACACGATGCAACAACGTCTTAGCTACCAGCCTGGGCCCACACACGCATATGAAACCCATTGGACTTGCGTTGCCACCGCTAACTCGTTTTTGCCTCTTATAGTCAAGTCTAGTATGCGTGTCCCGTCCTCGACATGGGTCGAGCCCACAAAGATACGTTTTGGGTTACTGGTTGAAATGGACCCCCACAAGCTACCCACCTAAGCTTGCTCGCTCTAGTGTATCCCACTTAACCCTTTAATCATGTTTAATTACATGTTTCCACTTGGTTAAGTATTCTAATCGTATTTTCTATTGCCACCCAAGGAAACCCACTAGATTTCCACATGCCACCCAAGGCACCCACTTAACCCCTCATGCCCCACTACATGCTTATCTGGTTAAGTGTTTCTTAATTGATTAAGACCGTAACCTTTGCAAAGACCTCTCACATTAGACTATCTTTTATGGCAGCTGGATTTGCCGGTCGGGTCCGAGCAGCCTTACGCCATAACCGAGTCTAACCTCGTGTCTTTACACTTTTCACGTATTTAGTTTATGCCTAAGACCTCTCACATTGGGCCAATCATTTGTAGCCGCTGGATTTGTCGGTCGGGTCCGGACAGTCTTATGCTACAAAAGGGTCCAACCTCGTGTCTTAGTCGATTAATTACACCTAATTAATCACCCCCATATTTTGAATTAATGTTCCCTAATTAATTCCAATTTAATGATGTACATAATTGACTCAATTATGTCCATCCACTTATGGTATGCAACATCATACCAATTTCACCACAATTTTGTTAACATGAATATTAACCCCATCGTTTCCCACGTAATACGCTAACATGACATACTTAAAAGGGAAGATTTCATCACAAATACAATGGGTTCAACTTAGCATAACATTAGCATCAACATGGGTTTTAAAGGTGTCAACTTGCATATATGACCATAGCATCAAACCCAACTAGCATAAGTAACCAACCCAAACTTGCATGAATCACATGTGTCATAAAGAGGGTAACTTGCATATATGTTCATGTCATAGACCTATCATAAAGGGATAAACTTGCATACATGTCATAGGTCTAAAAAGGGATGAACTTGCATATGTTACCCATATCATAAAAAGGGGTAAACATGCATATATATATGCATGACATACAAAGGGGTAAACTTGCATATGTATTCATATCATACAAAGGTGTAAACTTGCACATGTTACTTGCATATAATCAAACACCAAACTTGCATAACATGTCATATATGAACTTGCATATAATCAAACACCAAACTTGCATAACATGTCATATATGAACTTGCATATAATAAAACACCAAACTTGCATAACATGTCATATATGAACTTGCATATAATCAAATACCAAACTTGCATAACATGGTGTCATAATGGATCAATGTTTATCATAGTGATTTGCATAACTATGTGAAAACCCGTAACTTCCCCGTAAAAGAATGCGTCGGATAGTTCGAGAACAAGCCACAACAGAACACATACAAAAGAGCATTTCACTGTATATTACAACAATGCATCAGATTACAAGAATATACAGAGTATAAATGAATATTACACAGAAATATCAGAGATTTAAATTACATTTAAATACATCGCAGCGGAAAATAATTCAATACACAACTAGAATGAGATATACGGATACAAAGCTTTCCGGATATCGTTCCAGCTGTAAACCAGGATCCTGTGAATATAAATCTGCAAAACCCAAAACTACTAGCTGCCCGTGTCAAAATAGGGGCACCCAGAGTTTAGGTTAAAACAATAAACTCCAGGTCAGTCATGGGACTGGTGTGAGAACTAAAACAGTTATTAATCTTTACTTTAAATCATTAGGTAAATCAAGGGACCACGCCGTATAACACGGAACGGGTTTCCTCCCAAGAATACCAGTGCATAAAACAAACAGCGCAATGCTAAATAAAGAAAATTGAAGCTGTTATAAGACCCAGGTCCCATCACACAATGCAACGCAGCCGAGGATAGGGTTTTCCCTTATAACAACCAAAGAATGCTTGATACGTTTAAAACAAATCCTTTGATACTATAATAAGTGCATAGTGTATAAAACAACTTCAATCATAAATATCAATCATAGGCGGCATGAATGCCCCATCCCACTATGTCGCCATACTAGGTTATACAATCAAAATCTCAGAGTCACGTATTTGGAAATTGGGTTTCCATCTATGAACCGAGGCAAAAGATAGTCCCCAACCGATTCGAGACGCTCTAGCCCGTGTCTCAGGCACAGCCGCAACCGCACCTTGGATCGTCAGGGCCGGTCCACCGATGTGGATTATAATGCCTGAACAATGCGTTTCTCCGCCCTTTGGGGCGTAGGTGAGCCAACTAAATGACTCCATCGGTTCGAGAACGACCGATCAATCCGAGGCGCCTCGCAACAGCAACAACCACATAAGTCAAACTCGTCAGGGAGTGTAAAACCACTGACGCCACTTCTAGCTAGAAAGAAAACGCATGTCCCCCCTGAGGTCCGTCTCCCGTTTTTGGTTCATACCGGGTGTGAAACTCGCGAAGTAAACGTTACACAAAGCTACGCCACAAAGGCCGTGCTTTGATCATCACCACAAGACTTTGCTTTTCAACAGAAGCCTCGATCAATTGCCACTTAGGTATGCCACACAGGCAATTCACTCCATGCGTTTGATATCCATCAATATATAACCCCTGAGCTCGTACGTCTCAGAGAAGGGCGTTAAGCAAGAGAATAAATTCTCCGCCGCCAAACAGATATATATTTAATAGAGATCAATCACACAGACTAAAATCCAATGTCAGACACACAGTCCATTCACAAGTCCGTTCTGGGTCTGAACGAAACCGGAGGCACCTAGTACCCCGCATATCCTTCGATCTCCAAGTACGTCTGGACGATCACCAACTGTTTCCATCTTCTTGGGTGTACATCCCAATCAAGATCATCAGTAATCACCCAAACAACGTGAAGACTTCCGGTCTTCGACCACCGTCTTCATCTTCGACTTATCGTCGTATCAGTTATTCAGAATGGGATAAACCCGGTCTTTCCGAATAACTCGCGTATATTTTAAATAAGTGTTACACAAACACAACATACGCCTCATTCCAATTCATCAGTCACTAACCGTAAATTAATCAGGAGAATAATTCCCCAAATATTAACCCCGAAGGCCGAAACCAACATCAGATCAATATCCAGAAAACCATTCTGCTTGGCTAACCGACAGTTAGTTTCTAAATTTCACGTTCATAGGGAAAGGTTCCCATTAATTTTATCAAAGATAAATTCCTTGAATTTATTCTTTAATCTACTTTTGAATTTCGATTCAACTAGTCGGAATTAGCGAACCTTACCGAAGTAATCATTGGTTTTAATTTCCCAATCCCAACCTATTCATCCCATGAAGTAAAACTGGTAATACTTCATATCTAACACCACGGTGTTATCGGTAAATTCAATTACCATTTCACGTTCAAATCTAATCAAAGATTTAACTAACGCCTGGAGAAAAACTAGTGGTACTCCATTCTCGATCATTTCAATCTAATTAAAGATTCATTAAAACTCCACTTAGTTTTAATCTTCGACTGGGTTAAAGAATCAGTGTCATTTAAAACACGGTTCACGATAAACCCAAAATCACATTCCATTAATTATCGGAATAAAGAACAAGTGTTATTTAAAACACTGTTCACGATAAACCCAAAAATCATTCCATTAATTATCGGATTAAAGAACAAGTGTTATTTAAAACACTGTTCACGATAAACCCAAAAATCATTCCATTAATTATCGGATTAAAGAACAAGTGTTATTTAAAACACTGTTCACGACAAACCCAAAAATCAATACCAATTCAATTCCAATTAAATATCATTTAATTGGTACACTTCATTAATTCTAAAATAAAAAGATTTAATCTTTTCTCAACTGGGTTCAAGAACTGTGTTAGTGAAGACACCATTCACGACAAACCCAAATCACATTTGATATTCAATACAAGGCTCTGAATAGAAAATATATCGGCTTATATTCAATATCAAATCCTACGACGAACAAATGTCGTATTGGAAATAACGATATAAATATATATCTTTCAAATTTCCACAACAACATCTGTATAATCACGAATTCCAACATCGAAATATTCCGAAGACAATTTCGATTCAAATCCACTCTAATGCAATCATTGGGAATTCTGGTTATTTTTAAAACCCTTTTCAAACTCAATTTATTTATTTAAAAATAAATAGAATTATAATTCTAGTTCAAAACTAGTTCATTTCGATAAAAATCTATTTTTATCTTTTCAAATATGGGATTTTTCATCCCAGTTCTTTCTAAATCATTTCTTATGATTTTACACAAATTATTACTATTTTTAATAATTTTATCAAGGCCCGTACAGTCGATTTCCATCAACGGCCATCGAACTGCACTTACAGCGACCTTTTTCAAATTTGATTTGGACATAATTCCAAATCCAACCGTTAGATTTCAAATTTCTAATATTCGTTAGAAAGCTTTTTTCGATACGAACCCAACGGTTCCGGTTTCAGGAGAATCCGACGGTCGGATCTCCCGTAATGTCCGTTTGAAATAAATGGTCGAAATTCACGAACTGCCGCGGCACGGCGCGTTCTATTCAGGCCATTATATTATATATATATATAATATATATTTCGTCGATTTCTATTTAAAACGAATTATATAAATAGTTTTGAATTCGTTTCAAAAACATTTTCAACTTCCATTTCAATTCAAATCAAAATTGAATTCTTCTTTATAAATTCGTTTTAAAATTCATTTCTATTCAATTCAAATTTCAATTCAATTCATTTCGAAATCGTTTTTATATTCAATTCATTTCGAAATCGTTTTATATTCAATTCATTTCGAAATCGTTTTATATTCAATTCATTTCCAAATCGTTTTATATTCAATTCATTTCGAAATCGTTTTATATTCAATTCATTTCGAAATCGTTTTATATTCAATTCATTTCGAAATCGTTTTATATTCAATTCATTTCGAAATCGATAGAACGATATAAATCGTTTACGTCCAAATGGCGTCAATCTAATCAACACGGCTTCATAAATTTCTATTTTCAAATATTCTATTTCAAATATTTCTTTTTTTTTTCAAAATAGTTGTTATTATCAAAATATTTCGTTCAACACATGACCAATCTCAATGGATGAGTACTGTCAACACATGAACCTTTATTTTATAATATTCTTTATTTTTCAAATTGGAATGAGGCCCAATCAATTACCATATAAAGTTAATTATATGGATTTTCATACAACACATGTATAATAGCATTGAAAAATAATCAACCATCAACCAAAGTGCACTACACTGTATAAGCATCAAATATTGATATCTAACGCTTATAACAGCCTGTCAATCGATCGATCGACATATTTAATCAATCAGGATGAGTGAACTTCAAATTTCATCCTAACACCCGTGTGGGGTTTCAAACAATCAAACACATATTTTATTTGTGCAGTTGGGCGATGTGTAAAATTTATCGTCCCAATCAATGTCCTTCAAATAGGTGTACATAAACAAACCGTCTGGTTTGTAAATGAATATTTATTTATTCACATTCACGTTAAAAATTATATTTTTAACGATAAAACATTTTATTCCAACATATGAATTTCTATTCAGTTCATTCTTTAAATAAAATGATATTTTTATTTTTCTAACATATTTTAGAAAATTTCGGCGGCATAACGGCACGATACTAGAAACGGGACGAGGCCTAGCCTTATCCCCGGTCTAGTGAAGGCCCACGCCATTCACACATCAATCAAATCCATTCATCTCACCAAACAATTCAATTCAAACCAAATCATCTAACTAAACTATGCAACCAAACAAACAAGTCCATGGTCTGTGGACGATTGTGTCGGGTGCTACTAAGCACCGTCTGCATCCTAGTATATATATATATATATATATATATATATATATATATATATATATATATCTAGAGAAGAAATAGAAGAGTGAGAAATTCTCACATATAGCTATCCCATCTTCACAACACTTCATTTGCAGAAACCTTCATCGTTATCGCCTCTTTGTCAACTTCGTTGCCCGTAGCCACTACATATATAAAAATCATATTTTTACCTCGTTATTCAATATATAAAAATCACATTTTTATATTTCTATTCAATATATAAAAATCGAATTTTTATTATGCTATTTAATATATAAAAATCACATTTTTATATTTCTATTCAATATATAAAAATCGAATTTTTATTATGCTATTCAATATATAAAAATCACATTTTTATATTTCTATTCTTCATATAAAGATTTCGCCTTCTCAAATATAAAGTTTTCGCCTTTTTCAATTTTAAAAATCTAATCTTTTCTATTTTAAAAATCATATCTTTTCTATTTTAAAAATCATATCTTTTCTATTTTAAAAATCATATCTTTTCTATTTTGAAAATCGGTTTTTGTACTTTAGAAAACTCAGTTTTGGCTTAATAAAGATCAATAACTTTAAGTAACTAAAAGTAGAATTTTATATATAAAAAAAACAGTTATAGAACTTACTGTATTGGGCGGAGGGGGTCTTCCTTGCTCTGACGTCGGATTGGTGGAGAGGAAGGAGGTCCGGCGCAGTTGGTCCTCGATGCGGTGGCGAGGGGCTTCTCCATCGATGGCGCAGCGGCCTAGAAGCTAGGGTTTTCGAGTGGCATTGCTTTTAACGGAGGGAGGTGAAACAGAGGGTGGGGGTCGCTGGGGCGCTCGCGTCAGGTGGTAGGGAGGGGTCGCGGTGGGGTTTTGGGGGAGGTCGCGATAGGAAGGGGGGGAAAAGGTCGCGGTGGCCCTGGCGCCTGGGGGGGCTCTTCGAGGCAGCGGCGGTGGTGGGCGGCAAGGGTTTCCCCCTTCCGTCGATCGCCTTGCTCCCTTTTTTTTTTTTTTTTCGTTTTCGATTTTCAGAATGAATGGGGGGGGGGGGCAGAAAGGGAAAATAAAGAGAGGGAGGGAAATATATAATATATATATATATTATTTTATTAATTAATTTAATTGCATAAAGTTGACTTTTACCCACGACCTCGAAACGAGGCCCACCGCCTGTCGCCCATAGCGTTTTACCCCCATTCCGAACACAATGGGATATGTATCGCAAGCTGATTTGATCGTTACAATCAGTTTCCTTTTGAATTTTCATTTAAATCTCTATATTGAATTTTAAGCGTACATTTCAAATTACCGGGGTCACATACTAACTAGAAAAATTCTCGAAAAATATTTTCTAGCTTTGTATTGACGATACGGTCCTAACAAAACTAGTTTCGTCGAATTCTGAGACCGTTTGTAAAATGGCCAATTTCCAGTCGATTAAAATCAACTAAAACTGGTCAAACGCGTTTTCCTTTGCCACGCTCACATATTGATTCGAAAAATTATGAAATTTGAAACTTAGCAATAACTTCACATCCCGGACCCAACAAAAGTGGTTTCGTCGAAATCCGAGGTCGTTTGCAAAATGTCCATTTTTAAGGGCCTGAATTCCATAGCGACTATTCAGAATTTTCAACTGGACATATCTTTTGATTCCCGCTATCAAATTTCGATTGGTCGGATTCGTTAGAAAGATATTACCAATTAGATCCTAATGTTTTTGGTTTCACTAAAGTCCGGATTGTTTTGCACCCGGTACATTCAATTGAAGTTTGAAATCGAATTATCGAACTACCGCGCCATTTTCAATTCTATTTATAATTATATATAATTATTTATATTCTAACGGCGACGTAGATAATATATACGTTCTAATATATTCAAAATAAAATTTCTCGTCGATATTATTTAAAATAATCTAATTTAAATAATCAAAATTCGCCAAAATTGCCAAAATAAAAATTTTAAACTGGCCCAGATTTTCGGGTTGTTACAATCTCCCCCACTTAAAACTTTTCGTCCCCGAAAAGGAACAAAGTCGAAAGTGGTTTGATCAATCAGCTACGCTCGATCTGGCTTCCATTCTCCAACTCTTTTGTTTCTGAGAATTTTCAAAAATTTCAAAAATTTGGCTAACACCCTAAATTTTCGAAAATTTTTGCCATAACCTCCCCTGCAATGGGAGCATCGGGGAATTTCAAATAGCTTCCCCGGTCCTTCAGATCTCAAAAAGAAAAGAAAAAGCCAAGCGGCTAGCCAAGCGGCTAGACAATAGGCTCATAAAATCATCATCACCCAAACAAAACAGTAAATTATGTAGTAAACATGTACCTATTTGTCGGGCAAACAAATTTTATTCTTCGGCTCTAGCCTCCTTGCTATGACCTGTTCAAAAGATATACATGTATGCAAGCAAATGCGACCAATTTTCAATACAATTCAATATTTGGTTATTTTAGGCATAATGGTTCAAAATTATCAAACAAATAAACAAACAACACAAACATCAATCAATTAGTGAATTATCATTTCAAATTCATAATTTTGATACATATACAAAAATCAGATTTTTGATGCCAAATCACAACAATAAGCCCTATCAAATTTTGGTTCTCACACCAGTCAATAGGAAATATATAAAAGCCCACTTTCGTCACTCGAACATAAATTCTAATGATGGAGCTCCATCATCAAAATCATCTCCGGGCGATTAGAGTGTAATTCTATATCTATCCAGTATATTAAAATTTCGAATACACGCGGATCAGACGTATACGCAAAATCTATATATACTGGATTGTCCACATTAATATAAATAAATAACCAAATACGAATAATTGATTTATATTTCAAAACAAGATTTGTTTTCATCTTCAAAAATACTCTTCACACTCGTTCTAGGATACTACTGATCCCATCTCTAACGAGTCATTCTCGTTGGATATTACTAATCCAATATCCGATGAATTCTTTCGTGCGGTTCTAATGTGTCTTGTTCTCGAGCTCTGTAAACCAAAGCTCTGATACCAACTGTGAAAACCCGTAACTTCCCCGTAAAGGAAAGCGTCGGATAGTTCGAGAACAAGCCACAACAGAACACATACAAAAGAGCATTTCACTGTATATTACAACAATGCATCAGATTACAAGAATATACAGAGTATAAATGAATATTACACAGAAATATCAGAGATTTAAATTACATTTAAATACATCGTAGCGGAAAATAATACAATACACAACTAGAATGAGATATACGGATACAAAGCTTTTCGGATATCGTTCCAGCTGTAAACCAGGATCCTGTGAATATAAATCTGCAAAACCCAAAACTACTAGCTGCCCGTGTCAAAATAGGGGCACCCAGAGTTTAGGTTAAAACAATAAACTCCAGGTCAGTCATGGGACTTGTGTGAGAACTAAAACAGTTATTAATCTTTACTTTAAATCATTAGGTAAATCAAGGGACCACGCCGTATAACACGGAACCGGTTTCCTCCCAAGAATACCAGTGCATAAAGAAAAATGAAGCTGTTATAAGACCCAGGTCCCATCACACAATGCAACGCAGCCGAGGATAGGGTTTTCCCTTATAACAGCCAAAGAATGCTTGATACGTTTAAAACAAATCCTTTGATACTATAATAAGTGCATAGTGTATAAAACAACTTCAATCATAAATATCAATCATAGGCGGCATGAATGCCCCATCCCACTATGTCGCCATACTAGGTTATACAATCAAAATCGCAAAGTCACGTATTTGGAAATTGGGTTTCCATCTATGAACCGAGGCAAAAGATAGTCCCCAACCGATTCGAGACGCTCTAGCCCGTGTCTCAGGCACAGCCGCAACCGTACCTTGGATCATCAGGGCCGGTCCACCGATGTGGATTATAATGCCTGAACAATGCGTTTCTCCGCCCTTTGGGGCGTAGGTGAGCCAACTAAATGACTCCATCGGTTCGAGAACGACCGATCAATCCGAGGCGCCTCGCAACAGCAACAACCACATAAGTCAAACTCGTCAGGGCGTGTAAAACCACTGACGCCACTTCTAGCTAGAAAGAAAACGCATGTCCCCCCTGAGGTCCGTCTCCCGTTTTTGGTTCATACCGGGTGTGAAACTCGCGAAGTAAACGTTACACAAAGCTACGCCACAAAGGCCGTGCTTTGATCATCACCACAAGACTTTGCTTTTCAACAGAAGCCTCGATCAATTGCCACTTAGGTATGCCACACAGGCAATTCACTCCATGCGTTTGATATCCATCAATATATAACCCCTGAGCTCGTACGTCTCAGAGAAGGGCGTTAAGCAAGAGAATAAATTCTCCGCCGCCAAACAGATATATATTTAATAGAGATCAATCACACAGACTAAAATCCAATGTCAGACACACAGTCCATTCACAAGTCCGTTCTGGGTCTGAACGAAACCGGAGGCACCTAGTACCCCGCATATCCTTCGATCTCCAAGTACGTCTGGACGATCACCAACTGTTTCCATCTTCTTGGGTGTACAGCCCAATCAAGATCATCAGTAATCACCCAAACAACGTGAAGACTTCCGGTCTTCGACCACCGTCTTCATCTTCGACTTATCGTCGTATCAGTTATTCAGAATGGGATAAACCCGGTCTTTCCGAATAAATCGCGTATATTTTAAATAAGTGTTACACAAACACAACATACGCCTCATTCCAATTCATCAGTCACTAACCGTAAATTAATCAAGAGAATAATTCCCCAAATATTAACCCCGAAGGCCGAAACCAACATCAGATCAGTATCCAGAAAACCATTCTGCTTGGCTAACCGACAGTTAGTTTCTAAGTTTCACGTTCATAGGGAAAGGTTCCCATTAATTTTACCAAAGATAAATTCCTTGAATTTATTCTTTAATCTACTTTTGAATTTCGATTCAACTAGTCGGAATTAGCGAACCTTACCGAAGTAATCATTGGTTTTAATTTTCCAATCCCAACCTATTAATCCCATGAAGTAAAACTGGTAATACTTCATATCTAACACCACGGTGTTATCGGTAAATTCAATTACCATTTCACGTTCAAATCTAATCAAAGATTTAACTAACGCCTGGAGCAAAACTGGTGGTACTCCATTCTCGATCATTTCAATCTAATTAAAGATTCATTAAAACTCCACTTAGTTTTAATCTTCGACTGGGTTAAAGAATCAGTGTCATTTAAAACACGGTTCACGATAAACCCAAAATCACATTCCATTAATTATCGGAATAAAGAACAAGTGTTATTTAAAACACTGTTCACGATAAACCCAAAAATCATTCCATTAATTATCGGATTAAAGAACAAGTGTTATTTAAAACACTGTTCACGATAAACCCAAAAATCATTCCATTAATTATCGGATTAAAGAACAAGTGTTATTTAAAACACTGTTCACGACAAACCCAAAAATCAATACCAATTCAATTCCAATTAAATATCATTTAATTGGTACACTTCATTAATTCTAAAATAAAAAGATTTAATCTTTTCTCAACTGGGTTCAAGAACAGTGTTAGTGAAGACACCATTCACGACAAACCCAAATCACATTTGATATTCAATACAAGGCTCTGAATAGAAAATATATCGGCTTATATTCAATATCAAATCCTACGACGAACAAATGTCGTATTGGAAATAACGATATAAATATATATCTTTCAAATTTCCATAACAACATCTGTATAATCACGAATTTCAACATCGAAATATTCCGAAGACAATTTCGATTCAAATCCACTCTAATTCAATCATTGGGAATTCTGGTTATTTTTAAAACCCTTTTCAAACTCAATTTATTTATTTAAAAATAAATAGAATTATAATTCTAGTTCAAAACTAGTTCATTTCGATAAAAATCTATTTTTATCTTTTCAAATATGGGATTTTTCATCCTTGTTCTTTCTAAATCATTTCTTATGATTTTACACAAATTATTACTATTTTTAATAATTTTATCAAGGCCCGTACAGTCGATTTCCATCAACGGCCATCGAACTGCACTTACAGCGACCTTTTTCAAATTTGATTTGGACATAATTCCAAATCCAACCGTTAGATTTCAAATTTCTAATATTCGTTAGAAAGCTTTTTTCGATACGAACCCAACGGTTCCGGTTTCAGGAGAATCCGACGGTCGGATCTCCCGTAATGTCCGTTTGAAATAAATGGTCGAAATTCACGAACTGCCGCGGCGCGGCGCATTCTATTCAGGCCATTATATTATATATATAATATATATAATAGATATTTCGTCGATTTCTATTTAAAACGAATTATATAAATAGTTTTGAATTCGTTTCAAAAACATTTTCAACTTCCATTTCAATTCAAATCAAAATTGAATTCTTCTTTATAAATTCGTTTTAAAATTCATTTCTATTCAATTCAAATTTCAATTCAATTCATTTCGAAATCGTTTTTATATTCAATTCATTTCGAAATCGTTTTATATTCAATTCATTTCGAAATCGTTTTATATTCAATTCATTTCGAAATCGTTTTATATTCAATTCATTTCCAAATCGTTTTATATTCAATTCATTTCGAAATCGTTTTATATTCAATTCATTTCGAAATCGTTTTATATTCAATTCATTTCGAAATCGATAGAACCGATATAAATCGTTTACGTCCAAATGGCGTCAATCTAATCAACACGGCTTCATAAATTTCTATTTTCAAATATTCTATTTCAAATATTTCTTTTTTTTTTTAAATAGTTGTTATTATCAAAATATTTCGTTCAACACATGACCAATCTCAATGGATGAGTACTGTCAACACATGAACCTTTATTTTATATTGATAAAGATGTAAATTTTATTACTAAAATATTTCGTTCAACACATGACCAATCTCAACGGATGAGTACTGTCAACACATGAACCTTTATTTTATAATATTCTTTATTTTTCAAATTGGAATGAGGCCCAATCAATTACCATATAAAGTTAATTATATGGATTTTCATACAACACATGTATAATAGCATTGAAAAATAATCAACCATCAACCAAAGTGCACTACACTGTATAAGCATCAAATATTGATATCTAACGCTTATAACAGCCTGTCAATCGATCGATCGACATATTTAATCAATCAGGATGAGTGAACTTCAAATTTCATCCTAACACCCGTGTGGGGTTTCAAACAATCAAACACATATTTTATTTGTGCAGTTGGGCGATGTGTAAAATTTATCATCCCAATCAATGTCCTTCAAATAGGTGTACATAAACAAACCGTCTGGTTTGTAAATGAATATTTATTTATTCACATTCACGTTAAAAATTATATTTTTAACGATAAAACATTTTATTCCAACATATGAATTTCTATTCAGTTCATTCTTTAAATAAAATGATATTTTTATTTTTCTAACATATTTTAGAAAATTTCGGCGGCATAACGGCACGATACTAGAAACGGGACGAGGCCTAGCCTTATCCCCGGTCTAGTGAAGGCCCACGCCATTCACACATCAATCAAATCCATTCATCTCACCAAACAATTCAATTCAAACCAAATCATCTAACTAAACTATGCAACCAAACAAACAAGTCCATGGTCTGTGGACGATTGTGTCGGGTGCTACTAAGCACCGTCTGCATCCTAGTATATATATATATCTAGAGAAGAAATAGAAGAGTGAGAAATTCTCACATATAGCTATCCCATCTTCACAACACTTCATTTGCAGAAACCTTCATCGTTATCGCCTCTTTGTCAACTTCGTTGCCCGTAGCCACTACATATATAAAAATCATATTTTTACCTCGCTATTCAATATATAAAAATCACATTTTTATATTTCTATTCAATATATAAAAATCGAATTTTTATTATGCTATTCAATATATAAAAATCACATTTTTATATTTCTATTCAATATATAAAAATCGAATTTTTATTATGCTATTCAATATATAAAAATCACATTTTTATATTTCTATTCTTCATATAAAGATTTCGCCTTCTCAAATATAAAGTTTTCGCCTTTTTCAATTTTAAAAATCTAATCTTTTCTATTTTAAAAATAATATCTTTTCTATTTTAAAAATCGTATCTTTTCTATTTTAAAAATCATATCTTTTCTATTTTAAAAATCATATCTTTTCTATTTTAAAAATCGGTTTTTGTACTTTAGAAAACTCAGTTTTGGCTTAATAAAGATCAATAACTTTAAGTAACTAAAAATAGAATTATATATATATATATAAAAAAAACAATTATAGAACTTACTGTATTGGGCGGAGGGGGTCTTCCTTGCTCTGACGTCGGATTGGTGGAGAGGAAGGAGGTCTGGCGCAGCTGGTCCTCGATGCGGTGGCGAGGGGCTTCTCCATCGATGGCGCAGCGGCCTAGAAGCTAGGGTTTTCGAGTGGCATTGCTTTTAACGTAGGGAGGTGAAACAGAGGGTGGGGGTCGTTGGGGCGCTCACGTCAGGTGGTAGGGAGGGGTCGCGGTGGGGTTTTGGGGGAGGTCGCGATAGGAAGGGGGGGAAAAGGTCGTGGTGGCCCTGGCGCCTGGGGGGACTCTTCGAGGCAGCGGCGGTGGTGGGCGGCAAGGGTTTCCCCCTTCCGTCGATCGCCTTGCTCCTTTTTTTTTTCTTTTCGTTTTCGATTTTCAGAATGAATGGGGGGGCCAGAAAGGGAAAATAAAGAGAGGGAGGGAAATATATAATATATATATTTTTTTATTTTATTAATTAATTTAATTGCATAAAGTTGACTTTTACCCACGACCTCGAAACGAGGCCCACCGCCTGTCGCCCATAGCGTTTTACCCCCATTCCGAACACAATGGGATATGTATCGCAAGCTGATTTGATCGTTACAATCAGTTTCCTTTTGAATTTTCATTTAAATCTCTACATTGAATTTTAAGCGTACATTTCAAATTACCGGGGTCACATACTAACTAGAAAAATTCTCGAAAAATATTTTCTAGCTTTGTATTGACAATACGGTCCTAACAAAACTAGTTTCGTCGAATTCTGAGACCGTTTGTAAAATGGCCAATTTCCAGTCGATTAAAATCAACTAAAACTGGTCAAACGCGTTTTCCTTTGCCACGCTCACATATTGATTCGAAAAATTATGAAATTTGAAACTTAGCAATAACTTCACATTCCGGACCCAACAAAAGTGGTTTCGTCGAAATCCGAGGTCGTTTGCAAAATGTCCATTTTTAAGGGCCTGAATTCCATAGCGACTATTCAGAATTTTCAACTGGACTTATCTTTTGATTCCCGCTATCAAATTTCGATTGGTCGGATTCGTTAGAAAGATATTACCAATTAGATCCTAATGTTTTTGGTTTCACTAAAGTCCGGATTGTTTTGCACCTGGTACATTCAATTGAAGTTTGAAATCGAATTATCGAACTACCGCGCCATTTTCAATTCTATTTATAATTATATATAATTATTTATATTCTAACGGCGACGTAGATAATATATACGTTCTAATATATTCAAAATAAAATTTCTCGTCGATATTATTTAAAATAATCTAATTTAAATAATCAAAATTCGCCAAAATTGCCAAAATAAAAATTTTAAACTGGCCCAGATTTTCGGGTTGTTACAAACTAGCATCATGATCATATAGCATAAAACTTGCATAACTAGCATCATGAACATATAGCATAAAACTTGCATAACTAGCATCATGAACACATAGCATATGATAACATAACTTGCATTGATCCACATACATAACCATAACCTCATTATATCCTATCATAATTAGTTTAGCAATTGCTTGCTAAAGGCATATAAACTCGCAACTTGTTGATTAGCACTGCTATGAAGAAGATTTAGTTGCTAGAGTTGATTAGAAGTTGATTTGAGAAGCTATCTTCTTCTACAATTTGATGGAGGCTCCTTCTAAGTTGCATTTTGACGGCATGATGACGTTGTATCCAATTTTAGTATGAATTAGGGTAGCCTTAGGGTGTATTTATAGATTTAGGATGTAATATAGGCCCTTAGATTAACCCTAATTTAGGTTAGAGCCGTCAGATTTCGTCACAATCCCCAAAACACAGCCCAAACCCCTTCAGACTGCACCCAGGCCAACCTGGTCGAGTACCCAGGTCGACACCCGTGTCGACTGGGCAGTCGACATGGGTTGGGGTGGTATCTACTGGGCAGTCGACACCCCTGTCGACCTGGCCTGCGTGGGAGTTTTCCCGCCTTCCCCCTGTGTGTTGAATTTCGAATTTGAATCTGAAATTTAAATCTGTTTTGAACTTAGAATTTTCTGAAAACTTACACGGGCCATAACTGGGTCATACGGACTCCGATTTACAAAAACTCGGACTCTATTTCGCGTATTTTTCCGAGACGAACGCAATGGCATAGCCCGTTTCCCTTGATTCAGATCTTAAAATTTAATTCTTCCCTAATTTATACTATAACAAGTTATTCAACATACGGGGCGTTACATTCTCCCCTACTTAAAGGATTTCGTCCCCGAAATCTCTAAGTCAAGAAGAACGTATCCTACCAACCAAACAACCATCTACTAAACCATCAAACACTGGCATCCATTGTCCTTAAAATTTCTAATGACGTATGAACATATGCAAAAAGTGTGTGTATATGTTCCCTGTCTAATGCAAAATCAGGCGGTCTACTGATTCAGTTGACCTCCTTAATGCAAACCATGATAGTGCCATGCATCCAATATGTATGCGAAAGAACTCTATCGACACATACTATTTCTACATATGTGCACAACCATACACCAAAATGCATCATCCATATGATAACACAACCGTTATACATCCATTAATATAGCTACCTACACACAATTATATGCAATATGCAATATGAAGTGACTGAGCCGATCTAGTGTCTAAAGTGTGTGTATATGCATCCACGAGCAAACACTTGCATCCACACGCATCCATCAATCATAACATGTCTCAAACACATGTTTCAACCATAGGTTTACCCTATCTAAAGGTCAAAGGTACTAATGAGAGGACATACTAAAGATAAGATAAGCACAAGATAAGCGATAAAGGAGAAGTTAAAAGACATACCCTCAAAAGGAATGGGTACAAAGAACGCATCTTCACTTCTATCTCCCAAGTAGCGTTGCCCTCATCATCTCCCCATTGCACTTTGACTAGTTGAACCTATCTGTTTCTCAACTTCCTAGTCTTTGACCCAAGGATGCGAGTAGGAGCTCGTCGAATCGTCGCATCATGCTCTACCTCCACTTCTCTAAGCAAGCTCGGCTCTACCACCTCTGCGGTCTCATGTAGGCACTTCCTCAAATGTGACACATGGAATACGTCATGTACACCACTAAGTCTCTCGGGTAAATCCACTCTATATGCCATCTGTCCAATCCTTTCCTTAATAGGAAACAGTCCTACAAACCTAGGTGCCAACTTCCCAACGGACCCAAAACGAACAACATTCCGTAATGGAGATACTTTGACAAAGACCATGTCCCCAACATCAAACTCAAGATCTGTCCTCCTCTTATCCGCGTAGGATTTCTGTCTGTCTTGCGCCGCTTTCATCCTTCTTCGAATCAAATCAATCTTTTTCGAAGTTTCTCTAAACATATCGGGCCCAAGCAAGATCTTATCCGTAGATTTCCACCAACATGTAGGTGATCGACAAGGCCTTCCATAAAGAGCTTCGAATGGAGCCATACCAATACTAGACTGAAAGCTGTTATTATACGCGAACTACACCAATGGAATACGCTCTTCCCATGTACCTCCAAAATCTAAGATACATAGCCTCAAAAGGTCTTCTAGAACACGATTCACCCTCTCGGTCTGGCCGTCCGTCTGAGGATGATATGCGGTGCTCAAACACAACTGAGTCCCTACCGCCTCTTGCAAACTCTTCCAAAACTCTCTAGTGAAGATAGGATCCCGATCGCTCACTATGCTAGAAGGTACACCATGCAATCGAACTATCTCTCGAAGGTAAACTGAAGCTAGCCATGGAGCAGTCCTCTTACTCTTCACGGGTATGAAATGGGTGCTCTTAGTAAGTCTGTCTACCACAACCCAAATTCCCGTATTACCCTTCCTCGATCTCGGTAATCCATCGATAAAATCCATCAAGATGCTATCCCACTTCCATTGCGGAACTTCCAATGGGTGAAGCAACCCACCAGGTTTCTTTTGCTCCACTTTCACTTGTTGGCACACCAAGCATCTAGCGACATACTCGGCCACATCTTTCTTCATATCGGCCCAAAAGAAAACTCGCTTCATGTCTTGGTACATCTTGTCCCCACCGGGATGAATGGTCATCTTCGAACAATGCGCATCATCAAGAATAGCCTTCCTCAAACCCTCGTCTTGCGGTACACAAAGTCTACCGTCTCTACGCAACCACCCCTTATCATCTAGGGTGTACCTACTCAAATGGCTGGATGACTCCCCCCTTATGAGCCTCTCTACCAACTCAACCAACTGTGGGTCGTCCCGCTGTGCCTCGCCCATCCGTCCCAAAAGAGTAGGCCGGACCTCTAAGGATGCTAGCAAACCGGGTATAAAGTCAACGGAAGGTCTGAAGTCAAACATCGAAATAAATTCCAAGCTTCGTCGTTCAACGAACAATGGACTCAAAGACAACCTTTTTCTGCTTAAGGCGTCCGCCACCACGTTACCCTTGCTAGGGGTATATGCTATCTCGAAATCATAGGATGCTAAGAACTCCATCCACCTTTGCTGTCTTAAGTTCGAATCCTTCTGAGAAAACAAGTACTTCAAAGATTTGTGGTCAGTAAACAATTCGAACCTCTCGCCAAGAAGATAATGGCGCCAAGTCTTAAGCGCAAAAACAATAGCGGCCAACTCTAGATCATGTGTAGGGTAATTTTTCTCATGCACTCTCAACTGCCTTCCCCCATAGACTACTACCCTTCCCTCTTGCATTAAGACTGCGCCTAGTCATGTCCCACAAGCATCGGTATAAACAACAAATGGCTTACTCCCATCTGGCAACACTAAGACTGGAGCTGTGGTTAAAGCTCTCTTTAACCGTTGGAACGCATCATCACAATCTACGTCCCATGTGAAGACTATATTCTTCTTCGTCAAACGAGTTAATGGGGCTGATATCTTCGCGAAGTCCTTGATAAACTTCCTATAGTAGCCAGCCAACCCCAAAAAACTCCTCACCTCGGTAGCATTCTTCGGAACCTTCCAATCTTGGATGGACACTACCTTCGCAGGATCCACAGCTATCCCTTCCTTAGAGACCACGTGCCCTAAGAACCGCACTTCCTTCCTCCAAAAGTGATATTTAGAGAATTTAGCCTTAAGGCTATGCGCTCAAAGAGTCTCCAACACTTCCCTAAGATGTAGGGCATGCTCTTCTTCACTCTTAGAAAAGACCAAGATGTCATCCACAAAGACCACCACGAACTTATTAAGGTACTCCCTGAACACCCTACTCATCAAATCAACAAAGTATGCAGGGGCGTTCGTCAAACCAAAGGACATCACAAGCGACTCATAAAAACCATCCGGAGTCCTCAAGGCAGTCTTGTCTATACTATCCTCAGCCACTCTCAACTGATGAAACCCCGTGGCTAAGTCCAACTGCGAAAACACTGAGGCGCCAACCAACTGATCAAAGAGATCATCAATCCTCGGCAATGGGTGTCTATTCTTCTTTGTAAGTTTGTTGAGTTCTCTATAGTCTACACAAAGTCTGAGGGACCCATCCGCCTTCGTGGCAAAAACTACTAGAGCACCCCACTCCGATATACTTCGTCTTATGAACCCCTTCTCAAGCAACTCCCCTACTTGCTTATGGAGTTCCTTCCTCTCACGAGGAGCCATGTGGCGCACTGGCAAAGATACTGGTTTAGCATTGTCCACCAGATATATTCGGAAGTCTATCTCCCGCTTCGGAGGTAAGCCCTTCACCTCCTCAAACACATCCGAGTATTCCCGGACCACTCTAACAGATCGCAAACTCTCGACCGAAGCGTCAAGAGATTCAAGATAACTTAGCATAACAGAATCCATGGGATTACAAGAGATCTCGAGAGTGTTCCCCAAGCAGGTCATGAGCCTAACAACTCTCCTTTCGCAATCAAGAACGGCACCATTACTGGATAACCAGTCCATGCCCAAAATTAACCCATAGCCCGTGAAGCCCAAAACAAAAGCATCACATCTAAACTCAACGCTAGGTATGAAAATCTTCAAACCCAAACATATCATGGACAAATAAGTGGAGCCCCCAATTGGGTTTGAAAGAACCAAGGGATCAACTACTAGACTGGTGTCCAAGTGCAGTGACTCAACTAATGATGATGAGATAAACGAATGCGATGCGCCAGAATCAAACAAAGTACGGATAGGATGATCAAACAGAAAAACCAGACTTTCAACGGAAATAGTTCTACCTCTTTCCTGAATCGGTGGAACTGCGAGAGCCTGAACTTGCCCCCTAGCCTGACCTGGTGCCATAAGAGCTTGCACATGTCCTCCTGAGGTAGATCCCGTCCTCTGCCCCTTCTTAGGGCAGTCCTTCACTAGATGCCCTGCTTCGCCACAGTGGAAGCAGCCAGTCTTCTTCTTCTTCCGAAAATCTTTGCTTAGGTGGCCTGGTGTCCCGCAATTGAAGCACTTCTTCTTTCCCTTGCCACCGTTGCCTTTCCCACCCTTGTTTTGCTGTTGCTGTTGAGGTCTCTTCTGATCTCCTTTCTTCTCGGGTGCCTTATTAGCATTGGGACCCTTCTCTTCCTCATGCATGAGTGCCATATCTACTAGCTTCTCAAAGGTGGCCCCCATAGGGATGTGAGTCATAGCCAATCCATGCATCGGTTCATTCAAGCCTTTAACGAACCTCAAAGCCTTCTTCTCCGGTGTATTCACCGTGTCTATGCCAAACCTTGCCAGCTGATTAAACTTGTTGACATATTCCTTCACTGATAAGTTTCCTTGCTTTAGAGTCAAGAACCTTTCCATATATAGTTTTTCTTCCGCCCTTGAGAGAAACTTTGCAACAAACCTTTGTCAGAAATCCGCCCAAGAGTCAACTAGGCGTTCTCCATTAGTGACCTCCCACCAGAACGAGGCCACTCCCTTCATTAACCAAGCAGCTAACTTGACTTCTTTCCTTCTTCCATCTCAAAGATGTCTATCAACTCTTCCGTCTCCTTAAGTCAATCCCTAGCTTCCACAAAAGTTTCTGATCCTTGAAAAGGTTTCCCTCCCATAGCCTTAAATTCCTTGCAAGTCTTAGCAAAAGTATCCGCTCGAGGAGGAGGAGGAGGAAGATCGGGTGCAATTGGGGGTGGAGGAACATTTGCTGGACCCGCAGTGGCGGCCCTAGCCTCCATCAACCTCCTATACCATACTGGTATCGCTACACCCTCCGGAAAGTTAAGATCTTCAGCCATGCTGAAACGAAAAAGGAAAGATTCAAAACGGAGAATTCGAAAGATGAAGATATGGCTATTGGGGATTATGCTTTTCTTTCAAAAACTTTTCTCTTAAAAGACATGTTTTTGAAAATACTTCTTCCAAAAATGTTTTTAGAAAAATAGTTTTTCTAAAAGTTTTATCTGTTCTGGTAACCTTCAGCTCTGATACCACGTGTAACACCCCACACCCGCTAAGGTCACTCACTAAGGGAATGCCTTAGCTTCGGTGGAGTATTTTAAGTGAATATAGAACAGAAAAATTACAACAAGACAGATATAAATAATACTTGTTAACTAAAACATCATTTCATTGCAGCAGAAGGTAAACGTGTTTTGTTACAATAACAAAACCATAAAACAAGAGTCAAGTACTAAATATCCATCGTGATAAAAACATAAGTATATAATCCCACTACATAACTAATAGCCATAATAGAAAAGATAAGCTGAGCTTTACATCAATGGTCCAAGCTCCAAAAGATAGATAAAGCAATCTGATCAAAGCCCACTAGTGCTAGGCCCACTCTGAGAACCTGAGGGTTAGGAAAAAGATAAAAACAACGGGGTCAGACATAAGTCTGAGCTGGTCCTATAACTTTAACAATACAATCATTAAAGTAATTAGGGTATGATATAAACTTGGTACGGTAACGACTGGGGATAAATGACTACACTAAGCAGCCAACTAGACATAGAAAGAACCAAGATAACGGAAAAGACGCATCTACCCACCCAAGGATAATTACTACACTGCACCACACCAGTCATTCCTAACTTAGAGGTTGATCCCACCCAAGGACTTAGAAAATTTAACTAGTAGTTTCGTGTATCCCTAGCTGACCACATAGGTGCCGTCTGCCCCTATTTCCACTTGGTGTACCCACTACTCCCCAAGCGATCAGCTCCCTAACGTAGATAACCGTGCTGGCCCCACAGTGGGGTGTATCATTCCCCAAGGTGGCAACCCGATACCAACACTGATGCACGGCTTATACCTACACGATGCAACAACGTCTTACCTACCAGCCCGGGCCCACACACGCATATGAAACCCGTTGGACTTGCGTTGCCACCGCTACCCGTTTTGGCCTCTTATAGTCAAGCCCAGTACGCGTGTCCCATCCTCGACATGGGTCGAGCCCACAAAGATACGTTTTGGGTTACTGGTTGAAATGGGCCCCCACAAGCTACCCACCTAAGCTTGCTCCCTCTAGTGTATCCCACTTAACCCTTTAATCATTTTTAATTACATGTTTCCACTTGGTTAAGTATTCTAATCGTATTTTCTATTGCCACCCAAGGCAACCCACTAGATTTCCACATGCCACCCAAGGCACGCACTTAACCCCTCATGCCCCACTACATGCTTATCTGGTTAAGTGTTTCTTAATTGATTAAGACCGTAACCTTTGCAAAGACCTCTCACATTAGACTATCTTTTATGGCAGCTGGATTTGCCGGTCGGGTCCGGGCAGCCTTACGCCATAACCGAGTCTAATCTCGTGTCTTTACACTTGTCACGTATTTAGTTTATGCCTAAGACCTCTCACATTGGGCCAATCATTTGTAGCCGCTGGATTTGTCGGTCGGGTCCGGGCAGTCTTATGCTACAAAAGGGCCCAACCTCGTGTCTTAGTCGATTAATTACACCTAATTAATCACCCCCATATTTTGAATTAATTTTCCCTAATTAATTCCAATTTAATGATGTACATAATTGACTCAATTATGTCCATCCACTTATGGTATGCAACATCATACCAATTTCACCACAATTTTGTTAACATGAATATTAACCCCATCGTTCCACACGTAATACGCTAACATGACATACATAAAAGGGAAGATTTCATCACAAATACAATGGGTTCAACTTAGCATAACATTAGCATCAACATGGGTTTTAAAGGTGTCAACTTGCATATATGACCATAGCATCAAACCCAACTAGCATAAGTAACCAACCCAAACTTGCATGAATCACATATGTCATAAAGAGGGTAACTTGCATAGATGTTCATGTCATAGACCTATCATAAAGGGATAAACTTGCATACATGTCATAGGTCTAAAAAGGGATGAACTTGCATATGTTACCCATATCATAAAAAGGGGTAAACATGAATATATATATATATGCATGACATACAAAGGGGTAAACTTGCATAAGTATGCATATCATACAAAGGTGTAAACTTGCACATGTTACTTGCATATAATCAAACACCAAACATGCATAACATGTCATATATGAACTTGCATATAATCAAACATCAAACTTGCATAACATGTCATATATGAACTTGCATATAATCAAACACCAAACTTGCATAACATGTCATATATGAACTTGCATATAATCAAACACCAAACTTGCATAACATGGTGTCATAATGGATCAATGTTTATCATAGTGATTTGCATAACTAGCATCATGATTATATAGCATAAAACTTGCATAACTAGCATCATGAACATATAGCATAAAACATGCATAACTAGCATCATGAACACATAGCATATGATAACATAACTTGCATTGATCCACATACATAACCATAACCTCATTATATCCTATCATAATTAGTTTAGCAATTGCTTGCTAAAGGCATAGAAACTCACAACTTTTTTATTAGCACTCCTATGAAGAAGATTTAGTTGCTAGAGTTGATTAGAAGTTGATTTGAGAAGCTATCTTCTTCTACAATTTGATGGAGGCTCCTTCTAAGTTGCATTTTGACGGCATGATGACGTTGTATCCAATTTTAGTGAATTAGGGTAGTCTTACGGTGTATTTATAGATTTAGGATGTAATTTAGGCCCTTAGATTAACCCTAATTTAGGTTAGAGCCGTCAGATTTCGTCACAAGCCCCAAAACACAGCCCAAACCCCTTCAGACTGCACCCAGGCCAACCTGGTCGAGTACCCAGGTCGACACCCGTGTCGACTGGGCAGTCGACTTGGGTTGGGGTGGTGTCGACTGGGCAGTCGACACCCCTGTCGACCTGGCCTGCGCGGGAGTTTTCCCGCCTTCCTCCTGTGTGTTGAATTTCGAATTTGAATTTGAAATTTAAATTTGTTTTGAACTTAGAATTTTCTGAAAACTTACATGGGCCATAACTAGGTCATACGGACTCCGATTTACAAAAAATCGGACTCTATTTCGCGTATTTTTCCGAGATGAACGCAATAGCATAGCCCATTTCCCCTGATTTAGATCTTAAAATTTAATTCTACCCTAATTTATACTATAACAAGTTATTTAACATACGGGGTGTTACAACTGATCAGAGGATTTTTGGAGCATTTGACAAATTTAGAAGAATTAAAACAACAAAGTGAGATTTCTGAATCCGAATTCATTAAATAAATTATATTAGGATGCAGACGGAGTTTAGAAACTCCCGACACCCATCGTCCACAGACCATGGACGACTTGGTTGATTTGTGGTATGTCATTGGTTGAATTTTGGTGTTTGTTTGTGGTTGAAAATTGAAATTGATTGATATTGTTGCATCATACAGCTTAGAAGAATGTATTAGGAAATGAAACTCCATGTGAAGCCGTGAGGCCTAAGGCAGTGCGAGTAGCCGTACATCGGGACGGTGGCGGTTTTAATTACCCTGCCGTTATGCCACCGAAATTTTCCGAAATGTTCTTGTGTTAAATATTCATGTTATTATATATCAATTGTTCGAACAATATGAAAATTATATTTTTAATACATACATATGAATAGGAAAACGATCATTGTATGTCAATATAAAATTCATGTTTTGTTGAAAATAAAAAACTGTCATTTGTTAAATAAAAATTTATGTACAATTAAAATTTACATTTTTAATGTAAATAAAACAGTAAAAATAAAACATTGTAATATAGAAAAGCATTTACATTAAATATACATTTTAATGTATGTGAAACATTGAAATTAACATTTTGATATAGGAATGTACTACAGTGAAAATCTTTTTTTTTTTTAATGTAAGTGAAATATTAACATGAAACATTAATATATAAAATGTTTACATTGAAAACATCACTTCTAATGTATATGAAACATAAAAAAAAGATTATTATTTTTTTCATGTAATAAAAGAAATGTATTGAGATGGAATTTATATTTTTAATGTATGTCACCATTAAAAATAATCATTGATAGGCAAAAAAATGTCTTTACATTGACATTTAGTATTTAATGTATATACATTTTTAATGAAAATAGACATTGTTAAATGAAAACGTGTTTACATTGGATTTTGCTTTTTCTTTATGTAAATCAAACATTAAAAATGTCAATTACTATAGAAAATGTATCTACACGGGAATTTTGCATTTTAATGTATATGAAAATATTAAAATACCACATTACTATATAAAATGTATTTACATTATATTTTGCATTTTAAATGTTTATATTAAAATGAACATTGACATGATAATAATGGTTTACATTAAGTTTTACATTCTTATGTAAATGACCCTTTTAAAAATGGTCATTGCAATAACCAAAAGTGTTTTTCTTTGAAAATTTACATTTTTAATGTAAACAAACCATTAAAAATGACCATTGATATACTAAAATGTCTTTGCTTTAAATTTTTTACTTTTAATGTAACCCAACAATAAAAATAGTCCCTTGTTAAATAAAATGTATTTACTTTGAAAAAATTTCATTTTTAATGTAATGTAACAAATTAAATGTAACATTAAAAATGAACACATTTAAAGTAGAAATGTATCAACATTGGCATTTACATTTTAAGGTATATGTTACATTAAAAAAAAAATATGCATTTGTTAAATAAAATGTATGGGACATTGGAATTTACATTTTCAATGAGAATGGAACATTAAAAATGTACATTGATATATAAAATATGTTTTTCTATAAAATTTATATTATAAATGAAATAAATGATTTCATTAGGAAGATTACATTTTTATATGTAATCAAAGAATGAAGTGTAAGAATTACATTTTATATGTAATCAAAGAATGAAGTATAAGAATTACATTTTTATATGTAATCAAAGCGAAGCATAGAATTACAATTTTATAGGTAATCAAAGAAAAGCATAGAAATTTACATTTTTCAATGTAAATAAAGAAAGCAGAGAAATTTATACTTTTCAATGTAAATAAAGACTACATAGAAATTTACATTTTCAATGTAAATAAAAGAATGATCAGAAATTTACATTTTCCAATGTAAATAGAATATGAAATAAAAAGCTTACATTTTTAATATAATAATATATAGAAATTAAAAAGTTTACATCTCAATATAAATAAATTTTGAAATAGAAAGATACATTTTCAATGTAAACGTATATTGAAATAAGAGATTACATTTTTCAATGAAATATTGTATTGAAATAAAAGATTACAATTTTAATTATATAAATGAATGATAAAGCAAATTTCATTTCCATGTAATATATGTATACCAGGTTGACATAGGAGAACATTTCTATTGTAAAAAGAAGGAAAATAATATAACTATTGACTTCTACTTCTAAAATCCTAAGTTTTTATACGCTATACAATAAGCAAATTATTCTTGGCAAAGATTATCAAAAGTAATATTGATAAATAATTGACCAACTCAAGTTATATACGTGTATCAATTGTGAGACTCCAACCCACGATACACGTTAAGTGTTGTCGTTGACCATCCCTTATTGGTTTTATTGTCATCATTTTATTGTTCCAAATTTAGACATTGATAAATAATTGACTAACTCAAGTTATATACGTATATCTAATTTCAAACTTCAGCCTAAGTTACACTACAAATGTTATCGTTGATTACCCGTTATTGGTTCTATCGACATCATTTAATTGTCCCAAATTTAATTTCGCAATTTTTGTGTTTATCGTGTGTCTTAAACTTAGCTTATATTGTATATGGGTCTCAAACTTTTTGCAGTTATGAAGGAAAAAGATTCAATATTTGTGTTAGCAAAATGAAAAGACAAAATAACGATATTAACATAATAACATCAAAAATTGATATAAAATTACCATCGAGAAATGGATAAACATATCAGCCGTTGTGGCCATAGACAGCTTTCCTTTGTTCTGGAACCTAGATATATGAGAACCAAAATAAGAATAACACTTTAATCAAAATAATATTCCATTTTACTGTGCGTAGAAAATTATATCAAACTGTAACCCGACATGTAATATAAAGTGTGGACAATTTTTTTTTGGGGTTATGAATACAAATTATAGTATTTGAGTAAATGAATTCACTCTCATGTAGAAAGGCCCGTAAACCATTCCTCATTTGAATAGTTAAACCAACAAATCATTTGTAGTATTCATTTTCCATGTGCTGTGCCAACGTCCATAGACCACATATAACAGTGGTATATGCCGCCATTAACAGGTTTTAAAAGGTTGATATTCCAAAGTAATTTAAAATTAAATCAAGATCATAATGAATTCTCTTATAGCATGAACATTCAAACAAACCAAATTAACAACAATTGATAAACTTCTGATTTAAATTAATCATCAATCTAATTTAATATAAAATTAAAGCAACAAAATATCCATCCTATGAACAAATCAGCCAAATAATGTATAAGTTGAACAAAGAATCAAACAGAAAAGAGTTCAAGAAGACACAACTGATTTTGTTATGTGTTCAATTGCTCTTACAATTTAATCAAAAGAAGATCCATAGTTTAAATAAAAAATGCATTCATTTACCCAAAGCAAATTACGACCAAAATAATAACAGGCAATAACAAAGCACATTAATAGGGAAGGAGCAGCTTGCAATTTATTATAGACGAATCAAATGAATTAAAGCACTGGTTTGAAATAACCATATTTCAAAGTACCCAAAACAAAGTTATAATGAAAGGTGAAAATACCTATAGCGATAGAAGAATCGACATCGTGTCGGCCAAATTGCGGACACTGCAACATGGATTGACTGCTTCCATTGGTCGGATTATAGGTACACCTTTCAACGACGGAAGAAGGAAAAACGAAATAAACGATTCATGGAAGAAACCTGCCACCAGGTCGACTGGTACTTTAGATCCGAGGAAAGCCTATAAGTAGGGTGCAGCGTGGATATTTAGAGTATGGATTTGAAAAGATAGAAGCGACGAGCCATGGAGGAAAAGAGGAGTTAAATAACCCGACGTTTGAGTTTAAGATGCTTCCGGGCTGTGGAAATCAGTAGGATAAGCTGCAGTTAGGCAAAGGCAACCATTTAGAATATTGTTGTAGAATGATTTCAGCAGAAGGCCAGAGTGCGAAGGGAAACAAATCAGGTATTAATAGAACAATATGGTAGAGAACCGGAGACAGAGATGTTGGCGACGGAGGGAAGAGGGAAGGCAAACTTTGATAGTGGGTAAAAGGCTCGAAATTGACAGGCTCACATATTAGGGGTTTTCGGTAATGAACGGAAAGGTAGACATGAAAATACACGAATATTTTTGGAATATTGATGAGAAAGGTCGGACAGGGAAAGGTTTAATGAAAACAAATTATTAATATATAAGCGTGACCTTTCAGCTTTAGATAAGCAAGGATTGATGTAAGCCTTCTAAATCAAACTCAGTAATTATAAATATAAGCGTGTATTAAACACATTTAAGCGTGTCCTTTTCCCATTATATTTTGCTTGTTCAAAAGTGCTTTGCTGCTTTGTTCTTTTTATGAGCAGGTCATAAATCACTAATGTAAAACATATTTGTCATTGAAAAGAACCTAGATTTTTTTATGATACTAAATTTGATTTGAAACGCAATCCACATAATAATTATTTTTATTACCTATTCCAACATAATAGTGTAGTAGTCTTGGATAGACGTAATTGGCCATGCTATTTAAAATCTTTATTTTAAAATTTTATAAATAATAAATATGAATACCAATGTTCATGGTTAAAGCTACAGTGAAGTGAAACTATATTATTTTTACTATGAGGCAAATCATAGCTTCACGGAAAATGCATTTTCGACGATAACAGATACATCACTACCATAATTACTCATTGTATCGTCAAATGACTAAAAACTGTCAGTTTAAGAGCTGCTTACAGATTGAACAACATAAGTTCACATCAATGAATAAGTTAACAAAATAGTTTCCACAAACACATGCAATATTTTAAGAATGGAATAAAATGATGTCAAAATCAAATATGAGTCCTAGGATTTATGTAAGTGGTGAATACAAATAAACGGCGACCCAACAATATACTATATCATAATTAACAAATTTGTAAGAGTGGAAGATAGCCACAGAAACCAATATGAGGAATTAATTCATGATGAAAAAATGCATAGAATTTTCAAAACAGGTTAAGCAACTTACTAAGTATTCCTTAATCTTTATAAATACAAACTATCTTGCATGCATAAACATCCCAAAAATAAAAACACTTCTTAGGAGACAAACTACAGATATGTTTATACCATTATTATAAGGTAATAAGATTAATCACATACATTATTACCAACACACTCCAAGATGGGCACATATCCATGTCCTATCTGTAATAAAAATACAGTTAAACACTTGATGTACATAAGATATATTTTTAAATTTAGAATGCAAATTGATTTCTATTTTAAAATGTTCATATATGTATTTGTACATTCAGCAAACAAAAAAAGGCAATCACAACTATGATATTCTGCCTTAACTAAGCATAAATATCATTTAACTTTCAAAGATGGTTAATTGCTTCCAATAGTGGGATTAATTGTTATCTTGCAGTAATTAGGAAAATGGGTAAACAGTGGACTGAAGCATGTTGTCACATGATATGCTATGTGATACTAAAAATTAGAAATAAGTTTCGTAAACCGTGATTACCATTTCATACTATAAAAACCAATGGACTATGCAAACTCTTTCTGCTCCTTGATGAAATCAACAAACCAAGAGAATGGTCTTTGATTATTATTTTCATATATGTTGTTATAAGTGAATCCGTTCTTTTCTCATTGTATAGATCAAAAGGAAAAAAAAATCAAATCCTAAAACTGGGAACAAAAACTTAAAATATAATAGGAATACAACAGAGTATGATAGTTGAATAGAATTTATCACAATGATACTTATCTATTGTAGTTATCAGTGTAATTAGCATACAATTATATTTTAATACCTAATTAGTCATACAATGAGATTTATCAATTAATAATTTACTAATTGAGTATACAGTTGCTTCAGACTTAAACTTAGAATTGAAATATAAGTTACGACCCCTTACCACAGTATTCAGAATTGAATGTCTTGATTTGTTGAGGCCAATCTGTGGAGACTGCGTTGTGGACAACTGCTTATGATGGTCGGGTTAGAGGAACACCTTTAACCGATGGAAGGAGGAATCATGAAAGAAACAGCGTACCAAGAAAGCTGTTGCCAGATCGGCCGGTAGGTCAGTCCGATAGGCTGGCGCTGCTGCTAGAAGGAGAGGTCAACGGACAGAAGCCTATAAGTAGGGTTGAGCGTGAATACTTAGGGTATGGATCTCAAAAGGAAGTAGCAGATAGCCGTGTAGAAAAAGAGGAGTTAAATAAGCAGATGTATGAGGTTAAAATGCTTCCGAGCTGTGGAAGTCAGAAGGGCAAAGCCGCCTGAGCTTAGATTGTTATTGTAGAAGAATTTTAGATGAAGGGCAAGAAATTGGGTATTAATAGCATTGTATCGTGGAGATCTGGAACCGAAGATGCTGCTGACGGTGGGAGGAGGGGAGGTCGACGCTGATGGTGGTAGAAGGTTCAAATTTGGGGGAGGCTTGAATATTTAGGCTTTTCGTGATAAAGAAGAAGGAAAGGACAGATAATAGACGTGAATATTTAGGGACATCGATGCGAGGCACGGGTGGGAAAAAGTATTAATAAGCGTGACTTTTGAGTTTTAGATTTCCCACAATGGCTCTGAGCGCTCGAATGCAAACTCAGTAATTATAATATAATATAGATATATATATATATAAATCATATAAATGATTCAATGTACAAAGAGAATGGTATGACATTAAAAATCACAATTTTAATGTAATATTTGATTTCATATATAAAAGAAATCAATATGGAATTGAAAATGGTTTGAAATCGTTGAATGGTTTATATTTATATAGTTATATATAAATATAAATTAAAATAAAACGAATCGCGCTGTTGTAGTACGCGTTTTGAAATCATAATTTCAAATGATTATACTGAAAGATCCGACTGTCGAATTTCCCTAAAACTGGAACCGTTGGGTTCGTTTCGGAAGATCTTTCGAACGATATAAATTTCGCAAAAATCCAATGGTTAGATTTTGAGAAATGTGCAAATCAAATTTTAGTAAAAACATTGCCAGGGCCATGTAATGACCCGAAGCGTCGTTTAATTAAAAATGGCTATTTTTAAATAAATAAAAAGAGCGATAAATCGTTATAAATTAGTATATATGATATGGAATGAAAAGAAACGATTTAAAGCATATATATTTGATAATTATTTGAAAAGTCCGAGTTAACTCTCATTTCAAATAATTATACGACGATTAGAAGTCGAAGATTTAAAGACGGTGATTGAAGGTCTGCGATCTTCACATTGAATGGATAACTACTAATGCCCGGCATCGGTTAGCTCCCAGTAAAGAGTTATAGTGGTAGTTGTCCGGACGTACTTGTTAATTATCCGGATATGTGAGCACCTCTCTTCCGTATTGGACATATGAACGAGGAATAAGGTGTCTCCGGTTTCGTTCAGACCCATAATGGACTTGTAAATGGATGTGTGTCTGGCATTGGATTTCATTCCGTGTAAATTGATTTCTGCTTAATATATATCTGATTGGTGGCGAAAAATTTATTCTCTTGCTTAACACCCTTCTCTAAGACGCACGAGCTCAGAGGTTATATATTGATAGTTATCGATCGCACGGCGTGAAATGTCAGTGTGGCATGCCAAGATGTAAATGATCAAGGCTTATTGTTGAAAAGCAGAGCCTTGTGGTTGATGATCAAAGCACAGCTTTATTGTAGCATAGCTTTGTGTATAGCGTTACTTCGCGAGCCTCGCCCCCCGGTATGAACCAGAAACGGGAGATGGACCCCAGGGAGGACATGCGTCTCTTTCTAGCTAGAAGTGGTATTTGTGTTTTACAATCCCATATATTTTTACTTATGTGGATGATTGAAAGCGAGGTACCTCGGATTTGAGTCCCTAGTGTATCTATTTTACGCCCCATAGGGTGCGGAAACGTATTTTCAGGCATTACTAATCCACTGACATTATTTGTGGACCGGCCCTGGCACTCCGGGTGCATTTGCGACTGAATCCTGAGGCTCGGGCTTGAGAGTCTCAAATTCGGTAAGGACGATCCCTTGCCTTGGTTCAAGATGGAAGTCCAACTTCCAATACGACATCATACGGTTTTGATTGTATAACTACTATGGCGACATTGTATATGGTAGCTATGCCGTCTATGATTGATATATTATGATTGAAATGTTTTCGAAACATATATATACACTATAATAATATCAAATCCGTTTTTATTGTATCAAGCATTTTTGAACATCATAAGGTAAAAATCTATCCTCTGGTTTGCGTTGCATTGTGTGAGGGTACTTAAGTCTTATAATGGTTTCATATTTCTAAAAAGCATTGCGTTGTTTAACGATTTACTTTATATATGCACTGGCAGTCCAATGGAGTAAACCCATTCCACGTTAGTGGCGTTGTCCTATGATTAGCCTTATTATTAAATATGTTAAATAGGATTTCTCATACCAGTCCTGTGACGGCCCACCCCGCACCAGCCGACATTTCAAATGGAAGTGCGCTGTGTCAATGTCCAACCGGCACGGGACGGTCGTCAAAGAAAGGAAACAAGTGAATTTGAACTAAAAGGAACCTGTAGAATGTCTCACAGCGCATGGAATAAAATATAACAATAACATACTTGACATAAAACAGGTGAGATAGTGCATAAGCTGAAAACTAAACCATCATAGCAGCGGAAAATCCAAAATACAGCTTATGTTCTGCATCATCATTACAACTTTTAAAACTAACTCCAAAGCAAAATAAGAAAGGTACACTACTAAGGCCCAAAGTAGGGACCAACAGCGACACAGGGAGAATATATATATATATATATATATATATATATATATATATATATATCATACGTGGAAGCCTCCTACTCGTCTCAAGCACAACTACCTGTGCATAATTACTTGACATGTCTCTAATCTGCCCGTTTAAGAGCACCCAGAGTAATAAGAAGATACATAAAACTTTGGGTCATACAAAAGTCCGGTATGAGCGATAAGCAGCAAAACAGAACAAGTGATCATAAATCACACAAAACAGTCATAGCAACATACGACGGGACGAACCGACCCGCTCGTGGAGCAAAACAGTCAAAATTATGATCTAGCGTATGGTGTAAATAGTCGAAAATGCCGTCGTATGCTCCACGAGCGGGTCGGGTCGTATGATTTCTCCGGGATGCATAATTTCGACTCTCCTATGTCTCCTAAGTATAGTCATTCTCATTCTCGCCCCACTGAATTTTGACTAGATCCATCGCTTTCCTTCTAAGTTGCTTCGTATCGTGCTCGACAATATGAATCGGCTTGCAGTTCCCAACCGCCTCGGGTTCTACTTCGATATCATCCAACTGATCAGGTGAAATAGTCATATCGGGGTCGTGCACGAATTTCCTTAACTGGGAAACATGAAATACATTATGGAACTTCTGCCATCTTCTCTGGTAATTCAACTTTATATGCCAAATTCCCAACTTGCTCGAGGATTGGGAGTGGACCAACAAATCTTGGTGCTAACTTGCCTCTTCTAACAAATCGTATCACGCTCTTTAACGGAGAAATCTTGACAAACACCAAGTCACCAATGGAGAATTTTAAATCTCTTCTCCTCTTATCAGCATAACTCTTATGCCTATCTTGGGCAGCCTTCATTTGTTGTCGGATAACCCTGATCTTATCTGAGGTATCTCTTATCACATCTGGCCCAAGCGCAAATTTCTCACCGGTTTCTAACCAACATGACGGTGAGTTGCACGGTCTTCCATACAAAACTTCATATGGAGCCATACCAATACTGGACTGATAACTATTATTATATGCAAACTCTACTAGATGCAAATGGTCATCCCATGATCCACCTAAATCCAATATGCAAGCTCTCAAGAGACCTTCTAATATACGATTTACCCTCTCTGTTTGACCATCAGTTTGAGGATGATACGTAGTACTGAGATATAATCCTGACCCTAGAGCCTCTTATAAGCTCTTCCAAAACCCACTAGTAAACAACAGGTCTCTGTCACTCACAATGCTTTTAGGTACTCCATGAAATCTCACTACCCACTTCATATATAGTTCCGCTAACTTAGTTGCCATTCTATTCGACTTGATAGGTATAAACCTTGCACTCTTGGTCAATCGGTCCAAAATCACCTAAATGCAATCATGGCCCGATCTAGTTTTTGGTAACCCATCAATGAAATCCATTGAGACTTGTTCCCATTTACATTCTGGAATTTCTAATGGTTGCAACAAACCACTAGGCTTCTTTTGCTCAGCTTTAAATAGTTAGTAATTCATGCACTTGGATATAAACTTCCCAACGTCTCTTTTAATCCCTTCCCAGTAGTATGTCTGCCTCATATCTCGATACATATTGTTACCTATGGGATGGATAGTCAGTTTCAAGTGATGACATTCTCTAAGCACTTCATCCCTCAATCCATTTACGTTGGGCGCAACTAGTCTTCCATTCTTTCTAAGCCATCCATCTCGATCAAGCCCATACTTGTTCATCTCCTCGTCGATACCCATCTCTAACTTGGAGATGATTTCCAATAGGTTAGGATCATCTCTCTGACTAGAACCAATCCGCTCAATCGAAGTGGGTCTGATTGTCAAACTTGCTAATACTTCTAGATCCAATTCGCACTTTGGTCTGAAATCGTACCCTGCGATTTGCTCCAGTTGCTTCCATTCTAGAAACATAGCCCCTAAATTGGCATGTCTCCTACTCAATGCATCAGCTATCGCATTGCCCTTTCCTGGTGTATACGCAATATCGAAATCGTAGGAAGCCAAGAATTCTATCCATCTTTGATGTCGGAGATTTAGATCCTTCTGAGAGAAAAGATACTTTAACGATTTATGATCGGTAAACAACTCGAATCTTTCTCCCAAGAGATAATGTCTCCACATTTTCAATGCGAACACGATCGCTGCCAATTCCAAATCATGGGTAGGATATCTTTTGAAACACCCCACCTCCGTTAAGGTCACCCACAAAGAGAGTGCCTTAACTTTGGTGGAGGTATATAAGTAAAAGCCACAGATAAAGACAAGACAGATATAAATACACATATTTTAAATAGCGGAAACCAAACAAACTTTTATTCCATCAATACGTGTTCAAACAAAACATTTCCATAATTGTCTCAAAATACTTCCAACATTACAACCTCATTACTGTCTTGAACATAAATAAAGTAACAAAAATCCCCATAGTGATATCCAAAGCCATAATCCGAGCAAAAGAGATCCAAACCATACATCTACTGTCTTGGAGCTTGCAAAGAGTCTGACTGAGCTGAGTTGTTTCCTCCCTGTGGACCTTGGGGGGTGGGGGGATGAAAGAAAATAAGACGAAAAGAAAATAGAGTCAGACATAAAGCCTGAGTAAATCTAGTGACTCTTCAGTATGTGAATAAGAAAAAGGGCATGATAGATATAAACTGAAAATAGGCAAGTATCACAAGCTAAGGAAGTGTAGTTTAGAATCGAATGTACTATCGCACCCACACTATATCTCTGCACCTACTTGAGCTTATTCTAACTGGCACCCCATGCTGAGGGTGAAGTGATCCCCATTTTCTAAAGATCGGCTCCTACTCGCGTAAACATGTGTCATACGGCCCCCAAGAATTGTAGATACCTATGCTGGTCCCACCATGGGGTGTATCAAGACACATGGTGGCGGCCCCGACACAATTCTAGAAGGCATAGGTTATACTACTGGTGTCCCCAGTGCCCTGTTTGTCTGCTCTGGAGTGTGTGCACGCCCGCACCCCGTTAGAACCTACACTTTCCACCCACCGCCGTCGTTTTGACTGCTTACAATCAGCCTAGTAATCGTGCCCCACCCTGCCTAGTTTTAGGGTACCATGATACCTAACTTGGGTTACTGTTGAAATGGGTCCCTCGTTACTAGGGTTTTCTAGTCAAACATGTTAAGTGGTTAAGTGTCTGTATTTACCTAACCTCACCCATCAATTCTTGTTAACATGTTGAATTTGGTTAAGTGTTTATAGTTGACTTAACCCTACCATCTGTCCTTAGCCTCTTAAAGCACCTGACCACTCACATTAGACAGATATTGCTACGGTTACTGGATGTGCCGGTCGGTTCCGGGCAGGTTTACACCGTAGCTCGGTCTAACCTCGTGTCCTTATTGGGCTCAATGCTTAACCACCCACATTGGATAGGTACTGTTGTGACTACTGGACAGCTGGACGGGTCCGGGCAGGTTTACGTCACAACTCAATCCAACCTCAGGTTAAGCATACCGTGTTTTCTAAATTTACATATTTTATCACTTCTCAATTATATGTAAATGTCATGTCCTTTATTCTTGGGTATAACAATTCATACCGCTTAAATGTCATTGTCGTTGGCATGTGCCAACCATGCCAACATATATTTTCATGTTTTACATCCAACGTTATTACCCCCGTTTGTACGTTCGCAACATTATAACAAGTGTTGGGCTCGACACAATTCAGCCCAACTTTATAAATGTGAGAAAAAGGGGAAATCAAGAACATGTAATATTTTACAATACTTAAAGGTGTGTGGCACATGAACTTGCAATTTAGCGTTTCAACTAACATGAATTATGGGTCATGTGAACCTGCATTCAAATCAAAGTATAACTAAGTGGGCGACATATGAAATGGCATAGTTTAAGCTTATACAAACTTGGGTTTAAACATGTTTAACTTGGCATAATGTCAACCACAAAACTAACATGTTGTATATTCACCAAAATGTCCAATTTTAACATCTAATCATATAGCCGATTTCAACATGAACTTGCATAGTTTATGTAGCCCAAACGATACTTAACATAGATCCAATTATACTTGCAAATAAACATAAGAATGTGTTCATAGGTTTTGGGTCATGTAGGCATAAAAGGTCTCAAATCTAGAACATGTTTACATAAGCCTTAATTTAGACTTAGAGAATGTATATAGTCCATGCCATAGACATAAACATAATGGGATCAAATTCTAGTTTTTGCCACAAACTTGTAAGTGCCATTGTTTTCATATACAATTGTTCAATAGGCTTGCATCAATCAATTTAGGCCACAAATATCAATACACAAGTCATGACAGAATCATTACAATACACAAAATTTATATCATTATCATACAATAACATAATTCTATTTTCATTTACATCGAATCACGTCATAGTTTTTATTCATATTCTGAAAGGTCACTATACTTACAACGAATGCAGAATCTTGAATTCTGAATTCTGAAATTGAGATGCGTTCCTTTGGGTAGATTAACGTTGCGTTGATTAATTTTATTAAGCTTTAGTTTTTTTCTTAATTTGATTCGTCTCTAAGCTCCTCTCTCTTGACAGCTACGCTCAATTCCTTCCTGGCATCATGACGACTCCCATCTTATTTTTTGTGTGAATTTTAGTTGAGACTTAGGGTGTATATATAGATTTTTAAATTGTTTTGAGCCGTCAGATGAAGACAGGAGGAATCTAGACCATACAAAGTTCAAAGAGCCAATCAAGAGGTGACATGTCAGCCCTAATGACACACCGAGCCACAGAAATTCGAGCCAGAGCCACACCCAGCCTGCCAGGTCGACCAGGTAGGTCAACTGGCAGGTCGACACCCAGGTCGACACTATGGTCGACCTGGGGTGACCATGTCGACACCATGGTCGACCTGGTCCCTGGGCGGGAATTTTCCCGCCCAGCCCAATTTGAACCTGTTTTTCGAATTTTGAACTTGAAATCGAGCTGTTTGAATTTTAAATTTTATTCTGAAACTTCAGAAGGTCATAACTCCTTTATACGAAGTCCGATTCACGCAAACTCGGTCTCTATCTCAAGCAGAATTCCGAGACGAACGCAATGGCGTAACCCATTTCCCTTAATTCTTTCATTTAGAATTAATTACACTTTAATATGTGAAGCTTAATGTTATAGAATTCACGAGGCGTCACATTCTCCCCCCTTAAAAGGATTTCGTCCTCGAAATCTTCAAGTTAGGAAGAATATATATCCTACCATCCAACCGTCCATCTACTCAACCAACGAACACAGGCATCCACTGTCCTTAAACGAATTCTAATGCTTCATGATCATATGCATAGTGTGTGTACATGTCCTTATCTAATGCACAAATCAGGCGGTCTACTGATTCAGTTGACCTCTTTAATGCGAATCATGTAAGTGTCATGAATCCATTATGTATGCAAATTTTTCCTACTCATAATTCTACATGAGTGCACAACTTATTCATACATATGCGACAACCATATGACATCATATCAAGTTTCAACCATATACAAATGAGAATACATATATGCATATGCAATATGAAGTGACTGAGCCGATCTAAAAACTAGGGTGTGTGTGTATATGCATCCACGAGCAACCACTAGCAATCACTAGCAACCATTTGCAGCCATCATCCATAACATGTTTTCAGATACATGTTTGCATACATTTGTTTTCTACCTAAGGAGTTAGGAAAAGGACCGAGGAGATATACCTAAAAAGATAGATAAGGCATAACTTAAGGAAAAAGGGAGATCAAAGATGTACCCTCAAAAAGAAAAGGGTAGGCAACGCGTATTCTGTCCTCAGTTTCCCAAGTCTCGTCTTCCTCGACGTCGCTCTACTGAACTTTAACGAGTTTGACTTCGCGGTTGCATAGCTTTTTCACTTCAGTTCCTAAGATGCGGGTTGGAACTCTCCTCACTTTTGCTTCACGTTACACTTCGGCTTCTTCTAGAATGCTAGGTTCCACCACTTCCGCAGACTCATGCAAACACTTCCGGAGGTGAGAAACATGAAAGATGTTGTGAACTCCGGCCAGTCTCTCGGGTAGCTCTAATCTATAGGCCATCTTCCCAACCTTCTCAATGATAGGAAACGGTCTTACAAATCTTGGTGCTAGCTTTCCTGCGGATCCAAAGCGAACGACGTTCCTTAAAGGAGATACCTTAAGGAAAACCATGTCCCCAACTTCAAACTCAAGGTCGGTCCTTCTTTTTTCGGCGTAGGATTTCTGTCTTTCTTGGGCAGTCTTCATTCTCCTTCGTATCAAGTCCACTTTCTCTGAAGTCTCTCGAATCTTGTCCGACCCAAGTATAAGTTTATTTGTAGACTCCCACCAACAAGTTGGTGATTTGCACGGTCTTCCATACAAGGCTTTGAAGGGTGCCATGCCTATGGTAGCTTGGTAGCGGTTGTTGTAGGCAAATTCCACTAGAGGAAGGTGATCCTCCCATGTCCCTCCAAAGTTAAGAACGCAAAGTCTTAAAAGATCCTCCAAAACTCTATTCACCCTTTTCGTCTGGCCATCAGTTTAGGGGTGATAGGCCGTGCTCAAACATAACTGTGTGCCTACAGCTTCTTGCAGACTCCACCAAAACTAGCTTGTGAAGATAGGGTCTCGGTCACTAACAATGCTGGAGGGTATCCCATGGAGTCGAACTATTTCCTTGAGATAAAGAGATGCTAGAGATGAGGCAGTCCTTCTACTTTTAACGGGTATAAAGTGGGCGCTTTTAATAAGCCTATCCACTATTACCCAAATGCTAGTATTGCCTCTTCTCGACCTAGGTAGTCCATCAATAAAGTCCATTGAAATGATATTCCACTTCCACTGTGGGACCTCTAAAGGATGAAGTAGTCCTCCAGGCTTCTTTTGTTTCGCCTTGACCCGTTGGCAGGTCATGCACTTAGAAACGAAATTTGCCACGTCCTTTTTCATGCCGCCCCAAAAGAAAGTCCTTTTTATATCCTTATACATCTTATCACCGCCAGGGTGTATAGTCATCTTCGAATGATGCGCTTCCTCGAGAACCTTCTTTGTCAACTCCCTTGCTTGTGGGATGCATAATCTTCCATCTCGCCTCAGCCAACCCTTATCATTGATGGCGTATCTACTGAGGTGACTAGAAGTCTCACCCCTAATAAGTTTATCAATCACATCAACAAGCTGAGTATCTTCACGTTGTGCAACCCCTATTGAGTCCAAGAGAGTAGGGCGTACTTCGAGAGATGCTAACAAACCTGGTACAAAATCCGAGGAGGGCCTAAAGTTAAAACTGGCTATATACTCCAAGCTTTGCCTTTCCACAAAGAGAGGGCTTAAGATCAGTTTCTTTCGGCTCAACGGGTCTGCTACTACGTTGCCTTGCCGGGAGTATAGGAAATTTCAAAGTCATACGAGGCAAGAAACTCCATCCATCTTTGTTGCCTCAAGTTAAGATCCTTCTGCGAGAAGAGATATTTCAACGATTTATGGTCAGTGTATAATTCGAACTTCTCACCTAGGAGATAATGGCACCAAGACTTAAGAGCAAAGACGATGGCGGCTAACTCAAGATCGTGGGTTGGGTAGTTCTTTTCATGAACTTTCAATTGCCTTTCACCATAAGCTACTACCCTCCCTTCTTGCATCAAAACAGCGCCTAGCCCCGTACCACAAGCATCCGTATATACTGTGAACATTTTTCTTCCATCTGGCAGAGCCAGAACCGGGGCTGTTGTGAGAGCCCTTTTTAATCGTTGGAAAGCAAACTCGCAGTCCAAATCCCAAGTGAACGTCAGATTCTTCTTTATTAGCCTTGTGAGTGGAGCTGAGATTTTCGCGAAATCCGTAATAAACTTTTGGTAACAACCGGCTAGCCCAAGAAAGATTCGGACTTCGGTTGCATTTCTTGGTGTCTTCCAATCTTGCACTGCCACTACTTTCGTGGGGTCCACAGCCAACCCCTCTTTGGACACTATATGCCCCAGAAATCTTACCTCCTTTCTCTAAAAGTGGCACTTGGAGAATTTGGCTTTTAGCTGATTTGCACGGAGAGTATCCATGATTTCTTTCAGATGCTGAGCATGTTCTTCCTTATTCTTTGAGAAGATTAAGATATCATCTACAAAGACAACCACAAATTTGTTGAGGAATTCTCTGAACACCCTGCTCATTAGGTCTACGAAATAAGCGGGTGCGTTTGTCAAGCCGAAAGGCATGACAAGCCATTCGAAGAAACCGTATGGGGTTCTGAACGCCGTTTTATCAATGTTGTCTTCAGCTACTTTTAGCTGATGGAACCCAGTTGCCGGATCAAGTTGGGAGAAGACCGACGCACCTACAAGATGATCAAACAAATCGTCGATTCGGGGAAGAGGGTGCCTATTTTTCTTGGTCAATTTGTTTAACTCCCTATAGTCGACGCAAAGGCGAAGCGAACCGTCCGCTTTGGTTGCGAACACCACTGGAGCACCCCGTTCCGAAATGCTCCGTCTAATGAACCCCTTCTCAAGAAGTTCTTTAACCTGCTTACTGAGCTCCTTTCTCTCCTTTGGAGCCATGTGTCTGACAGGTAAAGCTACAGGCTTTGCATTATCCACAAGATATATGCGGAAGTCTATTTCCCGCCTCGGAGGTAAGCCTTTCACCTCCTCAAAGACATCTGGATATTCCCGGACTACTCTAACTGACTGCAAATTTTCATCATAAGCATCAAGCGACTCTAGATAACTAAGCATAACAGCATTCAAGGGTTTACAAGAAATTTCTAGAGTGTTACCAAGATGAGTCAAGAGTCTAACTACTCTTTTCTCCCAATTAAGAATGGCACCATTACTGGATAACCAGTCCATGCCTAAGATCAAACCATATCCTGAGAAGCCGAAAACAAAGGCATTACAACTAAACTCAACGCTGAGAATAGAGATTTTCAAACCCAAACAAACCATTGACAAGTAAGCGGAGCCCCCAATTGGATTTGAAACTACTAACGGATCCTCTACCATACTAGTGTCTAGATGCAGAGATTCTACTAAGGCAGATGAAACAAAGGAGTGTGATGCGCCAGAGTCAAAAAGTGTGTGAACTGGATGGTCATAAAGGTAGACTACACTTTCTACAGAAATATTACTACCTCGTTCCTGCGAAGGTGCCACCAGTGCATGAACTTGACCCCCTGAAGTGGATCCGGCTTTCTATCCCTGCCCTCTCTTCTTTGGGCTGTCCTTAGCTTGGTGCCCAGTCTCTCCACAATGGAAGCAACCACCCATCTTCGCCTTCCTTTTTCGGCAGTCTTTTGATATATGTCCCACAATGCCACAGAAATTACACCTTCTCCTCACACGGGGATTATTGTTCTTCCCTCCTTTCTTGAAGTCTGTTTTCTTAGCTTGTAAACCCTCTTTCTTTTCTTCCACCTTAGTCTCTTTCTTGTCGTTGTCTTCCTCGTGTAGCAACGCCATGTCCACCAAGCTTTCATAAGTCGCTCCCGTGGATACATGGGTCATAGCAAGGCTTTGTAGATGCTCATTCAAACCTTTGACGAAGCGAAGCGCCTTCTTGTGTTGGGTGTTTACTAAGTCCATCCCAAATCTGGCTAGCTGATTAAACTGATTAACGTACTCCCTGATTGTCATACTTCCCTGTTTCAGAGTTAGAAATTTCTCCATTTGCAGGCTTCTTTCAGCTTGGGAGAGGAATTTCATCTCAAACCTTGTACTGAAATCTTCCCATGTTTCCACCGCCCTCTGAGCATTGGTAATTTCCCACCAATAGGAAGCTTCATCTTTAAGCAACCACACTGCTAGCTGTATCTTTTTCCTGCCATCAACTCCGAAGATGACAAACAGATCCTCGGTCTCCTTTAACCAGTTTCTTGCTCCTACAAAGGATTCTGTCCCATAAAAGTCTTTTCCACCCATAGCCTTGAAGTCTCTACATGTTTTTGCGAAGGCATTTCCTCGAGGAGGAGGAGGAGAAACCGCGGCCACTGGATGAGGAATGTCTGCTGGGCCCGCGCCATTGGCCCTTGCTTCTAAGTACCTCCTAAACCAGCCGGGTATCGGCACTCCTTCTGGAAGGTTAAGGTCTCCAGACATGCTGAAACAGAAAGGAAAGATTCAAAACGAAGGATAGAGAGAGATAGTGCACATGGCTTAGGGGGATTATGCCTTTTTTTTTAGAAAAAACAACACTTTTTCTTGGAAAAGATGCTTCTTTAAATTTCTTTTTGAAAATAGTTTCAAATTTTTTATCTTATCTGGTAAACCTATACTCTAATACCAAGTGAAACACCCCACCTCCGTTAAGGTCACTCACAAAGGGAATGCCTTAACTTTGGTGGAGGTTTATAAGTAAAAGCTATAGATAAACACAAGACAGATATAAATACACATATTTTAAACAGCGGAAACCAAATAGACTTTTATTCCATCAATACGTGTTCAAACAAAACATTTCCATAATTGTCTCAAAATACCTCCAACATTACAACCTCATTACTGTCTTGATTATTAAAGAAGCATAAAACATAAATAAAGTAACAAAAATCCCTATAGTGATATCCAAAGCCATAATCCGAGCAAAAGAGATCCAAACCATACATCTACGGTCTTGGAGCTTGCAAAGAGTCTGACTGAGCTGAGTTGTTTCCTCCCTGTGGACCTGGGGGAAAAAAAGAAAAGAAGACGAAAAGAAAATAGAGTCAGACATAAAGCCTGAGTAAATCTAGTGACTCTTCAGTATGTGAATAAGAAAAACGGCATGATAGATATAAACTGAAAACAGGCAAGTATCACAAGCTAAGGAAGTGTAGTTTAGAATCGAATGAACTATCGCACCCACACTACATCTTTGCACCTACTTGAGCTTATTCTAACTGGCATCCCATGCTGAGGGTGAAGTGAACCCCATTTTCTAAAGATCGGCTCCTACTCGAATAAACATGTGTCATACGGCCTCCAAGAATTGAAGATACCTATGCTGGTCCCACCATGGGGTGTATCAAGACCCATGGTGGCGGCCCCGACATAATTCTAAAAGGCATAGGTTATACTGCTGGTGCCCCCAGTGCCCTGTTTGTCTGCTACGGAGTGTATGCACGCCCGCACCCCGTTAGAACCTACACTGTGCACCCACCGTCGTCGTTTTGACCGCTTACAATCAGCTAAGTAATCGTGCCCCACCCTGCCTAGTTATAAGGTACCATGATACCTAACTTGGGTTACTGCTGAAACGGGTCCCTCGTTACTAGGGTTTTTTAGTCAAACATGTTAAGTGGTTAAGTGTCTGTATTTACCTAACCTCACCCATCAATTCTTGTTAACATTTTGAATTTGGTTAAGTGTTTATAGTTGACTTAACCCTACCATCTGTCCTTAGCCTCTTAAAGCACCTGACCACTCACATTAGACAGATATTGCTACGGTTACTGGATGTACCGGTCGGTTCCGGCCAGGTTTACACCGTAGCTTAGTCTAACCTCGGGTCCTTATTGGGCTCAATGCTTAACCACCCACATTGGATAGGTATTGTTGTGACTACTGGACAGTCGGGCGGGTCCGGGAAGGTTTACGTCACAACTCAATCCAACCTCAGGTTAAACATACCGTGTTTTCTAAATTTAGATATTTTATCACTTCTCAATTATATGTAAATGTCATGTCCTTTATTCTTGGGTATAACAATTCATACCGCTTAAATGTCATTGTCGTTGGCATGTGCCAACCATGCCAACATATATTTTCATGTTTTACACCCAATGTTATTACCCCCGTTTGTACGTTCGCAACATTATAACAAGTGTTGGGCTCGACACAATTCAGCCCAACTTTATAAATGTGAGAAAAAGGGGAAATCAAGAACATGTAATATTTTACAATACATAAAGGTGTGTGGCGCATGAACTTGCAATTTAGCATTTCAACTAACATGAATTATGGGTCATGTGAACTTGCATTCAAATCATAGTATAACTAAGTGGGTGACATATGAAATGGCATAATTTAGGCTTATACAAACTTGGGTTTAAACATGTTTAACTTCGCATAATGCCAAAACTAACATGTTATATATTCACCAAAATGTCCAATTTTAACATCTAATCATATAGCCTATTTCAATATGAACTTGCATAGTTTATGTAACCCAAACGATACTTAACATAGATCCAATTATACTTGCAAATAAACATAAGAATGTGTTCATAGGTTTTGGGTTATGTAGGCATAAAAGGTCTCAAATCTAGAACATGTTTACATAAGCCTTAATTTAGGCTTAGAGAATGTATATAGTCCATGCCACAGACATAAACATAAAGGGATCAAATTCTAGTTTTTGTCACAAACTTGCAAGTGCCATTGTTTTCATATACAATTGTTCAATAGGCTTGCATCAATCAATTTAGGCCACAAATATCAATACACAAGTCATGACAGAATCATTACAATACACAGAATTTATATCATTATCATACAATAACATAATTCTATTTTCATTTACATCGAATCACGTCACAGTTTTTATTCATATTCTGAAAGGTCACTATACGTACAACGAATGCAGAATCTTGAATTCTGGATTCTGAATTCTGAAATTGAGATGCGTTCCTTTGGGTAGATTAACGTTGCGTTGATTAATTTGATTAATTTTTAGTCTTCTTCTTAATTTGATTCGTCTTTAAGCTCCTCTCTCTTGACGGCTACGCTCAATTCCTTCCTGGCAGCATGATGACTCCCACCTTATTTTTTTATGTGAATTTTAGTTGAGACTTAGGGTGTATATATAGATTTTTAAATTGTTTTGAGCCGTCAGATGAAGACAGGAGGAATCTAGACCATACAAAGTTCAAAGAGCCAATCAAAAGGTGACATGTCAGCCCTAATGACACACCGAGCCACAGAAATTTGAGCCAGAGCCAGACCCAGCCAGCCAAGTCGACCAGGTAGGTCGACACCCAGGTCGACACTATGGTCGACCTGGGGTGACCAGGTCGACACCATGGTCGACCCTATGGTCGACCTGGTCCCTGGGCGGGAATTTTCCCGCCCAGCCCAGTTTGAACCTGTTTTTCGAATTTTGAACTTGAAGTCGAGTTGTTTGAATTTTAAATTTTATTCTGAAACTTCCGAAGATCATAACTCCTTCATACGGAGTCTGATTCATGCAAACTCGGACTCTATCTCAAACAGAATTCCGAGACGAACGCAGTGGCGTAACCCATTTCCCTTAATTCTTTCATTTAGAATTAATTACACTTTAATTTGTGAAGCTTAATGTTATAGAATTCACGGGGTGTTACATCTTTTCTCATGCGGTTTCAGTTGCCGACTTGCATAAGCTACAACCCTACATCCTTGCATCAATACAACACCTAGTCCAGTACCACATGCATCTGCATATACCATCATCTCTTCATTCCCCTTAGGATTGACTAACACTGGTGCACATGTCAACTTTTCCTTTAGACTCTTGAATGCATTCTCGCACTTTTCGTCCCAAACAAAAGTTTGATTTTTCTTGGTCAACTGAGTCAAAGGTGCTTCTATCTTGGAGAAGTCTTAGATAAACTTACGATAATATCCAGCTAACCCCAAGAAACTTCTTATGTTCGTTGCATTCTTGGGTGTAGACCAGTCTTGTACTGTAGCCACCTTCGCAGGGTCCACTACAATACCACTCTCTGAAACAACATGGCCCAAGAATCTCACTTCCCTCTTTCAAAAGTGACACTTAGAAAACTTTGATTCAATTGGTGTTTTCTCAACACCTCCATCACTATCCTCGGATGTTCCTTGTGTTCTTCCTCTGTCCCCGAATAAACCAAGATATCGTGTACGAACACAAGAACAAACTTATACAATTGATCTCAGAATACTCTGTTCAAAAGATCCACAAAATATGTTGGTGCATTGGTCAACCCAAATGGTGTGACCAACCACTCATAGAATCCAGATGGCGTCCGAAAGGCCGTTTTAGCTATACTCTCAACTTCCACCCTAAGCTGATGAAAACCTGTCGCGAGATCCAACTAGGAGAACACTCTTGCGCCACTCAACTGATCAAACAGATCATCTATCCGCGGTAGAGGATACTTATTCTTCCTCGTCACCTTATTCAACTCGCGGTTGTCCACACACAATCGAAGGGAACCATCTGCCTTGGTAGCAAACACAACTGGTGCTCCCCACTAGGAAAAAATTCTTCTTATATCCCTTCTTCAACAGATCGCTTACTTGCACCCCGAGCTCTTGCTTCTCCCTTGGTGCCATACGACGAAGTGGCATTACTATAGGTTTGGCATCTTTCACCAAATCAATAAGGAACTCAATCTCTCGGTGTGGTGGAAGTTCAGTCACTTCCTCGAAGACGTCCAGATATTGGCCAGCCACGGGCACATCTGACAACTCATCATGCAGGATGTCAAGGGAATTTAGAAAACTGGCCATTACCCTATCACTAGGTAGACCACTAAACACTACCCTCCGCCCATCATCCGCTCTAACTGTCACCAAAAAGCCCTCATAGTCTACCACTACCTCGTATCTTTGGAGCCAATCGACTCCCAAAATAATGCCAAACCCAGTAAAGCCCAAAACAAGCAATCACAAACAAACATGCATCCATGACTCGATAAGACCACATTACGACAAATCATGCTAAGGTTAGTTGAACCACCAATCGGGTTCGTCACCGCTAAAGGTCTATCGACTATCTCGGGTTCCAATCCCAACCTATCTACCAGGTCACTAGATATGAAGGAACTGGAAGCTCCGGTATCAAACAATACTCGAACAGGAACATCATAAACAGAAAGCATACCTTGAATGACGTAATTCTTTCCTTTGTCCGCTGCAATTGGGGCATTCGATGGAGAAGGAACTACATTAATAGCATATGCTTTCACAATCTGCTTTTCTTTAGGGGGTTGCGGATACTTATCCTTGTGATGTCCCACTTGGCCGCAGTTGAAGCACTTCCTGTCCGCAGGCTTTGCTCGACATTCTTTAGCATAATGGCCCTTCTTGCCACAGCTAAAGCATTCAACATCTTTCTTACTTTTTTCTGACCATCCTTAGCTTGGTTCTTCTTCCTCTTATTCTGAGAATTATTCCTGCCTCCATCGCTTGCTTGCGGCTTTGGCCCCTCTGCAGATACAACAACGACTTCCGTCTTGGGCTTAGGATGAAGGCTCTCTGACCTCAATGCTTTCCCAACAGTTGATTCAAAAGTCTCATCGATATGGTTTATAAGTCTTTCCCCCAACTACTGATCTAAGCCTGTTATGAACTTCTCATTCTTCTTTTCGGCAGTGTCGATAAGAGATAATCCATACTTCGATAAAGTATCGAACTCAGTAATATACTCCGAGACTGCCCTATTATTCTGCTTAAGCTCCAGAAATTTCCTAAACAATTTTGACTTCTGAGCAGCTGGGATAAACTTTTCACTGAATCGGGCCTTAAACTGATCCCTTGTAACTTGATCCTCTAGAGTAGCTGCCTTAATAGCATTCCACCAATTCATCGCCCGTCCTTGCAGCTGACGGGATGCTAGCTTTCTCTTCGTTGCATCCTTGATACTCAAGTCTTCGAAGATACGCTCACAGCTATCCAACCAATCCTGAACTTCTATAGCCGACTCCATTCCGTGGAGCGGCTTTCCACCAAGACTAGTGTAATCCTTGCATAGCTTGGCGAAATCGGTCCTAGGCGCCCATACCGCTGCACCACCACCATTTGCGGCATTGGGAATTGCTCCTTGCACATTTCTAAGCATCTCTCTCATGAAGTCGATGAACATTGTCCACATATCAGGAGCATTCCCATTATTATCTCCTTTACCAGTACCCCTAGTATATCGGCTCATCGTTCAATCTGTAAGGAGAAAACGATTAAACATCTCTTCAGTAGTGCTAGTGCAATGCGACTTCATCCTTAAATATACTAATAGTATATATATAACTTTTGAAAACCAAAATATCACAAATACACGCTCTCATATACGTACTATCTCTCTCTCTGGTGTCTTCTCTAGGTTAACAACGCAACCTAGAGCTTTGATACCAAATGTGACGGCCCGCCCCGCACCAGCCAACATTTCCAATGAAAGTGCATTATGCCAATGTCCAACAGGCACGGGGCAGTCGTCAAAGAAAGGAAGAAGGGAATTTGAACTAACAAGGAACCTGTAGAATGTCTCACAACGCATGGAATAAAATATAACAATAACATACTTGACATAAAACAGGCGAGACAATGCATAAGATGAAAACTAAACCATTATAGCAGCGGAAAATCCAAAATACAGCTCATGTTCCACATCATCATTATTACAACTTTTAAAATTGTCTCCAAAGAAAAATAAGAAAGATACACTACTAAGTCCCAAAGTAGTGACTAGCAGCGACACAGGAAAATATTTATATATATATCATACGTGGAAGCCTCCTACTCGTCTCCGACACAGCCACCCATGCATAATTACCTGAACTGTCTCTAGTTTACCCGTTTAAGAGCACCTAGAGTAATAAGAAGAGACATAAAACTCTGGGTCAGACAAAAGTCCGGTATGAGCGATAAGTAGCAAAACAGAATAATAACATGTATACTAAACCATAACTAAACCTGGACCTGCATCCAAAGAGTTAGCACAACAAGATGTACAATACTCTAAGGTGACACTAATATATGGTGTAAAGATATGGAGGTGGGGGTGCATGTCATAGTGATGTCAAACAATCAAACATAGCAACCATCCACACATCTCTCACTCAGTGCGTAAAGTATATGATACCCACTGCTTTGATCACCTAAATCCTTGCTATGATCACTCTACCCCATGGAGTCATAGCGATTCCACTGCACTGATCAACAGCCACTAGTCCTTGCTATGTGCACTCCGCCCTATGAAGTCATGACGACTTCACTGCACTGGCTCATAGCCATGCTACGATCACTTTGGCCCATGGAGTAATAACTACCCAACTGCACTGATTCGTAGCCTAACATCTGTCTTGGTGGTGAATCTAAGTTATGGATGTCGACAACCCCTTAGCACACGTCCCACAGCAAAGCCCAACTCATGAAGTTAACTCGTTGGTTCCCATCTGAATCCTAAGTTCTACTTCCCATTTGGACTACCTTTGCATCTCGGGTGTTTGGTCTCCTCCGGATCGGTCTTCATTTGGTTCATAGCTGATACCTCACGTCCAGGCTCCTTGGTTCGGTTCGTAGTCACCATTTTGGTTCAAAACGGATTGCTTGGGTCGGGTCGGCTTCCCCATCAATTTCTGTTCGTGGGCTTCAGTCCACTGCGGTTCGGTTCGTGGGTGGTTCCCGCTCCAGGTCGGGTCGCGATGATGCTCCGGTTCGGGGTCAAACTCCATTGGTTTGTGTAGGCGGGTCGGCTCGGAGAATGATGCTTCCATCGGGTCCGGCTGTGCCACCATTCATGAGAGGGTCGGATTTGAGAACTTCAGATGCAAGCGTTCGGGTCGTGGGATGCTCCACGAGCGGGTCGATTCGTCCCCACCAATCCGATCCGGTTCGGGTCACAATCCTGAACTTTTCCTGTGATTTTTCCAGTGACTGTTTACGCCATACGACGGCGTTTTCGACTATTCTAACTGTTCTAAGCAATCATAAATCACACCAAATAGTCATAGCAACATTTAACATCAACCATAAACACCAAAATTATATAGTCATGTCAAAATGGATCAAACATACCCAAAACCCATATTTTTTCCCCTTAAGCATGTTTAAGCAAATCTGATGATAGGATTAGCAAAACTTAACCAAATTAACCCAAACTTCTAATAGAGGCTTAAAATAATATATAATATTTAAGAATTTCTAAATATTTTTCCAGATTTTTGACATGCAAAATTTCATTAATTAACACTAATCACCCTAATCAACCGTAATTAGTGAGAAACTATGCAAATCACTCACCTTAACCACAAATAAAACTTTCAAAACCGAAACTCCACTAATTTGGGGCGATTTCTAGCATCTAATAGCAGCTCTAACTCTGAAATGGTGCTATTTCTCCTTGATTCGGCGAAGATTGGCTTAATTTTCAATTAGAAAGTGATTAGGTGCGATTTTTGATGAAATTAGAAGGTGGAGGCCATGGCTAGGGTTAGAAAAACGTTTAAGGTGGCTGAAAAATGAAATAAAAATCATTTTCCTACTGTTCTCAGCCTCCCCATAACCGTAGTCCCCAAATGGGTTATGGGCCCCCTTGCTAATCACCCAAATTAGGCCCGGTTAAGCTGTTTTTCACCTTTTAAACCTTGTTTCAGCCATACCTCCCAAACAGTGAGTCCGTTTGGCTAATGTTACAACTTTACGGAAAGGTAGACCATCATCCAGATCTAATGGAAGTGGTTTCAGGTTAAAACTCCTTACCAATCAAAAGTTATGGCCAAAACAAGATCATTTAGGGGCATAACGATCATTTAAAAATCGGCAAAAATCATGAACATGGGAAATGACCCCAATAACCGTCTCCCAAAGTTACATGGCTATACGACTTCGCACGAGAAATAAATAAATATTCTACGATCCTCTGATGCATAGAATGTGGGTCGTTACAAGTCCCATGACTGACTCGTAGTTTGTTTCACTTTGCAAACTCCGGTGCCCTCTTTTCCACACGGGCAGCCATGTATAAAGGTTTTTAGCAGACTCATTCTAGATAGCAATGGAGCTGAAGATGGATACTATCATTTCTATTATGCTATTCAGACTTCACTTAGTATATTATGTTTATTCCGCTGCAGACATTTTATATTAAGTTGAAAACTGTATTTTTACAAAGTATGATCCTATTATGCTGTGTAACTCTGATGATATTATTTCCAGTGTAATCTGAGATACATTTTCTACTGTAATTCTATATTTCTGTTCTGATGTTATTGTTTATGTGTTATATTCCAACGATTATCCTTGCTTTCGTTCTACGGGAGTTTGGGGTCATCACAACTAGATTGTCTACTTTTTGGAATTCCATTGTGAAATGTTTTGATTTTTTAAATTAGGTTTTAATTAGATAGTCCATTCAGGTGATAATTCATTTTTTTGGCATGATTCCTGGATCTGTAGACTACCCCTTAAAATTGAATTTAAAGAACCCTTTGAGACTTGTTGCTTTAAAAATGCCTTGTTAAGGAAGTTTATAGGGAGAGTTTAAATCCCACATGGGAATTTACATTCGAGAATATATTAGATGGATTAGTGTTTAGGCAATTTGCCTTACTAAGTGCTAAGCTACCATTGTATCATATTAATAATAATTGTGATAGTGTTTATTGGGGCTTTGATAAGAGTCTGAAGTACTCTTCTAGATCTATGTATAAGTTCCTGAATTTTATAGGCATTTTGGTTTTAAATTTTAAATTTATTTGGAAGGCAAATGCTTCGCCAAAGCTAAATTTCATAATTGGCTTATTATGCATAAGAAATTAAGTACCGTAAAGCAATTATAAAAGAAAAATATTAATTTTTATTCTAAATGTTGTTTTTGTAATCGTTTTGATGAAAATATAGATCATTTATTTTTTTCTTGTATTAAAACTTCTATATTTTAAATATGGTATTAATAATTTTTGTTTTTAATTTTTCTCATAATCTTATGAATTGTTATTTTTACTGGGATTCCTTTAGATTTGATTTTAATTTTAAAAGTAGATATGTACCAGATACATTAATACCCATTATATGTTAGTTTATTTGGTTTGATAGAAATCAAAAAATGTTTCATTTTGATTTTGATATAGGAGATAAATTAATTACTAAGATTGTTTCTTTTTGTTTAGATTGGATGGCTAACCCTTATAAAATGATTAGGGATCCTATGTTTGACAGTTTCCTTGTTAAGGTTAGAAATAATTTATATCTATTTATTAAAATCACAAAGCATTTTAGCTATAATAGAATATGTATATGTTATTGATATATGAATTGGTGTTTTTTTATAGTTAGTTCTTTTTTCATATGTTGTTATTTTATTCACACACACACGCACGCGCGCGCGCACACACACACACACACACACACATATATATATATATATATATATATGTGTGTGTGTGTGTGTGTGTGTATATATTTATAAATATGTATATATATATATATATATATGTGTTGCTAGCTTACAGTTTGTTTAGTCATATTTCAGGATACATGCAGGTTGATTGAGATGAGGAGCTTATTGAAAGCAGGCAGGGTTTTTGATTTGAGGAGAAGAATTGCTTCATTGTCAAGTTCACATATTGAAGCCATGGATTGCCCAGATCTAGATTTTTTCTTTAAGTTTTATGTATACTGCTAATTTTATATTTTTTGGAGTGACTATTGTATTATTTCGGAGTAGATATACTTCAACTCAGTGGTGGTCATGCCAGAACTCGATTTTGAAGTATGACGGGCGATGACCATGCAGAAGATCATCCATCTACTTCCTAAACTTATGGTCATAGTCTGAGATGTCTGTATATATCTGGCTACCTGTCAGGCATGTTGACAGCTATTGTGTATTTGTTGTTTTATATGTATGTGTGCTCTCTTCTTTTTAGAGGATCACTCATTTTTTATTTCAAAAAAAAGTATTGACCATTTGTATTTTGAATGTTCTTTTTCAAAGCAAATATGGTTTAGTGCTAAAAAGGTCATGCACTTTAATTTGAATAAATTAGCTTTAAATATAAGAGACAGTGTGGATTACATTCAAGAGAATTTAAAGCCAAATAAAAAACTTTAGATTTGCATTAATTGTTTTGACAACTAAATTTATCACATATGGAGGGAGAAAAACAAGAGAATTTGCCAAAATAAAGAAAAAAGCAGCTATCAACTCTGGAATATCATTGATTCCGAAAGCAGAATCATTGCTAAAAAAATCATCGAAAAGCAATATGAAAACTGAAATGCAAGTACAATAATATTTAATAATTTAGTTGATAAAGTAGAAGCTTTCTTACATAATGGGAAATATGTGCAAAGCATTTCTATGGGGCTTCATTGTAGCAAAGTAATTTCACCCACAAGCATTCGAATTAGTTCCATGTTTGGACTAAAGATGATCCTCTGGAAATCTATCTGGAGGTGGCCACTACTTTGACATTGTCAAGATGAAATCCTATAAAGGGAGTATACAAAATTATATATTTTATTCATCCTAACAACTTAGTTCTAAATAATGATAAGTTGATATTTTCTTTCCCTGATGCAGCGGAGAAAGGCTACCGTCAACAGTGTTCTGGACGATTTGGACAAAAAAACATTATTATAATAATCTGCATGATTCTCGAAATAGCTGCTGCCATTTATACAACTATAATTACTCATCTGGAGGAGGCCAACACTTCGAAACCCACAAGAGGGAAACTTGCAGAGTTTCAAAGGGAAAAGGCCATGTATGCAGTGCTCAAGAGGATGAAATCATGAGCACAATTTCATACTCATTCTTGGATGATAATCAAAGAATCAGTAATGATTTCCACAAAAGAAACATTGATGGCAAGATCTATCACTTATCTGAATGGTGTCGAGGTGAATCTAGCAAGACAAATGAAGATTTGGGCACTCGCTTCAATAGCCCTAATTTGGCAGAAGCTGAGCAAACTAACTCTTGTCTTTCAGACAAGGATGAAGATAAAGAGGAGAATAGTTGCGCCGATCAGAGTATTTTGAACAGTCAAGTGATTATTTGTTAGAGAAATAGAAATGACAAGATCAGAAAGCCTCCTTGAAGAGATTTTTAGATCTAGCATGATTTGTTTTTGTTGTGGCTAGGGTTTGTGTTGATGTGAGGCTTGGGCTATGCAGTTAAAGCCTCACACTATCCCCGCAATAGCCCATAACACTCTTCAGTCGCTATATTATTTCAATTTAGCGCTAATAAACAGTAGATCCGCTTTTAGTCCTGTTATTTTTCGCTACACCCACTAAATCAAGACTTTATAGCGTCCTCTTTAGTGATAATATATAGAATTTGATTTCACTAGTTCTATTTTTAATATTTTTTTGTAAAGTTAACGTAAGTGGCTAAATTTAAGACACAAGTGTCTAATGTATGGTAACGATCAATTACACTCATCAATCATGCAAAACTATGATATTTCATGACATTTTTATATAAGATAAATTAATATTAATTTCTTGTACACATATATGAGAAAGATAATTAATTAATTTTCAAATATTTGGCTTTACATTTAATGAACCTTTTAGTGCTTTCGTTATGTCCTCGTTATTTTTCCGTTTTATACTCGCTACATCTTTTTACACCTCCACCTCTATAGAACTGCTAAGCGCTTTAACTACACAGGGGTTGGTTATGTGTTGCGGTGGATTGTATTTTCCCATCTTTGCATATGTTTGCGCTTTCATTTTATTCACTTGTTTAAAAAAAACTTTGAATCTTCTACCTTGCTCACAACGTGTCCTTTGTGTTCGAAATATGCTGCTTCCAACAAAGAAGCCTGGTTCAAACTTCTACTATGGGACAATGAGTAATCTGTGACGTACAATTCTATGAGGGAGCCTACTCGTAGAATAATTGGTTTTCTTTGATTTCAACTGCAAAGATTAAGCTGCTCTACAAACCAGTGACATGATATTCGAATGTGCACTTGCATAAAAGCACTACCCATTTTACATAAAAGGTAATTCCACTGCCTCCGAAATATACATCAACCCCAGCGGTTCAAACTAACCAAACTTGATAAAACTACAATGTACATTACGAATGTATCAGATGAAGAAATATTCGATAATGTATGAGCTTCCATACATATTCCTAATATCAAGCCTGGTTATATCATTCAAGTACAAATAGGCATTTAAACTGGTGTAAATACAAGTTTTAGACCATGTAGATATGGTGGCAGAAGTTGGATTGGGATATGTCTTTCTTTTATATTCTCCAATATCCAAATATCATGGAGGTGAAATTCCCTAACTAGAATTTTTTTGGATATAGAAATAAGATGAGAAATGAATACGGTGTCGTTCATTACAGAATAAACAAGATACTTTATATTAATTACAAATGGGTTGTACATTGGGATTTAACACAATGTTTATTTCTTTAGCCCACTATCATTTATTCTGTGTAACGTTGCCAACCATACTTTCGGCAACTATATATATATGTATCACATTGTACAAAATTCATCATTCAATAATAAAAAAAATCAGTTCTGCAAATTCATTCTCTATTTTCTGTACAATTCAAATATTTACAGAAAACTAATTTGGTATCAGAGCAATCATTTCGATCCATCCTCAAACGCTTCTACGTATTGTGTTGAGGGCAGATTCATCAGTTAAATTTCATCATCTGAATCTGACTCATTAAAGATCAATCTTGATCTTATCATCTGAGAGTCTGCTTGATTGATCAAATAACAGTTGTAACACCCCGAATTTCAGTTAATGCTAAAATTCACTAATTGCAGAATAAATAATCTCAAATGTAAGAATTGGGGGAAACGGGCTGCGTCATTACGTTCGTCTCGGAAAAATACGCAGAATAGAGTCCGAAATTTTGTAAATCGGAGTCCGTATGGCCCAGTTATGGCCCAAAGAAGTTTTCAGAAAATTCAAAATTAAAAACAGATTTAAAATTCAGTTTTAAAACATAATTGGAGCCAAAAGCGGAGGTGGCGGGAAAGTTCCCGCCTAGCCCCGTGTCGACAGGCATGTCGACAGGGGTGTCGACAGGCATGTCGACAGGGGTGTCGACAGGGGTGTCGACACAGGGTGTCGGCCCTGTTGATCTGGGTGCACCAGATCTGGTTTTTGGTTGAGTCTTGGGCTGGGTTCTAGAGATTTCCTAAATCTAACGGACCTAATCTAACCTAGGGTTAATCTAAGGGCCTAAAACACTCACCTAATCTATAAATACACCCTAAACCTACCCTAATCCATACTAAAAATAGTAATGATGGCCTCATGCCGCCAAAATCAAACTTGAGAGAGCCTCCACTAGTTTATGAAGGAAGTTGCAAGCTAATCACTCTCTAATCAATCTCTAATCATCACCATCTTCAAATATAGCAACTAGTTCTACTTCATAAGTTTGCTAATCTTGGTTTTGGTGAGTTTCTATCACTTTAACATCAATTGCTAAAGTAAGTAGATTGGGTGTAATGAGACTTATGGTCTTAAATGCGGATTAGTGAGTTTGAATCATTTGTAATGATATGCTACTCTATGTTTTCCTATGTTTATGCATATTTAATAAGTGGGTTTATGCATGTTTAATAAGTTGGTTTATGCATGTTTAACAAGTGGGTTTATGCATGTTTAATAAGTGGGTTTATGCATATTTAATAAGTGGGTTTATGCATGTTTAACAAGTGAGTTATGCAAGTTCATATGCAAGTTATGTGCATGATGTTATGTAAGTTATGTGTAGGTTGTTATGCAAGTTCATATGCAAGTTATGTATATGCTTAAATGCAAGTTTAACATGATATGCAAGTTATGCATGCTTATGCAAGTATGTGGATGCTTATGCAAGTTATGTGCATGTTTAACATGTTATGCAAGTTATGAGAATGCTTATATGCAGGTTCAACATGTTATGCAAGTCATATGTATGATAATATGCAAGTTCATATGCAACATGTTATGCAAGTCATATGTATGATAATATGCAAGTTCATATGCAACATGTTATGCAAGTCATATGTATGATAATATGCAAGTTCATATGCAACATGTTATGCAAGTCATGTGTATGATAATATGCAAGTTTGGGTTAAATGTAGTTGGGTTAATATATGCTCATATATGCAAGTTGACATCCTCTTAACCCATGACAAAGTTATATGCTAAGATTTGGTTAAACCCATGATATTTGTGATGGATCTTCCCTTTATTATGTTATGAAATGAGAACGATTTACGTGGGAAACGATGGGTTTAATAAATATGTTAATAAAAGTATGATTGGGTATGATTAAGCATACCATAAAAATAAATTAACATAAGTGGGAATTTACCTATTGAGTTAGGTCTACCCCATGGGAATTTACCTATTGAGTTAGGTCTACCCATGTTATGAAAAACTTGATATTAATTAGAGATAATTAATATGGGGGTGATTAATTAGGTGTAATTAATCGACTAAGACACGAGGTTGGACTCATTTGTAGTGTAAAACTGCCCGGACCCTACCGGCTTAACCAGTTGCTACAAATGTCAGCCCAATGTGAGAGGTCTTAGCCATAAATTAAATACATGATTAAAGTAAAGACACGAGGTTAGACTCTGTTATGACGTAAGACTGCCCGGACCCTACCGGCTTAACCAGGCGGTCATAACAGCCAGTCTAATGTGGGAGGTCTTTATGGGAGATCACGGTCTTAATTAATTAAGAAACACTTAACCATATTAGCATGTAGTGGGACATGAGGGGTTAAGTGGGTGCCTTGGGTGGCATGTGGAAATTTAGTGGTTGCCTTGGGTGGCATGTGGAAATCTAGTGGGTGCCTTGGGTGGCAATTGAAATATAATTAAATGACTTAACCAAATTTTAAACATGTAAGTGAACATGATTATTAAAAGGGTTAAGTGGGTTACACTAGATGAAGGACAAGCTTAGGTGGTTAGCTTGTGGGGGCCCATTTCAACCAGTAACCCATATGTATCTTATTGGGCTCGACCCATGTCGAGGACGGGACACGCGTACTGGGCTTGACTATAAGAGGCCAAACGGGTTAGCGGTGGCAACGCAAGTCCAACGGGTTTCATATGCGTGTGTGGACCCGGGCTGGTAGGTAAGACGTTATTGCATCGTGTAGATATAAGCCGTGCACCGTTAATTATATCGGGTTGCCACTTTGGGGAGTGATACACCCCACTGTGGGGCCGGCACGGGTATCTACGGTAGGGAGCCGATCATTTGGGAGTAGTGGTTACACCTAGTGGAGATAGGGGCAGACGGCACCTATGTAGTCAGCTAGGGGTATACGAGACTACTGGGGAGATTTTCTAAGTCCTTGGGAGGGATCAACCTTTAAGTAGAAATGACTGGTGTGGTGCAGTGTAGTAATTATCCTTGGGTGGGTAAATGCGTCCTTACAGTTATCTTAGTTTATCCTAAGTCTACCAAGCTGCTTAGTGTAGCCACTTATCCCCAGACATTACCGTATGTCAAGTTTATGTCTTCTCTGGTTACTTTAATGATTGTATTGTTAAAGTCATAGGATTGGCTCAGACTTATGTCTGACCCCGTTGTTTTTATCTTTTTTTCCCAACCTTCAGGTCCTACGGTGGATCCTAGCAGTAGTGGAGCTTGATCGGATTGCTGTCTTTAGGAGCTCAGATAGATGTAAAGCTCCAGTTACCCAGTTATCTTTTCTTTTGTCCTGGCTAATGTATGAGAGAGTGGGATTATGTACTTCTTTATTTTGATGGATATTGTACTTGACTTTTATTGTGGTTTATGATGTAACCAGACATGTTTACTTCCGCTGTTATGAGATGATGTTTTAAATTTCAAGTACTATTTATATCTGTCTTGTTGTAATTTTTCTGTTCTATATTCACTAAAATACTCCACCGATGCTATGGCATTCCCTTAGTGAGTGATCATAGCGGGCGTGGGTGTTACACGTGGTATCAGAGCAAAGGTTACCGGAACAGATAAAATTTTTAGAAAACTATTTTTCTAAAACATTTTTGGAAGAGATATTTTCAAAAACATGTCTTTAAAGAGAAAAGTTTTTGAAAGAAAAGCATAATCCCCAATAGCCATATCTATATCCTTCGAATTCTCCGTTTTGAATCTTTCCTTTTTCGTTTCAGCATGGCTGAGGATCTTAACTTTCCGGAGGGTGTGACGGTACCAGTATGGTATAGGAGATTGATGGAGGCTAGGGCCACCACTGCGGGTCCAGCAAATGTTCCTCCACCAACCGTAGCACCCGATCTTCCTCCTCCCCCTCCTCCTCGCACGGATACTTTTGCTAAGACTTGCAAGGAATTTAAAGCTATGGGAGGGAAACCTTTTCAAGGATCTGAAACTTTTGTGGAGGCTAGAGATTGGCTTAAGGAGGTGGAAGAGTTGATAGATATCTTTGAGATGGAAGAAGGGAAGAAAGTCAAGTTAGCTGCTTGGTTAATGAAGGGAGAGGCCTCATTCTGGTGGGAGGTCACTAATGGAGAACGCCCCGTTGACTCTTGGGCGGATTTTAGGCAAAGATTTGTGGCAAAGTTTCTCTCAAGGGCGGAGGAAAACTTGTATATGGAAAGATTCTTGACCCTAAAGCAAGGAAATCTCTCAGTGAAGGAATATGTCAACAAGTTTAATCAATTGGCAAGGTTTGGCCTAGACATGGTGAATACGCCGGAGAAGAAGGCTTTGAGGTTCGTGAAAGGCTTGAATGAACCGATGCATGGGTTGGCTATGACTCATATCCCTATGGGATCCACCTTCGAGAAGCTAGTTGACATGGCACTCATGCATGAAGAAGAGAAGGGTCCTAATGCTAATAAGGCACCCGAGAAGAAGGGAGATCAAAAGAGACCTCAGCAACAACTGCAAAATAAAGGTGGGAAAGGCAACGGTGGCAAGGGCAAGAAGAAGAAGTGTTTCAATTGTGGGACACCTGGCCACCTAAGCAAGGATTGTCGCAAGAAGAAGAAGACTGGTTGCTTCCACTGTGGCGAAGCAGGGCATCTAGTGAAAGACTGTCCTAAGAAGGGGCAAAGGACGGGGTCTACCTCAGGAGGACAGGTGCAAGCTCTTATGGCACCGGGTCAGGCTAGGGGGCAAGTACAGGCTCTCGCGGTTCCACAGATTCAGGAAAGAGGTAGAACTATTTCCGTTGAAAGTCTGGTTTTTCTATTTGATCATCCTGTCCGTACATTGTTTGATTCAGGCGCATCGCATTCGTTTATCTCATCATCATTAGTTGAGTCACTGCACTTAGACACCAGTCTGGTAGATGATCCCTTGGTTGTTTCAAACCCAATTGGGGGCTCCACTTATTTGTCCATGATATGTTTGGGTTTGAAGATTTCTATACTTAGCATTGAGTTTAGATGTGATGCTTTTGTTTTGGGCTTCACGGGCTATGGGTTGATTTTGGGCATGGACTGGTTATCCAGTAATGGTGCCGTTCTTGATTGCGAAAGGAGAGTTGTTAGGCTCATGACCCACTTGGGTAACACTCTCGAGATTTCTTGTAATCCCATGGATTCTGTTATGCTAAGTTATCTTGAATCGCTTGACGCTTCGGTCGAGAGTTTACAATCTGTTAGAGTGGTCCGGGAATATCCGGATGTGTTTGAGGAGGTGAAGGGCTTACCTCCAAAGCGGGAGATTGACTTCCGAATATATCTGGTGGATAATGCTAAACCTGTATCTTTACCAGTGCGCCACATGGCTCCTCGTGAGAGGAGGGAACTCCATAAGCAAGTAGGGGAGTTGCTTGAGAAGGGGTTCATAAGACGGAGTATATCGGAGTGGGGTGCTCCAGTAGTTTTTGCTACAAAGGCGGATGGGTCCCTCAGACTTTGTGTAGACTATAGAGAACTCAACAAGCTCACAAAGAAGAATAGACACCCATTGCCAAGGATTGATGATCTTTTCGATCAGTTGGTTGGCGCTTCGGTATTTTCTCAGTTGGACTTAGCCACGGGGTTTCATCAGTTGAGGGTGGCTGAGGATAGCATAGACAAGACTGCCTTTAGGACTCCGGATGGTTTCTATGAGTGGCTGGTGATGCCATTTGGGTTGACGAACGCCCCTGCATACTTTGTTGATTTGATGAGTAGGGTGTTCAGGGAGTTCCTTAATAAATTCGTGGTGGTCTTTGTGGATGATATCTTAGTATTTTCTAAGAGTGAAGAAGAGCATGCCTTACATCTTGGGGAGGTGTTGAAGACTCTTCGAGCACATAGCCTTAAGGCGAAATTCTCTAAATGTCACTTCTGGAGGAAGGAAGTGCGGTTCTTGGGGCACGTGGTCTCCAAGGAGGGGATAGCTGTGGATCCCGCGAAGGTAGTATCAATTCAGGATTGGAAGGTTCCGAAGAATGCTACCGAAGTAAGAAGTTTCTTGGGGTTGGCGGGTTATTATAGGAAGTTTATCAAAGACTTCGCGAAGATATCAGCCCCATTAACCCGCTTAACGAAGAAGAATCTTGTTTTCACGTGGGACGTAGATTGCGATGATGCGTTCCGACGGTTAAAGAGAGCTTTAACCACCGCTCCAGTTTTAGTGTTGCCAGATGGGAGTAAGCCATTTGTTGTCTATACCGATGCTTGTGGGACAGGACTAGGCGCAGTCTTAATGCAAGAGGGAAGGGTAATAGCCTATGGTGGAAGGCAGTTGAGAGTGCATGAGAAAAATTACCCTACCCATGATTTAGAGTTGGCCGCTATTGTTTTTGCGCTTAAGATTTGGCGCCATTATCTTCTTGGTGAGAGATTCGAATTGTTCACTGACCACAAATCGTTGAAGTACTTGTTTTCTCAAAAGGATTTGAATTTGAGACAGCAAAGGTGGATGGAGTTCTTAGCATCCTATGATTTCGAGATAGCGTATACCCCTGGCAAGGGTAACGTGGTAGCGGACGCCTTGAGCAGAAAAAGGTTGTCCTTGAGTCCATTGTTCGTGGAACAACGAAGCTTGGATTTATCTCGATGTTTGATTTCAGACCTTCCATTGATTATGTACCCGGTTTGCTAGCTTCCTTGGAGGTTAGACCTACTCTTTTGGGGCGGATTGGAGAAGCACAGAGGGACGACCCACAGTTGGTTGAGTTGGTGGAGAAGCTCATAAGGGGGGAGTCGTCCAGCCATTTGAGTAGGTACACCCTAGACGATATGGGGTGCTTGCGTAGAGACGGTAGACTTTGTGTACCGCAAGACGAAGGGTTGAGGAAGGCTATTCTTGATGATGCACACCGTTCTAGGATGACCATTCACCCCGGTGGGGACAAGATGTACCAAGACATGAGGCGGGTTTTCTTCTGGGCCGGTATGAAGAAAGATGTGGCTGAATATGTTGCTCGGTGCTTGGTATGCCAACAGGTGAAAGCGGAGCAAAAGAAACCTAGTGGGTTGCTTCACCCATTGGAAGTTCCGCAATGGAAGTGGGATAGCGTCTCGATGGATTTTATTGACGGGTTACCCAGATCAAGAAAGGGTAATACGGGAATTTGGGTTGTGGTAGACAGACTTACTAAGAGCGCCCATTTCATACCTGTGAAGAGCAAGAGGACTGCTCCATGGCTAGCTTCAGTATATCTTCGAGAGATAGTTCGATTGCATGGGGTACCCTCTAGCATAGTGAGTGATCGAGATCCTATCTTCACTAGCGAGTTCTGGAGAAGCTTGCAAGAAGCAGTGGGGACTCAATTATGTCTGAGCACCGCATATCATCCTCAGACGGACGGCCAGACTGAGAGAGTGAATCGTGTCCTAGAAGACCTTCTGAGGCTTTGTATCTTAGATTTTGGAGGTACATGGGAAGAGCATCTTCCATTGGTGGAGTTCGCATATAATAACAGCTTTCAGTCCAGTATTGGTATGGCTCCTTTCGAAGCTCTCTATGGAAGGCCTTGTCGATCACCTACATGTTGGTGGGAATCTACGGATAAGATCTTGCTTGGGCCTGATATGGTTAGGGAGACTTCTGAGAAGATTGACTTGATTCGAAGAAGGATGAAAGCCGCGCAGGATAGGCAAAAATCTTATGCGGACAAGAGGAGGACGGACCTTGAGTTTGAAGTTGGGGACATGGTCTTTGTCAAGGTGTCTCCGTTACGAAATGTGGTTCGCTTTGGATCTGTTGGGAAGTTAGCACCAAGGTTCGTAGGGCCATTTTCCATTAAGGAAAGAATTGGACGGATGGCATATAGAGTGGAGATGCCCGACAGACTTGGTGGTGTACATGATGTATTCCATGTGTCCCATTTGAGGAAGTGCTTACATGAGACCGCAGAGGTGGTAGAGCCGAGCTTGCTTAAAGAAGTGGAAGTAGAGCGTGATGCGACTATTCGACGAGCTCCTACCCGCATCCTTGGGTCAGAAACTAGGAAATTGAGGAATCGAGAGGTTCAACTAGTCAAAATACAATGGGGAGAAGACGAGAGCAACGCAACTTGGGAAACGGAAGCGAAGATGCGTTCATTGTACCCGTTCCTTTTTGAGGGTATGTCTTTTAACTTCTCCTTTATCGTTTGTCTAGTACTTATCTTATCTTTAGTATGTCCTCTCATTTGTACCTTTGACCTTTAGATAGGGTAAACCTATGGTTGAAACATGTGTTTGAGACATGTTATGTTTGATGGATGCATGTGGATGCAAGTGGTTGCTAGTGGTTGCTCGTGGATGCATATACACACACTCTAGGCACTAGATCGGCTCAATCACTTCATATTGCATATTGCATAAAATTGTGTGTAGGAAGCTATATTTATGGATGTATAATGATTGTGTTATCATATGGATGATGCATTTTGGTGAATGATTGTGCACTCATGTAGATGGTGTATGTGTCGATAGGGTTCTCTCGCATACATAATGGATGCATGGCACTATCATGGTTTGCATATGTTCATACATTAGATAGGGAACATATACACACACTTTTTGCATATGCTCATACATCATTAGAAATTGTTCTAAGGACAATGGATGCCCGAGTTTGATGGATTGAGTAGATGGTTGTTTGGATGGTAGGATATGCATTCTCCTTAGCTTAGAGATTTCGGGGATGAAATCCTTTAAGGAGGGGAGAATGTAACACCCCGAATTTCGGTTAATGCTAAAATTCACTAATTGCAGAATAAATAATCTCAAATGTAAGAATTGGGGGAAACGGGCTGCGTCATTACGTTCGTCTCGGAAAAATACGCAGAATAGAGTCCGAAATTTTGTAAATCGGAGTCCGTATGGCCCAGTTATGGCCCAAAGAAGTTTTCAGAAAATTCAAAATTAAAAACAGATTTAAAATTCAGTTTTAAAACATAATTGGAGCCAAAAGCGGAGGTGGCGGGAAAGTTCCCGCCTAGCCCCGTGTCGACAGGCATGTCGACAAGGGTGTCGACAGCCCTGTCGACAGGGGTGTCGACACAGGGTGTCGGCCCTGTTGATCTGGGTGCACCAGATTTGGTTTTTGGTTGAGTCTTGGGCTGGGTTCTAGAGATTTCCTAAATCTAACGGACCTAATCTAACCTAGGGTTAATCTAAGGGCCTAAAACACTCACCTAATCTATAAATACACCCTAAACCTACCCTAATCCATACTAAAAATAGTAATGATGGCCTCATGCCGCCAAAATCAAACTTGAGAGAGCCTCCACTAGTTTATGAAGGAAGTTGCAAGCTAATCACTCTCTAATCAATCTCTAATCATCACCATCTTCAAATATAGCAACTAGTTCTACTTCATAAGTTTGCTAATCTTGGTTTTGGTGAGTTTCTATCACTTTAACATCAATTGCTAAAGTAAGTAGATTGGGTGTAATGAGACTTATGGTCTTAAATGCGGATTAGTGAGTTTGAATCATTTGTAATGATATGCTACTCTATGTTTTCCTATGTTTATGCATATTTAATAAGTGGGTTTATGCATGTTTAATAAGTTGGTTTATGCATGTTTAACAAGTGGGTTTATGCATGTTTAATAAGTGGGTTTATGCATATTTAATAAGTGGGTTTATGCATGTTTAACAAGTGAGTTATGCAAGTTCATATGCAAGTTATGTGCATGATGTTATGTAAGTTATGTGTAGGTTGTTATGCAAGTTCATATGCAAGTTATGTATATGCTTAAATGCAAGTTTAACATGATATGCAAGTTATGCATGCTTATGCAAGTATGTGGATGCTTATGCAAGAATGTGAATGCTTATGCAAGTTATGTGCATGTTTAACATGTTATGCAAGTTATGAGAATGCTTATATGCAGGTTCAACATGTTATGCAAGTCATATGTATGATAATATGCAAGTTCATATGCAACATGTTATGCAAGTCATATGTATGATAATATGCAAGTTCATATGCAACATGTTATGCAAGTCATATGTATGATAATATGCAAGTTCATATGCAACATGTTATGCAAGTCATGTGTATGATAATATGCAAGTTTGGGTTAAATGTAGTTGGGTTAATATGTGCTCATATATGCAAGTTGACATCCTCTTAACCCATGACAAAGTTATATGCTAAGATTTGGTTAAGCCCATGATATTTGTGATGGATCTTCCCTTTATTATGTTATGAAATGAGAACGATTTACATGGGAAACGATGGGTTTAATAAATATGTTAATAAAAGTATGATTGGTTATGATTAAGCATACCATAAAAATAAATTAACATAAGTGGGAATTTACCTATTGAGTTAGGTATACCCCATGGGAATTTACCTATTGAGTTAGGTCTACCCATGTTATGAAAAACTTGATATTAATTAGAGATAATTAATATGGGGGTGATTAATTAGGTGTAATTAATCGACTAAGACACGAGGTTGGACTCATTTGTAGTGTAAAACTGCCCGGACCCTACCGGCTTAACCAGTTGCTACAAATGTCAGCCCAATGTGAGAGGTCTTAGCCATAAATTAAATACGTGATTAAAGTAAAGACACGAGGTTAGACTCTGTTATGACGTAAGACTGCCCGGACCCTACCGGCTTAACCAGGCGGTCATAACAGCCAGTCTAATGTGGGAGGTCTTTATGGGAGATCACGGTCTTAATTAATTAAGAAACACTTAACCATATTAGCATGTAGTGGGACATGAGGGGTTAAGTGGGTGCCTTGGGTGGCATGTGGAAATTTAGTGGTTGCCTTGGGTGGCATGTGGAAATCTAGTGGGTGCCTTCGGTGGCAATTGAAATATAATTAAATGACTTAACCAAATTTTAAACATGTAAGTGAACATGATTATTAAAAGGGTTAAGTGGGTTACACTAGATGAAGGACAAGCTTAGGTGGGTAGCTTGTGGGGGCCCATTTCAACCAGTAACCCATATGTATCTTATTGGGCTCGACCCATGTCGAGGACGGGACACGCGTACTGGGCTTGACTATAAGAGGCCAAACGGGTTAGCGGTGGCAATGCAAGTCCAACGGGTTTCATATGCGTGTGTGGACCCGGGCTGGTAGGTAAGACGTTGTTGCATCGTGTAGATATAAGCCGTGCACCGTTAATTATATCGGGTTGCCACTTTGGGGAGTAATACACCCCACTGTGGGGCCGGCACGGGTATCTACGGTAGGGAGCCGATCATTTGGGAGTAGTGGTTACACCTAGTGGAGATAGGGGCAGACGGCACCTATGTAGTCAGCTAGGGGTATACGAGACTACTGGGGAGATTTTCTAAGTCCTTGGGAGGGATCAACCTTTAAGTAGAAATGACTGGTGTGGTGCAGTGTAGTAATTATCCTTGGGTGGGTAAATGCGTCCTTACAGTTATCTTAGTTTATCCTAAGTCTACCAAGCTGCTTAGTGTAGCCACTCATCCCCGGACATTACCGTATGTCAAGTTTATGTCTTCTCTGGTTACTTTAATGATTGTATTGTTAAAGTCATAGGACTCGCTCAGACTTATGTCTGACCCCATTGTTTTTATCTTTTTTCCCCAACCTTCAGGTCCTACGGTGGATCCTAGCAGTAGTGGAGCTTGATCGGATTGCTGTCTTTAGGAGCTCAGATAGATGTAAAGCTCCAGTTACCCAGTTATCTTTTCTTTTGTCCTGGCTATTGTATGAGAGAGTGGGATTATGTACTTCTTTATTTTGATGGATATTGTACTTGACTTTTATTGTGGTTTATGATGTAACCAGACATGTTTACTTCCGCTGTTATGAGATGATGTTTTAAATTTCAAGTACTATTTATATCTGTCTTGTTGTAATTTTTCTGTTCTATATTCACTAAAATACTCCACCGGTGCTATGGCATTCCCTTAGTGAGTGATCATAGCGGGCGTGGGTGTTACAACAGTGTTGTGCATGGATTAAACTAGCTGCAGCTGTGATTGAATCATCTAGTTTAAGGTAAACATGTCTAAATCTATCTCCACTAATCATATTACTCTAGAAAGAGTTCACAGTCAAGAATAGAACATCAAGAATACCATCAGAATCTGTTCTCACTGAAAACTCATAGAGAAATCAAGATTTCATCATTTAAAAGCTTTCTTTTTCTCAGTTTCTTGACTATAAATCAGATTATTGAGCAATTCAATTCAAAGTAAAGCAGATTTGTGTGTATTAACTCTATTTCTTCCGCTTATCATCCTCATCATAGCTATTGCAATGTCCAACAGCAATTCAGCCTCATCTGAAAACTCAGCAGCCTTTCAAACCTTTTCTGCCGAATTATTCATCAAGAATGTCATAAACCCTCAAAGCTAATTGATTAATATCCATCTCGAAGAAAACAACTATTTTCTCTAGAAATTGCAGGTTGAAACAGCAATCCAGGATTACGGACTAGAAGGATACATCCTTGGAACTATCCAAATCCCTCCAAAGTTTATAACTGATGCATCAAACAATATTGTTGGCATTGAAGAATATACAAAATACCATAGACAAGAATGGTTGATTAGTGCTTGGCTACTTTCTTCAATAAACGCAACAATTTTATCTCAAGTGATATGGTGTAAAACCGCAAATGATATATGTACAACAGTTGAATAAATTTTCACATACAATCTACGGCTAAAGATTTATTCTACAAAAGACAACTTCAGAATTGCAAGAAAGAAAACATGTGCATGAGAGAATACTTGGCAAAGGTCAAAAACATATGTGACATGTTAAAGGCAGCAGGAAGCAATATTGAAGAATTTAAACAAGTTTTATGTTTACTAAATGGTTTAGGGGATGAATATGAAGTCGTAGTGGCCATTATTACAACACAAAAGGTTACTTCCCCTCTTGATGATGTTCACGCAATATTACTATCTCATGAAGCAAGAACTGACAACAAGGAATCACGTGATACCGATTATTCCCTCAATTATGCAGCAAACAACATAGGTAGAGGACAAGGCAGAGGTCAAGGCAACAATAATCTAACCCAAAGAGGTGGTTATCCTTCTAAAGGTAAAGGAAGGGGAAGATGGGACAATAATAATAAGCCCAAGCGTCAAATCTGTGAAAGAATAGGGCACGCAGCACTAAAATGTTACTTCAGGTTCAATAACAACTACACTGGAAATCAGGGCAGTTCTAGTCAAAATGAAAGCAATCCTAATGCTAATGTTGCTTAAACACAGCAAGAATCAACAAATCAATCTAATGGGAAACAATGCAATCAATCCAAAAGCACAAAATCTGAACCAGCTATGGATGAAAACCAATTCCCTGACTCAGGTGCAACTAACCACATGACTAACAATCTAGATAATCTCAATCTTAGCAATAAAGAGTACAGAGGTAAACGGTTAATAACCATGGGTGATGGTAAGTGCATAAGCATATCTTATACTAGTAATGCTATTCTAAATGGCAAGAAACAGTTGTTCTTGAATAAATTACGCAAGGTACCCAAAATTAAGAAAAATCTAATGAGTGTGTCTCAATTTTCTAAAGACAACAATGTTTATTTTGAATTCTATCCTTGTTACTGTGTTGTTAAAGATATGCTTACTCATGAATTTCTTTTGCAGGGTAATGAAGCTAATGGCTTATACAAGTTCAATTTTGGTGATCGACTTAACCCAGCAAAAGAAAATTTGTGTTTCTCATCCACTGTTGAAGATGTAAACAGTAACAAAAATATTTTTGATATATGACATCATAAATTGGGTCATCCTCATGGATATGTAGTTAAAAACATTCTGAATAGCAATAATATTCCATATAATGATATTAGTCTGCCATATGTTTGCACATATTGTCAGATGGGTAAAAATCATAAATTACCATTTGATAATTCTCTGACTATTTACTCTAAGCCATTTGATTTAATTGTTACTAATTTGTGCGGCCTACATCTATTACTTCTGACTTTGGGTACAAATATTACATTTCCTTTATTGATGCTCACTCTAGATATACTTGGATTTTTTTTAAATCCAAACCAGTTACTTATGACACTATGATAAAATTTATGAGTATGGTAGAAAATCGGTTCAATACTAGAGTGAAAATATTTCAATCAAATAGTGGTACTGAATATAAAAAAACTCATTAAATATTTTGACAGTAAGGGAATACAACATAAAACAACATGTCCTTACACTTTTGGACAAAATGGCCTAGCTGAAAGAAAGCATAGGCATATTGTCGAAAGTGGTTTGACTTTTTTAGATCAAGCTTCATTACCTTTAAAATTTTGGTCTGAATCGTTTAATACTGTTGTGTATTTAATTAATAGAATGCCATCAAAGGTTCTGAATAATGTCAGTCCAATTGAGATTCTATATAAAGTCAAACCAAACTATCTTGATCTTAAACCATTAAGATGCTTATGCTTCCCTTATCTTAGACCATACAATTCAAACAATCTAAATTTCAGATCAAGACATGTGCCTTTTTAGGTTATGCTATTAGACAAAAGGGGTTTAGGTACATTGATGAGAATGGTGGAATCATTATAAGTAGACATGTTACCTTTAATGAAAATGTTTTGCCTTATGCTAATACTAACATCAAAACCACCAATAAAGTGATAAAGGAAAAATCAAATATACCTTGCATTCCACAATGTACTAAATTTCTCCAAATAGCCAGTGATTAAATGATTGCTGGTGATCAAAGAACACACAAGACTGAGTACAACCAACTCAGTAATGATGAATTTGAATCATCCAGCCTCACCAATCTACCACCTACAAATGAAAATGAGAGGACAAGTTCAGAAAGTCATGAAACAACCAGTGAAGAGTCAACCGAATCAAATGAAAACTCACCAGATGCTGAAGATAATACCAGGCAGCCTGAGCAACATGTTGAAAGACCACAAAAAACAACTGGCCATCACATGATGACAAGATCTAAAAGTGGAATATTCAAGCCAAAAGCTTACATAGCTGTCGAAAATATTGATGAACCTCTCACTTACACCCAGGCCATCAAGCACAAAGAGTGGAAGACAACCATGGATGAGGAATTTAATGCTCTCATCAGAAATCAAACTTGTACCATTGTACCTCATCCAAACAACAAAAATTTAATTGGATGTAAGTGGACTTATAGATCAAAAGTAATCCAGATGGTAAAGTGAACATATATAAAGCTAGTTGGTGGCCAAAGGGTTCACCCAAGAGTATGGATTTGACTACAGTGAGACACTCTAACCTGTAGTCAAACCCACAACATTCAGGCTAATATTCACAATTACTCTAAAAAATCAGTGGAATATCCAACATTTAGATGTGAATAATGCATTCTTGAATGGAGTTCTAGATGAAGAAATCTACATGCAACAACCTGAAGGATATATACACAAATCCAATCTAGTCTGCAAGCTCAACGGAGCTATCTATGGTCTAAAACAAGCACCTAGAGTATGGTTTGATAGACTCAAATCAACTTTGAGTGCACTGGGATATAGGCCCACTAAGTCTGACAACTCTTTATTCATTAAACTTAATTCAACGTCTACTATTCATATACTTGTCTATGTTGATGATTTGATTATTACAGGAAGCAGTGATGTTGAAATAGCTAGCATAATCAAATACTTGAATAGGAGTTCTCAATTAAAGATCTGGGATAGATTTCTTATTTTCTCGGAATTGAAGCACAAAGATATTCAAAATAAGAAATGTTCCATGCCCAAAGAAGTATATAACTGAGCTACTGATAAAAACAGATATGATTGAAGCTAAACCCCAGCCAACACCCATGATATCCAGTCAACAATTACTCTAAAAACAAGGGAGAAAGCATAAATAATATTAAACAGTACATGAGTGTTGTGGGGGAATTACAATATGCTACCATGACAAGGCCTGACATATCGTTTAGTGTTAACAAAGTATCTCAATTTTTACGGGATCCTAAGGACGAATATTGGAGAGCAGTTAAGAGGATTCTAAGATACCTTAAAGGGACTCTAAGCTATGGACTAACATTAAAAGGAGGGAACCACTTAAACATAACTAGATTTACATATTCAGATACCGGATGATAAATAGTCTATTACAGGCTACTGCATGTACATTGGTGACAATCTCATATCATGGAGCACTAAAAAGCAATCTACTATATCAAAATCGAGTGCAAAAGCAGAATACTGAAGCATTGCAAGTGCTACTGCCGAAATAACGTGGATTCAATATATATTAAAGGAACTACAGCTTAAAGGTGCATCCAAGGCAACTATTTGGTGTGACAATCAAAGTTCTATTTACATGTCTGCAAACCCTATTCAACACGCACGAACTAAACACATAGAAATTGCCATTTACTTTGCTCGTGATCAAGTTAAGGAAGGGGAATTACAAATCAATTATATACCTTAGTTTCACTAGAGAGCAGACATTCTTACCAAAGCCTTGTTATATAAGAACTTCGTCATACTGCGTGAAGAACTAAGGATTCGTCACCATTCAACTCTCAAATCAATGACAAGCTCATCAATTGAAAGTTCCCAGCAACGACTCACTTCAGATCCAAAGTCAAAAGTACAACTTCAGCAACACTCTTCTCCAATTCATGACAGTAAAGGGAGAAAAGATTATCAGAAGACTGCTTTGATTTCCTAATACTTCAATTTGATGATGGAGGCAGCGATTTATGGTTAAAGTCAAATTTAGGATTTTCGGCTAACCCTAGATTTGAAAGGGGCAAATAAGATGAGAAATGAATACGTTGTCATTCATTACAGGATAAACAAGATACTTTATATTAATTACAAATGGGCTTACGTTGGGCTTTAACACAATGTTTAGTTCTTTAGCCCACTATTATTTGTTCTGTGTAACGTTGCCAACTATACTTTCGGCAACTATATATATGTATAACATTGTATAGAATTCAACATTCAATAATACAAAATTTCAGTTCTGCAAATTCATTCTCTATTTTATGTACAGTTCAAATATTTACAAAAAACTAATTTATAGTTTAGTTGTATTATCTCGATTCTAGAATGAACATTCCAAAGAAATAATTTTAACTGTGTTTTTGCCTCGGTATATACTACTATTACCCTAAGATCTATTATGTAATTATCCATGATTATCTTTGTCTATAGTATGACCACTTGATGGAATGTGGATAAAAATGGGGGAAATGGTTAACGTGGGAATTAATGAAAAGTTTGTTTAAAGAACATCCAGATGTTCATATGTATGTGTCAATCATAGTTTTGGATACCGAACGGCGATTCGAACCGTGCTCGCTCATGGTTCAAGATTGCAAAGGTTGTACCAATCAAATCGTGTGCAAACCATGCACTTTTCCTTTATGATTAAATAAATATTTTCACAAAAAATAAATATTTTCACAGAAAATGAGATGTAATACGCAAATCATGTAGATTTGTCTGGTATCATATAATATAACATATAATAGACTAAATCATATTATTAATGATGAATGAAATACCGTAAAATACACATTTAAACCTTAAAATATATAATGCTACTAGTGTACGTAATTAATAGTTATCACAAGAGAAGAATTTTCATAACATGATATTATTTGTGATGCACGAAACAGAAAAGTAATACCAGTGCAAATATAAGTAATAACCAAATTAAGCATCTAACAAAAGCATGAAGATAAAAAAATGAGAACTTATTTCTTATTATTCATTTTTTTGAGAACTGTGGTTTTTAAAGGTAAGGTTGTTCAAGTTTATAGGATTGGACCATGAATTCATGCTCGTGCAGGTTTTTCTCGTTTTGAGAACCGTGATGCTTTAGAGTTAATCCTGGTCGAAACGAAGTTTTGTTGGGTCTTTTAAAACACTAGTATACCAATATATACGGTTTGTAGATATTTGACTAACAGTTTGGAAGCTAAATAATACCACAATGACATGTACAGTTTTGAACTATATTTGCACAAGAGTCAGGTGTATCAAGGAGAAAAAAATTAAAAATTAATATACAACATTGCTTTGGTATTTAAACGATGAAGTTCAAATTTATAAAGAAAAGAGACGATTAAGTCATGTTCAATTAAAAAAAAAACGTCCAAAACAATCAACTTGGTACTCTTATGGGTAAAACAACCGGTGAGTCTACATAACGTACTAAAGGGGGAAAAAAGCAAGTCTGTTATTTTCACAACACTAACATAGCATTTTACAGTTAACATTAATGACGTGAAAAGCGCGGGCCTCAAACTAGTTAATTTTGAAAATTGCTCTATCACAAGGTTGAGCATTCGGTCGGTTCGATCAGTTTTGAAGTAAAAAAAATCAAACTGAATTGAAACCGAAAATTTTCAAAATCAAACCGAAATAATTTTAATTAATTGGGTTGGTAACCGATTTAACCGAACTATAAGATATGTTGTTGTTCAAATGATTAATTCACTCAACGTAAAACATAAATTTATGTTCGGAGAAATTTTGTTCATTAAATTTTGTATTTACAACAAAATTTGATTCATCTTTAACAAATGCTTTTGTATTTTATCACTAAACCAATTATTAAAGTACAACAGTACCAACAAATTATATAATATGATAAAAGTTCGGTTAATTTGGTTAAAACGATAACCAAAAAAATTATTTTACAAACCAAATTCAAACTAATTTAGTTTTGATACCGATCTAAACCAACCAAAATAAACTGGTTCGGTCGGTTAATTCGGTTCTAACCGAATTTTGCTCACCCCTAAACACAACTTGTTTTGGAATTACAAGTACTAGAACACTCTCCTACTACTCTCAGCAATTTAATTGAATAAATTTCAATTTGGCTATCGCATTATATATATATATATATATATATATATATATATATATATATATATATATATATGACCAACCAAAGACAATGACGGACCGTTCATCCCGGAAGGTGTAGGACAACCCAGTTCGGACCACAACCTTATACAGATCAATAAGAATTTTCTTGTGTAGAATAATTCATACAACACAATGAAAATTCAGTCCTATGGTGTATCGCCTACGAAGGTCGAAAATTTAAAAACTGAAAATATTAAGTGGTGTTTGGTTTATATTTTGTTTTTCATTTTGAGTTTTTAAAATTAACTACAAAAAACAAGAAGAGTTGATGGAAGACGGAGGAATGGAAGAACGGATGAGTTGTATTTCGTCCTTTAATTATCTCCAAAATGTGGATAATAAGAAAAGGTTGTTTTCTAATTTATGTGTTAACTTTATTTTCTAAAATAGTCGTTTTTCATAGTGGAAAGAACTATCTGAGCACAAGATTTAGACACAATGGGTGATACAATGAATTTACACCATTGGATTAACCCGTGAATTCCACACTTCCATATAAAAACAAAATGATTTAATGGTTAATATTGTGTGTCATCTAATTTGTATCTAATTTTTTGTTTAAATAGCCTCTCCCTTTTATAACATACATGTGTTGTTTGTATTTTTATCAGATTCAGTTATTTTTTATTTTATAAAATATCGGTTTGGTTTGGTTTGGTTTATAATTCTTGAATCGTTATTTTTCAAAGTTTTTGACCGATTCAAACCAAAAGAACCATTTGCTCACCCCTTTTTCAAATCATTAGCCACACAAAATATTCTGTGGTGTGGAACATAAAAAGCACTATGTGGTACTAACAACTGCAACGGGTATGCGTAATTCATGTATTTGCTACAGTGCCACGAAGCACTGTACCTGACACTGTCCTTTAAAGGCTGATTGTCCACTGATGCAAGATGAGAGTTGGCAACTTACAGCGAGTGGGTCAGCAAAGAATAGTGAAGCCTTCGCTACTCTACAAGTTACTTACTACACGGTAGTAGCTACATGCAATAAAAGGCATCTTTGAGTGCGTACCAGGATGATCTATAAGCAAATTTGATAAACTGCTAGGCTTTGTTGAATGAACGGTTAATAGATGGAAATTTGTTCAGCTTTCAGCCTACACTTTACCACGAGCTACTAGAAATATAATACTATCCTATTTATATTTAACTCCCTTTTTGTTTCATTTTTTTCTTTTTCTTTTTGTATTAATAATAAATTGCTTATGTATCACAAGCTAGCAACAAAATTACGAATGCAGGTTCAAGATGATAAACTGCTAAATTCTAGAGAAGTTCTGGGTGGCATTTTGTCCTCTCAAGTTGCTGAAATATATCACAAGTCGATAAATGTTTACTACAAAATCGTCCTATGAAATTAAGTTTTATAGAGTACTTGTCACATTTGATATCAAAGCGTCCTATGAAATTAATTTTCATAGAGTACTTGTCACATTTGATATTAAAGCGTTATCAAGTTGGAACTGTGTATTGTAATGCCGTGGATATCCATCGACGTAAAATTAACTGGGGTTATAAGCACAATGCTTTGGTGGTGTATAATGACGAGCCAAAGAAAACACCAACTTTTTTTTTTTTTTTTTTTTTTTTTTTTTTTTTTTTTTTTTTGAATGGTATTATATGGTATCCTTCTTGAAAAGTAAACACGAACATCTTTTAAAATAGAGGTTAATACAATGTGCTACTTTCTGAAATTTTATGGGTCACTGTCATCGCATTTAGTTTACCCATCGTAGGTAAAGCAAATCACTTGTTGTTTGTAATATTGCGGTAAAGAAAATTATAAGTGTCAAGGTACGCATATTGTATGGTTCATGATGAGTGGTTTACCCATTGTAGGCTAAGTGCATTGTTGGGCAATATCAAAATTTTATTTTATATGTAGGTTACATTTCTCATAAATGAATCATCTTAATAACTCCATTCTAAGGTGAGCATCATTTAAGACCCAAACTAAGCGAGCTAACGGATTAGTTTTAATCCATTCGGTTCGAAAATGAAATTTAATTTGATTGAATCCACTTTGTAAAATTGTTTTATTTTGTTACCAGTTTAACCGATTTAATTGATATCTTGTTATTTTATTAAGACTTATTTTTTATGATTAGTTTAGATTAATTAAAATAAAGATTATGTACTGAGAAAATAAGTCAATTTTGTTTATTGGCATAAAAACACCAACATAAGTTACTATTAAAATATGAATATTCTTGACTCAGTAAATGGAGTATATGAATTACTATGTCGCATGTGGCAAGAAAAACAATGGTGTAAAATCAAAATAGTCTTACATTGTTGAATAAGGTGAAGAAGTGCATTAATGATTTGGTAAAAGCGTAATAGCAAGGCTGCTTAATAAAACATTAGCCAACTTAGACGTGTTATATGGACTGAAGATGTGGAGCTTGGCTTGACTTTTGCATAGCATAGCATAATTTGTATCACTTTCTCCATTGACCTTTAGATGCTCGCCCCTACTCGCTTTCCTAATGGATCCTTTATGATTGCAACCAACAAATCAACAATACCGAGCAAAATGTAAATGATAGCTAGATTAAAGATCTAAAAATCAAACCAGTTCCTACAAAATTTTCTTCCAAATCTTGCATTAAAAAATTCTAAAGTTATCTTCGAATTCTATGGTCGACATACATGTAATTTTTTACCATGTAAACTACAGTGAAAATTAAGTATTAATCCATTCTTTGGCAAAGCAGACACACGGCGGATTCACGAGTTTTTAAGTATTCGAGACTCAAGTATGTTCTGTTAAAAGCGCGCAACGATTTGTTCGAAGTCACGAATCATTGGAAAAAGGCTTGGAAATATGACCAACTCCGGATCGGCATTGACGATAAGAAATGGTCATTTCGTGTAGATCTTCGACTGGATTTCAAACCCGCGAGACCATTCAAGACTTTGGATACGAAATATGATTTCGTACTTAACAAAATCACAGATAAATTGAAAAGTGGTGATCACACCATGCAAATCACTTCAAAACATGTGATCAGCTCGTACTGATCACCTGAAATAGCCGGGCGCGCATCAGGCTCTTGGAACATCGATTCTGGGATTAACATAGGGATGGATATGAAAAATCAGGTGAGCAACTCGTACAGATCACCATATTTTGTGAGATCGGCACTGCATTTTTGAATCTATCATTTGACAACTTCTAGATACGAAATGCCACGATTGGTATTTGTTGACTGGGTCTAGCATGCTTCAATCACGAAGCGATCATTGGAAAAATGATGATCACAACGAGGTGATCACTAAAATCCATGAGCACACCACAGTGTTTCTGGATTCTGTATTTTGGTACTTCGGGGATACGAAGTTTTACATCCGGACTCGGTAAAATCGGAAGTGTGCCAAGGTAGGGTTGATCAGCGAAATTCATTGGATCAAAACATAGTTGCTGGATTGGTATTATCACTTTAAGACAAATACTCAGATTTTGGCTAAGTCTCGGGATACGTATCAATCCCAGGATAGATACCGATCTCGGGATTGGTATAACTTCAAGGATATAATTTTTGGACATTATTCTGCATTTCCACCTATAAATACCCTTGGTTCTTGGCTGTTTGGAGGGGAATTTTGGCTGTTCATTTCCAACACGCGGGAGACTTCTTCTTGGAGTTTTTAATGGCTTCTTCCATGGTCTTCATGGTTTTGGAAGGTCTTTTGTACCTATAAACTTCACATAGAAGTTTACTTTCAATATTTTGGCATTTGGATTGACACTTAGGTCGATTTTGGACATATTGGGACTTAGAAGCATTTCTTACACATTTTGGCTTGAGGAAGATGATCATGGCCTAATTGCGAACTAACAAGGACTTTGTTATTCTATGATACAACTTTGTAATCTCAAAAGTGTTGAAACTCGTATAATTTGTTAGGGGGCGCGTATGCGGATCTTAAGGCAAGACTAACACTAGAGGAAGGGAGGTGTATAGTGTTTATATGGAATTTACGAAAATCTTAAACTTAAATGATCTACTTTATGAATCACACACAACGGAGATGATCACAGACACAGAATCGAACACAAACACAGAAAGAGAAACAGATAAATATAAAATGCAGAAATAGAAAGAACACATCGAATTTGATACTAGTTCGGATTACTCCTACGTCTAGTCCCACGCAACGTTGGATTGTGTAGAGTTTTATTATTATCAATATCCAAGTACAATCCCCTTGATTTCACGACTACAAGGTTAACACCGCTCCAAACACCCTTGATTCTATGGCTACAAGGTAAACACCGCTCCCATTCCTTGATTTCAGGACTACAAGGAACACACCCTTTCCCAAAAGATTACAATAGCCCTATAATTCTTGAACGACACTTCAATTCAGAGAGTAGTGGATAGAAAGTGAGAAAAGAAGAAGTTTTATATAATTAGAGTAGAAATCGACAAAGTAGAAGTGTAGAAATCAATAAAATATAAAATATTAGCGGTGGGATGAAGAGGGGTGAAGATGGAGAAGAAGATAACTCAAAAAATTCAAAATCAGCCCCTAGTTATAAGATTTGAAAGGTTGCAACGCTTTTGGAACATTACAAATAGTGAAAAGACACTTCCTTTGAAAATTGAATTTCTGACAGTTGTATTGAATTTGGAAGTTTTCAAGTGTTTAAATATATATATATATTATTCTGGAAATTCTTGAATCAAAACTAAGTGATATAAATGATTGTTCTAAAGTGTAAAATCATATGAAAACATAATAATATATTATATAAACAAATTTATAAATTTATAAAGTTTAAAACTATATAACTATAAAACTATATAAACATATATAAACTTATGTTAAACTTAAAACTTATATTTGAAATCATAAGTAAGATTAAAAACAATTTAAAATTGAATTTGAATTTTGAAAATCAGAATTTGAATTTTGAAAATCAGAATTTGAAATTTGAAAATCTGAATTTGAAAATTAGAATTTGAACCTGGAGAGCTATTCAGAGTCTTACATATAAACTAGACTCTATTACCATATATTTTTTGAACTCTTGATATCTTGATAACTTGATTACTCATGAATCTTGAATCTCCTATGAATTCTAAATCTCTTGGGACTCTAAAACTGTACAGTCTTCAATATTTAAGTCCTGTATACAACTCCTGCATGTATATATATATATATATATGTATGTATATATATATTCTAGATAGAGATGATAGTATATATTTTATAATCAATGATAATTGAAATAAGGTTGTTGTCATCAAAGCTCCATTCTCTAACATAATTCTTGTAATTGTAACAATGATTATGAATAGTTACATGAAAGTCAATGTAAGCGCTAGTGACGGACCACTATAAACTCGGTGTTCTTTACTTTTTCGCATCTCGTTGTTTAGTTAATTTGGATATTTCGCTTGATATTTAACCAGTCTTTTGGCCAAGTTCCCCAAAAGAAACTCAAGCCCACATGACTCGGCCCATCGCATGGATCAACAGCCTAAAAGCATCGCCGAAACATTTATAACCCAAGCCCAGATGGAGTCGCATAAGAGTAGACTTCTTGGCTCGTTCAAATTGCCCAAACTTTTAACAACCTTCGGGATCGGCTTTAAGCTTCATCATCAACTTGAATCCTGGCCTGACAACCCTTCAAAACTCTCTAGGATTCGAATTTGTATCCCTCTCCATTGACCAATTATGTATCCGCTAATTTGTACCCTTAGGGATACGGGTTCTTCGGATCAGCCTCAAAACCTCCTCAGGATTCCACTAACTCATATTTCGTATCTCTCCTCCACACAAAGAGTTTGTATCCCGCTCCTACGCCCTACTTCATTTTCTACTCATCCCATTTTCATATCCCCCTCGTTAGCTGTATTTCGTATCCCTTCCCGGATATGAAGTCCCTAAATTTTATTGGGATACGAAGTGAATGAGACATCAGGATACGAAGTAAGGGGGACATGTAGATACGAAACTTTGAAGCATCCATGAACATTAATTTGGTAACTCCTTGGGAGTCGTACCGATCTCGGGATCGATACCGATCCTGGGGGATACGAAATCTGAGTTATGGACCATGCAGCTTCACCTACTCCACCTGCTCCTCTTCCAACCCTCTCCTATAAATACACCTCGCTCACCCACGTAAAGAGGGTTGGATCTTGCTTGGCTCTTTGCTCTCATGGCTTCCTAAGGAGAAGATAACTCTCCTACAACCACCCAAGCATACTCCATCAGTCTAGGAAGAGGAAGAACCATCTTCTTAGACAACTTGGACTATTTTGAATTGCCTTGGCATTTCAGGAAGAAGGAATAAACCCCAGTATTGGACCTCCTTACCACTATGGCCATGGTAGCTCCATGGAAGCACCTAGCCTCTCAATTTCCGCTTGACTTGACTTGGACTCATGGATTTATGAAGGCTCCTCCTTCGACTTCCAAGCATTTGGATCATGAACCATAGCCTATGACTTTCCTATCCAAGCATAGCACTCGGGATTGCATACTATAACAATCGAAATTACCATAGTTCTTATATGTTCGGAAATATACCGATTTCGCATTGTAATCTACAAAAGTGAAGTAATAAAATAGCAAACTATTGAAGTGGATGTAGGCTCCAATGAGTCGGACCACTATAAACATTGTGTGATTCTTTACTCATGTTTTCCCCCTGCACTTAACACCGCAAGTCGCTTATATTCCATTCTGGATGATTATTTTCACTATCATAAAAATCAGGAGTGTTGGCGACCATTATCGACCGTCAACATTTTAGCGCGCCAGGTAGGGGAACGCACCTACGGGGTCATTACTCTCTCTTCCATTAAAAACCCTAAACTTCGCCTTTCCTACCATTCGATCCACGAGACTTGAAGCACTACTTAAGTCTTCCAAAATCTATCTATCATGTCTGCCAATAATGGTTTCCAAAGGAAAGAATATTAAGATTGGACCTTCCACAATTGATTCTGACTAGGAAAACCCCTCTCAGCCTTGATACACTAAAATTTCGACCAACATGAATATCACTGCTTCCAATCTCGACGCATTCGTCGATAGAGCACAATTCAATGAAACTAAAAGAAAGTTAGGAGAAACTCAGAGGAGCCTCATCAAACAAATTAACCAAAATCTTGGCCTGACTCAATGGCCTCAACAACATGTTCGATGAGACGTCTTTAGCCTTCAAATAGACTTAGGCATTCAGCCTCCTCGGAATCATGTATCTCCAAGCTCCATTTCCGCTTCTTTCCATGATAACCATCATCTCGGTTGTTCCCAACACGGGCTTAGTCATGACCAAAGGATTAGCGCTAGATCCATGACTCGACAGGATCCATTTGTCGCAAATACGAACTTGTCACCTATGCTTCATACAACAAACTAGGCCCAAGTTCCTACTAATCGGATCCTGCAAATTCAAAGATACGAAGTCAGAGATTTTCGGGATGAAGACGACATTCATCCGAGAAGACGTCCAAGGTTTCACACTCCCAAGTCGAGTTACAACCGTTGGAATCCATCGGAGATTCGAACTCCAGTTCTTGCCAATGTGGTTCGTAGCATCATGAAAGAGTCTCGGGGTCACTTCAACGATAACTGGGAAACCAGCATGAGATGTTCACCGAGGATGTGATCAATGCTGAATGGCCTACACACTTCAATATGCCACAGATAGAAGCTTACTCGGGAAATCCGACACTCGAAACTTCATAAAATGATATGAATCATCCACGTATTTTGTTCGCGCCACCGACGTTGTGAAGTAAAAGTGCTTCCTCGTCTTTCTTAAACGCGTGCCTCTTTTATGATTCACTCGACTTTCGCCAAAAACCATTTTGATATTCGACCGGCTAGCCAAGGACTTAATCGAGTAATTCAGCACAGACATCTACTAAGGCACCGCTGAAACTATAACGGACTACCTCGATAGATTCAACAACACTTTGGAGGATGTCGAAGACCTGAGTCCCCGACTATCTTAGCCCATCTCACCAATGGTGTACTTCCTAATTCTGAATTCGAAATGTGAATCAATCGAAGGAAACCTGAGACTTTGGTAATCTTCTACGAGAAATCCAACTATTTCTTATGCCAAGAAGAAGCGCAAAGGAATCGAGTTTCTCACTTCGATAATTTACTTCGAGATGAAGTCCAAAGCTCGAACGACTCTAGTCCTAATGTTTTATACATGCCTGCTCAAACTGGCAATATCGGAGGTAGTTGCAACAAGAAGAGGAAAGTTCCTAGACTTTCGTCTTTCTGCAACTACATTTCCCTCAACGGCTCCATCGAGAATATTTACCTCAAGACCTGCAATGTTTTGCCATACAAAAATCCAAAACCTAAAGGCCCGTTGGACGTACCAAGAGAATTCACAAAGTATTATAGGTACCACAACATCAACAGACATGAACCAATGTCGTCACCTGTAGGACAACATTGAAAAACTCGTCCACAAGTGAATGCTTAAGCAGTACACACGAGGTCCCCCACATGAAATTTCCAATCCGTCCAACACTCACCAAGAATTTCTACCAACTAGGACCACACATGGAAATTAAATCCCTCAGGATCATCCTTCCGACTCAGCAAAACTGCAACAACAATAAGCAGTTTAGACATCAATGCCATACCTTATGACTCCTCTTGCTTGAGTCACACCTCGTTTGTACATAGTTGTATTCATTTCTAAATTATTTCACTTTTATGATTTATTTTCGACAAGTAGCTTGAGTTTCCTTGTAACCAACTCAGTTGTAATCCTTGTAAGAAGTATAAAAACATTAACCTCATCCTACGAGATTTGTTTTTGATTCACCGAAGCACCGCCACTACAAATATACTAAATCCAGTAGATTAAACCTGATATACCTATGCTTCAGCATACTTTGGCGGACCTGTTGGCAACCACACTAAGTTTAATGGATTTAGCCCAACCTACGTATGCTCCGTCGTACTTAGGCGGTGGTCCGATGACACCATCTTTGCTTCACACGCCTCGAGCCAATCGAGAGCGAAGAGACCAAGAACTTCATATGCATTGAGCTAATCGAGAGTCAAGTTCATCCCCTAGAACTCTACATGACTTGTGTTTCTCGAGAGTGGAGTTTCGACCAACTCAAGTGAAGTGCAACACTGAGTTACATTGCAGAGTATGATTCTCGAAAAGTGTAAAAAGAACTTGAGCACTTAGAGCAGCAAATCCCATGATGCAGTGGTCTCTAAGGTCGTCGTTAGAGATACCGACTTGCGGCTCATTCCCAACTTTGCTTCCCATGTCGGAGGTGAAACGGGTATGGAAAGCAATCCCTTTTCCCCAACATACACCTCCTTTTTGTTGTGTCATATCCTCTCGCCTCCACCTGAGCTCTGGCTACCTCCAAGTTAACGAGAGAACATTGGGAAGCACTACTGGAGGCATACTCACACAAGCAATCCTGGGGGCATCAGTCCTCCACCAGTTTTTGCAACCACCGACATCGACGTAGTGGTCTTTGAGGTCATCCCCATGGAAGCTGGTGTGCGACTCACTCCAACATTCGGCTCCCTTGTTGGAGATGAAACGAGGATAGGAAACAAGCACTTGTTCTCCAATTGACACCTCCTCTTCGTTGTCGTCACAACCTTTAGTATCTGCATGAGCTCCAGCTACCTCCCAATTAGCTTGGGGCACGTCGGGAAGCACTACCGGAGGCACCTACAACAAAAAGCAGGCCTGAGGGTATACCACCTCCACTGTCCTGCATCTTTACCACTGCCATCCTCTCCATAAATCATAGAGCTATCTTTTGGGCACAAACCCACCACGTGGAGAAGATGGCCCAAAACTGGAGTCTTGGCACCGTGGGTGTCATTCTTGACATTCTTCGAGGACGAGACTTCCCATAAACAGACATCTTGAAACATGAGGACCACCTTTATTTTAAAAACTAAAATCAGTGTTATCGCAGACTGAAAACACAATAATTGGAGAGAATCGCGATCATGACACGATTGGACTATGGATCGAATCCCGGAATTGACAGCTCAGCCATATGTTCACATCTTATGTGCATATTCGAGTAGCCAAGTCAAATAAGTTTGATCCAAGCGCCATACCAGTCGGTTGTGTTACGTTCGACTTCAATTCCAATCCACTTGCGTAAGGTCCTGTGACAATCCAAGCCCACAAGCTCGAACTCGGGATCGAAGAAAACAATATAACTTCCAAATTCTGTAAAAATAAGAAGAATTGGCTAAGTTCCTAGGATAAGAAGCCAAGAATTCGTATCTCTGTGCACTTGCTGCAAATTCTCGTGTTTTTCTGGCTTATCTTCGAGTTCCCTAAGTCTCGAAACTCCTCAAACAAACTCAAGTCTAAGTGTAATGCTAAGTTAATTTACAAAGGCGTAATGCTGGAAAATGTAAAGAATGCTTGAACACTTATAGCAATACATGTTGAAATAAAATAAACTTTTATTCACATGTCAAAAGCTACAGCCTTTTATCAATGACACGATGTACATCACAACCACATCGTGCCTCCAAAAATCGAGGGTCGTGCTCACACATTTCATCAACCTACAAAAATAAAACCCATCTACAACTATAATTTGGAAGTGCCACCCTTCTTCCCTTACTTCTTATCATATTTGATCTCGGGTGGCTCATCCTTTCTTCTTTCTCTTCCACTTTGACTCCCCTCTCCCTCCTGATCCCGTTATCTTCATCAGAGTGGGTCATGGCCTGAACTCATATTGTAACACCCCAAAATTTAATACACTATAACTATACTGTAAAGACAACAAAATGAATATTATATAATTAAATATTCAAAATTAAGTAAAACTGACTTTACTGTTGCTTTTGTCTAAGAATTCTGGCTCAAATAGACCTCAAGTTTGTGTAAATCGGATAACGTATGAAGAAGTTGTGAACATAAGAAAATTGTATATATATATAAGGAGGTTGTATATGAATATATTCAAAATCATTCCAACCGATTCATCAACGTAGAAAAGTAACAGTTGTGGGATGACCCGATCAAGCACGACGTCAACCCATAGCTAAGTGGGTCGACCCAATATGTCGCAGGGTCGACCCACCTGCATGCAAGGTGGATTCTAAGTTCTGAACCTAGACTGTTTTTAATTCTGGATTCGTTCAGTGACTCAGCATTACATGTATGGCTAATATTGAAAACATAATATCTAACGGTAGTGGATTGTCCTAGGTAGTATATATAAAGGCATGCAACCTCATTTGTTATACACACACAAAATCATTCTTCCTCCTTCTTCCTCTAAACCTTTTTCTGAGATTATATATACATAGAACAAATGAGGTGCTTCCCAGATATAAAATAGCAAGGACAATTCGGACTACTCTACAACAATAAAAGAGAAAAGTGGACTTTCTCTGCCGCGACATACATACATATAAAGAAATATCTTCTTTTTCACCAAGTATTGCTGTGAGTTTCATCTTATTTTCATATCTAATATCTAGAAATGTATTATGACAATAAATATAATTGAATCTAGAACGTACAGTGCCTATATGTTGTTTCCTATACCTGTTCTTTTACTGTTATTCATCTATGCATTTGTTACAGTAATATATGTTCTTTTACTGCCATTTGATTAATCAGTTATATTCATACTTATCTATATTCCTTCTCCCTATTCCTTTTATTTTAATTTATTTCCAGTCTTGTTTATATGCCTGTTTATACGGTTTGAATTGATACTACTCTTCTCCTTCTATTTTTTCCTTTTTATTTACGCTGAGCCTTGGCCATCGAAAGCCTAGGCCATTTCCGATTTAAGAGCGCGTATAGTTAAAATTGGGATAATAAGAAATGACATGAAAAAGGAGAATATGGGCATATTATAAATTGAGGATTTTTTTAACTGTAATTTGGGAAAGGGATAATATGCATAAACTTGTACATGCTGTAATTTGGATAAAGGATAATATGCATAAACTTGTACATGTTATAATTTGGGAATGTAATTGAAAGGAATAGTATGCATATGTGTAAACATGCTAGATTTGACTACATTAAGTAAAGAACATGTTAAGAAATATAGGTACCAGATGTAGGTTAGTAGATAGAATTACTATATTATATATGCATATCTGGGCAGGTGCTTGTTTTTGGGAAAAAAGGTTGTACGCACATAATAACATGTAATATTACAACCACACTTATTAATGAACTTAAACATGCTAAGTTAAACTTGATTATTAATAATCTAAGAGGTCCCTTATTCTGCTGTCATATCAGGTTTTGGGGACTCTTAAATCCTTGTTACTTGGGGGAACAATCTTAGGGGGTTTGGCTTGTGTCAAACTTGCTGTATGGAACCCGTATTAGTCTAGATCCCCGTTGGTATTTTGTTAGAAAGCTTCGCACTAGGTAGGGGCCAGGGTACACTTTACCGAGTAAGAGTTTCAAAAAAGGAAAGTGGGTATGGGCGCGTTCCCATGGAATCATGAGCGTGCATGGGACCGATTAGGGAAACTATGACGTTGTAACACCAGTAAATAGATATGTGTTCTATAAGTTGCTTGGTTAGGGAGTGATAAACCCTTCTACCGGGACTGACACAAGTATTTACGTAGTAGGGAGTCGATCACATGGGTTGTAATTAGGGTAACACCTAATCCTGTTATGTAATTAGGGTAACACCTAATCTTGTTGTAATCCTGCTGTTTCTGTTAAGTAATTTGGTTAACATCTAATCATGTTCCTATTGTGTAATTAGGTTAATGCCTAATCCTGTTATACTAGTATTGGTGTAGAGAAAACGTATTGTTAGGGATATAAATGAGAAGCTTAACTTGATCACTATTTTATCATGTTGATCCTTTCATAATTTTTACCTGTCATCTTATATGCTATTGTACTTTCTCATCCAATCTTATTTATCTATCTTGATACCTCTATTTTATGCATATACTGAAAATCATTAGAACTCGCCAGGCTTTATGTCTGACATATTTTGTTTCGCTTCTTTCTCTTCCTTTTCCACCCTTTAAGTCCTCAGAGTGGTAGTACTCAGTGATTAGGACTTTCTCTTTCAGCTTTGATCTTGACTTTCTCTGATGTACCGCTTTGATTCACTTTCTATTCCATTATGGCTTGTTATAAGGGATATAGTTTTGTATTATTGCACTCTGATATTTTGCATTTATGAGATAGATGGGTTATTTCAATTTCTTGGTTTTTGGTGTAACTGGTTTGACGATGTAACCTGATTTGAAACAATGTTTTACTTTAAATAAAAGTTGAATTTTCTGCTGCTTATTTATATCTGTCTTGTGAATTTCTGTTACAATTATCCTATTGCGCTTCACGAAACTTAATGCATTCTCTTATGAGTGACATTAACGGACGTGGGGTGTCATATTTGGTATCAGAGCTAAAGGTTACAAGATTAGAGGAAAAGTTTAGAAAATTGTCTTCAAAAGCAAAATATTTTCAAAAAAAAACCATTTTTGAAAAACATATCCCCTTAAGCCATAAATTATTCTCTCGTTCTTTTTTTGAATCTTTTATTTCTTCTCTTTTTACCATGTCTGGGGCACCCAATCTTCCTAAGGGCATTCCACTACCGACATGGTTCTGTAGGTATCTAGAGGCTACGACACCTTCTGGAGTACAAGGAGATGCCCCACCCCTAGCTGCAGCCGAAGTAGCTCCATCTCTATGAGTGGCTAACTTTTTTTAAGCTTTATAAGGACTTTTGCGCTATGGGAGGAAAACCATTCCGTGGTACCGAGAGCTTTGTTGAGGCACAAAATTGGCTTAGAGAAACAGAGAACGTGTTTGGTCTTTTCGAGCTCGATGATATAAGGAAGATACAGTTGGCCTCACGGCAACTAAAGGATGAAGCTTCGTATTGGTGGGAGGGGACACAGCAGGACAACCAGTAGCTTGGGATGATTTCAAATGGAGAATTGAGATGAAATTTTTATCCCAGTCAGAAGAAGGATTACAGATGGAGAGATTTTTGGCTTTGAAACAAGGGGACGTGTCAGTTAAGGAGTATGTCAATAAGTTTAATCAACTAGCGAGATTTGGTCTGTACTTGGTAAATACACACCTATAAGAAGGCACTTAGGTTTGCAAGAGGGTTGAATCGACCTTTCCAAGGACATGCAATATCTCATATATCGATGGGGGCGACTTTTGAGAGGCTGGTTGACTTGGCTCTAATGTGAGAAAATGGCAAGGATGAGAAGAAAGACAACAAGGATGAGGAGGCATAGGTAAGGGAGAGAAAAAGAAGCGGTGGCCCAAGAGGAACACAAAAGAAAGGAGGGAAGCCTGACAAGGCTCGGATCAAGAAAGATGTCAAGTGTCATGGTTGTGGAGCTTTGGGTCATTTTGTGAAAGACTGTAGAAAGACAAAGAAATCCTGCTTTAATTATGGTCAAGTGGGACACTTCACTAAGCAATGCCCTAGCAAGAAAGGACAAGGGGCAAGGATCTTCTAGACAAGTACATGCTCTTGAGGCTAGTGGACCTGATCGAGGTAGGAAAGTTACTATTGAAAGTTTGATCTCCCTTTTTGACTATCTTGTTAGAACCCTCTTTGATTCAGGCACTTCTCATTCATTTATATCTAGTTCTATAGTAGATAGCCTGCACCGTAATACTAGTATAGTCTCTGATCATGTAGTAGTCTCAAACCCCATAGGAGGTATGACTCATTTATCCATGATATGTAGGTGTATGAGAATTTCTATCTTGGACGTAGAGTTTGAATGCAGTGCATACGTGCTAGGATTTATGGGTTATGGATTGATTCTAGGAATGGATTGGCTAGCCATGTATAGTGCCATCCTAGACTGTGACAGGAGAGTGGTTAGGCTTCTGACATGCCAAGGAAGAACTCTCGAGATTTCTTGTGACCCACGGGGGTCAGTTATGCTCATTTTCCTAGATTTGCTTGATATTTCTGTTGACGATTTGTAATCAGTACCCATAGAAAAAATTATTTGGATGTGTTTAATGAGGTTAGGGGATTACCTCTGAGGCACAAGATAAACTTCTGGATTTACTTGGTAGAGAATGCGAAGCTAGTCACTTTACTAGTGCGCAATATGGCTCCTAGAGAAAGGAGGGAGCTTAGCAAGCAAGTAGGGGAGCTATTCAAGAAAGGATTCATTAGACGAAGCATATCAGAGTGGGGAGCTCCATTCATCTTTGTAACTAAGGCAGACGGCTCACTTCTTCTATGTGTGGATTATAAAGAGCTGAATAAGCTCACTAAGAAGAATAACACCCACTTCCGAGGATTGATGACTTGTTTGATCAGCTAGTTGGCATATTATTTTTCTCGCAAATGGTTTTTTCCATAGGATTTCAACAGTTGAGGGTGGCAGATGATAGTATTGATAAGATTGCTTTCAGAACTCTAGACGATTTCTTTGAGTGGATGGTGATGCCTTTTGGGCTAACTAGTATGCCCGTAGATTTTGTGGACTTGATGAGTAGGGTGTTTAGAGAGTTTCTTAACAAGTTTGTGGTGGTCTTCGTGGATGATATTCCGACCTTCTCAAAGAATAAGGAGGAACATGCCATACACTTTGGAGAGGTTCTATGCACTCTTAGATCGCATCAGCATAAGGCAAATTTTCTAAGTGTCACTTTTGGAGAAAGGATGTAAGGTTCCAAGGGCATGTAGTCTCTAAGGATGGGATAGCAGTGGACCCTGCTAAAGTCATCGTAGTTCAAGATTAGAGGTCTCCGAAGAACGGACGGAGATGAGAAGTTTTCTAGGGTTGGCGGGCTATTATAGAAATTTTATCAAGGAATTTGCAAGGATATCAGCCCTACTCACCCGATTGACGAAGTAGAACTTGGCTTTTTCGTGGAGCATTGATTGCGAGGATGCCTTTCAGTGATTGAAGAAGGTTATGACACCAGCCCCATTTCTGTCTCTCCCCGATGGAAACAAGGTGTTTACGGTCTACAAAGATGCATGTGGCACAGGACTTGGTGTCGTGTTGATGCAAGAAGGGAGGGTAGTATGCTATGGCAACAGACAGTTGAGAGTTCATAAGAAGAACTACCCTGCCCATGACCTAAAGTTGGCTGCAATAACATTCGCATTGAAGTCTTGGCGACGTTATCTATTTGGCGAGAGATTTGAGCTATACATGGACCATCAGTCGATCAAATACTTGTTCTCATAGAAAGAACACAACCTGATGCAGCAACGATGGATGGAGTTCTTAACGTCCTACGACTTTGAGATAGCTTATACCCTAGGCGAGGGTAATGTAGTGGCGGACGCGTTGAGTAGGCAGAGGATGACCTTGAAACTTCTATTCGTAGAGTGGTAGAGCTTGGAGTTTACATTGACCTTCGATTTTAGGTCATCTAAGGATTTCACACCTAATTTGTTAGCATCGAAGATAGTACAACCTACTCTCATGGAGTGTATTGGATCCACACAGCGAGAGGACCCGCAGATAGAAGACATCTTGAACGAGCTTAGTAGAGGAGATACTTCTAGTCACCTTAGTAGGTACTTTGTGGATGATAACGGGTGGCTACGATGAGATGGGAGGCTTCGGTCCTCGAGGCAGATATTTTTCAAGGACAATCCTTGAGGAGGCTCATCATTCTTGGATGACTATCTATCTAGGCGGCGATAAGATGTATCGAGACATGAAGAGAGTTTTCTTCTGCACTGGTAAGAAGAAGCATGTGGCATAATTTGTGGCCCGATGTTTGACTTGCCAGCAAGTAAAGGTTGAACAAAGGAAAACTGGTGGATTACCTCAACCTTGGGATGTCCCACAATGGAAGTGGGAAAGTGTCTCTATGGACTTAATTGATGGATTGGTAAGATCGAGGAAGGGAAACACTAGTATTTCGGTGATAGTAGACAAACTTACGAAGAGCGCTACTTTGTTCCTATCAAGAGTAATAGGACGTCAGCTTGGCTAGCATCGATATACCTTCGAGAGATAGTCCGACTTCATAGGGTACCTTCCAATATAGTAAGTGACCATGACCTCATATTCACTAGTGAGTTTTGGAAGAGCTTACAAGAGGCATTAGGTACACAATTACGTTTGAGCACAACATACCACTCTCAGACCGATGGACAAACTGAGAGGGTGAATACGGTTCTTGAGGATCTTTTGCGATTATGTATCCAAGATATCAGATGGACTTGGGACGAGCATCTCCTATTGGTTGATTTTGCTTACAAAAACAATTATCAATTGAGCATATGCATGGCACCCTTCAAAGCACTATACAGACGACCTTGCAGATCGTCGATTTGTTGGTGGGAGTCTACGAACAAACTTCTACTTGGACCTTAGATGATTCGAGAAACTTCTGGGAAGATTGATCTTATCCATCAAAGAATGAAAGTAGCTCAGGATCGACAGAACTCATATGTTGATAAAAGGAGGGACGATTTGGAATTTGAAGTAGGAGATATGATCTTCATTAAAATATCACCATTGATAAATGTAGTTAACTTTGGCTCGGTATGGAAGTCGGCACCAAGATTCCTAGGGTCATTCCCTATAGTGGAAGGATAGGTTAGATGGCCTATAGGACTAGACTACTGGACAGATTGGAAGATGTACACAACGTGTTTTACGTTTCCCATTTGAGGAAATGTCTACATGATACAGCAAAGGTCGTGGAGCCAAGCACACTTGAATACGTGGAAGTTGAGAAGGAAGCATCGATAATAAGAGTTCCTACTCATATTCTTAGATCAGAGGTTAAGAAACTACGCAAGAAAGAAATCAAATTAGTGAAGGTACAATAAGGAGAAGACCGCGAAGATGCGATGTGGGAATCCGAAAACAAGATTTGCGCTTCTTACCCTTTTCATTTTTAAAGTACGTTCTTAATTCTTTTTCGAGCTTTTAAATTTGCATTTGCTTTTATCATTCACGTATGTTTATACTATCGTTCAAAACTTCGAACCTTTAGGTAGAAACTAATGGTTAGAAACATGTGTTTGAGACATGTTATGATTGATAGTTGCAAGTGGATGCAAACGTTTTCTAGTGGTTGCCCGTGGATGCATATACACACACTAGGCACTAGATTGGCTCAAGCACTTAGATATTGCATATGGATGTGTGTGCATTTTTAATTTTCAGTGGATGAAAACATGTGAATCATCATATGGATATTGCATTTTGATGCATGATTGTGCACACATAGATTTTACATGTTATATTGGGACTCTTTTTGCATACATATTGGATACATGGCACAAACTATGTTGCATTAAGGAGGTCAACTGAATTAGTCGACCACCTGATTTTCGCACTAGTATAGGGACATATACACACAACACCTTTGCATATGTTCATACAAACATTAGAAATTCTTAAGGACAACGGATGCAAATGGGTGATGGATGAGTAGATGGTTGTTAAAATAATAACATTCTTCTTAACTTGGAGATTTCAGGGATGAAATCCTTTAAGTAGGGGAGAATGTAACACCCCAAAATTTGATACACTATAACCATACTATAAAGGGAACAAAATGAATATTATATAATTAAATATTCAGAATTAAGTAGAATCGACTTTACCATTGCGTTCGTCTCGGAATTCTGGCTTAGATAGACCCCAAGTATGTAACGTATGAAGAAGTGGTTAATATAAGAAGTTTGTATATATAAGGAGGTTATATGTAAATATATTCAAAGTAATTCAAACCGATTGATCAATGCAGAAAAGTATAGTTTGTGGGACGACTCGACTAAGCACTAGGTCGACCTATGGGTCGACCTATGGAAAATGGGACAACCCAGTATGTCGGTGGGTCGACTTACCCGCATGCAGGGCGAATTCTAAGTTCTGAACCTGAACTGTTTTTAATTCTAGATTCGTTCGGTGACTCAACATTGCATGTATGGCTAAGATTGAAAACCTAATATCTAAAAGTGGTGGATTGTCCTAGGTAGTCTATATAAAGGCATGCAACCTCATTTGTTCTATACGCACAAAATCATTCTTCATCCTTCTTCCTCTAAACCTTTTTTTGAGATTAATATATACATAGAACTACTGAGGTCCTACCCAAATATAAAATAGAAAGGACAATTCAGACTGCTCTACAACAATAAAAGAGAAAAGTGGACTTTTTATACAGCAGCATACATACATATAAAGAGATGTCTTCTTCTTCACCAAGTATTTGCTATGAGTTTTATGTTATTTTCAAATCTAATATCTAGAAATGTATTGTGATAGTAAATAAAATTGGATCTAGAACATACAGTGCCTATAAGTTATTTTCTATACCAATTCTTTTACTGTTATTCGTCAATGCAGTTGTTAACACTACACCAAAAAACGATTTTTAACAGCGTCTCAAAAATGTTGTTGTACGATATTACACCATTTTGATGAACGCTGTATAATGACATGTTGTCGTAGGCCCATTTCTTTTTAACAGCGGTAGAATAAATGTTGTTACATTTCATCTTTTACGGCGTTTTGAACTAGTTGTTAATATGACAAACACAGCGTATTTTATTTGCTATTTTAAAAAATAGACAGCGTTTGAAACATGTAAATAATGTACAACTTCACACTTCGACTTTCAACAGCTAATTTTAAACGTTGTTACTAATATTTATCAGCATTTTATACATGCTATAAAAAAGTTCCCTCCCGTTTTACCAGCAATCATGAAACGTTGTTAGTAATATTTACACAGCATATCATTTATGCTGTAGAAATACGCATAACATATATTAAATGCTGTTATTAATTTTTGAACAACATTTGTCACGCGTGTAAAATATTAACAAGGTTTTATCAGCGTTTATGAAACTCCATCACTAATATTTGCATAACAATTTGTTTATGTTGTCGTCTGCTGGTGCTAAACTTACAACATCCATATCATGATGTTACATTTGCACACATATCATTACCCTAAACTATACTATTATCATAGTACCGCTGCTTCACCAAAAATCAAATGAAAAATAATTATAATAAAACACGACTAGTAGTCACTTACATTAGTGAAATTGAACACAATCCATAAACAAAGTTTACAAAGTTTGTAAATAAAGACATCCTGTGCATTCCTAGTACAAAGTCACCACCAAAATAAAAGTATTTCCTACTACAAAATAAACTTACTACACGGATACCAAAATAAACTTCAAGAGAACATCCTTGCATTCCTTGCATCAACATTATTCTTCACCTACCTACAAGGATGAAATTTAACGACTATCAATCAAATAAAAATTAGCATATTTAACTTATAATACCTACAATAAAATAATATGAACTCAACATCTATTTTTACTATATCCGCAATCAACAAATTACAACAAAATAATATGAGCAAAGAGTGGATGTATTTGTGGGTTGCTGTTCCGAAACAGCAAGCCATGGCTTGCTGGAACAGCAAGCCTGAGCTTGCTGCTTCTAAACAGCAAGCCACAACTTGCTGTTTCGAGCATCAAGCTTGTGCTTGCTGTTTCGGAGCAACAAGCCGCGGGTACATCCACTCTTGGCTCAACAATTCAGCATGCCAAAGCAATCGCTTGTTATCAATAAAGTATGGAAACAATATGGTATCAGTAACCAGCACAGAGTACCCAAGCTGCCTCTGTAGTCACTCGTTATTGAAAAGGCTAGAAACTTCGATGGAAATATGATTCGCGACTGCACTTACATAGACAGAAATAAGACTCACATGTCAACAACTGGGCATCAACATATGCATTTACATCCCTTCAAACATAAAATAACAAACATAACAAAAGAAAAAAAGCATTAAACCCACCTAAATGACTATGCAAACGAGTTTACGAAAGCACCTCTGTAAAAACAATATTACAAGAATGTCTATAGACACAAGTTAGAGAGAAGTTATAGATAATCATTTCTAGGTTTGCAGTTTTAATCTACAAGTACTTAAATGACGGAAGATCGAACGAGCTTAAAATATTTGAAAATATCATATACCTAAATTCATCAAAGCAACACACAGTTAACAATATTTTGTGTGATAATATACACACCACATTGCATGCGTGTTGCCATTTGTTTGTCCTACATTAACGGAAAAATATATCCATCGCTGCCTCCAACAAAATTCTAAAAGAAAGACAAGCAACAATTTTTCATGTATAGTTTGGTCCAATGCAACATTTAAATCTATCTTTGATAACATATTTTTGTTCTGGTACACATATTGTCATTTGTTTATGTGTATATAGGTATTGCAATACCAAATTTACTAAAACGTTTGCATAGTCGTTTGTTTGATCTTCCATGAAAACTCATGCAAAGAACGCCCATGTGGGTTTCTATATGGATATATTAGCAATGCATGTCAAGTTATACTTATGTGCCAAAGCATCACAAAATTGCCCAAAAAAATTGTTATTCATTTGAATCATACTTTGACATTTATTTATACTCGTATGAGTTTCCTATGAAAATTTCAAGCTTGTATAATTTCAAATACACTGTGGATTTAGATTCATTTTCTTATACATATCGATTAACCAGCACTAATCTCCAATAAATTCCAGATGAACACCATCACAGCATTGAAAAACACTTACCTGACAAAATATACCCAAAATGAACACTCTCATAAACAAATCAACCAACCAGACACCGACGTAAAGGCATCTCCAACTGTTTGGTTGCAGAAATTCATATTTCCGCACTCCAAATAGTTGGAACGCTCAAATATCCCAACTTAGTTCATATTTTCGTTACCTATTTGAACACAAGACGGATTTCATGGGTCATAAAGCTTACAAGCTTCGCTATAGTTGGCTAACCCGATCTCGAGATGAGTAGGTTTATATTGAAGGTTAATGGTGTATGTATATTTCTAGCTTGTTGTATCCTAATTTAAATTTTTTATGTTGGGTGTAATGTTGCTCTTTATATGTTGTTATTTCTAGCTTGTTGTATCCTAATTTTAATTTTCTATGTTGGTTGTAATGTTTTATGGGTTATAAAACAAATTTAACTAGTTTTAAGGAATTTATATATTTATTTTTGATATGTATATGAGATTCAAACTTAATTTACAATGCTTTCAAATATGCATACGATTTGAAAACTATATCATGAAGGAAAATAAAAATTGTCAGTTTATATCACGCGTAAACAGTACATTTGAATAGACCACTCAGTTCATTTTGTCAATGACATAAATATGACAACCCATAAACGAGACCATTATTGCCTGCTCTCTTCTGACGTGAAGTGATATAAACTGACATAAAGTGATATGAGTACTCATCTACGATCACTGTAGCACTGCTTTCAACTGCTCACTTTTTTTGGGTTTTCATGCTTTACCTTTTTTTGGTGTCAATAATAGCACGCGGCTATAGGTATGTAAAGTTTAAACTGGCACATCTATTTTATATGGCCTTGTTGTATGCTCTTAACTTATAAACAATACTACTTCCGATGGACAACTGGGAGATTGACGATGAGACGATGAACAACTATTACGATACTTATGAACTGTAAACAAATCGTCCATAACGGAGTAAGGATAAGTCCGAATATCTCCCGAAAACTCAAGTTAAATCAATCCCTCGAACATCAAAGTCGAAAGCAGCATCTTTGAGTGCCCGTTTATGCTCAGCTATAGGAAATCAAAGACCTGGAAAAGAAATTGTATTTGAAGGGCGTGTTCTCGAGCCAATTCATCCTATTGGTCCTACACTTCAGGGTGGATCCTATCATTTATGCCGTTTTGGAGACAAATCGGTCGTGGTCGTTGCCAAAACCGAAAAAAATGCAGGTCATAGATTTTTTGGTTGTGAAGGATACGAGGACAATAGGATGTACCCTAATGAAGTTCAATATTGTAATTTTATGTAGTGGATAGACCCGCCAATGTGCGAATGTGGACTTCAATACACACTAGAAGCGTAGACCGAAATAAGGCACTTAAACAAGATTGTAGTCGAGGCTACAGGAGCTGGATTTGTCAGAATTACGATTAGTTTAATGTTAAGCTGGACATACCCTAGTGAAGTTCAATGTTCTTTTATTTCCATATGACCTAATGTGAAAGTTTGTGTAATTTTCTTAATGTAATTAATTTGTGTAATTTTCTTAATGACAAATCCATATGGAAAGCATTAAAGGTATTGTCAGTCCAAACCTTATGCACGACTTGTCAAATCCAACAGGATTTATTGAGTTGGAAAATACCATAAAACCCACCCACTAGGTACATTAAAGACAACATGACGTATATAAATATGTATTTCCATTCTTTATCTACATCGCTTATCCTTAAGCTTTTTCAAAAACAAAGAAATGCCTTCTTGGCCCTCGTCCGCTGATTCTGACTGGAGCCCTTCAAGAGCACCTATTGGAAGTACTCGTATTGATGATAACTGGAACATAAAGTACCAAGAGAAATACAATGAAGATCTGAGGCGTGACTTACCAAATCTGGACCAACTACGTCTGCAGGGTCCCGAAGATCGCAATTACGTCCCCTCATTCAATCATGCTTTGTTTGCTCCTCTGCCAATTCTACCAGAGACACATCAACCACCGGTCGTACAACCTCCGTACGAACAAGAGGTTGATTCTTATCCAATCAGGTGTCACCGCGGGTACGAAGTATAACTTGTAGTTATGGCGAAGGGCGGAAACATCGATCGTAGATTAATGAACTACCGCACTTTTCCGAATGGTTGCAATTATTCTGAATGGATGGACGGTCCATTGTGTCCACGTGGCATCACATATGCCGATGAGTTGGAAATGGAGATACGTAGGCTCACGAGAGGCTTCGAAGATATTCGGCTTAACCGTATGTAACGTATTAGTGTTTACTTATTATCAGTGTTCCTGCTTATTGATTATATTAGATGTAATATTATCTTATGTACCCTACTAGTCATGTAACCTATCAGATATGTAAGTGTTGAAGGTTATATTACTTCAAATAGTTATTGGACGATACAAACAGACCAAGTATATAAATACACAAACAGATGTAAAAACTAGAATATTAAATGTTAGTGACGGGTTCATATACACATAAGAGGTTGTGAAACTTACGTAAAAGTTGAATCCAGTCTAACATTCACAACAGGCCATGCTACCATCGAAACAAAAGCATCTGATAAGCATTTCATGTATGAGTTAGGCCTCCATAGAGGTGCATTCGGTTCTTTTACATTATTCACCCAAACTCTTATTGCATTTGGTCCTAGGAGGTAGAATGAACCAAAGTAGTAGGATCAACTGAAGACACAACACCTTCGGCTACTATTTTTCCAGTGCTCTCCACATCAAGCAGCTTGCATTTGGCATTCACCGGGAAATTTGCACTCTATCATATAACCAATATTTGTTGATACATAATCAAAAATTCTTAAAAAAAGATACTAGTAATATAAACGTATTACCGTAACAGATTTAGAAAAATTGCTCACGGGGGTAGATGCTGGACAATTTTCAAAACCCATAACATATTTGCGAACATTTCTCACGGGGGTTGATGTTGACATGTTTTCAAAACCCATAACAGGTTTGCGAACATTGCTCTTGGGGGTAGATGTTGAACTATTTTTAAAAACCAAATTTTCCTCTGGCCGAGCTATTTTTCTACCAACGGCTTCTCCAATACATATCATGCCTGTTATGGGCCTCCACAAAAGACATATTCTTTTATCGCTTTATCCACCCAAACTATGGAGGCTACTGGTCCAAGAGGAATTTCATTGATAATTACATTTGAATCACTCGAATGCGCTTGTCCTTCGGCAACCAATTCTTTGCTTCCACCCCAGTCGTACAACTTACAATTGCTTTTTGTGCTATTGGTTATGCTCTATCAAAATGACATATATTAATTGATGACTGCCAATTAAATCAAGCAATTCTAATGATGTTATTGGTAAAGTCAAATATTGTTGGGCACTAACAACCGCTTGCAAGTATATATAGCAGATCATGTGTGGAGGAAACAAAACAAACTCTATTTGGTTTAATTGTACAAAATAAATTCATCTTAACTCTATCAAAATAAATATCAAAACCTACCCTAAGCACAAAACCTACCCTAAACAGATATATTCAGCTATCCTATATTTTTTTAAAGAAGTAGCCAAACCTAGAGTTTCTTTCCTGTATTTCCCGAGTTCTGTACGCAGACCTACAAATATCAACTTCCCCTGCTATTGAAAAGAACAACACATGGTTAGCTACCCTAAATAAATAAAACTGCACAGACTTGTGGATTTCTTCGTATTGAAGGAAATGTAATTTCAAATCATCCAACTAAATACAATAGCAATGCAGCCCTATTCTCTTTTCTTTTTCTAGACGACCTATGTGAAGCCAAATTAAATAAATACACCTAGCTAGCTAAATGTGCGCACACACAATCCTTCTGGAAATCTGTACAGCCTATACATTTCATATTTTACATGTTTAACCCTTTTCTCCATGGCAAAGCAAATGGAACACGTATGCTACATACGGCTACGCTAAATAATACATGTATGGTGGATCAAGTAAATATGATTTGACTGATATATGGAAAGTACATAACACAACATAAAATTAAAGCTTAACATATACAGTCGATTGACCTATAGAAAATGCATATCGTACCTCATTTTCTTTTCTAGACTTCTCTCTTATGTCGATAGCAACTCTATCCACTGGTCATGCCACCATCTTGTCTTTGGCATCTCCTATGTACACCAAACCAGGTGAAGGCCACCACAAAAAACATCGAATTTTCTAGGATGGACTATCAAAACTTTCAAGGCATTTGGACCTAAAGGTACTAGATTTTCACCATCTAAGATATGTCATCTTCTCCACAACTTTCTTTACTCTGGTAAATCAATAATATTGGAAAAACATTAATGACTTGGACTATAGATACTTAGTTATAGAGACAATATTGTCTAAAAGTACCAAAAAGTAAGCAATCTCCGCAAATATTAAACACAAACTAAATCATACCCGACGTTCCACAAATAGGTGAACTAGCTGCTCTAGCTCGGAAATTCTATGATGACAATGAGTAATTTCCTTTTCTTTGATTTGTGAAAAAACTGCCTTGGTCATGGTCATACCGCTTCCCATTCCTCAAAGTCGTCCTGGCCTTTCTTCTACCAACACTACTATGAGAGCGTCTTCTTTGATCTTGCATGAAGAGCTGGATTGTGGGTCCTTTTCAACATTTTTCAATTTCTCCTACAAAAGTGAATCCAAATTATATTTCATAGAAGAGTACTAAATTATATCATTTTTAACAAATTACACTTACAATAGCATCTGCAACCTGTGTATTCATCGGTTCACCATTTTTCGAGTATGAGATTTAATCCAAACCTCAACTCTCGAAACGGAAGAGGGCTTGGAACTTTCCTCTTTCTGCATTAAAGAAACATAACATAGAACAAAACTAACAAACTACACTCACTACAAATGAGATATGTTTACTAGCTAATATATTAAATATTTTTCTCACTAAATCTTCAGTTACTCAAGCCATTCCTCAACGGCTACATGTATGTGGAATTTTCTTTTCCTTCATGCATTTAAATCTTTCGCTCTGTGCCTAGATTAATGGTTTTATTGCATTGGTTAGTTAAATTGCATGTTATGTACGCTTATGTTGAGTATATGAAAAGATAAAAATTACATTACAATTACCTGAAATTCTTTGCTTGTTTTCGACTCAGTAAACTGCTTCCATTCCCTCATACTTCTGACATTTTCTGGTTTTAGTCGAAGTTGTTCCTCCTTCGTTTTTGCTTGTAATATTTTTTTAACGAATTTTCTTTTCGAACATGTAACACCCTGAATTTTTTTAATGACACTAAAAGAGGATAAGTTAAATAGTAATTAGCTTAATATTCAGAATTAAGGATAACGGAATACGCCATCGCATCCGTCTCGAAATTCTGATCAAATTAGACATTTGGTTTGCATAAAACAGACACTGTATGAAGAAGTTATTAGGGTTTTAAGTTTGTATACGCGTAGAAAGAACACATATACACATATGAGTCACGTATGAGAGAGACCCTATCCAGAACAGTTCGAAAATAAAAAATTCGTCAAGGCAGTAAATTTCTCGCTCTAGGGGGTCGACCCCCCTAGAGGGGTGTCGACATCGGGGTCGACTCCCCTTAAGGGGTGTCGACCTATGGGTCGACCCACCCATAGGGGTGTCGACACCCCTATGGCTGAGGTGGTAGTCGGTTTCAGAGGGTTCTGCAGCTATATATATGTGTCCAATTCTCCTATCTCTTCATTGGAAATTATGGGAGCCAAATGCTGCCGGTGTGCGAACCGAGATGGATTCGTTTTCTTTAACAACATACAACATTCAACTTTGCAAATCGAATCCAGAAATTCAAGATCCATTCTCCCTATTCTCTAAACCTAACGTAGTAAGTTTCTAGTTGCTTTTAGGTTTAAATAAATAAAAGTAAATTGTGAAAGACTGTGAATTGGATATGTTGTAAACTACGAATCCATGCTATTGTTAAATCTTATACTATGTCATGATGGATCTACACCTTTAGATCCAATGTAATTGTGGTTATTCTATTATGTTACCTATGTGGATCTTGACTTATAACTATGTTATAGTGAATGTAAATATGTTAATTTGGAAAATTGCAACATTGGTTAGATCTAACTCTTCATGTAAATCACCTTTCAGCTGTCATATTGCGATCAACTACATGTGAACCCATATTTAGATCTAAACATGCTATTATGTCATTGTAATGGTGTTATATCTATTTTAACCTCTAGATCATAATTATGTGATCTAATGTATCACATTGTGTTATCATGTTAGATGTAAACCAATTGGACATATAAACTGCTAATTTAGATCTTACTATGCTTATTGTGACATCGTAGTTATGTTAGAATCTATTAACTGCCTCCAGTTCATCAGTTTTATGTCCACCTTGTTATGATGTTAATTAAATGTCCATGCCAATATGTACGTTCACCTTATCATCATGCTAGTTTATGTTTATGCCAAGATGATCACTTTGGTTATATTCCCATTATTTTCCCTATTATCATTTATGACTAGGTTATTGACTAGCCTAGGCATGCCACCAGTTTATGAGTGCATTAGTTAGGAAACGAGGGAAAAAGGGTTAATATTGGCATAATTTGAATATGAACATTTTTGGACATATAATTCAAATTATTGGGTAAAATGGGCATTAACACCTATAAAGGGAAAGGATTAATCAATTGATTAATTAATTAATAATGGAATGTCTAGTAATTACAATTAGGAATTGTAATTGTACTTATGACACGAGGTTAGGTTGCATTAGTGGTGGAAGTCTTCCCGAACCCGACCGACATATCCAGCAGCCACGAACGTTGAACCTAATGTGGGAGGTCTAAGTATGCAAATATGAATCGGGTTAAAACATGAGGTTAGGCCCAACTGTGGAATAAGTCTACTCGGATCCGACTGGCATATCCATCATCCACACGTTGTAGGCCTAATGTGGGAGGTCTAGCCCATTATAAACCATAAATGGACATGGTAATGAATTGGACTTCTTAACCAAATCTAATCCATAAAAATTGTATGATTATAAAATAAGGTTAGGGTTAAGTAAATTTATTGGAATAGTGGCTGGGTTATGCAAATTTGGAGGGGGTGGATAATATTTACATATAGGTCCACGAACTTAACCCGATAAGATTATGTAATTAAAAACACCTAGTGGTATACATAACCAGAGGAAAGTATAAAAGTTATGTAATTAAAGAAACCTTTTAGGGTAAGCATAACTAGTATAGGGCTATGTAATTAAAGACACCTACTGGTATACATAGTCAGTGAAAAACCTAGTGGGGATACAAGACAAAGGGGAGAGCTTGTATCATATTGTGTGAGACCCATTTCAGTCAGTAAACCGGAGTAAGTATCAAATAAAATACTCCGTACTAGGCGGAGAGGGGGACACGCTTACAAACTGATTGTAAGAGATCCAAACATGGAGGACTTTGTGGATGGCGCAAATCGACCGGGCCATATGCATGCATGAGCGGGCAGAGGGAGATAAGATGACCGTGACACCAGATGATATGGGGCTGTGCATATCATGAGGGTTTGCCACTGTAGGATGTGATACATCCTACCGTGGGGCCGGCGCAGAGTATCTACGGAATAGGAGCCGATCGATTAGGGTAGTGGTTAGGGTATATTTGGACATATGCCCTAAGTCTACCACCTTATAGTGGAAGGGATCATCTCATTCTGGTTATACTTGTAATAGTGCAGAGTTATCATTGGAGAAGTGTATACACCCTACCCTGTCTACCTTATCACACCTGCCATTTATGTAGTGATCTCTCTTATCCACTTTATATGCCTATCATGTTACTCTTATTTATTTACTAGCTATAAGTAACTAGACTCGTCAGACTTTACGTCTGACCTTTTTGTTTCTCCATCTTTCTTCCGTTCCCCCTCAGGTTCTCAGGTAGGAAACACTCAGGCTTAGTCAGGACTTAGATATCATCTTGCTAGGAGCTAATTTTGAAGTATGGCTCAAGTTCTTGTCTCTACTATGGCTTAACTCTTTCAATTGGGGAATTATGTTTTTATATTCTTATGTACTCTGATGATGCAAGACAGAAGTTATTTTATTGTAATGGTTTTTGTGACTTATGGTATTGTGGACCACGGTATTATGATTTACGTTTGAAACAAAAATTTAAATTTCCGCTGCTATCTTATTTATATCTGTCTTGTAGTTATTCTATGTCTGTTTACCTATTACGCTTCACAAAACTTAATGCATTCCCTTAGTGAGTGACATTAACGGGCATGGGGGTGTAACACTTGGTATCAGAGCTGAAGGTTACCAGCTTAAATAAAAAAAATTGAAAATTATTTTCAAAAAGGTTTTAAAAGAAAGCATTTTCATAGAAAAAGTCTATTTTGATAAACTTTCCCCAAAAAGCCATATGTAGTATCCTTCGGTCCTTTACCTAAATTTCTTCCTTTTTCCTTTTCAGCATGTCTGGGGAACAAAACATTCCTAATATCCCAGAGGGCATCACAATACCCGGACGGTTCCGTAGATATTTGGAGGCCACGACACCTGCCAAATGCCAAGGAAATGTTCCTCCCCCAGTTGCACCCAGTCATTCCTCCTCCTCCCCCCCAAGAGCAGATAACTTCGCCAAGATCTTCAAGGACTTTCATGCTATGGGAGGGAAGCCATTCCATGGAAATGAGACATTCGTAGAAGCCCGGAATTGGCTCAAGGAGACCGAGGACTTATTCATAATCTTTGATGTAGAGGATAGAAGGAAGGTTTAGTTAGCCGCCTGGATACTGAAGTACGAAGCCTCATTTTGGTGGGAAGTAACTCAAGCTGGACGTCCAGTGGAAACTTGGGAAGATTTTAGGTAGAGGTTCAAAATGAAATTTCTTTCCCAAGTCGAAAGCAGCATGCAGATGGAGAGATTTTTATCACTCAAACAAGACAACTTGACGATAAAAGAGTATGTGAATAAATTCAACCAGCAAGCAAGGTTCGGTTTAGAGTTAGTGGATACGCCGCACAAAAGAGCTTTGCGGTTTGCTAAAGGGTTGAATGAGCCTCTACATGGTTTAGCCATGTCCCATATTCCATTGGGGGCCAATTTTGAAAAGCTTGTCGATATGGCCTTAAGGCACGAGGAAGACAAGGGAGAAAAGAAGGCTAAGGATACATCGAAAATAGGAAGGTGTGGCCCAAGAAGGGGCAGCAGCAACAACAGAAGAAAGGAGGAAAAAATGATAAAGGCAAGGATAGGAGAAAATGTCACCATTGTAGGAAGGAAGGTCATCTGATTAAAGACTGTAAGAGAAGGAAGAACTCTTGCCACCATTATGGAGAGGCCGGACACTTTGCTAGAGAGTGCCCAAAGAAATAATGATCACATGGACAGGGTCAAAGGACCGGGACTTCTAGAGGGCAGGTGCATGCTCTTGCAATCAGTGCTCCTGATAGAGGTAGAATTTTTTGTGTGAAAGTTTTAATTTCTCTTTCAAACCATCCTATTTGGACACTTTTTGATTCTGGTGCCGCACATTCATTTATATCAAGTTCTGTGTTGAATCTTTACACTTAATTACTAGTGTGGTAGTGGATCCTGTAGTTGTTTCAAAACCCATTGTTAATTCGGCTCATTTATCTATGATTAATCGAGGTTTGAAAATATCTGTGTTAGGCGTCGAGTTTGAATGCGACGCGTATGTGCTCGGGTTTATAGGCTATGGGTTGAGTTTAGGAATGGATTAGCTTACCACATATGGTGCCATTCTGGATTTCGAGTAGAGGGTTGTTAGGCTTCTGACTTGTCATGGGAGAACCCTCAAGATTTCGTGTGACCCACAAAGGTCGGTTATTCTTAGTTTCCTAGAGTCTCTTGATGCATCTATCGACGATTGGCAATCTATTCCAGTAGTCCAAGATTTTTCTGATGTTTTTGATGAGGTTCGGGGTTTACCGCCGAGGCACGAGATCGACTTTCGTATATATTTGGTGGACAATGCAAAGCCAGTTGCATTACTAGTGCGCCACATGGCTCCGAGGGAAAGGAGGGAGCTGAGTAAGCAAGTAGGGGAGCTGCTTGAGAAAGGGTATATCTGATGAAGCATATCTGAATGGGGTGCTCCAATAGTATTCGCAACTAAGGCGGATGGTGTGCTTCGTTTGTGTGTTGATTATAGAGAGCTGAATAAACTCACTAAGAAGAATAGGCACCCGCTTCCGAGGATTGATGATTTATTTGATCAGCTTGTTGGTGCCTCGGTATTTTCCCAGTTAGACTTGCCCATGGGGTTCCATCAGTTGAGGGTGGCTGAGGACAGCATAGATAAGACTACCTTTAGGACTCTGGATGGTTCTTTGAATGGCTAGTTATGCCTTTTGGGCTGACAAATGCACCCGGCTATTTTGTCGATCTGATGAGTACGGTGTTTCAGGAGTTCCTAAATTAATTTGTTGTAGTCTTTGTCAATGATATTTTGATCTTCTCCAAAAGCAAAGAAGAGCATGCCCAACATTTGGGAGAAGTTTAGAAAACTCTACGTGACCATCAACTTAAAGCAAAATTCTCCAAATGCCATTTTTGGAGAGAAGAGGTGAGATTCTTAGTGCATGTGGTCTCCAAAGAAGGGATAGTTGTAGATCCCGCGAAGGTGGTCGCAGTGCAAGATTGGCAAGTTCCTAGAAATGCAATCGAGGTAAGAAGCTTTCTTGGGTTAGCAGGTTACTATAGGAAGTTCGTTAAGGACTTCGCAAAGATATCAGCCCCACTCACTAGGCTAACGAAGAAGAAGTTGGCATTTTCATGGAATATAGACTATGATGTTGCTTTCTAATGACTGAAGAGGGCTCTGACAACAACCCCGGTCTTGACTTTGCCTGGAGGGAGTAAGGTGTTTACTGCTTACACTGATGCATGTGGTACAGGGCTTGGTGCGGTTCTAATGCAAGAAGGGAAAGTAGCGTGTTATGGGGGTAGACAGTTGAGAGTTCATGAAAAGAACTATCCTACCCATGATCTAGAGCTAGCTGCCATAGTGTTTGTGTTAAAGACGTGGCGTCATTATTTACTTGGAGAGAAGTTCGAGTTATACGCCGATCATAAATCTCTCAAGTATCTGTTCTCGTAGAAGGATCTCAATTTAAGGCAACAAGGTGGATGAAGTTTCTAGCTTCTTATGATTTTGAGTTTTTTTATACCCCTGGCAAGGGTAATGTGGTGGCAGACGCACTAAGTAGGCAGAGGGTGGCCCTGAGTCCTCTGTTTGTGGAAAGGAAGAACTTGGAGTTCATATTACCTTTTGATTTTAGACCCTCCATCGAGATTTTGCCTGATTTGTTTGCATCCTTGGAGATACGACTGGCTCTTATGGATCAGATAGGAGCTTCACAACAAGGTGACCCACAGATTCTAGACATCATGGATAAGCTCAGAAGAGGGGAGACTTCTAGTCAACTCAGTAGATATGCCATAAATGAAAAGGGGTGGTTGCGACGAGATGGAAGGCTTTGTGTTCCTCAAACTAAAAGCTTGATAAAGGCAGTCCTAGAAGAAGCAACCACTCTAAGATGACCATTCATCTAGGCGGTAATAAGATGTACAGGGACACGAAGAGGGTTTTCTTTTGGTCTGGGAAGAAGAAAGATGTGGCCAAATTTGTTTCTCAATGTTTAGTTTGCCAGCAAGTCAAAGCTGAGCAAAAGTAGCGCGGTGGATTACTTCATCAAGTTGGAGGTTTCGTAGTGGAAATGATAGAGCGTTTCTATGGATTTCATAGATGGTTTTCCTAGATCGAAGAAAGGCAACACCGATATCTGGGTTGTGGTAGATAGACTCACTAAGAGTGCCCACTTTATTCCAGTTAAGAGTAAGAGGATGACATCATGGTTGGCAGCAATTTATATTCGTGAGATAGTTCGTCTTCATAGAGTACCTTCCAGCATCGTGAGCGATCGTGACTCCATCTTTACCAGTGAATTTTGGAGGAGCTTGCAAGAAGCATTAGGTACACAGTTGTGTTTGAGCACCGCTTATCATCCTCAGACCGATGGACAGACAGAGAGGGTGAACATGATTCTTTAAGATCTTTTAGGGCTGTGTATCCTAGACTTTGGAGGGACTTGGGAAAAGCATCTTCCTTTAGTAGAGTTCGTCTATAATAACAGTTATCAAGCTAGCATCGGCATGGCACCCTTCGAAGCATTGTACGGACGACCCTGAAGATCACCAACTCGTTGGTAGGAATCTACTGAAAGATTATTACTTGGACCAGATATAGTTAGGGAAATGTCCAAAAAGATTGACCTTATTCGACGACGGATAAAGACAGCTCAAGATAGGCAGAAATCCTATGCAGACAAGAGAAGGAATGACGTCGAATTTGAAGTAGGAGACTTGGTTTTTATCAAAGTATCACCTCTGAGGAATGTGGTTCGCTTCAGATCAGCAGGGAAGTTGTCACCTAAGTTTGTGGCACCATTTCCCATAACCGAGAGAATTAGCCAAATGGCATATAGAGTAAAACTCGGAGACAATCTATCCAGTGTTCATGATGTTTTCCACGTTTCTCAAATGCGGAAGTGCCTGCATGACACCGTAGTAATCGTTGAGCCGAATGTGTTGGAAGAAGTAGAAGTGGAACGGGAGGCAACAGTCAGGCGAGTCCCTACCCGTATTCCGGGATCAGAAGTTAAGAAGCTACGCAATAAGGAGATCAAGTTGCTAAAAGGTTCAATGGGGAGATAACCCAAAGGATACGACTTGGGAGATGGAAGACAAGGTTCGTGCTTCGTACCCTTTCCTTTTCGAGGGTATGTTCTTAACTCCTTTTCCAAAGTTTTATCATTGTTTGTTTCTATCATTTGAGTACATCCTATCCATAGTATTTTTTTTCTTCGACCTTTAGATAGGAGTCCTATGGATGTAAACATGTTTTTATGACATGTTATGTTTGATGGATGCAAATGTTTGCTAGTGGTTGCCTATGGACGAATATACACGTACATTAGGCACTAAGATCGGCTCAATCACTTTCATACTGCATATGGATGTGTGCACATTTTCTTTTCTTTTATGGATGGAAATGGATGAACTAGCATATGGATGTTGCATTTGGACGAATGAGTGTGCACACATATAGAACTTATATTATATAATAGGTTTATTTGCATACATATTGGATTCATGGCACTAACATACATTGCATTAAGGAGGTTAATTGAATCAGTAGACCGCCTGATCTTTCGCATTAGTGTTGGGACATTTACACACACAGTTGCATATATTCATACAAGCATTAGAAGGCCCTAAGGACAATGGATGCCAGTGGTTGTTGGATGAGTAGATGGATTATGGATGGTAGGATATGCATTCTTCTCAACTTGGAGATTTCAGGGACGAAATCCTTTGAGTAGGGGAGAATGTAACACCACGAATTTTTTTAATGACACTAAAAGAGGATAAGTTAAAGAATAATTAGTTTAATACTCAGAATTAAGGAAAACGGATTGCGCCATCGCGTCTATCTCAAAATTTTGGTCAAGATAGACATTTAGTTTGCGTAAAATGGACACCGTATGAAAAAGTTATGAGAGTTTTAAGTTTGTATACGCGTAGAAAGAACATATATCTATTCTCCCAAATTCTCTAAACCTAACGCAGTGAGTTTCTAGTTGCTTTTAGGTTTAAATAAATAAAAGTAAATTGTGAAAGATTGTGAATTGGATATGTTGAAAACTATGAATATATGCTATTGTTAAATCTTATACTATGTCATGATGGATCTACACCTTTAGATCCAATGAAGTTGTGGTTATTCTATTATGTTACCTATGTGGATCTTGACTTGTAACTATGTTATGGTTAATGTAAATCTATTAATTTGGACAGTTGCAAGATTGGTTAGATCTAACTCTTCATGTAAATCACCTTTCACCTGTCATATTGCGGTCAACTTAGATATGTTGTAAGTTGGACATGTGAACCCATATTTAGATCTAAACATGCTATTAAGTCATTCTAATGGTGTTAGATCTATTTTAACCTCAAGATCTGAATTATGTGATCTAATGTATCACCTTGTGTTATCATGTTAGATCTAAACCAATTGGACATCTAAACTGCTAATTTATATCTTACTATGCTTATTGTGACATCGTAGTTATGTTAGAATCAATTGAATGCCACCGGCTCACCAGTTTTATGTCCACCTTGTTATGATGTTAATTACATGTCCATGCCAGTATGTACGTTCACCTTATCATCTTGCTAGTTTATGTTTATGCCAAGATGATCACTTTGGTTATATTCCCATTATTTTCCCTATTATCGTTTATGACTAGGCTATTGACTAGCCTAGGCATGCCACCAGTTTATGAGTGCGCTAGTTAGGAAACATGGGAAAAAGGGTTAATATTGGCATAATTTGAATATGAACATTTTTGGACATAAAATTCAAATTATTGGGTAAAATGGGCATTAACACCTATAAAGGGAAAGGATTAATTAATTGATTAATTAATTAATAATGGAATGTCTAGTAATTACAATTAGGAATTGTAATTGTACTTATAACACGAGGTTAGGTTGCATTAGTGGTGGAAGTCTGCCAAACCCGACCAGCATATCCAGCAGCCACTAATGTTGAACCTAATGTGGGAGGTCTAAGTATGCAAATACAAATCGGGCTAAGAAACGAGGTTAGGCCCAACTGTGGAATAAGTATGCCCGGACCCGACCGGCATATCCAGCATCCACACGTTGTTGGCCTAATGTTGGAAGTCTTAGCCTATTATAAACCATAAATGGACGTGGTAATGAATTGGACTACTTTACCAAATCTAATCCATAGGGATTGTATGATTCTGAAATAAGGTTAGGGTTAAGTAAATTGATTGGAATAGTGAATGGGTTAAGCAAATCTGGAGGGGGTGGGTAATATTTACATATAGGCCTACAAACTTAACCTGATAAGGTTATGTAGTTAAAGACACCTAGTGGTATACATAATCGGAGGAAATTATAAAAGTTATGTAATTAAAGGCACCTTTTAGTGTAAGCATAACTTGTATAGGGCTATGTAATTAAAGACACCTAGTGGTATACATAGTCAGTGAAAAACCTAGTGGGGGATACAAGACAAATGGGAGAGCTTGTATCATATTGTGTGGGACCCATTTCAGTCAGTAACCCGGAGTAAGTATCAAATAAAATACTCCATACTAGGTGGAGAGGGCATACGCTTACTGGCTGATTGTAAGAGATCCAAACGTGGAGGACGGTGCAAACCGACCGGGCCATGTGCGTGAATGAGCCGGGAAGAGGGGGATAAGATGGCCGTGACACCAGTAGATATGGAGCTATAAATATCAATGAGCATTTGCACTGTAGGATGTGATACATCCTACTGTGGGGCCGGCTCACAGTGTCTATGGAATAGGGAGCCAATCGATTAGGGTAGTGGTTAGGGTATATTTGGACATATGCCCTAAGTCTACCACCTTATAGTGGAAGGGGTCATCTCATTCTGGTTATACTAGTAATAATGCAGAGTAATCATTATAGACCCAACCCTGTCTACCTTGTCACACCTGCCATTTATGTAGTGATCTCTCTTATCCACTTTATAAGCTTATATCTTACTCTTATTTATTTACTGGCTAAAAGTAACTAGACTCGCCAGACATTACGTCTGACTCTTTTTTTCTCCTTCTTTCTTCTGTGCCTCCCTCCCTAGGTTCTCAAGGGGAAACACTCAGGCTTAGTCAGGACTCGGATATCATCTACTTCTGAAGTATGGCTCAAGTTCTTGTCTCTACTATAGCTTAACTCTTTCAGTTGGGGAATTATGTTTTTTATATTCTTATGTACTCTGATGATGCAAGACAGAATTTATTTTATTGTAATGTTTTTTGTGACTTATGGTATTGTGGACCACGATATTATGATTTATGTTTGAAATAAAAACTTAAATTTCCACTGCTATCTTATTTATATCTGTCTTGTAATTATTCTATGTTTGTTTAGTTATAATGCTTCATGAAACTTAATGCATTCCCTTAGTGAGTGACATTAACGGACGTGGGGTGTCACAGAACACCTCCAGATACATCCTAATTGCTGGAAAATGGGAGTCTTTTGCCATTCCTCATCAAGTCTAAATCTAACCTATAACATTTAATATAACATTAATCAAATTATAACATGCTAGCACAAAATTAACAGTATGATGTTGTTCGTATGTACAAAAGATAAAGTATTGCAAATAGAAAATAAATTGCTATAATATTAAATAAAAATAGGTACAATTACCCAAATGTATTCCTACCGAACCACTTTCAAGTCATCATTGAGTTTCCTTCAGTTGTCAAGTGTAAATGGAACGTGCTCACGAACAAGTGGCCCTAAATAAGACGACAATTTCACTAACCCTTTTCCTATCGATACACCCAATGAATTAAACTTGGCACCAATTCGACATGAAACATATGAAGGAAACCTTTTCACTTTAGTCGGGCCTTTAGTGTTCTTTTTTGAGACCCGATTTGCGTTTACGCCCTCCGCAGTTCTACCTATCTCCACTGCAGTTTCAGGATTTTCATCCCTATTAGTGCATATGACTGATGTGCTTGCATTTCTGACGTCCATGTCATCTAAAGCTAGCACGATATTCTCTTCCGTTGCATTAGATTCGTCGTATGCCTGTTAGGATTCTTCAGTTTTTTTTATTGCGAGTAAGCTTCATTTACCTTGTCATCTGCTTTTTTCTAGCCATTTTCCGTCGTTATAATAAATATATAGCATCTGCTACAATGATAGTAAAAATGCTTGATACTGCTTTCAACACATGCATGTGTGTACAGTATCCTATCTTTTTATGCTACATACATGATGTAATTATATAAAAAACTGTAAGGAAGTAGGCAGTGGCGTACGCAAAGATTTAGTTCAATGGGGGCGAAGTAGCAAAAAATAGTTTAATCATATTTTCATAAAAAAATTAACAAATATTTGAATGAAAAACCATATTATCATTCAGGTTAAGCATGATAAAATATTAAAACATCAAATGTTCACAAATGTATATTTCTAGGTTTAGTATTTTGAATTTCCTAATTTCAATAGCTTTTCATGTATCCCGACTTCAAAAGCAAATATACTAACGGAAAACGATGTTTCATCCTTTGAATCAGTTTGATGAATTGAATTAGTTTGTCCCCTTATTTCCCGTTGAGAATGAATTGCTTGCAAAGACAAGCCATACACAACAATAATTCTATGTTAGCTCAGACAATTATTGATCTCTTTGAAGTTCCATATTTACACTTCATAGAAAAGTTCATCACAATAATAATAAGCGTGTTTCCATCAACCGTACAATGTGATCATCTTTTGACAACAAAATGGTTATTCATGTAAGAATAAAAGGTATAAAGAGAGATAACAATTTTAGACAACCATCTGGTTAAGTAGATCACAATGATATATTGGACAAATTGATATACATTTAGAATAAAACGATATATTGGACAACTTGATCAATATCAAACAAACAATATATTGGACAACTTAATATGTTAAGTAGTGCTGTCACAAAGTTTATTTTCAGAACCATGTGGACGAAGTATTTAGTATCTTTAAAATACTGAAAACCCATCCACATGGGTTTGAACGTAACCTCATGATAGCACTAATATTAACCTGGGCAACATGGCTTCAATTAACCAAGACGGCGTGGCTTGCTCCTAGTAGATGCGAGCACGACAACACTGCTTCAGGACTGACATGGTGATAAGGCTTTGGTAAGAGGGAAGAAGTAACCTAAAGACAGTAGGACCGTGTCTTTAAGTTACTATGAGTGTGGTAAAGACAAGCACATGAAGATATATATATATATATATATATATATATATATATATATACATATACATATATATATACACACACACACACACACACACATTGAGTCATCTTTTATGAACAGGGTCCAACTTTTTATGTTTTGGCATATAGCCATGATTCATTTATTCACCTTTTGAGCATACCACAACATAGAAACCATGTGTACATGCAGGAGTGTCAAGCCTGTACATGCAGCAGTGTCCTTCCTGGTTTGTAGACTACTCAAACTGCAATTACAGTTTCTTTATTTAATCTTTTGGTTTTTCTACTGCAATTACAGTTCAATCTGCAATTACAGTTCAAACTGCAATTACTGATCAAACTTTTTATGTTTTGGCATATAGGCATGATAAATTTGAAAAATATTTATAACTTAGAGGAAACACAGGACACAAATCAAATATGGTATTTATTAAATGCTGCTGCTACTAGAGAAAATGTACTATAAATGGATGATATGATATTGTATTCATCCTAACTTAATCCAAACTACACTTGTAATGATAATACCCAAAAAAAAATATCTACAGGCAACATCATCCTACTTGATTCACTTTCTAATTAATAAATCAAGGGAAAAAATTATGTAAACGTGTCCATAAATCATAATCAAGCCGGCTCAAAGCAAATGTTCAGTAACGATGGTATTAGCATAGCATAATCAAGGAAAAAGGAGAATATGGGCATATTATAAATTGAGGATTTTTTTAACTATAATTTGGGAAAGAGATAATATGCATAAACTTGTACATGCTGTATTTTGGGAAAAGAATAATACGCATAAACTTGTACATGCTGTAACTTGGGAATGTAATTGAAAGGAATAGTATGCAATGTGTAAACATGCTAGATTTGACTTAATACATACATTAAGTAAAGAAAATGTTATGAAATATAAGTACCAGATGTAGGTTAGTAGGAAGAATTACTATATTATATATATGTACATATGGGCAGGTGCTTGTTTTCGGGAAAAGGGTTGTACACACATAATAACATGTAATATTACAACCACACTTATTAATGAACTTAAACCTGCTGTGTTAAACCTGATTATTAATAAGCTAAAAGGTCCTTCATTCTGTTGTCGTATCAGGTTTCGGGGACTCTTAAATCCTAGTTACTCGGAGGAACAAGCTTAGGAGGTTTTGCTTGTGTTAATCTTGTTGTGTGAAACCCATATTAGTCAGAAACCCTGTAGGTATTTTGTTAGAGAGCTTCACACCAGGTAGACATCATGGCACACTTTACTGAACTGGATAGTAAGAGGTTCAAAAGAGGAAGGTGGGTACAGGCGCATTCCCGCGAAATCATGGGAGTGCATGGGTCCGATTAGGGAAACTAAGACGCTTTAACACCACTAAATAGTCTGGTTCTATAAGTTGTTCGCTTAGGGAGCGATACACCCTACTGCCAGGGCCGACACAGAGTATTGACATAGTAGGGAGCCTATCGCATGGGTAGTAATTAGGATAACACGTAATCCTATTGTAATCCTGTTGTTTCTGTTAAGTAATTAGGTTAACACCTAATCCTGTTCCCGTTGTGTAATTAGGTTAACGCCTAATCCTATTATACTAGTATTGGTGTAGGGAAAACTTGTTTTTAGGGATATAAATGAGAAGCTTTACCTGATCACTGTTTTATCCTGTTGTTCTGTTCATCCTGTTTACCTGTTATCTTATATGCTATTGTACTATCTCATCCAGTCTTGTTTATCTGTCTTGATACCTTTATTTTATGCATATACTGGAAATCACTAGAACTTGCTAGGCTTTATGTCTGACCTATTTTATTTTGCTTCTTTCTCTTCCTTTCCCCCCTTTAGGTCCTCAGAGTGGTAATACTCCTCAATGATAAGGATTTTCTCTTTTAGCTTGGATATGGACTTTCATTGATGTACCGCTTTGATTTACTTTCTACTCTATTATGACTTGCTATGCGGGATATGATTTTGTAATATTTCCCTCTAATATTTTACATTTGTGAGACAGATGGGTTATTTGAAGTTCATGGTTTTTGATGTAATTAGTTTGATGATGTAACCTGATTTGAACATTGTTTTACTTTAAATAAAAGTTGAAATTTCCACTGCTAACTTGTATCTGTCTTGTGAATTTCTGCTACTGTTTACCTATTGTGCTTCACGAAACTTGGTTCACACTCTTATGAGTGACATTAATGGACGTGGGATGTCACACATATCCACCGGTAGAGGTTTCCGAGGGGATCTGGCCCTCTTCCTTTTCCCTCGGGATATCTATGGTCTCGGACCCAGCGAGGATCGCCTTTAGCGGAATAGGGAAAGTTTCGTTGATGTGCCCTAAAGCTGCGAGCTTCTCGGCCTCTTTCTAAGCTTTTCTAGATTCCCTATCGGCCTTCTTCGTCGTTAGCCGACCCGCCTTCAGCTTCACCTCTTCCAGGGCCTTCACCTCTTCTAGGGCTTCATCTTTTTCATCTCCTGCTCGGCCTTCTTCTGGAAGGCCTCATGCTCCGCTTTCTTCCTCGTCTCCTCCTCCACTTTAGCCTGGGCCTCCTCCTCGGCCTTCTTCTTCACTTCCTATTGAGCTTTGAACCTGACATCCTTGACCATTTTCTTCATTGCCACGAGTTTCCCTAACTTCATAAGCGGTTGATCTTTCTATTCTTCGACTAGCTCCTGCATGGTTTTCCCAACTTCTTCTTCCTGTTCCGTCACTTAGGTATCTCCAACCTTTGGGGTCCTTTCCCTCATCAAGCACTTTGGCAAAATCATTTAACTTGAACTCTCCGATTTCTAGGTCAAAGCCTGTAAGGAACCTGTTCTCTTCCTTCATCTTCCTTTTGTAGGCAACCACATCCATCCCAGTTACGACGGATGTCGTCATCTTGATCCCGGCAGTCGTCCCTTCCCTAAAGGTATCTACACATTGGAGATAAACGAATCATTTCACTTCTACTTCATGTTATCACCTTTCTAGTTCCTATTGAGTAAGTGGATATACCTTCTGGCATCTACTGTGTGGCACCGCCTGACGTTGACCCTTCGGCTTTCGGTGGAAGGACACTTGGAGATGATACGAACGGGAAACCAGCGGAAGCAACTGGAATGACTTACTGCGATTGGGGAACGACTTTGTGATCCATTATAATGCTCTTGGTTACAAGTATTTTTCCCTTATCAACAACACGCCTTTCTGCCTCTTCCGCCTTGGCTTCTTCTTCAAGAACTTTCTTTCCTTCCACCAACACCCCATGCTCATCCTGCGCCAGGTATAGATCCATCAAACTGGGCCACATCCACGCTCTCCGCTCCCGAGGCAGTAGCTTTGTCCTCAAACAACTTCTCCCAAGTCAAAGGAAGGTCTCGAGGGTAGTCATAGAACCATGAAATCCCCCTGAAGTTAGAGTGTTTTGACATAAAAACCTCATATCGCCAGCTCCATGTCCCTCCTTGTTTCTTCTCAAGCTTCCCAGACTTGTCGTCTTAACTCCTCTAACTTGGCTTCATGCTCAGATTTGATCCTATTTATTTGGCAGAGCACCTCTTTGTTTGAAGTTTTTGCTTCCTCCTTATCCTTTCCGGCTTGCTTAAGCTCAGAACGATTCCTATCAAGCGATTTTCTGAACATTTCGTTCTCCTTCCTCAAGCATTAGGCCGCTTTGTTCTCCTTTCGGTGCCTTTCATTTTCCTCCACCAATGCCAGGATGTCCAACCTCAACTGTTGCACCGTCTTATTCTCCTCTTGCGGCCTGTGGTTCTCTTTGACCATGACTTTGTTGTCCTTCGCCAAGTTAGTGGCACGAGTTGACATAGAAGCTAACACATCTTCATAATTGGCACAAGCAACTGCCATTGCCACCTTCGTCTCCTCCAGCTCCTTGTTCAGCGTATCTTCTTCAGCAATAGAGAATTGGTACCTATAAGTGTTACTCGAATACGTTGATATAGATGCAACTCGGGACAACGTTTTACCTGATTCCCTGTCTTGAGTCGCCACACTCTCCTTATCAAGCTTGAGTGCGATCTATAAACCTTGAATTTCCGGGTTCTTCTTTTGGATCAGTTTCGAGAGTTTCTTTGCATACTTGTACATTTCCGAATATTGGTAGTAGGCAGCATACACCCGCTTCTAGACATCTTCGTCATCTTGGAGTAAAATCGAGCTGATGTCCGGCAACCATACCAACATCATCAAGTAGAAGCCAGAAAACATATTCTTTAATGTCGCCTTCCTTTTCTTAGGACATAGCTCCGGACTGCTGACATATCGGGTAGAACTGGCCCCTAGCCTCTCATATCCCTTCGTCTGCTTTATGTCCCTACCTCACCCGACCTACTCCTACATACAGTTGTCATCACCGGTGCAGGGTTGGTGCATGAGAAGGTGGGATAATCGAGAACACAGCTGCCTCATTGTAAGTACGTCATCCCTTCCCTTGCATCTGCTGGTCTCCAGCCCGTTGGCAAGGATCCTAGTGCATGGAGTGTTCTTGATGGTGACAGCTACTCTTAGAGTCATATGGCTTCTTCCTTGTACATAGTTTAACACTCGCATAGATGTCGCTCATGGCAGTTTTCTTAGTCCGTCGAGAATCTTCCCGACCATGAACATTGTCACCTTCACGAGACATAGTACCTACATGGAGCACGCTCTGAGTCAGAATTAAACATCTAACATACAAGCATCAAGTGTTGTGCTATGTAATGCTTGTGGGTGTGCGTATCCTAAGTGTTCCCCCACGGACCCATTGTTTGCTTGCTTGAAGGGGTAATTTCCCCAACGCTCGACGGTAGGTTCTCAACATTAGCTCCACTTAGCCTGAACAAAGATGTCTCTATTAGGAACCTATTCAATTCTGTAAATTGATTTTCAGCTTCCAATGACATGATGGTTGCAGAGGTTGTAGCCAGAGAACTCAGTTCAAAAGCCTCTCCCGACCTCATCTCCTCTGTCGGAGATGGTACAAGACTGGGTTGTGAGTCGTTCCCTCTGGCAGGTTCCTCCTCACCATTGCTCTCACCACCTTCATCCTCTTGAGCCTCTTCAACTTCCTCCTCGACATGGGGTACGTTGGAGGGCATGACAGCAGGCACCTCCTCTTCTTGCAGACCCAAAGAGTTTCCTTCTCCCTCAGCTTCCTCTTCTTCATCATCGTCCTTGCAACCCATTGAACGACCTTTGATAAGCAAGTCTAGCAGATGAAGGAAGTGGTCTGATAGAAGAGTCTAGGCATCACGATACTCACTTGGGACATCTCTAAAATCCAAGATTCTCTCTAGGTATTGACCGCTCTTTGAGATCGCTGGTATACCTGCCATATGAAACTCCAAGTTAGTTTTGAGCGTACGACTCAATTAACTTAGGATATAGTGTAATTACGGCTTGCAAGCCTTCTCCTCGTAAATCCCGTGGGCATCAAACGTAGAACCAATTATCTTTAAAATTACTGAGCTTATTCCACGCTCTCAGGATAAAGTGACTATTGGACAACACCTCCGTATAGATGAGGGAAGGCGACACAGTGTTCCTCTTCTTTAAAGAGTAGAGATATCTGATGTCTTCCCCTGTCGGTTCAACCCCCAACCATTCTATATGTAGGATGTAGGTGCCAAGAAGGAAAGCATACGCGTTCGGATGAAGCTGCGTTGGTGCTAATCGAAAGAAATATATAATATTTAGGGTATACGAACATGATGTGGCACACATCTGATGGAGCACATATGCATGTTCCAGGTAGTATACCCTTCCGGAGGAGCATGTACCTTATCTTCCCTTCCGAGGGCTATGACATCATCCTAAGTATTCCATATTTTGTACAGATTCACCATAACAAAGTTTTGTCTATCCGCGAAACAACCGAATCAGAGCGTTCTCGAGGATCGCGGTACCTTTCGTTGTATCCAGTGCTACAAAAATGTCTTCTTGGTTGGCACTGCCATCCTCTCCTCCTAATGGGCCTTCTCAGATAACTTCTTCTTCACCTTCAACTATCGGTTCATCTACGTGGTCGCTTGAATGTAGAGACCCACCAAGTTGTCCCTCTCGTTTCATGTATGCCGAGTGGGCCTACTTGTTGAGATCCTGAGGCCCTACTATCACTCACTGACGGGCTAAAGTGGTATGGAGATTCATTAAAGCTTGGAGACATTTCTACGGGTTCTGCTTCTGAGCCTTGAAGTCGCCTGAAGTTTGTCCTCGCCACTTGCAAGCAATACTTAAAAGACAATTTCGTTAGCTTACGTGCCAAAGCTTGTATGCTCCGTGTTGGTGTAAACTAATATTGAACATGCAAGTATCATGCGTGCTAATGCAGTTGCCCTAAGATTCTTAGGACGCGACCAATGATTCCCATTTCTACGAACTTAAGCTATCATCATCACGAACCAAATTTGTTGAATTCAAGTCGAATCATGATTACAATGTAATTGGGTTGAGGATCGAATCCTAGAAACGATGATTCAGATATATTTCCATAGTCCGAGTATATGCTCTAATCCTATGTGCAAGTTCGAACCGATGTTTTCATTCAAATGTTAATATGCAATGTAGCATCCGTTTCGATACTCAATCCGATCGCACAACGTTGCATGATGACTCGAGCTCGTGAGTCGAAGCATCATAGTTGGAGTTTTTTTTGAGCTTTCAAGATTAGAATTTGCATTCTGTATTCCCACATGCTCAAGACTCTCCATCCCAATGAAGCAAACTCGTGCACACTACCGAGCTTTAGGATACAAAAACTCCAAGGAGTCACCGGATATGAAATTGCAACTTCTTGTTTGACAATCTTCTGGGACTTCGTATACCGTACCTCTCCTCCTCAGATTCACGCTATCATCCAATCCTGAAGATGCCTAAGTCCAGGAATAACAAAACAAATTTTGTATCCCCTGCCACTTGAACTTATTCATCTCCAGCACATTATATGGGCGTCCACTGATCCCACTTCCCCATCATGCCTCTTTTGCCCACCTCTCCTCCAATGGGGATAAGAAATCAACTCGTGAAGGTGGTTTTCAGCCAAGACTTAGGATACCAAATCGATTTTGTACCCCGTTGCCTGCCCAGTACCACCACATCCCTTTGTGATTTGTATTCCCGCTCATTGTCCATTTTCATGCTCCTACAACAATCCAACATCCACTTCCATGGCTGCGAAACCCTATCGCCTCGTCCCCCAACTACAACGCAACCTCTTCTCCTTCGTCCTCAACCCGAGATCAAATTGATGAAGGGGGAAGGGCCTACCTAAACTGAATACGTAAGTGGATGATTGGGTCTTGGAATGTTTGGGCTGAGATTTTTTTTTTTGTTTTCTCGCACTTGAAGTACAAAGGGTCAAGTAAGAAAAAGGGGACCGTATCCTGCCTTTTGTAGCCAGGGGATCTCTTATAAAAAACTTAGAGAATTATTTCTAAGTATCTGGATCGGTATCGATCCTCGGTTCGAAGTCGATCCAAAAAAATAAGGGAGAGGGGAAAATTCAGGCAAGACAACTCTAGATTAGTGAATGCACCTTTGAATTCAACCATTAACGGAAAAATTAGGCAAGATAGCTCGAGACCGACTTGGATTGTTAAACAATCATGTACTAAAGAATCGAAACGATTCCACGGAAACAAGCCTAGCAATTAAGTCCAAACTAAACGATGTTTCGGTAACCAACTTATGTGATCGTGCGCCCGATGCATGGCAACGATCATAAGTACGCACTTTCGGAATTACGATCGCCCAAACTGACTCAAACTGTTAACCAATCAAGTACTCACAAATTTAAACAACCCAAGACTACACGCCAAACGATCGGGTCCCAATTCGACAAAATTTTGAAGGCTACCTTGCATGATCGCACGCCCATGGCATAGCACATAATAATCATGTTACTTATTTCATACTCCAATCATATCATGAAAAATCATGTGAAAACGTGTGAGTGCTTACATGACGCTATGTCGACAACATCTCATTTATGTTTCGATGTAAGTGGGAGTCGATGGTTGACGTTTAATTTCTTGAGTCTACATGAAATGGATGTTCATTAGGAAACAAGATAGGATTCCAGTCCGAGGGATCAGGAATCTCGAGAATGCAGGAAATCCTTGTTGCCACCAATAAGTCTTAATGGGAAGGTCATGACCAATCACACAACACGACATGGAGACTTTTCTAGCATTCGGGAATACTTGGCTCAACTCAAAGCATGTCATGCTATCACAAGACATCCTTTGGCGAGGAAGTGTTAACCGACCTTTTGGCCCATTTCTTAGAAACAAACTGAAGCCTACAGGACTCGGCCCATCGCATGGATCAATAGCCCAGAAGCCTTGCCGAAATGATCAGAGCCTGAGCCCAAATGGAGTCGCACAAGAGTAGTCATCCCGACTCGACCAAGTTGCCCAGTCTTCTACCAATCTTCAGGATCGACCTTAAGCATCATCATCAACTTGCATCCCGGCCTCATAACTCTTCAAAACTCCCCGGTATACGAATTAGTATCCTTCCATCCACCAACTTTGTATCCACTCATTTCGTATATCCAAGGAACAGGTTATATGGATCGGCCTCAACACCTCCTTAAGATTTCACCAACTCATGTTTCATATCCCGCCTTCACACCAAGAGCTCGTATCCCGCTCCTACGCCCTACTTCATATCCTACTCATCCCATTTTCGTATCCCCATTGTTGAACATATTTCGTATCCCTTTCTAGATCCGAAGTCTTTAAGTTTCATTGGGATACAAAGTGAACGAGACACCTGGATATGAAGTAAGGAGAATATGCAGATACAAAACTTTGAAGTGCCAGGAACATTAATTTGGCAGACTCCCTGGAAGGATAAGAAATCTGAGCTTTGGGCCCTTCAAACTCACATGCTCCTCTTCTAGCTCTCTTTATAGATACCCTTCACTCTACAACGTAAAATGGGTTGGATCTTGCTTGGCTCATTGTTCCCATCGCTTCCTAAGGGGAAGAAAACTCTCCTACAACCTCCCAAGCATACTCCATTACTCTAGGAAGAAAAAGAACAATCTTCTTGGACACTTGGACTATTTTGGACTGCTTGGCATTTAGAGAAGAAGGAACAAACCTCGTTATTGGCTCTATGGAAGCACCCTAGCCTCTCAATCCTTAATTGACTTGGACTCATGGACTCTTAAAGGATCCTCCTTACAATTCCAAGCATTTGAATCACGAAGCATATCATGATACTTTCCTCTCTAAGCATAGCACTCAGGATCACATAATATAATAATCAGAATTACCATGGTTCTTTCACATTCATAAATATGCCAATTTCGCATTGTAATCTGTAAAAGTGAAGTAATAAAATATAAAACTTCTAGAGTGGACGTAGGCTCTAATGAAACGAACAACTATAAATATTGTTTGATTGTTTACTCACGTTTTTCCCTGCACATAACACTACAACTAACTTATTTTCAATTCTAGATGATTATTTTCACTGTCATGGAAATTATGAGTGTTGGTGACAACTTTCGACTGTCAACATTAACCGATCAGGTGTTGGCCTGTGCGAGTGACCAATTCCCTACATCAACATTTTAGCACGCTAGGAATGGGTGTTGGATAACCTTTGGATTTCATATTATTAAGGAAGCAGATTCTCTCGAATTCTCTTGGATTTCGTTATGGTTAAAAGGAAACACATAAATTTGGCTTGCTCAGAATGAGCAGAGATTGAAGAACGTTGGGAAGTCTCCTCCACTGGACATCCATTGAGTTACGTTACTCATGAGGATATCGATGGAGTCGTTAAGGATTTGACTTCTTGGTTGGAATAGCTAGAAGAGCACTTTCGAAGATAGGAGGGTATTATGAATACTAATCTCACGTGGATTGAAGGTTTCGGAAGGCCGTCGGGCCAAGGTAATATGGTTGGAACAAGTGCTAATGTTCCTTAAGTATTTGCTCGGGACTTGAGGTAGTTCCCAAAGAAAACCCTGCGTTTACTCCAATCAGCAGATTGGTACCGGACCGGCTAGTCTTGAGGGCACCACCTCTGATCTTGTTCAAGGTTCAGCTCAGGTTTTGGTTAATTAGGATTCAGGTTCTGGAGTTGATAATGTCGCTCAAGCGCCGGTGAACGCAGTCTTGGATGCAAGAACCTTTGTAGTTCTAGAAGCTACGTTTGTGCCAATCGAGGCACTTCAGGTTAGGGTTGAGCCAGATTTCTTTGTTGGCGCTCAAATTTTAGCTTATGTTGGACTTACTGTCGGGGTGTATATTTAATTGATTGGAATCATTGGCTTGGTAATGGTAATAGAGCTCAAATCGCCAATATATTCAATGATACATTCGAGGCGGGACCTCTTTCTTGGATTTGGATTGCGTAACTCATATTCATTCACTTAGCATATTCCAAATTCTCTGAGTTCACTGGACTTCAAATTAATGATGTAGTAAGCTTTTAATGGTTAGAAGAATCCTATGGTTCACTTGATCCGCTATATGTGCCATATGGATGTACTCTCAGTTTTATAGAATGTTATATTGAAGTGCTTTCCACTTTGTCTTATGGATATTGGTGCTATGTTGTTTCGGCAGTTTAAAAATGAATCGGTTAATTATTGGAATGTTTTTGTTGGAAAATTCATCGAACGACACAGGATTTACATTGCTCGACCTAAGAACGATGATGTTCATGGCGATTAAGTAAAGGACAGAAGAGACTTTGCGTAAGTTTTTGGAAATGTTTAAAGTTGTTGTGGGTTTGGTCGATCGATCGGACCCTTCCATGGTTTTGTTAGTTGCGAGTTTTGGTGTTGTGGATATGATGGAGTTCAAGATCTCGCTTCAACAGGATCCGCCGAAGAACCTTGGTGAATTCAATTTCAAGGATGATTGGTTTCTTAGGAAAGAGGATGCGAGGACTGACAAGAAAGTTCTCGAGGCTAATTCGGTTCAGGGCGAAGGGTCGTCCAATTCTGGTAAAGGCAAAGGAAAGGCTGCTCCTCGCAATGATCAGAGTGCATGGAATCAACCTAAGTTCACTTCATACACGGAGCTGACTCGCTCTATGGAGGAGATTTATCTGGAAGTTTACCCGATTACTCCCTTTAGGAAGTCTCTTGTGAGGGAGTCGACCAAAGAGAGAAGGATTCTGGTAATCATTGCTTGTTTCAAACCCTAGACGGTCACACCACGAACGCCTGCAGACATACCACAGATATGGTTGAAGAACGTGTCAGACATGGCAAGATGTTGGAATACGTTCAAAATTGAGTTGCAGTATTGGGACAAGCACGACTGCGTGCTTTGGCTCGGGATAGGAATTGATAGAGACTTGATTCCAACGATTTGGTCACAATACACCATAATGGGAATTTCACAACCCCTTAATGCGGTAGCTTTGCAACGGCTATAAGCCACTGCTAATTGGCAACGACTTTTGGTCGTTGCAAAGCTCTTTGGAGAATTGGTCCGCATTGTTTCATCTTTTGCAACGGCTTTAGGCCGTTCTAATTGGGAATTACACTTCCCTACCCCCCTGGTCAAACCAGTACGCTCTCTTTTCTCCAAAATACACCGTATCCAAATCAGTACACTCACTTTCCCAAAACATTCCAATAAAAAAGAAAAAAAGAAACGAGAGCAAAACCTAAAATAAACTATCGATCCCAAATCGAAGCAGATTTAGTGTCTGATTCCAAAGTGAAGATTGCGATTTCAAAAGAGCCATGGTATGGAACTGTTCTTCGTTTCAATAATTTGTCGTCGATCCGTTTTATTTTCTAACAATCTCGATTGACTTAGGATTTCGATTTGTTTTCTACCGATCTAAAGGGGAATCTGAAGATCCGTTGATTTTTCTCCAAAAGATCGCGCCTATTGCTGCTATATTTGGTAAATACGTCGTTTATCTATATATTTTTGCTCTCTATTAAGTTTTTACTTAATTCTATAATTAAACTTGTAATTGTGTTCATCTAAATATATGTTTAAAAGCTTCTCTTCCCTTCAAGGATTCACCGTATCATATTAAATTTCATGGCTGCCAATGGTGAATTATGCCAAGAACTAAAACAAATAAACCTTTTATTGAATAAAAAATCTTGAGGCTACTTGAAAAGCCATTTGTTGCTCGTTTGGAATAGCGAGAGTATTTTGAAAAATTAGTTAGCAACACATTTCCCTATTGACCATAATAGACATGTCTTGCATCATTGTGATTTGCTACTACAAAAATAGAGTTGGTTATTAACTTAAGCCTCATTATTCATATAACACATGTCGTTTTACAATATTAATGTTTAAAGTAACACTAGCAGTCACCCACTATATCATCTTTGTTTCTTTTCCTCGGAATGTTGTCCACTTTAACCTGTTATAGACTAAATTTCAAGTAGGGGTTGTGTTATGTTTCGAATATCACAAGAAACAGATTATGATGATAAATGAACATATTTCAAGTGAGAAAGCTAACTATCTTTCCAACTCAATTAGCTTCCCTGGATCAATATCAGAACTGGGTTAATTCTTTTCTCAAATGGAAATATAGCCTTATTGGATTATTGTTTTGAATTTTTTGATGAGGATATATTTTTTGAATCCATGGTCATTTAGAATACCATAGTCACGACGCATTTTAAATTTTGAAAACAAACACAATTTAGTTTTGCATCAGTCACATGTAAAATAACAAGAAAATAAGTTTTTATTATGAAGAAATATTGTTTCAATTGCATGGATTACTTATTCGTATGTTATTATCATGATCAATTGTATATACATATATATTTGAAAGTGATATATATATGTTGTAACACCCCGCATTTTCTGAGAATATTGAAAGAAAAAATTAAAGTATACTTAATTTTTAAAGTGAGAATTTAGGAAAACAGGTTACGCCATTGCATTCGTCTCGGAATTCTACTTGGAATAGAGTCCAAGTTCTCGTAAATCGGACATCGTATGAGAAAGTTATGGCACTCAGAAGTTTTAGGAATTTAAATAAAATAAAACAGCTTAGATTCAAATTCGAAATTCAAATCAAACACCCGGGCTGGGCGGGAAATTTCCCGCCCAGGACCCAAGTCGACCAGGGGGTCGACCTGGGTCACATAGGCCGACCAGGAGGTCGACCTAGGGGTCAACCTCCACCTATTTCCAGATCCGAGGCCTAGTTCGTTTTTCTGCATTTGGACGCCCGTTCTGATCAGATTCGTTGATCCCTATGTTGTATAAACACCCCTAAGGCTACAATTTTCTCTACACAACTCCATTACGCCTATACTCTACCTTAATTCATATCAAAAATAAATTAAAGACGTCCTTATGCTGGTCTAGTTCTTCAAGAAATCAAGTTTAGAATTCAAGTAGAGATTCAAAGGCTAATTCAACGACTTCAACAACTATTTTCTAAGAATTGAATCTAATTAGAGATTCGCTAATCTACGTCAAGGGACCGCTTTTCAGTTTCAGAAAACAGATTCCAAAAATATAAGAATCATTCTCTTTTTGTAAGTTCAAGTTACTTTTAGATGTGAATTCTTAACTGAAATTCTTCGCATGTAAAATCTGGATCTAAGTTATACTTAATTATGAGATAATCCTTTTAGATTTATCAAATCTAATCTATTTGATTTATGCCTGTGATGTTATTCAAATCTAATCCATTAGATTTATGCCTGATGTAAGTAATCCTTTGATTTGAATCCGTGCTTGTATATGCCTTTGGGAATCATTATTGATTATGGAATTGGTCCAATCATATCTATCCTTGTTTTATATCAGAATTTTAATCCTGTTTAAGTTCATGATATAACTATTGTCAAACCTATACGTATGTGATGGTTCATAATGATATTCTTATCATATCTATATACCTACAATATATTCTATGCAAAACTTGTCAATTTGGTATATCAAATTTATTGGACCAATAGTTTTTATCGTCATATGCCTATTCTTATGCCTCTTATGTTCCATATCGTTTCTCCGCTTATTTCATGAATCTTGCGTTGAATCTCGAAATACGTACATTATGAATGTAGGGGTAATTGGGTATAACATGAAATTGACATTTATTTGGCATAATTTGGAACATGTATTATGGCATGACTGTTAAGACGCAGTTGGGGGTAGTTTGACATGAATTATGGAATATGTAATTTGACATATTGAACCTAGAATTGGCATGAACGACAAAGTACGAAATTTGGCATGAAAAACCTAGTTTTGGGCATAAACTGTAAATTGGAATATTAAATTTAGCTTGGGCTTAACTATTGATTTAGGATGCCAAACATAATGCATAGTGATTTTGGGCATGACTATTATAGCAAATTTAGGGAAGATTGGGTATAGCCAATTTTGATTAATAACTTGAAATTGGAATTTGTTGGGCATAACTTGGGAATCAGAACATGACTATTTTTGGTGAATTTGGTAATTAGCATGTAAAATCTAGATTTGGGTATATATGGTAAATGTGTAAATTAAAGATGAACATGCCTAACCCAAGGTTAGATTCAGTTGTGGTGTAAAACTGCCCGGAACCTCCCGGCACATCCAGTAACCACAACAACACCTATCTAATGTGAGAGCTTAGTGCATCATGCCCAAGAAAAACCCGAGGTTAGATTGAGTTGTAGTGTAAAACTGCCCGGAACTGGCCGGTACATCCAGTAACCGCAACAACACATATCTAATGTGAGAGGTTGGTGCATTAATAAATTATTTAATGCTAATATAACATGACTGATTAGGGTTAAGTTCATAGGAACACTAAACCAATATAAGATGAATGACTAGGTTTAAGTTCATAGGAACAATTAACCAATATAACATGAATGACTAGGGCTAAGTTAATGAGAAACACTTAACCAATATAACAAGATGAATGACTAGGGTTAAGTTCATAGGAACACTTAAACAATATAACATGAATGACTAGGGTTAAGTTCATAGGAACACTTAACCAATATAACATGAGTGACTAGGGTTAAGTTCATAGGAACAATTAACCAATATAACATGAATGACTAGGGTTAAGTTAATGAGAAACACTTAACCAATATAACAAGATGAATGACCAGGGTTAAGTTAATAGGAAACACTTAACCAGTTTTGCATGATGAATGGGTAGGGTTAAGTAATAAGAAACACTTAACCAATATAACTTGATTTGTGGTAAGGTTAAGTTAAAACAATAGGGCAACACTTAACCAATATAACTTGATTGGTGGTAGGGTTAATTTAAATAAAGAAGGCAATACTTAACCAAAGTAACATGACAAGTAGGTGGGTTAAGTTAACTAGAATTGATTGATGACACTTAACCACTACAACATGATGAACACGTGGTGTTAAGTTAACAAGAAACACTTGAAAAATATAACTTGATGGACGAACAGGGTTAAGTTAATAGGAAACACTTATCCAATCCAACATGATAAGTGAGAAGCGTTAAGTTAATAAGAAACGCTTAACCAACATGACATGATGAATGGGTGGGTTAAGTTAAAATTAATGGACAACACTTAGCCAATATGGCATAATGAGCGGGAGGGTTAAGTACATATCTAGTCGGGTAGGTAATATTAGTAAATATAGGCCCACAAACTTAACCACTAAATAAACATGCTTGAATCAGTAGGAGGGTTAAGTTCATATCGAGTTGGTGGGTAATATTAGTAAATATAGGCCCACAAACTTAACCATTTAATAAACATGCTTGAATCAGTGGGAGGGTGAAGTACATATCGGGTTGGTGGGTAATATTAGTAAATATATGCCCACAAACTTAACCAGTAGGAAACCCTAGTAACGGGGACCCATTTCAGCAGTAACCCACATAGATGCATCATGGTACAACGAACTAGGCAGGGTGGGGCACAATTACTGGGCTGATTATAAGCGGTCAAAACAGTGGTAGGGGTACGTCAGTGTTGGTTCCGATGGTTTACGGGCGTGCACGTACTCCGGAGTGGGAAAAAGCAGGCACTGGATACCAGTAGTTATACACTGTGCATCTTGAATCGTGTCAGGTTGCTATCATAAGGATTAGTACACCTTATGGTGGGACCAGCATAGGGTATCTTCGTGCAAGAGAGGCCGATTGGCACAAACACAAGGAAAAATTAATACGAGTAAGGAGGCGATCGATAGGGTAGTAAGGGTACATCTAACATATTCATGGCAATTAGGCAGATTGAGGTGGAATCCTCACGATAGATGTATATCTATAGGCTACCACAGTTGCGGGGATCGGGATCACATTACAATATGATCATTTTATATAGATTACTAGTTGGGACACTAGTTAGGTAGTGCAGAGATATAAAAATCAGAATAACAAGGTAGTACCGAAGTAGAGAAAGAGTAGAAGCGCATTCAGTTTATCTTGCCTTATCATATCTATACTAATCGTGTGTTATCTTGTTATCCTTGTTCTCACGGTATTGTCTTATATTCAGTTTATTCATGTTATGATGCTTTTGCCTGTTTATATGTTGAAAGTCACTGGACTTACCAGATTTATGTCTGACCTAGTTTTGTTTCGCCTCTTTTCTTTCGTCCCCCCCCAAGGTTCGTAGGGAGGAAATGTTACCACTTAGCTCAGTTTTCTTTCAAAGCTCAAAGATAGTCGATGTATTTCTTTCGACTGTCTCTTTCACTGCTACGGATGGTTTATGCTTTATTAGGGAATATCATTGTTATTTTTATGCTTCTTTTATACTTGGAAATTTTTAAATCAAGACAGAAGTTCTATGTATTACTTTTAAATATGACTGAGACAACTATTGTAAAAGCTTGACTGAACCACATTGTTTATAAAATGATTTATTTTCCGCTGCTTTATTTGTCTGTCTTGTAATTTATCTGCATCTTCTACCTAAAATGCTCCACCGAAGTTAAGGCATTCCCTTTGTGAGTGACCTCAACGGAGGTGGGGTGTTTCACTTGGTATCAGAGCTGAAGGTTACCGGATCAGATAACAGATTTGAAAAAATATTTTCAAAACGGTTTTAAAAGAAGCATTTTCAAGTTTTGTTTTAAAGGCATATTCCCCTAAGCCATATGCACTATCTTTTGATCCTCTGTTTGAATCTTGTTTCCTTCTTTCCTAAGTCTCTGGGGCTCCTGGCTTTCTGGGAGGTAACCTCATCGCAACATGGTTCCGTAGGATCAATGAGACTACGACACCTGTCAAAGGACGAAGAAGTGCCCAACCTCCGTCCATAGTCGTAGTAGTTTCACCTACGGCTAATTCTCTTCCAAGATTTGTAGGGTTTCCCGTGCGATGGAGGCAACGTTTGAAAGGCTTTTCAACATGATTCACAAAGGAGGTAAAGAAAAAGAGGCCAAACGGGAAGAATCACAAACAAGGGATTGGAATATAAGAAGGGCGGAGGAAATAATAGATCCCACAACAAGAGGAAGTATCTTTTCTGTAGTATAGCGGGTCATCTAATTATAGGAAGTAAAAGACAAGTGGTTGTTATCAGCATGGTGAGGCAGGGCATCTTATCAAGGATTTCCCAGAGGACAAGGACAAAGGACAGGATTTTCAGGAAGGCAAGTGCATGCTTTCACCGCCAGCGTACCTGAGAGAAAGATAGTAAAGCATAGTTTTTCTTTTTGATCATCCTGTTAGTACTCTTTTTGATTTCAGCGCTTCAAAATTGCTCATATCTGCTTCCGTAGTTGAGTCTCTGCACCTTAGTACTAGTATAATAGATGATCCCATTATTGTCTCAAATCCGGTTGGTGGTTCGGCTAATTTATCTTTGATTTGTAAGGACTTGAGAATATCTATATTAAGGATTGAGTTTAAGTATAATGCTTATGTTTTTGGTTCCATGGGCTATGGGTTGATTCTAGGCATGGGTTGGTTAGCTAGTAATTGTGAAAAGAGGGTAGTTAAACTATTGACCTACTTCGGGAATACCCTCGAGATTTCGTGTGATCCTGAGGGGATCAGTTAGGCTTAGCTACCTAGAATCACTTGATGCATCTGTCGACGATTTGCAATCCGTTAGAGTAGTCCATGAGTATGCATATTTTTTTGATTAGGTTATGGATTTTCCCCCTAAAACTCGAGATAGACTTCCGCGTATATCTGGTTGACAATGCAAAGCCAGTTATGCGATCAACGATAGTTTTGGAGCAAGATTGGCGAGGATGGCCAGAGTCGGTTAAGTGCTCAATTATTTGGTTGTTTTGCTAGTATCATCTCACATAAATCGTCCAAATTCGAAGGAGGTATTCCTTGGGTGCTTGTCTGATATTAGTTTAGGCCTTCGGGGCTTGTACTTGAGGGATGTCGAGTTCGACTAGGATGATTTGCGTGAGAAATATATGGTTGTGGCAGGCGCCCTAAGTAAGACTGAACTTAAGAGAGGTAAAAAGTACATAACAACCTTTAGAGTTAGAGCCTCAGATTTGTGACATGATGGATAAGCTAAGTAGAAGAGGGACCTCTAATCATCTTAGTATATACACTTGGTATCATGGCTCACATCTGTTTATCTTGGAAAGATAGTTCGACTACATTGGATACCCTCTAGCATAGTAAGTGATCGAGGTCCTATCTTTACTAGTGAGTTTTGGAAATGGAGGTCAAGAAGCAACGCAACTGTGAAGTTAAATTAGTTAATGTACAATGGAGTGAAGCTCAAGAAGACGCGACGTGGGAGACTGAAGATAAGACACGCGCATCATACCCTTTTGCTTGAGGGTATATCCTTGATCTCCTTTTCTAGGAATTCTATGCATGTTTGTTTCTATTTTTTAGGTATATCCTCTAGGTCATATCTTCGATCCTTAGGCAAAAGCCAATGGATGTAAACATGTGTTTGAAACATGTTATGATTGGTGGTTGCAAGTGGTTGCAAATGGTTTCTATTTGTTGCTCGTGGATGCATATACACACATTTGGCACTAGATCGGCTCAGTCACTTTCATATTGCATATGCATGAATGAATTTTTATATATATAAACTAAAACTTGAGGTGTTATCATATTGATGTTGCATTTGAATGAATGATTGTGCACTCATGTAGAAGTTATAAAGTACGGTTAGGAATAACTGCATACATGATGGACTCACGACACTGACATTATTCGCATCGAGGAGGTCAACTAAATCAGTAGACCACCTGATTTTGCATTAGATAAGAACATGTACACACACTATGCATATGATCATGAAAGCATTAGAAATCTTTTTAAGGACAATGGACGCTTGTGATTGAATGGTTGAGTAGATGGATGTTGGATGTTAGGATATGCATTCTTCTTAACTTAGAGATTTCGGGGACGAAACCCTTTAAGGAGGGGAGAATGTAACACCCCGTATTTTCTAAGAATATTAAAAGAACAAATTAAAGTATACTTAATTTTTAAAGTGAGAATTAAGGGAAAGGGTTGCGCCATTTCATTCGTCTCAGAATTCTGCTTGGAATAGAGTCCAAGTTTTCGTAAATCGGACTTCGTATGAGAAAGCTATGGCACTTGGAATTTTCAGGAATTTAAATAAAATAAAACAGCTTAGATTCAAATTTTAAATTCAAATCACATACCCGGGCTGGGCGGGAAATTTCCTGCCCAGGACCCACATCGACCAGGGGGTCGACCTCCCCCTATTTCCAGATCTGAGGCCTAGTTCGTTTTTCTGCATTTGGACGCCCGTTCTGACCAGATTCGTTGATCCCTATGCTATATAAACACCCCTAAGGCTACAGTTTTCTCTACACAACTCCATTACGCCTATACTATACCCTAATTCATATCAAAAATAAATTAAAGATGTCCTTATGCTGCTCTAGTTCTTCATGAAATCAAGTTTAGAATTCAAGTAGAGATTCAAAGGCTAATTCAACGACTTTAACAACTATTTTCTAAGAATCAAATCTAATTAGAGAATCGATAATCTACGTCAAGGGATCGCTTTTCAGTTTCAGAAAACAGATTCCAGAAATACAAGATTCATTCTCTTTTTGTAAGATCGTGTTACTTTAGATATGAATTATTAATTGAAATTCTTGGCATATAATAATCTGGATCTAAGTTATATTTGATTATGAGATAATCCTTTTAGATTTATCAAATCTAATCTATTACCTGCGATGTTATTCAAATCTAAACCATTAGATTTATGCCTGATGTAAGTATTCCTTTCATTTGAATCCGTGCTTGTATATGCCTTTGGGAATCATTATTAACTATGGAATTGGTCCAATCATATATATCCTTGTTGCATATCGGAATTTTAATCTTGTTTAAATTCATGATATAACTCTTATCAAACCTATATGTCTATGATGGTTCATAATGATATTCATATCATATATATATGCCTGTAATGTATTCTATGCAAAACTTGTCAATTTGGTATATCAAATTTATTGGACCAATAGTTCTTATCGTCATATGCCTATTCTTATGCCTCTAATGTTCCATATTGTTTCTCCGCCTATTTCATGAATCTTGCGTTGAATCTCGAAATACGTACGTTATGAATGCGGGGGTAATTGGGTATAACATGAAATTGACATTTATTTAGCATAATTTGGAACATGTATTATGGCATGACGGTTAAAACGCAACTTGGGGTAGTTTGACATGAATTATGGAATATGTAATTTGACATACTGAACCTAGAATTGGCATGAACGACAAAGTATGAAATTTGGCATGAAAAACCTAGTTTTGAGCATAAACTATAGATTGGAATATTGAATTTAGCTTGGGCTTAACTATTGATTTGGGACGCCAAACATAATGCATAGTGATTTTGGGCATGACTTTTATTGCAAATTTAGGGAAGACTGGGTATAACCAATTTTGATTAATAACTTGAAACTGGAATTTGTTGGGCATAACTTGGGAATCAGAACATGACTAGTTTTTGTGAATTTGGTAATTAGCATGTAAAATCTAGATTGGGGTATATATGGTTAATGTGTAAATTAAAGATGAACATGCCTAAACCGAGGTTAGATTGAGTTGTGGTGTAAAACTGCTCGGAACCGTCCGGCACATCTAGTAACCACAACAACACCTATCTAACGTGAGAGGTTAGTGCATCATCCCCAAGAAAAATCGGAGGTTAGATTGAGTTGTGGTGTAAAACTGCCCGGAACTGCCCGACACATCTAGTAACCTCAACAACACATATCTAATGTGAGAGTTTGGTGCATTAATAAATCAATTAATGCTAATATAACATGACTGACTAGGGTTAAGTTCATAGGAACACTTAACCAATATAACATGAATGACTAGGCTTAAGTTCATAGGAACACTTAACCAATATAACATGAACGACTAGGGTTAAGTTAATGAGATACACTTAACCAATATAACAAGATGAATGACTAGGGTTAAGTTCATAGGAACACTTAACTAATATAACATGAATGAACAAGATGAATGACTAGGGTTAAGTTCATAGGAACACTTAACCAATATAACATGAATGACTAAAGTTAAGTTCATAGGAACACTTAACCAATATAACATGAATGATTAGGGTTAAGTTCATAGGAATACTTAACCAATATAACATGAATGACTAGGGTTAAGTTAATGAAAAACACTTAACTAATATAACAAGATGAATGACCAGGGTTAAGTTAATAGGAAACACTTAACCAGTATAGCATGATGAATGGGTAGGGTTAAGTAATAAGAAACACTTAACCAATATAACTTGATTTGTGGTAAGGTTAAGTTAAAACAAGAGGGCAACACTTAACCAATATAACTTGATTTGTGGTAGGGTTAAGTTAACACAAGAAGGCAACACTTAACCAAAGTAACATGACAAGTAGGTGGGTTAAGTTAACTTGAATTGATTGATGACACTTAACCAATACAACATGATGAACACGTGGGGTTAAGTTAATAAGAAACACTTGACCAATATAACTTGATGTACGAACGGGATTAAGTTAATAGGAAACACTTAACCAATCCAACATGATGAGTGAGGAGCGTTAAGTTAATAAGAAACACTTAACCAACATGACATGATGAATGGGTGGGTTAAGTTAACATGAATGGACAACACTTAACCAATATGGCATAATGTGCGGGAGGGTTAAGTACATATCTAGTCGGGTGGGTAATATTAGTAAATATAGGCCCATAAACTTAACCAGTAAATAAACATGCTTGAATCAATGGGAGGGTTAAGTACATATCGGGTTGGTGGGTAATATTAGTAAATATAGTCCCACAAACTTAACCATTTAATAAACAAGCTTGAATCAGTGGAAGGGTTAAGTACATATCGGGTTGGTGGGTAATATTAGTAAATATAGGCCCAAAAACTTAACCAGTAGGAAACCCTAGTAACGGGGGCCCATTTCAGCAGTAACCCACATAGATGTATCATGGTACCCTTAACTAGGCAGGGTAGGGCACGATTATTGGGCTGATTATAAGCGGTCAAAACAGCGGCATGGGGTACGTCAGTGTAGGTTCTGACGGTTTACGGGCTTGCACGTACTCAGTAGTGGGAAAAAGCAGGCATTGGGTACCAGTAGTTATACATTGTGCATCTTGAATCGTGTCGGGTTGCGATCATAAGGATTGATAACCTAATGGGGGGACCAGCACAGGGTATCTACACGCAAGAGAGGGGAGATTGACACATACACAAAGAAAAATTAATACGAGTAAGGAGGCGATCGATAGGGTAGTAAGGGTACATCTAACATGTTCATGGTAATTAGGCAGATTGAGGTGGAGTCCTTACGGTAGATGTACACCTGAAGGCTATCACAATTGCGAGGATTGGGATCACATTACAATATGTTCATTTTATATAGATTACTAGTTAGGACACTAGTTAGGTGGTGAAGAGATATAAAAATCAAAATAACAAGGTAGTAGCGAAGTAGAGAAAGAGTAGAAGCGCATTCAGTTTATCTTGCCTTATCATATCTATACTAATCGTATGTTATCTTGTTATCCTTGTTCTCACGGTATTGTCTTATATTCAGTTGATTCATGTCACGATGCTTTTGCCTGTTTATATGTTGAAAGTCACTGGACTTACCAGACTTATGTCTGACCTAGTTTTGTTTCGCCTCTGTTCTTCCATTTCCCCCCCAGGTTCGCAGGGAGGAAATGTTACCACTTAGCTCAGTTTTCTTTCCAAGCTCGAAGATAGTCGGTGTATTGCTTTGGACTCTCTCTTCCACTGCTATGGCTGGTTTATGCTTTATTAGGGAATATCATTGTTATTTTTATGATTCTTTTATACTTGGAAGTTTTTAAATCAAGACAGAAGTTCTATGTATTACTTTTAAGTATGATTGAGACAACTATTGTAAAAGCTTGACTGAACCACATTGTTTATAAAATGACTTTATTTTCCGCTGCTTTATTTGTTTGTCTTGTAATTTATCTTCAACTTTTACCTAAAATGCTCCACCGAAGTTAAGGCATTCCCTTTGTGAGTGACCTCAACGGAGGTGGGGTGTTTCATATGTGTATATATATAATTACATTTATCTTATTTATTCGTAAGATACTCATGTTAGACAAGCATTTTTAGGTCAATGGAGCTTTTGAAATAGTAGTATTTTATTTTAATAAATATAACATTGTTTACATGTTATTTTCTTATAAAAATTGTTGATAATTGTAAGTATTTATGACTATAATATTTTTACTGTAATGTAATAAATAAAACAGTGCCTTTTAATGAATGAAATTCAAAAAAAATTGGCATACAAGAGGTATTTTACTGTTTTGGGGATAAAATGAGATCACTATATTTTGTTACTGCTAATGTTTAGTTTACATCTAAGTGTTTTTGACTGTATATGGGTCATAGATACTCCAAACCGATCAAAAAAAATTAAAAATTCTTGGTGTTGTCCAACAAAACATGTAAAATAATTTTTACCGAACTTCCTACCTAGCAAATTCTTCCAGCTTTGATCTTATTCGTCTTTTTTCACCTTCTTTCTCAAGTTTTCTAATCCTTTGGCTGATAACAGTCGATGAGGAAATTTTAAGTTTGGGGACTGTTGATGGTTCTTTAGCCTCATTTGTAATGGGAGCAGCTATAGACTTTTGCCCATCGAAAAAAGAAGACATACCAGAGCTTGGTTGTGTGCTCTGGTTCGTTAGTGTTTGCTTCATGTCGGGTAGCTTCAAGAATTGTCTTACCTGCTTTTGTTTCATAACTACCCGACATGAAACAAAAGCAGGTAACATGCATTTTAAAGATAATCATCATATATTTATTGCATTTAAATAAGAATTGTAAGAACTGTAGAGTTTTTTTGTGATCATCTTGGTAGTATAGTAATGCTTAATGACCACATTTATTTCATTTTATTGCATTTAAATAAGAATTGTAAGAACTGCAGAGTTTTTTGTGATCATCTTGGTAGTATAGTAATACGCTCATATAAATGACATATGTGCATGTTTATGTGCCACTTACCGTGAACGTTAAGTAGCAAAAAGATTACACCTGAAGTCCACAGGACATGGCTGATTAAACATATAAGAAATACAATGATCAAATATAAACTTAATATGCAAAACATTACAGAAATACCGAGTGCAGCAATGATCAACAAGATGTTTTATGACTTCATTTCTCAAAAAAATGATGGCATAAACCAGAAAGTTACACATGATAACCCACCTTATTCCGACATTTAATTTGAAGTCGTCTTCCAGAGACCTCATTATGTATTTTTGGAAGTTGAATTTACTTTAAGGTGCCAGATGCATCTAACATTAATGATTAGTGAATAAAATGAAAACTATTTCAACCACAAATATAAATAATAAAATAATGTGATTATATGCAATGATCTTATAAAAATTACAACAATAAAGCCATAGTGCATGGTTAAGTAATCAGTTTTGCGTACAAATGTAAAGAACTGACCAAAAAAACTGACCTGAATGTAGAGAAAATTCGAATAGGTAAACATTATAAGGAGTATTAGATCTTAACATAACGATCAAGATCAATGAACTAAACTAGACACATCCTGTCATTCATACAACTCTAAACCTTGATAATGAAAATCATCTAAGGTAATCATTAATGTTTGCTCAAGAAATGATCACAACAGATTGCATAAGAACTATTCTCAGCCCTTCACTAGAATACATTTCAAAGTCATCCGAGTAGTCCACAAGCGAACACACCACACACCAAATGACCTAATTATCCCAACTATTATTTTCAAAATTTTGGCATAGCTAATAATTCACAGCGCAGATTAGTGCTGCACTAACTGTGGATCCTTTAAGAAGTGTCATAAGGAATCTAAATCATATACGTACAATAAGGGATTGAATGTTGAAAATGTATGTATATGTGTTTAAATTCATATTAGAGATTGAAGAGCACCAACCGTAATATTTTATATTTATATTTATAAAGCCTTAGAGAGTTTTTCTTCCTCGTCTGATAAGTATTATATATGATCGTTGTGTGAATGTTCGTTTATTTAACAGAACGGGCATTCATATTCATCATATACAATATCTGTTGGATTTGTCCTTTGTATTGGACAAGTTACGAACACAATAACGAAATTAAATCTCGTAAATCATTTCATTTTAAACGGTTCTCAAAATTTCAAAAGCACTTCCTTTATGTTCCCTGTGTACACGCAATTGTGTATTTTCCATGGAACTAAAGCGTGCCGAAATTTTGTTGAATCGTTTAAATTGAAAAGATTTATGCGATTTAAATACGTTATTGTATTTGTAATGAGAGGTAGGATGACCCACGAGTAAAGTGTAAGTGATCCATATACCAGCAGAATCTTTGGAATCCACTGTTCCTCTTGTAGTGTTGGTATAAAAGTTTGAATATATCCAAAGCTCTAAAATACAGCGGAAAGCCATGGCATATTACTGAAAAGACATGAACTTAGTAACCACCAATTAGTTTTTTAATTTATTAAATAGTAGCTATAAAAATTTGATCAAAGTAGGGAAGACTAACATAAAGTAGCAAACCAGTTCTATTTAATTGCTTGGTCGAAGGAAAATAATTCATGGCCTGTTATATTTGATACGCAGATCGGTATGTCTTCTATCGTTGACAAACAGTGGATGAAAGAATCCAATAGTAGAACTCCACGTTATTTGGACGGAGTGCAGAGTTTATTAATTTCGTTGAAGTAAATGGTGGTAATAAGGAAATATATTCTTGTCCTTGCGCTAAATGTCAAAATATGACGAAAAAAATTAAATTAGAGGATATTCATTTTCACTTGCTTAGATGGGGAATTGATCAAACATATACCATTTGGCATTTTCATGGAGAAGAATTAACGGGAAAGGAAAAACAACCCATCAGTCAAGCCATGCATGTCGATGATGGCGAATATCCCAGAATGGAATATCTAATCAATGATGCCGATAAATTTCATAATTTTCAATCGACAAGTCAATTCCACGATAATGTTGACGAACCGCCTATCATTGATGTTGACTGGCAGACCGATCAATGTAAGAAGTATAAATCACTTTTTGATAATGCAAAAGAGCCATTGTACCCTTCTTGTCCAAAAGGGATAACAAAATTATACGCCATTGTGAAGCTGAATGGTTTGAAAACGCAATACGGTTTTTCTGATAATGGTGTGAACGTACTCCTCGAATTTATAAACGAGTTAATTCATGAAGGTAACAAACTACTAGCAAAATATTCGTACATGAAGAAGATAATTAAAATAGTTGGGATGGATTATAAATCTTATGATGCTTGCATTAATGACTGCATGCTATATTGGAAAGATGATGCAAACAGAGTTTCTTGTAGAATTTGCAACAAACCAAGATATAAGACAACATTTAGCGAAGAAGAAAAGGCCACCAAGGTAGCACAAAAGATATTGAGATATTTCCCTTTAATTCCCAGATTGAGGAGATTTTATACAATACCATGGATAGCAGAAGCTATGACCTAGCATAGTCGTGTAAAATCAGATCCAGCCGTAATTCGTCACCTATGCGACACTTCGTAGTGGCGAATTATAGATTCTTTTGATAAAACATTTTCCGTTGAACCATGTAATGTTACGCTGGGAATCTTAACGGATGGTTTCAGTCCACATGCATCTCTAGTTTCCCGCTATAGTTGTTGGCCAGTAATTGTAGTACCATATAATCTTCATCCATCAATGTGCATGAAAAGTGAGTTTTCAATGTTATCACTGTTGATCGCTGGACCAAAACAACCAGGGAAGGATACTGATGTTTATCTGCAACTATTGATAGACGAGTTAAAGCAGCTATAGGAAGGAGTAATGGCTTTTGACTCGTTTAACAAAAAAGAGTTCATAATGAGAGCTAGGGTGTTGTGAGAAATTCACGATCATCCTGCATTTGGGACATCACTGGGGTGTACAACTCATGGCTATTTTGCGTGTCCTACATGTGGAGAAGTAACATATTCTTATTATCTTTCTGCTAGTAAGAAGATGTGTTACATGGATCATCGAAGGTTCCTTCCTTCCAAACACAAGTTTCATGATGAAAAATCAAATTTTGATAATAAACTAGAGCATCATCGTCCTCCAAAGGCACTGAATGGTTATCAAGTTGAAGAGAAGGTAGCGAATATCAAGATGAAAGTTGGTAAAGATAAACCTGAAATTGGTCGAAAACGAAAAAAGAAAGTCAAAGAAGAAGAATATGAAAATGTTTCTGCATGGTACAGAAGGTCCATCCTCTTTGATTTGCCGTATTGGAAAGAAAATTTGGTCCGACATAATATTGATGTTATGCATAAAGAAAAGAATGTCACTGAACATCTGATTAGCACAATTTTAGGTCATAAAGACAAATCAAAAGATGGCATCAATGCACCGAAGGATTTCAAAAACATGGGTATAAAACAGAAATTATGGGTGATGGAAGATCTTAAAACAAATAAAACAACTATGCCAAAAGCTACTTTCACCTTAAACATGGAAGAAAAGTTTCGATTTTGCACCATTTTGAGAAATTTGAAAGTACCAAGTAAATTCTCTTCGAACTTCCATAATAATGTGAGCATCAATCCTGTTGAACTGATAAATATGAAAACGCATGATTATCATGTCATAATGCAACTATTACTTCCTGTACTGCTTCATCATTGTTATCCACAACATAAGGATCTACGTAATGCTATACATCGCATTAGTCTTTTTTTTTTTACATTTTATGCTCAAAGGTGATAAATAGGGAACATCTATTAAAAGCATAGGCTAGTTTGGTAGAAGCCATTTGTGTGCTTGAGAAACATTTTTCACCTGCATTTTTCGATATCAGCATCCATCTTATGGTCCATTTAACCGATGAAGCATTGACTTGCGGTCCTGTTAGATACAGGTGGATGAATCCTTTTGAACGGTAAATTATAAATTTCATTTTTATTCACCATCGTTCGATTTAAACAACTATTGATTATTCATAATTTATATTTTCATAGGTTGATGAAAATATATAAAGGATATGTTAGCAACAAAAGATATATTAAAGGGTGTATTGCGGAAGGATATATTGTTCAAGAATCTAGTCTTTATTGCATGGAGTATATGACGAAAGGAGGCGACATCACTTATAAACATACTCGTGAGTTGTCTTTAGACGATGATGACGAGTTTGCTAGTGAGATGCCTATAGATAATGGTAAAGATATAACTTTAACCGAAGTGCAGTATGAACAAGTTCATAGATGGGTCCTTAATAAGCACCATGGGTTGGGAGAATGGGAGAAGTAAGTTTAAGAATTTGTCTTGAATTTTTATTAGCATAAATCAATTCACTTATACGTTTTAAAATTTATGTATTGTAGGAGGTTTGAAATATATGTGAAAAATACTAAATTACAATCTCTTGGTGGAGTTATTCCTACAGAAACTTGTCAAAGTTATACTCTATGGTTACATGACGAGGTAAATATAACATTGTATTAAATATTTCACGTGCATTTAACTGATCTTACTCCTTCATGACCATACTTCCCACATATTAAATTTTTTTAGTCGGCGAGGATCGACGATGTTGATCCAACTCTTTGGCAGTTGGTAAATGGGCCGATGTTCAAGGCACACAGTTATGTGAAGTACCAAGTAAATAGATTCAGATTTTCCCTGAAAAGTTATGAAGAGCGGTTGTTAACACAAGATAATGGTGTATGTATGAGAGCAGTTACCAAATTTAGAGCGAGCAGGAAGGACCAAAATTACAAGGAAGCAGAAACCAAGTATTATGGAGTTATTCAACAAATAATTGAGTTGGATTACATCGACTTTAAACAAACAGTTTTCTATTATGATTGGATAAAGGTTGAAGACAAGGTCAATGGTTGCAAGATTGATCCCATTTCAAACTTGATCACGGTTAACTTAGGAAAATTGAAGAGTAAAGATAGAGTGGACGATGAGCCGTTTATTCTTGAATCGGAAGCGACTCAAGTGTTCTACTCGAATGATTTAAAACATGACAGATGGTTTGTGGTTTTACACACATCAAAATGGTTAACTAGCAATGTGGATGACATTGAGTTTCCTACTATTTACCAATCAGCTTTTGAAGATAATGAGAAGTTAGAAGACCTTACAAAATGTATTTGTTGATAATAAACGAATCTGTTACGGGAATTGAGTGGAAGCATTTCTTTGATGTATGAAGTGACAAGAATTGTGTGTAAAAAAATGTTGAATTCTACTTGTTATTTTTCACTTCAATTGTTAATTTTCATTTGCTATTTTTCACTTATGCGTAATAGGGGCATTAGTAATTGATAAATTTCTTGAATTAACCATAGTGGAAGCATTGACCTTCATAATCAACTGCTTGCAATAATCTGATGATAAAGGCACTCAAAGATACTTAACTGGTATAAGTTTTAACTCTTGTATTTGAAGAATACTTAGAATATAATTCTCGTTTCGAAATCTTAAACTAAAATATATCATGGTTTTCAGCGGATCGATGTGAAATCCTGCTATTTTACATGTGTTTCATAATTTGCTTGATTTTTTTAAAACTCTTCTCATTAGTTAAAGAAAATAACATTATGTCATCAACAAATTACAAGTGTGAGACACACAGCTGTGTATTTTTTATAAGGGTACGTAAATTTTTTTATTTCTTATAGCATATTCTAATTGTAGAGACTAGAGACAGATATTCCATGGCAATGAAAAATACATAGGTGATAAAGAATGCCCTTGTCTTATACCCATATATTTGATTAAAACCATCCATATAATATCCCATTAACAAGTATATAAAAAATTGGACGTGATATACATTTCTCTATCAAGTGAATAAACTGAGATGGAAAATGCATTCTCTCAAGCATATGACATATGAGCTGTCTCTTTAGTTTATTATATGCTTTCTCTTTAGTTTATTATATGCTTTGTTCAAATCAACCTTAATGCGAAAACTCATACCAAAAAGGATGGAAGCATATCCGATTCCACTTCTCCATACTTTGTAAGTTAGCCAAATAATTGCTTATTTGAATTATTCACTATTTCAATTTATATATTTAAGCTTCATGATTAGGATAAAATTGGGAAGGAAAAGGAAGCAATCAAAGATGGCGTGGAAGAGGAGTTGTCGCTGGATGAAGACATATTTTCACAAGTTTTTGGAAAGGATAAAAGAGGCTGGACTCGTAGTATTGGAACCAAGATATCAAGGGCCTAAGTTAAGGGCTCCAATATTGCACGCAAACAAATTGAAACTGCTCAAAACATGGAAGATCGGATGACCAATGTAGAGGGTGCATTGTTGTCTTTAGTGGACTTGATTAACGGAAAATATGAGAAGAAAATACCAGACAATGCTTCGAATGAAGGAGGAAGTAATGCATGTCACGATGCTTCAAAAGAAAGACATCCGTACAAAGACATTGGCAATCCACATAATTCTTCCGATTCAGTAAGTTTGAAGTGTGAAATCTAAAACTTTAATCTGGAGGTCATTGCGATAGGTACAGTATGCAGAAGTTCGATGGGTTCAATTATTCATGGAAAAGTCGTACCGTCAACGTATGAGAAGTTGGTTGTGGACAGCATAATGCTGCCAAATGAAAAGCACAACCAAGAAAAACCATCCTCTTGCTACGATCTTTGAAGATGTTGGAGTTGGCAGTTTTGTGTGCCATCTGAAGAATCTTATTCGATACCTGTAGACACCAGTTCAAGTGCTTATTCTCAATTTCCTGTTTTTGTGTGGTGATCATTTAGTAACTATTTTTATTTTGTGTGATCATTTAATACCCACAATATGTCATTATGTAGACCAATAATAATGTAGAAAAAAATGGACCAACAAATCTAGAATAAACATTAATTGTAATGGCCCGAATTTCCGTACTCTTTGAGTCGACTAATAACACCACACGTCCAACTCAAAATGGCCCAAAAATATGAATCATTAATAGAAAGAAGTTAGAGGATGAGAAATAGAAAGAAAGAAATATTAGAATATGAGAAAAACGAAGATCACAAACTCACAGCGGAACGAATAAAATATTTTATATAACATAACTTTGAAACACAAATCAGTATTTGTATACACATACCACCATCAGAGCACAACAGTTATCCCTGGAACAGTTATAAACACCTATTTCCAGATACAACATAGTACACAGCGGAAAATGTGATAATCTATAACTAACTGGTGGAGCCTCCTGCTTCAAGCTCCTCCAAGTGAATCTGAAAAATCCCGACTACTTGACTGCCCGTTCAAATTTGGGCACCCAAGAGTTTAGGGGAAACAAACAAAATAAACTCCGGGTCAGTCATGGGGCTGGTGTGAGTAAACTCCAACCATTTGTTTAACTTTCAAAATCCTTTCAAAAGAAATGATAATCGTAAGAGCGATCCACACATAAACACGGATGGTTTTTACCTTACGATAACCCAAAAATATTTTTGATATCAAATCCAGTGATATTACAATAGTGTCTAAATCAAATAAATAGAAATCCAGCGGAATGCTTGCATCTCACGCTCCATATATAATATTAAATCAAAAAAAAAACTGCAAGGCGCTTATTGGAGATTGGATTTCCAACATGACAAGGTATGGAACCACCTTCCGATAGTGTACCTCTAGAGACGAATACACTGGGTTCAACAAGAACGTCTTGCAACCCGACCCACACATGACCGACCACTCATTTCGCTTGAGTGTATCGAATGTATATCACCAACAGTTGGGATCAGCAACCGTTTCCAGAAAGGGACAACATCGATAGATTAAAGAAGCAAACAGAATTTCTCTAGATAGGTGATTATACATCCTAATGGGAGCGACCCACTTAGCCATGCTGTCTGCCCGATTTTTGTCAATTCCGGGTTGTGAGGCTTGAGGTCATTACGTAATTTTAGAACACCTGACCACCATTCACTTTGAATGCCACATCGTCATACCCACCAAATCACCATTTCCTCAAAAATACCACGGGTATAAAGCTAAGAGAAACGAATTCCTCTTCCACCAAACGTAAGTACGTTTGAAGAGATCAACTTACGTGATCAGTTAGATATACTCTGTCTGACATTCGTCCATTCACGTTGTCCTGGGACTGGACAAACCGAAGGCACTATCCCGTAAACTGGATAGCCCTTGCATAACTCCGCCTTCGGTTATTTTCATCATATTTGATCGCCATGCTAACGCCCATACAGAGTGGTTTCCAGATAATGAATCTGATCCCGGTCTCTCCGTATTGACAATGAAAAAATGGTCAAAAACTTCGATAGTCGGTGATTTAACTATCAAAGAAAAATAAGTGTGCAACCAACGATCTTATTTCCAGGTAGGAATTCGATCGATCAGTCATCAATCAACATTGGCCCCTTAAATCCATTCCATATTATATTATCATTTACAATTCTCTTTTCCCATCTTTCGTATTCTTTTGTAGCTCGATTTCCCCTCTCGATTCTTTGAAAACATTTTCAATATTTTAAATCCTTTATTCGAGAAAATATCACTTATTCCAGTTAGAAAACATTTCTAAATATTCACGAATCCTTATTTTCTATATTTAGAAAATATACATTATTAATATCAGAAAATAATTCTGAATTCCCTTTCTTAATTCCTCGTTGACCAATTCATTTCATTTTCTAAGCGTAGAAAACAACTCTTATTTTATTTGGGAAACATTTCAAAATCCCTTAAATTTAGTGCGATGTTATGAAACATCGTTATTATAATCAAACCATTAATCATTTATTAACTAATCATATTGCTAACCAGTCTCCACTATCGAACCTTAACTATTTCTCCATCAATCATGAAGTCAATCAAGTTGGGGTATAATTACCTCTCAGACCTTAATTGAATAACCTTCTTAACTTTGAAATAGTCAAAGCTCCTAACTTCGAACAAAATATCGCTTATGTGACTCTCAGATTCAATCTAAGAATCCACTTCCTTTATGGAAAAACTTTGATTATAACGGTAGCGTTATAATTGCTATTTCCAAATATTTGATTTATAAAACATTACTTTTATTAACAATGTTACAATCGCTGTCTAGGATTATAGAATATTTATTATAACAATAGTATTACAATCGTTGCTTAGATTTACAAACCATTTATTATCATGACAGCGTTAAATTTTGCTGTTTAGACTTTTCAAAACATTTATTTTAACAACAGCGCTAAAATCGCTGTTTAGATTTATAACTTCTATTTAGAATTATTCATAAAATATCACTTTTTTTTAGAAACGGTTAAAATCTCATTTATATTTTCTTTATAACAGTTAAGTTCACAACCTTATTTCAATTATCGCTTTCAAAACCCATTTCCCTTTTTCAATATAAACTCAAAACTTTGAACTTATATTTCAATTTATCCTGTGATAAATAATTCATTTAATTTATACCCTCGTTTACAAACACTTCTTATATTCTCCATTAATATGTTTTTAATTTCAACTTTATTCGAATTCACATTTCTATTTTTGGAAATAAATTTCCTCTTCAAAACTCAAATTTTATTTTCTATTTTTGAAAATATTTACGATATGCAAATATCAGGGCCAATGTAATTTAACCACAACCTAATCAATCACCAATTAAATATATCATCGGATATCACAATCAATGAAAACAATAATATAAACGCTGAGGAACCCAATTGGGTTCCTCCAACCTGTTTCCCTGCATCCATAGATGTTAATGAACATCAATAACATTAATTTCACATCAATATGAAATATCATGGTGAACAGAAGTAATAATCGGTTAATGATATAACTATATCAACCAATTTTATCAGCCATACCACCAAACAACCATCACGAAATATAAAATTGCTATAAATAAATTTAAAACTCGTTTATATAAAAATATAAATGAGTCAGAGTTAGTGAGTTTACTCACCTCGTTTTGCAGTTAACGGTTCTGCTTTTATTTCGTTTACAATCAAACAGATGTTTGATTTTATCACGAAATTCCAACAGCTTTTGTTCCCAACCAAAATAGTTCCACAACGTAGATTTCTTTGTCACAATCCTAACGTGACTGTTTCCGTCCGACTCTGTTTATGTATGAATTAGTTAAAATAAAATCATTCAAATCTATATGGACGAATTGTATCAATAGAAAAATTGAGTATTTTGCTGATTAAAAAGTAATAGTTGGTATCTATTTATCTGAAAACTTGTATAGATTACTAATACCAATTTTTATGTTTATTTTTGAGCCATAACCAAATCAATAGGTACATGCCTAAAGTAAAAGTAGGTTTGAATAATTCGTCATCCAAACAGTCCTTTAAATACGGCACCATGCCTACAACTGTTTTTACAAACTAATACCAATAATAGTTTTATCAAAAATAGTAAATTGTGGTTATGATAAATCGGATTATAACTATTTTAATTTAAAATTAATTAATCTCGATTACCATTATTCTCCTGCTAGTTCATCTTCAATGTTACGATGTTATTGTTAGCAAAATCCAAAGACCACGTCCTTCTTCCTGGCTGAACTCACGAAACCCACTCCCCTTCTTTTTTCCCCATGCTTGTTTGAAATCTCCTATGTATGCTCACGCCAGTACCCATCTTCCAACCAAGAATCGAACCCGTCCCCTTCTGATGCTGTGTATTTCTTCTTCAATCAAACCACTTTTACCAAGTCCTTCCTCATTCCCACTCAGCTAAAACCGAAATCAACCTACCCCTGCAGTCTACATCGATCACCAAAGCCAATGAAACCATCACCACAACGACAATTGTTTTGGCTTCTCACCTCCGATGAACTTGACCGACCTCCGATACCCTGTACCAGTCGCGACTTCCAGACCTTGCCTCGCCCCCTTGAACACTACGGCGACCCTCTTGAACCCTACGACACCCTCAAGCGCCTTATGATGCGGTCAACTCTGGCAGTAGACATCCCAAGCCTGATGCCATTTTCTTCAGCTCGAGAAAAGAAATGAATCCACCACGTAATTGTTATGTGAAGTTAAAGCTTTCCAAAAAAGAAATTTGATGTATCTGGATTTATTAATTTTCGTTAAATAAATTTACTTCTATGTTTCCGTAGAGATTTGGAATGACTGAAAGAAAAAGAACCGGGTGATTTTTGGGGGATTAGGGATTTCTAGGATCGTGAACAAATAGGGTCAGCTGGGTTAATTTATAATGTAAAATGCAGTGGCTAGCACGGTTTGTATAAGCTTGGAGAACACGCTGCAAAAACTTGGCATGCACGGGACACAACCCTTGTTCATCATGTATACAGTGTGTTGAGTTATTTCTAGTTGTGTCTTTGTACCTTTTAGCTCATTAGAATGATATAATTGGATCTTTAATTGAATTGCAAAAGTATTCTGTAAAATTTAAGTGATGCAAAAATATGTGTTTTAAAAGTGTAGCTATATAAGTATTTAATGCAATAACGCAATACAGACTTATTTACAGATCTTGAAAAAAAAACATAGAACTATTTACCTTTTTTTTCCTTCTTAAGTTTCAGCGTACTGTTACAAAAGAAATCGTTTATATATATGAATCATTATGGAAAAAAATAAAATACGGTCGTGTCTAGCAACACGCCACGATCTCAAAAATATAATAATATCGGTAGTTTAACTTATATTATGAAACCCCAAAATATTGATATAGGGTGCAAAATACTCCAAATAAAAAGTTTGTGTATTTAATTAATTAAAAATTAAAGTAAAATTCTAAATATTAAATTATAATTACGCCTCAAAAGAACCTTGCCCATTTTTGTAACCAATCTCTAGTTATATTAAATAAATCGTTATGCTTATATACGACTCTACAACGACTATTTCTAAATTTGATTTGGACATAACTTTTTATTCCTGTTATGAAATCTGGATTTTTCACATTCGTTGGAAAGATATTTTCAAACAGATTCAAATATTTCTTGTTTTGCTAAAATCCGATTTATTTTGAATCCTGTAGATTCATTTGAAATTTAAAATTTGAAATTTGAAATTTGAAATCGAAATTTCAAACTACCGCGCCATTTTGAACTCGTTTTAATTATAATTATAAATTATACGTTTAAATATCATTTTATTAAATAATTTCTTATAAGTTCCTATATATCATTCAAATAACAAATTTAAATATTCAGTATTTGACGGCTGAAAATCTGGGTCATTACATTCCTTCCCCCTTAAAATAATTTCGTCCTCGAAATTGCTAAGGTAGGAAAAGATGCTACATACCCTATTAACTAGGTCCAAAAATCCTTTTTGGTTTACTTCTTAACTTCAGTTTATCTAAACCAATTTATTTCAATTTAAATATTAATTTATTCTCACTAACAAAATTTTCAAAAATTCTGAAAATTTTCTAACACTTTAAATTCTGAAAAATTTCGGCAGCATCTCCTCTGCACGGCTCAATCGGTTCAACCACAACTCGCCTTTCTAGGACTTCTCCAATCCAAAAGAAAATCAAAAAGCCAAGTGGCTTGCCCATATGCTCACAAAATCATCAAACCCAAGTAATATTGTAAACATGTACCTTTTTGTTGGGCATAATTCTATCTCTTGCATTTGCTTCCACTCAATATCTGCTCAACATACATATATCCATTTCCAGTTTGTTTCAAATCAATCCAACCTTTGGTCTTTAACTTTATGATTAGATCACTTCTATTCAGTAATCCAAACTGAGTTCCATTTTCAAAAATCAACCCTCTTATCCTGCTTAAGTTCAATTCCATCACAGTTTAAATCCAAACAACAACATCCAATATATACTCAAATTTCTTATTCATATCTCGAATTCGTATTAATATTTTGAATCTCAACGTTTTCCTTATTTAATTTCATTTGGAATTATTTCAAATCCAATCCAATTTTATTTAACTTAAGTTAAATTTCAATTCATTTGATCCACTATTTAAATCTATTTAAATTTACAAGTTAAATTCCCGGCTTTTATTTCAACTTGCTTTAAATAATAAATATATATATATAGATACATCCATAATCATTTACAAATCCAAAATCTATGAATTTTTAAAATAATTCGTCCTTTTCAAAGAAATTTTCCATCAACAAATTATAATGGTAGCAATCCATCACTCATAAACTTGAAAATGAATACCGTTAATGTCGCGACCTCTTATCAGAATTATTTTCTTGCCATTGAAGTGATTTCAGTGCTTAATCACTTTCAAAATTCATTCAAAATCATCCTTATTCAAAAATTCCTTCAAAATAATGTTATATTCAAAATATTTAAGAAAATATTTTCTAAACACCCGGGATTTCAATTCAAATTATGGTTTGAATTTAATTTCAGTTCGTCTTATTTACGTATATTTTCCCTATACAAGTTATCTTTGGTTATATATAACCATTTCAATATTTCATAATTTCATTTGATTGTAATAACAATCAACACATCTATATATAATAATCCAAAAATTATTCCTTTTATATCAAATACTTTTTGGGCAAAATTATACCATTTACCCATTTGTAAAACAATACTGTATCGAACTGCTTTGTTCGAGAGTTTAGAAAAACCTATCGATACAATTGTACATCCTGTATCGATCAGAATTCATAAACCACTCAACAAATCAATCAATACAATATAAAACAATTTTATATTCAATCTACAATATAAAACAATTTTATATTCAATCTACAAATACGCGCCTATATATATACACTCAAATTCAATCTAGGGTATTACTAACCCCATCTTTATTGAATCATGCCACAGAGCCAAGGTTATCACTCAACCTTCAACTCTGATACCAAATGTAATGGCCCGAATTTCCGTACTCTTTGAGTCGACTAATAACACCACACATACAACTCAAAAATTCCCAGAAATACGAATTATTAATAGAAAGAAGTTAGAGGATGAGAAATAGAAAGAAATATTAGAATAGGAGAAAAACGAAGATCACAAACTCACAGCGGAATGAATAAAATATATTATATAACATAACTTTGAAACACAAATCAGTATTTGTATACACATACCATCATCAGAGCACAACAGTTATCCTTGGAACAGTTATAAACACATGTTTCCAGATACAACATAGTACACATCGGAAAATATGATAACCTATAGCTAACTGGTGGAGCCTCCTACTTCAAGCTCCTCCAAGTGAATCTGAAAAATCCCGACTACTTGACTGCCCGTACAAATTTGGGTACCCAAGAGTTTAGGGAAAACAAACAAAATAAACTACGGGTCAGTCATGGGACTGGTGTGAGTAAACTCCAACCATTTGTTTAACTTTCAAAATCCTTTCAAAAGAAATGATAATCGTAAGACCGATCCACACATAAACACAGATGGTTTTTACCTTACGATAACCCAAAAATATTTTTGATATCAAATCCAGTGATATTGCAGTAGTGTCTAAATCAAATAAATAGAAATCTAGCGGAATGCTTGCATCTCACGCTCCATCCATAATATTAAATAAATAAAAACGCAGGGCGCTTATTGGAGATTGGATTTCCAACGTGACAAGGTATGGAACCACCTTCCGATAGTGTACCTCTAGAGACGAATACACTGGGTTCAACAAGAACGTCTTGCAACCCGACCCACACATGACCGACCACTCATTTCGCTTGAGTTTATCGAATGTATATCACCAACGGTTGGGATCAGCAACCGTTTCCCGAAAGGGACAACATCGATAGATTAAAGAAGCAAACAGAATTTCTCTAGATAGGTGATTATACATCCTAATGGGAGCGACCCACTTAGCCATGCTGCCTGCCCGATTTTATTCAATTCCGGGATGTGAGGCTTGAGGTCATTACACATCTTTTAGAACACCTGACCACCATTCACTTTGAATGCCACATCGTCATACCCGCCAAACCACAAATTGATTTCCTTAAAAATACCACGGGTATAAAGCTAAGAGAAACGAATTCCTCTGCCACCAAACATAAGTACGTTTGAAGAGATCAACTTACGTGATCAGTTAGATATACTCTGTCTGACATTCGTCCATTCACGTTGTCCTGGGACTGGACAAACCGAAGGCACTATCCCGTAAACTGGATAGCCCTTGCATAACTCCGCCTTCAGTTATTTTCATCATATTTGATCGCCACGCTAACGCCCATACAGAGTGGTTTCCAGATAATGAATCTGATCCCGGTCTCTCCGTATTGGCGATGGAAAAATGGTCAAAAACTTCGATAGTCGGTGATTTAACTATCAAAGAAAAATAAGTGTGCAACCAACGATCTTATTTCTAGGTAGGAATTCGATCGATCAATAATCAATCAACATTGGCCCCTTCAATCCATTCCTTATTATATTATCATTTACAATTCTCCTTTCCCATCTTCCTTATTCTTTTGTAGCTCGATTTCCCCTCTCGATTCTTCGAAAAACATTTTCAATATTTTAATTCCTTTATTCGGGAAAATATCACTTATTCCAGTTAGAAAACATTTCTAAATATTCACGAATCCTTATTTTCTATATTTAGAAAATATACATTATTAATATCGGAAAATATTTCAGAATTCCCTTTCTTAATTCCTCGTTGACCAATTCATTTCATTTTCTACGCATAGAAAATAACTCTTATTTTATTTGGGAAGCATTTCAAAATCCCTTAAATTTAGCGCGATGTTATGAAACATCGTTATTATAATCAAACCATTAATCATTTATTAACTAACCATATTGCTAACCAATCTCCACTATCGAACCTTAACTATTTCTCCATCAATCATGAAGTCAATCAAGTTGGGGTATAATTACCTCTCAGACCTTAATTGAATAACCTTCTTAACTTTGAAATAGTCAAAGCTCCTAACTTCGAACAAAATATCGCTTATGCGACTCTCAGATTCAATCTAAGAATCCACTTCCTTTATGGAAAAACTTTGATTATAACGGTAGCGTTATAATCGCTGTTTCCAAATATTTGATTTATAAAACATTACTTTTATCAACAGCGTTACAATAGCTGTCTAGGATTATAGAATATTTATTATAACAATTGTATTACAATCATTGCTTAGATTTACAAACCATTTATTATCATGACAGCGTTAAATTTGCTGTTTAGACTTTTCAAAACATTTATTTTAACAACAGTGCTAAAATCGCTGTTTATATTTATAACTTCTATTTAGAATTATTCATAAAATATCACTTTTTTTTTAGAAATGGTTAAAATCTTATTTATATTTTCTTTATAACAGTTAAGGTCACAACCTATTTCAATTATCGCTTTCAGAACCCATTTCCCTTTTTCAAAATAAACTCAAAACTTTGAACTTATATTTCAATTTGTCCTGTGATAAATAATTCATTTAATTTATACCCTCGTTTACAAACACTTCTTGTATTCTCCATTAATATGTTTTTAATTTCAACTCTATTCGAATTCACATTTCTATTTTTGGAAATAAATTTCCTTTTCAAAAATCAAATTTTATTTTCTATTTTTGTAAATATTTACGATATGTAAATATCAGGGCCAGTGTAATTTAACCACAACCTAATCAATCACCAATTAAATATATCATCGGATATCACAATCAATGAAAACAATATTATAAATGTTAAGGAACACAGTTCGGTCCCTCCAACCTGTTTCCCTGCATCCACAGATGTTAATGAACATCAATAACATTAATTTCACATCAATATGAAATATCATGGTGAACAGAAGAAATAATCGGTTAATGATATAACTATATCAACCAATTTTATCAGCCATACCACCAAACAACCATCACGAAATATAAAATTGCTATAAATAAATTTAAAACTCGTTTATATAAAAATATAAATGAGTCAGAGTTAGTGAGTTTACTCACCTCGTTTTGCAGTTAACGGTTCTGCTTTTATTTCGTTTACAATCAAACAGATGTTTGATTTTATCACGAAATTCCAACAGCTTTTGATCCCAACCAAAATAGTTCCACAACGTAGATTTCTCCGTTACAATCCCAACGTGACTTTTTCCATCCGACTCTGTTTACGTATGAGTTAGTTAAAATAAAATCGGTCAAATCTGTATGGACTAATTGTATCAATAGAAAGAATTGAGTATTTTGCTGATTAAAAAGTAATAGTTGGTATCTATTTATCTGAAAACTTGTATAGATTACTAATATCAATTTTTATGTTTATTTTTGAGCCATACCCAAATCAATAGGTACATGCCTAAAGTAAAAGTAGGTTTGAATGATTCGTCATCCAAACTGTCCTTTAAATACCGCACCATGCCTACAACTATTTTTATAAACTAATACCAATAATAGTTTTATCAAAAATAGTAAATTATGGTTATGATAAGTCGGATTATAACTATTTTAATTTAAAATTAATTAATCTCGATTATATTCTCCTGCTAGTTCATCTTCAATGTTACGATGTTAATGTTAGCAAAATCCAAAGACCACGTCCTTCTTCCTTGCTGAACTCATGAAACCCACTCCCTTTCTTTTTTTTTTCCATGCCAGTTCGAAATCCTCTATGTATGCTCACGCCAATACCCATCTTCCAACCAAGAATCGAACCCGTCCCCTTCTACTACTGTGTATTCTTCTTCAATCAAACCACGTTTATCCCGTCCTTCCTCATTCCCACTCAGCTAAAACCGAAATCAACCTACCCCTGCAGTCTCCATCGATCACCAAAGCCAATGAAACCATCACCACAACGACAATTGTTTTGGCTTCTCACCTCCGATGAACTTGACCGACCTCCGATACCCTGTAGCAGTCGCGACTTCCAGACCTTGCCTCGCTCCCTTGAACGTTGAGGCGACCCTCTTGAACCCTACGACACCCTCAAGCGCCTTATGATGCGGTCAACTTTGGCAGTAGACATCCCAAGCCTGACGCCATTTTCTTGAGCTCGAGAAAAGAAATGAATCCCACCACGTAATTGTTATGTGAAGTTAAAGCTTTCCAAAAAAGAAATTTGATGGATCTGGATTTATTAATTTTCGTTAAATAGATTTACTTCTATGCTTCCGTAGAGATTTGGAATGACTGAAAGAAAAAGAACCGGATGATTTTTGGGGGATTAGGGATTTCTAGGATCGTGAACAAATGGGGTCAGCTGGGTTAATTTATAATGTAAAATGTCGTGGTAAGCACGGTTTGTATAAGCTTGGGGAACCCGCTGCAAAAACTTGGCAGTCACGGGACACAACCCTTGGTCATCACGTATACAGTGTGTTAAGTTATTTCTAGTTGTGTCTTTGTATCTTTCAGCTCATTAGTATGATATAATTGGATCATTAATTGAATTGCAAAAGTATTCTGTAAAATTTAAGTGATACAAAAATATGTGTTTTAAAAGTGTAGCTATATAAGTATTTAATGCAATAACGCAATACAGACTTATTTACAGATCTTGAAAAAAAACACAAAGAACCATTTACCTTTTATTTTTATTTTTTCCTTCTTAAGTTTCAGCGTACTATTACAAAAGAAATCGTTTATATATATGAACCCTTATGGACAAAAATAAAAATATGGTCGTGTCTAGCAACACGCCATGATCTCAAAAATATAATAATATCGGTATTTTAAGTTATATTATGAAACCCCAAAATATTGATATAGGGTGCAAAATACTCCAAATAAAAAGTTTGTGTATTTAATTAATTAAAAATTACAGTAAAATTCTAAAAATTAAATTATAAGTACGCCTCAAAAGAACCTTGCCCAAATTCGTAACCAATTTCTAGTTATATTAAATAAACCGTTATGGCTTATATACGATTCTACAGCGACTATTTCTAAATTTGATTTGGACATAACTTTTTATTCCCGTTATGAAATTTGGATTTTTCACATTCGTTGGAAAGATATTTTCAAACAGATTCAAATATTTCTTGTTTTGCTAAAATCCGATTTATTTTGAATCCTGTACATTCATTTGAAATTTGAAATCGAAATTTCAAACTACCGCGCCATTTTGAACTCGTTTTAATTATAATTATAAATTATACGTTTAAATATCGATCTATTAAATAATTTCTTATAAGTTCCTATATATCATTCAAATAACAAATTTAAATATTCAGTATTTGACGGGTGAAAATTTGGGTCGTTGCATTAATAGTGGTACTGAATGTGTAAATCTTCTTTGGTCACATTCAGTACCACTGTTAATTCATTAGACACATTATAGAACTGAAAATATCCACTGACGATATCAATGAAGAATTCAACTGCGGATCCTCTTTAACGTTTCAGCTGCGCAATAGTAATTTTTTAAATATACGGTTTTATCATCCATAATCTATGCAATAATGCATAGTATGTGCAACGATAGCCACTTGTTACAGAATGTTTCCGTTAACTTAAAATGGATTAAACTATACGATGGATGCTAACATATATTTGCTACTTTTTTAATTGAATTAGTATAGTCTAATTCTATTCGAATCCGAGATAGTACCAAACGGTCCCACATTTTTATGAAAAAAAAATTCAAAATCAAGAATATATATTTTATGTTTTTTTCTAAGTTCTATATTCATATGCATTTGCTCTACGTGATGCTTACAAGACACCATCTAAGTCACTGCTTGGTACCATATGTAACACCCCACACCCGCTAAGGTCACTCACTATGGGAATGCCTTAGCTTTGGTGGAGTATTTTAAGTGAGTATAGAACAGAAAAATTACAACAAGACAGATATAAATACTTGAAAATCTAAAACATCATTTCATAGCAGCAGAAGGTAAACATGTTTAGTTACAACACCATAAAGAGTCAAGTACTAAATATCCATCCTGATAAAACATAAGTACATAATCCTACTACATAAACCATAGCCATAAAAGAAAAGATAAGCTGGGCTTTACTCACGGTCCAAGCTCCAGAAGATAGATAAAGAAGTCTGATCAAAGCCCACTAGTGCTAGGCCCAACCTGAGGACCTGAGGGGGAAAAAGATAAAAACAACGGGGTCAGACATAAGTCTGAGTGAGCCCTATAACTTTAACCACACAATTATCAAAGTAATTAGGGTATGATATAAACTTGGTACGGGATGACTGGGGATAAATGACTACACTAAGTAGCCAACTGGACATAGGATGAACTAAGATAACGGTAAAGACGCATCTACCCACCCAAGGATAATTACTAACTGCACCACACCAGTCATTCCTACTTAAAGGTTGATCCCACCCAAGGACTTAGAAAATTTACCCAGTAGTTCCGTGTACCCCTAGCTGTCTACATAGGTGCCGTCTGCCCCTATCTCCACTAGGTGTACCCACTACTCCCAAGCGATCGGCTCCCTACCGTAGATACCCGTGCTGGCCCCACAATGGGGTGTATCACTCCCCAAAGTGGCAACCCGATACAACAAATGGTGCACGGCTTATATCTACACGATGCAACAACGTCTTACCTACCAGGCCGGGTCCACACACGCATATGAAACCCGTTGGACTCGCGTTGCCACCGCTACCCCCGTTTTGGCCTCTTATAATCAAGCCCAGTACGCGTGTCCCGTCCTCGACATGGGTCGAGCCCAATAAGATACATATGGGTTACTGGTTGAAATGGGCCCCCACAAGCTACCACCTAAGCTTGTCAATTTATCTAGTGCATCCCACTTAACCCTTTAATCATGTTTAATTACATGTTTCCACTTGGTTAAGTCATCTAATCGTATTTTCTATTGCCACCCAAGGCAACCCACTAGATTTCCTCATGCCACCCAAGGCACTTACTTGATTTCCACATGCCACCCAAGGCACCCACTTAACCCCTCATGCCCACTACATGCTTATCTGGTTAAGTGTTTCTTAATTGATTAAAAACGTAACCGTTGTAAAGACCTCTCACATTAGACTATCTTTTATGGCAGCTGGATTTGCCGGTTGGGTCCGGGCAGCCTTACGCCATAACCGAGTCTAACCTCGTGTCTATACACTTGTCACGTATTTAGTTTGTGACTAAGACCTCTCACATTGGGCCAATAATTTGTAGCCGCTGAATTTGCCGGTCGGTTCCGGGCAGTCTTACGCTACAAAAAGGGTCCAACCTCGTGTCTTAGTCGATTAATTACACCTAATTAATCACCCCCGAATTAATTTTCCCTAATTAATTCCAATTTTAACAATGTACATAATTGACTCAATTATGTCCATCTACTTTATGGTATGCTTAATCATACCAACTTCACACCATTTCATTAACATGTATATTAACCCCATCGTTCCCCACGTAATTCGCTAACATGACATAAAAGGGAAGATTCATCATAAATGTAATGGGTTCAACTTGCATAACATTAGCATCAACATGGGTTTAAAGGTGTCAACATGCATATAGCATCAACCCAACTAGCATAAATAATCAACCCAAACTTGCATGAATCACATATGTCATAAGGAGGTTAACTTGCATAAGTTATTTATGTCATATAAAGGGGTAAACTTTCATATGTATGTATGACATACAAAGGGGTTAACTTTCATATGTATGCATATCATACAAAGGTGTAAACTTGCACATGTTACTTGCATATAATCAAACACCATACTTGCATAACATGTTATATGTGAACTTGCATATAATCTTACACCAAACTTGCATACATATCATACATGAACTTGCATATAATCATACATCAAACTTGCATATCATGGTGTCATAATGGATCAATGTTTCTCATATAACTTGCATAACTTGCATAACTTGCATAACATCTCAAACACATAGAATATAACTTGCATAACATCATGAACATGTAGCATATGACTTGCATAACTTGCATAACATCATGAACATGTAACAAATGGCTTGCATAACTTGAATAACATCATGAACATGTAACATATGGCTTGCATAACTTGCATAACATCTCAAACATGTAGCATATTACTTGCATAACTTGCATAACATCACAAACACATAGCATATAACTTGCATGACATGCATAACATCATTAACACATAGCATATAACTTGCATAACATGCATAACATCATTAACACATAGCACACAACTTGCATAACTTGCATTGATCCACATTCATAGCCATAACCTCATTATATCCTATCATAATCATTTCAATAATTGGTCATTAAGGCTATAGAAAACTCACAACTTGTTGATTAGCACTCCTAAGAAGAAGATTAAGTTGCTAGAGTTGATTAGAGATTGATTTGAGATGCTATCTTCTTCTACAAATTGATGGAGGCTCCTTCAAGTTGCATTTTGACGGCATGACGGCATTGTTTCTATTTTTAGTATGAATTAGGGTAGTCTTAGGGTGTATTTATAGAGTAGTTAAGTGTTTTAGGCCATTAGATTAACCCTAAATCAGATTAGAGCCGTCAGATCACGTCCTAGCCACTAAAACACAGCCCAAAATACAAGCTGGTGCACCCAGGTCACCTAGGCTCGACCAGGGAGGTCGACCCCCAGGTCGACCCTAGGGTCGACTCCCCAGTCGACCTGGTGGGCAGGTCGACTCCCCAGTCGACCCCCAGGTTGACCCCCTGGGTTCTGGCGGGATTTTTCCCGCCACTTCTGAAATTTGAAATTTCTGTTTTTAAATCTGTTTTTAAATTTTCTGAAACTTCTTCGGGCCATATCTGGGTCATACGGACTCCGATTTTCGAAAACTCGGACTCTATTCCGCGTATTTTTCCGAGACGAACGCAATGGCATAGCCCGTTTCCCCTGGTTATTTTAAAATTTTAATTCTGCCCTATTTTATATTATAGCAAGTTATTCAACATACGGGGTGTTACATTCTCCCCTACTTAAAGGATTTCGTCCCCGAAATCTCGAAGTCAAGAAGAACGTATCCTACCAACGAAACAACCATCTACTCAAACCATCAAACACTGGCATCCATTGTCCTTAGAGTTTCTAATGTTGTATGAACATATGCAAGGAGTGTGTGTATATGTTCCCTGTCTAATGCAAAATCAGGCGGTCCACTGATTCAGTTGACCTCCTTAATGCAAACCATGATAGTGCCATGCATCCAATATGTATGCGAAAGAACCTTATCGACACATACTATTTCTACATGAGTGCACAATCATTCACCAAAATGCATCATCCATATGATAGCACAACCATTATACATCCATTAATATAGCTAATATATGCGATATGCAATATGAAGTGATTGAGCCGATCTAGTGCCTAGAGTGTGTGTATATGCATCCACGAGCAACCACTAGCAAACACTTGCATCCACGCGCATCCATCAAACATAACATGTCTCAAACACATGTTTCAACCATAGGTTTACCCTATCTAAAGGTCAAAGGTACTAATGAGAGGACATACTAAAGATAAGATAAGTACTAGACAAACGATAAAGGAGAAATTAAAAGACATACCCTCAAAAAGGAATGGGTACAGTGAACGCATCTTCGCTTCTGTCTCCTAAGTAGCATTGCTCTCATCCTCTCCCCATTGCACTTTGACTAGTCGCACCTCTCTGTTCCACAACTTCCTAATCTCTGACCCAAGGATGCGGGTAGGAGCTCGTCGAATAGTCGCATCACGCTCTACCTCCACTTCTCTAAGCAAGCTCGGATCTACCACCTCTGCGGTCTCATGTAGGCATTTCCTCAAATGTGACACATGGAATACGTCATGTACCCCACTAAGTCTCTCGGGTAAATCCACCCTATATGCCATCCGTCCAATCCTTTCCTTAACAGGAAACGGCCCAACAAATCTTGGAGCTAACTTCCCAACGGACCCAAAGCGAACTACATTCCGTAATGGAGATACTTTGACAAAGACCATGTCCCCAACATCAAACTCAAGATCCGTCCTCCTCTTATCCACATAAGATTTTTGCCTATCCTGCGCTGCTTTCATCCTTCTTCGAATCAAATCAATCTTCTCCGAAGTCTCTCTAACCATATCGGGCCCAAGTAAGATCTTATCCGTAGATTCCCACCAACATGTAGGTGATCGACAAGGCCTTCCATAAAGAGCTTCAAAAGGAGCCATACCAATACTGGACTGAAAGCTGTTATTATACGCGAACTCCACCAATGGAAGATTCTCTTCCCATGTACCTCCAAAATCCAAGATACAAAGCCTCAAAAGGTCTTCTAGAACACGATTCACCCTCTCGGTCTGGCCGTCCGTCTGAGGATGATATGCGGTGCTCAGACACAATTGAGTCCCCACTGCTTCTTGCAAACTCTTCCAAAACTCGCTAGTGAAGATAGGATCTCGATCACTCACTATGCTAGAGGGTACCCCATGCAATCGAACTATCTCTCGAAGATATACTAAAGCTAGCCATGGAGCAGTCCTCTTGCTCTTCACGAGTATAAAATGGGCGCTCTTAGTAAGTCTGTCTACCACAACCCAAATTCCCGTATTACCCTTCCTCGATCTAGGTAACCCATCAATAAAATCCATCGAGACACTATCCCACTTCCATTGCGGAACTTCCAATGGGTGAAGCAACCCACCGGGTTTCTTTTGCTCCACTTTCACTTGTTGGCACACCAAGCATCTAGCGACATACTCGGCCACATCTTTCTTCATACCGGCCCAAAAGAAAACTCGCCTCATGTCTTGGTACATCTTGTCCCCACCGGGATGAATGGTCATCCTAGAACGGTGTGCATCATCAAGAATAGCCTTCCTCAAACCCTCGTCTTGCGGTACACAAAGTCTACCGTCTCTACGCAAGCACCCCCTATCGTCTAGGGTGTACCTACTCAAATGGCTGGACGACTCCCCCCTTAAGAGCCTCTCTACTAACTCAACCAACTGTGGGTCGTCCCTCTGTGCCTCGCCAATCCGCCCCAAAAGAGTAGGTCTGACCTCCAAGGATGCTAGCAAAGCGGGTACATAATCAACGGAAGGTCTGAAATCAAACATCGAGATAAATTCCAAGCTTCGTCGTTCCACGACCAATGGACTCAAGGACAACCTTTTTCTACTCAAGGCGTCCGCCACCACGTTACCCTTGCCAGGGGTATACGCTATCTCGAAATCATAGGATGCTAAGAACTCCATCCACCTTTGCTGTCTCAAGTTCAAATCCTTCTGAGAAAACAAGTACTTCAATGATTTGTGTTCAGTGAACAATTCGAATCTCTCTCCCAGAAGATAATGGCGCCAAATCTTAAGTGCAAAAACAATAGCGGCCAACTCTAAATCATGGGTAGGGTAATTTTTCTCATGCTTTCTCAACTGCCTTCCACCATAGGCTATTACCCTTCCCTCTTGCATTAAGACTGCGCCCAGTCCTGTCCCACAAGCATCGGTATAGACAACAATTGGCTTACTCCCATCTGGCAACACTAAGACTGGAGCTGTGGTTAAAGCTCTCTTTAACCGTCGGAACGCATCGTCACAATCTACGTCCCATACGAAGACTAGATTCTTCTTCGTTAAGCGAGTTAATGGGGCCGATATCTTCGCGAAGTCCTTGATAAACTTCCTATAGTAGCCATCCAACCCCAAGAAACTCCTCACCTCGGTAGCATTCTTCGGAACCTTCCAATCTTGAATGGACACTACCTTCGCGGGATCCACAGCTATCCCTTCCTTGGAGACCACGTGCCCCAAGAACCGCACTTCCTTCCTCCAGAAGTGACATTTAGAGAATTTAGCCTTAAGGCTATGCGCTCGAAGAGTCTCCAACACTTCCCTAAGATGTAGGGCATGCTCTTCTTCACTCTTAGAGAATACTAAGATGCCATCCACAAAGACCACCACGAACTTATTAAGGAACTCCCTGAACACCCTACTCATCAAATCAACAAAGTATGCAGGGGCGTTCGTCAACCCAAATGGCATCACCAGCCACTCATAGAAACCATCCGGAGTCCTAAAGGCAGTCTTGTCTATGCTATCCTCAGCCACCCTCAACTGATGAAACCCCGTGGCTAAGTCCAACTGAGAAAATACTGAAGCGCCAACCAACTGATCAAAAAGATCATCAATCCTCGGCAATGGGTGTCTATTCTTCTTTGTGAGCTTGTTGAGTTCTCTATAGTCTACACAAAGTCTGAGGGACCCATCCGCCTTCGTGGCAAAAACTACTGGAGCACCCCACTCCGATATACTCCGCCTTATGAACCCCTTCTCAAGCAACTCCCCTACTTTCTTATGGAGTTCCCTCCTCTCACGAGAAGCCATGTGGCGCACTGGTAAAGATACAGGTTTAGCATTATCCACCAGATATATTCGGAAGTCTATCTCCCGCTTCGGAGGTAAGCCCTTCACCTCCTCAAACACATCCGAGTATTCCCAGACCACTCTAACGGATCGCAAACTCTCGACCAAAGCGTCAAGCGATTCAAGATAACTTAGCATAACTGAATCCATGGGATTACAAGTGATCACGAGAGTGTTACCCAAGCGGGTCATGAGCCTAACAACTCTCCTTTCGCAATCAAGAACGGCACCATTACTGGATAACCAGTCCATGCCCAAAATCAACCCATAGCCCGTGAAGCCCAAAACAAAAGCATCACATCTAAACTCAACGCTAAGTATAGAAATCTTCAAACCCAAACATATCATGGACAAATAAGTGGAGCCCCCAATTGGGTTTGAAACAACCAAGCGATCATCTACTAGACTGGTGTCTAAGTGCAGTGACTCAACTAATGATGATGAGATAAACGAATGCGATGCGCCAGAATCAAACAATGTACGGACAGGATGATCAAATAGAAAAACCAGACTTTCAACGGAAATAGTTCTACCTCTTTCCTGAGTTGGTGGAACCGCGAGAGCCTGAACTTGCCCCCTAGCCTGACCCGGTGCCATAAGAGCTTGCACCTGTCCTCCTGAGGTAGATCCCGTCCTTTGCCCCTTCTTAGGGCAATCCTTCACTAGATGCCCTGCTTCGCCACAGTGATAGCAACCAGTCTTCTTCTTCTTCCGACAATCTTTGCTTATGTGGCCTGGTATCCCGCAAGTGAAGCACTTCTTCTTTCCCTTGCCACCGTTGCCTTTTCCACCCTTGTTTTGCTGTTGCTGTTGAGGTCTCTTTTGATCTCCCTTCTTCTCGGGTGCCTTATTAACATTGGGACCCTTCTCTTCCTCATGCATGAGTGCCATGTCAACTAGCTTCTCAAAGGTGGCTCCCATAGGGATGTGAGTCATAGCCAATCCATGAATCGGTTCATTCAAGCCTTTAACGAACCTCAAAGCCTTCTTCTACGGTGTATTCACCATGTCTATGCCAAACCTTGCCAATTGATTAAACTTGTTGACATATTCCTTCACCGAGAGATTTCCTTGCTTTAGAGTCAAAAACCTTTCCATATACAAGTTTTCCTCCGCCCTTGAGAGAAACTTTGCCACAAATCTTTGCCTAAAATCCGCCCAAGAGTCAACGGGGCGTTCTCCATTAGTGACCACCCACCAGAATGAGGCCTCTCCCTTCATTAACCAAGCAGCTAACTTGACTTTCTTTCCTTCCTCCATCTCAAAGATGTCTATCAACTCTTCCACCTCCTTAAGCCAATATCTAGCCTCCACAAAAGTTTCTGATCCTTGAAAAGGTTTCCCTCCCATAGCTTTAAATTCCTTGCAAGTCTTAGCAAAGGTATCCGTGCGAGGAGGAGGAGGGGGAGGAGGAAGATCGGGTGCTACGGTTGGTGGAGGAACATTTGCCGGACCCGCAGTGGCGGCCCTAGCCTCCATCAATCTCCTATACTATACTGGTATCGTCACACCCTCCGGAAAGTTAAGATCTTCAGCCATGCTGAAACGGAAAAGGAAAGATTCAAAATGGAGAATTCGAAAGATAAAGATATGGCTATTGGGGATTATGCTTTTCTTTCAAAAACTTTTCTCTTTAAAAGACATGTTTTTGAAAATACTTCTTCCAAAAATGTTTTTAGAAAAATAGTTTTCTAAAATTTTTATCTGTTCTGGTAACCTTCGCTCTGATACCACGTGTAACACCCCACACCCGCTAAGGTCACTCACTATGGGAATGCCTTAGCTTTGGTGGAGTATTTTAAGTGAGTATAGAACAGAAAAATTACAACAAGACAGATATAAATACTTGAAAATCTAAAACATCATTTCATAGCAGCAGAAGGTAAACATGTTTAGTTACAACACCATAAAGAGTCAAGTACTAAATATCCATCCTGATAAAACATAATTACGTAATCCCACTACATAAACCATAGCCATAAAAGAAAAGATAAGCTGGGCTTTACATCACGGTTCAAGCTCCAGAAGATAGATAAAGAAGTCTGATCAAAGCCCACTAGTGCTAGGCCCAACCTGAGGACCTGAGGGGAAAAAGATAAAAACAATGGGGTTAGACATAAGTCTGAGTGAGCCCTATAACTTTAACCACACAATTATGAAAGTAATTAGGGTATGATATAAACTTGATACAGGATGACTGGGGATAAATGACTACACTAAGTAGCCAACTAGACATAGGATGAACTAAGATAACGGTAAAGACGCATCTACCCACCCAAGGATAATTACTAACTGCACCACACCAGTCATTCCTACTTAAAGGTTGATCCCACCCAAGGACTTAGAAAATTTACCCAGTAGTTCCGTGTACCCCTAGCTGTCTACATAGGTGCCGTCTGCCCCTATCTCCACTAGGTGTACCCACTACTCCCAAGCGATCGGCTCCCTACCGTAGATACCCGTGCTGGCCCCATAATGGGGTGTATCACTCCCCAAAGTGGCAGCCCGATACAACAAATGGTGCACGGCTTATATCTACACGATGCAACAACATCTTACCTACCAGGCCGGGTCCACACACGCATATGAAACCCGTTGGACTCGCGTTGCCACCACTACCCCGTTTTGGCCTCTTATAATCAAGCCCAGTACGCGTGTCCCGTCCTCGACATGGGTCGAGCCCAATAAGATACATATGGGTTACTGGTTGAAATGGGCCCCCACAAGCTACCACCTAAGCTTGTCAATTTATCTAGTGCATCCCACTTAACCCTTTAATCATGTTTAATTACATGTTTCCACTTGGTTAAGTCATCTAATCGTATTTTCTATTGCCACCCAAGGCAACCCACTAGATTTCCTCATGCCACCCAAGGCACTTACTTGATTTCCACATGCCACCCAAGGAACCCACTTAACCCCTCATGCCCACTGCATGCTTATATGGATAAGTGTTTCTTAATTGATTAAAAACGTAATCGTTGTAAAGACCTCTCACATTAGACTATCTTTTATGGCAGCTGGATTTGCCGGTTGGGTCCGGGCAGCCTTACGCCATAACCGAGTCTAACCTCGTGTCTATACACTTGTCACGTATTTAGTTTGTGCCTAAGACCTCTCACATTGGGCCAATCATTTGTAGCCGCTGGATTTGCCGGTCGGTTCCGGGCAGTCTTACGCTACAAAAAGGGTCCAACCTCGTGTCTTAGTCGATTAATTACACCTAATTAATCACCCCCGAATTAATTTTCCCTAATTAATTCCAATTTTAACGATGTACATAATTGACTCAATTATGTCCATCTACTTTATGGTATGCTTAATCATACCAACTTCACACCATTTCATTAACATGTATATTAACCCCATCGTTCCCCACGTAATTCGCTAACATGACATAAAAGGGAAGATTCATCATAAATGTAATGGGTTCAACTTGCATAACATTAGCATCAACATGAGTTTAAAGGTGTCAACATGCATATAGCATCAACCCAACTAGCATAAATAATCAACCCAAACTTGCATGAATCACATATGTCATAAGGAGGTTAACTTGCATAAGTTATTTATGTCATATAAAGGGGTAAACTTTCATATGTATGTATGACATACAAAGGGGTTAACTTTCATATGTATGCATATCATACAAAGGTGTAAACTTGCACATGTTACTTGCATATAATCAAACACCGTACTTGCATAACATGTTATATGTGAACTTGCATATAATCTTACACCAAACTTGCATACAGATCATACATGAACTTGCATATAATCATACATCAAACTTGCATATCATGGTGTCATAATGGATCAATGTTTCTCATATGACTTGCATAACTTGCATAACATCTCAAACACATAGCATATAACTTGCATAACTTGCATAACATCATGAACATGTAGCATATGACTTGCATAACATCATGAACATGTAACATATGGCTTGCATAACTTGCATAACATCACGAACATGTAACATATGGCTTGCATAACTTGCATAACATCTCAAACATGTAGCATATTACTTGCATAACTTGCATAACATCACAAACACATAGCATATAACTTGCATGACATGCATAACATCATTAACACATAGGATACAACTTGCATAACATGCATAACATCATTAACTCATAGCACACAACTTGCATAACTTGCATAACTTGCATTGATCCACATTCATAGCCATAACCTCATTATATCCTATCATAATCATTTCAATAATTGGTCATTAAGGCTATAGAAAACTCACAACTTGTTGATTAGCACTCCTAAGAAGAAGATTAAGTTGCTAGAGTTGATTAGAGATTGATTTGAGATGATATCTTCTTCTACAAATTGATGGAGGCTCCTTCAAGTTGCATTTTGACGGCATGACGGCATTGTTTCTATTTTTAGTATGAATTAGGGTAGTCTAAGGGTGTATTTATAGAATAGTTAAGTGTTTTAGGCCATTAGATTAACCCTAAATCAGATTAGAGCCGTCAGATCACGTCCTAGCCACTAAAACACAGCCCAAAAGACAAGCTGGTGCACCCAGGTCGCCTAGGCTCGACCAGGGAGATCGACCCCCAGGTCAACCCTAGGGTCGACTCCCCTGTCGACCTGGTGGGCAGGTCGACTCCCCAGTCGACCCCCAGGTCGACCCCCTGGGTTCTGGCAGGATTTTTCCCGCCACTTCTGAAATTTGAAATTTCTGTTTTTAAATCTGTTTTTAAATTTTCTAAAACTTCTTCGGGCCATATCTGGGTCATACGGACTCCGATTTTCGAAAACTCGGACTCTATTTCGCGTATTTTTCCGAGATGAACGCAATGGCATAGCCTGTTTCCCCTGGTTCAGAATTTAAAATTTTAATTCTGCCCTGTTTTATATTATAGCAAGTTCTTCAACATACGGGGTGTTACACCATATATGCGTTCAAGACAGTAGAACGTGAAAGTGTGTTTTTAATAGGAACACTGGTATTTTTGGCTTCAAATAGATTTAACGTTAGTTTATTGCTGGAATATTTGGAATTATACATATGGTCTAAAAGTATCTTTCCACCGATATGTCAGAAACTAGTCCAGTACCTGATAAGGACATGTCTATATATATTATATTCTTAAGTTTATGAGGTTGTTGGTAGACAATTCTTCTAATACAGGTGACAATTTACTGTTTGACTATTCTTGGAAAATTATTAATACCTAGAATGTTTAGACTATAAACTACTTGCATAGTTATTAATAAAGGAAAATTGCATCAATTTATAACATTGAACAAATTAATACGTGTCTTGGAACACTTGCTAACTAAAAAGTCATATTGAAATTGCTTATTATAAATACAAGCATGAAATGATTGTCTCTGCATTTAATATCAAATATTTACTTTTTATTTAATGAAAAATGAATGAACAAATATGCGTTGTAAGTGTAAAAGCATTGGTACTCACGATATAATTGTTTCAATTTGTTTCGTCGGTAGTCTTAGCGATAAGTTGCAGTAAAATTCCTTTGATGGCACGATATTAAAGTGCGAAAGAGTTTATGGTTGAAGTCGACAAAAAATAAAAAAATAAAGCTGGTTAGGCAAGTCAAGTACTACTTTGTCGTACTGACCAAAGAAGATGTACGCAGAAATTATCTACAATATTACTAATGATGCCACCTCTGCTTTTAGTTTCCTAGAAGTACCTTTTCAACTTTCACTATTTAATTCACTAGACACATTCAGTACCACTATTAATGTTTTTCTAAATTTAGAATCAATACTTTGAATAAATTGAAACCTTGAATAAAATAAGCATTTCAAAGGAAATTTGAATGAGTTATACCTTTATGAATTTATAAACATTAGGTTAAAGGAAATCGGATTGAATTATATACATTTGTTAACTTATAAATCTTATATTTAGAAATTTATACAAATAGACTTGAAAACTGATAATTTGAAATATTAATTTATTTGAATTTATAAGGATTGCCACCAAAATAAAATATTCTTCAGATAAGTTGCAAATACAATTAAAAAATTGTCATATTGATTGCTGCTGGGCTGTGATCATAATTGCTGTTAAAGGTAGGGGGATAAGAAAAAAAACTCTCTTTATATTTAGTTGGAATATATAGGTGTGGTATGCATGAACGAATCTTGTTTGGCATGTGCTTCTGAGTTCAGAACTATAGTATACTTTTTTGGAGTCTTTTCTTATTAATTAGAAGTTTATTAGGAAAGCCCTATAAAAAAATATACACAGAAATAGAAATGCATGGTCTAGAACCACAGCTATGTCTTGACATTTTAAAGTTTTAATTTTCATTTAAAAACAAGATTAGCTCCCCTTACGTTCTATATTCCTATACTATTGAATTACATGATGGTTTGATTGGTGTAAGAGGAAGGAAATATTCCTAATTGATCTTTAGGTAGTGCTAGTTGAGTCAAATAACCCAACTAATCATTAAGGAGTGTTATTTAAGTCAAATGACTTTTTTGATTGTTGTATTTATCAAAGTGCAGCTTGAATTATTGTCAAAATCTTCAATTAAAAGCATCTCTCCTTGTCATTAATGTGCTTGGGACTTCTTCTTTTCGTTGTTTTCTTACTGGAAGAGAGCATATGGCATTGTGATGAGCTCACAAAATGCATGCGAAAATTAATTGCATGTACAAGGTTTCCTTTAGGGGTTTTTGCAGCAGAATTATTATTGCATAGAGAAATTCAATGGATTGGTGACGTGGATGAAGGGGTTGTTGATATATGTGATGATTGGTTCGAGGGATAGTTTTAGATGTTGTAAAGTGGTTTAGTGTTCTTTTAGTAGTGCAAAACTATTAGCGGTAGTTATTTATGCAAGTGCACTAATGGTGTAGGTCCCATAAGCCTTTGAATTCAGTTTGGTTTCATTTTAGGAGTGTGAGTTGTCTTGTATTACCTTTAAGCAGATGTCTTGAGTTGCCCAAGGTAGATCAAAACCTCAATGCAAAAATTAGGAAAAACATTACCCTGATAAAAAGTGGCTAAAGCCAAGAATTGAATGCTAAAGCTCAATGATGTGAACTAAACCCATTGCTAGTTTGCCAATACTGTTTTTTGAAAATAAAACACAACGTTGTTTTAAAAATATTAAAAATGTTAAATACAACGGTGTATTTCTGAAGCTCATACCTTTATCTTGCAGTTTTTTGAGCTTAAGTTATATTCTTAATTCGTGTTGTTTTAGGATATGTTGTCCTGATTTCTTACTTAATGCAGCTGCTTTTGTTGGCAGGTTAGTATGAAGGGAGATGTAGTCTACTTTTCTTGGGCAACGCTTATGGCTTGTAGTATGATATTTTAATTATAACGAATGTTTGAAACTGTCAATTATGGTTTATGCTTGTCGTATTAGTACTTGATGATGGTATGTGTGTAGTATTAGTACTTTATGATGGTATGTGTGTAGTATTAGTACTTCATGATGGTATGTGTGGTGTAATATTGCTTTGGTGAACTCAAAATGTAAGATCAGATTCGTATTTTTGGTATTTGTACTTTATGAAGCAACATATGTATTGAAATTATTGTAATATTATGAACAGTTATGGTATTTATATCAAATATTAATAGATTTTTTCTAAATATGAAATGCAGGGAAAGAAATAAACAAAATTATTTTTTTGGGAAAATTTTAATACAGCAACGGCCCAACACCGTTGCTAAATAAAATTGGCAACGGCCAATAGCCGTTGCTAAACAAAAATTATTGGTTGTATTACAACATGTAGCAATGGACAAAAGCCGTTGCTGAATAGAATTCTACAACGGCTCATAACCGTTGCAGAATATAATTTAGCAACGGCTCAAAGCCGCTGCTAAAAACAAATTTAGCAACGGCTATGAGCCGTTGCTAAATGTTTGCAACCCAGGTTGTTACAACGGCTTAAAGTCGTTGCTAAATTTGTTTGTAACGGCCTAAAACCATTTCTAATTGAGGAATTTGGTGTAGTGTCATCAATTGGCGAGGCTTGCTGGATTTTCTATTTTTGTAGCTTTTTCGATTTTTCTTTCTTTCTTGGTTTCTCGGCTTCTTGTTTTATTGGTTTTTCTGATGTATTGGTTTTGTTTATGGATTATGAAGGATTGTTAGAGGAAATGAAAGCATTCTAATTATAGTCAAAAGATTGACCAAGTGTGCATATTTCTTATTAGTGAGGAACATGAAGACAGTGATGCCATTAAAAGCATACTTAGGTTGCTTAGAGTTCCAATTAGTATAGTTAGCGATTGAGACTAACTTTTAACTAGTGAATTATGAAGGAATATACATGTGGCTTTAGGGATTAGGTTGAGCTCGAGTATAACATACCATCCATAACCTAGCGGAAAAATGTAGAGGTAAACCGATATTATAGCTTTTTTATGGATGTGTATTATAAAATTTAGAGGATCATAATAGCGTTTTCTGCCATTGGTTGAGTTCTCTTATAAAAATGGTTTTCAAGCTAACATTAGGACAGTGCCATTTAATTCTTTGTATATAAACCATGCTGATCACCATCATATTTGGTAGGACATGACGAATAGGATCATCCTTGGGTCATATATGGTTAGGGAGACCTCTTAGGAGGCATAGCTTATTTGAAGAAGAATGAAAATTGCTTAGGGTAAGCAGAAGTGTTATGCAGATAATAGGTGCTTAAAGTTAGAGTTTGCAACTGAGGACATGGTATTCGAAAAAGTTTCACCCCTGATATATGTGATGACCCTTCTAGATTAGTAAGGTAGGAAAGTTACTAAGGTTTGTTTGGTCTTTCTTGATTGTAGCAAGGATCAGGAAGTTTGAATAAAAGATAGAGCTTTTGGGGAAGTCTGCGGAAGTGAAAGACATTTCTCATGTTTTGTACTTGTGAAAGTACTTATGTGATTTTATTGTTGTTGTTAACCCGAGTGAGATAGAGGAGGTTGAGCATGAATCATTCATTCATCATGCATCTACCTAGATCCTACAACATAGGGATAATGACACCACAAGAAGGATATCATGCACGTTATGGTTCAGTGTGGAGACGATCCAACAAAGTATACATGAGAGCTTTAGGTTAGGAAGGAAAGTGGTAAATCATTTTTAGAAGTGTTGTAACCAAAAAATGGCCACAACACCAAAGGTGCTCTTAAAACACTTCACCAAAAGGTTAGAAATGAGAAAACGGAGCCACAATCACAAAATAAGCGGTAAAAAGTAGATAACACAAGTTTTAGAGTGGTTCGGCTTTAAAAATAGCTTACACCCACTATAGAGTCACTACTTATTTCTATCATAAAGATTACAAGGTATATGCACTCTTTGATCATATACATTTTCCCTTTCTACAAATAAATCTCTCTTTCACTCTTTGATTTGCTTTAATCTTCCAAAGGAATGGCTTGATTTCTCTAAGTGCAAGGTTGTATGATGATTATCCTCAATTCTTGTACACTTGAGTGATTTTGATTGATTCCATGGATGATTTGATGGAGAATCTTGGTTTTGAGAATGTTAATGAAGGTTGGATTGGCTTAGAATGATTGAAGAACAAGTTTGGCAGCACTTCATAATCGCAGAATTCCGTCCCCATTAATGTAGGGTCATGGGGTATTTATAGGAATGAGTATGGAGTAGAGAAAGCTGAAAATATAGTGTCCAGGAAGTCATGTCGCGGGCGCGACATGGATCATGTCGGTTACACCACGGCTGGCAACAACCGGCAAGGGGCAACTGGCAATAACCTGTTTGCAACTGGCAGCGGCATAGCGCATGTTGATTACGACATGGCGCATGTCAGCTATGACATGGGGGTTGCGGCATGGATCATCACATTTTACGGCTCTGTCTTAAGGTCCACGAAACGACTTACTTTTCTTACATCGTTGTACGACATGGAGATGCAACGACATAACATTGAACTGGCCTCAGCGACATGAACCACTGACGACATGGGTAGCCTTGACCTGGATATGACTTGGCTTCACATGGCATGAACTAAAGATTATACAGTGGCATGTGGTATGACATTGACTTTGCCTTGCGTCTTTGCTCCAGAACGACATAATGGCTAGAAGATCTTACTTGGTTCTAATGACATGAGCCGAATGTGGCGTGGAGTTGAGTGCCTTAACTTCCACGACATGGTTTTGAGAACGTCTTAGTCTACTTGGAGATGAACCTAGCGACTTGACCAATGGCGACATGACTTAGACATCACCTTTATATAATATCAAACTCGTATTTTCATCGGTTAACATTTTCCCCTCGAAGTTTGCATTATTAAAAATGATGCGGGCTACGAATTACAATGCTATTGATGTTGTATAGAATGCGCCTTTGTTAATTCATTCATATCTCTCATGAATCAACTCGTATTCATCCCCAAGTCGCAAATCGTTCGCATTATTGCCATGCCGCAAGTCGTCATAGGCTTACAAGCCATTCAGGGCTTTCAAGCTATGTTGGGCTTTGAGCAGATCTAACTTGGTCCAATTTCCTTAATGCCTTTATATTGCCTCCCAATGCGCGTGTCCCTTCATATTTCTCTTGCACTCTGAAACTTCATTAATGGTGGCCAAGCTTTGACGAGCAAACCATTCTTTCGCTTTTCACCCTAATTTCATCATCGTTGATCAAATTCCTTCTAACGTCGCCACTCTCCAACAATTCAAGTTTCACCAAACTCGATCAATCCATTAGTTGAAGCCGATTCAATTTGATTCGGTGCCTATCCCTTCAAATTCGAAGTACCTCATCGCCACCAAACACTCAGAAGTTACTGCAAATAATTCTTGCTCGAAATCAGGTTCGATCCTTATTTTGTTACTTTGGATTCTAGGGTTCATACGAAGCTTTGGGATTTTTTTGGTTATATTGGGCATTTTAGATCGAATTTGTATTGAAATATGAGGGCCAATGTCAATTTAATTTGGTGATGGTGATAAGAATCAATTTTGGCTATTTATGATGTCGAATTAGTGTAATGAATCCTTGCTTCAAGTTATGTTTGCGCTCTTTGTAACTATCTTTGAACTTGATAATCATATACAATGTAGTTGAGCTTTGGGGCAACATATGCATAATTGTTTGAATTGAACTGTGTATGAAATTACTCTTTTGCAGTCGCATAATGATTGGATATTTTGAATTCATGTACTTATGTAAACCAAACAGCATGCTTTAATCACTTATGGTAGTACTTAGGATCGATGATTAATTTTTTTGTTGAGTCATTAATCTTGTTGATTCAACCTGTATTCCAAGTCGTCGGAACGACATGAAGTCCCGATGCTGCAGAAACGACATGAACCTTTGTGCCTTCAAAATGACCTAAAAGATCCAAGTCGTTAAAGCGATTTGGATTCTTCGATGACTTGGATCCTTGAATTTGCATGAATGAAACAGTCTGCTCCAAACAATTGTAGTGATTTTATAATTTAAGTCGATAACCTGATCTTGTTGCTTAAATCATCAGGGCAACTGAGTTCATGCGACTTATAACTCAAAACCGTAGAACCGATATGAGTCCCCAAGTCATAGGGACGACATGAATCTTCGAACCGTAAAAAAGACACAGGTCCTTGAGCCGTAGAAACAACATGGCTTGTGAATCTTCAAAAATGACTTAGAAATCCAAGCCGTAGAAACCACATGAATCCAGCAAGCCGTATAAACGACTTGAATCCTCAAGTCGCAGAACTGACTTAAACCACCAAGTTGTGTGAACGAGCTAAAATATCAAGTTGTTGGACGACATGAATTTATAGGTCGTAGATATGAATTAAAACTTCAATCCGTTGGACCAACTTGAGCCCTTAATTCGTCAAAACAATTTAAGTATCCAAGCCGTCAAAACGATTTTAGTGCCCAAGCCATTGAAATGACTTAATTATCCAAGCCGTTAAAACCTGACTTGGAGCTCTGAGAGTTTCGATCACCTTGAGTTTCCAACGGATTGAATTTTCACCGACTTGAGCTTTGGACATATTAAACTTTAAGTACTTGAGTGATTCGACCTTAAGTCTGTAGAACGCCTTGACCTTAAAGCCGTTTTACACCTTGACTCTAATGTCATTGTTTTGAGTAGTACTCAAGCACTTCAACCTTCAAGCAATTTGTAACTTATCCCTTGAAAGTGGGAAATTTGTAACTTATCCTATCTTACAACAACAAACATTGGCGGATTTTTGGGCTTATACATTACTACCGATTGCCTAATTTGATAGCAGTTTAAATGATCATATGACATCAAAATTTTAAAATTTTACATTAGATATCATGTCTGTATAAGCTTATATTGTTTAATAATTTATAACTCATTAAACTTTTACTTGAGCACACATATAACTCTTTAGTTTAAATTAAAGTAATGTTTGAAACCAACTAATCGGCGTCAATCGAATTGTGGGTTTCAAGCCGTGCTCAAGTGTAACTTATATACCTGTGATCTGTTTATGAATAAGTATACTTGTGTAGAATGACTACTAGGCAAAATTCTCGCCTTCAAATGGAGGGAACCTCTTCTACTCAAATCGATACTTCGTATTTTCCTGCTCCCGAAACCATGACAACTACAGCCTCTGGTCAAGTTCTTCTACAACCATTCCCAGAGCTTCATCCAATTAATGTTAGGGATCAGGAAAGGCATTTAACTTCCTTAAATCAAGATCAATTTGAACAACTGTGTGGTCTATATGGAATCCCCATTACAGATGCGATACTGCCTGAACAGGGTATATTCGCGGATGGACCTCCAGTTGGACTCGTAGCTGTAAATCGACCCATGCTAGCAAGCAGTGCCATTCCTCCGTTTAACCCTTTCTTAGAACGAATCCTAAATCACCTAGCCATCGCTCCCTTTCAACTCCACCCCAAAGGTTATATTGTTTTATTAGGGCTTTACATTCTTGCTATCGATACAAAGGGACGCAAGCCTACTTTTCAAGAAATTCGCTATTTGTGTTCTTTTAAGACAAGGAAAGGTACCCCTTCCGTCATTTATGTCGAAGAAGCTTGGAATTGGAAACTCATACTCGACTTACTGGACACTGTTTCGGGATTCCTAACTCAATTCTTCTTTGTTTGCTGTCCCAAAACCTTTCGTGGGAACTGGACAAAAGGAGGTGAATATTTCATTTTATAAACAATTCCCATTTAACTTCCTACGGGTTTCAGTTAATGAACTTTATTTTTCGATTTTTCAGTTAATCCGGCCCCTATCAAGGATAAAGATGGTGCCCCTTATAAGCCACTTTATGAATCTATCCATACAATCGATATATTAGATAGATGGATATGATATGTAATAACAGAAGACTCCCTTCGCAAGTACGGATTACTCCACTTTTCTAGGAAATTCCCTTTGAAAGGAACACCTCCAACACCCAAATCTAAACCTGCAGAATCAAATATTGGTACTTCTGGTGGTGGTATGCAATAGAAGGCCACACCGACAAACCTTCACTGAAAAAGTGTTCCGAGCCTTCCGGCGGCAGCAGTCGGCTCCTAAGTCTAAGTTGACTTCCATCAAATAAGGAGTTTTTTAAACAGCGAGAGGTAAAGGCCTCTTGACTTTCGCTGAACAAATTGAGAAAGAAGGCACTACCTCAAATCCAATGCAAGAAACTGAATAAATTGGGGAGGGTGAAACAACAGGTTCGATATCCCACAGGGTTGCCCTATCATCTCCTCCTTATCTTTCGTTGACGACATCATCATTTTCCAAATGGTTCTCGTCATTCTATCCACTATATTCTTGGTCTTATCACGCAGTACGAGAGATGTTCGGGGCAACTCCTTAACGCCGCCAAAAGCTACTTTGTGCCATCTAAAGGCCTGTCTTTGATAAGATCCTCCTGGATCGAGTCTACCTCTGGCTTTAAGGATATTTCCCTTCTGCTTCCTTATCTTGGTATTGTGCTATATCGAGGTAGGAAGGTCAACGCCATATTCGATCCCCTAACTGACAAAGTTAGGGGATAAGATTATTAGGTGGAATGCTTCCCTCATATCTTAGGCCAACAGAGATTAGTTCTCATTAAGTATGTCCTTAACTCCGTGGGATCTCATATCTTTGCTGCTATGACTCCCACTGCTTCTTTCTTTTGCATCTTCCGTTCTTTGCCCTCTTCCTTTTTTTGGGGCAACAAGGACAACGTTACTCGCCATCATTGGATTTCCTGGAACATCATTTGTCGCCCTAAAGGTGAGGGAGGTATTGGCCTTCAAAATCCTAAGGACATCTGTTTGGCCTTTGCTTGTAAGCTTTGGATGCGGTTTGGAGCAAACAACTCCCTTTGGGCGACATTTCTCCATGCCAAGTACCGTAGGCTAGCAGCCACGAATTACACTGATATCCCGTCCTACGCAAGTGAGACATAGAAATGTATGCAATCTGTGTAGGCTATAAGGGATGCCTATGGGAATGGTACCATTTGGGATGGTAGTCCTTTCTCCCTCAAGTCAGCGTGGGAAACAGTGCGGACGCCTGGTCCTTGTCTCCTTCTCTTCTAATTTATCTGGAATGTCCGTATTCCGCCAAAGGTTTCTCTAATTATGTGGAAAACATTGCATGATGGTTTACCAATAGATGAAAACCTACAACATATCGGCATCCCGCTCGTGTCCAGATGCAGGTGTTGCTACACTGGACGCACTGAATCCTCTTTTCATTTGTTGATATCTGGTGCCTGTGCCAGAGCTGTTTGGAATTACTTCGGGAATCTGATGGGTTGCCGAGGTAATGCCATCTCGTTAGAAGGTTCGCTGAGTTTCTGGTGGGCTAGGAACTTTAGTAAATATTTTCGGCCTATTCTACTACGTTTGATTCCTTGTCTCATATTCTGGCACATCTAGTGCTCCAGGGATAAGGCAGTTTTTGACGAAGTAGCAATGGATCCTCCTTCCATTATACAAAAGACTAGGAACAATGTGTTTCTTCCATTCCGGGGTCGCCCTTTCAAAGGTGTATTAGGTGCCCGCTCTAGGAGACTGGCAGTTACCTTTGATATTTTACCGTTAACGGCCAGTCTGAGTGCTGACGTGGGTTGATTTTGGGTTTCCGTTTTTTTTCCTTTTGTTTTTGTCTTTTGTTTTATTTTATTTTGTTTTGGTCTTATTTTCTCTTTTTTCTTTTCTGGTTTTCCTTTTAAAGCTTTTTTCTCCTAACCCCTCATCCCCCTTCCCCTTTCCCCCGGGCTTATGTCATTTGCTAGTTGTCCAGATTTGGTTTTTAGGTCCCTGGATTAGTCCGCTTGGAGCTTGGTGGGTGCTTCTATCTTAAGATGCTGGAGCAGGTACTGTTGGAGCTTTGGAAGGCCAGAAGATTTTGGGTTCTTGGGGTCCTGCTATCGTAGGAGCTATGGAAGCTTGCGGTTCTTGATTTTTCTGTGTTACGAGGAGAGCTCTGGGGTTTGCGTAGCCTTGGACTGTTGGCTTTCTTGGTGACATGTCCACTACTCTTGCACTTTGATTCTCCTTATGGAGACTATGATGATGTGGTCTCATCGCCTTCCCTTCATATGCAGATGATCCATCTACATCGCCTGAGGATTTGTTTGGAGCTGTTTTTCATTTGTCTTTTGCTTTTTAGCTCTTGTTGTAGTTCGGTTTTGTCTTTAGTTTGTGTATGCACAGTTTTTGTTATTCGGAAATCATTTTTGTGAGTCGTTGGGGAGTGGCTTGATTCTCCCTTTTGGTATGTGATTTCATTTTGTTAAAAAAAAACTAAGGATCCCGTTGTTCAAAATGTTCCAGATGAGAGCTCTACAGATGCCTTTAAGGGTCTAGGTGACCTCAATTCAGCTAAGTACCTTAGCTACGATGACACTGTTATCCAATCACTTGAACCTCAGGCTTACAGGAGCTAACATACTTGAATGCCCCATTACTTTACTAGGAAAATTGCTTGTGGATCTAGGAATTGATTTAGAACAGGCTATGAAAATTGGTTCGTTAACATATGCAATTTTACAAAATATTTTTTAAATGCATATTCTTCTTGAATCTCTCCATAATTTTCATAGTTTGCCCCAGTACTTTCTGGTTTGAGTACTGAAAACCTATCTTATCTTATTTCAGGTTTAGAAATGCACGGGCAACACTTGCTAGACCTTAGGCACAAGAGCACTAAATACAATCCAAAGAATCTCTTGCTACCCTATCACTTGCGACAACCACAACATTCCCACCAATCTTATCATTCTCAGCACTTTCAACCATCCTGCAAGCCTCTGCAAGCATTTGAGCATCTATTGACTGATGACCAGAGGCGCCGGAAGCGTGAAGAAGATGAGGAGGAAAGGAACCGACGTGCTTTGCTTGGTGATGAATACAATGATCCTCATGATAAAGAGAGTCACTGAAGAAAGAGAGACACAGATGATCAGAGGAAGGATGGTTTTAACAAGCACCTTAGACTAGACAAACTCCCTATTACAACCCGATCAATTCTGTTTGCTGGCCCTCCTGCTGAAATTCACACGATTATTCAGAAGCCTCACAATGAACCTGAGCCAACAAATACTACTCTTGCGGGGCGATCCAAGGGTTAGAACTTGAAAGGATTACTATTTTATTGTGGCATAAATCCATCTGATAGTCAGGACATAACTAAAGAGATGGACACTGTAAAAAAAACAACTGCACACACAGCTTGATACTACTAAAAGTCAACTTGATACAAAGATGGATGCCACTAAGAATCATGCTAAGAAACAGTTAAGTCGACGGTACAAATTTGTTGATGATCTTCAAAGACGCAATGACATTATTCTCAATAAAATTTCCCCTTTGGAGAATGACAAAGCTAAGTGGGAGGAGGTTCTGGATTCCTGAGAAATTACCATTGCATCTCTTAAAAAGAGGAATGCAGAATTGGAAGGGCTAGATGCTAAGAACAAGAAGCTTAGAGAAGAACTTGCCGCTGCTAAGAAAAAAGAGAATGTGCTAACAGCGCAGGTTAAAGAAGGTCAAAATGCTAAACACAACGCTGAGGTCATATTATCTATGGAGCAGGAGGTCTCTAAACAATACCAAGATGAAGTTACCCAGCTCTATGAAACTAACACTTCTTTGAAATCATCTGTCGAAGCTCGTGAGAAGGATAAGGAAGTTGCTGAAGAAACTCTCAAAAATTCTATGTATGACGCCAATGCTGTTATATTTAGATTTTATGTTTTCAGCGTCATGAGCCGAGGGAGTTTACATTATTTGGGTGATATCTTTCCAGTTACTTTGGCTCTCGTCTGGGAGCGAGTACTTGAGAATGATGATGGCGATCACACTGAAGACGATCTCATCGGAGATCTTTTAGATAAGGAGTCCTGCAAAGCTCTAGCTGAGGGGAAGGTTCGATTGATGAAAGTGCGAGGATTGATAAGTGACAGGGCCGGACCTTCCGGGGAACAAGTTTAAGACACAACCAATGTTGGTGCCCCTATCATTCCTATTGATGTCGAGGCTTCTAGCTCCCAAACTCCCATCGAGCCTCCTGTTAACCCTTGCGTTATTGACAAAGAGAAGGAAACAACTACTAAAGATCATACTGTTGGGGGAGACACTGCCAAGGAACATGACGAAGATGGCGAGGGTGTTGATGATAATCCTGACAATTAGGAGGTTGAGCATAGGGATATTCAAGAAAATCTTCGAGCTGCAGGTAAAACCGAGATCGATTACACTATGTCATACTTAGATTTTGTTTTTAGTTCACCCGGTTCTCTTTCCTTCCATGCTCATTATTCATTTGCTCTAAGTTTAATCTAACCTCTTCCTTCTCCTGCTGTAGGCGACACCATAGTAACTGAATCCATTATTATCGACTCGACCTTGTTGTCAGCTACTTCCTTAAATGTGGTAGCAACTCCAGGATCATAAGATACGCAGATAGATACAGTTTTCAACCTAAATGCTGATGTTGACTATATTCCTAGCAATGATTCCGAGGCTACGGAAACAGAGGAGAGTCCAAGAAAGGATGCCGAGAAACAGGAGAAGAAAGTCAAATCTTCATCACTTTTAAAGAGCAAAGGAGGAATTCGCATTGTTCAGAAGATAGGAGGAATTATTGATATATCTTCACAGAGTCCTGTCAACGGCACAGGTACTAAGGACAGGAAGCAGCCAGTTGGTACACCTCCTCCTTCCTCCGCTCATGTTGGTAAACCATCTCTAATATCTATCAATTCAAAGAATGGAAAGAAGAAGAAATAGTGGCTATTGACTATTTTGCTTTAACTTTTGTCATTTCCTTTCATTTACTACGTTCAGACTGGTTGTATATGTGGGTGATGGTCCTCGCTCATCACTTCATGCCTACTACTTTATGCACATTTGTGTCTGAAACTTTTGTACTTGACTTGTGATTGACTTATGTTGTCGCTGTGGTGATGAAAGTTTGTTCTATGTTCTACTTGTAGTACTTAAGCTCTGTACTTTAGCTTTATCATACTTTTTTGTTTTGCATTCAACCATGTTTCCTTACAAATTCACAATACAAGTCTTCTGTATCATAAGTCCTTTTTCGTTGCAATGCTTGGTGCAATAACGATCTTGTGATATGTTTTGTAAATAATGGTTTTTCCAGTTGCAGTTGTATTGCCTTCATGCCACAGATCATTACTAGCCGGGTCTACTCGATCAACTTCATTGAACTCTTTTGGTTTTGACTGAAGCGGCGCTCGAGGCTTCTTTTCTGTGAGTAACCACTTTTTGTATTTATTACCGTGTTAAAGTCTCCGAGCTTGACTTAGCCCATTTCAAGAAATTCAACTTTGTTGATCGAGGTAATCCTTATAACCACAAAGCCTTCTTGTTCAGTGTAAATATGTGATGGGCTTATGGTATGTTTTGGTGAGCATAATTGATTTATCTTAGTGCGGTGATGATGCCCCCATACCAAAGTTCATCTCAAACTTTTATAGGCTTGGCATGATCGACCATATTTAGAATCTCTTGGTTATGACTAAAACATCGAAAATTCCTGCCGTAGTGGCTAAGTCTATTGCTTTCGCCAACACATTTGGAATTTCCTAGTTTGCTCATGACCCGAGGATTTTTAACTTAGTTGATCAAACTCATGCCTTTTAATGAAAGGGATTTTTTTGTTTTTGTGCCCTTGCTTGAGAGGTCTTATATTTTTGGGCCTAATGCTTATCTTTTTCCGACTAGTTAATTCAGATATAGGAGATTCATCTGCAACTATGCTAATGTATTCTAGCGTCGATGAATTCATTGGAAGCCTCCCGAGAGGTCTTTAAAATCTGTTATTTGTTGTGCCTGAATAATTTAGACACTTGTTGAATTTGTCGGATGCCCCCAAAGAGGTCTTTTGAGTCCGTTGATCATCGGATCTGGGATGATCAGATCCTAGTCTAACTGGATGCCTCCGCAAGGGTCTTTTTCCTTCATAGAAGTCTTTGAAACCCAATGTTTGTCGCAATTGGACTAGGTAATTCCTTGTACTGATGATCGATTGGGGTGCCCCCGAAGAGGTCTTTTGCTCCTGAAGAGGTTTTCTGGGGCCTGTTGACCGTTGAGTTTGTGATCAGAAGCCACTAACAAATTAATCAAGTGCCTCCGAAAAGGCCTTTATAACCCGCCGATTGCTGAGTCTGTGACCAGCAGACCCTAACAAATTGATCAGGCACCTCGAATCATTATGAGGGGCTTGGTTATTGCACTTTTTCACGGAGCAGACACCAATACCATTACCAGATGCCTGTTGTAACAAGCTATTCTAATATGGGGCTAGGGTCATTAGCTTCCCTTTTCAGGAGTTGCCCCTTTGGTGAAACTTGCAATTTTCCCGCCTTTAAATTTGACGTTGCACCATTTAAATATTTGAATCTTGGTTATCCTCATTCTCCGTTGCAAGGTGGTGCTTTACAGCTTCTTATTTGTTGTGAATGATGTTTATCACACTCTTTGCTTAAGTTGTCCCAATCGGGAGTTGTTGTAGAGGTCACGGGATTTTGTTCAGGTTGTTAGTAGGAAATCGTTCGATGGCCTGCAATCAAAAACCATTTTTAGCAACTTTGAATGATTAATCAAAAGTTTGCACATAACAAGATTTAGGCAAGGAACTTCACTTCTTCATTCATATGTACACATAGTTTAACTACAGTGCATGGAAAGTATTTACAACTCTTAATAGAAACATGAATGAAAAGTTAAATGTAGTAGTGTCGCAGATGAATGTTGTTCCACGCCCTTGGGATTATTGCTCCGTCTATTGTCTTCAATTTGAAAGTACCATCCGAGAGTTTCTGACATATAAAAAAGGGTCCTTTCCAGTTGGATCTGAAAACTCCAGCCCCGGTCATTATCCTTTTTTACACCAGATCTCCCACTTCAAAGGTTCTCTGTCTGACTTTCAAATTGAAGTGCCTAGCAACCCTCCTTTGGTGGCAGCGACTCTAAGTTTTGCTTCAATTTTTCTCTCCTCGAGTAGGTTAAGTGCTTTGAGCTGCAGCTTCTCGTTCTTTGCCTGGTTGAAATGAATCCTGTGGTGAGTAGGTACTTCAAGTTCTACCATAATCATAGCTTCAGATCCAAAGGTAAGGGAGAATGGAGTATTACCTATCACATTTTTGTGGGTTATGCGATACGCCCATAGTGCAAGTGGAAGATCGTTTACCAACTACTTTTGGATTTTTCAAGACGTTGCTTGATAGTTGATTTTATGATCTTGTTTACTGCTTCGACTTGCCCGTTGTCCTGCGAATGAGCAACTGCTGCTAATCTCTTTTGAATCTTGTATCTGGTATAGAAACTTTTGAACTTGTCACTTTCGAACTATGTCCTATTGTATGTGATTATCTTCTGTGGTACACCGAATCTGCATATAATATTCTTCAAAACAAAATTGATCACCTTTTTTGAAGTGATGGTGGCCAGTGGCTCTGCTTCAGCCCACTTAGTGAAGTAATCTACGGTGACAACAACATATTTGAAATTGGACTTTGTTGTAGGAAGTATTCCAATTAAGTCAATGCCCCAGACTGTAAATGGCCACATTATGACCATTTGAGTTAAATTTTGTAGGCGGTGCTCTAGGAATCTTTGCGAACCTCTGATATTGATCACACTTCTTGGTGTAAGGTGCGGAGTCCAAGTTTATATCAGGCCAGAAATAGCCGTATCATAGAATTTTCTTGGTTAATGTTTGCCCCACTGTATGACCTCCACATTCTCCTTTATGAAGTTCTGCAAAGATTGCCCTAGATTTTTCCTTAGTCACACATCGACGCAGAGGCATATTGTAGCCCTGTCGGTAAAGATGACCATCCAGAATGAGATATAAAGATGTTGTTCAGAGCAATTTCTTTTATCTCTTCGAATCATCTAGGAGCTCCCCCATGAGCAGATAATTCCTGATCGGAGTCATACGTGAATCTGGTTCTATGGCGGTCACCATTATCCAATATATGTCATTATCATCAGTGCTGGGATTTGAAAGGACTTTAGTAAGAACTAGTCCTAGCATCTGAGAATCTCCCCATGTTTTCTACTTTAGGAATATGAGATATCACATAATACTGTAAGTCATCGAGGAGTTCCTTGACTTTGGGCAAATAAGCTGGAAGATTCCCACCTTTGGTCTGGAACTCTCCTTGGACTTGGGATACTATAAGCTGCGAGTCACTGAAGATTTTTAAGGCTTTCAAACTCAACTCCTTCGAGATTTTCAACCCAGCAATTAGTGCCTCATACTCTGCCTTGTTGTGGGTTGCAGAGAATTCCAACCTTATAGCAAACATATTGATTGGCCTTCAGGGGTTTCTAGAACCATCCTTACCCCAACACAATAATCAATCTTAGCTTCATCCACAAACAACTTCCATCTAGTAATTTCTTCAATAGGTTCTTCCTTCTCTTCCCCTCTATATGTGAATTCTGCGGTGAAATCAGCTAAAGCTTGCCCATTGATTTCTCTTTGAGGATGGTAAGTGATATCGTATTGACTAAGTTCAATATTCCACTTTAACAATCTTCCTGAAGTTTCTTGGCGGAATAAGGCTTGCTTTACAGGTTAATTTGTGAGGACTCTTAAAGAGTGGGCTTGGATGCATGGTCAGAGTTTCTTTGAGGCGATGAGTAAACTGTATGCAAGCTTCTCCAATTTAGGATAATTCAGTTCTGCCCCAGTAAGTCGCTTACTAATGTAATACACAGGCCATTGAACCTTATCCTCTTCTCGAACTAGAGTTGCACTTAAGGCGTGAGACAAAACTGCCAGATATAGGAATAATCTTTCTCCATCTTTGGGCTTTGATAACATAGGTGGTGATTCCATGTGTTTAATTATCTCCTCGAAAGTTGCTTGGCATTCAGAGTTCATTGGAAATCTTTCTTTTTCCCTTATTTAGTGCATCAAACAATGGAATACACCTGTTTATCGCCTTGGAAACGAACCAACTCAAAGCAGCTACCTTTCCGTTTAGACTTTGAAGTTCTTTCTTTGAGTGAAATTGGCCTCGATACCTCGGGAATTGACCATAAATCCAAGAAATTTCCCGGAAGTGACTCCGAACGAGCATTTGAGCAGGTTTAATTTCATCTCATACTTCCTGAGGATGTAGATAATTCCTGACGATGTGGAAAATTTCAATGAGATTCTCCTAATGATCATATGACTTCTTGGACTTAACCAGCATGTCGTCAACATATACTTCCATGGTTTTATCGATTTGTGCTTTAAACATTGTATTCACAAGACGCTTTTAAGTTGTTCCTGCATTTTTCAATCCGAACGACATGACCTTGTAACAGTATAAGCCCAGGTCTGTTATAAAGATCGTGTTTTCCTGGTATGGCTCGTGCATCATTATTTGGTTATACCCTGAATAAGCACCCATGAAAGATAAAAGCTCGTGTCCCGCAGTTGCATAACAAGCTGATCAATCCTGGGCAGTGGAGAACTATCCTACGGGAATGCTTTGTTGAGGTCAGAATAGTCGATACACACTCGCCACTAGCCGTTGGATTTCTTTACAAGCACTAGATTAGAGACCCATTTTGGATAGGTGGATTCACGTATAAAGTCATTCACCATTAATCTATCTAGTTCCTCTTTAAGTGCTCTAGATCTCTCAGGTCCTTGTGTTCTTCTTTTTTGTTTCACAGGAGTCATATTTGAATCAATATTCAATTTGTGTACTATTACATCAGGAGAATTTCATACATATCAGAATGACTCCAAGCAAAAACATCCAAATTCACTCTTAAAAACAAAGTCAAATCTTTTTGCAGCTTGAGACCCAGCCGAGAACCTATTTTCAATACTTTATCTGGATCATTGTCATGAACTGGGATTAAAATTGTGGTTTCAGCTGGTACTGCACGGTCCAACCCTGTACTGGTTTTCCTTGGATCCATCTCTTCTTGGGCCACCTTACTATGTTCACTTGTACTAGGGGCCCTCCATAATTGCTATAAGGGGGTGTCGTGAATGCGGAGGGGAGCCTCCGCACTCTTTCCCATTTCCTTCTTCTTTGCTTCAACCAACTCTGCCATATAATATTCCCTAGCCGTCTTCTGATCACCTTTAATCTCACCAAACCCCCTTTCAGTCGGAAATTTCATGGTTAGGCACCATGGAGCTAGTTCAATTTTAAAAGCGGTCGGGGCTAGCCTTCCAAGGAATGCGTTATAAGCTGAAAGTTCATCCACCACAACAGAAGTCTTCATCATTGCAACCTTCTTCTCTGCTTCGCCAAGCTCAATAAGGAGATCTATCATGTCCACTGGTTGAGTAGGTTGCACGGTGAATCCATGTATTTTATTCGGGCAAGCCCACATATCTATCGTAGAAATATTCATTTTACAAAATGCATTGATGAAAAGCACATCGATGGATGCTCCACTATCGACTAACACCCTTTTTACTAAAGCGGGACCAATGCCGATGGTGACCACCATGGGATCGACCGTTGGCGTTAGCAACCCATTAGACCTGATCCTTGAACACTACATCCTTGCTTGAAGTCTTTGGGATCTTTGCTGGAAATGTGTTGCTTAAGACCATGCAATCTGCCTCTTCTGAAGGGTTTTTCAATTCATTAACATACTTTTCCATATCCCCCTAGCTTCCTCCAGCCGGATGAGGACCTTCTGAGATTGTATTAATGATTGGTCGAGGATTAACAGGTGCTGGAGCTCTTTCTCCTGATGCAAATTGGTCCTTAGGAGTGTTTTGCCCCCGAACAAGTGGAGAATTCCGTGGATTCTTTACGTACTATTGTAGTCTATTTTTCTGGATTAATTCCTCAACCAAAATTTTCAAGTGCCTACACTCATTCGTGTTATGACCCAGCTGGTTGTGGAAGCGAAAGAACCTTCCTAAACTTATATTAGAATAATTGACCTTTACCAGCCTCGGTTGTAGATAATCTACGGTATCTTTAGTAGCAAGAAACACATTTTTCAAAGCATCCGTAAGCGAAGTCAACTCAGAGTTTTTGAAAAAGCGGAGCTTCTTGCTGTTCCAATTTTCCTTAGCATCATTACTCCTTTTCTGACCTCCATAGTTCTCTTTATTAGCTGGAACATCGTCCTCCTTCTTTGACAGAGCCTTGCTTCCGTCGGCCATGTCCAGGGCATAAGACAGGTCATCTTCCATATTGATATGTTCCTCAGTCTTCGCATAGAATCTTTCCAAGGTTTTTGGCTTTTTCATCTTAAGCCATTTCCCGAATTTCGACTTCTTAATGATGGATCCGTTTAACGCTATTAGAACTAATCGAGGTTTTGGAACTGCCACTTCTGCGGCTGCAGCAATGAATCGAGAGAGGAAAGGTTTGATTGACTCTCCTGGCCTATGTTCCATGTCATTCAATGACATCACACCTTTGACTTTTGTAGACTACAACCTGAACTGTTCAATAAATTTCTTAGCCAAAGAAGAAAAGTTATCTATTGATCTCGGTGGGAGCTTTGTGAAACAGAGCGAAGCTACCCCCTCCAAGTATACAGGGAAGTAAAGATACTTAAATTCGTCTGTGGCCCTAGCCCTATCCATATGATGGTCGTATTTTTTGAGGAACAAGTTAGGATCTCCAGTTCCATTATAAGCTTAGATGGTTGGCGGATTAAACTTTTGTGGGAACTTTGTGAACTTGCACCTTTCTGTGAGCGGAGTTTTGGATGGAGCAAATTCCCATTATTTTTCTTCATTTCGATCAACAATCTCTTTCATGATCTGCCGGACCATACCCTCGAGATTCTTTTTCCCATTGCGTTGATCCACGGGGCAGACACCATCACCTTTACCGGATCTTCGCTTACGCAAGCGATCTCGACTATGTATCTGGGGCCCACACCCTCCATCATGGAGAGGTTCCCCTTTGGCGGAGCTTGTCGCTTTATGAGAAGTTGCTTTCTCAATATGGTTCCGAGCAGGCGGTTCTGAGTCTTCATGATCGACTTCGTCTGAATCATCAATCTCATGAACGAAATGATTTCGGTTTAGAGTAGAGGCAGAAGAATTATAAGCTTCGGTACGGGTGGCGTTGATAGTGACTTTCATCGTGGCGGCTTGAAGAGAGAACATGGTTTCTAGTTTCTTCATCACAGCATTTGTTGAAATTTCCATTTGACTTGTCAATCCAAGTGACAGCTTTATCCAACTCTTCCCTGGTTACACCATCGCCGGCTCCAGAAGTTTCACCAACTACAATGCGGTTAGTAAGTGGCTAGCATCGTTGGCAACATTGTCAATTTCTCCAACGGTCTTACTTGGAGTTTTATTCGGTTTTCCCATAATTTCGGACAAGGTTTTGAACTTTGAAGAGAGTTCGTTAATTGGCCTGAACTTTAGATTTAACAGATCTATAGTAGGAACGAGCTCCAAACACTATCTCCACAAAGCGCCTAGAGAACGAAAGCGTGAACGTGGCCTCCATAGTAGGTGCCAAATGTTGTAACCAAAAAATTACCACAACACCAAAATTGCTCTTAAAGAACTTCACCAAAAGGTTAGAAATGAGAAAATGGAGTCACAATCACAAAATATACGGTAAAAAATAGATAACATAAAGTTTTAGAGTGGTTCGGCTTTAAAAGTAGCCTACATCCACTATAGAATCACTTTTCATTGCTATCATGAAGAATACAAGGTACATGCACTCTTTGATCATATACATTTTCCCTTTCTACAAGTAAGTCTCTCTTTCACTCTTTTATTTGCTTTAATCTTCCAAAGGAATGGCTTGATTTCTCTAAGTGCCAGGTTGTATGATGATTATCCTCAATGCTTGTACACTTGAGTGATTTTGATGGATTCCATGGATGATTTGATGGAGAATCTTGGTTTGGATAATGTTAATGAAGGTTAGATTGCCTTAGAATGATTGAAGAACAAGTTTGACAACACTTCGTGAGCTTAGAATTCCATCCCCATTAATGTAGGGATCATGGGGTACTTATAGGAATGAGTGTGGAGTAGTGAAAGTTGAAAATATAGTGTCCAGGAAGTCATGTCGCAAGCGTGATATGGATCACGTCGGTTACAGCATGGCTGGCAACAACTGGCAAGGGACAACTGGCAACAACTTGTTTGGAGCTGGCAGTGGCATGGCGCATGTCGGTTACAACATGGGGGTCGCGACATGGATCATCACATTTTATGGCTCTGCCTTTAGCTCCACAAAACAACTTGGTTTTCTTATATTGCTATACGACATGGAGATGTAGCAACATAACATTGAACTGGCCTCAGCGACTGAACCACTGACAACATGGGGAGCCTTGACCTGGATACGACTTGGCTTCACATGGCATGAACTAAAGATTATATGACGACATGTGGTATGACATTGACTTTGTCTTGCATCTTGGCTCCAGATCGACATAATGGCCAAATGATCTTACTTAGTTCCAACGACATGAGCCGAATGCCGCATGGTAGCTTGGCGGCATGGAGCTGAATGTCTTAACTTCCACGACATGGTTTTGATAACGTCTTGGTCTACTTGGAGATGAACCTAGCGACTAGACCAATGGCGACATGACTTAGACATCACCTTTATATAATATCAAACCTGTATTTTCATGGGTTAACAGGTATAGATCTTTGGATGATAAGTATGCTTATAAACATGTAGGACAAGTTATGAGTGATGGATGTTAATGGATGTAACCAGTTGCTTTTTTGTACGACATGGTAATAAGTTTTACCTAAACACCCATTTATATCACGTGCATATTATTTTTTATTTATTGTTACCTATGGATGTTGCATGTAAACGTTGGTTCACGCATGCATATAGAATGATCAGTTCATCAATAGGATTTTGCATATATTCAGATGCGTAGCACGAGAATTCTTACATAAAGAGGAGTTCATCTGAATTAGTAGATTGACTACTCTTTTACATTCGTTTAGGTTCATTCCCATTCCACATTGCATATACATTTAATTGCATTAAAACATATTAAGGACTATTGTTTCCATGGGTGATGGATAAATAGATGGATGTAGATTTTATTGTTAGTTGTTAGTTGCACTTTTTCATCTTTACAAATTTCAAAAGCATATCCTTCTAAGAGGGATAATGAAACAACTTGGAATTTTTCCAAAAAAATTAAGAGAATTAAAACTTCAATTAAACAATGATATAAAAGTAGAATTTTCATAACTTTTCGAATTTGACTACAAGATTTCATTATGTCCGTGGTAATTATTTGGATAATTTTTGTATACAACTTGATGTGATCTGAGTTAATACGAGGGAAGGGTTAGATTGATTATGGGCGCTGGACCTAAATCTAGCTCCCACGATCAACCTATATCTTGGGCATTCGACCCAAAAACTTGATTATATTTTCATGCGCCACTTTGTTCGAATGGAGGGACATGCATGTAAGGGGATCAAATAAACTATAATTCTTTGGATGTTCTTCGGTGTTGATCTAATAGTTAATATTAGTTTATTAGCTACAGAAATTAGCAATAAACCTAAACAATGATAGCTTGTTTTCTAAGTCAACAATAAAGTGCAGCCAAAATATAAACCGAAATCGTATCTTCACAAATCCTAATGCTCAAATCAAAAGTCAAAGCAAATTAAAAGATATAATAAAAAGAAGAGAAAGCAATTACAAGCCAAGGAGATCTAGTAGGAAAACACCTATTAAAGACATGACTTGAAGCACAGGGTTAATTGTTAAGAAAAAATCACAAAAATAATTAAATAAATAAAAATACTAAATTCATAGAAAACAACAATCAAACTTTAAATATTATGTTGGATGGTTGACCATGGGGTAACTACGGTCCATCATTGGTGGTTAATCGATGGAGGCCCAAGGTTAACCATCTAAAGAAAAAATGGACATTTTATATTTTATTCTTTGGCCCAAATAAATAAAAAATAATCATGATGTATAACTAATCGTATATTGCACTGTTTTGGGCCATGATGTATGTGCAAGAGGGTAGGGAAGTTAATTCTCAATCTAAGTATAGGGAAAATTTATTTCATGAAGATATCTTGGGGGAAGTTGATCAGTGTTAGCCTACTTTGTAAACTAGGCTATACAAAGTCAAGAAGTCAGAAGATCAAGTAAACAAAAGACACTCTGTTACACATCCGGTTCGGATCGGAATTACAAAGGTATGAACAGCAGCATCACAAGGCTAAAAGATCAAGCCGGATCGGATCGGGCATAGTCAAAGAAAAGCAAAGTGAGATAAAAGTTAAACCGGATCGGATCGGATGGGATGCTCCGATCCGAACCCCATGTCATTAGAAAGATCCGATCCAATCCCAGAAGTTCCCAACTGCTTCACTCTATGATCTCCTGAATATTCGGGGCGGTTACACCCACTTTCTACCCCCGGTGGCCACTTACCAGATGTATTGGCAACACCAGAACCCATCCGATCCCGAAAGTCATGGAATGGAGGACACGCGCACCCGATCCGAACCGAATTATGGAGAAGTTTTCACCTATAAATAGACCTCCAAGGGTCGTTTGAAAGGATCTTTTGGCACTCTGAGAGTTCAAACATCTTTGTGAACCGAATTCCAGCACTCCAAACAATTCAAAATCATTATTCAAAGTATACTTTGAGATAATTGAGTGAATGTATATGAAAAGTGAGTGAAATTGAGTGAACATCTCATTGTATTTTCATCTACATCATTAAGCAAAGCGATTATAAAGTGGACGTAGGCTTTTTAACGCCGAACCACTATAAATCCTGTGTCTTTTTTTTATTTTTGATCTCATTTCATTTTAATTTCAGTCAATTTGGGTGCTAGAACCACTTTTTGGTCTAACATTTTGGTGCTTTCACTGAGAAACATTTGAATTCTCTGTTTTTCTGGATTATCGTTCTACTTTTTGGATCGTTGAGTTCAAAGAAGTTAATCCCTAATTTTCGACGCTGTTAAATACTTGTTGGTTGATTGTTGAAGAACTATAGCCAAAGGAAAAGGCAAGGAAGTTCAAACCAGTCGAGGGAACGAAGTTGGTGAAGATCAGCAAAATCCGGTCGTGACGAGGTCTCGTGGGCAGAGTTCGGGAGCGGATCGGACAGGTTCAGGAAATCTGAACCGGTCACATAGAGAGAGTTCTGATCCGAACCGAGTGGAAGACGTTGAAGAAGTGCACTCCCCCAACCCGAACCGATCCGGCTAGGATACTTTGCTCCAATCCGATCCGACACTAGGTGATGCTGGAACCTCTACTCGAGCCCCTCCAAATGCTCCGACTCCACCCACCAGGACCAATGACAGATCAATCCATCTGCGCCTGTCACCCAAGGAGATTTGTCGTGCCTTCTTGGCATGCTTGAGAGCACTAGGGAGGCTATGAGAATCCACGAGTGCGCCAATCTTATGATACAAGAGAATATGAGAATAATGAGTAAGGAAATTGGCGAGCTCCGCAGGCAGAGAACCCCTTCCCCAGTTCATCATACTGCAATGGACCAGTCTTCTTCTTCTGAGGAAGAACGGCCCCGTGAAAGAAGGCCGCTCGAACGACCTCAGAATCTGGAGCAAATGACTTTCGGATCTTTGGGATCCCGCGAGGACGCTGCTCGTGTATTAGGACCCAATGATCCGAGCTTGAGAGAGCCTATGCTATTACCAATGTGAGGATCCCATGTTTTGCCTAGAGATCCTAACCTCACCAATCCCACTCAGGGACAAATGCTTTAGCCCCTTCCTCCCGAGAACGACCGGGAACGTAGGGAGAAAAGCAGAGCAGAAGCCGCTAGAAGAAGGAGGGCGTCCCCTGATCAGGAGCCCAGAGGAAACCCAAACTTCAGAGCCAGGGAGCCTGAACGACCCTTGAATAATGCTGACGTATGGGCTATGGTACGCCAAATCATGTCTGAGAGTCAAAACTACACCAATGAAGATTATGGCATTGAGCGAAGCCATACTCCCTTTACTGATGACATCCTTGACTTTTAGTTCCCTCAACGTTTTAATCCGCCGCAGATGGACAGATATAACGGGAGAACTGACCCGGGACAACATTTGATGCGATATGCATGGCTTATGAACGCTGCCGCTGCCCCTGACGCTGTGAAGTCTAAGGCTTTCCCGATTTACTTAAAAGACGTAGCATTACTATGGTTTACCCGACTTCCTCCTCGATTGATATCGAATTTCAGAGAAACAAGTGAACGTTTTATGAGAAGGCCAATATTCAGTTAAGATGGGAGGAAGCAAGGGCAAACAGAAAGAGGAAGTCTGGAGTGGCCTCAAAAGAAGCTGTTCAGAGTAATGTTGCCGTAAAGCAGTCTGGAGAAAGCTCTGGAAAAGTCGAAGTAAATGTGGGAAATAAGAATGGAAACAATGATAATGGAAATGGGGGCAACAACAACCGCAATGCGAATAGTAACAGGAGAAACAAAAACCGAGGAAGTAATTCTGACAAAAGACCCCGGTTCCAGACCTTTGAGAATTATTCACCGTTGAATGACACTTTGGAGAACATTTATTTGGATACGTACAATGTTTTGCAATACAAAAGACCGCCGCCACGAGATTCAACAGAGAAAGAAATTGCAACCGGAAAATTTTGTTTATTTTATGGAACTCATGGACATTCAACGAACGAATGTCGACACTTGAGAGACATAGTTGAGAAGCTGTTGCGTGAAGGAAAGTTGGATGAGTATAAGGCTGCCCCAAGGGACAGGGGGCAAGGAGAACAGGCCCCAAGCCAGAATCAGTCTGCTCCCAAGCCTACAGCGCAACAGAAAGGCAAAGGAATTGTCATTAACACCATAGTAGGTGGACTCCATCCAGCTATCCACAGTTTCAGAGCAATGGACCAATACGTAAATGCAGTTAAGCACATAGATGTGGATGAGTGCGATGATTTGGAAGATATCACCCCTGTGAAACAGCAGAAGACAATGTTCGATGATGTAGTGTTCCGTAGAAGAGACGACACCGGAATCCAGTCACCTACCGAAGATCCGTTGGTCATTACCACTACCATTGGACCGGCACTGGTTCAAAAGGTACTAGTGGACAACGGAAGCTCTGTGAACATTTTGTTTAAGAAGTCGTTTGATCAGATGAAACTTGAGTCTGGAGATTTGAAGCCCTGTGAAGGTTGGATATGAGGCTTCAATGGGGCATCGACAGCTCCAATGGGGTATATAGAGTTGCCCGTAACATTGGGGCAAGGGGATCGTCGAAGAGTACGAATGCTTCAGTTCATAGTGCTAGATATCGATTCGCCCTACAACGGATTTTTAGGAAGGCCTGCCCTTGCAGAGTTCAGGGCTTGTATCGCCCCATGGTGTTTATTGCTAAAGTTCCCAACTGAAGCCGAAACAGGGGTGATGAGAGGAGATCAAGTCTCCGGACGAGCTTGCTATATTGCCGAATTAAAGATGCTGATGAAGGGACTCAACATCGAGACTAAAGGTGCCTCACCTCCTCCAAAGGAGGGTTCGGCGTAGCAATTAGAGGGATCAGCCCCGAAGGAGTTGCCCAAGGGAATGCCCGAAGACCTGGATCCCAGAGAAGATGAGGAACCTGAGGATAGAAAGGCAACTCCTAATGAAACGACAGTGGATATACCCATTGATGAAGCTGATCCAGCAAAAGTTTGGAAGATTGGATCCCAATTGGATCCGCACCGAGCCAAAGAACTGACTGACTTTCTGAAGGCAAACCTGGATGTGTTTGCCTGGACCCACACCGACATGTGTGGGATATCACCATCCATCATGAGTCATTCGCTGAGTATAAATCCAAAACACCCGCATGTAAAGCAAAAGAGACGTGTGCTTGGCCCAGAGAGGTCGGCAGCTCTGAAAGAAGAAGTGGAGAAGCTTAAAGAGAACGGATTTATTAGAGATTCGACATATCCCGATTGGATATCGAATACTGTGTTGGTAAAGAAGTCAAACGGAAAGTGGCGGACATGCATTGATTTTTCAGACTTGAACAAAGCCTGCCCGAAAGATAGCTTCCCACTCCCCAGAATAGACCAGCTTGTGGATTCGACGGCGGGACACGAACTTCTTTCTTTCATGGACGCATATTCCGGATACAACCAGATTCCCATGCATGTTCCCGATCAAGAGCACATAAGCTTCATTACAAATTTGGGGTTGTATTGCTATGTGGTCATGCCGTTCGGATTGAAAAACACTGGAGCTACTTACCAACGCTTAGTGAACATGATGTTTTATAACCAAATAGGGAAGACTATGGAGGTTTATGTAGACGATATGCTTGTCAAATCGAAACAGTCCTCCAGCCATATGAAAGACTTGGCAGAGATGTTCGGCATTCTGTGAAAGTATCGGATGAAGTTAAATCCTTTGAAGTGCTCGTTTGGGGTGGCATCTAGAAAATTTCTAGGTTTCATCGTGAGCTCTCGAGGGATTGAGATCAATCCCAGTCAAATAGCAGCAATAAGGAACATTGAGGAACCAAGGAGAATCAAAGACGTCCAAAGTCCTGTGGGGAAAGTGGCTGCGTTGAGTAGATTTATCTCCAAAGCAACAGACAAATGCGTCCCATTTTTTGACGTGATAAAAAGGGGAAAGAAAAATTTCGAATGGACTCCGGACTGTGTTGAGGCCTTCCAAAATCTATTGGACTTACTAGAGAGACCACCGATTTTGTCATTGGATCATGAAGAGCTGTTTGTTTATCTAGCAGTATCGGCTCACGCCGTTAGCACCGCATTGGTCCGGGAAGAAGACAAGGTGCAGAGGCCGGTATATTACGTACGTAAGAAATTGACAGCTGCAGAATGCAACTACCGAAGGATTGAGAAGCTTGCTTACAGCCTTCTAATCGCCTCATGAAAACTTCACCACTATTTTCAAGCTCACCCAATAACCATATACACTAATCAGCATCTGAGACAGGTGTTGCAAAAAACCGAAGCATCGGGGCGGTTGATCAAGTGGAATATTGAATTAAGTCAGTTTGATTTAAACTTTCAAATGCGGAGATCGATCAGGGGGCAAGCTCTGCCTGACTTTATAGCAGAATTCACAATTCCGGAGGAGGAGATAATCAACGACAAGGTGGTCAAGCCAGAGGAGGAATTAAAATTAGATCCATGGAAGTTGTACACAAACGGAGCCAAAAACGACCGAAGGTCCGGAGCGGGGGTCATCTTAGTTACTCCTGAAGGACGATCGTTGTATTATGCTCTACGACTAGAATTTTCAGCAACCAATAATGACTCCGAATATGAAGCCCTGATTGCCGGGTTGAAACTTACTAAGGAATTCAGAATAAAGGCATTGGATATATTCTGCGACTCCAAAATAGTCGTCTGCCAAGTGCGAAAGGAGTTTGTGGATCGGGGACCTCAACTTATTGCCTATCTCGAGAAAGTGGAGGAGCTGTTGAGCAACTTGGAACGGTATAACATAGCGCATATCCCAAGAGCTGAAAACCAGAAGGCAGATCGGCTAGCAAAGCTGGCTAGTTCCGATAATCCAGAGGAAACCGAAATGATTCCAATTGAAACGTTAGGATCGCCAAGCTTTGAGTCAATGGAAATTGAATTAGCTTTCGAAGCAGAACTGGAGAGGGAGTCGTGGATCACCCCAATCAAGAATTTCCTTAGAAATGGAATACTCCCGCCAAAGAAGAGTGAGAGGCGAGCCATAGTTCGTAAAGCTACCAGATACATCCTTCAAGATGATACCCTTTATCGGCAAGGATTTTCTATGCCCCTGTTACGATGTATGGCGCACGACGACATCAAGCGTGTACTAAGAGAAGTACACGAAGGTGAGTGCGGAGATCATACGGGGGGTTAGACTTTAGCAAAAAAGGTATTACGGTATGGATATTTCTGGCCCACAATTAATAAAGATGCAGCTGATTACTCACGACATTGCGACAAGTGCCAGAGGTTCACCAAGATCTCCAAAGCACCACCGACCCAACTCAAGTCGATGGTGAGTCCGTGGCCGTTTGCCATGTGGGGAATTGACATCATCGGAGTTCTACCGATAGCCAAAGGAGGAGCGAAGTATGCAATAGTCGCCCTGGACTATTTTACGAAGTGGGTGGAAGCTGAGCCCTTAACCAAAATCACAGCGAGAAAGGTGATAAGTTTCATGGTTAGAAATATTATATGTCGATTTGGGATTCCAAAGACCATTATAACTGATAATGGAACCCAGTTCGATGGTGCCGAATTCAGAAATTTCTGCCAGAAATACAAGATCGACAAGCGGTATACTGCAGTCGCCCATCCACAGTCGAATGGGCAGGTAGAAGCAATAAATAAAGTCATAAAGTCCATCCTCAAGAAATGGTTGGAACGTGCAAAAGCAAAATGGGTGGATGAATTGCCCTTGGCTTTGTGGGCATATCGGACAACGTTTAAGATAGCAACCGGTCATACTCCTTTCTCTCTCTCTTTTGGCTCAGAAGCAATAATCCCGGTAGAGCTTAAAGTTCCCTCTCATAGGGTGACATATTATGACCCGATGACAAATCGGGAACTCCTTCTTGAGTCTCTCGATGAAATCGAAGAGAAAAGGGACGAGGCAGACTTGCGTGCGTCGAGACATCGACGTCAGTTGGCACGCTATTATGACAAAAAAGTTCATTTTAGAACCTTTGAACCAGGAGATTTGGTGCTAAAGCGAGTTTTTCCATCCCTTCCTCACCTCGGTCCAAAGTGGGAAGGACCATTCGTCATCCAATGGAAGCTTGAGACAGGAGCCTTCAAGTTAACAACCGTAGATGGCGAAGAAGTGCCTAGGGCTTGGAATGCCCAACACCTAATGCGATATTTGAATTAGGGATGTTGTATTTTCTGTTGTTTTTTTCATGAACCCTGTAAAAAGGCACGACTTGCCTTAGAAAAGTCTGCTGATACGAACAAAGAACTATAAAGTGGCTGTAGGCTACGACTTAGCCGAACCACTATAAAAATATCGTGTGCCATTTACTTTTCTGCACTATTTATATCTTCAACTATTATTCTACTGTGACTATGGAATATGAAATGTTAAATTAAAATATGGAAAGTTGGAGATGGCCTATATGCAGGAACGGACACAACGACTGTTTGTACAATGAGACATAAAAGAATGGGAAGACGACAGTCTTAACTCTAACTCTCAAGAATTGAGAGAGAGTATAAAGGACGGGAAGACGACGTCCTCTGAGGCGTGAAGGTGCACCCATATGAGAGACTGCCTCAGCAAGAACTCTAACCTGAATATAAGACAAGAGAGTATAAAAGATGCCAGAAAAGAACATGCATCAATGACAAAAGGAATGCGACCCCCGTCAGAGAATCGGGGACATTCAGACTTTTTGACTTAATCTTGAATAGTTTTTCAAGACTGACTGGGGGCATATATGTACACACATATTCCCCCCACTATGACTCCATTACACAACTTTAGTAGGACATGCATTTGCATTTTTACATAAGTACTGAACTGACGACTAATAGACATTGCAGGAAATGAATTATTTTTATTTACAAATGAATGAATTTGTACAGGAAAATAGGCAAAAAGAAGGTGCGAGGGCTGCACTCACAACAACAATTATGGGCCAATCAAATGCTAAAATAAAGCAAAACACTTCATCACTTAGACTTTGAAGTGGACCTGGACTTCTTAGCAGCCTTCTGAGCATCCTTTGCCTCTTTTTCAGCATCAGTTAAGATGCGCCTTGGTTTTTTCTTCCCTGAGACTGAAGTGCTGGAATCGGTTGACCTTTTCCCGAGAGGCGGAACGCTGGAATCAAGATAAAACTTTTTAGCAAGTTCTTCCGTAATAGATCTAGTCGAAAGCTTAACAACTAACCTTGATCCAGCATCCACTACTGCGAGTGGCTTAAGGCTTTCGGGGTCTAGGTCTTCAACTTTAAGCTGCATGCGTTTGTCTTGTTCGGCTTTCAGTGCAACTAAAGTAATGTCATCGACGCTTTTTGATTCCCCAACTATAGCCACCTCAGGGTCCTCCTCAAGTCCCTCATCGCCACTATCATCCTTTAAGGCGTCTATCATCTCGCCGTCGTGAGAAGCATCAGCCTTACCCTTGTCTCGTTCGTCCTTCTCCGCTGACTTTGTTTCGACAGTGGTTCCCTGGGGCATGTCTGCCTTCTCGGACGGATCAGCACCTGCTGAATGAGAAGCAACAGTTATCAACTCGGGTGAAAATAATGGGTCCTTCATTGATTGTCCGACTATACGATGGGAAGTGGAGACAGCTTTGACGAATTGGGGTGAAAAGATAAAAATACCTTCTGACGATTTCTCAGCTGGAGTAGCTGCCACCTCTGAAGCCGATTCAGGAATAGGAGATAAAAGAGATGTCTGAGGGATCGCCGGGTTTTCGGGGTCGTATTCCTCTACTTCAGGAGTTGTAGCGGCAGTGGAAAAAGAACCAGCCTCCAAGATGTTCTTTTGTTTAGCCTTCCGCTTTTCCTTATCCATGGCGGCAGCAATCAAGTGGCGCCCCTCGGCTAGACTCGCCGGCTCGTCATCTCTTAAATACTTTTCCATAAGTTTGTCTTCGTCGATGGAATCTACCTTGAGTTCTTCTTTTTCCCATTCAACAATTTGGCTCCATACGTGAACCAAGGTAGTCGGGTAATCATCGATCCAAGAGATGTTTCGGTGGCGGATTATATGTGCAAAAAATTCAATCAATAATTCACCAAAGCCCTGCACATCCTACTGAGCCTCCGCTAGCTGCTTGCGGGATTCTTCGGCCGATTTGATGACGCTTTCAACATTATCCTCCGCCAGGGCAGCCCTATTCTCGGCCTCCATCAACTTGGAAGCCAAGTCAGCATTTTTCTTCTCCAATTCGGCATTCTTCTTCGCCAACTCGGCCTTTTCTCGCTCAAGGTCAGCTTAAGCAAGTTGCATTTTGGCAACATCTGCCTTGGCATCTTCCGCTTGCTTTTTCAGCTCCGAACGCTCTTGAGTATGGGACTCGAGCAAGTCATGATAGCGTTTTTGTAGATCTTCAAATTGTTGTTTGAAGCTAGCAGTGTCCCGTTGAGCGATAGCAAGTTGAGCCTGTGTATCCTCGAGGTCTTTTCCTAAATTTTTTAAGGCCCTTGCATCATCTTCTGCGGTCTTCTGCATCGAGTTAGTATTCGTGATTAAAGTTCGGATGATTCTGGAAAGGTTGCGCGAATACTTGAACATCTCTGAATATTGTTTCCCGACCGCGTCTATTTTTGCTTTGGCCTCATCTGCCCACCTCGAGGAAATAGGCTCAAGAGCAGGTAAGAAAATTAAGTTTTCAAAGTAGTGATCGGGAAATTGCACCTCCAGATACACCCGCTTAACTGCAGTTTCAGCATCCAACGGTGGAGGTGCAGGGAATGTCAGCTCGGTATCCTTATGTGTGGAGGTTTCAATGGCCTCCTCATCCCTTCTAGGCCGTTTAGCGAAAACCTTGCGCTTGCTTCGCGATTCGGTATCTCTTGGCGGGCTCCTTTCCCTACTACGCTTTTCTTGAGAAGAAGTTGAGTCTTTTAATTGCGGCCTATCATCTTCCCAACGGCCTTGGTAGCCCTTATATCGTTCTGGATCTGAACGAACGGGAGAGCGAGAGCGCGAGGACCACGACTGATAAGAATCATAGGGCCTTCTATCCTCCCTACCGCGGCTTTCGCGACGATCATACTCAACGTCATGAGGGGGTCTGGTCATGCTGCGGCGTAGTTTCCTGATGTCATAGTAAGCACGAGACATTGTACCTACAAAATAATGTAAGTGGATTTCAGAATTAGTATTCTCATAAGATGTAAGTGCTGTGAAGTGGGGTGCGATTGTGTTAAGTGCATCCTAAGTGGTGTCCCCCCCTCCGAGAAACCAGAATCTGAAGCTGAGCCAGTGCGAGAGGGCTCTTTGGCCTTAACAGGAGTGGCCTCCACTGAAGAAGTAAAAACTAAAGGATTTGTGCCAAAATCCTCAAAAGTGTAAATAGTATCAGGAAGTGGGAGATCTCCCAAGCCCTGAAATATAGGATCATCAACAGTAGGGGCATCTCTTTGGGAAGCGCCTGTTGGCTGTTCTTCAGGGGATGGTGATTTCTCAGGAGAAACAACATCCCCAGGAGTGATGTACTCCTCTCGGTGCTTCTCAGGTAAGTTAGCCAACTCATCGTCTTGAGTCGAACTTGGAGAAGGTGAAGTTCGAATTGGAACGGTGGGATCTTCCGAGCTCTCTCCTATTTCTGGAATTACATCCACCGGAGGGATATATAAATATGGACCTGGCCCATGACCTATGCTACGGGTAATGGATAGCAGCCTGTGGTGATGGAGATATTCGTCCTTGAGGACCTCATCGATAGTTAAAAAATTTTGATCACCATTAAGGAGCCGATGCATCCGATCAAAGAACACTTGACCCGATATCTATTTTGGATTGTCAACTGCAAACAAAAAGAAAACGGATTAGTGTGGTAGCGTAGACATTCAGAGTCGAGGTTTAGAAAACTGGTGCCTTACTCGATTTTGTCCATCTCCTAGCACACCCCGGCTGTTGCCTTACATAAAACCATTCCAGCTTGGAGTCGCCGGCCTTGCTACTGAATGGCGCTGAAATTATCTTTCTTTTTGGGATAGACTCGAAGTAGGAGAAAGAAGGAGTTTCTCGAGTCCGGTGTTTGAAGTTATAAAAGAAATGAACGTCATCAAAAGTGAGCTCTATGCCTAAGATCTCGCGGTATGCTACATATAAGGTATGCAGGTAAGCATAGGAGTTGGGATGCAGCTGCATGGGGGCAATCCGCATCTAACTTAGAAAATCGACGACAAAGGGAGAAAACGGTGGAATAGCTCCGACCATGCACATCAATCGAGTGATTGCCATAAATCCCTCCGGAAGATTATGAGGACGGTCGGTTATAGACGGCACCAGAGTATCTTTTTTATGTATCACGTACTTCAAGCATATTCGAAGGAGCCTATCATAGTCAATTGTCGATTCAACATAATCTTGAGGTGATTCCAATATGACGGCAGATTCAAATTCGTCAGGAGCTCGAGTATCTCCTACCCCTCCTTCCTCTTCGTAACCCAGAGAAACTTTACTGTCAGAAGACGTTTCGCTACTATGCGTCCCCACTTCGTAATATGATCCCTCGTCACCCCATTCAGGGTCTGAGGAAGAAGATATGTCGTCAAGAGTAACTTTGTTGGATGTCTCTGGGACCTCTTTCTTTTCTGCCAGTCTAGAAGAATGTCTTTTGGCCATGATCACTAAACTATCGAAGAAGTAATAACAGAAGTTAGAGTAAATTAGCCCATGTCCCCCTATGCACATGTGTGAACTAAAGTATGTACGGTGTGTGCAAAAGTGCAATGCAAAATCTGGGCAGAGTAATGATGCTTAGAGAAGTTCTTGATGTTCATGTATGTTCGCAGGGCACTATCCTAACTATTCATGAAGGTGGAAGTTATGTCAAACATATATTTTAGCCAAATGGACAAAGTATTGTGCTTTAAGTTGGGTGGCCTCGGTTCGGTTCGGGTACACATGATGGGATCGGATCGGAGGCACAGTCATGCTTCGGTCAGAAGTTAACTTCCAACTGGATCGGTTTGGGAGCTTGCTTTTGAAGCGGACCGGATAGATTTAAATGTCAACAACCCTTTCCCCTTTGTTCTACCTTCCGACCCGATCTGGTCAAATAAGCCTCGTTTCTCTTTTTTGCTTTTCACTCCGACCCGATCCGATCTTATGAACCCCTCACTCTTTTCTTCTCTTCAATCTCCTATACTTCCTCGTCCGAACCGACTCCCTATGCTTTTCGTCTTCCTCTTCCTCCTCAGTCACAACCGAATTCAATCCCATCTCCGAAACCCTAGTTAGAACTGAACAGGTACCATCTTCCGCCTCCCTACGCTTCGAGGTGATGGCGGAGCCACCAACAACGACGGCAAGGGAGGAGGAAGTCACGGCGTCGAAGCCAAGTAATAACCACATTCAAATCATTCAAATTGACCGCAAATTTCAATTGGAACCAGTTATTATGAAGATAATCGAAGTTTTAAACCTACCGAGGTGTTTAAATTGAAGACTAAGGAGAAAATTTCAGAGTTTTTCGAGCTTTCAGGAAGCTAGGGTTTCGGCGTGAAAATTGTTGAAGGAGATTAATGAAAGAAAAGGAGGAAGAAGGAAAGAGGTAATGGGCTTATATATGTGTTCATAGTGACTAATCATATTCCTTGTTTTTCTTCTCCCCGCTCGGACCGGGATACAGGCCCACGAACACATTTTGGCCTGTTGCATCAGCATTAAACAATACGAAGGGAGTCCCTTCGGATCGGGCCCGAACCGAATGAATTGAGCACAACGACTCGGTGTGCAAATTAAATTCAAAGAAAAATGAAGAAAAAACATACCTGGAAGAAGCACTGATCATCAAGGAGAGTTCCTAGGATTGTTTAACAATGAAGTAAATAAATCGTGTATTCTACCACATATATATATAAGCGATAAAAGACACGACTTCATGAAGTAACGCGTCTTCACAAGTGAATGGAAATGACTTTTCAATGATCAATGAGTAGATAATATCAAAGCACGCTTCATCTTCAACAGAAGCATCCTTTGAGGGGGCAAAATGTTAGCCTGCTTTGTAAACTAGGCTATACAAAGTCAAGAAGTCAGAAGATCAAGTAAACAGAAGACACTCTGTTACACATCCGGTTCGGATCGGAATTACAAAGGTAAGAACAACAACATCACAAGGCTAAAAGATCAAGCCGGATCAGATCGGGCATAGTCAAAGAAAAGCAAAGTGAGATAAAAGTTAAACCTGATCGGATCGGATGGGATGCTCCGATCCGAACCCCATGTCATTAGAAAGACCCGATCCGATCCTAGAAGTTCCTAGCCGCTTCACTCCATGATCTCCTGGATATTCGGGGCGGTTACACCCACTTTCTACCCACGATGGCCACTTACCTGATGTGTTGGCAACACCAGTACCCATCCAATCCCGAAAGTCATGGAATGGAGGACACGTGCACCCGATCCAAACTGAATTCTGGAGAAGTTTTCACCTATAAATAGACCTCCAAGGTTCGTTTGAAAGGATCTTTTGGCACTCTGAGAGTTCAAACATCTTTGTGAACCGAATTCCAGCACTCCAAACAATTCAAAATCATCATTCAAAGTATATTTTGAGATAATTGAGTGAATGTATATGAAAAGTGAGTGAAATTGAGTGAACATCTCATTGTATTTTCATCTACATCATCAAGCAAAGCGATTATAAAGTGGACGTAGGCTTTTTAACGCCGAACCACTATAAATCCTGTGTCTCTTTTTTATTTTTGATCTCATTTTAATTTTAGTCAATTTGGGTGTTAGAACCACTTTTTGGTCTAACAATCGGTAAGTGGAGTTCAAGGCTGGACTAAGTAAGAAGTATGGGACTTAGAGCATCTCCAACAAAGGGAGGATTCAGCCCCTGAACGATAAATTGAGGCCAATATTAGTCCCCAACAGGTGCTCTTCCCCTGGATATTCAGAGGAAAATTATGGGGCCAATTCGGAATCTTGAATTGGCCCCACATGCCGATTTTATTGACGTGTGTTATAGCATGTCGATTTTTTCGACATGCTGCGATAAAATCGGCACGCTATACCACATGCCGATAAAATCGGCGCGGCATGCCAATAGCTCAATGCCCTTGCATTTTCATTAGAGAACAACAAAACAATCGTATTTTTTCCAACGGCTATAAAACGGTCAAAAAATTTCAAACGACTATATTTTCAGTAATAAATTAGTTCCTTTCTATCATTCTACATTACAACATTTTCACAATTCCTTTCTATCTCTTTAATCTAAACAAACTCCAACTCTATAATGTCATCACCATTCAGAGATCTTTCACATCCGGCGATGGACGGAAGCCAATTTTCGCAAGCCAACATGAACTATGTCCTAGGTACTCAATCAAGCAAACATGACTTGAAAAGTCGTACTGATTAAAGATGACATGTTCATTGCTTTAATAAAGCAAAGCATGAAATCAGTGGACTCGGCAACCTTTAAGACCACCCACCCCTTCTTCCTCTATTCATACTTTTGAATTCTTAGGTTTTCAAATTACTCATTTTATCTAGCTGCAACTTTTCAAGCAGTTCAAAATGTCTTCTAGGGAATTGGATGATGAAAACATGGTCCAAATGTACGATTAATATAAAAGAAATAAGCAACCAGTCGAGTTTGTGCCCGAAACGCAATTGGAAGATCAACTGGAAGCTGGAGAAGTGGAGTCTGAACTTGTGACGACCGCCACAACCCCTGCACTAATGAGAGAGATAATGCGCGAAAGGGTGTGCCAGGTAGCTATAGATGATCATCAAGGTATGAAACACAACGGTATCTGTCGTAAAACTCATGGCGCAAGGATACAATATAATAGAACATATACAACAGGTAATATTAATGAAGCAGAAAACACTAAACTTTCATAATGACTAGAAAGTAATATCCATAGACTTGGATTCAAAAATAGTGTTTATACAATTTTGCCTCACTACAGCACTCAGAGAAGAATAACAAACAATGGAAAACAAAGGTACTAGATAGTAGTAAAGATAATACGTCAGTCCCCTGCTTGCCATCAAACTACAACATTGTCCTTACCAAGTTATCGCCTGTCACCTGCTACCTAATCTTCCCATCCAACAATAGGATGAACAACCCAAGGTAATAAGAGGGGAACAAAAAACCTTGAGTCAGACAACAACCTTAGTGAGCGATAAAACGACTAACTAACATCATCAATAAAGTATACGAGAATGGGTAAATAAACGAACTAATCTACCCACAAAATCAGAGAAGAACACAACTCCCATCTTCCCCACATCGGACAGTGATAGCCTTTACATAAAACATTTCAACCATTCATCCATGTAAACCAAAATGACAATTAAATGCAACCAACAATAGCACTCACAACATCCAGATTATATATCTCTTGTAAACCATCCTAATCGGATTCAACATCCCCCAAGCCCAAGCCCCAAAGGCCTAAACCAATATCAAACAAGCACTCAAGGAACATCTCCTTTAACGTTGGATAATTTACACGAGATGGTACAAATAGAACATCCAACATTCGTGACCTACTCTGGCTATCACCCCAATCCTGCTTCGAAACCATCGTTAATCTTATGACTGGCTAAACAATTTGCCATCAATTGTCAAGGGCCAATGGTAATCCCCGTTCTAGCAAAAACCTCATACGTCATACAATTTGACATATCGAGGCCATACACGACGCCCAGGATACTCAACCTACAACCGGCCTTTTGGACGTCTCTATTGTACCCCTGCTTTGAGCTCTCTAGAACCTACAATAATGATAATTTCTCGGCCTTCAGTATATCTGGTCAACATTGACGGCGACCATCCAACCTTTTTTGACAAGCTCAGAACACTTTGAGTTGTCATCATACCTGTTGCATTACGACTAACAACGAAAACTTCACATCACTTCGACATTCCCCATTGAATTAACTTCGAAATCACATCATCAAAAGAAATGTCCGACCAGAAATGTCTGACCCGAAATGCCCGACCAGAAATGTCCGACCAGACCCACTTTTATGCCGACCCACTTTGGCACTGACCAACTTTGGTGCCGACCCACTTTGGTGTCAACCCACTTTGGTGCAGATCCACTTTGGTGCTGACCCACTTTGGTGCAGACCCACTTTGGTGCGGACCCACTTTCCTGTACTACTTCTTGTACTTCACTCACAATGCATTCGTACTTCACTCGTGTTATACGGTCGACCCATATGAAACAGACCGACCCATTTCCTGTACAACCCCGAACCATCTCCATATTCGACCAAAACTTCGCCAAACAACGAATTTTACGAAACCAACTCATCTAATTCATTCAACCTAACCATAAGCATGTTATGAAATCACTAACAAAATGAATATGACGATTATCAGAAAAATTATGCCAATTTCACCAAAATCATGATAAACGAACATATGAACTAAATTGTGGATCTAACTTGTATAAACACATGAAATAGAATAGATATTACCGGTTTTAACTTGCTAAATTAGATCCTATGGTGGTTCATATGAAATAAAGCTTACCATGATGTAGATATAAGGAAAATGACTTGAATTCGATGAAAAACAAGATTAAACACTCATACACTTGATTGAATTCGTGTGAGAGATGCATATCACTCACCAATTCTCCAAAATAAGCTAAAAACAATGAAATATGATTTCGAACAGCGAAGAATTCAATCCGGATCCTTCTACTTGATGAACTATCTCTTCAAATGATATAGATCTAGCTTTAAATGGTGTAGATCTTGGATTTCCTTCCTTAGATCTCGATTTAATGGTGGAAAGGTGTTGAACGAAGGAGGAACACAAGGCCACCAAATGATGGAATGGAGAAAGTAAACTATTCTCCATACCTCTCACCTCCTACTTATAGCTTCCATCAGCCCACTAATGGGCCTCCCCAAATCAGCCCATCATGGCTTACAAAACCTGAACAACCAGCAGAAAAACCTTAAAACAGCGATTCCTCCCAAGTCGTTGAGCCAAATCTTTAATGTAACCACTCTACGGAAAGGGAAACATCATTTCCTTTCCAATGGAATAGGTCTCAACACCTGGTTGGACCTGAGTCAAAAGTTATTCCCTGTATAAGACTGATAGCGGCAAAATGGTCATAAGCAAAATTGATAAAAATTATGGATATATCTCACATCACCATAAACTACATATTAAAACTTGAGAATTATCCAACCCTCAGGGAATAAAATTAAAATATTTTACGATCCTCCGATACGTAAAATGCGGGCTGTTACAGAACTCTTCAGTGCCACACACATATTGGACCAGTTCAAAAAACCCACTACGCTTGTTTGAGGGAAGTACTTGCTCGATAGAACCCAGATACGTCAAACTCTAACATGACGGGTCATTCAGTACTTTGCTATCGCGGAGTGGAACGTAATGTGGTTGTTTTTAAAAGCCAAACCAATGCAGGTCGTCACTTTTATGGTTGCAAAGCATACATTACTACACATAACCGACAAGGATTGGAACGTTGTAATTTTTTCTCATGAATCGATCCACCAGTAACGGAAAGCGGTGTCTAGTACGCTCTAGAGATGCAAGCAAAGGTAAGACGCTTGGAAAGGTTGAATATTGCAGCAAAGGCTGAAATGTTCTATGGGTTTTACAGTTCGTCCCGAAACTAGGGTCTTAGTTATATGGTACTATGCCTTAATTATATGTATTTCCACGTTACGTCGTACTTTATCGTAGTTGTATGTTGGGTTGAACATTCACTATATCATGTATCTTGTATTTTGTTATATTGAACGAAGTTTGTACGCAAGTTAAAAGGTATTGTTTATATTTATGAATGTAAATGAGTTAAAAACTAGGGTCGTCCCCATTTAAATTAAACATTTCAATACACAAAGAAGTTAAAAAAATAGGGTCGTACTCATCCACATGAGCATTATTGCTGACAAATGCTTTGGAAATTGCAGCACTTAAAGCAAAGTCGAACTAGTGACCGTTCACATCAGGGCAATACGAAAAGTAGATTCCCTACAGTATTACGTCAGGCGAAACAGTGTCGGGCAGCACGTAAAGCACAGTCATAACAGTGACCGGTTACATCATTATTTGTTTTATTCATTTGTACACTATGCAGCTATATATCTCTGTCAAATTACTCACAACTTACCACACTCAAACAACTTTATTTCCAACTACTCTTTCTATTCCCACAACTATGCCTTCTTGGTCGTCATCTACAGACTCGGATGAAAAGGCGTATGAACAGATGAGACTTCAGGATCATGTAGACAAATTCCCACATCTAAACCTAATGAGACCTCAGGATGAACCACCGTATGAACAGGGGAACGTACAACCTCCACACGAAGCTTAAGTACCACATGTTCAACTTTCGTATGAACAGTCGGTCGCTCAACCACGGCAAGAAGTAGAGGTATATCGAGTACTGCATGTTCAAATTTCTTATAAATAGGAAGTTGATTCTTATCCAATTTGTTGCTAGTGCGCTTATGCAGTTGAAGTTGTGGTTCAAGCAGATGGCAACAATATAGGTTGATGCATTTAAAAATGTCCATCCTATCCGAATGGATGCAATTACACAAAATGGATAGATGAATCTTTGTGCCCAAGGGGAATAGCATATGCAAACGAACTCAAAAGAGAGATTAGACGTCTCCAAATTGTTATTGAACAGTTGCGGTTTGACCGTAATGATTAGGCGATTTAAAACTCCTTTAGACTCCCTTGAGATTGAACGTAACATGTAGTTTGCTTAAGTAACCATTTCTTACATCTGCTTCGATGTTTTACTTGGCATCTAGTATCATTAGTTATTATATCTTTATGACCTGCTGTATTTGTATGCTTATTGTTAGTTGTATCATTATGCGGAATATTAGCTATATCATTATGATCATGACCACTTGTTTCTGTATGATTATTACCAATTGTAGCCAAATCCCTTCGGTTTGAACATAACATTTAGTTTTCTTGCGTATTTATTTTCCTACTTCACTTCGGTCTAATCGTTAGTTGTATCGTTTATTACTTCCAATGCATGTACTGACTTTTGTTGTATTTGTATCTAGCAGATGTAGCAACGTCTGTTGTATCGTTATGTTCAAGATCATATTATATGTACATTCAAACGTTTTATATCAACCTAAAACACTAAATAACCCTAGAAGGGATAAAAAAAATTATTTTCACAAAATATTTATGGTACCGCGCCGATGATATTAGCGCGTTATACTTATGCGCCGATAAAATCGGCGCTCCTGTTGGGGAAACTATCCCATCCCCCTAAATCTTACGGATCGTAGTATTATGATCCGTAAGTTGTTGGAGATGCTCTTATTTCACATTTGGCTTACGAAGCATCATCTACGAGTGGATTTAGCACTATAGTTGAAACCTTTCTCGGGAACACGGTCTGAGCACAAAATTTATGTGCTGCATGTTTTTTTGCACAATCATGGTATTGGTGTATGCTTCTATTGGACAACAAATGGCTATAGAAAAGGAAACATGACTAAATGGAACCCAAAACAAATGAGAGTCCACGTACTTTCGACCCAAGAGTAGTCAATAGGTTTCTTATGCCACTACGATAAAGAGATTAACATGGATGCATGCAATGAATCAATATGCGAACTTATATTAGTGTTCTTGCTCTCCAAACATAGTGTAACTGGACCACTGGTTATTGGTAATGCATCCTGATTTAGCCAATGTATACTGTGAAGTCTGACTCATAAATCTAACTCATTGCGTTAGGTAATAATACTTAGTTATTTGACCTTAAGATACACAGACACACCAAATGTACCCTGAAGCTAAAAGTAGATTAAGAATTACTTGCATTTAATCATTATATTAGCCTTGTTCTCATTCACCAGACTTTTTTCTAATGTAGAGTGCAATTGTTCTGTATCCAACTTGGGTGTTCCCATATGTCCGATAAATCACAACCACAGATCTTATTAATAATCAAATAAACAGGTCCCACAATACACTTAAAACCATTAAATTTTGTGCAAATCAATAGCTAAGATCAATCTGGTACATAGGAACACCCAACTTGGGTACAGAGCAATTCACATGTTCCATTTACCCTGTCATAAATGGATAGGGTAGCAAGTGATTGACCTATTCTTTCTTTGCAGATGTTCGTGCCAAGGTTGGAACTTAGCCTTCAATCTTTAATATTTGTCATGTATTACTTATCAGTTTCGTTGTCTCTTTGTTTTGCTTCCATGGGACATTTTTATAATATTCTCCAGTCTTGACTATGTATTGATATTTTCTGAGACTTTGATATGACATGATTTTTTTAGTCTGCTATTATTTCTGAAAATTTACGTAACTGATTGTATTGTTTCCAATATGATACGTTATCATTATATATGTCTTATTTTTCATATTATTATCCTAGGCTTTTGTGAAGTTATTTTATTTTACCCGACGATCAGCATTTCTTGATACACTGATTATTGAATTTTCATGAGATGCAGGTCATCATATAATGATGCTCATGGGATATCATGCACATCCTTGTTATGGAGTGGAGCATCTCCTATAGGGGTCTATAACACGAACTTTTTGTCAGTGTCATGCATTAAGTTATAGGTGTTAGGAACTTCGTCGTTAGCGTGATTAACTTGGATGCTAGCTGGATTGTGTGGCTAAGATGATTACTAGTTGGAGATATGCTGTAACAACCTGGAAAATACGAGCCAATTTAAAATTTTTAAATTGGTTATTTTAAAGGAATTAAAACAATTGAAATAGAATATTTCAATAAAATAGTGAATTAGAAATAGTGGGGCAGTTTGAAAATTTGAATTCAAACTTTGACTGACTGCACCGAGTGCAAAATATAATATATTTTTGTGAAACTAGAAATATTTAAATCTGTTTATGAATATCTTTCTAACGAATCTTAAAAATCAAAGTTTCATAGCGGGAATCAAAAGTTATGGCCAAAAGAATTTTCAGAAAGGTCGCTATATAGAATATATAGCCCTTGAAAATAGACATTTTGCAAACGACCTCGGAATTCGACGAAACCACTTTTGTTGGATCTGGGATGCCAAACTATTGCTAGGTTTCAAATTTCATAATTTTTGAAGCTAGCATGTGGGCATGGCAAAAGAAAACGTGTTTGGTCAATTTCTGTTAAATTGGATCGACCAGAAAATGGCCATTTTTCAAATGATCTCAGAATTCAACGAAACTAGTTTTGTTGGGACCGTAGAGTCAAAATATAGCAAGTTTTATCTTTATGGAATTTTTCAAATCAGTTTGTGGCCCTGGCAAATTGAAATGTATGTTCAAATTGAATATTGAATGTTTTATACTTTAATTTGAAAAATAACCGACTGCAACAGTCGAATTGGCCTACGAAACATATCCCATTGTGTCCGGGATGGGGGTATTTAGCTAGGGACGACAGTCGTTGGGTTTGAATTGGTGTTCGTGTGGAGAAACGCTATTTTAAAATTTAATAAAACCCACGGGCCAATCAAAATTCTCCATTCATTAAAATAAAATTAAAAAAATCAGAAAACCCTCGTTCCTCTCCCCCTCCCCCCCGATTTCCGATCGCCTCAGCCCACGCCCGACCTCGCCACCACCCGATGTCGACAGCGCCGCCTCCCCTCTTAAAATCCGACCAAACCCTGACCCCCCTCGTCCCCCCAGCGACAAGAACGATGCCCTCAAAGTCGGCGACTTCCTAGCGCCGCCACCGCCAGACCCGACCACCGATCCCGACGAAACCCCCTGCTCCTGAAACCCTTTCCACCCTCTACGACGTCATACAACCTGATCGGGACGAAGTGCTACGGATATCGCGAAAACTAAAAACCTAGTTTTGAACAATCATGAAAGGTATCATCTTTATTATATTTGAATTGAAAATAACACTTTTAAGTGTTGCAAACTTCGAAAAATCATATCTTTATGGAGTGTTGACGAAATTCGATGAAACAGGAAACATCGTGACCGCAAGGAGGCTCTCTACCACCTAAAAGAGACCGCGGATTTTTCTGAGCTCGCTAGGATTTTTAGCACCTCGACAACCAATGTGAGAATTCTAAATTGAAAATGTGAATGGAAATGTCATGTATAAATTATATAAGCAAAATATAAATTATACACGTGTTGTATATCTCATGTACATGCGTTGTGTAAGCTATATGAGCGAAGTATGAATTATACATGCATTGTATAAATGATATGTATGTTGAAATGCAAGTGAAATATAGAAATAATATATATATATATATACACACTCCCCTCGTCCACAAACCATGGACAATATTTATTGTTTGTGAATTGGTGTAAAAAATTTGGTGAATAATGCGAATGGTTGAATAATTGTTTGTGGTTGATATTGATTGGTTATGGTTGAAAAATACCCATTGGTGATTGAAATAAATTGGAAATAATTGTGGAAATGAAAATAAAACATGCCGCCTGCGTGCGAACAAGATGCATGAAATCCCCATTGTCAAAAATCGCGAGGTTTTAAGGTAGAGCGAGGAGCCGTACTCGGGACGGTGCCGGTTTTAACTACACCTGCCGTTATGCTGCTGAAATTTTGAATAACATTCATGTGTTAGAATTATTTTCATATGTTGAAATTATCTTCATGCGTTGAATCTAAAGTCATGTGTTGAAACAATATCCATGTGTGGAAATGCTCATGTGTTGAGAGGTAATGTGTTGAAAATTAAATTCACGTGTTGAATGAATAAAGTGTTTAAACAAGAAAAATCACATTTTTATAATATATATGAAGTATGTAAAATATTCGCGTGATAAATAAATGGTTTCAACAATAAAAAAATTCATCTTTCTTATATGAACAAACTATATAAAATATCCATCTGTGGAAATGCTCATGTGTTGAGAAGTGCGTATGTTGAAAAGGTTCATGTGTTGAATAAAAAGATTGAACAATAAAAGTTACATTTTTATTGAAATTATGAAGTGTTAAAAACATTCATGTGTTGAATAAATATTTTAGTTAATAAAAATACCATTTTTATCATATATGTGATTTGCTAAAAATATACGAGTGTTGAAATAAATATTTGTGAAATGAATATTATTTTTAACATGTATAGGAACTAAATAAAATAGTCATGTGTTGAAATATATTTTAGTTCGCCAAAAATATCATTTTTGAAATGTGAAGTGTTGAAAATAACTATTTGTTCAAATAAATATGCATGAGTTGAAATATTCATTAATTAGCTAATGATATGATTTTTGCTTATGTATGCAACATTAGAATGAATGGTGTCTTTAAACCAAATTGAATCAAATATGAAGTTGAATGGAAAATGATAAGTGATTAGAATTGCACATATGTACATGCATATTTATTGAACAGGTTATAGCAAAGAGGCTAGAGAAGAGGAATAAAATTGTGTGCCCGACAAATAGGTACATGTTTACTGTTTTGCTTGGGTGATGATTTTATGAGCCTATTGGCTTTTTCTTTTTCATTTTGAGATGAGACGCCCGTGTGGCTATTTGGGAATTTTCCCAGCCCCTCCCGTACAAAGGAGGTTATGGCGAAATTTTCCAAAATTTAAAGGCGTTAGTGAAATATTTGAAGTGAAAACGATATAGAAATCGTCGAATGAACTATATTTATATATTTATATATATATATATATATATATATATATATATATATATATAAAATTAAAACGAATCATGGACGTGCAGTTCGTGTTTTGAAACCGTGTTTTCAAACGACTAGTGCGGGAAATCCGACCATCGGATTTTCCCGAAACCACAACCGTTAGGTTCGCCTTGGAAATATCTTTCCAATGGCACCAACTTTGTAAAGATTCGACGGTTGGATTATCTAGAATGTTTAATTCAAATCTGAAGAAAAACAGTGCCAGAATCGATTATATTTATATATAAATATAAATATAATTAAATTAAATCGAATAACGACGCTGCAGTTTGTATTTTGAAATCGTAACTTCAAATGACTAGTGTAGGAAATCCGACCGTCGGGTTTTCCCAAAACTGAAACTGTTGGGTTCGTTTTGAAAAGATCCTTCTAATGAAATAAAGTTTGTGAAGATCCAACGGTTAGATTCTCAGATATGTGTAAAACAAATTTAGTGAAAAACAGCGCCAATGCCTCGGCACGACCTGAAACGTCGTTTAATTAAATATGGTCGTTTTTATATAAATAAAAATGGCGATATATCGTTATAAAATATTATAAACGATATCGAATGGAAATAAACCAATTTTTCTGTGTTTGCTTGATATGTGATGGTTGAATGTATTTAACATAAGAATTTTACTAAGGAACTGAAATGTGAATGTTGAGTAATTTAACCATGTGAAGAATCGATTTGAAAATCTAAATATACATGGATTATTTGAAAAGACCGAGTTAATTCTCATTTCAAATAATCGATCGACGGTGAGAAGTCGAAGAGATGAAGATGGTTCAAGACCGACGATCTTCACATTGGATGGATGGGCGCTACTGATGCTGGTGATTGGAGTAGCTACCTTGAAGGAGCTGAAATAGTAGCTGTTCGGACGTATTGTTGATTGTGCGGATATGCAAGGAATATGGTGCCTCCGGCTTTGTTCAAACCTAGAACGAACTTGTAAATGGACTGTGTGTCTCACATTGGATTTTGTTCTGTGCTGATTGCTCTCTGTTAAATATATATCTTTTTGGCGGCGGAGAATTTATTCTCTTGCTTAACGCCCTTCTCTGAGACATACAAACTCAGAGGTTATATATCGATAGAAATCAGTCGCATGGAGTGGATTGCCTGTGTGGCATGCCTAAGTGGCAAATGATCAAGGCTTCTGTTGCAAAGCAAAGTCTTGTGGTTGATGATCAAAGCATGGTCTGTGTGACGTAGCTTTGTGTATAACGTGGATTCACGAGCCTTACACCCCGGTATGAGTCAAAAACGGGAGAAGGACCCAAAGAGTGCACGACGTTTCTTTCTAGCTATGGTGGTGTCAGTGACCTACCAGCCTTGACATTTATATCTACTTTTCACCTGTGTGGTTGTTGGAATGCGAGGCGCCTCGATTATAGGTCTGTAAGGATCGGGAAACGTGTGTTCAGGAATAATTAATCCTCAAACGTAAGGGAGGACCGGCCTTGGAGGATCCAGGGATTGTTGTGTGCGGTCCTGGGACATTTGGTAGAGTATCTCGAACGGATAGGAGCTTGCCCCTTGCCTGGACTCATGATGGAATCCAATTTCCGATACGAAATTGCGGATGTGATTGTATTTCTAGTATGGCGACGTGGTGGTATGGGTCATTTATGCCGTCTATGATTGATATTTATAATTGAAATCGCTTTTGAAACATATATGCACTAGTAATAATAACAAACACTTTTGTTTTATATGTATGAAGCAATTCTTGGCCATTATAAGGTAAAACTCTATCCTCTGGCTTGCGTTGCATTGAGTGATGGGACCTGAGTCTTATAATGGCTTCATTTTTATAAAAATCATTGCGATGATTTAATCATTTACTTTCTTTCATGCACTAGCACTCATTGGAGTAAACCCGTTCCGCGAAAGTGGCGTGGTCCTTTGATTTGCCTTATTATAACGTTTAATAAGTTAAGTAGATTTCTCATACTAGTCCCATGACTGACTCGTAGTTTGTTTCACCTTGCAAACTCGGGTGCCCTCATTTTCACACGGGCAACCTAGTTACATGTAGCTGACATATTTTGGCTTGGCACCACAGTAGAGGTGCACTTTTGGACTCATGGCGAGGCTTGACTACATTGTGATGATTGTGACTTTTCCGCCATTATTGTATATATATTATGATTCCGCCACAGGCGATGTACACTCATGTTTAGTTCATGTACTCTCTATGTATGATTCCGCCACAGGCGATGTAGACTGATTATGTATTATTATGCACTAAGTAGTATCATGCACTGTGCTCTTTGATGTGGTGATATATATATGATTCCGCTGTCATATTTGTGTAAATTATTCTATTTCTTGTTTATGCTATTATCTGTAATCTGCTAATGATGATTAATGTGTTATGTTCCAATGATTATCCTTAACACTATGGCACAGGGTTTTGGGGTCGTCACATATGCACTTAAGCATGTCATGACTTTGGAGTAGGAGACATATGTTCAGTGAGGGGTTGTGTAATAGAGCTTTTCCAGGATGACAACGAAAAGTCATGGAGTAGTTGTTAGGATTGCCTTGCATGTTGTTAAGAAAGAATGACGGGTTGGAATTAATAGTCTCACATCATGGAATAAATTGAAGGAGTTGGATACAAATATGAGTTGGTAGACACGTAACATCAGAGATTCCTTTTGTTATATGAGAGTTGTGTGTCTGCTCATATGCATACAAGGAAGGGGCTTTGTTCTGACCGTCATTACATAACAGTAGTTACCACATGTCTTGAACATGCCAGTCTTAGCGTAGAAACTATACACTCATAACTTCTTTGGTGGACGTAGTTAGTTGTCTATGGCCAAAGCCTATTGTTCTAAGATCAGATAGCTTAAGGAAGAGTGAGAGGTTGTAGCGAAAGACAAGCAAGGGGCCTTGTTGAGGAGTAGCCCATTGTGGTGGAAGATGGGCGATGTTGTTGCTAAGGAATATAAGTCGTAAGTCGCTCGATTGTTGATAGTCATCAGTATTTCAAGCTGACATATGCTATTGTTGTCGTCCATGACCACTTGGACCTTATTTAGTTCATTTTTTTCAATTTAGCCTTGTCTTGGAAAATTATTACAAAAACATATTTGAAAACTAATTATGTTGGCAGTCAGTTCTGATAAATTCAGAATTGAGTTTTTCTAGAATGTGCTGGTGCAATATCATAGCGCTAATACATGTGAACACTGACGCAATTTGATATTGCGTCAGTTCTTGTTCTCATTATAAAAAATAAGAGCACGCACGAGTGCAATTTGAAATTATAGCAATGAGGCGCATTTTTGGATTACCCCCAATGTATTCTTAATTCACATAATATACCTTCATTCCTTCACACTTCCCCCTCAGTTTTCATGGTTTTCAAACCCAGATTCAATTCCAAAATTTTCCTAGCCCATCACTGTTCTCATTGAAAACATTTGTTTTACCAAATCTATTTGGAGAATAGTAGTAACGACTTACTTTGGATCGACAAACATATGTTTTTTTAAAAAGCGAGTTTTATTTATTTATTTGCAACCAGACGTCTGAGTAGTGTTTATTATCTTATGATACAGAATGACTCTTAATTTTATTTCTATTATATGCTATTATGATGCCTATTTGGTTATTGATGATCAAAAGTGTGGAATATATAGTAAGGGATCTTACAAACTAGCAAAGGTTGGAAGGGGCCTTACTCCGAACAATTAAAAGAATCAATTTACAAAGAAACTAAGATCAAATTAGAGGAGTTTAATGTTTAATTATTTTGCAACCGGCCAACTGATTTTGGGATTAAAGCAATTAAAATTATATATGACGATGATGCTGAATTAATGTTTTATGCCATTTCAAAACCCATTGAGTTGTTTGTTGTGTAAAAACAGAAGGTTGTTGATAGAACAACCTGCAGCTCCTTCCATAGTGGCACTAGTACCCAACTATCCATATCCTTCTATGAACTTTGCGAGATACAGACACCAAGAATGTTTTTCTGCTATAATCCGTTTATAGATATTCAATAACTGCCACAACCAACCTATTCATATCTGATGTAGTGCAAGCATGAGTCAAAGATAACTCAAATTTCAGACTATTCCTAAATGACATAATGTTCAATGTGTTATGTTTGATAGAAAATTTTAGTTTCTTTTTCAATTGTATTCCACAATACTATTCAAAGCAAAATATTACTTGACTATTTAGTAGTCAACGGTCTAGTCGAATGCAGCCCACTAACTTCGAGTTATATCATGTAAGTCAAAAGTAAGTTACGTTTGGTAATGATATTGAACTACCTTGCATATACGTCATTACTCAAAATGTCATGTTTTCATATTGCAGTCTTATAGTACACGTTGACGATACCTAATCGAACAAGGAACCAAATGAATTTGATGTCAATATGAATATAGATGAACAAGAAAATGAAGACTCAGATGATGTTCTTGCTCTTGATAGCATGACTGTTGTAAGTGTACTGGAAAATGATGTTATGTAGATCAACGGAACACATGTAAACAATGCTCTTTTACGTTATGATTTTAGAGGTTAAGACAATGTTATTGCTGATATGATGAACCTAACATGGAGATACCATTAGGTGATGATTTGTGTAATGCACAAATATTGGCTAGATGCATCATTGCAAATTTGCAATTCAACGATGTAATATTCTTATAGTGTCTAGTGTTTAGAACGGTTTGAAAGTCAGTATGGTGCTCGAGGGGAAAAAATTCCTTGAATAACTAAGTAAATAGTCAATTTTACATGCAATTTCGTTTAAGCCGATAAGGTCAAAAAAAGAAAAATATCTCACTATCTGCAACGTAAATTCCAATTGTCCATGGAGAATACATGCTATAGACTCTTTAAAAAAGGCAATTTGGATTATGGGTTATTAAAAAATATCCAAGTGATTATACTTGCATAAATCCAACAGTTAACACCAATCATGTAATAATCCGGAAATTCTGAACCATTTAAAAAATTTTATTTTAGCTATTTTAATGGATTTTGAATATCTAAATAATTAGTTTTAAATAATAATGACTAAAAATTTATTTAAATCGAAGTTAGAACGTAATTTTTTTTAATTATAAATAGAGTTTAAAATGGCGCGGTAGTTTGAAAATTCGATTTCTAATTTCAAATGAATGTATAGAATTCAAAATAAATCGGATTTCAGTAAAACTAGAAATATTTGAATCTGCTTAATAATATCTTTCTAACGAGTGTGAAAAATTCAGATTTCATAATAAAAATTGAAAGTTATGTCCAGTTTAAAATTTAAAATAGTCGCTACGGAATTTAATATATTTTTAAATTATATATATCCCCTAAAAATAGCCATTTTGTAAACGACCTCCGTTTTAGAAACGACTCCACTTTTGTTGGATCCGGAATTTCAGATTATTGTTAGGTTTTGATTTTCATAATTTTGGAACTAATATGTGAGATGGTGAATTTAAATGTGTTTTGACAGTTTCAGCTTGAATTGGATCGACCAGAAAATGGCCATTTTTCAAATGGTCTTCAAATTTAACGAAATTAGTTTCGTTAGGACCGTATCGTCAAAACATAGCTAGATTTATTTTTCTGTAACTTTTGGAGTCGGTATGTGGCCCCGGTAAATTAAAATGTTTGTTTGAATTCAATATATATATATATATATATATATATTGATTTATATTTTAATTTAAAGAAAAATCGACTGGAACAGTCGAATTGGCTTACGAAACATATCCTATTGTGTCTGTAATGTGGGTATTTAGCTAGAGGCGACAGACGTTGGGGTTGATTTGGAGTTCGAATGTGAAATGCACTTTTTAGAAATTAATTGAATTAAATATTAATATATATAAATATTATATATACCCCTTTTGGTTATAACTGAAACCCAAATTCCCTTTTCAACAATGAGCCGCCTCTTAGAAATGGATGGCTCGAATTCTCATATCTTCTACTCCTAAAATCCTCAAATCCAACGCGAATTACAACGGGATTTCAACGCAAAAGAAGAAGAGATTTTCAAGCTCTATAAATCCGTAAGGATATGATCGTGTTTCGATTTGATTTTTTCTCGAAATTGTATCTCGAAGTCACCGTCTTCGCAGCAGTTTCCAGCGCCAGTGGGGCCACCGAGCTGGCCATCGCTGTCAGCGGTGGAGGCTCTGGTGAAGCCCGTCTAGGTGGCGACCTCGGATCCCCGACCAAAGGCCTTTGGTATCTTGCGCAAGCCTTGGATAAAAGTGACATTGGCGTTCGAAGGTTGCAGAAGAGCTAACGGGTTCCAGGAAATTGATAACATGGGAAGAAGGTTAATTATGGAATTAAGTTAATTAATTGTTTGTTAATGATATTATTAAATTAAAAAATGTTTGTAATCTCGTAACTTTCTCAAAGGAAACAGAATCGCGTGAAATCAATTGCGTTGGAATCCTCGAGACGAACACTACATTTCAGAACCAACCAGAACAGAAACGGTGCAAGTCAGAATATGAGGCAAATTTAAATCCGAACAGTACAAAAATCATTAATAAAAGACCGACGGAGTGGAAACCAAAGTGAGAACTCCTTCTAACTAAATTATATTTTATCATGTTATTATATTCATGTATAAAAATATATAGAATTACCAGTGCAGATTTTTATCAGTTTTAATCATTATAAATTGTATACGGTGCTTGTTAGCTCACCTCCCAGGTCCACAGACCATGGACGATTTAATTGACTGTATTGTGTTGTGACAGCGATGTGAAAAATATATATGTGATGTGAACATTTGTACATTTCACTGATATTTCAATATTTAAATAGTACAGAAATATAAACACCACTATTTGTACATTTCACTGATATTCATTATTGAACAATCAATTTCAGTATACACAAAGCTTCTTTCTATAGACACTCAATTATACAATCATACACTAAGACACTCATTTACAGTTTCATTGTTACACACACTAATATACTTTCACTGTCATTTTCTGGCTCTGTCTTCGCACTTCACAGTCAGTCCAGTCATCATCTTCATACCTGTCATATATAGAAGCGCACACACAGTATATGGAACAAAAATAATTTTCAAAATTTATGAATATGAATTTTAATTTTAAAATTTTATTTGCCTCTTGTTTTCTGGTGTGTTTCTCATCATTTTTCATGACTTGATCTGATATGTGAATGTAGCACGTGCATGATATATGTATACACACACATGTGTATGTATATACACATGTTATTGTGCATGGACAGGAAAATCCATTCGGATGGCTACATATACACACACGTGTATATATATATATATATATATATATATATATATATATACACGTGTACACTGCCTCGCCAATCCAGTGTGCAACTGAGGAGTAGCCACGTGGGCCTTCTCGACTCAATGCACATGAAAAAATAGTACAACAAGTTCATAAATTCAAGCAAAAACAAAGTCGAGTTTAAATCACACAACAAGTTCAAGGGGTCAAGCAAACAAGCAGACAAACTCAAATATATGCACAGAATTGTGCCAACATGAACAAGTGATCAGATCAAAGCAAAACATGTAAGAGATCAACTAAACACAAGCTGGTGCACACATGGCATGGCATGGGAAGTAAATAAGCAGTTCATAATATCATTCGTGAAGCAGTTAGATGTACATTGAAGCAACACAACAACAATGACACAGCAAATGTGTACAAGAATGGTGCAACCAAGTACAACAAAAGCATGATACAAATTATATAACTGGGCATAAAACCTAGAGCATTTTTTTAAATGATCATATGTAGTAATTTTTTTTACATGATCAGAGCATGGATGGGAATGCACAAGTAAAGCAAGTATAAACAAGTATGTACAACTTAGTAACATAATAGTGCAAGCATGGTCAAGCCCCACAAGCCAACATGAATGGAAAGAATGGTCTCGAGCAGAATTCACATGGTCAAAGTGTACAATAGCAAAATGATTTACATAAGCATGAAAGTATAACAGGATAGTTTTTATTTGCAAATTTGTTTCCTAAATTCCAGCAATCAAGCAAAGTGGACCAACGTGTTATTTCAAGTTCAAATATACATTCAAGACTTCAATCAAGCTACATGTTTTAGGCATTGAAGTATTTCCAGAAATGATGCAAGCAAATTTTGGCAATCTTTCTAAAGGGCACAACAAATTAAGCTTTTTACATAATTGATTTACTCAATTTATATGTATTGATGAAATCAAGGCATCATTCTACATTCAAAATCAAAAGAGGAAACTTTTATTTTGTTACCAGAAATCTCATTTATACATTTGGCAAGGGTTTAATCAGTTTCACAACTCCAGAAATCATACTGCTGTTTTTAGAAATCAAATTATATTTGGCAAGAGTTTTTTTTATAATGTGCAAAGAAAAACATTTCAGCAATCAATTTTTTTAAGGAATCTTTCCACTTTTCTATTCATGTTTTGGCAAATGGATTTTGGAAAGAATCAATTCATGTTTATTCGAAGTGGATATATGTGGCAAGCATTCTATAATTCAGGGTGGAAAAGCATTCAGAAATTCGAAGTGCAAGGGACCACACTTATCATTTATGTCCAGATTTATACAATTCATCAAACCTATGGCAACAATTTCATTTATGTCCAGATAAATCCCGCAACATCAGTCAAGCCGATTTTATCAAAACCAAAAAGGGAAATCTGCACAAATCAGATCCAATAAATTTTATGCGAAATCATAGATTTAAAGGATTTGAAATCCTATATATTGGCTCCATTTTCATCATCGGCAATGATCGAAAACCAACCCAACATTTCAAATCGAAAACAAGAGAGCATAATCAAAATATATAATCTAGGGAAACTCACATTTTTTTTCATCGTTTTCGATTGACTCAAATCCCTCCGAATTAAAAAGCTTTCAATCGAAGAACCAGAGAGCCGCAGAGACTCGAGCATCAGTGATTTCAGTTTCATCAATCAAAGCATCGATTTGGAGAGGGTTTTGAAAACCCTAGTTTTTCAGGAGGCGGCCATTTTTAATTTCCAGAGCAAAAGAGAGAAGGATCGGGACATAAATGGAAAAGGGTGCAACGCAAACTAAATGGGTCGGCCTATTCTATTTGGTTAAAGGGAGTTTCATTCTCCATTTAAACTAGGGTACTATTGTTTAAATTGTTTTTGCTTTCATTGTTTTGTTTTTAAATTTCTTTTGTAATCGAACCAAAAAAGTTTCTAGTGTCTGTAAAATACTAGGGGAATCAGTCAGGGTGTTACTAACAGTTGCTAGAGTCTGTAAAATCTAGGTTGTTGGTTACGGGGTTGTAATCAAGGGAAATCTGATAGAGGGGATATCGGTCAGTCTAGGGTTTTAAGCGCAGGGTTAGTACAGGAGCAGGGAGTGCGAGTTTACAGTGTCTGTAAGCGGGATCTGTTATTAAATCCTAGTAGAAACCTTAGGAATGCAGCAGTAGGCAGGATTTTGCTGGAGCTGGGTATCTCTGTGTGTCATTTCCTTTCTGCTTTTTATTTCTGCTGTATTCTGTGATCTGTTTATTATTTAATATCCTATTAGATTTTTAACTCGGCGAAAAAATGTGAAAAACCCTATTCATCCCCCCTCTAGGGTTATTCTAGATCCAACAAGTGGTATCAGAGCGGGTATTCTGTTAACTTTAGAGTTGTGGTGATCCTAAGTTGTCAGTCCCCTAAGAGTCAGTCCAGTCGTATTCCAATTGTTTTTAATAGTACATGTTTTTTAAATTGGAAATTAGAAATGGAGTTATATTTAAAATCTGTTGATGTTAAATGTTGAAATACTGTTATTAATGGATTTGATGTGGTTAGTAGAAATGATATTGGGTTTAATTCTCGTGCTATTCATATTTTGCATTCTCATATTGATGATGTTCAGTACAGCCTTATCGCCCATTGTTTAACTACGCAGGAAATCTGGAATACTCTCAATATGAAGTATGGACAAATTGACAACAGCAGCTCAAAACCCCAGAAGGTCAACTCAGTTTCAGATTTATGCTTAACAGGTTGTACAGATGGAAGTTCAGTTGGAGACTCAATAGGAAATAAAAGATTTAATTCATCGTTTAAATAGTTTAACTAAATCTGTTGAGAATCTAAAATCTAAAATTAAACTTCTGAAATCTGAGAAGCTTGAGTTGATCTGCAAAAATAATCTTTTGGAATCAAAACTCAAAATTGTTAAGAAGTCTTCAAATTCTAATTGCAAAAATTGTTTAAATTTGAAAAATGATCTTGTTCATCAAAATAAAAATATTCAGAAATTTGAAAATGAAATCCTGATTTTAAAAGAGAACAAGATAGAGCTTGAAAGCACAAACAATTGTTTGCAAAAAAAATTTGAAAATTTTAAGACGATTGAATATTCCAAAAATATTTTTGTTGAAAAACAAAATTTGTTGAAAACTGAGTCTATTCTGAATGAGCTAGAAATTGAGATTGAAAAACTCAGGAAATTTGAATTTGAAATACAAAAAAATATTTTGAATTTGAAATTGCTGAATCCCAAACCAAAATTAAATTACTTGAATCTGAAAATTTGGTTTTGAAACAATATGATGCTGAAAGGAAGATTACTGATAGCCACTGTTCAGATTTAATAAAAGAAAATAGTAATCTTAAATCGAAATTTCAACGATTAGACTCAACTACGGACAAATTTTCTAATAGAGAAAAATCATCGAATATGCTGTTACAAAACCAATTTTCATTTGGACATAAACGAGGTCTTGGTTTTGGGAAAATAAATGTTTTTGAAAATTTAAATTCTTGTTATTTTAAAAATCCTTCAAATTACTTCAAGAAGGGTCATTCTGAAAATTTTGAAAATTCTAAAAGGTTTTTAAATCACAACAGAAATGAGGATTTGTTTTATAATAAACCATTTATACATTCTTGGATCCGAAAAGGAAATAAAACGGGTTTCGTTAAGTTCAAACAGATTTGGGTCCCAAAAGGCACTTTTGTAAATTTTGATGGTTTGTTATACAAACAAGTTTGGGTACCAAAACGTACAAATATAACTGAGAGTGGTTTTACAAATTTTGTCAAACCACTCGATCATTTAAACTGTTAGGTACCAAATGAGACTGAGGAAATGCTAGGCAAAAGAGATTTGGATTCAAGCTGCTTAATACTTCTGTAATCATTCACAGTTCCTTAGCAAAGACTGTTGAGTTAGAGATTCATTTGCTTACACTGGATTTTGGTATGATCTCTAAACTCACCTTTGTAATTTTTTTTGTTTTTTGTGTTTATTCCTTCTTCTACCCTTTCTGTTTATTTTCATTATCTCTTCTGTTTTGGTTTGACACTGTCATATCATTATAATTTCTTTTGGGCTTCGTTAACTTCCAATTGTAGAACTCATATTTTTTCTGGAAATTGGCTTCATTTGTGTAAAACACTGATGTTTTAATCATTTCTAGATCTTGAGTTTAATCCTGTAAATATCTGCAATTGTTTTGAAGTTTATTTATTGTTTTTTTAATTCATAACAGTGTTGATGTATTCTTGTCATATCTTGAACACTGTTGATTTGAATTCTAAATTATTGAAGATCTGAAAGTTTAACGGAATTTCACACACCCCTGCTGTTTTGAGTTTCTTCCAATTTAGTTTAGAAGGGCTTGAAAATTTATACTCATTATAGCACTCTGCTATTTATCAGTTGTGGTAATTTCATTGATTTTTAGATTTGGTTGGATATTTTGTTTGGTCTTGAATCATTGCTTACATTTTGAAATCCATTGTTACTCATGATCATCTAGTTTGGTTTTTTGTTTGTTTGAGATCACTTGAAAAATTATGATATTTTGAATCTCACTTACCTCTCAGATCTGAAATTATTAATCCTGTGTGACTGATACATTGTATCTCAAGATTTACATTTGTTCAAGTGATTTTGAATAAACAACTATTTTTGGATCATGAATTATTACTCAATCTTGATGTAAATGATCTGAAATTTCTCTTGTGATTGTCAGAAAAATTTGTGAAAAATTATTTTGAAAAATGGCATTAAAACTCATTACTATTTCATGATGCATTTGATTTGAATATATATTTGTTTAAAATCATTTAAAATTATTGATTTACTGAATCTCACACATATCTTGAATCTAAAATTAATAATCTGGTGTGATTGATTCACTGAATCTTGATAATTTCATATTCCTCAAATGATTTCAAATAAACGGTATTTTTAATCATTGGATCATGAATCATCTTATGTGACCGTCATCTTGACAAGTATGATTTGAAATTATTTTTTGTGTTGCTCTGATACTGTTTTTCAAATAAATGCTTGCTCTTGTCTACAACTTTGATAAATGTGCCAAATTTGTAAATTTTGTTTGGTTGGGCTTTGTAATTGGTTTATGTTGTCCGAGGTACTCTTGTTTGTCTGCAGTATCATGTTAAAATCCTCATTAGTAGGGACACCAAGTGGTATCAGAAGTGCCTTATATTTGTCTCACTCATCTGTACTTAGATTCTAATCTTCACCTTGTATAAATCTACACAATCTTTTTGCCTTGTACAAATTTATCCCTCTAGGCATGTATAGATCTCATATTCCTCTTGTAATTGATTTTCAATTTTAAAATTATTTATTAATTATTCATTTAGAAATTGAAATCAATATCCAAATTGAACTGTATTTATAATTCATCAAAATTATTATCAGATTTCGAAATTGTGATGAATCGTGACTGCAGTATATTACACAACAAGAGGAGATTTTATTTATATTTTCATGATGGTTGAACATTTATGATAATATCTTTGCATTGTAAATTATTTCACGATCATCTCCTTTATTTGTCATCATTCTACCATCCATCGAAATTTTATGTTAATGTGGAGAGTTTAATATTTTTTAAATCATCTTAAATAAATAGTGGAAATATTCGTGATAGAATTGGGACTATGTTATTATTCCAAATTAGTGATAATTGAAAATTTTCAATAATCCCAGTACAGTCAAGCATATTTCATAATATAATTAATTTAGTAATTTATTTCACAAACCATTTCTACACCTACCGCATTTCTATCATCCATTTCTTGGTTTTATATACTGAGGAGTTTTTCATTTTTAAGCTGAAAATAATAAATATATAAATAATACATAAGTGTGTCTCTAACCTCATTTAAAAATCCAAGCTCTAGTCATGCATGGTTATGAGACAACTTATAATTTAAGCTGCGACTGACCTAATTTAAAAATTCAAGCTCTGGTTATGCGTGGTCAGTGTGCTCTCAAATAAGAAATAAAAGAAAAGGAAAAATGTGCTATAAATAGAAATTAATTTGAAATTCTCCTTGGTGTGTAAAAACCAGCCTATCAATCCATATTCTAATCTGTGAAATGTGTTGAAATTTTATGAAGTATTATGATTTGTTGATTGATAGCTATTGGGATTTGAAATTATTTGATTTTGTCACTTAAGTTGAATTATTAATTATAGTCCAAATTTGTCACTATTTTTTTAACTTCATTTTTTCTTTTGAAAATAATTGAAATTCATATTTTTATAACTCTCCTCATTTTTATAAAATTCATCGTAAATCCGTCATTCTCTACAATGTGAAATATGCCATCTATTCTCAGAATATTATGATTTTTGTTTGCCTGATTGAGATTTATGATGACTGTTCTTCCTCTTAAGCTGATATTGTATTTGTTAGTCATTTTTCATCTATATTTTAAATTCTGTATCCTTTTGATGATAACAAAAGGTGGAGAATGAGTTTAGATTTTGATTTATGAGTGAATATTTTATAAAAAAAATTAATTTTGAAAATTCATTTTTTTCTCACTCATGCACAGTTACGGGGGGGGGGGGGGGGGGGGTTCTGTTGTAGGGGGAGCTTTTAAATAGGAGGAGTTCAATTCTTCACTGTCAAACACATTTATTGGATTCAAAATCTTAACATTTGTTTGTCATCATCAAAAAGGGGGAGATTGTTGTATATAACGGTGTTGTATACACAATTATATGATTTTTGTTTGATGATAACAAACAAATATATTTTATTTTAAACGTGTTTGTTACAGTATTGTTTCGTATATACATCGCAGACAGGAATATAATATTTATATTTAAATAGAATACGACTATACACGAATTCAAATATTCAACAGTATTTTATTTAAATAGAATATATTATTTCAATATTTAAATAGTACAGAAATATAAACACCACATTTGTACATTTCACTGATATTCATTATTGAACAATCAATTTCAGTATACACAAAGCTTCTTTCTATAGACACTCAATTATACAATCATATACTAAGACACTCATTTACAGTTTCATTGTTACACACACTAATATACTTTCACTGTCATTTTCGGGCTCTGTCTTCGCACTTCACAGTCAGTCCAGTCATCATCTTCATACCTGTCATATATAGAAGCGCACACACAGTATATGGAACAAAAATAATTTTCAAAATTTATGAATATAAATTTTAATTTTAAAATTTTATTTGCCTCTGTTTTCTGGTGTGTTTCTGTAACACCCCACCTCCACTAGGGTCACTCGCAAAGGAATGCACTAGCTTTGGAGGGGCATTATTGGTAAACATGCATAATAATATAGCAAGGCAGGACATGACATATATATATATGTAAATAAACAGAGTAAGTAAATAGAACAGCGGAAGACTTTTAAACTATTTCAAAAACAAGTCTGTTACATCATAATGTCAATTTCCCAAGTAAACAAGTCTAGTACATAAAATAACATCATCTGATACTGAAAAAGAAAACATAAAAGTAGCTATCCCCAAAGTGGAAGAAACCATGGCGAGCTCAAGTCCAAAGCATACATGAGCTATCCAAGAAAGCAGCAAGATCCAAGCTAGGCTCCTGTATTCCCTCCCTGAGAACCTGGGGGGGGGGGGGGGGGGGAACGGAAGAAAAGAGGCGAAAGAAAAACAGGTCAGTCAAAAAGACTGAGTAAGCCCTGCTACGATCAGTCTATAAACTAATAAAGTTAACATCATGATGGAAACTGAGATGATCATAGATAACAACATACTGGCATGGTAAATTAACTACAAGATAGATAGAGGTGTCATCGCATAAACATGGTTAAGTTTTGCACCACGGTGTACTAGCGAACCCACAAAACAGATCTTGATCCCTTAGCCCAAACTTTGGCCCAATACATGAAGTGACCTTAGTATAAGGTCCAACCCAACGGTCTAATCGATCGGCTCCCTATAAGCCTAACACGTCAAGTGTTGATGTCCATACGGCCCACCTATGGATGTAGTCTGACTGTGCTGGGTCCACCTTCGGGTGTATCAAGCCCTCTGGTGCAAACCCCGGACACTTAAGCAATAATGCACAGCCCAGATCTACTGGTACCCGTGCCTCGAGTTTGTCCAACATCGGACTACGTGCACGTCCGTAGCCCGCCGGACCCGCACCGCTGTACCACTCAGCCGTCGCTTTGGTCGCTTACATCAGTCCAGTAATCGTGCCCCCGCCCTAGCCTAGCCTCTAGGGTTGTGAATGATACCAAACTGGGATTACTGCTGGAACAGACCACGTTGCTAGGGTTTCTAAGAGGGTTAAGTGTGGTTTTAACCCCTCACTAATCCTGGATAAAATTAGTTAAGTGTAACCACTTAACCCCATCTAATCCTCGAATCCCCAAATTGGTTAAGTATTAGTGGACCCTGACTTAACCCTAATCGTGAGGCATTAATTAATTTAATGCACCTTAACCTCTCACATTAGACCTTGTTGTGGTTACTAGTTAGGCCGGGCGGGTCCGGGTAGCTTTACACCACAACTTGGTCTAACCTCGGGTCTTGGCACCCCATGACCAACTTCTCACATTGGGTCCTATTGTTTGTAGCCACTAGTTAAGCCGGTCGGTTCCGGGTAGAATTACGCTACAAACTCAACCCAACCTCGAGTTGGCCACACTTATGTTTTCTAAGTGTCATGTCCACTTCATTTCAAAACATAATCACAAGTCAAACAATTACTTGGGTAGACCTAACTTAATAGGTAAATTCCCAAGGGGTAGACCTAACTTAATAGGTAAATTCCCAATCTTATATTTTCATGTATTTTTAAGTTTACCCCAAAACCCCCAACGTCATTCTATCGCTTACATATTCGTAGTAACGCATAAAGGATAGGAAGAGGGAACTTGGCACAACATACATGATAAACTTGCACAACGATCATGCATAACATGTTAGACTTGCACAACTTAGCATAGTGAACTTGCATATTACCATAAACATGCATAACATGTTAAACTTGCACAACTTGTCATTTTGAACTTGCATAAGCATGCACAACTTGTCAAAACATGCACAACTTGTCGAAACATGGCATAGTAAACTCGCATATGCATGCATAACTTATGAAACATGTAAAACATGGTATAGTGAGTTCGCATAAGCATGCATAATCAACCAAACTCACATAAATCTCAACTTTCACCACATATTAACTTTAGAGTTTGTAAAGTGAAGGTAAGAGGGCTTACAATGCTTATGCGGACTCAAATGAGTATAACAAATGCAAGAAACCCCTTATGCAACTACTTAAAACCCCCAAATGCAAGCAAACTTGATCAAGACTCCTCCTTTATGATGCCAATTGAAAAACAAGCCTTTAATGCAAGCTAAGGAGGATCATACAAGCCTAAATATGCTTGTATGCATGGAAAATCACTTAGGAATTAAATTAGGATTTGTATGAAGAGGGTGGAGGCCATGAGAGTTTTGATTTTGCCATAGTTTAGTTACTAGGATGAATAATGAATGATTTAGGGTAGGTTAGGGCCTTATTTATAGATTAGGCTATTGATTTGAGCCATAGGATTAACCCTAGATTCAATTAGGTCCATCAGATCCCGGAACTCTCTAGAACCAAGCCCCCCTATCAAGCCCAAATCAGAAATGGTGCACCAGGCCAAGTAGCCCGGCCACCCCCTGTCGACAGGGCTGTCGACAGGGCAGTCGACATGCCAAGACCCCTGTCGACAGGCCTGTCGACATGGGGTCCTGGCGGGATTTTTCCCGCCTTGGCCCAGCTGGCCCAATTCTTTAAATTTGAATCTGATTTTAAAACTTGAATTTTCTGAAAACTTCGACGGGCCATATCTGGGACATTCGGACTCCGATTTTCGAAAACTCGGACTCTATTTCGCGTATTTTTCCGAGACGAACGCAATGGCATAGCCCGTTTCCCTTGGTTCCCATTTTAAAATTTAATTCTGCCTCAATTTATGTTATAACAGATTATTGAAAATACGGGTTGTTACATTCTCCCCTCCTTAAAGGATTTCGTCCCTGAAATCTTCAAGTTAGGAAGAACGTATCCTACCATCCAATCATCCATCTACTCAAAGCATCATCCACGAGCAATCATTGTCCTTAAAAGATTCTAAATGTGGTATGAACATATGCAAAAGTGTGTGTATATGTACTTGTCTAATGCAAAGATCAGGCGGTTACTGATACAGTAAACCTCCTTAATGCATATGTATGTCAGTGAAAATCAGGCGGTTACTGATACAGTAAACCTCCTTAATGCATATGTATGTTAGTGAAATGAATCCATATGTATGCAAATTCCTACCATAATTTATGGTATCTATATGAGTGCACATAACATTCATCCATATGCAACATCCATGTGGTAGCACAACAGGTTTCAATCATGGATAAGCATAAACACTCATGCATATGCAACATGAAGAGTGTGTGAGCCGATCTAGTGCCTAATCGTGTATAATGCATCCACGAGCAACCACTTGCAAACACTTGCAGCCACTTGCAACCATCAAGCATAACATGTTTCAAACACATGTTTCAACCAAAAGGGTTTCTACCTAAGGTTCTTATGACAAGATAGACACGATAAACTAGATAAACTAGATAAACTCCTTTTTTGTATTACAAGAAATCCATTCACACTTTGACATATAGTACTAACCGATGAGTCTTAACCCCCTTATGGAGTTTACAACAGAAATAAGATCGAGAATGGGACCGAGAGGATATATACAAAAGGTAACTTGCAAGCAAGCCCCACAGGAAAACAAGGATCAAGGATGCACTCTTAAAAAGAGATATGATGCGCGTATCTAGTCTTCACTCTTCTTAGTCACGTTTCCTTGAGCTTAACTCCACTGTGCTTTGACTATCTTCCACTTCATGATTCCTTGGCTTCCTAACTCCTATTTCCCAAATTCGAGTTGGACTCATTTCATTATTGCCTCTCGTCTTTCTTTCCAACTTATTCTTCTTTCTGTATACTTGGCTTAAACATAATTATAACCTCATGATTCGTGCAAGCTCTCCAAAATTCACTAGTGAATCCTGGATCTCGTCTACTTACTATAAAGTATTCCATGCAGCAGAACTTTTCTTGAAAATACCAATCCACGTTGCTAGTTGATTTTCTATAACTCGTGCTTAAATCGAAATGAACCATCTGCCTATGAGTGATAGGCCATACCTAGATTCAGTTGCCTACCCATGGCTTTCTGTAGGCTATTTCAAAACTGGCCAACTTCTTGAGGGTAAACCGTTGCTGACCCTGATGCAGTCCTCTCGCTCTTCATCGGACTGAAATGAGCACTCTTCGTGAGTCTACCTATTATGACCCTCATACCCGTATTCCCTTTCTTTGATCTAGGTAATTTATCCACCTAATCTATCGAGATGTTTTCACACTCCCCTTGCGAAACCTCCAATGGAGGTACTGGCCCGCTGGGCTTTTATGGCTTGGCCTCAACCTGGTGGCACAACATGTATCCTGAAACCACCTCGGCCACCTCCTCGAGTGATGCGCATCTTAAAGAACCTTCTTTACCAAGTCTTTCACTCGAGGAACACATAATCTCTTGTCGCGCCTTAGTCATCCTTTATAATATATCTAGCGAGGTGACCTAACATCTCGCCTCGAGCCGACTGGTCCATGTTCTTGACCAACTGCGGGTCTTCTTCCCATGAAACTCCCTTCTTGATCCAGAAGAGTAAGTCTAAGCTCCGGGAATGCTAACTAACTAGTCAAACAGAGGAGGCTTCTTACTCCAATGCCCTCCTCAGAGTTTTCCGGTCTTAAACCGCAACCACTTTAGCGGAATCCACCGCTAAGCCTTACTTAGGGACTGTGTGCCCAAGAAATCCAACTTCTTTCCTCCAAAGTGACATTTGGAGAACTTGACCTTCAACTGGTGGTTCTAAACGTATCCATCACCTCCTTGAGATGTCTAGCATGTTCTTCCTCGTTCTTTTAAGGAGATCAAAACATCGTCTACGATGACCCCGACAAACTTGTTCAAGGACTTCCTAAACACCCTACCCATCAAGTTCACGTAATATGCGGGTGCATTAGTCAAACCAAATAGCATGACTAGCCATTCTAAAAATCCATCTAGAGTCCTAATCGCAGTCTTGTCAATTCCATCCTCAGCCATCCTAAGCTGATGGAATCTGGTAGCTAGATCAAAAGAAAACGGATGCTCCTACAAGCTGATCAAACAAATCATTGATCCTTGGTAACGGTTATCTATTCTTCTCACGAAGATCAACACACAAGCGAAGCAAACCGTCCACATCAGTAACGAATACTACTGGAGCACCCTACTCGAAAATGCTTCGTCTCAGGAAGTTCTTCTCAAGCAACTCCTTGACTTGCTTCCTTAACTCTCATCTCGTGAGATCATGTGCCTGACCGGCCACGAAGCTGGCTTGGTATTACCAACCAAATAATACGGAAATCTATCCCAAGATATCAGGATATTCTCGGACCACCCTCCCAGATTGCAAACTATCGATAGACAAGTTGAGGGATTCAAGATAACATAACATGACTGGACCCCTAGGGTTGCTAGAAATTTCTAAGGGTACGGCTGAGGCGAGTCATGAGCCTCATAACCCTATATACAAAAACCCAGAATGGCTCCAAAATAGGACAACCATTCCATGCCCAAAGCCAACCCATATCCCCCGAAACCGAGAATATAAACATCCCACGAGAATTCTATACTCAAGATAGAAATTTTCAAATCCACTCAGACCACAGACAAACGGGCAGAACCCCCAATTGGATTTGAAACACATACGGGATCATCAACTACACTAGTACTTAGGTGCAAAACTTTCAACTGGATCAGATGAAATAAAACTATGCGATGTGCCAGAATCAAACAAAGTTTGAACAGGGAAAATCAGAAAATGTAAACAAGATTTTCAACAGAAACACTACCTCTATCATGAGCTGGAAAAACGGGGTTGAGGGGATGAATTCGCCCTCCAGATAGTCCTGCACACTGAGTCTGACCTTGCCCTTGTTTCCTCGGGCAATCCTTGCTGAAATGTCCAAACTCACCACAAATGAAGCATTCGCCCCGCTTTCTCTTTTCCTTCTTCCTACATTCCTTAGCCATATGTCCAACGTTACCACAGAAGTTACATTTTATATTCCCTCTTGGCTTGTCCTTGCGGTTGTGGTTATTCTTGCCCCATTTCCCGGAATTTACTCTCTTGCCTTGAGACTCATTTGCCTCGACCTCTTTCTTGTCATTGTTATCTTCTTCTTGAAGTAGGGCCAAATTCACTAAACTCTCGAAAGTCGCCCCCAAGGGTATATGAGACATGGCCAAACCATGTAATGGCTCGTTTAATCCTAGAGCAAAGTGTAGGGCCTTCTTCTGAGCTGTATTAACCAAGTCTAAATCGACACGAGCCAGTTGATTAAACTTATCTATGTATTCCCTAATAGTCATGTCCCCTTGCTTCAGTGATAAGAATCTTAGTCCAAACCTTCCTCTAAAGTCATCCCAAGTCTCAATTGGCCTGGTCGCGGTGGTGACTACCCACCAACGTGCAGCTTCTTCCTTTAGTAACCATACTGCTAATAAAACCTTCCTGCGGTCACCTATATCAAAGGTGGCTAAAAGATCTTCGGTCTCTTTCAACCAATTACCTGCTTCTACAAAAGTCTCTGTTCCATTAAAATTCTTGCCACCCATCCTCTTAAAGTTCTTGCAAGTTTCCGTGAAATCCGCTTGTGGAGGCTGAGGGGGAAGAGGAACATCAGCTACGGGAGGAGGAGGAGGAACAACAGTCTCGACTGGGAAGACAACATTAGGGACACCCGGGACCGGTGCCGTGACTTCCAAATACCGACGAAACCAATCGGGTATCGTTACTCCTTCGGGCAAGATGAGATTATCAGACATGCTGGAAACGAAAAGAAAAGAGTTTAAACGAGGAGTCAAAGGATAGTGCTGATGGCTTTTGGGGAATAGCCTTTTAAAACAACTAGACTTCTCTTTGGAAAATACTTTATACTTGGTTTTGAAAATAGTTTTTTTTTCAAAAGTTTTAAAACCTTTTTATCCCTTCTCGTAAACCATATGCTCTGATACCAAATGTAACACCCCACCTCCACTAGGGTCACTCGCAAAGGAATGCACTAGCTTTGGAGGGGCATTATTGGTAAACATGCATAATAATATAGCAAGGCAGGACATGACATATATATATATGTAAATAAACAGAGTAAGTAAATAGAACAGCGGAAGACTTTTAAACTATTTCAAAAACAAGTCTGTTACATCATAATGTCAATTTCCCAAGTAAACAAGTCTAGTACATAAAATAACATCATCTGATACTGAAAAAGAAAACATAAAAGTAGCTATCCCCAAAGTGGAAGAAACCATGGCGAGCTCAAGTCCAAAGCATACATGAGCTATCCAAGAAAGCAGCAAGATCCAAGCTAGGCTCCTGTATTCCCTCCCTGAGAACCTGGGGGGGGGGGGGACGGAAGAAAAGAGGCGAAAGAAAAACAGGTCAGTCAAAAAGACTGAGTAAGCCCTGCTACGATCAGTCTATAAACTAATAAAGTTAACATCATGATGGAAACTGAGATGATCATAGATAACAACATACTGGCATGGTAAATTAACTACAAGATAGATAGAGGTGTCATCGCATAAACATGGTTAAGTTTTGCACCACGGTGTACTAGCGAACCCACAAAACAGATCTTGATCCCTTAGCCCAAACTTTGGCCCAATACATGAAGTGACCTTAGTATAAGGTCCAACCCAACGGTCTAATCGATCGGCTCCCTATAAGCCTAACACGTCAAGTGTTGATGTCCATACGGCCCACCTATGGATGTAGTCTGACTGTGCTGGGTCCACCTTCGGGTGTATCAAGCCCTCGGGTGCAAACCCCGGACACTTAAGCAATAATGCACAGCCCAGATCTACTGGTACCCGTGCCTCGAGTTTGTCCAACATCGGACTACGTGCACGTCCGTAGCCCGCCGGACCCGCACCGCTGTACCACTCAGCCGTCGCTTTGGTCGCTTACATCAGTCCAGTAATCGTGCCCCCGCCCTAGCCTAGCCTCTAGGGTTGTGAATGATACCAAACTGGGATTACTGCTGGAACAGACCACGTTGCTAGGGTTTCTAAGAGGGTTAAGTGTGGTTTTAACCCCTCACTAATCCTGGATAAAATTAGTTAAGTGTAACCACTTAACCCCATCTAATCCTCGAATCCCCAAATTGGTTAAGTATTAGTGGACCCTGACTTAACCCTAATCGTGAGGCATTAATTAATTTAATGCACCTTAACCTCTCACATTAGACCTTGTTGTGGTTACTAGTTAGGCCGGGCGGGTCCGGGTAGCTTTACACCACAACTTGGTCTAACCTCGGGTCTTGGCACCCCATGACCAACTTCTCACATTGGGTCCTATTGTTTGTAGCCACTAGTTAAGCCGGTCGGTTCCGGGTAGAATTACGCTACAAACTCAACCCAACCTCGAGTTGGCCACACTTATGTTTTCTAAGTGTCATGTCCACTTCATTTCAAAACATAATCACAAGTCAAACAATTACTTGGGTAGACCTAACTTAATAGGTAAATTCCCAAGGGGTAGACCTAACTTAATAGGTAAATTCCCAATCTTATATTTTCATGTATTTTTAAGTTTACCCCAAAACCCCCAACGTCATTCTATCGCTTACATATTCGTAGTAACGCATAAAGGATAGGAAGAGGGAACTTGGCACAACATACATGATAAACTTGCACAACGATCATGCATAACATGTTAGACTTGCACAACTTAGCATAGTGAACTTGCATATTACCATAAACATGCATAACATGTTAAACTTGCACAACTTGTCATTTTGAACTTGCATAAGCATGCACAACTTGTCAAAACATGCACAACTTGTCGAAACATGGCATAGTAAACTCGCATATGCATGCATAACTTATGAAACATGTAAAACATGGTATAGTGAGTTCGCATAAGCATGCATAATCAACCAAACTCACATAAATCTCAACTTTCACCACATATTAACTTTAGAGTTTGTAAAGTGAAGGTAAGAGGGCTTACAATGCTTATGCGGACTCAAATGAGTATAACAAATGCAAGAAACCCCTTATGCAACTACTTAAAACCCCCAAATGCAAGCAAACTTGATCAAGACTCCTCCTTTATGATGCCAATTGAAAAACAAGCCTTTAATGCAAGCTAAGGAGGATCATACAAGCCTAAATATGCTTGTATGCATGGAAAATCACTTAGGAATTAAATTAGGATTTGTATGAAGAGGGTGGAGGCCATGAGAGTTTTGATTTTGCCATAGTTTAGTTACTAGGATGAATAATGAATGATTTAGGGTAGGTTAGGGCCTTATTTATAGATTAGGCTAGTGATTTGAGCCATAGGATTAACCCTAGATTCAATTAGGTCCATCAGATCCCGGAACTCTCTAGAACCAAGCCCCCCTATCAAGCCCAAATCAGAAATGGTGCACCAGGCCAAGTAGCCCGGCCACCCCCTGTCGACAGGGCTGTCGACAGGGCAGTCGACATGCCAAGACCCCTGTCGACAGGCCTGTCGACATGGGGTCCTGGCGGGATTTTTCCCGCCTTGGCCCAGCTGGCCCAATTCTTTAAATTTGAATCTGATTTTAAAACTTGAATTTTCTGAAAACTTCGACGGGCCATATCTGGGACATTCGGACTCCGATTTTCGAAAACTCGGACTCTATTTCGCGTATTTTTCCGAGACGAACGCAATGGCATAGCCCGTTTCCCTTGGTTCCCATTTTAAAATTTAATTCTGCCTCAATTTATGTTATAACAGATTATTGAAAATACGGGTTGTTACATTCTCCCCTCCTTAAAGGATTTCGTCCCCGAAATCTTCAAGTTAGGAAGAACGTATCCTACCATCCAATCATCCATCTACTCAAAGCATCATCCACGAGCAATCATTGTCCTTAAAAGATTCTAAATGTGGTATGAACATATGCAAAAGTGTGTGTATATGTACTTATCTAATGCAAAGATCAGGCGGTTACTGATACAGTAAACCTCCTTAATGCATATGTATGTCAGTGAAAATCAGGCGGTTACTGATACAGTAAACCTCCTTAATGCATATGTATGTTAGTGAAATGAATCCATATGTATGCAAATTCCTACCATAATTTATGGTATCTATATGAGTGCACATAACATTCATCCATATGCAACATCCATGTGGTAGCACAACAGGTTTCAATCATGGATAAGCATAAACACTCATGCATATGCAACATGAAGAGTGTGTGAGCCGATCTAGTGCCTAATCGTGTATAATGCATCCACGAGCAACCACTTGCAAACACTTGCAGCCACTTGCAACCATCAAGCATAACATGTTTCAAACACATGTTTCAACCAAAAGGGTTTCTACCTAAGGTTCTTATGACAAGATAGACACGATAAACTAGATAAACTAGATAAACTAGATAAACTCCTTTTTTTGTATTACAAGAAATCCATTCACACTTTGACATATAGTACTAACCGATGAGTCTTAACCCCCTTATGGAGTTTACAACAGAAATAAGATCGAGAATGGGACCGAGAGGATATATACAAAAGGTAACTTGCAAGCAAGCCCCACAGGAAAACAAGGATCAAGGATGCACTCTTAAATAGAGATATGATGCGCGTATCTAGTCTTCACTCTTCTTAGTCACGTTTCCTTGAGCTTAACTCCACTGTGCTTTGACTATCTTCCACTTCATGATTCCTTGGCTTCCTAACTCCTATTTCCCAAATTCGAGTTGGACTCATTTCATTATTGCCTCTCGTCTTTCTTTCCCACTTATTCTTCTTTCTGTATCCTTGGCTTAAACATAATTATAACCTCATGATTCGTGCAAGCTCTCCAAAATTCACTAGTGAATCCTGGATCTCGTCTACTTACTATAAAGTATTCCATGCAGCAGAACTTTTCTTGAAAATACCAATCCACGTTGCTAGTTGATTTTCTATAACTCGTGCTTAAATCGAAATGAACCATCTGCCTATGAGTGATAGGCCATACCTAGATTCAGTTGCCTACCCATGGCTTTCTGTAGGCTATTTCAAAACTGGCCAACTTCTTGAGGGTAAACCGTTGCTGACCCTGATGCAGTCCTCTCGCTCTTCATCGGACTGAAATGAGCACTCTTCGTGAGTCTACCTATTATGACCCTCATACCCGTATTCCCTTTCTTTGATCTAGGTAATTTATCCACCTAATCTATCGAGATGTTTTCACACTCCCCTTGCGAAACCTCCAATGGAGGTACTGGCCCGCTGGGCTTTTATGGCTTGGCCTCAACCTGGTGGCACAACATGTATCCTGAAACCACCTCGGCCACCTCCTCGAGTGATGCGCATCTTAAAGAACCTTCTTTACCAAGTCTTTCACTCGAGGAACACATAATCTCTTGTCGCGCCTTAGTCATCCTTTATAATATATCTAGCGAGGTGACCTAACATCTCGCCTCGAGCCGACTGGTCCATGTTCTTGACCAACTGCGGGTCTTCTTCCCATGAAACTCCCTTCTTGATCCAGAAGAGTAAGTCTAAGCTCCGGGAATGCTAACTAACTAGTCAAACAGAGGAGGCTTCTTACTCCAATTGCCCTCCTCAGAGTTTTCCGGTCTTAAACCGCAACCACTTTAGCGGAATCCACCGCTAAGCCTTACTTAGGGACTGTGTGCCCAAGAAATCCAACTTCTTTCCTCCAAAGTGACATTTGGAGAACTTGACCTTCAACTGGTGGTTCTAAACGTATCCATCACCTCCTTGAGATGTCTAGCATGTTCTTCCTCGTTCTTTTAAGGAGATCAAAACATCGTCTACGATGACCCCGACAAACTTGTTCAAGGACTTCCTAAACACCCTACCCATCAAGTTCACGTAATATGCGGGTGCATTAGTCAAACCAAATAGCATGACTAGCCATTCTAAAAATCCATCTAGAGTCCTAATCGCAGTCTTGTCAATTCCATCCTCAGCCATCCTAAGCTGATGGAATCCGGTAGCTAGATCAAAAGAAAACGGATGCTCCTACAAGCTGATCAAACAAATCATTGATCCTTGGTAACGGTTATCTATTCTTCTCACGAAGATCAACACACAAGCGAAGCAAACCGTGAATGTAGCACGCGCACGATATATGTATACACACACATGTGTATGCATATACACATATTATTGTGCATGGATAGGAAAATCCATTCGGATGGCTGCATATACACACGTGTATATATATACACGTGTGCATTGCCTCGCCAATCCAGTGTGCAACTGAAAAGTAGCCACGTGGGCCTTCTCGACTCAATGCACATGAAAAAATAGTACAACAATTTCACAAATTCAAGCAAAAACAAAGTCGAGTTTAAGTCACATAACAAGTTCAAGGGGTCGAGCAAACATGCAGACAAACTCAAATATATGCACCGAATTGTCCCAACATGAACAAGTGATCAGATCACAGCAAAACATGTAAGGGAACAACTAAACACAAGCTGGTACACACATGGCATGGCATGGGAAGTAAAGCAGCAGTTCATGATATCATTCATGAAGCAGTTAGATGTACATTGAAGCAACACTACAACAATGACACAACAAATGTGTACAAGAATGGTGCAGCCAAGAACAGCAAAAGCATGATACAAATTATATAAATGGGCATACAACCTGGAGCATTTTTTTAAATGATCATATGTAGCAGTTTTTTTTACATGATTAGAGCATGGATAGGAATGCACAAGTAAAGAAAGTATAAACAAATGTGTACAACTTAGTGACATAATGGTGCAAGCATGATCAAGCCCGACAAGCCAACATGAATGGCAAGAATGGTCTTAAGCAGAATTCATATGGTCAAAGTGTACGTCAGCAAAATGATTTACATAAGCATGAAAGTATAACAGGAGTTTTTATTTGCAAATTTGTTTCCTGAATTCCAGCAATCAAGCAAAGTGGACCAACGTGTTATTTCAAATTCAAATATACATTCAAGACTTCAATCAAGCTACATGTTTTGGGCATTGAAGTATTTCCAGAAATGTTGCAAGCAAATTTTGGCAATCTGTCTAAAGGGCATAACAAATTAAACTTTTTACAGAATTGATTTACTAAATTTATATGTATCGAGGAAATCAAGGCATCATTCTTCATTCAAAGTATCAAAAGAGGAAACTTTTATTTTGTTTCCAGAAATCTCATTTATACGTTTGGCAAGGGTTTAATCAGTTTCACAACTCCAAAAATCATATTGCTGTTTTCAGAAATCAAATTATATTTGGCAAGAGTTTTTTTTATAATGTGCAAAGAAAAACATTTCAGCGATCAATTTTTTTTAAAGAATCTTTCCACTTTTCTATTCATGTTTTGTCAAATGGATTTTAGGAAAGAATCAATTCATGTTTATTCAAAGTGGATATATGTGGCAAGTATTCTACAATTCAGGGTGGAAAAGCATTCATAAATTCGAAGTGCAAGGGACCACACTTATCATTTATGTCCAGATTTATACAATTCATCAAAGCCTTGGCAACAATTTCATTTATGTCTAGATAAATCATGCAACATCAGTCAAGCCGATTTTATCAAAGAGGAACTTAAAAGGGAAATCCGCACAAATCAGATCCAATCAATTTTATTTGAAATCAGAGACTTAAAGGATTTGAAATCCTATATATTGACACCATTTTCATCATCGGCACTGATCGAAAACCAACCCAACATTTCAAATCGAAAGCAAGAGAGCATAATCAAAATATATAATCCAGAGAAACTCACATTTTTTTCATCCTTTTCGATCAACTCAAATCCCTCCGAATCAGAAAGCTTTCAATCGAAGAACCAGAGGGCTGCAAAGACACGAGCATCAGTGATTTCAGTTTCATCAATCAAAGCATCGATTTGGAAAGGGTTTTGAAAACCCTAGTTTTTCAGGAGGCAGCCATTTTTAATTTCCAGAGCAAAAGAGAGATGGATCGGGACACAAATGGAAAAGGGTGCAACGTAAACTAAGTGGGCCGGCCTATTCTTTTTGGTTAAAGGGGGTTTCATTCTCCATTTAAACTAGGGTTCTATTGTTTAAATTGTTTTTTCTTTTATTGTTTGTTTTTAAATTTCTTTTTTAATCGAACTGAAACAGTTTCTAGTGTCTGTAAAATACTAGGGGAACCAGTCAGGGTGTTGACTGACAGTTGCTAGAGTCTGTAAAATCTAGGTTACTGGTTACGGGGTCGTAATCAGGGGAAATCTGATCGAGGGGATATCGGTCAGTCTAGGGTTTTGAGCGTAGGGTTAGTACAAGAGCAGGGAGTGTGAGTTTACAGTGTCTGTAAGCGGGATCTGTTAATAACTCCTAGTAGAAACCTTAGAAATGCAGCAGTAGGCAGGATTTTGCCAAAGCTGGGTATCTCTGTGTGTTATTTCCTTTCTGCTTTTTATTTCTGCTATATTCTGTGATTTGTTTATTATTTAATATCCTGTCAGATTTTTAACTCAGCGAAAAACTATGAAAAACCCTATTCACCCCCCTCTAGTGTTATTCTAGGTCCAACAAATAAAATATATATATGCAATGCGAATAATATATATATATATATATATATATATGAGATGTGAATAATATATATATATATGAGATGTGAATAGAATATATATATATATGAGATGTGAATAAAATATATATGTGTTGTATATTGTATAAATCATATATATGCGTTGTATAAATCATATATATGCGTTGTATAAATTATATATGAGATATATAAAATGGTCAAGAAATGTAATAATTATTGGATTGCTAAAAATATAATTTTTAACATATATATGCACTGTATAAAATTGTCATGTAATGGAATATTCAATTTTGATTTAAAATTGAAATGGAAGTTGGAATCATTTTTAAAATGAATTTAAAACGATTTATAAAATACGTTTTAAATGGAAATTGACGATATATATATTATATACATTTAATGGCTTGAATAGAATGCACCGCGCAGCGATTGTTCGCGAATTTCGACCATTAACTTCAAATGGACATGATGGGAGATCCGACCGTCGGATTCTCCTAAAACCAGAACCTTTGGGTTCGTATCGAAAAGATCTTTCCAATGAATATAAGAGATTTAAATTTGAACGGTTGGATTTCAAATTATGGCCAAATCAATTTCAGAAAGGTCGCTTTAGAGGTAGTTTGGTGGCCGATATTGGAAACCGACTGTAAGGGCCTTAATAAGATATTAAAAATATGGAAAAATTATGTAAAATCATAATAAATGATTTGGAAAGATTTTGGATGAAAAATTCCAAGTATGGAAAGATAAAAATATATTTTTATCGAAATGAACTAGTTATTAACTAGAATAATAATCCAATGTTTTTAAATAAATAAATTGGATTTGAAATGGTTTCGATATAACTAGAACTTTTCCAATGAATAAATTGGAATGGATTTGAATGGAAATAATCTTCGGAATATTTCAATATTGGATTCCGTGATTATACAGATATTGTTGAGGAATTTGGAAGATATATATATCGTTATTCCAAATACAATATCCGTTGGTTTCAGAATTTGATTTTGAATATAAGTCGATATGATTTCCATTCAGAGCCTTATATTTAATATCGAATTGGATTTTGGGTTTGTCGTGAACGGTATCTTTAGTAATGCTGTTCTTAACCCATTTGAGAATAGAATAAGTCTTTTAATTAAGATTTGGAGAAGTTTACCAATTAATTAATATTTAATTGGAATTGAATTGAAATTGGACTTTTGGTTTATCGTGAACTGTTTTTTGAATAACATTAGTTCTTTAACCCAATTAACAGTGAAGATATGTTTTGGAATTTATAAATCATTTTATTAAGATTTAATGGAAATTTTCCAAAGTAAAGTTTTCCAATTTAAAATATTAAATTTGAATTGAATGGAATTCGATTTGGTAATTATCGAGATGAGCTTCTGTGAATGAAGATTGTTACTATTTATGGAATTTAAAAGGCCTTGTCGTTATTCCATTTATATTATTAGTTTGATACAGAAATTTACATCGATTATATACTGTTATGATTTCCGTGAAGATTCCATTTTGATGGAAGATGATTTTGGGTTTATCATGAACTGTGTTTTAAATAACATTTGTTCTTTAACTCAAGTAAAAGTAGGATTAATTTCCTAAAGTTGAATAATCATTCAGCAATGATTTTTGAGATTAAAACTGAGTAGAGTTTTAATAAATCTTTAATTTGATTAGAACGAATGAATGGTGATTAAATTGACCAAAACATGATATATGGTGTAAACCAAATGTACTTGGTTGTTGATATTCATGATAGTGATTGATTGATTATTTGGATTGTGCTCGACCAGTTTATGAGCAAGATCTGCTTTTACATTTAGTGTTGGGTTGGGTAGAAATATTTATATGCTAACATCTTGTGAAACACTTCACAATTTGACTATGAGATGTTTAGCAATATTGTTGAGTTCATTTCAAATTTAATGAATGTTTTTGAAATGATATTTTTCTTAAGTAAAAAGAAATGTATTCCCTATTTTTGACATGGAATGTTTTATAAAAATGTTTTATAAACATCAAGGATTTCGAGGCCTAAACCCGATGTTGTCGAAATGATTTCGAAATGTATTATGCCTTTGACATTGTAGTTCATCACGTAACCGATTAGTTGCTATTGATGATGTATCTGTTTGGTGGCGGAGAATTTGTTCTTTTGCTTAACACCCTTCTTTGAGACATACGAGCTCAAAGGTTATGTGATTAATAGTGACTGGTCATATGTGTGAATTGCTAATGTAAAGTACTATATTTTGGGAAGTACTTGTGATTATTATGTTGTAAAATGATTTTCCCTACTTCGAGATATAAAAATGATTTAGTATGTTGCTAAAGATTCCGGTAACCCGGACGAGTAAAATTATGGGTGAGATGGTGATGTAGTCACCGAGGGCGTGGGATTGTGCATCGTCAGTGTAGCCTGCTCCATAGTGGGAGGTGCATATATATATATATATATATATATATATATATATATATATATATATATATATATATCGAGTTGGCGAGGTACGTACCCTTTTCCTTGTCTAAGGGGAGCCCGATATTTGGTTGCATACTTGTTTGTATGCATTGTGATGTTTTGGAATTCATATTTCCAAAGATTTTGGTTTGAGATCCCGAAGTGAAATCTACTTTGATATAAAGCTAGATATGTATTTCAAATGATTTGAAACAAAAAATCGAGAAATAAAGTCCAAAGGAATAGTTTCTGTAAATGAAATTGGATTTCAAAAAAATCTAAATTTGGGATTAAGCCTAAATGGGTAGATTGGAAAATTGCATGTTGTGTGATGCATAGTAGATCCATATTTCTATTATTGGGTGTTGTTTATACACTGGTGTTCATGAAGGTAAACCCGTTTCGTGACATGTGGCGTGGTCTCGTGATTTACCTTAATTTTAAGTAAAGTTTAATAACTATTTTGAGTTCTCACACTAGTCCCATGACTAACTCGGAGTTTAGTGTTTTAACCTAAGCTCTGGGTGCCCATATTTTCCACACGGGCAGTCAGTAATTTTGGTTTTCGCAGATCTTTCTTTTAGCAGGATTCTGGATCGAAACTTAAAGCTGTGTCTGGAGCATTGATAGTCTTCCGCTGTGTTAGTTTATTTGTTTTTGCTGCATTGTATTACATTTATTATAAATTTATTTTCTGCTGTACATTATTTTCGATACTCTGATATTCTATACTCTGATGTAACATTATTATGATATTTATAAAAGTCTTCTGTTGTTTGTTCTGATGTGTTGTGCTCCCAAAGTTAGCGTATCAGTCTTTTTGGTTCGATTTTAGTCGGTTCAACGTATTGATTTGGATCCATCAAGAAGGAGGGTCGTTACAAATCACAAGCAAACTGCATCTACTTTTTTTGATTTCGAAGATCATAACTTTCATAAAAATGGATTCGAGCATTATAGCTGGGACAATGTAAGCCTTAATGGAGAACAGTTATTTATTAAAATCTGCTACATGAAAGCGTGGAGGGAATTTAGCAAAGCAATCGAACGAATATACAGTGACTGGCTAGAGCCATATTCCAACCTGGGATAATATTTTGCTAATATTGTAAAAACTAATATGTGCAATATTGGACATGTAACAACCAATGAGTGTAGCATATTCGAATGTGCCTTTCGGACCTTTTGTTCTTGCATAGAAGGATGTATCCATTGTCAAATTCTATTGATGTTTCATGTGGACGTTTGTTTGTGCATGCATATAGAATAATCAATGCATTATTAGGATTTTGCATAGATTTGGATGCATAGTATGAGCATTCTAACATAAATAAAAGGTCAACTTAATTTGTAGATAGCCTAATCTTTTGCGTTAGTTTAGGTTCATTTGCATTCCACGTTGCATATACATTTAATTACATCAGAAGACATTAAGACTATGTTTTCATGGACGATGGCTGCGCAGATGGATGTAGATTTTGGTTGTTAATGGTTAGTTGTACTTTTACATCCATAGAAATTTCGAATATGAAATCCTACCAAAGGAGAGAATGAAACACCCAGAAATCTTTCCAAAATGAATAAGAGAATTAGAATTCAAATTAAACAATGATTTAAAAGTAGGCTATGCTACTTATGCTATTATGTCCAGGATAATTTTAGATACAATTTTCATATACCGCTTGATGTGATCCAAGTTATCGTGAGTGACTAACTAGAATAAAAAAAAAAGGTTCAAATCGACCTATAATAGGTCTAGGTCAACTAGAGCATTGGACCTAAACCTAGATCCCACAGTCGACCTAAACCTAAGGAATTCGATTAAATAATTTGATTACCCATGCTTAGTTTCTTGTTTTGCTCCGTTTAAACGTAGGGATTTGCATGCAAGGGGATGAAGTAAACAATCTATGTTTGGAGGTTCTTCGGTGTTAATCTAATGGCTAATATTATTTGGTTACTTCCATAAATTACACTAAACCTAAACGGTGATGGCTTGTTTTCTAAGTCAATAACAAAGTGCTGCCAAAATCTAAACTGAAATTGTATTTTATCAAATCCTAATACCCAACTAAAAAACCTAAGAAAATTTAAAGAAAGATCTAAAAGAAGAGAAAGAAATTAGAGAAAAGGCCATGATGATCCAGTAGTAAAGCACTTATTAGAGATAAAATTTGAAGCATAGGAACGAGACGAGTATGCACAAATCTAATAAAGTGGTTAAATCAATAATTTTAAATTTATTTTAAGCTAATTAGGCCTAGAAACACCTTAACGAAATTATTAATAAGATTTAGAATATTCTAAATTTCAGATCTATTAGTTAAATCATAATTTGAAGTTGAATATATCAATTTGGACATGTTAAACTGTAAACCCTAAATCTGAACTGAAAACTTTTAAACTTTACACTGTTGATTGTTAGGTTACAAACCATATCATTATTACAAAATCTAATAAATTACCTAGGCCAAAAATTTAGGTTAATCATTAAGGAAAACACAAAATAATAATTAAAGAAATTAATATGCTAATTTCATATAATAAAATAATCGGACTCTAAAGAAGACATCGGACAGTTGACTATGGGTTAGCCATGGTTAATCGCTAGTGGTCGACCAATGGCGGCCTCAAATCGACCATCTAGAGCAAAAATGGACGTTTTAGATTTTATTCTTTAGTCCAATAAATAAAAGTAATTGTGATGAATAGCGAATTTTATGTTGCACTCTTTTGGTCCATGATGTATGTGCAAGAGTGTACGGAAGTTAATTCCCTATTTAAGTGTAGGGCGAATTTATTGTATGAAGGTATTAGGAAAGAATAACACCTAAAAGCTACATAAATGGAGACAAGGAGGAAGTTAACCGTTAGGTGGATTTCAAGACTGAACTTTGTGAGATGTAGTAGACTTATTTCGCATAGGCTCAGGGAGAGTTACGTACGGGTGGATGTAGCACTGGTGGAAATTAAACAATACCCGGGTGCCCACTGCCCAATCCTAACAGAAGATTTAGGTATTGCTTTTTTTCTTGCTCAATCATGGTATTTTTGTACGCTACTTCCATTAGACAACATGTGGCTATAGAAAACGAAAATGAGGCTAGATGGAACCCAGAATAAATGAGAGTCCACACATGTTCGACCCCAAAGTAGTCAATAAGAGGCTTATGCCACTACGACACGAGGTTAACATAGATGCATGTAATGAGTCAATATGCGTACTTATATTTGTGTTCTTGATTTCTGAGCATGATGTTAGTAGTTATAAGATAGTGGATCCGGATTTGTTTGAACGATATTGTGAAGTTTGACATGTAGATCTAACTCATTAAGATAGGTAACAATACTTAGGTATATGACCTTAAGAATACACAGACACATTATATGAACTCTGTGAAACTAATAATAGAATAATAATTGGTTGCATTTGTCATTTTATTAGCATTGTTTTCATTCACTAGACTATTTTTTTGACTTGTTCCATTTTTTCATTATTCCCTACCATTGATAGATAGGGTATTAGGTGATTAACCTAATCTTTCTTTGTAGATAGTCATGCAAAGATTTGAACTTAGCCTTCAACTTTTATCATTTATCATTTGGTACTTATCTGTGTTTTTATCTATATGTTTTTCTTTCATGGGACATGTGTATGATATACTCCGACCTTGATTTATTTACTGATATTTTATGAGACTTTGATATGATTTTATTTTTTGAGATTGCTATTATTTATGTGATTTTTACATACCTGATTATATTGCTTCCTCTATGATACGTTATGATTATATATCTTATTCTTTATGTTTTAATCTTTGTCTTTATGAAGTCAGTTTATTTTACACGACGGTCATCATTTCTTGATGAGTTGATTTTTGGACTTATCGTGGAACATTCGTCATCGATCATATACTGATGCTTATGGGATATCTTAGACATCCTTGTTATGGGTAAGAGAGGGTCTACAACACGAACTTTTCGTTGGTGTCAAGCATTATTTTATAGTTTTGGGAATTGGGTTTGGATGGGTGTATGATCACTAACTGGTTGGTTGTTGGGCCAAAGTTTCAATTTCAAGGTCAACCCTAGTTCTTAGGTTATTCAAGTTGCAGGTGATTTGTTAAATACCAATCAACTTATTTATCATGCAAAGCCTTATGGCATTAGACTTAATGACTTCATTGGTGTTATAACAATTAGAGTTGTCAACTTTGTTCTTGCCATGATTTGCACGGTGTAAACATGAAAGGACTCGGTAGAGAAGAGTAGTGAGAGATTATAGGCGCAGTCCTACTTATAGACCAAAATGTTGACCAGTAATTTAGACCTTGAAATTATAGTTAAGAACGGATAGTCGTGAAAGTTACTTGTGTTAGAATATTTCGACAATTAGTTCACATATGTAAAATAAAATGTGTTGTGCTATTTTGGTGTAAAGTCTAATTAAAGTGATCTAGTTTTAGATTAAATTAAAAGGATTAAAACTTAACTTGTTGTGGGCCTAATATGTAGATACTAGGGCATTTTTGATTTGTTAATGGGCTAAATTACAAAATGACAACTTTATAAATAAGGGGTTATAGTCCCCAAATTACACAAATATTTGGAACTTTCTAACCCTCTTCTACGGACAGTGGCATAGCCAAGAATTAAGAATGGCGAGGTCAACACGAAAAGAAAGGGGGATTTCGGGGGCGACAACCTCCAAAAAAAAATAGATAATTATTTATGCGATGCTACCACCAACAAGCAAAAGTAGGACATAAAGTCCATTTTCAAAGAACGTTGTTCATAGCTAGCATCGCAACACCCTTTGATTGAAATAGAAAGAGTCAGAAGGAGCATGGGGGCACAACAAAATCAATCTGCATTCAATCATTCAGACACACATAAATAATCTAAATTCAATCATCTAATTCATATTAATATAAAACGCCTACAACTGAAGTAGGCCAAGGTGTCACAAAGAAGACATCACTCAAGAAAATAGTAAATCGAACTCCTAACAACAACATAACATATTAACATTAATGCTTCAAATTTCCAGTATATATTTCGATACGGCTGCATTCAAATAGAAATGTCTAACGGATAAGAGATCTTAACAACCAAAAAACAATAACGGAATAACATGCCTCCCAAATCTATTGCTCAATTCAAATGAAAATCAAACTAACGCTAAATAATTTGGCCCAAATAAGTACAAATCAAAAATAAGTTTAGTAAGTTTACCCATTTAAGTCACGAGATGAGCAGAAGGAAGGAAGAGGAAGTGGGATGGGAAGAAGGCACATGAAGAGGGAGAAATCCGATGTTACGATGCTACGGAGGAGGGTGAAATCTCTTGCGCAATTAATGTATGAAACACGAGTCTACAAGAGGGAAAAATAGATGCACTATAGTTTTTTAATGTAAAATATGGATTTCTGGTGAGGTCACGTTACCTCACCAGCAATAATGTGCCTCCTTCTCTGTCGGAGAGCTAATTTTAGATCTAGGGTTTATATCAATTTGGAAGACCAAACCAAGTTTATCTTCTTCTTAATAAATAACTATGGATTCAGGTACTGCAATAATTAGCTACGGATTCAGGGTACGCTTCCGCTTTTTATTATTTATGTTTGTTCTCAATTAAATCAGTATCAATTACTTATTTGGATCTAGGGTTTCATGATTGGTTGTTGTTCAAGTATATTGAAATCCTTACAAGTGGTATTAGAGCCATCCATAATTGGTTTTATTGAGAAAAAATGTTTATTTAGATTTGAATTTTAAAGAAAAATTAGATTCGAATTTGGCTTCACATCTCAACGAACTCGCCTGTCCATTTTTTAAATTTTCATGCAAATTTCTTGAACTACTTGCCTATCATGCAATCAGCGTGTCATGTAGGAGTCAAATCATGCATTCACTGTCCATTTTTTAAATTTTAACGCAACTTTCACTAATAACAATATAATAGCATTCTGGATAGACGTATGGAATACACATAAAGTTGTTTATTTACTATTGTTTTCGCCCTGTTAGGCATGTGAAAGGTGAATATAAGTATTAAAATAAAGTTGCATTAGTAAATATTGTTTACTGTGTTTCTAATATGAAGAAAGTTTGGAATGGTTACTAGGATGCTAGTTTATAGCCTTATATTCTTTTTAAAGTGTGGATATTTTTCAGTATAGATATTTTCCATTTTTTTACATATTCAAATGCATTTGTATCTATCCACCTACCTATATTTGCATGGAATCCAGTACAACACTTTTATAACTCACGACTTGTATAAAAAAACAGGATCATTTTTTTTCTTTATGAACCTGGCAACGGAGGAAGAGAATGAATTCGGTTGAAATATGGATGGACAAGCCTCTTATATTTTATTTTTGACAGCATATTACGCATCTATCCTAAATGTAGTAATATATTAAATGTGTCAGTGCTATTTGGATAACATGCTTCTGTCCATGTTTATAATTAATTTCCTTAAGTCTGAGCATCACGTATGATGCACTATGTCTGGTTTATATTTCAATCTTAGAATTCTTTGAGTTAGTAAACCTTAGACTTGGTCAACAATGAAAATAAAAGAGGACAATCCAAATGTCAGTAAGCATGAATTTATATTATATAGTAATGTGGTTACAGTTAGTTTTGCCCTTATGAATTGTGAATGACTGAGGTAATGTTCAAGCAATAAATTAAAGATAAAGTGACATATTAGTATATGTGTAGCTATATTATGGTTCAAATATACGTCATAGCTACCATGTGCATTCATGTTATTGCGATCTTCGTCCGCCTGTTTCTCTATGCCTAAGGTAGTTTTTTTTTCTTACAACTGTTTTTCAAAGTGCCTTTTTTGATCTGTATGATGGGTTGTTGCCATTCGTCTGCTGTCTGATTTTAATCCGTGTGTTTTTATCCCTCTCTACGGGTTTTTTCCCCTCTTGCTGCTATTTTTTTTTTTAATTTTAACTTTGCCCGGTTCGATTGATTTTCAACCACTCTAACACCCAAAAAAAGGCCAAAGAACATGATCGTTCTATTGGCCGTTTATTTGGCTTCTATTCCATATGGCAGCTTGCTAATGTCCCGTTATCGGGTTTGGACGCTATTAGATCTTTTTTCAAGATTTATATGCATTATGTGCCCGGGCAGAAACTAAACTTATTCTTATGTTTTTAAGGTAATAACTTAGTAGACAACACCATTATTCTATCGCATTGTTAAGAGGTATAGTTTTAGTGGTTATTCGAGTTAATTTGGTTTAGTGGTGACTAGCTGACTGGGACAGCCGTCAGTTCTGTATGTCTAAAAATCTTCTTCTTCTTCTTTTTTTTTTTTTTGGGTCCAGGGAGGACATAGTTTTAGTAGAATGCGGTAGAATCGTCAATTTCGCCATCATATTTTCAAACCGTCTCCATTGATTGCAAGGTATTGCTCTTACAAATTGGCATTTCATTTTCGTACTCATACATAGTATGCTTTTAATTTACTCATCTTCCCTGAATTGATTTACACTTCATTTGTCAACTGCTTCTTATTATATACAGTTTTCCTATGGATGTTGTTTGTTTTGCTTCTTTGGAATCGAAGCTGCTGATTGAAAAATGAAATCATCTTTGTTATTGATGGGAAAATGCCCTTTTCATAGTATGTGATGACATATCATAAGTATTGATGACTATGTAAGCATGTTGGTTTTAGATTTCCTGTTTTGTGACCTGCCGTGCATCTTTTTAATTTTCAACGCAAGATTATATTTTAACCAGGAAATGTATCCACTGGCAAAATAATCCAAGCATTACATCTATGCATTTCTTATGCTTTACTTGATTACTACCGTACAAATCAGATCCGAGTTAACATTTGAGGCGCTGGTAAGATATTTTATTACTTTCATGTTTGTGAGGATGTATTATTATGATTAAAGATAGCATGAAATATGATTCATATGAGGAATGTTAAAATTAGTTAAGGGTTTGAATTGATATTTGGTCATATTTATAGCATTGATCATAGGCAGTTGAATCATTAATGCAAGGCAAATATCATTTACTTTAAAAAAACTGAAATTTATTCGATAAACAAAGCATAACCAAATCCAAGCAATATTCATAGATCTTTATTGATTAGTTTGGCATAATGTAAAAAACAACAAGGAATGTCAAACGATTGAATATAAAAAATGGTAATAGGGTACTTATTTCATGGCAGTAGAATTTATATAATATTTCAGTCATATTCTAAATGGTTTTCTTTCGTTTAAGACTAGCAGTTATAAGAATCACAAAAGTTCCATTTACAAATTACAATTTTTTGCACATTAGTAATTAAGTGGTAGCATGATGGGATTTTCATTTCAATATTTAAATCGGTCTTTCTTCCTGTCACTTTTCATAGAAATTAGGTATGAATTTGCAGTCCTGGAAAAGAAATTTAGAATGCGGTTATTTTGTTTTTAAGTTTTGGGTTTTCAATTAATTGCAAAATGTGGAAAGAGTTAAAGGATGATGGAGGAGATGGAACAAAAATGAAAGAGTTTTAGGGTCGATGGATGGATGAATTTGCTAATGTTCTCGTTATTTTATTTCTTTAAACGTGGAAAATAATAAAAAATTGTTTCTACTTTGTTTGTTAACTTTTTTTTTCCAAAACCGTCGTTTTCCATGGTATATGTGCGTCGTTCGCTTTTTATATGTAAGAAAATCCAAAACTATCAACGATAAACCGAACGCAACCTTAGCAGTTCAGGTATAATATATTGTCCAACAACTCTTGAAGATATGCTTTAACGTAATTCTATGTTGGCTCATACTTAGAATTTTTTAATAGGAAACTGGAATTGATCACCTAAATTTATGTTTGAAACTTTTGTTGAGGTAAATAAATACATCAGTGCACTATTAAGATCACACACATTAAATTTAATACAAGTAAAATTGTTTTCCTTCGGTGATACATTTATATGTTGGAAGGAATATCATATATGCGAACACCAATATGTGCCTTCAGTAGATTCAAAAATGTATAGAATAATGGATTTATAAAAAACACATGTGTCTAAGATGATTTTAAATGCAATTCATTTTCTTTAGTCTACTGCAATTGAAAATGTTTTTTATATGTTAGTGTTTGAAATAATCAATGTAGCGTGAAGCAGTTAGAAGCCCTGCCAATAAAAATATTAATGACTATAATTTGCTGATATAATTGGTGCTCTTAGGAGTGTAAATGCCAGTTATGTCCTGGACTATAAATGATTCATTTAGCAAAATGAATTGATGATGTTTACTTTCTCCATTTGTTCCTTTTTCTGCCTGTTTGTACCAATTGTATAGTCATGTGCAGCTTTTCTTATTATTATTTTTTACAGTTCGTTCTCTTTAAAGCCTCAACTATGTAAAATAGTTTAAGTGTTTTGATTGCTTCGAGTATTGTTTCACCACTGACAACTAATCTGTGAAAGACAGATGTTATTTTCGTGCTTATATCAGCATCTATTACATCAGGTGTGCAGTCAATGACTTATGGCTATTTATTAAATCAAAGGTACTCAATTAAAATGTGCATGAATTTTTGTTGCATTATCTTAATCACTATTTTCACTCATGCTATCATATATAAGGAGACACCAACACTATTTTCCTATGAAGTTTACTAATCAATTAGTCTTCCTCGCCTTATCATCGTTGTAGAAACACTCTCTGCTGATGTCTACCTCCATTGCCTACCATTTTATATTTTATAGTGACACAATACCTAGGAATTATTACCACTGAATCGTCATCCCTCCCTAAGCTCAAGGCACTATACTCGATCAAATTCTGATGAATATCCATGTTCATCCAACGACAATGGTATATTAAAAAATACTTATAGTTAAAAAATGCGTCACATGTTTTGTACATTTATGTTTAATTCTTTTTAAATTTTAACACCATAATGAATATATAAGATAAAACTTTTGGTCATAAAATTTTCTTAAGTTTATTCTATATAAATAATATTTCTTTAGTGCAGTTGGAGAACTCATGGGGATTTCTCTAAAGCTAATGCAATTATATATGCATGTAAGCTATAGTCTAGAATGAGTATAATGTTTTAACAAACCTAGGATTCATTAGAATATGGTATGGTATACGTCAGACAACTATGTATCTTAATTGCTAAATGTTCACATGGTGATAGTGTTTATTTGTTTGTTAAATAAAACACTTATTACGATAACATACATTAAAGAAATTTCATTCACATACAATCTAGCTCCTATAAGTTTACTAGTATCATCTGTTAACCCATGATTCATCTACTTCATAACCAATAGTAAATCAAATATGTATTCAACGGATAAGTTCTTTTTTCAAACTTGAGGGAGAACCGAGTATGAATGCTATATTTCATGAATATACATAAGATTGGCATGAAATTGGAATTGTTTCCCAGGCCTGAATTGAAGTAATAGCAAATTTTCGTAATATTGATGCCAAGATGGCATAAAATTTCTTTTTTTCTTTTTTTTGGCTTCATCAATTAATGGGGTAGATATTAAATGTGGTTGTGACAATAGAGATGAAGAATGGTACTACAGTGCCAATTCTGGGGGAATCATTACAAATTATAGCTTGGATGAAGCTTACATAATTGCATGCACTAAGCACTCACTTTTTTCTACCATATTTAGGATATTCTTAAATCGTTATTATCCATAATATCTTTTACTTGGATGCTAAAATGTTGTATAGTACACGTCAATTCAGTGCTTGAAATTTTTGAATATTATGTGCCCAGATCTGATGTGTAGTTTGTCTAGTGAGTGGCACTATCTTTTGTAAAATGAGCAATCTGATTACTCCCCACTATTATTATATTTTTGATTTTAATAAATTATAGCTTTGGTTAAACTGTCATTGTAAAAGTTAATCATTTGACACTTCTTATTCAACTGTAAAAACATTGAGAAGTTCAAATTTTTAATTTAATTTTTGTCAATCAATATCATATACGATGCATATTAAAGTCGATCTCGCACAAGTTTTATTTTCTTCTTTTGAATGTAAATATTTAGCTCTCCATGGTTTATTATACTCACAATTTCAAATCCAATTAAGCACATTGATATCATGTATATTAGAATAACCCCACTTCATTGATTTACTTTATTCCTAAGCGCGTCAATTCCAAGCCTATGGACCACATTTTACGTAATATAATATGAAGTTACTTAGTTCACCTAAAAAGGTTTCTTTCTTCTTACTAGCTTGCTTTTGCTCATAAACTTCAACCAAAATCAAAGCCTAATTAGTCCAATCACCTCATTTTTACTAAATAAATAATATATTTGTTTAAAGATAGTTAATTTTACTCATTGAAGTACAATCTCTGTTCAAAATATAATATATGTAATGACTCATGACTAACAGTGAAAATGAAAAGAAAAGAAAAGCGAGAGTTAACAAAACATAACCAACATACATACTTATATGCATACACATACACACACACATTGGACTCAATGTTATAGTTTTATCCTTAATTTTATTGTTAATTAGACCAAAAGTTTTTCCAAATATATAAGATAGATTGCTTCAGTTTATCGAACTTTAACCATTGTGCAAAAAAATTAATTTCTGGCTAAGATTTAACCATTGTGCACTAAATTTTAATTTCTGGCTCGGATTTGAAGGGAAATGAAAAGAAAATAATTCAAGCCAAAACCATTGGAAATGAAAATGCTTGCATAACAACAACCTTTCAAGTTTTAACATACATCGTCTTTTCATAATAGCAGATCTTGAAGAGCAATGTAATATTTTATTTTAGCCAGAATAGAGATGGTTATAGTTCAAACTACAAATAACCGAATCTTTTGCAAAAAATTTATAGTAAAAGTTTAATTTGTTCATATTAAAATTTGACTAATTATAGATTTGATTCTTGAACGAAACTAATATACAATTACCCTAAATAATTTTAAATGCATAACTTGGAACCTGTTTTTGAGGAGTTTTGCATATTAGGTTTCAAAACATGGGATGGGTCCTTATTTCCAGTGTTTGTTATCCTAAAATTGGCTTAAGTTCACATAATAGCTATAATTGAATCAAATCATTATACTGAATGTTAGTAATAATTACGGTAAGCTTAAAAATCAACATCATTTCACAAAGGTTAAATGTAACAAAATTAAACTTTACTTCACAATTGTAAATTAGTAAATATAATGGTTATTCTATGTTTTGTGGTCATTAATCCTTAATACACATGTAATATTCAAATATAGCACCATCAATGTTGTTCAACAAATGAATGAATGGAACTGTCTTAAAAATACGCATAAGACTCAATATTGAAGTTCCAAGTATTCAACAGTTAGAAACGAAAGCAGAAGTGAATATTCATAGGGAGGTTGTGTTTTGTTATTCCATATTTCACTACAATAAATAAGTAAATTTGAGCCACATGAAATTTCTAGGTTGAGATTTTTTTTAATGTTTTTAGCTTTGAAATAGGTAAATAATGTAGTTGCACATGCCCAAGTGTTTCTCCTTTTTCAGATTTTCTAAAAAACTTATTTTTTGGTAAAAATATAAGTTGATTTGATTTGATTCAGGTTTGTTGATTTGATTTCCAGATTTTATTTTTTAATTTCTCTGAATATTCGATGTTTGATTTCTGTAAACAATGGTTATAAGACATTGTTTCTCGGTATATTGGTTTTGTCTTTTTCCATGTTGTCTTCGTATGATGTTTCTAACATTGCCTTCTGCTGTAGAATTTTAACTTACTTTTGCAACGTATTCACTATTTTGCAACAACATTCTTTAATAGGAATCCATAGAGACACGGAGATAAGTAACGATAGATTTTGCCTATATGAACATATAGAACTATGTTATAGTGGTTTATTTAGGCAACTCAATTCACTAATATAGAATAACTAAAGTCTTGAAGTTGAAATTTTATTAATGATTAGTTTCAATTATTTATTCTTCAAAAGTTAACATGTACGCATAGTATACAACAACATTATGAACATGACTCAAGATCAAATGTATAGTGATAGCTTCACAGCATGCTTCATTGTCCTACTCAACTATTTAAATCTATAATCATGAGTAAATACCACATTTGGTATTTGCAATGGAATTCAGTTTTTAACTAGCATTATCTATTTAAACCTCACTTTTTTAATAGCCATGTTACCATAGAATTCACTTTAATTTCTATTATATACTGCATGACTGCATAGGAATCATGGATAAGATTACGATTCCTTCCCATTTATGTTTGTTATTTTGTTTTTGCATATCATGTACAGTATATGATATGTATTCTGCTACATGTTTTCCGTGTAAAAGCACCGACATGTATACATAGTGCTGGTTTTAATCACTTAAAAATGCCTATAATATGGCTTAAAGTATCTCCTATGCATGCTGTTCTTATTTCATTCTTTGGCTTATGAATTGCTGCAAATGTTATTCTTTAGTCACAGGATTTTTTTTTTTTTTAGGTGTGATAAACAAGGCATATAGCCCAAATTGAGTATACAAATGGGCAGCATGAACAAAATGGAGGCAATTTAGAGGCCAAAAATGGGGATCCTTCATCATGATATTGGCATATGCAAAATCTACGAATTTTTCATAATTAATTTAAGGTGATTTACTTGATTTTTTTGAGGCTGTTATATGTATCATGTACATGTTTTCCTATGATGCTTATAAAGTTAGAGAAAGTTCAGTCCATGCCTCGGGCATACAACTATGAATTATGTGATTTTTTTAATATATGATGATGCTAGATAGCTAATGTTACAGACATAGTAATGGCTGCTTTAATATTTCTTATTAATAACTAGAATATGTAAACAAATTTTTGGTCGGACTACGAATTTTCCAAAATCGCCATTGTATCCAGAAATGATCACAGGTTCGAATCCTAATGATGTTAAAGTTCACATTTATTTTTAACTGGAGTGAATTTTTTTGCTTAATACTCTATGTGATATAATATTATTCCATACTCTCGGCATGTATATTACTTGGTGTATTTACCGATTCAAGAAGGTATATATAAAGAAGAATCACTATTATAGATGTTATAATTGCCGACTGAAATATGGTCTATAATAATATTGTCATGGTTTTATTTTCTCTGATTAAATATTGATGAATACAAGTTGTGTTCATTCTTTATGTTATGCATTTTTTTGGTTTGTTTCTATTCACTGTTTGGTGGCAATGAAGATAAAATAAGTATGATCACAATGTATGACTTATATATTTAGGAATATTTTCTACGCTATTGAATGATTAATGTTTGTCTAATGTTTAACATTGTTCTACATGTAGACATCGTACATAACAGATTTTACAGACGAATATAATTAATTGGGATTATGTCTGTAATTTACTAATTAATATATTTTTTAACCATCACCTAATTTTAAAGAAACTGCAAACTGATTGTTTAGATTTTGATATACACACAGACATCTGTATGGTTGTTCAGACCATTACGGGAGGACTTACTTTATGCCATTGCAAAGTGCTTGGTTTAAAGGTGTTGACTTCTTGCTTGGGCTTATTATGTTATTAATTATTTTCATCAAACAATAGTGCTGCTTGAATCATTTGGAGGACATTTATATCCTATTGAGCTAAAGAAATCGATTTTTAGTGGTACAAAAGTTTTAGTGATTAAAAATAAATGTTGGATCTTTTGGAGATGTTTACAATTTCTTTTTCTGTATACATTCTTTTGGAATAAATTACTTGAGCCACTCTTTTACCTCATTCATTTGGTGTCTGCAATTTTGCCTTATGCTCTTCAAATACCCACATGTGCTTTGTTTCTAGACAACTTTGTTTTCATGACTCCTGCTACTGCTTTTCAAGTTAGAGGCTTGGCCAAGGACAAGTTGATATCTGACGCATCTTTGTTAACATTTCCAGTTAGTTTTCTATTACTTACTTTCGGAGAATTTTGTGTAGTTGTGTTTTTATGTTGACTTTTTTCTATAGGGGATATTGCAAATGATGCTACTTCAGACGCCACCATGGAAGAATATCATTAGTGCAAGGTTAACTTTTAGGCATAATGTTTAATTTATGTGGATACCTCTAATTTGGAGATCATTATATATGGTAGAATTTACAAATATTGTTAGAGGAAGATTACCAATGAATAGAAAGATGATGTTTATGTCACATTATCACTTAAATATGTAAAACATGTATCTTACAATATGTCTGATGTTGGACTAAATTTTTACACTAAAGTATACAGCATTTCAGCTGTATTAATAAGCTCAACCTGGGTCTTTATACGTATTAACCCGGAAATCTGAGCCAATTTAAAAAAATTATTTTGGCAATTTCGACGAATTTGGAATATTTAAAATGAATTATTTTAAATAATAACGATGAGAAATTTATTTTTAATAGAATTAGAACGTATATATTTATTTGAATCGTCGTTAGAATATAAATATTTATTTTAAATTATAAAAGGAATTGAAAATGGTGCGGTAGTTCGATAATTCGATTTCAAAGTTCAAATGAATGTACAGGATTCAAAATAAATCGGATTTTAGCGAAACCAAAAATAATAGAATCTAATTGAGAATATCTTTCCAACGAATCCGAAAAATCAAAATTTCATAGCGGGAATCAAAAGATATGCTCAGTTGAAAATTCAGAATAGTCGCTATGGAATTCTAGCCCTTAAAAATGGAAATTTTGCAAATGACCTCGGTTTTCGACGAAACCACTTTTGTTGGATCCAGGATGTCAAATTATTGATAGATTCCAAAATTCGTAATTTTTCGAATCAATATGTGAGCGTGGCAAAAGAATACGTGTTTTAACAGTTTTAGTCAATTTCGATCGACTGTAAAATGGACATTTTTCAAACGGACTCGGAATATGACGAAATTAGTTTTGTTAGGACCGTATCGTCAATACGAAGCTAGACTACATTTTTTGGGAATTTTTAGAGTTGGTATGTGACCCCAGTAAATTGAAATGTGCGTTCAAATTCAATATATAGAGTTATATTTTAATTTCAGCGAAAACTGATCGTAACAATCGAATTGGCTTGCGAAACATATCTCATTGTGTTCGGAATGGGAGTAATTAGCTAGGGACGACAGTCGTTGGGACTGGATTGGAGTTCGAATGAAATACTAACTTTTGGATAATAAAATAAATAAATAAATATAAAATTATATATAACTCTCTTTTCTTCCCTCCCCTTCCTCATTACCGGGTCAACGTTAGGAATAAAAAAGAAAAAAAATAACCCGATCTAGAAATCGACGGAGCTCCTCCCCCTACCCCTCGTCGATCACTTCGCCACCCCCTCAGCCACCTCCGTTCTTCCTTCATCCCCCTCCCCTCTGGCGTTTCTCTCTCCTCCCTCTCGTCGATTTAAAAACCGAAACCGCTCGAAATTGGGGTCCAAAGTCTTGGCATTTGGGCGTGATTTCCAGGGGCGGAGCTGCGTCGAGTTCGACGCTGGGGACTGGCGGAGGAGCAGCTCGTGATGCTCGACGTGGTGATGTTCTCTGATTAGACCCAAGCTGCGATATGGAGGCGCGATGACCTACCCTAGCCATCGAAGAAAGTTCCAGGAACACGGTAGAAGGAAGATGAAGACAACAGTGTATATATCTTTCTCTTTTTTTTATTTAATGTAAATAAGTGTTAAAATTCAGTTTTATATAATAAAGGCCTTGATAAGAAACTATATGATTATAGTTATAAAGTGATTTTATTTTTATTTTATATATGAAAGGATTATATTTTTTAGGAAAAAAATGAGATTTTTTTTTAATTTATAAAAGAATAGATTTTTAACTTATAAAAGAATAGATTTTTAATTTATAAAGGAATAGATTTTCAACTTATAAAAGAATAGATTTTTGATTAGAATAAAAAAAATATGATTTTTATCCATATGCTTTTGAAAGAAAAATGTGATTTTTATTATACGAGTTGCGATATAAAAATGTGATTTTTATGCGGATAGTACAATAATAAAAATGTGATTTTTACTAGGAACAGTGGGAAAATATAGCCAAGGAATTGACTGGAATCCAAATCTAGACCTTTCAGTAATCGAGAATGGAGTTGGGATTTCAGATAAATCTGAACCGTTCATAAGAAATGGCAGAGTGGAACCCAAAGGTGAGAACTCCCCACTTTTATTTGTTTTATAGTTGAAATATATACTAGGATACAGACGGTGCTTAGCAACACCCGACACCCGTCGTCCACAGACCATGGATGACTTGATTGTTTGATTGTTGTGTAGTGAAATTTGATTGTGTGATGTGGAATGAAATAAAATATTTTATAGTGGAAAATATTTTATAGTTAAAAATATGATTTTTAACGTATATATAAAATAAATATTTATAAACAAATCGGATGATTTGTTTATATACACTGATTTGACTGATATTGATTGGGACGATAAATTTTACACATCGCCCAACCGCACAAATAAAATATGTGTTTGTTGATTTGAAACCCCACACTAGTATTGGGATGATATTTGACGTACAGTAATCCCGATTGTTTAGTTGTATGTCAATCGATGGGTTGACAGACTGTGTAAGCGTTAATTATTTATATTTAATGCTTATGCAGTTGTGTGGTGCACTCTGGATGACGGTTGATTATTTATCGTTACTATTATATACATGTGTTGTAGAAAATCCATATAATTAACAATATATGGTAATTGATTGGGCCTCATTCCAATTTAGAAAATAAATTCATGTGTTGAATAGAAAGTAAATTCATTTGTTGAATAGAAAATAAATTCATGTGTTGAATTGAAAATAAATTCATGTGTTGAATTGAAAATAAATTCATGTGTTGAATTGAAAATAAATTCATGTTTTGAATTGAAAGTAAATTCATGTGTTGAATAGAAAATAAATTCATGTGTTGAATTGAAAATAAATTCATGTGTTGAATAGAAAATAAATTCATGTGTTGAATAGAATAAACATTCATGTGTTGAATAAAAGCCGTGTTGATTAGATTGACGCCATTTTGACGTGAACGATATTTATATCGATTTTATTCATTTTTATAATGAATATAGAAAACAAAGTGATTTCAAAATTTAACGTTTTGGAAATATTATCATTTGTATATCGATGATGTGGAATATTCAATTTTGACTAGAAATTGAATATGAAGTTGAAATCGTTTTGAAAACGAATTTAAAACAATTTATAAAATACGTTTTAAAAGGAAATCGACGAAATATATATATATATATATATATTATACAATGGCCTGAATAGAACGCGCCGCGGCAGTTCGCGAATTTCGACCATTGACTTCGAATGGATATTACGGGAGATCCGACCGTCGGATTCTCCTAAAACCGAAACCATTGGGTTCGTATCGAAAAGAGCTTTTAACGAATATTAGATATTTGAAATCAAACGGTTGGATTTGGAATTATGTCCAAATCAAATTTGGAAAAGGTCGCTGTAAGTGCAGTTCGATGGCCGTTGATGGAATTCGACTGTACGGGCCTTGATAAAATTATTAAAAATAGTAATAATTTGTGCAAAATCATAAGAAATGATTTGTGAAGAATTGAGATGAAAAATTCCAAATTTGAAAAGATAAAAATAGATTTTTACCGAAATGAACTAGTTTTGAACTAGAATTATAATTCATTTATTTTTGAAATAAATAAATTGGATTTGAAATGGTTTTGAAAATAACCAGAATTTCCAATATATAAAGTGGAAATGGATTTAAATCGAAATTGTCTGTGGAATATTTCGATGTTGGATTTCGTGATTATACAGATATTGTTATGGAAATTTGAAAGATATATTTATATCGTTATTTCCAATACGATATTTGTTGGTCGTAGAATTTGATATTGAATATAAACCGATATATTTTCTATTCAGAGCCTTGTATTTAATATCAAATGGGATTTGGGTTTGTCGCGAATGGTGTCTTCATTAACACTGTTCTTAAACCCAGTTGAGAAAAAGATTAAATCTTTCTATTTAGATTTAATAAAGTGTACCAATTAAATGGTATTTAATTGGAATTGAATTGGAATTGATTTTTGGGTTTATCATGAACGGTGTTTTAAATATCACTTGTTCTTTAATCCGATAATTAATGGAATGTGATTTTGGGTTTATAGTGATCCGTGTTTTAAACGACATTGGTTCTTTAACCCAGTTAAAGACAGGATGTGATTTCCCAAGTTAAATATTCATTTATATTGATTTATGGAAGATTAAAACCAAGTGGAGTTTTAATGAATCTTTAATTAGATTGAAATAATCGAGAATGGAGTATCACCAATTTTTCTCCAGGCGATAGTTAAATCTTTAATTAGATTTGAACGTGAAATGGTAATTGAATTTACCGATAACATTGTGGTGTTAGATATGAAGTATTACCATTTTTACTTCATGGGATGAATAGGTTGGGATTGGGAAATAAAATAAATGATTACTTCGGTGTGGTTCGCTAATCCCGACTAGTTTGAATTGATATTCTAAAGAAGATTAAAGAATAAATTTAAAGAATTTATCTTCGATAAAATTAATGGGAACCTTTCCCAAAGTATAAGAATATTTGAATAAAAGAATATTCTGAATTGGAATGAGGCATATGTTGTGTTTGTGTAACACTTGTTTATTATATACGCGAGTTATTCAGAAAGACCGGGTTTATCCCATTCTGAATAACTTATTCGACGTGGTGTCGAGGATGAAGACGGTGGTCGAAGACCGGAGGTCTTTACATCGTTTGTGTGATTACGGATGATCTTGATTGGGCTGTACATCCAAGAGGAGGGAATAAGTTGGTGATCATCCAGACGTACTTGGAGACCGATGGATATGCGAGGTACAAGGTGCGTCCTGTTTCGTTCAGACCCAGAACGAACTTGTAAATGGACTGTGTGTTTGACATTGGATTTTATTCTATGTGATTGATTTTGTAATGACCCGTATCCTACGTATCGGGGGATCGTAGAATATTTCTTTCTTTCCCGTTTGAAGTCGTATGGTCATGTAACTTTGGGAAACATCTATTAGAGTCATTTCCCATGTTCATGATTTTTGTCGATTTTTAAATGACCATTTTGCCCCTAGTTGGTACTGTTTTGGCCATAATTTTTGATTGGAAAGGAATTTTGACCTGAAACCACTTCCATTTGATTCGTTTGATGGTTTACCTTTCCGTAGAGTGGTTGCATTAGCCAAACGAACTTACCGTTTGGGAGATATGGCTGAAACAAGGTTTGGAGGGTGAAAAACTGCTTAACCGGGCCAAATCGGGTGATTAGTGAGTAGGCCCATAACCCATTTCGGGATTAGGGTTATGGGAGGGCTGAAATGAGATGGAGAATCATTCCATTTCAGTTTTCTAGCCTCCACTTATCACCAAGGATCCCTAAAAATGGCCTCCAACCTCTAAATCACCTCCAAATCATCTTTTGGTCAAGGATTTGGCTTAGCAACCCCTAATCAAGGAAGATCTTCACCAAAGCAACAAAGGAGCTGCTGTTTGGCACTGAGATTCACATCAAAACAGAGAATTATTTCAGATCTTAGTTTATTTGTGGCTAAGGTGAGTGATTTGCATAGTTTTACACTAATTATAGTTAATTAGGGGTGATTAGTGCTAATTAGCGAATTTAAGCATGATAAAATTCGGGAAAAATGTTCACAAATTCCTAAATGATGTTTTAGACCTCTGATATGAATTTGGGTTAATTTGGTTAAGTTTTGCTAATCCTATCATTAGTTTCACCTAAACATGCTTAAGGGGAATTATGGGATTTTGGGTATGTTTGATCCATTTTAACCTATCATATTGATGTTTTGATGTTTGTGGTTGATCATGTATGTTGCTATGACTGTATGAAATGCTTTGTGATTGATTTCAATAGTTAGAATGGTCGAAAACGTCGTCGAATGGCGTAAACACTTACTGGAACAGTTTCAGAAAACAGTGCAGGGTTCGGATCGGATCGGATAAGGGGGCTCAGATCGGATATGTTGAACTGAGAAAAGAATCCGATCGGATCGAAACCCAACACTTGGGAAAAGTGGCAAAAAGGAAGGCCACGCTAGCTGAACTGGGATCGGATCGGATAAAGAAAGACGGATCGGATCGAGAAAGACGGATCAGATCGAGGAGGACGGATCGGAGCGGAAGCACGAAGACGAATCAGAGCGGGAGCACAAAAGCGGATCAGATAGGAGCATATGAAGGGAGCATGAAGATGGATCGAAAGCACAAACCAAGAAGGGACACCCGACCCGACCCGAAGGGAAGCACCCGACCCGAAGAGAAGCATCTGACTCGAACCCAGAGGAATGCCCGACCCGAACCGCACCAGAAGGAGACCCGACCCGAACGGATGAAGGACACCGACCCGAATCGATAACTTGAGGAGGAACCCGACCCGACCCAGTATTGACCAATAACCCGAGATGCAAAGGTAGTCCAATAGGGGAAGTTAGAGCTCAGGATCCAGTTGGGAACCAAGGAGTTCACTTCATGGTTGGACTTTGCTGCGGGACGTGTGCTAAGGAGTTGTCGACGTTCATAACTTCGATTCACCACTAAAAAGGAATGATGGGCTACTTATCAGTGCAGTAGGGTCATTATGACCTGAGGGGCAAAGTGATGGTAGCAAGACTACGTTATCAGTGCAGTAGGGTCATTATGACCCGAGGGGCAAGGTGATGCGTATTAAGACTATGAGCCAGTGCAGTGGGGTTCTTGTGACTCCATGGGACAGAGTGGACATAATAAGGATTGGTAAGGCTATGAGCCAGTGCAGTGGAGTTCTAGTGACTCCATGGGGCAAAGTGGACATAGCAAAGGATTAGTGGCTACGTTATCAGTGCAGTGAAGCCATTTATGACTTCATGGGGGCAAAGTGATCGTAGCAAGGAATGTTGGGTGATCGAAGTGGTGAATATCGTACGCTTTACGCACTAAGTGAGAGATGTGAGGATGGATGCTATGCTTGATTGTTTTCCATCATTATGACATGCACACCTCCCCCACCTCCGTATCTTTACACCGTTTGATATGGTACCTTAGAGTGTTGTACAGTATGTAGTGCTAACTCTTTGGTTGCAGGTCCAGGTTCAGGTATGTTTTAGTCTACCTGTTATTGTTCACTTTAGATGCTTATCGCTCATACCAGGCTTTATGTCTGACCTAGAGTTTTATGTCTCCTCTTATTACTCTGGGTGCTCACACGAGCAGACTAGAGACAGGTTAGCTGGTGATGCACGAGTAGCCGATTCGGAGGCGGGCAGGAGGCTTCCACGTATGATATATATATATATATATATATATATACACATTCTCCCTGTGTCGTTGGTGGTCGCTACTTGGGCATTAGTAGTGTACCTCACTTATCTTACTTTTGCTTTGAGACAGCTTGAAAGTTGTAATAAGCTGTATTCTGAATTTCCGCTGCTATGATGTTTAGTTCTGTTTTTCAGCTTATGCACTATCTCTCCTGTTCTATGTCAAGTATGTTATTATTATATTTTGTTCTATGCGCTGTGGGACATTCTACAGGTTCTTTGTATGCTCATTTCCTTCTTCCTTTTTCCTTCTGACGACCCGTTCCGTGCTAACTGGACATGTGTACAACGCACTTTTGGAGTAAATGTCGGTTGGTGCGGGGCGGGCCGCCACACTTGGTATCAGAGCTCTAGGTTGCGTAGTTAACCTAGGGAAAGACACTAGGGAGAGATAGTACGCATATGAGAGCGCGTATTTGTGATTATTTTGGTTTTCAAAAGCTATGTATGTATATACTATTAGTAGTATAAGAATGAAGTCGCACTGCACTAGCACCACTATGGGGTCGTTAATCATTTCCTTTTTTTCAGATTAACGATGAGCCAAGACACGAGGGGTGCTGGTAGAGGGACCAACCAAGAGAATGCCGCTGACATGAGGGCAATGTTTACTAATCTCATGAGAGACATGCTTAGAGAAGTGCAAGGGGCAATTCCCAATCCCGGAGTTGGTGTTGGCCCAGTAGTGCAGGCGCCTAGGGTCGATTTCGCCAAGTTGTGCAAAGATTACACTAATCTTGGTGGGAAGCTGTTTCACGGAACAGAGTCGGCCACAGATGTTCAAGATTGGATGGATAGCTGTGACCGTATCTTCGATGACTTGGGTCTCGAGGATGCGATGAAGAGAAGGCTAGCGTCTCGTCAGCTGCAAGGGCGAGCGATGAATTGGTGGAATGCCATTAGAACGGCTACTCTAGAGGACCAGGTTACTTGGGATCAGTTCAAGGCTCGCTTTAGCGAGAAGTTCATTCCCGCTGCCCAGAAGTCAGTGTTGTTTAAGAGGTTCTTGGAACTCAAGCAGAACTGAAGGGCAGTTTCTGATTATATTGCTGAGTTCGACACTTTGTCGAAGTATGGACTGTCTCTTATTGATACTCCTGAAAAGAAGAATGAGAAGTTCATTACTGGTTTGGATGGATACTTGGGGGAAAGGCTTATTAATCACATCGATGAGACTTTTGAATCGATCGTGGGGAAAGCTTTGAGATCAGAGAGTCTTTACCCTAAGTCAAAGACTGAGGCTGCATCTGCAAAAGGGCCAAAGCCGCAAGCAGGCTGTGGAGGCAAGAATAACTCTCAGAATAAGAGGAAGCAGGACCAATCAAAAGGTGGCCAGAAAAAGAGCAAAAAGGATGTTGAGTGCTTCAGCTGTGGTAAGAAGGGCCATTATGCTAAAGAATGTCGGGCCAAGCCAGCGGAAAGGAAGTGCTACAACTGTGGTCAAGTGGGACATCATAAGGATAAGTGTCCGCAACCTCTTAAGGAAAAGCAGATTGTGAAAGCATATGCTATTGATGTTGTTCCTTCTTCGTCGAATGCCCCAACTGCGGCGGAGAAAGGAAAAAATGTTGTTATTCAAGGTATGCTTTCTATTTATGATATACCAGTTCGAGTTTTGTTTGATACTGGGGCTTCCCGTTCCTTCATATCTAGTGACCTGGTAGATAGGTTGGGACTGGAACCCGAGATAGTCGATAGACCATTGGTTGTGACGAACTCGATTGGTGGTTCGACTAGCCTTAGTATGATTTGCAGGAATTTGGTCTTATCGAGTCATGGATGTATGTTTGTTTGTGATTGCTTTGTTTTGGGCTTTACTGGGTATGGCATTATATTGGGAGTCGATTGGCTCCAAAGATACGGGGTGGTGGTAGACTGTGAGGGCTTTTTGGTGACAGTGAGGGCGGATGATGGGCGGAGGGTAGTGTTTGGTAGCCTACCTAGTGATGGGGTTATGGCTAGTTTTGTAAATTCCCTCGACATCCCGCAGGATGAGTTGTCAGATGTGCCCGTGGTTGGCCAGTATCTGGACGTCTTCGAGGAGGTGACCGGGCTTCCACCACACCGAGAGATTGAGTTCCGTATTGATTTAGTGAAAGATGCCAGACCTATAGTGATGCCACTTCGTCGTATGGCACCAACAGAGCAGCGAGAGCTCGGGGTGCAAGTCAGCAATCTTTTGAAGAAGGGATTTATTAGAAGGAGTGTCTCCGAGTGGGGAGCGCCAGTTGTGTTTGCCACTAAGGCAGATGGTTCCCTTCGTTTGTGTGTGGACTATCGCGAGTTGAATAAGGTAACGAGGAAGAATAAGTATCCTCTACCGCGGATAGATGATTTGTTTGATCAGCTGGAAGGAGCTAGAGTGTTCTCCCAGTTGGACCTCGCGACAGGATTTCATCAGCTTCGAGTAGCAGATGAGAGTGTTTCGAAAACGACATTTAGGACGCCGTCTGGATTTTATGAGTGGTTGGTCATGCCATTTGGGTTGACTAATGCACCAGCCTATTTTGTGGATCTTATGAATCGAGTATTCAGAGATCAGTTGAATAAGTTTGTTCTTGTGTTCGTGGATGATATCCTTGTTTACTCAAGGACAGAGGAGGAACACAAGGGACACTTGAGGATAGTGGTGGAGGTGTTGAGGAAACACCAATTGAAAGCGAAATTCTCTAAGTGTCATTTTTGGAGAAGGGAAGTGGGATTCTTGGGTCATGTTGTTTCAGAGAATGGTATTGCCGTGGACCCTGCGAAGGTGGCTACGGTACAGGATTGGCCTACACCCAAGAATGCAACGGATGTAAGAAGTTTCTTGGGATTAGCTGGATATTATCGTAAATTTATCCAGAACTTCTCCAAGATTGCAGCACCGTTGACTCATTTGACTAAGAAGAATCAGTCCTTCGTCTGGGATGGAGTGTGTGAGGATGCCTTCAAGAGTCTAAAGGAGAGCTTGACGCGTGCGCCAGTGTTAGTCATTCCTAAAGGGAATGAAGAGATGACGGTATACACAGATGCTTGTGGTACCGGACTGGGTGCAGTATTGATGCAAGGAGGTAGGGTTGTAGCTTATGCTAGTCGACAGTTAAAGCCGCATGAGAAGAAGTATCCTACCCATGATTTGGAATTAGCAGCGATCGTGTTTGCGCTGAAGATGTGGAGACACTATCTCTTGGGAGAAAGATTTGAGTTGTTTACCGATCATAAATCGTTGAAGTATCTCTTCTCCCAGAAAGATCTAAATCTCCGTCAGCGGAGATGGTTAGAGTTCTTGGCTTCGTATGATTTTGATATCGTGTATACACCTGGGAAAGGTAATGCGGTAGCCGATGCATTGAGTAGGAGACATGCCAGCTTAGGGGCAATGTTTCTTGAATGGAAGCAACTGGAGTATATCGCGGGGTTTGATTTCAGACCAAGGTGCGAATTGGATCCAGTCATGCTAGCTAGTTTGACGATCAGACCCACTTTGATAGAGCGGATTGGTTCTAGCCAGAGGGACGATCCTAATCTATTAGAAATCATCTCCAAGTTAGAGATGGATATCGATGAGGAGATGAATGTGTATGGGCTTGATCGAGATGGATGGCTTCGAAAGAATGGAAGACTAGTTGTGCCCAACGTGAAGGGTTTGAGAGATGAAGTGCTTAGAGAATGTCATCACTCAAAACTGACTATACATCCCGGTGGTAATAAGATTTATCGAGACATGAGACAGACTTACAACTGGGAAGGGATGAAAAGAGACGTTGGGAAGTTTATATCCAAATGCATGAATTGCCAGCTAGTTAAAGCCGAGCAAAGGAAGCCTAGTGGGTTGTTGCAACCATTAGAAATTCCCGAATGGAAATGGGAGCAAGTCTCGATGGATTTCATCGATGGTTTACCAAGGACTAGATCGGGATATGATAGCATTTGGGTAATTGTGGATCGATTGACAAAGAGTGCAAGATTTATACTAGTCAAATCGACCAGAACGGCAGCCAAGTTGGCAGAATTGTATATGAAGTGGGTAGTGAGATTTCATGGAGTGCCCAAAAGCATTGTGAGTGACCAAGACCCGTTGTTCACTAGTGGGTTTTGGAAGAGCTTACAAGAGGCTCTAGGGTCAAGATTACATCTCAGTACCGCATATCATCCTCAGACCGATGGTCAGACGGAGAGGGTGAATCGTATATTGGAAGATCTCTTAAGAGCTTGTATATTGGATTTTGGTGGATCATGGGATGACCATTTGCATCTAGTAGAGTTTGTATATAATAATAGCTACCAATCCAGTATCGGTATGGCTCCATATGAATCTTTATACGGAAGACCGTGCAACTCACCATCATGTTGGATAGAGACTGGCGAGAAGTTTGTGCTTGGACCAGATGTGGTGAGAGAAACTTCCGATAAAATCAAGATCATTCAGCAAAGAATGAAAGCTGCTCAAGATAGGCAGAAGAGTTATGCCGATAAGAGGAGAAGAGACTTGAAATTCTCCGTTGGTGACTTGGTGTTTGTCAAGATCTCTCCGTTAAAGAGCGTGATTCGATTTGGCAGGAGAGGCAAGTTGGCACCAAGATTTGTTGGCCCATTCCCTGTTCTTGAACTAGTCGGGAATTTGGCAAATAGAGTTGGCTTACCAGAGAAAATGGCGGGAGTTCACAATGTGTTTCATGTTTCCCAACTAAGGAAGTTCGTTCACGACTCAGATATGACTATTTCACCTGATCAGTTAGAGGACTTCGAAGTAGAATCTGAGGCGGTTGGGAACCGCAAGCCGATTCGTATTGTGGGGTACGATACGAAGCAACTTCGAAGGAAGGCGGTGAAGCTAGTCAAGGTTCAGTGGGGCGAGAACGAGAATGATTGTACTTGGGAGACAGAGGAGAGCATTAGGGAGGCATATCCAGAACTCTTTGCCTGGTAAGACTTACTTTGTAATTTAGTTTTCCGCATGCTAGGGTAGACTTATTTTACTTGTTTTGCATGGTTGATAGTTGTTTTATGATTGATAGGCATGCGGGAACCTTTGTATATGTTTTGATTAGGGAATTTCGGGGGCGAAATTTCTTAAGGGGGGGAGAGTGTAGTGACCCGTATCCTACGTATCGGGGGATCGTAGAATATTTATTTCTTTCCCGTATGAAGTCGTATGGTCATGTAACTTTGGGAAACATCTATTAGAGTCATTTCCCATGTTCATGATTTTTGTCGATTTTTAAATGACCATTTTGCCCCTAGTTGGTACTGTTTTGGCCATAATTTTTGATTGGAAAGGAATTTTGACCTGAAACCACTTCTATTTGATTCGTTTGATGGTTTACCTTTCCGTAGAGTGGTTGCTTTAGCCAAACGGACTTACCGTTTGGGAGATATGGCTGAAAAAAGGTTTGGAGGGTGAAAAACTGCTTAACCGGGCCAAATCGGGTGATTAGTGAGTAGGCCCATAACCCATTTCAGGATTAGGGTTATGGGAGGGCTGAAATGAGATGGAGAATCATTCCATTTCAGTTTTCTAGCCTCCACTTATCACCAAGGATCCCTAAAAATGGCCTCCAACATTTAAATCACCTCCAAATCATCTTTTGGTCAAGGATTTGGCTTAGCAACCCCTAATCAAGGAAGATCTTCACCAAAGCAACAAAGGAGTTGCTGTTTGGCACTGAGATTCACATCAAACCAGAGAATTATTTCAGATCTTAGTTTATTTGTGGCTAAGGTGAGTGATTTGCATAGTTTTACACTAATTATAGCTAATTAGGGGTGATTAGTGCTAATTAGCGAATTTAAGCATGATAAAATTCGGGGAAAATGTTCATAAATTCCTAAATGATGTTTTAGACCTCTGATATGAATTTGGGTTAATTTGGTTAAGTTTTGCTAATCCTATCATTAGTTTCACCTAAACATGCTTAAGGGGAAATATGAGATTTTGGGTATGTTTGATCCATTTTAACCTATCATATTGATGTTTTGATGTTTTTGGTTGATCATGTATGTTGCTATGACTGTATGAAATGCTTTGTGATTGATTTCAATAGTTAGAATGGTCGAAAACATCGTCGAATGGCGTAAACACTTGCTGGAACAGTTTCAGAAAACAGTGCAGGGTTCGGATCGGATCGGATAAGGGGGCTCGGATCAGATATGTTGAACTGAGAAAAGAATCCGATCGGATCGGAACCCAACACTTGGGAAAAGTGGCAAAAAGGAAGGCCACGCTAGCTGAACTGAGATCGGATCGGATAAAGAAAGACGGATCGGATCGAGAAAGACGGATCGGATCGAGGAGGACGGATCGGAGCGGAAGCACGAAGATGAATCAGAGCGGGAGCACAAAAGCGGATCGGATAGGAGCATATGAAGGGAGCATGAAGATGGATCGAAAGCACAAACCAAGAAGGGACACCCGACCCGACCCGAAGGGAAGCACCCGACCCGACCCGAAGAGAAGCATCTGACTCGAACCCAGTGGAATGCCCGACCCGAACCGCACCAGAAGGAGACCCGACCCGAACGGATGAAGGACACCGACCCGAATCGATAACTTGAGGAGGAACCCGACCCGACCTAGTATTGACCAATAACCCGAGATGCAAAGGTAGCCCAATAGGGGAAGTTAGAGCTCAGGATCCAGTTGGGAACCAAGGAGTTCACTTCATGGTTGGACTTTGCTGCGGGACGTGTGCTAAGGAGTTGTCGACGTTCATAACTTCGATTCACCACTAAAAAGGAATGATGGGCTACTTATCAGTGCAGTAGGGTCATTATGACATGAGGGGCAAAGTGATGGTAGCAAGACTACGTTATCAGTGCAGTAGGTCATTATGACCCGAGGGGCAAAGTGATGCGTAGTAAGACTATGAGCCAGTGCAGTGGGGTTCTTGTGACTCCATGGGGCAGAGTGGACATAGTAAGGATTGGTAAGGCTATGAGCCAGTGCAGTGGAGTTCTAGTGACTCCATGGGGCAAAGTGGACATAGCAAAGGAATAGTGGCTACGTTATCAGTGCAGTGAAGCCATTTATGACTTCATGGGGCAAAGTGATCGTAGCAAGGAATGTTGGGTGATCGAAGTGGTGAATATCGTACGCTTTACGCACCGAGTGAGAGATGTGAGGATGGATGCTATGCTTGATTGTTTGCCATCATTATGACATGCACACCTCCCCCACCTCCGTATCTTTACACCGTTTGATATGGTACCTTAGAGTGTTGTACAGTATGTAGTGCTAACTCTTTGGTTGCAGGACCAGGTTCAGGTATGTTTTAGTCTACCTGTTATTGTTCACTTTAGATGCTTATCGCTCATACCAGGCTTTATGTCTGACCCAGAGTTTTATGTCTCCTCTTATTACTCTGGGTGCTCACACGAGCAGACTAGAGACAGGTTAGCTGGTGATGCGCGAGTAGCCGATTCGGAGGCGGGAAGGAGGCTTCCACGTATGATATATATATACACACACACATTCTCCCTGTGTCGTTGGTGGTCGCTACTTGGGCATTAGTAGTGTACCTCACTTATCTTACTTTTGCTTTGAGACAGTTTGAAAGTTGTAATAAGCTGTATTCTGAATTTCCGCTGCTATGATGTTTAGTTCTGATTTTCAGCTTATGCACTGTCTCTCATGTTCTATGTCAAGTATGTTATTATTATATTTTGTTCTATGCGCTGTGAGACATTCTACAGGTTCTTTGTATGCTCATTTCCTTCTTCCTTTTTCCTTCTGACGACCTGTTCAGTGGTAACTGGACATGTGTACAGCGCACGGAGTAAATGTCGGTTGGTGCGGGGCGGGCCGCCACAGATTTCTATTAAATATATATATATATATATATATATGTTTGGCGGCGGAGAATTTATTCTCTTGCTTAACGCCCTTCTCTGAGACGTACGAGCTCAGAGGTTATATATTGATGGATATCAATCGCATGGAGTGAATTGCTTGTGTGGCATGCCTAAGTGGCAAATGATCAAGGCTTCTGTTGAAAAGCAAAGTCTTGTGGTTGATGATCAAAGTACGGCCTGTGTGGCATAGCTTTGTGTAACGTTGATTCGCGAGCCTCACACCTCGGTTGTGAACCAGAAACGGGAGAGGACTTCAGTGAGGGCATGCGTTTCCTTCTAGCTAGAAGCGGCGTCAGTGGTTTTACACACCCTGGCGAGTTTGACTTATGTGGTTGTTGTTGTTGCGAGGCGCCTCGGATATATCGGTGACTGTATGGAGCCGACGGAGTCATTGGACTCATTGACACCCCATAGGGTGAGGAAACACAGTGTTCAGGCATTTTAATCCACATTGGTGGACCGGCTCTGACGATCCAAAGGCTTGCCTACGCACTTGCCTAAGACACGGGCTAGAGCGTCTCAAATTCGGTAAAGGACGATCCCTTGCCTCGGTTCACAGATGGACATCCAACTTCAAATACGTGACTTTGCGGTTTTAATTGTAGAACTTGTATTGGCGACATGATATATGATACACATGCCGTCTATGATTGATACTTATGACTGAAATTGTTTTTGACACTATACACTTATAGCAATAATAAAACATGAAATTTAGCATATCAAGCATTCTTTGGCTATTATAAGGTAAAACCCTATCCTCCGGCTTGTGTTGCATTGTGTGATGGGACCTGGGTCTTATAATAGCTTCATTGTTCTTTATTTAGCATTGCGCTGTTGTTTTATGCACTAGTATTCTTGGGAGGAAACCCGTTCCGTGTTACATGACGTGGTCCCTTGAGTTACCTAACTTTAAAATAAAGATTAATAACTGTTTTTAGTTCTCACACCGGTCACATGACTGACCTGGAGTTTATTGTTTTAACCTAAACTATGGGTGCCCTTATTTTCGACACGGGCAGCTAGTAGTTTTGGTTTTGTAGATTTATATTCACAGGAACCTGGTTTTCAGCTGGAACGATACTCGGAAAGCTCTGTATCCGCGTATTACTTTCAGTTGTGTTTTGTATTATTTTCCTCGGCTATGTAATGTAATTTAAATCTCTGATATTTTGTGTTGTATAATATTTATTCATACTCTGTATATTCTTGTATTCTGATGGAATTGTTGTAATAAGCAATGAAATGTTATTCTGTTTGCGTTCTGATGTGGCTTGTCCTCAAAGTATCCGCTCTTTCCTTACCGGGGAAGTAACGGGTCTTCACAGTTGGTATCAGAGCTTTGGTTTACAAAGCTCGAGAACAAGACACATTAGAACCATACGAAAGAATTCATCAGATATTGGATTAGTAATATCCAATAAGAATGACTCGTTAGAGATGGGATCAGTAGTATCCTAGAACGAGTGTGAAGAGTGACATTTTTAAAATAAAAGTGAAAACAAGTTTTGTTTTGAAAATTTAAATTCAATTATTCGTGTTTGAATATTTATTTGTATTGATTTGGACAATCAAGTATATAGAGATTTTAGTATACGTCTGATCCACGTGTATGGAAGCCTCAAATATATTCGATAGATATAGAATCACACTCTAGTTGCTCGGAGACGATTCTGATGATCGCTCGAGCATCATCAGAATTTATTTTCATGTTTCGAAAGTGGGATTTCTATATGATTCCAATTGACTGGTGTGAGAATCAAAACTTACATAGAATTATTTGTTGTGATTTGGCATCAAAAATCTGATTTTTTGACTATGTATCAAAGTTATGAATTTGAAAAGCTAATCAACAAATTGATTGATGGTTGTGTTGTTTGATTATTGGTTGATTAATTAAAATGTTGAATCTTTAGCCAAATTGAATCAAATATTGAATTATATTGAAAATTTATCGCATTTGCATGCATATACACGTACTTACATTGAACAAGTCATAGCAAGGAGGCTAGAGCAGAAGAATAAAATTGTTTGCCCGACAAATAGGTACATGTTTACTAATTTATTGGGTTTTGGATGATTTTATGAGCCGATTGGCTAGCCGCTTGGCTGTTTCTTTTTCTTTTTGGATTGATGAGGGCCATGGGAGGCTATTTGAAATATCCCGAAGCTCCCGGTGCAGGGGAGGTTATGGCGAAATTTTTCGAAAATTTAGGGTGTTAGCCAAATTTTTGAAAAATTTGAAAAGTTTTTAGAAACTGAAAAGTTGAAGAACTTAAGACGTAATGAAATAATGGAAGTTGAGTTGATTAGTTAAACAACTTTCGGCTTCATTCCTTTTCGGAGACGAAAGTTTTAAGTGGGGGAGATTGTAATAACCCGGAAATCTGAGCCAATTTAAAAAATTTATTTAGGCAATTTCGACGAATTTGGAATATTTAAAATGAATTATTTTAAATGATAACGACGAGAAATTTATTTTTAATAGAATTAGAACGTATATATTTATTTGAATCGTCGTTAGAATATAAATATTTATTTTAAATTATAAAAGGAATTGAAAATTGCGCGGTAGTTTGATAATTCGATTTCAAAGTTCAAATGAATGTACAGGATTCAAAATAAACCGGATTTTAGCGAAACCAAAAATAATAGAATCTAATTGAGAATATCTTTCCAACGAATCCGAAAAATCAAAATTTCATAGCGGGAATCAAAAGAAATGCCCAGTTGAAAATTCAGAATAGTCGCTATGGAATTCTGGCCCTTAAAAATAGAAATTTTGCAAACGACCTCGGTTTTCGACGAAACCACTTTTGTTGGATCCGGGATGTCAAATTATTTCTAGATTCCAAAATTCGTAATTTTTCGAATCAATATGTGAGCGTGGAAAAAGAAAACGTGTTTTTACAGTTTTAGTCAATTTCGATCGACTGTAAAATGGACATTTTTCAAACGGACTTGGAATTTGACGAAATTAGTTTTGTTAGGACCGTATCGTCAATACAAAGCTTGAAAACATTTTTCGGGAATTTTTAGAGTTGGTATGTGACCCCAGTAAATTGAAATGTGCGTTCAAATTCAATATATAGAGTTATATTTTAATTTCAGCGAAAACTGATCGTAGCAATCGAATTGGATTGCGAAACATATCCCATTGTGTTCGGAATGGGGGAAATTAGCTAGGGACGACAGTCGTTGGGACTGGATTAGAATTCGAATGAAATACTAACTTTTGGATAATAAAATAAATAAATAAATATAAAATTATATATAACTCTCTTTTCTTCCCTCCCCTTCCTCATTACTAGGTCAACGTTAGGAATAAAAAAGAAAAAAAAAATAACCCTATCTGGAAATCGACGGAGCTCCTTCCCCTACCCCTCGTCGATCACTTCGCCACCCCCCCTCAGCCACCTCCGCGCTTCCTTCATCCCCCTCCCCTCTGGCGTTTCTCTCTCCTCCCTCTCGTCGATTTAAAAACCGAAACCGCTCGAAATTGCGGTCCAAAGTCTTGGCGTTTGGGCGCGATTTCCAGGGGTGGAGCTGCGTCGAGTTCGACGCTGGGGACTGGCAGAGAGCAGCTCATGATGCTCGACGTGGTGATGTTCTCTGATCAGACCCAAGCTGCGATATGGAGGTGCGATGACCAACCCTAGCCATCGAAGAAAGTTCCAGGAACACGACAGAAGGAAGATGAAGATAGCAGCGTATTTATCTTTCTCTTTTTTTATTTAATGTAAATAAGTGTTAAAATTTAGTTTAATATAATAAAGTCCTTGATAAGAAAATATATGATTTTAGTTATAAAGAGATTTCATTTTTATTTTCTATATGAAAGGATTATATTTTTTAGGAAAAAAGTGAGATTTTTTTTAATTTATAAAAGAATAAATTTTTAACTTATAAAAGAATAGATTTTTAATTTATAAAGGAATAGATTTTCAACTTATAAAAGAATAGATTATTGATTACAATAAAAAATACGATTTTTATCCATATGGTTTTGAAAGAAAAATGTGATTTTTATTATACAAGTAGCGATATAAAAATGTGATTTTTATGCGGATAGTACAATAATAAAAATGTAATTTTTACTAGGAACAGTGGGAAAATATAGCCAAGGAATTGACTGGAATCCAAATCTAGACCGTTCAGTAATCGAGAATGGAGTTGGGATTTCAGAAAAATCTCAACCGTTCATAAGAAATGGAAGAGTGGAACCCAAAGGTGAGAACTCCTCACTTTTATTTGTTTTCTAGTTGAAATATATACTAGGATGCAGACGGTGCTTAGCAGCACCCGACACCCGTCGTCCACAGACCATGGATGACTTGATTATTTGATTGTTGTGTAGTGAAATTTGATTGTGTGATGTGGAATGAAATAAAATATTTTATAGTGGAAAATATTTTAAAGCTAAAAATATGATTTTTAACGTATATATAAAATAAATATTTATAAACAAATCGGACGATTTGTTTATATACACTGATTTGACTGATATTGATTGGGACGATAAATTTTATACATCGCCCAACCGCACAAATAAAATATGTGTTTGTTGATTTGAAACCCCACACGGGTATTGGGATGATATTTGACGTACACTAATCCCGATTGTTTATTTGTATATCAATCGATGGGTTGACAGATTGTGTAAGCGTTAATTATTTATATTTAATGCTTATGCAGTTGTGTGGTGCACTCTGGATGATGGTTGATTATTTATCGTTGCTATTATATACATGTGTTGTAGAAAATCCATATAATTAACATTATATGGTAATTGATTGGGCCTCATTCCAATTTAGAAAATAAATTCATGTGTTGAGTAGAAAGTAAATTCATGTGTTGAATAGAAAATAAATTCATGTGTTGAATTGAAAATAAATTCATGTGTTGAATTGAAAATAAATTCATGGTTGAATTGAAAATGATTCATGTTTTGAATTGGAAGTAAATTCATGTGTTGAACAGAAAATAAATTCATGTGTTGAATTGAAAATAAATTCATGTGTTGAATAGAAAATAAATTCATGTGTTGAATAGAATAAACATTCATGTGTTGAATAAAAGTCGTGTTGATTAGATTGACGCCATTTTGACGTGAACGATATTTATATCGATTTTATTCATTTTTATAATGAATATAGAAAAGAAAGTGATTTCAAAATTTAACATTTTGGAAAAATTATCATTTGTATATCGATGATGTGGAATATTCAATTTTGGCTAGAAATTGAATATGAAGTTGAAATCATTTTGAAAACGAATTTAAAACGATTTATAAAATACGTTTTAAAAGGAAATGGACGAAGTAGATAATATATATATATATATATATATATATATATATATATATATATAATGGCCTGAATAGAACGCGCCGCGATGCGGCAGTTCGCGTATTTCGACCATTGACTTCGAATGGATATTACGGGAGATCCGACCGTCGGATTCTCCTAAAACCGGAACCGTTGGGTTCATATCGAAAAGAGCTTTCTAACGAATATTAGAGATTTGAAATCAAATGGTTGGATTTGGAATTATGTCCAAATCAAATTTGGAAAAGGTCGCTGTAAGTGCAGTTCGATGGCCGTTGATGGAATTCGACTGTACGGGCCTTGATAAAATTATTAAAAATAGTAATAATTTGTGTAAAATCATAAGAAATGATTTGTGAAGAATTGAGATGAAAATTCCAAATTTGAAAGGATAAAAATAAATTTTTATCGAAATGAACTAGAATTATAATTCATTTATTTTTGAAATAAATAAATTGGATTTTAAATGGTTTTGAAAATAACTAGAATTTCCAATATATAAAGTGGAAATGGATTTGAATTGAAATTGTCTGTGGAATATTTCGATGTTGGATTTCGTGATTATACAGATATTGTTATGGAAATTTGAAAGATATATTTATATCGTTATTTCCAATACGATATTTGTTGGTCGTAGAATTTGATATTGAATATAAGCCGATATATTTTCTATTCAGAGCCTTGTATTTAATATCAAATGGGATTTGGGTTTGTCGCGAATGGTGTCTTCATTAACACTGTTCTTAAACCCAGTTGAGAAAAAGATTAAATCTTTCTATTTAGATTTAATAAAGTGTACCAATTAAATGGTATTTAATTCGAATTGAATTGGAATTGATTTTTGGGTTTATCGTGAACGGTGTTTTAAATAACACTTGTTTTTTAACCCGATAATTAATGACATGTGATTTTGGGTTTATAGTGAACCGTGTTTTAAATGACATTGGTTCTTTAACCCAGTTAAAGACAGGATGTGATTTCCCAAGTTAAATAATCATTGATATTGATTTTTTGAAGATTAAAACCAAGTGGAGTTTTAATGAATCTTTAATTAGATTGAAATAATCGAGAATGGAGTATCACCAGTTTTGCTCCAGGCGATAGTTAAATCTTTAATTAGATTTGAACGTGAAATGGTAATTGAATTTACCGATAACACTGTGGTGTTAGATATGAAGTATTACCAGTTTTACTTCATAGGATGAATAGGTTGGGATTGGGAAATAAAATAAATGATTACTTCGGTGTGGTTCGCTAATCCCGACTAGTTTGAATTGATATTCAAAAGAAGATTAAAGAATAAATTTAAAGAATTTATCTTTGATAAAATTAATGGGAACCTTTCCCAAAGTATAAGAATATTTGAATAAAAGAATATTCTGAATTGGAATGAGGCGTATGTTGTGTTTGTGTAACACTTGTTTATTATATACGCGAGTTATTCAGAAAGACCGGGTTTATCCCATTCTGAATAACTGATTCGACGTGGTGTCGAGGATGAAGACGGTGGTCGAAGACCGGAGGTCTTCACATCGTTCAGGTGATTACTGATGATCTTGATTGGGTTGTACACCCAAGAGGAGGGAATCAGTTGGTGATCGTCCAGACGTACTTGGAGATCGATGGATATGCGAGGTACAAGGTGCCTCCGGTTTCGTTTAGACCCAGAACGAACTTGTAAATGGACTGTGTGTCTGACATTGGATTTTATTCTGTGTGATTGATTTCTATTAAATATATATCTGTTTGGCGGCGGAGAATTTATTCTCTTGCTTAACGCCCTTCTCTGAGACGTACGAGCTCAGGGGTTATATATTGATGGATATCATTCGCATGGAGTGAATTTCTTATGTGGCATGCCTAAGTGGCAAATGATCAAGGCTTCTGTTGAAAAGCAAAGTCTTATGGTTGATGATCAAAGCACGGCCTATGTGGCATAGCTTTGTGTAACATTGATTCGCGAGCCTCACACCCCGGTTGTGAACTAGAAACGAGAGAGGACTTCAGTGAGGGCATGCGTTTCCTTCTAGCTAGAAGTGGCGTCAGTGGTTTTACATGCCCTGACGAGTTTAACTTATGTGGTTGTTGTTGTTGCGAGGCGCCTCGGATATATCGGTGATCGTGTGGTGCCGGCGGAGTCATTGGACTCATTAACACCCCATAGGGTGGGGAGACGCAGTGTTCAGGCATTTTAATCCACATCGGTGGACCGACCCTGACGATCCAAAGGCTTGCCTGCGCGCTTTCCTGAGACACAGGCTAGAGCGTCTCGAATTCAGTAAAGGACGATCCCTTGCCTCAGTTCACAGATGGAAATCCAACTTCCAATACGTGACTTTGCGGTTTTAATTGTAGAACTAGTATTGGCGACATGATATATGGTACCCATGCCGTCTATGATTGATATTTATGATTGAAATTGTTTTTGACACTATACACTTATAGTAATAATAAAACATGAAATTTAGCGTATCAAGCATTCTTTTTCTATTATAAGGTAAAACCCTATCCTCCGGCTTGTGTTGCATTGTGTGATGGGGCCTGGGTCTTATAATAGCTTCATTGTTCTTTATTTAGCATTGCGTTGTTGTTTTATGCACTGGTATTCTTGGGAGGAAACCCGTTCCTTGTTATACGGTGTGGTCCCTTGAGTTACCTAACTTTAAAATAAAGATTAATAACTTTTTTTAGTTCTCACACCAGTCACATGACTGACCTGGAGTTTATTTTTTTAACCTAAACTCTGAGTGCCCTTATTTTTGATACGGGCAGCTAGTAGTTTTGGTTTAGCAGATTTATATTTACAGGAACCTGGTTTACAGCTGGAACGATACTCGGAAAGCTCTGTATCCGTGTGTTACTTTCAGTTGTGTTTTGTATTATTTTCCGCTGCTATGTAATGTAATTTAAATCTATGATATTTTTTGTTGTAAAATATTTATTCATACTCTGTATATTCTTGTATTCTGATGGAATTGTTATAATAAGCAATGAAATGTTCTTCTGTTTGCGTTCTGATGTGGCTTGTCCTCAAAGTATCCGCTCTTTCCTTACATGGGAAGTAACAGGTATTCACATTATACATGTGCGTAGAATGGTGGTTAGGCATTTAATTTTTATGCTTTGGTTATTCCATTAAGCTTTTTTGTACAGTATCATCCTTTTTGATTTATCAAACCAATCCAATATCCATTACGTTATGCTTCTGTCTATGAATTCTATTATGGTAACTGAAATCAGAGCTTCATTCAATGTTGGTTAGATTATGTATTTGTTTCTTAATATTTCTACAGTTATGAGTCAGACCACTACTACTCTTTTGATTTTTTTCTTCTTTCAGTTAACTTCAAAAACAGTGATTACTAATATTGCTTACTTTTGTTGTATGTCAGTGTTGCTTCAATCTGATACTACATTGTAAGGTATGATATTTTATGCTGCAGTCTATGTAAAGTAAATCAACAAAACAAATAGAATTTAGTGATGTTCTTATTCCATAAAAAACTATGAGCGTGTCAAAGAGGTTGGTAGTTTGTAAAACAAGTGTGATTGAATGATATATTCAGTAAGCGTACGTGCACAACTCTACGTGATTATGCACATCCTGTTATAACAATTATGTAATCAATGCTGTGGTTTTATGATTTATGCTAAAATAAGTTTTTAGATCATGACAATTTGGTAGCTTGGGTTATTAAATATGCTAACTACATTTTCCATGCCTAGCTTCATCGATATACAATGGTTTTCATGTTGAATGACTAGGAAAATCAAGTAACCTATCAAAAAAGATTGTTTAAAACATGCCTGTGTGTATCATGGGTTCGCACTAATGTTATGTATGTTTATTTTAACCACTCCATGCATTTAAGTAGATATACATTCTCTTTTTTAAAAATCCATATCAATCGTAATTTTCCTCAGTTCTCAATGTTTTATGAGCATGAATTTCTTAAATACCACATTCTCAAGAAAATTTATTGCTTTTCTAATGTTTTGTGTTCATGTCTGCGGTTATAATAAACATTTTGTAACAATATATTATATATTACTAAACTACAATATATTATACTCATTTTTCACCATTTAGTTGAATGCATCTTTGAAGTAATTTATCCAAGGATCTAATTTTGTATGATATAGGTTTGCAGTTTTATCATAATTTTTTAGTAGTTAAATGAAGCAATTTTGTTTATAGTTACATTGTGTGATATTTAAACAATTATAAAGCTGTGTTTTAGTAATAAACGAGGCCCATGCAAGCTATTCCTTTAAACAAGGTGTACACTGCTATATATATTCAAAATTTATGACTTTATGTATAACAAGAATTGTATGTCTTCCACATTAATCCAGCTATGATATTTGATGGAGCTGATGCAGAAAAGTTTAAAGTTAGGGAGACATATTTTTTTTATTAGTATATATTCTCACTTTGGTCTTCCTGATATTTGTCCCAGGTGGAAATGTGTGTTATTTCTTGAAACACAACACGACCAAGGTTATTTATTTATACTGAGTTCAATGTGAGCATGATTGTAGCCTAATTGAATATTTTGGAGAATTGTTAACCGCGGCTTACTGCCTTTACTGTAAGTCTGTAACTAACATGCATGTTTTTTAAACCCTTTTTATATATTACTCATTATTTTTTCCATTTTTAGTAGATAAATGGACTCCTCCCTTTCACGACCCATAATTTCCAAATCACTTAAGTGAGGCTTTTATTTTCCTAGACATTTCATTTGTCTTATATGCACGCCAACTATTGATGATTATAGTAAACTCTATTTCTTATCAGTGGCACGTTAGATAATAAGGTCACGTGGTTGCTTCCTTTTAGATTGCCCATTTATTACATTCTACTTATATTCTCTAAGCAAATATTTTACCTTTTAAACTCCAAAATTTGATTTTAGGGAAGATGTTATAATAACAAAGGCTTATATAGAGTAAATGATAATAATTTTGGTCATTTTATAATGGACAGAAGATTGTTACTTTATGCAGTAACTATATCACGGTATTTTTTGACTTTGGATTATGGCTTTTGAAATTTTATGTATATTTGTGGTATCCTGCTCAAAACATACAATCCTTAGGTGAAAATAATTTCTCATGTTATATCTATACGCCTGTGGAATTTTTTGTACACCTTATTCATAAACCCTTTTACCTCGCAAGTTTACACATGCCGATGTAAAACTGACAGATTGCCGTGAAGTAAATTATTTATGTCCAAACAGTTATGTTCGTATGTATTTAACCATACATTGATTAAATAAGGAAATCATATTTAACTTCCTTCTAACATTATTGATTTTAAAACTTACTTGATGCATGTTGATGATTGATAGTACTTCATTTTATCACCTAACAATATATTTCTCCAATCGCCTATATTTTATTCCCTGACAATATTTTCATCAAACCCTTACTATATAATTGTTGTATGCCTTACCTTTTCTCATCATGAATTTCATTATGTACATAGCGCAAAATTCACTTCCTTTTTCTTTATGAACCAATTAAATTAAATTTAATTAGCTCTTACCTTCTTTCATTGCAGTAAGGTTAGCCACGCAGTTGTAGAAGGTGTTTAACCACATTTGTTGTCCAATAATTCAACATTTATACTACCATTGCAAAGGTATACGCTTAACTATCCAACCACTTACTTTGGATCTGCATTCAATTTCTTACAATTGCTGTACTGCTTTGTTATTCCATGCATATTATTCAAACAAAATATAAGGTTCATTCCTTATTACTGATACCTATCAAGCTTTACCATGCTCTTCTTGATGATTTGGACTAACTTTACAAAGGTGGATGAGAAGAAGTCAATGTGTAGCTTTTAGCTGAGATTTAACTAATTGAATTGCACTGTGTATTATTATATTTTTATTATTTTTATATTTTCTATTTTGTAGTCAGTCCGAAAACCAGTGTTACTGGTGAGCTGGGTTTACTAATTTCATGTCATGTCCTTACTCTTTTATATCCAAAGTGGTATACTTGCAATATGATAGTATATAGTTTTGAATGTCCATTCGATGTTCTTTACTTTAAAATAAAAGTTGACAGGAACTTCGTGTTTGACTTATATGTTTTTTATTTTAGAGTCAGGTAACTTCAGTAGCAAGTTTCACGTTTATCTTCACAAAGCATTATATTAGAAGACGAATTACTCAATATCTTATTTTTAGGTATACGTGGAAAGGCACCGACAGATTTATATATACAATGTTTGGACTCTAGAATTGTTATTCATTATGGGTCTATCTTCATCTTTTATTCTACACCCGTCTTTAGCTTTTATTTCATTTTTGGTCTTTAAAGTTGGTATTATTCCTAATAACTAATTACATTTTGATTAAGGGTTAGGGAATATAGGAATAAACTATATGTCAGGTAAGGAGATATTCATAACCAACAATGTTTTCTTATTAACACAACAACAAGGACAAACCCTTGATGTTTCTTTACCGGGTTACTCTATAAAAATATGTAGCGACCCCCATGTGCGTAGCACGGGTTCGTACTTGTATTTTTAATGTCTCTTTGCATATTAAATATCCTACATTCAAACTGAACTAACTGAAATAATATGTCATCAAAGTGACCTCTCTTATTTTGGTGGTTCAAGAAAATATCTGATATTTGTGTATAGTTGTTCATGCGAGTATTAGCCGGTCCAGAGAAAGACTAATATTTGACCGAATCGCTTACACATGTGTGACGATAAGTACGTGACAATTATAAGGTTTTACGAGTGAATAACTAATCATTCCAAAGGAAGATTGTTATTTAACTTGAATTTATTGTTGGTGTTTGATCATTACAATAAGAGTAGCACTTACAGTTAATATCATTGTCCAAAGATTTAATACTAATGTGTACTAGATATCTTGAGAAGAGACTTACCAATTATTTGAATTTACTATGGTTAATATTTGGCTATGAGCATATGCAGTCAATCTTCATTTTATTTTTGTTCATTTTTCAGCTAATTTAACTGAATTGTCTGCCAATTTTAAGAATATTCTCGTCTTATTTCGGGATAACTATAAGAATTAGTAAGAAAGCATATTGTTTGTTCTTGAATTTATTGATTTAGCTCTTGCAATTAGGAGGGTTACAACCAGCTCTACTACAATTATATGTTCTTATAATGTTATGAAGAATATTAAAAGGTGATATAATTCAAAAGGCAAGAGTTAAAGGATCATAAAGTAAATATTTCAGAAGTTTTCAAGGGTGTGCTATATGTAATGATAACTAATTTTTATAAGTTATCTACTGAGAATGGAAACTAGAACTCTTTGTGGTGCTTGGTTCCATAAATTTAAAGAAAAAGAAATATAAGTGAGTACAATATGGAAAAATATTGCTTCAAAAGTTAAATTCGCCCAAGTTATTGTTATTTTTGGGTGTTATCTATAATATGATCATTTTAAGATTAATATTATTTTACGAATAAGATGCCATCTTATTGGACTAATTTATAGCTTTGGTATCTAGAAGAGAAATTGAAGCTTACAAGATTAAAAGTACTAATTTGATATACACTGTAAATAAATGTTTGAATAAAGATCAAGAATTTGCTAAGCATCTAGAAGAAAAGAAATAACATACATATATATTTATAGTTGTTTCTTTAATGAGAAATACAGACATATTGAGACGACCTGAACTTCCCCATGACGAAAAGCCCGGATTGCTTTGAGAACATGACAAATCAGAACACAAACAGAAGAACATTTCATTGCCTATTACAACAATTCCATCAGAATACAAGAATATACAGAGTATGAATGAATAAAATACATTTGATAAATATCAGATATTTACAAAATACATTTAAATACATAACAGCGAAAAACTAATACAAACACAACTGAAAGGAATATACGGATACAGAGCTTTTCGAATATCATTCCAGCTGTAAACCAGGATCCTATGAATATAAATATGCAAAACCAAAACTACTAGCTGCCCATGTGGAAAATAGGGGCACCCAAAGTTTAGGTTAAAACAATAAACTCCAGGTCAGTCATGTGACTGGTGTGAGAACTAAAACAGTTATCAATCTTTATTTTAAAGTTCGGTAAATCAATGGACCACGCCGTATAACACGGAACAGGTTTTAACCCCAAGAATACCAGTGCATATAACAAACAACGCAATGCTAAATAAAGAAAATGAAGCTATTATAAGACTCAGGTCCCATCACACAATGCAACGCAAGCCGGAGGATAGAGTTTTACCTTATAATAGCCAAACATGCTTGGTTTGTTTAAAACAAATCATTTTGATACTATTATAGTGTAAAGTGTATGAAAACAACTTCAAATATAAATGTATCAATCATAGACGGCATAGTGCCCCATCCCACTATGTCGCTATACTAGGCTCTACAAATAAAACCGAAATGTAACTTATTGCAAGTTGGATTTCCTTCTGTGAACCAAGGCAAAGGATCGTCCTTATCGCTTCGAGACAATCTAGCCCATGTCTCAGGACCCAGACATAGGTGGACCCTTGGATCGTCAGGGCCGGTCCACAAGGAGTGGATTAAAATGTCTGAACACTGCATTTCCCCGCCCTATAGGGCGTAAATATGGTCTGTATAAAGACCATCCATCGGCTCCGTAGAGACCGAAATAACCGAGACGCCTTGCTATCCATCATCCACATAGGTAAAACGTCAGGGCTTGCAAAACACTAACACCACTCCTAGCTAGAAGGAAACGCATGCCCTCCCTGAGATCCTCTCCTGTTTCTGGTTCACACCGGGGTGTGAGGCTCGCGAATTAACGCTACACAAAGCTATGTTATATTAAAGTCGTGCTTTGATCATCAACCATAAGACTCTGCTTTTCAACAGAAGCCTTAATCATCTGCATCTCAGCATGCCATACAGGCAATTCACGCCATGCAACTGATGTCTACCAATCACATAGAATGAAATCCAATGTCAGACACACAATCCATTTACAAGTTCGTTCTGGGTCTGAACGTAACCGGAGGCACCTTATTTCTTGTCCCATATGTCCAATACAAGAGAGAGGCCCTCGCATATCCGGTCAATCTCCAAGTATGTCTGGACGATCACCACTTATTAACTCATCTTGGGTGTACAGCCCAGTCAAGACATCAGTAATCATCCAAACGATGTGAAGACCTCCGCTCTTCAACCACCGTCTTCATCGTCGACTTATTGTCGAATCAGTTATTCAAAACGGGTATAAACTCGGCCTTTCCGAATAACTCACGTATATATTATAATCAAGTGATATAAACATAACATACACCTCATTCCAATCCAGAACATTCTTTAATCAAATATTCACATTCTTAGGGAAAGTTTCCCATTAATTTTATCAAAGATAAATTCTATTAAATTTATTCTTTGATCTTCCTTTGGATATCATTTCAAACCATATTAAGGTTTTTCAAACTAGTCGGGATTAGCGAACCACACTGAAGTAATCATTTATTTTATTTCCCAATCCCAACCTATTCATCCCATGGAGCAAAACTAGTAATACTCCATATCTAACACCACGGTGTTATCGGTAAATATTAATTACCGTTTCACGTTCAAATCTAATAAAAGATTTAGCTATCGCCTGGAGTAAAACTGGTGGCACTCCATTTTCGATCATTTTCTTGAATTGATAATTTTAATTATCTCATTCACTTTTCAATCTAATTAAAGATTCATTAAAACTCTATTTAGTTTTAATCTTCCCAAAAATCAATATTAATTATTATTCAAAGCGAAGAAATTAATCCTATCTTTAATTGCGTTAAAGAAACAATGTCATTTAAAACACGGTTCATGATAAACCCAAAATCACATTCCATCAGTCTCTAACCGTAAATTAGTAAGAGAACAATTCCCTAAGTATTAATTCCGAAGGCCGAAACCAACATCAGATTAATAACCATGAAACCATTCAACTTAGCTAATCTCTAGTAAGTTTCTAATTTTCTTAACTCCATTGGGTTTAAGAACAATATTATTAAAGATACCATTCACGACAAACCCAAAATCTCATTCCATTGTTAATCGGGTTAAAGAACAAGTGTTATTTGAAACACCGTTCACGATAAACACAAAAATCAATTCCAATTCAATTCCAACTAAATATTAATTAATTAGTATACTTCATTAAATCTAAATAAAAAGATTTAATCTTTTTTCAACTGGTTTAAGAACAGTGTTAATGAAGACACCATTCACGACAAACCCAAAATCCCATTTGATATTAAATACAAGGCTCTGAATAGAAATTATATCGGCTTATATTTAATATCAAATTCAAAAATCAACACATATCGTATTGGAATAACGATATATATATCTTCCAAATTCCTCCACAATATCCATATAATAATGGAATCCAATATCAAAATATTCGAAGATAATTTTGACTCAAATCCTTTCCAATTCATATATTGGAAATTCCGGTTATTTTTAAAACCATTTCAAATCCAATTTATTTATTTTAAAAATATTGGATTATAATTCTAGTTCATAACTAGTTCATTTCGATAAAAATATATTTTTATCTTTTCAAATATGGAATTTTTCATCCCAATTCTTTCCAAATCATTTATTATGATTTTACACAAATTATTAATATTTTTAATAATTTTATCAAGGCCCGTATAGTCGATTTCCATAAACGGTCATCGAACTGCACTTACAACGGCCATTTCCAAATTTGATTTGACATAATTCCAAATCCAACCATTAGATTTCAAATCTCTCACATTCTTGGAAATCTCTTTTCGATACGAACCCAACGGTTTTGGTTTTAGGAAAATTCGGCGGTCGGGTCTCCCGTAACGTCAATTCGAAGTCAATGGCCGAAATTCGCGAACGGTCGCAGCGCGGCGCGTTCTATTCAGGCCATTAAATATATATATAATATATTATATATATTTCGTCAATTTCCATTTAAAACGTATTTTATATATCATTTTAAAACGATTCTAACTTCATTTTCAATTTTAAATCAAAATTGAATATTCCATGTCTTAAATATATAAATGATAATATTTTCAAAACATTAGATTTTGAAATCATTTCCTTTTCGATATTCATTATAAAAATGAATAAAATCGATATAAATATCGATCACGTCAAAATGACATTAATATAATCAACACGGCTTTATATATTTAAATATATTCGTGTCCATCCCAAATCGGACATCAAAATCAGATTTTGATCTTTTACTGAATATTATTTTAAAATAATCGTTATTTTAAAATATTCGTTCTTGCAGAACTGGAATCAGACACAGTCAATTACCATATAATGTTGTTTATATGGATTTCATGCAATACATGTATACAACAGCCATGATAAACAATCAACCATCATCCAGAGTGCATTCTACACTGTATAAGCATTAAATATAAATATTTAATGTTTACAACAGTCTGTCAACCTATCGTTTGACATACAACTAAACAGTTGTGATTAGTGTACGTCAAATATCATCCCAACACCCGTGTGGGGTTTCAATCCACAAACACAGAATTTATTCGTGCAGTTGGGCGACGTGTAAAATTTATCATCCCAATCCATATCAGTCAAATGGGTGTACATAAACAAATCATCCGATTTGTAAATGAATATTTATTTTATTCATATACATGTTAAAAATTATATTTTTAACGATAAAATATTTTATTTCAACACCTGAATATTTTATACAGTTCATTTATACAATAAAAATAATGTTTTTATTGTTCTAATATTTTTAGAAAATTTCGGAAGCACAAAGGCGCGATACTAGAACCGGAATAAGATCTAGCCTTATCCCTCACCTACTAATGGCTCGCGCCATGTACATTCCGATTCTAATCAATTCATTTCAATTCCCAAACCAAATTCAACCAAACCAAACAATCAAACAAGTCATCCATGGTTTGTGGACGACGGGGAGCAGTTCGTATAGGCAGTTATAAAATAAATAACTGTATAAGAAAATATGGTGAGGAGTTCTCACATTTGGTTTCCACTCCGTCATTCTTTATTGGACAGTTTGGATTTGGATTTCATTATGCTTCCAGTCAGTTTCATCGCCATCTGTTTCACGCAGTTTACATTAAAAATCACATTTTTAACAACGCTACTATATATATATAAATCACATTTTTAAAACGCTACTCATGTAATAAAAGTCATATTTTTACACCGCTACTTATGTAATAAAAATCATATTTTTATGACGCTACATGTATAGAAAAGATTATATTTTTATATCGCTACATGTATAGAAAAGGTTATATTTTTATATCGCTACATGTATAGAAAAAGTTATATTTTTATATCGCTACATGTATAGAGAAGGTTATATTTTTATATCGCTACATGTATAGAAAAGGTTATATTTTTATATCGCTACATGTATAGAAAAGGATATATTTTTATATCGCTACACGTATAGAAAATGTTATATTTTTATATCGCTACATGCATAGAAAAGATTTTTTTTTTTAATATCGCTACATGTATAGAAAAGATTATAATTTTATATCGCTACATGTATAGAAAATGTTATATTTTTATATCGCTACATGTATAGAAAAGATTATATTTTTAATCTACACTATATTCATAAAGATTATATTTTTAATCTAAACTATATACATAAAGATTATATTTTTAATCTAAACTACATACATAAATATTATATTTTTAACTTGCTACCTATTTAATAAAAATCATATTTTTATAACGCTACTTATGTAATAAAAATCATATTTTTATACGTAGCTAGAAGGACTCGCATGCCCTTCCTGAGGTCCTCTCTCGTTTCTGGTTCACATCGGGGAGTGAGGCTCGCGAATTAACGCTATACAAAGCTATGCTATATTAAAGCCGTGCTTTGATCATTAACCACAAGACTCTGCTTTTCAACAGAAGCCTTGATCATCTGCATCTCAGCATTCCACACATGCAATTCACGCCATGCAACTGATGTCTATCAATCACACAGAATGAAATCCAATGTCAGACACACAGTCCATTTACAAGTCCGTTCCGGGTCTGAACGAAACCGGAGGCACCTTATTCCTCATCCCATATGTCCAATACAAGAGAGAGGCCCTCGCATATCCGGTCAATCTCCAAGTACGTCTAGACGATCACCACTTATTAACTCATCTTGGGTGTACAGCCCAGTCAAAACATCAATAATCATCCAAACGATGTGAAGACCTCCGCTCTTCAACCACCGTCTTCATTGTCGACTTATTGTCGAATCAGTTATTCAAAACAGGTATAAACCCAGCCTTTCCGAATAACTCACGTATATATTATAATCAAGTGATATAAACATAACATACACCTCATTCCAATCCAGAACATTCTTTAATCAAATATTCACATTCTTAGGGAAAGTTTCCCATTAATTTTATCAAAGATAAATTCTTTTAAATTTATTCTTTAATCTTCCTTTGGATATCATTTCAAACCATATTAAGGTTTTTCAAACTAGTCGGGATTAGCGAACCACACTGAAGTAATCATTTATTTTATTTTCCAATCCCAACATATTCATCCCATGGAGCAAAACTGGTAATACTCCATATCTAACACCACGGTATTATCGGTAAATATTAATTACCATTTCACGTTCAAATCTAATAAAAGATTTTGCTATCGCCTGGAGTAAAACTGGTGGCACTCCATTTTCGATCATTTTCTTGAATTGATAATTTTAATTATCTCATTCACTTTTCAATCTAATCAAAGATTCATTAAAACTCCATTTAGTTTTAATCTTCCCAAAAATCAATATTAATGATTATTCAAAACTAAGAAATTAATCTTATCTTTAACTGGGTTAAAGAACCAATGTCATTTAAAACACGGTTCACGATAAACCCAAAATCACATTCCATCAGTCTCTAACCGTAAATTAGTAAGAGAACAATTCCTTAAGTATTAATCCCGAAGGCCGAAACCAACATCAGATCAATACCCAGGAAACCATTCAACTTAGCTAATCTCTAGTTAGATTCTAATTTTCTTAACTCCATTGGCATTAAGAACAGTATTATTAAAGATACCATTCACGACAAACCCAAAATCTCATTCCATTGTTAATCGGGTTAAAGAATAAGTGTTATCTAAAACACCATTCACGGTAAACCCAAAAATCAATTCCAATTCAATTCCAATTAAATATTAATTAATTGGTATACTTCATTAAATCTAAATAAAAAGATTTAATCTTTTCTCAACTAGTTTAAGAACCGTGTTAATGAAGACACCATTCACGACAAACCCAAAATCCCATTTGATATTAAATACAAGGCTCTGAGTAGAAAATATACCGGCTTATATTCAATATCAAATTATGAAATCAACACATATCATATTGGAATAACGATATATATATCTTCCAAATTCCTCCACAATATCCGTATAATCATGGAATCCAATATTGAAATATTCCGAAGATAATTTCGATTCAAATCCATTCCGATTCATATATTGGAAATTCCGGTTATTTTTAAAACCATTTCAAATCCAATTTATTTATTTTAAAAATATTGGATTATAATTCTAGTTCATAACTAGTTCATTTCAAAAATATATTTTTATCTTTTCAAATATGGAATTTTTCATCCCAATTCCTTTCAAATAATTTATTATGATTTTACACAAATTATTAATATTTTTAATAATTTTATCAAGACATGTATAGTCGATTTCCATAAACGGCCATCGAACTGCACTTACATCGACCTTTTCCAAATTTGATTTGGACATAATTCCAAATCCAACTGTTAGATTTCAAATCTCTGATATTCTTGGAAATCTCTTTTCGATACGAATCCAACGGTTTCGGTTTTAGGAGAATCTGGCTGTCGGATCTCCCGTAACGTCAATTCGAAGTCAATGGTCGAAATTCGCGAACGGTCGCAACGCATTCTATTCAGGCCATTAAATATATATAATATATATTATATATATTTCTTCGATTTCCGTTTAAAACATATTTTATAAATCGTTTTAAAACGATTCTAACTTCATTTTCAAATTTAAATCAAAATTGAATATTCCATATCATTAATATATAGATGATAATATTTTCAAAACATTAGATTTTGAAATCATTTCCTTTTCGATATTCATTATAAAAATGAATAAAATCGATATAAATATCATTCACGTCAAAATGGCGTTAATCTAATCAACACAGCTTTATTTATTTAAATTTATTCGTGTCCATTCCAAATTGGACATCAAAATCAGATTTTGATCTTTTACTGAATATTATTTTAAAATATTCATTATTTTAAAATAATCGTTATTTTAAAATATTCGTTCTTTCTGAGCTGGAATCAGACTCAATCAATTACCATATAATGTTGTTTATATGGATTTCATACAGCACATGTATACGACAGCCATGATAAACAATCAACCATCATCCAGAGTGCATTCTACACTGTATAAGCATTAAACATAAATATTTAACGCTTACAACAGTCTGTCAACCTATCGATTGGCATACAACTAAACAGTTGGGATTAGTGTATGTCAAATATCATCCCAACACCCATGTGAGGTTTCAATCCACAAACACAGAATTTGTTTGTGCAGTTGTGCAACGTGTAAAATTTATCGTACCAATCCATATCAGTCAAATGGGTATACATAAACAAATCATTTGATTTGTAAATGAACATTTATTTTATTCATATACACATTAGAAATTATATTTTTAACGATAAAATATTTTATTTCAACACCTGAATATTTTATACAGTTCATTTATACAATAAAAATGATATTTTTATTGTTATAATATTTTTAGACAATTTCAGCAGCACAAAGGCACGATACTAGAACCGGAATAAGGTCTAGCCTTATCCCTCACCTACTAATGGCTCGTGCCATGTACATACCAATTCTAATCAATTCATTTCAATTTCCAAACCAAATTCAACCAAATAATCCAATCAACCAAACCAAACAATCAAACAAGTCATCCATAGTTTGTGGACGACGGAGAGCAGTTCATATATCAGTTATAAAATAAATAACTATATAAGAAAATACGATGAGGAGTTCTCACCTTTGGTTTCCACTCCGTCATTCTTATTGGACAATTTAGATTTGGATTTCATTTTGCTTCCAGTCTGTTTCATCGCCATCTGTTTCACGTAGTTTACATTAAAAATCATTTTTTAACAACGCTACTATATATATAAAAATCACATTTTTATAACGCTACTTATGTAATAAAAATCATATTTTTATACCGCTACTTATGTAATAAAAATAATATTTTTATATGCTACATGTATAGAAAAGATTATATTTTTATATCGCTACGTGTATAGAAAACGTTATATTTTATATCGCTACATGTATAGAAAAAGTTATCTTTTTATATATCTACATGTATAGAAAAGGTTATATTTTTATATCGCTATATGTATAGAAAATGTTATATTTTTATACCTCTTCATGTATAGAAAAGATTATATTTTTATATCGCTACATGTATAGAAAAGATTATATTTTTATATCGTTACATGTATAGAAATATTTTAATATCGCTACATGTATAGGAAAGGTTATATTTTTATATCGCTACATGTATAGAAAAGATTATATTATTAATCTAAACTATATTCATAAAAATTATATTTTTAATCTAAACTATATACATAAAGATTATATTTTTAATCTAAACTACATACATAAAGATTATATTTTTAACTTGCTATCTATATGATAAAAAATCATATTTTTATAACGCTACTTATGTAATAAAAACAATATTTTTATACATAGAGATTATATTTTTAATCTAAACTACATACATAAAAATAATATTTTTATATCGCTACTATACATATAAAAATCACATTTCTATATCTCTATCATATATAAAAATCATATTTTTAATTCGCTAAATCATATGAAAAAAAATCACATTTTTTTCTTTGCTACTTCATACGAAAAAAAATCACATTTTTCTTCGCTACTTCATATGAAAAAATCACATTTTTCTTCGCTACTTCATATGAAAAAATCACATTTATATATATATGTTATACATAGAAAAATCACATTTTTTTTATATATGTTATACATAGAAAAATCGCATTTTTTATCTTGTTATACATAGAATAAAAATCCTATTTTTATTTTTTAAAATCGTAAAAACTCACCGTTTTTGTTCGGAGGAGGTCCCACAATCGGCGTACGTGGCATAGGGGCGGCGCCGGCATCTAGAGTGGTGCAGCAGCCTGGCGGTGGAAGCTAGTGGTGGCGGAGGGGGTCTTTAGGGTTGTTTTGGGTCTAGGGCTCGGATTAAGGGAGGAGGGAGGAGATAGGAGGCGCTGGAGGAGAGAGGAGGTTGTAGAGGAAGTGGGAGGCCGCGGCTGATCACTGGAAGGGGGCGCTAGTCGCGGTGGTGGCATCGCGATGGAGGAAGGAGAAACGACGGGATTTTATCACATGTTTTTTTTCTTTTTTAGATCTGAGCGACAGGAGAGAGAGTGAGGTAGAGAGAGAGAGGTTGACTCGTATAAATATATATTTATTTAATTTAATTTCCATTAAGTCACTTTTTCATTCGAACCCAAAATCGAACCCAACGACTGTCGTCCATAGCTAATTACCCCCATTTCGGACAAAATGGGGTATGTCCCGTAAGCCAAATTTGACTGTTTCGATCAGTTTTTCTTTAAATTAAAATGTAAATCAATGTATATTGAATTTGAATGCACATTTTAATTTACCGGGGCCACATACTAGCTCCAAAAATTCCAGAAAAATAAATATAGCTATGTTTTGACGATATGGTCCTAACAAAACTAATTTCGTTGAATTTGGAGACTGTTTGAAAAACGGTCATTTTTTGGTCGATCCAAATTAACCGAAACTGATAAAACACGTTTTCTTTTGCCATGCTCACATATTAGTTCAGAAAATTATGAATTTTGGAATCTAGCAATAATCTGACAAACTGAATCCAACAAAAGTGGTTTCATCGAAAACGAAGGTCGTTTGCAAAATGGCTATTTTTAAGGCTAATATTTCCATAGCGACTATTCTGAATTTTTAACTGGCCATAACTTTTGATTCCCGCTATGAAATTTCGATTTTTCATATTCTTGGAAAGATACTTTCAAACCGATTCAAATATTTCTGGTTTACTAAAATCCGGTTTATTTTGAATCCTGTACATTCATTTGAAATTTGAAATCAAATTTTCAAACAATCGCGCCATTTCTAATTCCTTTTATAATTAAAATAAATATTTATATTCTAACTTCAATTTAAATAAATATATACATTCTAATTTTATTCAAAATAAATTTCTAATCGCTTTTATTTAAAATAATTCATTTTAAATATTCAAAATCCATTAAAATTGCCAAAATAAAAAAAAATTAAATTGGTTCTGATTTTCCGGGTTGTTACACATATAACGTAAAATATACTTGATATTTTAAAGTTATTATTGAGATTTAAGTTAAACTGTTTGGATCTATTTGATATGGTTTTTTTTGTTACGCTATTATTTGAATAAATTTAAGTTTTCTATTATAATATGAGCGAATAATGTTATTATTGTTCATTAAGAAATAATATGTTGAGTTATGAGTGAATTCTAATATTTTTTTGGAATAAAATATGCTAATGTTTAAATATCTTACTGACATTTTGAACGATTTGAAGTTTATAATTTTATGAACCCACACTAAGGAAAGTTTTAAGGCGGGAAATGCAATAGTTTTTTTGAGGATGTTTAGTTTTGGGGGAGAAATAAAGTATTCTCATTGTCTTTAGAGAGAATCATTATCTTTGGCTCAACTATGATTGCTTCTTCGGCTAAAGTTTAAGAAATTTTTTTTTAAAGTTAAGCTCAAATTTTATTAATCACCAAAATGTTTACATTACATATATTAGCATATACAAATATGCTATGATATATAACCATCCTTCTCTATACCCTTCAAAATCACTAATACTTACTCGCTTACCACAAGTGATTACAGAAAGAATCCCTAGTAATCAAAATTAAATTCCAATTGCTCTTGCTCCTAACACATCTGATGAAAACAAAAAAACATTCCAAGACAAGCTTGCATGCACCATAATCCCTCGGATCTGACACATGGCACAAGTCAAAACTCGCGTATAGAATTTATCAAAAAAAGGCCCAGGATTGCTCCTTGTGTGTCGTTTTTGCGACATCACCTTGCTACCAGCGGGTAGTATGTCTTCAAGTGTGAACTCATGTCCCTCATCAAGGTCATCTTCAACCCAAAATTTTCTTTTAGGTTTCTTGCCTTTGGATATTGCAGATGGATTGGCACTCATTGAAACTGCAGAGGATAACATAGAAGATTCGGTTCCTGGAGGGGGAAGAATTATATGGTCAAGTGGCTTTAAATTAGCATATGGGGAAAAGATTGCTTGGCACTAGAAGAAGAAGTTCCAATCAAAGCTGTAACACCCCACCTCCGCCAGGGTAACTCTTGCAAGCACACTAGCTTTGGAGGGGCGTTAAACAAGGTAAACATGCATGCAGATATCACAAGACAGAACATATAAATAAAAACAGAGTAGTAAAGCAGCGGATATAACTAGCATTTCAAAACCATAGTCATATTACAACAAAGTACTTGGTCATTATTTTCCAACAACAAAGTCTAGAGAAAAACATAAACTGAAAAACTGAAATACATAAAGTACTATCCCCAAAATGAAGTGATAAACCATAGCTAGCTTAATGTCCAAAACCGTACATGAGCAAATCCAGTAAGCAAGCTATAAAGATCCAAGCTAAGCTCCAATGTTCCCACCTTGAGGACCTGAGGGGGGGGGGAACGGAAGAAAAGAGGCGAAAGAAAACAGGTCAGTCAAAAAGACTGGTAAGCCCTAACTACTATCAGTCCATGAACTAGTAAAGTTAACTGGCAGGAGAAGCTAAGACGAACATAAGGATAACATACTGGCATGATGATTAACTAACAAGATAGATAAAGGTGTCATCGCATAATCAAGGTTAAGTTTTGCACCACGGGTGTATTAGCATTCTAACATGTCAGGTAAAAACAAGAATTGATCCCTTGGCCCAAGCTTGGCCAAACATCATGAGGTGACCTAAATCAAGGTCCAACTACACGGTCTAGTTGATCGGCTCCCTATAAGCCTAACTCGTCATGTGTCAGTGTCATACGGCCCAAACATGAAATGTAGTTAAACTACGCTAGGTACACCCTAGGGTGTATCAAGTCCTAGGGTGTCAACCTCAGACACAAATTCAAGTATGCATAGTCTAGATCTACTGGTACCCGTGCCTGATTCTCCAACGCCGGACTATGTGCACGACCATTGTCCGCCTGGACCTACACCGGCGTACCTACACAGCCATCGTTTTGGTCGCTTACATGTCAGCCCAGTAATCGTGCCCCACCCTAGCCTAGTCCTAGGGTCTTATGATACTATAAAGAGGGTTACTGCTGAAAAAGACCACGCAACTAGGGTTTCTTAACGGGTTAAATGTGGTTAACCCGATCCAAACGTGGATTAAATTGGTTAAGTGTACCCAAGTTTCATGACTTAACCCCGATTAACCCATCAAGCCCAAATTGGTTAAGTATTAAGTGGACCATGACTTAACCCTAATCAGGAGGCATTCATTAACTTAATGTGCTTTAACCTCTCACATTAGACCCTGTTGTCGTTACTAGTTAAGCCGGGCGCGTCCGGGTAGCTTTACACCACAACTTGGTCTAACCTCGGGTTCGAGCACAACATGACCAACTTCTCACATTGGGTCCTCTTGTTTGTAGCCACTAGTTAAGCAGGGCGGGTCCGGGTAGATTTATGCTACAAACTCAACCCAACCTCGAGTTGGCCACACTCATATTTTCTAAGTGTCATGTCCATTATGTTTCCAAAACATAATTACATATCACGTCATGTTATAAAAACCATGTTCATGCCATAATGTTACCCAACCCCAACGTAATCCCATCGTTTACATAATCGCAACAACGCATAAAGGGTAAAATAGGGAACTTGGCATAATCATGACATAAAGGTGTTGAAGCCACAAGTTAACATGGTGGCATATGAAATGTACATATGTTCATATACTTGCATATTGCATTATTAGGCTTCAAAAGTATGCATAAAACCAAACTTAGCATATAATTGATACATGGTGATAAATGACATGTAGAAGTTGCTAGAAGTTCGCATTTAACCTCACATGCAAGTTATCATAAGGGATATGATAACTTCCATGTTGCCAAAATGCAACCTTTAACATAAAGCTTGAAGCTCACAAACTCAAGTTTAACTTGCATAACATGATAACATGATCAACCCAAACTTGCATAACATGATAACATGATCAACCCAAACTTGCATAACATGGCAACATGTGTCATACATAACTTGCATAATGATCAACCAAACTTGCATCTAATGATCAACCAAACTTGCATATCATAATGATCAACCAAACTTGCATATCACAATGATCAACCCCAAACTTGCATCATTCATTTAACTTTAGAGTTCAAAAAGAAAGTAGAAAAGGGCTTAAAATGCTATGAAGACACAAATGAATATTTATTAAAAGATTGAGACGAAGCCCTTATGCAATCACCAAAAATCCCAAATAGTCAAGCTCCAAATGAAAAACCCTTGAGCCAAATCAATAAAAACCCTTGCTTTGAAATAGAAATGTTGCAACTTGACTTGAATGCAAGCTAAGAACACTCATACAAGCTTGAATACACTTGTATGAACTCAAAATCTCTCATATAAATAACTTAGAAATTTTAGCATGAGAGTTGAGGCCATGAGAGGAACAAATTTGACATAGTTTAGTTGTAGGATTGAATAATGGTGATTTAGGCTAGGCTTAGGGGTCTTTTTATAGAAGATTAGGATAGTATTAGCCATAGGATTAACCCTAGATTCAATCCAAGCCATCAAATCCCATCACAAGCCTCCAAAACAGGTCCAAACAGCCAAAACAGGTGCACCAGGCCGACCTGGCCGACCAGGAAGGTCGACCCCCAGGTCGACCCTAGGGTCGACTCCCCAGTCGACCTGGGGGGGGGAGGTCGACTCCCCAGTCGACCCCCAGGTCGAACCCCTGGGTCTGGCGGGAATTTTCCCGCCACTTCTGATTTTCTGAAATTTGAATCTGTTTTGAATTTGAATTTTTCGTGAAACTTCGCGAGGCCATATCTCGGTCATACAGACTCCGATTTTCGAAAACTCGGACTCTATTTCGCGTATTTTTCCGAGACGAACGCAATGGCACAGCCCGTTTCCCTTGATTCAGATTTTACAGTTTAATTCTGCCTTGATTTATGTTATAACATGTTATTCAAAAATACGGGTTGTTACATTCTCCCCTCCTTAAAGGATTTCGTCCCCGAAATCTCAAAGTTAGGAAGAACGTATCCTACCATCCATCATCCATCTACTCAAAACATCATCCACGTGCTGTCATTGTCCTTAAAGGATTCTAAATGCTGTATGATGATATACAAAGGTGTGTGTATATGTACTTATCTAATGCGAAAATCAGGCGGTTACTGATACAGTAAACCTTCTTAATGCATATGTATGTTAGTGAAATGAGTCCATATGTATGCAAATTCCTAACATAATTTATAATCTCTACATGAGTGCACATAACATTCATCCATATGCAACATCCACATGATAGCATAACAAGTTTCATCCATGAATAAGTATAAGCACTCATGCATATGCAACATGAAAGTGTGTGAGCCGATCTTAGTGCCTAATGTGTATCATGCATCCACGAGTATCCACGTGCAAACACTTGCAACCACTTGCCACCATCAAGCATAACATGTTTCAAATACATGTTTCATCCAAAGGATTTCTACCTAAGATTCTCATGACATGATTAACGAGATAACAAGATAAGCAAAAGAAAGATGTATTAATTAGGAAGAGAGATCGAGAATGTACCCTCAAAAAGGAATGGATAAAGCCCACGCATCTTCTCCTCGGTTTCCCAAGTTGCATCTTCCTCGGCTTCACCCCACTGAACTTTCACTAACTTGACCTCTCGATTCCTTAGCTTCTTGATCTCTGTTCCCAAAATACGAATCAGAGCTTTTCTCAGGGTTGCCTCTTTCTCTACCTCAATGTCTTCAAGAATGCTTGGTTCAACCACCTCAGCGGACTCATGTAGGCACTTTCGGAGATGCGAGACATGAAAGACATTATGCACTCCGGTTAGCTTTTCGGGCAATTCCACCTTATAAGCCATCTTTCCAATTCTCTCTATGATAGGGAAGGGTCCTACAAACCTTGGTGCCAGCTTCCCAACTGCTCCAAAACGTACCACATTACGCAAAGGAGAAACCTTCACGAAAACCATGTCTCCTACTTCGAATTCCAAATCTGCCCTTCGCTTGTCAGCATAGGATTTCTGTCTATCTTGGGCCGCTTTCATCCTTCTTCTCACTAAGTCAACTTTCTCGGATGTATCCCGTATCATATCGGGCCCAAGTATAAGCCTATCTGTTGTCTCCCACCAACAATATGGTGACCTACACGGCCTCCCATACAAAGCTTCAAATGGTGCCATCCCTATGCTGGCTTGATAGCTATTATTATAAGCAAACTCTACAAGAGGAAGGTGGTCTTCCCAAGTACCACCGATGTCGAGAACACAAAGCCTCAAGATGTCTTCTAGCACTCTATTCACCCTTTCGGTTTGGCCATCCGTCTGGGGGTGATAGGCTGTACTCAGATTCAATCGCGTACCCATTGCTTCTTGCAAACTATTCCAAAACTGACTAGTGAAAATTGGATCACGATCGCTAACTATGCTAGAAGGAACTCCATGCAACCGCACTATCTCTCGAAGATAAATAGATGCTAGCCATGATGCGGTCCTCTTGCTCTTTACTGGGATGAAGTGAGCACTCTTCGTAAGTCTGTCAACTATGACACATATGCTTGTGTTCCCTCTCCTTGACCTAGGCAATCCATCCACAAAATCCATAGAAATACTCTCCCACTTCCATTGCGGGACCTCCAATGGATGTAATAGCCCACCTGGTTTCTTTGACTCGGCTTTCACTTGTTGGCACACCATGCACCTTGAGACATACTCTTCCACGTCTTTCTTCATTCCAGCCCAAAAGAAATTGCGCTTCATATCCCTATACATCTTATCCCCTCCCGGATGTATAGTCTTCTTCGAGTGATGTGCTTCTTCGAGAACTTTATGCACCAAGTCTCCTACTTGCGGAACGCATAGCCTTCCATCATGCCTTAGCCAACCTTTATCATCAATGGTATATTTAGCAAGGTGACTAGACGTCTCACCCCGAATCAACTTATCCATGACCTCGACTATTTGCGGATCTTCCTTCTGTGAAGCCCCAACTTGATCAAGAAGTGTGGGTCTAAGCTCAAGGGATGCTAAAGAACCCGTCATCGACTCAATAGTCGTCGTGAAATCAAAGGTCGCCAAGAATTCTAAGTTCTTCATCTCTATGAACAAGGGGCTCAAAGTCAACCTCCTTCTGCTTAGTGCATCTGCCACAACGTTACCCTTGCCAGGGGTATAAGCTATCTCGAAGTCATAAGATTCCAAGAATTCTATCCACCTTTGCTGCCTTAGATTCAGATCTTTTTGCGAGAAGAGGTACTTGAGTGACTTGTGATCAGTATACAACTCAAACCTTTCGCCTAGAAGATAGTGGCGCCAGGATTTGAGTGCAAAGACGATCGCCGCTAACTCCAAATCATGGGTGGGATAGTTCTTCTCATGAACTTTAAGTTGCCTACCCCCATAACATATCACTCTTCCCTCTTGCATCAAAACAGCCCCTAACCCCGTGCCACATGCATCTGTGTACACGGTAAACATCTTACCACTATCGGGTAATGCCAAAACTAGAGCTGAGGTAAGGGCTCTCTTGAGCCTTTGAAAAGCAAGCTCACACTCCAAGTCCTATGCAAAGACTAAGTTCTTCTTCGTCAACTTAGTAAGAGGGGCCGAAATCTTAGCGAAGTCCCTGATGAACTTCCTATAGTAGCCCGCCAGACCGAGAAAGCTCCTTACTTTGGTTGCATTCTTAGGAGTCTTCCAGTCATGAACCACAACCACCTTCGCGGGATCCACCGCTATGCCTTGCTTAGAAACTATATGTCCAAGAAACCGAACCTCCCTTCTCCAAAAATGACATTTGGAGAACTTGGCTTTCAACTGATGCGCCCTAAGCGTATCGATCACTTCCTTGAGATGCCTAGCATGCTCTTCCTCATCTTTTGAGAAGATCAGAATATCATCCACGAAGACAACAACAAACTTATTAAGGAACTCCCTGAACACCCTACTCATCAAGTCCACGAAGTATGCAGGTGCATTAGTCAAACCGAATGGCATGACAAGCCATTCAAAGAATCCATCTGGAGTCCTAAACGCAGTTTTATCAATGCTATCCTCAGCTACTCTAAGCTGATGGAATCCGGTGGCTAGATCGAGCTGAGAGAAAACAGAAGCACCAACCATCTGGTCAAATAGATCATTAATCCTCGGTAATGGGTGCCTATTCTTCTTTGTCAGTTTGTTCAACTCTCGATAATCAACACATAGACGAAGCGAACCATCCGCCTTAGTAGCGAATACCACCGGAGCACCCCATTCAGAAATACTTCGCCTAATAAAATTCTTCTCAAGCAACTCCTTGATTTGCTTACTGAGCTCCTTTCTCTCACGAGGGGCCATGTGCCTAACGGGCAATGATACTGGCTTGGCATTATCGACTAGATAAATGCGGAAATCTATCTCTCGTTTAGGGGGTAACCCCTTAACTTCTTCAAAGACATCAGGATAGTCTCGGCCCACCCTTACAGATTGCCGATCATCGATGGACGAGTCGAGAGATTCAAGATAACATAACATGACGGGACCTCTGGGGTTACAAGAAATTTCTAGGGTATTACCGAGGCGAGTCATGAGCCTCACCACCCTATGCTCACAATCGAGGATGGCTCCATAACTGGACAACCAATCCATGCCCAAAATCAACCCGTATCCCATAAACCTGAGAACCTAAGCATTACACATGAATTCTATGCTCAAGATAGAGATTTTCAAATCCATACAAATCACAGGTAGATGGGCGGAACCCCCAATTGGATTTGAAACACAAACGGGATCCTCAACTAGGCTAGTACTTAGGTGCAAAACTTTCAACAAGATCAGAAATAAAACTATGCGATGCACCAGAATCAAATAAGGTACGAACAGGAAAATCAGAAATATAAACAAGGTTTTCTACAGAAATACTACCTCGATCAAAAGCTGGAAGAGTGAGGAGAGCCTGCAACTGCCCCCCAAAGGGTCCCACTTGCTGAGTTTGTCCTTGCCTTGTCCTTGCTTCTTGGGGCAATCCTTGCTAAAATGTCCAGATTCTCCGCACTGAAAACACTTGCCTAACTTCCTCCTCTTCTTCCTGCAATCTTTGGCTATGTGCCCAACGATCCGACAGAACTTGCACTTCCTTGTTTCCCTGGTCTTGTTGTCATTGCGATTGTTGTTGCCCTTGACCTCCTTCTTGCCACTCTTATCTTCCTCTTGAAGTAGGGCCGTATTCACCAAATTCTCGAAGGTCGCCCCCAGGTGTATATGAGACATGGCCAAACCGCGCAATGGCTCATTCAATCCTAGAGCAAAGTTCTTCCGAGCTGTGTTTACCAATTCTAGACCGAACTGAGCAAGTTGATTAAACTTGTCCACGTATTCCCTAACGGTCATGCCCCCTTGCTTTAGAGATAGGAACCTCTCCATCTGAAGGTTCTCTTCTGTCGATGATAGAAACTTTAGTCCAAACCTTCTCCTAAAGTCATCCCAAGTCTCAATTGGTCTAGTAGTGGTGGTGACTACCCACCAATAAGCAGCTTCCCCTTTCAATAGCCATACCGCCAACAGAACTTTCCTACGATCTTCCACATCAAAGATAGCAAAGAGGTCTTCAGTTTCCTTTAACCAGTTTCTTGCCTCCACAGAAGTCTCCGTTCCGACAAAATTCTTGCAACCCATCGCCTTAAAGTCTTTGCAAAGCTCCGCGAAATTCGCTTGTGTATGCTGAGGGGGAGTAGGAATATGCGCGGGGCCGGCTTCATTTGCCCTTGCCTCCATGTACCTTCTAAACCAAATAGGTACTGGTACACCCTCCGAGATGGCAAAATTATCGGCCATACTGAAACGAAGGAAAAAGATGGATAGATTCAGAACGAAGAAACGAAGAATAGTGCTAATGGCTTTTGGGGAATAGCCTTTTAAAATAAACTAGACTTTTCTTGGAAAATACTTAATTGGTTTTGAAAATAGTTTTTCAAAAGGTAAGTTTTTTTAAAAAAAACTTTTGCTCAAATTTTGTAAACCTTATGCTCTGATACCAAATGTAACACCCCACCTCCGCCAGGGTAACTCTTGCAAGCACACTAGCTTTGTAGGGGCGTTAAACAAGGTAAACATGCATGCAGATATCACAAGACAGAACATATAAATAAAAACAGAGTAGTAAAGCAGCGGATATAACTAGCATTTCAAAACCATAGTCATATTACAACAAAGTACTTGGTCATTATTTTCCAACAACAAAGTCTAGAGAAAAACATAAACTGAAAAACTGAAATACATAAAGTACTATCCCCAAAGTGAAGTGATAAACCATAGCTAGCTCAATGTCCAAAACCGTACATGAGCAAATCCAGTAAGCAAGCTATAAAGATCCAAGCTAAGCTCCAATGTTCCCACCCTGAGGACCTGGGAGGGGGGGGGACGGAAGAAAAGAGGCGAAAGAAAACAGGTCAGTCAAAAAGACCGGTAAGCCCTAACTACTATCAGTCCATGAACTAGTAAAGTTAACTGGCAGGAGAAGCTGAGATGAACATAAGGATAACATACTGGCATGATGATTAACTAACAAGATAGATAAAGGTGTCATCGCATAATCAAGGTTAAGTTTTGTACCACGGGTGTACTAGCATTCTAACATGTCAGGTAAAAACAAGAATTGATCCCTTGGCCCAAGCTTGGCCCAACATCATGAGGTGACCTAAATCAAGGTCCAACTACACGGTCTAGTTGATCGGCTCCTTATAAGCCTAACTCGTCAAGTGTCAGTGTCATACGACCCAAACATGAAATGTAGTTAAACTGCGCTAGGTACACCCTAGGGTGTATCAAGTCCTAGGGTGTCAATCTCAGACACAAATTCAAGTATGCACAGTCTAGATCTACTGGTACCCGTGCCTGACTCTCCAACGCCGGACTATGTGCACGACCATAGTCCGCCTGGACCTACACCGGCGTACCTACACAGCCGTCGTTTTGGTCGCTTACATGTCAGCCCAGTAATCGTGCCCCACCCTAGCCTAGTCCTAGGGTCTTATGATACTATCAAGAGGGTTACTGCTAAAAATGACCATGCAACTAGGGTTTCTTAACGGGTTAAATGTGGTTAACCCGATCCAAACGTGGATTAAATTGGTTAAGTGTACCCAAGTTTCATGACTTAACCCCGATTAACCCATCAAGCCCAAATTGGTTAAGTATTAAGTGGACCATGACTTAACCCAAATTAGGAGGCATTCATTAACTTAATGTGCTTTAACCTCTCACATTAGACCCTGTTGTGGTTACTAGTTAAGCCGGACGGGTCCGGGTAGCTTTACACCACAACTTGGTCTAACCTCGGGTTCGAGCACAACATGACCAACTTCTCACATTGGGTCCTATTGTTTGTAGCCACTAGTTAAGCCGGGCGGGTCCGGGTAGATTTATGCTACAAACTCAACCCAACCTCGAGTTGGCCACACTCATATTTTCTAAGTGTCATGTCCATTATGTTTCCAAAACATAATTACATATCACGTCATGTTATAAAACCATGTTCATGTCATAATGTTACCCAACCCCAACGTAATCCCTTCGTTTACATAATCGCAACAACGCATAAAGGGTAAAATAGGGAACTTGGCATAATCATGACATAAAGGTGTTGAAGCCACAAGTTAACATGGTGGCATAAGAAATGTACATATGTTCATATACTTGCATATTGCATTATTAGGCTTCAAAAGTATGCATAAAACCAAACTTAGCATATAAGTGATACATGGTGATAAATGACATGTAGAAGTTGCTAGAAGTTCGCATTTAACCTCACATGCAAGTTATCATAAGGGATATGATAACTTCCATGTTGCCAAAATGCAACCTTTATCATAAAGCTTGAAGCTCACAAACTCAAGTTTAACTTGCATAACATGATAACATGATCAACCCAAACTTGCATAACATGATAACATGATCAAACCAAACTTGCATAACATGGCAACATATGTCATACATAACTTGCATAATGATCAACCAAACTTGCATATCATAATGATCAACCAAACTTGCATATCACAATGATCAACCCCAAACTTGCATCATTCATTTAACTTTAGAGTTCAAAAAGAAAGTAGAAAAGTGCTTACAATGCTATGAAGACACAAATGAATATTTATTAAAAGATTGAGACGAAGCCCTTATGCAATCACCAAAAATCCCAAATATGCAAGCTCCAAATGAAAAACCCTTGAGCCAAATCAATAAAAACCCTTGCTTTGAAATAGAAATGTTGCAACTTGACTTGAATGCAAGCTAAGAACACTCATACAAGCTTGAATACACTTGTATGAACTCAAAATCTCTCATATAAATAACTTAGAAATTTTAGCATGAGAGTGGAGGCCATGAGAGGAACAAATTTGACATAGTTTAGTTGTAGGATTGAATAATGGTGATTTAGGCTAGGCTTAGGGGTCTTTTTATAGAAGATTAGGATAGTATTAGCCATAGGATTAACCCTAGATTCAATCCAAGCCATCAAATCCCGTCACAAGCCTCCAAAACAGGTCCAAACAGCCAAAACAGGTGCACCAGGCCGACCTGGCCGACCAGGGAGGTCGACCCCCAGGTCGACTCCCCAGTCGACCTGGAGGGGGGGGGGGGGGGGAGGTCGACCCCCTGGGTCTGGCGGGAATTTTCCCGCCACTTCTGATTTTCTGAAATTTGAATCTGTTTTGAATTTGAATTTTTCGTGAAACTTCGCAAGGCCATATCTTGGTCATACGGACTCCGATTTTCGAAAACTTGGACTCTATTTCGCGTATTTTTCCAAGACGAACGCAATGGCACAGCCCGTTTCCCTTGATTCATAATTTACAGTTTAATTCTGCCTTGATTTATGTTATAATATGTTATTCAAAAATACGGGTTGTTACAAAAGCCGAAGTAAAATTCATACAAGAAGAAGCAGGAGAACTCTAACTATAAGTTGATGAACATGACATAGAACCAGAAAGAGCTGAACAAGGAGCAACAATAGTGGAACTAGAGGATGAACAAGTTCCCAAGAAATCAATACAAGAAATAGTTCCATTACCTATAGCCTTATTTGAAGTTTCTAAATGTTCTCTTGTATCATCAAACATATTGCCAAACAAGGTCTGCATCTCAGCGTTAGCTATGTAGTCTGAATGTGCATTGGTAACCAGATTAGATTGAACAATATTAGGCTCATCAAGAACATGACCATCAATATTAGCATTCTGCTCAATAGCATTAATATCAACATTCTGCCCGGTATCATCAGTAGCTAAGCATGCAAAAGAGTTACCATTTTCATTGCCTGTAGCAATTGCAGAATCTATCGTACCCTTATTAGTATCTACCTCCTTTCTCTTCCAATACTTCTTTTTGTTGTTGTAAACATTTGTCCATTTCTCCTGATTACCATTTGCATGAATTTTAATATGTGGCTTTTGTACTTGCACATTCTCAGCTGGACAATAATCCCTCCCATTAGCATTACCCAAATTCTGATTATCCTTATTGATATTGGTGTGTAATTCACAGTGGGATGAATCATGTCCAAATACCCTACAATTGACACAAATCCTTGGTTTCCAGTCATAGCTAACCTTTACAATAGGACAAGCATCTCCCAAACCATCAATCTCAATAGCATTTGGTAGCTCAAATTCAGGTGATACTTTGACCAATGCCTTCGCATATCTGAACCTATCTAACCTTTCAGTACTAACATCTTAACAAATCAATCTGTCAACATGATTCACAAGCCAGTTGATGCCTATTAATGTCCATAAAACCATGGGTATCCTATATAAATGGATCCAAACAGGAACTTTTTTTATTTGAGATTGAGCACATCCTATGGTTGGATCCCAAATAGATATGATAAACATCCTACCACATATGTAGATGTGATCGGATCTGAGAATTTTTTCCCTATCAGAGTCATTGGAGAATTTAAAGTAAAAGTGGGACCCATCGGATTTAATATCAACCTCACCATTAAGCTTCCAATGCCTATGCAAATAATTAGATACAGCGTGAAATGATAACGTACCATCGAGGAAAAATCCGATTAGAAAATTACTCCAGTAATTAAGACGTTGCTGCTTGACAAGATCTGGTATCATATGCTTCTTTCCATCTCTCAGTATATCAAAATGGAGTGGCTTGTACGATCCTGCATTCCTTGAAGAAGATCTAAATAGAGATGCATAATCAGATTTCACTGGAAAAGATGGTTGCAATGAAATAGCCAGATCTGGATTAGCAACTATCGAAGAAGAGGGATCTCCATAGGGAGGTGGTGGATCAGGGGGTTTGGGGGGGGGGGTGGAGGGCGAGGTGGTAGAAGTGGAAAGGCATTGGTGGCGAAGGAGGAGGAGATAGGAGAAGAAGAATTTTTTTCTTCCATTAAGAAGTAAATTAAGAACCATAATAAGACGATATTAAGAAAAAATTCCCCATAAGCTCAGGTTACTGCATCAAGAAAACAAACTTAACAACCTAAAAATGCAAGATCACTAAGAAAATCTACTTGAACGGGAAGAAATGCTATTTCAAATGACTGTGTAGTATTTCTTCATAAAGATAAATATTGATTGATAAAAATGATGTTATGATTACATCAATCCATGTAAGGTATTAATTTAAAAAGTGTATTTAAGAAATGAACATATAGTATAAATCTATATGCATAATAAAGTTTGAAATTTCCCTCTAACTTAAGTAATAAGATCATTGGTAATGAATAACTATTCAAAGCCAAAAGGGATCAAGTTGGAAATATTGAATTTTATAAGTCACTTTTATTGAAATCACTATTATTAAAAGAAAATTTTATTTTCTTTAATGAATGTTTCTTTTTGAACTTAGTAAATGATGCTTTAGAATCACTTTGTAACTTATTGCATCATGTACTTTTGAGCATTATCTGATAGAGATTAAAGTCATGTTTCCCAATAGAGACATTGATAAAACTACTTTAGAGACACATTTATGGATTAGTCTTTTGTATTTGGGATTCAGATACACCATTATTGTTCATAGGGTGATATTTGGATTATTACAAAAGAATTAGGTAGATAATTTCTTAAAATGTTTGGTATTTAAATTGCGAATCAGTTGATTTTTCTTTTACCAAAACAGATAAATTCTACCATCCTTAAAACTAAAGAAATGCAAAAAAAAAAAAAATCCTATGCAATGATAATTTATTTTATAGATATCTTACTCATATTGAAGGCGGATCACTAATAAGTAGCCAAAATGGTTAGGAGATATCTTTAAGTAAGAAAATGAAAGGTTATATGCTTATAGATAAAAGATTGGATCGTTGGAGATCATAACGAATTACGATCCTAATGTTTTGGATGTCATTATTGTAAAAGATCCACCTCAGACAATAATAATATATTTTATGGGGGAAACTATATAAGGAAAAGTGTCATTTAAACACTTATAGCTTCCACCATTTTGGAAATATCGCTTATGGTTAACTATAAGACATCCAACTATAGAAGATAATAATGAAATTTTATCACAAAACTCCGGTTATTGATAAAGAATTGAAAGACCAAGTAATATTGTGGCAATAAAGAACATATTATTTTCAAATAAGGAAGAGTGCAAAATATATATTAATTCATAGAGCATAATTTGACAAACTCCATTATGGCGGATCCGCTTACCTAAAGATTATCACCTAAGTTCTTTCATGAGCATATAGCTCAATTGGTGTGACTTTTATGTAAGGATATTTTGGTTCAGAGGGAGTTTGTATTTGGTATTATCGTATGACTATTTGCTATATATTTCAATTATAGATATATGTATATCAAGTTCTTTTTCTGATAAGAAATAAAGTAATATTTTTTTTGCACCCAAGTTATTCAAATATTAAATGTTTTTTGATCTCACTAAAGAAGGACCGGTTGGAAATAGACATGTATAGATCACATTTCATGTAATTTCCATATTACGCATCCATGATTGATCTATGTCATTTGATTGTATTGATATATGTGACCATTGATGGGTTTAGTTACGATAAATGTAACGAATAACACTTTGATTCTTTGTCAACACAGTTAATGGACGAGATTGTTTTAGATACATCATATGTTAAAATCAACAAATTTTGGAGCTTATATAGTTAAGCACATTTTTTAAAGTTATTTCATATGTGGCCCAGGGGAGATTATTGGAATATTTCGACAATTGGGTCACATATGTAAAATAAAATGTGTTGTGTAATTTTGGTGTAAAGCCTAATTAAAGTGATCTAGCTTTAGATTAGAATTAAAATGCTTAAACTTAACTTGTCATGGCCTAATGTGTAGATATCAAAACATTTTTAATTTGTTGAAGGGCCAAATTATAAAATGCCAACTTTATAAATAAGGGGTTATGGTTCCCAAATTACACAAGCCTTAGGCATTCTCTAACACTCTTTTACGGAGAGCTAATTTCAGATCTAAGGTTTGTGTTGTGATGACCGCCCATAACCTCCGCACTATACCAGAGAAATAATGCGCTAAAAGATGTGCAAGGCTATCATGGATGACTATCAAAGTAGTAAACACAAGCAGATCCTGTCGTAAAACTCACAGCGCAAGGATAAAATATAATAGAACATGTACAACATGTAGTAATAGTGAAGCGGAAACACTGGACTTCCATACAACTAGAAAGCAAGATCCACAAACTTGGAAATAGTGTTTATACAAAGTTGCCTCACTACATCACTCAGAAAAGCAAACAACGGAAATCCAATTATTAAATAGTAGTAAAACTGGTATGTGAGCCTCCTGCTCGCCATCGATCAGCATCGTCGTCCTCACTAAAGCATTACCTGTCACCTGTTACTTAGTCTGCCCATCCACAATCGGATGAACAACCTAAGGTAATAAGAGGATACATAAAACCTTGAGTCAGAAAAAAGTCTTAGTGAGCGATAAAATAACTAACAAACTTCAACAATAAAGTGTATGAGAAAGGATAGATAAACATACTAATCTACCCACGACACCAGAGAAGAACTCAACCTTATCTTCTCCACATCGGACAGTGATAGCCTTTACAATAACAAATCAACCATTCATCCATGGAAACCAGAACACCCATTCAATCATGAAAAACACACATATGACATCCAGATTATGTAAGTCTCACACAGAACAACCAATCATCCATGACTGACTCTGAATATCACCGCCAATCCTGCTTTGAAACCACTATTAATCGTATGACGGCCAACCTTGCCATATGTCAAGGGCTAATGGTAACCCCAGTTCTAGCATAAATTCCATATGTCCAACCTTGACAATGTCCAACGTTGACAACTATGCCTTTCAACGATACCCAAGGTACTCGACCCACAATCGGTCTTTTGGGTGCCCCCATCGTACCCCTGCTTTGAGTCTGCTAGAACTTACGACAATGATAATCTCTCGACCTTCAATATCTCTAGTCGTCCAACCTTGACGGCTATTTACTGCTCAAGCAACTTTCTTGAGCAACCATTATCCACCAACTCACAACCTTTGAGTTGCCACCTCGTTCGTTGTTCCACCTTGATCAACGAACACATTCAACACTTCGAAACTTCCTACTTGAATTTACTTCGAAGTCACACCATCACCGAGCTAATTTGACTCCACTCGGTCCACATCTGACCGATCCAAATTTGACTCCACCCGATCCAAATTTGACTCTACCACCCGATCCAAATTTGACTCCACCCAGTCCAAATTTGACTCCACCACCCGATCCAAATTTGACTCCACCCAGTCCAAATTTGACTCCACCACCCGATCCAAATTTGACTCCACCCTGTCCAAACTTGACTCCACCACCCAATCCAAATTTGACTCCACCCAGTCCAAATTTGACTCCACCACCCGATCCAAATTTGACTCCACTCGGTCCAAATTTGACTCCATCACCCGCTCCATATTTGACTCCACCACCCGATCCAAATTTGACTCCACCCTGTCCAAATTTGACTCCACCACCCGATCCAAATTTGACTCCACCCTGTCCAAATTTGACTCCACCACCCGATCCAAATTTGACTCCACCCGATCCAAATTTGACTCCACCACCCGATTCAATTTTGACTCCACCCAGTCCAAATTTCTGCATATTGCAATTCAACTCCTATTTCGAACAAAACTTCGCCAAACGACGAATCCGATGAAACCAACTCAACTAAAATCACCAAATACAATCATAAACATATCATAACATTACTAACCACATGAATATGACGATTACCACAAAAATGATGTAAATCTCACCCAAAAACCATTAAAATGAACATACGATCAAAATGAGAGATCTAACTAACATAAACATGTAAAATGACACGAAATGAACGAGTAAAACTTGCTAAATTAGATCATAGGGTAATCTATACGAAAATGAACTCATCAATGCATGGATCTAAGGAAAAACACTCGAATTTGATGAAAAACATGATCTACTACCCATACACTTTATTGAGTCCATGTGAGAGATATAATCCACTCACCGATTTTTCGAAACATTCTAAAACGATAGAAATAAGAACCCGGACAGGGAGCACTCCAAATCAAACCCATCGATCCAATGAATTCGCCTTTGAAATGATGTAGATCTTGCCTTCGATGGTGTAGATCTTCGATTTCCTCCCTTAGATTTGGATTTTTAATGGTGGAAAGGTATAGGAGGAAGAAGGAGATCAAATGCCTTCAAATGAGAGAATGGGAAAAAGTAAACCTTTTCCCTCCACTCTCATCCCATATTTATAGGATTCCACTAAGGCTCCAAAACCTGAATAGCCAACTAAAAAACCTTAAAACATCGATTTCTACCAAACCGCTGAGCCAAATCCTTAATGTACCACTCTACGGAAAGGCAATCATCAATTCCTTTCCAACGGCACAGGTCTCACCCTCTAATTCGACCTGAGTCAAAAGTTATGCCTTGTACAAGGCTGACAAGGGCAAAATGGTCACAAAAAAAATCGGTAAAAATTATGGACATGTCTCACATTCCCATAAACAACATATTAAAAAAATGAGAATGATCCAACCCTTAGAGAATAAAACAAATATATTTTACGATCTTCAGATACGTAAAATGCAGGCTGTTACATTCTCCCCCCCCCCCCCTTAAGAATTTCGCCCTCGAAATTCCAAACAAACCCAAGTAATCACAACGATTCCGCATGCCTATCATCCATGAAAAGCCAATTCTATCATCCAAACTAGCATTCATCAAGCCATGCATCCATAGCCTTATCCTAGCACATGGAATTCTAACAATCAACAACAAGATACAATGATATAACAAAGATACCGATATCAAAGGGTCCTACCGACGAAGAGTTCTGGATGAGTCGCTCTCATACTCTCTTCCGTCTCCCACGTACAATCGTCATCATCTTCACTCCATTGTACCTTGACTAGCGTAACTGTCTTCCTCCTGAGCTGTTTCGTGTCATTCCCCACAACAAGAAGTGGTTTACGAGGTCTTGAAACTACGGTCTCTACTTCAAGGTCTTCGTACTGCTCTGGAGATACCACCACATTCGAATCATGCACGAATTTCCATAGAAACGACACATGGAACACATTATGCACACTCGACATCTTGTCGGGTAACTCCAATCTATATGCGAGCTTTTCTATTCGCTCGACTATCGGAAATTGTAACACCCCACCTCCGCCAGGGTAACTCTTACAAGTACACTGGCTTTGGAGGGGCGTTAAACAAGGTAAACATGCATGCAGATATCACAAGACAGAACATATAAGTAAAACAGAGGAGTAAAGCAGCGGATAAAACTAACATTTCAAAACCATAGTCAAGTTACATCAAAGTACTTGGTTATTATTTTTCCACAAAACAAAGTCTAGAACATAAACTGAAAACTGAAAATAAACATAAGATAACTGTCCCCAAAGTGGAATAAAGCCATAGCATGTTCAAGTCCAAACCATACATGAGCTATCCAGAAAAGCAGCTAAAGATCCAGCTAGGTACCAGTGTTCCCACCCTGTAAACCTGGGGGGGGGGGGGGAACGGAAGAAAAGAGGCGAAAGAAAATGGGTCAGTCAAAAAGACTGGTAAGTCCTATCTACTATTAGTATAAAAACTAATAAAGTTAACTGGACATGTAAAGCAGAGATGAAACATAGGGTGATAACTGGCATGGTGAAAAGTTAACAAGATAGATCAAGTGTGGCATCGCATATACAAGGTTAAGTTGCACCAGGTGTGTACTAGTATTCCAATCCATGTCAAGTATAAACAAGAAATGATCCCTTGGCCCAAAGCGGGCCCACATCATGAAATGACCTACATCGAGGTCCAACTACTCGGTCTAGTCGATCGGCTCCCTAAAAGCCTAACTCGTCAAGTGTCGGTGTCATACGGCCCAATCACGAAGTGCAGTCAATCTGTGCTAGGTCCACCCTAGGGTGTATCAGCCCTAGGGTGCCAACCACGGACACAAATTAAGCACGCACAGTCTAAACCTATGGGTGCCCGTGTCTGCTTTTTCAACTCCGGACTATGTGCACGACCGTAGTCCGCCTGAACCTACACCGGCGCACCTACTCAGCCGTCGTTTTGGTCGCTTACATGTCAACCCAGTAATCATGCCCCACCCTAGCCTAGCCTTAGGGTATCATGATACAATCAAGAGGGTTACTGGTGAAAAGGACCACGTAACTAGGGTTTCTAGCGGGTTAAATGTGGTTAACCCTACCCAATCAAGTATCAAGTTGGTTAAGTGTACCCAAGGTTCATGACTTAACCGCGTCAACCCATCGTGTTTAATTGGGTAAGTATTCAAGTGGTCCATGACTTAACCCTATCATGTGGCATTAATTAATTTAATGCACCCAACCTCTCACATTAGACCTTGTTGTGGTTACTAGTTAAGTCGGACGGGTCCGGGTAGCTTTACACCACAACTTGGTCTAACCTCGGGTTTTAAGTGCGACATGACCAACTACTCACATTGGGTCCTATTGCTTGTAGCCACTAGTTAAGCCGGTCGGTTCCGGGTAGATTTATGCTACAAACTCAACCCAACCTCGAGTTGGCCACACTCATATTTTCTAAGTGTCATGTCCATCATTATGTTTACAAACATAATCACAAGTCAATGTTCATGTCATATTTTAAAATCATGTTTTCATGTCATTAATATTACCCAAACCCAACGCATTCCCATCGCATGTACGTTTCGCATAACATAACATAGATCAAAAGAGGGAACTTGGCAAAAGCATGACAAAAGGGCATAAGGTAATAAGGTTGGCCACAAGTTAAACATGGTGGCGTATGAGGCATAAATATGTTCATAAGCTTGCATATGACATCATAGGCCTCAAAACATGCATAATAACAACTCAAGCAAATATGTGGAACATGATCATGAATGACATAGGGTGATGACTAGAAGTTGGCATATAACATTATATGCAAGTTATCATAAAGGTTATGAGAGTTCACATGTTGCATAATGCAACATTTCAACACAAAGCTTATAGCTTTCTATGCATAAGGTAAAGGTGATAACTTTACTAACATGCATAGAATAAATTTATGCATAACATGATAGGATCAAAGCACATATCAAACTTAGGCCCAAACTCAACTTTCAACATGTCATATTTAACTTCATAGTTAGAATCTAAGAGTAGTATAGGGCTTACAATGAGCGGTTATGCGATCTAGATCAATATATATAAAGATTGAGACGAAGCCACAAGCAAAATCCGCAAAGAAAATAATAAGCTCCACTTAAACGCCTTGAAACAAGAAGTAATAACTCCAATGACAAAGAAAGATGGCTCTTTTACTTAAGAAAGATGGCTCCTTTATGACATAGATTGATTTGAGACACTCATGCTCTCATGAAGAAGGTGGAGGCCATGATTAAGAAACATTTTGGCATAGCTTAGTTGTAGGAATGATTAATGAGGGTTTAGGCTAAGTCTAGGGGTCTTTTTATAGGTGATTAGGTTAGTTTAGTCCATAGGATTAACCCTAAATCGAATCTGAGCCATCAACTCCCATCAGAAACTTCCAGAACAAGACCCAACATGTCAAAATGGTGCACCTGAAAAATTGGTCCGACCGGGGGGTCGACCCCTGGGTCGACATGGGTGTCGACCCATTGGCGGGGTCGACACAGGTGTCGACCCTGCCTAGGGCGGGAAAATTCCCACCCTTTCTGCCTTGGTTGTAATTCGAATCTGAATTCAAATTTGAACTGTTTTCGGGCTTAGAATTTTCTGAAAACTTCATCGGGCCATAACTTGGTCATACGGACTCCGTTTCTCGAAAACTCGGACTCTATTTCGCGTATTTTTCCGAGACGAACGCAATGGCATAGCCCGTTTCCTTTGATTCAGATTTTACAATTTAATTCTGCCTTGATTTACATTATAACATGTTATTAAAAATGCGGGTTGTTACATTCTCCCCTCCTTAAAGGATTTCGTCCCCGAAATCTTCAAGTTAGGAAGAACGTATCCTACCATCCATCATCCATCTACTCGAAACATCATCCACAAGTAACCATTGTCCTTAAAAAGATTCTAAATGCTGTATGAACATATGCAAAAGGTGTGTGTATATGTACTTATCTAATGCAAAAATCAGGCGGTTACTGATTCAATAAACCTCCTTAATGCAAAGTATGTTAGTGAAATGAGTCCATATGTATGCAAATTCCTTTTATAATCTCTACATGAGTGCACATAGCATTCATCCATATGCAGCATCCACGTGATAGCATAACAAGTTTCATCCATGAATAAGTATAAGCACTCATGCATATGCATTATGAAAGTGTGTGAGCCGATCTTAGTGCCTAATGTGTATCATGCATCCACGAGTATCCACTTGCAAACACTTGCAACCACTTGCAAACATCAAGCATAACATGTTTCAAATACATGTTTCATCCAAAGGGTTTCTACCTAAGGTTCTCATGACATGATTAACGAGATAACAAGATAAGCATGGATAACAAAAGAAAGATGTGCTAATTAGGAAAGAGGTCGAGAATGTACCCTCAAAAAGGAATGGATAAAGCCCACGCATCTTCTCCTCGGTTTCCCAAGTTGCATCTTCATCGGCTTCACTCCACTGAACTTTCACCAATTTGACTTCTCGATTCCTTAACTTCTTGATTTCCGTTCCCAAGATACGAATCGGAGCTCTCCTCAAGGTTGCATCTTTCTCTACCTCCACGTCTTCAAGAATGCTTGGTTCAACCACCTCAGCGAACTCATGTAGGCACTTTCGGAGATGCGAGACATGAAAGACATTATGCACTCCGGCTAGCTTCTCGGGCAATTCCACCTTATAGGCCATCTTTCCAATTCTCTCTATGATAGGGAAGAGTCCTACGAACCTTGGTTCCAGCTTCCCAACTGCTCCAAAACGTACCACATTATGCAAAGGAGAAACCTTCACGAAAACCATGTCTCCCACTTCGAATTCCAAATCTTCCCTTCGCTTGTTAGCATAGGATTTCTGTTTGTCTTGGGCCGCTTTCATCCGTCTTCTCACCAATTCAACTTTCTCGGATGTGTCCCGTATCATATCAGGCCCAAGTATAAGCCTATTTGTTGTCTCCTACCAACAAGATGGTGACCTACACGGCCTCCCATACAAAGCTTCAAATGGTGCCATCCGTATGCTGGCTTGATAGCTATTATTATAGGCAAACTCTACAAGAGGAAGGTGGTCTTCCCAAGTACCACCAAAGTCAAGAACACAAAGCCTCAAAAGATCTTCTAGCACTCTATTCACCCTTTCGGTTTGGCCATCCGTCTGGGGGTGATAGGCTGTACTCAGATTCAATCGCGTACCCATCGCTTCTTGCAAACTATTCCAGAACTGGCTAGTGAAAATTGGGTCACGATCGCTAACTATGCTAGAAGGAACTCCATGCAACCGTACTATCTCCCGAAGATAAATAGATGCTAGCCATGATGCGGTCCTCTTGCTCTTTACAGGAATGAAAAGAGCACTCTTCGTAAGTCTATCAACTACGACCCATATGCTCGTGTTCCCTTTCCTTGACCTAGGCAATCCATCCACAAAATCCATAGAAATACTCTCCCACTTCCATTGCGGGACCTCCAATGGATGTAATAGCCCACCTGGTTTCTTCGACTCGGCTTTTACTTGTTGGCACACCATGCACTTTGAAACATACTCTGCCACATCTTTCTTCATTCCGGCCCAAAAGAAAATGCGCTTCATATCTCTATACATCTTATCTCCTCCAGGATGTATAGTCATCTTTGAGTGATGTGCTTCTTTGAGAAATTTATGCACTAAGTCTTCTACTTGTGGAACGCACAGCCTTCCGTCACGCCTTAGCCAACCCTTGTCATCAATAGTATATCTAGCAAGGTGACTAGACGTCTCACCACGAATCAACTTGTACATGACCTCGACTATCTGCGGATCTCCTTTCTGGGAAGCCCCAACTTGATCAAGAAGTGTGGGTCTAAGCTCAAGGGACGCTAATGAACCCGTCATCGACTCAACGGTCATCGTGAAATCAAAGGTTGCCAAGAACTCTAGGCTCCTCATCTCAACAAACAAGGGACTCAAAGTCAATCTACTTCTGCTTAGTGCATCTGCCACAACATTACCCTTGCCAAGGGTATAAGCTATCTCGAAGTCATAAGATGCCAAGAATTCCATCTACCTTTGCTGCCTTAGATTCAGATCTTTCTGCGAGAAGAGGTACTTGAGTGACCTGTGATCAGTATACAACTCAAACCTTTCGCCTAGAAGATAGTGGCGCCAGGATTTGAGAGCAAAGATGATCGCCGCTAACTCCAAATCATGAGTGGGATAGTTATTCTCATGAACTTTAAGTTGCCTACCCCCATAACATATCACTCTTCCTTCCTGCATCAGAACAGCACCTAACCCCGTGCCATATGCATCTGTGTACACGGTAAACATCTTACCACCATCGGGTAATGCCAAAACTGGAGCTGTGGTAAGAGCCCTCTTGAGCCTTTGAAAAGCAAGCTCACACTCTAAGTCCCATGCAAAGACTAAGTTCTTCTTCGTCAACTTAGTAAGAGGGGCTGAAATCTTAGCGAAGTCCTTGATGAACTTCCTATAGTAGCCCGCCAGACCGAGAAAGCTTCTTATTTCGGTTGCATTCCTAGGAGTCTTCCAGTCTTGAACTGCAACCACTTTCGCGGGATCCACTGCTATGCCTTGCTTAGAAACTATATGTCCAAGAAACCGAACTTCCTTTCTCCAAAAATGACATTTGGAGAACTTGGCTTTCAACTGATGCGCTCTAAGCGTATCCATCACTTCCTTGAGTTGCCTAGCATGCTCTTCCTCATCCTTTGAGAAGATCAGAATATCATCCACGAAGACAACAACAAACTTGTTAAGGAACTCCCTGAACACCCTACTCATCAAGTCTACGAAGTAGGCGGGTGCATTAGTCAAACCGAATGGCATGACAAGCCATTCAAAGAATCCATCTAGAGTTCTAAACGCAGTCTTATCAATACTATCCTCAGCTACTCTAAGCTGATGGAATCCGGTGGCTAGATCGAGCTAAGAGAAAACAGAAGCACCAACAAGCTGGTCAGAGAGATCATCAATCCTCGGTAACGGGTGCCTATTCTTCTTTGTCAGCTTGTTCAACTCTCGATAATCAACACATAGACGAAGCGAACCATCAGCCTTAGTAGCGAATACCACAGGAGCACCCCATTCAGAAATGCTTCGCCTAATAAAATTCTTCTCAAGTAACTCCTTGATTTGCTTACTGAGCTCCCTTCTTTCTCGTGGGGCCATGTGCCTAACGGGCAATGATACTGGCTTGGCATTGTCGACTAGATAAATGCGGAAATCTATCTCTCGTTTAGGGGTTAACCCCTTAACTTCTTCAAAGACATCAGGATAGTCTCGGACCACCCTTACAGATTGCAGATCATTGATGGACGAGTCGAGAGATTCAAGATAACATAACATGACGGGACCTCTAGGGTTACAAGAAATTTCTAGGGTATTACCGAGGCGAGTCATGAGCCTCACCACCCTATGCTCACAATCGAGAATGGCTCCATAACTGGACAACCAATCCATGCCCAAGATCAACCCGTATCCCGTGAATCCGAGAACATAAGCATTACACGTGAATTCTACGGTCAAGATAGAAATCTTCAAATCAACACAAATCATAGATAGATGGGCGGAACCCCCAATTGGATTTGAAACACTAACGGGATCCTCAACTAGACTAGTACTTAGGTGCAAACTTTCAACAAGATCAGAAGAAATAAAACTATGTGATGCGCCAGAATCAAATAAGGTGCGAATAGGATAATCAGAAATATAAACAAGACTTTCTACAGAAATACTACCTCGGTCCTGAGCTAGAGCAGTATTGAGAGCATGCACTTGCCCTCCAGAAGGTCCTGCACGCTGATTCTGCCCTTGCCCTTGCTTCTTGGGGCAATCCTTGCTAAAGTGCCCAGTCTCTCCACAATGAAAGCATTCGCCCAGCTTCCTCTTCTTCTTCCTATAGTCTTTAGCTATGTGCCCAACAATCCCACAGTAGTTGCATTTTCTTGGGTCCTTTGCCTTGGCCTTGTTGCCCTTGTTGTTCTTGTTGTTCTTGTTGTTCTGATTGCTCTGGTTTCCTCCCCACTTGGAGTCTGTCTTCTTGGCTTGAGTCTCATTAGGCTTGACTTCTTTCTTGCCATTCCTATCGTCTCCTTGAAGCAATGCCATGTCCACTAGGCCTTCAAAAGTGGCTCCCATGGGTATATGAGATAGGGCTAAACCTTGTAATGGCTCGTTCAACCCTCGTGCAAAGTGCAAAGCCTTCTTCTGGGGAGTATTAACCATGTCCAAACCAAATCGAGCGAGCTGCTTAAACTCATTCACATACTCCCTCACTGTCATGTCCCCTTGCTTCAAAGATATAAACTTCTCCAATTGCTGATTTGCCTCAGCTGATGATAGAAACTTAAGCCCAAACCTCGTCCTAAAGTCGGCCCAAGTCTCTATAGGTCTAGTAGCATTGGTGACCTCCCACCAATAAGCAGCTTCTTCTTTTAATAGCCATGCTGCTAATAAAACCTTTCTATGGTCTTCCACATCAAAGATAGCGAAAAGATCTTCAGTTTCTTTCAAACAATTTCGTGCCTCCACAAAAGTCTCCGTCCCAACGAAATTCTTGCCACCCATCGCCTTAAAGTCCTTGCAAACCTTTGCGAAATCTACTTGTGGATGCTGAGGAGGAGGAGGAACCTCAGTTACGGTGGGGGTATTTGCTGGGCCCGCATTGTTGGCCCTAGCTTCCAAGTACCTCCGGAACCATCCGGGAATGGTTACTCCCTCGGGAAGGTTAAGATCGGCCATACTGAAAAAGGAAAAGATAGATTTAGAATGGGGAAACGAAGGATAGTGCTAATGGCTTTTGGGGAATAGCCTTTTAAAATAACTAGACTTTTCTTGGAAAATACTTAATTGGTTTTGAAAATAGTTTTTCAAAAGGTGAGTTTATAAAAACCTTTTGCTCAAATCTTGTTAACCTGGCTCTGATACCAAATGTAACACCCCACCTCCGCCAGGGTAACTCTTGCAAGTACACTGGCTTTGGAGGGGCATTAAACAAGGTAAACATGCATGCAGATATCACAAGACAGAACATATAAGTAAAACAGAGTAGTAAAGCAGCGTATAAAACTAACATTTCAAAACCATAGTCAAGTTACATCAAAGTACTTGGTTATTATTTTTCCACAAAACAAAGTCTAGAACATAAACTGAAAACTGAAAATAAACATAAGATAACTATCCCCAAAGTGGAATAAAGCCATAGCATGCTCAAGTCCAAACCATACATGATCTATCCAGAAAAGCAGCTAAAGATCCAGCTAGGTACCAGTGTTCCCACCCTGTAAACCGGGGGGGGGGGGGAACGGAAGAAAAGAGGCGAAAGAAAACGGGTCAGTCAAAAAGACTGGTAAGTCCTATCTACTATTAGTATAAAACTAATAAAGTTAACTGGACATGTAAAGCAAAGATGAAACATAGGGTGATAACTGGCATGGTGAAAAGTTAACAAGATAGATCAAGTGTGGCATCGCATATACAAGGTTAAGTTGCACCAGGTGTGTACTAGTATTCCAATCCATGTCAAGTATAAACAAGAAATGATCCCTTGGCCCAAAGCTGGCCCACATCATGAGATGACCTACATCGAGGTCCAACTACTCGGTCTAGTCGATCGGCTCCCTGAAGGCCTAACTCGTCAAGTGTCGGTGTCATACGGCCCAATCACGAAGTGTAGTCAAACTGTGCTAGGTCCACCCTAGGGTGTATCAGCCCTAGGGTGCCAACCACGGACACAAATCATGCACACACAGTCTAAACCTACGGGTGCCCGTGTCTGCTTTTTCAACTCCGGACTATGTGCACGACCATAGTCCGCCTGAACCTACACCGGCGCACCTACTCAGCCGTCGTTTTGGTCGCTTACATGTCAACCCAGTAATCGTGCCCCACCCTAGCCTAGTCCCTAGGGTATCATGATACAATCAAGAGGGTTACTGGTGAAAAGGACCACGTAACTAGGGTTTCTAGCGGGTTAAATGTGGTTAACCCTACCCAATCAAGTATCAAGTTGGTTAAGTGTACCCAAGGTTCATGACTTAACCGCGTCAACCCATCGTATTTAATTGGGTAAGTATTCAAGTGGTCCATGACTTAACCCTATCATGTGGCATTAATTAATTTAATGCACCCAACCTCTCACATTAGACCTTGTTGTGGTTACTAGTTAAGCCGGGCGGGTCCGGGTAGCTTTACACCACAACTTGGTCTAACCTCGGGTTTTAAGTTCGACATGACCAACTACTCACATTGGGTCCTATTGCTTGTAGCCACTAATTATGCCGGTCGGTTCCAGGTAGATTTATGCTACAAACTCAACCCAACCTCGAGTTGGCCACACTCATATTTTCTAAGGTCATGTCCATCATTATGTTTACAAACATAATCACAAGTCAATGTTCATGCCATATTTTAAAACCATGTTTTCATGTCATTAATATTACCCAAACCAAACGCATTCCCATCGCATGTACGTTTCGCATAACATAACATAGATCAAAAGAGGGAACTTGGCAAAAGCATGACAAAAGGGCATAAGGTAATAAGGTTGGCCACAAGTTAAACATGGTGGCATATGAGGCATAAATATGTTCATAAGCTAGCATATGACATCATAGGCCTCAAAACATGCATAATATCAACTCAAGCAAATAGGTGGAACATGATCATGAATGACATAGGGTGATGACTAGAAGTTCGCATATAACATTATATGCAAGTTATCATAAAAGTTATGAGAGTTCTCATGTTGCATAATGCAACATTTCAACACAAAGCTTATAGCTTTCTATGCATAAGGTAAAGGTGATAACTTTACTAACATGCATAGAATAAATTTATGCATAACATGATAGGATCAAAGCACATATCAAACTTAGGCCCAAACTCAACTTGCAACATGTCATATTTATTTTCATAGTTAGAATCTAAGAGTAGTATAGGGCTTACAATGAGCGGTTATGCGATCTAGATCAATATATATAAAGATTGAGACGAAGCCACAAGCAAAATCCGCAAAGAAAATAATAAGCTCCACTTAAACGCCTTGAAACAAGAAGTAATAACTCCAATGACAAAGAAAGATGGCTCTTTTACTTAAGAAAGATGGCTCCTTTATGACATAGATTGATTTGAGACACTCATGCTCTCATGAAGAAGGTGGAGGCCATGATTAAGAAACATTTTGGCATAGTTTAGTTGTAGGAATGATTAATGAGGGTTTAGGCTAGGTCTAGGGTCTTTTTATAGGTGATTAGGTTAGTTTAGACCATAGGATTAACCCTAAATCGAATGTGAGCCATCAACTCCCGTCAGAAACTTCCAGAACAAGACCCAACATGTCAAAATGGTGCACCTGAAAAATTGGTCCGACCGGGGGGGGGGGGGTCGACCCCTGGGTCGACATGGGTGTCGACCCATTGGGGGGGGGGGGGTCGACACAGGTGTCGAACCCTGTGTCGACCCTGCCTGGGCGGGAAAATTCCCGCCCTTTCTGCCTTGGTTGTAATTCGAATCTGAATTCGAATTTGAACTGTTTTCGGGCTTAGAATTTTCTGAAAACTTCATTGGGCCATAACTTGGTCATACGGACTCCGTTTCTCGAAAACTCGGACTCTATTTCGCGTATTTTTCCGAGACGAACGCAATGGAACAGCCCGTTTCCCTTGATTTAGATTTTAAAATTTAATTCTGCCTTGATTTACATTATAACATGTTATTAAAAATACGTGTTGTTACAGAAATGGTCCAACAAACCTTGGAGCTAACTTTCCTTTCTTACCAAATCTAACCATGTGCTTCAACAACGAAGCTTTCACGAAAACCATATCGCCCACGTCGAATTCCAAGTCCTTACGACACTTGTCGGTGTAACTCTTTTGACGGTCCTGGGCTGCCTTCATTCGTTGCCGAACTGTATCGATACAATCCGAGGTTTCTCTAATCATCTCAGGCCCAAGTACCAACTTATCTCTAGTTTTGTAATGACCCGCAAATCCGCAACATCAGAGTTGACTATATACATCATACGTCCAACCCAAATATCACGAAAATACGAAACATTTTTTTTTAGAAGAAAGAGGTAGAAGAAGAACAGAAATAACAACACAGAATCTCACATCGCAGCGGAACAAAATATAATATATCACATCTTTGAAATACAAAATCTTAACTGTATAACATACACTTATCAGAGTACAACACTTACAACACAACGGAACAATACTATTACTAGATAACGCTAAAGCCTCCTGCTCCAAGCTCCTTTAGATATATCTGAAAAATCCTGAACTACTTGACTGCCCGTACAAATTTAGGCACCCAAGAGTTTAGGTAGAACAAAACAAATAAACTCCGGGTCAGTCATGGGACTGGTATGAGTAAACAGTTTCAGAAAACTAAATGATATCTCATAAGACCATGCCGTATAACACGGAACGGGTTTTTCCCTTATGAGAATCCAACCACTTGATTTAACTTTATATCAAAACTCTTTTGATATTATATTAGTGTCTATATCAAGTAAATAACAATCTAGTGGAACGTTTGCATCTCACGTTCCACATATAAAATTAAAATCAAAACCGCAAGCACGTATTGGGTAATGGATTTTCAACTATGACAAGGTATGGAACCACCTTCCGCTGGTATATCTCTAGAGGATACACTGAGTTCAACAAGAACATCTTGCAACTCAGCCACACATGACCGACCACTCATTTCGCTTGAGTGTATCGAATGTATATCACCAACGGTTGGGATCAACAACCGTTTCCCGAATGGGACAGCATCGACAATAGATTTTTAGAAGTAAATGAAACTCTAGATCAGGTGATTCTACACCCTAATAGGTGCGACCTACATAGCCATGCTGCCTGCCCGATTTCTGTCATTTACCGGTTGATGAGGCTAGAAGCTATGCTTTATCATCACACCAGATTCACTTCGAATACAACATCGTCAAATCCATCAAATCACCGATTGACGTTCTCAACAATACATTACGTGTTAGCTAAAAGAAGCTTCCTTCTTCGCTTCCACTCTTGGTACGGTTGAAGAAATCAATGTACGTGACCTTTCTGGAAATACTCTATCTGACATTCATCCATACAAGTCACCCAAGAACAGGATGAACTGAAGGCACAATTTCTATAAATAGAAAAAGTCCTTGCACTCTACTCCGTCTTCGATTATCTTTATATAATCAGATTCGCAACGCTAATGCCAATACGGAGTGGTTCTTCGGATAATAATCCAACCGGTCTCTCCATATTGACAACGATGGTCAAAACTTCGATAGTCTGTGATTTAACTATCGAATAAAACAAGTGTTTCGATAGTCGATGATTTAACTATCGAAGAAAACAAGTGTTCATCCAAACATCCAACAATCACTGAGCCTTTAATTAATATTCCATTAATTAAATCTCTTCTCTATTTCTTTATCAATATTTGTTAACCAAATATTTTCAATAACCATATTGGCCTTTTACGTTATTTTCTATACTTAGGAAATATTTATTATTCTATTTCCATGCTTACATTTATTTGGGTTAAAACGGATGTTGTGTAAAACATCGTTACGACAACCCAAATACTATATTCAACTAACTCTTATTCAACATTGATCTTCGAGCCTGGAATCTTACTATTTATTTGTTAATAATGAAATCAATCAAGTTGGGGCATAACTACCTCTCAGACCTTGACTGAATAACATTTATAACGTCAAAACAGATATGACTACTTACTTGAATAATCAATACCATATAACTACTGATTCACTTTTAAACACGTATACACTTCCCCTTTCTATTCTTACTAGATTTTATTCTTATACTTCCCTTTTGATTATACTATTCTATTTCTAAGTTCGTTTTCTTATCGACTTCTATATATTTTGATATGTTAATTTCTTAACTATCAAATTATCTTAAAAATATTCTATCTCCTTAAATTCCCGGAAAAATTCGCCATAACCTCCTTTGTATTGGGAGCATCGGGAAAATCCCCAAACTGCCACACAGGCCTTTTCCAATCAAAAAGAAAAAAGAAAAGCTAAGCGGCTTGCCGATACGGCGCATAAAATCTCATATATGAATTAAATACGTACCTTTTTGTCGGGCATTCTATTCATATACCTTCTAACATTTTATTCCAAACCTGTCTCCTGTATATTTATACCTGTCCAATCTATTTTAACTATACCAATCGTTTTAATTCAATTTGTTAATTAAATCTGTTAATTAACTTCTTAGTCTAATCCACTTCTATTTATCCAAATCTATTATCTTCTGTTATTCAAATCCTATAATACAAATCTCATTTGAATTCTATATTCAAGTTCTATATTATAAATCCCATTTGAATTTCTATATTCAAATTCTATAGTTAAACTCCATTTGAATTCTATGCCTTATTTAAACAACGTTTATAACTTCACTTAAAATCCCACATTTATATATTTAAAACAAAGTTTATAAATTCAATTTAAATCCCATCTTTTCCTTTATAAACAAAGTTTATAAATTCCAATTCAAATCCCACCTTTTCATCTATAAACAGAGTTTATAAATTCAATTCAAATCCCACCTTTTCCTTTATAAACAAAGTTTATAAATTCCAATTCAAATCCCACGTTTTCATCTATAAACAAATTCTATAAATGCAATTCAAATCCCACCTTTTCATCTATAAACAGAGTTTATAAATTCAATTCAAATCCCACCTTTTCATCTATAAACAGAGTTTATAAATTCAAATTACTTGTTTTATATACCTTCAAAACAAGTAAATATTTCCTGTAGTTCATTAAAAATTCAAATTCTATTTATAAAAATAGAATTCACTTTTTAAATCTCAAATACCCTTATTTTCATTTATAAATCAATATCCCAAGCCCCAGTGATATTTAAACAATCAAATCAACCAATTTTCAATCATTTGATTTTTAACACATCATATATGAATATATATGAAATCAAACAAACAACAACAGATAATATATTTTTGAGGAATCCAGTTGGATTCCTCCAACCTGTTTTCCTGCATCCATAGACGTTAGTCAACATAGTAATACCCATCCTGCTTCGTGGCAGGATATCGCGGTATAGAAGGTCATCCACTAATCATAGCGTGGGGCGTATAGGGTAATCATCCGCTATGAAATTGCGGGCATCCGCTAATGAGACTGCGGGAATCCAACCAATCATCAACCCAATATATATATAATAGTCAACCAATCCTAGATAACTAATATATTTTTAACAGCAATAAATAAATATTTAAAGCATCCAACAATCAACGTAACAATTATTCTTAACTGATAAAAATAATTTTAAATAAAACAGAGTGAGATTTACTCACCGTGATATTTATTTGCGCTGAATACCCGATGAAGTCTATTATGTAGATTGTATAGTGGTTCCTCCATTTCACTGTTTTTTTTTTCAATATAAAACAAATAGAATTTCAATTTCCGAAGTATTCCAATTTAATTAATTTCCCACATGCAAACAAATTCCGAATTAAACCTTAACCTTTCTCGAACGGCATTTTAGTTCTTTACTAACTACTTTATAGGTTTGTACCATTTCACTTGAAATCAATTAACAAAAATATAAACTAATTTTCTTTAGTTAGTTAATGAATATAACTAATTCCTATATATTTATCAATTAAAAATTTCTTTATTTAAATTAACTACAACACTCAATAAATTATTTATTAACTAAATAAATTTATTTGATTACCTTATATCCATTTTCGATAATTCCAGCAATTAATTTCATCACCACTCTATTCGCCGAAGTCTCCCAAACTGTTTCCGTCGATGTATCTTGCCATCAGAACCACCACACCAGTCTTCCCTTGTCGTGACCCTTTTGCTCCACTTCGAAACCTCCTACCAGCGAACTCGCCTGCTCCCCAAAACTCATGCTGAACAAAATCCTCACATCACCTTAAAGCCAATCGAAGACCACCAGACTTCCCCAAATCGTACTCCTCCACGCTGTGAAATTCACTACTACCAGTCATGACCTTGAAACAAAGCTCGAATTCCAGTTCATACCCCTCCTGTTGTTTCGCAACTCAGTCTTTCCTCAACAGAGAAGAAATCGAACTCCAATTCACAAACCATTTTACCCAATTTCAACCGACCCTGACGACTCCGAACTCGTGATGAACTCTGCGCCCCCATCGAACCACTTTGAAAATCGAAAACCCTTCGCTTGCGATGCCCAAAATCCGTGAGCCTTCGAATGGATTCATCTCAAATCGTTGATCCTGCTTCCTGTGTTTTTGCCCCTTTCGTGATTTGCTGGGGAGGGTTTTCATTTTTAGAATGGATTGTCGAAACAAAATGTAACGGCTTTGATTTCCATTTATAGGAGAAAGAAATTAAAGAAGAGGTAGGTGCGATATTTAGCAGAGGAGAGAAGGCCACGATTGTTTATTGTTCACAGAAAAGAGTGCCACGATTGTTTATTGTTCACAGAAGAGAGTTATGGTTTTGAATTTTCACAACGAGGTCATTCATATGTGGAGATAAAGAATACAACTTGTTTTGTTTATGTCCACAGCCTAAAATGTTTTTATTTTATTTTATTTAAATTCGCTTTTCAACCGTTGTCCTTTAATTAAAATACGTCAAGATTCCGAGCTCCTCTCTAAACCCAACAACAGTCCTTCCTAGGGTTAAACCACCATTCTGAATCCACTGGGACAAGATTCGAAGCTCCATTAAATCGTCTGGCGAAGATACTAATTTAAATCGATATGAATCAAATTTTAAAACAATAAATCCTGCGATAATAAATTAATATTATTATTCGAATTCAAACAGAAGTCTGAACTATATTTAATTCAGTTGTAAATCTCGAACTGAATTATTTTTCGTATTACGATGGTTTAATATATTCGATATTAAATCGAAATTGGTTATTAAACTGATAACTTAATATAAAAATTCACTTATATTACCAAACCGATATTTAAATTAAATATTAAATATTCAAAATTAACCCATAAGAATCCGGGTCATTACAATCTTCCCCACTTAAAATAATTTCGTCCTCGAAATTGCTAAGATAGGAAAAGTGCTACAAACCCATTTATCTTTTCAAAACTTATTTATGTTGATACTCAACATTTCAAACTTCCTTACGTAACTCTCTTTCGAATAAACCCTTATTCGATAACTCCTCCCTTCGAATAACTATATTCGATAATCTCTCTATCGAATAACTAGATTCGAAAACTTTTCTTCGAATATACTATATTCGATTAACTCCTTTAATTCTATTCGAATAACTAATATTCGATAACTCCTTTGCTTCTATTCGAATAACTAATATTCGATAACTCCTTTCGCTTGACTCTAGATCGCAGCGATCACAATGGTTACGCCTGATTCCCCCAGGAAACATCCGACCGTCCTAGGCTATCTGCAGCCCTGCGAATTACGCTAGCAGTCGTACGAAATGGCAACTTATCCTGAGTAACTATATTTGACTAACTCTATCTCAATAACTATATTCGATCAACTTTAATTGAATAACTAACATTCAATTAAATCCTAATTCGATTTACTATGTTCAATTAACTCTATCTGGTTAACTCTTAATTTGAATAACAAATATTCGATAAATTCTAATTGAATAACTAATATTCAAATAACTCTACGGATTAACCCTAACTGGTTAATTCTTACTCTAATCGATTTATTCTCACTCTAATCGATTATTTCTAACTCTAATCGACTTCTCCTATTCGAATAACTCTTATTGGATAACGTTTCTTCATTTATAAAGATTTACTTTTAGTAACGGTTCTTCACTTTATAAATGTTCCCTTTAATAACGTTACTTTACTTATACAAGTGTTGTGTACCCCTTCTATTTAAAACTATCGGTGTTAAAAACCAATATCTCTTCTCTATATAAGTTCAGACTTATATATTCCATTTATCGAATGATAAATATTTAATTTAATTTATAAACTGTTATTTATAAATTAATCTTTTCTATTTATCTGTTAAAAACAAATTTCCATTTTCTATTCATCTTCTATATATTCCTTTGATTAAATTCTACTTATTTAACAAATATCTCATCTATAACATTCTATTTATTTCTATAAATAAATATTTCCATTTAATCTATTTGTAAATGTTTTCAAATATTTCTCCTTCTATTCGTTTGCACATAACTTCCTTTGTATTGGTTTTACAAATATATTTTCTTTTTAACTCTTTTGGTTTTTCCTTTCTTCACACCAAATTCATATTTCATTCACATTGATTTTACTCAATTTATTCATTTCGATCCATTTAACTTACTTAAGTTAAATTTAATTTCAATCATTCAAATTCCCATTAACTAGTTGCTAATTAACCGTTTTGCCTAGTTCACCCTTTTATTTGAATATAACTTGTTCAAATATATGTCAACTTAATTATAAACTAATCTAATTATGTTTTCAACTCGAGTTATATATTCGATTTCGAATATAAATTCTCAGTCTCTTCCACTTATCCAAAAACCCAATTTCGATTCAAATTTCCATTAACTAATTATTCTCCAATTTAGTTAATTCTCTTTTAACCATTTAAAATATGATTTTTGTCTTAAAAATCATTTTACTTACTTCACTGGAGTTCATATTTATTTTATATCTCCAGTCTGGATTTTTCTAATGCCAATTCGGATTTTATTTCCAAACAATCCTTTTATTTATTTAATTAAACTGTTATGGTTTTCTAATGGTTCTGGCGCTGCTTTTCTAAAAATTTGATTTTGACATAACTCAAAATCTATACGATGAAATCCAGATTTTTCTCTTTCATTAGAAAATTATTGTTCAATCGGTCCCGACGATTCTTGTTTCACAGAATTCCGACTTCAATTGAGTTTTGTATACTAAATTGAAGTTCGAATCACCAATTTACGAACTACCGTGCTACGGCGAGCTCGTTTTAATTATATTTACAAATATAAACGTTTTAACTTTGTTTATAATAAATTCAACTCCATTCTGATATATTTTTAATATATATCAAATCCATTTTTTCATTTCAACATAATATTCCCGATCTATTTCACTTCTAATATTCAAATCCTATATATTTACAATATTCAAATTCCATTTGAATTTCTTTATTCAAACTCTATATTATTTCCTTCTATTCAATTTCTATTTGAATTTTCTTCTATTCAAATTTATTTCAATTCCTTATCTTCAAATTCTATTTTAACTCCTTTGAATTCAAATTCTATTTTAACTCCTTTGAATTCAAATTCTATTTAATTTCACTTTGAATTCAAATTCTATTTAAACTCCTTTTATTTAAAATTCTATTTCAAACTTTACATTTTCTTTGAATTCTAATATTCAACCTCCACTTTATATTCTCTTTGAAATTCTATTTAACCAAATTCCATTTGAATTCTAATATTCGAATCTCTATTTGACTTTTCTTTATTCAAATCCATTTGAATTCCTTTGAATTCAAATTCCATTTCAATTTTTCTTATACAATTTCTATTTGAATTTCCTTTATTCCAATTCTCATTTCACTTCTATTTGAAATCTATGCTCCCATTTACCATTTCAAAATTCCTCTGAAGTAATATAAATATATACATATATTTATATCTATCTCAAATTCAAAACATTTGAATTTTCAAACAACTTGTTTCTTTTCAATCAAATTTTCATCAAAACTTTTCTAAGGAAGCAATTTATCACTTAGAAACTTGAAAATGAATACTGATGATGTTGCGACCATCATCAGAATTATTTCCCAACTACTGAATGAGTTCAGTACTATATTTCTTTCAAACTCCATTTAGAAAAATATTTTCCAAATTCCCAGGATTTTAAATTCTAAATTCTGCTTTGAATTCAATTTCAATTTATCACATTTGTATATTTGATTTCATATACAAATTCCATTAGTTATATATAACTGTTTCTTTTTTTATAATCTAATTTGTTTATAATTTTAACAATCAACTCAACTATTTAAAACAATATCGTGTCCAATCTTCTGTTCAAGTGTTTATAAACTCCTATCGAAATCATGGCGTCCCATGATTCGACCAAAATTTATAATCCACTCAACAGACTAGTCAACACAATATAAAACAGTTTTTATATCAAATAACAAATACGCTCTCTCGTATATATTTACGCTCAACTCATTCTAGGATACTACTGATCCTATCTCTAATGAGCACATTCCAACAAGCCTAGGTATTCGCTCAACCTAAGCTCCGATACCAACTGTAATGACCCGCAAATCCGCAACATCAGAGTTGACTATATACATCATACGTCCAACCCAAATATCACGAAAATACGAAACATTTTTTTTTAGAAGAAAGAGGTAGAAGAAGAACAAAAATAACAACACAGAATCTCACATCGCAGCGGAACAAAATATAATATATCACATCTTTGAAATACAAAATCTTAACTGTATAACATACACTTATCAGAGTACAACACTTACAACACAACGGAACAATACTATAACTAGATAACGCTGAAGCCTCCTGCTCCAAGCTCCTTTAGATATATCTGAAAAATCCTGAACTACTTGACTGCCCGTACAAATTTAGGCACCCAAGAGTTTAGGTAGAACAAAACAAATAAACTCCGGGTCAGTCATGGGACTGGTATGAGTAAACAGTTTAAAACGGTTTCAGAAAACTAAATGATATCTCATAAGACCACGCCGTATAACACGGAACGTGTTTTTCCCTTATGAGAATCCAACCACTTGATTTAACTTTATATCAAAACTCTTTTGATATTATATTAGTGTCTAAATCAAGTAAATAACAATCTAGTGGAACGTTTGCATCTCACGTTCCACATATAAAATTAAAATCAAAACCGCAAGCACGTATTGGGGAATGGATTTTCAACTATGACAAGGTATGGTACCACCTTCCGCTGGTATATCTCTAGAGGAGGATACACCGAGTTCAACAAGAACATCTTGCAACTCAGCCACACATGACCGACCACTCATTTCGCTTGAGTGCATCGAATGTATATCACCAACGGTTGGGATCAACAACCGTTTCTCGAATGGGACAGCATCGACAATAGATTTTTAGAAGTAAATGAAACTCTAGATCAGGTGATTCTACACCCTAATAGGTGCGACCTACATAGCCATGCTGCCTGCCCGATTTCTGTCATTTACCGGTTGATGAGGCTAGAAGCTATGCTTTAACATCACACCAGATTCACTTCGAATGCCACATCGTCAAATCCATCAAATCACCGATTGACGTCCTCAACAATACATTACGTGTTAGCTAAAAGAAGTTTCCTTTTTCGCTTCCACTCTTGGTACGGTTGAAGAAATCAATGTACGTGACCTTTCTGGAAATACTCTGTCAGACATTCATCCATACAAGTCACCCAGGAACAGGATGAACTGAAGGCACAATTTCTATAAATAGAAAAAGTCCTTGCACTCTACTCCGTCCTCGATTATCTTTATATAATCAGATTCGCAACGCTACTGCCAATACGGAGTGGTTCTTCGGATAATAATCCAACCGGTCTCTCCATATTGACAACGATGGTTAAAACTTCGATAGTCTGTGATTTAACTATCGAATAAAACAAGTGTTTCGATAGTCGATGATTTAACTATCGAAGAAAACAAGTGTTCATCCAAACATCCAACAATCACTGAGCCTTTAATTAATATTCCATTAATTAAATCTCTTCTCTATTTCTTTATCAATATTTGTTAACCAAATATTTTCAATAACCATATTGGCCTTTTACGTTATTTTCTATACTTAGGAAATATTTATTATTCTATTTCCACGCTTACATTTATTTGGGTTAAAACGGATGTTGTGTAAAACATCGTTACGACAACCCAAATACTATATTCAACTAACTCTTATTCAACATTGATCTTCGAGCCTGGAATCTTACTATTTATTTGTTAATAATGAAATCAATCAAGTTGGGGTATAACTACCTCTCAGACCTTGACTGAATAACATGTATAACGTCAAAACAGATATGACTACTTACTCGAATAATCAATACCATATAACTACTGATTCACTTTTAAACACGTATACACTTCCCCTTTCTATTCTTACTAGATTTTATTCTTATAATTCCCTTTTGATTATACTATTCTATTTCTAAGTTCGTTTTCTTATCGACTTCTATATATTTTGATATGTTAATTTCTTAACTATCAAATTATCTTAAAAATATTCTATCTCCTTAAATTCCCGGAAAAATTCGCCATAACCTCCTTTGTATTGGGAGCATCGGGAAAATCCCCAAACTGCCACACAGGCCTTTTCCAATCAAAAAGAAAAAAGAAAAGCCAAGCGGCTTGCCGATGCGGCGCATAAAATCTCATATATGAATTGAATACGTACCTTTTTGTCGGGCATTCTATTCATATACCTTCTAACACTTTATTCCAAACCTGTCTCCTATATATTTATACATGTCCAATCTATTTTAACTATACCAATCGTTTTAACTCAATTTGTTAATTAAATCTGTTAATTAACTTCTTAGTCTAATCCACTTCTATTTATCCAAATCTATTATCTTCTGTTATTCAAATCCTATAATACAAATCTCATTTGAATTCTATATTCAAGTTCTATATTATAAATCCCATTTGAATTTCTATATTCAAATTCTATAGTTAAACTCCATTTGAATTCTATGCCTTATTTAAACAACGTTTATAACTTCACTTAAAATCCCACATTTATATATTTAAAACAAAGTTTATAAATTCAATTCAAATCCCATCGTTTCCTTTATAAACAAAGTTTATAAATTCCAATTCAAATCCCACCTTTTCATCTATAAACAGAGTTTATAAATTCAATTCAAATCCCACCTTTTCCTTTATAAACAAAGTTTATAAATTCCAATTCAAATCCCACGTTTTCATCTATAAACAAATTCTATAAATGCAATTCAAATCCCACCTTTTCATCTATAAACAGAGTTTATAAATTCAATTCAAATCCCACCTTTTCATCTATAAACAGAGTTTATAAATTCAAATTACTTGTTTTATATACCTTCAAAACAAGTAAATATTTCCTATAGTTCATTAAAAATTCAAATTCTATTTATAAAAATAGAATTCACTTTTTAAATCTCAAATACCCTTATTTTCATTTATAAATCAATATCCCAAGCCCTAGTGATATTTAAACAATCAAATCAACCAATTTTCAATCATTTGATTTTTAACACATCATATATGAATATATATGAAATCAAACAAACAACAACATATAATATATTTTTGAGGAATCCAGTTGGATTCCTCCAACCTGTTTTCCTGCATCCATAGACGTTAGTCAATATAGTAATACCCATCCTGGTTCGAGGCAGGATATCGCGGTATAGAAGGTCATCCACTAATCATAGCGTGGGGCGTATAGGGTAATCATCCGCTATGAAACTGCGGGCATCCGCTAATGAGACTACGGGAATCCAACCAATCATCAACCCAATATATATATAATAGTCAACCAATCCTAGATAACTAATATATTTTTAACAGCAATAAATAAATATTTAAAGCATCCAACAATCAGCGAAACAATTATTCTTAACTGATAAAAATAATTTTAAATAAAACAGAGTGAGATTTACTCACCGTGATATTTATTTGCGCTGAATACCCGATGAAGTCTATTATGTAGATTGTCTAGTGGTTCCTCCATTTCACTGTTTTTTTTTTCAATATAAAACAAATAGAATTTCAATTTCCGAAGTATACCAATTTAATTAATTTCCCACATGCAAACAAATTCCGAATTAAACCTTAACCTTTCTCGAACGACATTTTAGTTCTTTACTAACTACTTTATAGGTTTGTACCATTTCACTTGAAATCAATTAACAAAAATATAAACAAATTTTCTTTAGTTAGTTAATGAATATAACTAATTCCTATATATTTATCAATTAAACATTTCTTTATTTAAATTAACTACAACATTCAATAAATTATTTATTAACTAAATAAATTTTTTTGATTACCTTATATCCATTTTCGATAATTCCAGCAACTAATTTCATCACCACTCTATTCGCCGAAGTCTCCCAAACTGTTTCCGTTGATGTATCTTACCATTAGAACCACCACACCAGTCTTCCCTTGTCGTGACCCTTCTGCTCCACTTCAAAACCTCCTACCAGCGAACTCGCCTGCTCCCCAAAACTCATGCTGAACAAAATCCTCACATCACCTTAAAGCCAATTGAAGACCACTAGACTTCCCCAAATCGTACTCCTCCACGCCGTGAAATTCACTACTACCAGTCGCGACCTTGAAACAAAGCTCGAATTCCAGTTCATACCCCTCCTGTTGTTTTGCAACTCAGTCTTTCCTCAACAGAGAAGAAATCGAACTCCAATTCACAAACCATTTTACCCAATTTCAACCGACCCTGACGACTCCAAACTCGTGATGAACTCTGCGCCCGCATCGAACCACTTTGAAAATCGAAAACCCTTCGCTTGCGATGCCCAAAATCCGTGAGCCTTCGAATGGATTCATCTCAAATCGTTGACCCTGCTTCCTGTGTTTTTGCCCCTTTCGCGATTTGCTAGGGAGGGTTTTCATTTTTAGAATGGATTGTCGAAACAAAATGTAACGGCTTTGATTTCCATTTATAGGAGAAAGAAATTAAAGAAGAGGTAGGTGCGATATTTAGCAGAGGAGAGAAGGCCACGATTGTTTATGGTTCACAGAAGAGAGTTATGGTTTTTAATTTTCACAACGAGGTCATTCATATGTGGAGATAAAGAATACAACTTGTTTTGTTTATGTCCACAACCTAAAATGTTTATTTTGTTTTATTTAAATTCGTTTTTCAACCGTTGTCCTTTAATTAAAATACGTCAGGATTCCGAGCTCCTCTCTGAACCCAACAACAGTCCTTCCTAGGGTTAAACCACCATTCTGAATCCACTGGGACAGGATTCGAAGCTCCATTAAATCGTCTGGCGAAGATACTAATTTAAATCGATATGAATCAAATTTTAAAACAATAAATCCTGCGATAATAAATTAATATTATTATTCGAATTCAAACAGAAGTCTGAACTGTATTTAATTCTGTTGTAAATCTCGAACTGAATTATTTTTCGTATTACGATGGTTTAATATATTCGATATTAAATCGAAATTGGTTATTAAACTGATAACTTAATATAAAAATTCACTTATATTACCAAACTGACATTTAAATTAAATATTAAATATTCAAAATTACCCCATAATAATCCGGGTCATTACAAGTTTCTAGCCAACATGCTGGAGAATTACACGGCCTTCCATACAACGCTTCGTATAGTGCCATCCCAATGCTAGATTGGTAGCTATTATTATACACAAACTCAGCCAGATGTAGATGGTCTTCCCATGATCCTCCGAAGTCTAACACACAAGTCCTCAGGAGATCTTCCAAAACTCGATTGACTCTCTCGGTCTGACCATCAGTTTGGGGATGACATGCCGTACTTAAGCACAACTCAGTTCCCAAAGCTTCTTGCAAACTTTTCCAAAATCCACTCGTGAATAATGGATCTCGGTCACTCACTATACTCTTTGGGACACCATGGAATCGAACTATCCATTTCACATAAAGTTCAGCCAATTTTGATGTCGTCCTAGTCGACTTGACAGGAATGGATCTCGCACTTTTGGTCAAACGATCCACGATGACCCAAATCCCTTCGTTTCCTGCCCTGGTTCTAGGTAGTCCATCGATAAAATCCATCGATACTTGCTCCCACTTCCACGTAGGAACTTCTAATGGCTGAAGTAAACTGCTTGGCTTCTTCTGTTCAGCTTTCACCAACTGACAGTTCATACACTTGGAAATGAACTTTTCAATATCTCTCTTTATCCCTTCCCAATAGTAGACTCTCTTCATGTCCTGATACATCTTATTGCCACCGGGATGAATCGTCAACTTCTAGTGATGACATTCTCTTAGAACCTCATCCCTCAATCCGTCGATATCAGGAACAACTAGTCGCCCTTGCTTCTGAAGCCAACCTTCACGATCGACCTTGAACTCTTTATCTTCTAGTTTCAGTTTTTGAATGAACTCGACAAGCTTCTCATCTTTCTTTTGGCTCTCGCCAATCCTTTCGATAAGAGTTGGTCTTATCGATAAGCTTGCCAACATTTCAGGTTCCAACTCACACCTTGGCCTGAAATCGAACCTTGCCAAGTACTCGAGGCTCTTCCATTCCGAAAACATCGCTCCCAAATTTGCTTGTCTTCGACTAAACGCATCTGCAACTGCGTTACCCTTGCTCGGAGTATAGGCTATTCCAAAATCATATGATGCTAGAAACTCTAACCATCTTTGCTGCCAAAGATTCAAATCCTTTTAGGTGAAAAGATACTTCAACGACCTGTGATCCGTAAACAACTCGTATAGAACTCCCAACAGGTAATGTCTCCACATCTTTAGAGCAGATACAATCGCCGCCAACTCCAAATCATGAGTTGGGTAATTCTTCTCATGCGGCTTCAGCTGTCGACTCGCATAGGCCACAACCTTATCCTTCTACATTAGCATTGCTCCAAGTCCAGTACCACATGGATCGGTATATACCACCATCACTTCATTCCCACTTGGAATGGTCAAAACAGGTGCACTCGTTAATCTCTCCTTTAGGATTCTGAACGCTTGTTCACACTTTGCATCCCATGTGAATACTTGGTTCTTCTTCGTCAATCCTGTCAACGGTGCAACTACCTTGGAGAAATCCTTGATAAACCGTCAGTAATATCCTGCCAACCCAAGGAAACTCCGAACATCCATCGCATTCTTAGGTCGATCCCAGTCCTGGATTGCTGCAACTTTAGTGGGGTCAACCGCTATCCCTTTTCTAGAAACTACATAACCTAAGAACCTCACTTCATCCTTCTAGAAGTGACACTTTGAGAACTTAGCCTTAAGCTGATGCTTCCACAAGATGTCTAACACAACTCTCAAGTGCGTCTTATGTTCTTCCTCATTTATGGAGTAAACCAGAATATCATCCATGAACACAAGCACAAACTTGTTCAACTGTTCTCTGAATACTCTATTCATAAGATCCACAAAATACACTAGTGCGTTAGTCAACCCGAATGGCATCACCAACCATTCGAAGAAACCAGATGGTGTCCTAAAAGCAGTCTTTGGCACACTATCCTTAGCCACCCTCAACTGGTGAAATCCTGTCGCCAAATCCATCTGAGAAAACACTTTGGCTTCGTTAAGCTAATCGAACAAGCCATCAATCCTTGGCAATGGAAACTTACTCTTCTTAGTCACCTTGTTCAGCTAACGATAGTCCACACACAATCTTAACGAGCCATCTGCCTTGGTTGCAAATACGACTGGTGCACCCCACTCGGAAACACTCCTCCGAATGAATCTTTTCCCAAAAGGTCACGAACTTGCACCTCTAACTCTTGCTATTCCCTAGGCGCCATCTGCCTAAGAGGAATAACGATTGGTCTAGCACCCTCGACCAAATCGATCCTAAACTCGATCTCACGATGCGGCGGCAACCCTTTGATCTCGTCAAAGACATCTACATACTCATTAGCGATCATCACTGATGGCAGGTCTTCTTATGGAATCCCAAGCGAATATAGATAACTCACGAAGACCCCGTCTTCGTGCTTACATCTAATCAACACCTTTTTCCCTTCCACATCCCCGACCCTCACCTCTAGCTTCTCGCAATTCACCCTTGCTGCATACCTCTTGAGCCAATCCATGCCCAAGTTGATGCCAAACCCATCGAAGTTAAGAACAAAGCAATCAAACACAAAAGAGCAACCATGACTCGACAACACCAGACCTCGACATATCATGCATAGATTTGACGAACCCCCAATTGGATTAGTCACTACGAAGGGTCTATCACAAATCTCATGTTCCAAACCCAAGAGACACACAAGCTCATTGCAAATCAAGGAATATGATGCTCCAATATCGGAAAGCACACTAACTGAAACACCATTAATAGAAAGAGTACCTTGCACCACGACACCCTTTCCCTTCTCCTATTTCTCATCAGGAATACAATAAGAAATTGGAATAGCTTCCATAACACATGCTTCCTCCGGTTGCTTATTCTTTGGAAGGTCCGGATAGTCTTTCTTCTTATGTCCAGGCTTGCCGCATTTAAAGCACTTCCATTCTTCCTTACAATCCCAGGAATAATGGCCTTCCAATTGACAATTGAAGCAGAGAACATTCTTCCTAGATTTCTTCTTTTGATTACCATTTTCTTCTTGTGAAGCACTAGGACCAATAGAAATTTCCTCATCCATAGGAGTACATTCCCTCTGTCGCTTAGCAAAATTCCTTTTTGGTACTTGCACAGAAATACCATGCTCTATTACCGCTTCTGGAATGGGTATCCTTAATATAGCCGCTGCCATCATGGCTGCCCCAAACATGACCAGGTATTCCAGTGCAACTGCTAAAGCTCCCAATTGGCTTTCCTATCCTACTTCACCAGTCCCAGAATCACTCATAGAGGTTTGACGACTCATTCTAAATCTGAAATAGAATGATTAGTACATATACAAGATAAACTGCTAAAGGAAAACAACCGCTACTTCCATATATAGTAAGCATCCAACTAAAATCTACAAGTACATCTCTCATACGTGATTACGTCTTAGAACTTTGGCTAAAAATCGTTGACTAGAGCTCTGATACCAAATGTGATGACCGCCCATAACCTTCGCACTATACAAGAGTAATAATGCACTGAAAGATGTGCAAAGCTGTCATGGATGATCATCAGAGTAGTAAACACAAGCGGAACCTGTCATAAAACTCACAACGCAAGGATAAAATATAATAGAACATATACAACAGGTAGTAATAGTGAAGCAGAAACACTGGACTTCCATACAACTAGAAAGTAAGATCCACAAACTTGGAAATAATGTTTATACAAAGTTGCCTCACTATATCACTTAGAAAAGAAAACAGTGGAAATCCAATTATTAGCTAGTAGTAAAACTGGTACGTGAGACTCCTGCTCTCCATCGATCATCATCGTCGCCCCACTAAAGCATTACGTATCACCTGTTACTTAGTCTGCCCATCCACAATCGGATGAACAACCCAAGGTAATAAGAGGATACATAAAACATTGAGTCAGACAACAGTCTTAGTGAGCGATAAAACAGCTAACAAACTTCAACAATAAAGTGTATAAGAAAGGATAGACAAACATACTAATCCACCCACGACACCAGAGAAGAACTCAACCTTATCTTCCCCACATCGGACAGTGATAGTGTAACACCCCATATTTTCTATTAACGTCGTAATAACGAATCCAAGAATACTTAATTTAATATATGAGAATTAATAAAAATGGGTTACGCCATTGTGTTCGTCTCGGAATTCTGGTTGAGATAGAGTCCGAGTTTGCGTAAATTGGACTTCGTATGAGAAAGTTATGGCTGTCAGAAGTTTCCAGAAAATTCAAATAATTTCAAACAGCTCAAAAACGAATTCAAATTCAAATCAGAAGTCAGAAGCGGGCTGGGCAGGAAAATTCCCGCCCAAGACCCAGGTCGACCAGGGGGTCGACCCCAGTGTCGACCTCCCCCCTACAGGTCGACCTGGGGGTCGACCTACGCCCCCCCCCCCCCAGATCTGAATTTTGATGACTGATGACTTCCTGCTGAGTCACTAGGGTTTCTGGATAGTTCTGTCTAGTCTGAATAGTTGCGATTAACCCTAGGATCATCCGACGGTTCAAATTGAATTGAAATTCAATATAAACAACCCAATGCTCAAACCTAAAAATCACACAAAAAATAATCCTAGAACTATCATGCTGTCAATTGAGAACTTGGAGTAGCCGTCGCCAATTCAAAGACAAGATAAGAACTTGAATCAAAAATCAAATTAAAATTTATCGAATTCAACGATCTACATCAAAGGCGAGCTTACCAATTTCAGAATTCAGATTTCAGAACGAAAGAATTCCTTTTAGTTTGTAAGTTGGTTATTACGCAAATTTAAACGTTTCAAATGAATCATGACATGTTGTAATTTGAATATAGAGTGATGCTTATGTATAAAATTTGATTCTCGTTTGTCTTAAAGTATCGTTGAAATTAATCATGTCTATATGCTTGTGTTGACGAAAATATTAATCATGTCTATATGCTTGTGGTGATGAACATATTGTATGTTATCGGAATCTATTATGATTGGGTAATGGATTTATTTTGCCAATTAAATGGTGAAACATGTCATGTTATAAATTGGTGGTTATTTGCAAGTTTATGATCTAAAACACATGCTTATATGTTAGATCAACACTTATGTATATTCATGTTAGGTTGAATCTATTTATGTTGTAAAATTTGGAATTGTAGTCCTCTAATGTTTGAACACATAAGTTATCATGCTAAGTTGCAATTTAAGAATGATTATAGTAGCTTTCTTATGTTTTGACATACATAAGTTAATATGCTAAGTTGTGGTTTGAAACTGTGATTATATGTTAAACCTCCATGCTAGACCTTTGTCAAGTTTACATGACAATTAGACCCAACTTAGTCACAAGTTCACCTTTACCCATTTAATTAAAGTTAATGATACTTCTATGCCAATTTACACATGACAAGTTGAAATGTATGCTATTTTATGTTTATTTCATGTCCCTTGTTTATTACCCTTTCTGTTTATGGGTTTGGGCTAATTTACTAGCCCAACATTTTATGTGATTCATGCGTACGTTCCACGGAGGTAGCGATTGGAAAATATGAAAATTCATGGCATAGATTTGTTCATAAAATGATATATTTGATATACCATTTATGGGAGCATAATCAATGGATAATTATGGCATGATTAAATTAAATTAAATTTACATAAAGAAATTAGACATATATAGGAAAATGTGAATTTAGAAAAGACGAGTATGCCTAACCCGAGGTTAGACTGAGTTGTGGTGTAAATCTGCCCGGAACCGACCGGCATATCCAGTGACCACAACAAGACCTATCTAATGTGGGTGGTTAGTGCATCAAGCCCAAAATGAACCCGAGGTTTGACTGAGTTGTGGTGTAAATCTGCCCGGAACCGACCGGCACATCCAGTGACCATAACATGACCTGTCTAATGTCAGTGGTTGGTGCTTTAATAAATTAAAGCTAAGTCAGGATTGGTAGGGTTAAGTCAATTAGGGAAACACTTAACCGATTCAACATGTTAACTAAACGAATGGGTGGGGTTAGGTAAACTTGGACACTTAACCAAATAAACATGTTGATTAGAAAACCCTAGTAACGGGGACCCATTTCAGCAGTAACCCACATAGATGTATCATGGTACCCTGAAACTAGGCAGGGTGGGGCACGATTACTGGGCTGATTATAAGCGGTCAAAACGTCGGCGGTTGGTGCGTCAGTGTAGGTTCCGACGGAGTATGGTCGTGCATGTACTCTGGAGTGGAAAAAGCAGGCACTGGGCATCAGTAGTATACACTGTGCATCTTGAATCGTGTCGGGTTGCCACCAGGGGGACTGATACACTCCATGGTGGGACCAGCAAAGGTAGCTACAGTCAAGCGGGGCTGAATGACATAGGATATGAATGCATGCGAGTAGGAGCCGATCATTAAGGGGACCGTTTGTTAGAAACACGTGGGGTTGGTTGAACCAATGGTTAAGTAGGTGCAGAGACTATAGTAATGGGTGTGATCACATGTTCCTCTTATCTTATATTAGGGTATTGTCCTATGTTCTGTTATCACTATCATGATCCCTTTCCTTGTTTAAATACTAGTAATCACTGAACTTACCAAACTTATTGTCTGACCCGTTTTCTCTCGTCTTCTTTTCTCCCCCCCCCCCCGGTCCACAAGGAGGGAATACTCCAGCTTAGTCAGACTCTTTGCAAGCTAAAAGAAAGTAGATGTATGATTGGGACTCTCTTACCTTAGCTATGGCTTTTGGATACTACACTTGGGGATTTATGCAGTTTTATTTATGGTTTATGCTTCTTTATTAAATAATCTAGACATAGATTATGGTGTAATGTTTTGGAAGTTATTTTGAGACAATTTGATGTAATGCTTTTGTATTGAACTACGTATGCAATAAATATTTGAATTTCGCTGCTTAAATTTATCTGTCTTGTAAAATTTTCTGTGTCTTGTACCTATAACCCTCCACCGAAGTTAAGGCATTCCCATTGTGAGTGACCTTAACGGAGGTGGGGTGTTTCAGATAGCCTTTACAATAACAATTCAACCATTCATCCATAGAAACCAGAACACCCATTCAATCATGGAAAACACACACATGACATCTAGATTATGTAAGTCTCACACAGAACAACCAATCATCCATGATTGACTCTGACTATCACCGCCAATATTGCTTTGAAACCACCGTTAATCGTATGACGGCCAACCTTGCCATATGTCAAGGGTTAATGGTAACCCCGGTTCTAGCATAAACTCCATATGTCCAACCTTGACAACTAGGGCTTTCAACGATACCCAAGGTACTCGACCTACAATTGGTCTTTTGGGTGCCTCCGTCGTACCCCTGCTTTGAGCCTGCTAGAACTTACGATAATGATAATCTCTCGGCCTTCAATATCTCTAGTCGTCCAACCTTGATGGCTATTTACTGCTCAAGCAACCTTCTTGAGTAACCATTATCCTCCAACTCACAATCTTTGAGTTGCCACCTCATTCGTTGTTCCACCTTGATCAACGAACACATTCAACACTTCGAACCTTCCTACTTAAATTTACTTCGAAGTCACACCATCACCGAGCTAATTTGACTCCACTCGGTCCACATCTGACCGATCCAAATTTGACTCCACCCGATCCAAATTTGTCTCCACCACCCGATCCAAATTTGATTCCACCCGGTCCAAATTTGACTCCACCACCCGATCCAAATTTGACTCCACCCGGTCCAAATTTGACTCCACCACCCGATCCAAATTTGACTCCACCCTATCCAAATTTGACTCCACCACCCGATCCAAATTTGACTCCATCCGATCCAAATTTGACTCCACCACCCGATCCAAATTTGACTCCAACCTGTCCAAATTTGACTCCACCACCCAATCCAAATTTGACTCCACCTGACTCCACCACCCGATCCAAATTTGACTCCACCCTGTCCAAATTTGACTCCACCACCCGATCCAAATTTGACTCCACCCGGTCCAAATTTGACTCCACCACCGGATCCAAATTTGACTCCACCCAGTATAATTTGACTCCACCACCCGATCCAAATTTGGCTCCACCCAGTCCAAATTTGACTCCACCACCCGATCCAAATTTGACTCCACCCGGTCCAAATTTCTGCATATTGCAATTCAACTCCTATTTCGACCAAAACTTCGCCAAACGAAGAATCCAACGAAACCAACCCAACTAAATCACCAAACACAATCATAAACATATCATAACTTTACTAACCACATGAATATGATGATTACCACAAAAATGATGTAAACCTCACCCAAAAACCATTAACATGAACATATGATCAAAATAAGAGATCTAACTAACATAAACGTATAAAATGACATGAAATTAACGAGTAAAACTTGCTAAATTAGATCATAGGGTAATCTATATGAAAATGAACTCACCAATGCATGGATCTAAGGAAAAACACTCGAATTTGATGAAAAACATGATCTACTACCCATACACTTTATTGAATCCATGTAATAGATGTAATCCACTCACCGATTTGCTGAAACAATCTAAAACGATAGAAATAAGAATCCGGACAGCGAGCACTCCGAATCAAACCCCTTGATCCGATGAATTCGCCTTTGAAATGATGTAGATCTTGCCTTGAATGGTGTAGATCTTTGATTTCCTCCCTTAGATTTGGATTTTTAATGGTGGAAAGGTGTAGGAGGAAGAAGGAGATCAAATGCCTTCAAATGAGAGAATGGGAAAAAGTAAACCTTTTCCCTCCACTCTCACCCCCTATTTATAGGATTCCACTAAGGCTCCAAAACCTGAATAGCCAACTGAAAAACCTTAAAACAGCGATTTCTCCCAAACCGCTGAGCCAAATCCTTAATGTAACCACTCTACGGAAAGTCAATCATCAATTCCTTTCCAACGACACAGGTCTCACCCTCTAATTCAACCTGAGTCAACAGTTATGCCCTGTACAAGGCTGACAGGGGCAAAATGGTCACACACAAAATCGGTAAAAATTATGGACATGTCTCACATCCCCATAAACAACATATTAAAAAAATGAGAATGATCCAACCCTTAGAGAATAAAATAAATATATTTTACGATCTTCCGATACGTAAAATGCAGGCTGTTACATGTGTCAATTTGGAAGACCAAACCAAATTCATCTTCTTTTTTTGAAAATTCCAAATTCATCTTTTTCTTAACAAATAACTATGTATTCGGGTACTGCAATAATTAACTACATATTCAGGGTATGCTTCCGCTTCTTATTATTTATGTTTATTCTTAATTAAATCAATATGGATTACTTATTTGGATCTAGGGTTTCATGATTGGTTGTTGCTCTAGTATAGTGAAATCCTTACAACTCGATGATAATTTGATGTAAAAGTGCAAAATAAGGAGAAAATGTGTAGAAAGTAAGGAGGCAAGATTTAGGATGGCTCGACCTAAGTTGTTTACGTCCACTATGAAAATTTCTTGTTAGTTTGCTTCTCTTTTTAATAATTTGGATTACAAGAGACAACAATAAGAAAATAAAGTGGTTAAGGGCTTGAAGTGCTCAACCCTTGTAAAAATGCATGTTTTTGTAGTAATTATAGGGGTTGAAACTAGCTTTGAAGGGTTTAGATTACGCTACCTAGGCCATGTAATTAATTCCTCTTGGATGTTGATTTGGGTGTTTGGTAGCTGTGAGCATTGACTAGGATGCTAGCTGGATTATGCGGCTAAGATGCGTACCCGTTGGAGATATGTACTTAAGCACGTCATGACCAGGATAAGGCGACATATGTTCCATGAGGGGTTGTGTAATACAGATTTGCCAAGATGATAACGAAGGGCATGGAGTAGTTACCACAATGTCTCTTTTTTCATATTAATGTCGCTGGATATGCCAGTCTTTGCACAAAAACTGTGCAGTCATAAATTCTTTTTATGGAGGTTGCCAGATGTTTATGGCCAAAGCTAGTGCTTAGACCAGAGAGCTTAAGGAAAAGCGAGTAGTTGGGGCGGAAGACAAGCAAGGGGCCTTGCTGAGGAGTAGTCCAATGTAATGGAAGACGGGAGTAGGGGTGTCAAATAAGTTGGGTTCAAAATCAACCCAACCCATTTGAACAAAAAAAAAAAAAACCAACCCATTTAAACCATTTATTAAATGGGTAAACTAACCCATAATTTAATGGGTAAAAGCCTACCCAACCCATCAAACCCATTTTGGTTGAAACTGTAGCAAAAAGCTAAACTGAACTATATAAAAAGATGGAAGCTTGTGGTATTTCAGTTAGATCAACCAACATAGCTCCAATATACAAACTGAAATTATCATTCAAAACAGCATCATTTATAACACTTAAGCAACATTAGCTAAAATGTCTTTCAAAAAGGGCAATAGTTGCATTGTACTATGCAAGCAGCTAAAAATGCACCACGAAAAATTTAACTTTCACCAAGTCAGAGAAAACACCACTTCAAACATAGCCAACAACATTCAACCTTCAACGCAACTCAGAAAATCCCCTACAACCAACCATGCACAAAAAATACATCAGTCCGAGCCCACATCTACTTCCAAAATCCAGAAACCACACTACCCAGACCTTCAACAACTCTTATTCGTCGGCCTTCACCTAATATCAGCCACTAAATCTCCTTCATCAATCCTTTCGACCAACCAACATACTTATCCCTGCACGTAAAAAGCATAACAACCAATAGCCAAAAAACTAAAATTTAAAATTAGTAGCATCCACCAATCCTTGCACGCTTTACACTATATACAAGATATAATAATTTATTATGAAAAAGTAATATGTTCATAATCATAGTGACCAATTACAAGTATATTGAATAACCTGAACCATGGTACAACACAATGGAGTAAAACAACTTGAATTCATTATACTGTGCAGATATGTCAATTCTTTTATTAAAATATATTATATTGGACTTTTTATGTAAAGCTCGCTGAGATACAATTAATTTCCTAATAAAGAATCAATGCTTTTATTGACTAACGACAAATGAATGCATCTAATTTACAACCAAGCATAACAATATCTTATCGAATAGTGTAAACCACTAACTCTGGTCCGTCTATCAATAGCAAGAAGACACAACTTTTTATAAAAAATATTCTGATTATTCACTAGCATGATTTGTACCCAAAAAAAGTTCAATATGAACTCAAATCACGCTACCTAAATTTCAAATTTATTATCTTTGATAAACATGTGAAATATGAAACAAATAATTTTTGTGGTCATTATACACAAGAAACATATTTGTGCATAACCCAATTTTCAAAAGAAGAATATGGATCATAACTTATCCTTCCCCAGAAATCAACGGGAATGACAGAAGACTCATCCAAATCATCACACAAGCAAACCCAAGGCTCAGAGAGAAGTTGGAGCACATAATATGCATAAAGGATACATATTAATAGGAACCTAAGTCCATCACTTGCTTCAAATAGGCTATAAACGGCTACCTTCAATTAACCAAAATTCAAAAATATCTAGTACCATGATGCAATTGCATTATCATTACAGCATTGACTGCCTTCTCGAAGAAAACAAATGGAAATGCCTTTGAAAAGGGGAACTTCTAATAGATATCTCAATATATACGTATGTTCAAATGCATCTATAATTCTTAAAGGAAGGGTGAATATGAGGACCTCAAAATTTACAGCTCAAAAAATAATATGGTCTTACCAATAAACTTATATATATATATATATATATATATATATATATATATATATATATAGAGAGAGAGAGAGAGAGAGAGAGAGAGAGAGAGAATGAGTAAATAAATTATAATTCTTTGTGTATGTTTGAAATGAATGGCTAAATTATGAATAAACATACACGGTTATTTGTATATTTTTTGTAACTTGAGAATTATTTTAAGTGTTATAAACATGGGTTTAAGTGTTATAAAAGGACTAGAAATACCTAGGGGCAGATTGGGTATTAGTAAGAATTAAAACCCTAGCCGTACATTTGTATAACGTATTTAAAAAAGATGCCACGATTTTTTTTATTCTCGTTTAACAAATAAAAGGAAACGAAAATGGCCAAAGCCAAACAATTAAATTGGGGAAAAATATTTGGGGCTATCGATTCGCATCAAACTGGCAATGGATTCGTGAAGGAGCGCAACGGCAAAGCCTAGGACGACCATAAGCCTAATCGAAATTTGAGAGGATAAAATCGAGAGGAATCTCCGTGAGTTTATTTCATCTATAAATCGGCATTAAGACCTATTATAGACAAATTTTTATATGGGTATTTATGCCATAGGATTAGTACAATAAAAGTATATCTGCTTTTTGCTTAATTAATATATCTGTATGAATGATTGTATGATTAAATGTCTTTATAGATCTGATAAATACATACTCTCATGATTTGAATGGATTCATATTGATGTTTGTTATGCTAGAACAATAAATCTGGATCTGGCTAATAACGAAATGAATTCTTATATACATTGTTATGTGGTAGGATTGTGCATCTGGAGATAAGCAGTTCGAGCAAGAGGGCTTTTGAGCTTATGTTTGTTTCTAGATAAAGAGTATAAATTGAGCAACGGAGAAATTCATGTGTTGATATGTTTATTACTTAAGTTTCTCTAAGTCAAATTTTATATATATTTGATAAAGAGAAAATAAATGGGTTGGAGATATCCTAATCCCTCTATTCTATGCACATGACAATGGGAAAATTATTGTGATTCATATAATTTGATCCCCTGATGTAAGATAAGTATATGACCCTCGTTATTCTCTGCTAATATAAGTTTGGATCTATGGGTTGATTGTGAATTGTTCATTGAATATTTGCTTGCATTAGTTTATACTATATATATACATATATATATATATATACACATAAATTTGTACATCATTTATGATGGGGTTTGCATGCATCAGGTTGGGTGTATGGGGTGGTTAGGTTAACACAATCTAAATCCTAACTAGAAACAAGAAGCGGGTCAGGTTTTGGTGCTTGTCACCTGTTGCATTAGTCTATCTAACATCAAATTAGGATGTTAGGTATGTATATGGCTTAATGCAAGCCATGTAGGCCTTTGTGTGTTTGGGAAACACAGTGTGCACTAGTGTTCAATGCATGGTTTTATAAGTTTGTTACCCAATAATAAAATGTGCATAGATCTATCCTAGTTCATGGTGTTAGATGTAGACAAAACACAGGTTAGAATAACACCTGAAAATGGGGGATTGTGGTTTATATGCATGAGTGATATGATTGTGTTGTTGTATGGTTATATATGTGTGTATATATAACCATATATATATATATATATATATATATGTGTGTGTGTGTGTGTGTGTGTGTGTGTGTGTGTGTGTGTATGAATAAGCATGTGAAAGTTAGTTCGTGTGATGTGTTCTCTGTTTTGTTTTAATAATGCAATTACATTATATGGCATTTTCATCTCTAGTTAAATAGAAGGATAGAAGAACTTACATGCTAGTATTTCTCTGTTACTAACATTTACATATATGATTTAATCTCAAATTGATTGGAACTGTATGTGATATGTGTATGTTTGGATGTATATGTACACACTCATGAAAATGTGTGTGTATATATGTATTAGAAATGATCTGCCAAATGGTTATGAAACTAAGTATATGTATATGCATATGTATACATGCATAAAAATGTATGTATACATGTATTATAACTAATCTTCCAGATGGTCATGAAATTAGGTGGAATTATATGTATACATATATGAAAATGTGTATATGTATTGGAAATGATCTGCTAGATAGTTATGAAATTAAGTGGATGTATATGTATATATATGCATGAAAATGTATATACGTGTGTGTGTGTGTGTATATATATATATATTTATCTATGTATGTATGTAATCCAAAGAAAAAGATGTTAGTTAATAACGATGTTAACTAAATATTATAAACAAATGTGAATGTTTAAATATATCCATATTGGCTGATAGGAAAATTTAGGTAAATCTAGAATTCAGTGGACACACACACACACACACACACACACACACACACACACATATATATATATATATATATAGACATGAAAATGTATGTGTGTGTATATATATCAGAAATAAAAATGCCATGTTGGGATTGATTAAACAACCTGAGCATATATGATTGTTCTATGTATACCTATATGCTAAGGCTGATTAAAATAGACAATTGTTATTATCTGAAACTGATTAAGTAAGATGTGTATGGTTTTGATGAGCACATATCCAGTTGTATATATTTGTTTATACAGTTTTTAATATGATTAAGGAATGATTTGCTTAAAAGTTTATAACACAAGAAATTGTAAAGTGTGCATCATATATTATAAATATAAACCTGAAAATATTGCCACATGATTTATAAAATATACTCAAACCAGACGTTTTAAGTATAACCCTGTTGATTGCACATGCAATCTCCTAGGGTGTCTCATTCAAATGAGGCAGCTCAGGAAATTGTTTTGCAGGTCTTTATGCATTTTCCACTGGGATAGGGAACTAAAGATTGGCTGTTAAAATGTTTATTAGTTGATATAAAAGTGCAGTATTATATGAAGTTGAAATTTTGTACTAATCTGGTTGTATATGTGAAATGTATTTAAGAAATGCATATGATGTACTGTGATAATGTATGTTTTATTATACCTAATGTAAGTAAACAAGGTAAAATTTGTATAATTGCACCTGTATCATTCGTTAAAGATATGCAACAATTCATATGTATTCTATGTATGAAATGCCACTTTGTTATTTATGAGTTAGGGGCTGAAGATAGTGTCATACCATACAATTAGTATATGGTCATGGCATCTATTTGATATAGCTAGAAATGAATTGGCTGTATATAGATGTGTTGGTTTAAAAAGCTTATATGGCCTTTACTGATATTCACCTTTTTGAACTAAGAGTTTTGAATGATTTTGGATTACCACTTTCGGTTTGTTGTTTGAAAGAGGCTTTATTCAGTCATATATTAGTGAAAGGAGTATGGAAAGCAAATCGATGCATGAACATGCCCCCTTCATTGTATAGTATATGACCTGTTTGGTGTATGTGAAACTCTGTAGTAATGTACAATTAGTTAACATATTGTTTTCATTGAGCCAGTACCATGGAGTTGTGGTTTATCATTTGTAAGCAGTTAAAACCTCGCATCACAAGGCAATAAATAAATATGGCCATGTTGTTGTCTCTCCCTCCCTCTTTATATATATATATATATATATATATATATATATATATATATATATAAATGGTGAACGAAAGAGGGAAATCTCAGATTCTATCAATTTCCCGCCTAAACCATTTCTAAATCAATTTTAATCTCTTCCAATCTATGTCGATTGATTCAAAATTAGATTATAACATGGTAGATCCTTAGCATACAGTGGATGAACCAGATCTGGAGCTTAAGTTTATCCAACCTTCAACGGATCATGTTTTTATTCCGGAAAACACCTTTAACTTGTCTGCTGATTCATGGAAAAACACAGTTGTTTTACATTCGGTCGATTTCATATTATCAATGATTAAGTTAAAGGGATATGTTTCAAAAGTCTGGAGACCTAAAGGTAGATTTGTTGTTCACATAGCCCCTGGTTTTTATTATACAGTGAAATTCGAGGATGTTTCTAACTATTTGTACGTATTAAATCATCTACCTACTCTTATTTTGGAAAATTATTAATGGTCTATAAATGGTACCCTGGATATGAGTTTGAAAAAGTTTAAAGCTATGAGAGTTGAGATCTGGATTAAGATGTTTAATTTAAACATGGAGATGTGGTCGAATCAGGCATTTTCTATGATAGCTAGCTTCACTGGAGAACCTATTAGAATAGATCCGAAGAATGCAAATAAGATAGTTACTAGATTTGCTAGAATTCTTATTGCCATTGATATTGACACAAAACTAGTCTCTCGAGTTCCTATAGTTCTGCATAATGGCTTAAAGAAAGAAATTCGTGTTGAAAATGAATTTATCCATCCTAGACGTGGTGAATGTAGAAGATTCATGCATAAGGGTTTTGTTCACGAATTATCTAATGAGCCTATTTAATTGGGTTGTTAAAGGAAAAGTGGATATACCAAGCTCTTCTAATACTGGAGATGTCATTGATCCTAGTATACAATCTGATGGTAAGTCTTTGGATGTTGATAGGAACAATGCATCTGATGGATTGGATTTTTTAGATTATGAATTACCCAAAGATATAATGCCTGAAGAGATAAATCATACTGTTGATAATATTCAGGAAAATCCAATGGATGAAGAAGGGAATGTTGTTTCCACAGATATTTCAAATAATGATGAATATTTGAGAAATATTAAAGGGAAAAACAAGGTTGATTCTCCAGTGATAATTGCGTCTCCTAAAAGGCCATTAAGGAGCAATTCCATTATTAAATAACACTCTTGACTTGGAATGTCGGAAAGATTAATACACCACAGCGCATGTGTGATGTATTAACTCTTCTGATTAAGTTCAAACCAATCCTTGTTGCTTTGGTAGAAAATAAAATTAAAAATGAAAATTTGAAGGTTTTTGGAACTTTATACCTAGAGATCCATCCCCATTTTCTGGTAGAATACTGTTATTATGGGACACTGAAGTTTGGGATGTTGTAGTTCTTTTTTCTTCGAATCAACATGTAACAGTACAAGTGACTAATAAAGGTGGATTGATTGTCTTTGTCTCCTTTGTTTATGCAAGCAATAGCTTTTATGAGAGACAAAATTTATGGAAATAATCAATTCAGGAAGCAGGAAATATTAGTGGAGAATGGATACTCATGGGGGATTTCAATGACTCTACTTCTCATTTGGATAACAAAAAAGTGGATTAACAATGCCATTTCAATATATTAGAGCTTTTAACAACTGTTTATCACAGGTAGGTTTGATAGAAGAAATTAAAGCAAGTGGTTTCAACTACACATGAAGATGCAAAGGTGTGGCAAATAATATTGATTAAATTTTTGTCAATCACTTATGTTTGCAAAAGTTTTCAGATATGAAAGCCTAGTCTTTATCACAAATGTCAAGTGACCATAATCCACTATTATTAGAGCTTATTACTTCTTCTATGAAAGGATGTCTATTCAGATATGTGAATGATTGGCATGTTAAAGAGGGATATGTAGAGTGTTTTGCGAGAGGATTCACATTAAATATTGTGGAATATCCAAGTTATATTTTTCTATAAAAGCTTCAAGCCTGTAAGGATGAATTAAAGAGATGGAATAAAATTAGAGTAAACGATGATGAAGTACTTATGGAAGCTAAAGCACATTTCAAAGAAAAAGAAATTGAAGCCTAGACCCAGAAAATATTGTATTATATGATCAAGTGCAAAAGCATATAAAATTCTGGAATTTGAAACAAAAATCTAAAATATCATGGTTGTAAGATGGGGATACCAATACCAAATTCTTTCACTCAAAAATGTCATGAAGAAGGTATTCTAATAATCTTAAAGCTTTAATAAATGCTAATGGAGATCTTTTGTATAAACAGGAAGAAATAGCAGCTGAAGCTATTGAGTAATTTAAAAATCTATATAATGGAGAAGTTTGTTTGGAGTTCCCTTCATTCCAATCAACCCGTATAATCAATTTGTATGGACGGCAGGCATTGATGAAGCAATATATCTAGAAGAAGTACAAATAGCAGTCGATTCAGTGCATGAAGATTCAGGTCCAGGGCCTGATAGTATGAATTCTAAGTTTTTTAAACTTCATTGGGAGGATAGTAAACTTGAATTGTTATATGCTTTACAAGATATGTTTAATTCAGCCAAATTACCAAAGAGTTGTAGCCATACTTTTATAACATTGATCCCAAAAGTTAAAAGGCCAATAGACATATCACAATATAGACCAATAGCCTATTATAATATGTATTATAAGATTTTAGCAAAATTCTATGCAACAGGATAAAATGGTATTTACCACGTCCAGTCTCACCAAATCAGTGTGCATTCATTCCTTCTAGATATATTGGGGGTAATATACTCCTTGAACATGAATTATTGAGAGACTTTAAGAAGCGTAGAGTAAGTAAATTTTGTGTTAAAGTCGTTCTTCATAAGGCATACAACATGATCAATAGGGAATTCATATGTCACATTATGTTGAAAATGATATTTCCAATACATTTCATTAATATCATTTATGAATGTATATCTTCCCCTACGTTTTTAATCATAATACAAGTAGTGCCTACTGGTTTCATATATTCAAATACAGGATTAAGACAGGGTGACCCCTTATCACCTTATCTATTTTCGATTGCATTGGAATATTTTACATACTGCATGAATGAAGTGATGCTTCAAAATAAGTTCTACCCAGTGCGTATATTTGAACCTAATGTGTCTCATTTATTATATGCTGACGACTTGATGGTATTTGGGAAGAGCTTACCTATTTGTGCAGTAGCTTTAAAGGAGGTTTTTGATAGTCTTAGAAAGTTCAGTGGTTTAACTGTGAGTACTATGAAACTAAAATTTATTTTAGTTCACAGTCAAAATACATTTCAGAAATCTCTTCTATTTTAGATATGCAGAATGGACAGTTGCCAGTCAAATATTTAGGAGTCCCAATTTCATCCAACTATGTTCACTATATTGATTGCCAAGCCTTACTGAATAGGGTTCAGTCAAAAATACAAGATTGGGATGTTTAATTTTTATGTTTTGCTGGGCATGCTTGTTAAGAATAAGTCTGCTATTTTATAGGAGTTTAGTTTGTCTATTAGCATGTTTAGTACATGGTGTTTTTCCTAATCTTAAGGGATAGTTGTCCTAGTTTTATGTCATTCAGTTTTCATATTTAGTCCGTGTACTGCCTTATAAAGGCTCTCGCTTTGCTAATAAAATTTGTAATCTTTTCGAGTTTCTCATTTCCATTTCTGCTATTTTTAACAATTGGTATCAGAGCCATAAACTTAACATTGGAGTCGATCTTGGTGTTCCATTTTGTCCGGCAGCGGTAGCCACCATTTAAGGCTATCGTATTCCGGTTAGAGTCGTTCATATTGTGTTATATCGTGAATTAAAGTTTGATGTTTCTTCCAAACCAAGTGGGGATTTGCCGCCTGTTAGAACTAGTCCTTGTTGCCGTCGAGTAGTTTGCAAGGATGAGGAGTGGTGTGTGATTGTATCAATCCTGGTAGTGTTGTTTGTGCTGTCGGCCAGTAGCTTGTCAAAAGGAGGATGATTTGTTGCATAAGGTAGGTGATTTCAAGCTGAGGTGTATGTGCAGAAGTGGCATTTTGGTTCGCAGTTGAAGCGGTTTAGGAACTGCATCGATATGTAGCAGTGAGACTAAAGTATAAGTTCCGTGAGTGATTTGAACTGTCGATAATGAAGAGTATAGGAGCATGAGGAGGCTATTGGAGTTTGGTTAAGACTGGACAATCGGTGGAGAAACTGTCGATGTTTGTATGAGTTATTGAGAAAGCAGGGGATGGTAACCGGATGTTTTGTGGTTGGTGTTTGATCAATAGGCAATTGTTTGTGTTGAGATGGAGAGAAGCAAATAGTAGTTGCACTTGAAAGTTGAGAGTCACCACTGATGAGACTGACATTAATGCATTGCGTAGTGAAGCTTTGGAAGAGGGAGGAATTCAAGGAGTCTTACATGAAACAAGGCTAGGAGAATGGATATTTGAATGCAAGAGCGAGCAAACCAGCAGCAAGGAAGTAGGAGCATGCAAAGGTTGTATGTCTGCAATGGAAGAGAAAGAACTTGAGTTGACTTTTGGCCTGAGAAATCCACACATGGTAGACTGTAGGGTAAGTATGGGTGTAAATCGGTCAGACCAAACCAGACGGAGGTGTGTTCAGTTTCTGTCCTAAAAAAATCGGACCGAACTTGGACCAGAATAATTTTTTTCTCGGACACATTTTGTTGTCCAAATTATTATCCTAAATAAAATCGGTCGGACATGGACATATGTTTTTCAGACACGGACACGATCGGACTTGGTCAGACATGGTTATTTTTATCACATTTTGTATATTTTACTAGATTTTCTCTCAACTATATGCCAAATTACAAGTAATTCGGATGAGCCCAGGCCGGACATGATTTTTTGCCGTACAAAATTTGTTGTCCTTACTCATGTCCTAAATGAAAATCGGATGGACGTATTTCTGTCATGGACACGAATGGACATCGGACATTCAGACAAAATTTACAGCCCTACGGGTAAGTGTTGCGGATGCATTTGAATGTAGCAGGTGCCCATGAGAGAAGCTCTTGATGTAGGTATAAAATATCTATCCAAACTATTTCAAATTCCTTGTAACGTTGATGCAGCAGTGGATGTTGAAAGTGAAAGAAGCATTGATGTATTGGAGCCATCTAAATTTCCATGCAATGACATATCAATTAATAATGACTATGTATCCTCTGAATGAGTCATTGACATCACTTGCTTAAAACAATTTGTTTTATGGAGAATAGTGAATGCGAAAGTGGTAATGCATTATTGGCAATGTTTGCAGTAATATAAGATCATTGTCTGTTGGTGAAGGCAGTTTTGCATGGATGTTGGTGATATGGTCGTTGATGGAGGAGCAGTCTTTTGTTGTTGATAGCAGGTCTCTGTGATGATGATTTGTGGTCAGAAGTTAGAGTATTGTGAGATGGATAGTGTTTGGAGAGAAGCTTTCAATAGTTTGTGGTAGGAGTTTGTTGGTCGATGATGTAAAGGGCTGCAGTTTGGACGATTGATGCGGCGATTTTGGTGAAGTTCTAGTTAGCTGGTGGTTGAGGAGACGCTACTAGCAACAAAGTATGGTGTTCTAACTTGAAAATGATGTGGATATGAAGATGAAAACGACAGAGAGTAGAACGTCGGTTATGAGGTTGGGCATTTGTGAAGTGCTTAGGAACTGTTTGAAAAAAATGCCTATTCGAAAATAGGTACATGCCTACAAGTGAAGTAGATGTGTCTATGCATGAAACCGATGTGGTTTTGTGTCATCCAACAAGTAAGGAAGAAGAGCTACGGTTCTCACTTGTTGGGGGATGACATACACAAGGGAAGACCCGAATGGAGAGGTCAGTTGATCCCTAGGAGGAAACCAAAAGTACTTGTTGATGGTTAAAGTACTAATCAACGTAAAATAGTTGAGCATGTCCAACCAGATAGAGATTAGATTTGTGACTGGGTTCGCCTAAGCAAAAACAATGAAGAAATTGAGAAGCGCAGTTAGCGTTTGTGAGTTGTAAACTGAATATTAGCACATTCAGCTTAAGGGAGGATGTTAAGAATAAGTCTGCTATTTTATAGGAGTTGATTTTGTCTATTAGCATTTTTTAGTATGGGCGTTTGTCCTATTCTTAAGGGATAGTTGTCCTAGTTTTATGTCATTCAGTTTTCATATTTAGTTCGTGTACTGCCTTATAAAGGCTCCCGCTTTGCTAATAAAAATTGTAATCTTTCTGAGTTTATCATTTCCATTTCTGCTATTTTTAATAGTGTTGAACTGATTCGATCAGTAATTACCCCAACAGATTTATATTGGATATTTGTTTATCAATTACCAGAACATTTAATTGATAAATTACATATGATGTGTGCTGATTTCTTTCGGGGTAATTCATCACATAAGATTAGTTGGGACAAGTTATGCTTGCCAAAAACTAAAGGTAATTTAGATAAACCATTGCCTACTCAGATCAAAGCTAATTTAGATAACCGAGTACACTGTGTGGACGTTAAGTACAGATGGAAACCAGATATCTGCACAATTTGAAAATCTTTTGGCCATCGCCCTGAAGCCTGTACTCAAGAAGTTAATGACCTACCTCCGGTCAAGATTCCACTACCCAAGCCTCCTGCACGAGTTTGGGTTCCAACTGGTAGGAAGTTTCCTCTAGTTGTGGAACCTCCTGTATTCACAGATGTCCCTCCAGATCCAGATATCACTTGGAACGAGACGGAGTCAGCTTGGGTGCATGCACCCTCTGGGATGCACTTTGACTGTGATGATACATTTTTCATATTTATAGACGAAGCAGTCGAAGATAGAAGTCGTCTTTTCTATGAGCCAAAGGATGGCAGACTGAATATCCGAACCGATGGAGAAGTTGGTGAGAACAATGAAATTCTGCTGAGTGATCCCTTATGGGATAGAAATTGTCTTTCAGCTACCTTTAACTTTGATGATCTAAATCTTCGCTTTTGGACCCATAAGCGTATCATGACTCCCTTCATAGGCTCCTTCTATGACGTCAATGCTGACGGTGCAGTTATTTAGTTTTTTGTAGCAATATGTTTGCACTTTGTCTTAATGTTTATGTCTGTAAAATTTAGTAATGATAGTGAATGGACACATCAAACCAGGTTGTTACTCTGTGCAAGTGCAGAGTACCAGAACTTTTATTTATAATAAAGGTGTTTGCGGTCACCTAAAAAACCGGTTAGCCTTGCAAAAGAGAAGAAGAAGAAGGTAGTATTGGGTTAAACTCCTTTTCTGATTTGAAAAAAGCAGCAGGTATTAAAATGATGTGATTCTAACATCTTCATCTTTATGGAGTAAATGGATATGGCAGAAATATTGTGGTAATAAGTCTTTCTAGTTTATGAAAATAGATAATAACTCTTCTAGCACATGGAAAACTATATTGAGGCTTAGAAATTCAGTCAAACAACTATTTAATAAGGTGGTTGTTTCGGGATCCAATACATCATTGTGGTTTGAACCATGGATAAATAGTAGATGTTTGATTGACATAATTGGCTTATCTAGATTTCAGATTTTGGGCAGAAATGATGAACTGGTTTCATCCATTATTCGAAATGGGAAATTTAATGGTTCTCTTCATGCAGCTACAAAGGAAGTACAAAATTTGGTTAATGAGGTGATGATTAATTCAAATTCTAACTCTGAATTCTATGAATGGTCAGATGGGGGTGATTTCTCTTTTCATAAGGCATGGTAGAATGCAAGACAGAGGCAACAGGGTAATGGAATTAACAAAGTGATATGGCACAAATAAAATGCAAACAGGATGGCTATGATATCGTTTCTAGCTTATAATGATAGGCTTAGCACAAAGGATCGTTTGAAGAGATTTGGAATAGTTGAAGATATAGCTGTTGTATTTTATGCAACAAAACAGGGGAGATGGTATGTCATCTTTTCTTCACTTGTGACTATTCAAAGTATATTTGGGGATATATTGCTACTAAGCTTGGATATGGTAATGTTACATATGGCACACTAGAGGAAGAAGCTTGGAAGATTCTTCATACGTTAAAAGAGAAAGATCAGTTACTAGATGTAGCATGTGCAGTGTATAGGTGTGGGATATATCACATATGGATAGAAAGAAATGCTAGGCAATTCAATGGCAAGAGTATTGCAAAGGAAGTAAAAGCTAAAATGATTGAAAGAGAAGTTCATTATCTGATTAACAACAATGGCAGTAAGTCTCGAAGGACTGAAGCAAATGAGAATTTCCTAAGGAGGTGGGGAGTAGAATTATTGGATACTGGATGAAATATTGATGCTGTTTAGTAGTTGTTTTTTTGTTGAATGACTTTTATATGTTTGAGGGGGTGTAGAGAGAGTGTAAGCGAGTTGGTTTTGCTGTCAGTTGTATATATTTTTTCGTTTCTTTAGAACTGGAACTGTTTTGTATTGTTAATATATGGAGATTATAGGTACTTTTTTCCTTATGTGGTACTCATCTAGGTTTGGGAGGGCATAGGGTTTTGATGAGGCATATAATCAAAGTATATGATTGGTATTGCAATAAAGTTACCAATGATGTAGCTTTGTGAAATGGACAAGTCGTGTTATCAGCTTCAGGAAACACACGGGCCAAAACATGGGAACTCCCATTTTATGCTTTCTAAAAAGTTGAGCAATTCCTCACTGTTTATGCATTATTTGCATGTCAATCCCCTAAGCTTTAAAACATTATTTGGCCACTTAATTAGGTTTAATCAATAAAAGATAGCATGACATATCGAAAATTTACACGTGTGACTCGAAATGTTACTTTTTTTCCAACATATTCATACTATATGGGTTAGTTGATTCATTTTCTCTTCTCTTTTTTTTAGGACTAGTTCCAATAGTTGATTTGTTTATTTTACCTTTTATTACCGGAAAACTAAACAAAACAACATTTACGATTAGAAACACATCTGAACCAACCATAAAATCAAGGTAATTTTTATTCTAATCCACAATTTTAATAAGTTAATCCACAACTATTTTGCAAGTTAATCCACGAGTGGATTAACTTAAAGATTTCACCCTATCATCTTCTTGTTATGAAAATTGCGCCTTTGCGGAAGAGCAATAAGTAGGATCTAGATTTGCCAATTGAACACCAATCTAATCTAATAGCAATTATTCTATTACATCAACAAAATAGTAAATAACTATAGCAGAGAAAAAAAGTGACACAATATTTATACTGGTTCCACTATCCTCGATATAGTGTACGTCCAGTCCAACAGAGAGAGATTTTATTCCACATGAGAGAATTATAAGAGATTACAAAATAAGAGTTTATATATCCAAACCTCAATCAGGTTTAACAAGAAGAGACACCATTGGGGATCACTGGCTCCAGGCCAGGATGGATTTACACTAAAGTCTACCCCTCAATATATAGCCAGTGCAAATCTATGTGAGTCATCAATTAAATTACCAACATATGGTAATAATAGAATGGAGGAAAATTACCATAGCAACAATTATGCAAACATAGAAAGTAAATCGATCTGTTTCTTTGGCATAGATGGAAGAAATTAATCCCTTCATTTATTTCTCTACCATCCCATTAAATGCAATCAATGCATTCCCATTATAAAAATATTTACTTTCCATTCTTTGCAAATTTGTTCCAATCAATTTGTGATTTTGTATCACCAAATTTAACACTCCGCTTTGATACAAAATCACATATCTGCAATCCCCCATCTCGAATCAAATTCTCTTCACATCATAAACCTCTTCAACAGAACTCCACCTTCAATCAAAGTCTCACCATGAGATAGAAACCAAAAATGAATATTTTCCTAATGGGTTCCAGCTAAGCTACCCCTCATCACACCATTGTTAACGAGCTCAGACTACGTCCCCGCCCGCCAACAAACTATTGCAAATATCCAAAATAACAAAGAAGGCAGACACCAACGTAATCTCAACACCACCAATTAGGCCAAAAATAACTCTCTCAATCACCAATTCAAATACAGAGCCAAAATACAAATCTCTGTACTCACAAAAAATCTCTCTCCTGCCACTTAATCAAAACCATTACAAGCTTCACCCACCGCCTGCAAAAGATGCATCTACCACCATGAGCTGCACCACGCATAAACCAACAGTCTAAAAGTGCTTGCAATACACATCGACACCCGTCTAACACTTGACCTGAGCTCCTTCCTCGATCACCCCGGATCCCTCGAGCATCATCAACGTGAAGATCCATGTCTAAACCACAATGATCTCTGTCTTGACACCCGTCTATCACTTGACCTGAGCTCTTTTCCTGATCATCTTGGATCCTTTGAGCATCATCAACATGAAGACCTCTGTCAGAAACATGATCAAAACTTCCCAAATCCAATAGTCCCTTCAACACAGTAAACTCCATATCACGTCAAAGTTCCCAGATTGGAACGCTCTTTTCTCTCAGCATAATCTCCTCCACCGAAGTCTCCTTTTCTCCAAAATAGTAATAGCATAATCACCACTGAATCTACTAACCTTGGTAGAAATAATTGATGCACAATTTAAAACAAATCGCCTCGCTCTGATACCAATCTGTTATGAAAATTGCGCCTTTGCGGAAGAGCAATAAACAGGATCTAGATTTGCCAATTGAACACAAATCTAATCTGATAGCAATTATTCTATTACATCAACTAAATAGTAAATAACTACAGCAGAGAAAAAAAGAGACACAATATTTATACTGGTTCCACTATCCTCGATATAGTGTACGTCCAGTCCAACAGAGAGAGATTTATTCCACATGAGAGAATTATAAGAGATTACAAAATAAGAGTTTACATATCCAAACCTCAATCAGGTTTAACAATAAGAGACACCATTGGGGATCACTGGCTCCAGGCCAGGATGGGTTTACACTAAAGTCTACCCCTCAATATATAGCCAGTGCAAATCTATGTGAGTCATCAATTAAATTACCAACATATGGTAATAATAGAATGGAGGCAAATTACCATAGCAACAATTGTGCAAACATAGAAAGTAAATCGATCTGTTTCTTTGGCATAGATGGAAGAAATTAATCCCTTCATTTATTTCTCTACCATCCCATTAAATGCAATCAATGCATTCCCATTATAAAAATATTTACTTTCCATTCTTTGCAAATTTGTTCCAATCAATTTGTGATTTTGTATCACCAAATTTAACACTCCGCCTTGATACAAAATCACATATCTGCAACCCCCCATCTCGAATCAAATTCTCTTCACATCATAAACCTCTTCAACAGAACTCCACCTTCAATCAAAGTCTCACCATGAGATAGAAACCAAAAATGAATATTTTCCTAATGGGTTCCAGCTAAGCTACCCCCCATCACACCATTGTTAACGAGCTCAGACTACGTCCCCGCCCGCCAACAAACTGTTGCAAATATCCAAAATAACAAAGAAGGCAGACACCAACGTAATCTCAACACCACCAATTAGGCCAAAAATAACTCTCTCAATCACCAATTCAAATACAGAGCCAAAATACAAATCTCTGTACTCACAAAAAATCTCTCTCCTGCCACTTAATCAAAACCATTACAAGCTTCACCCACCGCCTGCAAAAGATGCATCTACCACCATGAGCTGCACCACGCATAAACCAACGGTCTAAAAGTGCTTGCAATACACATCGACACCCGTCTAACACTTGACCTGAGCTCCTTCCTCGATCACCCCGGATCCCTCGAGCATCATCAACGTGAAGATCCATGTCTAAACCACAATGATCTCTGTCTTGACACCCATCTATCACTTGACCAGAGCTCCTTTCCTGATCATCTTGGATCCTTTGAGCATCATCAACATGAAGACCTCTGTCAGAAACATGATCAAAACTTCCCAAATCCAATAGTCCCTTCAACACAGTAAACTCCATATCACGTCAAAGTTCCCAGATTGGAACGCTCTTTTCTCTCAGCATAATCTCCTCCACCGAAGTCTCCTTTTCTCCAAAATAGTAATAGCATAATCACCACTGAATCTACTAACCTTTGTAGAAATAATTGATGCACAATTTAAAACAAATCGCCTCGCTCTGATACCAATCTGTTATGAAAATTGCGCCTTTGCGGAAGAGCAATAAGCAGGATCTAGATTTGCCAATTGAACACCAATCTAATCTGATAGCAATTATTCTATTACATCAACAAAATAGTAAATAACTATAGCAGAGAAAAAAAGAGACACAATATTTATACTGGTTCCACTATCCTCGATATAGTGTACGTCCAGTCCAACAGAGAGAGATTTTATTCCACATGAGAGAATTATAAGAGATTACAAAATAAGAGTTTATATATCCAAACCTCAATCAGGTTTAACAAGAAGAGACACCATTGGGGATCACTGGCTCCAGGCCAGGATGGATTTACACTAAAGTCTACCCCTCAATATATAGCCAGTGCAAATCTATGTGAGTCATCAATTAAATTACCAACATATGGTAATAATAGAATGGAGGCAAATTACCATAGCAACAATTGTGCAAACATAGAAAGTAAATCAATCTGTTTCTTTGGCATAGATGGAATAAATTAATCCCTTCATTTATTTCTCTACCATCTCATTAAATGCAATCAATGCATTCCCATTATAAAAATACATACTTTCCATTCTTTGCAAATTTATTCCAATCAATTTGTGATTTTGTATCACCAAATTTAACACTTCTACACGCAAGGCTGCATTCAAATTATTATCAATTAGCAGTGGAACTCAGCTTGTAACACTGTGTTGATGAGATAATTAATATGAGTTTTATTTTGAATTTTCTCAAATCTGATATTGTTCCAGCACTTGCTCTTCTTGCTGTTAATATTTACCCTATCCGAGTAAGCTTAATTCCTACACCTGAACCATTCTATTATGCCACCCAATAAACCACAATTAGTCCTTTAGAAACAACTTTCAGATCATATCTCCTCCACAAATACAAGAAACATAAGTAAGATTCAAGGGCCTAGCATAATGGTGTCGGAGCCAAATGTTTTGGATAAACCGGAAATCTCAGATGATGCTAAGAAAACATAACTTAAGAAACAAATATGGAAGGAGATATGAAAGAACAAGGGAGGATCAATAACATCAAGACTATTTTAATGATAAGAGCACTTCAAGGATCCAATCAGAAGTTGCAAGGACGCTGCTAAAGATATGAATTGAAAGGTAGACAACATAAGTGAAGCCATTAATTGAATAACAAGAGAATTGGAAGAATATAGAAGCTGAGTTATACGACACAAAACGCAAAGAAGAAGACTGAGAAAGAGATCAGAGATGTGTCATCCCACAAATTTGAACTATACAAGCCGCATCTATCTGCACAATAGCTTGTTCAATGCATAATATTAATCGAACAAAACCACTAAGTGACTATGTCCTAATTGTATGTTTGTGTAAAACAAAAAATGGATAACAGGCACTTGCAATGGCAAATTAACTAAATTTCATCATGCGTAGAAGGTTAGGGAATTTTGCCAGAGAATGTGATCCAACAAAAAAAAAAAAAAAAAAAAAAAAGAACGAATTCGATATTTGAGTTAAATGAAAACAAATAAAATCAATCACGCCCTTGAATTTCGGGAATTCCCCGACATCCCTAACACCACTTTTTCGGGGCTTGTAGCAAAACTCTTGTTCGCATGGCTAAGATCGACCCATTTCGTAATGACCCATTGTTGACCATTATTATGGTATAATATCATTCTCGGTCAAGTTTACAATCCAAGGGAGAAGACATGTAGATCAAACTGAAATATGATGGTATAATGTGAGAGCAAGTTCATGTTAAGTCAAATTGCACTATTACATTCCTTTTGACTGCGGCAATTTAGGTAAATAGATTTCGGTTTGGCTGCCACATTATATACACGCATCAATAAGATTTTCCCTAAGTAGAAGTCTCTTTAATTACAACAAAACGAAATTTCCGTCCTACAGTGTGTCGCCTACGAAAGTCGAGAATTTAAAAGCTGAAAATATTAGATTTATCCATTCTTCCAAATCATTAGCTACACAAAATATCCTGTGGTGTGGGACGTGAAAACCACTATGTGGTACTGGCAACTGCAACATGCATATGTATTTATGTATTTGCTACAGTGCCACGAAGCACTTTACCTGACCTTGATATAATTGCACAAACAAAAATGTTGTTGTTGAGTCGCTGTCCTTCAAAAGTTGATTGCCCATTGATGCAAATTGCCAACTGACGATGAGTGGGTCAGCAAAGAACAGAGAAGCCTCGCTGGGCTGCAACTTTGCAAGTTGCTTATAATAGTAAATGTATGCAATCAAAGGCATTTAAAGAGTATACGGGTAAGCTTTAAGTGCATACCAAGATGTTCCATCAACAAATCTGATAGAACATTTGTTGAGCATGTTCCTATTGAAAGGGCCAGGGCCATTGCATGTTGATAGGAGATTTTTGTTCAGTCCACACTTTACCATGAAACCAAATAGAAATACAACCCTATTTAAACTCCCTTTTTATGTAAGTATTTTTATTGTATTAATAAATTGCTCAAGGTGATGTATGACAAGCTAGCAAAAAAAAAATAAAAAAAATAAAAAATAAAATAAAAATCGTGCTGCTTTCCGGATGTTACCACAGTTTCACATGTAGTTTGCACTACTGTGGTCAAGAAATTTTACAAACGTCACACATATACTTTGTGGTTCAATTGTATAATAATTCATGATGGTGTGAGTAATTTATCCATTGTACGTTCTAAGTTTAGTGTTGAGGCGTATTAAATTTTTATCTAATATGTAATTGCAGGTTACATTTCTCCCATTTCATCATCTTCAGAACTCACTTCTAAGGTAAGCATCATTTAAAACCCGAATTAAGCGCACCAACTGGCCATTTATCTTTAATCCATTCGAACGGTTCAATAATGAAATTTAAGCTGACTGAATTCAGTTTTTAAAATTGTTTTATTTTTTATTGGTTTAACATATTATATTATTAAATTTTGTTATATTATTAAAAGTATTTTACTTTGTCATTGGCAAAATACTTTGTGAGGGTAAATTGGGGTGGAAATATAGAATATGAGGAAATAAAAAGCACTGTGGTGCAAGCAACTGCAACATGCATATATGTATTTACGTATGTATTTGCCAAGTGCCACGAAGCACCATGCAGACCTTGGCATAAATGTACAAGCAAAAATGTTGTTGTTGTTGGGTCACTGTCCATTTAAAGTTGCAAATCGCCAGCCATGAAAAAGAGAAGGCTTGCTACATTACAAGTTGCTTTCAATTATGTTACCGGTATGCAATAACTATACGCAATCAATGGCAATATCTTAAAAGAGTATATACGGGGGCATCTTTAATTGTCTGTATGCTAAGATATTCTACAACAAAATTTGGTAGGACAATCGTTGAACAAGTTCTTGTTTAAATGGGTAATGCCTGGTTCTACGGTTTGTTGAATTGATTAAAATTTGTTCAGCCGACGCTTTACCATGAACAACTAGAAATATAATCCTATTTAAACTCATTTTTTATTTGTGTTTTTATTGTATATAAATGTATTGTTCACTACATGAAACAGATGAAATAGCGACGGCAAATAACCGACGCTAGCCGCTGCTAGCCGTCGCTAGCCGTCGCTATAACTCTCGTCGCCAACAGTGGTAGCAACGACGAGAGCGACGGCTCCGTCGCTTGCTTACCAACGGCTAGCGACGGCCAATGGACACGTGTCATCTGACGTGTCAAGTAGTTAGGTTGACCGGGAAGCCGCCGCTATTCGTCGCTATACGTTACAAAATAACCGTTGTAAGCCGTCGCTACGCGTCGCTCAGTATTGACCAATAGACCGTCGCTAGCCGTCGCTATATCTGAAACCAGAAAACTGCAGTACACAGCAATTCCTTTCCTACAATCCAATCCACAACCATTCAATCCAAAAACCAATACCACACCACTATTATCTCACTATTTCATCGATACTCATCAACAACCAAACCATCATAACCATACAATCATCAAATACATAAAAAAAACAAAAAAAAACCATCATCACATAAAACCGTTCAAACATATCATATAAGATATGCACATGTCCAAACACTTCATACCTCCGTCCACAAACCGTCATACACATGTCCAAACACATCATATAACATCGTACGTGCATTTAACATAAAAAACTAAGTATATGAACATACCAGAGTCAAGTCAACATAAGCACCTACACTACGAACTAATTCCCGCCTCCCTGATCCTCGTTCTCGTCTTCTTCCGATTCCTCGTTCACGTCTTCCTCTCGATATACAGCGGAATCATCTCCCTCTACTCCCTCTCCCGGCATAAAGCCATGCTCCTGAAAGTAAATCGCGATGCGCTCGTCAATTTCATGTTGCATCTGGCCTTTTCGTCAGTCCATCAACTCGTTCATCTGCTCTTGCATCCGCGCTATAGTCGCCTCCTCCATCAACCGCTTATAAGCACGCTGAACGGCCTGTAAAATAAATAATTTCACATTAAAGTTAAATAAGCAAATTTTTACTACTTAGTGTTAAACTTTTTCCATTAACTCGTATTCTTGTTTTACATATTTATAAAGCATCGTAATTGTAGTAATTTACGTCTAAAAAAAGTCTTACCTCCTGATTTCCAAAACCGTATCGCCTTCCTCGAGTAGGCGGATCAGTGATAGAATGCCATATTGCATCAGAATCTGCAACTGTAAGCCTCTTTCCACTAGCCTCCATCGCTTTGGCAGCCTCTTCCTCATACTCCCCCTGCAATAGCAATATAATTTTAAGAAAAGTGTTATAAATTTTACTTATGTACTGTGATATGAACGAGTATGTAAAATGTTAATTTATACGGATAAACAAATTTACCATTATACGTGCACTCTTCGGGTCCGTCCACTTATACGTCACATTTCCTTCTTCATCGGTGTGCTCCACCGCATGTGTGTGTCTAAATACGTCTGCCAACGAAGGCTCTCGTCCGTGCTTTTTAAACTGAAATTATTAAAGATAAGACATGATTATAGACGCTAAATTTTTATCTGAACATATACTGCAAATATTTAAAATTTATACCAAATCCCTTCTGTGCTGTTGAAATGATTTTGAGCCACCTCGGTGTAGAGCAAGATTCTTTTCTCTAATAGCTTTGTTTCTAGCTGCTACTTTCTATTACATTTGATACACGATGATGTAAAATAATGCAATCAATATTATAAATGTGAATATTATCATTAAAGCTTACTTTAGCATCTTCTGTGTCCCAGTAAGCTTGAAAGTCTGCCCAAATATCATCACTCATAAATTGAGGCTTATTTCTGCTTTTCTTGGCTCGGTTAACCATCTGTCGATAATTCGTTCGCATCTTCATATTACAATATGTCAAAAATGAGAGCATATCCTCCTCCTCAACATGTACGGCAGCCTGCATATTACATTTATTTGTAATTATTCCAAGTATATTAATTTTTAATATTATTATAAAAAATACTTACCAATAAATCGGCCAAAATGACATTCTTGATATGTGCTGGAATACTATCCCAATGCGGCCAAGCGCCCTGCATTCTACTTGTGTAAGATTGCCTTGATACGTCTAAAATGAACTCCGCTGGCTCAATCTCAAATCCCCTGTGTAGATGTTAATATAAACATTTCATAATATTTTAAATAATGTACATTGAAATAAATTTGAACATTTACCCGCCATTCTTCGGAACAATCTCCACAGGTCGGCGAAGATCTGCACCTGAACCGCTCGGACCAGATCCTGATCCTGCTCCAGGAGATGGTGAAGGAGTAGGCCGAGATGTACTCCTCAATCGTCGTCTATCGCCAGACATATCTGTCACAATCATATAATATGCATACAAAATAACTTGAATTATTAGCATTAGTCATCATTATCATAACATAAATCAAGAATGAGAAGAACAATACTGCATTATCATTACATAAATCATACTAGTACAGAACGTAAGTAAATTCATAGCTAAGAACAATCAACATCATTATTATTACATAGCTCATAGTAGTACATAAATAACATAAGTACATAACATCATTCTTCTTCATCATCTTCGGATCCAGACTCGGTCTCATACTCTATATCGTTCTCATTAGTACTTACAAATGCATCTACTAATACATTCGCTTCATCATTCAACGACCCAACATCAATCTCATCAGCTATTATTATTTCAGTATTTGGCTCAAAATCCGCTTGATACGCTGCTTCGTCTGGAATATTATTCCCATCAAATGTAAATCATGCCTTTGTTATAAAAACAGCCCACCAATCTGCTTTATATTTTTTTAAGGATGGGTACGGAGCAAAATAGACTTGTAATGCTTGCTTAGCTAACACAAATGGATCATACTTGTAGTAATACGACGTATGCCTTATTTCGATTAGCTTATAATCTTTGTGCACGTTGATTCCAGAACCAGGAACATTGCTAAACCAGTTGCATTTGAACAGATAAATTTTCTCTATGGGATGAACATAATATGTCAACTCTACAACTTGCGTTAAGATGCCGTAAAAATCTTTATACGCTCCTCTGGATCATCACTACCTGTAACAACCCGTATTTTTGAATAACATGTTATAACATAAACGGAGGCAGAATTAAACTGTAAAATCTGAATCAAGGGAAACGGGCTATGCCATTGCGTTCGTCTCGGAAAAATACGCGAAATAGAGTCCGAGTTTTAGAAAATCGGAGTCCGTATGACCAAGATATGGCCTCGCAAAGTTTCACGAAAAATTCCCAAATTAAAGTATACTTAATTAAGTGAAATGGGTTGCGCAGAGAAATATATATATATATATATATAATTGAAAATTAAATAAATAAATATGCAAAAATGTTCAAAACAGCGAATTGGGAGAGGGGAATAACCGAACCGGCCGATTTTTGAGGTCGACCCAAGCCCGCTGGGTCGACTAGGGGTTAATCCAGGGTGTTTGGCTGTCAACCCGTGGGCCGATTCGCTCAAATGCAGATTTTGCATTTGGATGGTTCTCATGGTTCATCTTTAATCTAAAGGCCCTAGATGGTTCCTACACTTGACTTCTTCCCCAAGACATGCTTTGATGGCTTGGATTGAATCCAGGTTTAATCCTATGGCCTAAAACACTTGCCTAATCTATAAATAAGACCCTAACCTATCCTAAAACCCTCATTATTCATTCTAGTAACTAAACTATGGCAAAATCAATCCTCTCATGACCTCCACTCTCTTCATAAAATTCCTAAATAAATTTCTAAGTGATTTTCCATGCATACAAGTGTTTTCAAACTTGTATGAGCATCATTAGCTTGCATTCAAGTCAAGTTTATATATTTGCATCATAAAGAAAGAGTCTTGATCATTTTGGCTCAAGGGTTTTGCTTGCATTTTGGGTTTAATTGATTTCATAAGGGCTTTGTCATATTTTTGTGACTTCTTAAGCATTGTAAGCCCTATTCTACTTTCATACTTAAACTCTAAAGTTAAATGTATGATATGCAAGTTTATCATGTTGTGATATGCAAGTTTATATGCAAGTTTATCATGTTGTGATATGCAAGTTTATATGCAAGTTTATCATGTTGTGATATGCAAGTTTATATGCAAGTATGCCAAGTTATGTTACGCAAGTTTGGGTTGAACATTTTGTTCATGCTATCATGTTATGCAAGCTTATTTTGGGTTTATGAACATAAAGTTTTAAGCTTTATGCCAAAGGTTGCATTTTAGCAACATGTAAGTTATCATATCTCTTATGATAACTTGCATGTGAGGCTAAATGCGAACTTATGGCCATCTCTACATGTCATTTAGCACCATGTATCACCAATATGCTAAGTTGGTTTTATGCATGCTTTTGAGGCCTAAAAATGTAATATGCAAGTGTATGAACAAATGAACATTTCATATGCCACCATGTTAAGCTTGTGGCTTCAATACCTTTATGTCATGATTATGCCAAGTTCCCTCTTTCTATCCTTTATGCGCTATTGCGATATGTAAGCGATGGGATTGCGTTTGGGGTTGGGTAAACTTAAAAGACATAAAACATAAGCTTGGGAATTTACCTATTAAGTTAGGTCTACCCATTGGGAATTTACCTATTAAGTTAGATCTACCCAATTGCTTGAAAACTTGTAACATGTTTTGGAAACATGATGGACATGACACTTAGAAAAGATAAGTGTGGCCAACTCGAGGTTGGGTTGAGTTTGTAGCGTAAACCTACCCGGAACCGACCGGCTTAACTAGTTGCTACAAACAATAGGACCCAATGTGAGAAGTTGGTTGATTGACATAGAAATGTGTTTATTTTATGCTCTTATATCTTGTCTTTTGTATATAAATAAATATTACTTGGGTATTGTTTTGTTACTTTTACAGATATTCCAACCCAGCCCGCATGCAACCAGAAATGTAGAGAAATAGAGATCAATTTGCTGTGTATTTGCAGTTTGAAGAATTGTAGATGAAGATCTCACATCTAGTTGCTGTTGGACAAGAAAAGGATTGATAACAAGGCTTTGCACATCACAAATCAATGAAGAAGTGTCAAGGAAACAAGAGAAAAAGAGAAAAGGCCCAAATTTGCTTTATTTATCTAAGGCCCATTTATGTCTTTCATTGTAACTAATTAGTGGTGTAATGACCAGGCCCATTTACCATTAGGGTTAGGGTTAGGGTTTGGCTATCTACCCTATATATACCCTTGTAATAACCTTGTAGCCGCCATCTCATCTCTTATTCCATTATTCTAATAAAAAGTTCTTCTTTCTCTTTTATTTTCTGCATTTTTTTTTGTTTTCTTAGCAACTAGTGTTGTCTATACGATTAGATTCGGTAGAACACTATTTGTATTTTGCACTTATTTGCATTAGTGATTTACTGTCTGATTAGATTCAGCGGAAATCCTAATTTTAATTCTTGTTTGTTATTTCAATTTCTGCAATTTCAATTTCTGCTTTTTATTATTTTCTTAGGTCAAATTGGATTTGATTAGATTCAAATCTAATTCATAGTTTCATTGCTTTTCCATTGAAATTGTGATTTGATCGTCGGATCAGTTAGTTCTGTTCTGAATCAAATTACAGTTTTAATTTGTTTTGTTTTGCAAAATCAACCTCCAGCTTCGTCTAACTCGCCCAAGAGATTAGATAAATAATTTGATTTAATTCACCTCCCTGTGTTCGACCTATTTGCTACACACCTGTATGCTTGCAAAATTTAATTAAAATGTCGTGCTTTTCTAATTCATAGACTAGCGTCGATCATTGGTCATGTTGTACCTTGAACCCGAGGTTAGACCAAGTTGTGGTGTAAAGCTACCCGGACCCGCCCGGCTTAACTAGTAACCACAACAAGGTCTAATGTGAGAGGTTAAGGCGCATTAAATTAATTAATGCCTCGTGATTAGGGTTAAGTCATGGTCCACTTAATACTTAACCAATTTGGGCTTGGTAGATTAATCGGGGTTAAGTCGTGAACTCATAGTTACACTGAACCAAGTTAATCCAGGATTAGCAAGAGGGTTAAACCGTACTTAACCCACTAGAAAAATCCTAGCAATGGGGGCCCACTCCAGCAGTAATCCTAAGTTAGTATCATCATGACCCTAGGGACTAGGCTAGGGTGGGGGCACGATTACTGGACTGGAGGTAAGTGACCAAAAGCGACGGCAGAGGGTACGCCGGTATAGTTCCGGGCGGACTCTGGTCGTGCACATAGTCCGTAGCCGGAGAAAACATGCACGGGTACCAGTAGATCGGGACTGTGCACTCATGTTCATGGTGCCCAGGGGTTGACACCCTAGGGCTTGATACACCCGAAGGGTGGACCCGGCACAGTTCGACTACAATGATGATTGGGCCGTATTGACACCAACACGTGACGAGTTAGGCTTAGGGAGCCGATCGACTAGATCGTTTGGTTGGACCTTGTATTAGGGTCATTTCATGTTATTGGGCCAAAGCTTGGGCCAAGGGATCAATACTTGTTTATTCAAGTCATGTTAGTTTGCTAGTACACCTGTGGTGCAAAACCTTAATCCTGATTATGCGATGACACCTTTATCTACCTTGTTAGTTAATCATCATGCTAGTATATTGTTATCCTTATGTTCATCCCTGCTTCTCATGCCATTTAACTTTATCAGTTTACATTGATTGTAGTAGGGCTTACTCAGTCTTTTTGACTGACCTGTTTTCTTTTGCCTCTTTTCTTCCGTTCCCCCCCCCCCAGGTTCTCAGGGAGGGAATACTGGAGCTTAGCTTGGATTTCGGATTGCTTGCTTGTGGGATTTCAGCTCATGTACGGTTTCGACATGAAGCTAGCTATGGTTACCACTTAATTGGGGATAGCACTTATTTATTTCAGTTTTTCAGTTGATGTTGTTTTATCTAGACTTGTTTATTTGGAAAGCTATGTTGTACCAGACTTGTTTTGAAATGTTTTGAAATCTTCCGCTGTTTTATCTATGTTATTTACTCTGTTTACATATATACATATGTTCTTGTTCTGCCTTGATATATCATTATGCATGTTTACCTGATTCAAACGCCCCTCCAAAGTCAGAGTGCTTGCAAGAGCCACCCTGTTGGAGGTGGGGTGTTACATTTTGGTATCAGAGCATATGGTACGAGAAGGAACAAAAAGGCTTTTAGAAAACTTTTGGAAAACTATTTTCAAAACCAAGTATAAAGTATTTTCCAAAGAAAAGTCTAGTTTATTTTAAAGGCTATTCCCCAAAAAGCCATTAGCAAAATTCCTTCGTTTTTCTCCATTCTGAATCTGTCTTTTTCTTCGTTTTCAGTATGGCCGATAACTTTGCTATTCCGGAGGGAGTACACGTACCTGTTTGGTATAGGAGACTTTTGGAGGCTAGGGCGACCGAAGCCGGCCCCGCAGATGTTCCTCCTCCTCCTCCGGTAGTTAATGTTCCTCCTCCTCCTCCTCCAGTGGTTAATGTTCCTCCTCCTCCTGTCGCTGAGGTTCCTCTTCCTCCTCCCCCTCAGCATCCTCAAGTGGACTTCGCAAAGACTTGCAAAGATTTCAAAGCAATGGGTGGAAAGAACTTTCAAGGCACTGAGACTTTTGTAGAGGCCAGAAATTGGTTGAAAGAGACCGAGGATTTGTTTGCTATCTTTGGGTTAGACGATCAGAGGAAGCTCTTGTTGGTGGTTTGGCTTATGAAGGATGAAGCCGCTTATTAGTGGGAAGTCACCAATGGTACTAGGCCTGTTGAGACTTGGGCCGATTTCAGGGCAAGGTTCATGCTTAAGTTTCTATCTTCTGCTGAGGAGAATCTGCAAATGGAGAGGTTCATAACTTTGAAACAAGGAGATATGTCTGTCAAAGAATATGTGAACAAGTTCAATCAGTTAGCTCGTTTTGGCTTGGATATGGTGAATACTCCTCAGAAGAAGGCTCTTCGTTTTGCTAGAGGATTGAATGAGCCGTTGCAGGGATTGGCTATGTTACATATTCCCCATGGGGCCACGTTTGAGAGTTTGGTTGATATGGCGTTACTTCAGGGAGATGTCAAGAAAGAAACCAAGATGAATGATACTCAAGCCAAGAATACTGATTCCCAGGGAAAAGGAAATCAGGGTAATCCAAGTGGTCAGAGCAGTCAAGGCAATCAGAACAAGAACAAGAGTCAAGGCAACAAGGGGAACAACAACAAGGGCAATAACAACAAGGGCAAGAACAACAAGGGGAAGTGCCATTATTGCGGTTCAGTTGGGCATCTTATTAAGGATTGTAAGAAGAGGAAAAGGAAGAATGGTGAATGCTTTTTCTGCGGTGAGACTGGACATTTCAGTAAGGATTGCCCGAGGAAGCAAGGGCAAGGCCAGGGTCAGACTCAGCGTGCTGGACCTTCAGGAGGGCAAGTTCATGCTCTCAATGTCGCTCCAGTTCCCGATCGAGGTAGTATTTCTGTTGAGAGCCTTGTATATATTTCTGATTTTCCAGTTCGTACCTTGTTTGATTCTAGTGCATCGCATAGCTTTATCTCATCTGATCTTGTTGATAGTTTGCACCTTAGTACTAGCTTGGTAGATGATCCCGTCTGTGTCTCAAATCCTATTGGGGGTTTCGCCCATTTGTCTATGATATGTGGGGATTTGAGGATCTCTATACTGAGTGTAGAGTTTTTGTGCAGTGCTTATGTTCTTGGTTTTAGGGGATACAGATTGATATTGGGCATGGATTGGCTGTCCAGATATGGAGCCATTCTTGATTGTGAGCATAGGGTTGTGAGGCTCGTGACTCGCCTCGGAAACACCCTAAAGATTTCTTGTGATCCGAGAGGTCCCGTCATGTTGTGCTATCTGGAATCACTCGACTCGTCAATGGAAACTCTTCAGTCTGTGAGACTGGTTCGAGAGTATCCGGATGTTTTCGATGAAGTTAGGGGGTTGCCCCCTAAGCGAGAGATTGATTTCCGCATTTATCTGGTGGATAATGCAAAGCCTGTTTCTTTTCCCGTTCGGCACATGGCTCCGCGTGAAAGGCGGGAGCTAAGTAAGCAAGTGAAAGAGTTGCTTGAGAAGAACTTCATCAGACGAAGTATATCTGAATGGGGAGCGCCTGTGGTATTTGCTACCAAGGCGGATGGTTCTCTCCGACTTTGCGTTGACTATCGAGAGTTGAATAAGCTGACTAAGAAGAACAGACACCCGTTACCGAGGATTGATGATCTCTTTGACCAGCTTGTCGGTGCTTCTGTTTTCTCTCAGCTTGATCTTGCTACGGGGTTCCATCAGCTCAGGGTAGCTGAAGATAGTATAGACAAGACTGCGTTCAGAACTCCAGATGGATTCTTCGAATGGCTTGTCATGCCGTTCGGCTTGACTAATGCACCCGCATATTTCGTGGACTTGATGAGTAGGGTGTTCAAGGAGTTCTTGAACAAGTTTGTCGTGGTCTTCGTAGATGATATTCTGATCTTCTCTAAGGATGAGGAAGAGCACGCAAGGCATCTCATGGAGGTGATGGATACGCTTAGAGCGCATCAGTTGAAGGCCAAGTTCTCCAAGTGTCACTTTTGGAGAAGGGAAGTTAGATTCCTTGGGCATATAGTATCTAAGCAAGGTTTAGCGTTGGATCCCGCTAAGGTAGTGGCAGTTCAGGATTGGAAGACTCCAAGGAATGCAACCGAAGTGAGAAGTTTTCTAGGTCTTGCGGGTTTCTACCGGAAGTTCATCAAGGACTTCGCAAAGATATCCGCTCCTCTCACTAAATTGACGAAGAAGAATTTAGTTTTTGCGTGGAGCATAGAATGCGAGCTTGCTTTTCAGAAGCTCAAGAGAGCCCTCACATCAACACCTGTTCTAGCTTTGCCCGATGGAGGGAAGTTATTTACCGTATACACCGATGCATGTGGCACGGGGTTAGGAGCTGTTCTTATGCAAGAAGGAAGAGTGATATGCTTTGACGGTAGATAACTCAAAGTGCATGAGAAGAATTATCCCACTCATGACTTAGAGTTGGCAGCAATAGTATATGCACTCAAGGCTTGGCGCCATTATCTTCTGGGAGAAAGATTTGAGCTTTATACCGATCACAAGTCATTGAAGTATCTCTTTTCTCAGAAGGATCTGAATCTGAGGCAACAAAGATGGCTGGAATTCTTGGCGTCCTACGATTTTGAGATAGCTTATACCCCTGGCAAGGGGAATGTGGTAGCAGATGCATTGAGTAGAAGAAGGTTGACCCTAAGTCCTCTATTCGTTGAGATGAAGAATTTAGAGTATGTGGCAACCTTTGATTTCTCTTTGGCGATTGAGTCGATGACCGGTTCTTTAGCATCTCTGGAACTCAGACCTACCCTTCTTGATCAAGTTGGGGCTTCGTAGAGAGAAGACCCTCAGATAGTTGAGATTATGGATAAGCTAATTCGAGGAGAGACGTCTAGTCATCTCGCTCGATATTCTATTGATGACAAGGGTTGGCTGAGGAGAGACGGAAGGTTATGTGTTCCAATGGTAGAAGATCTAGTAAGAAGAGTTCTTGAGGAAGCGCATCGCTCTAAGTTGACTATACATCCGGGCGGAGATAAGATGTATAAAGATATGAAGCGCATTTTCTTTTGGCCTGGGATGAAGAAGGATGTGGCAGAATTTGTCTCTAGATGTATCATTTGCCAGCAAGTTAAGGCCGAGTCGAAGAAGCCCGGTGGGCTATTGCATCCGCTAGACGTTCCACTATGCAAATCTTAACCAAATAAACCAAATTTTCTAAAAGAGGCCTAAAATAATATTTCGAAATTTATAAATATTTTTCCAGAATTTAATCATGTTTAAATTCGCTAATTAACACTAATTACACTTAATTAACCATAATTAGTGAGGAACTATGCAAATCACTCACCTTAGCTAAAATAAAATACAAAATCTGAAATGATTCTCTGTTTGGCGCTGTTCCCAAGGCTATACAGCAGTTCTACCTTGATTTTTGTGCCAATCCGCCTTGATTTGATGTAGATTTGGCTTAATTAGCGATTAAATGGTGATATGGGGTGTTTTAGCAAGTGGATGTCATTACTAGGGTTCCAAGAATGAAAGTGCCGGTTGAAAATGTGTCTAAAGAAATGTTTTCTAACCATAATCAGCTCCTATATGCCCCTAATCCTGAATCCCCTAGTGGGTCTACCTGTTAACTACCCAATTGAGCCGGGTTAAGCTGTTTTTCACCTCCTAAACGTTGTTTCATCTATATCTCCCAAACGCTAAGTCCGTTTTTCACATATGGTCACTCTACGGAAAGGTAAACCATCAACCGAATATAATGGAAGTGGTTTCAAGTCAAAAATCCTTTCCAATCAAAAGTTATAGCCGAAACAAGATCAGCTAGGGGCAAAACGGTCATTTAAAAATCAGCAAAAATCATGAATATGGGAAATGACCCTAATAGTTGTACCCCAAAGTTACATGACCATACGACTTTGTATGTGAAAGAAATAAATATCCTACGATCCTTCGATGCGTAGAATATGTGTCATCACAGTGGATGTCTAGATCGTCTTCTTCCATGTCCTCGACATCTATAATCGGATCCTGGTGCAGAGGGGGTTGATGTGGATCCTGTTCTGGAAAAGCGCAGGCCGCTGGAACGGTAGGTCCATCGTCTCGATGGGCGAGCGCTGGGTTTTTGTCGAGGAAGGGATTGGTTGGTCCGACCTGGTCCGTCATTGATGATCAAGCGAGAGCGATCCCGGTTTTGCGCTTCCTCGCTATATGTGACTGTAGTTCGGTCGCCGTTGCCATTGCCGTTGGCGTAGCCATTGCCATTACCGTTGTCGAGGGAATTAGTGCAGGCGGCGACGTTGTTGATGATGCTAAACCTCCTCCTTTGATGCTGCCCCCTCGACTAGGAAGAGAAAGTTTCCGATATAGTTGGTCGGAGTCGAGCATTGTTCCAAGTTAGTTGAACTCGAGCGATGATGCACTGACTTTCTTGATGTTGCCGCATAATGTCGATGTTATTGCTTAATACTTGATTGAGCTCGACCGCTGTGTTCTCATATTTTTCAGTAAGCGCATGGGTTTGAGCTTATGTTGCGGGCGCTTCGGGGTCCACAATAGGAGGGATGCTTTCATTAGCGGTTGGAATATCCGCCGGTTGAGGTTGTTGGGAGGTCCTGGCCTCGGCTGTGACTGAAGAGCCGACCATTGCGTTCTTTGGTTGCTTTACCATCGTAAGCGGACTCGGCGGCAGGTTTAGGAAAGGAACCTCAATCCCGTCGAAGTCGAGATGCAAACATGCGACAAGGATGCAAAACTCGAGTTCAATTCTCAATGAAAGCACCAAATGTTAATGGCAAAAAATGTCGTAAACACCAAAGATTCCAATTACTAGGAATAATTAATTTGGTCGTGTAGACAAGAGTGGAAAACAGTTAAATAACACAAGAGATTTATAGTCGTTCGGACTTGTGAGGGGCCTATGTCCACTTTGAAGTGTTATTGGAATATTATTGATCACAAAAGTTTACAAGGTTGAGACACTCTCATTACATTCATTTCAAAGCCATATGATGTCATCTCTAAGCTATATGATGTCATCTCTAAGGTTATATGATGTCATATCTAAGACTTGATGTCATCATTATCATATATGATGTCATAACTATCATATATTTAATATACTAGGAAAAAGACACTTTTTCCCTTCTTCTTTCTCAAATAGAAGATGCCATTAAAGTAGCTCTCTAGAGGACTTGAGCTCACAAATTCCAACCCCTTTCAAGTGTGAAGTCACGGGGTAGGTAGGAGTTGGTGGGAGTAAGTAGAAATGGGGGACCACACCCAGAATTTCGCACTTGGAGCCTGCACACCTGTAAGTTTTGTACCTGGAGCCTGCGCACGCTCAAAATTGGCACCTGGGCCTGGGATGCGAAATTTCGCACCTCATGGGTGTGAAATTTCGTACCTTGTGGGTGTGAAATTCGCGCCTCCAAGGGTGCAAAATTCGCACCCGGGGTACGAATTTCGCACCCCTGTTCGGTGTGAATTTCGCACCCCTAGGGGGTGCGAAATTCGCACCTCCCAGGGATACGAAGTTGGCTTTATGAGGCATGCGAAGGCTGCATGAATCGATGTTTGGGGGGGAGGGGCTCGAGATCCGGGTTTATGAGTCTTAGGGATTCGAGGCCATGGTTCGGGAAATGTGTTTTGGGTGCCACAAGGTCTCAGTTGGCGTGATCCCTCTTCATCCTGTTTCCTTCGCTCCTAAGCATCCCTTTCGGCTTTAGTTCCACGCGATGCACTGAGTCGAGCGTGGCTCGCGTACTTTTGGGAACCAAACCAAAAAGCCGGTTAACATTGCCCATGTGGAAAATATTGGCACCCAGAGTTTAGGTCGAAGACAATAAACTCCGAGTCAGTCATGAGACTAGTATAAGAGCTAAAATAGATTAATTACTTTATTAAAGTAAGGTAAATCATAGGACCATGATGTATATCATAGAACATGTTTTCTCCACATGAATACCAATCATAAGTTATGCGCAATGCTTTTTGAAAAATTAAGCTATTGTATAAGACTCAAGTCCCATCACACAATGGACACAAACCGAAGTAAAGAATTTTACCTTATAATAGCCAAACATGTTTGATACGCTTTTAAAACAAATATTTTTTATAATATTACTAATGCAATATCGAAATTACTTTCCCAAATAAATGTATCAATCTTAGCGACATAATGCCTTATCCCATTATGTCGCCATATATGTATATAACTAAAAACCGCGAAGGAACTTATTGGAAATTGGATTCCGTCAACGAGCCATGGCAAGGGATCTTCCTTAACAGTTCGGAGTACCTAGCACATGTTCCAGGACTCACACGCATGTGATCCTTCGGAGCGGTAGAGCGGCTAGCACTAACTGGCTAATTGGAATCTTTCCTAAACATAATGTTCCCCGGTCATCACAAACCGTGATTATGGTCATATTTGACCATCATCCAAGGTGCATCGATCATCCACATAAGTAAATATGCCCGGGCTCTATACTATGGCATCACTTTTCGGCTAGAAGGAAACGTTAGTCCTTATCTCTATTGTCCATCGTCCTGTTTTCGGCACATTCCGGGGTGTGAGGCCCTAGAGTCAATGTCCCACAAAGCTTTTCTTTTCAACAAACAACTTTGATCTATTTACCAGCAGCACTCTGCACGCCACATTGTCAATTCACAAGATATTATCGGTGTCTATTAACATATAAACCTCTTAGTACCAGAAGTATCAAAGGAGGGTGTTAAGTTAAAAGAATAAATTCTCAGCCACCAACTGATAAAACATCAATAGAAACTAATTAGTTATGTTGTAAAATACAATGTCAGACAAACATCCGTTTACAAGTCCGTTGTAATGGCGCGTTTTGTTAGCTGTCGAATAATTAATTTATTTAATTATTAAATATCGATTGGGCGATATCGATGACTTAAATTAAATAATATTGAATATTTAATTAAAATAAATAATATAATAATATATTATAATGTCGAAATAATCGGAAATCACCGAATTCACAATACTGTGTGAATTGGATCAGCTAAAATATTTAATTCAGTTTAGAATTGAATTTGAATAACGAATCGATTTAATAATCGACGTTAAAACGTATTAATTATATTATAATTAGAATAGAGCGCGTAACGACGCGGTAGTTCGCTATTTGGCGATTTAGACTTCAACTAAGTATACAGGGTTCGTTTTAAATCGGATTGCTATGAAACAAGAAACGTGTGGAGCTGGTGGAGTATATCTTTCTAGTGGAAGAGAAAAATCAGGATTTCATCGTGTAGATTTTGATTTATGTCCAAATCAAATATTCAGAAAAACAGCGGTATATTCGTTCGTGACCATAACAGTTATTTCAAAATAACTGAATATCGGGTTTGAATTTAGACAAAGTTCTTTTGGGAAATAGTGATAATTTAATTATTAGAATTTTATTGTAATTTTTAATTAATTTAATAAGTAACTTTTTATTTGAAGTATTTCACACCCTGAAATCAACATTTTGAAGTTTCAAAATATGAGTCCATCTACCGGTATTATTATATTTTTGGGATCGTGGCACCGAGCTGGATACAAGGGTATCTTGGTTTCTGTCCGTACGTGAATGGAATTTAGGTAACATGGTACTTCGAAATAAAACCAAACTTTAATTACTCCTTTATCTCAATTTAATCTAACTCCATCGTTCTTGGTCAAAACGAAGGCCACATATTGACTTCACAACCCCACGTCAAGGCAAAACTAACCACAAGAACATGCTTGGTGTCCATGAAGACACATCTTCAACTTTAAATACCTATGTACTTTACTTTAACTGTGAAGGGAAAATACTCCACGCCAATGTAACATGGAGGCCACGTTTTTCCTATAACTTCAACCGAAGTAAACCACTGGAGCCACGTTGAATCAACTGTGTACCTATAAGTTCTACAGCAACTAATCTATACTCTACCATTTTACTTAGCTATGGAGTGTGAACACCCTATAAATATTCGGTGTCTCCTTCCCTCTTGTTTTTTTCAGACAAATGATACCGAAGCTTTTGGCTTCAGAAAAACTAAACGCGAGCCGCCATCTCGTTTTTCCAGTAAATCGCACTACATAAATCAAAGAGGAAATATAAAATACAATTCTAAAATAGGATGGAGGGGAGTCATGAGCTGCTGCTCCTTTCTCCAGTGCCGCTCAAGACTGTAAATCGACGTCATGGTGAACCGTGAGTGGAGTGAAAGTGATGGCAGTATGTTAGGGGCGGATGTGGTGTGGTTTGCGTTGAGCAGTGTTGCGGTGATGGGCTGTAGCGTGGGATCCAGGAGGGGAAGTGAGTATGTGAAGGCTGTGGCGAGATGATCGAGGTAGGAGGATTAGGGTTTTGGTCCGCGGTTTCAACTGGAACAGTTCGAATTCTTCTTAGTGAAGGCGCAGCGGGATTTCGAAGCTAGGAAATGGCGAGTTGATGGTCGAGGAGGGAAGGGGCTGAAGCATTCGGTGATGGGGGTTGGTGATAAAACATTGGTTTTCGCTGTACCATGAATTTCGAACAGGAAGTCAAAGTTTCTGTTTTATGTTTGAGGAGTGCGGTGAAACTGTGGGAAAGGGAAGGAGGCGGTTTTGCTGAGGACTGGTCGGGACTGTCGTGTTTCCATTTATGTGAGAAGTAGAAGGGGTTACTGTGTTTAAAACAAAAAGGGGTCATGGGGATTGAAGCAAGATGGAGCTGGCGCTTTGTTTATGAAGATATGGTGAAACAAAGAAGGATGGGGTGGAAGGGAAAATGATAAGGAGTTAAAATGAGTGAAGTTGCTGGAGTCGGGATCAAAATTGGAGGGGGAGAAGGATAGCTCGACGGTCTGGACTTCAAAGTAGTGAATGGGCCATACAAAGGTTAAAGCCCGAATGAATTTTATTTAACTTAAGATGAAGGTCAAATAGTATATAAACTGATAAAACGGATGAATAAATCATATGAAATCAGAATTACGAACCATAAGTTGCGTTGGGACCATATGGACGAGAGCTTCACAATGAAGCCGACTGGAAGTCCACCGGAGCTCGTTACAATTTATGGCGAAATAAATTGTCCGTCTCAAACAACGAACGCAAACCGATATTTTTCGGTTAACGCGCAACTGTGAGTAAATCTCACTAACTCTGAACAGTTTATAATTTCATGTTGTATTGCTAGAACTATTAAAATTGTCTGTTTGACTGTGTGTTGATTGTTTGATTGAACTGCTAGTCAGTTAGTTAAAATTCTATATTGATTCTGTTTAACAGAATATATCATATGGAACTGAAAGTGATGTTATCTATATTGTCTAACATCTGTGATGCAGGGAAACAGGTTGGAGGAATCCGACTGGATTCCTCAACATGTATTTTATCGTTTTTCATATATTGTGATATATGATGTGTTATGAAATCTGTTATTGATTTCATATGTTTGAATGATACCGATCATTGTTATACGACACGTTACACACCATAGGTGATACTAGAATGTAAAAAGGGAATTTTCAATGTTTATATTGAAAATAAATCTTATTTATAAAATCGATAGGATTTTATAAAATGAAACCATTTATTTATTTAGGAAATAAATAAAGGAACATTTATTTAGATTATAAATAAATGGAATAAAGGAATATTTATTTAGGGAATAAATGAAGGAACACTTGTTCGGAAAATAAATAGAATTATACAAGGATAGATTTAAACACGTGCTTCGCACACGGTATAACACGATATGGTTTTAAATGAGATATTAAATAGGAAATCTGTTTTAAACAGATAAATTGAAGTAGATTAATTTATAAATAATGTTTTATAAATTAAATAAATTTTTTATCGTTGATAAATGGAATATATATAAGTCTGGACTTATATAGAGAAGTAGAAACGTTATTAAAAGGACATTTATAAAGTGAAGAACCGTTACTAAAAGTAAATCTTTATAAATGGATAAACGTTGTAAAAAGTAAATCTTTATCAATGGATAAACGTTGTAAAAAGGAAATCTTTTGAAATGAATAAACGTTAATAAAAGGAGTTAATCGAATTTAGTTATTCGAAATGAGTTATTCGAATTAGATATTTGAATAGAGTTAAACACATTAGAGTGATTCGAATTTCTTATTCGAATAGAGTTAAACAAAGTAATTTGTTAGGTTAACCAAAGCAAGTTAGTCGAGTTAATCAAAGTAATTGGTTAAGTTAACCAAAGTAAATTTGTTAAGATAAACTAAGCGGTTAATCGAAGTGAATTAGTCAAGTTAAACTAATTGGTTAATCGAAGTAAATTAGTTGGGTTAATCAAAGTGAATTAGCTGAGTTAAACTAAGTAAATCGGTTAGAGTTAATCAAAGTGAATTAACTAAGTTAAACTAAGTGGATTAGTTCAGTTAATCGAGACAAGTAAATTAGGTTAGGTTAAACCATTTGAGTTAACCAGTTAGGTTAAACCATTTGAGTTAAGCAGTTAAAGTTTACCAGTTAAAGATAAACAGTTAGAGTTGACCAGTTAAAGTTGACCAGTTAAAGTTGACCAGTTAGAGTTGATTAGTTAGAGTTACTCAGTTAGAGTTGACTAGTTAGAGTTGACCAGTTAGAGTTATCCAAGTGGAGTTAATCGAGTAGAGTTGCCGAATATCACTTATTCGAAGTAGAGTTATCGAATATAGTGTATTCGAGGGAAGAGTAATCGAATATAGTTTATTCGAGTGGAGAAATCAAATGTTATTCATTTGAAAAGAGTTACCGAATATTATTTATTCGAAGAGTAGTTATTGAGTATTGGTTATTCGAAGTTAGTTAATCCAAAGGAGTTATTCGAAGTTAGTTAATCCAAAGGAGTTATTCGAAGTTAGCTAATCCAAAGGAGTTATTCGAAGTTAGTTAATCCAAAGGAGTTAGTCGAAGAGTTAATCGAATATAGTTATTCGAAAGAAGGTGTTAATCGAATATAGTTATTCGAGTAAAGTTAAAAGAGTTAATCGAATTTAGTTATTCGAAATGAGTTATTCGAATTAAATATTTGAATAGAGTTAAACACATTAGAGTGATTCGAATTACTTATTCAAATAGAGTTAAACACGTAAGAGTTAATTGAATATTAGTTATTCAATTAGAGTTAAATCGAATTTAGTTATTCGAAGGGAGTTAATCAATTTGAGTTAAGTTAATCGATTTGAATTAAGTTGAATCGAAATGGAGTAAATCGATGAGAATTAAGTTAATCGAGTTAGAGTAAATCGAATATTGGTTATTCAAAGGTAAGTTATTCGAATTAGTTATTCGAAGGAGTTAATCAAATGAGTTGATCCAAAGGAGTTAGTCGAATATTATTTATTCGAATAGAGTTAAAGGAGTTATCGATTTTATTTTGATCGAAAGGAGTTATCGATTAGTAAATCGAAAGGAGATTTTCGGATATAGCATATTCGAAAGAAAGAGATCGAATATTGTTTATTCGAAAGAGAGAGATTTCGAATATGAGTTATTTGAAGAGAGATAACCGAATATAGGTTATTCGAAGAAGAGTTAATCAAATAGAGATTACTCGAAAGAGAGTTATACGTCAAATTCGATTATAGCGAATTCGGGAAAGTACTATTTACTTTCCAGGGTTTAAATCAAGATTTAGTTATTGATTTAGAAATTAGATGTCTGTTAAATTATTCGAGTTAGGAAATAAATTTATAATTTAGGTTGGATATTTTAGGGGTTGGAATTATAACGTTATAGTTATAATCAAACGTTGTCATATAAGAAGTGGATTCGTAACCTGAATCCGAGAATTTGCGTAAACAGATGATTGTAAAAAGTGAGTGATGAGCTTCATCTATTTCACAGTAAAGGACGTTGTTCAATTAAGGTCTGAGAGGTAATTATACCCCAACTTGATTGACTTCAGAATTGACAAAGGAATAGTTGTGGTTCGATCTAAAAGGTTGATTAGGAATAAAGCTAAGGAATAAGCGATAAATGGATTAAGCGAAACGATGTTTTATACAACGTTCATTGGAAACCGTAAATGAGTGTTGGAAACGTTTTCCAAATATAGTCAGATATGTTTTCTAAACATAGAAAATGAAATGTTTCCATGATAAGAATTTAAGAAATAGAGTTAAGCAAATTCAGAAACTGACTTGAGAGGGTAAGTTGAACGGTTTTCTAAGTGACGATCTGATGTTGGGTTCGACCTTCCGAATTGATACTTAGAGAATTGTCCTCATACTAGTTACAGTTAGGGACTGATAGTTGCGAAATAATAGTGATGTGAAAATAAGCTATGGTAATGTTTTCCAATGATTAATAACATATATTTTCTAAATATATGAAATAAGGAAATATGAACATATGATGATTGATCGATCGAATTCCCATTTGGAAATAAGATCGTTGTTTGTACACCGACATGTTTTCATTTGATAGTTAGATCACAGACTATCAAAGTTTTTACCATTTTAACGTTGTTAATATGGAGAGACCGGTTGGATTATTATCCAAAGAACCACCCTGTATCGGCATAAGCGTTGCGAGCAATATATGCCAAAGATAAATTGAAGACGGAGTAAAGTGCAAGGGCTGTTGTATAAGTCTTAGATAACAGTATTAAGATGGATATACTGAATAGTGCCTTCGGTTTGTCCAGTCCCAGGACAACGTATATGGAAGAAGGTCTGACAGAGTATATCCAATGGATCGCATAAGTTGATCTGTTCAAACGTATTCACGTTTGGTGGCAGAGGAATTCGTTTCTCTTAGCTATATACCCGTGTTATTTTTGGATAAGTCAATTTGTGATTTGGCGGGTATGAGGATGTGGCATTCAAAGTGAATGGTGATCAGATGTTCTGAAGATAGACGTAATTTCTAGCCTCACACCGGGAAGTAACAAAAGTTGGGCTAGGCAGCATGGCTAGTTGAGTCATCCCCAAGCAGGGTGTATTGTCACCGATCTAGGGAATATCCATATTTATACTTCTTTTTGATTCTGTATCTTCGGATGACGGTTTGATGGCCTACAACCGTGGTGGCAATATATTCGCGACACTCAAGCTAAATTAGTGAGCGGTCATGTGTGGCCGGGTTGCAAGACGTTCTTGTTGAACCCTGAGTGTATCACCTCTAGAGTACACTATTCAGAAGGTGCTCCCATACCTTGTCTGTTGGAATCCATTCTCCGATAAGCGCCCTGCGGTTTATGATTTTATACTATGTATGTAGAACGTGAGATGCAAGCGTTTCTGCTAGATTGATACCTATTTGTACTTAGACATTATTATAATATCACAATGATATTGCTTGTCAAAGTTGTTTAGATACTCATAAGTAAAAACCCGTTCCGTATTCACGGCGTGGTCTTATGAGATATCATATACCTGTTCAATTGTTTTAAACTGTTTTACTCATACCAGTCCCATGACTGACCCGGAGTTTACTTTGTTGTTTTCCCTAAACTCTTGGGTGCCTAAATTTGTACGGGCAGTCAAGTAGTCGGGATTTACAGATATACTTGGAGAGCTTGGAGCAGGAGACTTCAAGAGTTTATAGCTATAGTTATTTCCGCTGTGTCGTAAGTGTTGTACTCTGATAAGTGCTATTGTATATATATAACTGTTTACTTCAAAGTTATGTTATATATTATATGTTATTCGTTCCGCTGTGAGATTCGTGTTACTCTGATGATTCTGATGTTCTTCTTCTTCTTCTATTCTATTAGTTCTATCTTTTCTTTCTCACCTTCTAAATTCTTTCACTAACGTCTCGGAATTTCCGACTCTCGAGGAGTCGGAAATTTCCAGCCGTTACAGTTGGTATCAGAGCTTAAGTTAAGTGATTACCTTGGCTCTGTGGCATAACTCGATAGAGATGGGATTCGTAATATCCTAGATTGAGTTTGAGTGTATATATATGAGCGCGTAATTGTTATTCAATATAAAATGGTTTTATATTGTGGAGACTCATTGGTTGAGTGGCTTATGAATTCTGGTCGATCAGTTTGATCCACTGTATCGATAAGGGTTACTAAACACTCGAATACGATGAACCAACATGGTATGTTTTGAAAGAGGGTAAATGAAATAATTTTTCCCAAAATATATTTGTTTATAGAAGAAATATATATCTTGAAATTTTTATAGTATATTGATTGTGTTGGTTGTTATTATAATCGAATAAGATTATAAAAGGGTGAAATGGTTATAAGTGACCAATCAGAATTCATATGAATGTAATATATGAAATAGTTTGAATTAAATATGAATTTAAATCAGAATTTGGAATTTAAAATAAGGAAATTTTTAGTTCCTGGGAGATTTTGAAAATGTTTTTCAAATTGAAAATGATATAGTATTGAACTCACTTCGATAGCTAGAAAATAGATTCTGATGATGAATCTAGACATCATCAGTGTTCATTTTCGAGTTCTAAGTGACGGATTACTACCAAAGGTTTTGTTTTTGAATTGTTTTGAGGAAACAAGTTGTTTAGAAATTCAAAGGTTTTGAATTGGCATTATGATTTCAAATTTGATTTGCAAGAAACCCAGGAACTTAAGTTCTGGAATTAGAATTTAACTAATGAAGTTAAATAAAATGAGATGGTAAAAATAAATTGAAATTTAACTTGAACCGAGTTAAATAAAATTGAATTGGGATTAGAGATAATCTAGAATGGAACCAAATTGATAAGTCAATAATTTGGAATTTGATATTAGAGTTCAAATGAAATTCGATTTGGTTTGAGGATATAAACTGAGTGGAATGACTATGATATATGCTGAAGTGATAACAGATCAAAAGGATATAATGATACGACCGACAAAAAGGTACAAGTTTATATTATATATGAGTTTGGATTTTATGAGCCGAATTGGCAAGCCGCTTGGCTGTTTGATTTTCTTTTGGGTTGGAGATGGCCTAGAGAGGCGAGTTGTGGTTTTACCGATAGGGCTGTACAAAGGAGGTTATGGCAAAATTTTCCGAAAATTTAAAGTGTTAGAAAATTTTCAGAATTTTTGAAAATTTTAATTAGTCGGAAGAATAAATATTTCAGTCGATATTAAGTGGTTCGGTTGAAATCAGAAATAAGGGGTAAACCAATCTTAGGAGTTCCAATATATAGGGTCAACCTCCAACTTAGCAATTTCGAGGACGAAATTATTTTAAGGGGGGAAGTCTGTAATGGCGCATTTTGTTAGCTGTCGAATAATTAATTTATTTAATTATTAAATATCGATTGGGCGATATCGATGACTTGAATTAAATAATATTGAATATTTAATTAAAATAAATAATATAATAATATATTATAATGTCGAAATAATCGGAAATCACCGAATTCACAATACTGTGTGAATTGGATCAGCTAAAATATTTAATTCAGTTTAGAATTGAATTTGAATAACGAATCGATTTAATAATCGACGTTAAAACGTATTAATTATATTATAATTAGAATAGAGCGCGTAACGACGCGGTAGTTCGCTATTTGGCGATTTAGACTTCAACTAAGTATACAGGGTTCGTTTTAAATCGGATTGCTATGAAACAAGAAACGTGTGGAGCTGGTGGAGTATATCTTTCTAGTGGAAGAGAAAAATCAGGATTTCGTCGTGTAGATTTTGATTTATGTCCAAATCAAATATTCAGAAAAACAGCGGTATATTCGTTCGTGACCATAACAGTTATTTCAAAATAACTGAATATCGGGTTTGAATTTAGACAAGGTTCTTTTGGGAAATAGTGATAATTTAATTATTAGAATTTTATTGTAATTTTTAATTAATTTAATAAGCAACTTTTTATTTGAAGTATTTCACACCCTGAAATCAACATTTTGAAGTTTCAAAATATGAGTCCATCTACCGGTATTATTATATTTTTGGGATCGTGGCACTGAGCTGGATACAAGGGTATCTTGATTTCTGTCCGTACGTGAATGGAATTTAGGTAACATGGTACTTCGAAATAAATCCAAACTTTAATTACTCCTTTATCTCAATTTAATCTAACTCCATCGTTCTTGGTCAAAACGAAGGCCACATATTGACTTCACAACCCCACGTCAAGGCAAAACTAACCACAAGAACATGCTTGGTGTCCATGAAGACACATCTTCAACTTTAAATACCTATGTACTTTACTTTAACTGTGAAGGGAAAATACTCCACGCCAATGTAACATGGAGGCCACGTTTTTCCTATAACTTCAACCGAAGTAAACCACTGGAGCCACGTTGAATCAACTGTGTACCTATAAGTTCTACAGCAACTAATCTATACTCTACCATTTTACTTAGCTATGGAGTGTGAACACCCTATAAATATTCGGTGTCTCCTTCCCTCTTGTTTTTTTCAGACAAATGATACCGAAGCTTTTGGCTTCAGAAAAACTAAACGCGAGCCGCCATCTCGTTTTTCGAGTAAATCGAACTACATAAATCAAAGAGGAAATATAAAATACAATTCTAAAATAGGATGGAGGGGAGTCGTGAGCTGCTGCTCCTTTCTCCAGTGCCGCTCAAGGCTGTAAATCGACGTCATGGTGAACCGTGAGTGGAGCGAAAGTGATGGCAGTATGTTAGGGGCGGATGTGGTGTGGTCTGCGTTGAGCAGTGTTGCGGTGATGGGCTGTAGCATGGGATCCAGGAGGGGAAGTGAGTATGTGAAGGCTGTGGCGAGATGATCGAGGTAGGAGGATTAGGGTTTTGGTCCGCGGTTTCAACTGGAACAGTTCGAATTCTTCTTAGTGAAGGCGCAGCTAGATTTCGAAGCTAGGAAATGGCGAGTTGATGGTCGAGGAGGGAAGGGGCTGAAGCATTCGGTGATGGGGGTTGGTGATAAAACATTGGTTTTTGCTGTACCATGAATTTCGAACAGGAAGTCAAAGTTTCTGTTTTATGTTTGAGGAGTGCGGTGAAACTGTGGGAAAGGGAAGGAGGCGGTTTTGCTGAGGACTGGTCGGGACTGTCGTGTTTCCATTTATGTGAGAAGTAGAAGGGGTTACTGTGTTTAAAACAAAAAGGGGTCATGGGGATTGAAGCAAGATGGAGCTGGCGCTTTGTTTATGAAGATATGGTGAAACAAAGAAGGACGGGGTGGAAGGGAAAATGATAAGGAGTTAAAATGAGTGAAGTTGCTGGAGTCGGGATCAAAATTGGAGGGGGAGAAGGATAGCTCGACGGTCTGGACTTCAAAGTAGTGAATGGGCCATACAAAGGTTAAAGCCCGAATGAATTTTATTTAACTTAAGATGAAGATCAAATAGTATATAAACTGATAAAACGTATGAATAAATCATATGAAATCAGAATTACGAACCATAAGTTGCGTTGGGACCATATGGACGAGAGCTTCACAATGAAGCCGACTGGAAGTCCACCGGAGCTCGTTACAATTTATGGCGAAATAAATTGTCCGTCTCAAACAACGAATGCAAACCGATATTTTTCGGTTAACGCGCAACTGTGAGTAAATCTCACTAACTCTGAACAGTTTATAATTTCATGTTGTATTGCTAGAACTGTTAAAATTGTCTGTTTGACTGTGTGTTGATTGTTTGATTGAACTGCTAGTCAGTTAGTTAAAATTCTATATTGATTCTGTTTAACAGAATATATCATATGGAACTGAAAGTGATGTTATCTATATTGTCTAACATCTGTGATGCAGGGAAACAGGTTGGAGGAATCCGACTGGATTCCTCAACATGTATTTTATCGTTTTTCATATATTGTGATATATGATGTGTTATGAAATCTGTTATTGATTTCATTTGTTTGAATGATACCGATCATTGTTATACGACACGTTACACACCGTAGGTGAAACTAGAATGTATAAAGGGAATTTTCAATGTTTATATTGAAAATAAATCTTATTTATAAAATCGATAGGATTTTATAAAATGAAACCATTTATTTATTTAGGAAATAAATAAAGGAACATTTATTTAGATTATAAATAAATGGAATAAAGGAATATTTATTTAGGGAATAAATGAAGGAACACTTGTTCGGAAAATAAATAGAATTATACAAGGATAGATTTAAACACGTGCTTCGCACACGGTATAACACGATATGGTTTTAAATGAGATATTAAATAGGAAATCTGTTTTAAACAGATAAATTGAAGTAGATTAATTTATAAATAATGTTTTATAAATTAAATAAATTTTTTATCGTTGATAAATGGAATATATATAAGTCTGGACTTATATAGAGAAGTAGAAACGTTATTAAAAGGACATTTATAAAGTGAAGAACCGTTACTAAAAGTAAATCTTTATAAATGGATAAACGTTGTAAAAAGTAAATCTTTATCAATGGATAAACGTTGTAAAAAGGAAATCTTTTGAAATGAATAAACGTTAATAAAAGGAGTTAATCGAATTTAGTTATTCGAAATGAGTTATTCGAATTAGATATTTGAATAGAGTTAAACACATTAGAGTGATTCGAATTTCTTATTCGAATAGAGTTAAACAAAGTAATTTGTTAGGTTAACCAAAGCAAGTTAGTCGAGTTAATCAAAGTAATTGGTTAAGTTAACCAAAGTAAATCTGTTAAGATAAACTAAGCGGTTAATCGAAGTGAATTAGTCAAGTTAAACTAATTGGTTAATCGAAGTAAATTAGTTGGGTTAATCAAAGTGAATTAGCTGAGTTAAACTAAGTAAATCGGTTAGAGTTAATCAAAGTGAATTAACTAAGTTAAACTAAGTGGATTAGTTCAGTTAATCGAGACAAGTAAATCAAGTTAGGTTAAACCATTTGAGTTAACCAGTTAGGTTAAACCATTTGAGTTAAGCAGTTAAAGTTTACCAGTTAAAGATAAACAGTTAGAGTTGACCAGTTAAAGTTGACCAGTTAAAGTTGACCAGTTAGAGTTGATTAGTTAGAGTTACTCAGTTAGAGTTGACTAGTTAGAGTTGACCAGTTAGAGTTATCCAAGTGGAGTTAATCGAGTAGAGTTGCCGAATATCACTTATTCGAAGTAGAGTTATCGAATATAGTGTATTCGAGGGAAGAGTAATCGAATATAGTTTATTCGAGTGGAGAAATCAAATGTTATTCATTTGAAAAGAGTTACCGAATATTATTTATTCGAAGAGTAGTTATCGAATATTGGTTATTCGAAGTTAGTTAATCCAAAGGAGTTATTCGAAGTTAGTTAATCCAAAGGAGTTATTCGAAGTTAGCTAATCCAAAGGAGTTATTCGAAGTTAGTTAATCCAAAGGAGTTAGTCGAAGAGTTAATCGAATATAGTTATTCGAAAGAAGGTGTTAATCGAATATAGTTATTCGAGTAAAGTTAAAAGAGTTAATCGAATTTAGTTATTCGAAATGAGTTATTCGAATTAGATATTTGAATAGAGTTAAACACATTAGAGTGATTCGAATTACTTATTCAAATAGAGTTAAACACGTAAGAGTTAATTGAATATTAGTTATTCAATTAGAGTTAAATCGAATTTAGTTATTCGAAGGGAGTTAATCAATTTGAGTTAAGTTAATCGATTTGAATTAAGTTGAATCGAAATGGAGTAAATCAATTAGAATTAAGTTAATCGAGTTAGAGTAAATCGAATATTGGTTATTCGAAGGTAAGTTATTCGAATTAGTTATTCGAAGGAGTTAATCAAATGAGTTGATCCAAAGGAGTTAGTCGAATATTAGTTATTCGAATAGAGTTAAAGGAGTTATCGATTTTATTTTGATCGAAAGGAGTTATCGATTAGTAAATCGAAAGGAGATTTTTGGATATAGCATATTCGAAAGAAAGAGATCGAATATTGTTTATTCGAAAGAGAGAGATTTCGAATATGAGTTATTCGAAGAGAGATAACCGAATATAGGTTATTCGAAGAAGAGTTAATCAAATAGAGATTACTCGAAAGAGAGTTATACGTCGAATTCGATTATAGCGAATTCGGGAAAGTACTATTTACTTTCCAGGGTTTAAATCAAGATTTAGTTATTGATTTAGAAATTAGATGTCTGTTAAATTATTCGAGTTAGGAAATAAATTTATAATTTAGGTTGGATATTTTAGGGGTTGGAATTATAACGTTATAGTTATAATCAAACGTTGTCATATAAGAAGTGGATTCGTAACCTGAATCCGAGAATTTGCGTAAACAGATGATTGTAAAAAGTGAGTGATGAGCTTCATCTATTTCACAGTAAAGGACGTTGTTCAATTAAGGTCTGAGAGGTAATTATACCCTAACTTGATTGACTTCAGAATTGACAAAGGAATAGTTGTGGTTCGATCTAAAAGGTTGATTAGGAATAAAGCTAAGGAATAAGCGATAAATGGATTAAGCGAAACGATGTTTTATACAACGTTCATTGGAAATCCGTAAATGAGTGTTGGAAACGTTTTCCAAATATAGTCAGATATGTTTTCTAAACATAGAAAATGAAATGTTTCCATGATAAGAATTTAAGAAATAGAGTTAAGCAAATTCAGAAACTGATTGGAGAGGGTAAGTTGAACGGTTTTCTAAGTGACGATCTGATGTTGGGTTCGACCTTCCGAATTGATACTTAGATAATTGTCCTCATACTAGTTACAGTTAGGGACTGATAGTTGCGAAATAATAGTGATGTGAAAATAAGCTATGGAAATGTTTTCCAATGATTAATAACATATATTTTCTAAATATATGAAATAAGGAAATATGAACATATGATGATTGATCGATCGAATTCCCATTTGGAAATAAGATCGTTGTTTGTACACCGACATGTTTTCATTTGATAGTTAGATCACAGACTATCAAAGTTTTTACCATTTTAACGTTGTTAATATGGAGAGACCGGTTGGATTATTATCCAAAGAACCACTCTGTATCGGCATAAGCGTTGCGAGCAATATATGCCAAAGATAAATTGAAGACGGAGTAAAGTGCAAGGGCTGTTGTATAAGTCTTAGATAACAGTGACTAAGATGGATATACTGAATAGTGCCTTCGGTTTGTCCAGTCCCAGGACAACGTATATGGAAGAAGGTCTGACAGAGTATATCCAATGGATCGCGTAAGTTGATCTGTTCAAACGTATTCACGTTTGGTGGCGGAGGAATTCGTTTCTCTTAGCTATATACCCGTGTTATTTTTGGATAAGTCAATTTGTGATTTGGCGGGTATGACGATGTGGCATTCAAAGTGAATGGTGATCAGATGTTCTGAAGATAGACGTAGTTTCTAGCCTCACACCGGGAAGTAACAAAAGTTGGGCTAGGCAGCATGGCTAGTTGGGTCATCCCCAAGCAGGGTGTATTGTCACCGATCTAGGGAATATCCATATTTATACTTCTTTTTGATTCTGTATCTTCGGATGACGGTTTGATGGCCTACAACCGTGGTGGCAATATATTCGCGACACTCAAGCTAAATGAGTGAGCGGTCATGTGTGGCCGGGTTGCAAGACGTTCTTGTTGAACCCTGAGTGTATCACCTCTAGAGTACACTATTCAGAAGGTGCTCCCATACCTTGTCTGTTGGAATCCATTCTCCGATAAGCGCCCTGCGGTTTATGATTTTATACTATGTATGTAGAACGTGAGATGCAAGCGTTTCTGCTAGATTGATACCTATTTGTACTTAGACATTATTATAACATCACAATGATATTGCTTGTCAAAGTTGTTTAGATACTCATAAGGAAAAACCTGTTCCGTATTCACGGTGTGGTCTTATGAGATATCATATACCTGTTCAATTGTTTTAAACTGTTTTACTCATACCAGTCCCATGACTGACCCGGAGTTTACTTTGTTGTTTTCCCTAAACTCTTGGGTGCCTAAATTTGTACGGGCAGTCAAGTAGTCGGGATTTACAGATATACTTGGAGAGCTTGGAGCAGGATACTTCAAGATTTTATAGCTATAGTTATTTCCGCTGTGTTGTAAGTGTTGTACTCTGATAAGTGCTATTGTATATATATAACTGTTTACTTCAAAGTTATGTTATATATTATATGTTATTCGTTCTGCTGTGAGATTCGTGTTACTCTGATGATTCTGATGTTCTTCTTCTTCTTCTATTCTATTAGTTCTATCTTTTCTTTCTCACCTTCGAAATTCTTTCACTAACGTCTCGGAATTTCCGACTCTCGAGGAGTCGGAAATTTCCAGCCGTTACATCCGTTCTGGGTCTGAACAAAATAAAAGGCACCTTATTCCTCGTCCAATTAAGGAGAGCTATCGATGCACATCCGGTCAATCTCTAAGTACGTCTGTACGACTTCCACTAATAACCTCATCTTGGGTAGGAGTGTCGATGGGTCGTGTCGGATCGGGTTCGGGTCGGGTCAAGTCGGGTTCGGGTTGATTTATAAACGGGTCGGGTCAACCCATTTATTAAACGGGTCATATTTTCCCAACCCTAACCCGACCCGTTTATAAATGGGTTGATCCGGCCTGACCCGCGTAACTTATTTAACTAAATGAGCCGTGTCGGGTCGTATTTGGTCGGTGTAACCTGTTTGACCCATTGATAGATAGATATTGCCTACTAATATAAGCAACAAAAGTACCAAATCACCAACATGCAACAAGTTGCAAAGTCACCAATAGACAACACATATATAAAGCATGAAATCACCATATCCAAAAATCATTTTCTATACATAAGTATATATTCCCATACCGCATATTTTAAAGGCTACCAGTATGGAAGAGATATAGTTGTTATAAGTAAAATATAACTAACAACATACAAGAATAAATTTGTAAAATATAACAGCTTACATATACGAGCATACTGATTACTACATACAAAAAAATTAACACTAACAGTATACATAAAAGACTAAAAGTATGGATGAGATACAACATATAATCGGGTTAGCGGGTTGACCCTAAACCCACCCGTTTATAAATGGGTCAAATTCAGGTTGACCCAAAAATGACCTGCTAACTAAATGGGTCGGGTTAATCTACTAATTTCCGTGCGGGTTTCGGGTCGGGTCACGGGGCATGTAGGAAATTGACAACCCTAATCTTGGGTGTACCTCCCAATCGAGACATCAACAATAATCCAAACGATGTGAAGACCTCTGGTCTTCAGCCACCATCTTCAGATATTTTAAATACTCGAGGCATAGTTATTCAGAATGGATCGAAACCCGGTGTTTCCAAATAACTATCGCATCCTTCAAATTAATTAAGATATACAAGATGTCCTAAACTTTTCAAACCAATTTTGATATACAAACATATCATGGGTCTCATTCCATTTTTGAATATCCATTCACTTAAATTATTCTTTACATTTGGTATTACTCCCATTCAATCATATCAAAGATTTACATCATCTAAACCATTGTTTAAATCTTTCCTTGGAAATTGTTCCAATAGATTATAAATTTTTTTCACAACTTTAACTCAAATCGAGTTTTTTTAAACCTTATCGAGATTATCGAACCTTAATAAAAAGGTAATTTCTCAAATTGTTTTCCCATTACCATCTTATTCATCCGATGGAGTAAAACTGGTGGTACTCCATATCTAACACCCCTCGTGTTTTTGGCAAGTTTAATTACTGTCTTTTACTTCGAATCTAATTAAATATTTTACTACTATTAATCATGGAAAATAATCTTTTCCTTTATATGGGTTGAAGAAAAAATGTTATGCAAAACATCATTTACGACAATCTCAAAATCATACTTCCATTAGAAATGGAATCTCCACATAATTTATATCAGTTTATAATCGATATAAATTCTCGTGTCGGACTAATATTATTAGCGAAATAACGGCAAAGCCTTTTAAATTCCTCGAATAGATTCTGTCTTCATCCACAAAGACGCATCTCGATTATCACTAAATCGAGTTCCATTCAATTCCAGTTAAATTTATTAATTGGAAAACTCACCTTTTGGAAAATTTCATCAATCTTAATTAAAAGGTTTATTTCATAATATCATTTTAACCGGGTTAAAGAACAATGTTATTGATGACACCTCTCACGACAAACCCCAAGCTCAATTGACATCAAATATAAGGAATCAAACATAATTTAGATTAACTTATATTCGAAACCAATTCTCTAATCAATGAGTACCATAAAGGGGAATAACGATGTAAAATATCTTCCAAATTCCTCAAATAGTAAACGTCTACACAACGGTAATGAATACAAAATATCCAAAGATAATTTCTATCCAAATCCATATTCCAATTGAACTTAATTAAAATATTTCTCAAAAACTCATCTTACAAATTTAGTATTTGGAAATATTAAGTTTACTTAACTTAAATTCACAAAGCGTCGCCTTACCATGTTCAAATAATTAGGTTGAAAACACGAATATCCAAAATATGGATCGAAACTTCAAATTTCTTTTCCAAATCACTTTAAAATCATGAACTATGATTTATCATAATTTTTCCATATTTTTAATAATTTAAAAATAGCTTGTTTTAATAAAATCCATTTTTGGGCCACTAACGACACTGCGCTATTTTAATCAAAATTGATTTGAGCTTATTTCAAAATATAACCGTTGGATTTTAAAACTTTACATATCACTGAAAGATCCATTCCTTACGAACCTAACGTTTTTCGTTTTGGGAAAATCCAACGGTCAAATCTCTCGGTACGTCAATTTGAAGTTAATAGTCGAAATTCGCGAATGGTCGCTGCGCGATACGTCCAATTCAAACCATAGTATTATTCAAAATGAAATCTGTCGTTTCAGTTCAAATATAATTTATAAATCGTTTATAAACTTGTTTAAAAACGATTTCAATCCCCAACTCAATTTTTAATCAAAATTTAATATTCAATATTATTATAATATTAAAATATATTTATCAAAATGTAATATATTGAAATCCAAACTTTTCTAACATTTATTATAAATAATAAATGAGATTAATGGAACAATCCTTTCGAGTTAAAAATGTCGTTTATATACCTAACTCGAATTCAATTTTTGAATTTACTATTCAAATTCCAGTTTGCATTAAAACACGCTATTTTTAATTCAAATACATTTTAACCTTTTCAAACGCTGTTTGAAATCATACAAACTACATTTCCAAATCGTCTTGGATAAAAAAAATCTCATTTCCATTTTTATGTCAAATTTCATTTAAATGAATATAATATTTATTTAAAGCCTCAATAGAACTCGACTCAATCAATTCCCAAATAATTTCATATTTATGGTGTCAATGTGTGTAAACATATATAATAACACCCATAGTAGTTACCGAGCATCAACCAACAGTCATAAGATAAGCATTTATAATTTCAACGCTTAAATATACAATAAACAGTATATATAAAACTGTAAATAAATGTCCATCATCCACAAAACAACCATTGCAATCACAAGCAATCATTATATAATCACATTAGAATATAATAACATTATAAATCAGTTCAGGGGGTTCTCACCTTGATTTTTATCGTTAAAATAACAATCACTTTTAGATTAAATTAAACGTGGGTTTAATTTAACCTAAATTTCCAACTTGCTCCAAATTCAACCAAATCAGTTTTGTTGTGAAGCTTTCGACTCCAAGATTCCAACAAATCCAGTTTCGCATAATTATGATTCTATATGAAAAAGATATAATCGTTCGAAGTTTGAAATACATTAAATAAATTAATAAAATAATTATTAAACACCTTCTTCCTCGAATCAACGTTCAACGTTTCTCCTCCACCCAAATCACCCCGCTCCACCACCAAAGGCGCTACGCCGCCGACCTGGGCCCACACCGGAACCCCCCTGGCGCACCATCACCTGGTGGTCACTCTTATCACGCCGCCGGCGAAGTGAAAAGTGGCCACGACCATGGGTCACTTCGACAAAGATTCTAGCCACCTCAATGATCCAATCGACACGAAATTTTACAAGAATCTCCATCACACCACCACACAACTTTTTTATATTGGCCACTTCACCCATCGTTGACCACATTGGCCGGAAAAATTGAAAATGTATTTGCAGCTTAAAAACTTCGTCAATCTCCGATCATCTATGGTTTCTGTCCACCATAACCACTTTTAGCCAAAACCCCTAACTACAAAGTTGTAGCTTGGCCTCCTACCTCCAACTTCCTAGATGAACAGTTTGTCTAACTCTCGACGGCTTGGCCACAAATCACTGAAATCCAAAACTACCCACGTCACCCATGATATGATATTCTGATGAATCCCGACGCCCATTCGCCATCAAATATTTACAGCGGTTAGCCCTCACTGAGTACTCCAACTTTCATATTGGGACCTTTCTCCAATTCCCAATGGTTTGTGTGATAAAAATTAAAACAAAGAGGAGGGCTGAATTGCAAAATACACAAGGACGAAATGGTTTGGGTTTGGGGGTGGAGATGGGGTATACTTGTAGGGTAGAGATTATCTATTAAAAGAAGCTTCGGCATATTAATTTAAAAAAAATTGTTGTAACGCTAGATGTATTCGTCATTTAAAAATTCTCATGGGCGCATACAAACTAAATTCAGGGTGAAAATTATATGCATTTATGGTTTGTCATTACAGTCCTAATGAAACTTGTTTATTGAATTCCTAGACCGTTTGCTCAAATAATGCTAGGTCAAACTCAAATTATTGATCGATAACTTACATAGAATGTTTATGTCTTGCACGACTATAAAATTACTCCGATGGGTGTGAAATTTGGAATCTTACGATAATTTCTTATTCTGGATCCAACAAGATTTCATCGAAAATGGAGGTCGTTTGCAAAATTGCTATTTTTAAGGCTTATTTAATGTTATTATAAAATTATAAAATTCCAAAATCATCAAATTTGATAATGAACTTATTATTATCCTATATATAACATAATAGGATTGTATATAACTTCCAATTCAATGTTTACTAATTCTGAGTTAAACCACATTCATATTATATATAAAACCCTATTTATATATTTAATAAATAAATTAAAAAAAACTTGTCCATGGTGTATAGCTTAGCCGGTAAGAGCTGCTTAGCGATTATGGAATGAAGTTCCTGGAGGTCGTGGCTTCGAGTCCTTCCAGCTACACTATGCTCTCTCATAAGGCTTGGAGCAGTTATCCTCGAAATACCTAATGCTAAATGGGTGGGGATTGGTGCTCCTTGCTGGGTTGGCATTAAATGGCGATCCCATGTGGCAGATAGTGGGTGACCTACTGCTTCTGTTTCATCAGGCAGTTTTTTAAAAAAAAATCAATAAAATATTAATTAATTCAATAGCGATTATTTCGAAATTTGATTTGGACATAATTAATTTACAGTCTATATGATGAAATCTCAATTTCTCACATACGTTAGAAAGATATAATTAAAAAGATTCTAATATTTCTTGTTTCATCAAATCCTGACTTATAACGAATTTTGAGCAAACATTTAAAGTTCAAAACGTAATTTTACAAACTATCGTGACGTTATGAGATCGTTTTAATTAAATTTTAAATTTATATATTTAAACCATATTTTAAATAAATTTTTCTTTGTTAATTCTTTAAATAAATCGTTTTAAATATTTCACATCCATTAAATATTTCTTACTAAAATCCAGGTTGTTACAGCTTCAAAGGCAAATGGCAAATCTACCTATTCCAACAATGTTCATTATACAATGGCAATGTTGTCTGCTTTGAAGCCAAAGAATTATACTTTCCCTAAATATTCCTACGACAGTTTGTGTAAATACTCGGGAAATCAGAACCAATTTAAAATGTTTATTTTGGCTATTTTATTGAATTTTGAATAGTTAAAATAATTTATTTTAAATAATAACGATTAAAAATTTATTTAAATCGAAGTTAGAGCGAATATATTTATTTTAATTATAAAAGGAATTAGAAATAGCACAGTAGTTTGAAAATTTGAATTTGAACTTTGACTGAATGTACATGATTCAAAATAAATCGGATTTCTGTAAAACCAAAATATTTAAATCTATTTAAAAACATCTTTCTAACGAATGTGAAAAATTGAAATTTCATAGCGAGAATAAAAAGTTATGGCTAGTTAAATATTCAGAATAGTCGCTATGGAATTTAATATAATATATAGCCCTTATAAATAGCCGTTTTGCAAACGACCTCCGATTTTAACGAAATCACTTTGGTTGGATCCCGAATTTTAAATTATTGCAAGATTCCAATTTTCATAATTTCTGGAATTAATATGTGAGCGTGGCAAAAGAAAATGTGTTTTGTTAATTTCAAACAAACTGGATCGACCAGAAAATAGCCATTTTTCAAACGGTCTCCAAATTTAACAAAATTAATTTTGTTGGGACCGTATCTTCAAAACATAGGTAGATTTATTTTTCTGGAATTTTTGGAGTCAATATGTGGCCCCAGTAAATTAAAATGTACATTCAAATCCAATATTGAATGTTTTATATTTTAATTCTGAAAATAACTGACTAAAACAGTCGAGTGGGTATACGAAACATATTCCATTGTGTTCGAAATGGAGGAATTTAGATAGGGGCGACAGTTGTTGGGCCTCGTTTGGAGTCCGGGCAAATAAACGAGTAATTGGTGAATTAAAATAGTAATCAAATATATATATAAAAATAAATAAAATTCGAAACCCTAGTTATTCTCTACAGAGCTGCCGTCAAGCTCTTTTAATGGTCACGAACTCCCAATTTCGATCATCACCCATTCTCAAATCATTCAAGATTAAATCGAAGTTTCTAAGCGAATATTGAGGAGAATTTTAAGGATTTCAAAACGATACGGTCGTGATTACTTTCCATCAAATTTTTCGTGAGTTCTGGATTCCCAAAGGGCTTCCATTCGCACCAAAATCCTTCCTCCCACCACGATTGAGTGCAACGCCATGGGTCCCCCGGATGCGCGGCTCCTAGCTGGACGTCGTGGAGGACCTCGATCAGATTCCGACGTACCCTAGCGTGAGGGAGGTAAAACTCTAGGCTCGAACCTGGGTGATAGAAACTATCGGCCTTTTTCTGTATGGAAGAAAGGTAACTTTTTATATCAATTATTTAATTAGTTAATCTCAAATTGTCATTAGCCTTTGAAAAATCGTATCTTTCTCGTACGATAACAAAATTCGATGAAACAAGAAGCGTTGGGACTGTAAATTCGAGATCTACATTTCAGAATATATTGGAGAATTTTTGGGGCTTTCTACAATTTTAGAAGAAATAAAAAAGTGGTGTGAGATTTATGAGTCCAAAATAAATAAATAAAATTATATTAGGTTGCAGACGGAGTTTAGAAACTCCCGACACCGTCGTCCACAGACCATGGACGACTTGATTGTATTGTGGTGTGAATTTGATTGTGATTGTGGTTGTTTAATTGTGTTTGAAACGAAATCGATCGTGTTTATAGAAAATTCATTGTACAGTGAATGAAATTGTATTAGGAAAATTATACACTTGTATCGCCGCGAGGGCTAGGTTAGCAGAGGAACCGTACTAGGTACGGTGCCAGTTTTAATTACCTTGCCATTATGCTACTAAAATTTTCTGAAATATTCATGTGATGTAAAATATTCATGTTATGATATAAGATTGTTTGAACAATAAAAATTAGTTTTTTATTGTATATATAAAATTAAAAATGATCATTATTTAGAATGAAAATATATTAACAATAAAAATTCACATTTTATTGTATATAAGAAAACATTAAAAATATTCATTGATTTGCAATGAAAATATATTAACAATAAAAAAATTCACATTTTATTATATATAGGAAAATATATTAACAATAAAAACTTCACTTTTATTGTGTATGTAAAATTACGGAAAATGATCATTTTATGAAATGAAAATGTGTCAACATAACAAATTACATTTTAATGTAAGATAGAATCATTTAAAGATCTAAGTTTTGAAAAGAAAAATATGTTAATATTGAAATCACATTTTTAATGTAAAGGTGAATTCTTTAAAATGATCATTGTTGAATGAAAAATATGTTAATATTGAAAATCACATTTCTAATGTAAAGGTGAATTCTTTAAAAAGATTCAAGTATGGTAAATTTGTTTTTACATTAAAAAGTACATTTTTATGTAAATGAACCGTTGAAAAGAATCATTGTTAAATGAAAATGTTTTTATATTGAAATTTACATTTTTATGTAAATGAACCATTAAAAGGAATCATTGTTAAATGAAAATGTTTTTATATTGAAATTTACATTTTTATGTAAATGGACCATTGAAAAGAATCATTGTTAAATGAAAATGTTTTTATACTGAAATTTACATTTTTATGTAAATGAACCATTAAAAAGAATCATTGTTAAATGAAAATGTTTTTATATTGAAATTTACATTTTTATGTAAATGAACCATTGAAAAGGATCATTGTTAAATGAAAATGTTTTTATACTGGAATTTACATTTTTATGTAAATGAACCATTTAAAAGAATCATTGTTAAATGAAAATGTTTTTATATTGAAATTTACATTTTTATGTAAACGAACCATTGAAAAGAATCATTGTTAAATGAAAATGTTTTTATATTGAAATTTACATTTTTATGTAAATGAACCATTGAAAAGAGTCATTCTTAAATGAAAATGTTTTTATATTGAAAATTTATATTTTAATGTAAATTAAATCATTAGCAAAAGATTCATTTTTTAAAAAAAAATGTTTTTAAAGATTCTTGTTGATAAAAAATAGTTCAACATTAAAAAGATTACATTTTTTTATGTAATATAGAATAATTTAAAAGATTGCATTTTTTATGTAATATAAAATGATTTAAAAGGAGTACATTATTATGTCATGTAGGAAGAATAAAAACAAACATGAAAATGATTCATTTGTTTAAATAAAAAGTTAAACAAAAAAAGTTGTCATTTTTATTGTAAATGAGAAAACATAAAAATAATTCATTTGTTTAAATAAAAAGTTTACATTTTTAGTGTAAATGAGAAAATATGAAAAATGAACCTTTGTTTGAATAGAAAAGATTATAAAATGGTGTTTACACTAAAATTTACATTTTAATGTATGTATGAATCATATTAAAAGATTCAAGTTAATAAAATTGTGTTTACATTAAAGACTACATTTTTAATGTAATAATGAATCATTATAAAGATTCTTGTTTGATGAAATTATTTTAACTTTAAAAACTATATTTTTCTTTATGTATGAATGATCATTTAAAAATATTCATTTTGATAAAATGTTGAAACATTTAAAATCACATTTTTAATGAAAGTAGAAATCATTAAAAATATTCATTGATTGATGAAAATGGATTTACGTTAAAAATTACATTTTTAATGTATAAATGAGACGTTAAATAGAACCAACTGTTAAAATCCATTTATGTTTGAAAAAAAATATTCTTTTTAACTTGTGTATGAAGTGTGCAGAATTATTTAAAGAATAAATGGTGTTAAAATCGTCAAACGAGTTAATATATATATATATATATATATATATATCTGTGTGTGTGTGTGTGTGTGTAAATTAAAATAAAACGAATCGTGCTGCTACAGTTCACGATTTGGAATCGTAACTTTAAATGATTATACCGAATGATCCGACCGTCGAATTTTTCCAAACCGGAACCGTTGGGTTCGCTTTGGAAAAAACTTTCCAATTAATATCCAACGGTTAGATTTTGAGAAATTCGTAAATTAAATTTTGATGAAAATAGCGCCAGGGCCTATAATGACCTGAAGCATCGTTAAATTAAAAATGGCTATTTTATATGAATAAAAATAGCGATAAATCGTTATAAAATATTATAAATGATATGGAATGAAAAGAAATGATTTGAATTATATATATTCATGAATTATTTGAAAAGTCTGAGTTAACTCTCATTTCAAATAATTAATCGACGATTAGAAGTTGAAGGATTGAAGAAGGTGGTTGAAGACCGACGATCTTCACATCGAATGGATGACTACTGATGTCTTTGATTGGAGTTGCTGCCTTGAAAGGTTACAATGGTAGTTGTCCAGACGTACTTGTTGATGTCCGGATATGCGAGAGCTTATCTTCCGTATTGGACATATGGAACGTGTAATAAGGTGTCTTCGGTTTCGTTCAGACCTAGAAAGGACTTGTAAATGGATGTATGTCTGACATTGGGCTTTATTCTATGATGATTGATTTTTATTAAATATATATTTGTTTGGTGGCGGAGAATTTATGCTCTTGCTTAACACCCTTTTCTAAGACGTACGATCTCAGAGGTTATATATCGATAGACATCAGTCGCATGGCGTGAATTGTCAGTGTGGCATGCCAAGATGCAAATGATCAAGGCTTATTGTTGAAAAGCAGAGCCTTGTGGTTGATGATAAAAGCACATCTTTATTTGGAATAGCTTTGTGTATAGCGTTACTTCGCGAGCCTCACACTCCAGTATGAACCAGAAATGGGAGAAGGATCCAGGGAGAACATGCGTTTCTTTCTAGCTAGGAGTGGTGTCATGGTATGGAGTCCAGACATTTTTACTTATGTGAATGATGGAAAGCAAGGTACCTCGGATTTGAGTCCCTAGTGGCTCTTTATTTAACGCCCCGTAGGGCAGAAAAACTTATTGTTCAAGAGTTATAATCCACTAAAATATTTAAGGACCAACCCTGTGGCTTTTTAGGTGCAGTTGCGGCTGAATCCTGAGGCTCGGGCTAGAGAGTCTCGAATTCGGTAAGGACGATCCCTTGCCCTAGTTCATGATGGAAATTTAACTTCCAATACGACACCATGCGGTTTTGATTGTAAAACTAGTACGGTGACATAGTATATGGTATCTATGCCGTCTATGATTGATACATTGAAACACCCCACCTCCGTTAAGGTCACTCAGAAAGGGAATGCCTTAACTTTGGTATAGGGTTATAGGTACAAGACACAGAAAACTTTACAAGATAGATAAATATAAGCAGTGAAATTCAATTATTTATTTCATACGTGGTTCAATACAAAAGCATTACATCAAATTGTCTCAAAATAACTTCCAAAACATTACAACATAATGTCTGTCTTGATTATTTAATAAAGAAGCATAAACCATAAATAAAACTGCATAAATCCCCAAGGATAATGTCCAAGAGCCATAGCCAAGGTGAGAAAGAGTCCAAATCATACACCTACTTTCTTGAAGCTTGCAAAGAGTCTGACTAAGCTGCAGTATTCCCTCTCTGTGGACTTGGATGAGGGGGAGGGAGAGGGAAACGGAAGAAAAGAGGACGAAGGAAAACGGGTCAGACAATAAGTCTGGTAAGTTCGGTGATTACTAGTATTTAAACAAAGAAAGGGATCATGACAATAATAACAGAACATAGTGATCGCACTCATTACTATAGTCTCTGCACCTACTTAACCATTGTTTCAACCAGTCTTACGTGTTCATAACAAACGACCCCCTTAATGATCGACTCCTACCCGTATGCATTCATATCCTGTGTCAATCGGCCCCGCTTGACTGTAGATACATGTGCTAGTCCCACCATGGGGTGTATCAGTCCCTCTGGTGGCAACCCGACACGATTCAAGATGCACAGTGTATACTACTGATGCCCAGTGCCTAATTTTTTCCACTCCGGAGTACGTGCACGCCCATACTCCGTCGGAACCTACACTAGCCCACAACCGCCGATGTTTTGACCACTTATAATCATCCCAGTAATCGTGCCCCACCCTGCCTAGTTCCAGGGTACCATGATACATCTATGTGGGTTACTGCTGAAATGGGTCCCCGCTACTAAGGTTTTCTAATCAACATGTTTATTTGGTTAAGTGTCCAAGTTTACCTAACCCTACCAATTCGTTTAGTTAACATGTTGAATCGGTTAAGTGTTACCCTAATTGACTTAACCCTACCAATCCTGACTTAGCTTTAATTTATTAAAGCACCAACCACTCACATTAGACAGGTATTGTTGTGGTCACTGGATATGCCGATCGGTTCCGGGAAGATATACACCACAACTCAGTCTAACCTCGGGTTCTTTTTGGGCTTGATGCACTAACCACCCACATTAGAAAGGTCTTGTTGTGGTCACTGGATATGTCGGTCGGTTCCGGGCAAATTTACACCACAACTCAGTCTTATTTCGGGTAAGGCATATTCATCTTTATCTAAATTCACATTTTTCTATATATGTCTAATTTCTTTATGTAAATTAGATTTAATTTAATCATGCCATAATTATCCTTTAATTATGCTCACCATAAATGGTATATCAAATATACCATTTTATGAACAAATATATGCCATGAATTTTCATATTTTCCCATCGCTACCCCCGTGGAACGTACGCATGAATCACATAAAATGTTGGGCTAGTAAATTAGCCCAACCCATAAATAAGAAAAGGGGTAATAAACAAGGGACATGAAATAAACATAAAATAGCATACATTTCAACTAGTCATGTGTAACTTGGTATAGAGGTATCATTTAACTTTGATTAAATGGGTAAAGGTGAACTTGTGACTAAGTTGGGTCTAATTGTCATGTAAACTTGACAAAGGTCTAGCATGGAGGTTTAACATATAATCACAATTTCAACCCACAACTTAGCATATTAACTTATGTATGTCAAAACATAAGAAAGCTACTATAATCATTTTTAAATTGCAACTTAGCATGATAACTTATGTGTGTTAAACATAAGAGGGTTGTTATAAACATATTCGAATCACAATTTAGCATGATACTTATGTGTTAAACTAAGAGGACTACAATTTCAAATTTTACAACATAAACAGATTCAACCTAACATGAATATACATGAGTGTTGATCTAACATATAAGCATGTGTTTAAGATCATAAACTTGCAAATAACCACAATTTATAACATGGCATGTTTCACCATTTAATTGGAAAAATAAATCCATTACACAATCATAATAGATTCCAACGATATACAATATGTTCATCACCACAAGCATATAGACATGGTTAATGTACAACACGTTCATCACCACAAGCATATAAACATGATTAATTACAATGATACTTTAAGATAAACGAGAATCAAATCTTATACATAAACATCATTCTATATCCAAATTACAACATGTCATGATTCAATTAAAAGAACGTTTAAATCTGCGTAATAACCAACTTACAAACTAAAAAGGAATTCTTGCGTTCTGAAATTTGAATTCTGAAATTGGTAAGCTCGCCTTTGATGTAGATCGTTGAATTTTATAACTTTTAATTTGATTTTTGATTCAGGTTCTTATCTTGTCTTTGAATTGGTGACGGCTACTCCAAGTTCTCTATTGACAGCATGATAGTTCTAGGATTATTTTTGTGTGATTTTTAGGTTTGAGCATTTGGTTGTTTATATAGAATTTCAATTCAATTTGAGCCGTCGGATGATCCTAGGGTTAACCACAACCATCCAGTCAAGATAGGGTGACACCTCAGCCATAGTGACTCAGCACTGAGTCACAAAATAGTCGCCTTTCATATCTGCCCGGGGGGAGTGGGGGTAGGTCGACCCCTAGAACGACCTGTAGGGGGTGGTCGACACTAGGGTCGACCCCCTGGTGGACCTGGGTCCTGGGCGGGATTTTTCCCGCCCAGCGCGCTCCTGACTTCTGATTTGAATTTGTTTTCGAGCTGTTTGAACTTATTAGAATTTTTTGGAAACTTCCGACGGGCATAACTTCTTCATACGAAGTCCAATTTACGCAAACTCGGACTCTATCTTAACCAGAATTCCAAGACGAACACAATGGCTTAACCCATTTGCCTTAATTCTCACATTTTAAATTAAGTATTGTTTAATTCGTTACTATACCATTAACAGAAAATACGGGGTGTTACATTCTCCCTTCCTTTTAGGATTTCGTCCCCGAAATCTTCAAGTCGAGGAGAACTTATATCCTACCATCCAATCACCCATCTACTCAACCATCAAACACAGGCGTCCATTGTCATTAAAAAATTTCTAATGCATCATGATCGTATGCATTGTGTGTGTACATGTCCTTATCTAATGCAAAATCAGACGGTCTACTGATTCAGTTGACCTCCTTAATGCAAATTATGTCAGTGCCATGAGTCCATTATGAATGCAATTTTTCCTACTCAAAATTTCCTGCATGAGTGCACAATCATTCATACAAATGCAACGTCCATATGATAACACATGAAGTTTCAATCCATATACCAATACATATATGCATATGAAATATGGAAGTGACTGAGCCGATCTAATACCTAATGTGTGTGTATATGCATCCACTAGCAACCACTTGCAACCATCAACCATAACATGTTTCAATTACATGTTTACATCCAAATGGGTTCCTACCTAAGGATAAAGGATAGGATCAAGGAGATATACCTAAAAAGATAGATACGAGCATAAACTTAAGGAAAAAGAGATTAAGAATGTACCCTCAAAAATAAAAGGGTAGGCTGCGCGTATTCTGTCCTCAGTTTCCCAAGTCGCGTCTTTTTCGGTGTCGCTCCATTGAACTTTGACGAGCTTAAATTCATGGTTGCGTAGCTTTTTGGCTTCTGTTCCCAAGATACGGGTTGGAGCTCTCCTCACAGTTGCTTCTCGTTCAACTTCAACTTCCTCTAGCATGCTTCGTTCTACCACTTCCGTAGACTCGTGTAAGCATTTCCGCAGGTGAGAGACCTGAAAGACATTATGAACCCCGGCCAATCTTTCGGGAAGTAGTACCCTATAAGCCATCTTCCCAATCTTCTCATGATAGGAAACGACCCTACAAATCTTGGTGCTAACTTTCCTGCGGATCCAAAGCGAACGATGTTCCTCAAAGGAGATACATTAAGGAACACCTTGTCTCCAACTTCAAACTCAAGGTCAGTTCTTCTTTTGTCTGCGTAGGACTTTTGTCAATCTTGGGCAGTCTTCATTCTTCTTCATATCAAGTCTACTTTCTATGAAGTTTCCCTAATCATGTCTGGTCCAAGTATGAGTTTGTCTGTGGACTCCCACCAGCAAGTTGGTGACCTGCACGGTCTTCCATATAAAGCTTCGAAAGGCGCCATGCCTATGGTGACTTGGTAGCTATGGTTGTAAGCGAATTCCATCCAAAGTAGATGATCCTCCCATGTACCTCCGAAGTCAATAATGCATAATCTCAAGAGGTCTTCTAATACTCTGTTGACTCTTTCCGTCTGGCCATCGGTTTGAGGGTGATAGGTCGTGCTTAAGCATAACTGCGTGCCTACAACCTCTTGTAAACTCTTCCAAAACTCGCTCGTGAAGATAGGGTCTCGATCACTCACTATCCAAGAGGGTATCCCATGGAGTTGAACTATCTCTTTAAGATATATGGATGCTAGGTATGAGGCTGTCCTTCTACTCTTGACGGGTATAAAGTGGGCGCTTTTTGTGAGCCTGTCCACTATTACCCAAATGCTGGTATTGCCCCTTCTTGACCTAAGCAACCCATCTATAAATTCCATCGAGATGCTATACCATTTCCACTGTGGGACTTCTAGAGGATGAAGCAGACCACTAGTCTTCTTCTGCTCCGCCTTGACTTGTTGGCATATCAAACACTTAGAAACAAATTCAGCTACGTCTTTCTTCATGCCATTCCAAAAGAAAACTCTTTTGATATCTTTATACATTTTGTCTCCTTCTGAGTGTATGGTCAGCTTGGAATGGTGTGCCTCTTCTAGAACCGCCTTTACCAAATCCCTTACTTGTGGGACATATAGTCTTCCATCTCGTCTCAACCATCCCTTGGCATCAATGGAGTATCTATTGAGGTGACTGGAAGTCTCACCCCTAATTAACTTGTCCATCACATCGGCTAGCTGAGGGTCTTCTCTTTGCGTGGCTCCGATTGAGTCTAATAGAGTTGATCGCACTTCTAACGTTGCTAGCAATCCAGGTACAAAGTCAAAGGAGGGTTTGAAGTTAAAGCTTGCTATGAACTCCAAGCTTTTCCTTTCCACGAAGAGCGGGCTTAAGGCCAGCTTCTTTCTATTTAAGGTGTCTGCTACTGGATTGCCCTTGCCAGGAGTGTAGGAAATCTCAAAATCGAACGAGGCAAGAAACTCCATCCATCTTTGCTTCCTCAAATTGATATCTTTCTACGAGAAAAGGTATTTCAACGATTTATGGTCAGTATACAGTTCAAATTTCTCACCTAGGAGATAATGGCGCCAAGACTTAAGCGCAAAAACGATGGCTGTCAACTCTAGGTCGTGGGTTGGGTAGTTTTTCTCGTGTACTTTCAACTGTCTTCCACCATAAACCACTACCTTCCCTTCTTGCATCAGAACAACGCCTAGTCCCGTTCTGCAAGCATCTGTGTATACTGTAAACATCTTGCTTCCATCTGGCAATGTCAGAACTGGGGCTGTTGTCAGAGCCCTTTTCAAACGTTGGAAAGCAATATCGCAATCCAAATCCCAATTGAAAGCTAGGTTCTTCTTTGTCAATCTTGTCAGTGGAGCTGAGATTTTTGCAAAATCTTTGATAAATTTTTGATAAAAGCCTGCTAGCCCGAGAAAGATTCGGACTTCGGTTACGTTTCGAGTAACCTTCCAATCTTGCACAGCAACCACTTTCGCGGGGTCCACAGCTATCCCCTCTTTAGACACCACGTGTCCAAGGAACCTAACTTCCTCCCTCCAAAAATGGCATTTGGAGAATTTCGCCTTCAACTGATGTGCACGGAGAGTATCCATGACTTCTTTTAGATGCTGAGCATGCTCTTTCTCATTCTTTGAGAAGATCAAAATATCATCTACGAAGACCACCACAAACTTATTGAGGAACTCTCGGAACACCCTGCTCATTAAATCAACGAAGTAAGCGGGTGAATTTGTCAAGCCGAAAGGCATGACAAGCCACTCGAAGAAACCATCTGGAGTTCTGAACGCGGTCTTATCAATGTTGTCTTCAGCCAACCTTAGCTGATGAAACCCGGTAGCCAAATCTAAATGGGAGAATACCGATGCACCTACAAGCTGATCGAACAAATCATCTATTCTCGGGAATGGGCGCCTATTCCTCTTGGTCAGCTTGTTTAGCTCCCTATAATCAATGCACAGGCGAAGCGAACCATCCGCTTTAGTTGCGAACACTACTGGAGCACCCCATTCAGAAATACTCTGCCTTATAAACCCCTTCTTAAGCAATTCTTTAACTTGCTTGCTGAGTTATTTCCTCTCCCTCGGAGCCATGTGTCTAACGGGTAAAGCAATGGGCTTTGCGTTGTCCACGAGGTATATGTGGAAGTCTATCTCCCGCTTCGGAGGTAATCCCTTTACCTCTTCAAACACATCTGAGTATTCACGGACTACCCTTATAGACTACAAGTTCTCAACAGATGCATCAAGAGATTCTAGGTAACTAAGAATAACGGAGTTCATGGGATTACAAGAGATTTCGAGAGTGTTACCGAGGCGATTCATGAGTCTAAGCACTCTCTTTTCACAATCGAGGACGACACCATTACTGGATAGCCAGTCCATGCCTAGAATCAACCCATAGCCCGTGAAGCCCAAAACAAAGGCATTACATCTAAACCCAATGCTTAGTATAGATATTTTCAAATCCAAACAAACCATTGACAAATAAGCTGAGCCCCCAATTGGATTTGAAACAACCAAGGAATCCTCTACTATGCTAGTGTCTAGGAGCAGAGATTCCATTAAAGCAGTAGATATAAAAGAGTGCGATGCGCCAGAATCAAATAGTGTACGAACAGGATGATCAAAAAGATAGACTAAACTTTCGATAGAAATATTTCTACCTCGTTCTAGCAGAGGAGCTATGAGAGCGTGAACTTGTCCTCCAGAAGAAGGTCCAGCTCCCTGCCCTTGCTTCCTTGGGCAGGCCCTAGCCATGTGTCATGTCTCACCATAGTGGAAACAACCACCCATCTCCCTTTTCTTCTTCTTGCAGTCTTTGATCAGATGTCCGGGAATGCCACATAATTTACACTTTCTCTTGTCATGGGATTTGTTGTTCTTCCTTCCTTTCTTTGAATCAGCCTTCTTGTTCTGCTACCCCTCCCCCTTCATATCTTGAGGCACTTCCGCTTTTGCCTCTTTCTTGTCCTTGTCTTCCTCATGTAAGAGTGCCATGTCCACTAACCTCTCTTAAGTAGACCCCATAGGTATTTGGGTCATAGCCAAGCTGTGAAGTGGCTCATTCAATCCCTTGACAAAACGGAGAACCTTCTTATAAGGAGTATTCACTAAGTCCAGTCCAAATTGGGCCAACTGATTGAATTGATTGACGTACTCCTTGACCATACTTCCTTGCTTAAGAGATAAGAACTTTTCCAGCTGTAAACTTCGTTCAGCCTGTGAGAGGAATTTCATCTTAAAACTTATTCTGAAATTTATCCATGTGTCAACTGGTCTTTCAGCATTAGTGAATTCCCACTAATAGGAAGCTTCGTCTTTGAGCAACCATACAAGCAACTGTATCTTCTGCCTATCGTCAACCTCGAAGATAACGAACAGATCCTCTGTTTCTTTGAGCCAGTTCCTTGCTTCTACGAATGATTCAGTTCTCTTGAAATCCTTTCCACCCATGGCCCTTAAAGTCTGTACAAATCTTTGAGAAAGCTTTTGCATGAGGAGGAGGAGGAACCGCTGCAGCTGGAGGAGGAGGAATATTTGCTGGGCCTGCGTCGTTGGCCCTAGCCTCTAAGTACCTCCTGAACTAGCCAGGTATCGGTACACCCTCTGCAAGGTTAAGATTCCCAGACATGCTGAAACGAAAAAAGAAAAGATTCAAAACGAAGGATATAAAGATAGTGCATATGGCTTTGGGGATTATGCCCTTTTAAATTTAAAACAACACTCTTTCTTGTAAAATGCTTCTTTATATTCCTTTTTAAAAATAATTTTCAAAAACTCTTATCTGATCTGGTAAACCTTTGCTCTGATACTAAGTGAAACACCCCACCTCCGTTAAGGTCACTCACAAAGGGAATGCCTTAATTTTGGTGGAGGGTTATAGGTACAAGACACAGAAAATTTTACAAGACAGATAAATGTAAGCAGCGAAATTCAATTATTTATTTCATACATGGTTCAATACAAAAGCATTACATCAAATTGTCTCAAATAACTTCCAAAACATTACAACATAATGTCTATCTTGATTATATAATAAAGATGCATAAACCATAAATAAAACTGCATAAATCCCCAAGAATAATGTCCAAGAGCCATAGCCAAGGTGAGAGAGTCCAAATCATACATCTACTTTCTTGAAGCATGCAAAGAGTCTGACTAAGCTGCAGTATTCCCTCCCTGTGGACCTTGGAGGGGGGGGGGAACGGAAGAAAAGAGGACGAAGGAAAACGGGTCAGACAATAAGTCTGGTAAGTTCGGTGATTGCTAGTATTTAAACAGGGAAAGGGATCATGATAGTAATAACAGAACATAGGACAATACCCTAATATAAGATAAGAGGAACATGTGATCACATCCATTACTATAGTCTCTGCACCTACTTAACCATTGGTTCAACTAGTCCTATGTGTTCATAACAAACGACCCCCTTAATGATCGGCTCCTACTCGTATGCATTCATATCCAATGTCATTCGGCCCCGCTTGACTATAGATACCTGTGCTGGTCCCACAATGGGGTGTATCAGTCTTATTTCGGGTAAGGCATATTCATCTTTATCTAAATTCACATTTTTCTATATATGTCTAATTTCTTTATGTAAATTAGATTTAATTTAATCATGCCATAATTATCCTTTGATTATGCTCACCATAAATGGTATATCAAATACACCATTTTATGAACAAATATATGCCATGAATTTTCATATTTTCCCATCGCTACCCCCGTGGAACGTACGCATGAATCACATAAAATGTTGGGCTAGTAAATTAGCCCAACCCATAAAAAAGAAAATGGGTAATAAACAAGGGACATGAAATAAACATAAAATAGCATACATTTCAACTAGTCATGTGTAACTTGGCATAGAGGTATCATTTAACTTTAATTAAATGGGTAAAGGTGAACTTGTGAATAAGATGGGTCTAATTGTCATGTAAACTTGACAAAGGTCTAGCATGGAGGTTTAACATATAATCACAATTTCAACCCACAACTTAGCATATTAACTTATGTATGTCAAAACATAAGAAATCTACTATAATCATTTTTAAATTGCAACTTAGCATGATAACTTATGTGTGTTAAAGATAAGAGGGCTGTTATAAACATATTTGAATCACAATTTAGCATGATATTTATGTGTTAAAACATAAGAGGACTACAATTCCAAATTTTACAACATAAACAGATTCAACCTAACATGAATATACATGAGTGTTGGTCTAATATATAAGCACGTGTTTTAGATCATAAACTTGCAAATAACCCCCAATTTATAACATGACATGTTTCACCATTTAATTGGCAAAATAAATCCATTACCCAATCATAATAGATTCCAATTGCATACAATATGTTCATCACCACAATCATATAGACATGGTTAATATACAACACATTCATCACCACAAGCATATAGACATGATTAATTATAACGACACTTTAAGATAAACGAGAATCAAATCTTATACATAAGCATCATTCTATATCCAAATTACAACATGTCATGATTCAATTGAAAGAACGTTTAAATCTGCGTAATAACCAACTTACAAACTAAAAAGGAATTCTTGCGTTCTGAAATCTGAATTCTGAAATTGGTAACTCGCCTTTGATGTAGATCATTGAATTTGATAACTTTTAATTTGATTTTTGATTCAGGTTCTTATCTTGTCTTCGAATTGGTGACAGCTACTCCAAATTTTCTATTGACAGCATGATAGTTCTAGGATTATTTTTGTGTGATTTTTAGGTTTGAGCATTGGGTTGTTTATATAGAATTTCAATTCAATTTGAGCCGTCGGATGATCCTAGGGTTAACCACAACCATCCAGTCAAGATAGGGTGACACCTCATCCCTAGTGACTCAGCACTAAGTCACAAAATCGTCACCTTTCAGATCTGCCCCGGGGGAGGGGGGCGACCCCCTGGTCGACCTTGGTCCTGAACAGGAATTTTCCCACCCAACCCGCTCCTGACTTGTGATTTGAATTTGAATTTGAATTTGTTTTCGAGTTATTTGAACTTATTTGAATTTTCTGAAAACTTCCGACAACCATAACTTCTGCATACGAAGTCCAATTTACGCAAACTCGGACTCTGTCTTAACCAGAATTCCGAGACGAACACAAGACGTAACCCATTTCCCTTAATTCTCACATTTTAAATTAAGTATTGTTTAATTCGTTACTATATCGTTAACAGAAAATGCGGGGTGTTACATACATTATGGTTGAAATGTTTTGTAACAAATGTACACTAATAATAATATCAAATCCGTTTTATCGTATTAAGCATTTTTAACCATTATAAGGTAAAATTCTATCCTTCGGTTTGCGTTGCATTGTATGATGTGACTTGAGTTTTATAATGGTTTCATTTTTCTAAAAAGCATTGTATTGTTTAACGATTTACTTAATTTCATGCACGGGCAATCCAATGGAGTAAACTCGTTCCACGTTAGCAGCGTGGTCCTGTGATTAGCCTTATTATTAAATAGGTTAAGTAAGATTTCTCATGCTTGTCCCATGACTGACTCGTAGTTTGTTTCACTTTGCACACTTGGGTGCCCACTTTCCACACGGGCATCCTTGTATTCAGGTTTTAGCAGACTCATTCTGGATTGCTATGGAGCTGAAGATGGTTCTTGTCATTTCTATTATACTGTTGAGACTACATTTAGTATATTATGTTTGATTCCGTTGCAGACATTTTGTATTAAGCTGAAACTGCATTATGTACTAAGTATAATCCTATTATGCTGTGTAACTCTGATGATATATTATTTCTAGTGTAATTTGATGTACATTATCTACTGTAATTCTATATTTCTGTTCTACTGGTATTGTTTATGTGTTATATTCCAACGATTATCCTTGCTTTCGTACTACGGGAGTTTGGGGTCATCACAGTTGGTATCAGAGCTAATGGTTAAATTTCGCCATGGAATATAACATATCAACAAACTTTTTAGAAATAGAATCTGCAGTATTGTAAAACGAATAATTCATTATAGATAGGATCACTCATGTCCTAGAATGAGTACAGCAGAATAAAATACACCCCATAGATTCATTTACATTTAAATATATGTCTCTATGCTTTACAATATCATTTCTGTTAGCCTGACTCTTTGTCTGCTATTTGCGGACATAGCAGAAAATGAGTGGCGGAAACAGAAGAAGAAATTCTATGGTTCAGCAATCTAATGAGCCAATCGTGCTCCCACAACTAGAACCAGATCTAGAAGCTCTAGTAATGAAGTATCGAAATCTGGGTGGAGTACCATTCTTGGGCAAAGAATCCGTTATTGAAACACAAGCATGGATGCGTTCTTCGGAGGGGATTTTTGAAGGCTTGAAGTTGAGAGATGATCAGAAAAGATTACTGGCATCTTTGGCACTCAAAGACGAAGCTCTAATCTGGTGGGAAACTGTTATTGAGGAAAATCCAAAAGGTAATATTACCTGAGATAGATTTGAAGAAATTTTCAAAGAAAGATTTATTCCCCTAGAAGCAACTGAGCGGCTATATGATGAGTTTTACAATCTGAAACAAGAAGATATGACCATCCAGGAATATCAGAATAAATTTAATGAACTTTCCTTCTTTGCCTCAGAACTGATTCGAGATCCTATAAGGAAGAATCTGAGAATTATCAAGGGACTTCAAAATAAATACGAAGGTAGAGTACTTGGTTATGTAAATCTTCCTTTTTCTGAGATGATACAAATGGCTTATCGCTATGAGTATATTGATAAGCAACATGGTTTGGAAGATGAAGAGGAAGGAAGCTCTAGCAGCAAAAGGAAGTTTGAAACTGATAGCCCTGAGTCAAGTACAAAGCCTGAGGCCAGTAAGAAGTCTGAAGCGGGTAAGAAAGAGGTTAAATCTAAGGAAAAAACCATTAACGACTGCCATATGCTAAAACTGCAACAAGAAAGGGCATTTATTGATAAAATGCAGATCTCTAAAGAAACAAAGAAAGGATGGATCTAATTCCAATCAGAAGTTCAAGAGAATAGAGAATGCAATCTTTGCCATCGGACTGGTCATGTAAAGCAAGATTACCGGCTTTTAAAAGCGACCAAAGAAGCTCAAGTAAATAGTACGGCAGATGCCCCAACACTCTCAGCTAGTCAGGAAAGGCCAGATGTTTTGGAAGGCAATCTAACTGTCAACAATATACCAGTTAAAGTATTGTTTGATATGGGCGCGTCCCAAAGCTTTATTTCAAGTAATACAGTCAAGAAGCTAAATCTAAAATTGAGATATCTTAAAGAATACCTTTGGGTTCATAATCCGATAGGAGGTTCTCAGGTCCTTGGTACGTGTTGTAGAGTGCCCATCTCTTTTTCCCATTATCGGTTTTCTTGTATCTAGATCGTTATGGATTTTTCTGAATTTGACATCATTCTTGGGCTAGATTGGCTAACTAAATATGAAGCTGAAGTTAAATGTGCAGAAAGAGTTGTTAGAATTAAAACGAAGCTTGCCAATATTGTTATACCCTGCGTAGGCTCAGATTCAGATAGAAAAGAATTTTGGGCTGCTCTTGAGGTTTCTCCCACTGATATTGAAAATATTCCTATTGTTAAGAATTATGCGAATATGTTTGAAGAAGTTGACAGCTTACCTCCATAAAGAGAAATTGACTTCAGAGTTGATTTAGTCCTGAATGCAAGACCAGTTGTGCATTCTATTCGAAGAATGACATGGAAAGAGAAAGAAGAATTAGGTAATCAAACTCGACAGCTTTTATGGAAAGGTCTGATCAGGCCTAGCTTTTCCAATTGGGGTGCAGCAATAGTGTTTGTTCCAAAGTCAGATGGTACTCTCAGATTGTGTGTTGATTACCGAGACCTCAATAAGCAGACACTGAAGAACAAATATCCATCACCCCGTATTGATGATTTATTAGATTGCTTGAATGGAGCGCAAGTATTTTCTAGGATGGACTTAGCTCCAGGTTTCCGTCAACTGCGGATTGCCGGAGAATGTGTTCCTTTAACAGATTTCAGAGGTCCAGACATATTTTATGTATGTTTAGTAATGTCAATCATCTTATGTAACGCTCCTGCTTATTTTGTCGATTTAACGAACAGAGTATTCCGCGATGTCTTGAACAAATTTGTGCTGGTTTTCATTAATGACATTTTAATCTTCTCTAAGTCAACTGCCGAGCATGAAAAGCATTTGGAACAAGTTTTGGAAATTTTGAGAAATAACGTTTTAAGAGACAAATTATCTAAATGCATATTCTGGCAAGAAAAAGTAAAGTTACTCGGTCATGTAGTATCGAAGGCAGTGGATCCCAGTAAAATCACAACCATTCAAGATTGGAAGCAGCCTAGCACTTCTACAGAAGTTAGAAGTTTTCTAGGATTAGCTAGCTATTATAAGAAATTCCTTAAGGATTTTTTGAAGCTATCTTGTCCATTAACGCTTGTCCATTAACGAAACTTACCAAAAAGCATACAAAGTTTAATTGGACGCCTGAATGTGAGGCAGCTTTCCAAGAGCTGAAATTAAGGTTGACTGCTGCTCCAGTGTTGACCATTATTGATGGCAATCAAGATTTGAAAGTCTATACAGACACTTCTATTAAAGGTATTGGCGCGGTATTAATGTAGAGAGGCAAACTAGTTGCTTATGCTAGCCGTCAGTTGAAGCTGCATGTTAAAAGATATCCTACTCACGATCTTGAGTTATTAGCTATTGTGTTTGCTCTAAAAATATGAAGGCACTATGTTTTGGGTGAGAAGTTCGAATTATATACAGATAAAATTTTGGTTGGAGTCGGATTAAGAATCTAAAGATAAAATTTCACGTATCAAGCATTCTTTGGCTGTTATAAGGTAAAACCCTATCCTTCGGCTTGCGTTGCATTGTGTGATAGGACCTGGGTCTTATAACAGCTTCATTGTTCTTTATTTAGCATTGCACTGTTGTTTTATACACTGGTGTTCTTGGGAGGAAACCCGTTTTGTGTTATACGGCGTGGTCCCATGATTTACCTAACTTTAAAATAAAGATTTATAACTGTTTTAGTTCTCACACCAGTCCCATGACTGACCTGGAGTTTATTGTTTTAACCTAAACTCTGGGTGCCTCTATTTTCCGCACAGGCAAATAGTAGTTTTGGTTTTGCAGATTTATATTCGTAGGATCCTAGTTTACAGCTAGAATGATATCCGGAAAGTTTTGTATCCGTATATCTCCTTCAGTTGCATATTGTATTATTTTCTGCTGCTATGTAATTTATTGTAATCTTTGATATTTTCTGTTGTATAATATTTGTTTACACTCTGTATATTCTTGTAATCCGATGAATTGTTGTAATATACAATGAAATGTTCTTCCGTCTGCGTTCCTTTGTGGCTTGTCCTCAATTCTATCCAGGCTTTCCTTACCGGGGAAGTTCGGGTCGTTTCATTTTGGTATCAGAGCTTTGGTTTACAAAGCTCAGAGAATAAGACACATTAGAACCAAATGAAACAATTCATCAGAATTGGATTAGTAATATCCAACGAGAATGACTCGTTAGAGATAGGATCAGTAGTATCCTAGAACGAGTGTGAAGAGTATATTTTTCAAATTGAAAACAAGTTTTGTTTTGAAAATTTAAATCAATTATTCGTATTTGATTATTTATTTTATATTGATTTGGACTATCCAGTATATACAGATTTTGCGTATACGTCTGATCCGCGTGTATTCAAAATTTTAATATACTGGATAGATATAGAATCACACTCTATTCGCCCGGAGATGATTCTGATGATGAGGCCTCATTATCAGTGTTTATATTCGAGTGACGTAAGTGAGATTTCTATATATTTCCTATTAACTGGTGTGAGAATCAAAATTAGATAGGGCTTATTGTTGTGATTTTGCGTCAAAAATCTGATTTTTAGACTGTATATCAAAGTTATAAATTTGAAATGATAATCAACTAATTGATTGCTGATTGTGTTGTTTGATTATTGGTTGATTAATTAAAATTTGTACCATATAGCCAAATTGTATCAAATAGTGAGTTGTATTGAAAATTTATCGCATTTGCATGCATATACATGTACTTACACTGAACAGGTCATAGCAAGCAGGCTAGAGCAGAAGAATTAAATTTGTTTGCCCGACAAATAGGTACATGTTTACCATAATTTACTGTTTTGTTTGGGTGATGATGATTTTATGAGCCGATTGGCTAGCCGCTTGGCCTTTTCTTTTTCTTTTTGAGATCAGATGGCCTGTATGGCAATTTCAAGATTTTCCCGGTGCTCCTCGTGCAGGGGAGGATATGGCGAAATTTTTCGGAAATTTAAGGTGTTAGCCAAATTTTTGAAAAATTTGAAAAGTTCTTAGAAACTGTCAAGTTAAAGAACTTAAGCCGTAGTCAAAATGACGAAAGTTGAGTTGATTATTGAAACAACTTTCGGCTTCATTCCTTTTTGGGGATGAAAAGTTTTAAGTGGGGTAGATTGTAATAACCCAGAAATCCGAGCCAATTTAAAAAAATTATTTTGGCAAATTTAGTGAATTTTGAACATTTAAAATGAATTATTTTAAATAATATCGACGAGAAATTTATTTTGAATAGAATTCGAACGTATATATTTCTATGGAGCGTCGTTAGAATATAAATATATATTTATATATAGAAAAAGAATTAAAAATGGCGTGGTAGTTCGATAATTCGATTTCAAAATTCAAATGAATGTACCGGGTGCAAAATAAATCGGATTTTAGTGAAACAAAAAATAATAGAATCTATTTGTGAATATCTTTCCAACGAATCCGAAAAATTGAAATTTCATAGCGGAAATCAAAAGATATGTCCAGTTGAAAATTCAGAATAGTCGCTATGGAATTCTGGCCCTTAAAAATGGGAATTTTGCAAACGAGCTCGGATTTCGACGAAACCACTTTTGTTAGATCCATGATGTCAAGTTATTGCTAGGTTTCAAATTTCATAATTTTTCGAATCAATATGTGAGCGTGGCAAAGGAAAACGCGTTTGACCAATTTAAGTTGATTTTAATCGACTAGAAAATGGCCATTTTTCAAACGGTCTCAGAATTTGACGAAATTAGTTTTGTTAGGATCGTATCGTCAATACGAAGCTAGAAAATATTTTTTGGAAATTTTTCGAGTTAGTATGTGACCCCAGTAAATTGAAATGTGCGTTCAAATTCAATATATAGAGTTATACGTTGATTTTGACGAAAACTGATCGAAACGATCGAATCAGCTTGTGATACGTATCCCGTTGTGTTCGGAATGGGGGTAATTAGCTATGGACGATAGGCGCTGGGTCTCGTTTCGAGGTCAGAATAAAAAGTTGCTTTTTGAAATTAATTATATATATATATATATAATTACCCTTCTCTCCTATACCCTCCAGGCCCCCCCATTCATTTTCCCAAATCAGAAACAAAAGGAAATAAAAAAAAACCTAAAACCCGCTCAGCAGACGCCCCCTCCCCCTCGAAGTTCGTCGTCGCGCCGCCCAGGCGATGGCCGCGCCACTGCGCAGCCTCTAGCCCCCCCCCCCTCGCGTCTTTGTCCCCTCCTCCCTCCGCCTCTCGCTTCTTTCTCCGATTGAAAACCCGACCGCGACCCCACCTCGACCGCGACCCCACATCAACCGTCCCTCCAATGCGACAGTGATTCCACAGCATCCAGCGAGCGACATTACCCCCTCTAGCGGCCTAGATCCATTTTTCTTTCTCAATGAAATGTGAGTATTTCATTTGTTTTTATTCAATTTATATATATATACACACAAGGTTTGATTTTTACATACATGAAGATTTGATTTTTAAACATCATAAAGCTTTGATTTTTAACATGATCAAAGTAGTGATTTTTAACCATGAAAAGATCGGATTTTTAAAAATAAAAAGACTAGATTTTTATATGGCGAAAGATATGATTTTTAGTAAAGGAAAGACGAGATTTTTAATATATGAAAGATTCGATTTTTAAAAATATAAAAGATTTGATTTCTAAAGTTAAAGATCGGATTTTTAATAGCATAAAGCTATGATTTTTATCGTTGAAAGAAAATATTTTTAAAGGTATAAAAATATGATTTTTACACTTGTAGCAAATTAAAATATGATCTTTATATAATGGAAGATATAAAAATATTATTTTTATATAGGTAGAGTTTAAAAATTAGAATTTCTATATAATAGAGAATATAAAAATCTGATTTTTATTATAGTATAGTGATATAAAATTGTGATCTTTAATGTGAACAACATGACAAAGACTACATTGGAAGTAGGGCAAATTCAGACTGTTCTGAATTTCAGAAATTTCTATAGAGGAGTGGAACTCTTGGTGAGAACTTCTCACTTTTAATTTAATTTTCTAGTTAAAATATATACTAGGATGCAGACGGTGTATAGTAGCACCCGACACCCGTCGTCCACAGACCATGGACGGCTTGTATGCTTGTTTGTTTGACTTTGATGTGTAGTTAATTGTGTGATGTGATGTGAAATGAAATAAAATATTTATATAGTTAAAAATATTTTATAGTTGAAAATTGAAATTTTAACTTGTATTTAAAATAAATATTTATAAACAAATCAGAGATTTGTTTATATACACTGATTTGATTGATATTGATTGGGACGGTAAATTTTACACCTCGCCCAACTGCACAAATAAAATCTGTGACTGTTTGAAACCCCACACGGGTATTGGGATGATATATGACATACACTAATCCCAATAATTAGTTGTATGTCGATCGATTGATTGACAGACTGTTATGTGCGTTAAATATTTATATTTGATGCTTATACAGTGTAGAATGCACTTTGGATGATGGTTGATTATTTGTCGTTGTTGATATGTACATGCGTTGTATGGATATCCATAGAAATAAAATCTATGGAAATTGATTGGGCCTCATTCCAGTTTTGAAATAGAATATTTGAAAAAGAAATATTTGAAATAGAAATATTTGGAATAGAATATTTGAAAATAGAAATATATGAAGCCCTGTTGATTAGATTGACGCCATTTTGACACGAACGAGATTTATATCGATTTTCTTCATTTTTCAATGAATATTGAAAAGAATTGAAATTCGAATTATATTGAAAAGAATTGAAATTCGAATTATATTGAAAAGAATTGAAATTCGAATTAGATTGAATTGAATTGTATATAAAGCGAATTCGAATTGAATTGAATTGAATTGAGAAGAAAATGAATTCAAATCGAATTAAAATCGATTTGAATTGAAATCAATTTGAAATGAATTTAAAACGAATTTATATTGGAAAATTCAATTTTGATTTGAATTTGAGATGGAAGTTGAAATCGTTTTGAAAACGAATTTAAAACGGGTTTTTTTAAAATACGTTTTGAAAGGAAATCGACGAAGTATATATTATATATATTATATAATGGCATGAATAGAACGCGCCGCGCTGCGGTAGTTCGTGAATTTCGACCATTGACTTCGAATGGATATTGCGGGAGATCCGACCGTCAGATTCTCCTAAAACCAGAGCTGTTGGGTTCGTATCGAAAAGAGCTTTCTAAGAATATTAGAAATTAGAAATCTAATGGTTGGATTTGGAATTACGTCCAAATCAAATTTGGGAAAGGTCGTTGTAAGTGCAGTTCGATGGCCGTTGATGGAAATCGACTGTACGGGCCTCGATAAAATTAATAAAAATAGTATTAATTTGTGTAAAATCATAAGAAATGAATTGGGATAAAAAATCCATATTTGAAAAGATAAAAATAGATTTTTATCGAAATGAACTAGTTTTGAACTAGAATTATAATTCTATTTATTTTTAAATAAATAAATTAAATTTGAAAAGGGTTTTAAATGTAACCAGAATTTCCAATAATTGAATTGGAATGGATTTGAATCGAAATTGTCTTCGGAGTATTTCGATGTTGGATTTCGTGATTATACATATATTGTTATGGAAATTTGAAAGATATATTTATATCGTTATTTCCAATAGATATTTGTTGGTCGTAGAATTTGATATTGAATATAAGCCGATATATTTTCTATTCAGAGCATTGTATTGAATATCAAATGTGATTTGGGTTTGTCGTGAATGGTGTCTTCATTAACACTGTTCTTAAGCCCAGTTGAGAAAAAGGTTAAATCTTTTATTTTAGATTTAATGAAGTGTACCAATTAAATGATATTTAATTGGAATTGAGTTGATATTGATTTTTGGGTTTATCGTGAACAGTGTTTTAAATAACACTTGTTCTTTAACCCGATAATTAATGGAATGTGATTTTGGGTTGTCGTGAACGATATCTTCAATAATACTGTTCTTAAACCCAGCGGAATTAAGAAAATCAGAAACTAATTGGAGATTAGTTAGGTTGAATGGTTTCTTGGGTATTGATCTGATGTTGATTTCGGCGTTTGGGGTTAATACTTAGGGAATTGCTCACTTGCTAATATACGGTTAGGGACTGATTGAAATGTGATGTGATTTTGTGGTTTCTCGTGAACCGTGTTTTAAATGACACTGATTCTTTAACCCAGTCACAAATTAAAACTAAGTGTTGTTTTAATGAATCTTTAATTAGATTGAAAAGATCGAGGATGGAGTATCACAAGTTTTGCTCTAGGCGATAGTTAAATATTTAATTAGATTTGAACGTGAAATGGTAATTGAATTTATCGATAACACGGTGGTGTTAAATATGAAGTATAACCAGTTTTACTTCATGGGATGAATAGGTTGGGGTTGGGAAATTAAAACAAAGGATTACTTCGGTAAGGTTCGTTAATCCCGACTAGTTTGAATTGATATTCAAAAGAAGATTAAAGAATAAATTTGAAGGAATTTATCTTTGATAAAAATTAATGGGAACCTTTCCCTAAGAATGTGAAATTTAGAAATTAACTGTAGGTTAGCTAAGAAGAACGGTTTCCTGGGTATTGATCTGATGTTGGTTTCGTCCTTCGGGGTTAATATTTGGGGAATTATTCTCTTGTTAATTTACGGTTAGTGACTGATGAATTGGAATGAGGCGTATGTTGTGTTTGTGTAACACATGTTTATTATATACGCGAGTTATTCGGAAAGACCGGTTTATCCCATTGTGAATAACAGATACGACAATAAGTCGAAGATGAAGACGGTGGTTGAAGACCGGAGGTCTTCACGTCGTTTGGATAATTACTAATGATCTTGATTGGGCTGTACACCCAAGAGGAGGGAATCAGTTGGTGATCGTCCAGACGTACTTGGAGATCGATGGATATGCGGGGTACTAGGTGCCTCCAGTTTCGTTTAGACCCAGAACAAACTTGTAAATGGACTGTGTGTCTGACATTGGATTTTAGTCTGTGTGATTGATTTCTACTAAATATATATCTGTTTGGCGGCGGAGAATTTATTCTCTTGCTTAATGCCCTTCTCTGAGACGTACGAGCTCAGGGGTTATATATTGATGGATATCATCGCATGGAGTGAATTGCCTGTGTGGCATGCCTAAGTGGAAAATTACCAAGGCTTCTGTTTAAAAGCAAAGTCTTGTGGCATAGCTTTGTGTAACGTTTAATTCGCGAGTTTCACACCCGGTATGAACCAGAAACGGGAGAAGGACCTCAGGGAGGACATGCGTTTCCTTCTAGTTAGAAGTGGCGTCAGTGGTTTTACACGCCCTGATGATTTTGACATATGTGGTTGTTGGTTTGCGAGGCGCCTCAGATTTATCGGTGACTATGTGAAGCCGATGGAGCCATTCGTTGGCTCATTGACACCCCCAATGGGTGGGGAAACACAGTGTTCAGGCATTTTAATCCACATCGGTGGACCGGCCCTGACGATCAAAATGTCACTCGAGCTCTGACCTGAGACACGGACTAGAGCGTCTCGAATCGGTAGAGGTCCATCTTTTGCCTCGGTTCATACCATAAATGATAACCCAACTTCCAATACGACATTTTGCGGTTTTGATTGTATACCTATATATGGCGACATGATATATGGTACCCATGTCGTCTATGATTGATATTTATGATTGTATCTAAAATCAGAAACTAACTGGAAACGAGTTAAGATGGGTGGTTTCTTGGGTATTGATCAGATGTTGGTTTCGGCCTTCAGGTTTAATACTTAAGAAATCGTTCTCTTACTAACTTATGGTTGGAGTCTGATTAAGAATCTAAAGATAAAATTTCACGTATCAAGCATTCTTTGGCTGTTATAAGGTAAAACCCTATCCTCCGGCTTGCGTTGCATTGTGTGATGGGACCTAGGTCTTATGACAGCTTCATTGTTCTTTATTTAGCATTGTGCTGTTGTTTTATGCACTGGTGTTCTTGCGAGGAAACCCGTTCCGTGTTATACGGCGTGGTCCCTTGATTTACCTAACTTTAAAATAAAGATTTATAACTGTTTTAGTTCTCACACCAGTCCCATGACTGACCTGGAGTTTATTGTTTTACCCTAAACTCTGGGTGCCCCTATTTTCCGCACGGGCAGCTAGTAGTTTTGGTTTTGCAGATTTATATTTGCAGGATCCTGGTTTACAGCTGGAATGATATCCGAAAAGCTTTGTATCCGTATATCTCCTTCAGTTGCGTATTGTATTATTTTTCGCTGCTATGTAATTTATTGTAATCTCTGATATTTTCTGTTGTATAATATTTGTTTATACTCTGTATATTCTTGTAATCCGATGAATTGTTGTAATATACAATGAAATGTTCTTCCGTTTGCGTTCCTTTTTGGCTTGTCCTCAATTCTATCCGGGCTTTCCTTACCGGGGAAGTTCGGGTCGTTTCAATTATGGATACTGAAGAAAAGGTGGTCTATATATCCTACTGCATCGCTATATAAAACGCAGGTAACTTCTACAATCGTACCAAAGCCAACTAATCGATCTTTAGTATTTAGTCTGTTCGAAATCGCTAAATAGGTTATGAAAGCCATTTTGCGACTATTTTTTGAATGCCACACAACAGGATGATATGATTTAGTTTCTTGTTTGTCCCTCACATAATCCCAAGACTTGTGAAATGTAAAATTACCTCCTTGGCACCATTCGTAAAAAAATTCAGAGTAATTTGTATGTAAAGTGACGTTAGAAAGATGTTGAGACACATCCCTAGTAGCTGAATGCATCATAGGTTGAATATTGCTATCAGTAATAAAATCTGAGACTCGTTCCGCATCATTTCCAAGCATTGAAAACTCGTGAACCCCAAGCAAATCAAACAAACATTTGGAATTGAGCCATGGCTCAAACCATATAAGGGTTTGGGAATCATTAACAAGGATCTTGTTGAAAAGTTGTGCTCCTTTCGTCTGTAAGCGATGCAACGCTTTCCATGTACAAGAAGCGTTGTTATCTTTTGGCATATTCCAGAAGTGTTTGTTAGTACAATATCTAGCATACATCCACTTACTCCATAGATTTTTCTTGGAAAGAAAATTCCATAATAGCTTAATAATAGAAGCTTTCCGTAGATCAGTTAAGGACTTTAAGCCAATCCCCCCCTCGACCTTCGGTTTACATAAATTATTCCAGCTGATTTTGTGTTGAGAATCGGCCCAGAAAAAGCTAGTGCCTAACATATTAATTTTGTCAATCGTGATCTCTGGGATTTGATAAACAAACATCCAGTACAAAACTATAGGAGTTACAATTGAATGTATTAATTCTGCTCGACTGGCCAAATTTAAAAACTAAACATCCCATCCTTGAATTTTATCTTGAATTTTATGTATCAATGATGCACAATCATCATAATGAAGATAATTATAGACAGAGGAGCCCCTAGGTACTTTATAGGCAAAGTACCCACTTCATAACCAAGTTTAATAGCAATTTCCTAGGTATGTAAAGCATATGCACTGAAATATAATTTTGCCTTTAGAGCATTGACATTCAAACCAGAGTATGTACGAAGATGCTGAAAAATGTCTTTCAATGTAATAGCCGAATTAATGTTGCTTTTGCCAAAAATAAGAAGATCTTCAGCGTATAGGAGATGACTTATTTGCGGTTCAAAGGTGTAAACTGGTGAAAAATTCTTCAAAATCGATGCCTTATTCATGCAATAGCTGAAATACTCCATTGCTAAACAAAAACAAATATGGGGATAAGGGGTCCCCTTGACAAATCCCATGAGTAGATGTAATAAAACTTTTGGCAGCCCTTGCAGTAAAATAGAAAAAGATGCAGTCGACATGCATTCATAAATGAGGTTGATAAAATGAGTAGGAAATTCCATTGAGTGCATTATATGACAAATAAGCTGTCGATTTATCATGTCGTAAGCCTTGTGTAGATCCACTTTGACACAAAATTTATGAACACCGTCTTTTTTAAAATCAGTGAGAAGTTTATCTGCCAATAATATATTATCTCCTATGTATCATCCAGGGACGAAAGCATATTGATTGGGAGAGATAAGGTACTACATCAATGGCTTCATTCTAAAACAGAGGACTTTGCTGAAAACTTTGTAAAATATGTTACAACATGAAATGGTTCGGTAGTAAGTAATGTCAATGGGGCGTTCTAGCTTGGGAATTATATATATATATATATATATATATATATATATATATAAATGAATAAAATTCGAAACCCTAGTTATTCTCTATAGAGACGCCGCCAAGCTCTTTTAATGCCCATGAACCTCCCAATTTCGATCCTCATCCTTTCTCAAATCATTCAAGATTAAATCGAAGTTTCTAGGCGAATATCTTAGAGAATTTTAAGGACTTCAAAACGATACGGTCATGATAACTTTCCATCAAGTTTTTCGCGAGTTCTGGGTACCCAAAAGCCTGTCGTTCGCACCCAAAATACTTCCTTCCACCGCGATCGAGTGCAAGGCCGTGGGTCCCCCTGGATGTGTCACTCCTAGCTTGACGTCGTGGAGGACTTCGATCAGATTCCGACGTACCCTAGTGTGAGCGAGGTGGAACCCTAGGTTCGGACATGGGTGATAGAAACTGTCGGCCTTTGTCTGCGTGGAAGAAAGGTTAACTTTTTATATTAATTATTTAATTAATTAATCTCAAATTGTCATTAGCCTTTGAAAAATCGTATCTTTCTCATACGATAATGAAATTCGATGAAACAGGAAGCGTTGGGACTGTAAATTCGAGATCTACATTTCAGAAAAGAGCGGAGAATTTTCGGAGCTTTCCACAATTTTAGAAGAAATATAAAAGTGATGTGAGATTTGTGAATCCAAAATAAATAAATAAAATTATATTAGGTTGCAGATGGAGTTTAGAAACTCCCGACACCGTCGTCCATAGACCATGGACGACTTGATTGTATTGTGGTGTGAATTTGATTGTGATTGTAGTTGTTTGATTGTGGTTGAAACGAAATCGATCATGTTTGTGGAAAACTCATTGTATAATTAAATAAATTGTGTTAGGAAAATTGAACCCTTGTATCCTAGCGAGGCCTAGGTTAGCATAGGAGCCGTACTAGGGACAGCCCCGGTTTTAATTACCCTGCCGTTATGCTGTCGAAATTTTCTGAAATATTCATGTGTTGTAAAATATTCATGTTATGATATAAGATTGTTTGAACAATAAAATTTGTATTTTTACTGTATATATAAAATTAAAAATGATCATTATTTAGAATGAAAATATATTAACAATGAAAACTCACATTTTATTGCATATAAGAAAACATTAAAAATATTCATTGATTTGAATTGAAGATATATTAACAATAAAAGAATTCACATTTTATTGTATATAGGAAAATATATTAATAATAAAAACTTGACTTTTATTGTGTATGTAGAATTATGGAAAATGATCATTATATGAAATGAAAATGTGTTAACATAAAAAATTACATTTTAATGTAAGAGAGAATCAATTAAAGATTTAAGTTTTGAAAAGAAAAATATGTTATTATTGAAAATCACATTTTTAATGTAAAGGTGAATTCTTTAAAATGATCTGTTGAATGAAAAATATGTTAATATTGAAAATCACATTTTTAACGTAAAGATGAATTCTTTAAAAAGATTCAAGTATTGTTTTTACATAAAAAAGTAAATTTTTATGTAAATGAACCATTGAAAAGAATCATTGTTAAATGAAAATGTTTTTATATTGAAATTTACATTTTTATGTAAATGAACCATTAAAAAGAATCATTGTTAAATGAAAATGTTTTTATATTGAGATTTACATTTTTATGTAAATGAACCATTGAAAAGAATCATTTTTAAATGAAAATGTTTTTATATTGAAATTTACATTTTTATGTGAATGAACCATTAAAAAGAACCATTGTTAAATGAAAATTTTTTATATTGAAATTTACGTTTTTATGTAAATGAACCATTTAAAAGAATCATTGTTAAATGAAAATGTTTTTATATTGAAATTTACATTTCTAGCAAATGAACCATTGAAAAGAATCATTGTTAAATGAAAATGTTTTTATATTGAAATTTTCATTTTTATGTAAATGAATCACTGAAAAGAATCATTATTAAATGAAAATGTTTTACCTTTTAATGTAAATGAAATCATTAGCAAAAGTTTCATTGTTTTAAAAAAATGTTTTTAAAGATTCTTGTTGATAAAAATAGTTCAACATTAAAAAGATTACATTTTTTATGTAATATAGAAAGATTTAAAAGATTGCATTTTTTATGTAATATAAAATGATTTAAAAAGAGTACATTATTATGTCATGTAGGAAGAATAAAAAAAACATGAAAATGATTCATTTGTTTAAATAAAAAGTTAAACAATAAAAAGTTGACATTTTTATTGCAAATGAGAAAACATGAAAATAATTCATTTGTTTAAATAAAAAGTTAAACAATAAAAAATTTACATTTTTAGTTTAAATGAGAAAATATGAAAAATGAACCTTTGTTTGAATAGAAATTATTATAAAATGGTGTTTACATTAAAATTTACATTTTAATATATGTATGAATCATATTAAACGACTCAAGTTGATAAAGTTGTGTTTACATTAAAGATTACATTTTTAATGTAATAATGAATCATTAAAAAGATTCTTGTTTGATGAAAATATTTCAACATTAAAAAATATATTTTTCTGTAACGACCCGGAAAATCTGAACCAGTTTGAAAATTTTAATTTGGCTTTTTTAATGGATTTTAAATATTTGAAATAAATATTGTAAATAATAACGACGAAAAGTGTGTTTGAATCGACGTTTGAAAATGGATATAATTATTTCTAATTATTAACAAGGCCTGAAATGGCACGGCAGTTTCAAATTTTCAATTCAAACTTTGACTAGCTGTACTGGGTGCAAAATAAAACGGATTCTAGTGAAACCAAAAATATTTAAATCTGTTAGAGAATATCTTTCTAACGAATCTGAAAAATCGAAGTTTCATAGTGGGAAGCAAAAGTTATGGCTAAATGAATTTTCAGAAAGGTCGCTATAGAGTATATATAGCCCGTGAAAATGGCCATTTTGCAAACGACCTCAGAATTCGACGAAACCAATTTTGTTGGATCCGGGATGTCAATTTATTGCTAGATTTCAAATTTCATAATTTTTGAAGCTAGTATGTGAGCGTGGCAAAGGAAATTGTGTTTGGTCGATTTCTATTAAATTGGATCGACTAGAAAAGGGCCATTTTTCAAACGGTTTCAGAATTCGACGAAACTAGTTTTGTTGGGATCGTATCGTCAAAACATAGCTAGATATATTTTTTGGGAATTTTTAGAATCATATGTGGCCCCAGCAAATTGAAATGTACATTCAAAATAAATATTGAATGTTTTACATTTTAATTTGAAGGAAAACTGACTGAAACAGTCGAATGGGCCTACGAAACATATCTCATTGTGTTCGGAATAGGGGTATTTAGCTAGGGACGAGAGTCGTTGGGTTTGGATTGGAGTTCGTATGAGATAAGGGGTATTTTTGGATTTTTGAAATTTATAAATATAAAAAAAAACTATTGGTCGGTCACATTTCTCTCTCCCCGATTATCTTCAGAACGACGACGATAAACACCTCCTCCCTTCTCTCCTCGATTCCTCCAAATCCACGCATCTATAGCCTTCCCTCCAGTTGAAGAAATTGTTGATCTCCTCTCCACCTTCAAATCCATAGCAGGATTAACCTCCCTCGTGCACCATGCGTCGAGATCTGACCCCGGGAACGTCCGCACTTTGAACCTCCGCCGAGAGCCACCCAGACCACCGAGTTCATCGCGGTTGGTGCCCCCTGGCGCGCCTTTCCTCGCTCTTCTTCGTGGTGAAGGCCGATCATCCTATCGATTCACGGATTGCACGAAAATCGCAAACCTAGTTTTGAAGAAAATGGAGAGGTATATGGCTGATTTTAATTAAACTATATTATAGCACTTTAAAGTGCTACGGTTTTTGATTTCACTGTAAAAATCATATCTTTTTCGTTTCTTGATGAAATTCAGTGAAACAAGAGATAGTGGACTCGTGCGGACGTCTTCTACATTCTAGAAGAGACCGGATATTTTTCTGAGCCTTCTGCTATTTTTGGTGGAGTGGAACCCAATGTGAGATTTCTGAATTATAAACGATATGGAAAACGACGATGTATAAATTATATAGTCGATGTATGAGTTATATAAGCATTGTACACCGCATATATAAGCGTTGTATAAGTTGTACGTTCGATGTATAAGTTATATATGCATTGTAAAAATTATATATGTGTTGGATAGAAGAGAAATATACTTATATATATATACGCCCCTCGTCCACAAACCATGGACGATATTTATTGGTTGTGATTGGTGTGAAAATTGGTTGATATCGAATGGTTGATTAGAATTGTTTGTGGTTGAAACTGTTTGATTGTGGTTGAAAAATACCCATTTGTGGTTGAGAATTATTTGGTTGAAACCACATAGGATTAGTTTATGGAAAAGAAGAAAAAAATACATGTTGCCTGCGTGCGAACTAGATGCATGAAATCCCCATTGTCAAAAGCTGCGAGGCTTTAAGGTAGAGCGAGGAGTCGTACTAGGAACGACCCTGGTTTTAACTACCCTGCCGTTATGCTGCCGAAATTTTGAATAATATTCATGTGTTAGAATTATTTTCATGTGTTGAAACTATACTCGTGTGTTGAATAGAAATTCATTCATTGAATAGAAATTCATGTGTTGAATGATATTCGTGTTTGAAATAAATTGTTTTATAATAAAAATCATATTTTTATCATCTATATAAACTATATAAAATAGTCGTGTTTTGAAATAAAATGTTTTACATTAAAAATCACATTTTTTATTATATACATGAATTGTTAAAAATATTGAAGTGTTGAAATAAATGTCTGTTGGATAAAAATATCAATTTTATCAAATGTATGAAAAGAACATGGTTTTGAATTCGAAGAATAGATTATATATATATATATATATATATATATATATATAAAATTAAAATAAATCGAATAACGAAGCTGCAATTCGTGTTTTGAAACCGTGATTTCAAACGATTAGTGCGGGAGATCCGACCATCGGATTTTCTCGAAACCAAAACCGTTGGGTTCGCCTTGGAAATATCTTTCCAACGACACCCACTTTGTGAAGATCCAACGATTGGATTGTCTGGAATGTTTAATTCAAATCTGAAGAAAAACGGCGCCAAAATCGATTATATTTATATATATATATATAAATATAATTAAATTAAATCGAATAACGACGCTGCAGTTCGTATGTTGAAATCGAAATTTCAAACGAGTTTACTGGGAGATCCGACCGTCGGATTTCCCCAAAACTGAAACCTTGGATTCGTTTTGAAAAGGTCTTTTTAATGATATAAAATTTGTGAAGATCCAACGGTTAGATTTCCAGATATGGGTAAATCAAATCTGAAGAAAATAGCGCAATGGCCGTGTTATGGCCTGGAGCGTCGTTTGAATAAATTGGCTATTTTTGAATAAATAAAAATAGCAATAAATCGTTATAAAATATTATAAACGATATGGAATGTGAAATTTAGAAACTAACTGAAGGTTAGCTAAGACGGATGGTTTCCTGGGTTTTGATCTGATGTTGGTTTCGGCCTTCGGGGTTAACACTTGGGAAATCGTTCTCTTACTGATTTACGGTTAGTGACTGATGAATTGGAATGAGGCATATGTTGTGTTTGTGTAGCACTTGTTTATTATAGACGCGAGGTGCTCAGAAAGACCAGGTTTATCCCATTCTGAATAACTGAATCGACGATAAGAAATCAATGATGAAGACGGTGGTTGAAGACCGGAGATCTTCACCTCGGTTGGATGGTAACTGATGTCCTGATTAGGAGGCATCCCGAAATATGGATAATGAGTGGTGATCGTCCATACGTACGTGGAGATCGATGGGTATGCGAGGTATATAGTGCATCCGGTTTCGTTCCGACCCAGTACGGGCTTGTGAATGGACTGTGTGTCTGACATTGGATTTCATTCTGTGTGATTGATAGACGTCCGTTACATGGCATGAATTGCCTGTGTGGCATGCTAAGATGCAGTGATCAAGGCTTCTGTTGAAAAGCAAATTCTTGTGGTTGATGATCAAAGCACCGCCTGTGTGGCATAGCTTTGTGTATAACGTGAATTCGCGAGCCTCACACCCCGGTATGAACCAGAAACAGGAGAGGACCTCAGGGAGAACATGCGTTTCTTTCTAGCTAGAGGTGGTGTCAGTGCTTAAACTGGCTGGCATATATATTATTTTCACCTGTGTGGTTGTTGCTGTTGCGTGGTGCCTCGGTTATATCGGTCGATCCGGGACCGATGGAGTCATTCGTTGGCTCATTTACGCCCCAAAGGGTGGGGAAACTTATTATTCAGGCACTATAATCCACTCCATGTGGACCGAGCCTGTCGCTCCAAGGGGAAGTTGTGGCTGTTCCGGAGGCTCGGGCTGGAGAGTCTCGAAGTCGGCAAGGACTATCTTTTGCCTTGGTTCATGACGGAAATCCAATTTCCAAATACGACACCGTGCGGTTTTGATTGGCGACATATTGGCATGGGACGCTCATGACGTCTGTGACTGATACTTATGATTTGAAATTGTTTTTGAAACATATAAACACTAGTAGTAATATCAAATGCTTTTGTTTTATTCGTATCAAGCATATTTTGGCCATTATAAGGTAAAAACTCTATCCTCCGGTTTGCGTTGCATTGTGTGATGGGAACTGAGTCTTATAATGGCTTCATTTTTATAAAAAGCATTGCGATGTTTAAAGGATTTACTTGTTTTAAAGCACTGGCAATCCAATGGAGTAAGCCAGTTCCGCGAAAGTGGCATGGTCCTGTGATTAGCCATATTATAAAATGTGTTAAGTGGATTTCTCTTGCCAGTCCCATGATTGACTCCACTTGCAAACTCGGGTGCCCCTTTTTCTACACGGGAAAACTTGTGTTCAGGTTTTAGCAGGCTCTTTCTGGATAGCTGGAGCTGAAGATGGATTCTATCAATTATCTCTTTTTTATGTTGTTCAGCTCCTATTGTACATATTATATTTGTTTTTTGCTATAGACATTTATATATAGCTGAACTGTATTTGTACTAAGTATGATCCAGTATTCTATGTAACTCTGATTATTACGTTTATCCAGTGTATTCGATTGTACATTATTTAGTGTATTTATTTATTTCTGTTCTACTATTATCTGTTTATGTGTTATATTCCAAAGATTACCCTTGCCGCCATTGTACGGGGTTTAGGGTCGTCACATTTTCTTTATGTATGAACGATCATTTAAAAATATTCATTTTGATAAAATGTTGAAACATTTAAAATCACATTTTTAATGAAAGTAGGAATCATTAAAAATATTCATTGTTTGATGAAAATGTTTTTACGTTAAAAATTACATTTTTAATGTATGAATGAGTCGTTAAAAAGAATCACGTGTTAAAATCCATTTATGTTAGAAACAATTATTCTTTTTAACATGTGTAAGAAGTGTACATAATTATTTAAAGAATAAATGGTGTTGAAATCGTTGAACGAGTTAATATATATATAAATAAAAATAAAATGAATCGCGCTGCTGTAGTTCGCAATTTGGAATCGTAACTTTAAACGATTATACCGAAAGATCCGACTGTCGGATATTTCCAAAATTGGAACCGTTGGGTTCACTTTGGAAAGATCTTTCCAACGATATAAAATTGTCTAAGATCCAATGGTTAGGTTTTGAGAAATGCGTAAATCAAATTTTGATGAAAACAGCGCCAGGACCGTGTAATGACCAGAAGCGTTGTTAAATTAAAAATGGCTATTTATATATAAATAAAAATAGCGATGAATCATTATAAAATATTATAAATGATATGGAATGAAAAGAAATAATTTGAATTATTTTTATTCGCAAATTATTTGAAAAGGCCAAGTTAACTCTCATTTCAAATAATTGATCGACGATTAGAAGTTGAAGGATTAAAGAGGGTAGTTGAAGACCGACGGTCATCACATCGAATGGATGACTATTGATGCCTTTGATTGGAGTTGCTGCCTTGAAAGGTTACAGTGGTAGTTGTCTGGACATAGTTGTTGATTGTCCGAATATGCGAGAGCCTCTCCTCCGTATTGGACATATGGAACAAGGAATAAGTGTAAATGGATGTATGTCAGACATTGGACTTTATTCTGTGCTGATTGATTTCTATTAAATATATATCTGTTTGGTGGCAGAGAATTTATTCTCTTTCTTAACACCCTTCTCTGAGACGTACGATCTCAGAGGTTATATATCGATAGAAATCAGTCGCATGGCGTGAATTGTCATTGTGTCATGCCAAGATGCAAATGGTGAAGGCTTATTGTTGAGAATAGGAGCCTTGTGGTTGATGATCAAAGCACATCTTTATTTAGCATAACTTTGTGTATAGTGTTACTTCGCGAGCCTCACACCCCGGTATGAACCAGAAACGGGAGAAGGATTCAGGGAGAACATGCGTTTCTTTCTAGCTAGGAGTGGTGTCATGGTATGGAGCCAGGATATTTTTACTTATGTGGATGATAGAAAGCGAGGTACCTTGGATTTGAGTCCCTAGTTGCTCTTTATTTACGCCCCATAGGGTGGAGAAACTTATTTTCAGGAGTTATAATCCACTAAAATATTTGTGGGCCGGCCCTATGGCTCCTAGGTGAAGTTGCGGCTGAATCCTAAGGCTCGGGCTGGAGAGTCTCGAATTCAGTAAGGACGATCCCTTGCCTTGGTTCATGATGGAAATCCAACTTTTAATATGACACCATGCCTTTTTGATTGTAAAACTAGTATGGCGACATAATATATGGTAGTTATGCCATGTATGATTGATACATAATGATTGAAATGTTTTGAAACATATATATATACACTAATAATAATATCAAATTCGTTTTATCGTATTAAGCAATTTTTACCATTATAAGGTAAAACTCTATCCTCTGGTTTGCGTTGCATTGTGTGATAGGACTTGAGTCTTATAATGGTTTCATTTTTCTAAAAAGTATTGCGTTGTTTAACGATTTACTTTATTTCATGCACTGGAAATCAAATGGAGTAAACCCGTTCCGCGTTAGCGGCATGGTCCTGTGATTAGCCTTATTATTAAATAGGTTAAGTAAGATTTCTCATACCAGTCCCGTGACTGACTCGTAGTTTGTTTCACTTTGCAAACTCGGGTGCCCTCTTTCCATACGGGCAACCTTGTATTCATGTTTTAGCAGACTCATTTAGGATAGCTATGGAGCTGAAGATGGATCCTATCAATTCTATTATACTGTTTAGACTCATTTAATATATTATGATTCCACTGCATACATTTTATATTAAGCTGAAACTGTATTATGTACTAAGTATGATCCTATTGTGTTGTGTAACTCTGATGATATATGATTTCCATTGTAATTTGATGTACATTATCTGCTGTAATTCTATATTTCTGCTCGCTGTTATTATTTATGTGTTATATTCCAATGATAATCCTTGCTTTCATACTACAGGAGTTTGGGGTCATCACAGTTTGGAAATGTCAACCCATTTTGACCACCTCACGCTCTTAAAAAGAAGAAGTTTAAGTCATCATCTCAAGGTTTTAAAGCAACGCACTATAATCTTGGTGATTTTGGTTGGAATGAGTGGAGCAATCATTTGCTGAACAGGAATTTGATCTCAAGATAAGCTGCACATCTTGGAATTATGATGAAAACTACATGGAGTGGCACCAAAATGCATCTCACCCTCTCGTGGCCAATCCGCAAAGAGAATTACTAAACCAGTAAACGCTAGTGACCAAAATTTTCTTGTTCACATTGTAAGTATACTGTTTTGTCTAATACAGACTATTTTTGTCTAAAGTGCTAACAGTATAAATGTTTGTAGAAACTACGACTTCAACATGTTAGGGATTTTATCCGATTATGTGCCCTAGCGATTCAATGACTCAACTTTTACAGAAGGTAGAGCGGATAGAGGAACCTGAACCAATAGAAATTTTTGACGAAACCATATTGGAAGAAGAGGATATAGGAAGACGACCAAAGGTAAAGGAAAAGACAGGTGGGGGAAGTGCAAGCAAAAAAGGTGGTGGTACGTAGAAATAGAATGTAGGGAAAGCTTTTTGGACATATAGTTATGGTTTTTTTTAATATTTTGGCTAGAAACAATACACATAGTTGACTTTTATGTTATTATTGTGGTTTAGTAACGTTATGGTTGACATGAAGTAGTTACGACTGTAGCATGTACTGTTAATGTTTTGGTGGGCTCTGACTATAGTTCTAACTATAGTGATCTTATGATGGTTATTATAATGTCGTAATGGTACGATTAAAGTTTTCGTGTAATGTCGGAAATTGTACTGTAGTTATGGTGGTTATTATTATGTAGTGCTTGTATTGTTATTTTTATGATGGTAATCAAGTTTTTATAATTTAATATTAAAGGTGACGGCTATTTGAACACAAAATTTGACACAAACAAGGAGACACAAAACCTCAACCGTTGGATGTTTTTGTCATTATATGGAGAGGTGTAATTCACGGGGTGATCCAATGGTGCAAATTAATTATGTCACCATTTGTTTTTAAATTTTGTGTATAAATAGACTTTCCCTTAAATTATTAACATAAAACGTTTTTATCAAGTACATAATTGAAAGAAAACACCATTCATTTCAAATAAGATTAGATATTGAGTTACATGTATGTAATAATTACATAATTTACTTTAGGGTATACCTTTAACTTTATTAATATTCAACTTGAACTTTAAATTAGTTATGGAATATCTATCACATTCTTTTGGTCTGTTTGATGAGAGCAAACCTACCTAGGCCCATTGTGAATGGTTTCGCCTTTTCTTATTTTCATTTTTTCTTCCAACTCCCTTTGATGCAGAGAAACTCTCTACATTAAATCGAATGAGCTAGAATTTGGTTTTCGGCTTTTAGTAAGATCTTATCATCATATACCAATAATGTAGTATTCTCAATGCTCACAATCACATAATTCTTAGTTACGAATTTTGGCATTTATATATACATCAATTTTATTATATTGTTATAAAGGTGATGCGCTTAGCGTTTTCTTGAGTCATTCACAATGTTTCATTCAGAACATTCCCAACTTAAAGATTTATTTAAGGTTTGAACATGAATTTAGTATTGATATATTTTACTCAAAAATGAGTATAGATGCTCCTTGGTAAAGAGATTTTTGTTTTTGTAAATACTTTTTTATTATTTCATATATACGCGAGAATACAGTGAAGTGCTATCAGTAATCATAATTTGTTTTTTTGCTCCATGCATCGAATACATAAGCAAATTTGATATTTTAGATAATAGAACATATATGAAAATTTATACTATTGTTACATATTGAATCCATTTTACATGTTCCATATTAAATATTTTAATAATGCGTTTTTCTATATTGTTTGAAACATCCCCAGTATCCATTTAACTTACTATAAAAGATATAATTTAAAAACCCAATATCGAGTATAAAATAACCAAACTACTGCTAATTTGAACATAATTATATTAATAGTAATCAGTAGTATAGATTTCACTTAAAGTTAAGAATTATCAACGTAATTTTTAATGTTCTTTCTCTAAATTTTGATAGAAAATCAAACTATTTGATATTTCTTCAAAATATGGTAATACTTACAAGCTTGCACTTTTATATCATTTCTTCAAACAATTTAATTAAAAATATATTTAATATTAAATCCATAATGGCATGGTTCGTGGTAGTAGCCATAGTATGTTATAACCATGAGTTATTTATCACAATAAAATAAATATAACCTTTTAAATATTCTTAGTTAGGATGTATCGAAATTGGACATCGGTGTATTCGTTGAGGCTAGAGTATAGAACATTATCTAAATGTACTAATAGGCATCGGATAATAATGGAACATCTTACTCATTAGTTTTCCTTTAGTTATTACAAGTAAGGTCAAAAGAAAACATTCATGTGGAAAAATTCACATATATTTTAACTTGAGAATACTTAAGATCATTAACGTGGAAGATCCACTTGATTATAGTTAAGTCATGATACAACGACCATCGAACGACTATAATTGAATCCAGTGGAAGCATTGAAGTGAAACACTATTCAAAAAGAGGACTACTCTCCTCAAATATATATGGTTAGCATTAGATCAACCGAAGTCAACAAAATTTCAAGTCTCTAGTCAAAGCATTTCAGTTAATAATATTTATTATTAGTGAACCAAGGAATTTGTGTTTGGATTATAAAGTTGTTGACACGCTTTTTGGTCAAAGCTGTTACACGTCAAGATTTTAGTTACAACGTGCTCAAGCGTTAATAACATCATCAGAAAACACAAATCAATTTAATCAAAGTCGCGACCTGTTCGAAAAAGGATTGGAAATGACGTAGATTCGTAAAATTGTCGCCGTTGGATTCGGAAAAACTGGCGCTGTAAAAATACGTGATCGACTTAGTTCAATCAGCTCAAAATGCTTGACCATGTCAGACTGATCACGTGGCAAAACTCATTATGGAAAAATATATGAATTTCAGCAAAATCGTGTTTCGCACACCCAAAAATAGTTGATTAGCATGTCATGATAGCGAAAAATGTCTTGCGCAACTCACGGCCCAACCAAACTTGCAAAATCGGTATTTTCTAAAAAATAGTGTTGCACACTCAAAATCAGTTGACTGGCATGGCACGATCACGAAAACGGCTTACACGACTATAACATCAAAATCTGGCATTTGGGAAAAAATAGTGTCACACACTCAGAAACAACTGATTAGCATAACACGATCACGAAAAATGACCCGGCAACTCACGACATCAAAATCTAGCATTTGGCAAAAAACTGTGTCGTGCACTCAAAAACAACTGATTGGCATGGCACAATCATGAACAATAGCTTGTGCGACTCATGACATTGAAATGTGGTAGATTGACAAAAACTAATTCGGCACGTAAAAATATCTGATCGGCATGGGAAAATTGCGAAAAACCACGTGTAAAATCTTAGCTAATCATTCTAGCAAATTTGGTAAACTTGGCACATTTGGAAAATTTGGCGTGTTCAAAAACACTGGATCAACATGGTCAGATCACCCAAATACCAGTGCTAGACATAGGCCAATCACTTTGCAAATTTGGCAAGGCAAAAGGGATTCAAAATTTGGGATATGAAATCTGGCATACAAAAAGTGGTGAACAACTCGAAGGGATTCGAAATTTCCATGTGTTCCTATCGTGGTCATGGGATATGAAAATTGACAGATTCGGTAGGGATTCGAAATACGACAAATGCCAAAGGAATGTGTTAAACCGACTTGGCATGATTAAAGCTTATGCGGATCACTTGTTTATGCTTGCTAGACGTGCATTTTTAATGATTTTTAGGGATTCAAAATTGAAAAAGTAGCAAATGTGCCAGGAAAGTGGCAGATCACTTTTTTTGAGTTTTTACCGTGACAGTCACCTGTTTTTGCTTGATCGACAAACGTTTACACTAGATTTTCCAGTTTTCACGATTTTTGATCAAATAAATGATTTTTTACTTCGATTTTGGGATGCAAATTTTGTATCCCTTAGGGATATGCAATTTGGCCTGGCACACCCATAACTCACCTATGAATAGCTCCAAACTTGGCATTCTGATTCTCATTTGGTATTTTGGACTTCCTGGAGCTCTCAAGCATCACTAATGACAGTCACCTTCCTCTCCATGACCATTGGACATGTAACAACTCGGAAAATTAAAACCAATTTAAAAAAATTATTTTAATAAATTTTGACAGAAAATGTGTCAGAATTTAAAAATTCCATTTTTAAATAATAACAAAGATATTAAAAATAGCCACTTTACAAACGACCTCCGTTTTTGATGAAATCATTTTTGTTGGATCCGGAATGTCAAATTATTGTTAGGTTTAAATTTCCATAATTTTTGAAATTAATATGTGAGCACGGTAAATAAAAACACGTTTGGTAATTTCTATTGAATTGGATCGACCATTAAAAAAACATTTTTCAAACGGTCTCCAAATTCGATAGAATTAATTTTGTTAAGACCGTATCATCAAAACATAGCTAGACATATTTTTCGGGAATTTTTGGAATCAGTATTTGGCCTCGGTAAATTAAAATGTATGATCAAATTTAATATTAAATGTTTTATATTTTAATTTAAAGAAAACTAGGATGAAACTGTCAAATGGGATGATGAAACCTAATCCATTGTGTCCGAAATAAGGGTATTTGGCTAGGGGAGACAGTCACTGGGCTAGATTTGGAGTTAATATGAGTTAACGGGATTTTTTGAAAATTAGAGAATTAATTAATATTATATTATAAATATAGGATTAACAAACCCTAATCTCTTGTCTGTAGCCGCTGCCATCTTCCTTTTTCCATGGCCATGAACATCTGAAACTTCCTCCACTAAAATCACTCAATCCTCTCTATAAAATCATTCCATCCTTAAGGCAATATTGTAGATCTCTTCTTGCTCTTCACATCTGTACAGTGAGATCACCTAGAGGTTTGTATTTTGCTCGATTTGGACACCCAAACTGCCGCCGCATTCACCACCGCCCCGCCTTCTGGGTGCGATCAAGTTCGCCATCGTGGGGTCCCCCTGGCGCGCGCTTCCTCCCCCTTCGACGTGGTGCAATCTGATTCCTCCCTCGTGCAACGGATCTCACGAAAAACTTGACCCTAGTTTTGAGCGAAATAGAAAAGGGTGCGGCCTTGTTTACTGAAGGTAGAAGAAGAGGTATATTTTTTTAATTAATTAATTTATTTATTAAATAATTCTAACACCCCACGTCCATTAATGTCACTCACTAAGGGAATGCATTAACTTTTATGGAGCATTATAAGAGTATAGAACAGAACATCACAAGACAGATATATAAAATGGCACTAAAAAATTCAAAATTTATTCATTGCAGCGGAAAGCAAAACATGTCTGGTTACAACATCAAAACCATATACTAAAGCCAAGTACACAAATATCCATTTTCAACAAAATTATTATTAGAGTACATAAAAGAAAAACCATAATCCCACTCCAAATAGCCATAATGAAAAAGAGATAAAGCTGAGCATTAATTTCAACACTTCCAAGCACTCCAACAAGAAAGAGATCCGAGTCAAGCTAATCCCACCCTGAGGACCTGGGGGGAAGAAAAGAGGAGAAACAAAAAGGGTCAGATATAAATCTGGCGAGTCTAGTGACTTTAACAATATAATCAGTAAATTAACAGGATAAGAACATAAACTGGATATAAAAGATGACTAAAACATAAGCAGATATGACAAGGTAAACAAGGTAAGCAAGATAGAACATTGACTGCGCTCCTAGCCACCATAAGATATGCTCTGCACTGTACCAACATACTAGTTACATACTAAAAGATGGTCCCTCCCTACTACTCATAATAATGGTAGCTTCGTGTACTCCTAGCTGCTCTCATAGGCGCCCACTTGCTCCTACCACCACTAGTCGTACCCACTACCATCCCCATTTGATCGGCTCCCTAACTCATAGATACATGTGCTGATCTCACAATAGGGTGTATCACTCACTAAGGTGGCAATCCCGATACTACTGAAATGCACAGCTTATGCCTACACGATGCAACAACATCCTACCTACCAGCACGAACCTACGCACACACATGACTCCGTTGGACTTGCACTGCCATCACTAACTCTTTATTGACCTCTTACAATCAACCCCAGTAAGCGTGTCCCTATCCTCGACCTAGTTCGAGCTCATATAGATACTAAAATGGGATACTGGTTGAAAAGGGTCCACCCACTTGACACAAGCTTCCTCCTAAGCTTGGTCCCCACTAGGAATTCCCACTTAACCCCTCTTTATCCCCATGTCTAATCACATGTCTCATCTTGGTTAAGTGCTTTTATTATGTTCACATGCTACCCATGTTACCCACTTAAACCTGTCCCCATGTCTAATCACATGTCTCATCTTGGTTAAGTGTTCATTAATTCATTATACCCGTAATCATGCAAGACCTCCCACATTAGATTACCGTTTTGCAGTTGCTGGATATGCCGGGTGGTTCCGGGAAGGCTTATAGCGCAATTCGAATCTAACCTCGTGTCTTTGCATTATTACGCATCTAATTTCTACCTTTGACCTCTCACATTAGATTACCGTTTGCGGTTGCTGGATATGTCGGGCGGTTCCGGGCAGGCTTATACCGCAATCCGAATCTAACCTCATGTCTTAGGTGTTCATTTTCACTTTCCTGATTCAAGTCCTAATTTCAAATCTTGGATTATAATATATTCCAACCACCCATAATTTCCAACCTAAATTATGTTTATAATTTTTACCCAAATTATGCATGTAATCTCATGTACACAAGTTATGCCAAATTATGCCCAAACCAATTTCCATAGCCATCGGCAATTTATGCCAAATCTCATTTTATTACACATTTCCCAAACTTTTCCCAATCATTCCAACGTTATTCGTACGTAAATCTCAACGCAATATGCTTAGGTTTGAAGTTAGCCTAATATCAAAAAGGAAAAAGGAAAAGAAGAAGGGGAGAGAATCAAAACATCCAAATTGGCATAAACATATAAATAGGCATGTGAAATGAATAACGACAAAATAGATCAGATAGGCATATGATAATAACAATTGGGTATGGATCTGAAGGATAAAAAATTACAGAACTTGATATGATTCATCTTATTTACAGGCATATACATCAAATCCAATTCACAATCCTATCACAATTACTTTTAAATTTAATTATATGTGAAAGTGACATAAACTCAAAGCGATAGGATTCTTAGAAAAAAGAATTAGGCTTTGTTGTTTGTAGATCTGATCTTGAATAAACTCTTCTTGGATTGTTGAAGAAGAAAAGCTAAATTAATTTGAGATGGAGCAACAACATGGAGGCGCCATGGATTAGGGTTGAATGAGATTAAGGTTAGGTTTAGGTGTTTATTTATAGATGTATTAGGTGAGTTAGGACCTTTAGATTAGATCAGAGACCATCAGAACCACTCAAATAAAAAAGACAGGTCATCAAGGAAATCTTTAGAATTCTGCAGATCTGGGCTCGGCCTGGGTGCACTTCCCAGGTGCGCCAGTGCATTTTTGTTCTGGCACACTTCACAAGTGCGCCAGTTGTTCTGACCCATTTCCTGATTGTTCTGCCAAACTTCCATCGTCCATAACTCCTTCATACTATATTCAATTTATGCAAACTCGGACTCTATCTCAAGCAAAATTCCGAGACGAACGCAATGTCGTAACCTGTTTCACTTAATTCTTCTTCTAAAAATTAAGTATTCTTTAATTATCCCTTATGTCATGTTTTAAAATTATGGGGTGTTACATTTCCCCATACTTAAAGGATTTCTCCCCTGAAATCTCGAAGCTGAAAGGAATGTTTGTCCTACCATCCATCATCCATCTACTCATCCATCAATCAATCGCGTCCATTGTCCTTAAAATATTTCTAATGCTTTCATGAACATATGCAAAGTGTGTGTATATGTCCTTATCCTAATGCAAAATCAAGCGGTCTACTGATTTAGTTGACCTCCTTAATGCAAATCATGGTAGTGCCATGCGTCCATTATGTATGCAAAAGAATCCTAATGGTACATATCATTTCTATATGAATGCACAACCACTCATCCAAATGCAACATCCATATGATAACACATTCAATATACATTCATTAATTTAAATATGCACACTCACCCATATGCAATATGAAAGTGATTGAGCCGATCTAGTGCCTAATGTGTGTGTAAATGCATCCACGAGCAACCATTAGCAAACATTTACATCCACTTGCATCCACCAAACATAACATGTCTCAAACACTTGTTTACAACCATAAGTTTTTCTACCTAAAGATCGAATATATAATCGAGAGGATACACTAAACGATAGAACAAGTATAATCAAAGCGGTAGAAAAAGGAGAAGTTTAAGAACATACCCTAAAAAAGGAAAGGGTACGACGCACGTATCTTGTCTTTCGTTTCTCAAGTCGCATCTCCTTGATCATCTCCCCATTGGACTTTAACTAACTTGACCTCTCGGTTGCATAATTTTTTGACTTCCGATCCAAAGATGCATGTAGGAACTCGTCTAATCGTGGCATCTCTCTCTAATTCCACTTCTCTATGCATGCTCACTACTTCTGCAGTATCGTGTAAACACTTCCTCAAATGCGACATGTGAAATACGTCATGAACACTACTAAGCTTCTTAGGCAACTTCACTCTATAAGCCATCTGTCCAATTTTTTATATAACGGGGAATGGCCCTACGAACCTTGGTGCCAATTTCCCTAAAGATCCAAAATGAACTACATTCCTCAATGGGGATACTTTAATAAAAACCATATCTCCAACATCGAACTCAAGATCGGTTCGTCTTTTATCAGCATATGACTTTTGCTGGTCTTATGCCGTCTTCATGCGTCTTCGAATCAAGTCTATCTTCTCCGAATTTTCTCTAAAAATCTCGGGCCCAAGCAAAATCTTATCCGTAGATTCCCACCAACAAGTCAGTGATTGGCAAGGTTGTCCGTATAGAGCTCCAAAAGGGGCCATGCCAATACTAGTTTGATAGCTGTTGTTGTATGCGAACTCTACTAATGGAAGGTGTTCCACCCATGTACCTCCAAAGTCCAAGATGCATAACCTCAAAAGATCTTCTATAATCTGATTCACTCTTTCTGTTTGGTCGTCCGTCTGAGGGTGATAAGCCGTGCTCAAACACAATTGCGTCCCTACCACCTCTTGCAAGCTCTTCCAAAACTCACTAGTGAAAATAGGATCTTGATCGCTTATGATACTAAAAGGTATGACGTGTAGATAAACTATCTCTCGGAGATAAACAGATGCTAACTATGTCGATGTTCTTTTACTCTTAACGGGAATGAAATGGGCGCTCTGGTTAGTCTATCTACTACTACCCAAATCCCTATATTACCCTTCGTTGACCTCGATAACCCATCGACGAAATCCATGGAAACACTTTCTCATTTCCACTGTGGAACCTCTAAAGGGTGAAGCAAACCACCAGGCTTCTTTTGCTCAGCCTTGACTTGCTGGCACACTATGCATCTGGAAACGAACTCAGCTACATCCTTCTTCATTCCAGCCCAAAATAAAACTCGCTTCATTTTCCTATACATCTTGTCACCACCGGGATGTATGTTCATCTTAGAACGATGTGCTTCTTCAAGGATTGTCCTTCTCAATCTCTCATCTCGTGATATGTAAAGTCTCTCATCCCTACGCAACCAAACTTTTTCATCTATAGTATACCAACTAAGATGGCTCGAAGACTCCCCTCTTATGAGCTTGTCTACTATCTCTATCAGCTGTGGGTTATCTCATTGTGCCACACCTATCTATCCCAAAAGCATAGATCACACCTCTAATGATGCCAACAAACCGGGTACATAATCGATAGAGGGTCTAAAGTCAAAGGTAGATATATACTCTAAACCCTGCCGCTCGATAAACAAAGGACTCAAAGTCAACGTCTTTCTACTCAAGGCATCAGCTACAACGTTACCCTTGCCAGGGGTATATGAATCTCGAAATCGTAGGATGCTAAGAACTCCATCCACCTTTGTTGCCTTAAGTTTAGATCTTTTTGAGAGAACAGGTATTTTAGTGACTTATAGTCTGTATACAACTTAAACCTTTCACCAAGCAAGTAATGGCACCAAGACTTAAGCGCAAAAACTTTGGCAGCTAATTCTAAGTCGCGGTAGGGTAATTCATGGACCTTCAATTACCTTCCACTATAACATATCACCCTTCCCTCTTGCAACAAAACTACGCCCAGCTCTGTCCTGCAAGCATCGGTATACACTGTGAAAGGTTTACTCCCATCTGGCAAAACTAAAACTGGAGCTGTCGTCAATGCCCTCTTTAATCGTTGAAAAGCATCATCACAATCAGCATCCCAAGAAAAGGTCAAATTCTTTTTCATTAACCGAGTAAGTGGGGCTGATTTCTTAGCAAAGTCCTTGATGAACTTTCTATAATAGCCCGCCAAACCAAAAAAACTTCTTACTTACATTGTATTCTTAGGAATCTTCCAATCTTGGATTTCCATTACCTTCGCGGGATCCACTGCTATCCCTTCTTTAGAGACCACGTGCCCTAGGAATCTTACCTCCTTCCTCCAAAGTGACATTTGGAGAACTTAGCATTAAGCTGATGTACTCGAAGGGTCTCTGAAACTTCCTTAAGATGTAAGGCATGCTCTTCCTTGCTTCTAGAGAAGATCAGGATATCATCCACAAAGGCTACCACGAACTTGTTTGGAAACTCCCTAAACACCCTACTCATCAAGTCCACGAAATATGCGGGTGCATTCGTCAAACCAAAAGGCATGATGATCCATTCAAAGAAACCATCTTGAGTTCTAAATGCAGTCTTATCTATGATGTCCTCAACCACCCTTAGTTGATGAAATCCTGTAGCTAAATCCAACTATGAGAAAACCAAAGCACTAACCAACTGATCGAACAAGTCATCTATCCTCGGTAATGGGTGTCTGTCCTTTTCTGTGAGCTTATTCAGCTCCCTATAGTCCACGCACAATCTAAGCGAACCATCAGCCTTCGTGGCAAAAACAACTGGAGCACCCCACTCCGAGATACTTCTTCTTATTAACCCTTTCTCAAGCAACTCTTTAACTTATTTACTAAGCTCCCTCCTTTCTTTTGGAGCCATGTAGCGCACAGGTAATGCAACTGGCTTTGCATTGTACACCAAATATATACGGAAATCTATATCATGTTTTGGAGGTAAGCCCCTAACCTCCTCAAAGACATCTGCATACTCACGGACTACTCGAACAGATTGCAAATCATCAATAGATGTATTAAGAGATTCTAGGTAGCTAGGCATAACAGAACCCTTAGGGTCGCATGAGATATAGAGAATATTCCCCAAACTAGTCAACAGTCTAACTACCCTCTTTTAACAGTCAAGAATGGCATCATACCTGGCTAGCCAATCCATTCCTAGAATCAACCCATAGCTCGTGAAACCAAGCATATAAGCATTGCACTCGAACTCAACGCCATACACATATATTCTCAAATCCTGACATAACATAGACAGATGAGCCGTACCCCCAATAAGATTTGAGACAACAACGGGATCGCCTACTATACTAGTATCTAGGTGCAGAGACTCAACAACAAAAGCAGATGTAAATGAATGTGAAGCGCCAGAATCAAACAAAGTACGTACAGAATGATCGAAAAGGAAAATCAAACTTTCAACAGAAATGTTTCTACCTCTCTCTTGCATAGCTACCATGAGAGCATGAACCTTGTAACACCCCGTATTTTCTATAAACATTAAAATAACGAATTAAAGAATACTTAATTTTAAAAGTGAAAATTAGGGGAAATGGGTTTCGCCATTGCATTTGTCTCAGAATTCTGCTAGAGATAGAGTCCGAGTTTGCATGAATCGGACTCCGTATGAAGAAGTTATGGAGTTCAGAAGATTTCAAGTTTAAATGGAAATTGATTATAAATAATAATTAAATTAAAAAGCAGTTCAAATTCAAAAATTCTGAGAGAAGCGGCTGGGCGGGAAAATTCCCGCCCATAGGGGTCGACTCCCTCCACGGGGAGTCGACATAGGTGCAGATCCCCTAAGAGGGGTGTCGAGTGGGGTGTCGACACCCCTGTAGGGGTCGACCCCCTCGGTCAGATCTAGACTGTTTTATCCAGTGACATTTTCTGAGTCATTTGGGCTTATGTTGCGACTTCTAGTTGGCTCTGTTTGGTCTGGATGGCTTTGATTACTCTTAGGTTGATCTAATGGCTCTCATTAATCTAAACTTCTATATAAACAACCCCAACCCTCAACCCTAAAACCACATAAAATTGCTTCTTGAAGCCATCATGTTGTCCATGGCCAAACTAGCGTAGCCTCCATTTTTCTTTAAACTATAAGTCAGGTTAGGAAGTCCTAAATCAAATCAAAACTAGAGAATCAATAGTCTACATCAAAGGATAGCTTTTCAGTTTCAGAAATCAAATCCCAAAAAATAAGATTTGTTCTTTTGTTTGTAAGTTCAGTTATTCTTTAGATTTGAACAAATAAAAGTCGTGACTTGTAATGAAGAAAAATTAGAACTATGCCTAGTTGTAAGATAATCGTATTCTGATTCATATTGCAATTCTGAAATTACCTATGCCTACATGACTATTGTGATTGATACAACCTATCATATTGTATATTAATTTGGTGATGAACTTATCATGTTGTAAATTAATTTGGTGATGAACCAATCATGTTGTATATAAATTTGGTGATGAACCTATCATGTTGTATATTAAATTGGTGATGGACTTATCATGTTGTATGTTAAACTGGTGATGAACCTATCATGTTGTATAACAATTTGGCAATGAACCTATCATGTTGTATATAAATTTGGTGATTCCTTATGTTATGTTATATGCAAGATCATAAGCTAAGTCATGTTCATATATGCTTATTTGTCTAGATCTACATGCTTAGATGTTTAGATCTATGTTAATTCAACCCAACTCAAATGCAAGTTCACATTTACATGATGAATAAAATTTGTGTAGTACTATGCCAAATTTATATTACGCAAGCTTAGTTGATCTAAAATAATTTATTCCGTTGGAATGTTACATGTCCCTTTTCTTTTTCCCTCTTTGTTTATGAGTTAAGATAATTTGTGAGCCTAACGTTTTATGTAAATTTATGCGAACGAATAACGGGGGATACGTTGGAAAAAATATTAAATTAAATGCTATTGGCATAGGTTGGCTCATAATCATGTAAATGATTAATGGCATGAAATGGTATAATTTGTATACCTAAGAATTATGGACAAAATTTAGAAGGTAAATGGGACATGACTTGAGTTGACAACATTGGTGGATAATTTACATATAAACATAAATAGTAAATATGTAAATTAATTAAAAGATGATTGTGCCTAAACCAAGGTTAGATTGAGTTACGGTGTAAGACTGCCTGGAATCGCCCGGCACATCCAGCAACCGTAACAATATAGATCTAATATGAGAGGTTAGAGCATTAAGCCCGAAAAACCGGAGGTTAGATTGAGTTGCGGTGTAAGACTGCCTGGAACCGCCTGGCACATCCAGCGACCGCAACAATATCTATCTAATGTGAGTGGTTGGTGCTTTAATGAATGAATTAAAGCTAAGACAAGCTAAGAATGGTAGGTTTAAGTTAATTAAGGCAACACTTAACCAATACAACATGTTAACTATGCTGATGGATGTGGTTAGGTTAATTTGAGAACACTTAACCATTTTAACATGTTGATTAGGAAACCCTAGTAACGGGGACCCATTTCAGCAGTAACCCACATAGATGTATCATGGTACCCTGAACTAGGCAGGGTAGGGCACGATTACTGGGCTGATTATAAGCGGTCAATATAACGGCGGGTGGTGCAGTAGTGTTGCTACAACGGAGTATGGGCGTGCACGTACTCCGACATGGACAATCAGGCACTGGGCATCAGTAGTATATACTGTTCATCTTGAAGTTATGTCGGGTCGCCACCATAGGAATTGATACATCCCATTGGTGGGACCAGCATAGGTATCTACAATCGAGCGGGGCCGAATGACACAAATCGTAAATGCATGCGAGTAGAAGCCGATCGATAAAGGGATCATTTTGTCATGAACACATAGTACAAGTTGAAACACTTGTTAGTAGGTGCAGAGAAATAGAAATGAGTGCGACAGTATATCCAGTTTATCTTGGCTTATTTATCATTATCTTATTTCGAGGGTACTGTCCTAGGTTCAGTTTATTGAAGTCATGATCCTTTTACCTGTTTACATGCTAAATAATCAACGGACTTCGTCTTCTTGTCTTCCGTTCCCCCCAAGGTCCGTAGGGAAGGAATACTTCAACTTAGTCCTGACCTTTTCCATCTTGAAGAAAGTAAATGTATTGCTTGGACTCTCTTTTCTTGGGCTATGGCTGTGGTTACACTCTTAATTGGGGATTTATACTGCTTTATTATTGTTTATGCTTCTTTATGTTTTAGTCAAGACAAAGGCTTTACTTTAATGATTTTGGAAGTTGGTTTTTAAGATAGCTTTTGTAATGTTTTGACTGGCCAACGTGCTTATGAAATAAAATTTAGACTTTCCACTATTTATATGTCTGTCTTGTAAATTACTTATACCTTTTACCTATAATGCTCCACCAAAGTTAATGCATTCCCTTTGTGAGTGACCTTAACGGAGGTGGGGTGTTTACACTTGGTATTAGAGCGAGGTTTACCAGATCAGATAAAAAAATTTGAAAACTATTTTTCAAAAAAAAGAAGTTTAAAGAAACATTTTTAAGGAAATGTTGTTTTATTTTAAAGAGCATAATCCCCAAAGCCATATGCACTATCTTTCTATCCTTTATTTTGAACCTTTTCGTTTCAGCATGTTTGGGGATCTTAATCTTCCTGAGGGCGGGCCGGTACCTAGTTGGTTCAGAAGGTACGTGGTAGATAGAGCTAATGGCGCAGGCCCAGCAGACGTTCCTCCTCCCGTAGTTGCAGCTTTTCCTCCTCCTTCTCGTGCAAATGCTTTCTCGAAGATATGTTGAGACTTTTGAGCCATGAGTGGAAAGAACTTTAATGGGACTGACTCATTTGTGGTAGCAAGAAACTAGCTCAAGGAAACAGAAGATTTGTTTGTTATCTTTGAAGTGGATGATAGGCAGAAGATACAATTGGCTGTTTGGTTACTTAAGGACGAAGCCTCTTATTGGTGGGAAGTTGCTAATGCTGAGAGACCAGTTGAAACCTGGGAGGATTCCAGAATGAGGTTTGAAATGAAGTTCCTCTCGCAAGTTGAACGAAGCCTATAGATGGAAAAGTTCATAGCTCTCAAACAGGGAAGCCTATCGGACAAGGAATACGTCAACCAATTCAACCAGCTGGCTAGATTCGGATTGGAGTTAGTGAAAACTCCACATAAGAAGACTCTCCATTTCGTTAAAGGGTTAAACGAGCCACTGCACAGCCTAGCTATGTCCCATATACCTATGGGTGCGACTTATGAGAGACTAGTGGACATGGCACTGTTACAGGAGGAAGACAAGAATGGCAAGAAAGAGACAAAAGTGGAAGTACCTCAAGACAAGAAGGTGGAGGGACCACAAAACAAGAAGATGAATTCCAAGAAAGGCTGGAAGAATAACAAAACTCGTGACAAGAGGAAGTGTAATTTTTGTGGCATACCCGGACATCTGATTAAGGACTGCAGAAAGAAGAAGAGGAAGATGGGTGGTTGTTTTCAGTGCAGTGAGACAGGATACATGGCTAAGGACTGCCCAAGAAAGCAAGAGCAAGGGCAGAGGACTAGATCTACTTCTGGAGGGCAGGTTCACGCTCTCATAGCACCTCCGCAAGAATGAGGTAGAAATATTTCTGTTGAGAGTTTAGTTTATCTTTTTGATCATCCTATTCGTGCTCTCTTTGATTCTGGCGCATCGCACTCTTTTATATCCACTGCTTTAGTTGAATCTCTGCACCTAGACACCAGTACAGTAGAGGATCCCTTGGTTGTTTCAAATCCAATTGAGAGTTCGGCCTATTTATCAATGATTTGTTTGGATTTGGAAATTTCTATACTAAGTGTTAGGTTTAGATGTAATGCCTATGTTTTGGGCTTTATGGGATATGGGTTGATTCTAGGCATGGATTGGCTATCTAGTAATGGTGCCGTCCTCGATTGTGAAAAGAGAGTGGTTAGACTTATGACTTGCCTCGGTAACACTCTCGAAATATCTTGTAATCCCAAGAACTCTATTATGCTTAGTTACCTAGAATCTATTGATGCATCTGTTGAGAACCTGCAATCTGTTAGAGTAGTCTGTGAATACTCGAATGACTTTGAAGAGGTGAAGTGTTTACCTCCGAAGTGAGAGATAGACTTCCACATATACCATGTTGATTATGCAAAACCCGTTGCTCTACCCGTTGGACACATGGCTCCAAGGAAAAGGAAAGAGCTCAGCAAGCAAGTTAAAGAGTTACTTGAAAAGGGGTTTATAAGGCGGAGTATTTCTGAATGGGGTGCTCCAGTGGTGTTTGCAACCAAAGAGGATGGTTCACTTCACCTATGCGTTGACTATAGGGAGCTAAACATGCTGACCAAGAAGAATAGGCACCCACTTCCAAGAATAGACGACTTGCTCGGTCAATTTATAGGTACATCGGTTTTCTCCCAACTAGATCTGGCTACCGGGTTTCATCAGCTAAGAGTGGATGAGGACAATATTGATAAGACTGCATTTAGGACCCCAGATGGTTTCTTTGAATGGCTTGTCATTCCTTTTGGCTTGACAAACGCACCTGCTTATTTCATTGACTAGATGAGTCAGGTGTTCAGGGAGTTCCTTAATAAATTTGTAGTGGTCTTCGTGGACAACATTTTGATCTTCTCAAAAAGTCAGGAAGATCATGCTTTGCATTTAAGGGAAGTCATGGATACTATCCGTGCCCATCAGTTGAAAGCAAAATTCTCTAAATGTCATTTTTGCAGAGAAGAAGTTAGGTTTCTTGGACATGTGGTGTCCAAAAAGGGGATAGCTGTGGATCCCGCAAAGGTAGTTGCAGTGCAAGATTGGAAGGTTCCACGGAATAAAACCGAAGTTCGAAGCTTTCTTGGACTAGCAAGCTTTTACAGAAAATTCATTAAGGACTTCGCGAAAATCTCAACACCACTTACAAGATTGATGAACAAGAACTTGACTTTCGCTTGGGACTTGGACTATGATGTTGCTTTCGAACGACTTAAAAGGGATCTAACAACGGCCCCAGTTCTGACATTGCCTGATGGGAGTAAGATGTTAACTGTATATACAGACGCATGCAGAACAGGATTGGGCGCTGTCTTGATGCAAGAGGGCAAAGTAGTTTGTTATGGAGGAAAGCAGTTGAAGGTACATGAGAAGAACTGCCCAACTCATGATTTGGAGCTAGCTGCCATTGTTTTCGCTCTTAAGTCATGGCGTCATTACCTACTAGGAGAAAGGTTTGAATTGTTTACTGACCATAAATCGTTAAAGTACATTTTCTCACAAAAAGATCTAAACTTAAGACAACAAAGGTGGATGGAATTTCTGGCCTCATACGATTTTGAGATTGCTTATACCCTTGGCAAGGGCAATGTTGTAGCAGATGCCTTGAGTAGGAAAAAGCTGACCTTAAGTCCTCTCTTTGTAGAAAGGAAAAGCATGGAGTACATAGCAAACTTTGACTTTAGACCTCCCTTTGAGTTTGTACATAGGTTGTTATCAACACTAGAGGTGCAGACTATGCTTTTGGACTCAATAGGAACCACGCAACATGAAGACCCTCAGCTAGTTGATGTGATGGATAAGCTAATGAGAGGTGAGACTTATAATCACCTCAATAGATACTCCATCGATGACAAGGGTTGGTTGAGACGGGATGGAAGACTATGCGTCCCACAAGCAAGAGATTTGGTGAAAATTGTTCTCGAAGAAGCACACCATTCTAAATTATCCATACGCCCAGGTGGGGACAAGATGTATAAAGACATAAAAAGGGTTTTCTTTTGGAATGGCATGAATAAGGATGTAGCTGAGTTTGTCTCTAAATGTTTGATATGCCAGCAAGTCAAAGCGAAGCAGAAGAAGCTTGGTGGTCTGCTTCATCCTCTAGAGGTCCCATAGTGGAAATGGGATAGCATTTCGATGGACTTTATTGTTGGGTCGCCTAGGTCAAGAAGGGGAAATACCAGTATTTGGGTGATAATGGACAGGCTCACAAAAAGCGCTCACTTTATACTTGTTAAGAGTAGGAGGACTACCTCATCGTTAGCATCCATTTATCTTAAAGAGGTGGTCCGACTGCGTGGAATACCCTCTAGCGTAGTAAGTGATTGAGATCCTATCTTTACGAGCGAGTTTTTGAAGAATTTGCAGGAAGTTGTAGGCACACAACTATGCTTAAGCACTGCCTATCACCCTCATACCGATGGTCAGACGGAAAAGATGAATAGAGTATTAGAAGATCTTTTGAGATTGTGCATTCTTGATTTTGGAGGGACATGGGAGGATCATCTTCCTTTGGTGGAGTTCGCCTACAAAAATAGCTACCAAGCCACCATAGGCATGGCACCCTTTGAGGCTTTATATGGAAGACCATGCCGATCGCCAACTTGTTAGTAGGAGTCTACAGATAATCTTGTACTTGGGCCGGACATGATCAAAGAAATTTTAGAGAAGGTGGACTTGATACGAAGACGTATGAAGACTGCACAAGATAGACAGAAGTCCTATGCTGATAAAAGAAGGACCGACCTTGAGTTTGAGGTTGGAGACAGGGTTGTCCTTAAAGTATCTCCTTTGAGGAATGTCGTTCGCTTTGGGTCTACAGGAAAATTGGCACCAAGATTTGTAGATCCATTTCCTATCATTGAGAGGATTGGGAAGATGGCTTATAGAGTAGAGCTGCCCGAAAGATTGGCTGGAGTTCATAATGTTTTCCATGTCCCTCATCTACGAAAGTGCTTACATGAGTCTGCGGAAATTGTGGAACCAAGCATACTAGAGGAAATAGAAGTGGAACGAGAAGCGACGGTGAGGAGAGTTCCAACTCGTATCTTGGGGACAGAAGTCAAAAAACTATGCAACCGTGAATTCAAGCTTGTTAAAGTTCAACGGAGTGACGCTGAGGAAGACGCGACTTTGGAGACGGAGGACAAGATACGCGCAGCCTACCCTTTTCTTTTTGAGGGTACATCCTTGATCTCTTTTCCATAAGTTTATGCATACTTGTATCTATCTCTTAAGTATATCTCCTTTGTCCTATCCTTGATCTTTAGGTAGAAACCAATGGATGTAAACATGTATTTGAAACATGTTATGATTGATGGTTGCAAGTGGTTGCTCGTGGATACATATACACACATATTAGGTACTAGATCGGCTTAGTCACTTTCATATTGCATATGCATATATGTATTTGTATATGGATTGAAACTTGATGTGTTGTCATATGGATGTTGCACTTGTACGAATGATTGTGCACTCATGTAGAAGTTATAAAGTACAATTAGGAATATTTGCATACATAATGGATTCATGGCACTATCATGATTTGCATTAAGGAGGACAATTGAATCAGTGGACCGCCTGATTTTGCATTAAATAAGGACATATACACATTATGCATATGTTCATGAAAAGCATTAGATACCTTTTAAGGACAATGGATGCCTGTGACTGAATGGTTGAGTAGATGGATGTTGGTTTGTAGGATATACATTCTTGACTTGAAGATTTCGGGGATGAAATCCTTTATGGAGGGGAGAATGTAACACCCCGTATTTTTTGTAAACATTAAAGTAACGAATCAAAGAATACTTAATTTCAAAAGTGAAAATTAGGGGAAACGGGTTTCGGCATTGCGTTCATCTCGGAATTCGGCTTGAGATAGAGTCCGAATTTGCGTGAATCAGACTCTGTATGAAGAAGTTATGGAGTTCAGAAGATTTCAAGTTTAAACGGAAATTGAATATGAATAATAATTAAATTAAAAAGCAGTTTAAATTCGAAAATTACGCGAGAAGCGGCTGGGCGGGAAAATTCCTGCCTATAGGGTCGACTCCCCACGGGGGGTCGACGTAGGTGTCGACCCCCCAAGAGGGGTGTCGACTGGGGTGTCAACCCCCCTGTAGGGGTCAACCCCCTTGGCCAAATCTGGACTGTTTTGTCCAGTGACGTTTTATGAGTCATTAGGGCTTGTGTGGTGACTTGCGGTTGGCTCTGTTTGGTCTGGATGGCTCTGATTACTCTTACGTTGATCTAACGGCTCTCATTAATCTAAACTTCTATGTAAACAACCTCAACCCTAAAACCACATAAAAATGCTCTCTGAAGCCATCATGTTGTCCATGGCCAAGCTGGCGTAGCCTCCATTTTTCTCTAAACTACAAGTTTAGTTAGGAAGTCCCAAATAATATCAAAACTAGAGAACCAATAGTCTACATCAAAGGATAACTTTTCAGTTTCAGAAATCATATCCTAGAAAACAAGATTTGTTCTTTTGCTTGTAAGTTCAGTTATTCTTTAGATTTGAACAAATAAAAGTCATGACTTGTAATGAGGAGGAACTAGAACTGTGCCTAGTTGTAAGATAATCATATTATGATTCATGTTGCAATTCTGAAATTACCTATGCGTACGTGACTATTTGATTGATGCAACCTATCATGTTGTATATTAATTTGGTGATGAACCTATCATGTTGTATATTAATTTGGTGATGAACCAATCATGTTGTATATATATTTGGTGATGAACCTATCATGTTGTATATTAAATTGGTGATGGACTTATCATGTTGTATGTTAAATTGGTGATGAACCTATCATGTTGTATAATAATTTGGCAATGAACCTATCATGTTGTATATAAATTTGGTGATTCCTTATGTTATGTTATATGCAAGATCATAAGCTAAGTCATGTTCATATATGCTTATATGTCTAGATCTACATGCTTAGATGTTTAAATCTATGTTAATTTGACCCAACTCAAATGCAAGTTCACATTTACATGCTGAATAAAATTTGTGTAGTACTATGCCAAATTTATATTGCACATGCTTAGTTGATCTAAACTGTTTTATGCTATTGGAATGTTACATGTCTCTTTTCTTTTTCCCTCTTTGTTTATGAGTAAGGCTAATTTGCGAGCCTAACGTTCTATTTAAATTTATGTGAACGAATAACGGGGGATACGTTGGGAAAAATATTAAATTATATGCTATTGGCATAGGTTGGCTCATAATCATGTAAATGATTAATGGCATGAAATGGTATAATTTGTATACCTAAGAATTATGGACAAAATTTATAAAGGTAAATGGGACATGACTTGAGTTGACAACATTGGTAGATAATTTACATATAAACATAAATAGTAAGTATGTAAATTAATTAAAAGATGATTGTGCCTAACCCGAGGTTAAATTGAGTTACGGTGTAAGACTGACCGGAATCGCCCGGCACATCCAACAACCATAAAAATATAGATCTAATGTGAGAGGTTAGTGCATTAAGCCCCAAAAACCCAAGGTTAGATTGAGTTGCGGTGTAAGACTGCCCGGAACCGCCCGGCACATCCAGTGACCGCAACAATACATATCTAATTTGAGTGGTTGGTGCTTTAATGAATGAATTAAAGCTAAGACAGGCTAAGAATGGTAGGTTTAAGTTAATTAAGGCAACACTTAACCAATACAACATGTTAAATATGCTGATGGATGTGGTTAGGTTAATTTGAGAACACTTAACCATTTTAACATGTTGATTAGGAAACCCTAGTAACGGGGACCCATTTCAGCAGTAACCCACATAAATGTATCATGGTACCCTGAACTAGGCAGGGTAGGGCACGATTACTAGGCTGATTATAAGCGGTCAAAATAACGGCGGGTGGTGCAGCAGTGTAGGTTCCAACGGAGTATGGGCGCGCACGTACTCCGACATGGACAAATCAGACACTGGGCATCAGTAGTATATACCGTGCATCTTGAAGTTGTGTCGAGTCGCCACTACAGGAATTGATACACCTCATGGTGGGACCAACACAGGTATCTACAATCGAGCGGGGCCGAATGACACAAGTCGTAAATGCATGCGAGTAGATGCCGATCGATAAAGGGAACATTTTGTCATGAACACATGGTGATAGTTGAAACACTTGTTAGTAGGTGCAAAGAAATATAAATGAGTGTGATAGTATATCTAGTTTATCTTGCCTTATTTATCGTTATCTTATTTCTAGGGTATTGTCCTAGGTTCAGTTTATTCATGTCATGATCATTTTACCTGTTTACATGCTAAATTATCACTGGACTTACCAGGCTTATGTTTGACCCGTTTTCTTTCGTCTTCTTGTCTTCTGTCCCCCCCCCCCTCCCCCCCGCCCCCAAGGTCTACAGGGAGGGAATAATTCAACTTAGTCCGGACCTTTTTCAGCTTGAAGAAAGTAGATGTATTGCTTGGACTCTCTTTTCTTGGGCTATGGCTGTGGTTGCAGTCTTAATTGGGGATTTATGCTGCTTTGTTATTGTTTATGCTTCTTTCTGTTTTAGTCAAGACAAAGGCTTTACTGTAATGATTTTGGAAGTCGGTTTTTAAGACAGTTGGTGTAGTGTTTTGACTGGACCACGTGCTTATGAAATAAAATTTAGTCTTTCCACTGTTTATATGTCTGTCTTGTAAATTACTTGTACTTTTACCTATAATACTCCACCAAAGTTAATGCATTCCCTTTGTGAGTGACCTTAATGGTGGTGGTGTGTTTAAAAACCTGCCCTCCAGAAGTAGATCCTATCCTTTGTTCTTGCCCTTGTCCTTGCCTCCTTGGGCAGTCTTTAATCATATGTCATGCCTCACCACATTAGAAGCAACCTATCCTCTTCTTCTCGCTACAGTCCTTCTTCAAATGGCCTGATATTCCACAATTGTGACACTTTCTTTTCTCTGAGCCCTTGTTATCCTTACCGCCCTTCTTTTGTTGTTGTTGTGCCTTCTTTGGATCCCCTTTCTTATCATGTGCCTTATCTACATTAGCACCTTTCTTCTCTTCATGTATCAACGTCATATCAACAAGATACTCGAAAGAAGCCCCCATAGGAATGTGGGACATAGCCAACCCATGTAATGGTTCATTCAGACCCTTGGCAAATCTCAAAGCCTTCATATGTGGTTTATTAACTAATTCCATACCAAATCTTGCTAACTGGTTAAAATTGTTAACGTACTCCTTCACAGACTAACTCCCTTGTTTCAAAGCCAATAGCCTCTCCATGTATAAACTCTCCTCTACTTGTGAATGAAATTTCCAACTCGAACCTTTGTCTAATCCATCTACGTCTCTACCGCACGTATCCTCCATTAGTTACTTCCCACCAAAAGGAAGCTTCATCCTTCATTAACCAAGCAACTAGTTGAACCTTCCTTCCATCGTCTATCTCAAAGATACCAAACAAGTCCTCTACTTCCTTGAGCCAATTTCGAGCCCCAACAAATGTCTCAGTTCCATAAAATGGTTTTCCGCCCAATGCACGGATGTCCTTGCATATCTTAGAAAAAGCGTCTACACGGGGCGGAGGAGAAGGAGCGGCTGCAACTGGGGGAGGAGGAACATTTGCTGGGCCTGCGGCAGTAGCCCTAGCCTCCAGATACCTTCTGAACCAGCCTGGTATCTGTATGCCCTCGGGTATATCGGGTTCCCCAGACATGTTGAAAGGAAAAAGGAAGAGATTCAAATAGAGAATCGAAAAAAAGATATATGGCTTTTGGGGATTATGTTTTTCATAATAAACCTTTCTCTTGAAAATACCTTCTTTAAAACATGTTTTTGAAAATAGTTTTCAAAATCTTTTATCTGTTCTGGTAACCTTTAGCTCTGATACCATGTATCACACCCCACATCCATTAATGTCACTCACTAAGGGAATGCATTAACTTTCATGGAGCATCAAAAGAGTATAGAACAGAACATCACAAGATAGATATATAAAATGGTACTTAAAAATTCAAAATTTATTCATTGCAGCGGAAGGCAAACATGTCTGGTTACAACATCAAAACCATATACTAAAGCCAAGTACACAAATATCCATCTTGAACAAAATTATTATTAGAGTACATAAAAGAAAAACCATAATCCCACTCCAAATAGCCATAATGAAAAAGAGATAAAGCTGAGCATTACTTTCAACACTTCCAAGCACTTCAAGAAGAAAGAGATCCGAATCAAGCTTCACTAATCCCATCTTGAGGACCTGGGGAGGGGAGGGAAGAAAGAAAAGAGGCAAAACAAAAAGGGTCAGGCATAAGTCTGGCGAGACTAGTAACTTTAGTAAAGTAACAGGATAAGAACATAAACTGGACATAAGAGATGACTGTAACATAAGCAGATATGACATGGTAAACAAGTTAAGCTAGATAGAACATCGACTGCACTCTTAGCCACTATAAGATATGCTCTGCACCATACCAACATACTAGGTACATACTAAAAGTTGATCCCTCCCTACTAGTCATAATAATGGTAGCTTCATGTACCCCTTGCTGCTCTCGTAGGTGCCCACTTGCTCCTACCACCACTGGTCGTATCCATTACCCTCCCCATTCGATCGGCTCCCTAACTCGTAGATACCTGTGCTGGTCCCACAATAGGGTGTATCACTCCCTAAGGTGGCAACCCCGATACTACTAAAATGCATAGCTTATACCTACACGATGCAACAGCATAATACCTACCATCTGCGACCCAGGCACGTACATGACTCCGTTGGACTTGCACTACCATCGCTAACTCTTTATTGACCTCTTACAATCAACCACAGTAAGCATGTCCCTATCCTCAACCTAGTTCGAGCTCATATAGATACTAAAATGGGTTAGTGGTTGAAAAGGGTTCACCCACTTGACATAAGCTTCCCTCCTAAGCTTGGTCACCACTAAGAATTCCCACTTAACCCCTCTTTATCCCCATGTCTAATCACATGTCTCATCTTGGTTAAGTGCTTTTATTATGTTTCACATGCTACCCACGTTACCCACTAAACTCTTTCTTATCCCCATGTCTAATCACATGTCTCATCTTGGTTAAGTGTTCATTAATTCATTATAACCATAATCTTGCAAGACCTCCCACATTAGATTACCGTTTTGCGGTTGCTGGATATGCCGGGCGATTCCGGGCAGGCTTATACCGCAATTTGAATCTAACCTCGTGTATTTGCATTATTACGCATCTAATTTCTTCCTTTGACCTCTCACATTAGATTACCGTTTGCAGTTGTTGGATACGTCGGGTGGTTCCGGGCAGGCTTATACTGCAATTCGAATCCAACCTCGTGTCTTAGGCATTCATTTTCACTTTCTTGATTCAAGTCCCAATTTCAAATCTTGGATTATAATATATCCCAAACACCCATAACTTCCAACCTAAATTATGTTTAAAATTTTAACCCAAATTATGCCTATAATCTCATATGTACAAGTTATACCAAATTATCCCCAAACCAATTTCCATAGCCATAAACATTTTATGCCAAATCTCATTTTATTACACATTTCCCAAACTTTTCCCAATCATTCCAACGTAATTCGTATGTAAATCTCAACGCAATATGCTTAGGCTCGAAGTTATCCTAATATCAAAAAGGAAAAAGGAAAAGAAGAAGGGGAGAGAAACAAAACATCCAAATTGGCATAAACATATAAATAGGCATGTGAAGTGAATAACGACAAAATAGATCAGATAGACATATGATAATAGCAATTGGGTATGAATATGAAGGATAACAAATTACATAACTTGATATGATTCATCTTATTTACAAGCATATACATCAGATCCAATTTACAATCCCATAATTACATTTCAATTTAATTATATGTGAAAGTGACATAAATTCACAGCGATAGGATTCATAAAAAAGAGAATTAGGCTTTGTTGTTTGTAGGTCTGAACTTGAATAACCTCTTCTTTGATTGTTGAAGAAGAAAAGCTAAATTAATTTGAGTTGGAGCTGCAGCATGGAGGCGCCATGGATTAGGGTTGAATGAGATTGGATTTAGGTTTAGGTGTTTTCTTATAGATGTATCAGGTGAGTTAGGACCTTTAGATTAGATTAGAGACCATAAGAACCACTCATATTAAAAAGACATGTCATCAAGGAACTCTCCAGAATTCTGCAGATCTGGGCACGGCTTGGGCGCACTTCCCAGGTGCACCAGTGCATTTTTATACTGGCGCACTTCACAAGTGCGCCAGTTGTTCTGGCCTATTTCCTGATTGTTCTGCCAAACTTCCATCGTCCATAACTCCTTCAGACTGTATCCGTTTTACGCAAACTCGGACTCTATCTCAAGCAGAATTCCGAGATGAACGCAATGGCATAACCCGTTTCAGTTAATTCTTCTTCTAAAAATTAAGTATTCTTTAATTATCCCATATGTCATGTTTTAAAATTATGGGGTGTTACACTAATAAAAATTAAATACTATGAACCTTTAAAAATTTCATAACTTGCTCCTACGATATCGAAATCATGTGAAATAGGAACCATTGGGATCGTGGCAGTGTGTACTACATTTTAGAAGCGACCAGGGAAATTTAGAGCGATCTATAATTTTTGAAGAATTCCAAAGCACAGCGAGATCTCTAATTTAAAATTAAAATTAATTGTTATTGTGCTGAGAAACTTTTACATATATGCTGTTAAAATTCAGTTGTGTGTTGTACGAGATTTGAATTGATTGATTTTGATTGCGATGATCCGTTGTATTTAATTGGATAGAATAGAAGTTATCAAAATTGTTTATACAATAAAACTTCTTCTTTTTTATTGTAAATGTGAATTAGAGAAAACTGTTAATGCAATAAATCTCCTTTTTATTGTATACATGAAATCATAGTATTAGAGAAAATTGTTTATACAATAAATCTCGTTTTTATTGTATAAATGAAATCATATTATTAGAAAAAAATTGTTTATACAGTAAATCTCCTTTTCATTGTGTATATGAAATCATAGAATTTGTCAAAAATATTTATACAATAAAAATTATCTTTTTATTGTATATATGAACATAGAATTTGTGAAAAATATTTATACAATAAAAATTATATTTTTATTGTATATGTGAACATAGAATTTGTTAAAATTATTTATACAATAAAATTTCCTTTTTATTGTACATGTGAATCGTAGAAATTATCAAAATTATTTATACAATAAAATTTCTTTTTTTTATTATATATGTGAATCATAGAAATTGTTAAAATTATTTATATAATAAAATTTCCTTTTTTATTGTATATATATATGAATCACAAATTTATCATGTTTAAGAGAAAAATTGTTTAAACATTAAAAATGATTCATTATTAAAAATGACATGTTCATTAGAAATTGTTTAGATATTAAAAAGGACATTTTTAATGTATGATTAGTAACATTAAAAATGGCAAGTTCATTAGAAATTGTTTATATATTAAAAAGGACATTTTTAATGTATGATTAGTTTCATTAAAAATGATTAATTATTAAAAATGACATGCTCATTAGAAATTGTTTAGATATTAAAAAGGACATTTTCAATGTACGATTAATTTCTTTAAAAATGATTCATCATTGAAAATGATTTGTTCATTAGAAAATGTTTAAACATTAAAAATGGCATTTTTAGTGCATGTTTTGATTAAATAGATAAAAAGGATTACATGTTAAAATAGGAGTTTTCATTGAAAATGTTACATTTTACATGTTTATTTAGATAAAAAGGATTACATGTTAAAATAGGATTTGTAATAAAAAATACTACATTTAACATGTTCATTTAGATTAAAAAGAATGACATATTAAAATGGAATTTGTCATTAAAATGTTGCATTTAACATGTTCATTTAGATTAAAAAGAATGACACATTAAAATAGAATTTTCCATAAAAATGTTACCTTTAACATGTTTGTTTAGATAAAAAGAATTACATGTTTTGATTCATTAAAATGTAATCACTTACATGTTAGCAAAGTAGGAAAATGTTTATATGTTAATATATGTTTTGTTTGTTGAAAACATCACTTTTAATATGTTAGTGAAATCGTCGAATGATTTATATATATATATATATATATATATATATATATATATATTAAAATTAAACGAGCCGTGCACGGCAGTTCGTGTTTTAGAATCGTAAGTTTAAATGACTGTACCGAAAGATCCAACCGTCGGATTTTCCAAAAACTGGAACCGTTAGGTTCGCTTTAGGAAGATCTTTCTAACGATATTAAATTTGTTAAGATCCAGTGGTTAGATTTCGAGAAATGTGTAATTCAAATTTGGATAAAAACAGCGCCAGGGCCACGTAACAACCTGAAACGTTGTCCGAATTAAATGAGTTATTTTTATATAAATAAAAAAAGAGATAAACTGTTATAAAATAATATTAACGATACGAAATGAGTTGAAATATATATATATATTCGAGAATTATTTGAAAAGACCGATTTCAACCTCATTTCAAATAATTGTACGACGATTTAAAGTCAAAGACATTGAAGATGGCGGTTGAAGATCGGTGATCTTCACATTGAATGGATGACAACTGATGCTCTGGATTGGTTTGCTCCTAGGAAAGGATTTAAGTGGTTGTTGTCTGGACGTACTTGTTGATTGTTCGGACATGCGAGAACCTCTCTTCCGTATTGGACATACGGGAGGAGGAATAAGGTATCTCCAGTTTCGTTCAGACCCAGAACGGACTTGTAAATGGATGTGTGTCTAATACTGAATTTCGTTCTATGTGAATTGATTTCTATTTAATATATATCTATTTGGTGGCAGAGAATTTATTTTCTTGCTTAACACGCTTATCTGAGACGTACGAGCTTAGAGGTTATATATTGATGGACATCAGTCGTATGGCGTGGATTGTCAATGTGGCATGCTAAGATGCAAATGATCAAGGCTTTTGTTGAAAAGCTGAGCCTTGTGGTTGATGATCAAAGCACAGCTTTATTTAGCATACTTTTATGTATAGCGTTACTTCACGAGCCTCACACCCATGTATGAGTCAAAACCGGAATGAGGACGGCAGGGAGTGCATGCATTTCTTTCTAGCTAGAAGTGGTATCATTATATAGAGCCCAAACATTTTTACTTATGTGAATGATGGATTGTAAGGGCCCTCGGATATTGGTTGCTACTGGCCAAGTGATAGGTACAATAAGACCGGGAAACGTATTGTTCAGGAATAACCAATCCACTAAAGTGTTTGTGGACTGGCACTGCTGCTAACCAGGGCTCGCCAGCGTCCGAGCCCTGAGGCATTTGCTAGAGTGCCTTGAAATCGTTGAGGATGATTCCTAGCCTCGACTCATGATGGAAACCCAGTTTCCAATACGACATAACAGATTTGATTGTAAACCTATATATGGAGACATAGTAGGTTAGGGTACTATGTTGTCAAGGATTGATACATTTATTTTGAAAGTATTTTAAACTAATTAGACATTAGGAATAATATCAAAGGATTATTGTTTTATACGTATCAATCATGTTTGATCATTATAAGGTAAAACTCTATCCTCTGGTTTGCGTTGCATTGTGTGATGGGACTTGAGTCTTATAACGGTTTCATTTTTCTAAAAAGTATTGTGTTGTTTTAAAAGATTTACTTATTTTATGCACTATCAATCCAATGGAGTAAACCTGTTCTGCATTAGCGGCGTGGTCCTGTGATTAGCCTTATTATTAGATAAGTTAAGTAAGATTGCTCATACCATTCCCATGACTGACTCGTAGTTTGTTTTCACTTGCAAACTCGGGTGCCCTTATTTTTACACGGGCAGCCAAGTAAACAGGTAATAGGCTTATTTTGGATATGCACTGCAGCATGGTGTGCTCTTTTGGCAAAAGACGAAGACTATCTTTGTCTTTTATCTCTATTTTGGACATTTAGACATCACTTTATCTATTTTGTATTTGAGGATGTTCTAGACTTATTATCTATTTGTTGGAACTTATTATGTACTAAGTACTATCCTGTGTCTATGCAACTCTGATGTTGATGACATTTATGATTCCGCTTCTATGATGATGATATTATCCTATGATTTCATGTGTTATGTTGTTATCTGTAATCAGCTGTTGTGATAAATGTGTTATATTCCAATGATTATCTTTGCTTCCGTGGCACGGGAGTTTGGGGTTATCACAGTTTGTATCAGAGCTAATGGTTAATCTTAGCTCCATAGTATAACATATTTAAAACAACTCGTCAAAATAGAATCAGTAGTATTCTAAGGCGAGTAGCTCATTATATATAGGATTAGTAATGTCCTAGAATAAGCACAGCAGAACAACACATAATAATCAGTCATTACATCATCATTTTTCCATATATCCTTCTACATTTACCATTCCTTAAAAATTATTATTTCTGTTGGTCTTACTCTTTCCTTGATGGTACAGAACTGACTAAGATGAGTACGAGGGCTAGAGCTTGATGTAGAGGTGGAGCAGGCAGAGACCAGGGAAGGGGTGAAATCCCCGCTGCTTAGAACCAACCTAGTCTAGACGCTGTAGTGCCACCACCACCACCACCTCCGCAACCTTTCGATTTGGATAAAGTGGCTAAGAAATTCAAGAGTTTAGGAGGCGTGCCATTCACTGGCCATGATACAGTGATTGAGGCTCAGGCTTGGCTAAAGACATGCGAAAAGATTTTTACGGGCTTGGAGTTAGAGGATCATCGGAAGAGACTCATGGCATCATGGATGCTAAAGGACGAGGCTTTAATTTGGTGGAAGGCAGCTACGATGGTGATACTGACGTTGACATGTCTTGGGCAATGTTCAAAGAGCTCTTTAATGAGAAGTTCATCCCTCGACAAGAAGTCGAGCGTCTGCATGATGAATTTGCTAATCTCCAACAAGGGGATCGAACTATTACTGAGTATGTGAGAAGATTCGAAGAGCTCTCCCGATATGCGCCTAAATTGATTCAAGACCCGCTCCAGAAAAGCAAGAGGTTCATTAATGGTCTTTCGAGGAGGTATCACAATAGGGTGACGGCACATATTGAGCTCCCATTTGCCAAAGTGATTGAGATGGCTTGTAGATATGAGGAGATTTATAAGAGAAATTATCAACAGGACCGTAAAAGAAATCAAGCTAATAATAAGAGGAAACATTCTAATAAGAAGCCATAGGCAAGCATCACTGCAGCCGCTAAGCCTCAAGGGAATAAAAAGGCCAAGGTCAAATGCTTCAACAGTCAAAAACTCGGATGCTATAATTATGAATGCAGAGCTCCGAAGAAGCCAAGGAGAAGTGAATCAGGGCCCAACCAGAATCCGCATGGTACTAAAGAATGCTTTAATTGTCATAAGTTGGGGCATCTTATGAAGGATTTTCCATTGCCGCAGAAGTCCGAGGTGGCTCACGTGTATGATGGAACAAGTGCACCAGCTTTTTTCGAAGGAGCAGGTAAACCAGATGTTTTGGGAGGTACCCTTACTATTAAGAATATTCCTGTTACAGTATTATTTGACACTGGTGCATCACGAAGTTTCATTTCTAGTAACACCGTGAAAAGGTTAAATTTAAAACTAAGAGATCTTAAAGAATCGATTAGCGTCCATAATCCAATAGGAGGCTCTCTTGTTCCCGGTTTATACTATAGAGCCTCGATCTCTTATTCTTGTTACCTGTTCTCTTTTGATCTAATCGTCATGAATTTTTCTGAGTACGATATTATTCTTGGCTGGATTGGTTAACAAAGTATGAGGTTGAAGTATTATGCGCCGAAAGAATTGTTAAGGCTAAAACCAAATTGGGTAATATTATTTCTATACCATGCCATGGCTCAAAAACTGATAGAAAAGAATTTCGGTCTTCTCTAGAAGTTAATCCTACTTCTATTAAGAATATCCCTGTAGTTAAAGATTATGCGTATGTGTTTGAAGAAGTTGATAGCTTACCTCCGCGAAGAGAAATTGACTTCAGGATAGATTTAGTTCCGAATGCAAGGCCAGTTGTGCATGCAATTCGAAGAATGACGTTGAAAGAGAAAGAAGAATTGAGTAATCAAACTAAACAGCTTTTGTGGAAAGGTCTGATCAGGCCTAGCTTTTCAAATTGGGGTGCAGTAGTGGTGTTTGTTTCGAAGTCATACGATACTCTCAGAATATGTGTGGATTACCGAGATCTCAATAAGAAGACATTAAAGAACAAATATCCACATATTGATGATTTATAGGATTGCTTAAATGGAGAGCAAGTGTTTTCAAGGATGGACCTAGCTACAGGTTTCCATCAATTGCGCATTGCCGAAGAATGTTTTCCTTTGATAGCTTTCAGACGTCCAGACTTATTTTATGAATGGTTAGTATTGCCGTTCGGCTTATGTAACGCTCCTGCTTACTTTGTCAATTTAATGAACGGGGTATTCCGCGATGTCTTAAACAAATTTGTGCTGGTTTTCATTGACGACATTTTAAACTTCTCTAAATCCACTACGAGCATGAAAAGCATTTGGAAGAAGTTTAGGAAATTCTGAGAAAGAATGTTTTAAAAGCCAAATTTTCTAAATGCATATTCTGGCAAGAAGAAGTAAAGTTCCTCGGTCATGTAGTATCGAAGAAAGGAATTTCAGTAGACCAAGGCAAAATCACAGCAACTCGAGATTGGAAGCAGCCTAGCACTCCTACGGAAGTCAGAAGTTTTCAAGGATGTGCTGGCTATTATCGGAAATTCATGAAAGATTTTTCGAAGCTATATTATCCATCATCGAAGCTTACTAAGAAGCATACAAAGTTTAATTGGACGCCTAAATGTGAGGCAGCTTTCCAATAGCTGAAATTACGGTTGACTACTGCTCTGTTGTTGACCATTATTGATGGCAATCAAGATTTGACAATCTATACCGATGCTTCTCTTGAAGGTGTTGGTGCGGTATTAATGCAAAGAGGCAAAGCAGTTGCTTATGCTAGCCGTCAGTTGAAGTCGCATGAGAAGAGATATCCTATTCATGATCTTGAGTTGTTATCTATTGTGAAAATATGGAGGCACTATCTTTTGGGTGAGAAGTTCGAATTATATGCAGATCATAAATCATTGAAGTATCTATTAACCCAGAAGGACTTGAATATGAGGCATCAACTTTGGTTAAAATTTCTTGCGGCATACGATCTGGATATTTTGGTATACTCCAGGGAAAGCCAACATTGCAGCTGATGCGCTCAGCAGGAAGAATGTGATCATCGCCAATCTTATCATTACGCCTTTATTAATTGATAAGATCTCTGCTCTTCAGAAAGACGATAAGTTTATTCAAATGATTAGCGAACGAGTTCGAAAGGGCGAAGCTACAAGCTTCCAAATTGATAGCAAAGGGACTCTTAGATTGCAAGGGCGAATCTGTGTGCCAAATATTCCCGAGCTCAAAAGAGAAGTAATGGATGAATGTCACAAATCTAAACATAGCATCCATCCAAGAGTAAGTAAGATGTATCTCGATCTTAAGTGCACATTCTAGTGGAAGACGATGAAAATATACATTTCCATATATGTTAGCAGGTGTTCTACATGCCAACAAGTCAAAAACTATCAACATAAGCTCGTAGGATTGTTGCAACCACTGGAGGTTCCAGATTGGAAGTGGGATCGAATTTCCATGGATTTCATTGATGGTTTGCCCCGAACCAGGAACGGCAATGACAATATATAGGTGATCGTAGATCATTTCATGAAGACCGCCTATTTTATTCCTGCCAGATCTATTAGAATAGCTCGAAGTCTGGCACAGATTTATTTCATAGAAATTGTAAGACTACATGGAGTTCCCAGTAGCACTTTTAGTGATCGTGATCCAATATTCGCTAGCAAATTCTGGGAAGCATTTCAAGAGGAGTTGGGGACAAAGTTAAATCTGAGCACCGCTTATCATTCTCAAACAATTGGCCAGATTAAGAGGGTGTAGAAGACTTGTTGCGGGCATGTATTCTTCATTTTGGCAGATCGTGGGAAGATCACTTGCATATAGTTGAGTTTTCATATAATAACAATTAGCAAGCAAGCTTACAAATGTCACCTTTCGAAGCATTGTATGGCAGGCCATGTAGATCCCTCGCATGTTTGGTAGAACTAGGCAATCGACTAGTATTGGGTCCCGACATGATTTATGAAGCTTCGGATAAAGTCAATTTCATTAAGAAGCGACTGCAAACAGCTCAGAGCCGACAGAAGAGTTATGCAGATTCGAGTAGAAGAGATTTAGCATTTTTTGTTGGTGATTATGTATACTTGAGAGTTTCCCCATTAATAGGAGTAGTCCGTTTCGGGAAGACAGGGAAGTTGGCACTTAGAACCATTGGTCCATTCTCTATACTCGAAAGAATTGAAAATTGGAACTCTTGCTTACAGGGTTCAGTTGCCTGACTGGTTGCCAGGAGTACATGATGTATTTCATGTGTCTCAACTTCGAAAGCATGTACATGATCCAGACTTGTTTGTAGAGGAAGCAACATAACAAGATTTGGGGTTTACCCCAAGCTTAGCAGTGAGAGGAGAGCCAGTGAAAATTATTGGCAAATAAACCAGAGTTCTGAGAAATAAGAGGATCCATTTAGTCAAGGTGCAGTGGAGCGGAGATCCTAAAGACTGTACATGGGAGACCAAGGATAGCATTAAACAGGCTCATCCCAAGTGTAAAGTGGACATCTCTGATTAGCTCTTGTGTTGAGGTACATTTACAATATTTTGCATTTTCCGTTTTGTTTCCTACTTTATTATTGTTTCCTTTTCGGGGACGAAAAGTTTTAAGTAGGGGAGAATGTAACAATCTGGAAAATTAGAACCAATTTAAAAATTTTATTTTAAGAAACTTTGACAGAAAATGTATCAGAACTTAAAAATTCCATTTTTAAATAATAACAAAGCTATTAAAAATAGCCACTTTACAAACGACCTCCATTTTCGATGAAACAATTTTTTTTGGATCCGGAATGTCAAATTATTGCTAGGTTTAAATTTCCATAATTTTTGGAATTAATATGTGAGCATGGTAAATTAAAATGTGTTTGGTAATTTCTGTTGAATTGGATCGACCATTAAAAAAACTATTTTTCAAATGGTCTCCAAATTCGATGAAATTAATTTTTTTAAGACCGTATCGTCAAAACATAGCTGGATTTATTTTTCGGGAATTTTTGGAATCAGTTTGTGGCCTCGATAAATTAAAATTACAATCAAATTTAATATCAAAAGTTTTATATTTTAATTTAAAGAAAAATAGCTGAAATGGTCAAATGGGCTGATGAAACCTAGTCCATTGTGTCAGGAATGGGGGTATTTGGCTAGGGACGACAGTCGCTGGGCTGGATTTGGAGTTAGTATGAGTTAACGAGCTTTTTTGAAAATTAGAGAATTAAATAATATTATATTATAAATATAGGATTAAAAACCCTAATCTCTTGTCTGTAGCCGCCGCCATCTTCCTTTTTCCATGGCCATGAACATTCGAAACATCCGCCACTAAAATCACTCAATCCTCTCTATAAAATCATTCCATCCTTAAGGCAATATTGTATATCTCTTCTTGCTCTTGACATCCGTACAGTGAGAATGCCTATAGGCTTGTATTTTGCTCGATTTGGACACCCAAACCGCGGCCGCATTCACCACCGCCCCGCCTCCTGGGTACGAACGAGTTCGCCATCATGGGGTCCCCCTGGCGCGCGTTTCCTCCCCCTCCGACGTGGTGCAATTTGATTCCCTCCACGTGCAACAGATTTCACGAAAAACTTGACCATAGTTTTGAATGAAATAGAAAAGGGTGCGGCCTTGTTTACTGAAGGTAGAAGAAGAGGTATAATTTTTTAGTTAATTAATTTATTAATAAAATTTAATACTATGAACCTTTAAAAATTCATAACTTGCTCCTACGATATCGAAATCACGTGAAACAGGAACCATTGCCACTACATTTTAGAAGCGACCACGGAAATTTAGAACAATCTATAATTTTTGAAGAATTCCAAAGCACTATGAGATCTCTAATTTAAAATTAAAATTAATTGTTATTGCATTAAGAAATTTTTATATGTATGCTGTTAAAATTTAGTTGTGTGTTGCACGAGATTTGAATAGATTGATTTTGATTACGATGATCCGTTGGATTGAATTGGATAGAATAGAAATTGTCAAAATTGTTTATACAATAAAACTTTTTTTTAATTGTATATGTGAATTAGAGAAAACTATTTATACAATAAATCTCCTTTTTATTGTATACATGAAATCATAGTATTATAGAAAAAAAATTATACAATAAATCTCCTTTTTACTGTATACATGAAATCATAGTATTAGTAAAAATTGTTTATACAATAAATCTCCTTTTCATTGTATATACGAAATCATAGAATTTGTCAAAAATATTTACACAATAAAAATTATCTTTTTATTGCATATGTGAACATAGAATTTGCCAAAAATATTTATACAATAAAAATTATCTTTTTGTTGTACATGTGAACATAGAATTTGTTAAAATTATTTATATAATAAAATTTCCTTTTTATTATATATGTGAATCATAGAAATTGTCAAAATTATTTACATAATAAAATTTCTATTCTTATTGTATATGTGAATCATAGAAATTGTTAAAATTATTTATACAATAAAATTTCCTTTTTTACTATATATATGGATCATAGAAATTATCATGTTGGAAATAATTGTTTATACAATAATAATTACTTTTTATTGTATATATATATATATATATATATATATATGAATCACAAATTTATCATGTTTTAGAGAAAAATTGTCTAAACATTAAAAATCGTTCATTATTAAAAATGATATGTTCATTAGAAATTGTTTAGACATTAAAAAGGACATTTTTAATGTATGATTAGTAATATTAAAAATGATTCATTATTAAAAATGACATGTTCATTAGAAATTGTTTAGATATTAAAAAGGACATTTTTAATATATCATTAGTTTCATTTAAAATGATTCACTATTAAAAATGACATGAAATTAATTCAGCATTTGATTTTTGGGAATTTAATGATGCAAATGCAACTTTGGACTCCTTTTTAGCAACATTTTTGTTGGTGTCTTTGGAAGGAAAGGAATGCGGTGATATTTAACAAACCACTGAAGCAATTTAGAGGGTTATTCAAACTCATAATTTTCTGTTTTAACTCGTGGTCAGGTCTTGCTCCTCCCTCAGCCAATTTCATGCTCGCCCTGCCGGCAACCATCAGCCCAGCGGAGTCTGTGGACTCTAACCATGGCGATTCAAGTCCGGATTTGCACTGATTCTCATATGGTAGTTTGTGTTTGTATGCTATATTTCTATTGTTCCTTTTTGGAATTCAAATGATCTATGTATATACTTAGCTGTGTTTTGGGTGGTGTAGACACTATTATAATGCTTGCTTTTGCTTGAAGTGTGGTATTTCTATTAATCGTTTGCTATAGAACTATGGGCCACCAGTTGGGCTTGTCAACTGGGCTATTTATATATATTAATATTATGTTTAATCGGCTATGTAGTTTCGCGCTACACATCCGTCCTACTAAAAAAAAATGACATGATCATTAGAAGTTGTTTAGATATTAAAAAGGACATTTTTAATGTACGATTAATTTCATTAAAAATGATTCATCATTGAAAATGATTTGTTCATTAGAAATTGTTTAACATTAAAAATGACATTTTTAGTGTATGTTTTGATTAAATAGATAAAAAGGATTACATGTTAAAATAGGAGTTGTCATTGAAAATGTTACATCTTACATGTTTATTTAGATAAAAAGGATTACATGTTAAAATAGGATTTGTAATAAAAAATGTAACATTTAACATGCTTATTTAGATTGCCACAAAAATGTTACATTTTAACATGTTCATTTAGATTAAAAAGAATGAAATATTAAAATGGAATTTGTCATTAAAATGTTACATTTAACATGTTCATTTAGATTAAAAAGAATGACACATTAAAATAGAATTTGCCATCAAAATGTTACTTTTAACATGTTTGTTTAGATAAAAAGAATTATATGTTTTGATTCATTAAAATGTAATCACTTACATGTTAGCAAAGTAGGAAAATGTTTATATGTTAATATATGTTTTGTTTGTTGAAAACATCACTTTTAACATGTTAGTGAGATCGTCGAATTATATATATATATATATATATATATATATATATATATATATATAAATTAAAATTAATCGAATCGCGCGTGGTAGTTCGCGTTTCGGAATCGTAACTTTAAACGATTGTACCAAAAGATCCGACCGTCGGATTTTTCCCAAAACTGGAATCGTTAGGTTCATTTTGGGAATATCTTTCCAACGATATTAAATTTGTTAAGATCCAACGGTTAGATTTCGAAAAATGTGTAATTCAAATTTGGACAAAACCAACGCTAGGGCCATGTAACGACCTGAAACGTCATCCGAATTAAATGAGCTATTTTTATATAAATAAAAATAGTGATAAATCGTTATCAAATAATATTAACGATATGAAATGAGTTGAATTATATATATATTCTAGAATTATTTGAAAAGACCGAGTTCAACCTCATTTCAAATAATTATACGACGATTTAAGTCAAAGAAACCATCGATCTTCACATCGAATGGATGACTACTGAGGCCCTTGATTGGTTTGCTCTTAGGAAAGGGTTAAAGTGGTAGTTGTCTGGATGTACTTGTTGACTGTCCAGATATGTGAGAACCTCTCTTCCGTATTGGACATACGGGACGAGGAATAAGGTGTCTCCAGTTTCGTTCAGACCCATAACGGACTTGTAAATGGATGTGTGTCTAACATTGAATTTCGTTCTGTGTGAGTTGATTTCTATTTAGTATATATCTGTTTAGTGGCCTTGCTTAACACCCTTCTCTGAGACGTACAAACATAGAGGATATATATTGATAGACATCATTCGCATGGCGTGGATTGTCAATGTGGCATGTTAAGATGCAAAAGATCAAGGCTTTTGTTGAAAAGCAGAGCCTTGTGGTTGATGATAAAAGCACAACTTTATTTAGCATAACTTTGTGTATAGCGTTGCTTTGCGAGCCTCACACCCCAGTATGAGACAAAAACGAAATAAGGACGGCAGGGAGTGCATGTGTTTCTTTCTAGCTAGAAGTGGTGTCATGGTATCACTACAAGAAAAACAGCAAATAGCAGTGGCAGAATCCGCTTCTAATCCATCGCTAAACAGGCATTAGCGACGGATTTCCTACATAACTGTTTGGTCGGTAAAAACCATGACGGTATTTGTGTCAGATTTTGCGACGGATTTTAGCATAAGTTTTCCGACATTTTTCCGTCATTTTACTAATTTTATAATTAAAATAAAATTTTATTTATTTATTTTATTTTAATTTATATACCGACTATCTACCGACGGATAATTAATTTATAATAAAATATTATTTATAAAAGACGTTGGTAAATCCTTACTAATTACCAAGGAATTAGCGACGAAAATTAAATTAAGGTAAACTTACCCTCCCTTTTTTATTGGTAATCCGCTGTTATTCCCCTTCTGATCTATGTATGTATGTGTGTGTATATATATATATATACATCATACACATAATTTGTGTTTCATTCAATACACAGTCCTAATGTACATACAACACAATTAATATGAATACACACATCTCATAATCAATGTATTATATAATAATAAAAAATGGTACAATAATTGATAAAATATTCACATAACACCCAACATTCATAACATTATCCGATACAACTAAAAACTAATGTCACATAAACACAAAGCTAAACAAAAATTATGTTTACACGGTTGATGGATCTATGCATCATAATGTCTAAAGTTCAAAAAAAAAAAAAAAAAAAAAAAAAAAAAAAAAAAAAAAACAGAACCTGCACATACCACATATATAAACCTTATATCAGAGCAATATATGCGCCATTGTCGAATAATAGAACTTTGTAGTTTTCATCCGAAATAGATCTAAAATGTTTTGTAGTGCTATTTGGGTAATCTTCAACATAAACTTTTCCATTCCGTAGCCTGTAACAAGATGTAAAACTTCAATTAATTGAACAAATTATAGATTTATTACGACAAAGAAGTTAATGATTCATTTTCATATCATGATTATGAGACCAAGGCAATGTGGGGATGAACTTGGCATTTAGGTGAACAAATGTCTTCTCCATTAGTTTCTGAGTATAGTCATCCCTCATGGAATACTTGATCCAAAACTACTTCTGATAATTTTGTCATCCGAAATGATGCTTTCTAACCACCCCACTATCATGTTGATCATACTAATTAATTAACATTTCTTCCCCAACTGGGTTATGTATTCATGTTGATTTAGATAACGACAATGACAAAGCCATAATCCTCTCTTGTTTAATATATGCTCTGATATAACTAAAGTGCTCTTTAAAAAAGAAAAGAACGCAATAATAAAAATGATATCCTTAAGTTATGGTAAAGATGGTGCACAAAGTTAGAAATTACCTTCAAGTGGACACAGTTGTAAGCACCTAACAACTAAATACTTTCTTTGATCTAGAACACATTTTCTTTTGATCAGGTGCAGAATATTCAGATGAAAATACTGGCAAACTAGTAGCAATAATTGTAGGCATATTAGTAGGACTTGCACTCTTCATCATCCTACTATCATTTCTTAAAAGAGCTTGTAAGCATATACTCCATTCTTTTCACATTCATTGTAGTACTCCTAGTGAAAGTTTTGACGATGATGTTATTGCAGGCTAACAAAACAGGTACTCGTTGCCTAAGGAGACCTTATGAAATACTCTTTTGATTTCGCTTAGAGGGAAGGCCACATTATATTATTATTTTTTCTACAGGAAACAAAAGTGATATGGAGTTTAGATGTTGTGTATATATGAATCAATACTATAATAATGTAACATGCTAACTTTACTTAATCTTCATTCCTATTGTCCAATACTCTACTTCTTAATTCATACAAGTCAATGTAAAATTCATTGAAACCGACTATAGTAATTACAAGCAATCTCATAAGTAAAACAACATAGATCTATACAAGCATTGATAGCGTACCTTGAGATTGAGTCTTTATCGGATATTTTATGTCTGACAACATGGATCCTGAATAATAAAACCGTTCAAAAAATTTTTTTTCCAAGAAATCAATCAAGATAATGGTAATAAAAGTCTTCTTCCTCCTCTTCTTTCTCCCTCACTCCATTTCTTGCACAAGTTCAAAAAAAAGTTCATCTCAAACAGTGGTACAAACACACTCCCCACCCATGCATATATGTCCACTATCTTGCTCCACACTTGGCTTACAGTTCACTAAAAACCAAAGCAGACTTCTACAAGCTTTCACTGAAAATCACATACAATCTCACTCTACAAGCACTGTTCCATTTTAGCAATTTAACCGCCCACGCACGTACACGTAAATCCTGCAAAGATATCTTCAACTGTGCAAAACTATACCACTACATTCTCAATCAACTTGATCGTACTCTCAATGCACCTCCTAAACTTATACTGCTACGGACAAGCAAGTACGGCTATCTGCAACACTCACCAATTTGCGCACCTGCAAAAAAGGCTTTTTAGATCTCAAATCTTCCAGCAATATCATAACTGCTATTTACAAACGCAACAACATCTTAGACTTGATCAGTAACTGTCTGGCTATCAATGGACATGTGAATTCGAATGTATCACCATCTTTTACTACTAGTTTTACTACACTGTCTGCAGGTTGGAACAGTAATTTGTTGCAGGTTCATGAAGTACCGAAAGCAAATTTCATTGTGTCAAAAAATGGTTCAAGCGACTACTGCAGCATACAGGCTATAGTAAACGCTGCTGCTTCAATGAGGCTCAATGGACATGGAAAAAGAATTGTGATTTATGTGAAGACTGGAGTTTACAAAGAAACAATAACTATTTTTAGTAGGTTGACTGATTTAACTATGATAGGAGATGGCATGGGATAGACTATAGTTACTAGTTCAAGAAGCATTTCCCGTGAATACACCACTTTCAGTTCTTCCACCTTCAGTGAGTTCAATATCTCTATTTTATCGTTTTGGATCCATTAACTATTCCACTTTTAGCTCTTCCGCCTTCTGCAACCTTAGTCAGTTCTTCCACTTTCAGTTTCTGAGTATAGTCATCCCACGTGGAATACTTGCCCAATACCAACGAACGCACCACCAAGAAAATAAATCCCAAAAAAAAACTAAAAGACAACACTGATAATTCACAGAAATCAATAGGATGCTCACCCCTTGATGCCTCCTCTTAACGCCTCCTCTTCTGGCAACGCAGCGAATGACGGGCTTTATAATCCCGAAAAGTAAATCAAACCGCTGATTCTCTTGATGCCTCCTCTTCTGGCAAGGCAGCGAATGACGGGTTTGTAATTCCCTACATATTGTCACAGAGGACTTTACGATGACGATTAGCCCCTCCCTTTTCAAGACCTTTACCGCTTTTTCCTCTTCCTGACATTTTTAACCCTAGAAATTGATTTAGGGATTTATTTGGGATTGATTGACGATGGGTTCTCTTGGGTTCGGAATTTATGCGGTAGCAATCCGTGTGCTAAGTACTAAGATGTTGTACACCGTCTGATATTTAATCTTGGATGGTACGACGAAATGGTTCCTTTTTACTGCGGATTGATAACTAATCTTGGATGGTGCTTCCTCCATTTGCTCCTTTACGTCAATATTTTGCTGGGTTTAAACTTTTAAACCATATTAAATGCTACTTTTCCTAATACTTATTACATATTATTTTATTATTAATTAAATACTAATATCATTAATATTTATTTACTAAATATTATAATTAAAATTAGAATATATTTCATTGTACTTTATCTTAGTCACAACTTATAGAATTTTTTTAAATTAGAATATAAAGTATTATACAATTTAAACTAAACTATTAAATGAACTTTTTCAATATTTTAAAGTTTAGAAATTTTGGTTATTTCGTGTCAATCAATAATTGGTTTTATAAACTTTATGATTTATTTCAAATTTATTCAAGATGATTTCAAAATTTTAAATTTTTCGAAATATAAAATATAATTATCAACTATAATTATAAAATATAAGTATCAACTATAATTATCAATTGTAATTATTAAATACAATTATATAAAATTAATTATTGAATACTAAATACCATTTCGCAAGTATTAAATTTTATTATTAATTATTATAATAAACTGATATTCTCATCTCTTGCAAATCTGTTGGAATTCTGCTGCAAAATAGCTTCGATAAATATTCGTCGGTATTCTGCCTGTATTTGCATCGGAAAATAACGACAGAAATTTTCTGTTGGTAATTTGAAGCAATTTGCACCGGATTAGTGAGGGATGACAGAATACGATGGTAATAAATAAAAGGAAAAAGTTTGAAAATACAAAAAACTATCCCTTGCAAATCACATGGAAATCCGTTGCAAATTAGCAACGGAAATTTCCGCTTCTGAATTTTTAACGCTAATTCAGTGTTTTCTTGTAGTGTCTAGAGCCCAGACATTTTTGCTTATGTGGATGATGGATTTTGAGGGCCCTTGGATATTGGTCGCTACTAGCCAAGTGATAGGTCCAATAGGACCGGGAAACGTATTGTTTAGGAATAACCAATCCACTAAAGTATTTGTGGACCGCCCCTGCTGCTAACCAGGGCTTGCCAGCGTCCGAGTCCGAAGGCATTTGCTAGAGTGTCTCGGAATCGGTGAGGATGATTCCGAGCCTCGACTCATGACGGAAACCCAATTTCCAATACGACATGACGGATTTGACAGTAAACCTGTATATGGCGACATAGTAGGATGGGGTACTATGCCGTCTAGGATTGATACGTTTATTTTGAAAGTGTTTTAAACTGATTAGACACTAGTAATAATATCAAAGGATTATTGTTTTATACGTATCAATCATGTTTGATCATTATAAGGTATAACTATATCCTCCGGTTTGTGTTGCATTGTGTGATGGGACTTGAGTCTTATAATGGTTTCATTTTTCTAAAAAGCATTGCATTGTTTTAAAAGATTTACTTATTTTATGCACCAGCAATCCGATGGAGTAAACCCGTTCCGCGTTAGCGGCGTGGTCCTGCGATTAGCCTTATTATTAGATAAGTTAAGTAAGATTTCTTATACCAGTCCCATGACTGACTCGTAGTTTGTTTTCACTTGCAAACTCGAGTGCCCTTATTTTTGCATGGGCATCCAAAAAAACAGGTAACAGGCTTATTTTGTATATGCACTGCAGCATGGTGTGCTCTTTTGGCAAAAGACAAAGACTATCTTTATATTTTAACTCTATTTTGGGACATTTAGACATCACTTTATCTATTCTATATTTGAGGATGTTCTAGACTTATTTTCTATTTGTTGGAATTTATTATGTACTAAGTAGTATCCCGTGTCTATGCAACACTGATGTTGATGACATTTATGATTCCGCTGCTATGATGATGATATTATCATATGATTTCATGTGTTATGTTGTTATCTGCAATCTGCTGTTGTGATAAATGTGTAATATTCCAATGATTATCCTTGCTTCCGTGGGAAGGGAGTTTGGGGTTATCACAGGACATGGCATAGAACTCTTAAACGTTACACAAATGTTTTTCTTTAACTTTTGGACATTTACAAGGACATTTTTCACTACTTTTTAGACTTTTTCAGATATTTTTGGATTTCTTGGACATTTACACTGATTTTGGACTATTTTTGGATTTCTTGGACATTAAAGCAATTTTTTGGACATTGTTGATAAAGTCATCATATTTTTCACTCAATGAAGAAGAAGGGCATTTAGCCAAAGTTTAGAATTAACAAACATTTTGTTGTTCTATTGCAACGCTTTGTACAGAAATATTTTTCGAACTTGTACATGACAATTTTTATCAGCAATTATATGATGAATGATTACTATAAAGTGGACATAGGCGTTAGTGTCAAACCACTATAAAATGCTATGTTATCCCTACATTTACTTATTTTTGATTTGGATTACTATGTTTCTACGAAACATACACTCGAGGGTTGACGTTCGTTGAATCGACGACAATTCCTCACATCAACAAAAGTTGAATATGGATGATATCAAAATTTTGACTATTACCAAATTTCATAAGTCCAAAGTAATATAAGTTTGATAAAGAGAACTTGTGTAATTAATTAGGGCTATTGAGGTTAAAACGTTCAACTGCCAAACCGTACTAGTTGTTCACACGGTCGTTATCGTCTATTACGGTAACGGTGACGATAAGGGTTGTGGATTTTGATAACCATGCTAAAACATATCAACCACACATGTTTTTTTGTAGTATTTCATAAAAGATTTTTTAATAACTTAAGCGAGATAAATAATATATGTATAAATTATTTGCGTTTTAATTTATAGACAACATGCACATGAATGGTTTGTTTTATAGATAAACAAACAAATTATAAAGAAAAAAGTTAGAACTTGAATTATTAATGGATAACAATGTAAACTTACGGTAATGGTTGCGGTAACGTTAGACGGTTACAGTAACTATTATAAAATTTGCTTACCATAAGCAACGGTTACGGTTATGGTTGGCAATAAAATTGACGGTTAATGTAACCGTAACACCTCTATAATTAATCATTGCTATAGGGTAACGCTTCGTAAAGTTAAATTGGGTTTTCTTGAAACTAAATAAATGATAAATTTGATGATAATGTCACAAACTAAAGGAAATGTGAATGTTAATATTTGAATTGTTCGATATTAATCTTTGACCGAATTCACACCTTAGAGCCACACAACTGAAACATTGAATGAATTTATTTATCACCCAATTTGGTTGATTTACTTTGTTATAAATAAACTAATATTTATATAATATTAACTGTAAAAATTTATTTGGAGAAGACATATATGCAGCACGCGACTGCATAGCCGATTAGATAGCAAAAGTAGTAAAAATATTCCGATCAACAAGCTTGATCGGTAGACAAAATAAAAATGAGGGATCAAGGTACCATCCCAGTAGTTTGAAGTAGCATAAGATAAACATATGTACATAAAAGAAAGACAACCCCAGCGCAAACCTAGAGTACCATGCACATCAGAAGAATCTTCCACCAAGCCAACCATGATTAGAGCTTCCTTGATCTTCATCGAGTTGAACGTCATTGTGTAAGGTCAGCCTAAAAGGAGCAAAGATAGCAACACTTGAACATGAACAAAACAAGTATGTAATGCGCCTACAAATACCATCAAAGAAACTACTAGGTTTGCCAAAAATACCAGCATCTCGTTCTTTCCAGATACACCAACAATAAATTGCTATAAAGTTATCCAACAGCGCATCGAGAGGGTTATATTGCCAATAATCAAAGAAAGAACGGATCAGAGGGATGAAGCCGAGAAGGTGCGAGCTAGTGGCTGCAAAAATGGGATAAGACTCCAAGAACAAATGATGAACCGTTTCACTATCCAACAAACAAAGAGCACAAGTAAGTGAGGTAGGAATGCGAAAGCGATACAATCTATCTCTGGTATTGATACGAGCTCTAACTAGATACAATTGAAAGAAGAATATGCGAGGAGGCATCTTACACTTTTGAAGCCTTGAGAATGAGAAGAGACGACCATGATGATTCAGGAAATGATAATAAGAAGAGACTAAAAAACCTTTATTAGGTGATAATGCCCAGAAGTAAGAATCTGAAGCTTCATCAAGATGAATAGAGAAAATAATATTGCACAGTTTGAGGAAGTCACAGAATAAGTGATGGCTAAAAAGGGATTAGGGAAGAAAAAGTAGGGGCTAAGGGTGAAGGCTTGGAGAATAGTAATATCGTGAGAGGCCAAGTGGCTCTGAGAGGAAAGTGAGGGAGAAAAAAAGAGGGAGAACATCATGCCAGATGTCAAGCCAAAAAAGGAAATTTCTGCCATTTCCTAACTTGACCTGGAAAAGGTTTTTGACATGAAGAAGGGTAGATATGACACCAACCAGAAAGGAGAGGGATTGAAGAGAGGAGGGAAGTGAAGGACTAGGTTCAGGTTGGAATGGTAATGCAGGGAATGGATCCAGCTTTTCCAAACGAAATCTCCAGGTGTGAGGGTATTCCAAAGCCATTTTCAGAGAAGGGTTAGGTTGAAGGAGCTAAGATCAGCTACCCCTAAGCCACCCTGATCACGATGCAGACAGACTGAATGCCAATTAAGAAGACGCTTGAGCTTGTTGCCATTCCAAAGAAACGAGCTTTTAATGGAATCAATTCTATTAATAACCCAACAAGGCATTTTATGAAAGGACAACCAGTATGTGGGTATGGCAGATAAGATAGACTTGACCAGGATTAGGCGGTCTGCAGAGGAGAGGGAGTTGGCTTTCCAAGAGGAGAGTTTGGATTCAATTTCATCGATGAGAGGGGGCCAGTCTTGTTTTTTAAGTTTGGCGGGGCAGAAAGGTAAACCAAGGTAGGTGATGGGAAAATGAGATAGGTTGTAGTTAATAAAATTGGAAATGGGAATTCCAAGATGATCAGACCTCCCAGCATGATGATGGGACTCTTAAGAAAGTTAATGGATAGGCCAAAGACAAGTTCAAAGGTATAAAGGAGGAGTTTAAGGCAATGCAGGTGGGGAGGGTCGGGGGAGGCAAAAAGAATAGTGTCATCAGCAAATTGCAGATTGGAAATCATCTGATTTGTTATTGGATGCTTAATGCATTCAAAATGATGATTATTAACCGCAAGTTTGATCATTCCATTGACTACGTCAGCAATGAGAATAAAAATAGGAGGGAGAGAGGATCTCCTTGTCTAAGACCTTGATATGACTTGAAAATATTTCCTCTTTCACCAATAACACAAACTGAAGAGCAGTTGGTTTGAAGAATTCACATGATCCATTCGCACCATTTTGGTGAAAAACCCGCATTGGCCATTAGTTGAAGAATAAAGCTCCAATGCACGAAGTCAAAATCTTTCGAGAAGTCAAGTTTTAATAGCATGCCAGGTGTAGATGTAAAGTGAAAATATGAAATAACTTCCTGGGTAGCCGCCACACAGTCTAAGATGTTTCGACCAAATATGAAAGCTGATTTTTCAGAACCAATTAGAGAAGCGTTAATAGAATGAAGTCTATTAGCAAGCATTTTAGTAATGATTTTAGAGGTAGTATTCAGCAGGCTAATAGGACGGAATGAAGATAAGGAGGTAGAACCAGCAGATTTAGGGAGTAGCACAATATTTGCATAATTCAGGCGGGAGATGCTCATAGGATTATCATGAAATTCATTACACATCTCAATAATACCATGCTTAACAACAGGCCAGAATCTCTTGAAAAAAAATGGGCCAAAACCATCAGGGCCTGGGGCCTTATCGTCCTCCATATTTTTCAAGGTATTCCAAAATTCTCCTTCAAAAAAGGGTTGATCTAGCAGGAATTGGGGAGGGTCAGGATATAGAAGGTGCCAATCAATATCTGGTAGAGGGTGGGATGGCTTGCCAAGGAGGTTATGGTAATAATCAAAGAAAAGCTAAAGAATGTCAGAGTGATTAGAGTAGGTGGTATTATTATGGATAATCTCATAAATGTATAGGGAACGTCTTCTGCTATTAGCAAGGTGGTGAAAGTATGCAGTGTTCTTCTCTCCTTTAGCGATCCACTTCGCTTTGGATCTTTGCTTCCAACTGATCTCCTCTTATTCATAAGTCTGTCTAATTCTCCTACAAGTTCCTTGAGTTCACTTAATTTTGCAGATGTTAATGTACGGGTTTCTTCCAAAATATTAATTTTCAAAATATCCTCTTGAATTGTTTCCATCCTTGCTTTAATAGAATCCTGGATAATCTTTGCCGATGGCCTAATTAATTTTCTCAAAGATCTAAGTTTTAGAACCACTCTTTCAGCAACTGATCTACAATCAATTTGTTGGGCCCAGACCAGCTTGATGAAATCCTCGAAATTAGGTTCTAGAAACCATAATCGCTCAAATCTGAAGGGTCTTTTGGGGTTGGAGATAGAACCAAAGTCGAGAAGAAAGGGGCAGTGATTAGAGATGATCGTGGCTAGGCCGCTAACCAAAGAGAGCGGATGCAGGTCTTCCCAGGTTGAGTGAAAAGAAAACAATCTAATTTAGCCAAAGAAGGGTTAGATCTTCTACTAGACCAAGTAAAGAGCCTATTGCAAATTGGAGGATCAACAAGGGAGCAAGCATTAATGAAGGAGTTGAAAGAAAGGGTATCCTGGGAGAGGTGACCTTGGTTTCTTTCTAGGGTACTTCTTGTAGTATTAAAATCGCCTCCAATAAACCACGGACCATTTACTTTAGTTGCAAAATCATTGCAGCTTTGCCATAAAGTTGTTCTTTCATCTATGTCTTGTGGACCATAGATATTGCAATGAAATATGTAGTATTAGAGGGAATATGCTTGAGAGAGACATGTAGAGAAGATGGTGTGAGAAAGGACTGTTGATGTTCCCATAAAGATTCATTCCATGCAGTAATAATGTCACCTTTTGATCCGTCTACATTAATATGCGCCCATCCCGAAAGAAATGAGCCACCCAGTTGTCTAATTAATCTAGATTCTGGATTACTGATTTTGGTTTCTTGAAGAAGAAGGATATCAATTTTGTGAGGAGACATGATGAGATTGATTGAGTGACTTTTAGATGGGACACCCAGTCCACGTATGTTCCAAGTGACAATCTTCATTGAGGGGGGTTTGAACACTCAAATTCTAGGGTTTGCATGACCTCATAATGCTCATCATTTAAAGTTATTCCCGTGCAACGTGTTATTTTCTTATTCAGGATTTTAGTAGTAGAAGAAAAGACTACAGGTTCAAAAAAAGTACTTGATGCACTTGGGAATGAGTTAGCCTTGTTGTTCCTTAAGCTTCGCCTGACCAATGTCTTTGTAAGTTTAGGCTCCGCTGGTGTATTAACTGGAGTGGCAGGTGAGTCTGGCTGCGGTGGCGGTATAAAGTTCTTGGAAATCATAAATATGCATGAGCTCTTGTGGAGATTCCGACAATTCCCTCCATCCAGCTTCTGGACCGATGACTTCAATGGACTTATCACGAAAAACTTCTCTCCACTACGATGAATGCGATTTTGGCTCGTGCCCCATGACATCAAATCTATCGCTAGAATCCAGGTCCTGTAAATCTTCACTATACAACTTTTGATCAAGAATATTTAATTCATTTTCCTCAAAGCCTAAAAAAAATTCTTTTCGTTTTCTGGTATGATGAGATTGAACCCAACGTTTCACTTTCAAGTAATACTCAGAATTGTTAATGTGTGCAACAAAAGCAGTTTCATTCTCCACCCCCGTATAAAAGTGCATTTTCAGGAATAAATAAGGATGATTGAGAAAGGAGTACTCGCACTTATCTAGCTTAGGAAAACCTTCAACCCTAGCCCAGGAGACGTACGGGGTCGAAGTTTGGCCTCAGATCTTCTTCATAATCATCCTAGGGAAGTAGGACTACCTTTCCACCAAAGCATCTTGCTGATTTAGACAGCAAACCCAATTGTATAGCTTGAACGTATGTTATATGAGTGAGAGCACTGAAAAGAAAACCCTTTTTATCCATAATCCATCCTGCCCAGTCGTCCCTCTCAAAGTGGCGAGTTAGTAAAGTGCGAACTTGGTTGAGGGTCCAGTGACCAGAGACGACTTCTGCAGTGAAGTATAGCGATTTGTCCACCATTTTGAATTCCTTAGAAGGGAGAGGTTTTAGTTTAGGTATGGGTTTTGGAGAATGACGTGGAGAAGATGCAATATTGGGTTTGTTAGGAGGTTTAGATGACGCGTAATTGGTATTGATTTGATAGAGAGATTTAGGGACCCACATCACATCGTTTCGATCTAAGGAATTCGTACGGGCGCTGTGATTTTGCAAAGCATTAGAGAATTTTTTTCTTTGGATAATGTGTACTTGTATGACTCGAGAGATAACAATAATAGCAAAATTTTAAATTCCTGCATTCTCTTTCCACATGTCCACTATCCGCGCATTTCAAACAATGTTGATTCCTCTTCAAGTACTCAATTGTAATTTTGCATGATTCAAATTTTGGAAGGACACTATGGTAAGCTTTCGGTTTGGACAACGGAGGCGGAGGCGGGGACGGTGAGGCAGCGAGTTGAGCATAGTAATGATGGGGAATAGACATTGAAGAAGAAGGTTACGAGGAAGGTGGACGAGCATTCTGTGGTTTTAAGGATTGATTAACCTGCGATGACGACGGTGGAGGTAACTTCGATGGAGAAGGTTTCGATAAAGATGGAGGAGGAATTGGTTTCGGCTTGGGTAGGCACGGTAAAAAGGTTCGATAACGGTCGGGATCAAAGGAGATTGGTTGTGGAGGCAAGGGAGGTGAGGTAGGGGTGGAAAGCAAGGCCGCCATTAATATAATCGAAGGAGATTGGTGTGGAGGTAAGGGAGGTAAGGAGATCGGTGGTGGAAGGGAGGTGAGGTAGGAATAGTTTTACCCTATCGATGTTTGGTGCGCATGGATATAAGGCAATAAGTTGGTATTAGTCATATGATAGTTCTGAAGGAGAAATTTTGAGTTCAAAAGGAGAGAAGTAGAAAGAGTGGGAAAAAGGATCTTGATCCTTAGTTCACTCTCTCGTCCATTCTTTATTTATTCCCGCTAACATTCACTTCTTTTGAAGCTTTAGAATTCTTATTTTGTTTCTCGTATCAGGCCATCAACACTTTATAACAACCCTAAAATTCAAGCACTAATGTGAAGAGTGTATCGTTTGTAGCTTGGGAATGTAACCCTGATTTATTTGAGTATTGGATTTAAATTCGGGTCTGTATCTATTTGAGATGCATTGTAGTTTCATTTATGTTTTACTCCTTAAAGTGGGGTTTAGTTTTGTAGGCTCTAAGCCGTTTACATTTTATTTTTTATTTTAAAAAAAAGTTGATTGCTTATTGATTTTAGATGTGATATAATCGTTGAGAGTGACCACTGGTATAGTCCATTGAACTATAGCTGCATATTTAATAGGCTTCAAACATCATATGTCAATTAGGTAATCATCTAACGTTGTATGTCTATTTAACACACACTTGCCTATCATTTAAAGTGGCGTTCAGTTATTGAATTGCTCTATAAAAATTAGACATAATGTTTGGTGTAATTAGCACCCTTGAGGAGCTCATTTTATATTTCTTGAATATGACTCTTTATCTAATATAGTATACAAACAAATATAATAAAATAAACAAAAATACACATAAAAAATCAAGTTGCCTGGATCAAGTTAGGCTCCCCCACAACTCTTAGTGTGACAACGACTAAAGAGAAAGTAACAAAAAGGTAAATATAGAAATCGTGACAATGGAAACAATTATTTGACAAGAAAAGTAAATAATCTCTGATCCACCTACGACAGTAAGGACTGGCCACTGTATGTGCACATATTAACATTTTGTCTTTATTTCCTCCAAACCTGTGGGTGGATTTCATTCACATTATCTCCTTATCCTATTCTTTTATATTAGCCTACCAAACATATCTCTTAACATATCTCTTATGTTCAGACAGTCTGTCCATTCATACAAGATATTGAGAAGCTCTGGCCACATTTTCCCTACGGCACGTTTATCTCATCAATATTCCATAATTAATGGATGCTATAAAATAAACACTTTGCTTTGCTTTCAATCAATAATTAAAGTTTATCATATGACCTATGGGATGCCAAAGGGTTGAGATCTCCATGCAAGTCTTTTTCATGTTTAAAGATTTTAAATAATGTAAAAGCATTACTTTTATATGATTTCTTTTGTGGTTCTCAACATTTTTTTCAAATTAATTCCTATATTTGTTTTCAATTTAAAGATATTGAAGCAGAAGGAAAAGAGTGTTGTTACCCTTTTTTTAAGCATCTTGTACAAAATTCAATATGCATATAGATAATTTTTGAAAAATAATAACCCATTATGGTAAATACTAAATGCCCACTTCATTATAGAATAAAAACTACAACATCTCATTAATCTATGGAAAGGAAAAGCTTATTTAACTCTTATTTAATCATAATTATGATGACCACTAACTAAGTTCACCAGATACGTGGCTTCAGCTTTGTTATTCCCTGATAAAGTTAATTACATCGGTGAGCATAGCATATATTCACATCGAAACACATTTAGCCAAGTATTCAAGTAGATGTCTGGATAAGATCTGTAAATCAGTTAAAGCATATGAAGCTTTAGAAGTTTGGAGAGAATATAGGCGATAAATGCTTTAACATATCATATAGCCATATGAAACTTGTTTAAAAGAAGTGGGCAAAGATGTTGACTCCTATATACATAAGATTGCATATCAAAATCATTATATCTGTTGTATATTTTTAGTGCGATACATTATTGGTGCTTCTAGAAGTTATTTGAATAAATTTGTCATTTAGTCTCTTCTTTAAAAAAAAAATATTGTAATTCTCTTTTAATACCACATATCTTGGTATTTTAACAAATTTAACTAACTCTAGCATGGATTGTTTAGGCGTATCTTTTTGAGATGTGATTTGTGTAATAATATTGGATCTGGTATTCCAAAACATGCACTTTGAATATGGCTGAACTTGGAAGCAAATCATGTCCAAACACATCCAAGCCGGTGCCCCCCCCCCCCCCCCCCCTTAGTCGATTTTTCCTTCCACCCAATTTTGTTATGAAATTCTTAAATAGTAGGAAAAAGCTATCTTTCCGGAAAAAGAACCCTGAATTTTGACTTATTTAAGATATCATGGTAGAGAAATTTGCGATTAGATGATTTGGCCATATTAGACTTGGATATTGAACAATTAAATAACAAGAAAAAAACTACTCTTAGGAGAAATTCAAAGTGAGGTAAGTTGTTTTCTCTCTGAATGTAAGGATACGCCAGTAGTTTGAGTTCTCATGACCCTATATATTCATGCTGAACAACAAGACTGCAATGGTTTTATCGGACTTCTTAATCTTTGTATCAATAACACTTGCAATCACAAACTGAACAAAAGCTTGCTTTTCACATATTATTACAATGTCTAAAACAAGAACTTTATTATTAATAAACAAACATACTATTACATATCCCCAAAAAAAAGGTCAAGAGAGATTATAACTTCTTAAGTGTATGTCACATAAATCTTATTATGTATGCAGTTCTTTTTTTATATGTGACAAGAGGCAGTGGCATTTGTAATGTGTTTCCCCCGTAATGTTATATATATACTCATGTTACTCTAATCCTCCCTGAATTACTCTGATACATTGAGTTTGAACCTATACTTAGTTCTAAATTAGGAACGGCCAAAGTTTCCTGTTGTTCTAAGTATGAATAATTCAGATCCAATCCAGAACTGTTCGTTGAGCTTCCTCCAACTTGAAACGTAAATGAAGTTGGTTCCCTGAACTTGATAGAATCAGCATCCGTTCCAACCTGAATATAAGTATGTTATTTACTAGGAAAAAGAAGGACAAAAAGGAACCATATATAAGAAGTTGTATGAAAAATGATTAGTACATCAAAAAGGCTGGATCTGCGTTTCTTTTTGGTGAGGCATGTTTGCCTTAGAAAGTACTTCTGAGCATGACTTGCCACTTGTGTTGGAGTTCTTGTCTTCACAAAATTACGAGATATGCCTCGCCAATCTCCTTTTCCAAGCTTTGCTAGCCCTACCAAGAATGACTTGTGTTCTTCCTCTGTCCATGAAATTCCTGTTAACCAATATGAACTTCGAAACATTAGTATATGTGAATTAAACTGAATGTTCTATAAGTGATCATGTTTTTATGTATCCATACCTTTTTTTCTCTCTTGTGCTCTGCCCATGAGTCCGTCTGATAAATAACCGGTGGGTGCCTTCTCGGTGACTTCATCGATGCAAACGAGAGAAGATGAAGATGAAGAAGAAGAAGCGGAAGAAGTTGTGGCAGTGTAACAAGCTGAAGTCAAGCAATCCATGCTGAAGCTCTTCTTCAATAGAGGAGAAGAAGTGTAAAGCTGCACGCCGAATAATCGCACACCGTTATCGGATAAAGAGCTTCTTGGACTTAAACAAGTTCTTGAATTGTGTCCACTGTTCCCACAATGAGAGCATTTTCTACCCATTTTATTTGGAAAGTTAAGTGAGAGGAAGAATGAATGGAATATGAAGATGGATACAATGTTTGTTTTCAGGGGTTGGGTATGGTTTAATAGGAGTAGACCAAAAAGTAAAGGAGAAATGGTTGGATAAGGATTATATGTGGATGCACATAAATACAGGTGGTGTCGCATTGTAACCTACACTTTTAGAGTATACATCACTGCGAAGTACAGGTATATGAATCATTATTGCAATTTGCAAAACAGGAATATATTTCTTGTCCTTAAAAAAAGACCAGTTTCACATATCTCATAAATTTGTGGAAGTTTTATTAAGAATGATGCTTAAACGGGTTTTATTAATCCATTCACTATCAAATCTAGTGCTTCAAGAATTTTGAATATAGATTTGTTACACTTAAAAGACGGCCGCTTAAACATTAAAAATAGAACTATCATAACCATGTTGTCATTGCAATACAAGTATATATAGGTCTTATGCAAGAAACACTAAATAAATGTAATAACCATGTGTGACGCAACACCCCGCACCAGCCGGCATTTCCTCCGAAAGTGCGCTGTACACATGTCCGACTAGCATGGAACGGTCGCCAAAGAAAGGAAAGAAGAGAATGAACTAATCAAGACCTGTAAAATGCCTCATACCGCATGGAATAAAATATAATAACAACATACTTGACATAAAACAGGCGAGACAGTGCATAAGCTGAAAACTAAACATCATAGTAGCGGAAAATCCAAATACAGTCAATACCATTATTAAAACTTTGTAAAATACCATCTCTAAAGCAAAAAGAAAGGAAAGGTACACTACTAATGCCCAAAGTAGTGACCAGTGGCGACACAGGGAGAATATCTATATATCATACGTGGAAGCCTCCTGCTCGTCTCCGGTACAGCTACTCATGCATACGACCTAACATGTCTCTAGTCTGCTCGTGAGAGCACCCAGAGTAATAAGAAGAGACATAAAACTCTGGATCAAACAAAAAGTCTGGTATGAGCGATAAGCAGCTAAATAGAACAATAACAGGTATACTAAATCATACTTGAACCTGGACCTGCAACCAAAGAGTTAGCACTACATACCCTACAATACTCTAAGGTGCCACTAACATATGGTGTAAAGAATACGGGTGTGGGGGTGTGCACGTCATAGTGATGACAAACAAATCAGACATAGCAACCATCCTCACATCCCTCACTCAGTGCGTAAAGCATACGATGTCCACCACTGTCAATCACTAGACCCATCGGAGTAGTGATGGAGTTCGACTTGTACAACTACTTCTACTACCAAGCGTACCCCATGGAGTCATGACCAAATCTTTACAAATGACCCTACTTCATTGGTCTATAGCTCTTTAGTCATACCTAGGCCACTGTGGCCCTGAATCCGTTCACGTACCCCCTACACATAGTGATCCAAAGTAACAGACATCGACAACCCCTTAGCACACGTCCCGCAGCAAAGCCCAATCATGAAGTTAACTCGTTGGTTCCCATCTGCATCCTAAGTACAAACTTCCCACTTGGACTACCTTTGCATCTAGGGTTTTGGTCTTCTCCTCCGGATCAGTCTTCATTTGGTTCGTAACCCGTGCCTCGCGTCCAAGCTCCTTGGTTCAGCTCGTAGTATCTCCTCTGGTTCGGATCGGGTTGCTGCATACGGATCGGGTCGGCCTCCTTCTGCTCGTGGTCAGGCTTCAGGTCGTGCTCCTTCCACCGGGTCGGGTCGCACTGCTACAATGGGTCGGGGTCCTCCATTGGCTCGTGGGTCGAGCCTTCGTCAGTTCGGATCGTGAGTACCCACTGGTTTGGGTCGTGGTGGAGCTTCGGTTCAGATCGTGCTTCAGGCGCGAGCAGCTCGTGGTGACCAAATTCGAAGGGATGAGGAACATCTGGCGGCTCGTGGCACGTGGACTCGATCCGGTCGACTCGTGACACATGGGGGCGATCTGATCTGGTTGCTGGCCAATTTCCTGCAGTTCTTCCAGCGACTGTTTTACGCCATTTGACGGCGTTTTCGACCATTCTAACTTTTCTAATCAATCACAAAGCATACCATACATTCATAGCCACATGTAGTATCGACCACAAACACCAAAACAATAATCATAGCATGTAAAATGGATCAAACATACTCAAAAACCCATATTTTCCCCTTAATCTTGTTAAGAACAACTAATGATAGGATTAACAAAACTTAACCGAATTAGCCAAATTTTATAACAGAGGTCTAAAATAATGTTTTAGAATTTATAAATATTTTTCTAGAATTTATTTATGCATAAATTCACCAATTAACACTAATTAACTGTAATTAGTGTCAAAACAATGTTAATCACTCACCTTTGCCACAAAAAAATATCAAATCTGAGATGATTCTCTGTCTGGCGTTGTTCCCAATGCAACACAACAGCTCTAACCTTGCTTTGGTGCTATTTCTCCTTAATTTGATGTTGATTAGGCTAATCTTCAATTAGAAAGTGGTGTGGGGATGTTTTAGATGTTGGAGGTCATGGCTAGGTTGAGAGGAATGAATAGTGACGGTTGAAAAATGAGAAAAAGGTATTCCCCAAACCCTAACAGCCCTTTTAAACTCCTAATCCCGAAATTCCCCTTTGGGCCTAGGTGTTAATCACCCGGTTAAGCCCAATTAAGCTGTTTTTCACCATCTGAAACTTGTTTCAGCCATTTCTCCCAAACGGTGAGTCCGTTTGCCTAATGTGACCACTCTACGGAAAGGTAAACCATCATCCGGAGCCAATGGAAGTGGTTTCAGATCAAAACTCCTTTCCAATCAAAAGTTATGGCCAAAATAAGATCAGCTAAGGGCAAAACGGTCATTTAAAAATCAGCAAAAATCATGAACATGGAAATGACCCTAATAGTCGTCTCCCAAAGTTACATGACCATACGATTTCGTATGTGAAAGAAATAAATATTCTATGATTCTTCGATGCGTAGAATGCGGGTCGTTACACTCTTCCCCCATTAAGAAATTTCGTCCCCGAAATTCCTTAACCTAAAACATACAAAGGATCCTGCATGCCTACCAGCCACAAATAACAATCAAACATGCAAAACAAACAAAACAAGCCTATCCTAGCATGTGGAAAGACTAAATCGAAGCTAAAATCTTACCAGACGAAGAGTTCTGGATACGTCTTCCTAATGCTCTCCTCTGTCTCCCAAGTACAATCATTTTCATTCTCGCCCCACTGAACTTTGACTAATTTCACCACTTTCCTTCGAAGTTGCTTCGTATCGTTCCCAACAATATGCATAGGCCTGCGGTTCCTAACCGCCTCGGGTTCAACCTCGATATCATCCAACTGATCAGGTGAAATAGTCACATCGGGGTCGTGCATGAATTTCCTTAATTGGGAAACATGAAATACGTTATGAACTCCTGCCATCTTCTCTGGCAATTCAACTTTATATGCCAAATTCCCAATTTGGTCTAAAACTGGGAATGTACCAACGAATCTTGGTGCTAACTTGCCTCTCCTGCCAAATCATATCACGCTTTTCAACGGAGAAATCTTGATAAACACCAAGTCGCCAATGGAGAACTTTAATTCTCTTCTTCTCTTATCAGCATAACTTTTCTACCTATCTTGGGAAGCCTTCATTTGCTGTTGGACAACCTTAATCTCAACTGAAGTTTCTCTTATCACTTCTGGTCCAAGCACATATTTCTCATTGGTCTCTAACCAACATGACGGCGAGTTGCATGGTCTTCCGTACAAAGCTTCAAATGGAGCTATACCAATGCTGGATTGATAATTATTATTATATGCAAACTCTACTAGATGTAAATGGTCATCCCATGATCCACCAAAGTCTAATATGCAAGCTCTCAAGAGATCTTCTAATACTCGATTCACTCTCTCTGTCTGTCCATGAAATTCCTATTAACCAATATGAACTTCGAAACATTAGTATATGTGAATTAAACTGAATGTTCTATAAGTGATCATGTTTTTATGTATCCATACCTTTTTTTCTCTCTTGTGCTCTGCCCATGAGTCCGTCTGATAAATAACCGGTGGGTGCCTTCTCGGTGACTTCATCGATGCAAACGAGAGAAGATGAAGATGAAGAAGAAGAAGCGGAAGAAGTTGTGGCAGTGTAACAAGCTGAAGTCAAGCAATCCATGTTGAAGCTCTTCTTCATTAGAGGAGAAGAAGTGTAAAGCTGCACGCCGAATAATCGCACACCGTTATCGGATAAAGAGCCTCTTGGACTTAAACAAGTTCTTGAATTGTGTCCATTGTTCCCACAATGAGAGCATTTTCTACCCATTTTATTTGGAAAGTTAAGTGAGAGGAAGAATGAATGGAATATGAAGATGGGATACAATGTTTGTTTTCAAGGGTTGGGTATGGTTTAATAGGAGTAGACCAAAAAGTAAAGGAGAAATGGTTGGATAAGGATTATATGTGGATGCACATAAATACAGGTGGTGTCGCATTGTAACCTACACTTTTAGAGTATACATCACTACGAAGTACAGGTATATGAATCATTATTGCAATTTGCAAAACAGGAATATATTTCTTGTCCTAACAAAAAGACCAGTTTCACATATCTCATAAATTTGTGGAAGTTTTATTAAGAATGACGCTTAAACGGGTTTTATTAATCCATTCACTATAAATCTAGTGCTTCATGAATATTGAATATAGATTTGTTACACTTAAAAGACGGCCGCTTAAACATTAAAAATATAACTATCATAACCATGTTGTCATTGCAATACAAGTATATATAGGTCTTATGCAAGAAACACTAAATAAATGTAATAACCATGAGTACCACAAAATAATTAACACCCCTAATCTATGTAGTTAAAGTGCTTAGCGATTTTATAATGGCGAAGGTGCAAAAAGATGTAGCGGGGAAATAGCGGGTCATAACGAAGTCACAAAAAGGTTCACTCGATGCAAAACCAAATATTTGAAAATTAATTAATCATCCTTTTCACATTATATATTTAGAAGAAACTAATATTAATTATTCGTGTATAACAAAATCAAGAAATATAATAGTTATGCATGCTAAATTTGATGAATGTAATTGATTGTTATCATATATTAGGCACATATTCCTTAAATTATGCCATTTACGTAAAATTTAATGATTTTTTTTAAAAGAGAACTAGTCAAATCATGCTCTATATATTATACTGCTAAAACGGACACTAAAAAAACTTGATTTAGCGGACGCAATGGAAAACAGTGGGACTAAAAACGGATCTACTGGTCATCAGCGCTAAATTGAAATATCGTATCGATTAAAGAGCTCTACGGGTTATAATGGAGATATTGTGGGACTTTAGCAGGTATTTAATTACATAGCCCCTAATATCGTTATCTAAAGGAACCCAAATAACTAGATGTGTATCTAAAATCCTGTTCCTATTGCCCATCAAAGCATAATCATGATAATCGTTTTATCTAGCAAAATGGAACAATGAAAATCATTTGGTTTTTCTGTTAGATCTACGACACATATTTGTAAATAATCATAGATAAAGACTAGAACAAAATATTTACTGTCTCCATAACAAAATTTTCAAAGTAAAGAAGAAAAAGAGGAGGAAGAACACGACATTTATAGTGGTTCAATATATTTATGGCCTATGTCATACTTTAACCCTTTATATCTACTGAATTACCCCGAGAGGGACATTTTGCATGTAATTTGCAAGAAAGAATGTGCTTGGCAAGACATACTGATGATAATGGACTCAGAAACAAAATTTTGCTTTGATGCACTTAATTGCTATCCTTAAAGTAATATTTGTCCTCACTCTATTAAAGTTTGCTAAGGGTTTTTGTGCAAATTGTTTTCCATGACACAACAAAATTAGAATCCAAAGAACAGAAATGTCTACGGTTTCTAAGGAAATTTATTTGAGGAAAGAAGAAAGAAGATAAATTTGAATTCTCCATTGGTTTCTGTGGTTATATATAAGGTACGAGTAGATGCTAAGATGAAGAGACCCGACTATTTAAAGTTAACAGTGATAAATGTATGTATCCTAACAGTCGAAAAGTTCAAAAAACAAAAGGCTACAGCGGGGCTAGGCCGTTCTCTTCTTCTACTTGTTCTTATAATTAATAGGACAAATGCATCTTCATATATGCATACAAAAGTACTTAACTTATTTTTGTGGTGTGGGACTAATATATATTTCTTTCTTGTTTAAAAAACAACACATCCGAACAATCCGCACACTAGATTATTTTGAAGATAATCAATTTTAAGTTTCTATAAGTATGCGCAACATATATGATATCTATTCGTTTAAACCATACATTAGTATAAATATTTCAAGACCTAAAAGAAGATCTAGGTGGTCTCAACTTAAACCGAGTTTTCCTTATTTTAAAGTAGGAAATATCACACACACAAACTTGTTTTACTAATAAGTAATATTTTCCTTTAAGCACCGTTATTTTCATATGCTCTTTCCCTGCTTAATGAACTTTTATAAGGGAAAACCCCCTTAACTCTTGATTTAAAGCGGCAGCACTTTAAAATTCAAAATGGTAAAGTTCTATTTCAACATTTATGTTACTAGACTTAACAGTATGTTACTCAAACTCTGCATTTTCTATAACAGTATGCACTAATCAAAATTTTAGTGCTTTCCAACCAAATTGTTTGTTACTATCCATTAAACCTTAAAATTAAATTAACTAATATTAAGGTTGTGTTATCACTATCATTGGTTAATTGTCAAATCAGGGTTTAAGACCATTTCAACTAACGTGGTCCTTAGCATTTCTCTGGTCAAGCCTATTGTGAATGGAGCTGCCAAATTATAACTGGATCTTATATGGAAAAGAGTAATTGTTCCATCATCTATTATTTATCAAATATATTCATGTCTAAGGCTTATATACCTTGATTTCCCATTGTATACATTACCATATGATCTAAACAATGTTGCTTGACTATAGTGACGTAAAAATATAGTTGGCGTTGATTTCGGCCATAGCTTAATATTCAATATCATATTTATTGGCCACTATGCCTACTTTCCAGCAGTATCCAGTGCTAAAAAAATTTGATTCCATCGTGAGGTGTGGAATGCAAGTTTGTTTCTTTGATGTCCCAGAAACTGCTACTCCACCTAATGTAAATTTCCATCCTGAAGTAGATTTGTTATCACAAACGCTAGTTATCCAACATGCATCAATGTATCCTTTTAATATACTTGGAAATCCATTATAAACAATTCATCATTTTTAGTCCTTGTAAGATAACCAGGTAATCTTCTAATTACTTTCTAATGATCTATACAAGGATTGCTAATATATTGCGCAAGTTTGCATGTTGCATATGCTATGTCAGGTCAAGTACAATGCATAGCTCACATTATACTTTCAATAGCGCTTGCGTATTCTAGTTGAGCGATGTCTCTTTCCTCATTTTTATTGAGATTGAGATTCGAATTTGTTGAGGTAGATACATTTGTCTGCATTATTACATGTAAAACCATTTTGAAGTATTATTGAGTCAATTTTTCTATGCCACTATTTTGGTGTCTGCTTTAATCAACACAATGATTTAGTTAGTTTGCAAATTTTACTTTCATTCCCAGGAAAAACAAGGCCCTCGGGTTGTTCCATGTAAACTTATTCATTTAGTTCACCATTTAAGAAGGGCGTTTTAACATCCATTTGGAAGATATGCAATTGATAGATTGATGCTAAGACTATCAATATTTCAATGGATGTAATTCTTGCAACTGAAGCATTGAATCAAAAAAATCAATTCCTTCATTTTGTCAAGATCAATTGGCTACTAATCTTGCCTTGAACGTTTGCACACTACCTTTGTTTTTACGTTTTCTTTGAAATACCCATTTGCAACTAATAGGTTTTGACATGGTTTTACGTGTATTCTCCACCTTTGAACAAATGAATTTAGATCGTTTTGAATGAGTAGATGACATGGTTTTGGCTCTCTATAAATACACATGTAGGGCTAGCCTTTCAACCCATATTTTTCTGAATGGGAACGGAAGCATTATCGCTTTTTTCTCCTTTGATTCTTTGAAAAAAATCAGGTCCAGGTTTTCTTGTTTACAAGTTGGAGGTTGATATCATAAGAAATTTTAATGAGGTGGGTCTAGGTTCCAAACCTGATTGACTCGCCTATATTTTGGCCCGTTTAAACCCGTTCCATCAGGTCATTGGGATGGGCAGACTAGCGACCCGCTTCTTGGAGTTTCTGATCTAGGGATGGGCAGGGACACAATTGACCTACCTCAACCTGACCCATGTTACTAAAATATCATGAAACCGCTTTGTTGTTATAACAATCAACTTTTAATCTTTTAACCAGGTTATGGCATGAGTATTATATACTTTCAATCAATAAGTTATATAATTTACATAGTATTAAGTTGCATCAATGATAATTGTACAATGATAATTTATGCCATTTTAACTATTAACTTACAACTAATTTTATTGAATTATCTTATCATTATAAACACATTGTTATTAGTATTTAATTTAACATTTAGTGACAAATATAAAAAAATTGTATATTAGTACACAACTCCACTGGGCCTTGGTGTAGGTTAGGTCTACCCTGACCCATACGGGTTCCAGGTTTGGGGAAAATTCCAGACCTGCACCAGGTCCACGAGGGAGGTTTTTGGGAAGGCATTTAGAAAGCCACGGTGGGTCTAGGGCATAAAAAACTCATCCCAACTTGCCCCATTGCCACACCTAGAAACTGTAGATCTAGGGATGGGATGTCCAAAATAATCCATCTGCATAAGGAAAGTTTTACAAATCTAGTTTCTAGTTAGTTCATTTTACTTGTTTAGATCTAGACTTATAAATTCGTGCAAATTATAGTTTGTAGATCCAAATAGGGTTACAAAAGGGAAGGCTACAGATAATAGAACTGAACTTGAATTAGATTTGAAATTTAGTGTGCTTTTTCTAGCTGAGTGGATTAGAATTATATATCTTTTAGATAATGGTACATAGTATTGTTTATTTTCATCAAAGTCATTTGAATTTGCGTTGTTAAACTTGGACTAGCTATAGTAATTAATTTATACATTTATTTGTATGACAACTTTAAACCTTAAAAAATTGTATTTATATGCAAATTTCGTTCTTATTGAATATAATTCAAATAAATGTAAGTAATATTGGATTTATGAATTATAGAGAAAGGCATAAGAGTAATTATGGAAAATTTACTAGTAAAAATGTCAAACTTGAGAAATTAAGTAAAATGGAGAATTTAAAATGTAACTTGATTTGGAAGTCGGTAACAACTTGGTTGTTTAGTTGAGAAAAAGAGGCATATTTCCATAATTTAATTTTTGTAAGAAAGATGGTAATCTTAGTTTCAAGATTAAAAGAAAATGAAGTGGGATTAGTGAAAAATAGAAATGCTACAAAATTTAGTACTATTTATAAATTATGATAAATAATAATAGAAATTTCTTGTAATTACAGATTATTATTTATGGGATCGTTTCCATACTAAAATATGGAAATAGATTTTAATAAAGTTTTTGTAACCAACCAAATAGAGTATGACTAACTTCCTATAATAAAACTTACAATGATAGTAAAAAAAACATAATGGACAAGAATTGAAAAAGAAATAGAGATAGTAATCAAGTTAAATACACGAGGGACCTTAAAAAAAGAACAAATGAGGACATAATTAAGGTTTTGTCATTGGATTGAAGATAATAAGAAATAAAGTAATTATTGTGATAAATTATTTATGATAGATGGTCACAGTTTCAAAATATGACTTTATATAATGTAAAAAAGCTAAAGGGAATGTAGTATCATAAAAAAAGAATAAAAGAAGATTAAGAGAAAGCCGAGATAAACTAAACACATAAGAAAAGATTAAACACATGGTTTGATAAAAAAGGCAAGGTGAGTTTGGAGTAGTCGATAGGAAATCAGGATGTAGGCCTAACGAAGCGGACCTTAGTAGATCCTTTAGATTACATTGATCTCATGAGGTGTGTTTGTACCAGCATTGCCATTCAGGTCAAGAACCGCAGATCTCAAATCTAGGATTGAGATTGGGAAGGACATGCTAGAAAAGAAAATAATTGACTTCAAACAATACATGGAAGATAGCCCACTGATGTAGGCATAGTGGAGCGGTCATTTGGAGACAGATATGTCGTGTCCGTCAAGAGGGTATAACTTAACTGCATTTGTATTGTAGGTCTAATGAGGCTGTCTTTTACAAGCAATCAAAAGTCTAATGGGTGATTTGAGGATTCATGCAACGCATGGCTCTAGGAGTCGGCTTGGTAGTCAGGATCAATTAGGGTAGTAGCTGTTCTGATACTTATATCAGTAGCAAGCATAGGGAAGATCTAGGTTAAACCAACAGGCCAATGATATTTCATTGTTTAGACATTGGATGTGGTGGCAATGCTATTTTGTTGCTTAGTTTGTTTGTTATAGGTCAAGGCCATTAACCCATTAGAAAGTCTTCCAACAAGTTGAGCGATGGATGTATGAGGCCATAGCCACATTGAGAAGAGAAAACCATTTAGAACATATGTATGTTTGCCTAACAAAGCTAACCTTTATAGAACTTTTAAATTCCCGACTGGGTTACAAAATGGACCTTAGTAGTGCCACTTGTTTATGGAACTCAGAAGCATGATCAGAGCAATTACATGTGAACCCTCGATATATGCACTGGGTGGTACATCATTGATATCTACAGTGTAATACCGCGGATTTAGTTCACGTTTTATTATCAAACGATGGAACATATGCATTATAGGGCTATAGTGTAGGGGACACAAAGCGGTCCTTTGTAGATGTAATTGCAACACTCTCTTAGCGAGATGGTAGCATCCTATCAAGGAGGATATGAAAGTATTATGAATAGTATCTATGACCAAGGTGGTCCAAGGGCATGTAGCTACATATGTATTGACTATTAGGTTTGGTCTACACATGAGTAGGTGGGTGCGATTTGCACCCAAAGGCAAGATTATTGTAACATAAATAAACCTAATATAACTAAAATGGAAATAAAATGGTATATGTAGTGTTATGCTCAAAAGTACATGATTTTTTATTCACCAAAACCTTAGTTTTGCCCCCTCCTCATAACAACCCCCAGGTTATATAGAAGGCATAAGTCGTTCTGCTTAGAGACACTTGATTTTGAAAATGTGATTTCCCAAGAAAGTGCTTGTTTTATATCATATTTTAATCATTTCCGCTGTGAGTTATTTATTGGGCTCAGATATACTATCTTTGCCTATTTACAGGATACCAAACACCCAACTCGAGCTTTGGTGGACTTGAATTTTGGATATATGCGAAAAATCTGAGTTGGTTGAGGTTTAGGTTATTATATTTGGTACTAGAGTTTAGGCATAGTAGTTCTAAATAGATAGTGAGCGAATGAATTTGTATTTTTAAATATAAATATATTTTATATATACCTAGATCCTAAGAAAACTCATTTTTAAAAGAATATGTATGGAAACTTTTTGGAAATAGTTTTGTACATCATGGTTGGGATAATAGAAATTCAAGAATAGTTAGTCCTAGAGTGACCACGGAGTAAGATTTAGAATAAACTTGATATTAAGATGGATGTCCATATGTTAATGCTTTGAAATTTAGAAACACATGCGTCCTGCACATATGCAGGACATCTACATCCAATATCTAAGAATCACAAAAGACATAGTAACATAAGAAAATCATAGCATCTCAAAAGATAATAGATAACAATATACGAAGAAATCAAGATGGAGTAGATGGCAACATCCCAACTGATGTGCAATGGGCTCTTGGACTTCAAAAAGGTCCTCATGGTCTTCACTGGAGATCGAGGAGGAAAGAGATAATGTGCAAGAAAATGTTGGTCCAAAGGTAATATAAGAGTAGGAGGATTGTAAGGATCAGCATTTTTGACCATTTAAGTTGACATTAATCCATACATGTCAACCCAAACAAATCCAAAATACATATAGTTATTGGCATAAATAAAATAAAAAGAAAGAAAGTAGATGAAAAACAATCACAGAATCTCACTTGAAAGAATAAATATAATAAATAACTATTCATGAAGTTGTTAAGATACAAATTCGATTATACTTTATAACAATTATCAGAGTTATACATACCAAGACATAATACAATAATGAAGTGACCCCCAAAAAATTTCCATTAAAATATGTATTAATCTTATAATCATTTGATAACAATACTCCTGGTGTCACATACTCTATAGAAATTACCATAACTAACTGTCAAGACCCTTGCTAAACCAATATAAAAATATTAGTATTTCCAGTTATATATATATAGATAAAAAAAAATTACTGCGGAATTATAAGCAAAATGAAGTTTACAAGGTAGTTTGATTTCAAGTTGTTGAGGACAAAAAATGTCATAACATCTAAAGATTCCTCGTTACTTAGAGAATTATGTTTCACGTTGGAAAGAAAATGCAGAAAGCAGTAAATGACACAGTAGATTTGTTGTGGTTCGCTCCCATGAGGGGCCTACGTCCACTTTGAAGGAGTTCACCAATATTTTATTGAAAATAATAAGTTACACAAGCTTAGAATTTCGTCATGACATTCATTTACAAACATTTCCAGGTATTTTGGAGTCATAATTGTCATATATGATTCTTGGGAAAAAGTCACTTTTTTGCTTTTTCTTCCTCAATGCATGGCTGCCATTAATGAGTTCTTAGAGCTCTATGGGATGTATAATCAACAAAAATCCAACCACTTTGTAGTGTAAGCTTGGGGATATTTATAGTGGAAGAGTTAGGTGGGAGTAAGTAGGATTTGGGGACCATATCATTGCATTTTTGTATCCCTGGAGACTCGCCTTCAACATTTTGACTCCCTCATCTGAGTTACAAAGAGATTCGTATCCCCAGGATTGTAAAGGGGGATACGAGAATTTAGACTACGAGGAGTCGAAGTTCACAGTGGCGTGGGCTACAAAATATAAGATAATATTTGGTTGAGGCGAGGGATACGAACCGAAGTTCGAGACTCAGTGGTGCAAGGGAATACGAGACATTTCAGTATTGAGGTATTCGTACAAAAGGGGTTTGAGACTCTGGTATATAAGGGATATGAAACTTGTGGGCTCGAAATCCCATGCATGGAGGATACAAAATTGTGATTAGTGCATTGTTTTGTGGAGTAGCGAGGCTCTTATTCACAGGACTTCTTCCAGGTTTGTATCCTTGGCTTCTTGACAACACTTCGGCTTTAACATCACGCGATGTTTCATGTCGAGCGTGTTTGATGTACTTTTGGGAACCGGACCAAAAGGTCGGTTAACATTTTCCCCTCAAAGTATGTCTTGTCTTAACATGATGTGTTTTGAGTTGGAAGAATTATATTTGTTGAATCGCCTGATTCCTGTTAACTCATGAATTTTAATGTTAGTAGTCGACTTTCGTTTATGTTGTGATGTAGATGAGTTTTATCAACATGACATCGCGTGTACGCTCACACGTTTTCATGTGGTTTTGAACGATGCGATGAGAAGTGAAAATGAAATATAATGTGTGTACACGCGGCAGTGCGAATGTGTGTGTGTGTGTGTGTGTATATATATATATATATATATATATATATATATAAGTGGGATGTTTTTGCATGAGAAAACGGATTTTATCTCATCAAGTTTGCTAATGAAAATGACTGTAAGAGAGTTTTAGAGGGTGGTCCATGGTTTATGGACAACAAACTAATTTTTATCAAACAGTGGGAGCCTAATTTGAGATTTGAAAGGGATATGCTTGAATCCCAACCAATCTGGATCCGGTTTCCTAACCTAGATCTATCATTATGGAATGCACGGGGCATTAGCAAACTGGCAAGTGTTATAGGTACGCCTTTGAAACTTGATGATAACACTAAGCAGGTAAAGCGATTAAATTATGTTAGAGTGTTAGTTGATATTAAAGCTACTGCTAACATGAAGAAACAGATTAGAGGAAAAGACAGCAGAGGTAATATATACAAACAGACAGTCGAATATGAGAACCTTCCACCAGTACGTGGGCACTACATATGCTCCAGGCATTCGGATACCCAATGCGTAGTTAATGCGCGCCTCCTATTAAACAAATGTGGCAACAAAGACAAAATGAAGCGATAAGTGTGACAGGCACGCCCGATCAGACCTCTAATGAGGTTATTCAAGCGTCATCTAGTACTGCAAGCCAAAAACGGTCATTTCCAGTATATCAACAAGCATCTCGGTCGACCAGACCCAAAACGGTACTATTTACAATAGTAGCAGTAGTGCATATAGTGCTATCAAGCAGCCCCCCCCCAGGGGTGGAGGTGGAGGTGGGGGCAGAGGGGACCCCCCAGGACCAAGCAGCACACACAATGCAATCCCATTCTGACCACACATCATCTCAACCACAGCCTGCAATAGAAGATGATATCAGTGAGCTGCAAAATGTAACCCTTGACAATTTGTCAGAAGAGGAAGAACCAACGACAAATAATATGGGTTCGCAAAGTGTGACCAAGGCTAACAGGGAATATGACAAGCAATTTACTAACGAAGTAGATAAAAGTAAGAATCCCAGTGGGATCAATGTATCTCCTATGAAGCCGAGGAGTAGGGTACACACCCCTCGGCCCCCATGTCGATCATAAGCTGGAATGTGTGGGGTCTAAACAATGATACTCGACGTTTAGACCTCCAGAACATTCGAAGGCAACATTTTCCTTCGATCTTTAGTATCATCGAGAATAAATTCAATACTGGCACCATGAATTTTTTTACAGAAAACATGGGTGTTGATTGGAGTTTCTTACATAACAATGACTCTGGGTATAAAGGTAGAATCATGGTGATGTGGAACAAAACTATCTGGAATCTTAATACTATAGACAAGAATGATCAAGTAATTACTGTGTGCACTATGAATACTGGCAGATCTAAATTGAATATTTCTTTCATCTATGCCAATAACATAGCATCTTATCGTATCAACTTATGGAAAAACCTTACGAATATGGCAAAAATTGTTGATGGCCCATGGTTAGTTGTGGGGGACTTTAACGCGGTGCTAAAGGCAGAAGATAAGCTAGGGGGACGTACCCTCAAAGTCTCCCAATTGGTGGAGTTCAGTAATTGCGTGTTAGTTGCTGGTCTTGTGGAACCACTCCACTGTAGCCTGAAATACACATGGAGAAGTGGTGAGTGGAAAAGAATTTCATGCAAACTTGATCGGGTATTAATTAATGCTTACTGTATGAGCAAATTTGATGAAATCAAAGCCACAATCTTGCCAAACTCCACTAGTGACCATAGCCCCATTTTGGTCAAGCTCAGTGATAATCAAGACACTACTAAAGGAAAACCGTTTCGGTGTGCTAATGATTGGCACAAACTAGACGGATACTATGAAGAAGTGAGTGGGGTGGTAGCAACAGAAGGAAATCATTTCTTTCAGTTGGTGCAGACACTAAAACAAATGAAGGCGAGGCTGAAGGAATGGAACCGTACCAGACCTAAGAACACTGACTTGATAGACCAATTGCAAAAACAATGCGAAGCAACTCTCAACAAGATTGATAACCAGTCAAATAATGAAGACATGTGGATTCAATACTATGAAATGCAAGGCAAACTTAAAGGCGTGTTGAACAACTAAGCCATAGAATTAAAACAGAAAGAGAAGGAAATGTGGATCACTAATGGGGATGAATGCACAAAAATTTTCTATACTAAAATGTCGGTGAGGAAAAACATTAATTACAATTACCAACTCATTGATGTTGATGGGAACAGTTGCATGGATATGGGTAAACTTGAAAATGAAGTTATCATTTATTTTTCTGAACTGTACAAGGGTGAATGCAACACCAACTTACCCAGTATACATTGCCGGAGATTGGTGAATAGTCGGGGCCACCGATTGCTGAACATGGTTGTTACTGAAGCTGAAATTTGGGATGCCTTGCAGTCCACCCATGTCGATGCTAGTCCCGGCGCCAACGGGCTGAGCTCCATGTACTTCCGTGTGCATTGGGGGGACCTGAAACACAACTTGTTAATTGCCACGAATGAAGCTTTTCAAAATGCAAGACTCATAAAGGAAATTAATCATATGTTTTTATGTCTAATCCCAAAAACTGATAAACCCATAACTATTGCTAATTACAGACCGATTGCATGTTGTAATGTAGTGTATAAAATCCTTAGCAAAATCATTTGTAATTGTATGAATTTAATTTTGCCTGATATTATTGCAGAATGCCAAAGCGCGTTCATAAAAGGAAGAAGCATATCGGAAAATTCTTTGCTGGCACATGAACTGGTCCGAGGGTTCAATAAGAAAGGGGCCAACATATTTTGCTTGAAAGTGGATCTACACAAGGCATATGACAAAATCAATCGACACTTCATCACTCATAAGCTTCGATGTATGGGATTTCCTAGAAAGTTTGTGGACTTAATTAAAGAGTGCATTTCTACCCCGACTTTCTCTATTCTCATAAATGGGGTTCCCAAAGGGCATATTACATCGAATCGAGGCATTAGGCAAGGAGACTCTCTCTCCACCTATTTGTTTGCAGTGGCAATGGAAATTTTTTCCTTGCAAATGGAGCTGGCTTGCCACAAGAAACAGATTCAACCAATATATGGTCTACAGCCACTGGTTAGTCATCTTCTATATGCGGATGATTTGCTAATATGTGTTAAAGCAAATGCAAATGAGGCTGAACAAATTAACCACATTTTTAACATGTTGGAGGAGTTTGCAGGACTCAAACTCAATGCTAATAAGACCAAATGCTACTTTAATAAACATTGCAACAATAAAAATGTGGTTTTGGAGGCTCTTAATGTGTAGGAGGGAGCACTACCGGTCAAATATTTGGGAGTACCGTTGTCCTCGAACAAAATTACAGACAGGGAATGGGTGGAGCTTGTAACGAAGATCAGGGAAAAATTACAAGGGTGGAGGTCCAGGTTACTGTCTCTCGCGGGAAGGATTGAATTGGTGCACACTGTGATTCAAGCAAAGTTGGCGTTCTGGTTGCAAACTTTTCAGCTACCTGAAGCGTCACTTAACAAAATTGAGAGTGTGTGTGCAGATTTTATTTGGAGAGGTGGCTTGCACAAAATTAGTTAGAGGCATTATGTAAGCCCAAGGTAGAAGGGGTGTTGGGCTTCGGAGGCTTAAAGACATGAAGGAAGCTTACACCCTGAAACAAGGATGGAAAATCATTAATAAGAGAGGCTTATGGGCTCGGTGGATGTGGCAGAGATACGGTCGAGAGAAATTGTGGCAAATGAGGATGGACAACAACGCTTCTACAACTTGGAAAGCTATCATGCGCATTTGACCCAAGCTGGCAGCATGTTGTGAAAGACAAATAGCGACTGGTATCAACACAGATTTGTGGAGAGACCCATGGATTGAGGATAAATCGATTATCGATATGGTTGGTATGCATACTTACTCAGACTATGGATGCCCTGGCAGAGCTGTCCAACATATCATTCAAGACAATCAGTGGAATCTTGTGGACATACCGCAAAATGAAACACAACAAGCAAAAATCAAGTACATGCCTCTTTACCTAGAGCGAGAGAAAGACACATGGGTGTGGTCCCCTACAGGCAATGACTTCACCACAAAAACAACGTGGAATGAGGTGAGGGTAAAGGAACAACAAAAGGCATGGAGTAAAATTGTGTGAGATTGTGTCAACTGCCCTAAAATGGCCTTCAATCTGTATAAAGCGATCATGGGTAGGCTGCCTACTACGGATAGGCTCAACAAATGGGGGATAACAGAGGACACGCAGTGAATGTTGTGTAACACAACTACTGAAAACTATGCTCACCTCTTTTTTGAATGCGCTGTATCTAAGTTCATTTTGACACACTACTACTCAACTATGGGCATTGCATCTGATTTACCGAGGTTAAAGGACATTGTTGAGTACCTCGGCAGCAGAGGATCCACGAAAGATTTGAAGGCCAAACACCACATTATTGTCTTCGCGGTAGCTGTGTGGAACATATGGAAAGAAAGAAATCAGGGCATATTTCAAAACAAAGCCACAAGTCAGAATGAATTAGAGAGATGCATTCGACGAGAATTGAACTTTGTGAAATTGAGGGTGCCAGAGAAACTTACTCGACGGGGTACAGGTGCAAATCGAAGCGGAGCAGCGGATGCGATGGCGTCAACGGCAAGAAGCCCACACAGATCATTTCAGCCGCCATGAGGAAGTCGAAGGAGAATTAGGGTTACTTTTTTTTGAGCATATTGTATTTATTCTCTACTTTTCAGTTGTAAAGTTATACCCTGTAATTGCAAAAGCGCGAATGCACTTTTCGTAATGTGAACTCGTGTGTTTGCTACGTGGATCACCATTTGGGCTTAAGGCCTAATACAAGTTTGACCCATTTTCATATATATATATATATATATATATATATATATATATATATATATAAGTATACGCTTGCGCATGTTTGATTGTTCGAAATGCAAAAACACGCGTATGAATAAGTTGCGTATACACAACATTGTTGTGCATGTATACACACATCATATAGGCTCACTTACGTTTCGTATATATGCATAAATGTATATATTTGATCATATATATATATATATGCATACACCCTTTCTTTTATATGTGTGTTTGTATCCCTCAGGAGGATATGACATCTCGTGCCTCAGTGGGAAACAAAAATTCGTATCCCACTAGGATACGGGATTTGAAATGCCACTTGGCTCGGCCCAAATAACCCCGCCCCTCATAAATTCGACCATGACCCCTCCTTCTTTTTCTGCTCGATATTAACTAAAGGACCTATAGCCCTAGAACTCGAAATGTTCGAACATCAAATATGAGAACAGGTGGGGTGGGAAGATCTCGAGCCTGCTATTCATGCTCGTATCTCAACGTCAAGCACGATGGTGGTCCTTTACCTTGAGAATCATGAGTGGAATCCGAATCGAGCTCGAGATCGGTCAAACTCCTTAAACTTGACAATGGGTTTTTGAGGACCGGTTTCGAGCCTGGGTTCGGATATAATAGTGATGCTCGAGAGTTGGACATTGCATCGTGTTCTTGAGGTTGGGTTCGGTGTGGAGCTTTGGAGGAGAAGGGAGTTTACAGAAGAAGAAGAGGGGAGTCAAAACATCAGTTTAGTGATGGATGATAGAACAGGGTGCTATGGAGGGGGAGATGAAGTTTGGGACATGAAACGATAAAACTCGCATCCCTTGGCTAGGGGTACGAAATTTCGAATCCCTAAGAGGATACAAAATTTCATATACGAAAGGGGGATACAATATTTCTTATCGACCCAAGTACTTCGTTCCCCGTTCTCATGAGGTGCGGTGTTTCTCCTTCAAGACTTTGGCTTTTCGACTACCTACTTCAGGATTCGCGTTATTTTCATGACATTGTATGATTGAACAGAAGCTTATGTTAATTGTTACTTAGTTGACAATTTAGCCTTGCATATAGGAATAGAGAATATACTTGGACTTTGACTGAACTATCAGACTGTTGAACGTATCTTTTTGACTTCATTCGTAACGTGGTCGTGAGCCGATGCTAATCTGGCAACGTTGGTTGACGACGATGGCTACAGTCTCGAAGACTTGTGATCGTCATCATGTCCCAAGTATTTATGTTATAACTGTATTAGCATAACACTTTATTATAATGCACGTACATGTTAGTTTACACCAGCACAAGGGGTACAGGTTATACAATGCAATGTCTAATGCAATTATATAGAAATTATAGCTAGTAATGGAAATGAGATCTAAAACACAACTAATTCTAGAAGCCGAAGCTTCGCAGCATTTACCGTCCCCATCAGGTTCAACTAGAGATGCCAGCATAGGGGGCAGCGAGCTTGAGACCTTCGGAGATTCCATTCCTTCTCAATTGATAGATTTCCGAAAGCGCCCGACCGCGGACTGCTGCCGGAAGGACCGCAACCGTTGGTCGAGCGTTCAGCGGAGTTACCGGCTCAAGCGAGGCTTGGAACGACTGGAGGTGATCATGAAGAGGAAGAGCACATATATATCGTCGAGGGAAGAGTGCTACTGGCGCAGGACATGATGGCGGGCGTGTTCATACTCGAGAATACACCGGATTCGGTACCATCGCATATGGATGAGACGGCAGTGATGTACATGGTGACGCAGCTCAGTATTCCCGAAATAGATATTCGCGCCCCCGGGAAGGACGATAGGGCTCACACACAACCAGAAGGGTACACTGTTGGACCAGGAAGGCGTGCATTTCTAGTTGCGTGACACTGGCTAAATTTTTTATTCAAGATATACTGCATTACTTTCACCTTGCGCCGTCGCAGCTCCATCCGAATGTGTATGCTTCCCTTTTAGATAATAGTGTTCTCTACAGAGAGTACCTACAACGAGAACCCATCGGAGAGGACATTCGGTACCTTTTTTAGGTGAAGAGGAGAGTCAAGGTCACACCCTCTCGGTATTTTCTGGAAGCTCGGCCCATCACCAAGTTCTTTGACGGAAAGTGGAGCAAGTTAACTGTATACAAGCATGGTAGGTTCTTTATGCGTTGTCCTCCTGGATTTGCGAGGATATGGTTTGAAAGAAGTAAGTGCTCCCAATTTCTTTGAGTTTGAAAACCATCAAGCTTAGCATTAACATTGTTCTTGTGTGATAGAGAATCCTGCTGCTCCCACAAACACCGTATATCAACAACATCTCGATTCTTTGTTGGCTATTCCAGCCAAGGCTCGTTCCACCAAGAGTGTTTTGAATCAGGATCAAGTTCGTCGTGCGGGAATGCTTCCCGCTGATCGTGCAATAATCAAACCGGCTATTTCCAAGGGTGGAAAGAAAAACGGAAACTAAGGGAGATGCGAGCCCTCTGAGCCATAAATGGAAGGCATCTTCTATCGGGTCTAAGTCGCGTTGCACGGGCAGATTCAGGAGGAAGACAGTATGGGTGAGACTGGCGATGAGGATGTGGTTTTTAGAGGCGAGGGCCCGTTGGGTGCTCCTACCCTGCCTGTTGTAGGCGAGGCAAGGATAAAAGTGCCTTCTAGGTTGCAGTCTCTGGTAACTCCTTTGGAGACCTCCATCTCATTGGAAAAGGAGGGCCAGTTTGATGAACCTAACAATCTCTTACTTGTTATATCTCCTTGGCATATCACCACAAGTATGGAGGAATTAGCTCTAATCGCGGGGGAGATCACTCCTTCGATTGGGCCGCTATCTGGTCTGTTGAGAGAACACTTAGGACACACATTCATAAATACTCCGTGACACAACATTTGTTTGTATGAATAGGGTGTTTGAGTATGATCTTGAATTGTTCCTTTGTTAGGTGAAATGGCTAGAGGTAGAGGCCGCAGTTATGGGTTCGGGAGTTACCGGCCTTCGAGAGTGCTTTCCTCAAAATTTTTAGAAGAGACGCTACTTGGGGTGATGGGTCCCTACCCTCTCGTGACTATAGCTCCGGAACTTACAGTAGATGAAAAGAAGCCCTTCTGAAAGAAAAGTTTCCCAATAATTACTTCGACGAACTCAAGTGGCTTTCGTACATCAACCCTGTACCTCGGCAATACAAAGAAATGGTGTGGTAGTAGGTCTACGTTGCTTATTACCAATGCAATGAGTATTACAAATATTTGGGGTATCTTTGAGAGCTTATCTTTAACAAGAATGTGGAGATTTCTAACATAAAGTAGTAGGTTAAGGATGAGCAGCTGACTGTCCAGGATAGGGAAAAATCGTTGCGTAAGATAAATTTTCGACTTATTCTTATTTCTTCATATTTGAGCCACAATTTTTATATGCTAACTCTCTATTGCCAAAAATAGGTGAGCTGAAGGAGAAGTATGATAAGCTGGTGAGGGAGTCATAGCATGTTGCAGCGTCATTCAAAGATATTGTAGCCTCGATGTCGACAGAAAATGTGCTTCTAAAGAAGGAAAAAACTGAGCTAGAGGAGGTCAGCATCCATTTATTCAAAGAAAATGAGAGAGTACATCAACTTTAGGCGGACAATGATGCCTTAGCGAAGGAGAATCAACGGCTGAAAGCAGAGAATGCCGAGACTAAGAGGCTTATGAATGGGAAGGCTGAGTTGAAGAGGCAGCTGGAGGAGGCCCGAAAGGGTAGAGAGGCCGATGAGGCCAATAATAAAGATGTAATGAGCTCACTAGTCGGGTTGCAGGACAAACACTAGAGAGAGGTGGAGAGACTCAGAGAGGATATCAAGGACACTGAGGCCAGTGTGGAGGCTTCTTTGGAGGAGCCCATCCGGGGTATGTATGTCAAGTCATTAAGGCTCCGAGGGATTGAACCTTTTGGCAAGATTGAATGCAAAAAGGAATGCTTGGTTATTTACTTGATCAAATCATTTAACTTATAATGATAAAAAAATATAATAACCACGTTGAACGCACAAAAACAAAATATAAATATATACATATTATCTGTACAAATCAATGTAAAATGTTATATTATATATTATATTAATTGTTTAAAGGTTTGAAATGTTGAATGGCATTCATTTATGGAATCATACATGTAAATTATATTCCATACTTAATGAATATATTTATGTTGACCGTTGTAGCAATTAGTGTTATTGACTGTTATAAATGAGGCCGTAAATAAATAATTAACAATTGTAACCAATGTAATTAGGGGAAAGTAAATATAATAGGATAATGCTTATAATTCCTAAGTTAATTAGGATAAATGTTGTGCACCTCAAATTAGAAAAATTGAATTATAACCACATTTAGATACTAGGTTAAGCTCAACTTGTTATATAGGCCTGCCCGGAACCGACCGACAAATCCAGCAACCACAGGTAGTCAGCTTAATGTGAGGGGTCTAATGCATAAATATAAATGTACTAAGGCACGAGGTTAAGTTCGGCTTATGGAAGAAGTCTACCCGGAACCGACCGGCAAATCCATCATCCACAGGTAGTCAATTTAATGTGAGAGGCCTAGAGCATAATTATATATATGTAACAGTCAACCAATAAATAAATAGATAGATAAATGAATAAGAACAGTAATTTCCTGTTGGGGTACAACAAGTAGATACCTTGGGACTGATCAATGGTTGCCTTAGGAGAATATGACCGTTATGGTCATAGAGGGCAATAAAATTAGAAACATAAGAAAATGGGTGTCAAAAGGGGGATTAATAGATATTAATTGTCGTTTAAATACTAAGTCCAAATTAGGGAAGAAATAAAATAAAAACCCTAGGGAAAAAGGGATACAACCTTCCTTAATTATGTTAATAAATATAGAGATTAAAATATAAAATATAGTCAGACTTAGTAGGCTAATAATGTAAAATATTATTAACCATATAACCCCGTGAGAATAATGAATTGCATATGTATAGTATTTCTGTGTAGAGGGACTAAATGGGAATAACTTAATAATGTAGCCTACTTTATCCCAATAGGGAAGGGTTCTAAATGCAAATGGGGTACGAGTCCAATAACCTTCGTGTATAGTCGGCTTCCTTGGGTCTTAAGTGGCTTCAGGTAGAGGAGTCCATCTGGGAGTAGGTCTTTCATTTTAGGGGTATTCAACGACATGAGAGAGTACTGTCTGTCCAGACCTAGAATTTTAAAATGTCAGATATGGCTACCTATCCTACAGGAAGTAATAAGCGACTAAGGAGGTTATCCAATAATGTTAGCTAGATGGTATAGCAAACGATAAAATACCACCTCTCACCTTACATGGGGAAAGAGTATATGCATGAATGATAGAGGCCTTAACTAGTAGGGCCCATAGCTGGTGCCCTCTAGTTTATGTTAACGTTGAATATATTATCGAGGGTTAATAAGTGACAAATAGGTCCCCATAGGGTCTTAAGCGATCAAGAAGAATCCACCCTATCTATCATTGATAATGAGGAAATAAATGATGAAGGAAAACCGAATGAAAGTATACGTGTATAGAAACTCTGTAATTAGGGGTCCACTCTCGATTAAATAACCAATCATGTTATGGTATAAAAGCTTCACGAATACATGCGTAAACATTCTATCTCGGTATTATACTTTAGGAAGAGGAGCAGGGTCGTGCGTAAAAATATACAAGGTTAGGTTAGAATCACTAACCTTGATAGGCATATATCTTGGTTTGAACCAAACAGGATACATCTGTGTATTATAATCTATGTTGTACATTTCTTAGTCACTAGAACTTGTTGTTTTGACCCCCCCCCCCTCCTCATTAAAACCTCTCAGGTTTCCTAGAGAAGGTTGGGTTATCACAGGTGTTTAAGTTTGGCCTTTGGTTCTCGTTCTCTCTCATGCTCAATATTGGCAAAGTGACTTATCTCGAAAAAGGTAGTTACTTAAGTTAATTCTAGTTATCCTATTTTGTTTCCGCTGTGGATTTTTTTTTATCGTACTCTGGTTATGCTCTTGCTCATTTATTATAGGTACTAGATATACATTCTCCATGCTTGGATGCATTTGAGTTTCAATTTTTATCGAAATTCAGGTCCAGAAAAGTGTGGGGTGTTACATTTGGTATCAGAGCTAAGGTTTAACGATCAGAGGAATCAGTTAAATTAGGACTCGTGAGAGAATGTAATTCGATTTTCTTTATTGTTTTTCTTCGTCTTTCTTACTCGATTTAATTTGTTTTGATGATAAAATTAGTTGTGGGCCTAAATATATAAAATGGGCTTTAAGCGACTAAGGATCGAAATATATTGAGTTCAGGTTCCTAGCAAAATTCTATCTTACCCCCATAATACATTATGATCTCGTCATGAAGATCATGAGGACGATATATGGTGGATCCCGTTGATTCAAATTTGGATACTGGAATGGCGATATATATAAAATCTAGCTACAATCAAGATAGTCATAATGTATGGTTTTTGATTTCATTAGCAGTTCCAGTTAAGGCCATTTTTTGATCTGAAGTGGGAAAAGTCCACGATTAATATGTCGTATCCATTTTGGAAATATAATTAAGAGGTATATCCAATTGTTACTTCGTCGAAATTCCAATTCTACCTTTATTGAAGCATTCAATTGAGTTCTTAGCCTTGCATTTGAGGAAATTTTATTTTTAAAACTATTTGAAAAATAAAAATGGATTTCAACGGTTTTGGAATACGTTCTCGGGAAATAGTTTGTAAAGATATGGTTTAGAGATTTTTAATCTATTCGTGTTTTAAAATTTTCAAGGCCATTCGGTAATTTTAATAAATGTAGTTTGCTTGGTAGGAAGAAAGGAGTTAGAAATAACAAGGAATATACCACTAAAACTCAAGAATAATAAATACCAATTCCTTGTGATTTTTAGTATCCATTTTCCTATATATATTTTATAATTTATTAAAGTTATCGAAATAAATCTTAATTGTTTTTAAGCTCCAATATTTTTGAACACGAAAAGGTTTTCAAGTTTGAAATATAAAACTGGGATAGGATATAAATAATAATAATAATAAAATGGATTTATAATAGTTTATAATAAATTCCATTTTTGGAAAAGTTTTAATTTTTTCTTTGAAAAGGCTAAGGGATATCCTTCGTTCGGATCTTTGGGATATTTGATTTTGAATCATCTATTTGTTGTTAGATAGGTAAGGGGAAAATCCTTTTTAATCTATATTACTGATTTCTAGAAAAATTATTTTTGAAATTCGTTCGTTTATTGTGCAGTCGCAACATCATTGTTCAGACTATAAATCCTTAGAGTTGGTTCAGAGTTTAATAACGGTCTTTAAATACCCGGGGATGAGGATAATTATTTTTCGGATCACGTCAAATCTTAAAAGGTAACACGAGATGATTAATATTTTAATCCGGCCTAATAAGGTCAAGGTTCAATCTTTGTCCAAAGCCTTTTAATAGTTGACCGTTTAGTGTTATGCAAGAATTGTCAACTAGTTGATGAGTTTTGGTACAACCTTGACCTAGGACTCAACCATAAATGTTGCGTCCAAATTACCCCCTTAACTTCCTCCTTTGGTACTTCCTTCCTCATCTAGCCGAACCATATCTCTATTCTCCTTCATTTTCTTTGTCGTCGCCTCGCCTCCTCCTCTTTCGTGCTTGTTTGCGCATTGGATCTTGCATCATTAATACTCCAAGATCTAATTTCTTCTCTCCGACCATTTCTTGGCCTATAATGCCTAGTTGCAATATTCGATCTTACTCACACCATTTATGTCTCCTCCTTAGGTAGAGATCATTTGGTTGGATCGGAATAAGCAAAAAGGTCTCATGACTTTAGGGCTAAGGAAATTTGTCGAGGAAGTTGGACTTGCACCGACCAATTGCTTTGAGATCATAGAATAGGGTGTTGTTTGTGCTGCATTCGCCTTTGTTATATCTTGTCAGGATAGATTTTAATGAAGGCGATTGTCGTTTCGGAGATGAAGATATAAACTATCTTTGGATTGTTTTTCTGAGGATAATCTCAATGAGATCTTAGAGGCATCTGTGTTTTATGCGCACTTGCATGGTCGTTTGTTTGATCATCTTGGGAGATTTTGCTGTAAATCTTTTTTTTTTATGTTGGTTTTTATGTTCGAAAATATATGTTCGAGCTGCCCACTTAGACGTGTGACCCATTTAGCACATCGTTCTATAAATGGGAATTTATGACTAGATTTGTCTCATGATGCAGGAATTAATCTTTTGTTTGACCGAGGGCGTAACCATCATTTTGTGCCGCATCATATTCGATTCATCTTGTTGTTTTTGTGTGTTGTCACGTGGAGTTACTTTCTGTAAATTCATCTATCCATTTTTTTCCTTTAGGCAATATTAGGTGGAATTCCATGAGAAGCAATTTTGTGGTAGGTTTCTTTTCTCATCATAAATTCTCTCTTAGAAGAGGTGGTGATGTGGAAACCTCTGACAACACTAGTAGTGTTTGTAACACGAGATTGAGCATTTTTCTACCATGATATGGTTAATTGAAGATCATAAAAATTGGATTGACCTCCAGTCGTGGAGCAAGATATCTCGTTGTTTATTGTTATTTTTGGGGAGTTTGGTGTTGTTTTGTCATTGTATTTGTTGTTATCACTTTCCATCATCGGGGTCTTGGCTTTGTGTTGATTCGTGCTTGTAACTATTAGTGTTGTTTAAATCACATGACTTAGGTTAATGAGATTTCTAAGTTTGGAAATGTTTATGTCATTCACGCATGCCTATTTGAATGAAATATCACTTTTCTTATCTAAACTAATAGTTGTCCTAGAGCTAGAAAGAATAGAACTGTGGGTTGGATAAATTTTAGCAAAGGACCTGTTTTGCGTTGTTTTCGTCAGGTCAAAATTCCACTGTAGGGTGGGAAATGGAATATTTGAGAGCAGGAAAAATGTTAAAGTTCTTCGCTTTGATTTCCTTTTTTCGGTTTAGGAGAAATAAAATAGGAAATGATTAGATTGCATGGCGTTTTGGATGGTAGGTTTGGATGCAAAATTGGTTGCTTCACGCTTCTATTCATAGTTGTGTGAGGGATATGGATGAAAAAGAATTTTTCAAAATTTTCATTCATGTAGAATTACCAATATATTTAGGAAGCTTTACATCATGTTTTCAAAAATAGTTATTTAATTAGAATCTCAAAAATATGAATTTTTGCAAATCATGGAATTTGACCACGAAACTCTATCTGATGCGTTCGTCTTGGAATTCTGGTCAACTTTCATGTTTGGAGCTTCACGAACGGAGTCCGTATGAAAAAGTTAGGGACGAAATGCGAAAAACGGACGAAAATAAATAAATAGAATAAATAATTAGTACCTTTCCTTTTATTACCTACCTTCACTAGAAAAATCGCTCAAGGGTGGTCGACGCCCTTGGCATGGAGCGGTCGACCGCTTCGAGCCAGATCTGCCCAGTGACGACTAGGTTTTGAAGGGTATTTTGGTTATATTTTATAATACAAATGGACGGACGTTAATTAAAAGTAATCCAATGGTTCAAGGCCAATTCCACCCCTATGAATAAAGGGGTAAGGCCAAATTCTTTTCCACACAAATTTGTAGTGGCAGCGGAGCTCTGCCGTTTCCTCCTTCTCCAAACCTAATTTTTAAAATAAAAATATATTCTTACACAACAAATCAAATCCAATTCATATGAAACTAAGAGGATAAGTCGATCTGATGGAAAAGAATGCAAATTAATGCTCCAAATAAGATTCTCCCCTCTCTTCTTGTTTTCTTACATCTCTACAGAACTGGTACTTTACCCTTTCCGGATAAATTGTAGATTTATAAGAATTTGGGGATTGTAGGCCTAAAGGGTTCGAACTTTGATTTTGCAGGCTACAAGGCGAGTGAGAAATTTATGAATACAGTTATAATAATTTATCCATTTCATTTGAATTAGATCTATGATTTTATGCCTATTCCCTATTAGATCTGTTTATTTAAATATTATGAATTTATCGACAACCATCAGATCTGCTTATAAATACGATTAAAACTTATGAATTGTAAGTTGTGGCTATGCCTAATATCAATTGTAGGATTATTAAATTTGTTCACACATATTCCTACAATTATGTTATGAAAAAAATTGTAGTTATGTGGTAAAATGTATTGTGTACATTGCGTAGCACTATAGATCTGGAAATCAGTCTCATTAAACACCATGTAGATGTAGTTACATTCTAGATCTTTAGTTCAGTGTTGAATAACAAAGTATGTGAATTTGGGTAAAAATAAGAAATTGGTAAATTGTGTGATTGTAATATTAAATGAAATATGCTTGTTTGTAGTCAATATTGTTGGGTTTCTGCTTAATTATTGTAAATAAGCCATTTTCCTCCTTTTGCATAAAAATGTATTATTTTGAAATCACAAGAGCTGTGATAAGAAGATCAAAAAGGGAAAAGTGGTGCAAATGTGCATATAAGTATAAATATAAAAATATTTGTGTGTAATTTGCATCAACTATTCCAAATTTTATATTTACATATATTTCTTGTGATCTGAAAGATGCCATTTCCACTAATTAGGCATTATTTACAATGATTACGACTAAAAGTTTTTTTGTAAGATTTGAACCTTTTGGCAAGATTGAATGCAAAAAGGTATGCATGGTTATTTACTTGACCAAATCATTTAACTTATAATGACAAAAAATATAATAACTACGTTGAATGTACGGAAACACAATTATAAATATATACATATTATCCGTTCAAATCAGCATAAAATGATAAATTATACATTGTATTAAATGTTTGAAGGTTTGAAATGTTGAATGGTATTCATTTATGGAATCATACACATAAATTATATTCCATACTTAATGAATATATTTATGGTGACTGTTGTATCAATTAGTGTAATTGATTGATATAAATGAGGCCATAAATAAATAAATAACAATTGTAACCAATGTGATTAGGGTAAAGTAAATATAATAGGATAATGGTTACAATTCCTAAATTGATTAGGATAAATGTTGTACACCCTAAATTAGAAAATTTGAATTATAACCACATTTAGACAAGAGGATAAGCTCAACTTTTGTTATAAGGCTGCCCGAAACCGACTGACAAATCCAGCAACCGCAAATACATGTGTAAACGTTCTATCTTGGTAATTGAGGGTCCACTCTCGATTAAATAACCAGTCATGTTCTGGTATAAAGGCTTCACAAATATGTGTGTAAACTTTCTATCTCGGTACTATACTTTGGGAATACAACTTTGGGAAGAGTAGTAGGGTCATGCGTAATCATCTACAAGGTTAGGTTAGAATCACTAACCTAGATAGGCATACATCTTAGGTTGAACGAAACGGGATACATCTGTGTATTATAATATGTATTGTACATTCTTAGTCACCAGAACTTGTTGTTCTGACCTCCCTCCTCATTACAACCACCCGGGTTTTCTAGAGAAGGCAGGGTTATCACACGTGTTTAAGTTTGGCCTTGAGTTCTCGTTCTTTCTCATGCTCGGTATTGGCAAAGTGACTTACTTTGAAAAAAGGTAGTAACTTAAGTTACTACTAGTTATCCTATTTTTTTTCTGCTGTGGTTTTTTTTCTTGTACTCTAATTATGCTCATGCTCATTTATTATAGATACAAGATATACATGGTCCACGCTTGGATGCGTTTGAGTTTCGATTTTTGTCAAAATTGGGGTGTAGAAAAGTGTGGGGTGTTACTATATCTTTAATTAAAATAAGGATTGGACTTAGTAAGTTTATGATGCTAGGTTAGTTGCATTATCCGAGAAAAGTCTACTGTAACACCACACCTCCGTTAAGGTCACTCACAAAGGGAATGCATTAACTTCACTGGAGCGTCATAAGTGCATAGAACAGATAAACTACAAAACAGACAAAATTTTAAATAGCGGAAAATATATAGAACATTACTTCATTGATAAAACAACAGCTTGGTAAAACAACTTGTACAAAGATTTGTTTTCCAACACCAAAACACCCTTACCCATTACAACAAAGCATCTATCTTGTTTAACAAAATAAAGAAGCAAAAAATAACAATGATATTCCCCAATAAAGCATGAGCCAGCCATAGCAGTGGAAAAAAAGTCCAAAGCAATACATCGACTATCCTCGAGCTTGGAAAGAAAACTGAGCTAAGTGGTAATATTTCCTCCTTGTGAACCTTCGGGGGGAACGGAAGAAAAGAAGGCGAAAGAAAACGGGTCAGACATAAGTCTGGTAAGTCCAGTGATTATTTAGTATGTAAACAGGCAAAAGGATCACGACCTGAATAAACTGAATACCAGACATAACCATGATGACAAGCATAGAAAGACAACAAATGATGATCGTTAGATATGACAAGGTAAGATATACTGAATGCGCTTCGGTTCTTTCTCTGGTCTCTTTTCTCTGCACCACCCAACTAGCATTCTAACTAGAGTCTTTTATGGAACGATCCGTATCCCCTACTAGTGTCCCAACTAATATCCTATGTTATATAATAAGTTTATCCCAACCCTGCAATTGTGGTAGCGTTCAGGTGTACATCTAGGATGAGGATCTTACCTCAATCAGCCCAATTGCCATGAAGATGTTAGATGTACCCTTACTACCGTATCGATTCGGCTCCCTACTTGTATTAATTTTTCTTGTGCCTGTGTCAATCGGCTCTCTCTTGCATGTAGATACCCTGTTCTTGTCCCACTATAAGGTGTAACAATCCCTATGATAGTGACCCGACATGATTCAAGATGTACAGTGTATATTACTGATGCCCAGTGCCTGCTTTTGCACTCCGGAGCACGTGCCCGACCATACTCTGTCGGAACTACACTGCTGCACCCCCTGCCACTACTTTGACCGCTTATAATCAGCCCAGTAATCGTGCCCCACCCTGCCTAATTTCAGGGTACCGTGATACATCTATGTGGGTTATTACTGAAATAGGTCCCCATTACTAGAGTTTCCTAGGGTCTATTCGTATACCCTCCAAATTGGTTAAGAATTACCATCCATTCAAGTTAACTTAACCCATCCACACGTCATGCCAAGTTGGTTAAGTGTTTCTTATTAACTTAACCCTTCTCATTCAATCATGTTGTAATTGGTTAAGTGTTTCCCCTTAGCTTAACCCCATTCGTTCATCATGTTATATTAGTTAATTGTTTCCCATTTACTTAACCCCACTCGTTCATCATGTTATATTGGTTAAGTGTTTCCCATTAACTTAACCCCACTCGTTCATCATGTTATATTGGTTAAGTGTCTTCAATCCAGTCGAGTTAACTTAACCCACCCACTTGTCATGTTACATTGGTTAAGTGTTGCCCTCTTGTGTTACTTAACTCAATCACACATCATGTTGTATTGGTTAAGTGTTGCCTTCTTGTGTTACTTAACCATATCACACATTATGTTATATTGGTTAAGTGTTGCCCTCTTGGGTAAACTTAACCCTACCACTTGTCATGTTACATTGGTTAAGTGTTGCCCTCTTGTGTTAACTTAACCTACCAATCTTAGCCTGTTTGTTTCTTAGCTTTAATTCATTCATTAAAGCACCAACCTCTCACGTTAGATCTATATTGTTGCGGTCGCTGGATGTGCCGGGTGGTTCCGGGCAGTCTTACACCGCAACTCAATCTAACCTTGGGTTTTTGGGCTTGCGCTAACTTCTCACATTAGATCTATATTGTTACAGTTGCTGGATGTGCCGAGCGGTTACTGGCAGTCTTATACTATAACTCAATCTAACCTCGGTTTAGGCATGTTCATCTTTAGCCAATTTACATATTTACCATTCATGTTTATATGTAAATTATCCACAACTGTTGTCAAATCAAGACATAACCCATTTAACCTCTAAATTATGTCCATAATTATAGGTATACAAATTCTACCATTTCATGCTTTTAATTATTTACATGATTATGAGCCAATCTATGCCAATAGCATGTAGTTTAATATATTTTTTCCAACGTCTCCCCCGTTATTCGTCCGCATAATTCACATAGAACGTTAGGCTTGCAAATTAGCCTAACTTATAAACAAAAGGGAAAAGAAAGGGACATGTAACATTCCAACAGGCCAAAACAATATAGATCAACATGCGTAGTATAAATTTGGGATAGAACGATATAAACTTAATTAAGCACATGAACGTGATCTTACATTTAAATTAGATCTAATTAACATACGAACTAGCATAGATCTAATTGTATAAGCATGAACTTATATAGATCTTAAACGTTGGTACTAGCTTGGATCTAAACATGTAAGCATGTATGAACATAACTTATCATGTAATTTGCATATACCACATGGTAGGTTCAATTGTGTTAGTCCAATAGTCTCATAGGCACAGGGTGTACAACATGATAAATCAATCACAGTAGTTCCATAGGCATGATAGGTTCCATTTTATCAATCCAACAGTCTCATAGGCATGTTAGGTTTCATTGTGTCAATCACAATAGTCTCATACTACATCAATCAAAATAGTCCCATAGGCACGATAAGTGTCATTACATCAATCACAATAGTCTCATAGGCATAGAAATTCAGAATTGACAAAAGGATAGGCACGAATAGAATTAGGCATAGTTCTAGATCCAGTTATTATAGTCATGATTTCTTATTAGGTGTTCACATCTAAATCATAACTGTACTTACAAAAAAAGGACGGATCTTGATTTATGGGATCTGATTTCTGAATTTGAAAAGTTATCCTTTGATGTAGACGTTTGATTCTCTAGTTCTTCTAATTGATTCCTAGTTTGAATTTGATTCTCTAGTTTGGGGTAGATAAATGGAGGCTAGGCCAGTTTGTAGACGAACAGCATGACAGCTTCATAGAATGAGTTTTAGGGTTGAGGTTTGGGGTGATTATATAGAAGTCTAGGTTTAATTCTAGCCTTTAGATTAGTCTAGGGTAATCAGAGCCATCAAATCAAAGAGATGTGTCATCCAACCAACCATAGCATGACACATATGCCCTGATACCTTAGAAATCAGTCATTGTCCAATCAGAGGAGGCCACATCATCATAGGGCTGTAAAAATTCGTTATAGGAGCTGGATCTGGGAGGGGATGACTCCCTATAGGGGGGTCGACACCTATGTCGACACCCATGAGCGGGAAATTTCCCGCTCAGGCCACTCTTGCCAGATTTTGAAATTTGAACTGTTTTCTGATTTGATTTATTATTATATTTAATTACTGTTTAAACTTGAAAACTTCTGAACTCCGTAACTTCTTCATACGGAGTCCGATTCATGCAAACTCAGACTCTTTCTCAATCAGAATTCCGAGAAAAACGCAATGGCGTAAGCCATTTCACCCAATTCCTCTTTTAAAAATTAAGTGTTCTTAGATTCGTTAACTCTGTTATTCACAGAAAATACGGGGTGTTAAATTCTCCCCTCCTTAAAGGATTTCGTCCCCGAAACCTCTAAGTTAAGAAGAATGTATCCTAATGTCCAACATCAATCTAGTCAACCATTCAATCATAAGCATCCATTGTCCTTAAAAGGGTTTCTAATGCTTTATGAACATATGCAAGGGTATGTGTACATGTCCCAATACTAATGCAAAAGATCAGGCGGTCCACTAATTCAGTTGACCTCCTTAATGCAAATTATGTTAGTGCCATGAGTCCAACATGTATGCAGTTATTCCTATGGTAATTTATAACTTCTATATGAGTGCACAATCATCCATTCAAATGCATCATCCATATGATATCACACCAAGTTTCAATCCATATATATATAAATACACTCATGCATATGCAATATGGAAGTGGCAGAGCTGATCTAGTGCCTAATGTGTGTGTATATGCATCCATGAGCAACCTCTAGAAAAAACTTACATCCACTTGCATCCACCAAACATAACATGTCTCAAACACATGTTTACATCCATTGGTTTCTACCTAAGGATCGAGGATAGGACCGAAAGGATATACGTAAAAGATAAAGACTAGCATACAAATAAACTTTACAGAAAAAGAGATATCAAGGATATACCCTCAAAAAGGGTATGATGCGCGTATCTAGTCTTCAGTCTTCTAAGTCGCGTCTTCTTGAGCTTCACCCCATTGTGCTCTGATTGTCTTAACTTCACGCTTGCATAGCTTCTTAATTTATGTTTCCAAAATATGAGTTGGAACTTATTTCACTGTCGCTTCTCATTCCACCTCTTCTTCTTCTAGTATACGCGGGACTACAACTTCTGCTGTGTCATGCTAACATTTCCTCAAAGGGTCTTCAAAATTCACTAGAGGATATTCCATGTGGAAGAACTATCTCTTGAAATAAACCAATGCTAACCATGTTACCAAGTGTAGTTAGTGAGGCGATTAGAGGTCCCTTATTAACTTATCCATTGCATCAACAATCTGAGAGTCTTTTCTTTGTGAAGTCCATATTTGATCCCAAAGCGTAGGTCTTACTCCTAGCGATGCCAACTACTAACTTAACCGAAGGTTTTAAAATCAAAGGTTGATATGTAGTCAACTTTTTCTTCTTAAGGCATCCGCTACGACCTTACCCTTCCCTTTCACATCAAAATGTTGCCTAGTCCTGTGCTGCATGCATCCGTGTAAACCGTAAACCTTTTACTACCGTAAGGTAAAAGTCAAAACTGGGGCCGTTGTAAGAGCCTTCTTTGATCGTTGGAAAGCGACATCATAATCTATATCCCGAGCAAAGGTTAGATTCTTCTTCGTTAATCCAGTTAGTGGGGCTAATACCTTCGCAAAGCTCTTAATGAACTTCTTATATTAACCCGCTAGTCCAAGAAAGCTTCTTACTTCTGTTGCATTCGTTGGGAACTTTCAGTCTTGCACTACGACTACTTTCGCGGGATCTACTGCTATCCCTTCCTTGGACGCCACATGTCCTAGAAACCTTACTTCTTCTCTCCAAAAATGACATTTTTGGAGAACTTCGCCTTAAGTTGATGTGCTCGAAGTGTATCTATGACTTCTCTTAAATGCAAAGCATGTTCTTCCTTGTTCTTTGAGAAAATCAAGATATCGTCCACGAAGACTACTACAAACTTATTAAGGAACTCCCTAAAATCCTTACTCATCAAGTCAACAAAATAAGCGGGTGCATTTGTCAATACTGAAAGGCATGATGAGTTACTCAAAGAAACCGTCAAGGGTCCTAAAAGCAGTCTTGTCTATAGTGTAGCCAAATCTAGTTGGGAGAAAACAGACGCACCTACACGCTGGTCAAACAAATCATCTATTCTTGGAAGTGGGTGCCTATTTTTCTTAGTTAGCTTGTTTAATTCTCTATAATCCACGCATAAGCGAAGTGGACTATCTACCTTAGTAGCGAACACTACTGGAGCACCCCATTCAAAAATACTTCGCCAAATGAACCCCTTCTCAAGGAACTCTTTAACTTGCTTGTTGAGCTCCTTCCTCGCCCTAGGAGCCATGTGTTTTACGGGTAATGCAACTGGGTTGGCGTTATCAACCAAGTATATGCGAAAATCTATTTCACGTTTTGGGGGTAAACCCTTCACTTCATCAAAGACATCGGGATACTTATGGACTACTTAAACAGATTGCAAATTATCAACAGATGCATCAAGAGATTCTAGGTAACTAAGCATGACAGAACCCTTAGGGTTACGTGAGATTTCGAGGGTATTACCGAGGCGAGTCAAAGGTCTAACTACCCTCCTTTCCCAATCGAGAATGGCACCATTACTGGATAACCAATCCATCCCTAGAATCAACCCATAGCCCATGAAACCAAAACCGTAAGCATTTTAACTAAACTCAACGCTTAGTATAGACATTCCCAAATCCAAGCAAATCACAGATAAATGAGCCGAACCATCAATTTGGATTTGAGACAATAATGGGATCTTCTACTATACAAGTACTAAGGTGCAGAGACTCAACTACGGAAGCAGATAGAAAAGAAGGTGAAGCGCCAGAATCGAATAAAGTTCTAACAGGATGATTGAAAAGAAAAACTAAACTCCCAACAGAAACATTCCTACCTCTCTTAGGTACACTAGCAGTGAGAGCATGCAATTGCCCTTAAGAAGAGTATGTCCTTTGCTCTTATCCTTTCCCTTCGACAATCCTTGATAAGATGCCCTGCTTCACCATACTGAAAATAACCACTGTCTTATTCTTCCTACAATTAAATGCCCCGCTATACCTTAGAAAAGACACTCACTCTTGTCGCGGGATCTATTATTTCTTCCACCCTTCTTATATTCCAATCCCTTGCTAGTGATTCTTCCACTTTGGCCTCTTTCTTTTCACCCTACTCCTTCTGCATGGATTAAGCCATATCAGCAAGTTTCTTATCCTTGGGCTTGTGCTCCTTACCCCAAACTCCCTTATTCCTATCCTTACTATCCTTGTGTAGCTTGTTGACAAGTTCCTCGAAACTACCTCCATCGCACGACAACCTACAAAGCTTGAAAGAAGATTAGTTGCAGGTGAAACTACTACGGCCACAGATAGAGGTTGGGCACTACTTTGCCCTCGACATGTGCTGCATGACAACCTGCAAAGCTTGAAAGAAGATTAGCTGCAGGTGAAACTACTACGGCCACAGATGGAGGTTGGGCACTACTTTGTCCTCGACATGTGCTGCATGTCAACGAAACTATGGCGAAAAGAGAGGAAGAAGAGATTCAAATAGAGAATCGGAAGATAGTGCATATGGCTTTGGGGAATATGCCATTTAAAAACAATACCTTTCTCTTGAAAAACGCTTTATTAAAACATGTTTTAGGAAACACCCCTTTTTAAAATATGCTTTTGAAAAATCTTTTATCTGTTCTGGTAACCTTCAGCTTTAATAACACGTGTAACACAACACCTCTGTTAAGGTCACTCACAAAGGGAATGCATTAACTTCAGTGGAGCGTCATAAGTGTATAGAACAGATAAACTACAAAACAGACAAAATTTTAAACACCGGAAAATATATAAAACTTTACTTCATTGATAAAACAGCAGCTTGGTAAAACAGCTTGTACAAAGATTTGTTTTCCAATACCAAAACACCCTTACCCATTACAACAAAGCATCTGTCTTTTTTAACAAAATAAAGAAGCAGAAAATAACAATGATACTCCCCAGTAAAGCATGAGACAGCCATAGCAGTGGAAAAGAGAGTCCAAAGTAATACATCGACTATCCTCGAGCTTGGAAAGAAAACTGAGCTATGTGGTAATATTTCCTCCCTGTGAACCTTGGGGGGGAGGACGGAAGAAAAAAGGCGAAAGAAAACGGGTCAGACATAAGTCTGGTAAGTCCAGTGATTATTTAGCATGTAAACAGGCAAAAGGACCACGACGTGAATAAATTGAATACCAGAAATAACCATGATGATAAGAAAAGCAAGACAACAAATGATGATCATTAGATATGACAAGGTAAGATATACTGAATGCGCTTCGGTTCTTTCTATGATTTCTTTTCTCTACACCACCCAACTAGCATTCTAACTAGTGTCTTTTATGGAACGATCTGTATCCCCTACTAGTGTCACAACTAGTATCCTGTGAAAAGGATATGTATCCCCTACTAGTGTCCCAACTAGTATCCTATGTTGTATAATAAGGGGATCCCCAACCCCGCAATTATGGTAGCCTTCAGGTGTACATCTAGTATGAGGATCTTACGTCAATCAACCCAATTGCCAGGAAGATGTTAGATGTACCCTTACTACCATATCGATTCGGCTCCCTACTTGTATTAATTTTTTTGTGTCTGTGTCAATCAACCCTCTCTTCCGTGCAGATACCCTGTGTTGGTCCCACATAAGGTGTATCAATCACTATGATAGCGACCCGACACGATTCAAGATGCACAGTGTATACTACTGATGTCCAGTGCCTGCTTTTCCACTCTGGAGCACGTGCACATCCATACTCCATCGGAACTACACTGCTGCACCCCCTGTCGCTACTTTGACCGCTTATAATCAGCCCAGTAATCGTGCCCCACTCTGCCTAGTTTCAGGGTACCGTGATACATCTATGTGTGTTACTGCTGAAATGGGTCCCCGTTACTAGGGTTTCCTAGGGTCTATTCGTATACTCCCCAAATTGGTTAAGTATTATCCATCCATTCAAGTTAACTTAACCCATCCACACGTCATGCCAAGTTGGTTAAGTGTTTCTTATTAACTTAGCCCTTCTCATTCAATCATGTTGTAATTGGTTAAGTGTTTCCCCTTAGCTTAACCCCATTCGTTCATCATGTTATATTAGTTAAGTGTTTCCCATTTACTTAACCCTACTCGTTCATCATGTTATATTGGTTAAGTGTTTCCCATTACTTAACCCCACTCGTTCATCATGTTATATTGGTTAAGTGTCATTAATCCAGTCGAGTTAACTTAACCCACCCACTTGTCATGTTACATTGGTTAAGTGTTTCCCTCTTGTGTTACTCAACCCAATCGCACATCATGTTGTATTGGTTAAGTGTTGCCTTCTTGTGTTACTTAACCCTATCACACATTATGTTATATTGGTTAAGTGTTGCCCTCTTGTGTTAACTTAACCCTACCACTTGTCATGTTGCATTGGTTAAGTGTTTCCCTCTTGTGTTAACTTAACCCTACCATTCTTAGCCTGTCTGTTTCTTAGCTTTAATTCATTCATTAAAGCTCCAACCTCTCACTTTAGATCTATATTGTTGCGGTCGCTGGATGTGCCGGGCGGTTCCGGGCAGTCTTACACCGCAACTCAATCTAACCTCGGGTTTTTGGGTTTAATGCGCTAACCTCTCACATTAGATCTATATTGTTACAGTTGCTGGATGTGTCGGGCGTTTTCGGGAAGTCTTACACCATAACTCAATCTAACCTTGGGTTAGGCATGTTCATCTTTAGCCAATTTACATATTTACCATTCATGTTTATATGTAAATTATCCACAACTGTTGTCAAATCAAGTCATGCCCCATTTACCCTCTAAATTATGTACATAATTCTAGGTATACAAATTATACCATTTCATGCTATTAATTATTTACATGATTATGAGCCAATCTATGCCAATAGCATGTAGTTTAATATTTTTTCCCAATGTCTCCCCCGTTATTCGTTCGCATAATTCACATTGAACGTTAGGCTCACAAATTAGCTTAACTTCTAAACAAAAGGGAAAAGAAAGGGACATGTAACATTCCAACAGGCCTAAACAATATAGATCAACATGTGTACTATAAATTTATGATAGAACAACATAAACTTAATTAAGCACATGAACGTTGTCTTACATTTAAATTAGATCCAATTAACATGCGAATTAGCATAGATCTAATTGTATAATCATGAACATAAATAGATATTAAACATGGGTACTAGCTTGGATCTAAACATGTAAGCATGTATGAACATAACTTATCATGTAATCTGCATATGCCGCATGGTAGGTTCTATTGTGTTAGTCTAATAGTCTCATAGGCATAGGGTGTACAGCATGATAAATCAATCACAGTAGTTCCGTAGGCATGATAGGTTCCATTTTGTCAATCCAACAGTCTCATAGACATGATAGGTTTCATTACATCAATCACAATAGTCTCATAGGCACGATAGGTGTCATTACATCAACACAATAGTCTCATAGGCATAGGCAATTCAGAATTGACAAAAGGATAAGCACGAATAGAATTAGGCATAGCTCTAGATCCAGTTATTACAGTCATGATTTCTTATTAGGTGTTCACATCTAAAAAATAACTAACAGAAAAAGGATGGATCTTGGTTTCTGGGACCTGATTTCTGAATTTGAAAAGTATCCTTTGATGTAGACGTTTGATTCTCTAGTTCTTCTAATTGGTTCCTAGTATGAATTTGATTCTCTAGTTTGGGGTAAATGAATAGAGGCTAGGCCAGTTTATAGATGAGCAGCATGACGACTTCATAGAATGAGTTCTAGGGTTGAGGTTTGGGGTGATTATATATAAGTCTAGGTTTAATTCTAGCCTTTAGATTAGTCTAGAGGAATCAGAGCCATCAAATTAAAGAGATGTGTCATCCAGCCAACCATAACATGACACATATGCCCTAATACCTCAGAAACCAGTCATTGGCCAGTCAGAGAAGGCCACATCAACACAGGGCTGTAAAAATTCGTCATAGGAGCTAGATCTGGGAGGCGTCGACTCCCTACAGGGGGTCGACACCTATGTCGACTCCCCTATAGAGGGGTCGACACTTATGTCGACTCCCCCTGGGGGGTCGAAACCCCTAAGCGGGAAATTTCCCGCTCAGGCCACTCTTGCCAGATTTTGAAATTTGAATTGTTTTCTAATTTGATTTATTATTATATTTAATTACCGTTTAAACTTGAAAAGTTCTGAACTCCATAACTTCTTCATACGGAGTCCGATTCACGCAAACTCGGACTCTATCTCAAGCAGAATTCCGAGACGAACGCAATGGCATAACCCGTTTCACCCAATTCCTCTTTTAAAAATTAAGTGTTCTTAGATTCTTTAGCTCTGATATTCACAAAAAATACGGGGTGTTACATCTGTACTCTCCAACAGTCGGATATATGTACAATTTATGTGAGATATCATTAAGCTTAGGAAACTATGACAATAGTGAATTGCATAATGTGAATTTTTCCTAAAAGTTTTACTTCAAGTGTTGAGGTATCAAGTGGCTGCAAGGCTAGTCTACCTTCAAAAGATGATATAAAAGGAAATAATTCATAGCGTAGCCTACTTCAGGATTAGATGTATTAAGTAGCGGGATTTGGCTATTGGCTATTAAGTGATTGAATTCACCCTTCCATATAAGGGTAGAGTCACTGGGTCCGCCCTTAACAGATATTTATTGGATAACTCAGATCCCCATAAATAAGAAGTATTAAATGGCTAGTTAGGTGGGAAATTGGTAATCTTCACAAAAGTATGATTCCTCTAGGTAGTAAGTGATTAGGAGTCCTTAGAATAAGGTACGGAATGACCGCCATGGAGGTACCATAGATTAGTCTATCCTACAGGAAGTATTAACTGACTTAGGGATTATCTAATAAGGACAGAAGATAGTAAAATAGGGGTCCGTGAGGGGAAGGTCATAAATAACGGTTAGTCATCTGCCATCCTGAGGTAATAAGTGAGTTCTTACTATATCTCGCCTCATGCGAGGTTGGAATATGTGTGAATGACCAAAACGTTGAATTCCTATGACTTAATAGATGGTGTCTTCTAATTTATATTAGTGAGTAATAAAACATATAGTAAGGTATTAAGTGATCAAAGGATCAGCCTTCATGTTATACTATTAGTGAGGCCATAATTGGCTACATAGAAATAACCCACCTCCTTTATTTAGAGGGCATTGAGTAGCTGAAGATCCTGCCTCTTGGCCTTCGTATTTGGGTCGAATGGTATTTTGAAGACTTCATACTTATGGATAACGTTATCTTTGGGAAATGATACCTTGGGTATAGTAGTTAATCGTCGTGCATAAATCTTTACAAGGTTAGGTTAGAATTACTAACCTTGTTAGATATATGATTTTGGGTGAAACCAAATGGGATGCATTTTTATATTGTAACAGTGTTATACATATTCTACTCAGGACTTGTTGTTTTGAACCCCTCCTCATGACAACTCTTCGGTCTATCTTGGGGAAGTGAGCTCTCTAAAAGTATTCAAGTTTGGTTTTCTACTCTTGTTCTCCCATGCTTGGTATCGATGTGGCATCTCATTGTTAACAAGGTAGTAGTCTTAGTCAATGCTTGTTGTCCTATCTTGTTTCCACTGTGAGTTAGTTTTATTGTACTCTAATTATGCTCATTCTCATTATTTACTGGTAGCAGTTTCAAACTATCCATGCTCGGATGAGTATGAGTTTCGATTTTTGTCAAAATTCGGGTTTAGAAAAATGTGGAATGTTACAAATTTAGACACTCCAGTGCTCGAATGTAGAGTACACCCTGCTGACTTGGGAAATTGGTCCTCCGCATGTTAACACCCGATGAGTACGAGCTATGTAGTAAATCCAAATAGTTTATTCATAGAAATGCAGAAAAGTAAATGACACCAAAAATTTACAGTGGTTCGACAATTTATACCTACGTCCACTCCTAAGTAACTTGTATATTATGCTATATAGTTACAAGTACAATCCAAGTCCAATCCTTTTGTTTCAAAAGTTATGTTAGTTGCAATGGCAACGTCCTTGCTCAAAGTTAGTCCATTCTTTATCCAATAAATCGAATGTCCAAGAAGAAGAAGCTATGTCAAAAAATCTAAGAGGAAGGCCGAGTGTCCAAAACAATGCTCCAATGCCCAAGAGAGTTCTAAAGAGTCCAAGAATGATGTCTAAATGCCAAGTGTTTGTTCACAAGTCCAAAGAAGTTTCCAAGGAGGAAGAAGCCATGGAGGAAGCCATTAAAAACTCAAAATCCATGAATCCCGAGTGCAGTCGCAATAAGCCAATAGGTCCCGAGATCAGCCAAGTGAAGGGGTATATATAGGAAAGCTGATACGGGATTCGTATCCCCCAAATTTCGTATCCCGAGATCGATACCGAACCCGGGATTTAGCCAAATCTTTGCTTCTTTTCGAAGCTATCGAACACAATTGCCAAGCTTCTTTTCATATCACCCAATTCATCTTTGGGGATAAAAAACATGATAATACTGATGCTGAAGAAGATAACCAATCCTGAGAGTAGAAGTGAAAATGTCGATCCATTGGAGCCAACATTGAGGATACGAACCTGGACTATCATGGGATACGAAATCCCATTGCTACTAGAAATACCGATTTCAAGATCATCCCTATTAATACAGATCCCCAGATACTTAGCCAAACTTCCACCTTTTCCAAAACCTTCGTGAGGTTCACTGATCTAGACATGTTTCTGGGATTTGTATCGACCTCGAAACACTTAAATAATTTTTTGAGTTTTATAAAAACTTCGTGACTTTGTCCAAATCGCTCCAACCTTTCTTGAGTTCATACTCGAGTCTCGAGCACTCTAATAGCCAAAAATTAACATGTGATTGCCTTGTAAAAAGGTAGGCCAACACTTACCCTTAGAAACATGTCTTTCTGTGGAATACATATCTTGTATAATCCACAAGTCCATAAATTCAAAATTCATAATCCGAGAGAAGACCTGAGACGACCCGAAATCCCGTTTTGACGGAAACAAGGGTTATCTTTGGAATATAACACAGAAACAGATAATAGCAGAACAGAATTAAATAAATACACCAGATAATGAACAATAGAATATACTGGATAAAAGTAATCATCAGAGTTACACAGTATACAGGATCTTACTTAGTACAGTTCAGCTATACATAAATGTCTACAGCGGAAAACAAACAAAATATGTACAATAGGAGCTGAACAGCATTAAAAGAGATAAATGATAGAATCCATCTTCAGCTCCAGCTATCCAGAAAGAACCAGCTACACCTGAATACAAGGCTGCCCGTGTAGAAAAAGGGGCACCCGAGTTTGAAAGTGAAACAAACTACGAGTCAGTCATGGGACTGGTATGAGAAATCCATTCAACACATATAAAATATGGCTAATCACAGGACCACGCCACTTTCGTGGAACGGGTTTACTCCATTGGATTGCCAGTGCTTTAAAACAAATCATTCTTTTAAACATCGCTATGCTTTTTTTTTAAAAAAAAACGAAGCCATTATAAGACTCAGTTCCCATCACACAATGCAACGCAAACCGGAGGATAGAGTTTTTACCTTATAACGGCCAAAATATGCTTGATACGAATAAAACAAAGGCATTTGATATTATTGCTAGTGTTTATATGTTTTGAAAACAATTTCAAATCATAACTATCAATCATAGGCGACATGGGTACCATATATCATGTCTCCATATATATATACAATCAAAACCGCACGATGTCGTATTTGGAAATTGGATTTCCGTCATGAACCAAGGCAAAAGATAGTCCTTACCGAATTCGAGACTGCCTAGCCCGAGCCTCAGGCAAGTACTCTGTCAAGCCTTAGGATCGTCAGGGCCGGTCCACCGATGTGGATTAAAATGCCTGAACACTGCGTTTCCCCGCCCTTTGGGGCGTAAATGAGCCAACGAATGACTCCATCGGACCCGGATCGTCCGATCAAACCGAGGCGCCTCGCAACAGCAACAACCACATAGGTGAAAAGTATAATAAATGTCAGGGCTTGTAGGTCACTGACACCACCCTAGCTAGGAAGAAACGCAGGCCCTCCCTGATGTCCTCTCCCGTTTTAGGTTCATACCGGGGTGTGAGGCTCGCAAATTCACGTTATACACAAAGCTACGCCACACAGGCGGTGCTTTGATCATCACCACAAGACTTTGCTTTTCAACAAAAGCCCTGATCACTGCATCTTAGCATGCCACACAGGCAATTCATGCCATGCGACTGATGTCCATCGATATACAACCTCTGAGCTCGTGCGTCTCAGAGAAGGGCGTTAAGCGAAAGAATAAATTCTCCGCCGCCAAACAGATGTATATTTAATAGAGATCAATCAACATAGAATAAAATCCAATGTCAGACACACAGTCCATTTACAAGTCCGTTCTGGGTCTGAACGAAACCGGAGGCACTAAATACCTCGCAAACCCTTCGATCACCACGTACGCCTGGACGATCACCACTCATTATCCATATTTCGGGATATCTCCCAATCAGGACCTCGGTTACCATCCAAACGAGGTGAAGATCTCCGGTCTTCGACCACCGTCTTCATCTTCGAATTTCAATCGTCGGTCAATTATTCGAAATGAGAATTAACTCGACCTTTTCAAATAATTCACGTATATTTAGAATTTCAAATCAATTTATTTCAATGGTTAAATTATTCGACAACACCAATATTGTTCTTTAATGTAATTTTCACACCAAACACATTCAACCATCAAATACAACATAAATCGAGCAAATTCAGTTTATTTCCACTCCATATTGTTTATGGTACTTTATAATGATTTATCGCTATTTTTATTTATTTTAAAATAGCCCATTTATTCAAAACGACGCTTCGGGCCATAACGCGGCCGTGGCGCTGTTTTTCTTCAGATTTGATTTACACATATCTAAAAATCCAACCGTTGGATCTTCACAAAATTTACATCGTTAGAAAGATCTTTTCAAAACGAATCCAACGGTTCCAGTTTCGGGAAATTCCGACGGTCGGATCTCCCGGTACAATCGTTTGAAGTTTCGATTTCAAAATACGAACTGTAGCGTCGTTATTCGATTAAATATAATTATATTTATATATATATAAAAATATAATCGTTTCTGGCGCTGTTTTTCTTCATATTTGAATTAAACATTCCAGACAATCCAACCGTTGGATTTTTACAAGGTTGGTGCCGTTGGAAAGATTATTCCAAGGCGAACCCGACGGTTGAGGTTTCGGGAAAATCCAATGGTTGGATTTCCCGCACTAGTTGTTTGAAATCCCGGTTTCAAAATGCGAACTGCACGGCCAAGTTTCGTTTTAATTTTATTTATATTTATATAATTATATAAATATAGTTCATTCAACAATTTCAATATCGTTTTCACTTCAAATATTTCACTAACACCTTAAAATTTTGGAAAATTTCGCCATAACCTCCCCTGCACCGGGAGCATCGGGAAATCGCAAATAGCTTTCCCGGTCCTTCTAGTCTCAAAAAGAAAAATAAAAAGCCAAGCGGCTAGCCAACAGGCTCATAAAATCATCACCCAAACAAAACAGTAAATGTGTACCTATTTGTCGGGCACAAAATTTTATTCCTCTTCTCTAGCCCCTTTGCTATAACATGTTCAATGAATATGCATGTACATATATATACAGTTCTTACAATTTATCATTTTCTATTCAACTTCATATTTGATTTCTATTTGGTTTAAAAACACCATTCATTCGAATGTTACATACATAGGTACTAATCATATCATTAGCTAATTAATTAATATTTCAACTCATATATATTTATTTTGAACAAGTGGCTATTCTTAACACTTCACATTTCAACGATTCATGCATACAATAAAAATGTGATTTTTATTATAAAACAATTCATCTTAAAACACTATTTTTCTATATAGTTCATATAGGTGACAAAAATAGGATTTTTATCATAAAACAATTTCTTTCAAAACGAGATTATTTTACACAGTTCATATAGTCGATAGAAGGTGATTTTTATTATCGAACAATTTATTTCAAAATATGAATACCATTCAACACATGAATTTCTAATCAACGAATGAATATCAATTCAACACATGAAGGTTTTCTATAGTTTCTATATATAGATAAAAATGTGATTTTTATATTTAAAACGCGAATACCATTCAACACATGAATTTCTAATCAACGAATGAATATCAATTCAACACATGAAGGTTTTCTATAGTTTCTATATATAGATAGAAATGTGATTTTTATATTTAAAACGCGAATACCATTCAACACATGAATTTCTAATCAACGAATGAATATCAATTCAACACATGAAGGTTTTCTATTCAATGAATAAATACAGTTTAAGCAAATGAAAATAATTCAAACACACGAATATTATTCAAAATTTCGGCAGCATAACGGCAGGGTAGTTAAAACCGGGACCGTCCCTAGTACGGCTCCTCGCTCTACCTTAAAACCTCGCGGTTTTTGACGATGGGGATCATGCATCTAGTTCGCACGCAGGCGACATGTATATATTTATTTCATTTCCACAAACTAATCCTATGTGGTTTCAACCAAATATTTCTCAATCACAAACGGGTATTTTTCAACCACAATCAATCAATATCAACCACAAACAATCCCAAACCATCATTCGCTATCAATCAATTTTCACACAAATTTCAATCAATAAATATCGTCCATGGTTTGTGGACGAGGGGCGTATTTATATATATATATATATATATATATATATATATATATATAGATATATATATAGCAATTCACTTTTATTTCAACACACATATATATATAGAAAAAGAAATTGAAGAGTGAGAAATTCTCACCGAATAGCTAATTCAATCCCACGACTCTTCTTTGCATAAATCTTCACCGTTCTCGCCTTTGTCGCTTTCGTTGCCCGTATTCACTTCATATGTAAAGATCGAATTTTTACTTCGTTATTCAATATATAAAAATCGAATTTTTATTATGCTATTCAATATATAAAGGTTTCGCCTTTTCCAATATAAAGATTTCGCCCTTTCAAATATTTCATTATAAAAATCACATTTGATATTTTTCTACACACATAAAGGTGCTATTCTTAATATTCCTATCTTGTAAAAATTATATTTTTACTTTTCTACTTAAACAAAATCATATTTTTACACCTCTTATATAGTAAAGATCATATTTTTAATACTTTAAAAATATGAAAATCATATTTTTCCTATGCTAAAAATTATATTTTTACATGAATAAAAGTCCTATATTTTCAGTTTTTAAAATCGTATATTTTATCATATAAAAATCCTCACTTTTTATTTTTAAAAATCATTGCTTTTTAATACTATAATATTTATAAAAACTGATTTTAAATTTATGCTAAAAAAAATCAATTACATTATATAAAAATGAATAAAAATAAAATACAGAAACTTACAGTATTTAATTGGGAAAGGGGGGAACTGGTGCTGTGCTTGGCGGCGTCGGGGAGGTCGGTGGGGTTTCCAGGAGGCGACGGTGGTTGCGTGGAGGTGGGTGGTCTCGGGTTCGGTCTTCGTGTATGGAGGTGGAGAGAGGGAGGAGGCTGGAGAGAGGAGCAGCTCGTCGGATGGCGGAGCTAGGTGCGTCGGTCGGAGGGGTTTCCAGGAGGCGACGATGGTTGCGTTAGGGTTTTTTTTTTCTGGTAAATCGATTTCGGTAATGAATTATAGGGGGGGCCAAGGTATAGGAGAGGGTTAGTTTAGTTTTTTTTTTATTTAATTAATTATTTTGCAAAAAGTTGACTTTTACATACGACCTCGAAACGAGGCCCAACGACTGTCGTCCTTAGCTAATTACCCCCATTCTGAACACAACGGGATATGTGTCGTAAGCTGATTCGATCATTTCGATTTGTTTCCGTCAAATTTAAAATATAAATCTGTATATTCAAATTTAAACGTACATTTCAATTTACCGGGGCCACATACTAACTCGAAAAATTCCAGAAAAATATTTTCTAGCTTCGTATTGACGATACGGTCCTAACAAAACTAGTTTCGTCAAATTCTGAGACCGTTTGAAAAATGGCCAATTTCCAGTCGATTAAAATCAACTAAAACCGGTCAAACGCGTTTTCCTTTGCCACGCTCACATATTGATTCGAAAAATTATGAAATTTGAAACCTAGCAATATTTTGACATCACGGATCCAAAAAAAGTGGTTTCGTCGAAATCCGAGGTCGTATGCAAAATGTCCATTTTTAAGGGCCTGAATTCCATAGCGACTATTAAGAATTTTCAACTAGACATATCTTTTGATTCCCGCTATCAAATTTCGATTTTTCTGATTCGTTGGAAAGTTATTCACTAACAGATTTAAATATTTTTGGTTTCACTAAAATCCGGATTGTTTTGCACCCGGTATAGTCCGACAAAGTTTGAATTCAATTTTTTTGAAACTACAGCGCCATTTCAGGCCTTGTTTATAATTTTATTTAATTATATTCGTTTTCAATTGTCGATTCAAAATCAGTTTTCATCGCCATTATTTAAAATATTTATTTTAAATATTTAAAATCCATTATTTTAGCCAATTTAAAAATTTTAAATTGGTTCAGATTTTCTGGGTCGTTACAATCTCCCCCACTTAAAACTTTTCGTCCCCGAAAAGGTACAAAGTCGAAAGTGGTTTGATAATCTACAATCACACAACACAACAACCAATCCAATTGTTTTTAACCTTCAAAAAATATACTAATCCAATCCTATATTCCTTTAAAAATCATTCAGACTATATAACTAAAAGTGCACATCCATGGGAAGAAAATAGCAATAGAATAGAGAATTAAATGGTATTGCAAAGTAGGTTAAATGTACCTTGCACCGGAGTCAATCAGAGATATCTACTCGGCATCTAGGATAAGCTTTCTGAGTGCTCTCCTCAGTTTCCCAAGTACAATCTCGCGGATCTCCACTCCATTGCACTTTGACCAAGCGAACCTTCTTGTTCCTCAGCTCTTTGGTTTCTTTGCCTATTATCTTTAGCGGCTCTCTTCTCACAGCTAATTCTGGAGTAATTTCAATGTCCTGTTGAGTTGCTTCTTCCACGATCAAGTCTGGATCATGAACGTGCTTTCGAAGTTGAGATTTATGAAATACAACATGAACTCCAGGCAACCAGTCAGGCAGTTTGACCCTATAAGCGAGAGTCCCGATCCGTTCCAGAATAGGAAATGGACCAATAAATTTGGGCGCCAACTTTCCAGTTTTACCGAACCGGATTACTCCTCTCATCGGCGATACCTTCAAAATATAGAGACAAATACTTCAATGTAAGTGTGTCTATCGAGGTGTAATTTCATTCTACTTTACTCATACTAGGATATTACTGATCCTATCTGTATAGAGTTACCCGTCCTAGAACACTACTGGTTCTATTTCTGACGAGTTCGTTCAAATGTTATATTCCAGAACTAAGCTTAACCAAAGCTCTGATACCACGTTGAGACGACCCGAAATCCCGTTCTGACGGAAACAAGGGTTATCTTTGGAATATAACACAGAAACAGATAATAGCAGAACAGAATTAAATAAATACAACAGATAATGAACAATAGAATATACTGGATAAAATTAATCATCAGAGTTACACAGTATACAGGATCTTACTTAGTACAAATACAGTTCAGCTATACATAAATGTCTACAGCGGAAAACAAACAAAATATGTACAATAGGAGCTGAACAGCATAAAAAGAGATAAATGATGGAATCCATCTTCAGCTCCAGCTATCCAGAAAGAACCAGCTAAACCTGAATACAAGGCTGCCCGTGTAGAAAAAGGGGCACCCGAGTTTGAAAGTGAAACAAACTACGAGTCAGTCATGGGACTGGTATGAGAAATCCATTCAACACATATATAATATGGCTAATCACAGGACCACGCCACTTTCGTGGAACGGGTTTACTCCATTGGATTGCTAGTGCTTTAAAACAAATCATTCTTTTAAACATCGCTATGCTTTTTTTTTTTAAATGAAGCCGTTATAAGACTCAGTTCCCATCACACAATGCAACGCAAACCGGAGGATAGAGTTTTTACCTTATAACGGCCAAAATATGCTTGATACGAATAAAACAAAGGCATTTGATATTATTGCTAGTGTTTATATGTTTTGAAAACAATTTCAAATCATAACTATCAATCATAGGCGGCATGGGTACCATATATCATGTCGCCATATATATATACAATCAAAACCGCACGATGTCGTATTTGGAAATTGGATTTCCGTCATGAACCAAGGCAAAAGATAGTCTTTACCGAATTCGAGACTGCCTAGCCCGAGCCTCAGGCAAGTACTCTGTCAAGCCTTAGGATCGTCAGGGCCGGTCCACCGATGTGGATTAAAATGCCTGAACACTGCGTTTACCCGCCCTTTGGGGCATAAATGAGCTAACGAATGACTCCATCGGACCCAGATCGTCCGATCAAACCGAGGCGCCTCGCAACAGCAACAACCACATAGGTGAAAAGTATAATAAATGTCAGGGCTGGTAGGTCACTGACACCACCCTAGCTAGGAAGAAACGCAGGCCCTCCTTGATGTCCTCTCCCGTTTTAGGTTCATACCGGTGTGTGAGGCTCGCGAATTCACGTTATACACAAAGCTACGCCACACAGGCGGTGCTTTGATCATCACCACAAGACTTTGCTTTTCAACAGAAGCCCTGATCACTGCATCTTAGCATGCCACACAGGCAATTCATGCCATGCGACTGATGTCCATCGATATACAACCTCTGAGCTCGTGCGTCTCAGAGAAGGGCGTTAAGCGAAAGAATAAATTCTCCGCCGCCAAACAGATGTATATTTAATAGAGATCAATCAACATAGAATAAAATCCAATGTCAGACACACAGTCCATTTACAAGTCCGTTCTGGGTCTGAACGAAACCGGAGGCACTAAATACCTCGCAAACCCTTCGATCACCACGTACGCCTGGACGATCACCACTCATTATCCATATTTCGGGATGCCTCCCAATCAGGACCTCGGTTACCATCCAAACGAGGTGAAGATCTCCGGTCTTCGACCACCGTCTTCATCTTCGAATTTCAATCGTCGGTCAATTATTCGAAATGAGAATTAACTCGGCCTTTTCAAATAATTCACGTATATTTAGAATTTCAAATCAATTTATTTCAATGGTTAAATTATTCGACAACACCAATATTGTTCTTTAATGTAATTTTCACACCAAACACATTCAACCATCAAATACAACATAAATCGAGCAAATTCAGTTTATTTCCACTCCATATTGTTTATGGTACTTTATAATGATTTATCGCTATTTTTATTTATTTTAAAATAGCCCATTTATTCAAAACGACGCTTCGGGCCATAACGCGGCCGTGGCGCTGTTTTTCTTCAGATTTGATTTACACATATCTAAAAATCCAACCGTTGGATCTTCACAAAATTTACATCGTTAGAAAGGTCTTTTCAAAACGAATCCAACGGTTCCAGTTTCGGGAAATTCCGACGGTCGGATCTCCCGGTACAATCGTTTGAAGTTTCGATTTCAAAATACGAACTGCAGCGTCGTTATTCGATTAAATATAATTATATTTATATATATATAAAAATATAATCGTTTCTGGCGCTGTTTTTCTTCATATTTGAATTAAACATTCCAGACAATCCAACCGCTGGATTTTTACAAGGTTGGTGCCGTTGGAAAGATTATTCCAAGGCGAACCCGACGGTTGAGGTTTCGGGAAAATCCAATGGTCGGATTTCCCGCACTAGTTATTTGAAATCCCGGTTTCAAAATGCGAACTGCATGGCCACGTTTCGTTTTAATTTTATTTATATTTATATAATTATATAAATATAGTTCATTCAACAATTTCAATATCGTTTTCACTTCAAATATTTCACTAACGCCTTAAAATTTTTGAAAATTTCGCCATAACCTCCCCTGCACCGGGAGCATCGGGAAATCGCAAATAGCTTTCCCGGTCCTTCTAGTCTCTAAAAGAAAAAGAAAAAGCCAAGCGGCTAGCCAACAGGCTCATAAAATCATCACCCAAACAAAACAGTAAATGTGTACCTATTTGTCGGGCACAAAATTTTATTCCTCTTCTCTAGCCCCTTTGCTATAACCTGTTCAATGAATATGCATGTACATATATATACAGTTCTTACAATTTATCATTTTCTATTCAACTTCATATTTGATTTCTATTTGGTTTAAAAACACTATTCATTCGAATGTTACATACATAGGTACTAATCATATCATTAGCTAATTAATGAATATTTCAACTCATATATATTTATTTTGAACAAGTGGCTATTCTTAACACTTCACATTTCAACGATTCATGCATACAATAAAAATGTGATTTTTATTATAAAACAATTCATTTTAAAACACTATTTTTCTATATAGTTCATATAGGTGACAAAAATAGGATTTTTATCATAAAACAATTTCTTTCAAAACGAGATTATTTTACACAATTCATATAGTCGATAGAAGGTGATTTTTATTATCGAACAATTTATTTCAAAATATGAATACCATTCAACACATGAATTTCTAATCAACGAATGAATATCAATTCAATACATGAAGGTTTTCTATAGTTTCTATATATAGATAAAAATGTGATTTTTATATTTAAAACGTGAATACCATTCAACACATGAATTTCTAATCAACGAATGAATATCAATTCAACACATGAAGGTTTTCTATAGTTTCTATATATATATAGAAATGTGATTTTTATATTTAAAACGCGAATACCATTCAACACATGAATTTCTAATCAACGAATGAATATCAATTCAACACATGAAGGTTTTCTATTCAATGAATAAATATAGTTTAAGCAAATGAAAATAATTCAAACATACAAATATTATTCAAAATTTCGGCAGCATAACGGCAGGGTAGTTAAAACCGGGACCGTCCCTAGTACGGCTCCTCGCTCTACCTTAAAACCTCGCGGTTTTTGACAATGGGGATCATGCATCTAGTTCGCACGCAGGCGCCATGTATATATTTATTTCATTTCCACAAACTAATCCTATGTGGTTTCAACCAAATATTTCTCAATCACAAACGGGTATTTTTCAACCACAATCAATCAATATCAACCACAAACAATCCCAAACCATCATTCGCTATCAATCAATTTTCACACCAATTTCAATCAATAAATATCGTCCATGGTTTGTGGACGAGGGGCGTATTGATATATATATATATATATATATATATATATATATATATATAACAATTCACTTTTATTTCAACACATATATATATATATAGAAAAAGAAATTGAAGAGTGAGAAATTCTCACCGAATAGCTAATTCAATCCCACGACTCTTCTTTGCATAAATCTTCACCGTTCTCGCCTTTGTCGCTTTCGTTGCCCATATTCACTACATATGTAAAGATCGAATTTTTACTTCGTTATTCAATATATAAAAATCGAATTTTTATTATGCTATTCAATATATAAAGGTTTCGCCTTTTCCAATATAAAGATTTCGCCCTTTCAAATATTTCATTATAAAAATCACATTTGATATTTTTCTACACACATAAAGGTGCTATTCTTAATATTCCTATCTTGTAAAAATTATATTTTTACTTTTCTACTTAAACAAAATCATATTTTTACACCTCTTATATAGTAAAGATCATATTTTTAATACTTTAAAAATATGAAAATCATATTTTTCCTATGCTAAAAATTATATTTTTACATGAATAAAAGTCCTATATTTTCAGTTTTTAAAATCGTATATTTTATCATATAAAAATCCTCACTTTTTATTTTTAAAAATCATTGCTTTTTAATACTATAATATTTATAAAAACTGATTTTAAATTTATGCTAAAAAAAATCAATTACATTATATAAAAATGAATAAAAATAAAATACAGAAACTTACAGTATTTAATTGGGAAAGGGGGGAACTGGTGCTGTGCTTGGCGGCGTCGGGGAGGTCGGTGGGGTTTCCAGGAGGCGACGGTGGTTGCGTGGAGGTGGGTGGTCTCGGGTTCGGTCTTCGTGTATGGAGGTGGAGAGAGGGAGGAGGCTGGAGAGAGGAGCAGCTCGTCGGAGGGCGGAGCTAGGTGCGTCGGTCGGAGGGGTTTCCAGGAGGCGACGATGGTTGCGTTAGGGTTTTTTTTTTCTTCTGGTAAATCGATTTCGGTAATGAATTATAGGGGGGGGCCAAGGTATAGGAGAGGGTTAGTTTAGTTTTTTTTTTATTTAATTAATTATTTTGCAAAAAGTTGACTTTTACATACGACCTCGAAACGAGGCCCAACGACTGTCGTCCTTAGCTAATTACCCCCATTCTGAACACAACGGGATATGTGTCGTAAGTTAATTCGATCATTTCGATTTGTTTCCGTCAAATTTAAAATATAAATCTGTATATTCAAATTTAAACGTACATTTCAATTTACCGGGGCCACATACTAACTCGAAAAATTCCAGAAAAATATTTTCTAGCTTCGTATTGACGATATGGTCCTAACAAAACTAGTTTCGTCAAATTCTGAGACCGTTTGAAAAATGGCCAATTTCCAGTCGATTAAAATCAACTGAAACCGGTCAAACGCGTTTTCCTTTGCCACGCTCACATATTGATTCGAAAAATTATGAAATTTGAAACCTAGCAATATTTTGACATCACGGATCCAACAAAAGTGGTTTCGTCGAAATCCGAGGTCGTATGCAAAATGTCCATTTTTAAGGGCCTGAATTCCATAACGACTATTCAGAATTTTCAACTAGACATATCTTTTGATTCCCGCTATCAAATTTCGATTTTTCAGATTCGTTGGAAAGGTATTCACTAACAGATTTAAATATTTTTGGTTTCACTAAAATCCGGATTGTTTTGCACCCGGTATAGTCCGACAAAGTTTGAATTCAATTTTTTTGAAACTACAGCGCCATTTCAGGCCTTGTTTATAATTTTAATTAATTATATTCGTTTTCAATTGTCGATTCAAACTCAGTTTTCATCGCCATTATTTAAAATATTTATTTTAAATATTTAAAATCCATTATTTTAGCCAATTTAATAATTTTAAATTGGTTCAGATTTTCTGGGTCGTTACAAGACCAAATCCCAATAACATGAAAACCAAAAGACCACGATCGCGCCAGATTGTATTAATAGAAAACAATAAATCCACAAGGTCACAATCGCATCGGATCACATTAGATGGGGAACCTAGAAAACCAAAGCCAAAGAAATACAATACAAAGACCTAAGAAATACCACTATCACTCTGGATCGTACTATGAGAGAAAACCATAACCAGAGCATCGAAAAACCATGAAACCAAAATAACTAAGAACCAGAAAAATAAAGAAACCTGAAATCCAGAATACCGGATAACCAATAACCTGAAAAATCCGAAATCAAGAATAACCAGAGATGGTACAGTCCATACATGCAAAAACAAAATGAACTACTTCGCCAAGTCCTGACAAAACAATCCATAACCGAGAGAGGCATTGTCCATACCCAAGCCAAGATTGAACCATATGCCAAGTCCTGACAAGACCATTCAAAATTAACTTGAAAAATGATGAGTTGCCTGCCAAGTCCTGGCAGAACAACACAGAGCCAAACAGGCAAAGCCCTTACCTTTCACTAGATAAGGCGTCCTTGTAAAGTACTGATAAGATTGCCCATCCCTTCCCAAGAAAATTACTTACTTAGGGACTAGAATTTTGTACTTATTGTGCAAAGTACTTACTCACCAAGTCCATAAATTTTGCAATTCCAATTCCGCATTTCATACTATACAAGCAAAGTCCTTATGGGCGAAGTAATTTTATTAAAGTTTTGATAAAGTTTTAAATTTTTAATAATTCCAAAAGAAGACCTTAACGATTTATCATTTGCAAAGATCATGCATATGGACCACGCCGGTTCCCGTACATGCGTAGGCAGACTTAGTCATTTTCGATTTCATGTTTATTGAGTTTGTTTAATTTGAAGGGGATGGTTCACTATCTTCAAAGAGCATGCCTAGGATCTCACTGATTCCCGTACATAGGAAAACATACTTAGCAATCCTAAACGTTAAAACCAAAAAGCCAGGAAATTTTATTAACCCTAAGATGGATGGTTTATAGTTGGATATAGAGCATACGTAAGGATTAAGACCTAATCCCATACACAGATAGGCCAACTTAAACATCCAAGCCAGATAACCAGAGACACAATATCCAGAAGACCGAAGCCTATACAACCGAAACCCGAAGGCCAAAAAGAAAACCTTAATAACCAAGTAACATAAATCCAAAATCCAGAAATTTAGATAACCATATCTAAAGTCCAGAAGACCAAGATGCCAAAACTGAAAAGCTAGATAACCAAAATCCAAAGTGCCAGAGAAATCCACATTAGTCGACGACAATTTCACTCGGGCAAGTTCCTGGCCCATTCCTATTCCGAGTTGGAGCAGGAAGACATGCATATTTCGGTACACCAACCCGATTCCTAACATATTGTGCCAGCTTGTCACATCTTACATGTTCCTCAGCCATATCTCGAAGGTGCCTGCAATCGTTTGTATTATGGCCGTCAAGCTCATAAAATAAACAGTGTCTTCCGAAATCCCATTCCTTTTGAGTTGGCTCCCTCATTGGAAGCTTTCTGAATGAAGCAGCTGGGTGAAACTCTAAGTATATCTCCTCTAAAGAGTGAGTAAGTTCTGTATACGAAGGGAATTTAGTTCCCGCCATTGCATGTTTCGACCATTCTCGGAAGAGGACTTTCCTTTACCAGAGTCATCTGGTCCTTCGCCCTTAACCAATTAATCCCGAGAACTTTCTTATAGGTCCTCACATACTCTACCATAGAAACTTGTCCGCTTCAAAGTAAAACTCACCAAGGTCCCAAGGTGGATCTCGCTGCAGGAAGATATTAAAATCTATCTTATCCAAAACACCAAAAACAACATCCATCAAAACCATAGACGGATCAGATCGATCGACTGATGCCACCGCTGCATTAAACCTTTCCAACAATTTCTACAAAGTCTCACTAGATCCTTTCTTGATAGCCTTAAGAGTCATCATGTTCTTGGGTTGAGAAATGTGAACTCTGAATTGTTCAATGAATTTTGTAACCAACACACCCAACCATTATCAAATTCTTTTTCCAACTGCCTAAACCACATGGTAGCAATATCTATAAGGCAAAGTGTGAAGCACTTCCCTCTAACATTATCCTATGCTGAAAGCAGTTCCATGTGCCGCATATAACTCATCAAGTACACGATAGGATCCTTCCAGCCATCAAAAGCCTCAAATATTGGTAGTTTGAAATTCGGTGGGTTTTGAGAATTCCTTATATTCTGAGTAAACAGACTACGAGTAATGCTATCATAGTCTAAAAGAGATGTTTCTTCTTAGTTAAGCCATTGAATCACGTCTGCAATTTGATAATCATTTCCAAGCAAATACCTAAGACCTTCCAAACTAGCATTAATGCCTCCGGTGTCCAATCCAACTTGAGTTATCTGTTGATTTCCAACCTGAAAATCCGTTCAGCACTGACTGGAGGAGCTGTTATAGGAGAAAACCTAACTTCTGACATCATGGGAGTTCCTGCATCTAAAACCTCAAGCCCCGACCCTAAAATAACATTACCCACTTTAGAACCCAACGTTTGACTGGCTAAAGCCTTTTGAGTCGTAGTCCCACTGGGATTTGGGGTGTTTTTTCTGAGTCTAGCTGAACTGGTACAGATTCGGGGAATGACATTGACTCAAGGTTGACTTTTAGGAATTGTCCCTAAGTCCCGAGCCAAGCCAAGCCAAGCCATGAGGAAAACTAGCACTTATTCCCATAATATTTCCTAATCCTAACGACCTTCTGAAACCATCAATCCCAGCCATAAGAACATTTATAGTAGCTTCCTACCTTCTAAAAAAAGCTCTTCTTGCCTTTATAATCGCGAAGTCAAATCCTTAATCACAACATCCATATCCTCTCGATTCAGATAGTTCAAGGGATTTCCAGTAGATGATATCTCCATAGTTTCCATTATTCTTGCTCCTTCAGAGTAAGCAAAAGTAATCTGCTTCCTTTTAACCATCGTCCAAACCAAGGGTAATCTGTTTCCTTAGCAATATTAAAGTTGTGCTCACCTCCTTCCTAGTACCCAAATGATAACGTGGGAAATTGGTCCTCCATATGCTAACAGCCGGTGAGTACGAGTTATGTAGTAAATCTAAATAGTCCAGTTACAGAAATGCTGAAAAGAAAATGGCACTAAAGATTTATAGTGTTTCGGCAAGTTGTGCCTACGTCCACTCCAAGGTAATGTGTATATTATACTATATGGTTACAAGAATAATCCAGGTCCAATCCTTTTGATTACAATGATATGTAACTAGAAATTGCAGAGTCCTTGCTTATAGCTAGTCTATTCTCCATCCTATAACCCAAATGTCTAGGAAGAAGAAGCTATGTCCAAAAAACTAAGAGGAAGCCCAAGTGTCCAGAAGTATGTCTAATGTCTAGGAGAGTCCAAATAATTCCAAGAATGATGTCAAAATGCAAAGTATTTATTCACAAGTTCGAAGAAGTTTCCAAGGAGGAAGATGCCTTGGAGGAAGCCATTAAAAAGCTCTAAATCCAAGAATCCCAAATGCAGTAAAAATTAGCAAAAAGTTCCCAAAATAATCCAAATGAAGGGTAAATATTGGTAGAGGGATACGAGATTTGTATCCCCCAAAATTCGTATCCCGGGATCGGTACTAAACCTGAGACTTAGCCAAATCCTTGTTTCTTTACGAAGCTCCTGAACACCATTACCAAGCCTCTTTTGATATCCCCCAATTCGTCTCTGAGGGTACGAAACATGATGATATCGATCCCAAAGAAAATAACTAATCCTGAGACTTGAAGCGGAAATGTCGAAACTTAGGAGCCAAAATCGGGGATATGAAAACTCAAAGTATTTGAAAATAGGATACAAATCCATGCCTTGAATGGGATGTGAAATCTTGTTGCTACTAGAAATACTGATCTCGGGATCAGCCCAACAAATACCGATCTTGGGATACATAACCAAACTTCCACCTTTTCCAGAACCTTCGTAAGTTGCACCGATCCAAACATGTGTCAAAAAATTGTAGCGATCCTGAAAAACTTTACTAAATTTTCGAGTTTTCTGAAAACTTCGAGACTTTGTCTAAATCGCCTTAAACTTTCTTGAGTTCTAACTTGAGTTCCGAGCACTTCGATGGCAAAAAATTCACCGTGTAACCGCCATGTAAAAAAGGCGAGTTAACACACTCATATTACCGATTCTATTAGAGTAGTATATACTTCTATGTGCTAATTCTTTGAATGTATGGACAGGTCCGGAATAGTTTACCACACTATGTGTTCCACTCATTCCTTTATTTAAATTTTATCACTCACACCAGACTTTTCCTGACCTATTGTTCTATGCTTTGCTTCTTAGTACTCTAGGTGCTCTCACATTAACAGACTAGAGGGAGATTAGGAGTGAGCACGGGTAGCCAATTTAGTGATGAAAAAGAGGTTATCCGCGTATTATTTATATGTACTCTATCACTTTCCGCTATTCACTACTATGAAGTTGGGTAGTATATTTATCTTTTGCTTTAGAGATAGTTTTCTTTGTAGTAATTTCTTCTGTATAACTTTGTAATACTGTGTTTTTCTATTTTGGATGTGTTACAATGATTTAAGTGATTTATTTCAGCTATTTATTGTCTCGTCTATTTTATATCAGTATGTTTTACAATTATTCTCTATTCCATGTACTGTAATATATACGACGGGTTCTATGTAGTTTTAGTTATTTCCTACATAGATGGTCATTTTATATTGTCCGGACATTATATTTAGGTTTTGAGTGTCGGAATGTAGGGTAGTCATTTCACCTCCACACAATTGTCATCATAAGCTTGGGCAACTTCAATAAGGAACCAATCGACTCAGCTCTTATTTTGCTATATATATCCATTATTTTTATTATTTTCTTATAGTTTTTGTTCATCCCTCTAATAACCATTGATCAAACGGTTATATGAAATATTAGATTTCTTGATTTCGAGCATTTAGACATACATATAAAAAAATTTGAAAGCATTGCTTTTCATGCATTTCATCTAATTTTTTTGTGAATTTTTAACTTGCACATTATTTTTTAAACATTTTTCATTAACGCCAACAAGTGTCAAACTAAAGGATTGTACTCATAACCTTTGATCTTGAGGTTTAAGCTGGCAATCAACTAATCCAGCTCATTTGGCATTTACTTTCCACATTTTCAAATTAAGATATTTCTAAATCCTAAATAGCAATATCTCGTTAATCTTCACTATAATTGTTTAGTCCTAAAATTATGACTAAAACAACAAACAAAGTGCATCACTAAAGTCATCCTAAAAAACTATTCTTCATACCATAACTACTGGTTACTATACAAATTATGTTTACATGCTTACCAATATTATGCGTACATTTTGTTTTATGAAATATGCACTCATATAATTTCAATTGTTTAGCATTGTATAGAGATGAACGCCATTGAAAATTAATATTGTACATTTGTTAATTCTCGTCGAATGGTTGTGAAAGACAAATGAAAACACTACTAGAAAATTGTGTAATTCTGATAGGATATAGCGACGACTTCCAACAGTTTATTTTTGACGGCTTCCGATTAGTCGTCAACGGCCATTGAAAACCATCGGAATATTGTGTATACCTGCTAACCCAAGCGTCCTTCTTCCTCATTCCTTCATCTCCTAATTTCGAAATAAAAACCCTTGCATCCCCCAAATTTCAAATTTCAAGCACCCATTTACCAATTACAACATCTTAGAGCCTCCTCGGCTTTAAAATCAACGTTTGAACCAATCTATTTCAGGTATTATCTCTTATTTTGGATAAAATTCAATTTTTTACCCTAAACATGTATTTTCATATATTGATAATTTAGGGTTATGCAGTGATTGCGATAGCTTCAAATAATGGAGTAATGATTTAAAGTATCCCTTTATGTGCACATTTCATATGTTATTGTCAAATTGGAAAACGTATGTACAAAATGTTGTTATTTATGTTTATGTAAACCATTATATATGTGTGTGTGTGTGTGTGTTTGTGTTTCAGTGCTACCATTGTATTTATAGTGTTAACTGAAATGAGATAAAATGAATGCATAAGTTAGAAATATTGTATTGTGCTCGTCTTGACTTTTGCAATGAGTATGAGTGCATTAGTCTAAAAGCGATTTTATTGTGCTGGAAAATGACAATAATACTAAAGCAGTCTTATGTTGATAAAATATGTTGAACAATTGTGATGATTTAAAATACATTTTTTAATGTATAAAATTAATTAGTAAAATAAATTCTTTTTTCTTAAAATGCGCACATATTGGCTTACATCCCTTAGATAGTTTTTGGCCTGTCCTACGAGTGTTATAGATGATCGTTATACAAACAGTCGTTATGGTCACAAATAGGTCATTTATATTCACCAGCACAAGGCTTGTTGAATTTGTCCCTATATTTGGACAAGTTATAGACATAGTAAGCAGTTATATTTCGCATATTTCTTCATTTAAGAGGTTCAAAAATTTTTGGTGTAACCTTTCTATTTTGTTTCATGTGTACACTCATTTGTGTATAATGTAGGAAACAAAAGGGAAGTGCCGTCGAAATTTTTGTTGAACCGTTTGAAACGAAATAATGTATGAAATATAAGTGTTTACTATGTTTATAATAGTAAGTAAGATGGCTGACCATGGAAAAAAGATCACTATAAATTAACAACTTTATATTATGTTATTAGGTGGGGTAAAATTTATGTGTATATCCTTTTATATCGATACATTAAAAAATAAAACGTGCCATATTTGAAAATATTTTTGAATTAGTGAAATAGTTATTTAAATTCAAATATTATAAATGTATAATGCGAAATAAGTTTTTTCAAATTTGTAGTCTTGAAGATAATTTTTTTTTTTTGAATTTGTGACCCATTTTATCAAATAGGAAAAATGATTAATTATTTTATTGATCAGAGGAGATGGATGTATCAAAGAAGACGACTGAGAGGCTCAATAAAAGAATTTTTTATAATGGTATAAACATATTTGTTGAATTCACTTTAAATAATAACGAAAAATGATACAAAAATTTGTTATCCGTATAGCAGGTTTAGATATTTGAAGTATTTGTTATTTGATATTATGAAAGTTCAATTACGCAAAAATGGTTTCATACCTGAGTATTATGTTTGGGATCGTCATGGCGAAGTAGTAGCATATATTTTTGTAGAGTCTGAATTAGAAAATGCTATTAATGAAACTGTTATAACGACCGCATAGAAAATATGATTGAAGATGCAACACGATCAATGTTTTCTACAGTTGATGTCGATGATGAAAATGTTGAAGCACCAAATATGAAAACAATTTTTTTTATGATTTATTGGATGTTGCAAATAAAACTATTTGGGACGGTAGTACGAGTGACACTCTGCTATCAATAATTGTAGAATATGTTGCGATGAAGTCAAAATACAATACCAATGAAGCTGGGTTTATAACTATTATACAAGCTGTAAAAAGATGTTTGTCGCCCGATAATTTAATGTGTGAAAATCACCATGAAGTTAAAAACTTATGTCCGCTTTTTGTTTACCTTATCAGAAAATAGATACATGTTTAAATGACTACATGTTGTTTTGAAAAGAAGACATAAACCTTGGAAATCGTAAAATATGTAATCAAGAAAGATACAAACCAAGAAAAAAGAAGGGAAAAGAAGTTCCTTACAAGCATATGCATTACTTACCCATCACTCCAAGGCTTCAAAGATTATATGCATTTTCTGTTACTCGGTCTCGTATGAGATAACATAATGTGAGAACGGGGAAAGGGGGCTTGTTGACACCCCCGGCTGATGGAGAAACATGAAAGCATTTCGATAAAACTTGCCAGAATTTTGCAAGGGAGAGTCGTAATGTCAGACTAGGATTATGTATGGATGGTTTTTCACCAGTTTCTCAGTTTGGTTACAAATATTCATCCTGGCTCATTATCATCGCATCTTATAATTTACCTCCATGGATGTGTATGAAAATGCAATATATGTTTCTTAATGTTGTCGTCCTAGCTCCGATGATCCAACGCAAGGAATCGATGTTTATTTCAACTGTTGATTGAGGAGTTAAAAAAAATGTGTAATGAAGTTGAAACATATGATGCTTCAAAGAAGAAATTTTTTCGTATGTTTGCTTCTTTGTTGTGGACTATAAGTGATTTTCCTGCTTATGCAATGCTTTTAGGATGAAGTACTTCTTGTCACCTAGCATGTCCATATTGCATGGAAGAAGCACATACGTTTTCTTTATTGAATGGAAAGAAAATTGCATGGTTTGACTATCATCGATGTTTTCTTCATGTAAACCATCCCTTCAAAGGAGACAAGAAAATGATTTTAGCTAATAGAGTAGAAAGTAGACAACCGCCAACGACATGGTCAAGCGAAGACATATACGAACTTGTTAGGGACTACCCAAAGATATATGAAACTAAAGTGCAAATAGAAATTGTAGGAAAATCGATTATTCAAAATTGGTGCAAAAATAATATATTTTGGGAGTATCCATATTAGAAACATCTTTTGCTTTGTCATAATATTGATGTCATGCACAATTAAAAAAATGTATTTGATAATGTCTTTAACACAATTTTGAATGTCAAAGGGAAGACTAAGGATGATTTGAAATCAAGATGCCATTCAAAAGAATTATGCAAACGTCCTGAGTTTCGTATGAAACCAAATGACAATAAAAACCCCGAAGGCATGTTACGTGTTAGTTAATTAAAGTTGTGTTAAAATAGGTTGAAGGGTTAAGATTTCCTGATGGGATTTCATCAAATCTTCATAGTTGTGTTAAGTTTAAAAACGATAAATTGAGCGGACTGAAAAGCCACGATTGTCACATAATGATAAAAATTTATTACCCATTCTATTCTAAGAATTACGCGATTACAGGTTTGGAGCATAATTATGGAGCTTAGTCTGTTTTACAAAGAGCTTTGTTGACTTCTTTAACGATGCAGTGTTTACGTAAACTTGAAGTAGATATTCCAATATTGCTCTGCGAATTAGAGAAAATATTTCCTCCATATTTTTTTAATGTATGGAATATTTACCTATTCATCTTCCATCTAAAGCATGACTTCAGAGTCTTGTCCAATATGGATGGATGTGTCCATTTGAGAGGTTTGTAGTATGTTACCTAGTAATTTAATTGCATTTGAAAGATGAAGTAAATTAAATTAATTTTACGTAGATATCTGAATCATTTGAAGAAAAATGTAAGGCAAAAAGAACGAGTTGAAGGTTTGATATGTAAATCCTACATAGAAGAAGAAACTTCATTCTTTTTCTATCACTATTTTAGTGACCATGTGAATATATCATTTGAATGTGTATCTCACAATGAAAAAGCGACGAACAAGAGTCCTATCAAACAATGTTATCTATTTTTGAACAATATGGTTGGCCTTTTGGGAAATGTGTAGAATACAGTTAAGCGTTAAAGATCTTCATGTAGCACACACTTATATTCTTTTAAATTGTGCTGAGGTTGCACCATTTGTTAGGTAATCTAAAATAATAATTTGTGTTTTTTCATTTCTATAATCCACGCGCATGTAGAATCTAATGCAATATATTATTTATATATACAGTGTTTATAAACGTGAATATCCAAATAAAGATCTTAGTAAAAAAAATCCAATTAGTTTTCAAATTACGTTTATGAGCCGAAAAATTGTTTTGCTGACGAAGGGATAAAACATCTTGTGATGGAACCAAAAAGAATGGTGAAGATATACCCAATATATTTCGTTAATGGATATAAATTGAACATCAAAGAATACGGAGCAGAAAAATTAACTATATAGATGTATTCATTAAAGGTAGTGACGATATCCCAAAGATCACGTAAATGATTTTGTTGGCATTTTAACACAAAATTTGCAACTGAAATATCTCTCACGACCCATGAATGAAGTGTTTCTATTTAGATGCAATTGGTTTAGCAATATTCCAGGTTTTGGAATTAATGTGTACAAGGATTATAATCCTATCGAAATGAAGCACACATCGCATTATCACAAGTATTATCTTTATTTCTTAGCGAAATAAGCATTGCAAATTTATTACGCTCCTTACATATCTCTAGAAAGAGATAAAGATTATTGGTCGACATTTTTTAAAACAAAGACCAAGATTTACATTCAATTGGAAGAATGTTCCAGACGAACAAGCTTATCATGTAGATCTTGAGCAAAATAACGAAATAATAATTGCATACGATCGTACATATTTTGGACTATGGATCGATGAATCTAATGTTTTGGTAGAAGCGTTTGAGCGTGTAAAGGAAAATAACATAGAAAATGAGACCGAATCTGAATCAGAAGACGATGTTGATTGGTATAAATGATGAGTACTAATTTTATAGTTATGCAATTATGCAATGCCACATATATTATTCAATTGATGTAACTATGTTGAATTCTTAGTGTATTAAGGAATTGTTGTGATTATGAAGCCAAATTTACCATTATTTACATTTTTTTGGTCATTTGCATTGGTCATTTATTTAGTAATTTTTATTAAAAATGCAGTGTAATATGCTTATCGTCAGAACATGAGAACCATATGAATCAGGCATATACAATTCCATTTTTATTTCTATTTCAGTCATTAATTTAGTAATTTATATCATTTATGTTATTTAAGTCCAAAACAAATTTCATTATCATGTTGTTATTCTCCTTTAAAATGATGTGCATATATGTCACAGGTATAGACATGTCATCCAGAGGTAAGAGCTCTTCCCGATCGCTCGGAGGCAATAGCTGCGGTCCACCGCAACGGCCACAGAGTTTAATCATTACTTTAGTAGCTGGAGCTGAGGGGTAACAAATAAACTTTATTCAGCATCTTAATTTTTTTAATGATATATGTACTTATCTGTATCATATTAAAAAATTAGAGGATTCGACCTATAACTATAAAAGGTTATACTGGATGTTTCTAAAGCGGCGTACCAAGTTTGGTTGTCGTCTTGTTGACCAAAGTGGGATAGCATCCCTACCCACACTACAAGAAAAACCACTTTCAACAGCAATTAGTGACAGCGTTTTGGGTGTAAAAGATGTAAAATTTTGGCCCCCCCTAAATTCACTACTCAATGAAATGCTTCCAATGATTTCAACCCTTGGTGAAACGCTAATACCACACGTGTGATGAAATATTTACCCTAATCGATCCCGCCTCTAGTTTCATTTCCCTCTGCCAAAAAAATAAAATTTCCCTCTTTATCCAGATTCATTTCCCTCTTTTGATTTCATTTCACGCGTTCAATTTCATCTTGCGGCAAAACCCAATTTTATCATTTCATCGTTCCTTATTTCCCTGATTCCAATTTCGTGGTGCCCTAGTTCCTTTTTTCAGGTACTTCGATCGATTTTGTTATAATTTGTCTTTTATACATTCAGTTTGATTGATTTAATTTTCGATTGATTTAATTAATTGTCTTTCGATTCGATTGTTTTAATTACTTAGTTCTTGTACATTTAGTTTGACCGATTTGCACTCATTAGTGAAATGGTGCAGTATTGCAACGCTAATACCATCGTTACTGAACATTTGCTTTGAGATTGCTTGATTATGATTTATGGATACGTTTACGGTTTACATAATTTTTTTCCTTGATTTATACATTAGAAAGTGAATCAAGTGGGATGATGTTGCCTATAGATATACTTTTTTGGGTGTTATCGTTATAAGTGCAGTTTGGCTTAAGTTATGACGAATACAATATCATATTATCCATTTATAGTATATTTTCTCTAGTAGCAGCAACATTTTCTAAATACCATATTTGATTTGTGTCCTGTGTTTCCTCTAAGTTGTAAATGTTTTTCAAATTTATCATGGCTATATGCCAAAACATAAAAAGTTTGAACAGTAATTGCAGTTTGAACAGTAATTGCAGCCGCAAAACCAAAAAAATAAATAAAGAAACCGTAATTGCAGTTTGAACAGTTACAAACTAGGCTGGACACTGTTGCATGTACAGGCTTGACACTGCTGCATGTACACATGGTTTTTATGTTGTTGTATGCTCAAAAGGTGAATCAATGAATCATGACTATATGCCAAAACATAAAAAATTGGACCCTATTCATAAAAGATGACTCAATATGTGTGTGTGTGTGTGTGTACGCGCACACACGTATCTGCTTATCTAGAACTTATCAGAAATGAGCTGGCTCTTTCATCCCTATCTAAAACTTATCAATACAGTTACTTCTTTCATCCATATATATATATATATATATATATATATATCTTCATGTGCTTGTCTTCACCACACTCATAGTAACTTAAAGACACAGTCTTACTGTCTCTAAATTACTTCTTTCCTCTTACCCAAGCCTTATTACCTGTCAGTCCTGAAGCAGTGATGTCATGCTCGCATCTATTGGGAGCAAGCCATGTGGCCTTGGTTAATTGAAGCCATGTTGCCTTGGTTAACGTTAGTGCTATCATGCGTTATATTCAGATCCACGTCGGCGGGTTTTCAGTATTTTAAAGATACTGAAAACCTTGTTGACGTGGTTCTGAAAATAAACTTTGTGGCAGCACTACTTAACATAATAAGTTGTCCAATACATTGTCTGTTTTGATATTGATCAAGTTGTCCAATATATCGCTGTATCCTAAATGTATATCAATTTGTCCAACATATCGTTGTGTTCTACATGCATATCTCATTGTCCAATTTATCGTTGTGTACAACATGTATGTCAATTTGTCCAATATATTGTTCATTATGATGTTGAATGGTATCTCATTCTCTTTGTACCTTTTATTCTTACATGAATAACAATTTTGTTGTTAAAAGATGATCGCATTGTATGGTTGATGGAAACACACTTATTATTATCGTGATGAACTTTCCTTTGAAGTGTAAATATGGAATTTCAAAGAGATCAATAACCGTCTGAGCTAACATGGAATTATTGTTGTGTATGGCTTGTCTCTGCAAGCATTTCATTCTCAACGGGTGATAAGGGGATAAACTATCATTGTACACACATGCATGTGTTGAAAGCAGTCTCAAGCATTTTTACTATCATTGTAGCAAGCACTATATATTCATTACAGCTACGGAAAATGGCTAGAAAAAAGCAGACGACAAGGAAAACAAAGCTTACTCACAATAAAAAAAACTAAAGAATCCAAAAAGGCATCCAGCGAATCTAATGTAAAGGAAGAGCATACTGAGCTACCTTCAGACGACATGGATATCGAAAATGCAAACGTGTTAGTCACATGCACTAATAGGGATGAAAATCGTGGAAATACAGTGGAGATAGGTAGAACTGCAGGGGATGTTAACGCAAATCTGGTTTTAAAAAAGAAGACTAGAGGCCAAACTAAAGTGAAAAGGATTCCTTCAGAGGTTGCACATCGAATTGATGTCCAGTTTAATTCATTGGGTGTACCGATAGGAAAAGGGTCTGTGAAATTATCGTCTTATTTAGGGCCACTTGTCTGTGAGCACGTTTCATATACGCTTGATGATTGAAGGAAACTCACTAATGACTTGAAAGTGGTTCTGTGTGAATCCATTCGGGTAATTGTACTTGTTTTTATTTAATATTATAGCAATTTATTTTCTATTTGCAATACTTTATCTTTTGTATATACGAACAACATCATACTGTTAATTTTGTGCTAGCCTGTTATAATTTGATTAATGTTCTATTAAATGTTATATGTTAGATTTAGACTTGATGAGGAATGGAAAAAGACTCCCATTTTTCAGTAAATGGGTTGTATCTGGAGGTGTTCGAAAAGCAAATTCATTAAAAAAATATTACAAGCAAAAACCAAGGAGGAACCATTTCAACTAAAACCAGAAAACGTTAGAAGTATGAGGGAGTGGAAGCATTTTATTAAGTCGAAAACGAGCAAAGAATTTCAGGTAATTGTAATGTAATTTTTTATCTTTTCATATACTCAACATAAGCGTATATAACATGCAATTTAACTTACCAATGCAACAAAACCATGAACCTAGGCACAAAGAGAAAGATTTAAATGCATGAAGGAAAAGCAAATTCCACATACATGTAGCCGTCGAGGAATGTCCCAAGTAACTGAAGATTTGGTGAGAAAAATATTTGATATATTAGTTGATAAACATATCTCGTTTGTAGTAAGTGTAATTTGTTGGTTTTGTTCTATGTTATGTTTCTTTAATGCAGAAAGAGGAAAGTTCCGAGCCCTCTTCTATTTCTAGAGTTGAGGTTTGGATTAAGTCTCATACTCGAAAAAACGGTGAACCAGTGAACACACAGGTTACAGATGCTATTGTAAGTGTAATTTGTTAAAAATGATATAATTTAGTACTCTTCTGTGAAATATAATTTGGATTCACTTTTGTAGGAGAAATTGAAAAATGTTGAAAAGGACCCACAGTCCAGCTCCTCATGTAAGATTAAAGAAGACACTCTCGCAGTAGTGTTGGGAGAAGAAAGGCTAGGACGACTTCGAGAAATGGGAAGTGGTATGACCATGACCAAGGCAGTTTTGTCACAAATCAAAGATATGGAAATTACTCATTGTCATCGGAGAATTTCCGATCTAGAGCAGCTGGTTCACCTGTTTGTGAAACATCGGGTATGATTTAGTTTATGTTTAATATTTGTGGAGATTTCTTATTTTTTGGTACTTCTGGACAATATTGTCTTTATAACTATCTATAGTCCAAGTCTTTAATGTTTTTCCAATATTATTGATTTACCAGAGTAAAGAAAGTTGTGGAGAAGACGACATATCTCATATGGTAAAAATATACCATATTAAGTTTGCAACATTTAAAAAACTAATATACTCATAAATATATATATAATTTTTTTTCATAATTGCAGAGTACACACAATCAGATAGGTGACAGTTGTACTTTACTAAATTGGCATGGGAATATGGATGAGTTATCGCCGAAGGAAAAATTGTACCAAGTGATCCGAAAGAATTTTTCAATCTAGTACCTTTAGGTCCAAATTCCTTGAAAATTTTGATAGTCCGTCCTAGAAAATTCAATGCTTTTTTGTGTAGGCCTTCACCTGGTTTAGTAGTAGGAGATGCCAAAGACAAGACGGTGGCATGGCCAGTAGATAGAGTTGCTATCGGCATAAGCGAGAAGTCCGAAAAAGAAAATGAGGTACGATATTCACTTTCCATAGGTCAATCGACTGTATATGTTAAGCTTCAATTTTATGTTGCATTATGTACTTTCCATAGGTCAGTCAAATCATATTTACTTGATCCACCATACGTGTATTATTAAGTGTAGCTATATGTAGCATACGTGTTCCATTTGCACTTTCCATATGTTTTGATATTTATTTTAACAGAGTTAAGATTAACAATTTATTTTGAACAATTAACCATATAGATTTTGTTTTGTTTCCTCCACACATGATTTGCTATATATATTTGCAAATGGTTGTTAGTTCCCAATTATATTTGATTGTACCAATAACATCATTAGACTTGCTTGATTTAATTAGGCAATCATCAATTAATATATGTCATTTTGATAGAGCATAACCAATAGCATAGAAAGAAAATGTAAGTTGTACTATTGGGGTGGAAGCAAAGAATTGGTTGTCGAAGGACGAGTGCATTCGAGTGATTCAAATGTAATTATCAATGATATTCGTCTTGGACTAGAAGCCTTCGTAGTTTGGGCGGATAAAGCGATAAAAGAAGATTCCTTTTTGTGGTGTCCCATAACAGGCATGATATGTATTGGAGAAGCCGCTGGAAGAAAAATAGCTTGGCTGGAGGAAAAATTGGTATTAGAAAACAGTTCAACATCTACCCCCAAGAGCAATGTTCATAAATCTGTTACGGGTTTTGAAAACATTTCAACATCTACCCCCGTGAGCAATGTTCACAAATCCGTTATGGGTTTTGAAAACAGTCCAGCATCTACCCCGATGAGCAATTTTCCTAAATCTATTACTGTAATGCATTTATATTACTAGTATCTTTTTTTATTTTAAGAATTTTTGATTATGTATCAACAAATATTGGTTATATGATGAAGTGCAAATTTCCCGGTGAATGGTAACTGCAAGCTGCTTGATGTGGAGAACACTGGAAAAATAGTAATCGAAGGCACTGTGTCTTCAGTTGATCCTATTACATTGGTTCATTCTACCCCGCTGGGACCAAATGCAATAAGAGTTTGGGTGGATAATGTATAAGAACCGAATGCACCTCTATAGAGGCCTAACTCATTCATGGAATGTTTATCAGATGCTTTTGGTTCGACAGTAGCATGGCCTTTTGCGAATGTCAGACCGGATTCAACTTCTAGGTAAGTTTCACAACCTCTTGTGTGTATACGAACCTATCACTAACATTTAGTATTCCAGTTTTTACATTTGTTTGTGTATTTCATATACTTGGTCTATTTGTGTATTTCATATACTTGGTCTGTTTGTGCGTTCAATAACTATTTGAAGTAATATAATCTTCAACACTTACTATTTGGATTTTGGACGCATAAAAGCTGGAATTTGAAGTAATGACAATTGTAGTTTTGTTAAATAAAAGATGTATGTACATGGTATGGACATGATGTAATTAAACACTATGCAGCTATCTTATGTATGTATGTGGTATGGACGTGATGCACATTATAAAAGTATCAGAAGATAATAATACATATCTGATAGGTTACATGACTAGTAGGGTACATAAGATAATATTACAGCTATTACAGTCAATAAGTGGGAATACTGATAATAAGTAAACACTAATACTCTACATACGGCTAAGCCGAATATCTTCGAAGCCTCTCGTGAGCCTACGTACCTCCATTTTCAACCCATCAGAATATGTGATGCCACGTGGACACAACGGACCATCCATCCACTCGGAATAATTGCAACCATTCGGCGAAGTGCGAAGTTCATTAATCTACGGCTGATGTTTTCGCCCTCCGCCACAATTACAAGTTGTACTTCGTACCCACAGTGACACTTGATTGGATAAGAATCAACCTCTTATTTGTATGGAGGTTGTACAACTGGTAGTTGGTGTGTCTCTGGTTGAATTGGCGGAGGAGCAACCAAAGCAAGATTGAATGAAGGGACATAATTCGGATCTTCGGGACCCTGCAGACGTAATTGGTTCATATTTCGTAAGTCACGCCTCAGATCTTCATAGTGTTACTCTTGGTACTCTATGTTCCAGTTGTCATCAGTATGAGGAATGCCAGTAGGTGCTCTTGGAGGGCTCTAGTCGGAATCAGCGGACGAGGGCCAAGAAGGCATTTCTTTGTTTTTGAAAAAGCTTAAGGAACCTCTATGTAGATAAACAATGGAAATACGTTTTTGAAAAAGGTAAAGCATGTAAACCCAAAAAAAGTGAGCAGTTTCAAGCAGTGCTATAGTGATCGTACATGAGTACTCATATCACTTTATGTCACTTTATATCACTTCAACCACTCAAAAATGAATATATAAATTCCTTAAAACTAGTTAATTTTTTTTATAACCCACAAAACATTACAACCAATATAGAAAATTAAAATTTGGATACAATAAGCTAGAAATAACATATAAAGAGCAACCTTACACCAAACAAAGAAAATTTAAATTAGGATACAACAAGCTAGAAATATACATATACCATAAACCTTTAGTATAAACCTACTCATCCCGAGATCGGGTTAGCCAACTATAGCGAAGCTTGTAAGCTTTGTGACCCACGAAATACGTCCCATGTTCAAACAGGTAACGAAAATATGAACTAAGTTGGGATATTTGAGCGTTCCAACTATTTGGAGTGTGGAAATATGAATTTCCACACCCAAACAGTTGGAGTTGCCCTTATGTCGGTGTCTGGTTGGTTGATTTGTTTATGAGAGTGTTCATCTTGGGTATATTTTGTCAGTTAAGTGTTTTTCAATGCTATGGTGGTGTTCATCTTGAATTTATTGGAGATTAGTACTGGTTAATCGATATGTATAAGAAAATGAATCTTAATCCATAGTGTATTTGAAATTATACAAGCCTGAAATTTTCGAAGGAAACTCATACGAGTATAAACAAATGTCAAAATATGATTCAAACGAATAACAATGTTTTAGGCAATTTTGTGATGTTTTGGCACATAAGTATAACTTGACATGCATTGCTAATATATCCATATAGAAATCCACATGGACGTTCTTTGCATGAGTTTCCAAGGAAGATCAGACAAATGTCTATGCAAATGTTTTAGTAAATTTGGTATTGCAATACCTATATACACATAAACAAATGACAATATGTGTACCAGAACACAAATATGTTATCAAAGATAGACTTAAATGTTGCATTGGACCAAACTATACATGAAAATCATTGCTGTCTTTCATTCAGAATTTTGTTGGAGGCAGCGAAGGATATATTTTTCCGTTAATGTAGGACAAACAAATGGCAACACACATGCCATGGGGTTTGTATATTATCACACAAAATATTGTTAATTGTGTGCAGCTTTGATGAATTTAGGTATATGATATTTTCAAAGATTTTAAGCTCGTTCGATCTTCCGTCATTTAAGTACTTATAGATTAAAACTGTAAACCTAGAAATGATTACCTACAACTTCTCTCCAACTTGTGTCTACAGACATTCTTGTAATCGTGTTTTCATGGAAGTGCTTTTGCAAACTCGTTTTCATAGTCGTTTAGGTGGGTTTAGTGCTTTTTTTAATTATATGGTTGCTATTTTCTGTTTGAAGGGATATTTTGTGCTATGTAAATGCATGTGGTTATGCCCAGTTGTTAACATGTGAGTCTTTTTCCTTTCTATGTAAGCGCAATCGCGAATTGTTTTGCCATTGAAGTTTCTAGCCTTTTCAATGACTAGTGACTGCAGATGTAGCTTGGGGATTCTATGCTGGTTAGCGATACCATATTGTTGCCATACTCTACTAGTGACAAGAGACTACTTCGACTTGCTGAATTGCTGAGCCAAGAGTGGATGTACCGGTGGCTTGCTGCTCCGAAACAGCAAGCGCAAGCTTGCTGTTTAGAAGCAGCAAGCTCAGGCTTGCTATTCCAGCAAGCCATGGCTTGTTGTTTCGAAACAGAAACTCACGAATACATCCACTCTTGGCTCATATTATTTTGTTGTAATTTGTTGATTGCAGATATAGTAAAAATAGACGTTGAGTTCATGTTATTTTGTAGTAGGTATTATAAGTTAAATATGTTAATTTTTATTTAATCACTAACTGTTAAATTTCATCCTTGTAGGTAGGTGAAGAATAATGTTGATGCAAGAAAGGCAAGGATTTTTGCTTGAAGTTTATTTTGGTATCCATATAGTACGTTTATTTTGTAGTAGGAAAGACTATTATTTTGGTGGTGGCTTTGTAGTAGGAATGCACAGGATGCTTTGTTTACAAACTTTGTAAACTTTGTTTATGGATTGTGTTCAATTTCACTAATGGAAGCGACTACTAGTCATGTTTTTATATAATTATTTTTCATTTCATTTTTTGGTGAAGCAGCTGTACTATGATAATAGTATAGTTTGGGGTAACGATATGTGTCCAAATGTAACATCATGATATGGATGCTGTAAATTTAGCACCAGCAGACGACAACATAAACAAATTGTTGTGCAAATATTAGTGATAGCGTTTCATAAATGCCGATAAAACCTTGTTAATCTTTTATAGCGCGTGACAAACTCTGTTCAAAAATTAGTAACAACATTTAATATATGCTGTGCATATTTCTACAGCATAAATGATATGCTACGTAAATATTACTAACGGTGTTTCACGATTGTTGGTAAAACCGGGGGGGGGGGGGGGGGGAGGATTTTTTACAACTTGTACAAAACACTGATAAATATTAATAACATCATTTAAAATTAGTTGTTGAAAGCCTAAGTGTGAAGTTATACATTTTTTGACAACATGTTTCAAACGCTGTCTATTTTTTAAAATAGCAAAAAAATACTCTGTGTATGTCATATTAACAACCAGTTCAAAACGCTGTAAAAGATGAAATGTAACAACATTTATTCTACCGCTGTTAAAAAAAGGGGCCTACGACAACATGTCGCTATACAGCGTTCATCAAAATGCTTTAATATCGTACAAAAGCATTTTTGAGATGCTATTAAAAGCGTTTTTTTGGTGTAGTACCACATAGTAGAGTGTATAAGAAAGGATGTAATTATAATAAAAAACAGTTTATTCTAACTCCTTTTACCTTTCAAAATTGATTAACTAAACAAAAGAAAAACCAAAAGGAATTCCATTGAAATGTATTTTATTGACCAATTAGAACAATCTCCTAGGGCCTATAATTATCTCAAAAAGTCCAAAGTATTTTTTTTCATATTTAATTTGTTTTTGTTGTTTTTTTACTGCTTACCATTTACAGTTTGATGTTTTTCCACTTTTTATCATGAAATACAAGCTGAGTTAAATAAAAAAAACAGCTGATGTATAGCTGGGCACGATATCACTAGATGCAGAAGATGCGAAAAAACTATAAAGACTTGATGTCGGAAGTGAGGAAAAAAGGGAAGAAACCAAATTGGATGGGGGGGAGCATATTGTGACACCCCACGTCCGTTAATGTCACTCACAAAGGGAATGCATTAACTTTCATGAAGCGTTATAGGTAAATAGAAACAGAAACAGAAACATTACAAGACAGATATAAAAATGACAGCAGAATTAAAAACTTTTTTTTTTAACATAAAGCAACGTGGTCTGAAAACATCACATATTTGAAATACATAAAAACCATTACATCATTGAAACTACTGTCTTGTACTTTAAAACATCAGAGTACATAAAAGAAGCAAGATTCCCCAAATAAAATATAGCCATAGTAAAAAGGATAGGAGCTTGAGCCATACATCTAAGCAGCTCCAGCAAAATGAAAGAAGAATCACGGTCAAACCTGAGTATTCCCACCCTGAGAACGTTGGGGGGGGGGGTGAAAGAAAGAAGAGCAAACAAAAGGGGTCAGGCATAAAGTCTGGCGAGTCCAGTTACTTTTAGCAAGTAAATAAGTAGCATGACAGACATATAAAGTGAATAGGGGAGAGATAACAACATATAAGGTAGGTATGACGAGGTAAACATGATAGAGTGTATACTTCTCTAAAGATTACTCTGATTCTCTTCACTGATACTAGTATAACTTGCAATGGGATGATCCCAACAACTATCAGATGGTAGACTTAGGCATACGTCCAGATGTATCCTAACCACTACCCTAATCGATCGGCTCCCTACTCCGCGTAGATACTCTGTGTTGGCCCCACCATAGGATGTATCACGTCCTATAATGGCAACCTTTCGCTGATATACACAGCCATATCTACAGGTGTCACGGTCGTCTTAGCCCCCTCTACCCGACCTATGCACGCACATGTCCCTTGTCGGTTTGCACTGCCCACACCATCCTCCTCGTTCGGATCTCTTACATTCAGTCCAGTAAGCTTGCCCCAACTCTGACCTTGTTCGGAGTACTCATTTGATACCTATTAAGGGTTACTGACTAAAATGGATCCTATACAATTTGATACAAGCTCTCCCCCTTGTCTTATATCCCCACTAGGATTTCCATCGGTTATGTATACCACTAGGCGTCTTTAATTACACAACCCTATCATTTCTACAAGTTATGCTTACCCTAAAAAGGTGCTTTAATTACATAACTATAATATTTCCATCGGTTATGTATACCACTAGGTGTCTTTAATTACATAACCTTATCGGGTTAATTTTGTAGGCGTATATGTAAATATTACCCACCCCCTCAGATTTACTTAACCCACCCACTAATCAACCAAATTTACTTAACCCCAACTTAAGTTCATATTTATACAATCCCTATGGATTCAACTAAGTTAAGTATTCAAGGTTTATTACCACATTTTCGTTTATGGTTATGGTATGATAGACCTCCCACATTAAGCCTACCATTATTGGATGCTGGACATGCCGGGAGGGTCCGACAGACTTATTCCACAAATTAAGCTTAACCCTATGTCTTATCATGTCTAGTATTTGTGCACCTAGACCTCCCACATTAGGTTCGCCACTTGTGGTCGTTGGATATGTCGGGCGAGTCCGGGCAGACTTCCACCACAAGTGCAATCTAACCTTGTGTCTAGGTGCAATTTACAGCTTCTAATTACTATAATCCTAGGCATTTCCTTATTAGCCAATTTTTCCTATGTTGTTATAGGTTATAGGTTTCATGCCCCTTTTCCCCCAATTATGTTCATAGTAAATTATATGTCCAAATTCATATATGTATACATTATTCAAATTATGCCAATTTTCACCTTTTTACCAACTATGCCCAAATTCCCAATTCACAAGATATGCCCAATTTCAATGTTTTTTCCCCCTCGTTCACAAACTAACGTAGTCGCATAATTTAGCGGCGTGCCTAGGCTCGAAATTAGCCTAGCTATATAAAATAAAAAGGAAAGGGTGAAGGGAAGATGGCAGAGATGTTTATTCTAACAAACTGACATAAACATATGATGGCATAATGATAGGACGGACATATAAGAACAGATCGGTAAACTTGTGATAATAAAACAGGTTCTAACATAATAGGGATGTCACAATAGACATGATTAGATCTAAATAAGAATTTAGATGTCCAACTAATGTCAGATCTAAATTAACCACAACGTGATAAGCATAAAATGATCCAAATAGCCAATTAGATCTACAATTAAAAGTAGATCTGACATGATAAAGGTTGAGAACCAAGTTACAGTTATAGATTCACAAATTACAATAGATCTGATATGATTCAATCACAGGCATAGATCCAAGTTACAGTTATAGATTCACAAATTACAATAGATTTGATATGATTCAATCACAGGCATAGATCCAAATTACAATATTATAGATTCACAAATTACAATAGATCTGATATGATTCAGTCATAGGCATATATACAAATTTACAGTCATATCATGTTTACTTTTATTTATTTAAATCTAAAGGCAACTGAAACTCACAGCATTTGGATCTAGAATAATAGAAGGAGAAGAAAATAGTTAATGAATCTTAGATCTACACTTGAATCTCTAAATTTGATTACAGAAGAAAGAGTTTTGATTCAGTCCAGGCACCAACAACACTTAGGCCTCCATTGATTTTCAATGAAGAAAACAAGAGAAATGAACTTGTATTTATAGCTGCCAACCTCCAAACCGACTTAGCCACGTCAACCCTAGGGGGGTCGACCCTGGTGTCGTCACCCCCCCTGGGGGTTCAACCTAGGGGTCGACTCCCCTAGATAGGAATTTTCCCTCTCACTCCCGAAATTTGAAATTTTGAACTTTCTGGACCTGATTTTGAATTCTTGGACCCTATATATATATTCAATTCTCTTACGCGTATACAAACTTCAAACCTTCATAACTTCTTTATACAGTGTCCGTTTTACGCAAACCAAATGTCTATCTTGACCAGAATTTTGAGATGGACGAATGGCATAGTCTGTTTCCCTTAATTCTGAATATTAAATTAATTATTATTTAATTTCTCCTCTTCTAGTGTTGTTTAAATTACGGGGTGTTACAAATATGGAAAGAGTGGTTGAGTTATTGGAATAGTGACGAAGCGAAGGTAAGTATACTAAACTATTTTTAAATATTTGATTGGTAATAAATATCAAAAAATGCTTGATCAATAAGCAATGTATTAAAATTTTGACCGTATAGCCAAAGTCGAAAAGAAACCCTGCAAACACAAAATAAAAATCCTGTCACTCATCCAGGAGGATCGAAGTCATTTCAGTAGTATCAGCAGAAATTGTTAAATTTACTGAATGCGAATTGTAAATAATTGTTGTGCTATATAATTTTGAATGTACAATAATTGTATATTATAATCAATTTCAGGAAGTTGCGGCATAATCAAGCAATTAAAAAGTTAAAAAATGGTGGCCATTCTCCTCTAGTAATCACTTTCTGTGGTCTTCATCTTCCCACCCCTCTCTCCCTTACCACGTTTCGCCTCATCACATCTCAGCACCCGCCTCATGTCGTCTTCCTCTTCATCCCAGAAGACCCAACCGTTGACTCGATCTGGGTGCATACTCCAAACCGAACCATAAATCGCCAACGCTGCCTAGGGTTGGCTATGCAGTTATTTTCTACTGCTTTCGAGCTTTGCTACAAATTCTATTGTTAATCCTTATACGCCTAAATGTGGAACCTCGGTTGTAGAGAATCGCACGTCCCCAACTTTAGACCCAAACTGTGATGAATTGTTTCCAGCTCTTCATGATTCTTCTGTTGCTCCATTTTCAGGTATCATGTCTTTTGATTTACGGTCTTCCCCTCTTATGTCATTGCTGGCTTCAGCCAATGCTCTAACTGAGTTGGCCTCTCCTGTTTTGTAATGTGAAGTACTGTAATTTCATAATGGTAAAGATAAGTTATATAAGTTTGGATCTGTTGGCAATTTTGTTGATGCAAATGTGTGTACACCCAAGGTTGCGAAGTAGTTAATGCATCTGTGAATGGGTTTGTTACTGCACCTGCACTGAAACCTTGGGTTTCAATGTTTGACAAGTTACCTCGCATTGCAAGTGAATTCACCCATGTTCACTCTGAAATAGCCGATTCTCCCATAGAGCTACGGGACATAGTTGTGCAAGCGGGTGTTAACTTTTTGTTGGACTACTTAGTGGGATTCTTTTCGAGTCCTACCCCAGCTGAGATTGATGTCTTCGAGCATGTGAGTCGTGTTTGGAAAATTAGAGGAGGATTGCGTGTAAGTTACGTTGACGACATGTTATTCTTTATGTTCTCTAAATCGTATGAGAGAAGGCATGTACTTGAGGCTAAACCTTCAATTCTAGCTGGAATGCCCTTCATCATCACAGCTTGGTGCCCTTTTGTTGACTCGGCTCGTGAACGGCTTTCTCTGTCCATGTTCGGGCTCAGTTTTTGCATGTTCCTTCTGTTTTACAATCACTCTTGGGTTTAAATTGGTTGGCCTATCACATAGGCAAATTGAAGTGTTTTGATGCTAAACTGTGGCCAGAAGGAAACTTTCCTATGCTAGGGCCCTTATAGAAATATCTCCTGGGAAACTGTTGGTTCTTATTGAAGGACGTAAAGTAGTGATAGACATTAGCTAAAATTGGAAGCTAGATATATGTGTAGGTTGAAATTCCTTTGGTCATACAGAGAAATCATGTAAACGCTCCTCCAATGGTGAACCACTTCCCTTACCTCCAAAAATTCCACTTCCACATCCTCCTATTAGTAAATGGGTCCTTAAAGATTCCCTCCCTGCTAATGTTCCCAATCCTGTGCCTCCTATTGTTCTGGAGGTTGTAACCACTCATGTTAATGTTCCTATTCCAGATCCTATTGATGAACCTATTGCTCCTACCATTGTTTGGAACTCCTTTGAGTCAGCATGGGTTCATGAGCAGTCTGATATGCACTACCATCCTATTTGAAAAGATTTCTTCATGTTAATAAGCAAAGTTGAAGGAGAACATAGACAACTACACTACTATGATAATGAGATTGATCTTGTTTTACATGAAGAAGGCCAATTTGGCTTAGCGGATAAGGATATTTTGGAGGACGATAGTTGGGACAGAAGATACATTTATGACAAAGACTACGCGTATTATGTGCCCAACCCGGCTTCCTTCTTTGCAGGCTTTTTGCATGTAAGTGGTCCAGTGTCTTCTGGATCACACAGTCTTCCCTCTTCCTATGGCAAGGAGGGGCTGTATACCACTTAGTGGATGATCCACTTTAAAAACCTTGTCGTACTAGTTAGACTAACAATCTATCTGCTATACTTAACCTTTTTTATTATTTGTTATAATAAAAAGTATTACAGGCTACTTTAAAAATCGGCCGCCTTTGCCAAAAAAATTCAAGAAGCTAAGGCACAAGGTCTTGTGTGATAGCCGGGGGGTGTTTACCCAAAAATCCAGCAAGAGTCATGTAAGCATATTTCAATTTATGCAGTATTAGTAATTGTTTTACTTATAGACTATAATGAAATAAGATATGATAATATTAATTTTAGCTACATACTTGTTTGTTTATGTAGAAAAGTTTATGGAGCAGCACCAAAAACTTCTGGTTGCTCCGGGTCAAAAGCCGCCGCCGATGGATGATGAGGATGTTATATTTGAGTAAGTTATGGATCCACCATCGCGGAGCAGACGATACAGATTTGGCAATCAAGTGGTAAGTAAATAATATATTAGAAATAGTAGTTTAATTTTTTTTTAATTTACTATACATCTCTTCAGTTTCAGTCTTAAGTTTATCGAAGAAAAATTAATAATTAGTGAAGATTAAGGCCCAATGAAAGGAAAACATTAAGGATTAACACATATTATTCCTTATTTTCCCACTTTTTACATGTTTTAAGCACAATTAACATGCTACAATATAAACAAGTTTATTAAATTCTTTTGTATATAATTTTAAACAATTTTTTTACAAGTTATGGATAATTTTAAACAACTGAAACAATATTGTTTGTATAAATTACCATTCCTAGTTAGTATAATCATCAAACCTCCTTTAAAATATTATAACACTCCTAGATATTGATTATAGGCCAAGCCTTAATGTTTCCTCAATAAACGTAGCAACTAAATTGAATAATCATTAAAAGCTAGCAGTTAGAAACGAGGCAGGTAGACCAAAGATGATATCAATGTAGCAGAGTTCAACGATTTGAGAGCTAGGGTGGCACGGTTGGAGGATCAAAACCGTCACCTGGCCATAGAGACGACGCAATTGATGGATCATCATATTACTGAGTTCATGCAGCAATATGGTGGTCGCATCCCTTTGTTTGCTAGCTCTGGAGGTTCTGTTGGTTCTAGAGGTGATTGATTACTTAAATAGGTATGTTTTTTGGTTTAGTATAACTTAGTAATTTGATGTTATGTATATGTACTATGTGATGGTAGCCTTGATTGGTGAATGACGCACTCAATGACTAGATGTTTTGTATGTAGTATGATGATACATTTTGATGACATGTGTATTATGTATTGTACTGGATAGTTGTTTGCTCGTTCATGGTCAAGTGTGAATTGATTTAATGTATTGCTTGGTTTGGTGAATTGTGTTTAGTTTGGTTTGGTGAATTGTGTTTGGTTTGATTTTTGATATTTGGTTACAATAATGTATACTGGTTATGACATAGTGTCGGTGGAATAATGGTTGTATGAAAAATGTGGTTGGGAAACAATGTTGCAGCAGAAATTAAAAAAAAACTGCAGTTTTTCCAATAGTTTCCGAGCTCCAGCGACGACCTACATGTATGTTATTTGCCGAAAGTTTCCAACGGTTGCCTACACGTGTCAGAAGCCACCAGAAACTGTCGATCGAAAGCCAATGGAAACCGTCAATGTGTTCGACGAGTATTGTCAGAAGACGTCAGAAATTTTGTTCACCGATGCCTTTATTTTCAATACACTACTAGAGAAACAATGTATTCCAACGCTTAGTTTCCAACGGCCGCCAACGACAAATTAGAATCCGTGGTAGTCGTTGGAAGCCAATGAAATAAAGACCATTGGCGGTCGTTGGAAGCAATCGAGATATCTCTTGCACCACCCAGCCGAAGCTCATTATCCTCCCCAAATTAAACCTTACACCCCCTTCCCACGATTTTTCTTCCCCAATTTGGCTCTCCATCGTTCTCCGGCCACTGCAACCCCCTCCGACGTTGTCTAGAAGGTGCTCCAGCCCATCTTCATCTTTCTTTGATCTCTAAATTATGTATTTGGTCTAAATCTAGGTTTAGGGTTTTAATTAATTTCGGGTTTAATTTGATGTTTTATTGATTTCTAGTTGTTACTATGTGCATATTATACCATGTTACTCCCTAATTGCTAGTAATACCACCGTATTAATGTTGGAATGTTTAATTTCGGGTGTTTAAGAGATATCTGTGTGTGTTAATGAGAGCATGCACCCGATATGTGTGTGTGTGTGTTCAAGAGATAATACTTTACGTAGTTACTTTAAGAAGTAGCAAAACCTTGCTAATGATTTTAGCTACGTGATTACTAGTATTTAAGAGGTTCTTTTACATATGGATTGTATGTGCTTTCTATAGACCTACGTTTGTGTATCAAATTTGGAACAGATAGTATTATAAAGAAGCACACTTTACATTGAACTAATAATGTAAGTAAAAATATGAAAGACTTAGGAAAAGGCAACAAATAACAATGTAAAAAGTCAAGTAAATCATTTTGATATCTAAATCATTTTGACTTCTTGGCATTTAAATTGTTTATTTAGTTGCTTTCAAAAGAGATTTTCAACTGATATTTTTTTTGAGAAAATAAAAGTTTTTCATGTACATATTATAAACGATATTTAAAAGAATTTCTTATTTAAATTGTTCACCCTACAAAAGTAGGTGTAGACTAAAAAAATAGAACTCAAAGAATAATGTAAAATTAATCATATAAAAATTGCATATTATGAATGCATGTTATAAAGATTACAAGTTATAAAAATTGTATGTTAGCATTGTTAAAATGACTTTGAAATTGTATATTATAACTTACTTGTAAATAAAAATTACTTATTAAAATTACTTGTATAAAAATTGCATGTTATGAATGTATGCATGTTATAAAAACTGTATGTTAGCTTTGTTAAAATGACTTTGAAATTGTATGCTGTAACAATTACTTACTAAAGTTACTTGTATAACAAACTACTTGTATAAAAATTGCATGTTATGAAAATTATATATTCACTAATATGATTTTGTTATGAATTCATTTTGTATGTTATAAAAACCGCATGTTATAAAAATTGTATGTTAGCATTGTTAAAATGACTTTGAAATTGTATGCTATAACAATTACTTGTAAATAAAAAATATTTTTTAAAATTACTTTTATAACAAATACTTGTATAAAAATTGCATGTTAGCTATGATTGAGCATTGTTAGCTATGTTATAAAAATTGTATGTTAGCATTGTTAAAATGACTTTGAAATTGTATATTAGCATTGTATGTTCACTAATATGATACTTGTATTTGCAGGTTCGACAAGATAAGAAGGCACAAGACAAGGAAGAAATTAAGGAGTTGCGAGCGTTGATTGATCAGCTGCAGTACCAGAATCGCGTGCAGGGTATGCAGATTGAGCAGCTGAATCAAAAGGTTGCAGAGTACTTGCATAATCATGGTGATGTTCCCTCATCATCTACTTCTGGTGATCATAGCGAAGATGCATCTTGAGGTATGTGTTTTGACGCTCGGTTCGGGATGTATTCTGTTTTGGTGTATGACGAGACAAGTTTGGATATGTTTTGATTGTTTGGAAGTGTAAATAGTTTTTGTTGCATATATATATATATATATATATATATAGCTTATACGTTTTATTTTGATTGTTTGTGGTGTTAGTCGTACATATGTGTCACATAATTGTGTAATTGGTTGGAAATAGATTGGAAATGCGACTGGAATAGAAATGAAATGAGTTGAGAGGCTGGAAGGAAGCTGGTTTGCTGTTATATAAAAAAGTACTCAGTATTTCCAACGGCTATTAACGGTTTCCAACGGCAGTATGAACATTGTTTTCAAATGGTTTTCAACGGTATTTACTGTTGGAAGCCGTTAGAAACAATCCGTTGTGTCCGATGGAAGCCGCTGGAAGTCGTAAACACTATTCCAACGGCTAATAGCCGTTGGAATATTCATATGTTCTTGTAGTGATAGCTTATTCCGATGGCTCGCGACGGCCACCAACCGTTTTGAGCCATTGGAAAAGCTATCCTTTCTTGTAGTGGAATCAACGGCATATTATTATGTGAAAATTAGGGTCACATCCTTAAAATAAAACTTAATTAGGCTCACATCCTCCTATTTCAAAACATATAAATTACATCCCTAATTTCAAACAGTGTCTGATATTTTTACAAAAATGCCCTTTTTCTTAATTCACGCCGTATTTACCTAGGTCGGATCTACTCATTACGTAATTAGTTTTTTTTTTCTTTTCCAGAAACCTAATTTTCGTTCTCCATGGCGGCGGCGGCTCCAATGAAATTCATGGCCTCTAATCGGTGGCCGCTTCCTCCATCGCAGCCTGAGGTGTACACCGTCACCGCCTTCAGCCTCGCGTCCGCCACCTCGCTACCGAAAACCCTTAATCCCCAAAACAGTGTCTCCTTAATCGGCTTCCAAGCCGCTTCGTCAATCGCCGCATGCACTGTCCGATCTCCACGCAACCCCTTGTCCGATCATCGACGACCGTCCAGGCAACCCAACGCGCCGTCTCAGACCAGTGCGCGACTTGGAATGGAGCTCGGTGGTCAACGAACAAAAATTGGGTTGATCTGGTGCAAAGGGTAGGCTTTTAGACATAGCGGCTTGATCTGGTGCAACAAAAATTGGGTTTGAATGTGTGCTGGTAGTTGAGGAAGAATAGCTTGTTGTCACTTACAATTCAGGTATTATATATAATATATTTTTCCAATTGTTGTTCACATTTTTGTATGAATGTGTGCTAAATGTCCATGTTTCATTTGGGATATATAACAATGACAGTAGATTTTAGCTAGCTTCATAGCATTGCTTCTTAAACCTCTTTGAACTTATATATGCTAAAGATTTTTGCTGAACTTCTGATAAAAAGTGCGGACAAATGTGCAGCTATTCTTAATATATGCATATATGTATGCAATTTTTGATGAAAATACAAACAGAAAAACATTCAAAATCGCGATCTGTAAGATGTAGGAAAATATCTTTGATTTTTGCTGAACTTCTGATAAAAAGTTGCGGACAAATATGCAGCTATTCTTAATATATGCATATATGTATGCAATTTTTTATCAAACAAACAGAAGAACATATTATTTTACAAATGTATTCATATTTCTATGCATATATCTGGAATACTTGCATATAAATATTCAGAAATTATTGTGTAAGATGTAGGAAAATAACTTTGATTTTTGCTGAACTTCTGATAAAAAGTTGCGGACAAATATGCAGCTATTTTTAATATACGCATATATGTATGCAATTTTTTAACAAACAAACAGAAAAACATATTATTTTACAAATATATTCATATTTCGATGCATATATCTGGAATACTTGCATATAAATATTCAGAAATTATTGTTATTTTGCTGATTTGTACGCATGTATTTATATTATTCTAAAGCAATTTTTGTAATTTAGGTTACTGCACATTAAGCTTATTAATGTTGATTTTCTTTTTTTGCTAACAGTGTTCCGGCGGATATTGGTGTAGTGGTGTTGTTGAAGCTTGGTCGTTCATCTTTTTCCAAATGATTGAAATCTGCAGTTGTTTCTACAGAGACTATAAGATGTGGTTTGCGCAATAAACTGGGTCTTAACAAAATTACTTGTTCTGCAAAAGACCATCATCTCTGCTTTGTAAATGTTTTGAAATTTTTTATGTAGTACATGTAAATGTGGTCTATACTTATTTTTTGATGTAGTACATGTAAATGTTATGAAATTTTTCATGTATGTATGCACGTATTTCTGTTATTTGCATATATATATATATATATATATATATATATATATATATATATATATATATATGCATCTTGTTATAATTATATGTATTTACTTTTTTGTCATTTCTTTTGTTTCAGCAATTATTTAGTACAGTTTTGTATATGTATGCAATTATTTCACTTAGTTGCATAAATTTATGCAATTTTAAGTAACATTTGTATGTAATTGTTTAGTTTTTCGTAAAAATCAAAAATGTTAATAAAAAAATTGTAGTCCCTACATTCAAGTAATTATTTATTTCTGTATAATATTAATTTATGCACGTCTACTTCATTGTTGCGCAAAACTAATAATTTTTTTATGCACAATATTAATATATGTATGCAATTTTACGTAATATATGTATCAAATTCTCTAGTTTTTCGTAAAAATCAAAAAAAGTAAAAAAAAACGCTGTTGGAGTGATAGACGGTTTTTCAGAATTGTAGGATTTAGTTTATGAGCGAGATAATAGGAGCGATAGACTGAGTAAATGAGGACAAACAGTTGTTGGATAGTTTTTTAGGTGTATAAGGGTAGATCTGGAATTTTTTTAGCGGAAATTCAAAAATAGGGATGTATTCTATATTATTTTTATCACCGGGTTTTTTTTATATTTTGAAACTTAATAGGGACCTGTAAAAAACGCACCCTATTATTATTTATAGCAAAGTTTAAAAACCATATTTGATGTTAAGTACCTAGCATATACAAAACAAATTATATCTACTAAAATTTCCTTGGTAGGTATAAGAATAATTTTTGATGGCAACAAATATATAGCCCATAAAATTACTTGACATATTCACCATCTTGGTAACAATTGAAACAACGAGAAATAAGTAGAGAACAAAAGTTAAAATCAACACAAGAGAATGTAAACATTGAGAAAAATATTGATCATTTTGTTGTTTTCGTTTAGCATTTTGAACATTAATAACAAAATACGAGATGAAAGAAAGAGAAATTAAAATTTTATACCGTTATGATGAAACCTTAAAGGACAATGAGATGGATTATTTTTCACTTGTTTTTCAAAACATGAAAAAATAATATGAAATTATTTTTTGTTTTATATATTAATGTTATTTTACAAATTGGTTGTCTTACACAATTAAACACGTGTGGCAAGCACGCTTTTGTATGAAAACGCAAAACTAAAAGAAGCTAACCAAACAGTGTTACATCCTGTTCTCAAAAACACTGATAAAAAGTCTAGCAAAATTCCCACTTTGACCGATTTACTCAAATTCCAGAGGTGGTTGAAGGTGGACGAGACCCACCAACGGTAAGGGAGTGGGTAGCATGCATTGAGTGTGTTGAATCACTCCATAAAGTCGGTGAAACATCCTTGTTGTAAACTCTTCATCCTCTTTTAAGTTTTTCAACAGGTAGCTCACAAGCATATAATTTTTTAACCTTTGGAAACATTTCATAGTGGGCATTCTGCACAAATAACCAGAAATGATTTACCTTTGCAAAATCTAAACAACCACATAGCTATCTAATCAAATCATCGAGATGTCTGTGGACATAAACTTTTGTCCAAGTTTATGAACAGTTTCGTTCTACATTAAAGTGTGCAAGTGGTTGCACCTGAAAGTTGGAATCCCACAGAAAAAAAAAAAAAAAAAAAAAAAAAAAAAAAAAAAATCCTAAATTAATCCAAAGCAACAAGTACATATATGCTCAGCTGGCATTGATTAGTGCTTTTGTTAATCCATTAATGTAGTGTAATGCAATGCCCAAGTTAAATGTATTCAGTTCGAATACTCAAGTGCATGTTGTTGTACTTGAAAGTGTAAACAATGTTCATTTATTGTACCTCCATTACTACACATATGCACTTTCAAAACCTTGCCGTACTATACAATGTATGCTATCTATATATAATATACATACACTGGTTAATTGGTGCTTCCTAATGTGATGATAACTTGCTTAATAATTTAGTGCACAGTGTTGGGATTTTTCCTTTTCTTTCTTGACCTATGACCAACCCAAGAATTCTCTTTGTTATCTTCGTCAAAGAAGAACCTAATTCTTCCTCACTTTCCTGGATTGTTTAAACGCAATAATGAGCAATTAATTAATGGTAACCACTTGACTAAGACTAGTACAAATACTGGAATTGTTATTATTTATGGCAGTATACTAATTGGCACTGACATATATAATATATACTTTACCTGTTTCAGATGAATATCTCATATAATTGGCTTATAGCTCCATATAATCCACAATTTATAAATACGTTCAAGTAGCAGATTTTTTTCCTTTTTTTTTCTTTTTTCTTTTTTGTTCATGCGTCATGCATATGCTTTAGTTTGCTACTTGTAACCATATCTGTAATATAAATCCAGTGTCTTTAAGGAAGGAAAACGAAAAGTATATCCTTTCATGCAAAACTGTCTGCCACTATAGCAAACAGTTTCATACATCACACATACTATAGACTATAAAGTATTAAGGGAGAAAATGATTCAGGGCAACGTAAGACTCAGCTTAACTAAGAGATTGATGATGTATATTTTTGGAAAGATTTTGTGAAGACCAATTTTTGAACAGTATAATAAGAACTTAGTAAAATTTCACAAGCAGATTCCATAGATCTTATCACACATTGGGAGTTCGATTTTCATTGATCATAACAGCCAAACGCATTTTACAGCATAAAGTATGCCTTATGCACAAAACAAAAAAAATAAAAAGGTGGTATTCTAAATTTCCAAAATAAATAAGATGATGTAAAGTAATAATTTTGCTTTTAGAAAACTGAAATTCAATTAAGGGAATAATAAAATAAAAAAATAAAATAAAAAATGTTAGGAAAGTCCATGAATTATATTAAAAAAAAGTCATTGGAATATCGTCTCTCAAAGTATATACGTTATTATAGACAGAATTTAAAGTGGGTGAAATTTATGTAAATGCATATTTGAATGTTGTTATTACAACAAGAGGGGAAAAGGATCTGAATAAAAAAGTAGTAATAAGCATCTTGTTAGGGAAATTTCCCGATAATTAACCAAAACCTCCTAGAAAACTTATCTAAATCGGCTATATGCGAAATAAAGCAAACAAATTGAATGGTCAAACCCATTTTAACAATGGAAAACCGTAGGCAATAATTGAAACGAAAGTAGATAGATTGTGAGGATAACGAAGAAAAGCGCATCTTTTTCTAAAAAATATAATAAACAAAAGCGCACCTGATTGTTGTAATCATGTGACTAAATAGTTCAAAAAAAAAAAGGGTTAGTTTGCAACAAAAGGATCATTATTGAAGAAGTATAAAGTAACATGACATATGAGCAGTGCATTCACATTAGAAATATCTTTTGAATATATGTTGTCTGCATTGTAATAGATGTGGACATACATCTTTTAAGTATCAATAAATCAAAGAACATAAACTTAAATTTTTGATTTTTTTTTCCACGTACATACTGGTTATACAAGTGTGTAAAAATATGATAATAATAAATAATATACATTGAACGCATAAAATATTAACTTATTAAAACTGTAAATATATCTTTTACTTACTAATGCACACATAAAATAAATTATAATCTTGATGAAAACCGAATGAGTGATTTTCAAATGTGAAAGTTTTTTATCTGCATTTATATCTTTATTTTAGAGGATTGTTAAAGGGACTCCAAATTTAGTTAAGGGAGGACCAATTTTTATTTATTGTATAATTGTTATGGGGAAGACAAAATAAATCAAGCCTCCCCTTAACCATATAAATTAAAATTCCGATATTAACCCCCTATAATTCTCATTAAAATAAACCATGAAACTTAAAGCTTAATTAATGTTAACAATTTAATGATGCACATAAAAATAAAAAATTAATATATTTAATGTAATGGAGACACAAGATCAGAAGGCACCAGATTAGGTAATTAATTTTAATTTCATATTAGAGTTAGTATGGTTAATTTAAAATAAATGCAAACATAAAAATTTAATCTAATATGTTGTATCTAATTTGAGTAATTGAGATGTTTAGTAATTCCAAAGTTTTTTATTTGCGCTGAATTTAGTAAGTTAGAGTTTAACATAAGTGACAAGCCTTGGGTAGTTTAGTCTCTTTTTCTTTTCTTTTTCAAATAAACCAGCCCCCCCTTAACAATTTTTTTTTAACCTGAAGTCCCTTTAAAATTATCCTCCTCTTAACTAAATGTGGAGTACCTTTAACAATTCCCTTATTTTATATCAGATATTTATCCTTTTTCCAATACAGATGTGTTTCAGATTCTTTGGATATCCACTAAATGTGTTGCATGTGATGTGAGTGACAAGAATACAACAAATCCATAAACTGCTTTAAATGAAAAAATCTCGCTTTTTTTTTTTTTTTTTTTTTTTTTTGTGAGAAAGCAACCAAGATTAAAGCTTATATTATAGTTGTTAATCATACTCAGTTTGAACGCTTATCGATAAGTTAACTGAGGATGTGTGCATACTCTTTCAACTAGGCCAGTGTCCATAGAGTATGAAATTTGCTTCTTCTTCTACCCAAAGCCAAGAATTTGAATGCATATTTAGAATAGTTTGAAGAAGGGATGATTTAGTTTATGTGCATTATAAGTGGAGAAATATATAAATCAAACTTCACATTAAACTAGAAAGAAAGAAAGCATTAAGCCATTGTAAAGGGCACAATCTCATTATAATACTTTTTAAAAAGCAACCATGATTAGAATTATAATAAATAGAGTACGAAGTCTATTTCGAATATATGAATTATATGTTAACCAGTAACAACAACATTAAATAAATTTTTTTAGCCCCATTTGCTGTATAATTTGAGATGTCATTCTAAAGAAATAGAGACAGTGCAACCTTTCGTTAGCAGTTTTTATTTAGGTTGGTCGAGAGAGTTGTGAAAGATGCGCCTTAGCACGTGTCATGGCGCATGGCGTGGTGAGGCACAAAGTTTATATCATTTTTGCTTGATGCGAACGCATATGAAAAGGCACGTCAAATGGTGCAAATAGCACGTCTTTTCTTTATTTCAATATTCTTTGCTTGTTTTTTTTTTTTTTTTTTTTTTTTTGCCATTTTAAACTACAATAACTACTACAAATATTGTTACCATCGCTACAACCACCATCACTACCACTATTACTATCATTATCATAATAACATAAAATGTGAATAACTTTGTTAATATCTATGTTTTAATTATATGGAAGCAAAATAACATCATTATTATTTTTTATTCGATCATCATCAACGAGCTAATAACCCTAAAATTATGTAATTGACTGACCATAGCATGTCGGCATTTAGAACTTAGGTATGTTTTTAAATTTGAAAGTTAAGCGCTAATATTATCAATCAATGAAATATTTACAATTTTAAGCTCTCAAGCATATACAAACATATGCAAGGCTTACAAAATAAATAATCTCAAAACATTACCAATGTCACCGTAGCAAATTACATGACCTACAAACAAATAACAGTAACTTGCTGCATAGCTCATTGAAGCTTGATGTATCCAATTAGTCGACCTCTAAACATCTTCCAATTTACAGAGTGACATGATAAGTTTGCTAGCCTCAGGTCTACATGCTGAAAAATAGCGTAATATGAAATCTGAAAAAAATGAAGCCGCATGCAACCATAAGATATTCCAAAAAACCAGAATATCACGTAACATCAATGAATTATCACTGCACCTACAGCCTTATCACATCATGTAAGAGAAGGATCATATAGCGGATTTTTCGTAGTATGCTTTTTGGTAGATTTCAGCCTACTACTAAGAGGCATCACATCATCTGGACCGTAATCATTACCTTCATCTAGATCATCATTTGCCCAAAATTTTCCTTTCAGTTTATTGTTCTTGGCATTAGATGATAGAAGGAAGGTAGTGGGTACCGCAGTTGAAAGCAGGGCATTGTTGGCAATGAGAAATGTCAAACCTGCGCCTGTTACTTTAGGAGGAGGAGGTAGTTGAAAGTTTGAAGGAGGTTTCAAGTTTCCCTATGGGAAAGATTTTGAGGGCGTAGAAGCTAAAGGTGCTGGTATGTAGGATTTTGTGGCAACATGAGATGATTTAGAAGAGACAGAATTTATTACAATGGTAAAATGCAGAAGTATTGCACATGCCTGAATTTCCTTTTGGGGATTTGTCAACATTAACAGAATTTTCATCAAAGAAATTACCTAGCAGATCCTCCTCCTCTTCAACTTGATTGATTTGCTCTTTGAGCTGCAGCCTCCTGAATAGTATTAGTTAGTGCTACAAAGCCAGCAGCAGCTTCAGCATTTCCTCCTATATTATGATCAACCTATAGACTATTAACTTGCACATTAATGTTAGTATTAACCTCATCATTAACCATCTCATTATTACAATTTCCATCATTCTCAATTGCTAAAGCATCAAAAGGATTTGCATTAACATTAGTCACATCAGCGTCAACGTTAACACTAGCCTTATCATTAGCAACCCCCTTCTTTCTCCAATACTTTTTAGCTTTTGTATTAACTGATGTCCAGTTACTTCTATTAGTATTTGTTGTGAATTTCCTATTATTTTGTCCAGTTTGATCATGAGGATTATCATGAAAATTATTTCCAAGATTCTCAACATGGTCTCCATCCACATCTGCTTTTGCATTAAATTCACATTTATTAGTTGTGTGGCCAAAAACCTTAAAAGTGGTACATATATTGGGTCTCCAATCATAGGATAACATAAATGATGGGCAATCCTTACCTAAACCATCAACCACTATTCTATCTGGTAGTTCAAACTCAGAAGAGATCTCAATTAAAGCCTTTGCATATCTAAACCTCTGCAACTTTTCAGTGCTAGTATCAAAACATATCAACCTCCCCACATGCCAAGCAAGCCAGTTTATACCCAATAACGTCCAAAGAATAATCGGGATTCGAAAAAATGGACCTTGTTAGCCTACTTTGTGAATTAGGCTACACAAAGTTAGAAGATCAAATTATGAAGAACACCCTGCCAGACAATTGGATCGGATCGGGCTTTCTTGGTAGAGACAAACCAACACAAAGCTATAAAGGAAAGAATGCAACACTAACCGGATCGGAGGAGACGAAGCCGATCCGAACCCCCAGTCATCAGCTTATCCGAGCCGAACCCAGAATTTCTGTTGCTTCACTCCACGTTTTCTTTAAGAATCGGGGCGGTTATGTACACGTTCTACCCACAATTGCCACTAACCAGATGTGCTGTCATCACCAGAACCCATCCGAACCCGAAAGTGATGGGATGGACGCTACGTGGATGCGAACCGATCTGGTTTCAGAAGCTTTTTCCACCTATAAATACATCATCAAGAGGCATTTGAAAGGATCTTTTGGCATTTTCAGTATTGAAACTCCTTTGTAACCCGAATTCCACCAACTTATTCAGCCTACAATCATCTTTCAAGACAAAAAAAGAAAATTGAGTGAATTAATGTATGAAATGAGTGAGATTTGAGTGAAAATCATTGTTGTTCTCACTTTCAAGATATCAATAAAAAAAAAAAAAAAAAAGTGGACGTAGGCTAATTAACGCTGAACCACTATAAATTGTGTGTTTTTTTCGCTTTAGTTTTCATCCTATTATAATCTTTGCTAGTTTGGGTGTTAGAGCCAATTTTGGATCTAACATTTTGGTGCTTTCACTAAGAAATCTTCGAATTCTCAGCCTTTTGGGGGCTATCATTCTACTATTTGGGCTTTCAAGTTCAAAGAAGTTAATCCTCTGTTTCTGACATCTTTAAGTGCTTGTTGACTAACTGTTGAAGAATCGAGTATCATGGCTAAGACCAAAGGAAAAGAAGTGCAAGGCGCTAGGGGAAACGATACTAGAGAAGATCAGCAAGTCATCGTATTAACGAGGTCACGCGCTCAAAGCTCTAGAGCAGATCGCTCTGACCACGAGGATCCAGTCCGGATGGAAGACACCGATCCGATCCGGTCTAATGAGGTCGAGGGCACTCACTCTCTCCATCTGAACTGCTCCGACCAGGCCACTGCGCACCGATCCGATCCGAACCAGAATGAAGCTGGAACTTCTACTCGAGCTCCCTCCAACGCTCCAATTCCAGCCACAATGGCTAATGTTCAGCCTGATCCATCTGCACCCATTACCCAGGGAGATTTTTCACGTTTTCTTGACATGCTCTAGAGCACTAAGGAAGCATTGGAAGCCCAAAGGCGTGACAACCTTCGCATGCAGGAAAACATGATCACTATGGGTAGAGAACTACAGGAGCTCCAGAAGCAGAAGACTTCTTCCCCAACACGCCGCCTTACTACAGATGATTTGTCTTCTTTGGACGAGGGACGCCCTCGTGAGAGAAGGCCGCTTGAACGACCTCAGAACCTCGATCAGTTGACTTTTGGATCTTTAGGATCCTGGGAAGACGTCGCTCGTGTATTGGGCCCTGATGACCCAAGCCTGCAACAGCCTATGTTGCTACCCATGCGCGGATCCCACGTCCTACCCAGGGATCCTAATATTATCAACCCTACGCAGCAGCGGCTTCTCCAACCTCTACCTCCTGAGATTGACCGGGAGCGCAGAGAGCAACGTAGAGTAGCTGTCGCTAGAAACAGGAAGTTATCCCCTGATCAGGAACCCAGGGGTAATCCGAACATCATACCTAGAGAGCCTGTGCAGACATTAACAAATGTCGATGTATGGGCAATGGTGCGTCAGATTATGTCCGAAAACCGACGATAGACTAATGAAGATTGGGGCATTGAGCGAAGTCATACCCCATTCACAGATGATATACTGGATTTCTAGTTCCCTCGGCGATTCAACTTGCCTCAGATGGATCGATATTCAGGAAGAACAGACCCATAGCAGCATCTGATGAGGTACGCATGGTTCATGAATGCGCCAACAGCTCCAGATGCCATAAAATGCAAAGCTTTTCCATTTTATCTTGAAGACGTAGCTTTAATGTGGTTCACCCGACTCCCTCCTAGGTCGACATCAAATTTCACAGAATTGAGTGAGCGCTTCATGAATCAGTTTCGACTTCATGCCCGAAAGTCCAAGAGCATCATAGAATTGTCACGGATTAAATAGGCCCCAGGAGAATCTTTGAAGTCATATTTGGATCGTTTCAACCTGGCTGTCACCGAAGTTAGTGATCCCCATGGGCCCACTATCCTGATGGCCTTGATAGAAGGGGTAGATCTTGACACAGAGTTCGGGGATTACTTGTCTGGGAAACCGCCTCCTACTAGAGAATTGTTCTATGAAAAAGCTAATATCCGTTTAAGGCGAGAAGAAGCCAAGGCAAATCGGAAGAGAAAGTACGAAGGGGCCACGAGGGAAGGCGTCCAGAGTAACGTTGCTGTGAAACAATCTGGTGACAGTTCAGGGAAGGTGGAAGTAAATGTTAGCAACTAGAGTGGGGGTAATAGCAACAGAAATGGGAACGACAACAGAAGGAACAGAAACCGAGGGAATAGCTCTAGTAAAAGACCCAGATTACATACTTTTGAAAATTATACGCCATTAAATGATACGTTGGAGAATATTTATTTAGATACATATAGCATATTGTAGTAAAAAAACCACCACCCAGAGACTCCACTGAGAAAGATATTGCAACAGGAAAGTTTTGCTTGTTTCATGGTACCCACGGTCATTCCACCAATGAATGCCGTCATTTGAGAGATATTGTCGAAAGATTGCTGCGATAAGGGAAGTTAGACGAGTACAAGGTCGCCCCAAGGGACATGGGACAAGGGGGACAAGCCCCGGGCCAAAACCAGCCTACTTCAAAACCCATAGCTCAGCAAAAAGGTAAGGGGATCATCATTAATACTATTATAAGCGGACCTCACCTAGTTGGTCGTAGTTTTAAAGCAATGGATCAGTACGTCAACGCCGCCAAGCATTTTGAGGTAGGAGAATGCAGTAGCCTCGAAGACATTACTCCAATAAAACAACAAAAGACGATGTCAGACGACGTCGTATTCCGCAATAAAGATGATTCCGGAGTTCAATCTCCAACCGACGATCCACTAGTGATTACTACAACAACTGGCCTTGCTTTAGTCCATAAAGTGTTAGTGGACAACCGGAGCTCGGTCAATATCCTCTTCAAGAAAGCTTTCGAAGAAATGAGACTCGAAGCAAAAGATTTAAAGCCACACGAAGGATGGATACGTGGCTTCAACGGAGCGTCGACGACTCTGATGGGCTTTGTGGAATTACCGGTCACATTAGGGCAGGGAGATCGCCAGAGAGTAAGGATCCTGCCATTTGTAGTTTTGGATGTGGAGTCGCCCTACAATACCTTCCTAGGCCGACCGACCCTTGCCGAGTTTAGGGCATGTATTGCACCGTGGTGCTTGCTGCTTAAATTCCCGACTGACTCAGGAATTGGGGTGATGAGGGGCGATCAAGCTACGGGACGAGCTTGTTACATGACGGAGTTAAAGACGTTAATGAAGGGGTTGAATATAGAAGCTAAGGACGATTCCGCCCCTCCAAAGGAGAACTCAGCATAGCAATTAAGGGGTCCTGCCCCAAGAGAGTCGCCCTCAGACATGCTCGAGGATATAGATCCCAGAGAGGATAGAGAACCCGGGGACAGGAAGGCAACTCCCAACGAAATAACAATAGATATACCTGTTGATGAAACAGATTCAACAAAAATACTAAAGATCGGCTCGCAACTAGATCCAGTTCGAGCGAGGGAATTGGCTGATTTCTTAAAGGCAAATCTGGATGTGTTTGCCTGGACTCACGTTGACATGCGTGGGATTTCGCCTACCATCATGAGCCACTCTTTGTGTATTAATCCAAAAGCACCAACCAGTCAAGCAGAAGAGACAGATGTTAGGCCCAGAGCGGTCAGCAGCTTCAAAAGAAGAAGTAGAGAAATTAAAAGATAATTGATTCATTAAGAATTCGAAATATCCCGACTGGATATCGAATCCTGTCCTGGTCAAAAATTCAAACGGGAAGTGGTGAACATGTATCGACTTTTCTGATTTGAACAAGGCTTGCCCGAAGGATAGCTTTCCTCTCCCTAGAATTGATCAACTAGTAGATTCGACGATCGGGCATGAGCTTTTATCCTTTATGGATGCCTATTCCGGATACAATCAAATTCCCATGCACAAACCAGATCAAGAGCATACAAGCTTTATCACAGACTTAGGGTTATATTGTTACGTGGTAATGCCCTTTGGGTTAAAGAATGCAAGAGCCACGTATCAGCGTCTAGTCAACCGCATGTTTTACAATCAAATCGGGAAAACCATGGAGGTTTACGTGGATGACATGCTTGTGAAGTCTAAACAGTCTTCCGATCATACAAGGGACTTAGCTGAAATGTTTAATATTCTTCGAAGGTACGGGATGAAGTTAAACCCCCTAAAATGTTCGTTTGGGGTCGCATCTGGAAAATTCCTGGGGTTTATTGTGAGTTCTCGAGGAATTGAGATAAATCCTAACCAAATAGCAGCAATAAGAGACATTGAAGAACCACGCAAGATCAAAGACGTTCAAAGATTGGCTGGAAAAGTTGCTGCATTAAGTAGGTTTATTTCCAAAGCTACAGATAGATGTGTACCTTTCTTCGATCTCATAAAACGGGGAAAGCGAAATTTTGAGTGGACTCCCGACTGTGTGTAGGCGGAATCTATTAGACTTCTTAGAAAAGCCTCTAATATTATCAAAGCCTGTGGAACATGAGGATTTGTTCGTCTACTTGGCGGTATCATCTCACGCCGTCAGCACGGCATTAGTACGTGAAGAGGATAAAGTCCAGAAACCTATATATTATGTAAGCAAAAAACTTGCCGCTGCAGAACGTAATTATCCGAAGGTAGAGAAGCTTTCTTATAGCCTCCTGATTGCTTCTTGCAAACTTCGCCATTATTTTCAGGCACACCAGATAGTTGTACATACCGATCAACCTTTGAGACAAGTGTTGCAGAAACCCGAAGCATCGGGGCGGTTACTTAAATGGAATATTGAGCTGGGTCAATTTGATTTGAACTTTCAGCCACGAAGATCAATAAGGGGGCATGCGTTGGCTAACTTTATAGCTGAATTTATAATTCCCGAAGAGGAAACGGTGGGTGACAAGGTAGTTACTTTGGATCGAGATTTAGAGCTTAGTCCGTGGAAACTATATACGGACGGAGCCAAGAACGATCGAAAGTTCGGCGTCAGAGTTGTTTTAATAACTCTTGAAGGACGATCTATTTACTATGCATTACGATTAGAGTTTGCTGCTACTAACAATGATTCCGAGTATGAAGCCCTGATTGCCGGGCTGAAACTCGCCAAAGAATTGGGAGTGAAGACACTAGATATATATTGCGATTCCAAGATAGTTGTATGCCAAGTTTGGGAAGAATTTACTGCTAAAGGACCTCGACTCATTACTTATCTCAATAAGGTAAAGGAGTTGTTGGGAGGTTTGGAGCATTATAGCATAACACACATTCCAAGAGCGGAAACTCAGAAAGCAGATCGACTGGCGAAGCTAGCAAGTTCTGATAATCCTAAAGAAACTGAAATGGTTCCGATAGAGGTGTTGGAATCACCGAGTTTTGACCTAATGGAAGCAGAGCTAACCTTGGAAGTTGAACCAGAGAAAGAATCCTGGATGACGTCGATTAAGAATTTTCTCAAGAATGGAACCCTCCCGTTGAAAAAAAGCGAAAGACGAGCTGTAAGATGCAAGGCTGAAAAATACGTTTTACAGGACGACGACTTTTATCGCCAAGGGTTTTCAATGCCCCTATTACGGTGTATCGCACACGACGACATTAAACGTGTACTGCAAGAAGTACATGAAGGTGAGTGTGGAGATTACACTGGGGGCCAAACCCTAGCAAAGAAAGTATTACGGTACGGATATTCCTGGCCTACCGTGAATAAAGACGCGACTGATTATTCACGACGTTGCGATGGATGTCAAAGATTCGCCAAAGTTCTCAGAGCGCCTCCGACCCAGCTCAAGTCGATGGTAAGTCCATGGCCATTTGCCATGTGGGGAATTGACATTATTGGAGTGTTACCTATTGCCATAGGAGGAGCTAAGTATAGTCGTGGGCTACTTCACAAAATGGGTGGAAGCTGAACCTTTAACAACCATCACGGCGAGGAAGGTGATCAGTTTTGTGGTCAGAAACATTATTTGTTGATTTGGGATACCGAAGACCATCATAACTGATAATGGGATGCAGTTTGGTAGCATCGAGTTCGGAAACTTCTGCCAGAAATACAAGATTGGTAAACGATACACTGCAGTAGCTCACCCGCAGTCAAATGGCCAGGTCAAAGCCACAAATAAGGTCATTAAATCAATTCCGAAGAAGCGGTTAGAGAGGGACAAAGCTAGATGGGTAGACGAGTTGCCATTAGCTTTATGGGCCTACAGGACAACCTTTAAGATGGCTACCGGCCATACTCCCTATTCACTTTCCTTTGGGTTAGAAGCAATGATCCCGGTAGAATTAGAAGTCCCTTCTCATCGAATTGCGTATTATGACCCGATGACAAATAAAGCACTCCTCCTAGAATCTCTTGATATGATTGAAGAAAAAAGAGATGAAGCCGACTTGCGTGCATCGAGACATCGACATCAAGTAGCACGTTATTATGACTGGAAAGTTCGCTTCAAAACTTTTGAACCAAGAGGCCTAGTACTGAAACGAGTCGTCCCGCCTTCGACCCAATTGGGTCCAAAATGGGAAGGGCCATACACCATCCAACGGAAGCTTGATACAGGAGCATTCAAGCTAACGACTGTGGACGATGAGGAAATTCCCAGAGCTTGTAACGCTCAGCACTTACGACGATATCTGAGCTAAATATGAAATGTCATCCTTTTTGTTTTTATAAGCTATGTAAAAAGGCACGACTTGCCTTAAAAAGTCTGTTTATATGAACAAAGGATTATGATGTGGATGTAGGCTACGACTTAGTTGAACCACTATAAAAAACATCGTGTGTCATTTACTTTTCTACATTATTTATAGCTTCAACAATTATTCTATTATGACCATGAAACACGAAATACTAAATAAGATTTGAAAAGTTGAAGATGACCTATGTGCAGGAACAAATAAAATGATCGTTTGCAAAAAAAAACATAAAAGAATGGGAAGACAACATTCTTAACTCTAACTCTCAAGAATCGAGAGAGAGTATAAAGAACGGGAAGATGATGTCCCTTGAGGCATGAAGGTGCACCCAGATGAGAGACCGCCTCAACGATACTCTAACCTGGTTATGAGACAGGAGAGTATAAAGATGCTAGAAAGAATAGGCATCAATGATGAAAGGAATATGGCCCCGTCGGAGAATTGGGGGCAATTGAATTTTGAATTTAACAAATCTTGAATAATTCTTGCTCAGTTATCCAAGATTGACTGGGGGCATATCTGTGTACGCATATTCCCCTCAATAATGACTTCATTATATAATTGTAATATGACATGCTCTTGCATTTTTGCTTAAGTACTAAACTAACAACTATCAGACATTGTAGGTAATAAATTATTATTATTTACAAACACGTGAGTTTGTACAGGGAAATCAAGCAAAGGATGCGAGGGCCGCACTCGCTGCAACAATTGTGGACCAATGGAATGCCAAAATAAAACAAAGCACTCCGTCACTTGGGCTTTGGAGCGGACTTGGATTTTTTGGCAGCTTTATGAGTAGCCTTAGCCTCCTTTTCAGCATCAGTCATAATGCGCTTCGGCCTTTTCTTCTCTGCAGCCGAAGTGCTAGAATCGGTTGATTTTTTACCAGGAGTCCGAACACGGGAATCAAGAGAAGATTTTTTAGCAAGCTCCTCTGTAATAGACCTCGTTGAAAGCTTAACGACTAACCTTAATCCAGGATCCACCACTGCAAGTGGTTTAAGGCTTTCGGGGTTCAAGTCTTCAACTTTTAGCTACATAAGTTTGTGTAACGGCTGGAAATTTTCGACTCCTCGAGAGTCGAAAATTCCGAGACGTTAGTGAAAGAAAGTAGAGGGTGAGGAAGAAAAGATAGAACTAATAGAATAGAAGAAGAAGAAGAACTTACATCATCAGAGTAAACACGAATCTCACAGTGGAACGAATAAAATATAATATAACTTTGAAATACAAATCAGTACTCGTATATACATACCATTTCAAAGTACAACACTTAACAACACAGCGGAATAATAATAGCTATAATCCTGAAGTCTCCTGCTCCAAGCTCTCCAAGTGTATCTGTAAAATCCCGACTACTTGACTGCCCGTACAAATTTAGGCACCCAAGAGTTTAGGGAAAACAAAACAAAATAAACTCCGGGTCAGTCATGGGACTGGTGTGAATAAAACTCCAACACTTGGTTAAATAAAGGATATCTTCAGATATTATAATAATGTCTAAATACAAATAGATATCAATCTGGCAGAACGCTTGCATCTCACGTTCCACATACATAGTATACAAATAAAACCGTGAGCGCTTATTGGAGATTGGATTCCAACAGACAAGGTATGGGAGCACCTTCCGATTAGTGTACTCTAGAGGAGATACACTAGGGTTCAACAAGAACGTCTTGCAACCCGGCCACACATGACCGTCCACTCATTTAGCTTGAGTGTAACGAATATATTATCACCGATGGTTGGGATCAGCAACCATCCTTCCCGATAAGGGACAGCATTGAAATAGATTATAAAGAAGTACAATTGGATATTCTCTAGATGGTGATAATACACCCTGCTTGGGTATGGTCCAACTAGCCATGCTGCCTAGCCCAACTTCTGTTATTTCCCGGTTGTGAGGTTTGATGTCACGTTTATCACTTTGACAGATCATTTCTTCAATTACTTTGAATGCCACATCGTCATACCCGCCAAATCAATATCGATTTCTCAAGGCATCACGAGTATAAAAGCTAAGAGAAACGAATTTCTCCGCCACCAACGTAATACGTTTAAAGAGATCAACATATATGATTCGTTAAGAATACTTTGTCAGACACTCGTCCATATACGTTGTCCTGGGACTGAACAAACCGAAGGCACTATTCAGTGAATCCATCCTACCTAGGCTTTTCACAATAGCCCTTGCACTTCACTCCGTCTTCAATTATCTTCAGCGTACTTGATTCGCAACGCTTATGCTAATATGGAGTGGTTCTTCGGATAATAATCCAACCGGTCTCTCCATATTAACAACGTAAATATGGTCAAAACTTTGATAGTCTGTGATTCAACTATCAAATGAAAACATGTCGGTGTACAAACAACGATCTTATTTCCAAATGGAAATTCGATCGATCAATCATCATATACATATATATGTTCATATTTCCTTATTTCATATATTTAGAAAATATATGTTATTAATCATTGGAAAACATTTCCATAGCTTATTTACGCATCACTATTATTTCGCAACTATCAGTCCCTAACTGTAACTAGTATGAGAACAATTCTCTAAGTATCAATCCGGAAGGTCGAAACCAACATCAGATCGTCACTTAGAAAACCGTTCAACTTACCCTCTCCAGTCAGTTTCTGAATTTGCTTAACTCTATTTCTTAAATTCTTATCATGAAAACATTTCATTTTCTATGTTTAGAAAACATATCTGACTATCTTTGGAAAACGTTTCCAAAACTCATTTACGGATTTCAAATGAACGTTGTATAAAACATCGTTACGCTTAATCCATTAATCGCTTATTACTTAACTAAATTTCAAATCAACCTTTTCTATCGAACCACAACTATTCCTTTGTCAATTCTGAAGTCAATCAAGTTGGGGTATAATTACCTCGCAGACCTTAATTGAACAACGTCCTTTACTGTGAAATAGATGAAGCTCATCACTCACTTTTTACAATCATTTGTTTACGCAAATTCTCGGATTCAGGTTACGAATCCACTTATTATATGACAACGTTTGATTATAACTATAACGTTATAATTCCTACCCCTAAAATATCTAACCTAAATTATAAATTTATTTCCTAACTCGAATAATTTAACAGACACCTAATTTCTAAATCAATAACTAAATCTTGATTTAAACCCTGGAAAGTAAATAGTACTTTCCCGAATTCGCTATAATCGAATTCGACGTATAACTCTCTTTCGAGTAATCTCTATTCGATTAACTCTCCCTTTTTAATAACTGATATTCGATACTCTATTTCGATTAACTCCTATCGAATAACTAATATTCGAATAACTCTTCTTGGTTGGCTTTATTTCATTAACTCTTATCGAATAACAAATATTCGATTTTCTTAAATGTGTCAATTCTTATCGAATAACTAACATCCGATTTAACTTAAATGGATTTACTCTTATCGAATAACTTATTCGATTAACTCAACTTGATTTTCTTAACTCGATTATCTCAACTCGATTTCTTAACTCGATTACTTAACTCGATAAATCTTAACTCGATTACTTAACTCGATAACTTAACTTAACCCAAATCGATTAACTCAACTCTAATCGATTAACTTAATTTGATTTACTCCTTCGAATAACTCATTCGAATAACTTAATTGATTAACTCCTTCGAATAACTAATTCGAATAACTTACCTTCGAATAACTAATATTTGATTTACTCTAACTCGATTAACTTAATTCTAATCGATTTACTCCATTTCGATTCAACTTAATTCAAATCGATTAACTTAACTCAAATTGATTAACTCCTTTCGAATAACTAAATTCGATTTAACTCTTCTCGAATAACTAAATTCGATTAACTCAAATTGAATAACTAATATTCAATTAACTCTTACATGTTTAACTCTATTCGAATAAGTAATTCGAATCACTCTAATGTGTTTAACTCTATTCAAATATCTAATTCGAATAACTCATTTCGAATAACTAAATTCGATTAACTCCTTTTTATAACGTTTATTCATTTCAAAAGATTTCCTTTTTACAACGTTTATCCATTTATAAAGATTTACTTTTTACAACGTTTATACATTTATAAAGATTTACTTTTAGTAACGGTTCTTCACTTTATAAATGTCCTTTTAATAACGTTTCTACTTAACTATATAAGTCCAGACTTATATATATTCCATTTATCAACGATAAATAATTTATTTAATTTATAAAACATTATTTATAAATTAATCTACTTCAATTTATCTGTTTAAAACAGATTTCCTATTTAATATCTCATTTAAATCCATATCGTGTTATACCGTGTGCGAAGCACGTGTTTAAATCTATCCTTGTATAATTCTGTTTATTTTCCGAACAAGTGTTCCTTTATTTATTCCCTAAATAAATATTCCTTTATTCCATTTATTTATAATCTAAATAAATGTTCCTTTATTTATTTCCTAAATAAATATTCCTTTATTCCATTTATTTATAATCTAAATAAATGTTCCTTTATTCCATTTATTTTCTAAATAAATGTTTCCTTTTTCATTTATTTATTTCCTAATTAAATAAATGTTTTCCTTTTATAAAATCCTATCGATTTTATAAATAAGATTCATTTTCAATATAAACATTGAAAATCCCCTTATCAACATTTCGGTATGTTATGGTATTCAATCATATCAAATCACGATGTTCAATATCGTCCAAGCACATATAATTTCCCACAGATTTTATAACATATCATATAACAATATATGAAAAACAATAAAATAACTGTTGAGGAATCCAGTCGGATTCCTCCAACCTGTTTCCCTGCATCACAGATGTTAGACAATATAGATAACATCACTTTCAGTTCCATATGATATATTCTGTTAAACAGAATCAATATAGAAATTTAACTAACTGACTAGCAGTTCAATCAACCAATCAACACACAGTCAAACAGACAATTTTAACAGTTCTAACAATACAACATGAAATTATAAACTGTTCAGAGTTAGTGAGATTTACTCACATTGGACGATCATTGTCAATGACGATAACCATCACTTGATTCAGACAATTTATTTTGCTATAAATTGTGACGGACTCCAATTGATTCTCGGTCAGTCTCATTGTGGAGCTCTCGTCCGTAAGATCCCAACGCAACTTACGGTTTGTGATTCTGATTTTGTATGAAGAAGATACGAACTATACAAGTTAATAAACTATTTATTTAAATAACAACTTAAATGGTTTACTTAAGAATGGGCCTCACCCATATTAACCTCGTCCCACTACATCCCTTAAAAGCCCGTACGCACTCCTTTACTCCTTTCTTCCTCAATCAGTTCGGCCGTGACCTCCTGAAGCAAAACTCCACCAATCCTCCAACTTTAGATCCCAAATTCACCTTCTCCTCTTCATTAAATCTCGAACTAAAAACACCAGCGTGCTTCTCTCCCACTCCTCTTCCTACTCCACTCATAAACAACGAACTCGCACCCCCTGGATGTCGCGGCTTCAGCTCGTCCGCCTGATAACACGGTGTCCCCATTTCCCATCGAATACCCCAAAAGACCTCCCACTAGAAGCTAAACTTCCCAACGATATCGAATTCAAACTCCAAACTTTGCAATATTTCTCTGATTGCTCACCAACCGTAGCCCTAGTTTTACCGTTGATTTTCAAGCAACCCAAGGAGGCGTCGCACCCTAAGTGCATGGTGCCGGATCAAAGCTCAGAGTCTGATGATCTCAACAAACCTTGATTCAAAATTTTAGGAATTTTATTTTAGTTGTTTGGATTTTTCTACTTTTGAAACTTTCACTGTAAAATTCATTGTCGACCTTATATAGGTGTGGTGGTGGTTGGTAACACTTATGGATGAGAAGGGTCAGTGCGTGGCCTGTGTGGGATCACCGAAAAATAGGGGGAATATTTTAAATTTGATTTTCTATTTTATTTTTTCGATTTTATACTCTTTTCTGGTCCTTAAAAATCACTTCGACTGCATATGATACCCAAAAATTACCAAACTGGACGTGTAGCTAGAGTTTGACATTACGGTCCCAACGAAACTGGTTTCGTCGAATTCTGACTTCGTATGCTCACACAGCCTATTTTTAACCGTCGAAATACTGACTGTTTCTCACTCTAAAAATCCGTACGGTCACACAGTGAATCTAAAAATCACGAAACTGGAAATCTAACAACTATTTGATATTTCGGATCCAACAAAACTGGTTTCGTCGAATTTCGACTTCGTTTGCAAAAGTGGCTATTTTTAACGCTCTAAATAGCCTATTTAAATATATAAATATATTTAAATATAATTAAATCAAATATTTTAAAATTAAATATTATCGTATATCTTCACATATGATATCGTACAGGTCCAGAATATCATATCAGAATTTACAGTTTGATATTTCAGATTTTAGATTATCCCGGTATTCAGTTTATACTGAAAATCTCTTTTATAACATATACAAAGCGTCGCAAATTATAAAGGAATTCTACAGCGACTTTTCTGAAATTTGATTTGGACATAACTCGAAATCTACACGATGAAATCCTGATTTTTCACTTCCAGTAGAAAGATATACTCCACCAGCTCCACACGTTTCTTGTTTCACAGAAATCCAGCTTAAAATGAATCATGTACATTCAGTTGAAGTTCAAATCGCCAAATTGCGAACTGCCGCGACGTTTCAGGTTCGTTTTAATTATAATTATAAATTATAAGTTCGAACGTTGTACTTTAAGTTATCGATATCACCAAATCGATATATAAATAATTAAATAAATAAATTATTCGACAGCTAACAAAACGCGCCATTACAGACTTCCCCCCTTAAAATAATTTCGTCCTCGAAATTGCTAAGTTAGAAAAATGCTACTAACTCTACTAACTAGATTTAAAAATCCTTTTTTTTTTGTTCACCTCTAAATTTCAGTTTCGACTGGACCCATTTCATTTTAATTTATTTTATTAACTCATTTCCGACTAACTAAAATTTTCAAAAATTCTGAAAATTTTCTAACACCTTAAATTTTCGAAATTTTTTGCCATAACCTCCTTTGTACGGCTCAATACGTCAAACCACAACTCGCCTCTCTAGGCCTCCTCCAATCCAAAAGGAAATCAAAATAGCCAAGCGGCTTGCCAATTCGGCTCATAAAATCCGAACTCATATATGATATAAACTTGTACCTTTTTGTCGGGCATTTAACTCTATCCCTTTCATCTGCTACCACTTCAACATATACCAATGTTATCCATTCCAATTGATCTCCAATCAGTTCATATCCTCAAATCCAAATCGAATTTCATTCGAACTCTAATATCAAATTCCAAATTATTGACTTATCAATTTGGTTCCATTCTAGATTATCTCTAATCCAATTCAATTTTATTTAACTCGGTTCAAGTTAAATTTCAATTTATTTTTACCATCTCATTTTATTTAACTTCATTAGTTAAATTTTAATTCCAGAACTTAAGTTCCTGGGTTTCTTTCAAATCAATTTGAAATCATAATGCCAATTCAAAACCTTTGAATTTCTAAACAACTTGTTTTCTCAAAACAATTCAAAAACAAAACCTTTGGTAGTAATCCGTCACTTAGAACTCGAAAATGAACACTGATGATGTCTAGATTCATCATCAGAATCTATTTTCCAGCTATCGAAGTGAGTTCAATACTATATCATTTTCAATTTGAAAAACATTTTCAAAATCTCCCAGGAACTTAAAATTTCCTTATTTTAAATTCCAAATTCTGATTTAAATTCATATTTAATTCAAACTATTTCATATATTACATTCATATGAATTCTGATTGGTCATTTATAACCATTTCACCCTTTTATAATCTTATTCGATTATAATAACAACCAACACAATCAATATACTATAATAATTTCAAGATATATATTTCTCCTATAAACAAATATATTTTGGGAAAAATTATTTCATTTACCCTCTTTCAAAACATACCATGACGGTTCATCGTATTCGAGTGTTTAGTAACCCTTATCGATACAGTGGATCAAACGGATCGACCAGAATTCATAAGCCACTCAACCAATGAGTCTCCACAATATAAAACCATTTTATATTGAATAACAATTACGCGCTCATATATATACACTCAAACTCAATCTAGGATATTGCTAATCCCATCTCTATTGAGTTATGCCACAGAGCCAAGGTAATCACTTAACTTAAGCTCTGATACCAACTGTAACGGCTGGAAATTTTCGACTCCTCGATAGTCAAAAATTCTGAGACGTTAGTGAAAGAAAGTAGAGGGTGAGGAAGAAAAGATAGAACTAATAGAATAGAAGAAGAAGAAGAACTTACATCATCAGAGTAAACACGAATCTCACAGCGGAATGAATAAAATATAACATAACTTTGAAATACAAATCAGTACTCGTATATACATACCATTTCAAAGTACAACACTTAACAACACAGCGGAATAATAATAGCTATAATCCTGAAGTCTCCTGCTCCAAGCTCTCCAAGTGTATCTGTAAAATCCCGACTACTTGACTGCCCGTACAAATTTAGGCACCCAAGAGTTTAGGGAAAACAAAACAAAATAAACTCCGGGTCAGTCATGGGACTGGTGTGAATAAAACTCCAACACTTGGTTAAATAAAGGATATCTTCAGATATTATAATAATGTCTAAATACAAATAGATATCAATCTGGCAGAACGCTTGCATCTCACGTTCCACATACATAGTATACAAATAAAACCGTGAGCGCTTATTGGAGATGGGATTCCAACAGACAAGGTATGGGAGCACCTTCCGATCAGTGTACTCTAGGGTTCAACAAGAACGTCTTGCAACCCGGCCACACATGACCGTCCACTCATTTAGCTTGAGTGTAACGAATATATTATCACCGATGGTTGGGATCAGCAACCATCCTTCCCGATAAGGGACAACATTGAAATAGATTATAAAGAAGTACAATTGGATATTCTCTAGATGGTGATAATACACCCTGCTTGGGTATGGCCCAACTAGCCATGCTGCCTAGCCCAACTTCTGTTATTTCCCGGTTGTGAGGTTTGAGGTCACGTTTATCACTTTGACAGATCATTTCTTCAATTACTTTGAATGCCACATCGTCATACCCGCCAAATCAATATCGATTTCTCAAGGCATCACGAGTATAAAAGCTAAGAGAAACGAATTTCTCCGCCACCAACGTAATACGTTTAAAGAGATCAACATATATGATTCGTTAAGAATACTTTGTCAGACACTCGTCCATATACGTTGTCCTGGGACTGAACAAACCGAATGCACTATTCAGTGAATCCATCCTACCTAGGCTTTTCACAATAGCAATTGCACTTCACTCCGTCTTCAATTATCTTCAGCGTACTTGATTCGCAACGCTTATGCTAATATGGAGTGGTTCTTCGGATAATAATCCAACCGGTCTCTCCATATTAACAACGTAAATATGGTCAAAACTTTGATAGTCTGTGATTCAACTATCAAATAAAAACATGTCGGTGTACAAACAACGATCTTATTTCCAAATGGAAATTCGATCGATCAATCATCATATACATATATATGTTCATATTTCCTTATTTCATATATTTAGAAAATATATGTTATTAATCATTGGAAAACATTTCCATAGCTTATTTACGCATCACTATTATTTCGCAACTATCAGTCCCTAACTGTAACTAGTATGAGAACAATTCTCTAAGTATCAATCCGGAAGGTCGAAACCAACATCAGATCGTCACTTAGAAAACCGTTCAACTTACCCTCTCCAGTCAGTTTCTGAATTTGCTTAACTCTATTTCTTAAATTCTTATCATGAAAACATTTCATTTTCTATGTTTAGAAAACATATCTGACTATCTTTGGAAAACGTTTCCAAAACTCATTTACGGATTTCAAATGAACGTTGTATAAAACATCGTTACGCTTAATCCATTAATCGCTTATTACTTAACTAAATTTCAAATCAACCTTTTCTATCGAACCACAACTATTCCTTTGTCAATTCTGAAGTCAATCAAGTTGGGGTATAATTACCTCGCAGACCTTAATTGAACAACGTCCTTTACTGTGAAATAGATGAAGCTCATCACTCACTTTTTACAATCATTTGTTTACGCAAATTCTCGGATTCAGGTTACGAATCCACTTATTATATGACAACGTTTGATTATAACTATAACGTTATAATTCCTACCCCTAAAATATCTAACCTAAATTATAAATTTATTTCCTAACTCGAATAATTTAACAGACACCTAATTTCTAAATCAATAACTAAATCTTGATTTAAACCCTGGAAAGTAAATAGTACTTTCCCGAATTCGCTATAATCGAATTCGACGTATAACTCTCTTTCGAGTAATCTATATTCGATTAACTCTCCCTTTTTAATAACTGATATTCGATACTCTATTTCGATTAACTCCTATCGAATAACTAATATTCGAATAACTCTTCTTGGTTGGCTTTATTTCATTAACTCTTATCGAATAACAAATATTCAATTTTCTTAAATGTGTCAATTCTTATCGAATAACTAACATCCGATTTAACTTAAATGGATTTACTCTTATCGAATAACTTATTCGATTAACTCAACTTGATTTTCTTAACTCGATTATCTCAACTCGATTTCTCAACTCGATTACTTAACTCGATAAATCTTAACTCGATAACTTAACTTAACCCAAATCGATTAACTCAACTCTAATCGATTAACTTAATTTGATTTACTCCTTCGAATAACTCATTCGAATAACATAATTGGTTAACTCCTTCGAATAACTAATTCGAATAACTTACCTTCGAATAACTAATATTTGATTTACTCTAACTCGATTAACTTAATTCTAATCGATTTACTCCATTTCGATTCAACTTAATTCAAATCGATTAACTTAATTCAAATTGATTAACTCCTTTCGAATAACTAAATTCGATTTAACTCTTCTCGAATAACTAAATTCGATTAACTCAAATTGAATAACTAATATTCAATTAAGTCTTACGTGTTTAACTCTATTCGAATAAGTAATTCGAATCACTCTAATGTGTTTAACTCTATTCAAATATCTAATTCGAATAACTCATTTCGAATAACTAAATTCGATTAACTCCTTTTTATAACGTTTATTCATTTCAAAAGATTTCCTTTTTACAACGTTTATCCATTTATAAAGATTTACTTTTTACAACGTTTATACATTTATAAAGATTTACTTTTAGTAACGGTTCTTCACTTTATAAATGTCCTTTTAATAACGTTTCTACTTCTCTATATAAGTCCAGACTTATATATATTCCATTTATCAACGTTAAATAATTTATTTAATTTATAAAACATTATTTATAAATTAATCTACTTCAATTTATCTGTTTAAAACAGATTTCCTATTTAATATCTCATTTAAATCCATATCGTGTTATACCGTGTGCGAAGCACGTGTTTAAATCTATCCTTGTATAATTCTATTTATTTTCCGAACAAGTGTTCCTTTATTTATTCCCTAAATAAATATTCCTTTATTCCATTTATTTATAATCTAAATAAATGTTCCTTTATTTATTTCCTAAATAAATATTCCTTTATTCCATTTATTTATAATCTAAATAAATGTTCCTTTATTCCATTTATTTTCTAAATAAATGTTTCCTTTTTCATTTATTTATTTCCTAATTAAATAAATGTTTTCCTTTTATAAAATCCTATCGATTTTATAAATAAGATTCATTTTCAATATAAACATTTAAAATTTCCCTTATCAACATTTCGGTATGTTATGGTATTCAATCATATCAAATCACGATGTTCAATATCGTCCAAGCACATATAATTTCCCACAGATTTTATAACATATCATATAACAATATATGAAAAACAATAAAATAACTGTTGAGGAATCCAGTCGGATTCCTCCAACCTGTTTACCTGCATCACAGATGTTAGACAATATAGATAACATCACTTTCAGTTCCATATGATATATTCTGTTAAACAGAATCAATATAGAAATTTAACTAACTGACTAGCAGTTCAATCAACCAATCAACACACAGTCAAACAGACAATTTTAACAGTTCTAACAATACAACATGAAATTATAAACTGTTCAGAGTTAGTGAGATTTACTCACATTGGACGATCATTGTCAATGACGATAACCATCACTTGATTCAGACAATTTATTTTGCTATAAATTGTGACGGACTCCAATTGACTCTCGGTCAGTCTCATTGTGGAGCTCTCGTCCGTAAGATCCCAACGCAACTTACGGTTTGTGATTCTGATTTTGTATGAAGAAGATACGAACTATACAAGTTAATAAACTATTTATTTAAATAACAACTTAAATGGTTTACTTAAGAATGGGCCTCACCCATATTAACCTCGGCCCACTACATCCCTTAAAAGCCCGTACGCACTCCTTTACTCCTTTCTTCCTCAATCAGTTCGGCCGTGACCTCCTGAAGCAAAACTCCACCAATCCTCCAACTTCAGATCCCAAATTCACCTTCTCCTCTTCATTAAATCTCGAACTAAAAACACCAGCGTGCTTCTCTCCCACTCCTCTTCCTACTCCACTCATAAACAACGAACTCGCACCCCCTGGATGTCGCGGCTTCAGCTCGTCCGCCTGATAACACGGTGTCCCCATTTCCCATCGAATACCCCAAAAGACCTCCCACTAGAAGCTAAACTTCCCAACGATATCGAATTCAAACTCCAAACTTTGCAATATTTCTCTGATTGCTCACCAACCGTAGCCCTAGTTTTACCGTTGATTTTCGAGCAACCCAAGGAGGCGTCGCACCCTAAGTGCATGGTGCCGGATCGAAGCTTAGAGTCTGATGATCTCAACAAACCTTGATTCAAAATTTTAGGAATTTTATTTTAGTTGTTTGGATTTTTCTACTTTTGAAACTTTCACTGTAAAATTCATTGTCGACCTTATATAGGTGTGGTGGTGGTTGGTAACACTTATGGATAAGAAGGGTCAGTGCGTGGCCTGTGTGGGATCACCGAAAAATAGGGGGAATATTTTAAATTTGATTTTCTATTTTATTTTATCAATTTTATACTCTTCTCTGGTCCTTAAAAATCACTTTGACTGCATATGATACCCAAAAATTACCAAACTGGACGTGTAGCTAGAGTTTGACATTACGGTCCCAACGAAACTGGTTTCGTCGAATTCTGACTTCGTATGCTCACACAGCCTATTTTTAACCGTCGAAATACTGACTGTTTCTCACTCTAAAAATCCGTACGGTCACACAGTGAATCTAAAAATCACGAAACTGGAAATCTAACAACTATTTGATATTTCGGATCCAACAAAACTGGTTTCGTCGAATTTCGACTTCGTTTGCAAAAGTGACTATTTTTAACGCTCTAAATAGCCTATTTAAATATATAAATATATTTAAATATAATTAAATCAAATATTTTAAAATTAAATATTATCGTATATCTTCACATATGATATCGTACAGCTCCAGAATATCATATCAGAATTTACAGTTTGATATTTCAGATTTTAGATTATCCCGGTATTCAGTTTATACTGAAAATCTCTTTTATAACATATACAAAGCGTCGCAAATTATAAAGGAATTCTACAGCGACTTTTCTGAAATTTGATTTGGACATAACTCGAAATCTACACGATGAAATCCTGATTTTTCACTTCCACTAGAAAGATATACTCCACCAGCTCCACACGTTTCTTGTTTCACAGAAATCCGGCTTAAAATGAATCATGTACTTTCAGTTGAAGTTCAAATCGCCAAATTGCGAACTGCCGCGACGTTTCGGGTTCGTTTTAATTATAATTATAAATTATAAGTTCGAACATTGTACTTTAAGTTATCGATATCATCAAATCGATATATAAATAATTAAATAAATTAATTATTCAACAGCTAACAAAACGCGCCATTACAGTTTGGCTTGTTCGGCTTTCATTTCAGCCAAAGTGATGTCATCAGCACTTTTTGAATCCCCAATTATAGCCACATCAGGGTCTTCTTCATGCCCCTCACTACCACCATCGTATTTCAAGGCATTTATCATCTCGTCATCATGAGAAGTGTCGGCCTTATACAGTTCAGCTCCCCCTCTTGACTCTACAATGGTAGCCTTATCCTATTCTCCTTGAGTCTTTTCCATGGATTTTACCCCAGTGGTGGTTCCCTGATGCATGTCAGTCTTCTCGGTTGGTTCAACACCTACAAAATGAGAAGCAACAATTATCAACTCAGGAGAAAATAAAGGATCCTCCATCGATTGCCCAATTATGTGGTGAAAAGTGGAGTTGGCCTTGACGAATTGAGGTGAAAAGGTAGAAATACCTTCTGATGGTTTCTCAATTGGAGTGACTACCGTCTCTGACGCTGATTTGGGTATAGGAGATAAAAGAGATGCCTGAGGAATCCCAGGGTTCTCGAAATCATATCCCTCGACTTCAGTAGTTTCAGCGGTAGCGGAAGAAGAACCAGCCTCAGGGATATTCTTTTGTTTGGCCATCCGCTTCTCCTCCTCCATAGCAGCGGCAATGAGGCGACGCCTCTCGGCCAGGCGTGCCGGCTCATCATCTCTCAGATATTTTTCCATAAGTTTATCTTTGTCGACGAAGTCTACCTTAAGTTCCTCTTTCTCCCATTCGATGATTTGACTCCATACGTGAACTAAGGTAGTTGGATAGTCTTCAATCCAAGAGATGTTTCGGAGATGAATTATGTGCGCGAAGAATTCAATCAGTAATTCGCCAAAACCGTGCACTTCTTCCTGAGCCTCAGATAGCTGTTTACAGGTCTCTTCAGCAGACTTAATGACATTTTCCACATTCCCCTCAGCTAGGGCAGCCCTATTCTCGGCTTCCATTAACTTGGACTCCAAGTCAGCGTTTCATTTCTCCAGTTCAGCATTTTTTCTCGCTAACTCGGCTTTTTATTGCTCAAGAGTATTGTAAGCCATTTGCATTTTGACATTGTCCGACTTAGCGTCTTCCGCTTGTTTCTTCAACTCCAAACGCTCTTGACTATGAGATTCCAGCAAGTCATGATAACACTTCTGTAACTCCTCAAATTGTTGTTTGAAGTTGTTAGCATCTCATTGAGAGATGACAAGTTGAGCCTGTGTGTCCTTAAGGTCCTTCTCCAAATTTTTCAATGCCTTTTCATCGGCATCTGCAGTCTTTTTCATCGAATTAACATCTGTAATTAAAATTCGAATGATTTTGCAGAGATTGCATGAATACTTGAAAATCTCCGAGTATTGCTTCTCGACTGCGTCAATTTTCGCTTTAGCCTCATCTGCCCACTTTGAGGAAATAGGCTCAAGAGCAGGTAAAAAAGTCAGATTTTCAAAATAATGATCTGGGAACTGCTTCTCTAGATATGCCAGCTTAACTTTGGACTCAGCATCCAGTGGTGGAGGTTTGCAGTATGTTAGCTCAGTGTCTCTACGCTTAGTAGACACGATGGTTGTATCACCCTTTCCAGATTGCTTCTCAGAAACCTTATTTTGTCTCGTGAATCGGTATGTTTCGGCGGACTTTTTTTCCCGACTGTGTTTGTCTTGAGGAGAAGTTCGGTCTTTGGGTGCGACGTGTCTTCTCCTCGACGATTCTGATAGCTTTTATATCGGTCTGGACCCGACCGGATGGGGGAGCGAGAGCGCGAGGTATGTGGCCGATAAGAATCATGAGGCCTTCTGTCATCTCTACCCTGGCTTTCACGGTGATCATGCTCGACATCGAAAGAAGGTCTAAACATGCTACGACGTATTTTTTTGACGTCACAGTAGGGGCGAGACATTGTACCTACGCAACAATGTAAGTGGAATTCAGAATCAGTGTTCACATAAGAAGTGAGTGCTGTGAAGTGTGGTGCTATTGTGTTGGGTGCATCCTAAGTGTTGTTCCCCCCGACAAATCCGAGTCCGAAGCCAGGCTAGCGCGAGTCGGCTCTTTGGCCTTCACGGGAGTAGTCTCCTCTGAAGAAGTGAAAATTAGAGGATTTGTGCCAAAGTCCTCTGAAGTATAGATGGTTTCAGGTAGGGGGAGATCTCCTAAACCCTGAAATGTGGGATCGTCGGTAGTAGGGACATCTCCTTGAGAAGCGGCTGTTGGCAGCTCTTTGGGGGACGTTGATTTCTCAGGAGAAATATCATCATCAGGGACGGTATACTCTTCTCTGTGCTTTTCAGCTATGTTGGCTAACTCGTCGTCCTGAGTGGAAGATGGAGAAGGTGAAGTCCGAAGAGGTATTGTTGGACTATTCGAGCCCGAGCCCATTTCAGGAATAATGTCCACTGGGGGTATGTATACATATGGACCCGACCCATGACCTATGCTACGGGTAATGGATAGTAACCCGTGATGATGGAGATACTCATCCTTAAGAACTTCGTCGATGGTTAGAAACTTTTGATCGCCATTGAGAAGCCGATGCAACCGATCAAAGTACAATTGATCTGATATTTGTTTTGGGTTATCAACTGTGAATAAAAGAGAAAGCAGGTTAATGTGTTGGCATGAACATTCAAAATTGAGATCTAGAAAATTGATGCCTTACTTGATTTGGTCCATCTCCTGGCGCACCCCGGTTGTTGCCTGATATAAAATCATTCGAGCTTAGAATCGCCGGCCTTGCTGCTACATGGAGCTGAAATAATTTTCCTTTTTGAGACTGATTCAAAATAGGAGAGGGAAGGAGTCTCTTGAGTCCGACACTTGAAATTATAAAAAAAAGTGGAAGTCATCGAAAGTAGGCTCTATACCTAAAACCTCTCTGTATGCTATATATAAGGTATATAAATAAGCATAAGAGTTGGGGTGTAACTGCATGGGGGCAATCCGCATCTGTCTCAGAAAGTCGACGACAAAAGGCGGAAACGGTGGAATAGCCCCAACCACACACATTAATCGGGTAACTTCCATGAATCCTTCCGGAGGGTTGTGGGGACGATCAGCTTTCGATGGCACCAGGGTATATCTTTTCAGTATCACGTGCTTTAGATATATTCGAACAAGTCTGTCGTCATCAATTGTTGATTTAACAGAATCTTTGGGTAACTCCAATAAAATAGCAGACTCAAACTCATCAGGAGCTCAATTATCTCCTATCCCTCCTTCCTCTTCATCGCCCAGAGAAACTTCACTGTCGGAAGGTGTTTCACTGTTATGTGCTCCTACTTCATAATCTGGCCCCTCATCGTCCCATTCAGGGTCTGAGGAAGAGGATATATCATCAAGAGCAAATTTCTCAGAAGTTTCCGCAACTTCTATCTTCTTCTTTGCTAACCTAGATGAATGTCTCTCGGCCATGATCACTAGACTACTAAAGAAGCAATAACATAAGTTAGAGTAAGATAGCCCGCATCCCCCCGTGTGTGTGTGTGAACTAAAGTGTGCTACGTGTACCAAAGATGAAAAGTAAACACACGAGAGCGTGATGTAAAGATTCAAAGGAGTAATAATGTTTCAGAATAGTTCTTGATGTTTGTTATGTTTGTAAGGCGCTATCCTAACTGTCCATCAAGTTGAAGATTATGTCAAATATTGATTTAGCCGGTTGAACAAATTCTTGTGTATTGAGCTGGACTGATTTGGTTTGGTTCGGATCTAACATTTTGGGATCGGGGGGAGCCTTGTTATGGTCTGCAGAAAATATTTATGCCTATCGAGCAAAAACCAGATCGGACGGAAGTAGGCTTTCGGAGCGGTTCAGATTGATTTGAATAGCCTTGCTGCTTCATCTCCTTAGTTCTCATTCCAACCCGACCCGGTTAAGCAATCTGTGCCCCCCACTTTGCTTTCTAATCCGACCCGATCCGATCAGTTGAAACTCATTTCCATCTCCACTCCCAAGCCTCTTCACCTGAACCGATCCCAAGCTCTAACCACCTTTCCTCTTCTCCCTCTCCATACTCTACTCCACTTAACTAACACCAAACCCATTTCCCTCAGGAAAACCGTTTATTTTTAAGAAATCAGTCGCAACGAAACCCTTATGGACCTATATATTTCCTACCATGCCAAATCCCTTCCCCAACGTCTCGAAGAGGTGGCAGAACCACCAACAACGACGGCGACGAGAGAGGGAGCCACAGCGTCGAAGTCGAGCAGAGGCCATGACAAAATCGCTCAAAGTTGATCTCAAATTAAAAATGAAATCGACTATTTTAAGATAATCGAGATTATAAACCTATCAACGTGTTCAATTTGAAGATTAACAAGAGAGTTTTGGAGTTTTTTGGATGCTAGGGTTTCAGTGCAATGTTTGTCAGACAAGAACAATAAAAAGGGAAGAAGAAAAAGGATGATGGCAGCGGGTTATATAGGCTTATCGTGACCGATCGTATTCCTAGCCTCTTTTCCCACTCGGACCGGGATACAGACCCACAAATGCATTCTGGCCTGTCAACCCTGTGATAAGCAAGAAAAGACGAAAAGCCGTTCGAGTTGGGGTCCGAACCGAATGGGATTATACATATTTTTCTTGGCATATAAATTGAATTGAACTCAAGGAAAAATAAAGAAAAAGATTACCTGGATGGACCGCTGGAAATCAAGAAGAGTTCCTAAATTCGTTTAAAAATGAAAAAGAAAATTCATATGCGTCATGACGTATATATAGATCACAAGAGACCCAATTTTTATGAAGCAACACGTCCATATAAATGAACGAAAATGACTATTTAAGGATTCGAATTCAAAGACCAATGAACAGACGAGGTCAAGGCACGCTCCATCTTCGATAGAAGCATCCCTTGAGGGGGCAAAATGTTAGCCTGCTTTGTGAATTAGGCTACACAAAGCTAGAAGATCAAATTATGAAGAACACTCTGCCAGACAATCTGATCGGATCGGGCTTTCTTGGGCAGAGACAAACCGACACAAAGCTATAAAGGAAAGAATGCAACACTGACCGGATCGGAGGAGACGAAGCCGACCCGAACCCCCAGTCATCAGCTTATCCGATCCGAACCCAGAATTTCAGTTGCTTCACTCCACGTTCTTCTTAAGAATCGGGGCAGTTATGTACACGTTCTACCCACAATTGCCACTAACCAGATGTGCTGTCGTCACCAGAACCCATCCGAACCCGAAAGTGATGGGATGGACGCCACGTGGATCTGAACCGATCTGGTTTTAGAAGCTTTTTCCACCTATAAATACACCATCAAGAGGCATTTGAAAGGATCTTTTGGCATTTTCAATATTGAAACTCCTTTGTAACCCGAATTCCACCAACTTATTCAGCCTACAATCATCTTTCAAGTAAAAAAAGGAAATTGAGTGAATCAATGTATGAAATGAGTGAGATTTGAGTGAAGATCATTGTTGTTCTCGCTTTCAAGATATCAATAAAAAAAGAAGAAAATTGGACGTAGGCTAATTAATGCCGAACCACTATAAATTGTGTGTTTTCTTCGCTTTATTTTTCATCCTATTATAATCTTTGCTAATTTGGGTTTTAGAGCCAATTTTGGATCTAATAGACCCGTATAGGAATTTTTTTAAGCTACGCTTGTGTATTTCCTATAGATGGACCCCATCTAGTTATAATAAATATTCGACCTCTTATAAAAATAGGATCATATTTTAGAGTTCTTTCTCGATCTGATTCATTTGTAAACATGAAATAGAAATGAACGCCATCTGATTTAATACTAACTTCACCATCTAATTTCCAAAATCGGTTAAAGAAATTTACCATTGAAGGATACGATGTCGTTCCATCCAGGAAAAAGCCAACCAAGAAATTGCACCAATAATTCATACCTTCCGCCCTGACCGTTTCTGGAATCTTCTTCAGAATACCATTCCTAGGGATGTCGAAGTGTTGAGGTTGAAATACTCTAGCATTTCGAGGGAGAGAACTAAAAAGGGAAGCATAGTCCAATTTCGTGAAGGCAGGATACGAGGCATTTGACGAGAATTGATTAGCGTTCGTCAAACTGACATTGGAACAGCTAGCTAGAGGAGGGGAAACATTAGAAGTAGTGGATCTAAAGGAAGAATTTCTTGGATCTGGAAGGTTCGATCCTTGATTTGTAACGGATCTTAGATCTGGGAGGCTCGATCCTTGATTTGCATCGGATCTTGGATCTGGGAGTTTCAATTCTTGATTTGCATCATATCTTGGATCTACGAGGCTCAATCCTTGATTTGCATCGGATTCTGGGAGGTTCAATCCTTGATTTGCTTTGGACGGTTTGGCCGATGAGGGATTAACCACGGTAGGGGGTGGATCAGGGGTATAGGTGGATAATTACGAGAGGGAAGAGGAGGGAAGGCCGTGTCAAAAGCAAAGGTGGAAGAAGAGGAAGGAGGATGTTTCGTTTTATTCTTGAACTGAGGTATGTTTTATTATCCAATATAGTTTAGATTCATTTTATTCTTGTCAAAAACACACAATGTAATGTGTAAAATTCTTGCATGGACGCAAAAGTAAATGGATGAGACTGAGTACCTATAACATAAATCAAGAGAAGCTGCTTCGGAGTAAAAAAAGCATTCTTAGAAAATTAACAATCAAGCAGCTCTAGAACATACCCTTGGTTAGAGAAAAAACTGCATTTTTGTGAATATGTCCAATACCTTTGTACAATTTGTTTGAAATATAAAAATATTTTATGATTTGATATTTGTTCAATACAATCGAGCATTAAAAAGAAGGTATAATATATGTGACATCATTGATCCAATATCTTTGAACGATATTGATGATTATAATGAATGATCAACGTGAAATATGGATGATGCATCCGATGCCGAAAATGAGCTTGTATGTGATGATGAGGATGACTTAACTTGGGTTGTTTTTGCAAGAGCAGCAGGAGTAGAGGAAGCTGGAATTCATGTAGAAGAACATCCACACCAAGAGGTTTTTGAGCGGATACTTCAGCTCCATTACATGTTCACGAACAAGAAACAATAAGTGATACGGATAAGGAAGATGCAGAAGCTTATGAATCCAGTGATGCAGACATTGATTTAGAAAATATAATTGTTGAATCAGATTCAGATTTCTACTTTATTGGTAATATGAATTATTATTTTGGATTTGAAAACTATTATGCTTGAAATTCTATGCTTATGATATTATATTTGATTATGTTTTTTTGTAAAACGTTTAAAAGTCATATGTTTTAGCAAAAAAATTTGTTTTTTGTTAAATGTTATACCTATTTAAAAAATTAAACATGAATAGTATATTAAAAAGTCGCGCTTCATTTTCCACGCTGTCCGCCAATGCTTTAGAAAGGTTTTACGCCTTTTTGCGTCATGAGCAATTAATAACGCTAGTCATGCCACATCTAACTTATTGATTTATATTTCACGTTTAGTCAATATAAACTTTTTGGCAAAGCCGTCCAGTTTTTAAGGTGATCACAAACACCTTTTTATTATAACTAATAATAAAAAATAAGTGTAGTACATGTGATTGCAGTTAACAATCAACTACTTCGGTTTTAAGGCGGACCATCCACCGCTATCGGAGTTTATAGTGTTTCGTCCACTCTACCATACTGGCTTACAACACTTGATCTAGTCTACTATAACTAGGGATAATCCACTACCGCATTTTCATGGTACAATAGCGAGCACAGGGCACGTCACAATCCATACTGACCTCTCGAGCCATACGATACACAATTTTCAACAAAGTACAAATGTGCACGGCATAGCTTCCCCTGAAAGCTGCCTACCCATCTCAAGAAAAAAAGTTGCAAGAGGCACACGGAGAAGGGTGAAGACATGATGACTTCCATACCACCCACGCAGATGATCCATCGTGCTCCTGAACATAGCATGCTCAGATTACTACCACTAGATAGCAGAACTACGATCAGAGCCTAAGGTAGCGTTTGGTTTAGATTTTTCAATTTTGAGTTTTCACACATACAAAAATACCGACAATGCACATATATCGTGAAAAATGACCGTTTTACAAAACGAAGTTAACACACAAAACCGAAAACAACTTTTTATTATTTTTAATATTTTAAAAAACAAGGGAATGACAATAACAAATCCGTCTATCCACCATTCCCGCGGTCCCCTCCGTCACTCCCTTTCCCTTTGATCCATCACCACCACTACACTTCAAATCTTCACAACTTTGATAATTAACGCCGAAAACTAAAAATGCAAAACACAAAATAAACCAAACGCTACCTAAGCTTCTTGCATTTAGCCAATCTGTAGCGATAATAACCCAAATATATAGAAATTCGCGAACAAAGAATATAATGGACACCGTGGCCATGGCGTCAAATTGCATAACCAAAGAACGGACCGAGCACAAACAACCTAAATGATGACCAAACACCAGACCGCAAAAACTCAACTCCTAGAAAAAACACAACAGACTCCCAAGATCTATTGTCAAGACGAAAATCAGACGAACATTAAATACCATAATTGTAAATTAGAACCATCACAGAAGAGAACAACTAGACACAATACAAATCTACCAAATCGGAGTTACTGCTTACCAGATTGCTCCACGACAGTGACTAACCATCATAAATGACTCAGGTGACCAGTTGAAGAACTTGTTGCAAGTAATTGCCTGAAATCGCACTGCGTAGGGTATGTGATGGAGATAGAAGCGTTTCTAGTACTCAAGCATTTAGATTAATGATGAAGAAGAGGTTAAGCCATCAACGCTTGGATCCAAATCCCAAAAAAGCTTAGTTCAGAAATTGGTGAAATGGTTTAAGGGGATTCCACGCGTGATGTAAACTTGGTAGAGAGATGAAAAGTGTTTAAAAGAGATGCAATTGAAGAAAGGGGCTTTTTTTGGAGGTTCAGAAGAGTGAAGATTGGAAAAAGAAAAAAGAAGTGACCAAGACGCCATTTACAGAGACCCTATTAAACTAAGCTTTTTTATAACCATGGTCGATATAAACTTACACATGAGTATAACAACCCTAATTATTTTTTGATTTATTAATAATGAATAAATATCGGAAGAAGCAAAATTATTTGCTTACATTCACTATGATAAACTGAGAAGGTGTTAAGCATAAGAAATATGCCACAAATCATTTATTTATCAGCCACAGGAATTGGTTCGGTAATAAATTATCATTTGAAATGTTTGATGAGTCAGCCTTGGAGAACATGGTTCTGTTGGTTCGACCTTTGAACCTTGATTCGTGGTGAAAACTATAGTTTTCACACTTTGTTCAAATATAATTTTTGCAAGGTTTTTGAACAAAGAGTAAAAACCAAAATTTTGAATGTATCAAACAGCGAGTCAAAATGTGATCGTTTAAGGTCTAAAATTTCAAAGGTTGAACAGTGAAAACCGTGCACTTCCATTTTTTGATTAAATAAATCATTTCATTAAAAATTGTATATTATATACTAAATATTATAAATTTGTATGGTGTCAAGTTATATAATATATATTGTATTAACCAATATTATTAGTGATATATGAAACAGTGACAAACTGTGAAATTTAAATATTAAATATTCGCTACAACAAATATACCCTATTACAACATCAAAAAAATTATAATATTATTTTCATGATTTTTTTACAAACGTGGTATTAGCTCAAATTGTAAACAGATCAAGTTTTTGGCAACATCTTTAGATTTTGCATAAAATGCTGCAATAATTCTTATTCTAACTGTTTTTAGATAATATATTGTTTTACAACTTTTGCTAAATGTTACAACATTTATTTTTATATTATTTTTTTAAATGCTTCAGTATACCTTTTAACTACTTTGTTAAATGTTGTGGTGTATTTTTTTACTTCTTAAAATTAAATATGTAGACGTTTTAAGTTGTTTCTAACACAGTATCATATCCTCCTTACTATTATTGTCATTATAAATACTTCAATGACAGATTTAGGAGGAATACAAATCCAAATTGTTTTCAACCAAAATAGTCAACAATTTATTAATACAAACAATACATACTAATTTCAAATAAATACTCATGTCAAAATTCAAAGTCCATATGAATTTCACGATGTCCATGGTAATACAACTTCAACATACATAACATAAAATTATCACAATCAAAATGTCAAGAAACTTACAAATAATGCAAACGACAATCAGACTAAATCTTTATAAAACTTTCGACCTCACTCAAACCATGACATTGCTACAAAACATCCTACTTTTAAGCTAGCAAGCCTTCTTTTTAAATTATATACTTTATATTCAAAGAATTAAATTTTACTTAGGATATATTTTTTATATTCAGATAAGTAAAATTTCTAAATTATATAGTTTTATATATATTTGGTGTTTATTAATAGAAATATTAAATTGTCATCATTACTATTTGACTGGACATGCTCAGATTGAATATTGATTGTTCATTGTTGATTGATGCTCTACAAATATATGAGATTTATAAAGAAAAAAAATAAGTATGTGAAAAGTCGTGTGACTTAGTGTAGGATCTTTATAAATGGAACATAGCGGAATTGACTATGATATTCAAACTTGTCAAATATAAATGCAAGTAACTATCAACTAACATAAAATATTACAGATAAGTAAATGCAGTAAGTAAAGTGACACCAGGAATTTTATACTAGTTCGGACTTCCCGTCCTACGTCTAGTCCCAGACTCCTTTTGGAATTTTACTATCAACGCCTGCTCTTCACCTGGAGGAACAGGTTGATAACAATCCAAGCCCCAACAAGGATTTCCTGCAAAAGCACCGAAATGGGACTTTAACAAACAACTAGAGTTTGACTTCTGCTTGTGTTTTTGAACAACATTGAATAGCCAAAGATTGAATACACCATTCCTATAATCTTATCCTCAAGTATATAACGTGTAGGTGAAGATTTAAGGAAGTATATTACTTATTGAATCAAGATATTTGAAATAAATTCATAAATTTAATAAGTAATTTGAATATTTGAGAGCTTTTTTGAATGCAAGAGTGCTTAGAAATATAGATCAAGAAATAGAATATAATTAGTAAGAATTGGTGATTTGATAAACAACTTTGTGATGTATTTATAGTGGTTGAAGATTAGTAAACGTTCATGAAGAATTTTATTCACTACAAGAAAAATACCCTATTGCAACCAGCTATTTGCAACAAACGACAAAAAACAGTTGCAGTAAATGATATTTAGCAACAGACCTATTATAGCAGTTGCAATAGATAAGATTTAGCAACAGGCCTTTTCTTTCTGTTGCGAAAAACATATTTTTAGCAATTGCGCTTTACTTCCTGTTGCAAAAACATACTTTTAGCAACTGTGCTTCCATAACAGTTGCAACAAACATATTATTTGCAACTACGCTTCTAAGCCAGTTGCGAATAAATATCTTTAGCAACTATTTTCGCCAGTTGCAATCGCATGAAAAACACGCTAGGACATTACTTAACAGTCCTAGACATGCGGGATCCGCCATCCTAACGAGACGGCACTCTTTAAGCCTCTCCATTCCAATTTGAGAATCATGCAAGAGCAGCAAACAAGAAGGGCGAAGAATCCGAAGTGAAAGAGCGAAAGATCCCCATGAAGTCTTCGACGAGGTAAAGCCGGGACAGGGCGACTAGTCTAACTCAAATATCCTCCGCGACAGTAATAAATACGGCGAAGTGGCAATTCAATAAGGCAAAACTCAATAACTGTATTTTTTAACAACTAGTAAAGCCAGTTGCGAAAAACATACTAAAAATAAGTATAAGCATTTAATGATTAACTTTTAGTAATTAATTTTAAATAGTTTCTATTAAATGATTAACTAGTAGAAATTATATAATAATTAAGATTAATATTTAATAATTATTAATTAATAATAAAATTTAAGTATTGTAAAGTGATATTTATAACTGATAATTAAATAATAATTAATAAACAACAAATAATAATAAATAGCACTTAAAAAATAATAAAATAAATAATTATCAAATAATAATAAACTAATAATAAAAAATAATGGATAATAATTAATTTGAAATATGAATATGTTTAAATATTAATTAAGTAAAAAATAATTAAATAATGAATAAATTCATAATAAATAAATAAATGACACAATTGATTAATATTACTATTAAGGAGTAACTATTAGTTAATAATAAATTCTTGTGTGACAATTGATTAATATTACAATTGATTAATTTTATACAATTGTTAGTTCACAACGACTGTTAAAAATTCAATAATTTATAATAGTTAACAAAAAAATTATAATTCACATTTAATAAACAATAATAATAATTAAGAAGTAAAATTTATTCTATATCATAATTAATAATTATAATTAATATTTAGTACTTCTAAGTTTTAAAATTTTAAAATTTCCCAAAATAGATCAAAAATTTCTTGTTACATAAAGAACATAATTTCACATGCATCTATTAGATACTAGTAGTTGATAAAATATATTTTAAACAATATATTTAGTATTTAAGAAGTAATAGGGTGCGTTTCCACGTAACTGTAACAGGACATTTTAGATGGGTATTTAAGAAATATTATCCATTTAACTAAATTATTCTGATTATTAACATAATTTTTGTAAATGTCTTGTTATCAATAAAAATATTTTCTGCAACTGCATGTTCATATTAGTTGCAATAGACACACTTTGATTTCAAAACCCAAAATTTTGGCTCCAAACCACTTTTTTGACCCAAATTTTGGCTCCAACCAGATTTGTAGAAATTTATGCCCTTCTGGTGACACTTCCAAAAAGAAATTAAATTAGCACTCCATCTACAACGCTGGTCATTAATCACCTTCTTACCCGCTTCTCCTCCGAACACTCCTCTTCCTCTTCTTTCTCAATTTCATCTCCCTCTCTCTGTATTTCTTTCTACACCCTCAACGCCACACCCCTACTGACCACGAAAACACCCATCGAACCTCACATCTTCCCCATTCTACGCTTACAGAAACCCTAAAGTCGTGGCCTTCCCTTCCCTCCTTCCTCCCGTGGACCCCACACCTGACCCCCCGCTCGTGCGAATCCTACTTCGACCATGGTTTTTCCCGCTAGATCCAATTCCTGGGACCCGAACCCGTTAAAATTACCCAACCTTTCATTAAAGTCCACTACAGTGAGAGTCAGGGCTCTTTCAGAAGAAAATCACATCAAAATCTTAGTGCGACAGAACACGATCGACCAAGGTGATGTCATTTTAGTAGGCTCGGTATCTGCATCTTGCAAAGGTAGGGTAGGCGGCGGTGAACTCCAGCCTCCAATATTTGCAATTGGCAAATTTAATACTAATCTAAGGCACACATTGAAGCAACAGAAATTAGGCTTTTGGCATTGGCATATTCGAAATTGGGATTGTGGTTGTGGCTGTGGTTGATTGTCACTTTCTGCTTATGTTTTTGGTCGAATCGACTCTTGAAAAGGTAAATCAAAATTATTTTAGTTGTATATCTCTGCTTTTTTTTAGAATCCTTGCACTGGACATTTGTATATTTCATCTTTTAGTTATTTCCAGTTGTGGCGATACTGCTTTTGTGGTTTCACTGTCCCAGTTTACTGTATTGGTGCATGATCTAAGTAATTCAATAGCCATGGTCCTTTAATTGATAAATTGGGGAGGTGGATGTTGTATTTCTTTGAATTGCGAAAGGTAGTTGTAAGGAGATGCCAGTAAGATAGTGTTCTGATAGAATAATATGATGATACCATATATCTTAAGAGCATAGATTCATTTAATATAAAGCAGGTTATCAGGTTAGTAATTCCTTTCTTCACCCCATTCTTAAGTTTGCTTCTATTTTTTTTACTATTCTCTTATGTTCTGATCACCCTCTTTTCTCTGAATCACTTGTGTCTTTCTCTTACTGCTATGACCACCTTCAGATTTTTCACCACTGATCACATCATTTCTCCACTCCCTTGCGTTCAAAAGCAGTCACCACCCAGCTAGAAACTTGAGCACGATCCAAGAAGAGGAATGAGGCTAACAGTTGTCAGTAACTTGAGCACTGATTACATGTGTTGTTATGTTCCACTGACTGTATCTGCATTGTTAATTGAATTTAGTTTTTTGCATGCTTAACTTCTGCTATTCTTGGTTGATTCTAGCATATCACGTATAATATAAGTTTCTTTATTTTTTCGATTTATATCTGATACATTGTTTTATATGGTGAACCGAGATTTGGAGTTTCCAACGTTGGATATCTAATGTTTTAGGTTTACGTCTTGTCAAATAATGACCAGAAATATTCTTCCCCTGCAATGACCAGACATTTTTTATGTGTAAATTTCAAAAAAAAAAGGTTATCAGGTTGGTTTATCTTAACAAAAGAAGTAACTCATTGCCAGTGTAGATGCAAGTAACAGTAGACAACGAGTTCTTGAAGTAAAAAGCAAATATAAAATAGGGCATTCATTTGTAATTTGTACAAAGACTAATGAGAACTCATGTGATTATATATATGGCATTTTTTAGCTTAACAACAGTAAAAATATAGGAGTTAGGTATTATTCTTCATTTGTAATTTGTAGTTAACAACAGTAAAAATATTGGAGTTAGATATTATTCTTCATTTGGAGTTAACAATAGTAAATATATCCTTCATTTGTAATGTGTACAAAGATTAATGAGAACTCATGTGATTATATATGTGTAATTTGTCAGGGAGTCAGTATGGTCCATTTCAAATGCTGGCTTCAAGATTGGTTAAAATTTAATAAAAAATGGTAAATGCCTATATCAGTTAGATATTATTCTTGGTGCCCATCTCCAACCTGATTAGTTTTAAAGTTTTATATGTTTGTTTCAAGATTACTCCTGAAGCACCAATGGAGGATGAATGAGCATGCGGTGTATGGCGGTGAAATCCCCGAAGAGACTTACATACATGGGCACTGATGTAGATATGGCGAACCATCCTGACAATGACGTCACCAAGATGCAGGAGCTCGATGAGATGAAAAAGAGACTAAGGAGATTAGCACGGTTCCATATGTTGCCAATGCAGCAACACAAGCTACTAAGGAGGAGCATGATTCTTGATTGGTGTACACTGGATTATAGCTTGCTTTGCCATCCATCACAACCAAAATTTTATCAGGTTTGCACCTTTGTTCGAATACTGAGGCATGTTTAAGTACCTGGCCATGAATCAAAGCAGCAACTGTTAAGTACCATGATGTTCATGATCGACAACAAACTTGGAGGACGAACTACAGATTTGTTCTAGTGAACTGATGATATTTGTTCTCTTGTTATAGTATATGTATGATAGAGTAGAAATATGATTCGAAAATACTCTATTCGAAAAAAACGTGTTGTGTGAGAGAAGAAATTTTTATACATGAATGATGTATGAAATTTTTAGAAATTTTTATTGTAATTGTTTGTACTATTAAAACTTTGTTAAAATAAAAATTTTATTTGTTTATTTCATTTTGTGATATACATTATTACCAAAACGAATACATTTAATATGCAATATCTATAAGCTATAAAAAAAAATATATAGATTTATGGATCTATTGCAACAAGCATATGCTGTTGCAAAATGATATGTTGCAATAGCAAAAGCCTGTTGCAAAAAAGTTTACCGCAACATCTTATTACAACAGGCAGAAAATGTTGCGGACTTTTTGCAACTTCGGCTATACCAACTAGCGCAGGCCTGTTGCAATAGGTCTACTGCAACAGATATCGCCTGTTGCGAAAAGTGTTTTTTGTTGTAGTGATTAAAAAGAAGCAACCATTTCCTTTAGAAATCAAAAGAAAACCTTTCATGAAAGAAAGTGACCCTTCAGAAATATGGTCGTTATTCTTGTTGAAGTATGCTATACTATATATTAGATTGAAGAGGATGAAGACAGCTTCGAGTTGGAGGTGATAGTTCGCAAATCGGAGTTCGCACGTGAAAGCTAGAGCCGAATTGTTGTTTGGTGTCTGCTGGCTTCAACGACAGATGTCTATCATGGGGGTGTGACAGATGTATGTCGTGAGGTATGACAGACGTCTGAGTTGTCAGGGTGGATTTTACCGAGAGTTTCCACAGACGTCTGTCATCCCCACGACAGACGTTTGAGAAGGACAGATGTCTGTCAGGACCTACGACAGACATCTGAGCTGAGTGTTGAAGCCCAAATAATTCCCTGCGAGGGACAGACGTCTGTCACCTCCCACGACAGACGACTTACGAGGCATTTGGGTTATTTCAAGCTGAGAACTTGACAAATTGATTTGTGAAGACACGGGGGCAATTTTGGTAATTGGCCTATCTCTATATAAGCTATTTTCTGGTTTGTTAGTGGGAGAGCTTAGATACTTGATTGAAATCAAGGGTTTATTCTCAAGGGTGAATTAGGGTTTATAACCTAATTCCAATTCTTCAATTCTATTCTCCTCAAACTCATTTCTATATTGAAATATAGTGATCATTGGATCAATCTCTTGTATTCCTTTCATCGTGGTAATAAAATACTCTCTCCAAAGTGGATGTACACTAACAAGATGTTAGTGGAACCACTATAAATCCTTGTGTGATTTATTTTTGCTACTTTTTTCATTAGTTTCTTGCTTGAGATTGTGACTTGGATTGTTCGTGATTGGTTGATCATTGTGTGTGACTAGAGTTATTATTTTGGTGGTTTTTTCAAGTCTAACAACGGTCTAGTCTTCCGCTAGCGCTTTGTGGTTTAGACATTTGATTCAAGTGGTCTTAAGTCGAATTAATTACAACGGTTACAACAGTTGGTATCAGAGCTATTGGTGCTTGTTAGGTGTTTGTGAAAATGCCGGAAACGGATAATAACTCGGCAAGTCCTTCATTCGGAAGTCTGAATAGTGTGGCGGCTTGGGGGTTCGTATGCGGCGTCGGGTTCTCAATTGGTAATTGACAAGTGGAATGGTGATAATGACTTTGAGAAGTGGCAATGGAAAATGAAAGCGGTTCTTAGGCGAATCGGATGCACCGAGTGGTATTTGATACTCACTTATTTTCAAGTGATATCTAAGATGTTAAGAGAGAGGAGATGGAGGAATGGGCTTACACTACTCTTCAACTTGCTATGGGGGAGAATGTGATCTTCGAAATTAGTGGTGAGATGACCGCTAAAGGTATTTGGGACAAATTGGAGGAATTGTATATGAAAAAGTCACTCACTAACTGTTTGATCTTGTTGCGAACATTTTTCACCTTCAAGATGAAGGAGGGTAATTCGCTTAAGGCACATTTGAATGCCCTTGATGACTTGCTTATGAAGATGAAGGCCGTTGATTTGAAGATTTAGGAAGAGCAAAAGGCGATGATATTATTGTGTTCGTTGCTAGACCGCCATACGAATTTCTCAAATAGTTTGATCTATGGCCGGGATACTTTGACTCTTGATGATGTCAAGACGGGTCTTCTTAGTGAGGAGTTGAGAGATCAAATGAAGGAGATGAATGAGGGTAGTAGTGGAGCTAGTAGTGGTCACGGGTTATTTGTAGAGAAAGAAAAGAATGTGAAGAAAGGAAACTGGGGGCGTTCTAAATCAAGAAAGCCCGGTGGAAGAGGTAAATCGAAAGAGAGAAAAGCAAGTGCTTTATTTGTAAGAAACCGGGACATTGGAAGAATGAATGTCCGGACAAAGATAAGAAGGAAGTAGCATCTTCATCCATAGCGGTGGAGAATGGGGATTGTGAGATAGATGAGAATGTGTTGATGACAGTAGCAACGGGTGTTTCGGGTAACGAATGGGTACTCGATTCGGGTGCGTCGTATCATATGATGCCAAATAGAAGTTGTTTTTCATCCTTTGAAGTCAAAGAGGGAAATGCAATTGCTATGGGAAATGGTGCTATTTGCAAGTCGATGGGTAGTGGCTCCGCGCAAATAAGGATGTTTGATGGAGTTGTTCGCACGCTCACTAATGTTTGCTATGTTCCGGGACTAAGGAAGTCGCTTATATCTTTGGAGCAATTGGATTCTCTAGGATGCAAGATCACTACCGAGAAGGATTGCTTGAGGGTTTCGAAGAGGGCGCTTCTGGTTTTGAAGGGTGCTAGGACATGGTATATATTTGCTTCAAGGTGTGACCATAGGAGATGAGACTTGTGTGGGTGTTGATAGTTCTCGTGACTTGGATACGACACTGTTGTGGCATTTGAGATTGGATCATGTCTCAGAGAGGAGTTTGGATATTCTTTGGAAATAGGAGATGATCGAGGGTGGGAGTTTCAACAAACTAGAGTTTTGCGAGGAATGTGTCATGGGGATGCAAACAAGGGTGTCATTTGATAAAGGAAAGCATGACTCAAAGAAGATTCTTGAGTATGTTCATTCAGATATTTAGGGACCGACACCAGTTGCTTCTTTGGGTGGAGCTCGTTATTACATTTCTTTCATTGATGATTTGTCTCGGAAGGTATGGGTGTATGAAATGAAGGCCAAGTCGTAGGCATTTGCTAAGTTCAAAGTGTGGAAGGTTCTAGTTGAGAATGAGAGTGGCAAGACTTTGAAGGTGTTAAGGACCGACAATGGAGGCGAATTTGTTTCTCAAATTCTTGGAGTATTGTAAGCATCACGAAATCTGGAGACATTTTACTATACCAGAAGATCCGCAATCTAATGGAGTAGTGGAGAAAATGAACCGAACTCTACCTAAGAAAGCTCGATGCTTGAGATTGACATTGGGTTTGTCTAAGGGATTGTGGGCCGAAGCTTTGTCAATCACGGTGCATATTGTGAATCAAATTCCATGATCGGCCATTGACAACCAAATTCCGGAGAAAGTGTGGAAAGGGAAAAGTGTTGACTTAAGATATCTTCGTGTGTTTTGTAGTCCGGTTTATGTGCATGATCCAGGGAATGATAAGCTTAAATCTAGAGCTTTCAAGGGGATCTTGCTTGGTTTCACGGACGGCGTGAAAGGCTTTTGGACTTGGAATTCGGAAACGAAGAAGGTTGTTAATTCTATTCATGTCACTTTTGATGAGTCGGCTTTATTCAAGATGAATGAGAGCTCATCGAATTTTCTGGATTTGGTTCATGGTGAATCAAAGGAGAAGGAAGTCATTCCCGCATTTCGTCCAAGTGGTAGTAGAGTTGAAGAAGCTCTTGGAGTAGAAGCGGTTGATGAAAATCACATAGTTCACATGGTTCCTCTAGTGATGTTGGTGATGTACATAATATTAGAGAAGTTTCGACTCAAGGTGGAGCCGAAAGGGGTTTGGGTGACAGTATTGCTACTCGGGTTGGTCGACGTGCAATTAGACCTCCCGAAAGATATGGTGATTGGAACTACCTTAGCTTTTGTGATCATTTGGACTATGCTCTCAATGTAGTCCAAGATGAGGCGATGGACTTGATGACGTCATGGAGTCGAGTGAGAGCTCGAAGTGGATTTACGCTATGGAGGAAGAGATGCAATCGTTAATGAAGAACCGAACTTGGGAGTTGGTTCCACATCCTCAAGGAAACCGTGCTATAAGGTGCAAGTGGATTTACAAGGTGAAGGATGATAGAAGGTACAAAGCAAGGTTAGTGGCAAAGGGGTTTTCACAAAGAAAAGGAAAGGAGTATGATGAAATTTTTGCACTGGTGGTACGTCATACTTCAATCTGGGTTTACTAGACATAGTTGTTACCCGTGACTTGGAGTTGGAGCAACTTGATGTGAAAAACGCCTTCTTGCATGGTGACTTGGATGAAGACATCTACATGGAGAAATCGGAAGGTTTTGTTATAGATGGTAAGTCTAAAATGGTTTGCAAGTTGAAGAAATCACTATATGGGTTAAAGCAATCTCTTAGACAACGGTACAAGAGATTCAATCATTTCATGCTTGAAAGTGGCTTCTATCGAAGCATCAAGGATGCTTGCATATATTTCAAGAGGTTGGGAAATGATTGTTGGGTGTATTTACTCTTGTATGTGGATGATATGCTCATTTTTTCCAAGGATAAAATGAAATCAACAAATTGAAGATGCTTTTGAAATCGAAATTTGGAATGAAAGATCTTAGAGAAGCAAGGAAAATCTTGGGCATGGAAATTGAAAGGGACTGATAGCGTTTTGAGTTAAGATTGACTCAAACGGAGTACATTAATAAAGTGCTTTGTCGGTTTAGTATGGAGAATGAAAAGGCATTAAATACACCTTTGCCTTTGCATATGAAGCTTTTGGATAAGGGATCACCTATTTGGGAGAAAGACAAGGCTTATATAGCAAAGGTGCCATATGCAAGTGCGGTTGGTAGTTTGATGTATGCCATGATGTGTACAAGGCCCGATATTGCAAATGCAGTCGAGGTGGTTAGTCGCTATATGGCTAATCCAGGGAAATCACATTGGGAAGCCGTGAAGACTATATTGAGATACTTGAAAGGAACAACATCTCATGGTATTGTTTTTGGCGGTAATGATGAGAGGAATTGCAAGTTGGTTGGTTGGTGTGACTCGGACTACGCCAGTGATAGGGATCATAGGAAATCAACTTCCGGTTATGTCTTCACACTTGGCGGGACAACCATTAGATGGAAATCAAGATTGTTAACCGTAGTTGCTATATCCACTACGGAGGCAGAGTCGATTGCCGCAGTGGAAGCGGCCAAGGAGGCACTCTACTTGAAGCGATTGTTGTGTGACTTGGGTTTCTAACATGAGAGTATTGATGTTTGATATGATAACCAAAGTGTTATCCATTTGGCGTTTAGCTCACGGACCAAGCATATTGAGGTGAGGGAGTCATTTCTTGTAGCCATGGATGAAGGTAAGCTAGTATACCTTCGAAAAGTGCACACAAAGGATAATGCAATGGATATGTTTACTAAAGCACTGTCGGTTGGGAAGTTCAAGCATTGCTCGAACTTAATTCGCTTGTTGAGTTGCTAGGTGCCACAGGGTGGCACGGGGGTGGATAGAGTGATTTTGTTTGCGTTTGATGGAAAGGAATAGCGATGAGAGTTTGGATATCTATCTTCATGCTAAGTGCTCGTAAGACTCCCGAGTACATTGTCTTTTGGTAAGACGGTTTTGGTTTGAATACTTTCAACACTTCTTGGCGGGCGATGGCCTTGCCGGAGCTCGTTAACGGAGTGCAATGGGTGGTGGCTTTGCCGGAGCACATTGGGAAAGTATTCATGGTGCTTGGTTGAAGGTAGAAGGAAACGTTTAGGGAATTAGAGTTTGGAGTATGGAGATCGATATAGTTTCGAGGTGGAGTGTTGAAGTATGCAATACTATATGTTGGATTGAAGAGGATGAAGATAGCTTCGAGTCGGAGGTGACCGTTCGCAAATTGAAGTTCGTACGTGAAAGTTAGAGCCGAATTGGCATTTGGTGTCCGCTGGCTTCAGCGACAGACGTTTGTCGTGGGGTGCGACAGACATCCGAGTTGTTAGAGTGGATTTTCCTGAGAGTTCCCACAGACATTTGTCATCCCCACGACAGACGTCTGAGAGGGACAGACGTCTGTCAAGACCTACGACAGACGTCTGAGCTGAGTGATGAAGCCTAAATAATTTTCTGGGAGGGACAGACGTCTGTCACCTCCCATGGCAGACCTCTGACGAGGCATTTGGGCTATTTCGGGCTGAAAACATGACAAATTGATTTGTGAAGACACGGGGGCAATTTTGGTAATTGGCCTATCTTTATATAAGCTATTTTCTGGTTTGTTAGTGGGAGAGCTTGGATAATTGATTGAAATCAAGGATTTATTTTCATGGGTGAATTAGGGTTCATAACATAATTCCAATTCTTCAATTCTATTCTCTTCAAACTCATTTCTATATTGAAATTTAGTGTCATTGGATTAATCTCTTATGTTCCTTTCATCGTGGTAATAAAATACTCTCTCCAAAGTGGATGTACACTGGAACCACTATAAATCCTTATGCGATTTATTTGCTACTTTTGTCATTAGTTTCTTGCTTGAGATTGTGACTTGGATTGTTCGTGATTGGTTGATCATTGTGTGTGACTAAAGTTATTGTTTTGGTTTTTTTTTTTGCAAGTCAAACAATGGCCTAGTCTTCCGCTAGCGCTTTGTGGTTTAGACATTTGATTCGAGTGGTCTTGAGTCGGATTAATCACAACGGTTACAACAATTGTCGGGTCAGTCGACTGGTATAAAAATCACAAGTCAACTGGTAAAAAATATAAATCGTATATATATTTTAAAAATGGCAGAAAATAGCCGTTACTAGGCCTTTTTTCCTGACCAGTCGACTGGTTCAGGGCAACAAGCCCAATAAAGGCTGTTAAAAGCCATTTACTCATATATATATATATATATATATATATATGTATTTATGTATATATACACACACACACATACATATTTGTGTATTAGATACTTGTGTTATATATAATGAGGATAGATTTTAACAATCATGTAATAAACTAAACAAACACACACACACACACTAACTCTTCAATTCGATCTTCACTTTCATGTTGTCGTGAATCAAAAAATCATGAATTAACAATATGTATGGATTAAACCCCTTGTAAATTAAATTTCACCATTTGATTATGAAATGTTCGATAAGAAAGTTTATTTAAATATCATCATTTTAATAGAAATTGTTTTATATAATCTAAATGGGAAGACCGAATGAATTGTAAATCCTTTTGTCACCAATCTAGCTTTATATTTGTTGATGGTACCACATAATTTCTTTTCGACCTGTCAGTCTATTTGCAATTTACAGTGTCTTTGTTACATGGAGAAAAAACTAATTCCCAAGTTTTATTCTTTATAAGCACATTGTATTATTCATCCGTTGTTGTCTTCCAGTTTCTGGCTTTAATGGCTTTGTTGAAGCTTTCAGGTTCATCTAAAATTAATGCTGCTGTAAAAAAAATGGTTTAAATATCTCATTTTTTGCTCTTGTGAGAATGGGATGACCAATGTTCCTCATCGTGCTTTATCCCGTATTATTTCCGGATCTGACTGATTTAGCATCTGAATTTTCATCTTTAGTTTAATTAGTATGACTTGTTGATGTTGCAGAAAGCTGATCAGTATGACTAGATTATTATAAGGTTTAATGACATGGCCTAGTGGACATTGTGAGTTGTGATTTTGAAACATATATAGTCCCTTCAGTTTCTATGTTTCTTAAAACTTCTAAGTAAACTGGTAAGTTTGGTATAGATTTTTTTGGATTGAAAACTATACTTGTTGTTTTAATGTCCGATCTACTAAAGGGAAATTCATACTTATTGAATACCACATGCCTAATATCAATGATTATTCCAGTGTTATCTAAATATTTGTACCCTTTTCTGGTTTGATCCATAGCCAATAAAGATGCAAGGTTTAGATCTAAAAATAAGTTTCTTTTTATTGTATAGTCTAAGACGATAAAAACACAGATAGTCAAATGTTTTTAACATTTTGTAGTCTGGTTTAGTACCAAATAATTTTTCTACTAAACTTGCTTCATTTAGCACTTTTCTTGGTAGTCTGTTGATTAAGTAGACTATTATGTTAAATGAATCAGGCTAAAATTTCAGTGGCATAGAAGCATGAGCTAGTAATGATAAACCAGTTTCAACTATGTGCCTGTGTTTGCTCTTTACAAAACCATTTTATTCAAATGTGTAGGGACAAGTAATTTAGTGTATTACCCCTTATTATGGAAGAAATTATTAAGACTTTTATACTCACTACCACCATCAGTTCGTAGAACATTAACTTGGCAATTCGTTTGATTTTCAACCATAATTATGAAGTGCCTGACATCATTATTAACATCAGACTTCAATTTCAGAAAGTAAATCCAAGTATATCTAGAAAATGAATCATCAGAAGAAATATAATATTAATGCTCATAGTCTAAACTTATGTATGCACGCCCTAATAGATCAGATGCTAACATTTCCAACAGTTTTCCGTATTCTTTTTAGGAATCTGTAAATGGTAACTTGTGACTTTTGCCTAATTAGCAATAAGTTCATATGTATGGTGATACAGTGTAAAGGAATTTTTGTTTTTCTATAAAAATTTTCTTTACTATCTTTTCATGGGATGACCCAATTTGTTGTGCCAGTGATCAAATGTATTTTTACTTCTACTATTTTTGGTAATTTCAAAAACATTATAATAATTGCCATTTTCGACAGATTTTTAATAGTTGACTAAATTAAACCAATAAAGACTTTTATCTGCATCACCCTGCAAAAGAGTCTTTCTAGTCAATATATTTTAATTAAACAGTAATAAGATAGACATTAAAAAGCACATTGTTGTCACTAGTAAATTGTAACATACTGATAAAAAAAATTAAATTTTGGGTGCCCTCAAAAGAATGTTTAAAAATAACTTCCATTTTCCTTTGATGTATGCATTACTAATATGTGTAATATTTATACTGTCACCATTTGATAAGCATGTTAGTTGATTACCATTATACTCCCAATTACCAAAATTTGAATTCTCCAATTTGCTAGTAATGTGATTTGTAGAACCTGAATCTGGGTATCATGCATCATTTTGAATGTGTTCTAGTTTGGCAAATTTATTTATTTGACAGCTGTTCACATTGATTTGCTTGTTTGGATCATTGTGAGCTTGAGTTAAGTTTGCACTAGGGTTATTGTTTCTCCGGTTTGTTGAGCTTTTACCTGGCATGTAATTTTGATTAAACCGAAAATAACATTTAATAGAAGTATAACCCACTCTTTTACAAATTTGACATTTGGGTCTAGAATTGTCGTTCCATCTTCCTCTACTCCTTACATTTAAATAGCAACCTCTCTAACTGGACTAATAAGTTCTTTATTGATTTGAGCTTTTGTTCTTGTAGTTTGGTGCATACTTGATAGATAACTTTGAATCATGTTCCTTTTTGTGCTCAACTCTTGCTTCATGAGCAAGCAGTATAATGCCGCATATCATGATTTATTCTTTTTGATGATAAGATTTCTATAATATCATGATTTATTCTTCATGAGCAAGCAGTATAGAGTTAACACTTGTTCATTTTCAACCATGTGATGACCTGCAAGTAAGTTGCACAATTTCTTGATTTTTTCCAAGAGATCCTTCATTGATTCATTTTTATTTTCTAATGTTTTGAATTTGTCTTGTAATGCATTACTTTTGCGTCAGATTGAACACTGACCACTCTTTCCGTTGAATTGGGAAATTGGTCACTCGCACACGCCAACCCCCGATGGGTTAATATTAAGCAAAATAACCAAACAATCCAGAAACAGAGATGCAGAAAAATTAAGAACACCGAGTTTACAGTGGTTTGACCCTAAAGTATATGTCCACTTCATAGTGACTATTTATCATCATTGTTACAATTACAAGATTTATCCAAGTTTCAACACTTTAAGTTTACAAAATTGTATTAGAGAATAAAAAAGTTCGTGTTAATTCCCTATTAGGATATAATCATTTTCCTCAAGCCAAAATTTGTTAAATATACTTCCGAGTCCAAATATGTCCAAGAGCAAGCTAAATATCAATCCAAATGTATGAATGCTGAGAATGAACTTCTATGTGAAGTTATAAGTTCAAAAGAGAGTCCAAAGCCATAGAAACAAACAAGGAAGCCATTAACGATCCCCAAAAGAGAGCTTTTCCGAATACAATACAGAATCTAAAGGTCCAAATAGCCAACCCCTATTCATGCCATGAGATAGGGTATTTATAGGTGGATTTAGTGGGGCCAAAGCCCAAAATTTCGTATCTCAGGAGTCGTTCTGATCAAGATTGGAACAAATCCCTAAGAGTTAGCCGAAATATAATTGTCTATTGAATTTTGTATCATCGGTGGAGTGCTGGAAATTAGGTGATCAACACATGTTAGTCACCCAAAAACAAGTGATCCGCATGCACTTGGCACGGTGCCAACTTTGCCAAATCCAAACATAATATTTCGTATCCCAGATTTCCAATCCTAGGAACGGAAATTTCAAAGTAGCCAAAAAACCAGATGTTCTCAAGCTGTTATTGCTGATCCATGTGTGTTGCTAAAGCATTTTTACATTTTCGAAGTTTCCAGATCCAAGTTAAGCTTCGTATCCGAAGTTTATCAAGTGCCAAATCCAGAAAACTTGTGTTGCACTTGTGTTTTTCAGTGATCACCTTGGTGTGATCAACCCTTTTCGAAGTTGTGAAGCCAAGGGACATTTCGTATCTTAGGGATAAGAAAACATATTTTGTACACCAAGCATTGGATACGAAATCCTGATCCAAGGCTTCCTGATGCCAAATCCGAAATTTGCCTTTTTTCTTGAGGTAATCAATAAGTGTTCGACACACATTTTTTAGTTATATGACCCATGCCATGCCTGCAGTGATCCAGAGTCTGCTGAGGTGAGCAAGACTCATTGATGACATGTTTTTGCCTGATCAGACCAAGCTCCTAACACATTCTTGGACTTATCCTATCCATGTCATGTACGAAGTATAACTTCAAACCCAATGATGCCTATTATGAAATGTGGTTCCGTATTGCCAATGCCGATACGGAAGTTAACCGTATGTTCAACCTAACTCTGAGCACTTTGCGACTTCGACCAAATTACTACGCGTTTATCCGAGTCTGTACTCGACTCTCGACTATTTAGAAAACCATGAATTCGTCGTGTGACTGCTTTGCCAAAAGCCGGGTCAAAACTTTATCCCCTAAAACATGTCTTCCTTGGAAAAAGGAATATGCGTTTTGCGATAATCTAGGAATAGATAAATCACGAATAGAGAGGTAGTCCACATAGAAATCTAACAGCCAAGAACTAGAAAAACCAAAAGCCACGATCACGCCTGATCGTATTAACGAAAATCCAAAAATCCGAAAAACCAAGGAAAATCGACGATCAATCCCGACCGTGCTAACTAGAAAACTAAGACCAAAGAGACCCGACGATGGCTCTGGATCATGCTAACTAGAAGACCAATGATTAAGAGACTCGATGATCATTGTAGATCGTATTATGAGAGATAACCAAGACAACTAGAATAACCAAGAATCGGGAAACCGGAGTAACCCGAAGTCCATAAAACCAGAATAGCCAATAACCATATTACTAAACTAGAGGATTAGACGGATCCAAAAGCCAAAATAAACAACAACCGGATATCCAGATGAGTCCAAGATGCCCTTGCCAAAACTAGAAAGGAGGACTAAGGATAAGCCAGAAGAGTCCAAGATGCTCTTGTCAATACCTTACAAAAGGACCAAGGATAAGCCAGAAGAGTCCAAGATGCCCTTGCCAGAGGTGATAAGAGAACCAACGAAAAGCATAACGGTATGGCCCTATCATCACTAAGCGAGGTGGCCTTTCCAATTCCTGACAAGATGGCCTTCCCCTTTGTAACACCCCACCTTTGCCAGTGCCACTCTTGCAAGGACACTAGCTTTGGAGGGGCGTTAAACGAGGTAAACATGCATGCAGATATCACAAGACAGAACATATAAGTTAAAACAGAGTAAATAAAGCAGCGGATAAAACTAGCATTTCAAAACCATAGTCAAGTTACATCAAAGTACTTGTTCATTATTTTCCCATAAAACAAAATCTACAACATAAACTGGAAACTGAAAAAGAAACATAAAGTAACTATCCCCAAGGTAGAATAAAGCCATAGCGTGCTCAAGTCCAAACCGTACATGAGCTATCCAGAGAAGCAGCTAAAGATCCAAGCTAGGTACAAGTGTTCCCACCCTGTAAACCTGGGGGGGGGGGGGAACGGAAGAAAAGAGGCGAAAGAAAACGGGTCAGTCAAAAAGACTGGTAAGTCCTATCTACTATTAGTATAAAAACTAATAAAGTTAACTGAATAGGTAAACAGAGATGAGGTGTAGGGTGATAACTGGCATGGTGAAAAGTCAACAAGATAGATCAAGTGTGGCATCGCATATACAAGGTTAAGTTGCACCAAGTGTGTACTAGTATCCCAATCCATGTCAATTATAAACAAGAAATGGTCCCTTAGCCCAATGTTGGCCCAAACCCATGAGATGACCTAAATCAAGGTCCAACTACTCGGTCTAGTCGATCGGTTCCCTAAAAGCCTAACTCGTCGTGTATCGGTGTCATACGACTTAATCATGGAATGTAGTTGACTGTGCTAGGTCCACCCCAGGGTATATCCAGCCCTAAGGTGTAAACCACAGACACAATTCAAGCACGCACAGTCTAACCTACCGGTGCCCGTGTTCAACTCCGGACTTAATGTGCACGACCATGGTCCGCCTGAACAACCGGTGCACCATTCAGCCGTCTCTTTTGGTCTCATACAATCAGTCCAGTAATCGTGCCCCACCCTAGCCTAGTCCAGGGTACCCATGATACTTCCATGTAGGTTACTGCTGAAAAGGACCACGTAACTAGGGTTTCAAACGGGTTAAGTGTGGTTAACCCTATCCTAACCATGTATTGAGTCGGTCAAGTGTGTCCAAGCAGTTCATGACTTAACCATATCAATACATCGTGTTTAATTGGTTAAGTATATTCAAGTAGTCCATGACTTAACCCTACAATGTGGCATTAATTAACTTAATGCACCCCAACCTCTCACATTAGACTTTGTTGTGGTTACTAGTTAAGCCGGGCGGGTCCGGGTAGCTTTACACCACAACCTAGTCTAACCTCGGGTTTTAAGTGCGACATGACCAACTACTCACATTGGGTCCTATTGCTTGTAGCCACTAGTTAAGCTGGTCGGTTCCGGGTAGATTTATGCTACAAACTCAACCCAACCTCGAGTTGGCCATTCTCATGTTTTCTAGAAGTCATGTCCAAGTCCATGTTTCAAGCATAAACACATGTCAAACTTTCATGTCATATTTTCAAGTCATGTTCTTATGTTATTTAAGTTTGCCCAACTACCCATACGTATTCCCATCGCACGTAAATTCGCATCACGCAAATAGATCAAAGAGGGAACATAACAACATGACAAGGTGGGTATAAGATGGCAAAGTCTATCACAAGTTACACATGGTGATATTTGAGGAAAAAGGGGTTCAACATACTAGCATATGGCCTCAACATGTATGATAGCATATAAGGTGACTTGGCCTCATACATATCAAATAGCATAAGGGTACTTTGGCCATAAGCATGCATACTAGCATAAGGGTGCTTTGGCCACAAGTTAAACATGGTGGCATATGAGGCAAATGTGTTCATAAACTTGCATATTGCATTATAAGCCTCAAAACATGCATAACATTCAAACTTAGCGAATAGGTGATACATGGTCCTAGATGACATAGAATGATGACTAGAAGTTCGCATATAACATTATATGCAAGTTATCATGAAGGTTATAAGAGTTCTCATGTTGTATAATGCAACATTTCAACATAAAGCTTATAGCTTTTAGCCCACAAGGTCAAGGTGATAGGTTTACAAGCATGCATAGAATATATTCATGCATAACATGATAAGATCATAGGTTTACAAACATGCATAGGATATGTTCATGCATAACATGATAAGATCAAAGCACATATCATACTTAGGCCCAAACTCAACTTGCAACTTGTCATATTAACTTCATCGTTAGAATCTAAGAGTAGTATAGGGCTTACAATGAGCGGTTATGCGATCTAGATCAATATATATAAAGATTGAGACGAAGCCACAAGCAAAATCCGCAAAGAAAATAATAAGCTCCACTTAAACGCCTTGAAACAAGAAGTAATAACTCCAATGACAAAGAAAGAAGGCTCTTTTACTTAAGAAAGATGGCTCTTTTATGACATAGATTGATTTGAGACACTCATGCTCTCATGAAGAAGGTGGAGGCCATGATTAGTGAACATTTGGGCAGCATTTAGTTGTAGGAATGATTAATGAGGGTTTAGGCTAGGTCTAGGGGTCTTTTTATAGGTGATTAGGTTAGTTTAGACCATAGGATTAACCCTAAAACACATCAGGTCCGTCAAATCTCGTCAGAAGCTTCTAGAGCAGACTCAACACGTCACAAATGGTGCACCAGAAAAACTGGTCCGACCGGGGGGGTCGACCCCTGGGTCGACATGGGTGTCGACCCCTGGGTCGACATGGGTGTCGGCCCATTGGGGGGGGGGGTCGACAGGGGTGTCGACCCTGCCTGGGGCGGGAGAATTCCCGCCTATCTCGTTTTGGCTGAAAAACTGTTTTTGGGCTTGGAATTTTCTGAAAACTTCATTGGGCCATAACTTGGTCATACGGACTCCGTTTGTCGAAAACTCGGACTCTATTTCGCGTATTTTTCCGAGACGAACGCAATGGCACAGCCCGTTTCCCTTGATTCAGAGTTTACAATTTAATTCTGCCTTGATTTACGTTATAACATGTTATTCAAAAATACGGGTTGTTACATTCTCCCCACCTTAAAGGATTTCGTCCCCGAAATCTCCAAGTTAGAAAGAACGTATCCTACCATCCATCATCCATCTACTCAAAACATCATCCACAAGTAACCATTGTCCTTAAAAGATTCTAAATGCTATATGAACATATGCAAAAGGTGTGTGTATATGTACTTATCTAATGCAAAAATCAGGCGGTTACTGATTCGGTAAACCTCCTTAATGCAAAATATGTTAGTGTAATGAGTCCATATGTATGCAAATTCCTGGCATAACTTATAATCTCTACATGAGTGCACATAACATCCATCCATATGCAACATCCATGTGATAGCATACAAGTTTCATCCATGAATAAGCATAAACACCCATGCATATGCGGTATGAAAGTGTGTGAGCCGATCTTAGTGCCTAATGTGTATCATGCATCCACGAGTATCCACTTGCAAACACTTGCAACCACTTGCAAACATCAAGCATAACATGTTTCAAATACATGTTTCAACCAAGGGTTTCTACCTAAGGTTCTCATGACAAGATTTACGAAACAAGATAAACTAGATAAACATGGATAGCAAAGGAAAGATATACCAACTAGGAAAAGAGATTGAAAATGTATCCTCAAAAAGGAATGGATAAAGCCCACGCATCTTCTCCTTGGTTTTCCAAGTTGCGTCTTCCTCTGTTTCACTCCATTGCGCCTTAACCAGCTTAATTTCTTTGCTTCTTAGCTTCTTTGTCTCTGTTTCCATGATACGAATCGGAGCTCGTCTCAGGGTCGCCTCTTTCTCTACTTTCATGTCTTCAAGAATACTCGGTTCAACCACTTCGGCGGATCTGTGCAAACACTTCCGGAGATGCGAGACATGAAAGACATTATGCACTCCGGCCGGCTTCTCGGGCAATTCCACCTTATAGGCCATCTTTCCAATTCTCTCTATGATAGGGAAGGGTCCTACGAACCTTGGTGCCAGCTTCCCAACTGCTCCAAAACGTATCACATTACGCAAAGGAGAAACCTTCACGAAAACCACGTCTCCCACTTTGAATTCCAAATCTGCCCTTCGCTTGTCAGCATAGGATTTCTGTCTATCTTGGGCCGCTTTCATCCGTCTTCTCACCAATTCAACATTCTCGGATGTATCACGTATCATATCGGGCCCAAGTATAAGCCTATCTGTTGTCTCCCACCAACAAGATGGTGACCTACACGGCCTCCCATACAAAGCTTCAAATGGTGCCATCCCTATGCTGGCTTGATAGCTATTGTTATAAGCAAACTCTACAAGAGGAAGGTGGTCTTCCCTAGTACCACCAAAGTCAAGAACACAAAGTCTCAAAAGATCTTCTAGCACTCTATTCACCCTTTCGGTTTGGCCATCCGTCTGGGGGTGATAAGCTGTACTCAGATTCAATCGCGTACCCATCGCTTCTTGCAAACTATTCCAGAACTGGCTAGTGAAATTTGGGTCACGATCGCTAACTATGCTAGAAGGAACTCCTTGCAACCGCACTATCTCTCGAAGATAATTAGATGCTAGCCATGATACAGTCCTCTTGTTCTTCACTGGAAGGAAATGGGTGCTCTTCGCAAGTCTATCGACTATGACCCATATCCATAAAGCCCAAATAGTTTGGTCATCTTAATGGACATCTTCACCCCAACTATAAATCACAAACAGGCGAGTCATACTCCTTATGGGGTTTGCAACAGAGCTAAGATTGAGAATAGGACCGAGAGGATATACTTAAAAGATAACATGCGAGTAAGCTCTACGGAATAATAGGGATCGAGGATATACTCTTAGAAAGAGATTTAATGCGTGTATCTAGTCTTCAATCCTCTAAGCCGCATTTTCTTGTGCTTAATCTCATCGTGCCCTGACCGTCTTTTAACTTCACAATTCCGTAGTTCTTAATTCTTATTTCCAAAATATGAGTTAGAACTCGTTTCACCGTTGCCTCTCGTTCCACTTCCACTTATCCTTTGCTTAAAATTCTTGGCTTAAACATAATTGCGTACTCATGGTTTCATGCAAGCTTTCCAAAATTCGTTAGTGAATCTTGGATCTCGTTTACATACTATACGGTATCCCACGCAGAAAACTATCTTTTGAAAACAAGTGCCAATCCATGTTTCCAAATGTACTTACTAGGGTGATTTCTCTAACCCATGCTTAAGTGAAATGGACTATCCGCCTTAGTAGCGAATACCACCGGAGCACCCCATTCAGAAATGCTTCGTCTAATATAATTCTTCTCAAGCAGCTCCTTGATTTGCTTACTGAGCTCTCTTCTTTCTCGAGGGGCCATGTGCCTAACTGGAAATGAAACTGACTTGGCATTATCGACTAGATAAATGCGGAAATCTATCTCTCGTTTAGGGGGTAACCCCTTAACTTCTTCAAAGACATCTGGATAGTCTCGGACCACCCTTACAGATTGCAGATCATCGATGGACGAGTCAAGAGATTCAAGATAACATAACATGACGGGACCTCTAGGATTACAAGAAATTTCTAGGGTATTACCGAGGCGAGTCATGAGCCTCACTACCCTATGCTCACAGTCAAGAATGGCTCCATAACTGGACAACCAATCCACACCCAAAATCAACCCGTATCCAATAAACCCGAGAACCTAAGCATTACACATGAATTCTATGCTCAAGATAGAGATTTTCAAATCCATACAAATCACAGGTAGATGGGCGGAACCCCCAATTGGATTTGAAACACAAACGGGATCCTCAACTAGACTAGTACTAAGGTGCAAACTTTCAACAAGATCAGAAGAAATAAAACTATGCGATGCACTAGAATCGAATAAAGCGCGAACAGGAAAATCAGAAATGTAAACAAGGCTTTCTACAGAAACACTACCTCGATCAAGAGATGGAAGAGCGAGGAGGGCCTGCAACTACCCTCCAGAGGGTCCTGCTCGCTGAGTTTGTCCTTGCCCCTGTCCTTGCTTCTTCGGGCAATCCTTGCTAAAATGTCCAGACTCTCCGCAATGAAAACACTCGCCTAACTTCCTCTTCTTCTTCCTGCAATCCTTGGCCAGATGCCCCTTGATCCCACAAAAGTTGCATTTCCTCTTCTTACTTGACGTGTTGTCGTTCTTTCCTCCTTTCCCGGAGTCTATCTTCTTGCCTTGAGACTTATTTGCCTTGACCTTCTTCTTGTCACTCTTATCTTCCTCTTGAAGTAGGCCGTATTCACCAAATTTTCGAAGGTCGCCCCCATGGGTATATGAGTCATGGCCATACCGCGCAATGGCTCATTCAATCCTAGAGCAAAGCGTAGGGCCTTTTTCTGAGCAGTGTTAATCAAGTCTAGATTGAACCGAGCAAGTTGATTAAACGTATCCACGTATTCCCTAACTATCATGTCCCCTTGCCTTAGAGATAGGAACCTCTCCATCCGAAGGTTCTCTTCTGTCGATGATAGAAACCTTAGTTCAAACCTTCTCCTAAACTCATCCCAAGTCTCAATTGGTCTGGTAGTGGTGGTGACCACCCACCAATAAGCAGCTTCCCCTTTCAATAGCCATACCGCCAACAGAACTTTCCTACGATCTTCCACATCAAACATAGCAAAGAGGCCTTCAGTCTCCTTTAACCAGTTTCTTGCCTCCACGGAAGTTTCCGTTCCGACAAAATTCTTGCAACCCATCGCCTGAAAGTCTTTGCAAAGCTCCGCGAAATCCGGTTGTGCATGCTGAGGAGGAGGAGGAATATCCACGGGGCCGACTTCATTCGCCCTTGCCTCCATGTACCTTCTAAACCAAATAGGTACTGGTACACCCTCCGGGATGGCAAAATTATCGGCCATACTGAAACGAAGGAAAAAGATGGATAGATTCAGAACGAGAAAACGAAGGATAGCGCTAATGGCTTTTGGAGAATAGCCTTTTAAAATAACTAGACTTTTCTTGGAAAATACTTAATTGGTTTTGAAAATAGTTTTTCAAAAGGTAAGTTTTAAAAACCTTTTGCTCAGATCTTGTAAACCTTAGGCTCTGATACCAAATGTAACACCCCACCTCCGCCAGTGCCACTCTTGCAAGGACACTAGCTTTGGAGGGGCGTTAAACGAGGTAAACATGCATGCAGATATCACAAGACAGAACATATAAGTAAAAACAGAGTAAATAAAGCAGCGGATAAAACTAGCATTTCAAAACCATAGTCAAGTTACATCAAAGTACTTGTTCATTATTTTCCCATAAAACAAAGTCTACAACATAAATTGGAAACTGAAAAAGAAACATAAAGTAACTATCCACAAGGTAGAATAAAGCCATAGCGTGCTCAAGTCCAAACCGTACATGAGCTATCCAGAGAAGCAGCTAAAGATCCAAGCTAGGTACAAGTGTTCCCACCCTGTAAACCTGGGGGGAGGGGGGAAACGGAAGAAAAGAGGCGAAAGAAAACGGGTCAGTCAAAAAGACTAGTAAGTCCTATCTAGTATTAGTATAAAAACTAATAAAGTTAACTGAACAGGTAAACAGAGATGAGGTGTAGGGTGATAACTGGCATGGTGAAAAGTCAACAAGATAGATCAAGTGTGGCATCGCATATACAAGGTTAAGTTGCACCAAGTGTGTAATAGTATCCCAATCCATGTCAAGTATAAACAAGAAATGATCTCTTAGCCCAATGTTGGCCCAAACCCATGAGATGACCTAAATCAAGGTCCAACTACTCGGTCTAGTCGATCGGCTCCCTAAAAGCCTAACTCGTCATGTATCGGTGTCATACGGCTTAATTATGGAATGTAGTTGACTGTGCTAGGTTCACCCCAGGGTGTATCCAGCCCTAAGGTGTAAACCACAGACACAATTCAAGCACGCACAGTCTAACCTACCGGTGCCCGTGTTCAACTCCGGACTTAATGTGCACGACCATGGTCCGCCTGAACAACCGGTGCACCATTCAGCCGTCTCTTTTGGTCTCTTACAATCAGTCCAGTAATCGTGCCCCACCCTAGCCTAGTCCAGGGTACCCATGATACTTCCAAGTAGGTTACTGCTGAAAAGGACCACGTAACTAGGGTTTCAAGCGGGTTAAGTGTGGTTAACCCTATCCTAACCATGTATTGAGTCGGTCAAGTGTGTCCAAGCAGTTCATGACTTAACCCTATCAATACATCGTGTTTAATTGGTTAAGTATATTCAAGTAGTCCATGACTTAACCCTACCATGTGGCATTAATTAACTTAATGCACCCCAACCTCTCACATTAGACTTTGTTGTGGTTACTAGTTAAGCCGGGCGGGTCCGGGTAGCTTTACACCACAACCTAGTCTAACCTCGGGTTTTAAGTGCGACATGACCAACTACTCACATTGGGTCCTATTGCTTGTAGCCACTAGTTAAGCCGGTCGGTTCCCGGTAGATTTATGCTACAAACTCAACCCAACCTCGAGTTGGCCATTCTCATGTTTTCTAGAAGTCATGTCCAAGTCCATGTTTCAAGCATAAACACATGTCAAACATTCATGTCATATTTTCAAGTCATGTTCTTATGTTATTTAAGTTTGCCCAACTACCCATACGTATTCCCATCACACGTAAATTCGCATCACGCAAATAGATCAAAGAGGGAACATAACAACATGACAAGGTGGGTATAAGATGGCAAAGTCTATCACAAGTTACACATGGTGATATTTGAAGAAAAAGGGGTTCAACATACTAGCATATGGCCTCAACATGTATGATAGCATATAAGGTGACTTGGCCTCATACATATCAAATAGCATAAGGGTACTTTGGCCACAAGCATGCATACTAGCATAAGGGTGCTTTGGCCACAAGTTAAACATGGTGGCATATGAGCCAAATGTGTTCATAAACTTGCATATTGCATTATAAGCCTCAAAACATGCATAACATTCAAACTTAGCGAATAGGTGATACATGGTCCTAGATGACATAGAATGATGACTAGAAGTTCGCATATAACATTATATGCAAGTTATCATGAAGGTTATAAGAGTTCTCATGTTGTATAATGCAACATTTCAACATAAAGCTTATAGCTTTTAGCCCACAAGGTCAAGGTGATAGGTTTACAAGCATGCATAGAATATATTCATGCATAACATGATAAGATCGTAGGTTTACAAACATGCATAGGATATGTTCATGCATAACATGATAAGATCAAAGCACATATCATACTTAGGCCCAAACTCAACTTGCAACATGTCATATTAACTTCATAGTTAGAATCTAAGAGTAGTATAGGGCTTACAATGAGCGGTTATGCGATCTAGATCAATATATATAAAGATTGAGACGAAGCCACAAGCAAAATCCGCAAAGAAAATAATAAGCTCCACTTAAACGCCTTGAAACAAGAAGTAATAACTCCAATGACAAAGAAAGAAGGCTCTTTTACTTAAGAAAGATGGCTCTTTTATGACATAGATTGATTTGAGACACTCATGCTCTCATGAAGAAGGTGGAGGCCATGATTAGTGAACATTTGGGCAGCATTTAGTTGTAGGAATGATTAATGAGGGTTTAGGCTAGGTCTAGGGGTCTTTTTATAGGTGATTAGGTTAGTTTAGACCATAGGATTAACCCTAAAATACATCAGGTCCGTCAAATCTCGTTAGATGCTTCTAGAGCAGACTCAACACGTCACAAATGGTGCACCAGAAAAACTGGTCCGACTGGGGGGGTCGACATGGGTGTCGACCCATTGGGGGGTGGGTCGACAGGGGTGTCGACCCTGCCTGGGGCGGGAGAATTCCCGCCTATCTTGTTTTGGCTGAAAAACTGTTTTCGGGCTTGGAATTTTCTGAAAACTTCATTGGGCCATAACTTGGTCATACGGACTCCGTTTTTCGAAAACTCGGACTCTATTTCGCGTATTTTTCCGAGACGAACGCAATGGCACAACCCGTTTCCATTGATTCAGATTTTACAATTTAATTCTGCCTTGATTTACGTTATAACATGTTATTCAAAAATACGGGTTGTTACACCCTTCCTAAGCAAAGTCCTAACTTGGATAGCAGGATTTTTATACTTAGCGAGAAAAGTCCTTACTACGTCAAGTCCTTAAAGTTTGAAATTCCAATTCCAGATTTTCTTACTTCGCAAGCGGCGTCCCGACAAGCGAGGTAATTTTTATTAAGGTTTTCAAGAGTTAGAATTTTTAATGAATCCAAAGGAAAACCTAGCGGTTTATTGTTGAGCAGTGAGCACGTTTAGGGGTTAAGGCCTAATCCCATACGTAGGTGAGTCGACTTAGCCGCTCTTGATTTCAAATTCATTGAGTTTCGTTAAGTTTAAAGGGGATGGACTAGCGTCAGGTACAGAGTATGCCTAAGGGTCACATCTGTGAAAAATCGAATTTTCAATACTGAATATTTAATTAATTTGAATACTTAAAACAATCAATTTTAAGAGTTAACGACTTGGAATTAATTTAAATGAGAATTTAATTCTTGAATTAACTTGAAATTGTAAATATTAAGTTTACATTCTAATTTAATTTTATTGGAGCTATATAAAATTCTATTTGAATATATACAATAATAATAATTTATTATCGATAGATTTGATGGTTTGAAATCGATTTATATATTTTATCGTTTTGATTTAAAATGTGAAAATAGCAAAAACTAATTTATAAAACCCGTAATGGTTAATTATTGTAAGATTTCCAGTTTCGTGCCAATTGGAGTTGTTGTGTGATTGTGCGCGATATAATCACATATCGATTTACGGTTTGGTATTAAAATAATGTTTTTGCAAACAGTCTTGGATTCGATGAAATCAGTTTTATCGAGCCCAGAATATTGAAATATAGCATAGTGTCAAGTTTGTGATGATCTGATGACAAATGAGGTAATGCGAGTTTGAAACGTTTGATGTAAACTACGCATCATTATAATCAAATATAACCTTAACAATTTCTTACTAATTTTTCCTATAAAAACAATTTATCTCTCTTAAAACCTGTGTTCATCTTTTGTAGAGAAAAAATAGGATGCCACTTACTCAATTCTTCCACAAATTTTACGAAATCAAATGATTCTTGATTCTTTCAACTCCTTTACTCATTAGCTTATCACTGGTGTACTCTTTTTTTGGCTCAATCATATTTCCTGGAGTTCAACGTTTAGAGTACTGAGCTAGGATTTAGCTCTGGCATTGTTAGGAGCCAAGTTATAGCAGATCGAGGCTGAAGGGGTGTTAGTTGGGGGAAGGTGCATTTGTTAACAAAGTTTGGTGGAAATTGGTGGATAAAACTGTCGTTCGATTTACTGTTACCATGGGTTTGGGGTTCCAGGTGGCATCGGGGAAGAGGGGTGCGAGTGTTACGAGGTGGTAACAAAAGCGGGGGAGCTCGTGGAGGGCAAGCGAATGGTGGTCTCGTTGGTCGATTTTGTGGAGTAAGGAGGAAGCGATGGTGGAGAGAAGGTGGTAGAGCTGGTTTTGACATTCCCTATAGCGAGATTTTAATTTTTGGGGAAGAAAGATTAAGAACGTAATTAAATAAATTAAATATTGAATAAGGTGTTAACAACTTTTAAATTACTTTGAAATGTGCACAAAACTTATAAATGTTGTATTTTATCCGTATGAGGCCAGGTTAAGGCACGACTAAATCCATTGGATTCGTATCTGCGATATTTACTCATGTGAGTTGGATTGACGTGATTTGGAGCTAACTGGAAATTTGTTTAATTTTGAAAGTCAGTTTTAAATTAGACAAAATGATGTGAAAATCGTTGAATTAGAATGGATGGTGAGCTAACTCTCATACTTTCTGGAATATTACTGAATATTGTTATTTCGTATAATAATATTCATTATTGTTAGTATAAATTATGTTTGGATGCTCTGTATGAATATTGCTTTGTTGGTGAAATTTTTATGTTTCTGTCCATGAACAAATGATATTTAATACCACCTGCTTTTAAGTGAAAGATTCATCATACGTGAATTAGATTAGAAATTCTATTTCATATGCATATGTAAAATGATATTATGATTTGTAATCCAAGGGGACAGGTTGGAGGGATTCAACAAGATTCTACAATATTTGAATGTTACTTACTTTCATATTATGCATACATGCACGTCCAGGTGGACTTGCATTTGATTGTTGAGCCATATTTTATAGCATAGCTATTTTAAAAGATCAATAAAATCAGTGAAATGATCGTATACCATATCAACTCATTCAGATATAGCAAACGCACTTGAGTTGCTTTATGAATTGGTTCAACGTACATGAATAGTCAAATCCAACTTATAACAAACAATAATGTTTTGAGTACTTCGGCACGTGCGATGCAACTGCGCTGGAGGAAGCTGATAATATAGAAGGCTCTTTGTAGAAAAATAAAAAAAATACAAAATTACCCCGTGCGCTATATTGCAACTTTTATTACTGTACATGTACAAATCAGTTGTTTATCAAAATAGGAATAAAACAAACAAGTTTAGAAAATTTACAGATTCAATGATGCTTACTATTACCTTTCCAAACTTTGGAAACCAATTTTCATAATATTAAGGTTTAAATCTCATGTTTCCACTTAAACTCATTTTATTTTAAAGCCATATATATAATCCAATTTTAGACAACCCTTTATTAAATGAAATTTTCAGCTCTACATTATCACTGTAATCAAATTGAGAAACTTAGTTACAGTATAATCAAATCGTGAAACTTAATTCAACAGGCGTTTTCTAGTTTCTATTTAGTCGACCTTTTTTTCTAAAAACATGCAAATCTACTGAGGTAATCTTAACTCAAACACGTCAGGGTAGCTCCGAAAGGCATGCATAAATCTAATACAACAAACAATAAACAATTCTGATTGTTCAAACATAAATTATGACACCTCCAAAAACAGATAGGCTTAAGGATTTCGCAAAAAATTGACTATTAGCTACAATACTTCCTTTAGCCAAATCCTAGCCAAGCCTGCACCCAGACGTTGCCCAGGTACGTAAAAACCCTAACTTTAGTGCCTATAGCTTTAGGAGGTAAATTAGATCTAAACTTAGTCATCAGGACACCACTATTTCCATGAGGATGAATTACTTTTCCCCAAATACACCTATAGCGTGTTCCATTCTTCTTAACCTTCGCCTTGTAAAGATACGCTAATCTCTTCCCAAGGTAAGAAGCTACGTCATCTTTAATTTTGTGTTCACTCCTTCGATCAGCACCAATGAAGTATTTTCATACTGATTCGATTTTGATCTCTTGTTGTAACGACCTAGTTTTGATAGGACCGTTTGAGAAGGGTGTGTCAGTGCATGTAATGGGTTGTATACATGAGCAGTTGTGTAGCTATGTGTGTGTTCATTTGCATGAATGTTGGGCTGTACCTGTAGTAATGCACTATTCTGGGCTGAGCCCATTATTTTTAGGGCATGATAGCAAATCTGTTGAGGGGTTAACTCGACTGGCTTCGTGTATAAATAGTAGGTCATGCAATGTAATCAAGTGTGTGAAGAAAATCTCTTTTAATTTGGTATCTTGTACCGTTCTTTCTTTCAGCAAGTTCTTTTTTTTGTTTTTTCTACAATATTACTTTCCTGTTATAGCTTAGATCTTTCTATATTTCTGCAAATTTCTTTCCAGTTTATTCTCTCCGCAAATTACTTGTTACTCTTTATTAATTGTATCTTCTCCTTACCTTGCAATTATCTTATTACCTTTGATTCTTACTGCCGTTATTTTCTTGCAATTTCATTAAGGTCATCTTCCAGTTTAATCTTCCTTTTTAACCCTTGTTCAAATCTCTTCTTGCATTGTTTCCACCAAACACTTGTTAAAATTCCCACTGTCATCATAATTCAACTATAATTCTTCTTGATTTCTCCATTTTCTTGACATTTATTTCAACAAACACCTATGTTCAGTCAGTGAATCCAAAACAATGTTAGGGTCCGACGATGGATATGCTGGCATAGGGGGTGTCGGATACGGATAATGAACATATGGATCTTGATAGTGGATAACAAACATAGGTGTTTGTTGAAATAAATGTCAAGAAAATGGCGGAATCAAGAAGAATTACAGTTGAATTATGATGACAGTGGGAATTTTAACAAGTGTTTGGTGGAAACAATGCAACAAGAGATTTGAATAAGGGTTAAAAAGGAAGATTAAACTGGAAGATGACCTTAATGAAATTGCAAGAAAATAACGGCAGCAAGAATCAAAGGTAATAAGATAATTGCAAGGTAAGGAGAAGATACAATTAATAAAGAGTAACAAGTAATTTGCAGAGAGAATAAACTGGAAAGAAATTTGCAGAAATATAGAAAGATCTAAGCTATAACAGGAAAGTAATATTGTAGAAAAAACAAAAAAAGAACTTGCTGAAAGAAAGAACGGTACAAGATACCAAATTAAAATAGATTTTCTTCACACACTTGATTACATTGCATAACCTACTATTTATACACGAAGCCAGTCGAGTTAACCCCTCAACAGATTTTCTATCATGCCCTAAAAATAATGGGCTCAGCCCAGAACAGTGCATTACTACAGGTACAGCCCAACATTCATGCAAATGAACACACACATAGCTACACAACTGCTCATGTATACAACCCATTACATGCACTGACACACCCTTCTCAAACGGGCCTATCAAAACTAGGTCATTACACTTGTATCCCAAAATAGTTCCTTGAGCATAAAGCTTGACGCGTTGGCCTTTATGTTCAACCACATCTTGATCTGAAGTGGCGGCGGTCCATTTAGTACCTATTCAGTTGATTAAAAACTACACTTACTACATTATCATAACCATGACATAATATATATGTATTCAACAATTGTTGTCCATATCCAATTGAGTTTATTATCACAACCCCTTAGATTCACTATACCACCTACATGTATATAGGTATAAACATATACACATTGTAGGTTTTTTATTACAAAAAAAGGTTTTTCGTATCATCAGCATTGCTACTCTGGTCAAAACGCCACCAGCATTAGTCTCAAGCAATCTCTATATGCTTATATAGTCTTGGTTACGATTTTAGTCAAAAAGATGAAGATACGACACATATTCATTAGCATGTTTGTCCACTGTATGTTTGAGTTTAAAATACAGTAATTGAAATTACTTATTGGAAGGAACTGTACCAAATGCAGCCCCTTGTGGATCTTAAATAAATAGTCAGTCAAACAATTCAAATATTCTGGTAGTTTAGAATGATAAAATTAAATATTGACACATTAATATTGTATGATCCATCCATGTTACATGTTATAACAAAATAAAGATCATCGCATTCTGATGCAATATTCAGAATTAAGGAATTATAAATTACAAAACATGGACAGACTATGCATACTTTTATCTAAAAGGATAACCATCTAGTACTAATACATAGCAATAAGTATACTTTATTCGGTATATACTAACATATTGTCAGCTTGTTCCCTAGTGTATTCGATTAACTGAAAAAGAATGAACTGGATATATATCAAAAACGTATTACATTACTGACAAGATTAGTAGACAACCAACATTCAAATGTAAACCAAGCAATTTTGAATTTCATTTAAATGAAAGAAAAAGCATGTAACAATGAATATAGGATAGAGACAAATATACAACATTTTAAGCATGTAAACAGAGGAAAGTTTAATTTGGTCAGATAATGCTACATCATCATTTAAATCATTCTTATACCTATCAACTAGAACAAATGAAAATTGAGAATATGATTCCAAGCATTAAATGTAAATCTCGATTGAATAAACTTTCAAATTTAGTCCATAACATAAATCTTATATATTCATCATTGTAACACCCCACCTCCGCTAGGGTCACTCACAATGGGAATGCACTAGGTTTGGTGAAGCATTATCGAGGTAAACATGCACAGAAATATTACAAGACAGAACATATATATATAAAACAGCGGAAGTACAACAAATTTCATTACCTTATAAAATAAGGTCTAAAGCCTTTTATATCAGAATACATCAAAGCCTGTCTTGCAATAGTAAAGAAGCATAAAACTTTTCATAAATTATTCCCTAAAATAAAGCGGTGAAGCAGCCATAGCCAAGAGAAAACCAAGCTATACATGAAGACCTTCAAGCATAAGAGGTCCGAACTAAACAACATCATTTCCTCCCTGAAAACCTGGGGGGGGGGGGAACGGAAGACAAAGAGGCAAAAGAAAACGGGGTCAGTCATAAAGACTGGTAAGTCCTATCTACTTCCAGTATAAAAACAGGTAAAGGTAACATGACATGCATAAACTGAAAGTAAACATAAGGATGACGGCAAGATAGATAAGCTAAACCAAGGTAACTGGATGAACTACTGTAGCCAGATAAACTAAAGTATCATGATAAACTATGGTGTCAAGATAAATCAAGGTATCACATAGTCAGGTTCCTATCTAGTATACAATCCCAAGGTATCTATCATGTATAACATCCAACGGTATTTATCATGTATATTTGCTCTGCACCTCTCGTACTAGTATCCCAACCCGCGTCATGTGTTAACTAGGAATGTCCCTGGCCCAATGTCATGTAATGGTCCATGTCAACCTAATATATAGCATATGTAGGTTTTTTCCCAACCCGTATGTTTCTTTCCATGTATGAGTTCGGTCCTTTGCCGTAGGCCGTACGGGCTTTCCCATGTAAATCTATAACACCTCAACGTAGTACCATTTTATCCTTGGAGTTGTTTTGGACTGCTATCCTTGATCTGGTTATGTTTTCTTACCATGAACTATCGCGCGTTCACTTAGGATTTATGCCACCCAGGACCACTAGGAATTATGCTACCTAATGAACGTTTCCGTGTCTCGGTTTGGGTTCAAGCCACCTAAGGCCACTAGGGATTATGCCACCCGTCAACCACGCCCTTTATCCCGCGTATGTATCGTGAATCGTTTTCCATGTCTAGACGCACATGTTCCTCAATGTGCCATCCGAGTTCCGTGCCAGGGCAAATCAAGAAATACGGAACTCGGTCGGGAGCTTTAAGTCGTCTGCTGATGCAGATATCAAGGTCTGTTTTTTTTGTACCCGTGGCTATGGTCCCACGTGACCCCTCCCTCAACTAATGAAAGGCAATCCAAGAAAAATAATGTATGATAACTACATCCCGTCCCCACTATAGCCCCACTTTCCTATGGGCCAACCTCACCCATGACTCGATAGCAAGAACATGGTCTGTTGGGAGTTCTCTGCCTTTTCGTTCGTACACGATTGACTAAAGATGGTAGGTAGTCGGCGACGTGCTGTCCAGGGCAAAATCAAGTATCGTCGACTCCACGCTAATCCATCCCAGTCTTTAGGTTGCTCGCATAGCCACCAAGGCATACTCTTGGCTCTTCTATCGCAGACCTTAACCTCTATGAGGCCAGGTTTCATGGACCACATGCCACCTCACCGAGGGATACCAAGAGTACCCTCACGTCCCCCGAAGCTACCGCTTCGTCACCCAGTTCGTTGGAGCCCTTATCCAAGTCGGATAATTTGCTCCTTCTCGTGTGTTTAAGCGATGACCCACAATATCGGGTTACTCATCCATTCATGAACTAGCCCCATGTCCTTGGCTAAGAATTATTACTTAGGTATACCTAACTGAGGTTTACCACTTAGCTTCTTTTCCCCGTTACCCTTGATTAACCACGATTTTCTACCTAGTTCCTCTCACTAGGGTTTTGTTTACTGGGTTAGGTGTCGTTATTCAGGTTCATGACTTAGCCCGCCTACGAATCATGTCAAGATTGGCTAAGTATATAAGTTCAAGGCTTAGCCCTACAAGTTGGTTAAGTGTACCAAGAAACTCATGACTTAACCCTATCAAGTCAAATTGCTTAAGTGTTTGTTTATCTTAACCCTATCAGCTTATCGTGTTAGATTGGTTAAGCATAGATTATCTTAACCTCATCTGATTATCGAGTAGGATTGGTTAAGTATAGGTTAACTTAACCCCATCCACTAATCGTATTAGAATGGTTAAGTATATTTAAACGGTCTTGTGACTTAACCCTATCATGTTCTCACGTTAGATTGGTTAAGTATGGTTGCTTAACCTCATCAATCATCAAGTAAAATTGATTAAGTATAAGTTACTTAACACCATTAAATTATCATGTTAAGTCGGTTAAGTATTGGTTACTTAACCACATTGAATTACCAAGTTTAGATTGGTTAAGTGTTTAACTTAACCCCATCGAATTACCGTGTCTAGATTAGTTAAGTGTAGGTTACTTAACCCCATCTAATTACCAAGTCGGATTAGTTAAGTGTAAATTACTTAACCCCATCCTCTAATCGTCTTATATGGTTAAGTGTCATTAAAAAATCAAGTCCGGTTCCACTTAACCTACCCATTCGTGTCATATCGGTTAAGTCTCATTAGTCAAAATTACTTAACCTTTTCATGTGGCATTAATTAGATTAATGCACCCCAACCTCTCACCTTAGACTTTGTTGTGGTTACTAGTTAAGCCGGGCGGGTCCGGGTAGATTTACACCACAACCTAGTCTAACCTCGGGTTTTGAGTGCCATATGACCAACTACTCACATGGGGTCCTATTGTTTGTAGCCACTAGTTAAGCCGGGCGGGTCCAGGTAGATTTATGCTACAAACTCAACCCAACCTCGAGTTGGCCACTTTCATGTTTGGTCTAGTGTCATATTACACTTACAACCCATACGTGTCTAACCCCAAGTTCCATGTTTTCGTACGTGTCATGTTCATGTTTAAGTGTTTCAAGAGTGTCACATTTTCATGCAACCCCATGTTAAGTTTTCGTGCCACATTCAAGTCAAGTTTTCGCGTCACGTTCACGTTTGTCTAACTACCCCAAAATCGTGTTTTCGCTTGAGTGAAAGCGAGTCAACATAGTATAAATACTATGGTACACATTGACCCCAAAACATGCAAGATGCCACGACGGGGTTGGCTTCAAACATGCATGGTATCATCAAGGGATTGGCCTTGTACATGCATACTATCATATAGGGGTTGGCCACAAGCATGCATAATGTCATAAAGAGGGTAACTTGCATAAGTGTTCATGTCATAAACCTATCATGAAGGGATAAACATGCACATGTTACTTATATCATAAAAAGGGGTAAACTTGCATATTATCATAAGGGACTTCGGGTTCATATACTTGCATAGCCTCAAAGTCACATTCATGCACATGTTTCATGAGTCAAAGTGGTTTCAAGTGTGCATGCAAACATACCACAAGTAAAGGTCCAATCTTGCATGGAAAACTAAGTCCAATGCAACATGAATAACATGGTTTAGTCGCTAAAACACAACCTAAAGTCCTATGTTCATGTTAAAGGAGCAAACTAGGCTCGCATAGGTTATAGCACTCATGTTTAACCACATTTTATTCCATGCCATGATTAAACTACCGTTAACATCTCGAAGTAGCTAGAACTTACATAGCGAGGCTTAGGGAAGGATTATGCATCGTCATGACAAAGAAAGGTGGCTCCTTTGATGAAGAACCGTCATGAAATCGCCATAGCAACGTTGATCGAGCCTCGATTTGGTGTAGCAAGCTTGCACCTTTCGATTCAGATCCGATTCGCATGCATAGTCTCTTGGAGTTGGAGATGGAGGCCATGATCACTTGGCATTTGGGCAGCACTTCGTGGCATGAGTGATTTGTGAGGCTTTAGGGTAGGCTTAGGGGTCTTTTTATAGAGATTAGGAGTAGTTTAGGCCGTAGGATAAACCCTAGGATAGATCTGAACCCTCAAAAATCGTCATAAGCCTCCAAAACCGAGCCAAAACCAGAAGCAGGTGCACTAGGTCGCTGGTTCGACCAGGGGGGGTTTGACCTAGGGGTCGACACCCATGTCGACCCCCTGGGGAGGGGTCGACACCCATGTCGACATGGGTGTCGACCCTGAGTGTCTGGCGGGAATTTTTCCCGCCTCTCGTTTTGCGCTGAATTTCAAATCTGTTTTCGGATTTGAATTTTCGTGAAACTTCGTTGGGCCTTAACTGGGTCATACTGACTCCGATTTACGAAATTTCGGACTCTATTTCGCGTATTTTTCCGAGACGAACGCAATGGCGCAACCCGTTTATCCTGATTCAGATTTTATAATTTAATTCTGCCTTGATTCTTGTCTTAACACGTTGTTTAAAATTTGGGTTGTTACATTCTCCCCTCCTTTAAGGATTTCGTCCCCGAAATCTCCAAGTTAGGAAGAACGTATCCTACCATCCATCATCCATCTACTCAAAACATCATCCACAAGCAACCATGGTCCTTAAAAGGCTTCTAATGCTTTATGAACACATGCAAGAAAGTGTGTGTATATGTTCCTTAATTAATGCTAATGATCAGGCCTGAATGATCTTTCTAATGCAAAATATGTTTAGTGTCATGAGTCCAACATGTATGCAAATAGTCCTAGTCATATAAGTACTATATGCGTGCACAAACATCCATCCACATGCAACATCCACATGATAACATATTCAATTTCATCCATAAACAGGTATAAATACTCGTGCATATGCAATATGAAATGTGAGTGCGTCGATCTAGTATCTAATGTGTATTCGCGCATCCACGAGCAACCACTTGCAACCATATCAATCATAACATGTTTCAAACACATGTTTACATCCATAGGTTTCTACCTAATGTTCTCACGATAGGATCGAGGAGATAAACAAGGTAAACTCCCTACGGGGTTTGCAACAGAAACAGGACCGAGAGGATATTCACCAAAAGATAACATGCGAGCAAGCTCAACAGGAAAAACTAGGGATCCAGGATATACTCTTAAAAAGAGATATTGGTGCGCGTATCTAGCCTTCAACCTTCTAAGTCGCCCTCCCTTGAGCTTAATTCCATTGTGCCTTGACCGTCTTTTAACTTCATGATCCCATAGCTCCTTGATTCCTATTTCCAAGATATGAGTTAGAACTCATTTCATTGTCGCCTCTTATTCCACTTTCACTTATCCTTTTCCTAGTATACTTGGCTCAAACGTATCCACTTACTTATGCAAGCTCTCCAAAACTCACTAGGGAATTCTGGATCTCGTCTGTCGATGCCAATCCATGTTGCCAAGTATACTTACTAGGGTGATCCCCATAACTCATGCATAAGCGAAACGAACCATCCGACTTAGCGGAGAATTCTACTCGAACGGATTACCAATCAACTACATCCCGAGATTCTAGGTAACTAACCATGACAGAGCCCAAAAGGTTACACGAGACTTCGAGGGTATCACCAAGGTGAGTCGAGAGTCTAACTACCCTCTTTCCAAAACCGAGAATGGCACCCCTTATTGGGTGACCACTTTATCCCTATAATCCATCCGTAGCCGAGACATGTCATTCTCAAATACAAACAAGTCATGAAGAAATGGACCAACTCTCCAACCAGATTTTTGGGACAAAAACTGGGATCCTCTACCATGCTAGTACTAAGGTGCAGAGACTCAACTATCCAAGCAGACTTAAATGATACGATGATCAAGACAAAGTCTGGACGGGATGATAGAAAAGAATGACTAAACCTTTACCAGAAACGGTACCATCTCTTTTAGGTACCCTAGAAATGGGAGCGTACAATTGCCCTCTCCGATGATCTTGTCCTTGTCCTCCTTGATGGACTAAGCCATACCAACAAGTTGCTTATCCTTAAGCTCGCGTCCTTTATCCTTACTCTTATTATCCTTCCTTGTACCACGGCAACAGGTCTCTCGAGAGTCACCTCCATCGTACGGAAAACACCTACGTGGCTAGACAAAGATTAGTCACAGTTAGAACTACTGTGACTACAGATGGAGGAAAGAAAGGAAAAGAGATTCAATCAAGGAATCAAAGGATAGTACTAATGGCCTTTGGGGAATAGCCTTTTAAAAACTTTTCTTGAAAAATGCTTCTTTGTAAAACGGTTTCTCAAATAGTTTTCAGAAGGTTTTAAAAACTTTTGCCCAGTCTGGTAACCTTCTGCTCTGATACCAAATGTAACACCCCACCTCCGCTAGGGTCACTCACAATGGGAATGCACTAGGTTTGGTGAAGCATTATCGAGGTAAACATGCACAGAAATATTACAAGACAGAACATTTATATAAAACAGCGGAAGTACAACAAATTTCATTACCTTATAAAATAAGGTCTAAAGCCTTTTATATCAGAATACATCAAAGCCTGTCTTGCAATAGTAAAGAAGCATAAAACTTTTCATAAATTATTCCCCAAAATAAAGCGGTGAAGCAGCCATAGCCAAGAGAAAACCAAGCTATACATGATGACCTTCAAGCATAAGAGGTCCGAACTAAACAACATCATTTCCTCCCTGAAAACCTGGGTGGGAAACGGAAGACAAAGAGGCGAAAGAAAACGGGGTCAGTCATAAAGACTGGTAAGTCCTATCTACTTCCAGTATAAAAACAGGTAAAGGTAACATGACATGCATAAACTGAAAGTAAACATAAGGATGACGGCAAGATAGATAAGCTAAACAAAGGTAACTGGATGAACTACTGTAGCCAGATAAACTAAAGTATCATGATAAACTACGGTGTCAAGATAAATCAAGGTATCACATAGTCAGGTTCCTATCTAGTATACAATCCCAAGGTATCTATCATGTATAACATTCCACGGTATTTATCATGTATATTTGCTCTGCACCTCTCGTACTAGTATCCCAACCCGCGTCATGTGTTAACTAGGAATGTCCCTGGCCCAATGTCATGTAATGGTCCATGTCAACCTAATATATAGCATATGTAGGTTTTTTCCCAACCCGTATGTTTCTTTCCATGTATGAGTTCAGTCCTTTGCCGTAGGCCGTACGGGCTTTCCCATGTAAATCTATACCACCTCAACATAGTACCATTTTATCCTTGGAGTTGTTTTGGACTGCTATCCTTGATCTGGTTATGTTTTCTTACCATGAACTATCGCGCGTTCACTTAGGATTTATGCCACCCAGGACCACTAGGGATTATGCTACCTAATGAACGTCTCCGTGTCTCGGTTTGGGTTCAAGCCACCTAGGGCCACTAGGGATTATGCCACCCGTCAAACGCGCCCTTTATCCCGCGTATGTATCGTGAATCGTTTTCCATGTCTAGACGCACATGTTACTCAATGTGCCATCCAAGTTCCGTGCCAGGGCAAATCAAGAAATACGGAACTCGGTCGGGAGCTTTAAGTCGTCTGCTGATGCAGATATCAAGGTCTGTTTTTTTTGTACCCATGGCTATGGTCCCACGTGACCCCTCCCTCAACTACTGAAAGGCAATCCAAGAAAAATCATGTATGAGAACTACATCCCGACCCCACTATAGCCCCACTTTCCTATGGGCCAACCTCACCCATGACTCGATAGCAAGAACATGGTCTGTTGGGAGTTCTCTGCCTTTCCGTTCGTACACGATTGTCTAAAGATGGTAGGTAGTCGGCGACGTGCTATCCAGGGCAAAATCAAGTATCGTCGACTCCACGCTAATCCATCCCAGTCTTTAGGTCGCTCGCATAGCCACCAAGGCATACTCTTGGCTCTTCTATCGCAGACCTTAACCTCTATGAGGCCGGGTTTCATGGACCACATGCCACCTCACCGAGGGATACCAAGAGTACCCTCACGTCCCCCGAAGCTACCGTTTCGTCACCCAGTTCGTTTGATCCCTTATCCAAGTCGGATAATTTGCTCCTTCTCGTGTGTTTAAGCGATGACCCACAATATCGGGTTACTCATCCATTCATGAACTAGCCCCATGTCCTTGGCTAAGAATTATTACTTAGGTATACCTAACTGAGGTTTACCACTTAGCTTCTTTTCCCCGTTACCCTTGATTAACCACGATTTTCTACCTAGTTCCTCTCACTAGGGTTTTGTTTACTGGGTTAGGTGTTGTTATTCAGGTTCATGACTTAGCCCGCCTACGAATCATGTCAAGATTGGCTAAGTATATAAGTTCAAGGCTTAGCCCTACAAGTTGGTTAAGTGTACCAAGAAACTCATGACTTAACCCTATCAAGTCAAATTGCTTAAGGGTTTGTTTATCTTAACCCTATCAGCTTATCGTGTTAGATTGGTTAAGCATAGATTATCTTAACCTCATCGGATTATCGAGTAGGATTGGTTAAGTATAGGTTAACTTAACCCCATCCACTAATCGTATTAGAATGGTTAAGTATATTTAAACGGTCTTGTGACTTAACCCTATCATGTTCTCACGTTAGATTGGTTAAGTATGGTTGCTTAACCTCATCAATCATCAAGTAAAATTGATTAAGTATAAGTTACTTAACACCATTAAATTATCATGTTAAGTCGGTTAAGTATTGGTTACTTAACCACATTGAATTACCAAGTTTAGATTGGTTAAGTGTTTAACTTAACCCCATCGAATTACCGTGTCTAGATTAGTTAAGTGTAGGTTACTTAACCCCATCTAATTACCAAGTCGGATTAGTTAAGTGTAAATTACTTAACCCCATCCTCTAATCGTCTTATATGGTTAAGTGTCATTAAGAAATCAAGTCCGGTTCCACTTAACCTACCCATTCATGTCATATCGGTTAAGTGTCATTAGTCAAAATTACTTAACCTTTTCATGTGGCATTAATTAGATTAATTCACCCCAACCTCTCACCTTAGACTTTGTTGTGGTTACTAGTTAAGCCGGGCGGGTCCGGGTAGATTTACACCACAACCTAGTCTAACCTCGGGTTTTGAGTGCCATATGACCAACTACTCACATTGGGTCCTATTGTTTGTAGCCACCAGTTAAGCCGGGCGGGTCCGGGTAGATTTATGCTACAAACTCAACCCAACCTCGAGTTGGCCACTTTCATGTTTGGTCTAGTGTCATATTACACTTACAACCCATACGTGTCTAGCCCCAAGTTTCATGTTTTCGTACGTGTCATGTTCATGTTTAAGTGTTTTAAGAGTGTCACATTTTCATGTATCCCCATGTTAAGTTTTCGTGCCACATTCAAGTCAAGTTTTCGCGTCACATTCACGTTTGTCTAACTACCCCAAAATCGTGTTTTCGCTTGAGTGAAAGCGAGTCAACATAGTATAAATACTATGGTACACATTGACCCCAAAACATGCACGATGCCACGACGGGGTTGGCTTCAAACATGCATGGTATCATCAAGGGATTGGCCTTGTACATGCATACTATCATATAGGGGTTGGCCACAAGCATGCACAATGTCATAAAGAGGGTAACTTGCATAAGTGTTCATGTCATAAACCTATCATGAAGGGATAAACATGCACATGTTACTTGTATCATAAAAAGGGGTAAACTTGCATATTATCATAAGGGACTTCGGGTTCATATACTTGCATAGCCTCAAAGTCACATTCATGCACATGTTTCATGAGTCAAAGTGGTTTCAAGTGTGCATGCTAACATACCACAAGTAAAGGTCCAATCTTGCATGGCAAACTAAGTCCAATGCAACATGAATAGCATGGTTTAGTCGCTAAAACACAACCTAAAGTCCTATGTTCATGTTAAAGGAGAAAACTAGGCTCGCATAGGTTATAGCACTCATGTTTAACCACATTTTATTCCATGCCATGATTAAACTACCGTTAACATCTCGAAGTAGCTAGAACTTACATAGTGAGGCTTAGGGAAGGATTATGTATCGTCGTGACGAAGAAAGGTGGCTCCTTTGATGAAGAACCGTCATGAAATCGCCATAGCAACGTTGATCGAGCCTCGATTTGGTGTAGCAAGCTTGCAACTTTCGATTCGGATCCGATTTGCATGCATAGTCTCTTGGAGTTGGAGATGGAGGCCATGATCAGTTGGCATTTGGGCAGCACTTCGTGGCATGAGTGATTTGTGAGGCTTTAGGGTAGGCTTAGGGGTCTTTTTATAGAGATTAGGAGTAGTTTAGGCCGTAGGATAAACCCTAGGATAGATCTGAACCCTCAAAAATCGTCACAAGCCTCCAAAACGGAGCCAAAACCAGAAGCAAGTGCACCAGGTCGCTGGTTCGACCAGGGGGGTCGACCCAGGGGTCGATACCCATGTCGACCCCCTGGGGAGGGGTCGACACCCATGTCGACATGGGTGTCGACCCTGAGTGTCTGGCGGGAATTTTTCCCGCCTCTCTTTTTGGGCTGAATTTCAAATCTGTTTTCGGATTTGAATTTTCGTGAAACTTCGTTGGGCCTTAACTGGGTCATACTGACTCCGATTTACGAAATTTCGGACTCTATTTCGCGTATTTTTCTGAGACGAACGCAATGGAGAAACCCTTTTATCCTGATTCAGAATTTATAATTTAATTCTGCCTTGATTCTTGTCTTAACACGTTGTTTAAAATTCGGGTTGTTACAATCATATAAGTAGATTTATGCTTGTACCAGTTACAAACCAAAAACCTAATAATTTGGTTTTTAAAAATATAGACCACAACGTGAATACCCTTTTCTATTTTGGTTTTCCGGATCTGATGATTCTGTAAAAACTAATAAGAAGAGGATGTATTATTATCGAGGAGGAGGAGGATACATAACAAATTTGTTTTTACTTTTATAATTCAACTTTCATTACAACACTTTTTTTTCTCAGACTTATCCCCTCTCACTTTTTCTTACTCACTTTCTCTCTTACAACCCCACAAAATGACCACCCATATTTATATAGTGGTCTACATAACCTTACAAGTCAATAGACATCATTCCACTAATTGACATTACCCATTACCAGTAAACATTACTTATTAAATAGACACACCAATTTACTAATAGACACAACACTTAATTTATGACTCTTGACACATAAAGACACACCATTTTACGAACTGACACTTATCCCTTTATTTATTTTTATTTCCCAATATCACATTTAAAGTTTACCTAACAAAACTCCCCCGTAAACTTAAATGATTTATTCCTTTAAGTGGGTTTGTATACGTCACGGACCAAATAAGCATACGGAGGCGTCTCCTCCTCAGCAACATCATTTTCCACATACTTCCTATTCTCTTCCAATGTGGTTGCACCAATGCACCTCAGCTGCTCTTTAGCCAACATTGGTTTGAACAAATTGACAGCATCCCATTTTCCTCCTTGTCTCATATTATTTATCTTCTTACCTTTGTCTTTCGGTTCTTTATCCTTTGCAGCAGCTTCGAGGAGCATTTCCTCTTGAGACATCCATTTGTCTTCGGTCTCCTTCTTCCTCTTAATTGGCTTCCTAGTTGCTTGTATCGCTTCACGCATAACTTCTCTTTCTGCTTGCCTCACGACATTTGCTGCCCTAGTTGACTTCCGTTTCTTTGAAATCTTCTCATAGTTGCTATCATCTTCTGATTTTGGTATAGCTTTCTTGTTAGTAACTTTATTCCTTAGTGTCCTTCCAGGATATATCAATCTTTTTTCCAGTGGTAGCCTCTCCTCAACAACATTTTCAGCATCAGCATCAGGTTCATCCTCATCAAGATTACTATCAAATACGTTATATTCATCTTTGTTCACTGCTTGTACCCACTCAACATGATCTGTATCTCTCTCTCTCTCTTTTTGTAACAACCCGTATTTTGAATAACATGTTATAACATAAATCAAGGCAGAATTAAATGTTAAAATCCGAATCACGGGGAACGGGTTGTGCCATTACGTTCGTCTCGGAAAAATACGCAAAATAGAGTTCGAGTTTTCGAGAATCGGAGTCCGTATGACCAAGTTATGGCCCGTCGAAGTTTTCAGAAAATTCCAAGTTCAAAACAGCTCGAAAATTCAAATTTGGAGCCAAATGGACTGGGCGGGAAAACTCCCGCCCTAGCCCCAGGTCGACTGGGGTGTCGACTGGGGAGTCGACACGCCCAGGGGGCAGGTCGACTGCCCAGTCGACACGGGTGTCGACCTGGGTGGTCCGACCACTTTGGCCTGGGTGCACCTGCTTGGCCTTGTGCTCTGTTCTGATGGCCTGTGACGGATTTTGAGGGTTCAGATCTATCCTAGGGTTAATCTAAGGGCCTAAACTACTCCTAATCTCTATAAAAACACCCTAAGACCTAACCTAAATCACTAAAAATCATTCTAGCAACTAAGTGCTGCCAAAATCTATCTTGATCATGGCCTCCATCTTCAACCTCAAAAGCTTATGCATGCAAACTAGATTCAAGGCAAAGGAGCAAGCTTTCTACATCAAATCAAGAGTGTTGATCATCATCTCAACATGGATCCTACGACAAGATTCTTACCCCTAATTCTCTAGCCTCGATTTGTAAGTTCTAGCTACTTGTAGATTTAAACGGTAGTTCTAATGTTGGCATAGAATAAAATGCGATGAACATAAGTATGCTAGCCTATATGAACCTTGTCATGCCTCTTTTGCTTGAACCTATGACTTTAGGCTATGTTTAGTGACTAAATCAAGTTACTCATGTTGCATTGGACTTAGTTTGCCATGCAAGATTGAACCTTTATTTATGGGATGTTGGCATGAACACTTGGAACCATTTTGACTTGTGAAATATGTGCATGAATTTGACTTGGGGCTTATGCATGTAAAAGAACCCAAATCCCCTTATGATTTCATGTTTATGTGAGGCCAAACCCCTTATGATATTATGCATGTTTGAGGCCAAACCCCTTATGATACTGTGCATGTTTGTGGCCAATCCCTTTATGACATCGTGCATGTTTTGAGGCCAATATGCAATATGCTAGTTATGTGAACACCCTTGCCTCAATTTTCACCATGTTTAACTTGTGATTCATCTTTGCCATCTTGTACCCATCTTTGTCATATTATTCCAAATATGTTGACTCGCTTTCATGTGCGTTGGGGACACGTTTTGGGTAGTTCAGGCAAACTTGAAAATGGGCTATGAACTTGACATGGAATTACATGGAACATGTAATGATAATAAACATGAATAGGACACGAAAACTTGACATGGGGTTACATGAAAACATGGACTTAAAAAGGGGTCTAAACTTGACATGAACATGACACGTAGAAAAACATGGAAGTGGCCAACTCGAGGTTGGGTTGAGTTTGTAGCATAAATCTGCCTGGACCCACCCGGCAAATCCAGTAGCTACAAACAATAGGACCCAATGTGGGTAGTTGGTCATATCGCGCTTGAAACCCGAGGTTAGACTAGGTTGTGGTGTAAATCTGCCCGGACCCGCCCGGCATAACCAGTAACCACAACAACGTCTAATGTGAGAATTTGAGAGTGCATTAATTCAATTAATGCCACATGATAAGGTTAAGTAAATCTGACTAATGACACTTAACCGATATGACATGAATGGGTAGGTTAAGTGAAACCGGACTTGATTTCTTATTGACACTTAACCGTAAAATACAGTTAGGGGATGGGGTTAAGCTAATCCATACTTAACTAATCCGACTCGGTAATTAGATGGGGTTAAGTAACCTACACTTAACTAATCTAAACACGGTAATTAGATGGAGTTAAGTTAACCTAGACTTAACTAATCTAAACACGGTAATTCGATGGGGTTAAGTTAAACACTTAAACAATCTAAACATGATAATTCAATGAGGTTAAGTAACCAATACTTAACAAATTTAACATGATAATTCAATGAGGTTAAGTAACTTATACTTAACCAATTATACATGATGATTTGATGAGGTTAAGTAACCTATACTTAACCAATTTAATATGAGAACTTAATAGGGTTAAGTCACAAGACCGTTTAAATATACTTAACCATTGTAATACGATTAGTGGATGGGGTTAAGCTAACCCATACTTAACCAATCCGACTCGATAATCTGATGGGGTTAAGATTATCTATGCTTATCCAATCTAACACGATAATCTGATAGGGTCAAGACAAACTAATACTTAACCAATCTGACTTGATAATTGAATAGGTTTAAGTCATGAGCTTCTTGGTATACTTAACCAACTTGTAGGGCTAAGTCTTGAGCTTAAATACTTAGCCAATCATGACATGATTCGTAGGCGGGTTAAGTCATGAACTGAAATGACAACACTTAACCCATTAGACAAAACCCTAGTTCAGGGGACTAGGTGGAAAATCGTGGTTAACAAGGATAACGGGAAAAGGAACTAAGTGATAAACCTTAGTTTAGGAAAACTAAGTAATAATTCTTAGTCAAGGGTTTGGACTAGTTCACAGATAGATGAGTAACCCGATACGGTAGGTCATCGCTTAAACACACGAGGAGGAGCAAATTATCTGACTTAGATAAAGGCTCCAACGAACTGGGTGACGAAGCAGTAGCTTCAGGGGACGTGAGGGTACTCTTGGTATCCCTCTGTAAGGTTGCAGATTATCCGCCTGGGCTCACAGAGGTTAAGGTCTGCAGTAGAAGAACCAAGAGTATGCCTTGGTTGCTGTGCGAGCAACCTAAAGACGGGGATGGATTAGCGTGGAGTCGACGATACTTGATTTTTTCCCTGGATAGCGCGTCGTCGACTACCTACCATCTTTAGTCAATCGTGTACGTATACGGAAAGGCAGAGAACTCCCAACAGACCATATACTTGCTATCCAGTTATGGGTGAGTTTGGCCAATAGGTAAGTGGGGCATAGGGGGCCGGAGTATAGTTCTCGTGCATGATTTTTCTTGGATTGCCTTTCAGTAGTTGAGGGAGGGGTCACGTGGGACCATAGCCACGGATTCAAAAACAGACCTTGATATCTGCATTCGGCAGACGACTTAAAGCTCCCGACCGAGTCTCGTATTTCTTGATTTGCCCTAGCACGGGACTCGGATGGCACATTAAGATACATGTGCAGTTAGACATGGAAAAACGATTCACGGTGCTTACGTGGGAAAAAGGGCGTGGTTGACGGGTAGCATAATCCCTAGTAGCCCTAGGTGGCTAAAACCCAAACCGAGATACGAAAACGTTCATTATGTAGCATAATCCCTAGCGGTCCTAGGTGGCATAAATCCTAGGTGAACACGCGATAGTTCATGGTAAGAAAACATAACCAGATCAAGGGTAGCAGTCCAAAACAACTTCAAGGATAAAATGGTACTACGTTGAGGTGGTACAGATTTACATGGGAAAGCCCGTACGGCCTACGGCAAAGGACTAAACTTATACATGGAAAGAAACATACGAGTTAGGAAAACCTATGTACACGATATATTAGGTTGACATGGACCATTTCATGACTTTGGTCAAGGGACATTTTATAGTTAACTCATGTCACGGGTTGGGATACTAGTACGGGAGGCGCAGAGAAAATATACATGATAGATACCTTGGGATATTATACTTGATAGAAACCTGACGATGTGATACTTTGATTTACCTTGACACCGTAGTTTATCATGATACCTTAGTTTATCTTGATACCGTAGTTCACCCTGTTATCCTTGTTTAGTTTATCTATCTTGTCGTCATCCTTATGTTTATTTTCAGTTTATGCATGTCATGTTACCTTTACCTGTTTTTATGCTGGAAGTAGATAGGACTTACCAGTCTTTATGACTGACCCCGTTTTCTTTCGCCTCTTTGTCTTCCGTTCCCCCCCCCCCCCAGGTTTTCAGGGAGGAAATACTGTTGTTAGTTCGGACCTCTTCTGCTTGAAGGTCATCATGTATGGCTTGAACTTCCATGGGCTATGGCTGCTTTACTGCTTTACTTGGGGAATAATTTACGAAAAGGTTTATTGCTTCTTTACTATTGCAAGACAGGTTTCTATGTAATCTGTTGTAAAAAGGCTTTACTGTTTATAAAGAAATGAAAGTTTGTTTTACTTCCGCTGTTTTATATGTTCTGTCTTGTAATATTTCTGTGCATGTTTACCAATAATGCCCCTCCAAACCTAGTGCATTCCTTTGTGAGTGACTAATAAGGTGGAGGTGGGGTGTTACATTTGGTATCAGAGCAGAAGGTTACCAGACTGGGCAAAAGTTTTTAAAACCTTCTGAAAACTATTTGAGAACCGTTTACAAAGAAGCATTTTTCAAGAAAAGTTTTTAAAGGATATTCCCCAAAAGCCATTAGCACTATCCTTTGTTTCCTTGATCAAGTCTCTTTTCCTTTCCTTCCTCCATCCGTAGTCACAGTAGTTTTAACTGCGACTAATCCTTGTCTAGCTAAGTAAGAGTTTTCCGTACGATGGAGGGAGTCCTCGAGAGACCTGTTGCCGTGCTATAAGGAAGGATAATAAGAGCAAGGATAGAGGACACGAGCTTAAAGATAAGCAACTTGTTGATATGGCTTAATCCACAAAGGAGGGAAAAAGATGAACAATAAAACCCATGACGAGAGAGTATCTTTGGCATGGTAAAACGGGACGCATAGTTAAGTGTTATGGGACGAGGACAAGATCATCGAGAGGGCAATTGTATGCTCTCATTTCTAGCGTACCTAAGAGGGATGGTACCGTTTCTGTTGAAGGTTTAGCCTTTCTTTTCTATCATCCCGTCTAGACTTTGTCTTGATCATCGCATCATTTAAGTCTACTTCGATAGTTGAGTCTCTGCACCTTAGTACTAGCGTGGTAGAGGATCCCATTTTTGTCTCAAATCCTGTTGGAGGATCGGTCCATTTATTCATGACTTGTTTGGAATTGAGAGTGTAAATGCCAAGTGTTGAGATTAGAAGCAATGCTTCTATTGTTGAGCTATGGATGGATTCTAGGGATGAAGTGGTTATCCAGTAAGGGATGCCATTCTCGGTTTTGAAAGGAGGGTAGTTAAACTCTTAACTTGCCTTGGTAATACACTTGAAGTCTCGTATAACCTTTTGGGTTTTGTCATGGTTAGTTACCTAGAATCTCTAGATGCATTTATCAGAAATCTCTGATCAGATCGAGTAACGTTCGCCAATAAGGCGGATGGTTCATTCCGCTTAAGCATGGGTTATAGGAATCACCCTAGTAAGTGCACGTGGTAACATGGATTGGCATCGGTAAACGAGATCCAGAATTCGCTAGTGAATTTTGGAGAGCTTGCATGAGTACGCAGATATGTTTGAGCCGAGCATACTAGGGAAAGAATAAGTGAAAGTGAAACGAGAGGCGACAGTGAAATGAGTTCCAACTCATACCTTGGAAATAGGAATCAAGGAGCTACAAAAATCATGAAGTCAAAGGTGGTCAAGGCACACTGGAATTAAGCTCAAGGAAATGCGGGTTAAACGCGCGCATCATATCTCTTTTTAAGAGTATATCGTTGATCCCTGGTTCTCCTGCGGAGCTTGCTTGCATGCTATCGCTTGGTGGATATCCTCTCGATCCTGTTTCCGTTGCAAACCCCGTAAGGAGTTTATCTTGTTTATCTCCTCGATCCTATCTTGGGAATCTTAGGTAGAACCCTATGGATGTAAACATGTATTTGAAACATGTTATGATTAATATGGTTGCAAATGGTTGCAAGTGGTTGCTCGTGGATGCGCGAATACACACTAGATACTAGATCGACTCAGTCACATTTCATGTTGCATATGCACGAGTATCTATACTTGTTTATGGATGAAATTGAATATGTTATCATGTGGATGTTGCATGTGGATGAATGGTTGTGCACACATATAGTGTTTATATGACTAGGACTATTTGCATACATGTTGGACGCATGGCACTAAACATATTTTGCATTAGAAAGATCATTCAGGCCTGATCATTAGCATTAGCTAAGGAACATATACACACACTTTCTGCATGTGTTCATAAAGCATTAGGAGTCTTTTAAGGACCATGGTTGCCTGTGAATGATGTTTTGAGTAGATGGATGATGAATGGTCACTACAAGAAAATATTGATTTTGCAGCGGAAAAATCCGTCGCTAAAGGCCTCTTAGCGACGGATTTACAGCAGAATGCAGTTGTCGGTAAAAAAACACGTCGGTATTTTAGGTACACTTTTGCGACGGAAATTAATGTCAATTCTCCGTCGCTTTACCGTCGTTTTCTGATATATTACGATTTCATTTTAAAATATTTCACCGACGGATATATAAAACATACTAAAATCAGTAAATAATTTTCTGTCGCTAAATGGACGCTATTTAAAGAGGGATTACCGACGGAAATGTATAGCAAACATTTTGCATTCTAGTTATCCGTCGGTAAACCGTCGCTATCTTTAAAATATCAGTTTCTACTTAGCGACGTTTTAGTGTCGATTTTGATAAAAAATCTGTCGGTATTCCCTTTCTATTTTGGTTATATATTGTTTTTTTTTCAACTATCGCTACCAATCGGGAGATACACACACACACACATACAAACAAAAGCACATAAAATGAGCGACATTAACAAAAAAAGGAAATGCAATTGTAAGCATAAACTGATATTAGGCAAAACACAAAATATTTGCATAAAGGGAAGATGGTGCTAATGATAAGAGGTTTGTTTATACTCAACATATTTAACACCAACACTAATATAATCAGAGTAGCAAGTTGAAAAATCACAAAAATAATACAAATTGTGAGCAATATTCTTAGGGAAAACTCCATGAGCAAATATTCCATGAGCAATATTCTGAGCAAGAAGAAAGGTTGCATCAAGGTGGTCGATATCCCCTACCTGTGGATAAGTAGGGAAAACTATGAGCAAATCTTAGGCCTTGTAAGGTAAAGAAATTGTACTATTTAGACTGATACCTCTCTAGAATGAGGGCATAACGTGATAGTTGTCATTCCCTTTGGTTCACGGAGCTGGCAAACATGACACTCATATGACTAACTATAGCTTATATAGGACATTATATTGTTAAAAACAAGTCAACCCAGGCGACAAGCCTTATTCAGTGTGTAGAGGTTCGCATAGCAATAGTATAGATAAAATGAAAATGCAGGGTTAAACAAGTTTGTCCACTGGACTGGTGTGGGCAAATGATTTACTAGGACACTTGAATACAAACTTGCAATGGTAAGTAAATCCAATTTGAACTCAGATTCATCTAAAAGCAGATACATTTCATCCAAGTTGGATGCATATCCACGAGAGCAATACTCCTAGAGAGGATCATTCTACTCAAAAAATTGGATGCATATCCAAGGCTGGATGGTGTGGCTTAATTAATATTAGCTATTTCCTTGAAAGAATTTTGGACTCGTACAACAGCAGACAAAAATCATCCATTTAGTTTGGAATAATTCTAAACAAGAAGACTGCTTCCGATGAATGTCAACCAATGAGTTAAAACTGTATATATGGGTAAAACAAAATTCGGCTAATCGAAATTGAACTAGGAACTGACCTGAATGACCCATATGCTGAGCAACGATTCAAGACAGAAAAAACCAAACCCAATGATATAAAAGACCTGCAAATATGGGTACAATTATAAATTAGCAAGAGAATTTAAATTGGGTTGGTCCAATGCTGTGTATAATGAAATACACTGAACTTTCAAAACCTGATAATATTTCCAAGATTTTGTTAACAAAAGCAAACCATTACACAGCCCGTATGTGGTGCAAACTGAAATCAAAAGGCGCGGGTACAATGGGCAAGAAATTTTTGGTCGGCTTTTATGCTATGACCATATATAACACAGACTAAATTTTGCTAATTCCAGATATTCAGAAGCAAGCCAGGATTATAAGGTGTTATTCCATTAGTCCATACGTCCATTCTTCTCTAATTATTTTTGCAAGTATTGGATATATAAATAGCAGAGTTTATAGAAACTTTAAGCTCACCCCAACAAGGAATAACATGTAAAATGTAAACTAGCATTGAGGTGGAAGGAGAAAACGTAGAAGACCTCCAAAGGAATGGACACATTCTCATGAAATATCAAATTGCATAAAAATAAAATAAAATAAAAATCACCCGTAATCCATAAGATCATTATATATGTTGTGAAAGCTTACGTTAATGATTTTCCCTTGAATATTATCGGAGGGGCGATAGCAGTGGAAAAAACAAAGCCAATGTGAATCTGCAAACAAAATGTCATTATTAACTTCAAAAGGTGAGAGGAAAAAAAGGAAACTGAAAATTCCATAGAAAGGATCAAAGAAACCGCATAGAATAAGAAAAAACAACCAAACTTCAAAGAACTTTCAGTCCTGCAATGTGCGTGTTAAATATATAACAACAGGTTCTGAGTACAAAAATCAACAAGTTGGTAATATAATCCAAGATGGTGAATAAATTATTACCTCATGGCCCTATAAAGGGGTCGATACTAGAGAACATAAGCCCCAGGAACACCATAGATAAAGTAAATTATTGAAGGAACCAAATTGTTGAACCTACATAGAATATAGTGGAAGGTTACAAAACAACTCAAGTGAATATATATTCATGCATCTGAAGCTCTAGAAAATTACCTTCCCCTTTAATCCAAGTTGTTGTGACTGCTATGATGTTCCATAATAAGCATACAGTTAACCCTGCCAAAAGACCACACTAGTTAAACAAGATTCTAAGAAATTGATAAATAATATGTATTTTGAATGCTAGGTAGGCATAGTTTAATAGACATAATAAGTCAGTAAAAAGTATTGACAGACTAAATATTTTGGTTTGCACACTTGGTATACCCCTTCAACATTTGAATGAGACCTGATTTTTGACTGCTCTCAATTTAAGGTATAAGCAAAGTTATGAGCAAATAAAAGATTTGAAATGTTGTTTTATGCGTTTGGACTTTGGATCGATAGTTTAACTATCAACTCTCGAAGGAAAAAAAATTAATTCCTACTGCATATAGTGGTTACCTGATGTTCCAAATATTACGGAAGCACAATTCTTGATTATTGCACCACTTCATTGGAGACCATATTTCGGCTTTGGATGAGGTAGATAGAATTATTGATACCCGATTAAAAGCACAACTTGATGAAACTATATTTGAATTGCCAGAGCAAAGACAAATATTACTATTTTCTGCAACAAAGAAATGGTTGGAAAAAGATTTAGCAATGCTCTGCTGAAATGATCCATAATATATTAGTGCACATGCAAAATCTATAACACTCTTTGAACTCGTGAAGCTAGTTCTATGGAAGTTCCACTTAATTCAAAACATAATATGTTGTGGAGTTCAATTAGAACGCATCTCCATTCAAGTATTTTTGTATTTCCTTCAACTTGTAAGCTGGTTAGATTTGTTTATGAGACTGTTAAAATAGTAGACATTGATTACATATTGAACTGATAATTGAATAGTAATAAAACCAAATGACGCATCTAAGTTGGAGTAAAAATGAACAATGAACTATTGATAGAAAGGATATTTCTTCCATCAAGGCTTCACACAAATTTCCAGGTTACACTTTCAAACTGTAAGCTATCATAGACAGATGAAAATTTTAACAGATTATAAAAGAATAAAGTTTCATGTCCTAAGAAAGATAAAAAGGAATAACAGTGGGCGATGTGATTGCTAACAGCTAGGACATATAAATATTTGAAATTAAGCCACTGTTGTTGTAAGGGAAATATTTTTTGCATTTAAATGGTTCATTATCTCTTACAGTAATGGCATTATGGAAGAGCAAATTTCTATACATGGAAGTAGTCATATCAAATTCCCTAAGCAATAAGAAAGACTAACATTAATATAAACACAAATTAGGAGTATTTTCTTCAATTTACATAGTAACAACCAAATGTGATAGTCAAAAGTAAAAGGAAAAAAAAATCCCAATTGAAGTAACTTAACAATCACAATGAGACTTTGCATGATACTAAGTTGGACCCCTTAATAAAATCTCTTGTCCCAATCTTATAATAAAATCTTTCTTATCAATCTTATTAAATCAGGCACATGTTTTGCCAACGACTTTAAGGCAGTTGCAAACCAGTGTGACTATGAACATTCTATCTTAAAAGAACTGCTTAAAATGAAAATAATAGTTAGCTTTCATACGTAAAAATTACATGTTATTTAAGCATAGAGAAATGCATTTGTAGAAACATGGAGAGGAATAAGGAAGAATTTAATAGAAAATGAGATGCAATCTTAATTATAATATAATGTGGTTTGTACAAATTATGTTCTTCAAAAAACTCATAAATGGTACATCACATAAATTGCGTGATAGGTATTACCTAGGACATCAAAATTTCTAGGATTTGTATTTTCTGAGATATATATGGCATAATGTGTATTTTTATAATTTATACTTTTTTATATAGATAAATAACTATATGTTTTTCTGGAATAAATTAAACCCATATAAATAGTTTTTATATATTTAATACTTGTTTTGTTACCATAAAACTCTTTATACAAATTCCGAAGCAGCGAATGAAGTACTTGTGTTTAAAAAACAGTTTGAAATTTTCTATGATATTGAAATTTTCTATGTATAAGTTCTTCCTAATTTATCCATTTCTCTGCTGGTTAATGATAAGTATACATAGAAGCACAAACTTATTACCACTTTTGTACACATTTCTTGTTCTTCACTAATTGTCCCTATTTCTCAATTGACAGTCAAATATCTAGCTCTGGTCAATGGCGACAACCATTAATATTATCATCAAGAGCCTTAAGATATGCATTTTAATGATTCAATATCTTATATAATTATGGCATTATAAAAGGAAAATACATGGATAAAGTATATCACATTCCCTAATTCATATAAGGAAGATGTACCTCAAATTAGGTGTACTTGCTACCATTCGCGTAATAAAAAAAGGACATGCATACCTATATATTGCAGTTTGCTATAAAAATACATTTTTGCATATTCATTCAGGTAAAAGTACATAGTGCTAATTCCGTTCTTAGAGAAGCTTACTCATCAATTCAAGTGTACAGGTTTTGTAATAGCTAACGGGGGTGCTATTAAAATTGTAGAGGTAACTTGTTACCATTTATTTCAAAGGGATGTAAACAATTAAAGTATGGGGAATAGCCTTTTTATTAAAAATCCTGAATTGAAATTTCAACACATATTACACACAAAAATTAGGTGGTAAATTTTATTAAAATTATTCAAAAATGAATTTGGAAGTTTTTTAGCTATTAAAGCGAAACTTGTAGCTATTAATGCCAATATATACAGCCTACTATACTAGTACCCTAAAATGAAAAGTGGAAAAGAGCTCATAAATCTTGATTTAAGAATTCTCTTGTAACCAAACCATATGAGTCCAACCAGGGGCCACAAAGTTAAATGAATTAGAATGTAATAAATTAGATAAAGAACCTGAGAAATAAAAGGCAGTACAATATAGTGCAAAATTAGAAATATTGTTCTTGAGGAAGAAGAATTGAACTTCAGGAAGAAAGTAGCAATCTGGCATCAATGATCTAAATGTCCTTAAATCACTCCTAGTCTTGCATTATTAAGAAAATAAATTACATGCAGTAAGCATATTTCCTTACATATCTATCTCTCCTAATTTATTACCTAAAAATTAATGCCTCATGTGAAATTTTTGTTATTAATGCGACAATATTCTCAAAATTTAGCCACTTATTAGTAAAGAAACAACATATAAAATATTAAAAATATAAAGTTATAAACCGTTGCTTTTCAAGAAAGCCATAAATGGTACATTACATAAATTATGCGATAGATATTACCCAAAACATCTAAACTTCAAGGACATGTATATTTCTCAGATATATATAGTATTACTCATTTATGAGTTATACCTTTTTTATAGAGATAAATAACAAATATGTTATTGCGAAAGAAATTAATTACTTAATTGTATACGTTAGGAAATAATCACTTCATGAATAGGAACGTTTATTAATTTTTCTCATCTGTCTAACTTATTCCAAAAACTTTCGTAATCGGATGATTAAAAAAAGCATGAAACGACATGAATTGAAATTCATATATCGAGTCATGGATGTTGATTTGCAAATAATAACATTGTCTCTATAAATTCAATGTAAAAATAAAATGAGTTTAGCAAAGGAAATATGCAAATAAACCATAGTATGAACCTTTCCTTGACAATGTTATGGCTAGCGCAATCCCTAATACTCGCTACTAGTGGGAAAGTCTCTATTACATGCTTCTTGCAACTTTTCTTGTGAAAATACGAAAAAGAGTCAATTTCAATTTTTCTAACCTATCAAACATCTATCGGTTTATAATTATAAAAATACTCAAAACCTATATCTAAGTGAGCGCAAAACTTAAATGGCAAGGAACTTGTATTACCAATGCATAGAAATTGATTAGTCTTATCCAAAAGTTTGCATAATAGCGTTGACATCATGCAAAGAAGGTAACATAGAATATTTTTACCATGCAAACCAAAAACTGTTCCTCATTTGAAAATTTTATTAAGCAAGGAAAAGCTCCCAAGATGAACCAAGACTGCATTTTAAAGCAATGTGCCAAAGAAAATGGCGAATCAATTGCGTATTTAATGAGTGTAGACTGAAGTTGAGCATTTTATGTATGTTTTAAAAAATTCAAAATATTTATTTAAGTTGGACATTAATACACAATACTAAGCATGCTTTCTTCCCTCAATGGAAAAGATGTTTTTATAAAACTCACCCCACAAGGAGGAGAGCCCCCGAACTGCCTGGTCCGACCACAGACAGAACAGGATTTAAGCTCAGAAGTGCTTAAAGTCTTAAACATGAAAAAGTGAGAATCGTATAAAAGCAATGTGCCAAAGCAATGTGCCAAAGAAAATGGCGAATCAATTGCGTATTTAATGAGTGTAGACTGAAGTTGAGCATTTTATGTATGTTTTAAAAAATTCAAAATATTTATTTAAGTTGGACATTAATACACAATACTAAGCATGCTTTCTTCCCTCAATGGAAAAGATGTTTTTATAAAACTCACCCCACAAGGAGGAGAGCCCCCGAACTGCCTGGTCCGACCACAGACAGAACATGATTTAAGCTCAGAAGTGCTTAAAGCCTTAAACATGAAAAAGTGAGAATCGTATAAAAATTGTTGTCCCAACATGTACCCATCATAAATGAAATTATTATTTATTGATATCATTATTCTAAATGTACATATGTTGCATTGTGATTATAGTGATAGCTTAATGTCAAATTGTACAAACTGAAATATCTAACAGGAATTTGAGATTTTTGCATCTAATTATTTTCTCAGAGTCTCCTGCCACCAGTTCTTTTATACTATCATAGTTTATTTATCTAACCTCATAAGGGCAATTTTAGCAAGCAACCATTATAACTTCATTACCAATGTCTAATAAATAGTCAATGAAGTTAAATATTTAACAAAAATATTACTGAAACTATTAAAAATGTAATTTGATTATGGATAAAAAAATCATATCTCATAAATGGTGATGGTGAATTTATACAATCTAAATTTTGCATGAGCTGAAATTTAAATTGCACAAAATCACAATCTATCAAAATTTATGTAGCTAATTCTGAAATCAATCGAAGGAAGAGGTTGGATTTCTAAATCATTTGCCTACCCATATCCATTATGCATCAATTTCGAGTAGTGGTGATTACAAAACTGAAAAGGGAAAATTTTTGTAAGAAAAAATTTAAGCATCTCAACATGCAAGCCTCCTAGAAATATTATTAATTTTTGTTGAATTTTATTGCAGCTTCCTGAATTGATCTTTTTGGCTGTAGACTAATAAAATAAATAAGGCGTAAATAATTAGTTTCCACCAAAATCAATTTTTTTTTTTTTTTTTTTTTTTTTTTTTTTTTTGCTTTAGATTATGTCACAAACATATTTTACTTGCATTTCACTGAAAATTTTGAAAACTGCTTATTTTCCGACGTCAAAACAAAAAAATTATAGCAAATTATCAATACATGATTGAAATGAAGATCCATTTCAATAATTTTTGAAAACATCAATAGTTTTTTATCCTCCAAAATCTAAAATAATAACGGATGTGATATCCTTATACCACAGTAGTTGTTAGATATAATCAAATTGTGTGAGGTAATAAAACGTGTTTATTTATCAAATCCGACCTTTCTTATACTGCAAACTGGTTAACCCACTGTAAAATCAACATAGCATAGAAATTGAAAATAAACTGTTTCGGAAATCAGCTTTAGAAAAAGGATTTGATGCAACTATAACAACTATATTATTAAACTATAACAACTATTATTAAATATGATATGATTTTAGTAAATAACTACACTTTATTACCGTTATTAAATTTAATATACTTTTCAATTATTGTTTTACAAAATCTGCATATCCACTAGCTTTTTTGCCAAAAAAGAGAAAGCTACCTTGCTGCGCTTCAAAAATAAGAACATAATTCACTCGTGCATTGTTACATGGACTTTATCATAAAAACATCAAAAACAAATTTCAATAATAGTAAAATCTTATCAATTGAAATTAATAATTTAATAACACAACTTTTGATCGGCTGATATATCAAATTTAATAACTTAAATAACTTAAAATATATTAACAATTAACTAACGACTAATCACCAGCAACTAATTCATACATCTAAAAAACAACAGTCCTTAACTAGACTTGGCAAAATAGATCACCAACACCAACTGCTAGATCTAAATTGCAAGCACATGCTTTAACAATAACAAACTAGCCAGTATGAATTTGAAGTAAAACTAGACGAGGAGGAGACCCACGCAGTTGAATGGTTAAGAAAAAGGTAACAAAAGGAAATCGCTGCATCTCTTGCCTAACAATAAATTAACTCCATAACATCATAGAAATTAACATAATTAGAATCAATATCCATAAGTTTTCATTGCACACACATTAGAAAGAAAGAAAAAAAGGGTTTTTACCTAAAGTAAATTGAAACAAGAGGAATGTCGACATCATTATCATCATCGTGCTCGCAAGCCACGACGACATCCAGGTGCCTCCTGTAATCGGGCACGTCTACCTTTGCGACACCGAAGCTTGACAGGATTAGGTCAAGAATCGCTTTCCAGAAGCTTCGCGATCAATTAAAGGAGGCGAGTACTTGATTTTTCGTGACATCGAAGCCAGAAAACGAGATCAAAAGGGGGATTAGGTCAAGAATCGCTATTCGCAGGAGGCCTTTTGAACGATGAATAGAATTTGGGGGAAATAGTTTGACAGCATGAAAATTAGATTGTCGCTGATTGGTAACTGGTAATTGGCAAGGTAGACCATTGGATTCAATTCACGTGGATTGATAACATAGTTTCGATAAGTAATCGTCGGTATTCCGCTTGAATTTGCAGCAGAAAATAGCGGCGAAAATTTTATGTCGGTAATTTGATGCAGTTTGCAGCGGAAAATAGCGGCGGATGACAAAAGACGGCGGTAATAAAAAGAAGAAAAAAATTGAAAATACAAAAAACTATCCCTTGCAAATCACATGGAAATTCGTCGGAAATTAACGACAGAAATTTCCGCTTCTAAATATTTGACGCTAAATCAGTGTTTTCTTGTAGTGGGTAGGATACGTTCTCCCTAACTTGAAGATTTCGGGGACGAAATCCTTTAAGGTGGGGCGAATGTAACAACTCGTATTTTGAATAACATGTTATAACGTAAATCAAGGCAGAATTAAATGTTAATATCGGAATCAAGGGGAACGGGTTGCGCCATTGCGTTCGTCTCGGAAAAATAAGCGAAATAGAGTCCGAGTTTTCGAGAATCGGAGTCCGTATGACCAAGTTATGGCCCGTCGAAGTTTTCAGAAAATTCCAAGTTCAAAACAGCTCGAAAATTCAAATCTGGAGCCAAACGGACTGGGCGGGAAAACTCCCGCCCTAGCCCCAGGTCGACTGGGGTGTCGACACGCCCAAGGGGCAGGTCGACTACCCAGTCGACACGGGTGTCGACCTGGGTGGTCCGACCACTTTGGCCTGGGTGCACCTGCTTGGCCTTGTGCTTTGTTCTGATGGCCTGTGACGGATTTTGAGGGTTCAGATCTATCCTAGAGTTAATCTAAGGGCCTAAACTACTCCTAATCTCTATAAAAACACCCTAAGACCTAACCTAAATCACTAAAAATCATTCTAGCAACTAAGTGCTGCCAAAATCTATCTTGATCATGGCCTCCATCTTCAACCTCAAAAGCTTATGCATGCAAACTAGATTCAAGGCAAAGGAGCAAGCTTTCTACATCAAATCAAGAGTGTTGATCATCATCTCAACATGGATCCTACGACAAGATTCTTACCCCTAATTCTCTAGCCTCGATTTGTAAGTTCTAGCTACTTGTAGATTTAAACGGTAGTTCTAATGTTGGCATGGAATAAAATGCGATGAACATAAGTATGCTAGCCTATATGAACCTTGTCATGCCTCTTTTGCTTGAACCTATGACTTTAGGCTATGTTTAGTGACTAAATCAAGTTACTCATGTTGCATTGGACTTAGTTTGCCATGCAAGATTGAACCTTTATTTGTGGGATGTTGGCATGAACACTTGGAACCATTTTGACTTGTGAAATATGTGCATGAATTTGACTTGGGGCTTATGCATGTAAAAGAACCCAAAACCCCTTATGATTTCATGTTTATGTGAGGCCAAACCCCTTATGATATTATGCATGTTTGAGGCCAAACCCCTTATGATACCGTGCATGTTTGTGGCCAATCCCTTTATGACATCGTGCATGTTTTGAGGCCAATATGCAATATGCTAGTTATGTGAACACCCTTGCCTCAATTTTCACCATGTTTAACTTGTGATTCATCTTTTCCATCTTGTACCCATCTTTGTCATATTATTCCAAATATGTTGACTCGCTTTCATGTGCGTTGGGGACACGTTTTGGGTAGTTTAGGCAAACTTGAAAATGGGCTATGAACTTGACATGGAATTACATGGAACATGTAATGATAATAAACATGAATAGGACACGAAAACTTGACATGAGGTTACACGAAAACATGGACTTAAAAAGGGGTCTAAACTTGACATGAACATGACACGTAGAAAAACATGGAAGTGGCCAACTCGAGGTTGGGTTGAGTTTGTAGCATAAATCTGCCCGGACCCGCCCGACAAATCCAGTAGCTACAAACAATAGGACCCAATGTGGGTAGTTGGTCATATCGCGCTTGAAACCCGAGGTTAGACTAGGTTGTGGTGTAAATCTGCCCGGACCCGCCCGGCGTAACCAGTAACCACAACAACGTCTAATGTGAGAGGTTGAGAGTGCATTAATTCAATTAATGCCACATGATAAGGTTAAGTAAATCTGACGAATGACACTTAACCGATATGACATGAATGGGTAGGTTAAGTGAAACCGGACTTGATTTCTTATTGACACTTAACCGTAAAATACAGTTAGGGGATGGGGTTAAGCTAATCCATACTTAACTAATCCGACTCGGTAATTAGATGGGGTTAAGTAACCTACACTTAACTAATCTAAACACGGTAATTAGATGGAGTTAAGTTAACCTAGACTTAACTAATCTAAACACAGTAATTCGATGGGGTTAAGTTAAACACTTAAACAATCTAAACATGATAATTCAATGAGGTTAAGTAACCAATACTTAACCAATTTAACATGATAATTCAATGAGGTTAAGTAACTTATACTTAACCAATTATACATGATGATTTGATGGGGTTAAGTAACCTATACTTAACCAATCTAATATGAGAACTTGATAGGGTTAAGTCACAAGACCGTTTAAATATACTTAACCATTATAATACGATTAGTGGATGAGGTTAAGCTAACCCATACTTAACCAATCCGACTCGATAATCTGATGGGGTTAAGATAATCTATGCTTAACCAATCTAACACGATAATCTGATAGGGTCAAGACAAACTAATACTTAACCAATCCGACTTGATAATTGAATAGGGTTAAGTCATGAGCTTCTTGGTATACTTAACCAACTTGTAGGGCTAAGTCTTGAGCTTAAATACTTAGCCAATCTTGACATGATTCGTAGGCGGGTTAAGTCATGAACTGGAATGACAACACTTAACCCATTAGACAAAACCCTAGTTCAGGGGACTAGGTGGAAAATCGTGGTTAACAAGGATAACAGGAAAGGGAACTAAGTGATAAACCTTAGTTTAGGATAACTAAGTAATAATTCTTAGTCAAGGGATTTGGACCAGTTCGCAGATAGTTGAGTAACCCGATACGGTAGGTCATCGCTTAAACACGCGAGAAGCAAATTATCTGACTTAGATAAAGGCTCCAACGAACTGGGTGACGAAGCAGTAGCTTCAGGGGACGTGAGGGTACTCTTGGTATCCCTCTGTGAGGTTGCAGATGATCCGCCTGGGCTCACAGAGGTTAAGGTCTGCGGTAGAAGAACCAAGAGTATGCCTTGGTTGCTGTGCGAGCAACCTAAAGACGGGGATGGATTAGCGTGGAGTCGACGATACTTGATTTTTGCCCTGGATAGCGCGTCGTCGACTACCTACCATCTTTAGTCAATCGAGTACGTATACGGAAAGGCAGAGAACTCCCAACAGACCATATACTTGCTATCGAGTTATTGGTGAGGTTGGCCAATAGGTAAGTGGGGCATAGGGGGCCGGAGTATAGTTCTCGTGCATGATTTTTCTTGGATTGCCTTTCAGTAGTTGAGGGAGGGGTCACGTGGGACCATAGCCACGGATACAAAAACAGACCTTGATATCTGCATTCGACAGACGACTTAAAGCTCCCGACCGAGTCTCGTATTTCTTGATTTGCCCTGGCACGGGACTCGGATGGCACATTGAGATACATGTGCAGTTAGACATGGAAAAACGATTCACGGTGCTTACGTGGGAAAAAGGCGCGGTTGACGGGTAGCATAATCCCTAGTAGCCCTAGGTGGCTAAAACCCAAACCGATATACGAAAACGTTCATTAGGTAGCATAATCCCTAGCGGTCCTAGGTGGCATAAATCCTAGGTGAACACGCGATAGTTCATGGTAAGAAAACATAACCAGATCAAGGGTAGCAGTCCAAAACAACTTCAAGGATAAAATGGTACTACGTTGAGGTGGTATAGATTTACATGGGGAAAGCCCGTACGGCCTACGGCAAAGGACTAAACTTATACATGGAAAGAAACATACGAGTTAGGAAAACCTATGTACGCGATATATTAGGTTGACATGGACCATTTCATGACTTTGGTCAAGGGACATTTTATAGTTAACTCATGTCACGGTTTGGGATACTAGTACGGGAGGTGCAGAGCAAATATACATGATAGATACCTTGGGATATTATACTTGATAGAAACCTGACGATGTGATACTTTGATTTACCTTGACACCGTAGTTTATCATGATACCTTAGTTTATCTTGATACCGTAGTTCACCCTGTTATCTTGGTTTAGTTTATCTATCTTGTCGTCATCCTTATGTTTATTTTCAGTTTATGCATGTCATGTTACCTTTACCTGTTTTTATGCTGGAAGTAGATAGGACTTACCAGTCTTTATGACTGACCCCGTTTTCTTTCGCCTCTTTGTCTTCCGTTCCCCTCCCCCCCCCCCAGGTTTTCAGGGAGGAAATACTGTTATTAGTTCGGACCTCTTCTGCTTGAAGGTCATCATGTATGGCTTGAACATCAATGGGCTATGGCTGCTTTACTGCTTTACTTAGGGAATAATTTATGAAAAGGTTTATTGCTTCTTTACTATTGCAAGACAGGTTTCTATGTAATCTGTTGTAAAAAGGCTTTACTGTTTATAAAGAAATAAAAGTTTGTTTTACTTCCGCTGTTTTATATGTTCTGTCTTGTAATATTTCTGTGCATGTTTACCAATAATGCCCCTCCAAACCTAGTGCATTCCTTTGTGAGTGACCCTGGCGGAGGTGGGGTGTTACACTCTTGCTTCTGAGGCAGCCATCTTTTCTTCAACTTCGTTTTCAGCTTCTTTGCTTTCATCCAATTCTTCGACTTCTTTTTCATTAGCAGTTTTCCCTCTCATCAGCTCCTCTTCTTTTCTCGCTTTCTCCTCTTCCTCCTTTTTTAACGTGTTTTCTCTCTCCACCTTCTCCTTTTCTTTTACTTCTTCACATTCATCCTTTTTGTGCTTGTTGTTCTCAAGCTCTAACCATTCTTCTGGTTCTTCTTCTTTAGTAGCTTTTTTTTTCTCATCAGCTCCGCTTTGAATCTTTCAACCTTTCTTCATTATTTTTATCAACTTCCTCTTCATCTTCTCCTTTGTAATCCTTTGCATACACCTCTTTCAGTAATTTCCACGAATCTTTTGCTTTTTTGCACCAATAATGTGCTTACATGCTAGTCCATAGATGTTCTCACACATCGTAATACGAGCATTATGATCTTAATTTATGACTCTTGATACATAAAGACACACCACTTTACGAACTGACACTTATCCCTTTATCACAAATCTAGCGTAGGATCCTTGTTTTGCTTCTACTCGGTAGTTAGGTCCACCATACGAAACTGCTTTGAAGTTGATGTGGATCTGGATGTGTTGTTGCCAAAGTTGTACGGTAATTTCTATGTGTTGTGTTGGCTCGGGTTTGCGTATCCTAAAAACCAGGGTTGTCTTGTGGGTGAGATTTTTGGATCTACCTTTTTGGTTTGACTGGTTTTTCTTAGTATGGTCAGAGCGGTCCTGTGCTTTCTTCTGATGGTGCTGCTTCCCGCTCTTCGTTGGCCAAGGTGATAGCTTTTCTACATTGGCCTAATGCTTTAAGTATGTTGTTCTCCCTTTACATTACTGCTCATTCCATTTTTTTATGTCATCGGTTCGTTATGTTGGTTATTGTGCTGTTGTGTGGGCTTGTTTTTTTCAAGTGAGTTTTTTGTGGAAATCTTGAGACATGTCAATGTTTTGCTAAGTCATTGGTGCAAGTCAGATGCTTTTTATTGTCGTCCTCTATTCTAGTTTATTGAATGCTTGATGATACTGCCTTATGTCATCTACTTCTCATTGTCTTGGTTTTGATGCTGGTCGGTGTTACTAAATACTAAGCGGGGATGTGTATCTTGTGGATTTGTGATGCTTTGTTATGAATTGTGATTCTTCCTATATGTATGTTGTTTCTTGGCATCTTCTGTTCCATCGGGTATTCTGAGTAGTGTTAGCAAATGTGTTTTTCCTGCATTATGTGATTGTTCCATGTTTGCTGGTTTACTTTGCCGGCTGGTCTTGGCATTTGTAGTGGTTAGCTTTTCGTTTTGTGCTAGCCTTAGTGATTGTATATGTTAGAAGTCTATGTCAGTTTCTTTTGGTCATTTTTACCTTGCATTTGCCGACTGGTTTGGCATTTGTTGTGATAAGGTTCGGGTCTTGTGTAGGCTTTGTTAGAATTCTTGGATATGTCGTTTTGAATGTGATTTTCTTTGGGTTAGTTTAGGCAATGTGAGTGTTGTTTTATGCAATGTGTTTTCTTCTTGTGTGGAGCTATAATGTTTATGCAATTGTAGTAACACACCCTGCGTGGTGTTGACCAGTGGTGAGTCCGCTTCAAAACCATCAATATTAGTCTAGACTTAGGTCTAGCTCTTTTTCTATAAGCTAGAACAGTTCTAGTGGACGGTCCACTCTAAAAACCGTCTTCTCGTAGGTCGACGTTTAATCAAACTTCTGTACTTATATGTAATTATTGTTTGTTATAATAATAAGTGTTACGAAGCACTATAAAATGCGGTCGGTCTTGCCAGAAAAAATATGGACCACATGACTGGTAATATTAATGTTCATAACGATCTTACTAAAGAGATCTACCAACATTCAGAATCAAATACAGTGAATCCACAAAGCTCCGTTCTAATAAACATAAATCCAACAAGTCCAATTTAAAAATGAAAAGTCGTCATACCTGAATTCCATGCTTAAGGCGATAGAGCTCCCAGTAGGCATTTCCAACCTAACCCTAGTCAACTTCTTCTTCCTCGCACGTCAATTCTACAACAGAGCTTTGGAGCTGGTTTTGATTGGAGGATAACTATTTGGTTTTGTTTCTAACTCGGATCTGGATTAGGAATTGGCGACTGCAGACCGAGTAGGAGTGGAAAATTTAAGGCGTGAATGGAATAGATATTTTAGGCGAGACGAACAGGTTAAAAGAAGCAGATGCATGAGAAATATACGCTTCTTCTAAGAAATCAATAAACAAAACTCAGACAATGTGACAACCACGTGCGATAATGTCTTATAAAATTATAAATATAAGAAACGATTAGAGAAGAGACAGAAAAAATTATTCACGATAGACTGGTCCGTAATGAATTACAAAAGCTCCTGTATATATAATATAACAAAATATAATTGATATTTCCTATAATTAACGAAATTATAATTAATGATTTATCAATTGTAATATATCTTTATTAGTAGTTATTTTAGAAATACAAATTTTTTTTCCAACACAAACTTCCAAATATATGTAGGATCTAACAACTAAACTTTCTTACAAATCCAAACTACATTTTTACACATTAAGAAATTTTAATATTTCTTAAAATAGGATCTAACCAGTAAACATTTTTTACATCGTTCTTTAACGATATAAAAAATTAAAACTTATAGAAAAATTAGATACTACAACTTAGAATAAAAAATAAGACTAATTAAGCATGATCACGATGCAAAATATAACTAAATATTCGCACAAATTATTATTTTTTTGAATGTATTAAATATGTACATTTCCTAAAAACATTATTTATGCATAAAATATTTGTCATGATCATGCGCGAAGCACAGGCCATAACACTCATGAATAATAATTCTTAAGCAACAACATCTATTACTTTTCCCAAGTAAATGGTTGGATTGGATGGTGAAAAACAATACTAGAATGAACGAAAAACAAAAAAAATATGTTTTTTCTAGCTTAATTTTTGGTGAGATCTTTGTTGTAAGAATCATTCTCAACTCTGGCCCATGTCTCGCTTAGGCGTTATTTTAGTCCTAACGCATTGATATTTCCTTAGTCCGTCTGGATGAGACTTACAACATTGTATAAGAATGTAAATAAGTTTACATGCATCGTATATGCACCATTTAGGCTTAAAGTCTCTAATAAGCATTAAAATATATTTTCTCCAATTGATTATTTTGTCTATGGTTGCTCCCAAATTTATCTATATACATGCCATCCCTTTATGCATCGATAGTAAGCAAATACTGAATTTCGTCCAAAATGCATAATTTATCAAAAACCGCCTAGTTTCAATTAATCCTTGTTTAATCTCCGCCTAAATGATTAATGCTTAGTCTTTTCTTACTGTCTAGCATCCTCTTGACGATTTTTACAACCTTGGACGAGATGGCAGGTTATGATTTTACTCACCTCATTTTGAGTTATTTTGGTGGAACAGAAATATTTATAAAATATGAACTTTTTTGAAAGACTATACATTAAATAATAGATATTACTTCTTACTTCTTAAATATTAATCTTAATTATGGGTTATCCAATTGTAATTATTTAATAGTGATGTGTAAATATTAAATATTCAAATTAAATACTAAAATATTAAAAATCACTTCATATTTATTAGTTATTAATTATTTATTGCTAATTTTTTCTTAATTATGACTAAATGTTAATTTAAAGTCAAACATAAAGAACATTGATTGGTTATAAATTATAAATAATTACCCATATAAGTTTGTATTTATAATTTATTTATTGCAAACTACTATTTACAAATTATTTAGATAAATATTAAATGTTTGTTATTAATCATAATTTAGTCGATATCATAATATTTTAAGAGATGTTAAACATTTCAAAAAAATTAACATAAACTAATAAGCAAAACTATTATTAAAAAGTTATAGTTAACTGATATCTAGTGGTTGAATGAAATGTATTTTCAACAATTTTAAATTGTTGAGGAGGGTTAATTTACAATGTTCAGAAAAAACATTATAAATGAATGCTCTTTTATAACTTTTTTGAGGAAGCACTATAAAAAGTAAAGTTTTACACTTTTGTAAGGAATGTTGTGGAAAAGATGTTTTTGATGACTTTTTCTGAAAACATTGTAAAAGATTTTTTTACCAATTTTTTATATGAAAATGTTGCAAAAAATGTAATAAGTTATAATTATTGTAGTGATATAGTGGTGGTAGTGTATTGTTATTAGGAAGGATCACAATAGAACAATAATCATAACACATGATATTATTTGTGGTGCCAAAAAAAAAAAAAAAAAAAAAAAAACGGTAGAAGTACAAAATGGAGCATTATGCAAAGCATGTAACAAAATTATGAGGATAACGAAATTGAGAACTTAGCAAGTATCATTCAACTTCTTTGAACTGTGCTTCTTAAGAGTAGAGTTCAAATGTTTTTTTCAAGGATATAGCGTTGAATCGCAGATCCATGCATACATATGGTTATTTCAATTTTAGGGATCGTGGTGCATCAGACTTTAAGGTTACCGTAGTCTGACCGAGATTGGATTAAATCTTTAAAACACTGGTCAAGATAGCATAGTAAATAAGATACGTTTATTCATTTATTACTGAATCATTTTCTCTTTTAATCCATTTTGCATTGGCAGTTTTAAAGTGGATTAGCTTAGTGTTACCTAAGTGTTTAAGCAGTTTTAACTTTCTTTTCAACAAGAATCCCTTGCATTTTTCAAATCTTTCATATTCCAACAGTTGATTTAACCCATAAATACATAATTAGTGGAAGGGCTTCGCTTGTCAAATTAAGTAGACAATCATGTTTATATGCATTAGGGCGTGTTGTTTGACAAGCAAAATGGACAGTCCCAAAGGGCATTCTGAAATGGGTGTAAATTGAGAATGATTTATGGAAAGAGAATGTTTTCTTAATACAATTATCGCAATGTAGAAGATAGTAAAACGTGAATACTGTTATATTATATGTAAATTAATCAGGAGTGTATATGTTAATTGTAACAACCCATTTATGGTATTAAATTCCGGTGATAGAAAACAAGTATGTTAATGAATCATAACATTGGAGAAAAGGGAATATGAATTTTTTTTGAAACACATAATAACTTTTCATTATAAATTTCCATGCGAAAGCATATATTCATATCAAATATAATTATTACAAAATATAATTACAAGAGTGACGTATGAAGAAGCCCCCTTGCTTGATCAAAATTTAAATATTGGCAATAAAAATTCATGCATACATATATCCAAAAATAGAACTCATCAGAAAGAAAATCCTATATAGCTAGTTGCCTCGTGCACGTTTTTGAAAGCTTATTTGAAAAATAATCTAAAAAAATTACCCTTAGACTACTCGAATGTATTGTATATGACGTAGTTGTATACACAATTATATGATTTTTGTTTGATGATAACAAATAAATAAATATTATTTTAAATGTGTTTGTTACTGTACTATTCTATATATACATCAAAGACAGGAATATAATATTCATATTTAAATAGAATATGACTATACAGACATACATATATTCATACAGTATTTTATTTAAAATAAATATTATATTTCAAACATTCAAACAGTATAGCTATTTATAACTCCACTATTTACAATTCACTTAAATATGTTTGAAGATTTCTGACATGACACATCACACATGAAATTTTAATACAGAAGGAATTCAAATAAAAACAGACAGATTGAATTGAACACAATAAAATAAAATTTTATTTCAATTAAATCTGTTTATTACAAATAACAGTACAATTTTATTCACGTCTATAATTGATTTCATATACACATATTCCTCATTACATACATCACTCATCACTCATTATATTTACATATACACACATACTGACACTCTGTCTTCAGTCTTCTGAATCTTCATGTGCTCCAATCCAGTTCACCACGTGCAGACCTGTTGTAACAACCCGGATTTTTATAGCATGCTAAGACAAAAATCAAGGCAGAATTTAATGATAAAATCTGAATCAAGGGAAATGGGCTATTCCATTGCGTTCATCTCGGAAAAGTACGCGAAATAGAGTCTGAGTTTTCGAAAATCGGAGTCCGTTTGACCAAGTTATGGCCTGTCAAAGTTTTCAGAAAATTTCAAGTTCAAAAACAGTTCAAATTTGAATTCAGAATTCAAATTCAGCCAAGCAGAACAGGTGGGAAAAATTCCCGCCACCCCCAAGTAGACTGGGGAGTCGACTTGGGAGTCGACACACCCCAGGTGGTGTCGACTGCCCAGTCGACACCCCTGTCGACTTGGGTGGTCGGCCAGCTTGGCCTGGGTGCACCTGACTTGTTCCTCAAGACATGTTTGGAGGCATGTGACGGATTTTAAAGGCTCAGATCTATCCTAGGGTTAATCTAAGGGCCTAAACTATTCCTAATCTCTATAAAAAGACCCCTAAGCCTACCCTAAACCCTCACAAATCACTCATGTCACGAAGTGCCGCCCAAATGCCAAGTGATCATGGCCTCCATCTCTAATTCCTAGAGACTATGCATTCAAATCGGATTCAAATCAAAAGGTGCAAGCTTTCTACACCAAATCGAGGAGAGATCAACGTTGCTACGCAAATTTCATGATGATTCTTCAACAAAGGAGCCACCTTTCTTGGTCAAGACGATTCATGATCTTTCCCTAAGCCTCGCTAGGTAAGTTCTAGCTACTTGTAGATTCTAACGGTGGTTCTAATGTGACATGGAAAAAAATGCAATGAAACATAAGTATGCTAGCCTATGTGAACCTAATTTGGCCCCTTTTTAATGATCTATGACCTTGGGCTAAGTTTTATCGACTTAATCATGCCACTCATGTTATGTTTAACCTAGTTTATCTTGCAAGTTTGAATCTTTATCTATGGAATGTTGGCATGAACCTTTGGAAACCATTTGACTTGTGAAACATTGGCAAAGACTTGATTTTGGGGCTTATGCATGTAAATGAACCCAAACCCCTTATGATACTATGCTTGTTTGTGGCCAAATTCCCTTATGATACTATGCATGTTTGTGGCCAAATTCCCTTATGATACTATGCATGTTTGTGGCCAAAAACCCCTTATGATGCTATGCATGTTTGAGGCCAAAAACCCCTTATGATGCTAGGCATATTTTGAGGCCAAACCCCTTATGATACCATGCATGTTTGTGGCCAATCCCTTTTGGCATCGTGCATGTTTTGAGGCCAATATGTAGCATAGTATCCTTACTATGTTGACTCGCTTTTACTTGGGTTGGAAACACGATTTGGGGTAGGATAGACGAGCGTGATTATGACATGATAATTTGACATGGGATTTCATGACACTCATGATACACCTAAATGTGGACATGACATGTGGGGTAAACATGGTACTTGAAACTAGACACGTATGGGTTGTAAGTGAAATATATGACACTAGACCAAACATGAAAGCGGCCAACTCGAGGTTGGGTTGAGTTTGTAGCATAAATCTACCCGGACTCGCCCGGCTTAACTAGTGGCTACAAACAATAGGACCCAATGTGAGTAGTTGGTCATATAGCACTTAAAACTCGAGGTTAGACTAGGTTGTGGTGTAAAACTACCCGGACCCGCCCGGCTTAACTAGTAACCACAACAAGGTCTAATGTGAGAGGTTGAGAGTGCATTAATTTAATTAATGCCACATGATAAGGTTAAGAAAACTTGATTGATGACACTTAACCGATATGACATGAATGGGTAGGTTAAGTGAAACCAGACTTGATTTCTTAATGACACTTAACCGTAAAATACAGTTAGGGGATGGGGTTAAGTTAATTTACACTTAACTAATCCAACTTGGTAATTAGATAGGGTTAAGTAATCTATACTTAACTAATCTAAACACGATAATTAGATGGGTTAAGTAACCTACACTTAACTAATCTAAACACGGTAATTAGATGAGGTTAAGTAACTTACACTTAACCAATCTAAACACGGTAATTCGATGGGGTTAAGTTAAATACTTAACTAATCTAAACTTGGTAATTCAATGAGGTTAAGTAACTTATACTTAATCAATTATACATGATGATTTGATGGGGTTAAGCAACCATACTTAACCAATCTAATATGAGAACTTGATAGGGTTAAGTCACAAGACCGCTTAAATATACTTAACCATTATAATACGATTAGTGGACGGGGTTAAGTTAACCTATACTTAACCAATCCGACTCGATAATCCGATGAGGTTAAGATAATCTATGCTTAACCAATCTAACACGATAATCTGATAGGGTTAAGATAAACAAATACTTAACCAATTTGACTTGATGATTGAATAGGGTTAAGTCATGAGCTTCTTGGTATACTTAAGCAACTTGTAGGGCTAGGTCTTGGACTTGTATACTTAGCCAAATCTTGACATGATTCGTAGGCAGGTTAAGTCATGAACTTAAATGACAATACCTAACCCATTAGACAAAACCCTAGTTCAGGGGACTAGGTGGAAAGCCGGGATTAACAAGGATAACGGGAAAAGAAGCTAAGTGGTAAACCTTAGTTAAGAATAACTAAGTAATAATTCTTAGCCAAGGACATGGGACTAGTTCATAAATAGATGAGTAACCTGATACGGTAGGTCATCGCTTAGTATACGAGGAGGAGCAACTTATCTGACTTGGATAAAAAGCTCCAGCGAGCTGGGTAACGAAGCGGTAGCTTCGGGGGACGTGAGGGTAATCTTGGTATCCCTCTGTGAGGTGGCAGATGGTCCATGAAACTTGGCCTCACAGAGGTTAAGGTCCGCGGTAGAAGAGCTAAGAGTATGCCTTGGTTGCTGTGCGAGCAACCTAAAGACGGGGATGGATCAGCGTGGAGTCGACGATACTTGATTTTTGCCCTGGATAGCGCGTCGCCGAATACCTACCATCTTTAGTCAATCGTGTATGTACGGAAAGGCAGAGAACTTCCAACAGACCATATACTTGCTATCGAGTTATGGGTGAGGGTGGCCCATAGGAAAGTGGGGCTATAGTGGGGCCGGGATGTAGTTCTCATACATGATTTTTCTTGGATTGCCTTTCAGTAGTTGAGGGAGGGGTCACGTGGGACCATAGCCACAGATACAAAAACAGACCTTGATATCTGCATCGGCAGATGACTTAAAGCTCCCGACCGAGTTCCGTATTTCTTGATTTGCCCTGGCACGGAACTCGGATGGCACATTGAGATACTTGTGCGTCTAGACATGTAAAACGATTCACGATACATACGTGGGATAAAGGGCGTGGTTGACGGGTGGCATAATCCCTAGTGGCCCTAGGTGGCTTGAACCCAAACCGAGACACGGAAACGTTCATTAGGTAGCATAATCCCCAGTGGTCTTAGGTGGCATAAATCCTAAGTGAACACGCGATAGTTCATGGTAAGAAAACATAACCAGATCAAGGGTAGCAGTCCAAAACAACTTCAAGGATAAAATGGTACTACGTTGAGGTGGTATAGATTTACATGGGAAAGCCCGTACGGCCTACGGCAAAGGACTGAACTTATACATGGAAAGAAACATACGAGTTGGGAAAACCTATATATGCTATATATTAGGTTGACATGGACCATTACATGACATTGGGCAAGGGACATTCATAGTTAACACATGACGCGGGTTGGGATACTAGTACGAGAAGGTGCAGAGCAAATATACATGATAAATACCGTGGGATGTTAGACATGATTGATACCTTGGGGGGGGGGGGATACTTGATAGAAACAAGATGATGTGATACCTTGATTTATCTTGACACCGTAGTTTATCATGATACCTTAGTTTATCTTGCTACAGTAGTTCATCCGGTTATCTTGGTTTAGCTTATCTATCTTGTCGTCATCCTTATGTTTACTTTCAGTTTATGCATGTCATGTTACCTTTACCTGTTTTGTGCTGTAAGTAGATAGGACTTACCAGTCTTTATGACTGACCCCGTTTTCTTTCGCCTCTTTGTCTTCCGTTTCCCCCCAGGTTTTCAGGGAGGAAATACTGTTATTTAGCTTGGACCTCTTATGCTTGAAGGTCATCATGTATAGCTTGGTCTTCTCTTGGCTATGGCTGCTTCACCGCTTTATTTTGGGGAATAATTTATGAAAAGGTTTTATGCTTCTTTACTAATGCAAGACAGGTTTTGATGTATTCTGATGTAAAAGGCTTTAGACCTTATTTATTAAAGAAATGAAAGTTGGTTTTACTTCCGCTGTTTTATATATGTTCTGTCTTGTAATATTTCTGTGCATGTTTACCTCGATAATACTTCACCAAACCTAGTGCATTCCCTTTGTGAGTGACCCTAGCGGAGGTGGGGTGTTACATTTGGTATCAGAGCAGAAGGTTACCAGACTGGGCAAAAGTTTTTAAAACCTTCTAAAAACTAATTGAGAAACCGTTTACAAAGAAGCATTTTTCAAGAAAAGTTTTTAAAGGCTATTCCCCAAAAGCCATTAGCACTATCCTTTGTTTCCTTGATTGAACCTCTTTTCCTTTCTTTCCTCCATCTGTAGTCACAGTAGTTTTAACTGCGACTAATCCTTGTCTAGCTACGTAAGTGTTTTCCCATGCGATGGAGGAAGTTCTCGAGAGACATGTTACCGAAGTTATAAGAAGGGATAATAAGAGCAAGGATAAAGGACACGAGCTTAAGAATAAGCAACTTGTTGGTATGGCTTGATCCACAAAGGAAGATAAGGACAAGATCAGCGAGAGGGCAATTGTATGCTCCCATTTCTAGTGTACCTAAGAGGGATGGTATCATTTCTGTTAGAGGTTTAGCCTTTCTTTTCTATCATCCCGTCCAGACTTTGTTTTGATCATCGCATCATTTAAGTCTGCTTCGGTAGTTAAGTCTCTGTGCCTTAGTACTAGCATGGTAGAAGATCCCACTTTTGTCCCAAAAATCTGGTTGGAGAGTCGGTCCATTTGTTCATGACTTGTTTGGAATTGAGAGTGTAAATGCCAAGTGTTGAGATTAGAAGCAATGCTTCTATTGTTGAGCTATGGATGGATTCTAGGGATGAAGTGGTTATCCAGTAAGGGATGTCATTCTCAGTTTTGAAAGGAGGGTAGTTAAACTCTTAACTTGCCGTGGTAATACCCTCGAAGTCTCATGTAACCTTATGAGTTCTGTCATGGTTAGTTACCTAGAATCTCTTGATGCATTTATCGGAAATCTCTGATCTGTTCAAGTAACGTTCGCCAATAAGGCGGATGGTTCATTCCGCGTAAGCATGGGTTATAGGAATTACCCTAGTAAGTGCACGTGGTAACATGGATTGGCATCGGTAAACGAGATCCAGAATTCACTAGTGAATTTTGGAGAGCTTGCATGAGTACGCAGATATGTTTGAGCCGAGCATACTAGGGAAAGAATAAGTGAAAGTGAAAGGAGAGGCGACAGTGAAATGAGTTCTGACTCATATCTTGGAAATAGGAATGAAGGATCTACGAAATCATGAAGTCAAAGGCGGTCAAGGCACAATGGAATTAAGCTCATGGAAATGCAGCTTAGACGCGCGCATCATGTCTCTTTGTAAGAGTATATCGTTGATCCCTGGTTCTCCTATAGAGCTTGCTTGCATGCTATCGCTTGGTGGATATCCTCTCGGTCCTGTTTCTGTTGTAAACCCCGTAAGGAGTTTGTCTTGTTTATCTTCTCGATCCTATCTTGGGAACCTTAGATAGAACTCTATGGATGTAAACATGTATTTGAAACATGTTATGATTGATATGGTTGCAAATGGTTGCAAGTGGTTGCTCGTGGATGCGCGAATACACGTTAGGTACTAGATCGACGCACTCACATTTTGCATTGCATATGCACGAGTATTTATACTTGTTTATGGATGAAATTGAATGTGTTGTCATGCGGACGTTGCATATGGATGAATGGTTGTGCACACATATAGTGTTTATATGACTAGGACTATTTGCATACATGTTGGACTCATGGCACTAAACATATTTTGCATTAGAAAGATCATTCAGGCCTGATCATTAGCATTAGCTAAGGAACAAATACACACACTTTCTGCATGTATTCATAAAGCATTAGGAGTCTTTTAAGGACCATGGTTGCCTGTGGATGATGTTTTGAGTCGATGGATGATGGATGGTAGGATACGTTCTTCCTAACTTGGAGATTTCGGGGACGAAATCCTTTAAGTTGGAGAGAATATAACAACCCGGATTTTTATAGCATGCTAAGACAAGAATCAATGTAGAATTTAATGATAAAATCTGAATCAAGGGAAACGGGCTGTGCCATTGCGTTCGTCTCGGAAAAATACGCGAAATAGAGTCCGAATTTTCGGAAATCGAAGTCCGTATGACCAAGTTATGGCCCGTCAAAGTTTTCAGAAAATTTCAAGTTCAAAAACAGTTCAAATTTGAATTCAGAATTCAAATTCAGCCAAGTAGAACAGGCGGGAAAAATTCCCACCACCCCCAAGTCGACTGGGGAGTCGACTTGGGAGTCGACACACCCCAGGTGGTGTCGACACCCCTGTCGACTTGGGTGGTCGGCCAGCTTGGCCTGGGTGCACCTGACTTGTTCCTCAAGACATGTTTGGAGGCTCGTGACGGATTTTAAAGGCTCAGATCTATCCTAGGGTTAATCTAAGGGCCTAAACTATTCCTAATCTCTATAAAAAGACCCCTAAGCATACCCTAAACCCTCACAAATCATTCATGCCACGAAGTGCCGCCCAAATGCCAAGTGATCATGGCCTCCATCTCTAATTCCTAGAGACTATGCATTCAAATCGGATTCAAATCAAAAGGTGCAAGCTTTCTACACCAAATCGAGGAGAGATCAACGTTGCTACGCAAATTTCACGACGATTCTTCAACAAAGGAGCCACCTTTCTTGGTCAAGACGATTCATGATCTTTCCTTAAGCCTCGCTAGGTAAGTTCTAGCTACTTGTAGATTCTAACGGTGGTTCTAATGTGACATGGAATAAAATGCAATGAAACATAAGTATGCTAGCCTATGTGAACCTAATTTGGCCCCTTTTTAATGATCTATGACCTTGGGCTAAGTTTTAGCGACTTAATCATGCCACTCATGTTATGTTTAACCTATTTTATCTTGCAAGTTTGAATCTTTATCTATGGAATGTTGGCATGAACCTTTGGGAACCATTTGACTTGTGAAACATTGGCAAAGACTTGATTTTGGGGCTTATGCATGTAAATGAACCCAAACCCCTTATGATACTATGCATGTTTGTGGCCAAATTCCCTTATGATACTATGCATGTTTATGGCCAAAAAACCCTTATGATGCTATGCATGTTTGAGGCCAAAAACCCCTTATGATGCTATGCATATTTTGAGGCCAAACCCCTTATGATACCATGCATGTTTGTGGCCAATCCCTTTTGGCATCGTGCATGTTTTGAGGCCAATATGTAGCATAGTATCCTTACTATGTTGACTCGCTTTTACTTGGGTTGGAAACACGATTTGGGGTAGGATAGACGAGCGTGATTATGACATGATAATTTGACATGGGATTTCATGACACTCATGATACACCTAAATGTGGACATGACATGTGGGGTAAACATGGTACTTGAAACTAAACACGTATGGGTTGTAAGTGTAATATGACACTAGACCAAACATGAAAGTGGCCAACTCGAGGTTGTGTTGAGTTTGTAGCATAAATCTACCCGGACCCGCCCGGCTTAACTAGTGGCTACAAACAATAGGACCCAATGTGAGTAGTTGGTCATATAGCACTTAAAACCCGAGGTTAGACTAGGTTGTGGTGTAAAACTACCCGGACCCGCCCGGCTTAACTAGTAACCACAACAAGGTCTAATGTGAGAGGTTGAGAGTGCATTAATTTAATTAATGCCACATGATAAGGTTAAGAAAACTTGATTGATGACACTTAACTGATATGACATGAATGGGTAGGTTAAGTGAAACCAGACTTGATTTCTTAATGACACTTAACCGTAAAATACAGTTAGGGGATGGGGTTAAGTTAATTTACACTTAACTAATCCAACTTGGTAATTAAATAGGGTTAAGTAATCTATACTTAACTAATCTAAACACGGTAATTAGATGGGGTTAAGTAACCTACACTTAACTAATCTAAACACGGTAATTAGATGAGGTTAAGTAACTTACACTTAACCAATCTAAACACGGTAATTCGATGGGGTTAAGTTAAATACTTAACCAATCTAAACTTGGTAATTCAATGAGGTTAAGTAACTTATACTTAATCAATTATACATGATGATTTGATGGGGTTAAGCAACCATACTTAACCAATCTAATATGAGAACTTGATAGGGTTGAGTCACAAGACCGCTTAAATATACTTAACCATTATAATACGATTAGTGGACGGGGTTAAGTTAACCTATACTTAACCAATCCGAATCGATAATCCGATGAGGTTAAGATAATCTATGCTTAACCAATCTAACACGATAATTTGATAGGGTTAAGATAAACAAGTACTTAACCAATTTGACTTGATGATTGAATAGGGTTAAGTCATGAGCTTCTTGTTATACTTAACCAACTTGTAGGGCTAGGTCTTGGACTTGTATACTTAGCCAAATCTTGACATGATTCATAGGCAGGTTAAGTCATGAACTTAAACGACAATACTTAACCCATTAGACAAAACCCTAGTTCAGGGGACTAGGTGGAAAGCCGGGATTAACAAGGATAACGGGAAAAGAAGCTAAGTGGTAAACCTTAGTTAAGAATAACTAAGTAATAATTCTTAGCCAAGGACATGGGACTAGTTCATAAATAGATGAGTAACCTGATATGGTAGGTCATCGTTTAGTATACGAGGAGGAGCAACTTATCTGACTTGGATAAAAAGCTCCAGCGAGCTGGGTAACGAAGCGGTATCTTCGGGGGACGTAAGGGTACTCTTGGTATCCCCCTGTGAGGTGGCAGATGGTCCATGAAACCTAGCCTCACAGAGGTTAAGGTCTGCGGTAGAAGAGCCAAGAGTATGCCTTGGTTGCTGTGCGAGCAACCTAAAGACGGGGATGGATTAGCGTGGAGTCGGCGATACTTGATTTTTTCCTTGGATAGCGCATCGCCAACTACCTACCATCTTTAGTCAATCGTGTACGTACGGAAAGGCAGAGAACTTCCAACAGACCATATACTTGCTATCGAGTTATGGGTGAGGGTGGCCCATAGGAAAGTGGGGCTATAGTGGGGTCGGGATGTAGTTCTCATACATGATTTTTCTTGGATTGCCTTTCAGTAGTTGAGGGAGGGGTCACGTGGGACCATAGCCACGGATACAAAAACAGACCATGATATCCGCATCGGCAGATGACTTAAAGCTCCCGACCGAGTTCCGTATTTCTTGATTTGCCCTGGCACGGAACTCGGATGGCACATTGAGATACTTGTGCGTCTAGACATGGAAAACGATTCACGATACATATGTGGGATAAAGGGCGTGGTTGACGGGTGGCATAATCCCTAGTGGCCCTAGGTGGCTTGAACCCAAACCGAGACACGGAAACGTTCATTAGGTAGCATAATCCCTAGTGGTCCTAGGTGGCATAAATCCTAAGTGAACACGCGATAGTTCATGGTAAGAAAACATAACCAGATCAAGCGTAGCAGTCCAAAACAACTTCAAGGATAAAATGGTACTACGTCGAGGTGGTATATATTTACATGCCTACGGCAAAGGACTGAACTTATACATGGAAAGAAACATACGAGTTGGGAAAACCTATATATTCTATATATTAGGTTGACATGGACCATTACATGACATTGGGCAAGGGACATTCATAGTTAACACATGACGCGGGTTGGGATACTAGTACGAGAAGGTGCAGAGCAAATATACATGATAAATACCATGGGATGTTAGACATGATAGATACCTTGGGGGGGTATACTTGATAGAAACCTAACGATGTGATACCTCGATTTATCTTGACACCGTAGTTTATCATGATACCTTAGTTTATCTTGCTACAGTAGTTCATCCGGTTATCTTGGTTTAGCTTATTTATCTTGTCGTCATCCTTATGTTTACTTTCAGTTTATGCATGTCATGTTACCTTTACCTATTTTATGCTGGAAGTAGATAGGACTTACCAGTCTTTATGACTGACCCCGTTTTCTTTCGCCTCTTTGTCTTCCGTTTCCCCCCCAGGTTTTCAGGGAGGAAATACTGTTATTTAGCTTGGACCTCTTATGCTTGAAGGTCATCATGTATAGCTTGGTCTTCTCTTGGCTATGGCTGCTTCACCGCTTTATTTTGGGGAATAATTTATGAAAAGGTTTTATGCTTCTTTACTATTGCAAGACAAGTTTTGATGTATTCTGATGTAAAAGGCTTTAGACCTTATTTATTAAAGAAATGAAAGTTGGTTTTACTTCCGCTGTTTTATATATGTTCTGTCTTGTAATATTTCTGTGCATGTTTACCTCGATAATACTTCACCAAACCTAGTGCATTCCGTTTGTGAGTGACCCTAGCGGAGGTGGGGTGTTACACCTGTCACATACACAAAAATACACACGCAGTAAACTGGAACAAAAATAAAATTATAAACAAGCAAATAAAAAATTATTTTTAAATTTTATTTGCCTCAGAATTTCGGTGTGTTTCTCAACATTTTACTAGACTTGGTCTGATATGCAGCGACAGGAAAATCTATACTAAATGGCTGCATATACAAAAGTGTATAAATATACGTGTGCACTGCCTCGCCAATCAGCATACAACTGAGGAGTAGCCACGTGGACCATCTCGACTCAGTGCAATAATAATCAATGTGGTCGAGCATAAGTAAAAATGGCGTGGTCGAGCCAAAAGTGAAAGTCAAACATATGGTCAAAGAAAATGGACAACTAAAGTGAACTACAAGGATTATACAAGGGGAAGGTGCAACTATATCAGGTGCAATGTTGAATGACATGAACACAAACATGAAACAACATATGAAGTGTATGGGTCGAGATTGTCAAAGCAAATTAGCCAAAGCTCAGTGACATGAACATGAACATAGGGGTACAAGACAGCATAGGTGTGCAACAGTTCCAGAATACATACAAATTCAAGCTAGTTGAAGTCACATTTTCATAGTTGAGGTTCAAGCTGTATATGGGCAACATAACAGGCGTAAGCAGTTTATGCGTAAAAATGATGGACCATCAGTTTAATGGTCAAGCACAAATTCATGTTCAAGGCAAATGACAAACACAACCTAAAAAGAAAATACAAAATATAGCATGTGTTCTTATGTGCAAGTGCACATGCACTGGTCTGTGCATTAGTGGACAACTCAATATAGCACGAGTTAATGGAGCAATCAAGAAATCTGCATAATCATTTGTGGGACAAACATAAATATATAAAAACACACTAGTGAAACAACTCAAGAGCATGGGACAATTGAATCTGCTCTAACATGAACAGTTGTGGCAAATGAATGTACTAAAGGGTTTATGACATAACAAAAGCATAACAAAAGGTGTTTTCTAGTCATTCGTTTATTTCCGGTTTTGGCAAGTGACACGCATGGCAATCAAGACTGGAAATCATATTTGGCAAGATAAATATCGAGGCAGATGACAAAACATCAGCAACTCAACACAAAAATGAGAAAATCGAGCAAGCTAAAATGACACTACAGCATGCACAAGAGTGCATACAAAAATATGATAGTAAGACAGTTCTAAATTTCAAGTAGATGATCACATAACAACACAGTACAATAGTTTTGAAATTACAGGCAGTAACAAGATGAAAATGATATGGCAAGATCAAGTATATTGTCTGATAAGTCGTGAAAAATATAACAACAGTTTTATTCGACAAGACCAAAGCATGTGTAGTATCTGTTCTTATCTAAAAATTGGTCAAGACAAATATCAAAGTAGAGTATAGCATCAGTGTCAGCAAATGTGTTCAAGTGTTCATTTGTTCTTATCAGAAGATATTTTTAGAAAAAATAGATAAACAAGATTTCAAATGACTCGATCAAAGTGCCAGAAGCATACGGGCCAAGTAAAAAATTCCAGTAACCTCGCAATATCAAAAATTCCAGAACAAGTTTGAAAATTTCAAAGATCACAATTCAAAAGCCAAGGATTTCAGCAACAAAGTCACACGCAAGTATCAAATAAAGGTCGAAGTTTTCAAAAGCCCCAAAAATTCACGCAACAGTCGTAGACCAAATCAAATACGAATCAGAGCAAATTTTTAGGATTTTTAATCCTATAAATACACCCAATCATCACTGGCTTTTATCATCCAAGTTTCCACGTAATTAAAGAGAAATTCGAAGTGAAAAAAACATACCAATATTTACTTGGTTCTGAATCGAGTGAAGTTTGCAAATCAAAGTACATCAAAGAGGAAGCGACGACCTCAGACCTAGGGAGAATCGAAACCGTATTAAAGTCGCCTCCACCAACTTCTTCCAGAAGAAAACCCTAGGAGCCGCCATTTCTATTTCCAGAGAGACAAAGGAGATCGGGCTTAAAGTGGTGAAGCAAATAAGAAAGGGGTCGGCCAAGTTTTCATATAAAGGGGATAACCCTTATTTTAATTTCTAAGGTTTTAAAATCTAGGGTTTTATTTGTTTTTTATTTTGAATTGTTTTTCAGTTTACAAAACCATCAATCAGTTTCTAGATCTGTAAAATCTAGGGGAGATGAATTATGGGGTTTGCAATTTAGGGAAATCTGGTTTCGGAGATAGAAACCAATGTAGGGTTTTGAGCGTAGGATTAGTGCAACTAGAGCGAGATTGTGAGGTCTGTTTGTGTAGCTCCTAGTAGAAACTGAGGATAAGTTTTGAGCGTAAGGTTAGGACAAAGAGGCTAGGAATTGTCGTGAGTTTATGGGTGTTGTAAGCATTGTAATTGTTGACTAATACCTAGTAGAAACCTTGGGGAATGCAGCAGTAGGCAGGGTTTTGCCGAAGCTGGGTATATCTGTGTGTTATTTATTTTCCGCATTAACTCGGGTTATTATCTGTGATTGGTATTATTTAATTACTCAGCAAAATCTACGATAAACCCTATTCACCCCCCTCTAGGGTTAATTTAGATCCTACAGAATGCGTACCCGAGAGTTTAGGGGTAAGCAAAAATCTTCGTGTCAATCAACAGACTGGGGTGAATAATAACAAGTACAATAATAAGAAGTACCCTGAAACCAATAGATATTTAGTGAGAAAACGTCGCTTAGCAGAGCGGGTTTCCCTTTCACTAGTATCATGCTACATGATACTCATCTATGTGTTCATGAACTCACAATGGTGTTTGACGACGAATATTCTATTAATTAGAAATCCATCGCAAGGTGTATAAAACCGCAAGTGCATGGCGTACACTTATAGTATGTGGCGAATACGGGTCGATCCACGGGGAAAGAAATAATTTTAGATCGTACTCAATCAAATTAAAACAATGTTATGAGAAATGTTAACTACAACTACAACTAAACTAGCAAACTAAGATTGATCAAAACAACGAGATTAAATGACAACTTAGAAATAAACCCATTTTCTAGACCATTTAGTTCAACAGGTTATGAAATTATGATCTCTCCTTTTTTTCATAAGTGTGATTAGTTGATCTGTTTATCCTAAGCATGACATATTTGTGTTATTGATTAGCCCAACATAAGCCATCAAACTTCAATACAATCACCAACCCACCTGTTTAACTCTCATGAAAATGACAAAAAGATGAAAATTAAATCTATTCTAGGAATGGCCTATTTACTATTGTTTAGAACTACAGGCCACCAAATTTCAATTTAAATAGTCTGCAATTGTAGCTCAGCCGGTAAGGACATGCGATGCTCGCCCAAGAGGTCGAGGGTTCGATTCTCACCGGCTTCAGTTATAACTGAGATTTACCTGGAGTATGTGGAGGGGGCATTTGCATACTTCCTCAGAGTTTACAAGCGATGCTTGGTTCTTCGGGTATTCAAAAAAAAAAAATTCAATTTAAACATTCACTTCTTTGCCATAATCATATTACCATCAGGACAAAAAGAGTGCATAAAAATCAAAATATGTTGCATAAAAGAGAACTAATTAACTAAAATTTCATAAAAGAAAATGAAATTACATGAAAAATGGCTAAGTAGTCATGGAAATTAAAGAGAGCTTTGATCCTCAAAACCACATTAACTAAAAAAAGAACATTTACATCAACATAAATGGGGTATTTATACATGTTCTACAAACCTAAAACCCCAATTACCTTTGTTGGGGACTACCAAAAATGCCCCTTCATTAACCTTCCATTTGTCTTTAGCTACTAATGATTCATGAAGCCTTTATTTATCTCCACTTGCCAATATAATAGCATCTAATTGTACCATTAAAAAAAGTGCTAATGGATAGGTGGGGTCCTTCAACAAGCGGTGTGTGAATTAATTTCATCTCCATCTTCATGTGTATGTTGTCACGCATGGCCACATACTGGCTCCGTTCGATGCGCATTTTGGAACTCAATAATGATTTGTCATTATGAATACAAAAAATTTATCTCGTCGAATTCCGAGCTTCCTAACAAAATTCCACTTTTTAAAGGTTATGCGATGGTTTTAAAAATCGAATTTTTAAAATTATCAAAAACAAAGTTTATAAATCAATTTAATAATTTTACCAAGTTTGTATTAAGTCAAATAGAATATAAAAACTAAATTTAAAATTATTCTCAAATTTTATTTAGCAAAATTAACCAACTTATTTTAACAAATTCCTTAAAATAACATAAATTAAAATTTTGAATTGTGTGATCCATATAATATTTCAAGATTGTTTAAGTTTACCATAATCTCTTAAAAACACTATTCACCCCCCTTTAGTGTTAATTTTGCCTTAAGACCCTTAATCTGCATTCCTTAACACTTTGGTTCCGAATCAGCCTCAAGCTCTTGCCTTGTTTTTCTTGTTCAGCTCTTACACATAACTGTCTGTAGAAGGAGTACTTGAAGACTATTCAAACATTTTACCTCGCCTTCCCACAAGCCAGTTCCGTCCATGAGTCTTCCCACCAAAGACAATTGCATCTGCCTTATGTAAGGACCCGTAACTTCCCCGTGAAGGAAAGCACGGATACTTTGAGAACAACACACAAAAGGACGTAGACGGAAGAACATTTCATTGTTATTACAACAATTCCATCAGATACAAGAATATACAGAGCATAAATGAATAAAATACATTCGAATAATATCAGAGATTACAATAAATTACATAGCAGCGGAAAAATATACAAAACACAACTAGAAGTGATACACGGATACAGAGCTTTCCGAGCATCGTTCCAGCTGTTAATCAGGATCCTGTGAATATAAATATGCAAAACCAAAACTACTAGCTGCCCGTGTCGAAAATAGGGGAACCCAGAGTTTAGGTTAAAACAATAAACTCCAGGTCAGTCATGGGACTGGTGTGAGAACTAAAACAGTTATTTAAAACTTTACTTTAAAAGAGAGTAATTCAAGGGACCACGCCGTATAACACGGAACATGTTTCCTCCCAAGAATACTAGTGCACATAACAAAACAGCGCAATGCTTTTTGGAAAAATGAAGCTATTATAAGACCCAGGTCCCATCACACAATGCAATGCAAGCCGGAGGATAGGGTTTTCCCTTATAATAGCCAAACATGCTTGGTACGTTCAAAACAAATCACTTGATACTATTATAGGTGTATAGTGTCAAAACAATTTCAATCACAAAAATTTATTTCATAGACGGCATGGGTACCATATATCATGTCGCCATACTAGTTCTGTAATTAAAACCGCAATATCACGTATTGGAAATTGGATTTCCGTCATGAGTCGAGGCAAGGGGCAAGCTCCTCTCCGTTCGAGACACTCTAGCAAATGCCTCAGGACCCCACTTTGATCCTTGGAATCGGCTGGGCCGGTCCTCTCTTACTTTTGAGGATTGGCAATTCCTGAACACACGTTTCCCGGTCCTTACAGACCTATATCCGAGGCACCTCGCATTCCAACAACCACACAGGTGAAAAGTATATAAATGTCAGGACTGGTTGGTCACTGACACCACCTTAGCTAGAAAGAAACGTCGTGCTCTCCCAGCGGCCCGTCTCCCGTTTTTGACTCCTACCGAGGTGTGAGGCTCGCGAATTCACGTTATACACAAAGCTACGACACACAGGCCGTGCTTTGATCATCAACCACAAGACTTTGCTTTTCAACAGAAGCCCTGATCAATTGCCACTTACGCGTGCCACACTGGCAATTCACTCCATGCGACTGATGTCCATCGATATACAACCTCTGAGCTCGTACGTCTCAGAGAAGGGCGTTAAGCAAGAGAATAAATTCTCCGCCGCCAAACAGATGTATATTTAATAGAGATCAATCAACACAGAATAAAATCCAGTGTCAGACACACAATCCATTTACAAGCTCGTTCTGGGTCTGAACGAAATCGGAGGAACTTTCCTCGCATATCCATCCATCTCTAGGTACGTCTGGACGATCACCAACTGTTTCCCTTATCTTGGGTGTACAGCCCAATCGAGATCATCAGCAATCACCCAAAACGATGTGAAGACTTCCGGTCTTCAACCACCGTCTTCATCTTCGACATCTCGTCGAATCGGTTATTCAGAATGGGTATAAACCCGGCCTTTCTGAATAACCCACGTATATAATAAACGAATGTTACACAAACACAACAAACGCCTCATTCCAATTCAGAATATTCTTTTATTCACAAAATCACATTCTTAGGGAAAGGTTCCCATTAATTTTATCCAAGATAAATTCTTCTAAATTTATTCTTTATTCTTCCTTTGGATATCATTTCAAACTAGTCGGGATTAGCGAACCACACCAAAGTAATTATTTATTTTATTTCCCAATCCCAACCTATTTATCCCATGGAGCAAAACTGGTAATACTCCATATCTAACACCACGGTGCCATCGGCAAAATTAATTACCATTTCACGTTCAAACCTAATTAAAGATTTAACTATCACTTTGGAGCAAAACTGGTGGTACTCCATTCTCGATCACCTTTCAGATTTGATAATTTAAATTATCAATTCACATTTTAATCTAATTAAAGATTCATTAAAACCCCACTTAGTTTTAATCTTTTCAAAAATCAACATCTTGCCTTTAACTGGGTTAAAGAACCAGTGTCATATAAAACACGATTCACAATAAACCCAAATCACATTCGATATTAAATACAAGACTCTGAATAGAAAATATACTAGCTTATATTCAATATCAAATTCTGAAACCAACAAATATCGTACTGGAAATAACGATATAAAATATATCTTTCAAATCCCCATAACAATATCTGTATAGTCACGAAATCCAACATCGAAATATTCCGAAGATAATTTCGATTCAACTCCAGCCCAATTCACGTATTGGGAATATTGATTATTTTTAAAATCACTTTCAAATTCAATTTATTTATTTTAAAAATAAATTGATTTTAATTCTAGTTCAAAACTAGTTCATTTCGATAAAAATCTATTTTTATCTTTTCAAATGTGGAATTCTTCAGCCCAATTTTTCCCAATCTATTAAATACAACACATGAATTTTCTTTTATAATATTCATTATTTTCCCGATTGGAATGAGGCCCAATCGATCACCATATAATGCTAATTATATGGATTCCATACAACACATGTATATAATAGCAATGATAAACCATCAACCATCATCCAAGGTCCACCACACAACTGCATAAGCATCAAATATAAATAATTAACGCTTACACAACCTGTCGACCAATCGATCGACATACAATTAAATAATTGGGATTAGTGTACGCCAAATTTCATCCCAACACCCGTGTGGGGTTTCAAATCAACAAACACAGATTTTTATTTGTGCAGTTGGGCGATGTGTAAAATTTATCGACCCAATCAATATCAGTCAAATCGGTGTATATAAACAAATCGGCCGATTTGCTTATAAATATTCATTTATTCACATTCACGTTAAAAATTATATTTTTAACGATAATTAATTTATTATCGATTTCACATCAACATCACAAACAATTTTCTCAACACATCAAACAAGCATACAAGCCATCCATGGTCTGTGGATGACGGGTGTCGGGTGCTGCTAAGCACCGTCTGCATCCTAGTATATATATATGTATGTATATATATATATATATATATATATATATAACTAGAAAAGAAATTTAGAGTGAGAAGTTCTCACCAATAGCTATCCCAACTCCACGACACTTCTTATGTAGAAATCTTCGTCGTTCTCCCCCTTTTTGTCACTTTCGTCGCCCGTAGCTACTACAAATATAAAAATCACACTTTTATATTGTTGCTATGTATATAAAAATCATATTTTTATAATCACTCCATATGGATAAAAATTCTATTTTTACATCGCTACTATATAGATAAAAATTCTATTTTTACATCGCTACTATATAGATAAAAATTCTATTTTTACATCGCTACTATATAGATAAAAATTCTATTTTTACATTGTTACTATATAGATAAAAATTCTATTTTTACATCGCTACTAAAATCACATTTTTATCTCAACATATATATAAATAAAAATCATATTTTTATTTCTCTACTTATATAAAGATGATATTTTTATATTCTCTATTATATAAAAAATCATATTTTTATTACTTCTACTTTATAAAAATCATATTTTTATTACTTCTACATAATAAAGATCGAATTTTTATTATCTATATTATATAAAAATTATATTTTTAACCTTTCTATATTATAAAAATTATATTTTTACTAATTAAAAAGTCCCGTCTTTATATATTAAAAATTTCATCTTTCGTCTATATAAAAATTTGGTCTTTAATTCAAATCATATACTAAAAGATCCAATTTTTCTATCATGGTAATTTATATAAAACTGATTTTTTTTATTTTATTAAACTAAAATTTATAGAACCTAAATAAATAAATAAAATAGAAGGGAGCTTACAGTGTTTTGCAGAGGAGAGGGGGGGGGGGGCTGATGCGCTTCAGGAAGAGGAGGGCGGTGCGCTTCAGAGTCGAGGTGGCGGCTGTGGGTCCTCGCGAGAAGGGGGCGTAGGGTGTCTCGCACGACAGGGGAGAGGAGGGAAAAGAAGAAGCGGAGGAGCGGGAAGAGGATGGGAGAGCGGAGAGGTGGCCTACGGCGTAGGGGGGCGTCGTTCGGTCTTGGGGGAAGAAGAGGGAACGAAGGAGAGAGGGAGCAGAGGCGCGAGGGGCGGGTGGTCGGTTGGAGGCGGAGCCTTGGTCAGAGGCGGCGACGGTTGCCCTGGAGGAGACGGCGAGTTCTATCGTTTTTTTTCGATTTGAGTTGGAAAGGATAGGAGAGAGGAAGGAGTAAGGGGGGGGGGGGGGGGGGCAGATAGTATAGATGGAGGGAGATATTTTTTTTATTTATTTAATTAATTTAATTTCAAAAAGGTGACTTTTTATTTCGACCTTGAAACGAGGCCCACCGCCTGTCGTCCATAGCTAATTACCCCCATTTCGAACACAATGAGATATGTTTCGTAAGCCAATTCGGCCGTTTCGATCAGTTTCTGTTGAATTTAAAATATAATTCTATATATTCTATTTTAAACGTACATTTCAAATTACCGGGGCCACACACAGTCTCTAAAAATTCCAGAAAAATATTTTCTAGCTTCGTATTGACGATACGGTCCTAACAAAACTAGTTTCGTCGAATTCTGAGACCGTTGGAAAAATGGCCATTTTCCAGTCGATTAAAATCAACTAAAACTGGTCAAATGCGTTTTCCTTTGCCACGCTCACATATTGATTCGAAAAATTATAAAATTTGGAATCTAGCAATAACTTGACTTCACGGATCCAACAAAAGTGGTTTCGTCGAAATCCAAGGTCATTTGCAAAATTTCCATTTTTAAGGGCCTGAATTCCATAGCGACTATTCAGAATTTTCAACTGGACATATCTTTTGATTCCCGCTATGAAATTTTGATTTTTCGGATTCGTTGGAAAGATATTCCCAAATAGATCCTATTATTTTTGGTTTCGCTAAAATCCTGTTTATTTTGCACCCGGTACATTCAATTGAAGTTTGAAATCAAATTATCGAACTACCGCGCCATTTCAATTCCTTTTTATAATTATATATAATTATTTATATTCTAACGACGACGTATATAATATATACGTTCGATTTCTATTCAAAATAAATTTTTCGTCGTTATTATTTAAAATAATTCATTTTAAATGTTCAAACTTCGCTAAAATTGCCAAAATAAAATTTTTAAACTGGCCCATATTTTCGGGTTGTTACACCTTAACAATATTTCCTGCATCTACCATTGCTTGGATCTTCCCCTACAAAATTGCTATTTCATTATCTAATGGCAACTGGGAATACTTGTTGCATCGCAAAACTAAGAGTACTTGCCATTTCATTATCTACCATTGCTTATACACTTGCTATTCTCAGTTGTCATAGATAAATGAGTAAAGAGAAGTGAACACTTTAAAGATTGGAATGTGGTAGCGATTTTGGCAACTGAAAATACCCTGCTGTGATACTTAGTCTACCGAGTACTGACTAATCACCAAACACAGGCAAGCATACAAAATGAAAACCAGGGAAAGCTAAAATTACAAAAAAAAATATAGATGTTTTGAGTTTCATAAGTAGACTAGCTAATGAAAAGATATTTTAATCATTCTTCTTTAACTAAACACAAGCAGCCAAGAATGAATTCTATGGAGCATCAATGCCTCAACGATCTCTTATTTATTTGATGTAATAAGAAGCTCCGATGAACGTACAATGTGCCTACTATACTGACACACGTATTGAATTATAATTGATCTTTGATCAAACACTTTATATAAGCTACTCGAAAAAATTCATTAATAAAACTGGTTATCTTTCAAACTAACTATTAAAATATCGAAGGTTCAGCTGCAATGTGGTTATCTTTCAAAATAATTCAAAATAACTATTAAATTTCTATTTCGTTATCTAATGTACTTACAAATTTGGCTTTTAGTTCATCCGTATTTAACTTGTAAGTTCTCCCTGGTTCTCGTTTATAGGTTTCCAAATAGACCAAGGCAGCAGATGGGCTAGCGTTTTCCAGGCCCTTCTTTCTTTGTCATGTATTAGGATTATCAAAAATTAAACAAAATATTTAACACTCAATCTTAAGAATTTACAAATTTACCTGTTGCCTATGAACATTGTGACAATGATATAAAAAATAATTCAATGATATAACAAATTGTAATTATCATGTAACAAATTCAACTCAATCACAAAAAAAACTTAAAGTTCAAAAAAAACACATACCATCTTTTCTTTAGATAGTGCATGAATTTTGGGACCCATCGTATACGTCTCACTTAATGAACTACGATGCGCTAAATTTGTCTCAGCTACGACCTAGAAATAAAAACAAATGATAAGGACTAAACAAGATAATGCGAACTGCTAAAGAAAAGATTATCCCTAAACAAGATAATGCGAAGTACTACATATAACATTAGCAGTAAACAAGATAACGTGAACTAGTAAACAAATTAATTGAAAATATCATAAATTTATTTTATTTCTTTTTTCCATTTGTTGCATGATTATTAAATTAGCATTATACAAATTAATTTACTTTGTGGTCACATTTAAGCCGTACCTGAATTAATTCATCCCCAAGTATTTCAAGAGCAATTTAAAATTCTCCAACGGAATTTTATTGAACCTATTCGCAAGCCTTTGCTCATCAGTTGGATATTTTTTTTATAATACCTTGCTTTTATACGAGACTTGTACTGCCTCCAAGAGTCATTAAGCGTGGTCAAGATCCACTTGTGTCCTTCTTCCAGAATGACATACCTAGCCTACAATATATCAAACACAGAATTCAGGAAATAAACTAATTAATTAAAACCAAAGATTTAAGAAGTCAGATGAACTATGGTTTAGGGTGATAGATTGTACCAGAGTATATTCCAACATTTGTCACTTTAATTGATCAGGAACAACATGCCAATTGATATAAGTAAGAGACACATTGTCCTTTTTTAGTGCCCCAAGAAAATTATTTAACTCCATAATATTATCAGAAACTGGCTGACATCCTCAATCAAAACAATGACTACTTTATCATCGGGGGTTCTAGCACGCACCTTGGTCATTTTTGACTTCCCTCTAGGTTTTTTTAGAGCTTGTACTTTATGTATCAGGTTCATAAAAATGAATAGATAATTAATGTGTGACCTTATAGAAACATATAATATGCATGCAAAACTTATAATAAACACATTTTACCCGTTTCATCTTCCTCTGCAATTCATTCCTGGTCAAATTGATTAGCAACATTTTCCATTGTTAGACCTGCAACATTCTGCTTTTGACGTTCCCGCATGGTAAATAAGCAGGGAATAAACTAGCAACTTCATAGTTGGTTGATTGTTTGAACATTTTGCTACATGTAGGTTTTACAACTGGTGGATGATACGTTGTAGGTTTTAAAACTGCTGGATGAGATATTATAGGTTGCATCAATTTCTTAATTGTTTATGTAGTTTTATCCATGTTACCGAGTTTCTTTGGAGTGCGAGTGTGTGTCATCATTTCCTTGTTAGAACCATTTTTTTTGGAGGGGGAGTGCGTGCCATCGTTTCCTTCTCAATTTTAAGGGTTGCATTAGCTCGCGAACGAGTTCTCGGTCCAGGTAAAGATTCCTTTGACTTAACAACTTTGATTCTATACAATTAAGTCAAAGTTCAAGATTTTTAGTTTGGAATTTTTTTACGTTTATAAAGGAAAAGACAATAAATAGTAAATAAATAACTTTTTAATACCTCGGATGAATCATCACTGTCATCTTCACCATCATTTTCTGTGATGTATTCATCACATCCATCAACATCTTTACCTTTTCTTTTCTTATTTTGTATTACAACATCTCTCATACTACTAACCAATGAAGGCACACTAAGTGATCTACTAACTACATCATTTTCATGCATACGCGCAATTCTATCTTGTTCATACTTCATCAACACTGGTGTTTGTGAGAACTACAAGCAGATTAGCATTATTATTCACCATCGATGATAAATTTAAGCTAGTTAACCAAATACAACTAGCATTGTTTTGATTTAAATTATCATTAACTTTTGGAACTGAATTATCAGGAGAATACATAAAACAAGCAGCTAAAGATACTAAACACAAATTCATAACATTACATGGCTGCACCAAAACAAGCAACTAAGGATACTGAACACAAATTCATAACATCACATGGCTGCACCAAAACAAAAAAGTACAGATACAAAGATAATACAAGTGGATACAAAGATGATACAGTTGGATATATACAAAGAACGATACAATAATTTAATTTTTCCTTCTAATGTTTAGCCCGTGAAGTTGTGTTAAGTCTACTGATTTCATTTCGAAAACCAACAAATCGAGTTTGCAGCATTGTAAGTTGATGTTGTAATTCATTTGCGTATTCAGCAGCTCGACTTGGAAATCGATGGTCAATCCACTGCCAAAAGGTACACCCTGTGGGTAAACCTGACATCTAAAATAAGACGACCAATGTTAACTCCAATTGAAATAACATCTTCTACAGCGGCATATCCACACTCACACATTACAATTGGTGACTTAACTTGTTTTTTGTTTACTACTTATTTGTTTTGATGATGAGGGCAAAAGGCAGCACGACTTTGCCATCGACGTAGCCTTTCTTCACATCGTCGTTGTTCTCGGTCTTGTCTTCGGAGTTCTTCTTGCTCTAGTTCATACTCACGCATCTTCAAAGTGCCTTTCTTGCATCACTATGTAGAAATAAATAGGAGTTCCTGGTGACGATGGGTTTGACAATCCTAGATCACCCATGCTCATGGTATCTTCATAGTCGTATGATGTAGGAAGAGAAATAGACACGATTTTACTACAAACAGAAATAGACATTATTTTAAATTAGAAAAGTTCTATTGCATTTAATAAGTTAATTTTTGAAGTTGTTTTAAATTAGATTTTTATTCTTTGGTCTTTTAATTTATTTTTTCACTTTTCGCAATTTGACATTTAAACATATTAAGTCAGTGTTAATTTATTTACCAATACATCAATGGTTTGGCAAACATAAAAATACAAAATTTCCGAAATTTCAACACATGCAAACATATAAATACAAAACTTCAAGTATAAAAAAAATCCGAAATATTCAAATAAGAAACCCAAAACATATAAACATTCCAATAAAAATAAGCAGAAAAAACCTAATTTAAAGCAATCGGTATACCCAAATCACACAGAGACTTTGAATGTAAACCAAAATAAGTCAGAGATGAAATCACCTAAATAAAACCCAAATGATGAAGCCCTAACTGTCTGTAATTGTCCTAAATGATCCAAATTAGAGGTGTAAAGTTTGTAAAAATAGGAGCAATCGTAGGTATGTAGCTTGAATAGGAGGTACAGAAGCAATCAGAGGTGTTTTGGAGATATTTGTGGAGAGAGTTTGCAGTGATTTTGTCGATAAAGAGCATAGAGTAGAGGGGGAGATAAAATAATTTTTTTTTCGGGGGGGGGGGGGGGGAGTATTTGGTAAAGGGGGGAAACGCCGTGCCAATAATTCACTTAATGTAAGCAAGGATTGGTTTGAACCGTTGGATTAATCATGCATCTATGGCTGAAGTTTTGATTTTGCTGATAACACAGATCGTTCAGTTGGATTGCATATATGTAAAACTACACTTTTAACTGGTGTTGCACGCCAAAACACTAGAATTCCCACAGCTATAGTGCATTCACGTCTAGTGCAATAACATATGAATATTGTTGCAGAAGATAAAAAACATAGCTTTTGCAATGCTTCTCATGTAACGCACACACATTAGTGTCGAATATGCCCACTTATGACATAGTGAGGGCAATGACAAATAACCAGAAATGATTTACCTTTGCAAAATGAAACAACCACATAGCTATCTAGTCAAATCATGGAGATGTCTGTGGACATAAACTTTTGTCCAAGTTTATGAACAGTTTCGTTTTACATTAAAGTGCAAGTTGCACCGGAAAGTTGGAATCCCACAGAAAGATAGATCCCTAAATTAATCCATCAAACCAATGTAATGTGATGCACAAGTTGAATGTATTCAGTTCAAATATTCAAGTGCGTGTTGCTTGTAGTTGTACCTGTACTGGAAAAACTCTTTATTTACCGTACATATGCGCTTTCAATGAAGAATATCTATGTATATTATATACAGGTTAATTGGTGCTTCCTAATGTGATGATAACTATTGGAATTTAATGATACAATATTTCCTTATCTAATTAATTATGGAGATATGCATGGTGATTTCGTTACCTGTTTTGTGCAAGGAATGAATGGAAAGAAATGGAAGGAATATTAATGAATAGGGATATTGGAAATGTTTGTCATTTAATTAGTTGCCATGTTTCATGAAGAAAAGAAACGGAAAGAGACTAAAATTGCAAAAGAGATTGATTGGTGGAGAAAAGGGAAATTATCAATCAATCATATGCCAATTAATTAATGGGATAATTGTTTTCCATAAATTGATTTATTTTACATAAATCAATTGTCTCATCCCCAAGTAATCTTTTCTCTATTTAAAGAGAGACATAGAGAATGCTATGTAATGGAGATTATTGTATTCTTCATTTCTTTTGCTTTACATTAAAAAACTCTGTAATCTCTTGAATATATTAATAAAATCTCTTCTCCATTGAAGTGGACGTACACTATCTCGCGATAGTGGAACCACTATAAATTTGTGTGTTCTCCATTGCATTTTTTTCTGTGATCTGGAATTTATATTCATTTCAAGCTGTTTGTTCTATCACATCATTGCAAGATCCTGCTGAGGTTTTTCCGCTGAAAGGGATTGATCACCCCTTACAACTGGTATTAGAGCGAGATTCGCAAAGAAGGTGTTTGGTAGAATGGCAGAAGGAGATGAAAACAATAAAAATAATACGATAGTGCTAGTAGTTGCTCCATATGTCAGAGGCTTCTATGTGGCGTCAGGATCACAGTTGACAAAAGAGAAATGGAATGGTGAAGGAGATTTTGAAAAATGGCAGTGGATGATGAAAGCAGTTTTGAGAAGAAATCGCGTTCATCGAGTGGTATTTGATACAGAGGCATTGCCTGCTTATATTTCATCGGTGGAATTAGAAGAGATGGAAGAATGGGCCTTTACTACTCTTCAGCTTGCTATGGGAAAGAATGTAATTTCTGAAATCAGTCAGGAGACAACGGCTAGAGGCATTTGGAAGAAGTTGGAGGACCTCTACATGAAAAAATCCCTAACCTACCGCCTGATCCTATTGAAGACTTTCTTCACTTATAAGATGAAGGAAGGTTCTTCAATTAAGACACACCTAAGTGTGTTTGATGACCTGTTGATGAAGATGAAGTCTGTTGAGTTGAAGATTGATGAAGAACAAAAAGCAATGGTTCTGTTGTGTTCGCTTTTAGAGCGATACACTGGTTTCGCTAACAGCTTTATCTATGGTAGAGACACATTGAAATTAGATGATGTGAAGACAGGTTTGCTCAGTGAAGAGTTGAGAGATCAGATGAAAGAGTTTGGTGTTGGTGATAGTAATGGAGGAAGTAGTAGTTCAGGCTTATTTGTTGAGAGAGGAAGAGCAGAGAAGAAAGTGAAGAATAACAGGGGCGTTCCAATTCTAGGAAGCCTAATTCGCGGAGTAAGTCTGATGATGGAAAGTGCTATAATTGTAAGAAACCAGGACATTAGAGAAGAGACTGTCCAGATTTGGAGAAGAAGACTGATGGTTCTTCATCTATTGCGATGGAGAAAGGCGGTAGCGACTTATTGACAGCCGTTGTATCAGATGTTGCAGACCACTAGATTCTAGATTTTGGAGCATCATTTCACATAACTCCTAATAAGGATTATTTTTATTCCTTCGATGCCAAAGAAGGAAGTTCTATCCTTATGGGGAACGATGCTACATGCAAGTCTATGGGAGTTGGTTCAGTTCGCATTCGCATGTATGATGGGATTGTTCGCACACTTTCAAATGTTCGCTATGTCCCAGGGCTTCGGAAGTCATTGATATCATTAGGCCAATTGGCATCATTGGGATACAAAATAACCATTGTCAAAGATGGTTTGAGAGTTTCTAGAGAGGCACTTGTATTGATGAAGGGTGTTATGGTGCAAAATCTGTATTTGCTAATGGGTACCACTGTCCGTGGAGAATCATGTGTTGGAGTTGATAGTTCTAAGAGTTTGGATGCTACCAAGCTTTGGCATATGAGATTAGGTCATACTTCGGAGAATAACTTAGAGTTACTTCGTAAGAAGAAAAAGATCAAAGGAGAAATCTTCAATAAGTTGGACTTTTGCCAGGAGTGTGTATTGGCAAAGCAAACCAGAGTTTCTTTTGGCGATGGCATGCATACTTCTAAGAGGGTACTTGATTATGTGCATTCAGATGTTTGGGGGCCATACTCTACAGCTTCTATTGGTGGAGCATATTATTTTGTTTCCTTCGTTGATGAATACTCGCTCAAGGTTTGGGTGTATGTAATGAAAGCTAAGTCGGAAGTATTTGAGGAGTTTAAGGTTTGGTTAGCTCTTGTTGAAAATCAAACAGGAAGGAAATTGAAGATTCTTAGATCCGACAATGGTGGCGAATATGTCTCTAAAGAGTTCCTCGACTACTGTAGACAGCGTGGTATTGGAAGACATTTTATTACACCTGGTGATCCGCAATCCAATGGGGTTGTTGAGAGAATGAATAGGACTCTACTTGAAAAGGCCTACTGCTTGATATTGACTGCGGGTATGTCTAAGGGTTTTTGGGCTGAAGCTATTTCGACTGGAGCACATATTATTAATCGGATTCCGTGCTCAGCCATTGATGGGAAGATTCCAGAGGAGGTATGGAGAGGTAAAAACACTTTATTATGTTATTTTCGTATATTTGAATGTCCAATTTATGTTCACAATACAGGACATGACAAGTTGGAGCCTAGGGCCTCCAAATGTGTTTTTCTTGGTTATACAGATGGCATAAAAGGATATAGAATTTGGAATCCAATTACGAAGAAAGTTATACATTCCAGACATGTGACTTTTGATGAGTCAGCAATGTTCAAACCTTTGGAAGGTTTATCAGAGGGTTCAGACTCAGTTGATGAGAAGCCTGAAAAGACCGAGATTCCCAGTTTTCAAACCCAAAGTAGAGCTATCACTATTGGTAATAGTGACGGAGCAGTTGAAGATACATCACATGATAGTCCACATATTTCCTCTAGTAGTGATGGTGTTGGTCATAAAGCTAGAGATGATTCAGCTCAAGGTGGAGCTCAAGGTGGAGTTCAAGGTGGAGCTGAAGGAGAGTCGGGCGATATAGTCATTCGGGCTAGTCCGAGACCAAAGAGAGCTCCAACTAGATATGGAGAATAGCAGTATGAAATTTGAGCCTTGATGATCAATTTGATTATGTTTTACATGTAATTCATGATGAACAATTAAGCCTTGAAGAAGCCATGAAGTCGAGTGACAACTCGAAGTGGAATTGCACTATAAAAGAGGAGATATAGTCTTTGCAAAAGAACAAGACTTGGGATTTGGTACCACTACCTCAAGGAAGCCGAGCCATAGGTTGCAATTGGGTGTTCAAGGTAAAAGATGATGGTAGATACAAGGCAAGATTAGTAGCCAAATGGTTTTCACAAAGAAAGGGGCTAGAGTATGATGAAATATTTGCTCCAGTTGTTAGACAAACTTCAATTCGAATCCTACTTGCAATAGTTGCCGCTTACGATTTGGAGTTAGAACAACTTGATGTGAAGACCGCTTTCTTGCATGGTGACTTGGAGGAAACCATTTACATGAAGCATCAAGAAGGATTTTTTGTAGATGGAAAGTCAGATTGGGTATGCAAGTTGAAGAAATCTCTTTATGGTCTAAAACATCGCCTAGACAATGGTACAAAAGGTTTGATTCTTTTATGCTTTTACATGGTTTTAATCGTAGTACTAAAGATGCATGTGTTTATTTTAAGCATTTAAAGAATAATAATTGGGTGTATTTACTTTTGTATGCGGATGATATGTTGATTGCTTCCAAGGATAAAAGCTGAAATTGATGCATTGAAATTGAAATTAAAAGCGGAATTCGATATGAAAGACCTTGGAGAAGCAAAGAAAATTTTGGAGATGGAAATCCAAAGAGATAGAAAGCTTGGACTTTTGAGACTTACTCAAAAGCACTATATTCAAAAGGTGCTTGCTCGGTTTAGCATGGATGGTGCAAAGGCTATCAGTACACCCATGCCTTTGCATATACAGCTTTCTAATCAGGGTTCTCCGATCTCAGAAAAGGACAAGGCCTATATGAAGAAGGTGCCTTATGCCAGTGCAGTAGGTAGCTTGATGTATGCTATGGTGTGCACTAGACCTGACATTGCTCAAGCTGTTGGATTAGTTAGTAGATACACGACAAATCCAGGAAAATCGCATTGGGAGGCAGTGAAGTACATTTTTAGATACCTTAGAGGAACATCAGATTATGGGCTTGTTTTTTGCGGCAGAAATAAGAATTTCAACTTGGTTGGATTCTGTGATTCAGACTATGCCGGAGATAGAGATAGAAGAAAGTCAACCTCAGGCTATGTGTTTACACTTGGAGGAACAACTATTAGTTGGAGAGCGAGGTTGCAGACTATAGTTTCTTTGTCTACTACAGAGGCAGAGTTAATAGCTGCAGTTGAGGCAGCTAAGGAGGCACTTTATTTGAAGAAATTATTGTGTGATTTAGGCTTCATGCCTGATGCTTGTTTGGTGAATTGTGGCAGTCAAAGTGCAATTTATTTAGATGAAAATCTGACTTTCAGTTCTAGAACAAAGCATATAGAGGTAAGAGAGTCTTTCCTTATCTCTATAAGTGAGGAGAAATTAGTTCGTCTTCAGAAGATTCACACAAATGAAAATGCAGCAGACATGTTTACGAAGGCATTATCTGCTACTAAGTTCGAGCATTGCTCGAACTTGATTCACTTGATGAAGTGCTAGGTGCCACATGGTGGCACAATGGGGAAGAGAGTGACTTGGTTGAAGTCAATAGAAGATGTGGTATTCTTCTTGTATGAAGAGATAAGAGTTGGTTGCACAATGTCTACCTTGTTTTTTTGAATGCTTCCAACACTTTGTTGGTGGGCGGTGGCCTTGCCGGAGTTCACTAACAAAGTGCAATGAGGGGTGGCTTTAGCAGGAACTCATTGGGAAGCATTCACATTGGAGTCTTTAGGTTGCATGAGATATTGTATCAAGGTGGAGATTATTGGAATTTAATGATACAATATTTCCATATCTAATTAATTATGGAGATATGCATGCTGATTTTGTTACCTGTTTTGTGCAAGGAATGAATGGAAAAAAATGGAAGGAATATTAATGAATAGGAGATATTGGAAATGTTTGTCATTTAATTAGTTGCCATGTTTCATGAAGAAAAGAAACGGAAAGAGACTAAAATTGCAAAAGGGATTGATTGATGGAGAAAAGGAAAATTATCAATCAATCATATGCGAATTAATTAATGGGATATTTGTTTTCCATAAATTGATTTATTTTACATAAATCAATTGTCTCATCCCCAAGTAATCTTTTCTCTATTTAAAGAGAGAATAGAGAATGCTATGTCATGAGAGATCATTGTATTCTTCATTTCTTTTGCTCTACATTAAAAAACTCTGTAATCTCTTGAATATATTAATAAAATCTCTTCCCATTGAAGTAGACGTACACTATCTCGCGATAGTGGAACCACTATAAATTTATGTGTTCTCTGTTGCATTTTTTTCTACGATCTGAGATTTATATTCATTTCAAACTGTTTGTTCTATCACATCATTGCAAGATCCTATTGAGGTTTTTCCGCTGAAAGGGATTGATCACCCCTTATAATAACTTGCTTATCTTTCTTGACCTATGACCAACCCAAGAATTCTCTTTGTTATCTTCGTCAAAGAAGAACCAAATTCTACCTCACTTTCCTGGATTGTTTAAAATCAATAATGAGCAATTAATTAATGGTAACCACTTGACTAAGACTAGTATAAATACTGGAGTTGCTATTATATATGGATGCCAATACAAGATTATTGTTGATCGTATGTGGCAGTACACTAATAACACTGACATATATAATATCTTCATATACTCTATAAACAGGTACAAGTTGTTGATTCTTTTTTGTGTTCATGCGGCATGCATATTCTTTGTGTATGCTACTTGTAAACATATCTGCAATGTAAATCTAGTGTCTTTAAGGAAGCAAAATGTTGAAAAATATATCCTCCCATGCAAAACTGTCTGCCACTATAGCAAACAGTTCCATACAGCATGTAGACTATATCTAAGATGGTAAGGGAAAAAATGGTACACTGCTATGTAAAGGAAGGCTCGGCTAAATTAAGAGATTGGTGATGTATATATTTTGAAGGATTTTGTAAGGACCAAACTTTTTAACGGTAATGAGAACTTATTAAGATTTTACGAGCAGATTCTGATCTCACTACATTTTGGGAGTTCAATTGTCATTGATGATGACAGCCATACGCATTTAAAAAGTATGCCTTATGCACAAAATAAAAATAAAATGGTGGTATTCTAAATTTGCCAAATAAATAAGAAGATATAAACTAATAACTTTGCATTTGGAAAACTGAAATTCAAACAAGGGAAGGTGGTGTTTTGGTTTGCACTATGTTTGGTGTTTTGAGTTTTCGATATTAATTGCAAAATATAATAGCTAAAAGCCTAAAAGTATCCTTTTTCATAACATATACAAGCTTCGTCCGCAGTTTTACATGGATGAAAATTTAAAATCAAAACCGGTAAACCAAATACCACCTTAGATTTTTAGAAAATTATCATGTATATACTTTCTACAGAAATAAATAAGAAGTCATTTGAACATCATCCCATGAAGCATATGTTATTATAGACAGAATTTACAATGGTTTTCTATAAAAATTTAAGATGTTGGATAAAATTGACCAACCAAATAAACAATTAAAGATGGTGAAATTTACATAACTACATATTTGAATGTCGTTATTAAAACAAGAAAAAAAAGGTCAGAATGAAAAGAAAAGAAGAAAAAAATGAACTCCCTAAAATCTTATCTAAATCAGCTATCCACGAAATAAAACAAACAAATTGAATGATATGACCTACTTTGAGAATGCAAAACCAAAGACAATAATTGAAATAAAAAGAAAAGAAAGTTGATAAATTGTGAGGATAATTAAAGAAAAGTGCTCCTTACTGTTATAATCATGTGACTAAATAGTTCAAAAAAAGTGTTAATTTGCAACAAAAGGATTATCATTGAGAAAATATAAAGCAGCATGACATGTGAGCAGTGCATCCACACTAGAAATTTTTTTTGAAATCTGTTATCTGCATTGTACATACGGACATACATCTTATATCAATACATCAAAAAACATAATGAAAATTTTGATTTTTCCTGTTTTTTTCTTATACACAACTGGTTATAAAAGTACTTATATGATAATCAAAATAATATACATTGAACGCATATAGCATAAACAAAAATGCTACTATGACGTCCGCGGGTGCGGCGCAGTGGAAAAGAGCCTTAACTTCCTGGTAAAAGGTCGGTGGTTCGATTCCTACCATGCGCTTCCCCATCCTACATAAATTTACCCGGGGGTATGGGGGCTTGGATTAGCGGACGGCTTTACTGTACCCTCCTCAGGAGTTTACCGGCCTGTCGGGTTCTCCTGGGTTTTCAAAAAAAAAAAAAATGCTAAACCCCTGAATTACACAAATACCCCTCTGAATTCAATGCATACCACCGCTGAATTCCGAATTTACCCCTATTTCTTACTTTTTGACAAAAACTTTTTCGGGTATTGTAGCATAACTCTACCATAAATTATTAACTTAATAAAAGCGAAACATATATCTTTTATTGTATTAAAATGCACATAAAATAAATTATAACTTTGACGAAACCAAATAGGTAATTTTCAAACGTGAAAGACTTTGTACCTACATTTATATCTGTCCTTTGAATATCCGTTATTTATCAGATTTTTCAATGTAGATGGGTTTCGAATTCTTCCAATATCCAGTGACTGCTCTGCATGTGAGTAGAAGGATACAACAAACCAATAAACTATTGTGAATGACAAAAACCTCGCAATATAAAGTTTCTGGGAAAGCAACCAAAATTAAAGCTTATAATATAATTATTAATCATACTCGGTTTGAACTGTTATAACACAACAACAACAACCAAAAAAAAAAAAAGGAAGAAATTTGTAACATTTACTAGCGTCATAAATAATATTTACAACGTTTTAATCATTACTAGTGCATGTGCGAAAGCTGTGTTATTACAAAAACTATAACCGATAGAGAGTTATTAGGTTAAAACAGTTATAAAAACATAATTTTACAATCCTTATAATCGTTTCTACTGAAAAATTATCACATTCATAACTGATACATAGACCTATCAAAAAATGGTCATACCCATTTATCACACTTACAACCCTGTTGGGTCAAATCTGTTTATAAATTTTTATTAAATGGATCATAAAAGGGTTGCAAATGAGTAAACCATTTATCCATTTAGCTCTGTCTACATACGAGCCGTTATTTTTTTGTTGAAACTGTGTTATTCATAATGGCTCGAAACTGGACGAGATTTCATCGATAAACTCCCAATTAAATTACGGACAATATAGAATACTTGGATGTTTTGTCTTGTGATTGAACACTAGTTTTTTAACTGACAAACATTTGTATTTAAGAAATAAAAAGATATATTTCCATATTTGAACTATGCATACATATGAAGTCATTATTTCTTGTTTAAACCACAATAACTTCTTCATGTTGCTTTGGAATCAGATGAGACTTTGACCGCTAAACTCCCACCTAAATTACAGATAATACGGAACACTCGGATGTTTCGTCTTATGAACGAACACTGTACGTAGGTCTTCAAGGTGATTAATGGTCGTACTTACAAAATAAAATGTTATATTTTCATATTTGAACTCTACCTACATATGAAGTCTTTATTTTTTTTATTTAAACTGCAGTAACTTATTTATACTGCCTTGGGACTGGACGAATCTTCGACCGATTAACTCCCACTTAAATTATAGACAGTATGGAACAATCAGATATTTCGTCTTGTAAACGAATGGTGTATTTCTCAGGACGACTAATGCTTGTACTTAAAAGATAACATGCAACATTCTCATGTTTGAACCCGACTTACACACAAACTCACTATTTTTTTGTTCAAACTGTAATAACTTCTTCATACTGCTTTTGAACCGCACGAGGCTTTGACCGATGATCTCCCACCAAAATTACTGACAGTATAGAACACTTGCATATTTCGTCTTATGAACGGATGTTATAGTTCTCCAAGATGATTAATGCTTATACTTTGAAAATAGCAGAATACCATCTCATATTTGAACACTACCTACATACGAAGTCGCTACTTTTTTATTCGAATTATAGTAACTTCTTCATACTACCTCGGAATTAAGCGTGGCTTCGATCGATGAGCTCCCAATAAATTACAAAAAGTATCAAACACCCAGATACTTCTTTTCTTGAACGAACATTATATTTTCCCAAAGGTGACTAACATTTGTATTTAGAAAATAGTAGACCGCATTTAGACGGATTAAATGAGTAACCCGCTTAATAGATGAGTTGGTTCAGATAAAACTTCGTTATAAATGAGTCAAAATAAATGGATGGCAAGTAGATTGACTTAAATTTTGATTGGCCCTCGTACAACCATACATGACTCACTTAACACCTTTACCGATACAATATTCATCACACCATTTACTGTTACAAATAAGAAAGTTGTCACGGTTATTACTATAAGTACTTAAAAATTGTAACTGCTTGTTACTATAAGTTAAATTTTCAAAATTGTAATAGCTATAAAATATTAAATTGTATTGGTAATAACCATTAATATATATGTGGGTTCGCCCATTCGCACCCCAGTAATTGCTCTTCCCACCCCAGTAACTTAGAAAAAAAAATCTCCCCTCATGTTTTACTCTTCTCACCCCTTTGATTCCCAAACTAAGCTTGTCTTTTCATCAACAAAAAATATAGTCATCCAAACTATGTATGTTCCCTCTTCTCATTCCGTTTTTGTACATGGTCTGAAACTTACATGGTATAAAATATATAAACGTTTTAGCAAAGCGTTTTTTTTTTTGAAATTCAATGCCTCATGATGGCATTGATTAAAATGTTTCTACGCGCGACAGTGGCGTGTTTTTACATTTTTCTAAGTATTGAGATAGGTCCCACATCGCAAAATTTGTAAAATAAATCATGTATAGCTGTTAAGAGTCCACGCTTCACATTGCCAATTGGTTTGTGATAATTTGGGGTTCTCTAACATGCTATCAGAGCAGGTCTAATTCGTGTGCAGATAACTGCCACATTTGTCCACATCACTTAATAAGATCCACGTGTTAGGCTCAGGATATGCCACACGTGCGGAGGCATATTGAGACATGTCCCGCATCGGGAAATTTGTAAAATAAATCATGTATAACTATTAAGAGTTCACCCTTCATATTGCCAATTGGTTTTGTGATAATTTTGGGTTCTCTAATACCATGCGTTATGTTGGCGTTGATATTTATCATCCTTCAAACTTACATAGTTTAGTGTATTTCATTGCTGGAATGCAGCATTTATATTTAAATTTCAATGCCCTAAGATGGCGTGGTTTATCATTATTCCGCGCTAGGTAATAGCATGGTTAAGGGTATAATTGGTATTTAGTTTTTAAAATTCTAATCGGGGTCGGAAGAACAATTACTGGGGTGCGAATAGACGGACTCTCTCTCTCTCTCTCTCTCTCTCTCTATATATATATATATATATATATATATATATATATATATATATGGGAAATTATCAAAAAAAAATGTATAAGAGACTGCGGCTAAAAACATACTGTTTTCTCTTCTATTAGGAGAGAACAAAGAAGTGATTCTTTATCACTGCCAAATCCCATGGCTAAAAATCATTTTATTCGTTCACATTAACTCTCGAAAATGCTACAATCATGCTTAAATCCAATCGCATATCTATATTTCTTAAACCACTCGTTCGCCAGATCGAATAGAAAATGATGGTTTCGTTCTATCAACGAAAAATCAAGCCACTAGTGAATTGGTGGTTCATTGTAATTGGATTCAAGTCACACATCTCAACCTGAATATTTTCCAATTCTCACAACAAATTCTTATGGGAGAATGGATCTTTAACTGTCGCAATTTTGATTCGATCAAAGGGTGAGTATCTTGCTTTTGGTTTTAAAATTTAAGTTTCGGGGACTATTTTCATGGATTGCTCTTGGAGTTTCAAGTTTCAAAATTATTTTCTACAACTGCATTTTTTTTGGAATGCTGAAGGCTTGCAGCCAGGGGCATAGCCAGGAACTATATAGTACGGGTGTCAAAAAAAAATTTAAACAAACAAATAAATATTTTCTTAATAAAACCAAAAACTTCATATATCAAACATAAAAATAAGCATTCATTACATTTATAAACCAAAAACATCAATTTTTAAACATTTAAAGTTGTGCTCTGCGATCCTTTTTAGCATAAAAGTCGTCGATAATAGATACATTGCTTATAGACATAGCAATTTCTCTTTCTATGTAAATTGACAAGCAATCACCAAGAAAATCATCATCCATCTTGTCACGTAGTCATGTTTTGACAAATTTATTGCTGAAAATGCTCGTTCTATTGTTGATGTAGACACTGGAAGCGTTAAAATGAGACGTATCAATCTATTGGCCAAATAATATATCTGTGATTTTTTTTTTGCCTCCGCTAATCCTCTACATAATTCCAAAGTGTAGTAAGATTGGAGGCTACAATTGTTTTTCGGGGAATTGCAATTTAGAGTAAGAAGAAGATTTGCGGTTTCTGAATAGTAAGGAAGAAATTCACGTATTGCTTTTGCTGACTCAGAAGTGTATTTGATTTTTTGTTTAAAAATTAATTCTTAAGGGGGGGGGGGGGGGGCATGGCCCTCACTGGTCCACTAAGGGCTACACTCCTTCTTGCTGCTAAATGCTTATTGTTGAATGTTGATGTAACAACTCGGAAAATCAGAACCAATTTAAATTTTTTATTTTGACTATTTTAATGAATTTTGAATATTTAAAATGATTTATTTTAAATAATAACAATTAGAAATTTATTTTGAATAGAAATAGAACGTATAAATTTATTTAAATCGAAGTTAGAATATAAATATTTATTTTAATTATAAAAGGAATTGGAAATGACGCGGTAGTTTGAAAATTCGATTTTAAATTTCAAATGAATGTACAGGATCCAAAATAAACCGGATTTTGGTAAAACAAAAAATAATAGAATCTATTTGAAAATATCTTTCCAACGAATGTGCAAAATCCAGATTTCATAACGGGGATAAAAAGTTATGTCCAGTTGAAAATTCAGAATAGTCGCTATGGAATTTTATATAAAATATAACCCTTAAAAGTGGAGGTTTTGCAAACGACCTCCATTTTCGACGAGACCACTTTTGTTGGATCTTGAATGTCAAATTATCGCTAGATTCCAAATTTCATAATTTTTGGAATCAATATGTGAGCGTGGTGAATTTTAACGTGTTTGGTCAATTTAGTTTGAATTTAATCGACTGGAAAATGACCGTTTTTCAAACGATCTCCAAATTCGACAAAATTAGCTTCGTTAGAACCGTATTATCAAAATATAGCTAGATTTATTTTTCTGGATTTTTTGGAGTCAGTATGTGGCCCCGGTAATTTAGAATGTACGTTTGAATTCAATATATATTGATTTATATTTTAATTTTGAAGAAAACTGATCGAAACAGTAGAATTGGCATACGATACATATCCCATTGTGTTCGGAATGGGGGTATTTAGCTGGTGGTGACACTCGTTGGCTTTGATTTGGAGTTCATGACGGTTTGGACCTTTAAAACGAATTAAAATATTATAAAAATATATAAATAAATTAAAATCCTAAGTTTTAAATCATTCCATCAGGGCCGCCTCTCTTTAAAGTGATGAACAGCTGTGGAGATCAATTCTTTCTCCCTCCCTATCTTCCGATTTACTTAATGAAATCTTTCGATGTTTGAGGCAATTCCATAGAGAATTCTCCCCTCTACAAATCTGAAGTGGTCTGGTATTTTATAGAGGTGTATTTTCTTCGTATGGACCTATCAAAATTGCTCCGCTCACCATCAAAATTCTCGGTCCAGTCGCCACTGAGTTTGACGAGACAGGCGTCGTTGGGAAGCTTGTTCGGAGCTCTACCATGTGATGCTATCCGATCGTCACCTCGTGCCTTGATTCGTGCGCAAGAAGCAACCCTAGGTTGCGAGCTGAGTACGAACGCGCCTGTCGTGTTTTTCAGGGTAGACACAGTGAGTTTTTCTTCCTTTTTGTTATATAAACCACATTGTTTTAAAATCTGATTTTTTATATATATATGAATGATTTGTAGTATAATATATATGTATATATATGTGTGTGTGCATTGTTTTTAAAAATAAAACAACATAGAATAAAAATATAATTTTAATATATATGCCATGAGAAAAAAGATTTGATTTTTAACTTGAAAAAAAAAATGATTTTTAACTTGAAAAAGATTTGATTTTTAACTTGAAAAAAGATTTGATTTTTAACTTGAAAAAGATTTGATTTTTAACTTGAAAAAGACTTGATTTTTAACTTGAAAAACACATGATTTTTAAAAATATAAAGACATGATTTTTAAAAATATAAAGACATGATTTTTAAAAATATAAAGACATGATTTTTATATAAAGACATGATTATATATATATATATATATATATATATATATATATATATATATATATATATAGAGTTGAAATAAAAATATGATTCTTAGTGGTATAAAAAAATGTGAATTTTATCTATATTACGTTAAAAACAAAAATGTAATTTTTATCTATATTACGTTAAAAATAAAATGTGATTTTTAATATAAAAATCGTGTGTAACAGATTGCGATGGAACCGACTAGAAAGGAATTCAAATCCAAACTGTTCAGAAATAAAGAATGGAGGAGTGGATCCCGAAGGTGAGAACTTCTCACTTTAATTTATTTTTTAGTTAAATATATTGTAACGACCCAGATTTTCGCGATCCTGAGTAATCGACATATAACCCAATGTCGACTATCAAGCATCGGAAATACTGGATAGTCCATGAAAGAAATTAGAAGGTGAGAATAGATAAGATAGAAACTTAGTGTAACACCCCACGTCCATTAGTGTCACTCACAAAGGGAGTGCACTAAGTTCTGTGGAGCATTTAGGGTAAAAGATGCAGATAAATTACAAGACAGACAGAAATTAAACAGCGGAAAATAAAACTTTGCTTTATTGTTAAAATAGTGTGTATAATGGTTTCTTTACAACATTAGAGTATCATCTATCTTACAAAATAAAGAAGCATAAAAACAACATTTATATTCCCCGATTTTAGCAAGAGCCAGCCATAGCATCTGAAAAGAGAATCCAAGCAAACTTCGACAAATCTTCAAGCTGGGAAAGAGTGGCAGTCCAACTTAACCTGAGCTAAACTATTCCCTCCTTTACTACCTGGGGGGGGGGGACGGAAGAAAAGAAGACGAAAGAAAAACAGAGTCAGACATAAAGCCTGAGTAAGTTCAGTAACTTCTAGCATGTGAACATGGAAAAACAAAACGACATGAATTAATTGAATACAAGATAACACCATGATGATAGGGTCAACAAGATTAGACAAGGTAGTCACAAGATATACTAAGATAAGATAAACTGGATACGCTCTAATACCTTCGTCGCTTCATTATTTCCTAGTTATACTGGTTTCTATATCTCTGCACCACCTAACTAATGTCCCAACTAGTAACGATAACGCGATCCCAATCCCTGTATTTTCCATCGCCTTCAGGCATACATTTATTATTTGTTACCTAGATTTATTCTAGGGTTTTCTACCAAGTGCCTTCTAGATTTAATTAGAGTTTACGTTATCTGCCGAACGCTTCTCGGATTCAGGATTTATGCCACCTAGTGCTACCTATCGAACGATGCCCCCAAGTCTAAGACACACTACCTAGAGTGGTATATGTTCCTATACTTCCCCACGCATGTATCGCGAATCGTTATCGCTTGTCTAGATGCACATGTCCCATAATGTGCGGTCCGAGTCCTGTGTCAGGGCAAATCAAGGAATACAGAACTCGGTCAGGAGCTTTCAGATATCTGCCGATGCAGATGCTAAGGTCTGTTTTTTATTCCAGTGGCTATGGTCCCACTTGACCCCTCCCTCAACTAATGAAAGGCACACCTTGTAAAATGAGAACTATACGCCGGCCCCCGGTGCCCCACTATCCTATGGCCATCCTCACCCATAACTAGATAGAAAGTATATGGTCTTTTGGAGTTCTCCACCTTTCCGCTTCACGTATCTCGATTGACTGAAGATGGATGGTAGACGACGAGTCGCTATCACAGGGCTACCGTTTGCTCGCCGAATCACGCCGGTCCATCCTAGTCTTTAGGTTGCCATGTATTGCAACCAAGGCATACCCCTGGTTCTTCTACGCAGACCTTAACCTCTGTGGGCCCAGGCGGATCATCTGCAGCCTCACAGAGGGATACCAAGAGTACCCTCACGTCCCCTCGAAGCCTCGGGCTTCGTAACCCAATTCGTTGGAGCCTTCTTTCTACTCGGATGGACATTCGCTCCTTCCCGTGTTATACTAAGAATTACTACTTAGTTTTACTAACTAAGATTTACCACTTAGTTTCCAGAATCATTGTTTTCTTAACTAAAGTTTACTACTTAGTTCCCTTTCCCGTCAATTTGGATTGGTTAAGTGTCATTAGTCAATTCAAGCCAACTTAACCCTCTTCATTCATCCTGTTATACTGGTTAAGTGTTATCAGTAATTCATGTTGACTTAACCCCACCACAAACCAAGTTATATTGGTTAAGTATTTCTTACTACTTAACCCTACCCATTCACCCTGTATTGGTTAAGTGTTCCTTTTTAACTTAACCTTGCCCGTCTGTTTTAACTAACATGTTATTAATGGTTAAGTATTATCCCTTCATGTTTTAGACTTAACCTCATTCCTTTATCACAACCTGATGGTTAAGTGTTCAGGCTTACTTAACCCTACAGTCTAGCCCAGCTAAGATATCAAAATTGGCTAAGTGTATTAGATTTTACTTAACCCCAACCTCTAGTCTAGTTAACATATTAATTTGGCTAAGTGTATTAACTTTACTTAACCCCTACAAGTCTCATTTTGCTACCTTGAGTTTGGTTAAGTGTCTCTATGGACTTAGCCCTCCCATTCTAGCTTAACTGTGTTAAGTTGGTTAAGTGTTCCTATGGATTTAACCCTCCCATTCTAGCTTAACTGTGTTAAGTTGTCAGTCTGAACCTAACCCCACCCATCAGTCTACTTATCATGTTGAACTGGTTAAGTATCTTAGTTAACTTAACCCTACCATTCTTGTTCTAGCTTTAAATAAATAAATTAAAGCCGCTACCACTCACATTAGACAGGTATTGTTGCGACTACTGGATGTGCCGGTTGGTTCCGGACAGGTTTACATCGCAACTCAGTCTAAACTCGGGCTAGGCATATTCGTGTTTTCTAAGTTCAAAGGATTTAAGTTTATTTTCAAATCAAGTTTTGAAAGTAACCATCCCGTTCGTCGGATCAGTTAGGGATAGCCAGGGAGAGCAAGAAACTTGTATTTTCCAAACCCAAGCCTAGACACTATCCTCTCCGTCACCCTAGAACTTTCTGGTGTGTCATTAAAAGAGATGTCGTTAATAAACCTTTAATTTGCCTAAATTTATATTTCCTCATTCAGGCCAAATTCTATAAGTAAATTATTTCTAATTTACTTATTTCCTAATTCCTCTTTTAATGTAAATTGTCTACATTCATTCTTATGGCCCATTTCCCCTTCTAAATCATATTTATGCTTTTTGGTATGTGGACTATACCAAATTAATTGTCATTAACCATGATTTTGCTAAACCTGCCAATTACTCCCAATTATGGCCAATTTCACATTTATGCCAATATACTTACCGTGCCAAATTAGCTAATCCAATTTTGATTCAACATTCTAATTCTAGACTTATTACTCTAGTTCACTATTCATGTAAATGCTAGATTTACACGTCAATACTAGATTCAAATTACACATCTTCTAATTCATGTCAAATTTATCCAATTTGCATTTCTATGAACATGCCATAATACATGTTCCCAATTTATGCCAATTTCCAAGTTAAACTATGTTTTTAGTAAATTTCATATTTTGCCCAAAACGCATTCCAACCGTTCGTATAATCGTGATTCAGTCTAGATTATAAACAAAGCTAGGTTCGTAGAAAATAGGGAATGAACCAAAGATGCTATACAAAAGATAGACATACTAACTGGCATAAAAAGGGTTGAATAACGACGTCGGTTCAAGAACATGGGTAGACCTAACTTAATAGGTAAATTCCCAAGGTTTAAAACCAAAGAAAACCAAGAATAGACAGAATAGAGACGTCGGTTCAAGAACATGGGTAGACCTAACTTAATAGGTAAATGTTCATAGTCATAGGCATATAGTTTTAAGGTCCATAGTTTCCTAGTCACGGTCTTATTTGTCCTCGAATCATAACAGTTCTTAATTAGGTTCAAGAGTATAGGCACTGATTCGAATAGAGAGAGAGATTTGGCATATTCTTTTATTCCTTTAATTTCATGTCACGAACAGAGAAAAACGTTCAAATCTAGAAATAACTGACTTACAGAGATTAGATTAGAATAGAAAGGAGGCGTTGCTATGATTCGTGCGCCGTTTAGCCTTTAATCCTTATTTTGAAGCTTTGAATCTCTTCTAGACAACTTGAGCAGCATAGCCTTGTCTTGGATTTTTGTATTATCTTCTTATTTTTATTTATTTATATATTTTCTCAGAGGCAGCATAAGGATAGAAAAGAATTGTGAATAGAGAAGAAGACCAGGGCTGTTTATATAGTGTAGAAGTCAACGAATCAAGTCAGAAGGGCGTCCGGATACAGAGAAACGAATCAGGTTCAGAAAGCTGGAAAAAGCGTGGGGGGGGGGGGAGGGGGGGGGTTGGGTCGACTACCCAGTCGACTCCCCAGTCGACCTATGGGGGGGGGTCGACTACCCAGTCGACCTGGGTCCCTTCTGAGTCTGTTTTGAACTTTGCTGAAACTTCCGGAGGCCATATCTTCCTCATACGGACTCCGATTTACGCAAACTCGGACTCGTTTTCATGTAGAATTCCGAGACGAACGCAATGGCGCATCCCGTTTCCCTTGATTTTGATGTTAACTTTTAATTCTGCCTTGATTCGTGAATCTTAGTGTTACAGAATTACGGGGTGTTACATTCTCCCCCACTTAAAAGGATTTCGTCCCCGAAATCTTCAAGTTAGGAAGAATGTTCCTACCATCCAATCACCCATCTACTCAACCATCCAATCACCGACATTCACTATCCTTAAAAGATTTCTAATGCTTTCATGTTTATATGCATAGTGTGTGTATATGTCTTTATCTACTATAAAATCAGGTGGTCTATTGATTCAGTCGACCTCCTTAATGTGAGTCATGCCAGTGCCATGCATCCAATCATGTATGCAAGTATCCCTAGTTGTGTAAATACTACATGCGTGCACAACCATTCATCCATATGCAACATCCATATGATAACATATCAGGCTCATCTTACAAACAAATACATATCTGTAAATGCAATATGAAAGCGTCCGAACTGATCTAGCGCCTAATACATATGCATATGCATCCACGAGCAACCATTAGCAATCACTTGCAACCACCAACCATAACATGTTTCAAACACATGTTTACAACCATTGGCTTCTACCTAAAGATCGAAAATATGACCTAGGTGATATACTTCGGAAAGAGAGAAACAATTATGCGTAAAGCTCCTACACAAAGAAATCAAGGATGCACCCTCAAGGAAAAGGGTATGATGCTAGTATCTAGCCTTCTTGAGCTTTACTCCACTGTATCTTAACTAATTTAACTTCACGATTGTGAAGTTCCGGATCTCCATTTCCAAAATAAACAGATGTCAATCACGGTTCCAAGTATACGTACTAAGATGCTTAGAGGTTTCCCTCTTATCCGCCATGCCATAACTATAAGAGTCGAAAGGTCACTAAGTGCTCTTTGGAGTGCCTGCCACAACTATTCATCTCTCACGCAAACCATCCAAACCGAACTCGACATTCCTCAAGTACAAGCCCCAAAGGCCTAAACCAGTATCAGACAAGCACCCAAGGAATATCTCCCCCGAATTTAGACGATCTACGTGAGATGATATAAGCAAACTCGATAGCTATTCTCAAATCCCTACTAACCAAAAATAAACTGGTTGGACCACCAATTGGATTTGAGACTCTAGTGGGATCTTTCTACTATACAAGTACTATGGTGTAGAGACCCAACTATGGAAGTGGACATGAACAAATGAGAAGCGCTAAAACCTAAGGAAATAGTACGAACAGAAAACTAGACTCTTCCAACCGGACTACCTTTCTCCTAGGTACGCTTGGTGGCGAAAGCATGTACTTGTCCTTCTGAAAATCTCGTCCTCATTCTTGCCCTTGTCCTTAAGTATATGCCCTATCATACCCTAGTAAAGATACTTCCTCTTGTCTTAGGTTTTATACTTTCTTCCTCCTTCATGAGCTAAATCTACATCCATGAATTCCTCATCCTCGGGTTGTGCTCCTTAGCCAAACTCCTCATCCCTTTCTTTGTGTAGTCATGTTGACAAATCTCTCGAAAGCTGCTTCCATCGTACAGAAAACCTTATAAGCTTGAAAGAAAACTAGCCGTAGGTGAAACTACTACGGCTATAGATGGAAGTCAGGCAACACTTCGCCCTTCGATGAGGTTACCTCCCAGAAAGCCAGGAGCCCCAGAGACTCAAGAAAGAAGGAGACAAGAATTCAAACAGAGGAAGAGAAGATAGTGCGTATGGCTTTGGGGAATATGCCTTTAAAACAAAACTTTTCTTTTCAAAATGCTTCTTTAGAAACAGTTTTGAAAATAATTTTTTTTCAAATCCTTTATCTGATCTGGTAACCTTCAGCTCTGATACCACGTGTAACAACCCACGTCCATTAGTGTCACTCACAAAGGGAATGCACTAAGTTTTGTGGAGCATTTAGGGTAAAAGATGCAGATAAATTACAAGACAGACATAAATTAAACAGCGCAAAATAAAACTTTGCTTTATTGATAAAATAGTTTGTACAATGGTTTCTTTACAACATCAGAGTATCATCTGTCTTACAAAATAAAGAAGCATAAAAACAACATTTATATTCCCCGATTTTAGCAAGAGCCAGCCATAGCATCTGAAAAGAGAATCCAAGCAAACTTCGACAAATCTTCAAGCTGGGAAAGAGTGGCAGTCCAACTTAACCTGAGCTAAACTATTCCCTCCTTTACTACCTGGGGGGGGGGGGGGAAACGGAAGAAAAGAAGACGAAAGAAAAACAGAGTCAGACATAAAGCCTGAGTAAGTTCAGTAACTTCTAGCATGTGAACATGGAAAAACAAAACGACATGAATTAATTGAATACAAGATAACACCATGATGATAGGGTCAACAAGATTAGACAAGGTAGTCACAAGATATACTAAGATAAGATAAACTGGATACGCTCTAATACCTTCGCCGCTTCATTATTTCCTAGTTATATTGGTTTCTATATCTCTGCACCACCTAACTAATGTCCCAACTAGTAACGATAACGCGATCCCAATCCCTGTATTTTCCATCGCCTTCAGGCATACATTTATTCTTTGTTACCTAGATTTAATATAGGGTTTTCTACCAAGTGCCTTCTAAATTTAACTAGAGTTTACGTTATCTGCCGAACGCTTCTCGGATTCAGGATTTATGCCACCTAGTGCTACCTGTCGAACGATGCCCCCAAGTCTAAGACACACTACCTAGAGTGGTATATGTTCCTATACTTCCCCATGCATGTATCGCGAATCGTTATCACTTGTCTAGATGCACATGTCCCATAATGTGCGGTCCGAGTCCTGTATCAGGGCAAATCAAGGAATACAGAACTCGGTCGGGAGCTTTCAGATATCTGCCGATGCAGATGCTAAGGTCTGTTTTTTATTCCAGTGGCTATGGTCCCACTTGACCCCTCCCTCAACTAATGAAAGGCACACCTTGTAAAATGAGAACTATACGCCGGCCCTTGGTGCCCCACTATCCTATGGCCATCCTCACCCATAACTAGATAGCAAGTATATGGTCTTTTGGAGTTCTCCGCCTTTCCGCTTCACGTATCTCAATTGACTGAAGATGGATGGTAGACGACGAGTCGCTATCACAGGCCTACCGTTTGCTCGCCGAATCACGCCGGTCCATCCTAGTCTTTAGGTTGCCATGTATTGCAACCAAGGCATACCCCTGGTTCTTCTACGCAGACCTTAACCTCTGTGGGCCTAGGCGGATCATCTGCAGCTTCACAGAGGGATACCAAGAGTACCCTCACGTCCCCTCGAAGCCTCGGGCTTCGTAACCCAATTTGTTGGAGCCTTCTTTCTACTCGGACGGACATTCGCTCCTTCCCGTGTTATACTAAGAATTACTACTTAGTTTTACTAACTAAGATTTACCACTTAGTTTCCAGAATCGTTGTTTTCTTAACTAAGGTTTACTACTTAGTTCCCTTTCCCGTCAATTTGGATTGGTTAAGTGTCATTAGTCAATTCAAGCCAACTTAACCCTCTTCATTCATCCTGTTATACTGGTTAAGTGTTATCAGTAATTCATGTTGACTTAACCCCACCACAAACCAAGTTATATTGGTTAAGTATTTCTTACTACTTAACCCTACCCATTCACCCTGTATTGGTTTTAAGTGTTCCTTTTTAACTTAACCGTGCCCGTCTGTCTTAACTAACATGTTATTAATGGTTAAGTATTATCCCTTCATGTTTTAGACTTAACCTCATTCCTTTATCACAACCTGATGGTTAAGTGTTCAGGCTTACTTAACCCTACAGTCTAGCCCAGCTAACATATCAAAATTGGCTAAGTGTATTAGATTTTACTTAACCCCAACCTCTAGTCTAGTTAACATATTAATTTGGCTAAGTGTATTAACTTTACTTAACCCCTACAAGTCTCGTTTTGCTACCTTGAGTTTGGTTAAGTGTCTCTATGGACTTAGCCTTCCCATTCTAGCTTAACTGTGTTAAGTTGGTTAAGTGTTCCTATGGACTTAACCCTCCCATTCTAGCTTAACTGTGTTACGTTGTCAGTCTGAACCTAACCCCACCCATCAGTCTAGTTATCATGTTGAACTGGTTAAGTGTCTTAGTTAACTTAACCCTACCATTCTTGTTCTAGCTTTAACTAAATAAATTAAAGCCGCTACCACTCACATTAGACAGGTATTGTTGCGACTACTGGATGTGCCGGTTGGTTCCGGGCAGGTTTACATCGCAACTCAGTCTAACCTCGGGCTAGGCATATTCGTGTTTTCTAAGTTCAAAGGGTTTCAGTTTATTTTCAAATAAAGTTTTGAAAGTAACCATCCCGTTCGTCGGATCAGTTAGGGATAGCCAGGGAGAGCAGGAAACTTGTATTTTCCAAACCCAAGCCTAGACACTATCCTCTCCGTCACCCTAGAACTTTCTGGTGTGTCGTTAAAAGAGATGTCGTTAATAAACCTTTAATTTGCCTAAATTTATATTTCCTCATTTAGGCCAAATTCTATAAGTAAATTATTTCTAATTTACTTATTTCCTAATTTCTCTTTTAATGTAAATTGTCTACATTCATTCTTATGGCCCATTTCCCCTTCTAAATCATATTTATGTTTTTTGGTATGTGGACTATACCAAATTAAGTGTCACTAACCATGATTTTGCTAAACCTGCCAATTACTCCCAATTATGGTCAATTTCACATTTATGCCAATATACTTACCGTGCCAAATTAGCTAATCCAATTTCGATTCAACATTCTAATTCTAGACTTATTACTCTAGTTCACTATTCATGTAAATGCTAGATTTACACGTCAATACTAGATTCAAATTACACATCTTCTAATTCATGTCAAATTTATCCAATTTGCATTTCTATGAACATGCCATAATACATGTTCCCAATTTACGCCAATTTCCAAGTTAAACTATGTTTTTAGTAAATTTCATATTTTGCCCAAACCGCATTCCCACCGTTCGTATAATCGTGATTCAGTCTAGATTATAAACAAAGCTAGGTTCGTAGAAAATAGGGAATGAACCAAAGATGCTATGTAAAAGATAGACATACTAACTGGCATAAAAAGGGTTGAATAACGACGTCGGTTCAAGAACATGGTTAGACCTAACTTAATAGGTAAATTCCCAAGGTTTAAAACCAAAGAAAACCAAGAATAGACAGAATAGAGACGTCGGTTCAAGAACATGGGTAGACCTAACTTAATAGGTAAATGTTCATAGTCATAGGCATATAGTTTTAAGGTCCATAGTTTCCTAGTCACGGTCTTATTTGTCCTCGAATCATAACAGTTCTTAATTAGGTTCAAGAGTATAGGCACTGATTCGAATAGAGAGAGAGATTTGGCATATTCTTTTATTCCTTTAATTTCATGTCACGAACAGAGAAAAACGTTCAAATCTAGAAATAACTGACTTACAGAGATTAGATTAGAATAGAAAGGAGGCGTTGCTATGATTCGTGCGCCGTTTAGCCTTTAATCCTTATCTTGAAGCTTTGAATCTCTTCTAGACAACTTGAGCAGCATAGCCTTGTCTTGGATTTTTGTATTATCTTCTTATTTTTATTTATTTATATATTTTCTCAGAGGCAGCATAAGGATAGAAAAGAATTGTGAATAGAGAAGAAGACCAAGGTTGTTTATATAGTGTAGAAGTCAACGAATCTGGTCAGAAGGGCGTCCGGATACAGAGGAACGAATCAGGTTCAGAAAGCTGGAAAAAGCAGGGGGGGTCGACTACCCAGTCGACCGGGGGGGGGGGTCGACTACCCAGTCGACCTGGGTCCCTTCTGAGTCTGTTTTGAAATTTGAACTTTGCTGAAACTTCCGGAGGCCATATCTTCCTCATACGGATTCCGATTTATGCAAACTCGGACTCGTTTTCATGCAGAATTCCGAGACGAACGCAATGGCGCAGCCCGTTTCCCTTGATTTTGATTTTAACTTTTAATTCTGCCTTGATTCGTGAATCTTAGTGTTACAGAATTACGGGGTGTTACACTTAGAGTAGAAGAAGAAGAACATACAACATCAGAGTAACACAAATCTCACAGTGGAACGAACAACATATAATAGATAACATATCTTTGAAATAAAATCAGTATATGTATACAGTAACATTATCAAAGTACAACACTAACAACACAGCGGAATAAACAATAACTATATAATCATGAAGCCTCCTGCTCCAAGCTCTCCAAATATATCTGTAAAATCCTGACTACTTGACTGCGCGTAAAAAAATGGGCACTCAAGAGTTTAGGGAAAACAAAACAAAATAAACTTTGGGTCAATCATGGGACTGGTGTGAGTAAAACAATTTAAAAACAGTTTGAGCAATTAAACGATATCTCATAAGACCACGCCGTATAACAGAATGGGTTTTTCCCTTATGAGAATCCAAATCAATTTGATTTAACTTTCAAATCATTTTGAAAGAAAGGATAATCGTAAGACCGATCCACACATAATCACGGATGATTTTTACTTTAGGATAACCCAAATAATCTTTATATCAAATTCCTTTTGATATTATAATAGTGTCTATCAACCACAACTAAATAATCATCTAGCAGAAACGCTTTCATCGCACGTTCTACATATATAGTATACAATCAAAACCATGAGCACTTGTTGGATAATGGATTACCAACTATGACAAGGTATGGAACCACCTTCCGATAGTGTACCTCAAGGAGGAATACACTGGGTTCAACATGAACATCTTGCAACCCGGCTTACACATGACCGACCACTCATTTCACTTGGGTGTATCGAATATATATCACCAACGGTTGGGATCAACAACCAAAAAGTAAATAGTACTTTCTCAAAATCGATATAATCGAATTTCAACGTATAACTCTCTTTTGAATAATCTCTATTCAATTACTCCTTTTCGAATAACTATATTCGATTAACTCCTTTTCGAATAAACTATATTCGATTAACTCCTTTAACTCTATTCAAATAAACTATATTCAGTTAACTCCTTTAACTCTGTTTGAATAAACTATATTCGATTAACTCCTTTAACTCTATTCGAATAAACTATATTCGATTAACTCCTTTAACTCTATTCGAGTAAACTCTATTCGATTAACTCTAATTCGATTAACTAATATTCGACTAACTCTTATTCAAATAACTAATATTCGATTAACTCTCTTTCAAATAACCAACATTCGATAACTCTCTTTCGAATAACCAATATTAGATAACTCTCTTTCGAATAACCAATATTCGATAACTCTTTTTCGAATAACCAATATTCGATAACTCTTCGTCCGTATTCAGTTTCAAATATCGATGTTGAAATTTGATTCTTACTTCTTTATACAAGTCCTGACTTATATATTTCATTTATCCAATGATAAATATTTTATTTAATTTATAAAATATTATTTATAAATTAATCTTCTCAATCTATCGGTTAGAACAGATTTTATTTAAAATCATAGCTTTAAATCCGTGTCATGTTATACCCTTGCGCGAAGCACGGGTCTAAACCTTTTAAATATAAAATTCTCTTTTTATACTATTCTATTCATTTTTCAAGTATTTCCTTTTATAATCTATTTATTTACCAAATAAATCCCTTTTGATAATTCTATTTATTTTATAAAAATATTTCCTTTTCTATTTTATTTATTTGACAAATAAATATTCCTTTTCAATTATATTTATTTAACAAATAAATATTTCTTTTATAACTCCTTTCATTTTATAATTATTTTCTTTTGTAAAATCCTTTTCCTTCTGTATATAAAATCCATTGCTTTTATATAAATAATTTATTTTCAAAATACACTTTTGAAAATCCCCTTTTCTACATCCCAGTATTTTTTACGGTATTTAAAATACCAAATAACAATGATCAATATCATTCTAACACACATCATCGACAACAAATAATAAATCACATCATATATCACCATATATGAAAAACAGTAAAATAAATGTTGAGGAATCCAGTTGGATCCCTCTAACTTGTTTCCCTGCATCCACAGATGTTCAACAATATAATTGACATCGATTTCATTTCGATACGAAATACTCTGATAAACAGAACCAATATTTGATTAATGATATATATATATATATATATCATTATCTATAATTTCAAACAATAAATCAGCAATTCAATTAAACAATCAACAAACAGATATCCATCATCATTTCTCAATTCTAATTATATGTTATAAAAATATGAACTGGTAGAGTTAGTGAGGTTTATTCACATCGGTCGGTTATCGTTAAATAACGATAAGCGATCGTCAATTCGGATTAGACAATTTAATTCGCCATAAATTGTAACGAGCTCCAATTCACTCATATTCACTTCCATTGTGTAGGGGTCGTCCGTACGATCCTAACGGATCTTGTTTCGCCGAATTCTGGTAATGTATGATAAAGTTACAATATTAAGAAGTTAATATACATTTAAATTGAATAAAGAGTTAGAATTTTTATTGTAATGGGCCTCACCCTTTTGTTTTTTCTTGGCCCACTTACAATTTAAAATGCACGGAATAGTCTTTATTCCTCCCGATTGTAGATCGAACTCCAGAACTTAAACTGGCCATTAACGAACCCTTAAATCCCCTTCTCTCCTAATACACTCCCTGAAACTGCACGAGACCATCACCGTTCTTCTCCTCATCAACTCCTCTTCCATCTCATACCCTCAACAACATACTCGATGCCTTATTTCATGCCGCGACTTATGGTATGTTCATTCCAACACAGTAAAAGTTACGACCAGCAATTGTATGAGAATCTCCAAAAATTAGCACTCAAGTTCTAATTCTCATGCTAACCATGAAAACAACATTGAATTCGAGAATCAATGCTCCGACAATCCATAGCGTGGAACCCTAAAATCCAAGAAAACCCGCTGTACCATTTTGAGCGAACCAAACTTCTACCGAACTCTTCAAAGATTATACTCACTTGTAGAGAATCGCTCCAGGATCATGAACATATAAGTTTAAGGATTTTTTGATTTTTATTTGGATTATTATCATTTTCTAAACAACCATATTTTCACGTTTTACTTGAGGAGTGGCAGCCATCATTGGTTGACCAGAGAAAAATGTAAATAGGGTTAGGAATATTTCAGGGTATGTATAGAGAAGGTATAATATTTTTATATTCATTATTTTATTTATTTTAATGAATCGTTGTCTTCATTTAGTGTTTAAAAATTCATGTGATCACATATGATATCCAAAAATCACGAAAATGGACAGACACCTTCAGTTCGACATTACGGACTCAACGAAACTGGTTTCGTCGAATTCCGACTCCGTTTACTCACACAGCGTATTTTTAAAGTCAAAATATTGACTGTTTTTCACATTAAAATCCCGTACGGCCACATACTGACTTCAAAAATCATGAAAATTGAAATCTAGCAATAATCTGAAATTCCCAATCCAACAAAATTAGTTTCATCGAAACGGAGGTCATTTACAAAACTGGCTATTTTTAAAGCTCTAAAATAAACCCATTTTAAATATTAATATATTTAAAAATAATTAAATTAATATAAATAAATAAATATCGTATATATACTCACATAGAATATCATACAGCTCTTATAACTTGATATTCAAATCCCGGTTGAGTCGATATTCAATTTATATTGAAAAATCCATTTATAATATAAATAAATCGCTATAAATTATAAAGGAATTCCATAGCGACTTTTTTAAAATTTGATTTGGACATAACTCAAAATCTACACGATGAAATCTCGATTTTTCTTTTCCATTAGAAAAATATACTTCACCAGCTCCGAACGTTTCTTGTTTCATGGAAATCCGGCTTAAAACGGAATCTGTATATTCGTTTAAAGTTCAAATCGCCAAATTACGAACTGCAATGCCATTTTGAGCTCGATTACAATTATAATATACTATATACGTTCAACTGACAGTTATAAATAAATTCGTTAGTATAATTCAACTCTAAACTGAATATATATATTTTAAACTGTCCAGTTCACATTATATTGTCAATTCACTATTTTTGACTATTTCAGAAATTAAATTTATTATTTAATCATTTTATTAATTAAATATTCAATAGTTATTTTAATTTAAACCATTTAAATTACAAAAACCATATTTTAAATAATAAAATAAATTAATCATTCGACCGTAAAAATATGGGTCGTTACATTCTTCCCCCCTTAAAATAATTTCGTCCTCGAAATTGTTAAGGTAGAAAACAAACCCTATTAACTGGATTAAAATTTAGTTGTTTACCTCTTAACTCCAGTTTCACTAAACCAATTAATTTCAATTAAAATATTAATTAATTTCTACTAACAAAAATTTTCAAAAATCCTGAAAATTTTCTAACACCTTAACTTTTCGAAAAATTTCGCCAACACCTCCTTTGTACTGGTCAATCGGTACAACTACAACTCGCCTCTCTAGGCCTTCTCCAACCCAAAAGAAAATCAAACAGCCAAGCAGCTTGCCAATCGGCTCATAAATCTCATGCTTATACCATATATAAACTTGTACCTTTTTGTCGGGCATATCATTCCATCTTTCATATCTGCTACTAATTCAACATATACAAATGTTATCCCAATCAAACTCAAATCACTTTTATCTCCAACACAACCATTCTCTTATCCAAGCCAAATTCAATTTCAAATTGAAGTTTCGTTCTCGATTTTCAAATTCTTAACTCATCCATCCAGTTCCATTTCAGATTCCTATGTCGCAAATCCAATTTTCTCGATATCATTCTAATCCAATTCAATTTCCACTTAATTGGTTTTCAGTTCAATTCCAATTTATTTCCACAAATTTCTATTTAAATTTGTTTTTAATTTAAACAACCTCTTCTTGGGTTTTCAAACAGCTTTGCTTTTCTCAAAAATCAAACAATCCTTTTCGAAATTCAAACAACTTGTTTTCGCAAAACATTTCCAAAACAAAAATTTTGGTAGTAATCCGTCACTTACAACTCGAAAATGAACACTGATGATGTCATGATCATCATCGGAATCTATTTCCAACTATCGAAGTGAGTTCAATACTATATCACTTTCAAAACCATATCTAAACACTTCCAATTTGAAATTCATTTCAAAATACCATTTACAATGCTTTAAAACAATTTAAAATCTCCCAGGATTTTAAAATTCTCATATATTTAATCTAATTCCATTTACAAACACTTTTCATATTTTTCAGAATTTTTAATTCAAATTTTGATTTTAATTCAGATTTAATTCATCTAATTTCATATACTTCACTTATATGAATTCTAATTAGTTATTTACATAACCGTTTAATTTATAATCTTATCTGATTATAATCACAACTAACACATTCAATAATAATATCAATATAAATCATCTGTTTATATCAAAATATATATTCGGTAAAATTATATCATCTACCGTCTTTTCAAAACATATCATGTTGTTTCATCGTATTCGAGTGTTTAGAAACTCCTACCGATACAGTGGATCAAACTGATCGATCAGAACCCATAAAACCATTTTTATATCAAATAACAAATACGCGCTCATATATGTACACTCAAACTCAATCTAGGGTATCACTAACCCCATCTCTACTGAGTCACGCAACAGAGCCAAGGTAATTACTTAACCTTTAGCTCTGATACCACTGTAACGACCCGGATTTTCGCGATCCTGAGTAATCAACATATAACCCAATGTCGACTATCAAGCATCGGAAATACTGGGTAGTCCATGAAAGAAATTAGAGGGTGAGAATAGATAAGATAGAAACTTAGAATAGAAGAAGAAGAAGAAGAACATACAACATCTGTAACACCCCACCTCCATTAAGGTGGGGTGTTACACTTGGTATCAGAGTTGAAGGTTACCAGATTAGATAAAAAGTTTTTGAAACTATTTTCAAAAAGGAAGTATTTTCAAAAATAAAGTTTGGTTTGAAAAACATAATCCCCAGAAAAGCCATATATCTATCTTTTCCGTTCTCCGTTTTAAATCTTTTTCTTTCATTCCAGCATGTCTGGGAATCTTAACTTTCCAGAGGGCGTGCCAATACCTGGCTGGTTCAGGAGGTACTTAGAGGCTAGGGCCAACGATCCAGGCCCAGTGGATATTCCTCCTCCAACAGCAGCGATTCCTCCTCCTCCGCCCCCTCCTCGTGCAATTGCTTTCTCAAAGATCTGTAAAGATTTTAGGGCCATGGGTGGAAAGGATTTCAAGGGAATTGAATCATTCGTAGAAGCGAGGAACTGGCTCAAGGAAACTGAGGATCTGTTCATTATCTTCGAGGTGGACGATAGGCAGAAAGTAAAATTGGTGGTATGGTTGCTCAAGGACGAATCTTCCTACTGGTGGGAAATCACTAACGCCGAGAGGCCGGTTGAAACATGGATGGATTTCAGAACAAGGTTTGAGACGAAATTCCTCTCGCAAGCTAAACGAAGTCTACAACTGGAAAAGTTCTTATCTCTTAAGTAAGTAAGTATGACGGTCAGGGAATACGTCAATCAGTTCAACCAACTAGCTAGGTTCGGACTAGATTTAGTCAACACTCAGCATAAAATGGCTCTCCGCTTTGTTAAAGGATTGAACTAGCCACTGCACAACCCAGCCATGACCCATGTATCCATGGGAGCTACTTACGAGAGTTTGGTGGATATGGCACTAATGCACGAGGAAAACAACGGCAAGAAAGAGGCAAAGAAGGAAGAACCACAGAACAAGAAAGCATGGCCCAAAAATGAAACACAAAAGAAGGGTGAAAAGTCTGAAGATAAGAAGGAGAAAAAGTGCTTTACTTGTGGAAGCTCGACTCATCTGAACAAGGATTGCAGAAAAAGAAAGGGCACTTGCTTCAACTGTGGTGAGATGGGACACTTCACTAGGGACTGTCCGAAGAAGCGAGGACAAGGGCAGAGGGAAGGACCAACTTCTGGAAGGCAGGCGAACACTCTCGAGGCTAGTGGATAGGATAGAAATAGGAAAACTTTCTGTAGAAGGTTTAATTTCTTTATTTGATTTTTGATTTAAAACTCTTTTCTGATTCTGGCATTTCGATTCTGTAATCGATACTCTGCACTTGAATACTAGTATTGTTTCTGATTCCGCTGTAGACTCAGACCCATAAGGGTTATGACTCATCTAAGCGTGGTAAGTTGGGTATCTGTGTTGAGCGTTAATTTGACTATGACGCATACATTCTGGGTTTTTATCATGCTTAGTTTCCTAAGAATCATTTAGTAATCTGATCTGTACCGGTAATCTGTAAATATCTGAATATTTCTGATAAGGATGAGATTTCCAGTTTTGACATTGTCTAAGGAGGGTAATCCTCTAGGAGTCAATCTAATATTGATTTCGGTCTTCGGGGTTGATACTTAGGGGAATTTGTCTCTCAACCAAGGTTTAATGGAAACCAAGTTTTTGTTTTATCTGTACTCGCTTCCATCATTCGACTATCCTATCGATCGAATCTTCGAACTTTAGGTAGAAACTAATGGGTGTAAACATGTGTTTGAGACATGTTATGTTTGATGGTTGCAAGTGGATGCAAGTGGTTGCTAGTGGTTGCTCGTGGATGCATATACACACACTGGGCACTAGATCTACTCGAAAACACTCTCATACTTCATATGGATGTGTGAGCATTTTCAATTTATGTGGATGCAAAATGATTGACTCATCACATGGATGTTGCATATGAATGAATGGTTGTCACTCATATAAGAATGATATGTATCAAATAGGAAAAATTGCATACATGTTGGACTCATAGCACTAACATAATTCGCATTAAGGAGGTCAACTGAATCAGTGGACCGCCTGATCTTTGCATTAGATAAGGAACATATACACACAGTTTTGCATATGTTCATACAACATTAGAAGTTTTCTAAGGACAATGGATGCTTGTGGATGATGGTTGAGTAGATGGATGACTGGATGGTAGGACACATCCTTCTCAACTTGAAGATTTCGGGGACGAAATCCTTTAAGGAGGGGAGAATGTAACACCCCGTATTTTCTGTGATCGTATAAGTAACAAATCAGAGAATAATTAATTTTTAAAATAAGAATCAAGGGAAAAGGGTTGGGCCATTGCGTTCATCTCAAAATTCTGCTTGGAAACGAGTCCGAGTTTTCGAGAAACAGAGTTCGTATGAGAGAGATATGGCCCTCCGAAGTTTCAGAGAATTTCAGAATCGAAAACAGCTCGATATTCGAATTCAAACCCAGAAGCGGGCTGGGCGGGAAATTTCCCGCCCAGGACCCAGGTCGACTGGGTGGTCGACCTCCCCAGGGCCAGGTCGACCACAATGTCGACCTGGGGGGACCAGGTCGACCATAGTGTCGACCTGGGGGTCGACCTGCTCCCGAAACACACTTTCTGAACCTGATGCATTCTGATGTATTTAGACTCGTTTTCTGTCAAGATTCATCCGCCTAATCCTATTTAAACACCCCCAGACCTCACTTTCTCTCCACAGCATTTCATTCTGCCTATGCTCTGCCTCTGTTCTAATTAAAATAAAAATGGCGTCGCTACTTTGCTGAAATCTGAACTGGAACTAGGACTAAAGCATCTTCTTCCAAACTGATTAAAATTAAAAGAGAACAACTGCAACTCTTCTTCTTCTTTAATCCAATCAAGGCAAGCGCAGTTATTTTCCGATATAAACTTTAATTTTGATTGTGACATGATTGTAACTCTGAATTTGAGGTTATGTATGTTCTGTTCTGTTTGGATCTATCCTATTCTGTATCTCTTTCTTCTTTTTGTTCTATAGCCAGGCTTCCACGAGCCTGCGTCAAATCTCATAAGAGATTAACGCACGAACGTTAAAAATAATGAATGATGGCATAAATGGGACATGGCTAATCCGTGACTGATTTAAGAAAAAGGACATAGGTTGTAGACTAGATTTAGATCTATGCATATTCTATGAATTGGAAGAAGAGGAACCATTGTATGTTAACATGTGACTTGAGACATTGGACATAACTTATATTTTGAATTAAGATCTGTTATAATTTAAAGTTCTAGATTGTTGAGCATATTGTTTATATAACAATTCATGACTTGAGATAAAAAGAGAATATGACTTAGGTATGAAAATCTATATTAAGATTTGATAACTATTAAATGTGAATAACACCTAAGTGGGAGATTTTTGAATATATGACATGCATTGAAATCAATGGCTATATTTGGTATAATTTATATATGAATCTCTTGTACTAGGAAAGTTTAACTAAATTTGGGACATGTGTAATATGGTGAATTATGACCATAATCTGTGCCATGTAAATTCAATGCATACGTGGGGTATACGATCATATTGTGAATCATGACAACTATTTAGGCATGCAAACTTAGGCCAAATTTACAATTAGGCAAGATATGTTTATGAAACTTTAAGGAAAGATTAAATCTGTTATATTGCCTAATCTGCTAGTTCTGTTATATTGCCTAATTTGCTAGTTCTGCTATATTGTCTAATCTGCTAGATCTGTTCGTCTGCTATATCTGTCATCTGCTAAGTCTGCTGAAAATGCCTAATCTGTTATATATTAAATCTGCTAAATTTCTTAATCTGCTAAATCCGTTAAGTCGCCTAATCTGCGAAATCTGTTATCTGCTATATCTGTTGAGTAGAAATATTTAGTCTGTTATTGACATAATCTGAATTAGCTATAGTTATGAATAATTGACATGTATATTAGGCGTGGGCATAAATGGTAAATTATTAATTAATTGGCCGCAAAGATAAACATGGCTAACTCGAGGTTAGAATGAGTTTGCGGCGTAATTCTGCCTAGAACCGCCCGACACATCTAGTGGCCGCAAACAATAGGTTCTAATCTGAGAAGATAGTCATAACATGCTTGAAACCCGAGGTTAGACTCAGTTTGTGGCAGAAACCTGCCCGGAACCAACCGGCCTAACCAGTAGCCGCAAACGGTCAGTCTAATGTGAGAGGTCTAGGCATTAATATTTAATTAATGTAAATCTGGGATAAATATGATATCTAAAACGTGTTGGGTGGATAGGGTTAAACCAACTAGACTGATGAAATTAATAAACCCGTTTTATGAATCTGTAGGCCCAATACAAAGTTAGACAATCTATAGGTCTGTTAATCTGTAATCGGCTAATCTGTAAGTCTGTTAATCTGTAACTGGTTAATCTGTAATCTGTTAATCCGTATATCTGGTCCATTAGTCTGAAAACTTGTCTGATCTGTGAACTAGTTGATCTGAACTCTGAATGTCTAAACTTGTAAACAAGTTAATCTGAAAATCTGTTAGTCTGGGGACACAAGGTTAGGAGGGGAATTACTTGTGTCATCTGTTGTTTGGGACCCATATTAGTCGGTAACCCTTTCTGGTATCAAACTTTGACCCAACAGTAGGTAGGGTCCGGGCACGCTTACTGAACTAATTATAAGTGGTTCATTCTGATAATGGCGAGGGGTGTTGATGGTGCGTTCCAACCGGGTCATGTGCGTGCATGGATCCCGGTCTGCCTCTGAGGATGTAAGACGCCGTGACATCTGTAAATAGGCCTGTGCCAATTGGTTGTCACTTTAGGGAGTGATACACCTTATTGTGGAGTCGACACCGGGTATTTATGTATTAGGGAGCCGATCACTTGGGGTAGGGTTTAGGGTACACTTAGTTCTGTCTGTTTCTGTTGGTACCTTCTGTTTCTATTGGGTGGCAACACCCGTCTGTTTCTGCGTGCTACCGTTTGTTCGGGTGGTAAAGGCCCAATTACTAGTGTACACCTAATTCTACATTCTGTTTCCGTAGGGATTAATCTGACTGTTCCTGTTCGGGTGGTAAAGGCCCATTATTAATATTCTGTTTCTATCTGTTTCTGTTCGGGTGGTAAAGGCCCATTATCAGGATTCTGCTTCTGTCTGTTTCTACTCGGGTGGTAAAGGCCCATTATTAGCTTTCTGTTTCTGTGGAAATTATTTTGTTCCTGTTTCTGCTTCAGTTTAGACATTAGGGTGACACCTAATCCTGTTATACTAGTATTAGTGCAGAGAAGTGAAAAACAAAAGCTTACATCATTCCGTTCTTTTTCTGTTTAACCTAAGTATATCTGCTACTCCTGTTACTGTTATCTCGCATCCAGTTTTATTTTCATGTCATTATTATTATTATATGTTCATATGCTGAAAGTCACTGGACTTGCCAGACTTTATGTATGACCTTGCTTGTTTTTGCCCCTTTTTCTTCCGTTTCCCCCCAGGTTTTCCAAGGAGGGAATACTTTAGCTTGATCCGGATTCCTTCTGCTTGAAGTGCTTAAAGTATGGCTTGGCTCTTTATAGCTTCTGTTCGATGGTGATTATGATTTTAAAGTTTCGTACTCTGATGATTTTCTGAACAAGACTGATATTTATGTACTTGAGTTTTTGGTAAAGATGTAACCAAACTGATTTCTGTTTTCCGCTGTAATAAAGTTATAGTATTGTTTATCTGTCTTGTAAATTTCTGTTCTGTCCACGCTCCACCAAAGTTAAGGCATTCCCTTTGTGAGTGAACTTAATGGAGGTGGGGTGTTACAACATCAGAGTAACACGAATCTCACAGCGGAACGAACAACATATAATAGATAACATATCTTTGAAATAAAATCAGTGTATGTATACAATAACATTAACGAAGCACAACACTTACAACACAGCAAAATAAACAATAGCTATATAATCTGAAAGCCTCCTGCTCCAAGCTCTCCAAGTATACCTGTAAAATCCTGACTACTTGACTGCGCATACAAAATTGGGCGCCCACGTGTTTAGGGAAAACAAAACAAAATAAACTCTGGGTCACTCATGGGACTGGTGTGAGTAAAACAATTTAAAAACAGTTTGAGCAATTAAACGATATCTCATAAGACCACACCGTATAACGAAACGAGTTTTTCCCTTATGAGAATCCAAATCAATTTGATTTAACTTTCAAATTATATTTTAAGAAAGGATAATCGTAAGACCGATCCATACATAAACACGGATGGTTTTTACCTTACGATAACCCAAATAATATTTATATCAAATTCCTTTTGATATTATAATAGTATCTATCAACCACAACTAAATAATCATCTAGCAGAAACGCTTTCATCTCATCTTCTACATATATAGTATACAATCAAAACCATGAGCACTTATTGGATAATGTATTACCAACTATGACAAGGTATGGAACCACCTTCCGATACCCGGCCCACACATAACCGACCACTCATTTCGCTTGAGTGTATCGAATGTATATCACTAATGGTTGGGATCAGCAACCGTTTCCCGAATGGGACAGCATAAAATAGATTAAAGAATGAAATGAATATCTCTAGATAGGTGATAATACACCCTAACTAGCAGCCAACCACTTAGCCATGACGCTTGCCCAATTTTTGTCATTTCCCAGTTGTGAGGCTAGAGGCTACGCTTATCTCTGACAGATCACCCAATTATTCACTTTGAATGTCACATCGTCATACCCGCCAAATCACAAATTGATTTTCCCCAAAAATATAACGGGTATACAGCTAAGAGAAACGAATTACTCCGCCACCAAACGTACATACGTTTGAAGAGATCAACTTACGTGATCCATTGAATATACTCTGTCAGATATTTTTCCATACAGGTTGTCCTGGGACTGGACAAACCAAAGGCACTATTCTGTAAATCCATCTTAAGCAATTTCTACCTAGGTTTTGACAGAACGACCCTTGCACAAACTCCGTCTTCAATTATCTTCATCATATTTGATTGTAACGCTTATGCCCATACAGAATGGTTTTCAGATAATGAATCTGATCCCGGTCTCTCCATATTGACGACGAAAAAATGGTCAAAAACTTCAATAGTCGGTGAGTTAACTATCGAAGAAAAACACATGTGCAAACAACGGTCGTATTTCCAAATGGAAATCTTACTGATCAATCACAATCCACATTTTCTCCTTTTAAATTAATTCATCATTAATTTATTCAGTTACCCATTTCCATGTTTCCATAAATTCTTATTTTATAAATTTAGAAAATATATGTTATAAATCATTGGAAAACATTTCCATTTCTTATTTTCTATGTTAGGAAATATTGCTGATTCTTATTTGGAAAACATTTCCAAAACTCCCACATTAGATTTAAACAGATGTTTAAATAAAACATCGCTATGCTGATTCAAACCATTACACTCATTAACTAATTTACTTAACCAAACTTTACTATCAAACCTTAACCATTCCTTAGTTAAGAACGAAGTCAATCAAGTTAGGATATAACTACCTCTCAGACCTTAACTGAACAACAATTCTAACTTCGAATATAGACAAAGTTCACCTTCTAAATCTTTAACAAACTTCCTTGCGTAACTCTCGGACTCTATTTACGAATCCACTTCTTTTACATAATATCATTTGATTTTAACAATAGTGTTATAATCCCTACTTCAGAAATATCTAACTCCAGAATATAACTTTTACTCCTTAATTTAACTAAATAACTAAATAGACAATTTATAACTAAATAAATAAATCTTGATTTAAAAACCAGAAAGTAAATAGTACTTTCTCAAAATCGATATAATCGAATTTCAACGTATAACTCTCTTTTGAATAATCTCTATTCGATAACTCCTTTTCGAATAACTATATTCGATTAACTCCTTTTCGAATAAACTATATTCGATTAACTCCTTTAACTCTATTTAAATAAACTATATTCAATTAACTCCTTTAACTTTATTCGAATAAACTATATTCTTTTGACTCCTTTAACTCTATTCGAATAAATTCTATTCGATTAACTCCTTTAACTCTATTCGAATAAACTATATTCGATTAACTCCTTTAACTCTATTCGAATAAACTATATTCGATTAACTCCTTTAACTATATTCGAGTAAACTCTATTCGATTAACTTTTATTCGATTACTAATATTCGACTAACTCTTATTCGAATAACCAATATTCGATTAACTCTCTTTCGAATAACAAATATTCGATTAACTCTCTTTCAAATAACCAATATTCGATAACTCTCTTTCGAATAACCAATATTCGATAACTCTTCATCCGTATTCAGTTTCAAATATCGATGTTGAAATTTGATTCTTACTTCTTTATACAAGTCCTGACTTATATATTCCATTTATCCGATGATAAATATTTTATTTAATTTATAAAATATTATTTATAAATTAATCTTCTCAATCTATCGGTTAGAACATATTCTATTTAAAATCTTTTCTTTAAATCCATATCATGTTATACCCGTGCGCGAAGCACGAGTCTAAACCTTTCAAATATAAAATTCTCTTTTTATACTATTCTATTCATTTTTCAAGTATTTCCATTTATAATCTATTTATTTACCAAATAAATCCCTTTTGATAATTCTATTTATTTTATAAAATATTTCCTTTTCTATTCTATTTATTTGACAAATAAATATTCTTTTTCAATTCTATTTATTTAACAAATAAATATTTCTTTTATAACTCCTTTGATTTTATAATTATTTTCTTTTGTAAAATCCTTTTCCTTTTATATATAAAATCCATTGATTTTATATAAATAATTTATTTTCAAAATATACTTTTGAAAATCCCCTTTTCTACATCCTAGTATTTCTTACGGTATTTAAAATACCAAATAACAATGATCAATATCATTCTAACACTCATCATCAACAACAGATTATAAATCACATTATATATCACCATATATGAAAAATAGTAAAATAAATGTTGAGGAATCCAGTCACTACACCATATCATCCAATTTGGCATAGATGGATGCGGACATGTAATACGGGTAAAAGCCGTATCATATTTGATGGTGCTCAGATCCGTATCAAATTACATTTTGCGATCTGCGTCACCCCAAATGCCCTAAATCTGACCATCCATCAAAGAAGCCCCGGATTAGTTATTTTGATACGGCTTTGGGCCAAATTGAATCCGTATCATATTGTGCATCCCATTGGGCACTCCGAATAAAAGTTTTGGCCACTGCCTTTTCCATTTGTTTTACTTTAGTGGTGGCCGAGAACCCAAATTAGGGTTTTCGGTCACCAAATCGTGCCTCCACCTTTGACAGGGACGAACAACCCTGTCCTTCGCCAGAAATGCAGCAACCCTACGTCTCCCTATCCCTCCTTCGACAGCGCAGGTATGTGTTTCAATTGTATTTTGGCATGCATGACTGATAGTAGGGAACAAATTGAAACCTTTGTGTGATAGTTGATTGCTACTTTGTGTTAGTACTTCGTGTGTTAGCTGTGTCGATTGAATTGGTTTGTGTAAGTGTGTTTGTGTAAGTGTGTTAGGGACGGATCTGTGGTTATACCCTAAAATCAGAGAAATCAAATTTGGATCATGTTTTGTGATAATGTAAAAAACATCTGAATGTTTGTTAGATTGTGATATAATTTTTGTTAGAATTGCAATTCGATGTATGGTATAATTTTGGATTGCGGTATACAGTGGCGGAGCTAGGACCAGAATTTGGCGAGGGAACTATCTAAATAGTCGAGGTTTCAAGGGAGGTAGCCTAAAAAAAGGGTATTCTGTTGGCAGTCTACAAATCTGGATATAGATTTAATGTTGGGAAATATTCAATATATGTTCCGATACAACATCTCGATGCAAAATACATACTAGCAAAAATCAGTTTTTCTTTATGGTGATATATGCATCATCTATATTCTTTAACAAAAGAATGCACTCATTTATAACCCTGTTATCTGATGTTAATTTAACAGGTTTGTTGAAAAATTTGGTCGATGGATTGTTACTAGACTTTCTAGTTAATATTTTAATAGGCGATCCACCAGGTGGATGCATTTTAGCTCACGTGTAGGGTCGGGTATCCACGCTTATTAGCTTTATCCAAATGTTGGATGCTGCTGCACTTAACCTTAGTAAAAAGCTGCTTTCACTAGCAACTTTTCCCTTACTTTGTAGAAGAGACTTTAGTGTAAGTAATCTTGCACTACACAGTCTACTTCAAAGAAACTAAAAGTTGCAAGTGAAAGCAGCTTTTTCCAAAGGTTAAGTGAAACGACATTCGACATTTGAATAAAGCTAATAAGCATGGATTACTGACCCTGCGCGTGAGTAAAAATGCATCCACCTGGTGGATCGCCCAGTAAATTCTTAATCAGAAAAAGTCAAGTATGTGTGTCATCCTACGATAATGATTCGATATCTTTAGACGTTGAAGCAGGTATATATTATTTTACACTTATCTCTACGTAGTATCTTACATAAGAATTGAATGGACATGTACTTTTGTGCACATCTTGAATGTTCTTTTCGTTTATTTGTTCCTTTTTGTGTGTATAGGAGGATGTTCTGTATGCTAGGGTATGAACTTCCAGTATTGCATATGGACTACACTTCAGGTGATTCTTCTTTTGGGTTTGCATTTTTAATGACTATCAATTTCCACTCCTATGTAGTATGTACAGTTAATTTCATTTAAACGATATGGTGACATAGCAAAACCAGTTTACAATGTGTATTCATTAATTTTTGAGACTTATACTGATTGACTACACAAACACATGGACGACGCTCGACTAGTCTACTAGTCGAGATCAAACCATCGACATGAAGTCTGGACTTGCTTTTTGTATGAATTTAGGCCGTATAGGTAGAAATTAGTTGACTAATCGACTAGTCGATTCGACTAGGTTGTTATTGGGCCAGCGAAGTATTTGTACACAAACACACTGATTGACTACCGTTAAATTACACAAACACACTGATCGACTACCGTCAACTATACATCTAACTCTGATTCCCTCAAATACATACCCTGCGACATTGATTTTTTGTTACCATTGTTGTTATCACTTCTCCTACCAGAATTAACATTCAATGGCGCATTCTGAACGTACTCTGCTGAATACAGATCTTGTAAAGAAGAATCATTGTAAAAATGTGTTCTTGTATTTCATATTTTGAAATGATTCTACAGCAGGATAAATCTTTGGAAAACAAAACTCAATTAGTTTCATTTTATATCTGCATTAATATACAGTACTTAGCTCTTTATTCATGTTTGCATCTCAGTCACAGTGAGTTACAATGTCGATCTACTGTCTAGTTGTGAAGTATTTGTAACTTGTTTCTTGTATTTTATCGGCAGTCCTGTTGGACAGTGTGATGCTTTTGTGTTGCTGGAACTCAGGCTGCAGGGTATATATCACGATTCAATTTTGTTGCCAAAGGAAACTTGAATTCCAGGTCGCTGACTATTGCGCTCAATCTTCCCAGCCGCGACTGGAATTTTATCAGACTGTTATCTTTTTACCTCATTTTTGTTACTACATAATGTGATGAAAATCTTTGACAGATTCCTTTTATTGTATATGTTTGTATGTACATCGTGTTATATGACAAACCTTGTAAAGCTTTAAGTATATATATATATATATATATATATATATATTGTGTTATTCCTGTGTATACTTTGTGGTATGTATGCTCTGTGTTATGAAACATATGCGATACAGTTTCTGTTTTATATATATACACATATATGATATATATATACATAGGTGTATATATATGTGTACACACACACACATATAATTAGACACGGTCAAAGACCGTGTCTTATTAGACTTTAGATACGGCTAAAAGCCGTATGATAATATATTGAGATATGGTTGGTAGCCGTATCTAATAATTAGACACGCCACTTTTTGATACGGCTTTTTGCCGTGCCCAACGACTTTAGATACGGCTAAAAACACAGCTAATCAGCATATATTGTGTAGTGAGTCGGATCCCACCAACCTGTTTCCCTGCATCCACAGATGTTAAACAATATAATTAACATCGATTTCATTTCGATACGAAATACTCTGATAAAAAGAATCAATATTTGATTAACGATTTATATATATATCGTTATTTATAATTTCAAATAATCAATCAGCAATTCAGTCAAACAATCAACACACAGATATCCATCATCATTTCTTAATTCTAAATGTACGTTATAAAATTATGAACTAGTAGAGTTAGTGAGGTTTACTCACATTTGTCGGTTATCATTAAATAACGATAAGCGATCATCAATTCATATTAGACAATTTATTTCACCATAAATTGTAACGAGCTCCAATTCACTCCTAGTCAGTTCCATTGTGTAGGCGTCGTCCGACGATCCTGACGGATCTTGTTTCGCTGAATTCTGGTAACGTATGGTAAAGTTACGATATTAAGAAGTTAATATACATTTAAATTGAATAAAAATTTAGAATTTTTATTGTAATGGGCCTCACTCTTTTGTTTTTTCTTGGCCCACATACAATTTAAAATCCACGGAACAGTCTTTCTTCCTTCCAATTGTAGATCGAACTCCAGAACTTAAAGTGGCCATTAACGAACCTTAAATCCCTTTCTCTCCTAATACACTCCCTGAAACCGCACGAGACCATCACTGTTCTTCTCCTCATCAACTCCTCTTCCATCTCATACCCTCAACAACATACTCGACGCCTTATTTCATGTCGCAACTTACAGTATGTTCAGTCCAACACAGTAAAAGTTGCGACCAACAATTGTACGAGAATCCCCAAAAATTAGCACTCAAATTCTAATTCTCATGCTAACCATGAAAACAACATTGAATTCGAGAATCAATGCTCCGACAATCCACAGCATGGAACCCTAAAATCCAAGAACACCCGCTGTACCATTTTGAGCGAACCAAACCTCTACCAAACTCTTCAAAGATTATACCCACTTGTAGAAAGTCGCTCCAGGATCATGAACATATAAGTTTAAGGATTTGTTGACTTTTATTTTGATTATTATCATTTTCTAAACAACCAATATTTTCATGTTTTACTTGAGGAGTGGCAGACATCAATGGTTACCAGAGAAAAATGTAAAATAGGGTTTGTAATATTTTAGGGTATTTATAGAGAAGGCAAAATATTTTTATATTCATTATTTTATTTATTTTAATGCATCGTTGTCTTCATTTAGTGTTTAAAAATTCATATGATAACATATTATATCCAAAAATCACGAAAATTAACATACACCTTCAGTTCGACATTACGGACTCAACGAAACTAGTTTCTTTGAATTCCGACTCCGTTTGCTCACACAGCGTATTTTTAAAGTCAAAATATTGACTGTTTTTCACATTAACATCACGTACGGCCATATACTGACTTCAAAAATCACGAAAATTGAAATCTAGCAATAATCTGATATTCCGGATCCAACAAAATTAGTTTCGTCGAAAACGGAGGTCGTTTGCAAAACTAGCTATTTTTAAAGTTCTAAATTAACCCATTTTAAATATTAGTATATTTAAAAATTATTAAATATAAATAAATATCGTATATATATTCACATAGAATATCATACAGCTCCAATTGGATTTATAACTTGATATTTAAATCCTGGTTGAGTCGATATTCAATTTATATTGAAAAATCCATTTATAATATAAAGAAATTGCTATAAATTATAAAGGAATTCCATAGCGACTTTTCTAAAATTTGATTTGGACATAACTCAAAACCTACACGACGAAATCTCAATTTTTCTTTTGAATTAGAAAAATATACTTCACCAGCTCCAAACGTTTCTTGTTTCACAGAAATCCAGCTTAAAACGGATCCTGTATATTCTTTTAAAGTTCAAATCGCCAAATTACGAACTGCAACGCCATTTCGAGCTCGATTATTATTGTGATATAATCTATACGTTCAACTGACAGTTATAAATAATTTCGTTAATATAATTCAACTCTAAACTGAATATATATATATATATTAAATTGTCCAGTTCACATTATATTGTCAATTCACTATTTCTGACTATTTCAGAAATTAAATATATTATTTAATTATTTCATTAATTAAATATTCAATAGTTATTTTAATTTAAACCATTTAAATTACAAAATCCATAATTTAAATAATTAAATATATTAATTATTCGACTGTAAAAATACGGGTCGTTACATTCTTCCCCCCTTAAAATAATTTTGTCCTAGAAATTGTTAAGGTAGAAAACAAACCCTATTAACTGGATTAAAATTTATTTGTTTACCTCTTAACTCCAGTTTCACTAAACCTATTAATTTCAGTTAAAATATTAATTAATTCCTAATAACGAAAATTTTCAAAAATCCTGAAAAAAAATTAACACCTTAACTTTTCGAAAAATTTCGCTAGCACCTCCTTTGTACTAGTCAATCGGTACAACTACAACTTGCCTCTCTAGGCCTTCTCCAACCCAAAAGAAAATCAAACAGCCAAGCGGCTTGCAAATCGGCTCATAAATCTCATGCTTATACCAAATATAAACTTATACCTTTTTGTCGGACACATTATTCCATCTTTCATATTTGCTACTAATTCAACATATACAAATGTTATCCCAATCAAACTCAAATTCAATTTTGATTTAAAATTGAAAATGAAGTCAGAATCATTTTAAAATGAATTTATAAAATTCGTTTTAAATAGAAACTGACGAAATATATATTATATATACTATATGTATAAAATAAAAGTCTGAATAGAACGCGCCGCGCCACAACAGTTTGCAAATTTCGACCATTGACTTCGAATTAACATTACGAAAGATCCGACCGTCAAATTCTCCTGAAACCGGAACCTTAAGTTCGTATCACAAGACCTTTCCAAGGAATATAAGAGATTTGAAATCTAACGGTTGGATTGGGAATTATGTCCAAATCAAATTTGGAAAAGGTCATTGTAAGTGCAGTTCGATGACTGTTTTTAGGAATCGACTGTACGGGCCTTGATAAAGTTATTAAAAATATCACTAAATTATGTAAACTCATAATAAATGATTGGGAAAGAATTGGGATGAAAAATTCAATATTTGAAAAGATAAAAATATATTTTTATCAAAATGAACTAGTTATGAACTAGAGTTATAATCCAATATTTTTAAATAAATAAATTGGATTTGAAATGGTTTTAAAAATAACCAGAATTTCTAATATATGAATTGGAATGGATTTGCATCGAAATTATCTTCAGAATAATTCAATATTGGATTCCATGATTATATGGATATTGTAGAAGAATTTAGAAGATATATATATCGTTATTCCCAATACGATATTTGTCAATTTCAGAATTTGATATTGAATATAAGCCGATATAATTTCTATTCAGAGCCTTGTATTTAATATTGAATTTGATTTTGGGTTTGTCGTGAATTGTGTCTTCATTAACGTTGTTCTTAAACCCAATAGAGAATAGAATAAATCTTTAATTAAGATTTAGTGAAGTTTCTTTCCAATTAATTAATATTTAATTGGAATTGAATAAAAGAATTGGATTTTGGGTTTGTCGTAAATGGTGTTTTAAATAACACTGTTCCTAAACCCTGTGTGAAAAGAACAAATCTTTTAATTTTCTAGATAATTAACATTTAATTGGAGTAAAATGGGATGTGAATTGGGTTTATTGTGAACTGTGTTTTTAACGACATTCGTTCTTTAACCCGATTTATAGTGAAATGTGATTTGGAATTTATAAATCTTTTTATTAAGATCTAAAGGAAATTTTCCAAAGTAAACTTTTCCAATTTAATATATTAAATGGAATTTAAAAGGCTTTATCGTTATTCCATTTATATTATTAGTCTGATACGGAAATTGATGTCGATTATATATATTGATTTGTTTTCCGTGAAGATTTCATAATTAATGGAATGTGATTTGGGTTTATCGTGAACAGCATTCTAAATGACATCAGTTCTTTGACCCAGTTAAAGACAGGGTCACATGTCTAACATTGTATTTCGAACTGTATGCTCTGCTAAATATATATCTATTTGGTGGCGGAGAATTTATTCTCTTGCTTAACACCCTTCTCTAAGGCGTACGAGCTTAAAGGTTATATATCGGACGAAATCAATAGTACGGTGTAGATTGCCGATGTGGCATGTTTGTGTTTCCAAAGTTAAATAATCATTAATATTGATTTTTGGGAAGATTAAAACCAATTGGAGTTTTAATGAATCTTTAATTAGATTGAAAAGAGAATGTGATAATTTAAATTATCAAGTTTGGAAAATGATCGAGAATGGAGTTGCACCAGTTTTACTCCAAGCGATAGTTAAATCTTTAATTAGATTTGAACGGGAAATGGTAATTATTTTTACCGATAACACTGTGGTGTTAGTTATAGAGTAATACCAGTTTTTCTCCATGGGGTGAATAGGTTGGGATTGGGAAATTAAATAAACGATTACTTCAGTAAGGTGCGTTAACCCCGACTAGTTTGGAAAACCTTAGTATGGTTTGAATGGTATACAAAGGAAGATTAAAGAATAAATTTTAAAGAATCTATCTTTGATAAAATTAATGGGAACATATCCCTAAGGATGTGAATATATGAATAAAAGAATATTCTGAATTGGAATGAGGCGTATGTTGTGTTTTTATAGAACTTGTTTATTATATACGCGAGTTATTCATAAAGGCCGGGTTTATACCCATTCTGAATAACTGATTCGACAATAAGTCGACGATGAAGACGGTGGTTGAAGACCGGAGGTCTTCACATCGTTTGTATGATTACTGATGTATTGATTGGGCTATACGCCCAAGACAAGGTAGTAAGTGGTGATCGTCTAGACGTACTTGGAGATCGACCAGATATGCGAGGGCCTCTCTCCTGTATTGGACATATGGGACGAGGAATAAGGTGCCTCCGGTTTTGTTCAGACCCAGAATGAACTTGTAAATGGATGTATGTCTGACATTGGATTTTATTCTGTGTTGATTGATCTCTATTAAACATATATCTATTTGGCAGCGGAGAATTTATTCTCTTCCTTAACGCCCTTCTCTGAGATGTACGAGCTCAGGGTAATATATCGATAAACATCAGTCGCATGGCATAAATTGCCTGTGTGGCATGCTGAGATGCAAATGATCAAGGCTTCTGTTGAAAAGAAGATTCTTGTGGTTGATGATCAAAGAATGACTTTACTATAGCATAGCATTGTGTAGCGTTAATTAGCGAGCCTCACACCCCGGTATGAACCAGAAACGGGAGAGGACAACTGGGAGGGCAGTGCGTTTCCTTCTAGTTAGGAGTGGTGTCATGGTATGGAGCCCAAACATTTTTACTTATGTGGATGAAGGAAAGCGAGGCACCTCGGATATATCGGCTACTACGGAGCCGATGGATAGTGAGTCATCTGGCTCATTTACGCCCCATAGGGCGGGGAAACACATGTTCAGGAAATATGAATCCACCATGCACTTAGTATGGACCGGCCTTGCATGTTACCTACGGTTGCCTAGATTGTGTAGTCTTGAGACATTTGCTAGAGTGTCTCGAAGCGGAAGAACGATCCCTAGCCTTGGTTCACAGACGGAAATCCAACTTCCAATACGTGACATTTCGGTTTTAATTGTAGAGCCTAGTATCGGTGACATAATATATGGTACCCATGCCGTATATGATTGATACATTTATATGTTAAGTTTTTTTATACACTATGCACTTATAATAATATCAAAATGATTTGTTTTAAATGTACCAAGCATGTTTGGCTATTATAAGGGAAAACCATATCCTCCGGTTTGCGTTGCATTATGTGATGGGATTTGGGTCTTATAATTGCTTCATTTTTCCAAAAAGCATTACACTGTTTGTTTTACGCACTGGTATTCTTGGGAGGAAACCCGTTCTGTGTTATACGGCGCGACCCTTTGATTTACTTTATTTTAAAGTAAAGTTTTAAATAACTGTTTTAGTTCTCACACCAGTCACATGACTGACCTGGAGTTTATTGTTTTAACCTAAACTCTAGGTGCCCCTATTTTCCACACGGACAACTAGTAGTTTTGGTTTTGCAGATTTATTTATACAGGATCCTGGTTTACAGCTGGAGCTATATTCAGAACTCTCTGTATCTGTATATTTCTTTAAGCTATGTTATGTATTATTTATTTGCTGCTATGTAATATATTTCAAATCTCTGATATTTTTCTGATGTATAAATTATTCATACTCTGTTATATTCTTGTACTCTGATGTAATTATTGTAATAAGCAATGAAACGTTCTTTTGTTTGTGTTCTGATTTGTCGTGTTCTCAACTCAATCTGGGCTTTTCCGTAAGGGCGAGTTTGGGTCGTGTCAGCTGAATACTGAAATGTTGTTTGTTTTAACTTTTGTTTGAACTTTTTGTAATAAAACTATACCAAAAAAACACAATACAAACTTAAAATATAATAAAATAATGTTAATCAGCGAACAAAAGACAAACCCGTACTAGAGAAGCAATAAATATTTTTATTATCTTCTAATTACAAGCAATTTGCAATTTGATCACACATGTTATTCATGAACATTTGCACTTGAGTTGAGAATATATCACTGTGACTTGGCAGAACTTGTGGTGGTTCTGAAGCATCAATAGTGTCATGCATTTCAAATTGTCATTCTCATCTTCCTCATCTTACTCGCCTTGCTCAAGCAATAACTATATCTCTCTGTACCAAAAATTTATATGGAGGCATTTTATTTAGAATGGAAAACCTCTTTTTTAGAACACCGAAACTTCTCTCAGTAACATTTCCTAGTTTTGCTTGTGCATGGTTAAAATTTTCCTTCCTATTTGTAGCAGCATCACCTCTGTAGGTTCTCAACCAATATCATGTTGCGATAAGGAGATAAGGAGATAAAAAGCATCTCGTGTTAATATAAGCTGCATCACAAAGGTAATACATACCTACATTGACAAAATTGCGACATTAAAAATAATTTTCAATCACGATGTTAATTATATTGTAAAATACTTACTTGGTGGTGGTATAGGAAAATTATTTGTTGGATTGTGAAGTGTTTCACTTAGGACCCTCGAGTAATACGATATTCCTTCCCGCCCGGCCATCACATATACAAATTTCACGTCAAAGTCACACATTGCTAGTACATTTTGATAACAATTTCCTTGACCTCGTACTCTAATGGTACTTGCTCATTTGTAGGAATATTTGCATCTATTAATGGCCATCTGATGCAACAACTGCACCTATGAAAATATATATTGAAATATTACTATAGATATTAGTATTATTTGTAAATAAATATATAAAGGACACTTGCCCCTTTTGCTAACATTTTTTCAATTACGCCTTTCAGTAGATCGGAATATTTGAGAGAACAATTTAGGAACTTTGCCGCTTTTGGATCTTGCTGCAAATGTTAAAACTTTTACGATGTAAATAATTTATCATTATACATAACTTTGCATTACTACAAATTATTAGGATAAAATGCTTATATAACTTATTAACTTGCCTAAATAACAGCCTCCCATTTTCCTGGTGGCAAGTGTACAGAGTTGGTGACAACACAATAGCCATGACCAGATAGTCCAGTATCTCTTTGCAAATAGTCATAACGATTTTTAAAATTTTGTGGGCAAAATTCACATTCCATTTGCCGTTGAACTCCGTCTCTAACCTTATCCAAGAATCTTTCGTAAGTGACATTCTTTTATAACCATGCCGCTGAACTTCCCTAAAAAACAACTCAAAAGAGTCTTTTTCAATTTCAGGATCTTTTGTGAAAGCTTCCGTGTCTTCTCAATTCTCATTGTCCTCGTTGTTATCATAGTTTTTGCTAGTAGTTTTTTTTCTTGGTGTCATAATTGTTGACTAAAACTCACGTTTTTGTTACATATATATATATATATATAAATATATAACTTTTTTTCATTTCGCTCATCGACACTATAACTATTAGAATAACGAATGCCGGTGATAAAGGATTATATAAATATCCAATGCTCATTCAATAAACAAAAACATGAGCATGTTATTTTCTTGTATAAAACACATTTGCATTCAATACCCATTTTCCAAAATAAATAAATATCACATGAAAACGAGTAACAAATAGCACGGTTTATGAACACATAGCAAAATAAGGGTTGCAACTGCAACACTAGAAAAAGAATGAACTGGACATGTAAATGTTCTGGTCTGCTTTGAGAACGGATTTTATATGGAAGCTGCTATTTGTTGATACCGGTATATTTAAAACTTACGCATAGCAAAAGACATGGCATAGTAGTTCACTGCGTGGTATTACAGTGCATTCATTTATTAGTACAATAGAACTAAATCAAAATACTAGCATGTAAACGTTTATTGTGGATCTTCACGAACAGTATCACAACACAATCCTGACAACAATCACTGCCTTATTTGTACAAAAAAAAATGAAAATGGTATATATGGATATGTACTGTATTCAGAGGGATCACTTTTGGTCAAAATAAAAACGGCATATAAAGTTTGCATTAAACAGCGCAAATAGTGCTTGAATGATCAAAATAATGTTTATAAATTTTGCATTAAAATGTCATGTAATGTGTGCAGTACTTGGAATTCTTTATTCATTAAACAGTGCAAAGCATGAACAAAAACTTTAACCAGTCACGCATATAAAGTTTGAATGTGACCGGTACAGTATATAAAAAACTAAAATACAAAATAACACAAGTACCTTGAATGGATCATTCCAGCATTGTCCAAAATTATTTAGCTGAAGAGGAGATGGGATAAAAAAAATAGCCTTATGTTATTCTTTATATAGAGACGTCTCTCGATTTTGCAAGAGCTTTTCGAAAGGTATGAGCAGCTGGACCAATTCAGAAGATATGAATAAGCGATATTTTTTCGTTGAAAACAATAGCTGAATTGATCAAGTTTTGCTGAATGAGTCAACCATGCGAAACAACTTCAATAGTTATGAATGCTGTTTTTTTACACATTCAAAAATAATTTCAGCTGTTCTGAATTATAACAAATACAATCTTATAGTCTCGTGCATTATTCAGTTGTACATCAAATACACATGTACCTTCTTTGTGTTTTTTAGAAACAACCTGTGCTAGTGTTCTACATTATTGTTCTCAACCATGGTACGATTCAAGACTATGAATCTACTATCGAAATTCAACTTAACAGAAATAGACTATCTGATAATTTGCTTGGAAAAAATTAGTAACATTTTTACTGTAAGCCAATCAACTATTGGTTACAAGAAGCAAAATTTGAAAAATTAGTTGGATTTCAATAAGACGATCATCACACAGACTGGATAATTGTCGGAGAACATGGTGTGTTCCTTAGCTGAAAATGTGGAGCAGTTTTGATTGATCATGGTCATACATGAATATGCAGGCATAGGATGAGGATATTATTAGTTCATCTGGCTAACTTAATCGATGATATTGTATAAATACCCACAAAGGACTGGAATAGGACTAAGCAAAAACCATCGAATGCATGAGAGTTGAAGTGCAGGGTGAATCACAATTGTGTGCTTTAGAGTTTGCTACGTCGTCATGGGTCCAATTCCCATTTACATTTCAGTATTTTATGTTTATTTATTTTATGTTATTTATGCATGTGTTTGAGTTAGTTGTACTTGTTAGATCCTTTGTCAATACACAATTGTATTGCAAACATATGGTAACAAAATCTATGTTACTCAATTATGCAACAATTATCACGTCAAACTGTGTTTACAACAACGTCAGAAAGCGTGATCGATTGTGCACTAGATTGGAGCAGTACAGAACCGCATTCTACAGACAGTAAGAAGAATATTTCAGTAGTGTCCGAGTCCATAAATGATTTTGTTTCCGTGAAAAAATATTGTCGTCATATGCACTGATTGATGTAATAGCAATTTATTTCCTAAGATAAAACGGACCAACCCCGTAACATAGTTGCAGCAGACGGAGCTCTGATGAACTGAAGTAGATTACAAAAACTAGATTAGAGGATTACTTTAAAGAAGAAGAAACACGAGAAGATTAAAAATAGAAGTCTGTCTCGTTTTGAGCAATGTATTTATAGGCTAGAGGAGATGTCTATTTGGGGATCAGTAACTGCTGGAATTGGAAAGGTTGCGACCCTTTAACCATGCATCCATTAATGTGCGTGCACTTAGAATTCAAATTATTGTACCTATTTAGCTGAACAGACAAGGCTTTCATATTCCGTACTGAATAGGTATGCCTTTCAAATTCTGAGAAAAAATTCTCGTTTTAGAGCACTGGTCCAATCAACAACCGTCGTCCTTATTCAATCAAGAGACCCCCAAGGCCCAAGGCCCAATCTTTGACACTTTAATATATATTGTCTCATGGCCTAGCCCACATTCCTTTATATAATCCCTCTTCCTTTTATTTTATATAAGCATATTGGCTTCTAATATATTAGGAGAGGTTGTGTTCATATTTTGATGATATGGGACTATAGGTTTTCTCTTCTTCTTCCCAAATTCCTCCTTCTCTTGCTCATTTATTTCCAACAACCCCCCACATGAATGAGCAGTCGATTTAGTTTCACAAACCATTTATCGCATCAATCAAAGATGCACATGGGCCTTGAACTTTCCTAATGATTACCTATTTGAATCACAGGCGAATCAGTAGACATAGACTGTCCTTGAACTGTAAGCCTTTTGTGTAATTTCAAACTAAATAACACACGATAAATGTTTCTTATAACTTTTCGTTCTCTGTATGTGTTCGTTTTTGCCCTGAACACTTGCCTGGTCTCATAAGTGCTTAGGGAATTTTGCCTTATAATTCTCTTTGAAGCGGCGCCTTTGTACTTACGTAGGTGATTCTATAAAGGGTATTTTCTAATTCCTCAAATACAGACATCATTAAAAGTATTAATACTTATCCTTATTCAGTCTATAATGCACTGACTTTTCATAGGAATGGTTTGAGTATAACAGTTCCATCTAGTTTCTCTAAAACTTCGTTGTCCCTTTGAACCTATATCTTGGGATCTCCAATCAACTAGGCGGGGTTTCCATTTTAGAAAAACCTTTAATCTATAGGCCTTAGCCCCATTCCCATCGATAAGGTTTGAACTCTCTCTCTCTTCGCAAGCCTTTTGTAAGTGGATCCGCTAAGTTATTTTTAGATCGAATGTATTCTATTATGATAACCCCATTAGAGAGAAGTTGTCTTGTCGTTTTATGTCTATGATGAATGTGCCTAGATTTACCATTTATAGTGTACTATTAGCTCTTCCAATAGCAGATTGACTATCATAATATATACATATTAGAGGCACAGGTTTGCTCCAATTAGGAATGTCTTCCAAGAAGATTCAAATCCATTCTGCTTCTTTTACAGTCTTATCTAGTGCAGTAAACTCTGATTCCACCATAGATCTAGCGATATAAGTCTGTCTGGATGATTTCTATGAAATTTCTCCATTTCCTAATGTGAACACATATCCACTTGTTGACTTTGTATCATGATCCAGTGATCCAATTTGCGTCACTGTATCCCTCCACTATTGAAGGATCTTTTGTATAGTATATACCATAGCTCTGCGTATACTTTCGATATCCTAGAACTCTGATTATCACTTTCCAATGATGCTTGCCAGAATTGCTGGTAAATCTACTTAGTTTGCTTACAATCTATGCGATATCAGGCCTAGTACAGTTCATAACATACATGATACTTCCTAGTATACGAGAGTATTCCAATTGGTAGATACCATCACCGGTGTTCTTTACCCAAATTTGGTTCATATCTACTGGTGATTTTGCAATACTTACAATATATTTATTGAATTTTTCAAGTATTTGGTGATGAAATGCTATTGGGATAATGCATATCCCTGTGGTGTTCTCAGAATTTTTACACCCAATATCACATCTGCCAGTCCTAGGTCTTCCATATCGAATATAGAGGATAACATATCCTTTGTAGATGTTGTTATGGCCTTGTTATTGCCTAGGATCAATAGGTCATCAACATAGGGAGAACGATGACATATCCAATATGTGTGTGTTTTATGTACACACATTTATTTGATTCATTTATCGTGAATCCATTTGATAACATTGTATTATCAAACTTCTCATGCCACTATTTTGGAACTTGCTTAAGGCCATAATGTGATTTACCAGTTTGCAAACTTTATTCTCGTTTTCTGAGCTTAGAAATCCTTCATGTTATTTCTTGTAGATTTCCTCCTTTAGCTCACCATTCAGGAATGCAGTTTTAACATCCATTTGATGTATTTCTATGTCATGTATGGATGCAATTGCAATAAGCATTCTAATTGACGTTATCCTCATTACAATTGAATATGTATCGAAACAGTCCAGGTCTTCCTTTTGTCTAAATCCTTGGACTACCAAACGAGCTTTGTACTTATTTATTGAACCACTAGGTTTCAATTTCTTTTAAATATCCATTTATTACCTAAGGTATTACATCCTTGAGGTAAATCAACTAATTCCCATGTATGATTGGACATAATGGATTCAATTTCATTGTTAATTGCGTCTTTCCGATAAAGGGCATCGTTGGAAGACATAGCTTGTTTGTATGTCAATGGATTATCATTTAACATAAATGTATAGAAGTCTAGTCCAGAGGTTTTTAAAATCCTTAACCTTTTATTTTTTCTTGGTTCCTCTACTTGCTGCTCAACACTACTTTGTTGAGTGTTATTTTGTTCGGCATCCTCAAGAGAATAAGGAACTTCATCTTCACTTGGTCTCTTAGGGGTACAATTTTCAGTACCATGTTTCAAGTGGAATATATGTTCGAAAAATCTAGCATTTCTCAACTTGACAATGGTATTTTCATGAATATCATCAATTTCAGATTTGTGTACCAAAAACCAATATGCGGCACTATTTTATGCATATCCAATGAATACACAATCAATTATTTTTGGACCAATTTTGACCTTCTTTGGTTTTGGTACCTCTACTTTGATAAGACACCCCGACACTTTTAGGTATTTGTAGAATGATGGTCTATTTTTCCAATGTTCATGAGAAGATTTAGATGTTTTCTTTCAGGGTATTTTATATAAAATATGATTTACCAAAAGAATAGCTTCTCCCAAAAAGTTATCTGGCAAGCCAGAGCTAATTAGTAAGGCATTCAACATTTCTTTAAAGTTCTATTTTTCTGATCGACTATACCGTTGATTGAGGTGAATTAGGAGATGTAGTTTGATGTATAATTCCATGCTCAACACAGAATTCCTAAAATGTAGAATCCTATTCCCCTCCGTTATCACTTCTCAAAGATTTTATTTTCTTGTTGAGTTGATTCTCTACTTCTGCCTTATATTGTTTGAACAGTTCGAATGCTTCGTCCTTACTTCTAAGGATATACACATGACTGTATCTAGTACAATCATCAGTGAATGTAAGAAAAGTACATTTTCCACCTTTAGTTTGAAACATTTTCAAATCGCATACATCAGTATGTGTTAAGTCTTGAGGTTCGGTCTCTCGTTCAACATGGTGAACGAGGTTCTTATTAATTTTTCGTCTTCACAAACTTGACACTTATAGTTGGAATCTATATTGCATTTTGGTATAGATTCTAGATTAATCAATTTTCGGAATGTATCAAAGTTTACATGCCCTAATCTAGAATGCCATATGTTAGAAGATTCAACAATATAAGCATAAGACTCACTTCTGTTCATATCAGTGTGTGGTACAATAGTGGTTACATTTGCTTTAAACAAATCATTACACACATATCCTCTTCCAACATACACTCCATTGATGAAAAGAACAAATTTATCAGCTTCAGAGGTCGATTTAAAGCCATGCTTGCTCAGTAATTATGCTGAAATCAGGTTCTTGCGAATTTCTAGAACACGGAGAACATCATTTAAAGTCAGTTACTGTAACAACCCACCTCCGCTAAGGTCACTCACAAAGTGAATGCACTAGTTTTGGAGGAGCGTTGTTGAGGTAAACAATCACAGAAATGTTACAAGACAGACATAAAGAAAACAACGGAAGAAGATAAATTTCATTACTTTCAAAATAGTCAAAGCCTTTTTCATCAAAGTACCAAATATCTAAAGTCATCATTTTCCATTACAACAAATTCTATCTTGCATAAATAAAGAAGCATAAAACAACAAAAATAGCATAATTCCTTAAGATAGCAGAAATGTAGCCATAGCAGAGCTCAAGATCAAACCGTACATAAGCTGAACCGAAAGCAAGAGAAATCCAAGCTAAGTGCTAGAGTTTCCTCCCTGAGAACCTGGGGGGGAAACGAAAGAAAAAGAGGCAAAAGAAAACGGGTCAGTCATAAAGACTGGTAAGCCCTAGTGACTTTCAGCATAAAAACAGGTAAAGGTAACATGACATATATAAACTGAAAGTAAACATAAGGATGCTATCAAGATGGGCAAGATAGACTAAGATAACAAGATAAATCAAGTATAGCATCTCATGTTCAAGATTCGCTGCACCAACTGTACTAGTATCCCAAACCCACGTCATATATTAACCATGAAATGATCCCTTGGCCCAATATCATGAAATGACCCATTTCGGGGTCCTACGGAACGATCCATTAAACGATCGGTTCCCTACAAGTTCTAGCTCGTCATGTGTCTATGTCATACGGCCCTATCACGAATGTAGTCACCTGTGCTAGGTCCACCATAAGGTGTATCAAGCCCTAGGGTGCCAACCACCGACACGAATCAAGCACGCGCAGTGTAAACCTACTGATGCCCAATGCCTGCTTTTTCAACTCCGGACTACATGCACGACCATAGTCCGCCTGAACCTATACTGCGCACCAACTCAGCCGTCATTCTGGTCGCTTACAATCAGCCCAGTAATCATGCCCACCCTGCCTAGTTCCAGGGTACCATGATACATCTAAGTGGGTTACTGCTAAAATGGAATGCGTAACTAGGGTTTCCGTCCAACAGGTTAAGTGTTGTCATTTAAATTCATGACTTAACCCTTATCAGTCTAGCATGTCAAGTTGGTTAAGTGTTTTCTTTCAATTTCATGACTTAACCCCACTAATCATGTGTCAAGTTGGTTAAGTGTTGTCTTTCATTTTCATGACTTTACCCTATCATGTGGCATTAATTCATTAATGCACCCCAACCTCTCACATCAAACCAGTTGTTGTGGTCACTGTATATGCCGGGCGGTTCCGAGCAGATTTACACCACAACTCAGTCTGACCTCGGGTTTCAAGCGCGATATGACCAACTACCCACATTGGATCCTATTGTTTGCAGTCACTGGATTTGCCGGGCGGTTCCGGGCAGAATTACACTGCAAACTCAACCCAACCTCGAGTTGGCCATTTTCAAGTTCATTCTAGTGTCATGTCCATGTTCAAGTTTCATGTCAAGTTCGTGTCAAGTTTCATGTCAAGTTTCATGATTCATGTTCATAACTAATCCATATTTTGCCTAATCTACCCAAATCGTATTCTTATCGCACATAAACGTGAATCGATCTAGATTACAAGTATATCCAAATCCAAAATATAAGGGAATAACATCAAAACTATGATAGGAAAAAGAACGAGCACAAGGTGATAAATCTAGCATGATATAACTTGAGATAATTCTTCATAACATCACTGGCATATAGAATAATAGTCCCAAAACATTAGGATTATAGATCTAGCATAATAAGGTGATAGTCATGATAAAGGTGATAATATAAACTTGTGAAAAATAGATTGATTCAACATCACAGGCATGATAATACTATGGACATGAAGGAGTTTGATTTACAACATGAATAGGTCCAAACTGATTTCATAGCAATATTCACAAATGTCAAGATCTAAGATGGAAACTAGAATTGATGTGAATCGATTATCATACTTAAGTCCAGTTTCACTTTATCTCATGTCCAAATTACAATTAACAAGTCTAAATCTCAAAGCAACTAGAACTTACAGTGCGCGGATAGAGAATTTAGAAAGCAGAATCGAAGCTCTAGTCAAACAAAACCAATATGCAATTCCTAGCCATAGTCTTCAAGAAATAGTCTTCGTGTTTTATTTTAATTTACTTATTTCAATTATTTCAGAGGCAGCATAAGGAGAGAATAAAATGGTGTAAAGAGAATGGGGTTAGGGGGCTGTTTATATAGGTTTAGGATTACGAACATAGACAGAAAATAGGTCTAGATACATCGCAACGCACCAGACTTGAAATCTGGAATTCGACACTAGGTCGACCCCCAGGTCGACACTATGGTCGACCTGGTCCCTGGGGGATCGACCATAGTGTCGACCCCCATGTCGACTTGGTCCTGGGCAGGAATTTTCCCGCCCAGCCCGCTCTGCGGTTTGAATTCTAATTTTTGAATTCTAATTTCGAGCTGTTTTCGATTTCGAAAATCTATGAAACTTCAGAGGGTCATAACTTGGTCACACCGACTCCTTTTTCGAAAACTTGGATTCTATCTCAGGTAGAATTTCGAGACGAACGCAATGGCGCAACTCGTTTTCCTTGATTCTTATTTTAAAATTTAATTCTGGCTTGATTTATGATTTTAATATGTTATTAAAATACAGGGTATTACATTCTCCCCTCCTTAAAGGATTTCGTCCCTGAAATCTCCAAGTTAAGAAGAATGTGTCCTACCATCCAACATCCATCTACTCAAAACATCATCCACAAGCAGTCATTGTCCTTAAAACATTTCTAACGCTGTATGTACATATGCAGAAAGTGTGTGTATATGTACTTATCTAATGCAAAAGATCAGGCGGTTACTGATTCAGTAGACCTCCTTAATGCAAAATATGTTAGTGTAATGAGTCCAACATGTATGCAAATTCCCAACATACTTTATAATCTCTACATGAGTGCACAAACATTCATTCATATGCAACATCCAAATGATAGCATATCAAGTTTCCATCTATGTACAAGTATAAGCACTCATGCATATGCAACATGAAAAATGTGACTGAGCCGATCTAGTGCCTAATGTGTGTTATGCAACCACGAGCAACCACTTGCAACCACTTGTAACCCTTTGCAATCATTAACCATAACATGTTTCAATCACATGTTTACATCCAAAAGGGTTCTACCTAAGGTTCTCAAGATAGGATCGAGAAGATAACAAGATAAACATGGATAGCAAAAGCATGTACATGATACGAAGGTATGTAAACTTATAGGAAAAAGAGAACGGGAATGTACCCTAAAAAAGAATTGGGTATAGCGCGCGTATCTTCTCTTCGGTTTCCCAAGTTGCGTATTTTTGGGCTTCACTCCACTGTACTTTAACTAGCTTGACTTCTCGATTCCTTAGCTTCTTGATCTCCGTTCCTAAGATACGAATCGGAACTTGCCTCAATGTTGCTTCTCTTTCCACTTTTACGCCTTCAAGGATGCTTGGCTCAACCACTTCGGCAGACTCATGTAAGCACTTTCGGAGATGCGAAACATGAAAGACATTGTGTACTCCGGCCAACTTCTCGGGTAACTCTACCTTATAGGCCATTTGTCCAATCCTCTCAACGATAGGGAACATTCCTACGAACCTCGGTGCTAACTTTCCAACAGCTCCAACACGAACCACATTGCGTAAGGAGAAACTTTTATAAAGACCATATCTCCGACTTCGAACTTTAGGTCTGTCCTTCTCTTGTCTGCGTAGAATTTCTATCTATCTTGGGCCTTTTTCATCCGTCTTCGTATCAACCCAACCTTCTCGGAAGTGTCCCTTATCATGTCGGGTCCAAGTATGAGCTTGTCTGTCGACTCCCACCAATAAGTTGGTGACTTGCACGGTCTTCCGTATAAAGCTTCGAATGGTGCCATTCCTATGCTAGCTTGGTAACTATTATTATACGCGAACTCAATGAGAGGTCGGTGATCTTCCCAAGTACCACCAAAGTCAAGAATGCATAGTCTCAAAAGATCCTCTAGTACCCTATTTACCCTTTTGGTTTATCCATCAATCTGTGGTGATAGGCCGTGCTTAAACTTAGTCGTGTACCCATTGCTTCTTGTAAACTATTCCAAAATCCGCTAGTGAAAATAGGGTCACGATCGCTAACTATACTAGAAAGAACTCCGTGCAACCATACTATTTCTCGAAGGTATATAGACGATAGCCATGATGCGGTCCTCTTGCTCTTCACAGGAATGAAGTGAGCGCTCATCGTGTGTCTATCTACTATAACCCATATGCTAGTATTGACCTTCCTTGACCTAGGAAATCCATCCACGAAATCTATCGAGACACTCTACCATTTCCACTGTGGAACCTCCAAAGGATGCAATAGCCCACCGGGCTTTTTCGACTCGGCCTTTACTTGTTGGCACACCATGCACTTAGAAACGAATTCCATCACGTCCTTTTTCATCCCGTTCCAAAAGAAAATGCGCTTCGTATCCTTGTACATTTTATCCCCTCCGGGATGTATAGTCATCTTCGAGTGATGCGCCTCTTCGAGAACACTCTTTACTAAATCTCCCACTTGTGGGACACATAGTCTACCATCACGCCTTAGCCATCCCTTGTCATCTATGGCATACCTACTGAGGTGACTTGAAATCTCACCTTTAGTCAACTTGTCCATGATCTCGACTATCTGTGGGTCTTCCTTCTGTGAAGTCCTTACTTGGTCTAGAAGCGTAGGCCTCAACTCAAGAGATGTTAACGTGCTAGCCAACGGCTCAACAACAGGTGCGAAATCAAAGGTTGCTATAAACTCTAGACTTTTCCTTTCAACAAACAAAGGACTCAAAGTCAACCTTTTCCTACTTAGCGCATCCGCCACCACGTTACCCTTGCCAGGGGTATAAGCTATATCGTAGTCATATGATGCCAAGAATTCCATCCACCTCTGTTGCCTTATATTCAAATCTTTTTGCGAAAAGAGGTACTTAAGCGATTTGTGATGGGTATACAACTCGAACTTCTCACCTAGAAGATAGTGGCGCCAAGACTTAAGAGCAAAAACAATCACGGCCAATTCCAAGTCATGTGTGGGATAGTTTTTCTCATGAACTTTAAGTTGTCTATCCCCATAGCATATCACTTTCCCTTCTTGCATTAGGACAGCGCCTAATCCCGTGCCGCACGCGTCTGTGTACACTGTAAACATCTTACCTCCGTTAGGTAATGCCAAATCTGGAGCTGTGGTAAAGGCTCTCTTAAGCCTTTGAAAAGCAACGTCACACTCTATGTCCCATGTAAAAGCTAGGTTCTTCTTCGTTAACCTAGTTAGAGGGGATGAAATCTTAGCGAAGTCCTTAATGAACTTCCTGTAGTAGCCCGCCAAACCGAGAAAGCTTCTCACTTCCGTTGCGTTCTTAGGAACTTTCCAGTCTTGCACCGCAACTACCTTTGCGGGGTCCACAACTATACCTTTCTTAGAAACTACATGTCCAAGAAACCGAATTTCTTTTCTCCAAAAATGACACTTGGAGAACTTAGCCTTTAACTCGTGCGCTCTAAGCGTATCCATGACTTCCTTGAGATATCTAGCATGTTCTTCCTAATCCTTTGAGAAGATCAAAATATCGTCCACGAAGACCACCACAAACTTGTTAAGGAACTCCCTAAACACCCTACTCATCAAGTCTACAAAGTACGCAGGTGCATTTGTCAAACCAAACGGCATGACGAGCCATTCGAAGAAACCATCCGGAGTCCTAAACGCAGTCTTGTCAATGCTATCGTCAGCCCCTCTAAGTTGATGGAATCCTATAGCTAGATCAAGTTAAGAGAAAACAGACGCTCCTACAAGCTGGTCGAACAAGTCGTCGATTATCGGTAGTGGGCGCCTATTCTTCTTAGTCAGCTTGTTTAACTCACAATAATCTATGCACAGACGAAGCAAACCATCCGCCTTAGTAGCGAATACCACCGGAGCACCCCATTCAGAAATGCTTCGCCTAATGAAATTTTTCTCAAGCAACTCCTTAACTTGCTTACTAAGCTGTTTTCTCTCTCACGGGGTCATGTGTCTAACGGGAAATGCAACTGGCTCAGCATTATCAACAAGATATATACGGAAATCTATCTCGCGTTTAGGGGGTAACCCCTTAACCTCATCAAAGACATCGGGATATTCTCGCACTACCCTTAGTTATTGCTAATCATCGATAGACGAGTCAAAAGATTCTAGATAACATAACATGACAGGACCCATAGGGTTACATGAAATTTCAAGGGTATTACCAAGGCGAGTCACGAGTCTAACTACCCTTCGTTCACAATCGAGAACGGCTCCATTATTGGATAGCCAATCCATGCCTAGAATCAAACTGTATCCCATAAATCCGAGAACATAAGCATTACACGTGATTTCTACGCTTAAGATAGAAATCCTCAAATCCACACAAATCATAGATAAATGAGCGGAGCCACCAATTGGATATGAAACAATAACGGGATCCTCAACTAGACTAGTACTTAGGTGCAGAGTTTCAACAATATAAGAAGAAATAAAAGTATGCGATGCGCCAGAATCAAACAAGGTTCGAACAGGATGATCAAAAAGATAGACTAAACTTTCGAGAAATATTTCTACCTCGTTCTTGCGGAGGTACCGTGAGAGCTTGGACTTCTCCTCCAGAAGAAGGTCCAGCTCCCTGCCCTTGCTTCCTTGGGCAGGCCCTAGCCATGTGTCCTGTCTCACCACAGTGGAAACAACCACCCATCTTCCTTTTCTTCTTCCTGCAGTCTTTGACCAGATGTCCAGGAATTCCACAGAAATTACACTTTCTCTTTTCACGGGGTTTGTTGTTCTTCCCGCCTTTCTTTGGATGAGCTTTCTTGTTCTATGACCCTTCCCCCTTCTTATCTTGAGGCACTTCTACTTTTGCCTCATTCTTGCCCTTGTCTTCCTCATTTAAGAGTGCCATGTCTACTAACCTTTCGTAAGTAGCCCCCATAGGTATGTGGGTCATAGCCAAGCTATGAGGTGGCTCATTCAATCCCTTGACAAAACGGAGAGCCTTCTTATGAGGAGTATTCACTAAGTCCAGTCCAAACCAGGCCAGCTGATTGAATTGATTGATGTACTCCTTGACCATCATACTTCCTTGCTTAAGAGATAAGAACTTTTCCAGCTGTAGACTTCATTCAGCTTGTGAGAGGAATTTCATCTCAAAACTTATCCTGAAATCCATCCATGTGTCAACAGGTCTTTCAGCGTTAGTGACTTCCTACCAATAGGAAGCTTCGTCTTTGAGAAACCATACTGCCAACTGTACCTTCTGCCTATCGTCCACCTCGAAGATAACGAATAGATCCTCAGTTTCTTTGAGTCAGTTCCTCGCTTCTACGAATGATTTAGTTCCCTTGAAATCCTTTCCACCCATGGCCCTAAAATCTCTACAGATCTTTAAGAAAGCATTTGCACGAGGGGGAGGAGGAGGAACCGCTGCAGCTGGAGGAGGAATATCTGCTGGGCCTGCATCGTTGGCCCTAGCCTCTAAGTACCTCCTGAACCAGCCAGGTATTGACACAACCTCTGGAAGGTTAAGATTCCCAGACATGCTGAAATGAAAAAGATTCAAACGAGGAAACAAAGGATAGTGCTAATGGATTTTGGGGAATAGCCTTTAAAACAAAACTTTTCTTGAAAAATGCTTCTTTGTAAACGGTTTTGAAAATAGTTTTAGAAGGTTTTAAAAACTTTTGCCCAGTCTGGTAACCTTCTGCTCTGATACCAAGTGTAACACCCCACCTCCGCTAGTGTCACTCACAAATGGAATGCACTAGCTTTGGAGGAGCGTTATCGAGGTAAACAATCACAGAAATATTACAAGACAGACATAAAGAAAACAGCAGAAGAAGATAAATTTCATTACTTTCAAAATAGTCAAAGCCTTTTTCATCAAAGTAACAAATAGCCAAAGTCATCATTTTCCATTACAACAAATTTTGTCTTGCATAAATAAAGAAGCATAAAAGCTTAAAACAGCAAAAATAGCATAATTCCCCAAGATAGCAGAAATGCAGCCATAGTAGAGCTCAAGATCAAACCATGCATGAGCTGAACCGAAAGCAAGAGAAATCCAAGCTAAGTGCTAGAGTTTCCTCCCTGAGAACCTTGGGGGGGGGGATGAAAGAAAAAGAGGCGAAAGAAAATGGGTCAGTCATAAAGACTGGTAAGTCCTAGTGACTTTCAGCATAAAAACAGGTAAAGGTAACATGACATGTATAAACTGAAAGTAAACATAAGGATGCTGCCAAGATGGGCAAGATAGACTAAGATAACATGATAAATCAAGTATAAATCAAGTATAACATCACATGTTCAAGATTCATGCACCAATTGTACTAGTATCCCAAACCCATGTCATATATTAACCATGAAATGATCCCTTGGCCCAATATCATGAAATGACCCATTTCGGGGTCCAACGGAACGATCCATTAATTGATCGGCTCCCTACAAGTTCTAGCTCGTCGTGTGTCTATGTCATACGGCTCTATCACGAATGTAGTCACCTGTGCTAGGTCCACTATAGGGTGTATCAAGCCCTAGGGTGCCAACCACTGACACGAATCAAGCACGCACAGTGTAAACCTACTGATGCCCAATGCCTGCTTTTCAACTCCGGACTACGTGCACGACCATATTTCGCCTGAACCTACACTGGCGCACCAACTCAGCCGTCATTCTGGTCACTTTCAAACAGCCCAATAATCGTGCCCCACCCTGCCTAGTTCCAGGGTACCATGATACATCTAAGTGGGTTACTGTTGAAATGGACTGCGTAACTAGGGTTTCCATCCAACAGGTTAAGTGTTGTCCTTTAAATTCGTGACTTAACCCTTATCAGTCTAGCATGTCAAGTTGGTTAAGTGTTGTCTTTCAATTTCATGAGTTAACCCCACTAATCATGTGCCAAGTTGGTTAAGTGTTGTCTTTCATGTTCATGATTTAACCCTGTTATGTGGCATTAATTCATTAATGCACCCCAACCTCTCACATCAGACCTGTTGTTGTGGTCACTGGATATGTCGGGCGGTTCCGGGCAGATTTACACCACAACTCAGTCTGACCTCGGGTTTCAAGCGCGATATGACCAACTACCCACATTGGATCCTATTGTTTGCAGTCACTGGATTTTTCGGGCGGTTCCGGGCAGAATTACACTACAAACTCAACCCAACCTCGAGTTGGCCATTTTCAAGTTCATTCTAGTGTCATATCCATGTTCAAGTTTCATGTCAAGTTTATGTCAAGTTTCATGATTCATGTTCATAACCAATCCATGTTTTGCCTAATCTACCCAAATCATATTCCCATCGCACGTAAACGTGAATCGATCTAGATTACAAGTAAATCCAAATCCAAAATAAAAGGGAATAACATCAAAACTATGATAGGCAAAAGAATGAGCACAAGATGATAAATCTAGCATGATATAGCTTGAGATAATTGGTTATAACATCACTGGAGTATATAATAATAGTCCCAAAACATTAGGATTACAAATCTAGCATAATAAGGTGATAGTCATGATAAAGGTGATAATCCAAACTTGTGAATAGTAGATTGATTCAACATCACAGGCATGATAATACTATGGACATGAAGGAGTTTGATTTACAACATGAATATGTCCAAACTGATTTCATAGTAATATTCCCAAATGTCAAGATCCAAGATGGAAACTAGAACAGATGTGAATCGATTATCATACTTAAGTCCAATTTCACATTATCTCATGTCCAAATTACAATTAACAAGTTCAAATCTCAAAGTAACTAGAACTTACAGTGCACGGATCGAGAATTTAGAAAGCAGAATCGAAGCTCTGGTCGAATAACCCCAATATGCAATTCCTAGCCGTAGTCTTCAAGAAATAGTCTTCGTGTTTTATTTTAATTTACTTATTTCAATTATTTCAGAGGCAGCATAAGGAGAGAATAAAATGGTGTAAAGAGAATGGGGGTTAGGGGGCTGTTTATTTAGGTTTAGGATTATGAACGTAGACAGAAAATAGGTCTAGATACATCGCAACGCACCAGACTTGAAATCTAGAATTCGACACCAGTTGGACCCCCAGGTCGACACTATGGTCGACCAGGTCCCTGGGAGGTCGACCATAGTGTCGACCCCCAGGTCGACCTGGTCCTGGGCGGGAATTTTCCCGCCCAGCCCGCTCTGGGGTTTGAATTCGAATTTTCGAATTCGAAATCGAGCTGTTTTCGATTCTGAAAATCTCTGAAACTTCGGAGGGTCATAACTTGGTCATACGGACTCCATTTTTCGAAAACTTGGATTCTATTTCAAGTAGAATTTCAAGATGAATGCAACGGCCCAACCCATTTTCCCTGATTCTTATTTTAAAATTTAATTCTGCCTCGATTTATGATTTTAATATGTTATTAAAATACAGGGTATTACAGTTACTTTACAAAAGTCAGTTTCAACACTATTTTTCCTTTGCCTTTAACCTTTGAAGTAGATGAATTGCCCATAAAAAGTTGTTCATCATCAGTTGCGGTTTTATAGTTTGTAAACATCCACTTGTTAGCACATATGTGTCGAGTGGCTCCAGTGTCCACAAACCATTCCTTCGATTTACCATCAAGGTTGTATTCTGATACTACTGCACATAAATCAAGATCAGAAATGCCTTTCGAAACATTAGCCGTATTTTCCTCTGACTTCTTCTTTTTAGGTGCGCGACATTCGGCTGCTTTGTTCCCCTTCATTCCACAGTTGTGGCAAGAACCCAGATATTTCTTTGACTTCTTTGGAGCATTCTCCCATTTTCCCTTATTAATCTTGTCTAACTCAACTATATTTTCTTTGGCATCAATATTTTGAGAAATCTTTTTCTCAGAATTTCTATTATCTTTCTTAATGCGCAGCCGAACTATGAACTCTTCCATTGTCATTTCCTTATGCTTGTGTTTTTCCAAGAAGGAGGCGATTTCTCAATAGTTGTGGCAACTTGAAAAGTCTCACTAAGAGTAATCTTTTCATCTTCTAGTTGACTATGATAAGTTGCAGTTCCTGAATTTGACCAATCGCCGTCTTTGAGTCAACCATTTTGAAGTCAAGAAATTTTCCAGTAATGAATTTCTTCATGCCAGCATCTTCAATTTTGTATTTCTTTTCTATAGCCAACTAGAGTGGTTTGGATGTTGCAATAGTACAATAGATATTATAAAGGCTATCATCCAAACCATCCAGAATATGATTTTTACACATGAAATCTGAGTTTTTCCAGATGGTAAGAGCCTCGACTTTGGTAGCATCAGGTTCGAGTTCGGCTACCACAGGAGCATCTTCGGTCAAAAACTTAGCAAGGCTCAACGTTGTTAAATAAAACAACATTTTCTGTTGCCAACACTTAAAATTAATTCCATTGAATTTCGCTGGCCTTTATCTATGGGACTGAGTCATTGTTGGAAGCACAGGCGCTGGCGCAGCATTTGTCAACGTTTGAATCGGTGCAGAATCACTATTGCTGTTTTGCGTCATCTGCAAAAAATATTGTTTCAAGATTGTTAGATCTTTTGTCAATACACAATTGTATTACAAAAAAATGGTAACAAAATCCATGTTACTCAGTTATGCAACAATTGTCACGTTAAACTATGTTTACAACAACATAAGAAAGCATGACCGATTGTGCATTAGATTGGAGTGGTACAAAACTGTCTCCTATAAACAGTAAGAAGAATATTTCAGTAATGTCCGAGTCTAGAAATGATTCTATTTCCTTGAAACAATACTATCGTCGTATGCACTGATTGACGTAATAGCAATTTGTCTCCCTGGATAAAACGGACCAACATCGTAGCGTAGTGCCAGCAGACAGAGCTATGATGAACTGAAGTAGATAACAAAAACTAGATCAAAGGATTACTTTGAAGAAGAAGAAGTGCAAATAGATTAAAAAGTGAAGTCTATCTCATTTTGGGCAATGTATTTACAGGCTGGAGGAGGTGCATATTTGGGCATTAGTAACCGCTGGAATTGGAAAGGTAGCAAGCCTTTAACCATAAGGTCATTAATGTGCGTGCACTCAGAATTCAAATGGTTTTACCCATTCAGCTGAACAGAAAAGCCTTTCAAATTCCGGACTGAACAGACATACCTTTCAAATTCTGAGAAAAAATTCTTGTTTCAATGCACTGGTCCAATCAGCAACCATCGTCCTTATTCAATAAAGAGACCCAGTACATTGGCCTAATTAGTAACCGTCGGCCTTGTTCAATCAAGAGACCCCAAGAGCCCTAAGGCCCAATCTTTAACACTTTAATATATATTGTGCCATGGCCTAGCCCACATTCATCTATATATTTCCTTTTATTTTATATAAACCTATTAGCTTCTAATATATTAGGAGAGGTTGTGTTCATATTTTGACGATGTGGGACTATAGTTGCTATCTCTTCTTCTTCCCAAATTCCTCTTTCTGTTGCTTATTCATTTCCAATAGTACTTGTATTAGTACGCTAACATTTTTATGTACTTTTCTGAATTTTAATAAAAGCGAGCCAATTTTCAAGAGTGTGTGTGTGTATATATATATATATATGTGTGTGTGTGTGTGTGTGTGTGTATGTGTGTGTCTATATATATATATATACGCACACATACGTATGTAGATGTATATGTAGGTATGTATGTATATTGCATGCAACAACTAATTTCTGGAAAATGTAGCAATCAAAATATAAGACAACTAATTTCATAATGCATATGGAAGAACTCATACGACGGCTAATAATTGAGGAAGATAACAGAAATTCTAAGAAAAAACATTCTCAGAATATGGTTAGTTGAGTCATACAAATCTAACAAGAGGAAACGGGAGAATACTCCTAAAAAATCAAAGAAATTTCAGGATTCCTGCCATAACTGCGGGAAGAAGGTGCATAAAGCATCTGACTGTCGAGCAACCAAAAAGAAGAAGTCAGAAGCAAATATGGTTGACGTTTCAGAAGGCATTGCTGATACGAACTTATGTGCAGTAATATCAGAATGCAATCTTGTTGGTAACTAGAAGGAATGTTTTGTAGACACGTGAGCCACTCGACACGTATGTGCTAATAAGTGGATGTTTACAACCTACAAAACTGCAACTGATGATGAACAACTTTTCATGGGCGATTCATTTGCATCAAAGGTTGAAGGCATGGGAAAAGTTGTGCTGAAACTAACTTTTGGAAAGGAACTTACCTTGGGTGATGTTCTCCATGTTCAAAAAAATTCATAAGAACCTGGTTTCTGGGTTATTACTCAGCAAGCAAGGATTCAAATTAACCTTTGTGGCTGATAAGTTTGTATTATCAAAGAATAGAGTGTATGTAGGAAGAGGATGTGTGTGATGGTTTATTCAAAGCAAATGGAACCACTATTGCACCAAACACTGATATGAATAAAAGTGAATCTTTTGCTTATATTGTTGACACTTCTAACATATAACATTCTATATTAGGGCTTGTAAATTTTGATACATTGAAAAATTGATTAATCTAGAATTTATACCAAAATGTAACATAGACTCCAACTATAAATGTCAAATTTGTGCAGAAGCGAAATAGATAAGAACCTCGTTTCATTATGTTGAACGAGAAACTGAACCTATAGACTTAATACATAAAGATGTACGTGATTTAAAAATGTGTCAAACTAAAGGTGGAAAAGGTATTTCATTACCTTCATTGATGATTGTACTAGGTACTGTCATGTGTATCTCCTTAGAAGCAAGGATGAAGCATTCGATATGTTTAAACAGTATAAAGCGAAAGTTGATAATTAACTCAATAAGAAAACTAAAGCTTTAAGAAGTGACAGAGGAGGAGAATATGAATTTCCTTTTGAGGAATTCTGTTCTGAGCATGGAATTATACACCAAACTACAACACCTTATTCACCTCAATCCAACGGTATAGCTGAACGGAAAAATTGAACTCTTAAAGAAATGATGCTTGCTTTATTAATCAGTTCTGGCTTACCAGATAACTTTTGGGGAGAAGCTATTCTTCATCAAACCACATTTTAAATAAACTACCGTGATAGAAAACTAATAATTCTCCTCATGAACTTTGGAAGAATATACCTCCACCCAACAAATCCTTAAAAGTCCGCGGGGTATCTTGCAGAAGTAGAGATACCAAAACCAAAGAAGGTCAAAATTGGAATAAAAACTATTGACTGTGTATTTATTGGATATGCACAAAACAGTGTCGCTTATCGATCCTTTGTACACAAGTCAAAAATTGATGACATTCATGAAAATACCATTATTGAGTTGAGAAATGCTAGATTTTTCAAACATATATTCTATTTTAAAATAGGTACTCAAAATTATACTCCTAAGCGACTAAGGGAAGATGAAATCTCCAATTCTCTTGAGAATAAAGATAACCTTCGACAAACCAATGCTGATAAAGAAATGGTGGAAGCAAGGAGGAGAAAAAGGTCGAGGACTTCAAGAATCTTTGGACTGGACTTCTACACTTTTATGTTAGAAGATGATCCATTAACATACAAACAAGCTATGTCCTCCAGTGATGCCCCTTATTGGAAAGAGGCAATTAACAATGAGATCGAATCCATCATGCCGAACCATACATGGGAGTTAGTTGATTTACCTCAAGGATGTAAGACCTTAGGTAATAAATGGATATTTAAAAAGAAATTGAAACTTCATGGTTCAACAGACAAGTATAAAGCTCATCTTGTAGTCCAAGGATTTAGACAAACAGAAGACCTGGACTATTTTGATACATATCCACCAGTAACGAGGATAACATCAATTAGGATGCATATTGTGATTACATACATACTTGACTTAGAAATATATAAAATGGATGTTAAAAGTGCATTTTTGAATGGTGAACTAGAGGAAGAAATTTATATGAAGCAACCCGAAGGATTTCTAAGCTCCGGAAATGAGAATAAAGCGTGCAAATTAGTAAAATCACTTTATGGCTTTGAACAAGCTCCAAAATAGTGGCATGCGAAGTTTGATGAAAATGTTATCAAATGGATTCATAATAAATGAATCGGATAAATGTGTCTACATAAAACACTTAATATTGGATACGTCATTGTTTGTCTCTACGTTGATGACTTATTGAATCTATGGAATAACAAGGTCGTAAAAACATCTACAAAGGATATGTTATGCTCTAGATTCGATATGAAAGACCAAGGATTGGATGATGTGATATTGGGTGTAGAATTTTTGAAAACACCACATGGATATGCATTGTCCAATCATATTGTATCACCAAGATACTTGAAAAATTCAAGCAATATAGTATAACTATTGCAAAATCACCAGTAGATATGAACCAAAAATGGGTAAAGAACACTAGAAATAATATCTATCAGCTAGAATACTCTCGTATACGAGGAAGTATTATGTATATTATGAACTGCACTAGACCATATATTGCATATTGTGTAAGTAAGCTAAGAAGATTTACCAGCAATCCCGGTAAACATCATTGGAAAGCGATAATCATAGTTTTAGGATACCTAAAGTATACACAGAGCTATGGTCTACACTATACAAACTATCCTTCAATAGTGGAAGGTTACAGTGATGCAAACTGGATCACTCGATCACGTGATACAAAGTTTACAAGTGGATATGTGTTCACATTAGGAAATGGAGCAATTCCACAGAAATCATCCAAATAGACTTGTATAACTAGATCTACGATGGAATATGAGTTTAATGCAATATATAAGACTGCAGAAGAAGTAAATTGAATTCGAAGTTTCTTGGAAGACTTTCCTAATTGGAGTACTCTAATATGTATACATTGTGATAGTCAATCAGCTATTGGAAGAGCCAATAGTACACTGTACAATGGTACATCTAGGCATATTCGTCATAGACATAAAACAATCAGACAACTTCTCTCTAACTGGGTTATCACTATAGACTACATAAGGTCCAGGGATAACATAGCAAATCCACTAACAAAAGGCTTGCCAAGAGAGAGAGTTCAAACCTTATCGATGGAAATATGACTAAGGCCTATAAACTAAAATCTTTCGAATACGGAAACCACATCTAGTTGACTGGAGATCTCAATATCTACGTTCAAAGGGACAACGAAGGATAAGAGAAACTTGATGGCACTGTTACACACAAACCATTCCTATGGTAAGTCAGTGCATTATTTTGGAAAATAGGTTAAGTATTGATACTGTTAATAATGTCTGTAGATGAGGAATTAGAGAATACCCTTTACAGAATCACCTACGTAAGTGCAAAGGTGCCGCTTCAAAGAGAATTATGAGGCCAAATTCTCTAAGCACTTATGACACCAGGCAGGTGTTCAAGGCAAAAACAAACACATATAGAGAATAAAGGATTATAAGAAACATTTATCGTGTTATCTATGTTAGAATTACCGAAAAGGCTTACAATTCAAGGACAATCTATGTCTACTGATTCACCTATAATTCAAATAGGTAATCATTAGGAAAGTTTAAGGCCCATGTGCTACTTTAACCAATATGTTAAATGGATCGTGAAACTAAGAAGCTATCGGCCGCCGATTGCTGCTTAGGTCTACTTCGCTGAAATAGCAATTTTTGAACGGCAGCGTGCGACCGTTACCATTTAGATGTGCACACGCGAGGGTGCACTGCCTGGTCAAAGGGTCGCAACCTTTCCAGGGGTCATGTCTGCACAAACGGATTTCTCCTCCAGCCTGTAAATATGCAGAATTACACCGAGACAGATCACTCATTTTTTTATGCTCTTTATTATTATTTCTCCTTTCCAAAAGTTCTTAGTTCTATAATCTCTTTAGTTCATGGTCGCTCCGTTTTCACGCACTCTGCAGTGGGACTAGTCCGTTTCATCCTGGGAAACAAATTTCTGACAAACTAAACAGTACGTACAACGACAATATTGTTTCAAGGAAACAAATCACTCTGAACTTGGACATTTCTACCAGGTATTTTATTCTATTTTGTTTTTGGTAATGGTTTTGTACCATTACAAATTGTTGCGGATTAGGTCGCGCTTTCTGTCATAACTATTTTTTAGTAACGCATTCTGACGTGACAACTGCTGCATTTTTTGGTAATAATTTGTTAAGTTACAGTCATTTTGGTACTTACGTATAACACAAGCTACCCACAATTTTCTTATAATAAGTCTCATAAATTTGAACACTATCCTCACCTTTATGTAGCTTACAACCTGGTACAATAAGATTCAAACTGAATTGCTTTCATGCATGCCAAAAGGCTTCAAAACTTCCATAGCATAATTTCTTTGGCAAAAATATATGCCATCGGGTTTTTAATTTTAAAAGCACCTCAATGCCAAGGAAAAACTTCATCTTCCTTAAATTTGTCATATCGAAGAAACCGATCATTGAAGACTTAAAAGAAAGCATCATATCGTCATTATTGTCGGTAAAGATCAAATCATTGACATAAACACTTACAATTAATAACTTACCTTCTCCATTCTGCTTTTGAATAATGTTTACTCATTTGGGCACTTTTCAAAGCCTTCATCGGTAAAATTAGGTTTTATATGACTAAACCATGCTCATAGAGCTTGTTTTACTCCATATATAGTTTCGTAAAGCTTATTAACTTTATCTTTGTTGTCCTTCTTCACATACCCCTTAGGTTGCTCCACATACACATCTTTTCTAAGCTCACCATGTAAGAAAGCTGATTTTACGTCCAACTAAAACACCTTCCAACCTCTTTGAGCTACAGCTATTATAATCAACATCCCCATATCTACTGGAGCGAACATTTCTTTGTAGTCAAATCCATGTTGTTGAGAGTACCCCTTGGAAACTAGTCATCTTTATATTTCTCCATCTCTCTGAGCTCGTTAATTTTTTTTTAAATCCACTTTACACTTATTTTCTTGCATCCTATTGGTAAGTCCGTCAGTTCCTAAGTCCGATTTTTCTTAATTGAATTGATCTCGTTGTCCATCGCAATTCTCCATTTTGAGCTTACAGTCGCTTCTTCATAAGTCATAGAGTCTTCAACATCAACTAACGTCATGTTTATCTCATTTTCTTTCTCTAATAACCCTTTTCCACTAATATATTCTTTTGTCCAGTGAAGGTTTCTTCTAGCTCTGCTACTCCTTGCTCTTGTCTTCCTAGAACTCCTAATAGCATGTTTGATTATTATCCTTGGGTTGAACTACCTCTTCATTCTCTTCATTTTATTCTTCATTTTCTGGTTCGCCTTTAGTGCCATTTATATATTTCTCTTTATTTGTAACACTTTCAATGTCACCCCCTTAAAGTCCATCAACACCTGGTCTTCACTCTCATTATTCCAATTCCATTGCTTTACTTCTTCAAAAACAATGTCGTTTGCTAAGTATTATTTGTTTTCTAACCGGATCATATTATCAATATCCTTTTGATTCTCCACTAACTCCTAACAACGCACAAATATGGCTCTTGTATTTGAGTTTGGTCCGTATAGCATTTGGTACATGTATGTGTGCCAAACAACCAAAAATTCTCAAGTGCTCAACTAAGGGATTCACAACTATCCATGCCTCTTCTGGAGTGATATTCTTGACTACGAAGGCTAGGCATCGATTCAATATTTACGTAATCTAATTTACTACTTCTGCCAAAAAAGTTTTTGGCATTTTCTTGGCTGATAGCATTGAATGTACCGTGTTCATAACTATGTGGTTTTCCCCTCTGCTATGCCATTCCATTGTAGGGTGTATGTTGCTGGGGTGTATGTTGCTGTTAGCTACCTCTTAATACATGGTGTGTGCAGAAATATTTAAACTCATCTGAATTGAAGTCCCCTCTTTGTTTGTTCTTAAACATTTAATATACATGTTAATCTCTTTTTCTACCAAACTTTAAATGCATTTAAATGAATTCAAAGCTTCTAACTTTTCTGTAAGAAAGTTAGAGAGGGGGAATCATCAACAAAGCATAAAAAGTACCCCTTTTTACTGTTTGAAATTGGTGTTACAGCTAGTGGTGAAGCTAGCATAATCACTCAGCTAAGGCGGTAGTTTTAATTTTCAAAAAGTTACCCCGACTCATTTAAAAATGCTAATGCAAACCCTATATAAAAATGCTCTGTTTTCTGTGGTTATGAATATGATGCTCAACATATCCAAATATTCTTCCAGTTGCTTATGTGATGAGAGTGTACTGGCAAAATATTTTCAACAAGCAAAAAAAAGTACATACAATACCTAAGCAACCCACACAAAGCAAGTTATAGCCACATAAATGATTCATATATTCATAAACAGAGGTCCATTATATGCACAAGTTCTTACCTATTCCCCCATCTAGAATGTACATCCATGGTAAGAAGCTGCTTTTCTGGCCTTAAGTAATTCAGCCACCTCAACCTACAGCTTTTTCCAATGCACTTCAATCCCTATAATTCATCATATCAAAATTAAAAAGAAAATAGTACTAACTAAAATCTTCATGAAAAAACTAAGAATATATTGTATGCTCTTACTACATTTAGACACCAGCTGATTTGGCTGACAAGTGTATTCCATGCCTCTTCCCCATGGTTTGCTATGTAATTCATATATTTGACTAAGAACAAGATTCTAAAAATAATCTTTCATATATTTATATTCGATATACAAGCTACTACAAAAGGCACATCAAAAATTTACAATTATCACCAAAAGCAAGCACTTATCACCAAAATACCTCCGCAACTCATTTTATTTGTAAGCGTCGATTTTTCGTTGTTTGTAAGCATCAATTTTTCATTGCTCAAAATGTTAGCCCTTGTTGTTGTAGGAATTTAACACAGTGAAGAGATGTTTTAATCGGATGTTGTATTCTTTAACTCGTGGCTCAGAGAAGCCATCAAACAATGTACTAATATGTTGTTTTGCATTCATAAGGGCCTCACATTAATGGTGAGATTAATTATGCAAACTTCCATGATTTCCAACATGTGCATCTAATAGAAATTTATTTTTCCATGCTTGCCAACCTTTCGTTATAAAACAACCACCTCCGCCTTGATCATCATGATCTGGCTTGAACAAATAACAGTACAGACAATACGCAGCATTTTCTTTGATACTGTATTCTAGCCATTCCAACTATTGACTAAACCAGTTTGGATTAAATCGTATGTTATCGTTTTCTTTTGTATTTCTTGGAGAACAAATGATTAAAAGGTTGACAAGGCCTCTTTAATAAGTACGCTTTTCGAATCTCCTCTTGACGATTCCCATATTCATAAATTTGGATCTTTTCTCCAGGATCAGTAGGAAGGTTCGAAAATTTTATTTTAACCTCCATATGAGCTTTTTTATAGGAAGACTCTACAACATCATTGTGTTGCGTAAGAACCAAACTTGGGGTTTCTGAAACATAACATGTAAGATGATCGTGTTTGTTTAAGTTACCAAATTGTTGGTTAAACAATTCAACATTGAAAATCAATAAAGAGGGAATGCCCAAATAAATTGATATATAAATATAAAAATAATTATTGGTGCTAGGATTAAAAAATCACATACTTTGAATCGTGCTAAAATAGTTCTTTATCTTTTTATCTTTCAGTCAATCTTTGAATTTCCTGACCTAACTTTAGCTTCTACAAATTAACAAACCACTTGTCATATTTCATTTTCATTTCAAGTGATTAATACAATAAACAAGATTAATGTGAGCTGGAACACAATTTTTTAGCAATGATTCAGCAGTAAATAAATTGCTTACCTTAAAGGATTGAATGCTACTAAAACTGAAATAGAGTTTCCATTTTGTTGATTCGAAGTAAATATCTTGATTGAATTTGTATTTTAATCTGAAATCAGGTTGAAATTGGGTTTAAAACTGAAATTGAGAAACAACAGTATTTTTGAATGAACGATGCGTGTGACAGTGAAGAAAGAAAGAAGGAGACAAAACACATCAGACACTACAGCAGGCAGAAAAAAGAAACGCTCATGAAATGTTTACGGGCATGAAGTCCAGCTCGGGCCCAACTAAAAATGCAGCATGGGACATGTGTGAAAATATTGTTTTCTATAATTCATTTTGAAACTTTCAGGTAGGGCATTAGCCTAACTGGGCTCTGTGTGTGTAACGACCCACATTCTATGCATCGTAGGATCGTAGAATATTTATTTCATTTTCATACGAGCTCGCATAGTTGTGTAACTTGAGGAACGACTATTGGTGTCATTTCCCATGTTCATGATTTTTGCCGTTTTTTAACTGACCATTTTGCCCACGGCGAATCTTGTTTTGCCCCTGGCCAAACTTGTTTTGCCTATAACTTTTGATTGGTAGGGAGTTCTGACCTGAAACCACTTCCATTGGATTCGGATGATGGTTTTCCTTTCCGCAGAGTGGTCACATTAGCCAATTGGACTTACCGTTTGCGAGATATGGCTGAAACAAGGTTTGGAAGGTGAGAAACAGCTTAATCGGGCCTAATTAGGGTGATTAGTAGCTAGGGCCATAACCCATTTCGGGATTAGGTTTATGGGAAGGCTGATAGGGTTTGGGAAAAGTCTTTTTCAGCCGCCATTTATATCCTTGAAACCCTAGCAACGGCCTCCACCTTCTAAATCACTCCCAAATCACTTTCTAATCGCGTATTTGCTTAATCTACACCAAATCAAGGAAGATTAGCATCAAATCATAGTTCGAGCTACTATGTCGCATTAGAAAACGCCCTAAAACAGTAGAGTTTCATATCTAAAGTTTTATTTGTGGCTAAGGTGAGTGATTTGCATTGTTTTTCCACTAATAACGGCTAATTAGGGGTGACTAGTGTTAATTAACGAAATTATGCATTATAAAAATCTGGAAAACTATGTAGAAATTTCGAAATATTATTTTATGCCTTTGTTAGAAATTTGGGTTAATTTGGATATGTTTTGCTAATCCTAGCATTAGATTTGATTAAACATGATTAAGGGGAAAACATGGGTTTTTGGGTATGTCTGATTCATATTAACATGTTATATTGTTGTTTTGGTGCTTATGGTTGATTTTACATGTTGCTATGATTGGTTGGAATGATTTGTGATTACATAGAAAAGTTAGAATGGTCGAAAACGCCGTCGTATGGCGAATATAGCTCGCTGGAAAAGTTGCAGGAAATGGTCATGGACCCGTTCAAAGCACATATGGTGACTCGACCCACTCGTGAGCCAACCCCCACTTGCGAACCGCTCCACTTCGAGGACCACGAGTCGCTCCAGCACCACCATTAGGAGATCACGAACCAAAAGGAGTCCACGAAGGTCACGAGCCGAGGCATCATCATGAACCACTCACCACGAGTGCACCTTAGGACCTAGGTTAGGACTCATGAGCCACGATGGATCACCACGACCCTGAGCAGGAAATCACGAACATACTTGGTGGCCACGAGACACCACGAACCAGGAGCCATCATGAGCTGATGTCAGGAGGGCCGAACCGCGAGTCGATACAAAGGGGATCACGATCCAGTCTTTGAGTCTAGACAACAAACAAATTGAACGGAACTGAGGTGCGAACGGGATGATGACCAAAACCCGGGATGCAAAGATAGTCCAAATAGGAAGTTAGGACTCAGGATCCAGATGGGAACCAACGAGTTGACGTCATGAGTTGGACTTTGCTGCGGGACGTGTGCAAAGGGGTTATCGATGTCTATAGCTTTGACTCACCACTGAGAGAAGGATATTGGCAATGGATCAGTGCAGTGGAGTTGTCATGACTCCATGGGGAAAAGTGATCATAGCAGGGCTATGAGCCAGGGCACTGTAGTTGTCATGACTACATGGGGGTAGAATGGACATAGCAAAGTATAGTGGTTACAGATCAGTGTAGTGGAGCCGTCATGACTCCATGGGGCAGAGCGATCGTAACAAAGAATTGGGTGATCAAAGTGGTGGATATCGTATACTTTACGCACTGAGTGAGAGATGTGAGAATGATTGCTATGTTTGATGTTTGTTATCACCATGACATGTACACCCCCTCCCCATTATTTTCACACCATGTGTTAGTGTCACCTTTGAGTACTGTACATCATGTTGTGCTAACTCTTTGGTTGCAGATCTAGGTTCAGGTATGGTTATGTTTATGCATACTTGCTATTGTTCTGTTTTTTCTGCTTATCGCTCATACCAGACTTTTGTCTGACCTAGAGTTTTATATCTCTTCTTATTATTCTAGGTGCTCCTAAATGAGCAGACTAGAGACATATTAGCTGGTTATGCACGAGTAGCTGTCCAGAGACAAATAGGAGGCTTACACGTATCATTCCCATATATTCTCCCTGTGTTGTTGTTGGTCACTACTTTGTGCATTAGTAGTGTACCTTCCTATTTTTCTTAGAGATAGTTTTAAAAGTTGTAATAATGATGGTTCGTATCATAAGCTGTATTTTGAATTTTCCGCTGCTTTGATGGTTTAGTTTTCAGCTTATGCACTATTTTGCCTGTTTTATGTCAAGTTATGTTATTGTTATATGTTGTTCCATGCGCTATGAGATATACTACATGTTCTATACTAGTTCATAGTTTCAAATTCCTTTCCATTGGAGACTGTCCCGTGCTAGTTGGACATCGGCACAGTGCATTTCTTTGGAAATGTCGGCTGGTGTGGGGCAGGCCGTCACACTTGGTATCAGAGCCTAGGTTGCGTAGTTAACCTAGGGGAAGACATCAGGGAGAGATATTATACATATATGATAGCGCATATTTGTGATATTTTGGTTTTTAAAAGCTATATATATACACACACACACACAGACACACACTATTAGTATATCTAAGGATGAGGTCGCACTACACTGGCGCAACTGAAGAGATGGTTAATCACTTTCTCTTTACAGATTGAATGATGAGCCGATATACGAGGAATAATGGCTCAGGAGACAATAATAGGAATGCTCCTGACATGAGGACAATGTTTACTACCTTCATGCGAGAGATGGTTAGAGATGTTCAGGGAGCAGCTCCTAATGCTGCAAATGGTGGTGGTGCAGCGGTGCAGGCGCCTAAGGCCGATTTCTCCAAGCTCTATAAGGACTACACTAGTCTTGGTGGGAAGCCGTTCCACGGAACAGAATCGGCTAAAGAAGTTCAGGATTGGCTTGATAGTTGTGAGCGTATCTTCGAGGACCTGGTAATCGAAGACGCAATGAAGAGAAAGCTAGCATCCCACCAGCTACAAGGGCGGGCTATGAATTGGTGGCTACTTCTGAGGATCAAGTTACTTGGGAACAGTTGAAGACCCGATTCAGTGATAAGTTTATCGCAGCTCCCCAAAAGTCAGAATAAGAACTTAAACAGAATGGTAGGGCAATCTCGGAATATATTGCTGAGTTCGATACTTTATCGAAGTATGGATTATCTCTTATCGATACCACCGAGAAGAAGAACGAGAAGTTCATAACTGGTTTAGATCAGTACTTGGGAGAAAGGCTTATAAACCATATTGATGAGACTTTTGAATCAATTGTTGGGAAAGCATTGAGATCAGAGAGCCTTTATTCTAAGCCCAAGACTGAAACTGCTGTTGCATCTGTAGAGGGTCCAAAACCGCAGGCGAGCGGTGGAGGCAAGAATAATTCTCATAATAAAAGGAAGCAGAATCAGACCAAGGATGGTCAAAAAAAGAAAGACAGGAAAGATGTAGAGTGCTTTAGCTGTGGCAAGAAGGGCCACTATGCTAAAGAATGTCGAGCAAAGCCAGCGGACAGGAAGTGCTTCAATTGTGGCCAAGTGGGACATCATAAGGATAAATGTCCACAACCTCCTAAAGAGGAGCAAATTGTGAAAGCATATGCTATTAATGTTGTTCCTTCTTCGTCGAATGCCCCAACTGCGGCGAAGAAAGGAAAGAATGTTGTCGTTCAAGGTATGCTTTCTATTTATGATGTTCCTGTTCGAGTATTGTTTGATACTGGGGCTTCCCATTCCTTCATATCTAGTGACCTAGTAGATAGGTTGGGATTGGAACCCGAGAGAGTCGATAGACCTTTAGTGGTGATGAACCCGATTGGTGGTTCGACTAGCCTTAGCATGATTTGTCGAAATTTACTCTTATCGAGTCATGGATGTATGTTTTCTTGTGATTGCTTTGTTTTGGGCTTTACTGGTTATGGTATTATTTTGGGAGTCGATTGGCTCTAAAGGTATGGGATGGTGGTGGATTGTTAGGGATTTTCGATGACTGTTAGGGAGGATGATGGGTGGAGGGTAGTATTTGGTGGCCTATCTAGTGAGGAGGTGATGGCTAGTTTTCTAAATTCCCTCGACATTCCACAGGATGAGTTATCAGGGGTTCCCATTACTGGCCAGTATCCGGACATCGTCGGGCAAGTGACCAGACTTCCACCACACCGAGAGATTGAGTTCCGTGTTGATTTAGTGAGAGTTGCCAGACCTATAGTGATGCGACTTCGTCGTATGGCACCATGGGAGCAGCGAGAGCTCGGGGTGCAAGTAAGCGATCTTTTGAAGAAGGGATTTATCCGAAGGAGTGTCTCTGAGTAGGGAGAACCAATCGTATTTGCCACTAAGGCAAATGCTTCCCTTCGTTTGTTTGTGGACTATCGTAAGTTAAACAAAGTGACAAGGAAGAATAAGTATCCTCTTCCACGGATAGATGATTTTTTTGATCAACTGGAAGGAGAAAGAGTGTTCTCCCAATTGGACCTCATGACAGGATTTCATCATCTCCTTGTGGCAGCTAAGAGTATCCCTAAAACGACATTTCGGATGCCGTTCGGATTCTATGAGTGGTTTCGTCATGCCATTTGGGTTGAGCAATGCACCAGCATATTTTGTGGATCTTATGGATAGAGTTTTCAGAGATCAGTTGAATAAGTTTGTTCTTGTGTTCGTGGACGATATCTTGGTTTACTCGAGGACAGAGGAAGAACACAAGGAACATTCAAGGACAGTGATGGAGGTGTTGAGGAAACAACAACTGAAAGAGAAATTCTCTAATTATCACTTCTGGAGGAGGGAAGTGAGATTCTTGGGCCATGTCGTTTCAAAGAATTGTATTGCCGTGGACCCTGTGAAGGTGGCTACGGTACAAGATTGGTCTACGCCCATGAATGCAACAGATGTAAGAAGTTTCTTGGGATTAGTTGTATATTATCGTAAGTTCATCCAGGACTTCTCCTAGATAGCGGCACCGTTAACTCAGTTGACCAAGAAGAATCAAGCTTTCGTCTGGGACAGAAGGTGTGAAACTGCATTTAAGAGTCTAAAGGAAAAGTTAACGTGTATGCCAGTGTTAGTCATTCCTAAAGTGAATGAAGAGATGACGGTATACACAGATGCATGTGGTGCAAGACTAGTGCTGTATTGATGCAAGGAGGTAGAGTTGTAGCTTATGCTAGTCGAAAGCTGAAACCGCATGAGAATAGATATCCTACCCATGATTTGGAATTGGCAGAGATTGTGTTCGCATTGAAGATGTGGAGACATTATCTCTTGGGAGAAAGATTCGAGTTGTTTACCGATCATAAATCGTTAAAGTACCTTTTTGTAACAACCCGCATTCTTCATATCGAAGGAACGTAGAATATTTATTTCTATCCCATATGAAGTCGTATGTTCATGTAACTTTGGGAAACAACCAATAGACTCATTTCCCATGTTCATGATTTTTGTCGATTTTTAAATGACCGTTTTGCCCCTAGCCGATCTTGTTTTGGCCATAACTTTTGATTGGAAAGTAATTTTGACCTGAAACCACTTCCATTAGATCCATTTGATGGTTTACCTTTCCATAGAGTGGTCATAATAGCCAAACGGACTTACCGTTTGGGAGATATGGCTGAAATAAGGTTTGGAGGGTGAAAAACTGCTTAACCGGGCCAAATAGGGTGATTAGTGAATGGGCCCATAACCCATTTCGGGATTAGGGTTATGGGGAGGCTGAAAAGGGTTAGAAAATAATTCCATTTCAGTTTTCTAGCCTCCACTTACCTCTTAGAAACCTTAAAAATGGCCTCCAACCTCTAAATCACCTCCAAATCATCTTCTAATAAAGGATTAAGCTTAGCAACATCAACTCAAGGGAGATCTACACCAAATCAACGTTAGAGCTGCTGTTTAGCATCGGGATCCGCACCAAATCAGAGATTTACTTCAGATCTAAGTCTTATTTGTGGCTAAGGTGGGTGATTTGCATAGTTCCTCACTAATTATGGCTAATTAGTGTTAATTAGCGAATTTAAACATCATAAAATTCTGGAAAAATATTTATAAAATTCGAAATGATGTTTTAGACCTCTGATATGAATTTGGGTTAATCTGATTAAGTTTTGCTAATCAAATCATTAGTTTCACCTAAACATGCTTAAGAGGAAATATGAGGTTTCGGCTAGGTTTGATCCACTTTAACCTATCATATTGTTGTTTTGATGTTTGTGGTTGATTACACATGTTGCTATGACTGTATGGTATGCTTTGTGATTAATTAGAATAGTCGGAATGGTCGAAAACGCCGTCGAGTGGCGTAAATTGCTTGCTGGAGAAAAATGCAGGAAGACATCCGAACCGGATCGGATCGGTTGGAGGACCCGATCCACTCTCATACCCCACTCTTCGATCTATTCACACTTCTCGTGGCATGCAACATCCGACCCGATCCGCCATGGTACCCCGACCCGAACCGAAGTACTACGACGAGGCTTAGAGACTACGACCCGACCTGAGTTGATTAGAAGAAGTCGATCAGAACCGTGGCAAACTGGAGGACCCCGATCCGAATCGGTGATGGCAACTGGACGTGGAGATTCGATCCGATTCGCTGAGGCGATGATGACCCGATCCGATCCAGCGAAGAAGGAGCACCCCGATCCGAACCGAACTGGTGACTAGGGGGAGATCCGAACCGATTCGGTGATGACCAATAAACCGAGATGCAAAGGTAGTCCAAGTGGAAGTTAGAGCTCAGGATCCAATGAGGAACCAACGAGTGCAATTCATGGTTGGGCTTTGCTGCAGGACGTTTTCTAAGGAGTTGTCGACGTTCATAACTTCGATTCACCACTGAAAATGGATGATGGGCTACTTATCAGTGCAGTAGAGTCATTATGACTCGAGGGGCAAGGTGATGGTAGCAAGACTATGTTATCAGTGCAGTAGAGTCATTATGACTTGAGGGGCAAAGTGATGCGTAGTAGGACTATGAGCCAGTGCAGTGGGGTCATTGTGACTCCATGGGGGAAGAGTGGACATAGTAAAGGATTAGTGAGGCTATGAGCCAGTGCAGTGGGGTCATTGCGACTCCATGGGGCAAAGTGGACATAGCAAAGGATTAGTGGCTATGTATCAGTGCAGTGAAGCCATTTATGACTTCATGGGGCAAAGTGATCATAGCAAGGTATGTTGGTTGATCGAAGTGGTGGATATCGTATGCTTTACGCACTGAGTGAGAGATGTGAGAATGGTTGATATGTTTGATTGTTTGCCATCACTATGACATGCACACCCCCACCCCTGATACCTTTACACCATTTGAAATGGCACCTTAAAGTGTTGTACATTATGTAGTGCTAACTCTTTGGTTGCAGGTCCAGGTTCAGATATGTTTTAGTCTACCTGTTATTGTTCTGTTTAGATGCTTATCGCTCATACCAGGCTTTATGTCTGACCCAGAGTTTTATGTCTCCTCTTATTGCTCTGGGTGCTCACATGAGCATACTAGAGACAGGTTAGCTGGTGATGTGCGGGTAGCTGATTCAGAGGCGAGCAGGAGGCTTCCACGTATGATATATAGATATTCTCCCTGTGTCGTTGGTGGTTGCTACTTTGGCATTAGTAGTGTACCTCCTTTATCTTGCTTTTGCTTTTTGAGACAGTTTGAAAAGTTGTAATAATGTTAGCTTTGGATCGTAAGCTGTACTTGGATTTTCCGCTACTATGTTAGTTTGTTTTCATCTTATGCACCGTCTCAACTGTTTTATGTCAAGTATATTGTTATTATATTTTATTCCATGCGCGGTGAGACATTTTACAGGTTCCTTGTTAGTTCATTTCCTTCTTCCCTTTTCCTTCCGACGATCCGTCCCGTGCTAACTGGACATGTGTACAGCGCACTTTTGGAGTAAATGTCGGTTGGTGCGGGGCGGGACGTCACATTTGGTATCAGAGCTCTAGGTTGCGTAGTTAACTTGGGTAAGACACTAGGGAGAGATAGTACGTATATGAGAGCGCGTATTTGTGATTACTTTGGTTTTCAAAAGCTATATATGTATATACTATTAGTAGTATAAGAATGAAGTCATACTGCATTAGCACCAATATGGGGTCGTTAATCGTTTCCCCTTTTACAGATTGACGATGAGCCGATATGTAAGAGGTGCTGGTAGGGGAGCCAATAATGGGAATGCTGCTGACATGAGGGCGATGTTTACTGACCTCATGAGAGACATGCTTAGGGAGGTGCAAGGGGCAGTTCCCAATCCCGGAATTGGTGGTGGTCCAGTAGAGCAGGCGCCTAGGGTCGATTTCGCCAAGTTGTGCAAGGATTACACTAACCTTTGTGGGAAGTCGTTCCACGGAACGGAGTCGGCCACAGATGTTCAGGATTGGTTGAATAGCTGTGATCGTATCTTCGATGACTTGGGTATCAAGGATGCGATGAAGAGAAGGCTAGCATCTCGTCAGCTGCAAGGGCGAGCGATGAATTGGTGGAATGCCATTAGAACAACCACTCCAGAAGATCAGGTTACTTGGGATCAGTTCAAGGCTCGCTTTAGCGAAAAGTTCATTCTAGCTTCCCAGAAGTCAGTGTTGTTTAAGAGATTCTTGGAACTCAAGTAGAATGGTAGGGCAGTCTCTGACTATATTGCTGAGTTCGACACTTTGTCGAAGTATGGACTATCTCTTATCGATACTCCTGAGAAGAAGAATGAGAAGTTCATTACTGGGTTGGATGGGTACTTGGGGGAAAGGCTTATCAACCACATCGATGAGACTTTTGAATCGATTGTGGGGAAAACTTTGAGATTAGAGAGTCTTTACCCTAAGCCAAAGATTGAGGCTACATCTGCAGAAGGGCTAAAGCCGCAAGCAAGCGGTGGAGGCAAGAATAACTCTCAGAATAAGAGGAAGCAGAGCCAATCTAAGGATGGCCAGAAAAAGAACAAGAAAGAAGTTGAGTGCTTCAGCTGGGGTAAGAAGGGCCATTATGCTAAAGAATGTCGGGCCAAGCAAGCGGATAGGAAGTGCTATAACTGTGGCCAAGTGGGACATCATAAGCATAAGCGTCCGCAACCTCTTAAGGAGAAGCAGATTGTGAAAGCATATGCTATTGATGTTGTTCCTTCTTCGTCGAATGCCCCAACTGCGGCGGAGAAAGGAAAGAATGTTGTTATTCAAGGTATGCTTTCTATTTATGACATACCAGTTCGAGTTTTGTTTGATACAGGGGCTTCCCGTTCCTTCATATCTAGTGACCTGGTAGATAGGTTGGGACTGGAACCCGAGATAGTCGATAGACCATTAGTTGTGACGAACCCGATTGGTGGTTCGACTAGTCTTAGTATGATTTTCCGAAATTTGGTCTTATCGAGTCATGGATATATGTTTGTTTGTGATTGCTTTGTTTTGGGCTTTACTGGGTACGGCATTATATTGGGAGTCGATTGGCTCCAAAGATACGGGGTGGTGGTAGACTGTGAGGGCTTTTTGGTGACAGTTAGGGCGGATGATGGGCGGAGGGTAGTGTTTGGTAGCCTACCTAGTGATGGGGTAATGGCTAGTTTTATAAATTCCCTCAACATCCCGCATGATGAGTTGTCAGTTGTGCCCGTGGTTGGCCAGTATCCAGACGTCTTCGAGGAGGTGACCAGGCTCCCACCACACCGAGAAATTGAGTTCCGTATTGATTTAGTGAAATATTCTAGACCTATAGTGATGCCACTTCGTCGTATTGCACCAAGGGAGCAGCGAGAGCTCGGGGTGCAAGTCAGCAATCTTTTGAAGAAGGGATTTATTAGAAGAAGTGTCTCCGAGTGGGGAGCACCAGTTGTGTTTGCCACTAAGGCATATGGTTTCCTTCGTTTGTATGTGGACTATCGCGAGTTGAATAAGGTAACGAGGAAGAATAAGTATCCTCTACCGCGGATAGATGATTTGTTTGATCAACTGGAAGGAGCAAGAGTGTTCTCCCAGTTGGACCTCACGACAGGATTTCATCAGCTCCGAGTAGCAGATGAGAGTGTTCCGAAAACGGCATTTAGGACGCCGTCTGGATTTTATGAGTGGTTGGTCATGCCATTTGGGTTGACCAATGCACCAACCTACTTTGTGGATCTTATGAATAGAGTATTAAGAGATCAGTTGAATAAGTTTGTTCTTGTGTTCGTAGACGATATCCTTGTTTACTCAAGGACAGAGGAGGAACACAAGGGACACTTGAGGATAGTGATGGAGGTGTTGAGGAAACAGCAATTGAAAGCGAAATTCTTTAAGTGTCACTTTTGGAGAAGGGAAGTGAGATTCTTGGGCCATGTTGTTTCAGAGAACGGTATTGCCGTGGACCCTGCGAAGGTGGCTACGGTACAGGATTGGCCTACGCCCAAGAATGCAACAGATGTAAGAAGTTTCTTGGGGTTAGATGGATATTATCTTAAGTTTATCCAGGACTTCTCCAAGATAGCAGTACCGTTGACTCAGTTGACTAAGAAGAATCAGGCCTTCGTCTGGGACGGAGTGTGTGAGAATGCATTTAAGAGTCTAAAATAAAAGTTGACGCGTGCGCCAGTATTAGTCATTCGTAAAGGGAATGAAGAGATGACAGTATATACGGATGCTTGTGGTACCGGACTAGGTGCTGTCTTGATGCAAGGAGGTAGGGTTGTAGCTTATGCTAGTCGGCAGCTAAAGCCGCATGAGAAGAAGTATCCTACCCATGAGTTGGAACTGGCAGCGATTGTGTTCGCATTAAAGATGTGGAGACACTATCTCTTGGGAGAAAGATTTGAGTTGTTTACCGACCATAAATCGTTAAAGTATCTCTTCTCTCAGAAAGATCTGAATCTCCGTCAGCAGAGATGGTTAGAGTTCTTGGCTTCGTATGATTTTGATATCGCATACACACCTAGGAAAGGTAATGCGGTAGCCGATGCCTTGAGTAGAAGACATGCCAGTTTAGGGGCTATGTTTCTTGAATGGAAGCAACTGGAGTATATCGCAGGGTTTGATTTCAGACCACAGTGCGAATTGGATCCAGAAGTGCTAGCTAGTTTGACGATCAGACCCACTTTGATAGAGCGGATTGGTTCCAGCCAGAGGGACGATCCTAATCTATTGGAAATCGTCTCCAAGTTAGAGACGGACATCGATGGTGAGGAGATGAATTTGTATGGGCTTGATCGAGATGGATGGCTTAGAAAGAATGGAAGGCTAGTTGTACCCAACGTGAATGGTTTGAGAGATGAAGTGCTTTGAGAATGTCATCACTCAAAACTGACTATACATCCCGGTGGTAATAAGATGTATTAAGATATGAAGCAGACTTACTACTGGGAAGGGATGAAAAGAGACGTTGGGAAGTTTATATCCAAATGCATGAATTGCCAGCTAGTTAAAGCCGAGCAAAAGAAGCCTAGTGGGTTGTTGCAACCATTAGAAATTCCCGAATGGAAATGGGAGCAAGTCTCGATGGATTTCATCGATGGTTTACCAAGGACTAGATCGGGACATGATAGCATTTGGGTAATTGTGAATCGATTGACTAAGAGTGCAAGATTTATACCAGTCAAATCGACCAGAACGGCAACTAAGTTGGCAGAATTGTATATTAAATGGGTAGCGAGATTTCATGGAGTACCTAAAAGCATTGTGAGTGACCGAGACCCGTTGTTTACTAGTGGGTTTTGGAAGAGTTTACAAGAGGCTCTAGGGTCAGAATTACATCTCAGTACCGCATATCATCCTCAGACCGACGGTCAGACGGAGAGGGTGAATCGTATATTGGATGATCTCTTGAGAGCTTGTATATTGGATTTTGTGGATCATGGGATGACCATTTGCATCTAGTAGAGTTTGCATATAATAATAGCTACCAATCCAGTATGGCTCCATATGAAGCTTTGTACGGAAGGCCGTGCAATTCACCATCATGTTGGATAGAGACTGACGAGAAGTTTATGCTTGGACCAAATGTGGTGAGGAAAACTTCGGATAAGACTAAGACCATTCAACAACGAATGAAGGCTGCCCAAGATAGGCAGAAGAGTTATGCTGATAAGAGGAGAAGAGACTTAAAATTCTCCGTTGGTGACTTGGTGTTTGTCAAGATTTCTCCGTTGAATAGCGTGATACGATTTGGAAGGAGAGGCAAGTTGGCACCAAGATTTGTTGGCCCATTCCCTGTTCTTGAACTAGTCGGGAATTTGGCATATAGAGTTGACTTACCAGAGAAGATGGAGGGATTTCACAATGTATTTCATGTTTCCCAACTAAGGAAGTTCATTCACGACCCAAATATGACTATTTCACCTGATCAGTTAGAGGACTTCGAAGTAGAACCCGAGGCTGTTGGGAACCGCAAGCCGATCCGTATTGTCGAGCACGATACGAAGCAACTTCGAAGGAAGGCGGTGAGGCTAGTCAAGGTTCAGTGGGGCGAGAACGAGAATGACTGTACTTGGGAGACAGAGGAGAGCATTAGGAAGACGTATCCAGAACTCTTTGCCTGGTAAGATTTACCTTGTAATTTAGTTATTCCGCATGCTAGGATAGACTTGTTTTGCTTGTTTTGCATGTTTGATTGTTGTTTTATGGTTGACAGGCATGCGGGACCCTTTGTGTGTTTTGGTTAGGGAATTTCGGGGGCGAAATTTCTTAAGGGGGGGAGAATGTAACAACCCGCATTCTAAGCATCGGAGGATCGTAGAATATTTATTTCTTTCCTATATGAAGTCGTATGGTCATGTAACTTTGGGAAACAACCATTAGACTCATTTCCCATGTTCATGATTTTTGTCGATTTTTCACTACTACAAAAGTGGGCATATTCGACACTAATTTGTGTGCGTTGCATGAAAAGTGTGGCGAAAGCTATGATTTCTTCGAGCTTCTGCAACAGCATTCATATGTTGTTGCATTATACGTGGATGCACTGTTGCGGTGGGAATTTTAGTGTTCTGATGTGCAACACCAGTTAAAAGCATAGCATTACATATATATAATCCAGCTCAGCTATCCGCGTTATCAACATATAAAAACCCCAACCGTAGATGAAAGATTAATCCAACGGTTCAAACCATCTATGGATCTGATGATCTTAATGTTAGCCATCATCCAATCATTGACAGCCACGTCATTTCATTTTTTTGACGAAATTTTGGCGCGATCTTCTCCCTTCATGAAATCGTTTTCTTCTCTATCATCTAATCGTTTTCCCCCTTTTTACTATTGACAAAAATTTAAACCTAAATTCACGTCAGTATCGATCCTCTCCTCGACAGCAAATTCTATTCCGAAAAGGATGAAGCTTTGAACCGCTTTCTAGTTTTGATTGCTCAGGGCATTGACATCGCCAGTTTTTTCACTCAGGTTCAGTTTGTATTGCACTGTGAATTAGTTGCGCTTATTATAGATTGGATTATGAGTAATTAGTAATTAGTTCATTTGTTACATTTTGGAAAACCCATTCGCTTATGAGTAATTAGTTGCACTTATTATTGATTTGGGATTTGGGATTATGCTGAGGTTTATTCGAAAATTATACCCAGCAATAAACCATGAGAACCGGGCTACTGGCATGAAAAAGACATTGGTTTATTATAGAGGCCGAGCTAGTTAAGGAATGGGGACTGCGGTTAATTTGCACTGCTTGAGGTTCATACCTTACACTGCGGTTAATTTGTATGCTTGAGGTTAATTTGCACTGCGGTGTGTATGCACTGCGGTGACATCCGAATTTTAAGCCTCTTACCGCAGATTTTGACAAAATCTGAAGCGGGCACTCAAGCATTTTCATTTTATTACAATACACATCATACACGCAGTGCATATATACACTCACAAGTATACACGCACGCACAAGTATACACGCACAAGTATCATAAGTATACACGCACAAGTATCACAAGTATACAAGCTCAAGTATCATAAGTATACACGCACAAGTACACACGCTCAAGTATCATAAGTTTCAAGCCAAAAATCATTACCAGCAGAATAAAACCAACATCCACAAACATCACCAGTCATCACCAGCATCATCACCAGCATCCACACCAGCATCAGCACCAGCATCCATGTCAGAGTCATTGTCCATGTCAGAGTCATTGTCTATGTCAGAGTGGCTATTAAGGATAGAGCATAGTCATCACCAGCATCCATGTCAGAGTCATTGTCCATGGTACCACCAGTTCCTCCCTTTTGCTCACAAACAAAATTTCAGGCCTCGTCAAAGGATGAGTATGTGTGGTGCGCTCAACCCTAATGATGTATTTCTTGTTGTCGAATCGAGCAGCAAAAACATTCTCCAAGCCAATGCCTTCATAAAATTCCATTTTCAGGTATAATGATCTATGGTCAATTCGAGACCAATGACAGTCGTCAATTTCACACACATTTCCCATTGGCGTCATTAATTCTTTTATTGCAGGAACATTTGTCTTCAGGAACTCGGGAAAGCCAACAACTCTGGCCCATGATTCTGCCTCGAACGCTAGTTCAGGCTCAAATTCTTCAGCAGACCATTGTTGCACATAAAAAGCACCTCCAATTTTTGTAAAAAGTTTCAACATTAGCGCATGATCACGCGTACTATAAGATGGGCATGTTATTAGAAAAGAGTTTTTGGGTATAACCCATATAGTCCACTCCTCATTAAGCTTCAGCGTATGCCTAAGCGTGAGATGCACAAATTCGTAAGTCCAATGTCCTGAAGGAACAGTGGCAGTGATGCATAGTGAAGAGTCCTCCATTGTTTTTTTTTACTTTTGACGATGGAGTTTTGTTTAGGAGTTGAAGATGTAGATGACGATATGCTTCTGATGCTTGACAGGATATGAAGTGACACACTGTACGTGGCAGTAATATGGGAACTGAAAACTTTTTGCTCAGAAGACGAATGGCCATATGAAATTGCTTATTTGTTGGCTGGCATGAGTGACCAATCGCCAATGGTCAGTAAGTCAATTGTAATAATTGTGTTCATAACATTTTACTTAGAAGGCCAATGGCCATTCGATGCCACCACTTATCAAATAACTTGTTATCATTTGATCAGGTGCATATTTAATTCTGGAAGGCAGAGGGATACATTTTGCAGATCGGATTGCTGCATATATATGATTCATATATAGGTACATACTAACATACATATATATTTCCTATGGCAATCGGATTGCTGCATATATATGATTCATATATATATGAGTAATACATTTTGCAGGTGTGGACACATGTGTACATGTTCAGAATTCGCTAAAGAATTGCCAGGAATGGATCAGGATAATGTCCCTTATGCCGTGCACCTATTCTTGAAGTAGTTCGAGCTTACTGTATACAATGAACAAAACAGTGTAGCTGATTTTTGAGTTTTGATATTTGGATAATTAAAACAATTGCTTTGGATGAGTTTCTTGTACAAAACCTGTATTGCAAAATATTTAATTAAAGCATTGTATTTCTATCAAATTAGTGTTGCATTTTCCTTCTTCTACTGTTGCGTTAGCTTTTATTGATATTGCATTTCATTGTAATGGTGTTGCATTACATATTGTAGTGGTGTTGCATTACATTAAATATAATTGCTTACCCGTCGCACGTGGACCCCACAGCTGACGTGGATAGCTGGTGTGGCATGTGACACGTGGAGTGCTGACATGGAGAGATGACGTGTCGTGTGACACATAGACAGCTGACGTGGAAAGCTGACATGGCGACACTGGAAGCCAGGCCCTAACTAATGCTTAAGGCAACGCTGAATAGTGTTGCATTACGTGCAAATAGTGTTGCATTATGGCTATAATGCAACACTTTCTTTCCGTGGCCGTAGATGGGCAAAAGTGTTGCCTTAGGTGGTTAATGCAACGGCCGCGGATGCCACGCCCCCTGGTGTTGCCTATTTGAAAAAATGGCCTATGGCAACGCTTTTTTGATCTACGGCCACATAAAAATAGTGTCGAATATGCCCACTTTTGTAGTAGTGTTTAAATGATTGTTTTGCCCCTAGCTGATCTTGTTTTGGCCATAACTTTTGATTGGAAAGGAATTTTGACCTGAAACCACTTCCATTAGATCCGTTTGATGGTTTACCTTTCCATAGAGTGGTCATAATAGCCAAACGGACTTATCGTTTGGGAGATATGACTGAAATAAGGTTTGGAGGGTGAAAAACTGCTTAACCGGGCCAAATAGGGTGATTAGTGAATGGGCCCATAACCCATTTCGGGATTAGGGTTATGGGGAGGCTGAAAATGGTTAGAGAATCATTCCATTTCAGTTTTCTAGCCTCCACTTACCTCTTAGAAACCCTAAAAATGGCCTCTAACCTCTAAATCACCTCCAAATCATCTTCTAATCAAGGATTAAGCTTAGCAACATCAACTCAAGGGAGATCTACACCAAATCAACGTTAGAGCTGCTGTTTAGCATCGGGATCCGAACCAAATCAGAGATTTACTTCAGATCTAAGTCTTATTTGTGGCTAAGGTGGGTGATTTGCATAGTTCCTCACTAATTATGGCTAATTAAGGGTAATTAGTGTTAATTAGCGAATTTAAACATGATAAAATTCTGGAAAAATATTTATAAAATTTGAAATGATGTTTTAGACCTATGATATGAATTTGGGTTAATTTGGTTAAGTTTTGCTAATCATATCATTAGTTTCACCTAAACATGCTTAAGGGGAAATATGGGGTTTCGGCTAGGTTTGATCCACTTTAACCTATCATGTTGTTGTTTTGATGTTTGTGGTTGATTACACATGTTGCTATGACTGTATGGTATGCTTTGTGATTGATTAGAATAGTTGGAATGGTCGAAAACGCCGTCGAGTGGCGTAAATTGCTTGCTGGAGAAAAATGCAGGAAGACATCCGAACTGGATCGGATCGGTAGGAGGACCCGATCCGCTCTCATACTCCACTCTTCGATCTATTCGCACTTATCGTGGCATGCAACATCCGACCCGATCCGCCATGGTACCCCGACCCGAACCGAAGTACTACGACGAGGCTTAGAGACTACGACCCGACCTGAGTTGATTAGAAGAAGTCGATCCGAACCGTGGCAAACTGGAGGACCCCGATCCAAATCAGTGATGGCGATTGGACGTGGAGATTCGATCCGATCCGCTGTGGCGATGATGACCCGATCCGATCCAGCGAAGAAGGAGCACCCCGATCCGAATCGAACTGGTGACTAGGGGGAACCGATCCGGTGATGACCAATAAACCGAGATGCAAAGGTAGTCCAAGTGGAAGTTAGAGCTCAGGATCCAATGGGGAACCAACGAGTTCACTTCATGGTTGGGCTTTGCTGCGGGACGTGTGCTAAGGAGTTGTCGACGTTCATAACTTCGATTCACCACTGAAAATGGATGATGGGCTACTTATCAGTGCAGTAGAGTCATTATGACTCGAGGGGCAAGGTGATGGTAGCAAGACTACGTTATCAGTGCAGTAGAGTTATTATGACTTGAGGGGCAATGTGATGCGTAGTAGGATTATGAGCCAGTGCAGTGGGGTCATTGTGACTCCATGGGGCAGAGTGGACATAGTAAAGGATTAGTGAGGCTATGAGCCAGTGCAGTGCGGTCATTGCGACTCCATGGGGCAAAGTGGACATAGCAAAGGATTAGTGACTATGTATTAGTGCAGTGAAGCCATTTATGACTTCATGGGGCAAAGTGATCATAGCAAGGTATGTTGGGTGATCGAAGTGGTGAATATCGTATGCTTTACGCACTGAGTGAGAGATGTGAGAATGGTTGATATGTTTGATTGTTTGCCATCACTATGACATGCACACCCCCACCCCCGTTACCTTTACACCATTTGAAATGGCACCTTAGAGTGTTGTATAGTATGTAGTGCTAACTCTTTGGTTGCAGGTCCAGGTTCAGGTATGTTTTAGTCTACCTGTTATTGTTCTGTTTAGATGCTTAACGCTCATACCAGGCTTTATGTCTGACCCAGAGTTTTATGTCTCCTCTTATTACTCTGGGTGCTCACACGAGCAGACTAAAGACAGGTTAGCTGGTGATGCGCGAGTAGCTGATTCGGAGGCGAGCAGGAGTCTTCCACGTATGATATATAGATATTCTCCCTGTGTCGTTGGTGGTCGCTACTTGGGCATTATTAGTGTACCTCCTTTATCTTACTTTTGCTTTTTGAGACAGTTTGAAAAGTTGTAATAATGTTAGCTTTGGATCATAAGCTATACTTGGATTTTCCGCTGCTATGTTAGTTTGTTTTCAGCTTATGCACTGTCTCACCTGTTTTATGTCAAGTATGTTGTTATTATATTTTATTCCATGCGCTATGAGACATTTTACAGGTTCCTTATTAGTTCATTTCCTTCTTCCCTTTTCCTTCTGATGATCCGTCCCGTGCTAACTGGACATGTGTACAACGCACTTTAGGAGTAAATATCGGCTGGTGCGGGGCGGGACATCACACTTTTCTCCCGGAAGGATTTAAATCTTCGTCAACAAAGATTGTTAGAGTTCTTGGTTTCGATGATTTCGATATCGCATGCACACCCGGGAAGGGCAATGCGGTAGCTGATGGATTGAGTAGGAGACATGCCAGTTTAGGGGCTATGTTTCTTGAATGGAAGCAACTGGAGTATATCGCAGGGTACGATTTTAGACCAAAGTGCGAATTGGATCCAGAGATGTTAGCAAGTTTGACGATCTGACCCACTTTGATTGAGTGGATTGGTTCTAGTCAGAGGGACGATCCTAACATATTGGAAACCATCTCCAAGTTTGAGATGGGTATCGACGAGGAGATGAACAAGTATAGGCTTGATTGAATGGGATGGCTTAGAACGAATGGGAGATAGTTTTGCCCAATATCAATGGATTGAGAGGTGAAGTGCTTAGAGAATGTCATCACTCAAAACTGACTATACATCCCGGTGGTAACAAAATGTATCGAGACATGAAGCAGACCTTCTACTAGGAAGGAAAGAAAAGAGATGTTGGGAAGTTTATATCCAAATGTATGAATTCCAGCTAGTTAAAGCCGAACAGAAGAAGCCTAGTGGTTTGTTACAACCGCTGGAAATTCACGAATGGAAATGGGAACAAGTCTCAATGGATTTCATTGATGGTTTATCCAGGACTAGATCAGGCCATGATAGCATTGGGTAATTGTGGATCGATTGACCAATAGTGCAAGGTTTATACCAGTCAAGTCGACTAGAACAATAGCTAAGTTAGCAGAATTATATATGAAGTGGGTAGTGAGATTTCATGGAATACCCAAAGGCATTGTGAGTGACCGAGATCCGTTGTTTACTAGTGGGTTTTGGAAGAGCTTACAAGAGGCTTTGGGGTCAGAAATACAGCTCAGTACCGCGTACCATCCTCAAACCGACGGTCTGACGAAGAGGGTGAGTCATGTATTAGAAGATCTCTTGAGAGCTTGTATATTGGATTTTGGAGGGTCATGGGATGACCATTTGCATTTGGTGGAGTTCGCATATAATAATAGTTATCAGTCCAATATTGGTATGGCTCCATTTGAAGTTTTATACGGAAAACCGTGCAACTCACCATCATGTTGGATGGAAGCCGGTGAAAAATATGTGCTTAGACCGGATGTGATAAGTGAAACTTCAGATAAGATCAAGATTATCCAACATCGAATGAAGGTTGCCCAACATAGGCAGAAGAGTTATGTTGATAAAAGGTGAAGAGATTTAAAATTCTCCATTGGCAACTTAGTATTTATCAAGATCTTTCCGTTGAAGAGCGTGATTCGATTTGGTAGGAGAGGCAAGTTAGCGCCAAGATTCGTTGGTCCATTACCCGTTCTCGAGCAAGTTGGGAATTTAGCATATAAAGTTGGATTACCTGACAAGATGGTAGGAGTTTACAACGTATTTCATGTTTCTCGGTTAAGGAAGTTCATGCACGACCCTGATATGACTATTTCACTGAATCAGTTGGATGACATCGAAGTAGAACCCGAGGCGGTTGGGAACCGCAGGCCGATCCGTATTGTCGAGTACGATACGAAGAAACTTTGAACGAAGGCTGTGAAACTGGTCAAGGTTCAGTGGGGTGATAACAAGCATGACTGTATCTGGGAAACAAAGGAGAACATAAGGAAGACGCATCCAGAACTCTTCTCCTGGTAAGATTTTAATAGTGATAGTTATTCCCTTATTAGTAAACCGCATGCTAGGATAGACTTGTTATGTCATGATGTGTGTTTGATTATTTATAAATGGCTGATAAGCATGCGGGATACCATAGTATGTTTTGATTAAGGAATTTCGGGGGCGAAATTTCTTAAGCGGGGGAGAATGTAACGACCCACAATATACGCATCGGAGGATCGAAGAATATTTATTTCATTTTCATACGAGGTCGTATAGTTGTGTAACTTTGGGAAACGACTATTGGGGTCATTTCCCATGTTCACGATTTTTGCCGATTTTTAAATGACCGTTTTGCCCCTAGCGAATCTTGTTTCGCCTATAACTTTTGATTGGTAAGATGTTTTGACCTGAAACCACTTCTATTGGATTCAAATGATGGTTTACCTTTCCGTAAAATGGCCACATTAGCCAAACGGACTTATCGTTTGGGAGATATAGCTGAAATAAGGTTTGGAAGGTGAGAAACATCTTAACCGGGCCTAATTAGGGTGATTAGCAGCTAGACCCATAACCCATTTCGGGATTAAGGTTATGGGAAGGCTGATAGGGTTTGGGAAAAATCAGTTCTTGTCATTTTTCAGTCGCCATTTACATCCTTGAAACCTTAGCAATGGCCTCCACCTTCTAAATCACTCCCAAATCACTTTCTAATCGCATATTAACTTAATCTACACCAATTAAGGAAAATTAGCATCAAATCAGAGTTGGAGCAGCTGTGTTGCATCGGAAAATGCCCCAAAATAGTAGAATTTCAGATCTGAAGTTTTATTTGTGGCTAAGGTGAGTGATTTGCATTGTTTTTTCACTAACTACGGCTAATTAGGGGTGATTAGTGTTAATTAACGAAATTTTGCATTATAAAAATTTGGAAAAATATGTAAAAATTCCGAAATATTATTTTATGCCTCTCTTATAAATTTGGGTTAATTTGGATATGTTTTGCTAATCCTATCATTAGATTTGATTAAACATGATTAAGGGGAAAACATGGGTTTTTGGGTATGTTTGATCCATATTAACATGTTATATTGTGTGCTTATGGTCGATTTTACATGTTGCTATAACTGTTTGGAATGATTTTTGATTTCATAGAAAAGTTAGAATGGTCGAAAACGCCGTCGAATGGCGAATATAGCTCCCCGGAAAAGTTGCAGGAAATGGTCATGGACCCGTTCATGAAGCACATATGGCAATTCGACCCACTCGTAGGGCAACCCCCACTCATGAACTGCTCGACTTCAAGGACCATGAGTCGCTCCAGCACTACACTCAGGAGATCACGAACCAAAAGGAGTCCATGAGTAGGTCACGAGCCGCGGCATCATCACGAACCACTCACCAAGAGTGCACCCTAGGACCTAGGTTAGTACTCACGAGTCACGATGGAGCACCATGATCCGGAGCAGGAAATCATGAGCAAACCTAGTGGCCTCGAGACACCATGAACCAGGAGACATCACGAGCCAATGTCAGGAGGGGCGAACCACGAGTCGATAAAAAGGGGATCACGGTCTAGTCTTTGAGTCTGGACAATAAACGAACTGAATGGAACTGAGGTGCGAACGGGATGATGACCAAAACCCGAGATGCAAAGGTTGTCCAAATAGGAAGTTAGGACTCAGGATCCAGATGGGAATCAACGAGTTAACTTCATGAGTTGGACTTTGCTGCGGGACATGTGCAAAGGGGTTATCGATGTCTATAGCTTTGACTCACCACTGAGAGCGTGTATTGGCTATGGACTAGTGCAGTGGAGTTGTCATGACTCCATGGGGCAAAAGTGATCATAGCAGGGCTATGAGCCAGTGCAGTGGAGTTGTCATGACTCCATGAGGGCAGAGTGGAAATAGCAAAGCACTAGTGGTTACGGATCAGTGCAGTGGGGCCATTATGACTCCATGGGGCAGAGTAATCGTAACAAAGAATTGGGTGTTCAAAGTGGTGGATATCGTATACTTTACGCACTGAGTGAGAGATGTGAGAATGATTGCTATGTTTGATGTTTGTTATCACCATGACATGTACACCCCCTCCCCATTATTTTCACACCATGTGTTAGTGTCGCCTTAGAGTATTGTACATCCTGTTGTGTTGACTCTGTGGTTGCAGATCCAGGTTCTAGTACTGTTATGTATATCTGTTATTGTTCTGTTTTTGCTGCTTATCACTTATACCATACTTTTGTCTGACCCAGAGTTTTATGTCTCTTCTTATTACTCTGGGTGCTCCTAAATGAGCAGACTAGAGACAGGTTAGTTGGTTATGCACGAGTAGCTATCCGGAGACGAGTAGGAGGCTTACACGTATCATTCCCATATATTCTCCTTGTGTTGTTGTTGGTCACTACTTTGGGCATTAGTAGTGTACCTTCCTATTTTGCTTAGAGACAGTTTTAAAATTTGTAATAATGGTGGTTTGGATCATAAGCTGTATTTTGAATTTTCCGCTGCTATGATGCTTTAGTTTTCAGCTTATGCACTGTCTTGCTTGTTTTATGTCAAGTTATGTTATTATTATATATTTTTTACATGCGCTATGAGATATACTACAGGTTCTTTGTTAGTTCACAGTTTCAAATTCCTTTTCATTGGTGACTATCCCGTGTTGGCTGGACATCGGCACAGCGCATTTAATTGGAATTGTCATCTGGTGCGGGGCGGGCCGTCACAGTGTGCATCCGCGCCTTTTTATTGGTCCATAAATATTGCCATGAACTAGTGGTAGTTTCATGTGGCTTTCCTTGCACTCTTTTTTGGAATGCTATCATGGTGCTGTTATCCAACCAACAATCAATGCATATCTTTGAACTTGTGGAAAGTTGAGGTAATCCCCACGCTATATCAATAATCTAAAGAGTATTTAAACCACTATAGCTCAAATGACCATATAGCAATGCCACAGATAGGTGAGGTTTTGTGAGTTTGTATAGAAGCAAAAAAGCACTTTGATCTTAACTGTTTGTTAATAATACGAACACCCTATTGGCGGACATGTTTTCTTGAAAGATTAGGCCTTTCTCCGGATGGCTACACTTTACACATTCTTGTATGAATCAAGAATGCAAGTCCCTTCACTTGTAATTTTCCCACAGTTAATAAATTATTCTTTAACTATGGTACATAAAACGCATCTATGATGATGTGACTTACTTTATTTATGCATAATCTAAGATTACCCTTCCCATGTATCAACATCCTGAAGTTGTTTTCCAAGCATGGCATGCTTTCAAAATCATTAGATAACTCATAAAACATTGTTGCATCACCAGTCATGTGATTTTAACATCCTGTGTCCAAAAACAAAGTGTCTCCACGTTTTTTTTTGTTCATTTCCATGGAAGCCATCAACTGCAACTCCTCATGTTCATCTGATTCCACATAATTAGATTCCCATGTTGGACACTCGAACCGAAAGTGACCTAACTTATGGCATCAATGGAATTCCACTATGGCTTTGTTAAATACACGGCTACCTCTGAAAAGACGAGTAGGATCTAGTAATATGGAAATATGTGTAGTATAAGTGTATGCGGAAGTTTTGATAAGGTGATATATTATTTTTTATATATGCAAGTAAATATTTAATGAAATAAATACTTAGAAAGGATATCACAGATAAGCAATATAAAAGTAATAAATAAAGTAAAGAAAACTAGGAATTTTTATACTGGTCCAGAGCACGGTCTTACATCCACTCCCATGTCCAGTCCTAGAATCTTTTTGGAATTTAACTAATCGACACCCTCACTTAACCTGGAGGAATAGTTATTACAACACCTAAGTAGCAGAACATGGACTTGAGCAACATAATAAGATTTCGCCTCAGTAGTCCAAGAGGTCTTCTTGCCTGGGCAGCGAAACAGGAATTCAACAAATACAAAAGGTTGTTTGACTATACATGTGTTCTTGATAAAACAGACAAGTCACAATTGAGTACACCATTCCTATAATATTCTCTTTTGTATACATATTGAAAGCAAGTGAAGAAAAAAGAAGGAAATTGATTTATAATCATAGAATGTTGAATATTTGAGAGCATAAGTGAATATAGAATAGAAATAGTTTGAAATCAGAGGATAATTAAATCAAGAAAGTTTGGCGGTTAAAATAAGTGATTCTGAAGTACACTTATAGTAAATAAAAGGTTGGAATTATTTGTAAAAAGATTTGATCAAAAGATATAGTCATAATTGTTTGATTAAAGAGTTACGACTCTTTAAAAATCGCTGAAAAATGGGTATATTTTTAAAATATATGTGCATATGCGCCAATCATATTATTCAGCCGGCCGAATACTCAAACTCAAAAGTTTGAATACTTAACAACCAGCCGGGTGAATTTTCAATTCAGCCGGCTGTTACACATGATTTCTGGTCATATGCTTCAGCCTTTGAAATATAAAATCGTTATGAACATGTGCGCGCACGCACACACACACACACACACACACACACACTATTGGAGAGATTTTAACAATAAAATCCAACTAAATACAGACTCTGATACATTACAAATATACCTATATATCTTCTTGTTGAATCATCGTGCATTTACGCTAAATTCTTCTCCTATTTCCTGTAATATATGTTAGTAGACAATATCGTCGATATATAGTTGTCGTAATCAAAATCTAGTTCAAAAAGGGAGGTTCTAACAATCTCCCCCTTTTTGATGTTGACAAACTTTTATATATTTATAAGATGCAACGAAATAAAGAATTTACCTGTGCTCTCCATGTATATATGTTATATATATTTTTTCTCCCCCATTGTCATCGATAAAGAAGAAGAACAACTTGTAGGAAACAAAGTAATATATAGGCCATAAAGTAAATGAATAAAAAAACGAGAGTGTATACGAACTATTTTATTATGTATACTTGAGTTTATAAAAATATTATATCCATTATGCATATAGGATAAAAGTATATTTAAAAGGAATAGAAACATGTGATGAATTTAAAACATCATATGATCATAAGTGTAGTGCTATTTGTAGTAATATAATATGAGCCGGATAGATGATAACCAAAAGAACATAACATACGTCGCATCATAATATTATCATGAGTTTTATATGAAACATCATCAAAAGTTAACCAAACATAAGTTCATCAACGTTATACCATAAGTTTCAACATAAAATATCAACATATCGAACATAGTGTGTTTAAAGGAAAATATTATTTATATAAATCAAAATAAATTAAATTAAACATTAATTCTTCCTTGTTATTACCCTAGGTATTGATTTTGATGATAACAACCATATAAGCATGACTACAAACGTACCTTCTAGTTGTGCAGTTACATCAGATATATTATGGAGATATTTTTAGAAATATATAAGAGTACAAAAAAGGAATTAAATAAGAATTTTAACCAGAGCAATGGAAGGATAATCAAAGAAATTGAAGACCAAAGACTATTAAAGAAGAATGCTGAAGAACAGAGAGGTGTTTGAAGTGCTAAGGTGTTGGTTGAACCTTAGGATATCTTGTTAAATATCTCATGATAAATACACTTGAAGACAATGAACAATTGACCTCGGGTTATAAATATATCAACAAAACAATGGTGACCTTCAAAACCCTAATGGAGAATTCCAAAAACGTGATCAATAATCTCACTTCCTCTATCTCAAATCACGTTTCTTCTTCACTAGACGACAGACCAGATAAAAACAAAGGTGTACTTCCATCATACAAGGAGATCTTGTTGCGGCCAGGTGTAAAGCGTAACGTGTTTCCTTGAAATAATATATTTAAATCTCGTAATACTCCTCAGCCGCCGCCTCGTAATTCGATCAATTACCTTGAAAAATTAAAAAATATCAAATCTGATAATGGTTGCTTCAGATGCGTCTCTCCAGATCACTGGGCTAGGAGCTGTCGAAATCCTATGGTTTGTTTTCGCTGTAACAAAATTGGGCATAAAGGCTTCAAATGCAAATCTCATCTCAAAAATACGAAAAAAATGAAGAACCCTAAATCGCTCCCCCCTCTTTCAGCGGCGTTTTACCCTGACGATTTTAAAAAGGCTAGATCGATGGTTGTTCTCTCCATCGCTCGCGGTGCTTTCTCGATCAATGAAATGGAGACTTTATTGGTTACTCATTTTGGCAAGCGAGCGTCGGGATGGGTGTGGACGGTGCGTAGATTCGGCGATGATTTCATAGTGAAATTCCCTCCCTCTCTGTTGACTGAAACATATTACTACTCGCTCTTCGACTCAAAGGGAGTAATTAATCTGAAGCGTTGGAGCCCAAAAATTGGGAGTATGGCTAAAAAGAGGATTGAAGTCTGGGTTTCACTTAAAAATATTCCATTAGTGTGTAGAAGTGTTGATTCCCTCAAGTCGGCGTTGGCGGAGGTAGGAGAAGTGATTAGACTCCAGCATGGAGTGTGGAATGTAACTGATTTTTCCTCTCTGAAGGCGATGATGTGGATTGATGAGGATTTGGAGCTTCCAACTTCGATTGTGGTTCCTGTCGAGGGTTTTTTCCACAATGTTTCCATTACGAAAGTTGATGGCGAATCCTCTGAGGAAGTGGATAGACAAGAACTTCGTAAAACGGTGTTTGTTAGAGGGGAGAATGGCAAGATGAAAGTGCTAAAGGCTAGAAGTGTTAGTGCCCCCATGGCTTATGTTGGGTTGGGTAGCAACTCTTTTGCACCAATTTCAGTCGAAGGAGAAGGTGATGCGGTGGATCATAATGTTGCAAAGGATAATGTGGAAGCTCATGAAGTTGATGTTGTTGATGATGGTAATGAAGATGCTGGTAGGGAGGAGAGTGGATATGATGGCTTGGGGAATATGTTTGGGGACGATAATGATGAGGACTATGATCTTGGGGGGGATGATAATGATTATGATCTTGGTGGAGGGAGCAATGCTTTGGCCATTTCAGATTCTGATGAACGCTCTTGTGCAACAAGTAGAAGGAAAGGCAAGAAGCTAGTGGACTCTAGTGTGGTTATCCTAAGGAGAAGTGCTCGTGGCCTTCCTCATCCTTTGGAAGGTAGCGTTTTTATCCCTGCTATCCTTAATTCTTTGTCTCCTGACCAAATGCATGTTGTTGCTAGTAGCTCTAGTTTTTTGTTAAATGATTCTGTTGCTAGTGATATTAAAAGTAAAGAGTTAGTTAGGGCTGACACACCCCAATGATGGTCTTAACTTGGAATGTTAGAGGTTTGGGTAATTATGGCAAACGTCTTAGAGTCAAAAACTATCGTAAATCTGTTAAGCCCCAAATTGTGTTGCTTCAAGAGACTAAACTTGACAATCCTGATTTTCTTACTTTTAAAACTCTGGGTTGGGGGGTTATTGATGAATGGAGATTTATTCCGGCCACTGGTAGCGCTGGAGGCTTGTTCACTGGTTGGGATAGTAATTTGTGGAGATTTAAATAAGAGATTTGTCAAACTCATTGTCTGCATGTTGCTTTGGAATGTGTTGCGACTAAGCAGCTTTACTTTTTTTCAAACGTCTATGGTCTAAATTCTAGAAGTGAGAGAAAAATTTTGTGGAGAGAAGTGTTGGAATTTCATAGTTTGATGTATGGCCCTTGGGTTATTGGAGGAGACTTTAATGTAATGAGATATAGTTATGAAAGAAGTAACTCAGGTGCTAATCATTATTGTAACACCCCACCTCCGCCAAGGTCACTCTTGCAAGTACACTGGCTTCGGAGGGGCGTTAAACGAGGTAAACAGGCATGCAGATATCACAAGACAGAACATATAAGTAAAACAGAGTAGTAAAGCAGCGGATAAAACTAGCATTTCAAAACCATAGTCAAGTTACATCAAAGTACTTGGTCATTATTTTCCCATAAAACAAAGTCTAGAACATAAACTGAAAAATGAAAAAAAAACATAAAGTAACTATCCCCAAAGTAGAAATAAGGCCATAGCATGCTCAAACCATACATGAGCTATCCAGAAAAGCAGCTAAAGATCCAGCTAGGTACCAGTGTTCCCACCCTGCAAACCTGGGGGGGGGGGGAACAGAAGAAAAGAGGCGAAAGAAAACGGGTCAGTCAAAAAGACTGGTAAGTCCTATCTACTATTAGTATAAAAACTAATAAAGTTAACTGGACATGAGAAACTGAGATGAAACATAAGGATGGTAACTAAACTGGCATGGTGAATAGATAATAAGATAGATCAAGTATGTGGCATCGAATAAACAAGGTTAAGTGTTGCACCAATAGTACTAGTATTCTAATCCATGTCAAGTGTAAACAAGAATTGATCCCTTGGCCCAATAAGGTCCAATATCATGAGGTGACCTAAATCAAGGTCCAACTACTCGGTCTAGTCGATCGGCTCCCTATAAGCCTAACTCGTCAAGTGTCGGTGTCATACGGTCCAAACATGAAATGTAGTCGACTGTGCTAGGTCCACCCTAGGGTGTATCCGGCCCTAGGGTGTATCCGGCCCTAGGGTGTCAACCACTGACACGAAACAAGCACGCACAGTCAAAACCTACTGGTGCCCAAGTCTGTCTTTAATCCCCGGACAATGTGCACGACATGGTCCGTCGGAATCTACTATGGCGCACCTACTTTTGCCGTCTTTTTGGTCGCTTACACTCCAGCCCAGTAATCGTGCCCCACCCTAGCCTAGTCCCTAGGGTATCCGATACTCCCTAGTGGGTTACTGCTGAGAAGGACCGCGTAACTAGGGTTTTCTAGTGGGTTAAGTGTGGTTAACCCCATCCAAACCATGTATCAAGTTGGTTAAGTGTTCCTAAAAAGGTTCACGACTTAACCCTATCCAACTAAGCATTGGGTTGGTTAAGTGTGTCCATGTTTACTTAACCCTATCAACCCATCATGTTTCATTGGTTAAGTATTCGAGTGGTCCATGACTTAACCCTATCACGTGGCATTAATTAATTTAATGCACCCAACCTCTCACATTAGACATTGTTGTGGTTACTAGTTAAGCCGGGCGGGTCCGGGTAGCTTTACACCACAACTTGGTCTAACCTCGGGTTTCAAGTGCGTCATGACCAACTACTCACATTGGGTCCTATTGCTTGTAGCCACTAGTTAAGCCGGTCGGTTCCGGGTAGGTTTATGCTACAAACTCAACCCAACCTCGAGTTGGCCACTCTCATATTTTCTAGAAGTCATGTCCAAATTCATGTTTACAAACATAATCACAAGTCAATGTGCATGTCATATTTTAAAATCATGTTTCATGTCATTAATATTATCCAAACCCAACGCATTCCCCTCGCATGTACGTTTCGCATAACATAACATAGATCAAAAGAGGGAACTTGGCAAAACATGACAAAAAGGGCATAAGGTAATAAGGTTGGCCACTAGTTAAACATGGTGGCATATGAGGCATAAATATGTTCATAAACTTGCATATTACATCATAGGCCTCAAAACATGCATAATATCAAACTTAATCAAATAGGTGAATCATGATCATAAATGACATAGGATGGTGGCTAGTGATTCGCATATAACATCATATGCAAGATAACACAAGGTTTATGAGAGTTTCTATGTTGCTTTATTCAACATTTCCAATCAAAGGTCATAGCTTTCTATGCATAAGGCAAAGGTGATAGCTTTACAAACATGCATAGAATATATTTATGCATAACATGATAGGATCAAAGCACATATCATACTTAGGCCCAAACTCAACTTGCAACATGTCATATTTAACTTCATAGTTAGAATCTAAGAGTAGTATAGGGCTTACAATGCTATGAAGACTAGAATAAATATAAAATAAGATTGAGACGAAGCCACACTAGCAAATCCGCAACCAAAGACGATAAACTCCACTTCAAGACTTGAGAACAAGAAGGAATAACCCCAAAGACAAAGAAAGATGGCTCTTTTATTTAAGAAAGATGGCTCCTTTATGACATAGATTGATTTGAGACACTCATGCTCTCATGAAGAAGGTGGAGGCCATGATTAGTGAACATTTGGGCAGCATTTAGTTGTAGGAATGATTAATGAAGGTTTAGGCTAGGTCTAGGGGTCTTTTTATAGAGATTAGGGGTAGTTTAGACCATAGGATTAACCCTAAAACGAATCTGAGCCATCAACTCCCGTCAGAAACTTCCAGAACAAGACCCAACATGTCAAAATTGTGCACCAGAAAAATTGGTCCGACCGGGGGGGGGGGGGGGTCGACCCCTGGGTCGAAAGGGGTGTCGACCCATTGGGGGGGGTCGACACTGCCTGGGGCGGGAAAATTCCCGCCCATTCTGCCTTGGTTGTAATTCGAATCCGAATTCGAATTTGAACTGTTTTCGGGCTTGGAATTTTCTGAAAACTTCATTGGGCCATAACTTGGTCATACGGACTCCGTTTTTCGAAAACTCGGACTCTATTTCGTGTATTTTTCCGAGACGAACGCAATGGCACAGCCCGTTTCCCTTGATTCAGATTTTACAATTTAATTCTACCTTGATTTACATTATAACATGTTATTCAAAAATACGGGTTGTTACGATTATGGTGACATGGCTGACTTTAGTGAGTTTATAGGGGAGTGTGAGTTAATAGACCTTCCCCTTGCCAATAGAAAGTTCACTTGGTCTGACGGCAGATCTCCTCCGACGCTTGTGAAACTTGATCGTTTTTTCATTAACGCCCATTTTGAGGATCTTCATCCTTTAACTTCTCAAAAAGGTTTATCTTCGATTATTTCTGACCATTGCCCTATTGTGTTGGATTCGGGAGACGACATTAGGAAAAAACCTTTTTTTAGGTTTGAAAAAATGTGGTGCCTGGAAGATAACTTTGATGATTTACTATATAATCAATGGTCTGAAATGGGGGTGAATGGCGATGCAGCGAGAGTTCTATGTACTAAACTCAAGTTTTTGAGGAAATTTCTTATAAAATGGAATATAGAGGAGTTTGGTCATATCAGAATCAAAAAGGAGAAGATTGAAAAATTGATTCTTGAACTTAATATACTGGACAAAGAGAGAGGACTCGATACTGTTGAAAGAGATTTGCTTCATCAACGAGAGAGAGAACTCAACAAAGTCCTGGATCAAGAAGAGATTTTTTGGAGACAGTGATCCAGATCTCAGTGGCTGAAGGAAGGGGATAGAAATACTGCGTATTTTCATAAAGTTGCTAATGGTAGCCATCGCACCAATTTGATACACAGTATTTGGAAAGATGGAGTGGAGATTTGTGAACAACAACTTTTGAGTGATACTTACACTAAATATTATAAAAGTATCTTTGGTGCTCGCATTGAGAACCACATTTCTGTTGATTGGCGCAAATTGTATCCTGATGTTGTTGATCTCTCGGACATTGCAATTGATTTCTCAGAAGAGGAAATACTTAATGCTTTGAAGGAGATGCCAGGCGACAAAGCACCTGGGCCTGATGGTTTTCCTACCTTTTTCTTCAAACGCTATTGGGGCATGTTGAAAGATGATGTATTGAGTTTGTTTGAAGAGTTTCACAAAGGCTCATTAAGGTTAGATTTGATTAGTTATGCTAATGTGGTTTTAATCCCCAAAAAGGAAGGTAATGTTTCTGCCGCTGACTTTAGACCGATTAGCCTTCTTAACACTAGTTTCAAACTAATCACGAAGGTGTTGGCCAATAGGCTGAAAACTAAGTTGGATACGTTGATTGGTAAGTCCCAAACTGCTTTTATCAAAGGAAGAAACATTCTTGATGGTGCTGCGTTGGTTGGTGAAGTGATTTCTCACTGTGATAGATTTGATGTCCCTTGTGTTGTTCTCAAGTTGGACTTCGCCAAAGCTTTTAACACAGTTGACTGGCGATTTATGATTGAAGTGCTGAAGGCGAGAGGCTTCCCCACCAAATGGATTGAATGGATTTCTATGATTCTTTCATCAAGTAGATCAAACATTTGTGTCAATGGTGTTGCTGGCTCTACTATCCACTCCAAGCGTGGTCTGAGACAGGGCGACCCACTCTCCCCTCTTCTTTTTGATTTGGCGGCAGATGTCTTTTCAAAAATTCTGAAGCTGGGCTGTGCAAATGCGATTCTTAGCGGCTTTGGTAGTGCTCATGTGGTTGGGGGCATCAATTCTCTGCAATACGCTGATGACACTATCATTTTTAGCAAACCAGACTGTAAATACCTTGCTGCACTTAAATTTATTCTCTATGCTTTTGAAAGCTTATCTGGCTTAAAAATTAACTTTCATAAGAGCAGTGTTTACACGTTGGGTTGTAGTGATGATTTACGCAGGTCATGTGCTGAGATGTTTAATTGCAAGGCTGATGTTTTTCCTTCGAACTATCTGGGTATGTGCATCCACCCCAAGAAATTAATGAAGAAAGACTGGCAGCACTTGATAGAGAAGGTGGACACTAGACTGGCGAGGTGGAAAGGCAACTCATTATCAAGAGCTGGTCATCTCGTGCTTGTCAATTCTGCTATGTCGTCAATTCTGTTGTACTTGATGTCCTTTTGCTAACTTCCTGGTTGGGTGCTAGAGAAGATTGATGCAATTCGTCGTAATTTTTTCTGGACTGGTACTAAAGAGACGAAGAAACTTAGTTGTTTGATTTCTTGGGATCAAGTTTGCAAGTCTAAAGAGCAAGGGGGACTCAATGTCATTAACTTGAAGACAATGAATCGTGCTTTACTTTGTAAGTGGCTGTGGTTAATGAACTCTGACAAGCACGCTTTATGGAAAGAATGGATTATCAGTACATGTTATAATGGCAATTTTGGCTGGAATACTGATTTCTCATTGTGCTTCGTGTTTGGGCACAATGTTATGGCTCATGCACAATGGATGAAGCTGGGTACTAAGATTGTGGTGAAGAATGGACGCAACACATCATTTTGGTTAGACAGCTGGCTAACTAATGTCCCTTTCTGTGCGGAGTTTCCTGAGCTTTTTTGTATTGCACGCAACAAAAATTTCACTGTTAGAGAGATGTATGATAATGAAGCAACGGGCTGCAAGTGGAGATCGTCTTTTTCGAGGCTAGTGGCTGGTAATGCATTGAATCAGTTATGCAGCTTGTTTTTTTTGCTTGAAGGGGTGACTTTAACTAATGAGAGGGATGAGTTTATTTGGATGTTGGAAGGAGAAAGAAAGTTGTTTAGCGTTCGAAGCATTTACAAGTTGTTCAACTTTGCTGGGATTAGGAGGCTGGGGTTCGAACATATGTGGCGGTTCAAAGTCCTTGACAAAGTTAAAATTCACATGTGGATTGTGATACATGGTAGATTGAACACAGTTAGCAGAATTCGTCAGAGAGGCATGTACGTTACGGGTGGCTGTGTATTTTGTGGTTGCGACGACGAGGACTATCATCGTCTCTTTTTGGCTTGTGACTTTGCTTTTTACATTTGGACGAAATGTTTGGTCGCGCTTAGCCTTGATTTGCACTAGAGCGACTTCATTGCTGACCAATTTGATTTTTGGCATACCATTTACCCGACCTTGCATGCTTCTCATGATAGTTTTCTTTTTGCTTTGTTGAACTTTGCTTACATTTGGTTGCTTTGGCATGAACGCAATTCCATAAAATTTAACCACAAACTGAAAGCCCCTAACAGTATCATTTACTCTATTCTCAATTTTGTCTATGACTGGGCAGGCATGGAGCGCAAGGAGCAGTTTGAAAGCATTACTGACCGTGTGCGCAAGCGGATGCGGTGCATTACTGGTCCACACACTTGATGGGGATTTTCACTGGCTTTGTCTTTTGCTGTTATGTATTTTGCTGTGTAATGTAAATTATGATGCTAAGTTTCTTTTTGTCTGGCTGTATATTGTCGCTGGGTTGTAGCGATGGCCTGTTTTTTTTTTTTTTTTTTTTTTTGTTGGCTGTATATATGTTGTACGTACACGTACTGCTACTTTACGCTACTTTATGGATGCTAATATATATTAGGCGTGAATCATGCTGATTCACTACCTTTTCCTTCAAAAAAAATGAACAATTGACCTCAATTGAATCACCAAAATCCACAAATATAAGGAAATCTGAAGTGCTGAATATTTGCGACACTTATAAGTGTCTTTTGCAACACTAGGTATGTCGACATATAACGGTTTTTCAGTTTTTCAAATTCTAATTAAGTAGTTTTTCCTTCACCAAAAGACATATCCTTTCAAACACTATTTAAAGACTCCTAGTAACGAATTTTATTATCATATTTGCACATTTTCTTCTTCTTCTCTGTATATTTCTACACAAATCCATTGAATACTATCTATTATTCTTGCATATCCACTCCCTTTCATTCCAATTATTCATTGATTTGCAAGCCACACAATATCAGAGAGTTGTACTTGAATTCATATCATTTTCTCTTTGATTTTATCCTATTTTCTCAAAGAATTCAAAGATATATTGTCATTGGAGGTATATAGGATCATTGCACAAAATCTACAAGAATTTGTATTGAAGATACGACTACTTGCCATTGTTTGTTGCTGTTGATAAGGAGAAGGTGTATCTTGTAGCTTGTGCAATCAAGATTGTAAAGGTGTTTTTGCCACTCATGGAAAGTAAGCTATTATAGCAAAATTCTACACGGTGAAGTGCAGGTCTGGATATAGGATTGGATAATCTGAACTAGTATAAAAATCATGTTGTTATTTTACTTTACTGCATTTTATTTTATTACTTTTTACTTTATGTTTGATTTTGAATAGATATAGTAATACACTTCATCTCTCTAGTGTTTGAATAGCCTTAAGATCCATTAACACTGGGTTATAGACACCCAGTTCCCTAACAATTGGTATCAGGGCAAGGTTTTCAAAGTTATCATAATCTGATTTTTTTTAAATTATAAATATCTAGTGACACTATTTACACCTTTATTAATTGTTTTATAGAAGGACAATCTACCACTAGACCCCCTCTATTTGATGGCAATAATTATGCTTATTGGGCTTGTAGGAAGACAATTTATTTGTAGGTTAATGATTTAGATATTTGGAACATTACCAAAATCGAGTACATAAAGCCTGAAATAGAATACTCAAAATGGACACTAGACCAAAAGACACAATCACTTAATAATTCTAAGGTCATGAACATTTAATTTTTCTCCTTAGATAGAAATGTATTTAATAGACCGGCATACGAAATTTGGAGAATACTGAAAGTCACACATGAAGGCACAAGTAAAGTAAAACATACAAAGAAATCTATGCTAATTCAAAAGTTTCAACTTTTTCAAATGAAATCAAATGATTCTATTTCTGATATGTATTCTAAATATCAAGATATAGTACATGCCTTAGTATCATTAGAAAAGAAAATTACTAAAGAAGACCAAGTCAGAAAGATCTTGAATTCACTTCCTAGTGAATGGGATAAGAAGACTCTGGCAAGCCAAGAAGACAATGATAATAATACTACGTCAATAGAAGAATTAATTGGTAATGTAATGTCCTATGAAGTAAAGTTGCAGGTTAGAAAAGAGAATTAGGGAAATGAGAAGAAATCACTGGCACTTACTGCCTAGATCGACAATGATGAATCAGATGATGATGCTATTGATGATGATCTCGAGTTTATTACCAAGAACACCAAGAAATTCTTTAAGTATTGGGTAATTAACGAACGAACTTTGAAAAACTAACTACAATAATTCCAGAAATGAAAATGTTGTTAAATATTTTGAATTGATAAACTCGGTCATTTGAAAAGAGACTGTCCCAACTTGAGAAAACCAGATTACTTTTCAAATACTTTCAATAAAGAGAGGAAACAAGAATTAAATGCAACATGGGAAGATTCAGATACATCATCAAGTGATAGTGATTCAGAAACGGAAAAAGGGCAATGCATGCTTCATGGCAATGGATGACCAAGCACGGAATTTTGATTAAGAAATGACTAAAGTTTTAAATGATTTGCATCGGGATTATGAAATACTTCGTAAAAAGTACAATAATAGTTTGACAAAAATAGATAGATCAAAAGTATCTAATGAAAAGTTAGGAAAAGAAAAACAATGTCTAGAAGATGAAATTGAAAGATTTAATGTTCATACAAATAGAAATGATTTAACACTTGGAAGTTTTGAAAAATTTAAAAGTGAAAATGAGTCCTTAAAATTAGAAAATCTTTCAATGAAGTCACATATCACTAATCTTAGGAAAAAAATAACATCTCTAGACAATGTTATACTTAATCATTGTAAAGATTTTGATGAAATGAAAACTAATATTGATAAATTTAACAAAGGGAAGGGTAATCTTGAGAAATTACTATCTGCATCTAAACAAAATAGGAATAAGCATGGACTTGGCTACACCCTAAGGCTAAATCAAAGAAAAATAGTACTCAATGTAATAAGTTTGTTAAAGCCACCAAGTTCAAACCAAAACCTAGGAAATTAAAGTTAAATCTCCAAATAGGTTCATTAACTTATGGGTTCCAAAATGGTTAGATAATATTGAAAAGGAAAAATATATTGATAATTTTATTAATAAGGTTCATTTATCTAATGATTATATTTTTAAAGGGCATTCAAACTCTTCATGGGTTTGGCATCCCAAAACTTAACCCCATGAACCCCGAAATAAAATGGGCACCAGTGTGCATATTCTATAATTTTGATAGTCGATGCTCAAAGCGTATGACAAGAAATCTATTGAACCTTGGATAAATATGAAAAATATTTGTTATTGGCATCAACAAAATCGGTAACTCAAAAACTCATCTGATTATTTAGTTTATTTCATGTTTTGATTTCCCCACTTGTGTTTTATTTATATGCATATACAAACTATACATATTATGTAGCAGTAAACTAAGTATTTCTTTTTACCCTTTTAGTTAATGACAAAGGGGAAGAAAAGGTATAAACATACTAGACAAATGATAGGGGGAGTGCAAAGGGTTAGGGGGAGTCAAATATAAAAAGTATTATATATTATCTCTCAAATATTTATATGGTTGTCATCATCAAAATGGAGGAGATTGTTAATACCCTAGGTATTGATTTTGATGACAACAACCATATAAACATGACTACTAACGTATCTTCAAGTTGTGCAGTTACATCAGATATATTATGGAGATATTTTTACAAATATACAAGAGTACGAAAGAGGAATCATATAAGAAGTTTAAACTGAGCAATGGAAGGATAATCAAAGCAATTGAAGACCAAAGCCTATTAAAGATGAATGTAGAAGAATAGAGGTGTTTGAAGTGATGAGGAGTTGGTTGAACCTTATGATATATTGTTAAAGATCCCATGGCAATTATACTTGAAGACAATCAACAATTGACCTCAATCGAATCACCAAAATCCACGAATATAAGAAAATCTGAAGTGCTGAATATATGCAACACTTAAAAGTATCTTTGTAACACTAGGTATGTCAACATACATCTTTTGGTATGTCGACATATAACGGTTATTCAGATTTTCAAATTTAAATTAAGAAGTTTTTTCCCTCCATATCTTCACTAAAAGACACATCCTTTTAAACACTATTTAAAGGCTCCTAGTAACAAATTTTAACATCATATTTTCACATTTTCTTCTACTCCTTCTCCATATATTCTCGACACAAATCCATTGAATACTATCCTATTATTCTTGTTAATCCACTCTCTTTCATTCCAATTCTTCATTGATTTTCAAGCCACACAATATCAGAGAGTTGTACTTGAATTCATGTCATTCTCTCTTTGATTTTATCCTAATTCCTGAAAGAATTCAAAGATATATTGCCATTGGAGGTCTATAGGATCATTGTACCAAATCTTCAAGAATTTGTATTAAAGATACGACTACTTGCCATTGTTTGTTGCTATTGATAAGGAGAAGGTGCATCTTGTAACCCATGGAAACAAGTGATTATAGTGAAATTCTACACGGTGAAGTGCAGGATTGGATAATCTAAACAAATTTAAAAATTGTAGTGTTATTTAATTTACTGCATTTTATTTTATTACTTATTTATTTCTGTTTGAACTTGAATACATATAGTAAATACACTTCTTTTCTCTAGTGTCTGAATAGCCTTAATGTGACGACTGCCCACAATCCCTGCACTTAAACAAGAGGAATAATGCGTTGAAAGGTGTGCACGGCGAGTACGGATGATCATCATAGTAGGTAAACACAATCGAAACCTGTCGTAAATCTCACAGCGCAAGGATAAAATATAATAGAACATATACAATAGGTAATATTAGTGAAGTAGAAAATACTAATCTTTCACAACAACTAGAAAGTAATATCCATACACTTGGATTACAACAATAGTGTTTATACAAATTGCCTCACTACAATGCTCAAAGAAGAATAACAAATAGTGGAAATCCAAATACTATATAGTAGGTAAGATAATACGCCAACCTCCTGCTCGCCTCCGAATTGCAACATCGCCCTCGCTATCACCTGCCACCTGGTCTGCCAATCCACAACCGGATGAACAACCCAAGGTAATAAGAGGGAAACATAAAGCCTTGAATCAGACAACAGTCTTAGTGAGTGATAAAACAGCTAACAAACATCATTAATAAAGTATATCAGAATGGATGGATAAACTTACTAATCTACCCGCTACATAAGAAGAAAACCCAAACCTGTCTTCCTCACATTCGTCAGTGATAGCCTTTATAATCCATTCATCCAAAAGAACAACAATTCATCCATGACATTCAGGACAACCGTTCATTCAATAGCAATCACAACAACAAGTTATTTCTCACGTAAACCATCTTAATCGAGCTAATCATCCCTCAAGCACAAGCCCCAGAGGCCTAAACCAATATCAGACTACCACCCAAGGAACATCTCCTTCAACGTTGGAACAATCTAAGTGAGACGGTACAAACTAAGAACCAATCATCCATGATTGACTCTAGCTATCACCGCTAATTCTGCTTCAAAATTATCATTAATCGAATGACACCTAACCTTGCCATATGTCAAGGGCTAATGGTAAACCCAGTTCTAGCATAAACTCCATAGGCCTTTCAACGATACGTATGTTTGTCCAAACTTGACAACTATGCCTTTCAACGATACCCAGGGTACTCGACCAGCAACCTTCCATTCTTTTAGGTTCCCCTATCATACCCCTGCTAGAACTTACGACAACAATAACTTCTCGGCCTTCCCATCTCTAGTCATCCAATCTTGACGACTTTTCGTAACTCGAGCAACCTTCTCGAGTAACCATTATCCACCAACTCACAACCTTTGAGTTGTCATCTCATTCGTTGTTCCATACTATGCTGCGGCTCAAAAAATATTGTTTTCTTCAGAAATGACCCTGTGCGACGGACCCCCTGGTGCGACTGACCCCATAGCTTTGCACGACCGACCCATCCTTGCTCGATCGATCGACCCCAACATGGTACGACCGGCCGACCCCAACATGCATGACCCGACCACTTGTGCATGACCGACCACCCATGCTCGACCCTCCTTGCATGACCGACCCGAGCACTGCTCGACCGACCCCACCTTGGTGCATGACCCAATATTGTTCGACCCTAGCTTGCTCGACCAAAACTGCCGCTCGATCGACCCAAAGTTATGCTCGACCGACCAGGAGCCTTGCTCGACCCAACCACAAGTTGTACTACACTTGTACTACACGCTCAATCCGCAGCCCGTACCGGCCCAATTTCACTACACCAAAATGGCCATTTGGCAACCCTTTTATTTTTCAATTGCCAACACTTATTTGTGTTGCTGGGTAGTCACCGAAATATACGTTGCTATATTAAAAAAGTGTTTCCAAAAATACATAATAATAATTTTTTTATTGCCAACGCTTATTTTGGTTGTTAAGGGTGTTTTCTGAGGGCAAAAACATAAACTGACGTCATTAACCCTATTTCCCATATCTCCTTCCTTTGCCCAACGCTTTCACCAAATACGGCCGCCTAAATCATAATTCCAAATCCCAAGAATTTTAAAAAGAGAAAAAATACAATTCAAATCCAAATCTACGAATCCCAGCACGGCGAAATCAAATTCGTAACTCTCTAATCAGATGTTGGTATCGCTTCAGCGTAACGTGTTTGATTTTGGCATCTTTGTTCGATTTGTGCTCGCGAACAACATCGTGTAAGATTTCTGGTATTATGTTTTGAATCCATGAAAACGTTTGCTGATAAAATCAAAAAAATCCCAAAAACCATTTTTTTGAATGCTAACAGATATAGAAAATACTTCGTCAAGTCTGGAGATATGGTATTGTTGCTTTAATTATTGGGTAACTAAATCTTCGATACTCTCATTTTGTGGTTTAGGTGTACGATTTTAATTGCCTACCTTTGATGGTATTTCGATTTGTAGGAGAAAGTGTTGGTTAAATTGAAGAGGGAAGCAAGACTTAAGGGAGGGTTTTATGTTCCCCCTGAAGCCGAGCTCGTGTTCATTATTAGATCAGAGGGTAGGCGTTCTTGTTGGTACATCTGTTGCCTACTTAGACTTTGAATGTATGAATCTTGGGTTAATTTCCTGTTCTTGGATCATCCTCATCAGTTGAGTTTGAGTTTTGCATTTTCTGTACCTGTACGAGAAAATTACTGTCATTTTTGGGTTTTCTTCCTAATCAAAATAGACTTCGATGTCAAAATTCCAACAGTATTCATTACACAATGACAAAATTGCTTTACATTATCTTCGCTTTATCATTAAATTTCTTAGACCTAAGATATTGTAAATTAGAAGATTATGATATCAATATAAGGACGTCTTCATGTTAACATTCCTGGTGTTTTAATAATTATAGACTAATAGGAAATTGCTGGTCAAAGAAATTATAAGTGTTTGCTTTTTTCACGAGTTTTATTTGGGTACTCAGGTTTAACATGGTTGTTTAAGTATTTTATACTTTGCATGATTTTATATTTTATATGATTTTTTTATTAGAAGAAACCATGTTTCCAAAATTTGGTTTAATAATTTATATTTTACATGAATTTAATTTGTGGCAGGCACGTGCTATGTCTTCTGATGGTTAGAGGCAAAGCTTTTACACAATTAGTGGTGCAGTATATGCGATACAAGTAATTATATGTTTGCCAACAGAAGTTCCATTTTTCCAAATGTTTGCACTTTATACGACTAAGTTGGAACAATAGTTTTAGCATTTTTTTCAAATGTTTCCAAATTGTAAGAATATTAGTTTTAGCGTTTTTTCATAGAGTATCAATTGCAAGAACATTAGTTTCATCATATTTTTTTATAGAGTATAAATTTGTAGGATTAGTTATGGGAACAAAATCAAATTACACTTAAAGCTCTTGTTTCTTTAGACATGCTGGGTTACTGGTACCAACTTTTCCATTTTGCATTTATGAAGAATATTGGAAGTCCTGAAGTATTGTAGGAAAACGGCATGAAAACCAAGTTAAGTAATTCATTGTTTCCATTTCTTCAGATTTCAATTCCAGTATATAACGATAAATCTTAACAGATATAACTCATCACTACCATTGTATTAAAACTACCAATATAACTTTGATGGGTACATGCTACTGCACACAAAAATACATGAGCTGGGTATTATATTGAAATTGTAATGATCGATACTTTAGGCATTTACGGAACAATACCAAGACTAAAGGAATCTTAGTGTTTAGCTGTATATGTCTTACATGACATTTCATGTAATAAATTGCAGGTCAAAATTGGTAAAATAAAGCAAGAGAGGGGAGCAGCAGTTGTACGGACAAAAGGAAAAGTGAGGAAGCCAAGCTGATATCAGAAGCAAAACAGTGGTTGGTACTTGCGTTTTGGAACTGATGCTGCAAGAAAGGTATTGCGATATGTTGTGTAACTACATGATGTTTATAACACAACTACTATAAAGATATAACAAGAAAGTGATAAAAAATGAAACATGCTTGAAGGTTTCTTTATGTATTCCAGTTTAAAATTCATTCTTAGATTTTTCGTTGTGAATCAATTTGTTTTTAAGAGAAATAATATAATTCAATGGTAAGGGATTGGCTATGGGATATGATTATTAGCAGTTTGGTGCAATTTGTTTTTGAGGAGAAACCCAATCATACAAATTTTGCACATAAGTTACTGCTTCAATTGTATATCAGTATTCCAACCTAATTTATATTACTACACATCTATTTTGTTTAAATACAAATAGCCGATTATGAGTTATAATCAATGTATTTGGTCTTTCTTTTATGGGAGCTTCAAATACCCGAAACCGAGCTGGAAAGGCTCAGTTAAACTGAGCCTGGCTCAGATTAGAAACCGAGCCGGGCTCAGTTTTTAACTGAGCCTTTCTGGCTTGGTTTCGAATCGAAACCGAGCCAGGCTCAGTGTAACTGAGTTTGCAAACTCAGTTCGGAAACTGAATTTTCAAACTCAGTTTTCGAACTTAGTTTTCAAACTTAGTTTCATACTAAGTTTGCAAACTCAGTTTTCGAGCTGAATTTGCAAACTCAGTTTCTAACTGAGATAAACTCAGTTTTGATGTGGTCACATTGATAGATGCATTATAGTTCAATGCCTTAAAAGAATTTAGTTAACTTACCCAACAAAAACACAAATAAATGCCAAGCCAAATAATTGGTATTAAAATTATCTTTTGTAAATTGTTTATAGAATATTATATTAATTATTGTTGTCAACTTTGATCTTTCTTGTAGGCCTTAGCAAATCCAAAAGAAAATATTTCACGAACGACGATTTGGAAGGCTAGACATAAAAGAGATTCGAGAGAAGTATTACCATGTTTTGTATTCGGTATTTGTAGAATTTCATTTGTCTATTGAATTTTGCGACTTAATTATGTATCAAATTTAGCAACTTAGTTATGTATTATACTTGTATATTGTTAACTGATATTAATTCTATGTCGTTACTTATTTATGAATGTTGTTTATTGGTATTCATTGAATTATACTTTTTAAATTGAGAATAATATCTATTTTGGATTCATATTAAATATCATCTATATTATAATCATGTTAGTTATTGTGAATGAAAATCTTGCAACATGTACAAGCATTGCAAACAAAAATATTGCAACATGTATAAGCGTTGCAAACAAAAAACCACCAGTGCTTATAAGCGTTGCGAATGAAAATATACCAACACGTATAAGTGTTGGGAGAGAAAATCTACCAACGCTTATAAGCGTTGGTACTACATCGCCACGCCTTGTAGCAACACTAATAAGCGTTGCTAAAATTGTTTGCGACGGTTATACCCGTTGGCAATCACTTGTTTTGGTGTAGTGTTTATCACCAAATTTCATCAAAACTTCATCAAACTACAAGATCAACGAAATCTACTCATCCAATTCTACTAATATAATCGTATGCATGTTATGAAATCACTAATAACTTAAACATGATGATTTTCATCAAAATTATGCAAATTTCACCAAAATTATGACAAATGAACATATGAACATATTTATGGATCTAACTTGCATAAACATATGAAATAGCATAGAAATTACCAGTTTTAAGTTGCTAAATTAGATCATATGGCGATTCATGTGAAAATAAGCTTACCATGGTGTAGATCTAGGAGAAATCGATTTAAAATAATGAAAATATGTGAATACAACTCATATATTTGCTTGAATCCATGTGAAAGATGCATATCACTCACCAATTCTCCAAAATAACCCAAAAAAACTTAGATCTAGATCCGAACAACGAAGAATTTGATCCAAACTTCTTCAATTCGATGATCTCTCCCTTGGAATGATGTAGATCTAGCTTCCAACGATGTAGATCTCGAATTTTAATGGTGGAAATGTGTAGGATAATGGAGGAATGGAGGATCACAAGCTCCTTGAAATGAGAGAATGGAGAAAGTGAACTATTCTCCATGCCTCCTACCCCTTATTTATAGCCTCCACCAGCCCACTAATGGACCTTCCCCAAATTTGCCATTATGGCTTATCAAACCTGAACAACCAACTATAAAATCTAAAAACAATGATTCCCCCTAAACTGCTGAGCCAAATCTTTAATGTGATCACTCTATGGAAAGGGAAACATCATTTCCTTTCCAATGGCATAGGTCTAAACACATGGTTCGACCTGAGTCAAAAGTTATGCCCTATAAAAGACTGACAGGTAAAAAGTGGTCAAAAACAAAATTGGAAAATATAATGCACAGGTCTCACATCCCCATAAACCACATATTAAAATATGAGAATGATCCAACCCTCAGGGAATAAAATAAAAAATTTTACGATCCTCCAATGTGTAAAATGCGGGTTGCTACACTTAAGATCCATTAACACTGGGTTATAGACACCCTAGTTCCCTAACATTCCCCAACATCATCGTCATTTCCCTCATCGTCCTCGTTGTAATCGTCGCCGTCGTCTTCCTCAGTGGATTGTTCGAAGATAGTAGGTTCGTAAACCTCGGAAGAAGATGTATCGGTGCAAGCAATTTTATTCCAAAATTTTGATAGAAAGCCCTTGATCGAGTTAAACCATCTTCCCGTTTAAATTTCCAAGTTCAAAATTTGTTTTTGGAGTTTTTGGATATTGTTAGAAATAGTGACAAGGGCTTTCTTTGGATTTTCTTCTGTACTAACGACTTGAATTTTATCTTCATCATCCAAGGTCATAGAAGAAGAGGTCATTTTGAAGGTTGTAGGCTCAATGGGTTATGCAACTTTATTCGCAACATTTTATTGCCATTGTTGAAAGGAAATCATATTGAGATTGTAACAACCCGGAATATCAGAAGCAATTAAAATTTTTTATTTTGGCAATTTTAATTGTGAATATTTAAAATTATTTATTTTAAATAATAACGAATATAAATTTAATTTGAATAGAATTAGAATGATATATTTATTTAAATTGAAGTTAGAATATAAATATTTATTTTATAAAGGGAATTGAAAATGGCTTGGTAGTTTGAAAATTTGATTTCAAATTTCAAATGAATGTACAGGATTCAAAATAAACCGGATTTTAGTGAAACAAAAAAAAATTGAATCTGTTCGAAAATATCTTTCCAAAGAATATGAAAAATTGAAATTACATAGTGCGAATAAAAAGTTATGTCCAGTTGAAAATTCAGAATAGCCGCTATGGAAATATATAGCCCTTAAAATAGCAATTTTGCAAACGACCTCCATTTTCAACAAGACTACTTTTGTTGGATCCGAAATGTCAAATTATTGCTAGATTCCAATTTTCATAATTTTCGGGATTGATATGTGAGCGTGGCAAAAGAAAACGTGTTTTATCAATTTCAAAAGAATTGGATCGACCAGAAAATGGCCATTTTTCAAATGGTCTTCAAATTCGACGAAATTAGTTTTGTTAGAACCTTATCGTTAAAACATAGCGAGGTTTCAATCTCCATAATTTTTGGAGTCGATATGTGGCTGTACGGGATAAACTGGGAATTGAACAACCATTTAAGCCAGAAATAGAGTTTTCTAAGCAAACGGACTCGGAATTCAATGAAATCAGTTTTGTTCGAACCGTATCGTCAAGACATAGTAGCACGTCAATTTTTGTCGCCAACGGAGTTCGTGTGTGCCCGTGGCATCGATAACTGTTGATCAGGGACAACGTTAACTAAGAAAATAATAAAATAATAAACCCCAGTACTACGCAATGTCTTTCACTCTTCCCAAACCCTCATTAATTCCTCCTCTCTCAAAATTGGCAGCAACCCCATAGGTAAATTTACGGAAAAACCCTCAAAAACAAAAACAATTATATCTCTCAATCCATACACAATTAACCCGAATGGTTTCTTGGTTTTGAAGGTCATCAGAGCCTCTACCTACCACATAAAGTTGGAGACCTTTCGTCGCATGGACTGGGAGAAATTGATGGTCAACGACTAGAAATGACTTTTGGTTTTGGGCATTTTGTGATCAAACCATTGGAATTGAGTGATGGCACAGTTGAGGAAGTTGTAGAGGGAAGGCTAGGCTACAAGTTTCTCTTTGGCACAATGGTCTGAAACAGCTTGAGGTAGCCGAAATCACGAGTTCAACATTGACCTGTTTTCAAGCAGGGCTCGAATCGGATTTTGGCTCCTAGACGGCACTACAGGCGATTTCTGGCAAGGGTCAAAGAGGCAAAAATGTTCGGTGATGCGAGGCGCTCCGATCTGGGGTGGTGGGTGATCACGGCGGTGGCTCTGGTGGCCGGAATTGGTCATGACAACAATTTGGGGGAAAAATCAAATTCCGGCGCGATGGTGGCACCTTGGATCGAGCGGCTGGTGGTGTGGGGCCGTGGTGGAACAGGGCAGGTAGTGGTGGGCCCCGGTCAGCCGATCATGGCATGTGGCGGTAGCAATCGAGTGGTGGTGGTGGTGAACAAAGCTTGAAGGTGAAAATACGAATTTCCTTTTTAATTTTCACATTTAAACTTTCTACGTAAATAAATTTTCATCTCTTGCTCAAAATTGCATGAAACTAGATCCGTTGCGATCGTGGGAACGAGAGCTTCACAACAAAATTGACCTTGTGCAAAACGGAGCACGTTGGAATTTCAGGCAATTTCAAAACCGAAACAAATCAGAAATGCAGATAAAAACTGATGGAGTGGATCCCAATGTGAGAATTCCTCACTAAAATTTCTTGTTCGGTTATTTATTTTATAACTGCATATATGAACTACTGCCTGTCGTCCACAGACCATGGACGACTTGTTTGATTATATTGCATTATGGAAGTTGTTTGTGATTATGATGTGGAATGAAAATAAAATATTCATCTGTTGAAATAAATATTTTATCGTTAAAAATATAATTTCTAACGTGTATATAAATAAAATATATATTCATAAATAAATCGGACGATTTGTTTATGTGCACCCATCTGACCGATATTGATTGGGACGATATATTTTACACATCTCCCAACCGCACAAATATTCAGTGTTTGTTGATTGAAACCCCACACGGTTATTGGGATGATATTTGCCGTACACTAATCCTAATTGTTTAGTTGTATGTCGATCGATTGGTTGACAGACTGTTCTAAGCGTTAATTATTTATATTTAATGCTTATACAGTGTAGAATGCACTCTGGATAATGGTTGATTGTGTATCATTAATATTGTATACATGTATTGTATGAAATCCACATAAATAACATTGTATGGTAATTGACTATGTCTGATTCCAATTCAGAACGAGTGAATATTTTTAAATAACGAATATTTTTAAATAATGAATATTTTAAAAGAATATTCAATAAAAGAACAAAACATGATTTTTAATGTCTGATTTGGGATGGACACGAAAATATTTAAATATGTGAAACCGTGTGGATTAGTTATGCGCCATTTTGACGCAAACGATATTTATATCGATTTTATTCATTTTTATAATGAGTACCGAAAAGGAATTGATTTCAAAATCTAATGTTTTGAAAATATTATCATTTACATATTAATGATATGGAATATTCAATTTGGATTTAAAATTTAATATGAAGTTGAATTTGTTTTGAAAATGAATTTAAAACGATTTATAAGATACGTTTTAAAAGGAAATCGATGAAATATATAATATATATTTTTAATGTCCTGAATAGAACGCACCGCGCAGCGTTATTTCGTGAATTTCGACCATTGACTTCGAATTGACATTACGGGAGATCCGACTGTCGGATTCTCCTAAAACCATTACCACTGGGTTTGTATCCAAAAGAGATTTCCAACGAATATAAGGAATTTAAAATCTAACGGCTGGATTTGGAATTATGTCCAAATCGAATTTGGAAAAGGTCGCTGTAAGTGCAGTTCGATGACCGTTTTTGAAAATCGACTGTACGAGCCTTGATAAAATTATTAAAAATATCAATATTTTGTGTAAAATCATAATAAATGAATTGGAAAGAATTGGGATGAAAAATTCCATATTTGAAAAGATAAAAATATATTTTTATTGAAATAACTAGTTAGGAACTAGAATTAAAATCCAATATTTTTAAATAAATAAATTGGATTTGAAATTGTTTTAAAAATAACTAGAATTTCCAATATATGAATTGGAATAGATTTGAATCAAAATTATCTTCGGAATATTTTGATATTGGATTCCATGATTACATGGACATTGTGGAGGAATTTGGAAGATATATATGTTTATATATCGTTATTCCCAATACGATATTTGTTGGTTTCAGAAATTGATATTGAATATAAGCCGATATATTTTCTATTCGGAGCCTTGTGTTTAATATCAAATTGGATTTTGTGTTTGTCGTGAACGGTGTATTCATTAAAACTGTTCTGAAATCCAGTTGAGAAAAGATATAAATCTTTTTATTAAGATTTAATGAAGTATACCGATTAATTAACATTTAATTGGAATTAAACTGAAATTGGTTTTTGGGTTTATCGTGGACGATGTTTTAAATAACATTTGTTCTTTGACCCGATTAACAATGGAATGAGGTTTTGGGTTTGTCGTGAATGGTATCTTTAAGAACACTATTCTTAAACCCAATGGAGTTAAGAAAATTTGAAACTAATTAGAGGTTAGATAAGTTGAATGGTTTCTTGGGTATTGATCTGATGTTGGTTTCGGCCTTTGGGATTAATACTTAGGGAATTGTTCTCTTACTAATTTACGGTTAGAGACTGATGGGATGGGGTCTTCAGTAACACTGTTCTTAAACCCCGTTGGAAAAGAATAAATCTTTAATTAAGATTATTAGAGTTTCCAGTTACATTTGGTAATTGGAATAAAATGGAATGTGAATCGAGCTTATCGTGAACTGTGTTTTTATCGGCATTCGTTCTTTAACCAAATTAACAGTGAAATGTGATTTTGGGTTTATCATGAGTTGTGTTTTAAATGACATTAGTTCTTTAACCCAGTTAAAGACAGGATTTATTTCCTGAATTTGAATAATCATTAAGTAATGATTTTTGGAGATTAAAACTAAATGGAGTTTTAATGAATCTAGACTGAAGGTGAATCTGATAACTAAAATTATCAAATTCAAGAAATGGTCGAGAATGGAGTATCATCAGTTTTGCTCCAAGCGATAGTCAAATCTTGAATTAGATTTGAATGTGAAATGGTAATTAATATTTACCGATAACACCGTGTCGTTAGATATGGAGTATTACCTGTTTTGCTCCATGGGATGAATAGGTTTGGATTGGGAAATAAAACAAATGATTACTTCGGTGTGTTTCGCTAATCCCGACTAGTTTTGGATAAACCATAATATGGTTTGAATTGATATCCAAAGGAAGATTAAAGAATAAATTTAAAGAATTTATCTTTGATAAAATTAATAGGAACCTATTCCCTAATGATGTGAATATTTGCATAAAAGAATATTCTGAATCGGAATGAGGCGTATGTTGTGTTTGTGTAACACTTATTTATTATATATGCGGGTCATTCGGAAAGACTAGGTTTATCCCATTCTGAATAACTGATACAACGGTTAGTCCAAGATGAAGACGGTGGTTAAAGACCGGAGGTCTTTACATCGTTTGGATGATTACTAATGTCTTGATTGGGTTGTACACCCAAGATGAGGTAATAAGTGGTGATCGTCTAGACGTATTTGGAGATCGACCGGATATGCGAGGACCTCTCTCATGTATTGGACATATGGGATGAGCAATAAGGTGCCTCCGGTTTCGTTCAGACGCAGAACAAACTTGTAAATGGACTGCGTGTCTGACATTGGATTTTATTTTGTGTTGATTGATTTCTATTTAATATACATCTGTCTGGTGAAGGAGAATTTATTCTTTTACATCACCCTTTTCTGAGACGTACGCGCTCAGAGGTTGTATATCGATAGACATCAGTCGCATGGCATGAATTGCCTGTATGCCATGCCTGAGTGGCAAATGATCAAGGCTTCTGTTGAAAAGAAGATTCTCGTGGTTGATGATCAAAGAATAGCTTTAATATAGCGCCACTTTGTGTATAGCATTAATTCTCGAGCCTCACACCCCGGTATTAACCAGAAACGGGAGAGGATCCAGGGAGAACTTGCGTTTCTTTCTAGCTAGAGGTGGTGTCAGGGTTTTGCATGCCTTGACATTTTTATATTTATACCTATGTGATTGTTGGAATGCGAGGCGCCTCAGACATATTGGTCACGGCGGTGCCGATGGATATTGAGTCATCTGGCTCATTTACACCCTATAAGGCGAGGAAACACATTGTTCTGCAATTATAATCCAGTAACGTATGTGTGGACTGGCCCTGTGGCTCCTAAGGGTCACTCGAGCTCTGACCCTTAGACATGGTAGGCTTGATGGTCTCGAAGCAGTGAGGACGATCCCTTGCCTCGGTTCATAGATGGAAATCCAACTTGCAATATGACATTTCGGTTTTAGTTGTAATCCTAGTATGGCGACATAGTGGGTTGGGGCACTCATGCCGTCTATGATTGATACATTTATATTTGAAGTTGATTTTTCACTTATAGTAATAATAAAAGAGGAAATTTAATGTATTAAGCATTATTTGGCTATTATAAGGTAAAACTCTATGCTTCGGCTTGCATTGCATTGTGTGATGGGACCTAAGTATTATAACAACTTCATTGTTCTTTATTTAGCATTGCTCTGTTTGTTTTATGCACTGGTATTTTTGGGAGGAAACCCGTTCCGTGTCATATGGCATGGTCCCTTGATTTATCTAACTTTAAAATCAAGCTAATAACTGTTTTAGTTCTCACACCAGTCACATGACTGACCTGGAGTTTATTGTTTTAACCTAAACTCTGGGTGCCCCTATTTTCCACACGGGCAGCTAGTAATTTTGGTTTTGCAGATTTATATTCACAGGATCCTAGTTTACAGTTGGAATGATATTCGGAAAGCTATGTATCCGTATATTCTTTTTAGCTATATTTTGTATTATTTTCCGCTGCATTGTAATTTGTAAATCTCTAATATTTATCAAATGTATATTATTTGCTCATACTTTGTATATTCTTGTACTCTGATGTAAATTGTTGTAATAAGCAATGAAATGTTCTTCTGTTTGTGTTCTGATTTGTCTTGTTCTCAACTCAATCCGGGCTTTTCTTTGTGGGGAAGTTCGGATCGTCTCATTTGGTATCAGAGCTTTGGTTTAAAGAACTCGAGAACAAGGCACATTAGAACCAAACGAAAGAATTCATCAGAGATTGGATTAGTAATATCTAATGAGGATGTCTCGTTAGAGATGGGATCAGTAGTATCCTAGAATGAGTCGAAAGAGAGTTATTTTTAAAATTAAAATGAAAACAAATTTTGTTTTGAAAATTTAAACCTTGTGAAACGTATTTGAATACTTTATTTGTATTGAATTTGGACAATCGAGTATATGAAGATTTAAATATACGCGTAATTAACGTGTATTCGAAGCCTTAGATATACTGGATAGATATAGAATCACAATCTATTCTCCCGGAGATGATCCTGGTAATTGTGATCACATTACCAGTGCTTGTGTTCGAGTTTCGAGGGTGGGATATCTATATGTCTCCAATTGGCTGGTGTGAGAACCAAAACTAGATAGGGTTTATTGTTGTGAATTAACATTAAAAACATGATTTTTGTATATGTATATCGAAGTTATAACTTTGAAAATTTAATCAACTAATTGATTGTTGGTTGTATTTTCTGATTATTGGTTTAAATAATTAAAATTTTGAACCATTTAGCCAAATTGAACAAAAATATTGAACTGAATTGAAAATTGTTTGAGATTGCATGCATATACATGTATATACATTGAACAGGTAATGGAAAGGAGGCTAGAGAAGAGGAATAAAATTGTATGCCCGACAAATTGGTACATGTATACTGATTTCTTGGGTTTGGATGATTTTATAAGCCGATTGGCTAGCCGCTAGGTTTTTTCTTTTTGAGATGAGAGGGCCAGTGTGGCGGTTTGCGGTTTTTACCGGTGCTCCCCGTACAAAAGAGATTATGGCGAAATTTTTCGAAAATTTAGGGTGCTAGCCAAATTTTTGAAAAATTGGAAAATTCTTATAAACTGAAAAGTTGAAGAATTAACGCCAGAATGAAAGTTGAGTTGATTAGTTAAACAACTTTAAGCTCCGTTCCTTTTTTAGGATGAAAAGATTTTAAGTGGGGGAGATTGTAACAACCCGGAAAATCAGAACCACTTTAAAATTTTTATTTTGGCAATTTTAATGAATTTTGAATAATAATTTTGAATATTAATTTTGAATAAAAATTTTGAATATTTAAAATGATTTATTTTAAATAATAAAAAATAGAAAATTATTTTGAACAGAATTAGAATGTATATATTTATTTAGATCAAAGTTAGGATATAAATATTTATTTTAATTATAAAGGGAATTGAAAATGGCGCGGTAGTTTGAAAATTCGATTTCAAATTTCAAATGAATGTACAGGATTCAGAATAAACCGGATTTTAGTGAAACCAAAAATATTTGAATCTGTTCGAAAATATATTTCCAATGAATCTGAAAAACTAAAGTTTCATAGTGGGAATAAAAAGTTATGTCCAGTTGAAATTTCAGAATAGTCGCTATGGAAATATATAGCTTTTAAAAATAGTCGTTTTGCAAATGACCTCTGTTTTCGACGAGACCCCTTTTGTTGGATCCAGAATGTCAAATTATTGCTAGATTCCAATTTTCATAATTTTTGGGATTGTTATGTGAGCATGGCAAAAGAAAACGTGTTTTATCAATTTCAAAAGAATTGGATCGACCAGAAAATGGCTATTTTTCAAACGGTCTTCAAATTTGACGAAATTAATTTTGTTAGAACCGTATCGTCAAAACATAGCGAGGTTTCAATCTCCATAATTTTAGGAGTAGATATGTGGTCGTATGGGATAAATTGTGAATTGAACAGCCATTTAAGCCAGAAATAGAGTTTTCTGAGCAAACGGACTTGGAATTCGACGAAACCAGTTTTGTTGGAACCATATCGTCAATACATAGCAGCATGTTAATTTTTGTCACCAACGGAGTTTGTGTGTGCCCATGGCATCGATAACTGTCGATCGGGGATAGCGTTAACTAAGAAAATAATAATAAACCCCACTACTATGTAATGTCTTTCACTCTTCCCAAACCCTCATTAATTCCTCCTCCCTCAAAATTGGCAGCATCCCCTAGGTAAATTTGTGGAAGAACCCCCGAAAACAAAAAACGTTATATCTTTCAATCCATACACAATTAACACAAATGGTTTCTAGGTTTTGAAGATCATCAAAGCCTCTACCTACCACAAAAAATTGGGGACCTATCGTCGCACGGATTGGGAGAAATTGATGGTTTATGGCCTAAAATGACTTTCGGTTTTGGGCATTTTGTGATCAAGCCATTGGGAATTAGCTGATGGCACAATTGAAGAAGTTGTAGAGGGAAGGCTAGGCTACAAGTTTGTCTTTGGCTCGATGGTCTGAAACTGCTTGAGGTGGCCGGAATCGCGAGTTTAACGTCGACCTGTTTTCAGGCGGGGCTCGAATCGGATTTTGGCTCCTAGACGGCGCTACAGGCGGTTTCTGGCGAGGGTCAAAGAGGTAAAAATGTTCGGGGATGCGAGGCGCTTCGATCTGGGTTGGTGGGCGATCACGGCGGTGGCTCTGGTGGCCAGAATTGGTCACGATGGCGATTTGGGGGAAAATCAAATTCCGGCACGATGGTGGCACCTTGGTTCAAGCGGCTGGTGGTGTGGGGTCGTGGTGGAACGGGGTAGGTAGTGGTGGGCCCAGGTCGGCCGATCATGGCCTTTGGCGGTGGCAATCGAGTGGTGGTGGTGGTGAACAACGCTTGCAGGTGAAAATATGATTTTCCTTCATAATTTTCACATTTAAACTTTCTACGTAAATAACTTTTCATCCCTTGAAAAAATTGCATGAAACTGGATCCGTTGAGATCGTGGGAACGAGAGCTTCACAACAAAACTGACCGCGTCCAAAATGGAGCATGTTGGAACTACAAGCAATCTCAAACCTGAAACGAACCAGAAATGCAGATAAAAACTGATGGAGTGGATCCCAACGTGAGAACTCCTCAGTAAATTTTCTTGTTCAGTTATTTATAACTGCATATGTGAACTGCTCCCCATCGTCCACAGACCATGGGCGACTTATTTGATTATATTGCGTTGTGGAAATTGATTGTGATTGTGATGTGGAATGAAAATAAAATATTCATGTGTTGAAATAAATATTTTATCGTTAAAAATATAATTTCTAGCATGTATATAAATAAAATAGATATTCATAAACAAATTGAATGATTTATTTATGTACACCCATTTGGCCGATATAGATTGGGATGATATATTTTAAACATTTCCCAACTGCACAAATGTTCAGTGTTTGTTGATTGAAACCCCACACGGGTATTGGGATGATATTTGACGTACACTAAACCCAATTTTTTAGTTGTATGCCGATCGATTGGTTGATTGGCTGCTGTAAGCGTTAATTATTTATATTTAATGCTTATACAGTGTAGAATGCACTCTGGATAATGGTTGATTTTGTATCATTATTATTGTATACATGTATTGTATGAAATCCATATAAATAACATTATATGATAATTGACTGTGTCTGATTCCAATTCAGAACGAGCAAATATTTTTAAATAACGAATATTTTAAAAGAATATTCAATAAAAGATCAAAACATGATTTTGATGTCCGATTTGGGATGGACACGAAAATATTTAAATATATGAAGCCGTGTGGATTAGTTATGCGCCATTTTGACGTGAACGATATTTATATCGATTTTATTCATTTTTATAATGACTATCGAAAAGGAAGTGATTTCAAATCTAATGTTTTGAAAATATTATCATTTACATGTTAATGATATGGAATATTCAATTTTGATTTAAAATTTAATATAAAGTTGAATTCGTTTTGAAAACAAGTTTAAAATGATTTATAAAATACGTTTTAAAAGACCCGACACTCCTAGCTCAGTTGGTTAGAGGTGGGCGAATTGAGATGAGACATAGATCTCAGGTTCGAGGGCCACCTTTGCCAATTTCTAAGGGTGACTACCTAGGTAGTGTGAAGGCGTTGAAAAATCGGGGTATATCACTACCCGTGGGGTTTACTAAGGCCGACAAGCAATGGCTTGAGTGAAGTCTTAGGTTCCACACGTAAATCAAAAATATGTTTTAAAAGGAAATCGATGAAATATATATTATATATATTTAATGGCCAGAATAGAATGCGCCGTGCGACGGTAGTTCGCGAATTTCGACCATTGACTTCGAATTGACGTTACGGGAGATCCGACTGTCGGATTTCCTAAAACCAGAACCATTGGGTTCATATAAAAAAAGATCTTTCCAACGAATATAAGGAATTTGAAATCTAATGGATGGATTTGGAATTATGTCCAAATTAAATTTGGAAAGGTCGCTGTAAGAGCAGTTTGATGACCGTTTTTGGAAATCGACTATACGGGCCTTGATAAAATTATTAAAAATATCAATAATTTGTGTAAAATCATAATAAATGAATTGGAAAGAACTGGGATGAAAAATTCCATATCTGAAACGATAAAATTATATTTTTATCGTAATGAACTAGTTATGAACTGGAATTAAAATCCATTATTTTTAAATAAATAAATTGGATTTGAAATGGTTTTAAAAGTAACAAGAATTTCCAATATATGAATTGGAATGGATTTGAATCGAAATTATCTTCGAAATATTTCGATATTGGATTCCGTGATAATACGAACATTGTGGAGGAGTTTGGAAGATATATATATCGTTATTCCCAATACGATATTTGTTGGTTGCAGAATTTGATATTGAATATAAGCCGATATATTTTCTATTCAGAGCCTTGTATTTAATGTCAAATTGGATTTTGGGTCTGTCGTGAAAGGTGTCTTCATTAACACTATTCTTAAACCCAGTTGAGAAAATATATAAATCTTTTTATTAAGATTTAATGAAGTTTACCGATTAATTAACATTTAATTGGAATTAAATTGAAATTGGTTTTGGGTTTATCATGGATGGTGTTTTAAATAACATTTGTTCTTTAACCCGATTAACAATGGAATGAGGTTTGGGGTTTGTCGTGAATGGTATCTTTAATAATATTGTTCTTAAATCCTATGGAGTTAATAAAATTAGAAACTAATTGGAGGTTAGCTAATTTGAATGGTTTCCTGGGTATTGATGTGATATTGGTTTCAGCCTTCAGGATTAATACTTAGGGAATTGTTCTCTTACTAATTTACGGTTAGGGACTGATGAGATGAGGTCTTCAGTAACACTGTTCTTAAACCCCGTTGGAAAAGAATAAATTTTTAATTAAGATTATTAGAGTTTCCAGTTACATTTGGTAATTGGAATAAAATGGAATGTGAATCGGGTTTATCATAAACTGTTTTTTTAACGACATTCGTTCTTTAACCCGATTAACAGTGAAATGTGATTACGGATTTATCGTGAGCTGTGTAACACCCCACCTCCGCCAAGGTAACTCTTGCAAGCACACTGGCATTGGAGGGGCGTTAAACGAGGTAAACATGCATGCCGATATCACAAGACAGAACATATAAGTAAAAACAGAGTAAATAAAGCAGCGGATAAAACTTAGCATTTCAAAACCATAGTCATGTTACAACAAAGTACTTGGTCATTATTTTCCAACAACAAAGTCTAGATAAAAGCATAAACTGAAAAACTGAAATACATAAAGTACTATCCCCAAAATGAAGTGATAAACCATAGCTAGCTCAATGTCCAAAACCGTACATGAGCAAATCCAGTAAGCAAGCTGTAAAGATCCAAGCTAAGCTCCAATGTTCCCACCCTGAGAACCTGAGGGGGGGGGGAACGGAAGAAAAGAGGCGAAAGAAAACAGGTCAGTTAAAAAGACTGGTAAGCCCTACTACTATCTGTCTATGAACTAATAAAGTTAACTGGCATGAGAAGCTGAGATGAACATAAGGATAACAACATACTGGCATGGTGATTAACTAACAAGATAGATAAAGGTGTCATCGCATAATCAAGGTTAAGTTTTGCACCACGGGTGTACTAGCATTCTAACGTGTCAAGTAAAAACAAGAATTGATCCCTTGGCCCAAGCTTGGCCCAACATCATGAGATGACCTAAATCAAGGTCCAACTACTCGGTCTAGTCGATCGGCTCCCTATAAGCCTAACTCGTCAAGTGTCGGTGTCATGCGGCTTAATCATGTAATGTAGTTGACTGTGTAGGGTCCACCCTAGGGTGTATCAGGCCCTATGGTGTAACCCTCTGACACCATACCATGATGCACAGTCCAAACCTACCGGTGCCCGTGTTCAACTCCGGACTTAATGTGCACGACCATGGTCCGCCTGAACAACCGGGGCATCATTCAGCCGTCTCTTTTGGTCTCTTACAATCAGCCCAGTAATCGTGCCCCACCCTAGCCTAGTCCTAGGGTCTTATGATATTACCAAGGAGGTTACTGCTGAAAAGGACCACGCAACTAGGGTTTCTTAACGGGTTAAATGTGGTTAACCCGATCCACACGTGGATTAAATTGGTTAAGAGTACCCAAGGCTCCTGACTTAACCTCGATTAATCCATCAAGCCCAAATTAGTTAAGTATTAAGTGGACCATGACTTAACCCTAATCAGGAGGCATTCATTAACTTAATGTGTTTTAACCTCTCACATTAGACCTTGTTGTGGTTACTAGTTAAGCCGGGCGGGTCCGGGTAGCTTTACACCACAACCTGGTCTAACCTCGGGTTCGTGCACAACATGACCAACTTCTCACATTGGGTCCTATTGTTTGTAGCCACTAGTTAAGCCGGGCGGGTCCGGGTAGATTTATGCTACAAACTCAACCCAACCTCGAGTTGGCCACACTCATATTTTCTAAGTGTCATGTCCATTATGTTTCCAAAACATAATTACAAGTTAACATATCACGTTATGTTATAAAAACCATGTTCATGTCATTATGTTACCCAACCCCAACGTAATCCCATCGTTTACATAATTGCAACAACGCATAAAGGATAAAATAGGAAACTTGGCATAACCATGACATAAAGGTGTTGAAGCCACAAGTTTAACATGGTGGCATATGAAATGTACATATGTTCATATACTTGCATATTGCATTATTAAGCTTCAAAAGCATGCATAAAACCAATTTAGCATATGAGTGATACATGGTGATAAATAACATGTAGAAGTTGCTAGAAGTTCGCATTTGGCCTCACATGCAAGTTATCATAAGGGATATGATAACTTTCATGTTGCCAAAATGCAACCTTCAACATAAAGCTTGGAGCTTTATGCTCACAGTATCAAGTTTAACTTGCATAACATGATAACATGATCAACCCAAACTTGCATAACATAGCAACATGTGTCATACATAATGATTAAACCAACTTGCATAATGATCATCCAAACTTGCATATAATGATCAACCAAATTTGCATATAATGATCAACCAAACTTGCATATAATGATCAACCAAACTTGCATAAAATGATCAACCAAACTTGCATATCATAATGATCAACCACAAACTTGCACCATTCATTTAACTTTAGAGTTCACTAAAAAGAAAGTAGAAAAGGGCTTAAAATGCTATGAAGACACAAATAATTATTTATTATAAAGATTGAGACGAAGCCCTTATGCAAGCATCAAAAACCCAAATATGCAAGCTCCAAATGAAAACCCTTGAGCCAAATCAATAAAAACCCTTGCTTTGTAATAGAAATGTTGCAACTTGACTTGAATGCAAACTAAGAACACTCATACAAGCTTGAAAATACTTGTATGCACTCAAAATCTCTCATAGAAATAAACTTAGGAATTTTAGCATGAGAGTGGAGGCATTGAGAGGAACAAATTTGACATAGTTTAGTTGTAGGATTGAATAATGGTGATTTAGGCTAGGTTTAGGGGTCTTTTTATAGAGTTTTAGGATAGTATTAGCCATAGGATTAACCCTAGATTCAATCCAAGCCATCAAAGCATGTCTTGGGGAAGAAGTCAAGTGTAGGAACTGTCTAGGGCCTTTAGATTAAAGCTGAACCATGAGAACCATTCAAATGCAAAATCTGCATTTGAGCGAATCGGCCCACGGGTTGACAGCCAAACACCCTGGATTAACCCCTAGTCGACCCAGCGAGCTTGGGTCGACCTCAAAAATCGGCCGGTTCGGTTATTCCCCTCTCCCAATTCACTGTTTTGAACATTTTTGCATATTTATTTATTTAATTTTCAATTGTATATATATATATATATATATATCAATATATATATATTTCTCTACGCAACCCATTTCACTTAATTAAGTATACTATAATTTGTGAATTTTTCGTGAAACTTCACGAGGCCATATCTTGGTCATACGGACCCCGATTTTCGAAAACTCGGACTCTATTTCGCGTATTTTTCCGAGACGAACGCAATGGCACAGCCCATTTCCCTTGATTCAGATTTTATACTTTAATTCTGCCTCCATTTATGTTATAACATGTTATTCAAAAATACGGGTTGTTACATTCTCCCCTCCTTAAAGGATTTCGTCCCCGAAATCTCCAAGTTAGGAAGAACGTATCCTACCATCCATCATCCATCTACTCAAAACATCATCCACGAGCAATCATTGTCCTTAAAAGGTTCTAAATGTTGTATGATCATATGCAGAGGTGTGTGTATATGTACTTATCTAATGCGAAAATCAGGAGGTTACTGATACAATAAACCTCCTTAATGCAAAGTATGTTAGTGAAATGAGTCCATATGTATGCAAATTCCTAACATAATTTATAATCTCTACATGAGTGCACATATCATTCATCCATATGCAACATCCACGTGATAGCATAACAAGTTTTCATCCATGAATAAGCATAAACACTCATGCATATGCAACATGAAAGTGTGTGAGCCGATCTTAGTGCCTAATGTGCATCATGCATCCACGAGTATCCACGTGCAAACACTTGCAACCACTTGCAATCATCAAGCATAACATGTTTCAAATACATGTTTCATCCAAAGGGTTTCTACCTAAGGTTCTCATGACAAGATTTACGAAACAAGATAAACTAGATAAGCATGGATATCAAGGGAAGATATACCAATCTAGGAAAAGAGATTGAAAATGTATCCTCCAAGAGAAATGGATAAAGCACGTGCCTCTTCTCCTTGGTTTCCCAAGTTGCGTCTCCCTCCGTTTCACTCCATTGCGCCTTAACAAGCTTAACTTCTTTGCTTCTTAGCTTCTTTGTCTTCATTTCCATGATACGAATCAGAGCTCGTCTCAGGGTTGCTTCATCCTCTACCTCCATGTCTTCAAGAATACTTGGTTCAACCACTTTGGCGGGTCTGTGCAAACACTTCCGGAGATGCGAGACATGAAAGACATTATGCACTCCGGCCAGCTTCTCGGCAATTCCACCTTATAAGTCATCTTCCCGACTCTTTCTATAGTAGGGAAGGGTCCTACGATCCTTGGTGTCAGCGAACCATATTTCGCAAAGGAGAAATCTTCACAAAGACCATATCTCCAATTTTAAATTCCAAGTCTGTCCTTCGCTTGTCTGCATAGGATTTCTGTCTGTCTTGGGCCGTTCTTATCCGTCTTCGAATCAATTCAACCCTCTCGGATGTGTTCCTTATCATGTATGGCTCAATTATAAGCTTATCCGTCGTCTTCCCACCAACATGTTGGTGGCTTGCACGGCCTCCCATACGAAGCTTCAAATGGTGCCATCCCTATGCTGGCTTGATAGTTATTATTATAAGCAAACTCTACAAGAGGAAGGTGGTCTTCCCAAGTACCACCGAAGTCGAGAACACAAAACCTCAAAAGATCTTCTAGCACTCTATTCACCCTTTCGGTTTGGCCATCCGTCCGGGGGTGATAGGATGTACTCAGATTCAATCGCGTACCCATTGCTTCTTGCAAACTGTTCCAGAACTGGCTAGTGAAAATTGGGTCACGATCGCTAACTATGCTAGAAGGAACTCCATGCAGCCGCACTATCTTTTGAAGATAAACAGATGCTAGCCGTGATACGATCCTCTTGCTTTTCACCGGAATAAAATGGGCTTTCTTTGTAAGTCTATCAATTATTACCCATATCCCATAAAGCCCAAATAGTTTGGTGACGAACATCTTAACCCCAACTATATCTCACAAACAGGCGAGTCATACTCCTTATGGGGTTTGCAACAGAACTAAGATTGAGGATAGGACCGAGAGGATATACTTAAAAGATAGCATGCGAGTAAGCTCTACGGAACAATAGGGATCAAGGATATACTCTTAGAAAGAGATATAATGCGCGTATCTAGTCTTCAGTCTTCTAAGCCGCATTTTCTTGTGCTTAATCCCATCGTGCCTTGACCGTCTTCTAACTTCATAATTCTGTAGTTCTTAATCCTTATTTCCAAAATATGAGTTAGAACTCATTTCACCGTTGCCTCTCATTCCCCTTCCACTTATCCTTTACCTAAAATACTTGGCTTCCACCCAACTGCATACTCATGGTTTCATGCAGGCTTTCCAAAATTCGTTAGCGAATCTTGGATCTCGTTTACATACTATACGGTATCCCACGCAGAAAACTATCTCTTGAAAACACGTGCCAATCCATGTTACCAATTGTACTCACTAGGGTGATTTCTCTAACCCATGCTTAAGTAAAATGGACTATCCGCCTTAGTAGCGAATACCACTGGAGCACCCCATTCTGAAATGCTTCGCCTAATGAAATTTTTCCCAAGCTATTCCTTGATTTGCTTATCAAGCTCTCTCCTTTCTCGCGGGGCCATGTGCCTAACGGGTAATGTAACTGGCTCGGCATTATCAACCAGATAAATGCGGAAATCTATCTCCCGCTTAGAGGGTAACCCCCTTACTTCTTCAAAGACATCAGGATAGTCTCGGACCACCCTTACAGATTGCAGATCATCGATGGACGAGTCAATTGATTCAAGATAACATAACATGACGGGACCTCTAGGGTTACAAGAAATTTCTAGGGTATTACCGAGGCGAATCATGAGCCTCACCACCCTATGTTCACAACCAATCCACACCCAAATCAACCCGTATCCCATAAACCCGAGAACCTAAGCATTACACATGAATTCTATGCTCAAGATAGAGATTTTCAAATCCACACAAATCACAGATAGATGGGTAGAACCCCCAATTGGATTTGAAACAATAACGGGATCTCAACTAGACTAGTACTTAGGTGCAAACTTTCAACAAAATCAGAAATAAAACTATGCGATGCGCCAGAATTAAACAAGGTATGAACAGGGAAATCAGAAATGTAAACAAGGTTTTCTACAGAAATACTACCTCGATCAAGAACTGGAGTGATGTTGAGAGTATGCACTAGCCCTCCAGAAGGTCCTGCACGCTGATTCTGCCCTTGCCTTTGTCCTTGCTTCTTGGGGCAATCCTTGCTAAGATGTCCAGGCTCTCCACAGTGAAAGCATTCGCCCAACTTCCTCTTCTTCTTCCTACAGTCTTTGGCTATGTGCCCCGTAATCCCACAGAAGTTGCACTTCCTTCTTTCTCTTGACTTGTTGTCCTTGCTATTGTTGTTGTTCTTATCTCTTTTCTCGGTATCTTCCTTCTTGAAGTTGGGCCATATTCACCAAACCCTCGAAGGTCGCCCCCAGGGGTATATGAGATATGGCCAAACCGCGCAATGGCTCATTCAATCCTAGAGCAAAGCGTAGGGCCTTCTTCTGAGGGGTGTTAACCCATTCTAGACCGAACTGAGCAAGTTGATTAAACTTATCCACGTATTCTCTAACGGTCATGTCCCCTTGCTTTAGTGATAGGAACCTCTCTAGCTGAAGGTTCTCTTCTGCTGATGATAAAAACCTTTGTCCAAACCTTCTCCTAAAGTCATCCCAAGTCTCAATTGGTCTAGTAGTGGTGGTGACTACCCACCAATAAGCAGTTTCCCCTTTTAATAGCCATACCGCCAACAGAACTTTCCTACGATCTTCCACATCAAAGATAACAAAGAGGTCCTCAGTTTCCTTTAACCAGTTCCTTGCCTCCACGGAAGTCTCCGTTCCGATAAAGTTCTTACCAACCATCGCCCTAAAGTCCTTGCAAACTTTTGCGAAATCCTCTTGTTGATTCTGAGGAGGAGGAGGAACTTCAGTTACGGTGGGGGTAGTCGCTGGGCCCGCATCGTTGGCCCTAGCTTCCAAGTACCTCCGGAACCATCCGGGAATGGTCACTCCCTCGGGAAGGTTAAGATCGCCCATACTGAAATGAAGAAAAAGATAGATTCAGAACGAAGAAACGAAGGATAGTGCTATGGCTTTTGGGGAATAGCCTTTTAAAATACTAGACTTTTCTTTGGAAAATACTTAATTGGTTTTGAAAATAGTTTTTCAAAAGGTAAGTTTCAAAAACACTTTTGCTCATATCTTGTAAACCTTATGCTCTGATACCAAATGTAACACCCCACCTCCGCCAAGGTAACTCTTGCAAGCACACTGGCATTGGAGGGGCGTTAAACGAGGTAAACATGCATGCAGATATCACAAGACAGAACATATAAGTAAAAACAGAGTAAATAAAGCAGCGGATAAAACTTAGCATTTCAAAACCATAGTCATGTTACAACAAAGTACTTGGTCATTATTTTCCAACAACAAAGTCTAGATAAAAGCATAAACTGAAAAACTGAAATACATAAAGTACTATCCCCAAAATGAAGTGATAAACCATAGCTAGCTCAATGTCCAAAACCGTACATGAGCAAATCCAGTAAGCAAGCTGTAAAGATCCAAGCTAAGCTCCAATGTTCCCACCCTGAGAACCTGAGGGGGGGAGGGAAACGGAAGAAAAGAGGTGAAGGAAAACAGGTCAGTCAAAAAGACTGGTAAGCCCTACTACTATCTGTCTATGAACTAGTAAAGTTAACTGGCATGAGAAGCTGAGATGAACATAAGGATAACAACATACTGGCATGGTGATTAACTAACAAGATAGATAAAGGTGTCATCGCATAATCAAGGTTAAGTTTTGCACCACGGGTGTACTAGCATTCTAACGTGTCAAGTAAAAACAAGAATTGATCCCTTGGCCCAAGCTTGGCCCAACATCATGAGATGACCTAAATCAAGGTCCAACTACTCGATCTAGTCGATCGGCTCCCTATAAGCCTAACTCGTCAAGTGTCGGTGTCATGCGGCTTAATCATGTAATGTAGTTGACTGTGTAGGGTCCACCCTAGGGTGTATCAGGCCCTATGGTGTAACCCTCTGACACCATACCATGATGCACAGTCCAAACCTACCGGTGCCCGTGTTCAACTCCGGACTTAATGTGCACGACCATGGTCCGCCTGAACAACCGGGGCATCATTCAGCCGTCTCTTTTGGTCTCTTACAATCAGCCCAGTAATCGTGCCCCACCCTAGCCTAGTCCTAGGGTCTTATGATATTACCAAGGAGGTTACTGCTGAAAAGGACCACGCAACTAGGGTTTCTTAACGGGTTAAATGTGGTTAACCCGATCCACACGTGGATTAAATTGGTTAAGAGTACCCAAGGCTCCTGACTTAACCTCGATTAATCCATCAAGCCCAAATTAGTTAAGTATTAAGTGGACCATGACTTAACCCTAATCAGGAGGCATTCATTAACTTAATGTGCTTTAACCTCTCACATTAGACCTTGTTGTGGTTACTAGTTAAGCCGGGCGGGTCCGGGTAGCTTTACACCACAATCTGGTCTAACCTCGGGTTCGTGCACAACATGACCAACTTCTCACATTGGGTCCTATTGTTTGTAGCCACTAGTTAAGCCGGGCGGGTCCGGGTAGATTTATGCTACAAACTCAACCCAACCTCGAGTTGGCCACACTCATATTTTCTAAGTGTCATGTCCATTATGTTTCCAAAACATAATTACAAGTTAACATATCACGTTATGTTATAAAAACCATGTTCATGTCATTATGTTACCCAACCCCAACGTAATCCCATCGTTTACATAATCGCAACAACGCATAAAGGATAAAATAGGAAACTTGGCATAACCATGACATAAAGGTGTTGAAGCCACAAGTTTAACATGGTGGCATATGAAATGTACATATGTTCATATACTTGCATATTGCATTATTAGGCTTCAAAAGCATGCATAAAACCAAACTTAGCATATGAGTGATACATGGTGATAAATAACATGTAGAAGTTGCTAGAAGTTCGCATTTGGCCTCACATGCAAGTTATCATAAGGGATATGATAACTTTCATGTTGCCAAAATGCAACCTTCAACATAAAGCTTGGAGCTTTATGCTCACAGTATCAAGTTTAACTTGCATAACATGATAACATGATCAACCCAAACTTGCATAACATAGCAACATGTGTCATACATAATGATTAAACCAACTTGCATAATGATCATCCAAACTTGCATATAATGATCAACCAAACTTGCATATAATGATCAACCAAACTTGCATATCATAATGATCAACCCCAAACTTGCACCATTCATTTAACTTTAGAGTTCATTAAAAAGAAAGTAGAAAAGGGCTTCCAATGCTATAAAGACACAAATAATTATTTATTATAAAGATTGAGACGAAGCCCTTATGCAAGCACCAAAAACCCAAATATGCAAGCTCCAAATGAAAACCCTTGAGCCAAATCAATAAAAACCCTTGCTTTGTAATAGAAATGTTGCAACTTGACTTGAATGCAAACTAAGAACACTCATACAAGCTTGAAAATACTTGTATGCACTCAAAATCTCTCATAGAAATGAACTTAGGAATTTTAGCATGAGAGTGGAGGCCATGAGAGGAACAAATTTGACATAGTTTAGTTGTAGGATTGAATAATGGTGATTTAGGCTAGGTTTAGGGATCTTTTTATAAAGTTTTCGGATAGTATTAGCCATAGGATTAACCCTAGATTCAATCCAAGCCATCAAAGCATGTCTTGGGGAAGAAGTCAAGTGTAGGAACCGTCTAGGGCCTTTAGATTAAAGCTGAACCATGAGAACCATTCAAATGCAAAATCTGCATTTGAGCGAATCGGCCCACGGGTTGACAGCCAAACACCCTGGATTAACCCCTAGTCAACCCAGCCCCGCTGGGTCGACCTCAAAAATCGGCCAGTTCGGTTATTCCCCTCTCCCAATTCGCTGTTTTGAACATTTTTGCATATTTATTTATTTAATTTTCAATTATATATATATATATATATCAATATATATATATATATATATTTCTCTGCGCAACCCATTTCACTTAATTAAGTATACTATAATTTGTGAATTTTTCGTGAAACTTCGCGAGGCCATATCTTGGTCATACGGACCCCGATTTTCGAAAACTCGGACTCTATTTCGCGTATTTTTCCGAGACAAACGCAATGGCACAGCCCGTTTTCCTTGATTCAGATTTTACAGTTTAATTCTGCCTCCATTTATGTTATAACATGTTATTCAAAAATACGGGTTGTTACAAGCTGTGTTTTAAATGACATTAGTTCTTTAACCCAGTTAAAGACATGATTTATTTCCTGAATCTGAATAATTATTAAGTAATAATTTTACGAGATTAAAACTAAATGAAGTTTTAATGAATCTTTAATTAGATTGAAAGGTGAATCTGATAGCTAAAATTATCAAATTCAAGAAATGGTCGAGAACGGAGTATCACCAGTTTTGCTCCAAGCGATAGTCAAATCTTTAATTAGATTTGAATGTGAAATGGTAATTAATATTTACCAATAACACCTTGGTGTTAGATATGGAGTATTACCAGCTTTGTTCCATGGGATGAATAGATTGGGATATAAAACAAATCATTACTTTGGTGTGGTTCGCTAATCCCGACTAGTTTTGGATAAACCTTAATATGGTTTGAATTGATATCCAAAGGAAGATTAAAGAATAAATGTAAAAGAATTTATCTTTGATAAAAAATGATGTGAATATTTGCATAGAAGGATATTCTGATGTGGAATGAGGCGTATGTTGTGTTTGTGTAACACTAGTTTATTATATACGCGGGTTATTCGGAAAGACCGGGTTTATCCCATTCTAAATAACTGATATGACGATTAGTCGAAGACGAAGATGGCGTTTGAAGACCAGAGGTCTTCACATCGTTTGAATGAGTATTGATGTCATGATTGGGCTATACACCCAAGACGAGGTAATAAGTGGTGATCGTCCAGACGTACTTGGAGATCGACCAGATATGCGAGGACCTCTCTCCTGTATTGGACATATGGGACGAGGAATAAGGTGCCACCAGTTTTCTTCAGACCCAAAATGAACTTGTAAATGGACTGCGTGTCTGACATTGGATTTTTTTCTGTGTTGATTGATTTCTATTTAATATACATCTGTCTGGTAAAGGAGAATTTATTCTCTTACTTCACCCTTCTCCGAGACGTACGAGCTTAGAGGTTGTATATCGATAGACATCAGTCGCATGGCGTGAACTGCCTATGTGGCATGCCTGAGTGGCAAATGATCAAGGCTACTATTGAAAAGCAGAGTCTTGTGGTTGATGATCAAAGCACATCTTTAATATAACGCTGCTTTGTGTATAGCATTAATTCGCGAGCCTCATACCCCGGTATGAACCAGAAACGGGAGAGGATCCAGGGAGAACATGCGTTTCTTTCTAGCTAGAAGTGGTCTCAAAGTTTTGCGCGCCTTGACATTTTTATATATTTACCTATGTGGTTGTTGGAATGCGAGGTGCCTCGGACATATCGGTCACTGCGGTGATGATGGATATTGAGTCATCTGGCTCATTTACGCCTCATAGTGCAAGGAAACGCATTATTCAGGAATTATAATCCACTAACATAAGTGTGGACCGGCCCTGTGGCTCCTAAGGGTCACTCGAGCTTTGACCCTGAGACATGGTAGGCTAGATTGTCTTGAAGCGGTGAGGACGATCCCTTTCCTCGGTTCATAGATGGAAATCCAACTTCTAATATGACATTTCGGTTTTAGTTGTAATCCTAGTATGGTGACTTAATGGGATGTGGCACTCATGCCGTCTATGATTGATACATTTATACTTGAAGTTGATTTCCTCACTTATAGTAATAATAAAAGAGGAAATTTCACGTATTAAGCATTATTTGGCTATTATAAGGTAAAACTCTATCCTCTGGCTTGCGTTGCATTGTGTGATGGGACCTGAGTCTTATAATAGCTTCATTGTTCTTTATTTAGCATTGCGCTATTTGTTTTATGCACTGGTATTCTTGGGAGGAAACCTATTCCGTGTTATATGGCGTGGTCCCTTGATTTATCTAACTTTAAAATCAAGCTAATAACTGTTTTAGTTCTCACACCAGTCACATGACTGACTTGGAGTTTATTGTTTTAACCTAAATTTTAGGTGCCCCTATTTTCCACACGGGCAGCTAGTAGTTTTGGTTTTGCAGATTTATGTTCATAGGATCCTTGTTTACAGCTGGAATGATATTCGGAAAGCTCTGTATCCGTATATTCTTTTCAATTGTGTTTTGTATTATTTTCCACTGCATTGTAATTTATAAATCTCTGATATTTATCAAATGTATATTATTTGCTCATACTTTGTATACTCTTGTACTCTGATGTAAATTGTTGTAATAAGCAATGAAATGTTCTTCTGTTAGTGCTCTGATTTGTCTTGTTCTCAACTCAATCCAGGCTTTCCTTTATGGGGAAGTTCGGGTCGTCTTAGTATCGTGGCCTCGAGGGAATACGCATCAAGGCCAAGGGCTTTGCCCCAATCTCTACTATCGAAGTTGTCATGGATTCAGTAAACTTAACTTTTGAATCAAGAAGGATTCGCATAATGTAGGCACCATAATGGATCGTCTTATATTTCCTTTTATAAGTTATATCGAGAAACTATCCATTATGGTCTTAGCCCAATTCACTTGATCCTTGTTATAGATGGCATATAAAGCTTGAAAATCACTCACATACACTTTTTCTTAGCTACTGGTGCATGGTTGTAATGATCAAATCAAGGCACGATATAAAATCTGAGCTTAGACGAAAATCGATGCGATACTATATCTCTTTCATATGTATCAACTTTGATATCATCAATATTAGTTCCCATATATATTCGTTCCCACATATATGAAGTGTAAAATACAACCTAAGCGAGCTATAGGAATGAACATTGAAATCCCACACACTTTTGACCAAATTACAATGGTATTATCCTCTGGGTTTTCAAAATCAAGATTCAAATTAGCTAAAAATAACTTAATGAGAAGATGATCCGACTTTTTATTATTATCATTAATAAAAATCAATAAGAGATTCGAAGTGAGTCAACCATGCTATTTGCTGAATTTGATATCCGGAGAATTCAGAAAATTTGATGAATGATCCAGGATAGAACTTTTAATCCTTCATGGCTTTAAATTTTTGAATTACAACATCATTGTGTAGCCATTGCATGATCTAATCATCTATAGGGTCGATAACGGTTTGTTTTAGTTTCTTTGAATGAGTAGGCATGGTTTTAGATTGATTTTGAGTTTGGAGTATTTTGGATTTTGGAAGTTTGGATTGGAATTTTTGTTTTAGGTTTAGATGAATAAAGAAATAAGGGAATTTAGGATGAGATACGTTAAGTTTAAATGGTTTCAGGTTAAAAAAACCTTAAAAAAAATTGATCTGAATGAATACAAGCGACTGTTTTCATGTTTTAGTCGACTAAATTAAGTTAAAAACCAACCCTAGAGCACCCAGTATTTTCAGCCGACTGTTTTAATGAATTCATTCGGTTGAATTCTGGGATTATAATTTTGTATATCATAACTATTCAATCGACTAAAATTTCAATTCAGTGGACTGAATTTGGCACTTTCCTGAGTTGTTCATATTTTAATATTCAAAGTTTTATAAATTTAAACCTATTGTTTTTATGAAATTCTAAGTATATATATATATATGTGCAATTATCAATGTCTTATACATGTATATGTTTTTTGTGTTAAATTTACACTACAAAGTTTTAAAGATAATATTTTCTATTTAAATTAAATAATAAATAGAGAATTTATAGAAGATAAGAGATAATTGTATTCCACGTAATCGAAATTCTGGGAATTCATTCAAAGGTTGAGGAGGAAGATTTCTTTGGAGAGTTTTTCTGCCTCTTCATTTGCTGCAAAGTTCATATCCCAAGAATTCGGAGTATACGGAGGTTGTTGCAGGCTTGGTTATACTGGATTATAATTGGATGAAGCATCATCAACATCCGGCTTGACGGTTCCATAGACTCTTATAGCTATTTATTTTAGAAAAGTTAATCTTCTCCCTGTAACCGTTTTTTCAAAATATAATTCACATTGAAGATCGAGTTGTTGCTGTTGAAAATGATGGGTATCATCAATCTTCTCTTTTGTTTATGGTGAGATAGCTATTGCTCATTCAGAATTTTTTTATTTTCCACTATATAACCGAAATGGTATGACGACCACTTATACATTAGATCTTGTTTTTTAGTTGAAATTTGAATTGGAGGTGACGATGGTGATGACTTAGATGAATTAGAGTGAGAAGACATTATGACTTGCTTGACCTCATAATTAAGTTTGTAAACTTCTATGATTTTGGATTTTGTTTTAATCATTTTAACGTAAAATTTATAGTTAGATTTTGCTATATTCTAGGAATGAATCTTGTGGCTTATAAAAACGAAAGGACTTGAACCATCTATTAGCTAAAGAAATAGAATTATAAAATTATTGGTTGAAAGTTGATACTACAAGTTTTGTTTTAATATTCATATACTATTATATACTGAGTAACAAGAAAAAACTAGTAGACAAATGGAAATGCTATTTGACTAGAATTTGGCCTCCAGGGTTTGAGTCCTGGTTGATGCAAAAAAAAAGCAAAATTTTGTAATTTTTATAAATATTAAAATGATACTATACCTAGTACTCACCTTAATTTTATGAATACATTTTCAAGTAATGGTTTGTAAAAATATTTTGTATTTGATTTTTAAATGACACGAATTCTAAATTTATTATTTCTTTTTCTATTTTATCAAGTAAAAAGTAATGGCAAATATCTATATGTTTAGTTCGAGAATGGTTAACTGGGTTTTAAGTTAGATTTATTGCACTAGTATTATCATAATAGATAGTTGATTTTGATAAATTTGTATTAAAATCTGTAAGTGTTTGTTGTATATATAACTTGAGCACATGCCAGAGCTTTTGTATCAAGCTTCACATGTAGATAGTGAAACACAATTTTGTTTCTTGCTAAACCAAGAGGCTAGTGATTTGCTAATAAAGTGAAATGTATCACTTGTAATTTTTCGATCCATCCATGATCCTACAAATCAGCATCACTGAAGGATGCTATATCAAAAGAACAATCTTTCGGATAGAAAAGTCCGAAATTCTTGTTATTGCTTCGATAACATAATATATGTTTTACTACTCGTAGATGTGATTCTTTTGGATTAAATTGAAATCACGCACATAAATGTACACTTATCATTATATCTGGTCTACTTGCGGTTAAATGTAATAGAGTTCTATCATACTACGATTAAATTTTTTATCAATGCTTTTTCCATTTCAGTCTCGATCAAGACGAGTTGTTGTGCTCATAGGATTTTGTTTAGCAGAAGTGTTTTTCCATTCCAAATCGTTTTATTAGATTATTACAATATTTTTCTTGATTTATAAAGATACCATTAGATAATTTGTTAATTTATAGACTAAGAAAATAAGATAGTTCTTCCATATGGGACATTCCAAATTCCTTAGTCATAATTTCTAAGAATTATTTACATAGATTTTCGTTTGTAGAACCAAATATAATGCCATCTACGCATATTTGAATTATTAAAATATCCTTTTTAGATCGTTTTATAAGCAGTGTTTGATCAACCTTAACAATTTGAAATCGTGAACTTCTAAGATAATTTTTAAGACGTTCATACCAAGCACGGGGTGCTTGATTTAAACCTTATAATGCCTTTTTAATTTATATACATAATTAGGGTACTTTTCATGTATAAATAAAAGAGGTTGTTCAACATAAACATTTTCTTTCATATATCCGTTTAGGAAAGCACTTTTTACATCCATTCAACATAGTTTAAAGTTATGAAAATAGGCATAGGATATTCCTTCATAGTCTATTTCTTCTTCTTAATTATACCATTATGCAACTAATATTGCTTCATTCCTAGTTATATTTCCTAATTTGTCAGCTTTATTTTTATATACACATTTTGTACCAGTGACAACTTGATCACTTGGTCTAGGAACTAATTCCTGAATTTCATTGCGTTCAAATTGGTTAAGCTCTTCTTGCATAGCTATAATCCAATTGTCATCAATAGAAGCTTCTTTCACATTTTTGGGTTCTATATTAGACATAAAAGCTACATGACTTACTAGATTTAATTGATTTCTAGTTCTTACATTTGAATTAATTTCCCTAATAATATTTTGAACAGAATGACCTCGTAATATTCTTGGTGGAGATCTTATTTCATTATCATTATGAACAATCTTTTCATCTTCTCTAATATTATGACTAGTGTTTTCATCTTGAATAACATTTTCATTTTCTATATTATTAGTTTCACTAATATCATTTTCGTTTACTTTTAAATTGATTGAAATTTTCGTCACAGGATACGTGAAGTGTTTCTTCTATTTTACTTAATGGTTTATTATATATTAATTCGATAAGCTTTGCTTCAATATGAATATCCTAGAAATATTCATTCATTGGATTTTGAATCGAATTTTTCAATCTGATCTTTTGTGTTTAAGACAAAACAATGTGAACCAAAGGCTTTAAAATATGGAATATTTGGTTTTCTACCATTAAAAAGTTCATAAAGGGTATTTTTCGTAAGTGAACGAATGGAAACATGATTAAAAACATAACAGGCTGTTGCAACTGCCTCTCTCCATAAATGTTTTAGTAACATACACCCGTTTACTAGTGTTCTGGTACATTCTTGTAAGGTTCTATTTTTTTGTAAGAACCCGTAACTTCCCCGTGAAGGAAAGCCCAAATTCCTTTGAGAATAAGCCACATTGGGACACAAACAGAAGAACATTTCATTGTTATTTACAACAATTCATCAGAATACAAGAACATACAGAGTATAAATAAATATTGCACATTCGATAAATATTAGATATTACAAAACATTACATAGCAGCGGAAAATAATACAAAGCATAACTGAAGGAGATATACATATACAGAGCTTTCCGGATATCATTCCAGCTGTAAATCAGGATCCTGTGAATATAAATCTGCAAAACCAAAACTACTAGCTACACGTGTCAAATTAAGGGCACCCAGAGTTTAGGTTAAAACAATAAACTCTAGGTCAGTCATGTGATAAGTGTGAGAACTAAAACAGTTATTAATCTTTATTTTAAAGTTAGATAAATCAAGGGACCACGACGAAAAACACGGAACGGGTTTCCTCCCAAAAATACCAGTGCATAAAACAACAGCGCAGTGCTAAATAAAGAACAATGAAGCTATTATAAGACCCAGGTCCCATCACACAATGCAACACAAGCCGGAGGATAGGGTTTTACCTTATATTAGCCAAAGAATGCTTGATACGCTAAATTTCATCTTTTATTATTACTGTAAGTGTGTAATGCCAAAACAATTTCAATCATAAGTATCAATCATAGACGGCATAAGTGCCCCATACTACTATGTCGCCATATATAGGTTCTACAATCAAAACCGCAAAGTCACGTATTGGAAGTTGGATTTCCATCTGTGAACCGAGGCCAGGGATCATCCTCACCGCTTCGAGACAATCTAGGCTACCATGTCTCAGGAACAGTCGCAACTGCACCTTGGATCGTCAGGGCCGGTCCACCAATGTGGATTATAATGCCTGAACACTGCGTTTCCCCGCCCTTTGGGGCGTAAATGAGCCAAATGACTCCATCGGCTCCACATAGTCACCGATGTATCTGAGGCGCGTCGCAACAGCAACAACCACACAGGTGAAAATAATATAAATGTCAGGGCTGGTAGGTCACTGACACCACCCTAGCTAGAAAGAAACACATGCCCTCCCTGATGTCCTCTCCCGTTTCTGGTTCACAACCGGGGTGTGAGGCTCGCGAATTAACGCTACACAAAGCTATGCCACACAGGCCGTGCTTTGATCATCAACCACAATACTCCGCTTTTCAACAAAAGCCTTGATCATTTGTCACTTAGGCATGCCACACAGGCAATTCACTCCATGCGACTGATATCCATCAATATATAACATCTGAGCTCGTACGTCTCAGAGAAGGGCGTTAAGCAAGAGAATAAATTCTCCGCCGCCAAACAGATATATATTTAATAAAAATCAATCACACAGAATAAAATCCAATGTCAGACACACAATCCATTTACAGGTCCGTTCTGGGTCTAAACGAAACCGAAGGCACCTTGTACCTCGCATATCCATCGATCTCCAAGTACGTCTGGACAATCACCAACCGATTCCCTCCTCTTGGGTGTACAGCCCAATTAAGATCAACAGTAATTATCCAAACGATGTGAAGACCTCCGGCATTTGACCACCGTCTTCATCCTCGACACATCGTCGAATTAGTTATTCAGAATGGGATAAACCCGGTCTTTCTGAATAACTCGCGTATATAATAAACCAGTGTTACACAAATACAACATATGCCTCATTCCAATTCAGAATATTCTTTTATTCAAATAGTCATATACTTTGGGAAAGGTTCCCATTAATTTTATCAAAGATAAATTCTTTAAATTTATTCTTTAATCTTCTTTTGCATATCAATTCAAACCAAATTATGGTTTATCCAAACTAGTCGGATTAGCGAACCTTATCGAAGTAATCGTTTGTTAAATTTCCCAACCCCAACCTATTCATCCCATGAAGTAAAACTGGTCATACTTCATATCTAACACCACGGTGTTATCGGTAAATTCAATTACCATTTCACATTCAAATCTAATTAAAGATTTAACTATCGCCTGGAGCAAAACTGGTGATACTCCATTCTCGGTCATTTTTATCTAATTAAAGATTCATTAAAACTCCACTTAGTTTTAATCTTCCCACAAATCAATATTAATGGTTGTTTAACTTGGGAAATCATACCCTGTCTTTAACTGGGTTAAAGAACCAATGTCATATAAAACAAAGTTCACTATAAACCCCAAAATCACATTCCATTCCACCAGCCTTTAACCGTAAATTAGTAAGTGAACAATTTCCTAAGTATTAACCCCGAAGGCCGAAACCAACATCAGATCAATACCCAAGAAACCATTAAACTTAACTAATCTAAAGTTGGTTTCTGATTTTCTTAACTCTGTTGGGTCTAAGAACATTATTATTAAAGATACCGTTCATGACAACCCAAAATCACATTTGATATTAAATACAAGGCTCTGAATAGAAAATATATCGGCTTATATTCAATATCAAATTCTATGAACAACAAATATCGTATTGGAAATAACGATATTAATATATCTTTCAAATTTCCTTAACAATATCTGTATAATCATGAAATCCAACATCGAAATATTCCAAAGACAATTTCGATTCAAATCCGTTCCAATTCAATTATTGGAAATTCTGTTATTTTCAAAACCATTTCAAATCCAATTTATTTATTTTAAAAATAAATGGAATTATAATTCTAGTTCAAAACTAGTTAATTTCGATAAAAAATTATTTTTATCTTTTCAAATATGGAAATTTTCATCACAATTCTTTCCAAATCATTTCTTATGATTTTACACAAATTATCACTATTTTTAATAATTTTATCAAGGTCCGTAAAGTCGATTCCCATCAACGGCCATCGAACTGCACTTATAGCGACCTTTTCCAAATTTTATTTGGACATAATTCCAAATCCAACCGTAAGATTTCAAATCTCTGATATTCCTTCGATTTCTTTCGGAAGCAGATGATTATTCATCTGCTTCTCACATTTCATGAATAGCCGGGACATTGAAGAAGATCCAAAAAGTTAGAAAGCTCTTTTCGATACGTGCCCAACGGTTCCGGTTTTAGGAGAATCGGACGGTCGGATCTCCCGTAATGTCCATTCGAAGTCAATGGTCGAAATTCGCGAACTGCCGCAGCGCGACGCGTTCTATTCAGGCCATTATATATATATATATAATATATTATATATATTACGTCGATTTCCTTTCAAAACGTATTTTGTAAATCTTTTTAAATTCGTTTTCAAAACAATTTCAATTTCATATTCAATTTCTAATCAAAATTGAATATTCCATATCATTAATCTATAAATGATAATATTTTCAAAATATTATATTTCGAAATCAATTCCTTTTTGATATTCATTATAAGAACGAATAAAATCGATATAAATATCGTTCACGTCAAAATGGCGCATATCTAATCAACATGGCTTTATATATTTCAATAACTACGTTATTCTATTCAACAAATGAATATTTTCTTCAATACATGAATTTTCTTTTATTCAACATATGAATATATATTTTCTTCTATTCAACAAATGAATTTTCTTCTATTCAACATATGAATATATATTTTCTTCAACACATGAATTTTCTTCTATTCAGCACATGAATATATATTTTATTCAACACATGAATTTTCTTCTATTCAACACATGAATATATATTTTATTCAACACATGAATTTTCTTCTATTCAACACATGAATATATATTTTATTCAACACATGAATTTTCTTTTATTTTCTAAATTGGAATGAGACCCACTCAATTACCATACAATGTTATTTATATGGGTTTTATACAACACTTGTATATAATAGCAATGATAAATAATCAACCATAATCCAAAAGTGCACCACACAACTATATAAGCATTAAATATAAATAATTAATGCTTACACAGTCTGTCAACCCATCGATTGACATACAACTAAACGATCGGGATTAGTGTACGTCAAATATCATCCCAATACCCGTGTGGGGTTTCAAATCAAGAAACACAGATTTTATTATTTGTGCAGTTGGGCGATGTGTAAAATTTATCGTCCCAATCAATATCAGTCAAAACAGTGTACATAAACAAATCGTCTGATTTGTAAATGAATATTTATTTATTTACATTCACGTTAAAAATTATATTTTTAACGATAAATAATTTATTTCAACACATGAATATATATTTCATTCAACACATCACAATCAATTTTCACCACACAAAAAATCAAACAAGTCGTCCATGGTCTGTGGACAACGGGTGTCGGGTGTTGCTAAGCACCGTCTACATCCTTGTATATATTTCAAACAAGAAATAAAAATAAGAGTGAGGAGTTCTCACTGAGAGCTAAACCAGACGCCGCGACTCTTCATATGCAGAAAATCTTCGCTGTGCTCGCCTTTTGTCACTTTCGTTGTCTGTATCCACTACATATATAAAAATTGCATCTTTATATTGTTGCTATGTATATAAAAATCACATTTTTAAAACGCTACTATATATATGAAGATTATATTTTTAGTTCAACTCCACCTAGATAAAAATCATATTTTTATTTCATTAGCTATATAAAAATCATATTTTTCTTCTCTACATTATATAAAAATTATATTTTTGATTCACTACTTATATAAAAATCATATTTTTATTATCACACATGTATAAAAATCATATTTTTATTATCTCTATAATATAAAAATCATATTTTTCTTCTCTACATTATATAAAAATTATATTTTTGATTCACTACTTATATAAAAATCATATTTTTATTATCACACATATATAAAAATCATATTTTTATTATCTCTATAATACAAAAATCATATTTTTATAAATAAAAATCATATCTTTATCACTTCAAAAATCGTATCTTTATCTAATTAAAAATCACGCCTTTTCTTCGTTTACAACGATATTCCAATTAAATTAAACTAAAATAAACAAATAAAACTCACATCGAAGCATCACCACTCCACGTAGACTTGAGCGGTGCTTCACGGCGACAAAGAGGAGTCTTGCGAAGGGCTCACGCTCGCTATCCTTTCTGCAAAACTGAAGTTAGTGGGAGAAAAAAAGGAAGATCGACCAATGGGGGACCCACGGCGGCGCTGGGTGGTCAGGGGGCGGCGGCATGGGGTCGAAGTGGTCGGGGGGGAGGGGTGGTGCAGTGCTCTAAGGAGGCGGCCGATGGTTCTCAGATTGGGGGTTTTAGGGGTGATGGTCTTCGAATTAATGAAGGAGGAGAGAGAAGAGGAAGGGAGGGGAGGTGCGTCGGCCTGTTGGAGGAGGGGCGGAGGAGGAGATAGCCAGCGGAGTGGCGCGCCGTCACGCATGGTTGTGGGGCTGGGGATCGCGTCAAGTGATTTAGGTTTTAAGGGTTTTTTTTATTTCGTTTTATAAAATCTTACGGGGAGAGAGAATAAAGAGGGGGGCTATTATAATTTATTTATTTTAATTTAATTTTCCCAAAAATGTTGACTTTTAATTCAAACACCAAACGAGACCCAACAACTGTCGCCTCTAGCTAATTACCCCCATTCCGAACACAATGGGGTATGTATCGTAAGCTGATTCGATCGTTTCGACCAGTTTTCGTCAAAATCAAAATATAAATCTATATATTGAATTTGAACGTGCATTTCAATTTACCAGGGCCACATACGGACTCTAAAAATTCCCGAAAAATATTTTCTAGCTTCGTATTGACGATACAGTTCTAACAAAAAAAAATTCGTCAGATTCTGAGACCGTTTGAAAAATGGCCATTTACTGGTCGATCGAAATTGACTGAAACTGCCAAAACACGTTTTCTTTCGCCACGCTCACATATTGATTCAAAAAATTATGAATTTTGGAATCTAGCAATAATTTCACATTCCAGTTCCAACAAAAGTGGTTTCGTCGAAAACGAAGGTCATTTGCAAAATTTCTATTTTTAAGGGCCCGAATTCCATAGCGACTATTCTGAATTTTCAACTGGGCATATCTTTTTATTCCCGCTATGAAATTTCAATTTTTCAAATTCGTTGGAAAAATATTTTCAAATAGATTCAAATATTTTTGGTTTTGCTAAAATCCGGTTTATTTTGAATCCTGTACATTCATTTGAACTTTGAAATCGAATTTTCAAACTACCGCGCCATTTTCAATTCCTTTTATAATTAAAAATAAACATTTATATTCTAACGTCGATTCAAATAAATATATACATTCTAATCCTATTCAAAATAAATTCCTCATCGTAATTATTTAAAATAATTCATTTTAAATACTCAAAATCCGCTAAAATTGCCAAAATAAAAATTTTAAATTGGCTCAGATTTCCGGGTTATTACATTTTTCATTCTACAACTCTATTTTGTTGTGGATTTATAGGTTACGAAAAGTTGAAAAATAACTTTCTTTTTACAATATTAATCAAATATTTCGTTTTTAAATTCTCATCCATGATCAATTCATAAATTTTTTATATAAAATCCTTTTAAGTTTTGAATTCTTTGAACAAAAGTTTTAAATATTCAAATGTATCATTTTTTTCATAAATATTGTCCAAGTATATCTAGAAAATTCAACAATAATACTACAAACACATATCTACTGTGATTTATAAATCGAACTTGGGTTAGCCCAAACAAATCGATATGCAGTAATTCTAATGGTTGTAATGTTGAAATAACCTTTTTAGATTTAAATGAAGATTATGTTAATTTACCTAGTTGACAAGCATCACAAAAATTATGAACTTTGAATTTCATTTTCGGTAAACCTTTTACAAATTCATTTTTCGAAGTTTTATTTTTATTTCAAAGTTTATATGACAATTTTTTTTGCCATAGCCAAGGATCATTTCCTTTGGCTAATTAACATTTATTATTATTATTATTATTATTTATTTTCATATTTAGAATATAAATATTTTTATCTATATTTCCTTCAAAAACAAGATTTTGATTTTTATTAGAAATAATACTTATTTTATAAAAAGGAGATTTTAAACCCTTATTACACAATTAAATAATACTAAAAAAATTATGTTTTAAATTTTTAACTAACAAAACATCAGTATTAAGAGGTAAATTAGATGTACCGTACTTGCTCTATTTGCCTTTACCGACAATGTATCCCTTGGAATTATCTCCAAAAGTGGTCGTTCTTCCTTTCGAGTAGGTAACATTTGTTAACATTTCTTTGTCTCCTATCATGCGTTTTGAGCAACCACTATCGAGTATCCATTCTTTTCTTTTCTTAAGTGGGATCTACAGAAAATATGTAATGACGTTGGTACCCACTTCCTCTGTTAGGGTCCTAAGAGTTAGGTCATCGGAAACCAAACCCAAGAGGGTTTAGTATCCCTTTTATAAAGATAATTTTTATTTTTATGAATATTTTCTAAAAATGATTTTATATATTTATTCCTAATCAAAAAATTATTTGTTTTAGGAACCCACAAGTTAATTGTAACGACCCGTATTTTTGGCAATCAAATATTTTATTTTATTTATTATTTTAAAATATTTTATTTGGAAAATTAGTGGATTTTAGTATTTAGTTCGTTATTTAAAACGGAGTTTGAAGGTAATATAATTATAAATCGAGTTCGAAATGGTGCGACAGTTCGTAATATGGAGTTTTGAACTTCAATTGGATATACATGATCCGATATATGTCGGATTTCTATGAAACAAGAAACGTTGGGATCGTGTTGACTATAATTTTCGTATGGGAGAGAAAAAACTAGATTTCGTGTTACAGATTATCGGTTATGGCAAAATCAAATTTTAAAATAGTCGTTATGGAAATCGTTATTTAAAATATTGGCCTTTAAAATAGCGATTTTGCAAACGGACTCCATTTTAGACGAAATCATTTTCGTTGGAACCTTAACGTTAAATTATTGCATGGTATTAAATTGCGTGGCAAACCGATGTCGTACGTGACCACGACAGCCGTAAATGCCCAATAAATTTCAATAGTGCGTAATTAATTTAATTTAATTCAATAGAAGGATTTTTTGTATAACTTGAGCAGACAATCAAATTAAGCCATAAAACTAGTTCCGTTGAGTTCGTATTGATGTTTAGAGCAGGATAGGTATATAGTTTGTTATGTTTGGAGACCGGGTAATTTGGTGTCCAAAATGGCATTGCGGTGTATGTAAAGATAGCATATTGGGAAACAATCTCAGAATGAGACAAAACTGGTGCCATTGGATCATATTAATTAATTATCATAGATTTTCAATTTTCGTGTTAGTCGGACTTACCGTTTTATCTTGCCAACGATAAACACCCAAATAAATTATATTATTTTGGTCAATCCAGACAGGGGTAACTTTGAACGTATAAGCGACTGGCCAAACGAACTCAAATTTGAATGAAATAAATTTCATTGGTCTGTAAAGAAGAGGTCTAGTTAAATGTCAAGGTTTCAAATTTATTGGATTTTCTCTGTAATTTTAGGGAATTTAAACGCTTGATTTTTCATCGATAATTACTAAGGATTTTTCACAAACGGCCTCGGAGTTGGACGAAACCTGTCCTATCGGGTCCGGAATATTTTTATGTTAGGATTACCTTATTTTTCCAAAAACGGAGATCATATGGAATTGTTTTGAGATATCACTTCACCGCTAAGTAGTAATAATAATATATTCTATGGTATCCTCTATATATAGAGTCAAACATTCACAACCCTAACTGTCTGGTCAACTAATAAACTACGCCTCCACAATAGGAATGGACGGAAAAAATTGTTCAAGGCTTTTCCCTCTTCTTATTTTTAATCCATCAACCATTCACGAACCATCCAACGGGAAAGTTGTCAAGCTTGAGGAGTTCTACCCTTTGGTCAACTACGATGAACTTTGGGGTAGTGGGTCGACAGGAATTAGAGCACGAAGTCATGGCTTAGGGCAGGTTTCTGGAGTGGTTGTGGATGTCAAGTTGCTTGAGGCGGCGACCGAGAGTCGGCGGCAGTAGGGTGCTTGAGGCGGCATTGTCTGATCAGCTGCTGGTGGATTGATGTCGGCGCGATTTGGGAGGGTCTTCATGTCTGGTTCGAAATCGTATGTGTGTAAACAGGACTTAAGAAAGGTAGGTGTTGAGGGTTGTTTGAATCGGACAGTCAGGAATGGAACAAATATAAGGCATAACAGAGGGAAGAAAATGGCGGACTGTTGCTTGAATTTGGAAGATTTAGGTTTGGTAGAAATTAGTATTGTGAATCCAACGAAGAGCAGTAATAAAACCATTTGGCATGGGTATAATTAAACTATAATCAATTAGTTTAATCTGAATCAGTTAATTATAGGGTAAATTACTAAACGGTGCATGGTTTTAACTCGTGAATACAGGGTGCGCAAAAGAGGGAACGAAGGATCAAGGAGTAGGAAGAAAGCGATAGTATTTATATAACGTAATCGACTATTGATAAGTTTTAGTTAACAGATTATTATTTGAAAATTAACTCATATATGCTAAATTATGAATTGGTGCAGGCATGCCTAGGTAGTGGTTACGAGAAGAGCACAATGTACAGGGAAACAGGTCGACCTCAAATTTTTACAAACGTAAATACTTAGGTTAATTTTTAATTAAAGAATGCTTAGCGTTAATTAGTATTAAATGATAACTAATTGGTCGGTTTTGTATCAGATCGGGGATGATGGTTATATTTTTTGAGAGACAATAGCATTCACTTTCCATAAAGGATGTATGGACCTATGCTTTTCCTTTTGAAATGAATCGACCCTTATTTTTATCCTAAACGTAAATAAAGAAGAGTAATTATATAATTCAGTTATTATTTATCTTGATTAAGGGAATGTTAGTTAATTTAATTATATTATGGAACAATGTAGGTATTAAACACAATTCGAACTAAGCAAACCCTGAAGAGATAACGAACGAAGTAACAAAAGTAATTAGTTATAATTAATTGTCAATTAAGAAAACTAATTATTTTATTTAAATCGTATAACCTTATAATATGGACAACTTTTTATTCTGTTATCAGAATTAAATGAAACAAGTTACAATGGGATCGTGGTGGCGGACTCTACATTATGGAACTAACTTGGACTGAGCTAGAGACAGATGGAAATTTTAGTTAAATTAAACGGTTGTCTAATTTAGCTAAAACAAATCGCTTCAACGACAAAGCAAATCAAGGTGAGTTAAACTCACTTAGTTCTCCCCATTTATTTTATGCATAAATTGGGTTTTTATTTTATGTGTTCTGTTTTCCAATGTTGACTGTTTGATAATTATATATTTATTGGTTGATTTAACCGTTGAAATTAAACTGTTGTCTAATTTCAGTGAAATACCAAATCGTTATTTTAACGATAGGATCCAATAAAGGTAACATACCTTATTGGTCACGTTTATAAAACAAACATGTTTAAATTGTTTGAATTGATTGAATTGCTTGTGAATTGGTTGATGTTAAATGTTCGTTGTTTATTGTTATCAGTTACATGGAGTTGAATGATTTGATTTGAAATAACCAGTTTGGAATACAGGGAAGAACAGGTTGGAGGGATTATCAAAGTTCGATCTCAAGTCAGGCTTTTGGCAACTTGGAGTTCACCCAACAGATCGCTACAAGACGGCGTTTTGCATTCCTATTGGACAGTACCAGTGGAAGGTCCTACCCTTTGGACTCAAGGTTGCACCATCACTGTTCCAAAAAGCAATGATCAGAATATTTGAGCCAGTCCTACACAATGCCTTGGTATACATTGACGACGTCCTGCTATTCTCAGAGACACTTGGAGAACATAGGATTCTTCTGCAAGAGTTCTCAGATAAAGTCAAAAAATATGGAGTGATGCTCTCAGAGAAGAAATGCACGGTAGGAACGGAAAGCATAGAGTTCCTTGGAATGAAGATCACTGATGGCACTTACCAACCTGGAATTTGGCTGAAGAGATTCTCTGACAACAATCTATCAGTCAAAGAGATACATCAGTTCCTTGGAATAGTCAACTACCTAAGGAAAAACCTAATTGTTCAACCTACACCAGCAAGCTGTCAAAACTTCTTAGGAAGAACCCAAGTCCATGGACATCAGTTCAATGGTTGAAGCAAGCATGCAAGGCCACTAAGGATTCCAGGAACATGCAGAAGGATTCTCCAGACAGATGCCAGTGATGATTATTGGGGAGCAGTCCTCTTAGAATTAGAAGATGGCAAGGAATATTACTGTGGACATGTGGATTCAAAGAAGCATTATCATGCAGAATACAAGGAGATACTTGCAGTCAAGAATGGGATAAATCAGTTCGAGTTCCATCTCATCGGTCATCATTTCATAATCAGAATGGATAACACCTCATTCCCCCAGATCATGGAGCTAAAAGGCAAGGGTGTTCCAGATAAACAGTTACTACGACTGAACGATTGGTTCTCTAAGTATCAGTTCATAGTTCAACATGTCAAAGGCAAGACCAATATCGTTCCAGATTACCTTTCCAGAAGACAACCTGTTCAGATGATTAAGCCTCCGAAGAAGCTGATCATCAATAAAAGCTTTGGAGAAGAATTCAATAGAAAGGAGGCAGAGATAAAAGAATTTCAGAAGGAGCAAGCCAAGATAGAGCACGACAAGAGAGCCTCATTGTTCACAGCTCCCTATTCATACAAACCTCCTCTTCCAACCTATGCATCAGTACATGACGACTATGCAAGAATGTTCGGAACAGTCTCTGAAATCCAGAAGCCATCCAGACCTTCAAAGAGAGCTGAGACAGAGCCAGAAAGGTCAAAAGCAGAAGGGCCAGCAGATTCCATGATGGCTGAGACATCAAGAAGATATTCAACTGAGCGCCTACTGAATATGGAAGGTCTAATGTGTTACCAGGAATACATATCCGAGAAGCTCCGATGAAGAGTCAATGTAATGGCGCGTTTTGTAAGGTATAATAATTAAGTTATTTAATTATTTAAATAACGAATATATTAAATAAACGATAGTTGAACGTATAATTTATAATATAATTATAATCGAGCTCGAAATGGCGTGGCAGTTCGCTATTTGGCGATTCGAACTTCAACTGAATGTACAGGATTCGTTTTAAGCCGGATTTCTGTGAAATAGGAAACATGTGGAGCTGGTGGAGTATATTTTTCTAATGGAAGAGAAAAATGAAGATTTCGTCGTGTAGATTTTGAGTTATGTCCAAATAAAATTTCAGAAAAGTCGCTGTAGAATTCCTTTATAATTTGCGACGCCTTATATACGTTATAAATCAATTTTTCGATACGAACTGAATATCGGGATAATCTGGAGTCTGGAAATCAAGTCATAAAATCTGAGGTGATATTCTAGAGCCGGACGACATCGTATATGGATATATACGATAATATTAATTTATTAATATTTAATTTAATTTTATTTAAATATATTTATATATTTAAATGGGTCATTCAAAGCGTTAAAAATAGCCACTTTTGCAAACGAAGTCGGAATTCGACGAAACCAGTTTTGTTGGATCCGCAATGTCAAATAGTTGTTAGATTTCCAGTTTCGTGATTTTTAGAGTCACTGTGTGGTCGTACGGATTTTTAGAGTGAGAAACAGTCAGTATTTCGACAGTTAAAAATACGCTGTGTGAGCATACGGAGTCGGAATTCGACGAAACCAGTTTCGTTGGGACCGTAATGTCGAACACTAGCTACATGTCAAGTTTGGTGATTTTTGGGTATCATATGAGGTCGCAGTGATTTTTTTTTAGGACCCAAAACAAATAGAAATTCAAGGAAATAAAATAAATAAATCAATAAAAAAATATCCCAACATATTTTCTCGGTCAAACTGATGGCCACGCACCATTCCTCCTCAGCCACAACTGATACCAACTACCAACGAAACTATATAAGTCCACCAATGTGTTTATAGTGAAAAATTTCCAAGAAAGAAAATCAAAAGAATATACAAATAAATTCCTAAAAATGCTGAAACAAAATCTGGTGGTTTTCTCCTAGCGAGAACTTGCTGCTAACACCCTTTTTGTTGAACCCGATTTCATCTTGCTGGCTCGCGGCGTCCTCAGCAAATTAGGGTTCGATTCTTGAAGAAATCGTTGCATCAGTTCGCGGATTTAAGGTTGTATTCGAGTTGCGAGGGTAGAGGAGCACCTACAGACGGGTTTTCAGGTAGTGCGATGGGGTGTTTGGTGGAGCGACGTGGTACAGTACGGGTTCAAAAGGGAAACCGCGATTTCCTCCTTTGGGTTCGAGCGCGATGCTTTGGGGATGAGGCGGTAGAGGAGCTCGAGAGGAGGACGTTGGTGGGGTTGGTTTTGGATTGGGTGGTGAAACAAAGGAGGAATGGAGGAGCAAAGTCTGTCGGGTTTGGCCATTGACAAACTGTAGCCGCATTTCCAATTTGGGGGAGAAAAGGAGGATGGGTCGGGTCTGGTATTATAGGGGAGTGGGCCGACAATATTGACTAGGGTAAAGGCCCGTTTACTTCTTAAGTCCAAGTTTAATTTATTTAAATATCGTATTTAATTGTAATCATCATATCTCCTCCATATGGAATCAGAATGACAAACCGTAAGTTGCGTTGGGATCGTTTGGACGGGAGCAACACAATGAGACTGACCGGGAGTGAATCCGAGCTCGTTACAATTTACGGCGAAATAATTGTTTGATTCAAATCAAATAACGGTTTATCGTTCTTTAACGATGAACTGCAAATGTGAGTAAAACTCACCAACTCTGAACAGTTTATATTTGCATGTTGTATTTTTAGAACTGTTAGATATTGACTGTTTGATTTTTTGTTGACCGATTGATTGAACTGCTAGTTAGTTAGTTAAATGTCTGTATTGATTCTGTTTATCAGAATATATCATCTAGAACTGAAAGTGATATCGATATTATTGTGTAATATCTGTGGATGCAGGGAAGACAGGTCGGAGGAATCCGACTGGATTCCTCAACAGTTATTCTATTGTTTTTCATATATTTTAATATATGATGTGATTTATAACCTGTTGCTGATTTTGTGTGTACGGATGATATTGGACATCGAAACTTGATAAGTTAGAACACCGTAACATACCGGAATGTGGAAACAGAATATTATAAATAAAATATATTTATAAATAGAAATCTTTATGAATGGAATAATTTATAAAGGACCTATTCAATTAGAATTTGAATAAGATATTAAACCAGATTATTCATTTGAACTTGAATAAGATATTTAAACCAGATTATTCATTAGAACTTGGATAAGATATTATAGGGGGAGTCGTCCACCCAGAATTGAATAAGATAAAAGGAGATATTCAATTAGAAATTGAATACGAAATTTACAAAAGGGGTTATTCACATTAGAAATGAAATATTTACAAAGGGAATCATTTATTTGGAATAAATAAATGAGTTAGTTAAAACCAGATTTGCCAAATGAGTTATTTAAACCAAGTTAAATGATTGATCGAACTAAGTTGATCGAGTTAGTCGAGTTAAACAAAGTAATTGGTTAGGTTAACCAAAGCAAGTTAGTCGAGTTAATCAAAGTAATTGGTTAAGTTAACCAAAGCGAGTTAGTCGAGTTAATCAAAGTAATTGGTTAGGTTAACCAAAGTGAATTAGTTAAGTAAAACTAAGTGATTAATCGATATGAATTAGTTAAGTTAAACTAAGTGGTTAGTCGAAGTAAATTAGTTAAGTTAAACTAAGGGGTTAATCGATGTGAATCAGTTAAGTTAAACTAAGTGGTTAATCGATGTGAATCAGTTAAGTTAAACTAAGTGGTTAATCGATGTGAATTAGTTAAGTTAAACTAAGTGGTTAATCGATGTGAATTAGTTAAGTTAAACTAAGTGGTTAATCGAAGTGAATTAGTTAAGTTAACTAAGTGGTAAATCGAAGTGAATTAGTTGAGTTAAACTAAGTGAACCAGTTAGAGTTACCCAAGTGGAGTTAATCGAGTAGAGTTGTCGAATATCACTTATTCGAAGTAGAGTTATCGAATATGGTGTATTCGAGAGAAGAGTAATCGAATATAGTTTATTCGGGTGGAGAAATCAAATGTTATTCATTTGAGAAGAGTTATCGAATATTATTTATTCGAAGAGGAGTTATCGAATATTATTTATTCGAAGAGGAGTTATCGAATGTTAGTTAGTCGAAGAGTTAATCCAAAGGAGTTATTCGAAGTTAGTTAATCCGAAGGAGTTAATCGAAGAGTTAATCCGAAGGAGTTAGTCGAAGAGTTAATCCAAAGGAGTTATTCGAAGTTAGTTAATCCAAAGGAGTTATTCGAAGTTAGTTAATCCGAAGGAGTTAGTCGAAGAGTTAATCCAAAGGAGTTATTCGAAGTTAGTTAATCCAAAGGAGTTAATCGAAGAGTTAATCCGAAGGAGTTAGTCGAAGAGTTAATCCAAAGGAGTTATTCGAAGTTAGTTAATCCAAAGGAGTTATTCGAAGTTAGTTAATCCGAAGGAGTTAGTCGAAGAGTTAATCCAAAGGAGTTATTCGAAGTTAGTTAATCCAAAGGAGTTATTCGAAGTTAGTTAATCCGAAGGAGTTAGTCGAAGAGTTAATCCAAAGGAGTTATTCGAAGTTAGTTAATCCGAAGGAGTTAGTCAAAGAGTTAATCCAAAGGAGTTATTCGAAGTTAGTTAATCCAAAGGAGTTAATCGAAGAGTTAATCCGAAGAAGTTAGTCGAAGAGTTAATCCAAAGGAGTTATTCGAAGTTAGTTAATCCAAAGGAGTTATTCGAAGTTAGTTAATCCGAAGGAGTTAGTCGAAGAGTTAATCCAAAGGAGTTATTCGAAGTTAGTTAATCCAAAGGAGTTAGTCGAAGAGTTAATCCGAAGGAGTTAGTCGAAGAGTTAAATCAAAGGAGTTAGTCGAAGAGTTAATCGAATATAGTTATTCGAAAGAAAGTGTTAATCGAATATAGTTTATTCGAGTAAAGTTAAAAGAGTTAATCGAATATAATTTATTTGAATAGAGTTAGAGAAGTTAATCGAATATAGTTTATTTGAATAGTGTTGGAGGAGATATCGAGTATAGTTTATTCGACAGAAGTTAAGTGAATAGGGTTAATCAATAGAGTTAAGCAAATTTAGAAACTGACTGGAGCGGGTAAGTTGAACGGTTTTCTAAGTGACGATCTGATGTTGGTTTCGACCTTCCGGATTGATACTTAGAGAATTGTTCTCATACTAGTTACAGTTAGGGACTGATAGTTGCGAAATAATAGTGATGTGAAAATAAGTTATGGAAATGTTTTCCAAAGAAGAACAAAAATTGTTTTCTAATATAGAAAACAATTAATGGAAATGTTTTCCAGTAATAATAAATATATTTTCTAAACATTAGAAAATAGCAAATGTCGAATATAGGGAAATAGGAGATGTGAAATGAACCAAATAGATATATGTTAAAAGATGTTTGTTCGATATAATTTCCATTTGGAAATAATATCGTTGTTTGCACACTTGTTTTTCTTTGATAGTTAACTCACAGACTATCGAAGTTTTGACCATTTTAACGTTGTTAATATGGAGAGACCGGTTGGATTTATTATCCAAAGAACCACTCTGTATTGGCATAAGCGTTGCGAGCAATATATGCCAAAGATAAATTGAAGACGGAGTAAAGTGCAAGGGCTGTTGTATAAGTCTTAGATAACAGTGACTAAGATGGATATACTGAATAGTGCCTTCGGTTTGTCCAGTCCCAGGACAACGTATATGGAAGGTCTGACAGAGTATATCCAATGGATCGCGTAAGTTGATCTGTTCAAACGTATTCACGTTTGGTGGCGGAGGAATTCGTTTCTCTTAGCTATATACCCGTGTTATTTTTGGATAAGTCAATTTGTGATTTGGCGGGTATGACGATGTGGCATTCAAAGTGAATGGTGATCAGATGTTCTGAAGATAGACGTAGCTTCTAGCCTCACACCAGGAAGTAACAAAAGTTGGGCTAGGCAGCGTGGCTAGTTGGGTCATCCCCAAGCAGGGTGTATTGTCACCGATCTAGAGAATATTCATATTTATACTTCTTTTTGATTCTGTATCTTCGGATGACGGTTTGATGGCCTATAACCGTGGTGGCAATATATTCGCGACACTCAAGCTAATGAGTGAGCGGTCATGTGTGGCCGGGTTGCAAGACGTTCTTGTTGAACCCTGAGTGTATCACCTCTAGAGTACACTATTCAGAAGGTGCTCCCATACCTTGTCTGTTGGAATCCATTCTTCGATAAGCGCCCTGCGGTTTATGATTTTATACTATGTATGTAGAACGTGAGATGCAAGCGTTTCTGCTAGATTGATATCTATTTGTACTTAGACATTATTATAATATCACACTGATATTGCTTGTCAAAGTTGTTCAGATACTCATAAGGAAAAACCCGTTCCGTATTCACGGCGTGGTCTTATGACATACCCTATACTTGTTTTAAACTGTTTTACTCATACCAGTCCCATGACTGACCCGGAGTTTACTTTGTTGTTTTCCCTAAACTCTTGGGTGCCTAAATTTGTACGGGCAGTCAAGTAGTCGGGATTTTCAGATATGCTTGGAGAGCTTGGAGCAGGAGGCTGCAAGATTCTATAGCTATAGTTATTTCCGCTGTGTTGTAAGTGTTGTACTCTGATAAGTGCTATTGTATTTATATATAACTGTTACTTCAAAGCTATGTTATATATTATATGTTATTCGTTCCGCTGTAAGATTCGTGTTACTCTGATGATTCTGATGTTCTTCTTCTTCTTCTTCTATTCTATTAGTTCTATCTTTTCTTTCTCACCTTCTAAATTCTTTCACTAACGTTTTCGGAATTTCCGACTCTCGAGGAGTCGGAAATTTCCAGTCGTTACAGTCAAAGGCTGGAAGCTCTTCAACCCCTGAAAGTTCTGAAGAAACCATATCAGCTCCACGGAAGTCCATAACATGTACATGGTGGATGGTCCAGTAGCAGAGGAACAAGTTCCACCCACGAATGCTCAGAACATGTTCATGGCAGATGATCCGGATGCGGAAGAGCAAGACTCTGATGATGATACAAGACAATATCCAGGATATCCTTCGCTGAAAGAAGATAAGACTTCAAAGTCAAATGGTTCAGCTTTGATGACTACACAAAAGAAGATAAAAGCTTTACCAGATGGTTGGACAGCCAAATGCTCAAAGATGGAGCAACAGTAAAGAAGTGCCTAATAGAGCTAACAACCAGATTCTTGGGAACACTCAGAGACTTGTTTGTCTGTTTAGGAGAATACATAAGGTTGGTCTTCTGCAACAGCCCAAACTTCCAAGAAGCACTAGCAATTATTCATTTGGAGTTCATTGGAGACGTAGATGCATACACAAAGGCTCAGGCTGATGAATACTTTGCCAGAAAGTGCTGTTCACAGCTTCAGGAGCACACTGAATTGTTTCTACTTGAGGAACAAGTATAAATTTATAACTCTAATTCTATTGTTAGAACAAGAGTTATTCTTGCGAATTATTTCTGATTCAAATCATTTAAAAAAGGGGATTCTTGGTGTCGCCACTGTAAAAATAGATGGAAAAAAATTGCGTCCAATAGGATTTGAACCTATACCAAAGGTTTAGAAGACCTCTGTCCTATCCACTAGACAATGGACGCTTTTCATTCCTATTTAATTCTTTCGCATTTTCCCTTTATCTATTTTTTTTGTAAATGCAAATTTTTTTTTAGGTAAAAAAAAAGAATGCATATTCGAATGGATGATGTGTATATGAACTGATCTGATTAGGTGGTTGATTTGATTACTGATAATTGATTGAAAATTCAACAATTGTTTTGTTAAACCAATGGGTAATATTGGTTGAGTATTGGCAGCATAGGACCTATAAAATCAATCATTTTATAACTATTGATTTTCTGTCAGGCAAATTGACAGGGATGAAGTTATAAAATTTATTTTTAGTTGGAGATAGATTTTGTAATATATTATTTGAATAATAGTTTATTAAGAGGAATTAAAAAATTATTATTTATTATTTGAATTTTTAATTAATTATTAATTGGTTTTATAAAGTCAATTCTGATATTAATCAGATTTATAAACAAGTGATTAGAAATTAACCTAACGGTTAAATGTGGATATTGTTTTATTAAGAAATAATTAAATGGAATTTATTTAAATTAATTATATTATTAATTAATTTAAATGGAGAACCAATTGGAATCGATTAATGGGGCAACCGTGTCATGAGTTGACTATATCGACCGTTTTAATTGGGATTAAATTAGTGCATTTTGAATAGAATGGTTTAATGAATATTGTTTAAATTTTAATAAGATATTTAAAAAGGGATTTACAATCTACTTTAGTTAATTAAGGAATTAACTACTTTTACAATAGTTAATGATCAAAGTTAAGTATAATTCTGATTAGTACTAATTTAGGAAAATTACTTTTTTAACTGAAATTCAATTATAAAGTAATCGAAGTGGAAATGAAGCCTAATTGAATAGTGAAAGGAGTTTATGAACGGGTTTATATTTAAAACCCAAAATTTTACAATGAGGATATAAAGAGGAATTTAAGAGAATACGATGGCTTAAATTATGTTGACTTAATATTTGAATTAAGTTAAAAAGAAAATGAGATGGAAAAGGTTTAAATTAGACCAGAATGTAGTTGAACAAGGTTTATAAACAAGCGATGAAGGGTTATATCATTAATTTTGAATTAAAATTACTTAATGGGATTAATTAAAAAGAAGAATTGAAATAAGATTTTCGAATGGGAAATGATGGAATGAAATTGAAAAGGAATTGGTGAGGGTGAATTTGGTAAAAGAAGTGGGTCATAGGGTTGTATAACCAAATTTAAATTATGAAATATATGTGTTTAAAAAGGCAGAGTTAAAAGTGGTGTTTTATAAGAAATTGTTTAATTATGGAATTAAGAAAAAAATGATTATATCTAAGGAAGAAATTTTCAAAAAGGTAAGAAGGTTTATGAAACCGAATTTTGAATAAAATACTTAAATGGAATTTGTATTGTATTGTAATGAAGTATCAGTTTTTGATTACAACTAGTATCCATCTGATGATAAGAACGTTATATATCAAGGTCTAAGAGGTAATTAAAATACCCCAACTTGAACGACATCAGGATTATTCAAGGATGATATTAGTTGTAATGGTAAAAGGGGTTAAGTGATAATTTATTATTTCCGTTAAAGAAATAATATTGCAACGTTTAGTTAAGATTGTGAATATATATATATATAACGAGAGTTCCAAAGTGAAATTAAAAGAGGTTGCGTGAAGTTATAACGGTATTTTTGAGTTAGGAAGGAAACGTAAAGTTGATTTCTATACTATAAGAATAAGCATGGATTATTGTTTTCAAGTAATGAATAAAAGATATTTCGTAACATTGTTTTACGAGCAATAAGTTTAATTAATTTCCCAGTATTAGACAATAACGTGGCTAACATTTTTTGAAAGTGAAATAGAAAATTGGATATGATATAGGATTTTCCTAAGTATAAAAATAAATTTGTTTAAAGTAAAATCTTGTGTTAAATAAGAAGCGGAAAGCTATATTTATAATATCGGAATATTTAATATTTTTAAAATTACATTTGTTTTAATAAAAAGGCCAAGTGATGCTGAATACTGAACCAGTGAACTCATTGGATTTTCATGATTGAATCACTGTTTATTTTGATAGCTAAATCACCGACTATCAAATCTGTCCAATGCGATTGTTGGTAAGGAAAGACCGGGATCGAATTTATATTCAAAAACCATTCCGACCAACAAATACGTGAAGAAATCAGAAGATAATCGAGATGGAGCATTGAAGATCATAGAGTTTCATACACGGAAGAACTGCTAATAATCTTCGGTCTGCAGGCCAAGATATACTGTGGTTCTGTCGTGGTTGGAATCTACGGATTCCAAGGACTTCTCGCTATTGATCCATGGGGTGATTCCTATATTGGATGCAGTAGCAGAGTACCTTCGGTTCATCCTATTCCTGGATGACTTGTATGGACGAATTTCTGGCAGAGTATTTCCAAAGGGATCGCGTACGTTGATTTCTTCAAATGTACCATAGTTGATGGCGGAGGAATGGTTTTCCTCTAGCCAAATGACTAGAGTATTTTTGTGGATGTCAATTAGTGATATGTGATGGATTTGACGAGGTAAAGGACTACCTTCCTATCAGTACACCTTTAGTAAATTATAGTATAGAGCGTTGTATGGACTTTCTGTGAATCAGAGTCGGTTACCCCTTTAACATGGCACGTAGGATTACTTCATTCCTCGGGAACCAATACCTACCTGGTGCCTCTACTTGCATGTACCAAAGATATATATCCACTCTATATTAAGGAATGACAACTCCTAATAGGTGCGACCTTCATAGCTCTAAAGCAAGTAGCCCAGTTTAGCCATTACCGGGTTGTGAGGCTTATGAGATCACGATTTACCTTTACTCATACATGACGCATATCCATCTTTGGATGCCACATATTCATTCCGTCGATTACTAATTGACATCCACAAAGATACAAACTTCGAGCTCATATGTCTCAGAGAAGGGTGTTAACCTAAGAGAAGTTACCTTCTCTACCACCCAACAATGTATGCTTGTTTAATGTATGGAATCTAAGAAATGTAATGTTCGACATCCATTCATACAAGTTGTCCATGGACAAGATAAGCTGTAGGTACTTTTTACTACATGCTATCAATAATAATCCTTAGAATTAGTAGCAAGATGTCCCCATATCATGCAGAACCATAGAAGGTAGGGATAATACTACAAGTATAATCCTGGTTGCTAACCAGAGGCATCAACAAGCCGCCCTTTCTGCACCAAAGATCTACGCCTTCAACTTTAATCTCCAAGGTGTCCTTGATTTCATCTTCATAGTCTTCCGTTTTCGCCGCTCAATTGGATCAAAGTGGTTTTCAGATACTTAATCCAATCTTGGTCTCTTTGAAATGACTATCAATAGTTTTTGGTAAACTCAACCCCAGTTCTATAGAAAATAACATACAAGGATAACTGCAGAGTTCACCTCCTAGTCATTAGTGGATGGATTTCATTATCATTTGTCCTAGGAGAACAAAACAAGTTTATACTCACAGTAAATCATTATCAGGGATGACTGTGTCGTATAACTCAAAGTGTTTCCCTTAGATATTTCCATATTAAGATTATGGTCTAGATTTAATTATTGGTTATTAAACTATCAAATAACCCATATAAAGCAATCAAAGGTTTATTTCCCATGGTAATCACTATGCTACTTTTTAATTAATTTCTCTTTAACTAAATTTCAAATCTCTTAACCTAGAATATTCACATACTTAATCTTCCGATATAAGTATGTCCTTCTAAACCAATTATTATATTTTCTCATTTCTAATTCACAGTTACTATGTTACTGCAACTCAAATAACTTCATTTAACCTCTAAGAATTTGTCCTTTAAATAACAAATCATTTAAGGAAATAATAATCAAATTTACAAAGTCAACTATCGATCTCAACGAATATTATTCTTCAGATAAAAATGAAGTCATTCAAGTTGGAGTATTTAGCACCTCTCGGACCTTGATTCGACCCCACCATCGTCTTTGGAATAATATAAGTTTACTATTCTCAATTCTAAATTAAGTTAACTAAATTTCGTAAGCGATTCAATCCAAAATACGTTTTAAAACTCATCTTACTTTTAATTCCATATTCCAACTTATAACACATTTACTCGATTTTTTTTCATTAAAAAACTTCCTTTTTCACGATCAACTTATAGTTTTAAATTCATTTTTAAACCCAGTATTAAATTAAAGCTAAAATTCAAGTTAATAGAATTAACTTGAACTTTGATAGTTTATAAATAAATTAACTGACAAAATGATTTATCTTGAATACATTTTGTAAAATGATTCATATAAATCCAAACCTCATTCTTGAATACATCGACTAACCTTTGCAATATTTTAAAATGTAAATAACAAGTCTAATTTTTGATATTAAAGAATATATTAATTTAAATCCCTTGTTTGAGATAATTAATTAACTTAAACATCAATAATTAATAGATTTATTAACTTAGAATAATCATTTATAAAATGAAATCAACCTAATCACCTTTAAATTAGGAAAATCAAAAACTTAAGCAATTATTAACTGAATGATAATTAACCATTAAATAATAATTAAACAACTATTAATCCTCAAAATAAATAATGAACATTTAACTAACCTTAAAAAAATTAATCTTTGAACAAATAAATAAATAACTTCACTGGTCTTTATTATCTAATTCATAATTCATAATTCAAAATTTTATAATTAATTAAATAGATATGTAAAACACTTTTTAAATAAATAACTAATCATAAACCTTTATTATAAATAATTTATCCTTAAATAAATCAATAAACAAAAATTAAAGTTTAATTAATTACTGTTACCCGACCTTTTGGCCCGGCTACCAAAAGCAGTCCAAGCCCGCATGACTCGACCGATTGCATGGTTAAACAACTCAGAAGTGTAGTATAAACACCCAAGAATCAAGCCTAAATAGATTTATGCAAGTAGGATTGTCTTGGGTCGTTAGAATCATTCTTAAATAACTATCGGTATGTGTCCCTATGTTATAGAACATTCAGCAAATACTCATAACTCCCTAGATCGGTACTCACTAGGAAACTCTTAGATCAGTGCTTCTTCCTCATATCCCCAAAACCATCAAAGTAACACAAGTATACAAGGATTGGTATTTATAGGGGAAATTCCGGATCAGTGTACACAAGTTTATATCCCAAGAAGCTCCAAGACTCTCGGATCGGTATTTCACAAAGACCTCCATGATACGAAGTTGTCTTTGGGAAGAAAATTCAGGGATTCAAGGAAGAAATAAAAAAGAAACTAAGATCTCAGGACCAATATTGATCCCCGAAGACGAATTTAATGGTCTTGATTCCCATGTGCTTCCTTTGCTCCCTACTCCTGCATAGCCCCCTCACCTATAAATACCCCATTCTGATACAAATTCAGTGTTGGATCTTGGCTCCTTTGACACTTTGGGAAGAAGTATTGCATTCTTGGACTCCAATGCTCACCTTTGCACTTCAAGAAGAAGTTTACCTTGTTCTTGTACACTTTGACTTTTAGGCTAGCATATGCATCTCGAGAAGAAGAGTGTAAGCTCCATCTTGGACATATTTGGACCTTTTTTTCCACCATTGCCATTGTAGCCACTTGGAACCTATTGTTCCCACTAATGTACTCTTGACTCAGAAGTGAATAAAAGGGAAAAATCTTCAAAGTTGACATATTTTCTCAAGAACCAAACCACTATAAACTCCGTTGGATTTGTTTTCCTATATTTTCCTCGTGAAACGTTTATTTTCACTTGTGTGGATCTTTGGGAGTTGTGCCAACTATTGGACATCAACAATTATAATTAATTTCTTAATTAAAACTTAAGATAAATTATTCTTAAAACACATTACTATGTATTAGTAAATCAAAATGTCACTAATAAAATAACTACTAAGTGTTAAACAATCACTAATTAATAACTAACAACTTAAACAATTAATTAATAAAATTAGTTGAGACGACCCGAATTCCCGTTCAGACGGAAACAGGGTTATCTTTTGGAATATAACACAGAAACAGATAATAGCAGAACAAAATTAAATAAATACACCAGATAATGAACAACAAAATATACTGGATAAAAGTAATTATCAGAGTTACACAGTATACAGGATCTTACTTAGTACAAATACAGTTCAGCTATACATAAATGTCTACAGCGGAAAACAAACATAACATGTACAATAGGAGCTGAACAGCATAAAAAGAGATAAATGATAGAATCCATCTTCAGCTCCAGCTATCCAGAAAGAACCAGCTAAACCTGAATACAAGGCTGCCCGTGTAAAAAAAAGGGGCATCCGAGTTTGAGAGTGAAACAAACTACGAGTCAGTCATGGGACTGGTATGAGAAATCTATTCAACACATATATAATATGGCTAATCACAGGGCCACGCCACTTTCGTGGAACGGGTTTACTCCATTGGATTGCCAGTGCTTTAAAAACAAATCATTCTTTTAAACATCGCTATGCTTTTTATAAAAATGAAGCCATTATAAGACTCAGTTCCCATCACACAATGCAACGCAAACCGGAGGATAGAGTTTTTACCTTATAACGGCCAAAATATGCTTGATACGAATAAAACAAAGGCATTTGATATTATTGCTAGTGTTTATATGTTTTGAAAACAATTTCAAATCATAACTATCAATCATAGACGGCATTAATGCCTTATACCATTATGTCGCCATATATATAGGTATACAATCAAAACCGCACAGTCACGTATTTGGAAATTGGATTTCCGTCATGAACCAAGGCAAAAGATAGTCCTTACCGAATTCGAGACAATCTAGCCCATGTCTCAGGCAAGCGCGCAGGCAAGCCTTGGATCGTCAGGGCCGGTCCACCGATGTGGATTATTATGCCTGAACAATACGTCTCTCCGCCCTTTGGGGCGTAAGTGAGCCAACGAATGACTCCATCGGACCCGGATCGTCCGATCTAACCGAGGCGCCTCGCAACAGCAACAACCACATAGGTGAAACGTATATAAATGTCAGGGCTGGTAGGTCACTGACACCACCCTAGCTAGAAAGAAACGCATGCCCTCCCTGAGGTCCTTCTCCCGTTTCTGGTTCATACCGGGGGGTGAGGCTCGCGATTGCACGTTATACACAAAGCTACGCCACACAGGCGGTGCTTTGATCATCACCACAAGACTTTGCTTTTCAACAGAAGTCCTGATCACTGCATCTTAGCATGCCACACAGGCAATTCATGCCATGCGACTGATATCCATCTATATACAACCTCTGAGCCCGTGCGTTTCAGAGAAGGGCGTTAAGCAAAAGAATAAATTCTCCGCCGCCAAACAGATGTATATTTTATAGGGATCAATCAACACAGAATAAAATCCAATGTCAGACACACATTCCATTTACAAGTCCGTTCTGGGTCTGAACGAAACCGGAGGCACTAAATACCTCGCAAACCCATCGATCACCATGTACGTCTGGACGATCACCACTCATTATCCATATTTCGGGATGCCTCCCAATCAGGACCCCGGTTACCATCCAAACGAGGTGAAGATCTCCGGTCTTCGACCATCGTCTTCATCTTCGACTTTCAATCGTCGGTCAATCATTTGAAATGAGAATTAACTCGGCCTTTTCAAATAATTCACGTATATTTAGAATTTCAAATCAATTTATTTCAATGGTTAAATTATTTGACAACACCAATCTTGTTCTTTAATGTAATTTTCACACCAAACACATTCAACCATCAAAACCACATAAATCGAGCAAATTCAGTTTATTTCCATTCCATATCGCTTATGATATTTTATATCTATTTATCGCTATTTTTATTTATTTTAAAATAGCTAATTTATTCAAAACGACGCTTCGGGCCATAAAGCGGCCGTGGCGCTATTTTTCTTCAGATTTGATTTACACATATATGAAAATCTAACTGTTGGATCTTCACAAAATTTACATCATTAGAAAGGTCTTTTCAAAACGAATCCAACGGTTCCAGTTTCGGGAAAATCCGACGGTCGGATCTCCCGGTACAATCGTTTGAAATTTCGATTTCAAAATACGAACTGCAGCGTCGTTATTCGATTTAATATATAATTATATTTATATATATATATAAATATAATCGCTTCTGGCGTTGTTTTCCTTCATATTTGAATTAAACATTCCAGACAATCCAACCGTTGGATTTTTACAAGGTTGGTGCCGTTGGGAAGATATTTCCAAGGCGAACCCGACGGTTGAGGTTTCGGGAAAATCCAATGGTCGGATTCCCCGTACTAGTTGTTTGAAATCACGGTTTCAAAATGCGAACTGCACGTCCACGTTTCGTTTTAATTTTATTTATATTTATATAGTTATATAAATATAGTTCATTCAACAATTTCAATATCGTTTTCACTTCAAATATTTCACTAACGCCTTAAAATTTTGGAAAATTTCGCCATAACCTCCCCTGCACCGGGAGCATCGGGAAATCGCAAATAGCTTTCCCGGTCCTCCTAATCTCAAAAAGAAAAAGAAAAAGCCAAGCGGCTAGCCAACAGGCTCATAAAATCATCACCCAAACAAAACAGTAAATGTGTACCTATCTGTCGGGCACAAAATTTTATTCCTCTTCTCTAGCCCCTTTGCTATAACCTGTTCAATGAATATGCATGTACATATATATAGTTCTTATCATTTATCATTTTCTATTCAACTTCATATTTGATTTCTATTTGGTTTAAAAACACCATTCATTCTAATGTTACATGTATAGGCAAAAATCATATCATTAGCTAATTAATGAATATTTCAACTCATATATATTTATTTGAACGAGTTGCTATTTTTTACCCCTTCACATTTCAACGATTCCTGTATATAATAAGAATGTGATTTTTATTGTAAAACAATTCATTTCAAAACACTATTTTTCTATATAGTTCATATAGGTGATAAAAATAGGATTTTTATCATAAAACAATTTCTTTTAAAGCGAGATTATTTTACACAGTTCATATAGTCGATAAAAGGTGATTTTTATTATCAAACAATTTATTTCAAAATATGAATAAATATCGACATGAATTTCTAATCAACGAATGAATATCGATTCAACACATGAATTTCTAATCAACGAATGAATATCGATTCAACACATGAATTTCTAATCAACGAATGAATATCGATTCAACACATGAAGGTTTTCTATAGTTTCTATATATAGATAAAAATGTGATTTTTATATTTAAAACGCGAATACCATTCAACACATGAAGGTTTTCTATACAATGAATAAATATAGTTTAAGCAAATGAAAATAATTCAAACACACGAATATTATTCAAAATTTCGGCAGCATAACGGCAGGGTAGTTAAAACCGGCACCGTCCCTAGTACGGCTCCTCGCTCTACCTTAAAACCTCGCGGTTTTTGACAATGGGGATCATGCATCTAGTTCGCACGCAGGCGGCATGTATATATTTATTTCATTTCCACAAACTAATCCTATGTGGTTTCAACCAAATATTTCTCAACCACAAACAGGTATTTTTCAACCTCAATCAATCAATATCAACCACAAACAATCCCAAACAATCATTCGCTATCAATCAATTTTCACACCAAGCACAATCAATAAATATCGTCCATGGTTTGTGGACGAGGGGCGTATATATATATATATATATATATATATATATATATATATATATATATATAGCAATTCACTTTTATTTCAACACATATATAATTTTTACAACGCATATATAACTTATACATCGAACGTACAACTTATACAACGCTTATACAAGAGATGTACAACGCTTATATAACTCATACATCGACCATATAATTTATACATCGTCGTTTTCCATATTGTTTTTAAATCAGAAATCTCACCGAATAGCTAAACCAAACGTCTCGACTCTTCATATGTAGGAAATCTTCTTCGTTTCTTCTTCTGTCACTTTCGTCATTCGTATTCACTACATATATAAAAATCACATTTTTACTTCGCTATTCAATAAATAAAAATCGAATTTTTACTTCGCTATTCAATATATAAAAATCGTATTTTTACTTCAATATTCAATATATAAAAATCTCGCCTTTTCAAATATAAAGATTTCGCCTTTTCAAATTTAAAGATTTAATCTTTTCTAGTTTAAATCTAATCTTTACTTTGCTAAAAATCCGACTTTTACTTTGCTAAGATCATAACTTGATCGCCACTCATATAATTAAAAATCATATTTATATTTTACGAAGCTATTTTATATTTTTAAAAATCATACTTATATTTTTCGAAGCTATTTTATGTTTTTTTAAAAATCATCCTTATATTTTTACGAAGCTATTTTATATTTTTAAAATTCATACTTATATTTTTCGAAGCTATTTTATATTTTTTTAAAATCATACTTATATTTTTCGAAGCTATTTTATATTTTTAAAAATCATACTTATATTTTTCGAAGCTATTTTATATTTTTTTTAAAATCATCCTTTTCTAATTTCAAAAATCATCTCTTTACATTTTCAAAAGCGATGTATATTTTTAAAGACCAATTTAAATTTATATTTCAAAACAATTCGAATTTATATTTTCAAAACTATTTCTATTTTACTTTATAAAACATTTGCTGATTATAATTTAATTAAAAACATTTACTGATTATAAGTTAATTAAAATTTGTAACAGAAATTAGTGTTAAAAAGAGTTTAAAATAAATTACCCTCCGTCTTCAACTTTCACCAGGCCGACAAAAATCGACCTCGTTTAAAACCCTTGAGCCCCCCCACGCGCCGCCTACCACTTCACCAGGTGACGATCGAAGGTCACCACGACGGGCGCCTTGCCTGCCTCAACAACCGCAAGCGACGCTTCAGAGGGCGATGTCCCCCTTCCTCCGGAAATGACGTGCGAACGCAGCAGCTTTACGCTGCAAATTCTCCTCAAATATCTCACGAAAATCGATCTTACTGGTGGGGATGGGAAGATCTTGCTTAGCACTACCAATTCCCCATTATAAGTTCTTCAAATAGTTGCTTGGATCGATGGGAAAATGGCTGCGAAAATTGGAGCAAAACCGGCCCTTGGTTGATTCGGTGGCGGCTGATGTTTGTTGTGAAGGAAACTAGGGTTTCTAATCTAATATATATATATTATATTTAATAATAATTTATTCGTAAAATAGTTGTTTAACACACCGAACTCCAAATCAAACCCAACGACTTTCGCCCCTAGCTAAATATCCTCATTCCGAACACAGTGGGACATGTTTCGTAACCCAATTCGGCTGTTACGATCAGTTTCCGCTAAAATTAAAATATAAATCAGTATATATTCAATTTGAACGTACATTTTAAATTACCAAGGCCACATACTGACTTCAAAAATTCCTGAAAAATTATTCCTAGCTTTGTATTGACGATACGGTCCTAACAAAACTAATTTCGTCGAATTCTGAGACCGTTTGAAAAATGGCCATTTTCCAGTCGATTAAAATCAAATGAAACTGGTCAAACATATTTTCCTTTGCCACGCCCACATATTGATTCGAAAAATTATGAAACTTGAAACCTAGCAATAATTTGACATCACGGATCCAACAAAAGTGGTTTCGTCGAAATCCGAGGTCGTTTGCAAAATGGCCATTTTTAAGGGCCTGAATTCCATAGCGACTATTCAGAATTTTCAACTGGACATATCTTTTGATTCCCGCTATCAAATTTCGATTTTTCAGATTCGTTAAAAAGGTATTCACTAACAGATTTAAATATTTTTGGTTTCACTAAAATCCGGATTGTTTTGCACCCGGTACAGTCCGACAAAGTTTGAATTTAATTTTTGAAACTACAGCGCCATTTCAGGCCTTGTTTATAATTATAATTAATTATATTCGTTTTCAATTGTCGATTCAAACTCAGTTTTCATCGCCATTATTTAAAATATTTATTTTAAATATTTAAAATCCATTATTTTAGCCAATTTAAAAAATTTTAATTGGTTCAGATTTTCTGGGTCGTTACAATCTCCCCCACTTAAAACTTTTCGTCCCCGAAAAGGAACAAAGTCGAAAGTGGTTTGATAAATCTACAATCACACAACACAACAACCATTCCAATTGTTTTTAACCTTCAAAAATATACTAATCAAATCCTATACCCTTTAAAAATCATTCAGACTATATAATTAAAAGTGTATATCTATGAAAAGAAAATAACAATAGAGTAGAGAATTGAATGGTAATGCAAAGTAGGGTAAATGTACCTTGCACCAGAGTCAATCAGAGATATCTACTCGGCATCTAGGATAAGCCTTCTGAATGATCTCCTCAGTTTCCCAAGTACAATCTCGCAGATCTCCACTCCATTGCACTTTGACTAAGTGAACTTTCTTGTTCCTCAGCTCTTTGGTTTCTTTGCCTATTATCTTTAGCGGCTCTCTTCTCACAGCTAATTCTGGGGTTATTTCAATGTCATGTTGAGCTGCTTCTTCCACGATCAAGTCTGGATCATGAACGTGCTTTCGAAGTTGAGATATATGAAATACATCTTGAATTTCAGGCAACCAATTAGGCAGTTTGACCCTATAAGCGAGAGTACCGATCCGTTCCAAAATAGGAAACGGACCAATGAATTTGGGCGCCAACTTTCCAGTTTTACCGAACCTGATAACTCCTCTCATCGGCGATACTTTCAAATATACATAGTCGCCAACTTCAAAGGATATATCTCTTCTTCTTCTATCGGCATAGCTCTTTTGTCGGCTTTGAGCGGCGAGTAGTCGCTTCTTAATAAAATCGACTTTGTCGGCAGCTTCTCGAATCATATCAGGCCCTAACACAAGTCTATTTCCAGGCTCGACCCAACAAGCAGGAGATCGGCACGGTCTACCATACAATGCTTCGAATGGCGACATTGTCAGACTCGCCTGGTAGCTGTTGTTATAAGAGAATTCAGCCAAATGCAGATGGTCTTCCCATGATCCACCGAAATATAGAACACAAGCCCGCAATAGATCTTCTAAAATGCGATTCACCCTCTCAGTCTGACCGTCTGTCTGAGGATGATAAGCGGTGCTCAAGTTTAACTTTGTTCCCAGCTCGACTTGAAATGCTTCCCAGAATTTGCTAGTGAATATTGTATCTCTATCACTGACTATACTGAGTGGCACTCCATGTAGTCTAACTATTTTCCTGAAGTATATCTGCGCCAGACTCTGAGCGGTTCTATTTGATCTGACAGGTATGAAATGGGCGGTCTTCGTGAAGCGATCTACGATCACCCAAATACTGTCATTCCCTTTTCTGGTTCTGGGCAGACCATCAATGAAATCCATGGAGATATGCTCCCACTTCCAACCAGGAACTTCTAGTGGTTGTAATAATCCAGCCAATTTCTGTTGGTCACTCTTGACTAGCTGGCAAGTAGGGCATCGGCTAACATATATTGAAACGTCGCTCTTCATAGCCTTCCACCAGAATGTTCTTTTGAGATCGTTATACATTTTGGCCACACCAGGATGGATACTCAGCTTGGACTTGTGACACTCGTCTAACACTTCCCTTTTTAGCTCAGGAATGTCAGGAACACAAATCCTTCCTTTTAACCTCAAGGTCTCGTCGTTATCTATTTGAAAACACGAGGGTTCGCCTTTCTGAATCCTTTTGATCATATCCTTAATAAAATTATCCTCCTTCTGAAGAATAGATATTTTGTCAATCAAGGATGTCGTGATAATAAAGCTGGCGATCATTACATTCTTTCGGCTCAACGCATCGGCCACGACATTGGCTTTCCCGGGAGTATATATAATTTCGAAGTCATATGCTGCAAGAAACTCCAGCTAACGTTGCTGCCTCAAATTTAAGTCCTTCTGAGTGAACAGATACTTTAACGACTGGTGGTCTGTAAACAGTTCAAATCTCTCGCCCAGAAGATAGTGTCTCCAGATCTTCAAAGAGAATATGATAGCCAATAACTCAAGATCATGAGTTACATAGTTTTTCTCGTGCGGTTTCAGTTGACGGCTAGCATAAGCAATCACTTGGCCCCTTTGCATCAACACTGCTCCAAGGCCTTCTCTAGAAGCATCAGTCCAGACTTTTAAATCTTGGTTGCCATCGATGATGGTTAACACTGGAGCTGTTGTTAATCTCAACTTTAGCTCTTCGAAAGCCTCCTCACTTTCTGGAGTCCATTTGAATTTAGAATGCTTCTTTGTAAGCTTCGTTAAGTGACCAGATATCTTTGAAAAGTTTTTAACGAACTTCCGGTAATAGCTAGCCAATCCGAGAAAACTGCGGACTTCAGTGGGAGTACTGGGCTGTTTCCAATTTTGAATAGCCGTGATTTTACTTGGATCGACAGCAATTCCTTCTTTCGATACAACATGGCCCAAAAATTTCACTTCATCTTGCCAGAATATACATTTGGAAAACTTGGCTTTTAATACATTCCGTCTCAGAATTTCTAGAACCTGTTCCAGATGCTTTTCATGTTCGGCCTTTGATTTAGAGAAGTTTAGAATATCGTCAATGAAAACCAGAACAAATTTATTCAAAACTCCTCTGAATACTCTGTTCATTAGATCGACGAAGTAAGATGGAGCGTTACATAAGCCGAACGGCATTACTAACCACTCGTAGAATAAGTCGGGACCTCTGAATGCTGTCATTGGAACACACTCTTCGGCAATTCGAAGTTGATGGAAGCCTGTAGCTAGGTCCATTCATGAAAATACTTGTGCGCCATTTAATCGATCCAACAAATCATCAATCCGCGGCAATGGATATTTGTTCTTTATTGTCTGTTTGTTCAAATCACGATAATCCACACATAGACGTAGAGTACCGTCAGATTTTGGGACAAATACCACTGCTGCACCCCAATCAGAGAAACTAGGCCTGATCAGACCTTTCCATACTAGCTGTCGTGTTTGATTGTCTAATTCCTCCTTCTCTTTCAAGGACATTCTTCGAATAGCGTGAACTACCGGCCTTGCATTCGGAATTAAAGCAATTTTGAAATCTATCTCTCTCTGCGGAGGTAAGCGAACAACTTCCTCGAACACATCCGCATAATTCTTGACGACAGGAATATCTTTAATGAGGTCAGGAATATTCTCAGTGAATTCAGGGATATTTTCTATTTGAGCTGGAGAAACATTCAAAGCTGCCCAGAAGACTTTTCTATTAGCATTCTGACCTTCACAGGGAATGGTTATATAATCGCCTGATTTAATCTTCGCCTTTACGACTCTGTCGGCGCATTTAACTTCAGCTTCATATTTGGTCAACCAGTCTAACCCCAAGATAAGATCAAACTCTTTAAAATTCATGACGGCTGCGATGGTAGGAAACCGATATCGAGAAAAGGAAACCGGCACTCCACAAACCCAACTTAGATCAATGGAACCCCCAACCGGATTCTGGACAGTCATTGGTTCTTTGAGCTTCTTCAAATTCAAATCCAGTTTCTTAGCTGCATCTTTGGAAATGAAGCTTCGTGATGCGCCTGTGTCAAACAGTACTTTGACTGGAATGTTTTTGACAGTTAGCGTGCCTTCTAAAACATCGGCCCTTTCTTGATTAGCTGAGGGCTCGGAAGTTTTTGCTATTTCATTTACCTGAGCCTCTTTGGCCCTTTTTATCAGCCAGCATTCTCGCTTTATATGACCGGACTAATGACAAAGATTGCACTCTCGAGTCACAGGAGACTTGTTCTTGGATTTAGATTCATTCCTCCTTCTCTTTCTCGAGGGTTTGCAATTCCCCTGGAAATGCCCTGGCTTATGGCAGTTGTTGCATATGGCAGTCGTGACAGGTTCTTTTTCAGATCTAGCCCTTTTCCGATTTACTTTAGGCTCTTTACTGTCCTCAGACCTTGTACTGGCTTCAGGAATATCAGTTTCCAACTCTTCTTTGTCACTACAACAAACTTCTTCTTCGTCACGCAACATTCCTTTCTTATGGAGATCTTCATACTGATAAGCCATGTATATCATTTCAGAGAAAGGAAGCTTTACATTCCTCATTACACTATTCTGATATCTCCTTTGCAGGCCATGAATAAATCTCAGATTTTTCCTCTTTGGATCTCGAATCAGATGAGGAGCAAAGTGAGCAAGTTCGTTGAATTTCTTATGATATTCTGGGATGGTCATATCACCTTGTATTAGATAAGAAAATTCATCACATAATCTCTCGGTTGCTTCGGGAAGAGTAAATCTTTCTAAGAAAATCACTTTGAATCTGTCCCAGGTGATATCACCTTCTGGATTATCTTTGATGATTGATTCCCACCAGATTAAAGCTTCTTCTTTGAGCACCCAAGATGCTACTAACCGTTTCTGGTCATCCCTCAGCTGGATACGCTCAAAAATTCTTTCGACAGAACTCGTCCAAGCTTGAGTCTGAATTATAAATTCATTGCCAGAGAACTGTGCTCCGTTCAGATTTCGATATCTCTTTAATAGAGCTTCTAGATCGGGTTTTGTATTCCTTCTGTTTCTGACGCTCATTTTTCTAGTACTTCTGCAATTAGCAGATCAAGTGTCAGGTCACAGAAAAGAAAATTTTCAAACATAGAAACATATACCTCAAGTGTAAATGTGTCTATCGAGGTGTAATTTCATTCTGCTTTACTCATACTAGGATATTGCTGATCCTATCTGTATAGAGTTACCCGTCCTAGAACACTACTGGTTCTATTTCTGACGAGTTCGTTCAAATGTTATATTCCAGAACTAAGCTTAACCAAAGCTCTGATACCACGTGTAACGACAACGGATTTCGCCCGGACCTAATCGATCGCTAAACCGACCAAGACCGTTCGAATCTCGCATACGCTAACTTTGGGTATACAACACATCAGAACAAATAACAGAAGACTTCAATAAACATCATAATAATGTTACATCAGAGTACAGAATATCAGAGTATATCGAAAATAATACACATCGGAAGATAAATTTACATAAATGTAAAACAATGCACAACGGAAATATAAACTACACAACGGAAGACTGTAAATGCCTGGACACAACTTAAAGCTTCAATCCAGAATCCTGCTCAATACATCTGCAAAATAAAACTACTCGGCTGCCCATGTGGAAAATAGGGGCACCCGAGTTTGCAAAGGAAAAGCAAACTACAGGTCAGTCATGGGACTGGTGTGAGAAACTCTAACAGTTATAATTAACTTATTTGATAATATGGTATATCACGGGACCACGCCGCTAACGCGGAACGGGTGTACCCCCATGAATACCAGTGTATAAACAACAATCAATATAGATATATGGATCTACTATGCATCAATCAACATGCAATATCCCAATCTACCCACTTAGATTAATCACTACACTTAGATTTTCTAAATCCAATTTAATTTACAGAAATCATTCCTTTAGATTTTATTCCCGATTTCTTATTTCAAATCATTTGAAATACATATCTAACTTTCTATATCAAAGTAGATTTCACTTCGGGATCTCAAATCAAATCGTCTGGAAATATTAATTCCAAAACATAACAATGCATACAAACAAGTATGCAACCAAATATCGTGCTCCCTATCGACAAGGCAAAGGGTACGCACCTCGCAACTCGATATATAAATGTGCACCTACCCCACATAGGAGTAGGCTAGACCGACGATGCACCTCCCACACGTGGAGAGCATACACCACCCTCTTACCCATACTTTTAGTCTCAGGGTTACCCGACTCTTTAGCCACATACTAAATCATTTCATATCCCGAAGTAGGGAAAATCATTTCACAACGTAATAATCACAAGTACTTTCAAAATATAGTACTTCACATCAGCAATTCACGCATATGATCAGTCACTATTAATCACATAACCTTTGATCTCGTACGTCTCAAAGAAGGGTGTTAAGCAAGAGAATAAATTCTCTGCCACCAAACAGATACATCATCAATAGCAACTAATCGAATATGCGATGAACCACAATGTAACATATAATACATTTCTAAATCACTTTAGAAATCATCGGGTTTTGGGCCTCGAAATCCTTTCTGTTTTATAAAACATTTTTATAAATCATTCCCTGTCCAAAATCGGGAATACATTTCTTTTCACTTAAGAAAAATATCATTTCACAATCATTCATTAAATTTGAAATGAACACAACATCGCTAAACACCTTATCGTCAAATCGTGAAGTGTTTCACAAGGCGTTAGCACACAGATATTTTCAACCCAACCCAATGCTAAATGTAAAAGCATATTTTGCTCATAAACTGGTCGAGCACAATCCAAACAATCAATCAATCAAATTTGACATTAAATATAAGGTTTTGAATAGAGATAGTATCGACATATATTCAACA